>OY728124.1:6837029-11837029 GCA_963277665.1 Viscum album
CAATAAAAAACACGACTGCTCAAAAAAATGTTCTAATGGTCTAAAAAATTATCCACTACTCACATTAAATAAATCATCCACTGCTCAATAAGAGTCATGAAGTCTAAAAATGAAGAAAAAATCATATTTAATACAAGTAAAAGAAAATATTGACTGAAACAAATAAAATGACCCACTGCTTGAAAATATACCGTTTCTCCAATCTTTCATGATGGTGTATTTCTCCAAAATCGAGTGTTAGTCCACCCTGTCACCTCGTATGCAGGATCAAAACCCTGAATGAATATTGATTATACTTAATATATTGAAAACATACATTTTTGGTACATCCTATTGCAATAAAAGTGAATTAAATATGAGTAAGCAACAAAAGTTACAAAAAATTTAAATTTGAATTCATGGAAAAAAATATCACTAAATGTAAGAATCAATTTAAGACAGGGTGCATGTTTACTAATTACACCACGTGGATAGACATTAATTGTACCATAGGGGATATTTCTTGTATTTTTACATGTCTATACAATCTGTGTACATATATTACACAAGAATATGTAAGAATATACAATAATTGATTGGAGTACACAAGTATACCCCTAGAAAAATAAGATACTTTGTGTTCCACATGTAAACGCCATGTAATTTCACAAGGATTACCATGCCAGTTCTAGATGAGGACATTTCCAGGTGTCCAGTCATGGTCACACATCACGTGAAACTATATAAACATCATTTAAACTTCTGTGATACATACAACCTATGAATCTATTTATTTTAGACTCTGATTTGGGCCTTTGAGTAGCTTATCCTGAGTAGTTTAACATGAATAACATAATGGAGGCACTCATTTTTATAGGCAAGATATGGTGAAATGTGACGATAATGGGGCATTCCTCTTAGTGATTCTTATCCAATTGTAGCAATCAGGTGTGATACAGAACATTGAAGCAATTCAATATCATTTTGTTATGTAATATAATTAACGACACTAGCATTTTACTTGAACAATCAAAAGTAATAATCAATCATGTTAGGTATCCATCATAGTCAGCAAGCCAAGTGGTAGGTGTGGTAAATTATAGCATCCATTGTTGGAATTCATTGTACGTGCACGTGGTTCCTATGTGTTTCGTGCAATGGCGTTGCATGGAAGGTGAGGTCATGGTTGAAATATTGTGGTTGTTAGATCCCACCAATATCTCAATGAATATTTTACATGGAATGGTTTATAATGCATGGTAACAACATCATGATAATTGAACTAGGATCACAGACACATGGTTATTGTTCCTTTATAATAATTAGATAGATAAAATGATGTTAGTTTTGATCAAATGGATCCATGTATTCCATTTGTTCCCACTATTATAAAGTGTTGTATTAAGCTAGTTTGAGTTCATCAAAAGGTTTAAACCCTATATAACTTTCCCCCCAACTTGGACAACCCCCTCCTAGACACCCCCTATATCCTTCCCTCACCCCCTCCCACCCCTTGTATCCCACTTTCACCCTCCCCCTGCCCCTTAAACCCCTCCCCCTGTTGCACCCCTCCCCCTCCCCCCCCTCCCCCTAGCACACCCCCTTGCACCCCCTCCCCCCCCTGCACACCCCCTTGAACCCCCTACCCCCTACACACCCCCTCCCCTGCACACCCCCCTACCCCCTTCCCCAGCACCACCCCCTGCACACCCCACCCCTACCCCCTTCTCCAGCACCACCCCCTACACCAGCACCCCCTACCCCACCCCTACCCCTTTCACCCCCACCTGCCTCTAACACACCCCCTACCCACCTTGCACCCCTCTAACTACCCATTGCACCCCCACTACCCCTCCCCCACTGTATACCACTCCCCCTCCCCTGCACACCCTCTATAAAAATATCTTTCTTAAAAATCCACACATTTTAAAAAGAAGTATGAAAACTCATTTCAAAAGAAAATAACATTGAAGAGAATCCCACTTAAAAAAAATACAAAATCCATTTCATAGGGTAAAATTACAACTTCCCAAGTATACAGTTTTAAAAAATATTAACACCAAATTTGATAATCATGAACTTATTTAAAATAAAATCTCACTCAAACTTTATAAAGTTCTCCTCTATTTTAAAAACACCTCATTAATTTCATCATAAGACCAAAAATTTCCTAAAATCCCATTTCGTTTTAAATAATTTCCCAAATTATATAATGTAATCAAACACTTTCAAAGCATTGTGTGAAAGTCAAAACAAATCACAAAACCTATTTTTTTAATCCATAACATCCTTGAGTCCCATTTTCAAATTAATCATGGAAAAGGTTTTAAATTAAAAAACTTCATGAAATGTATTTTCATTTTAAATAATTTCCCAATTTATTTTTAAAACTTACTACTCTTGAAAAAATTATACATGATATTAAAAATACTTTACAAATAATCCCCTAAAACCGGGTTTGGAATAAAAAAATTTCAATAAATGTACTTCTGTACAAAAAAATTGAAGCACCAAACATAAGCAAACCATAATGTGGCACAACATACAAAATCTATTACAATAACACCAAAAAATCACTAAAGTGTCCTTTAATCCATATAGGGTGTAAATTTCCTTAGGATCTATTGGAAATCAAAATAGTTTTACAAAATAAATCCAAAATTGATGCAAAGTTGTGCATGACTTGGTCACATGGTTTAGCTGACCATACACCAATAATACAGTAACATCTGAAAAATTTCTGAGACCACATGCACAGGCTCCATATATTTTTTCAGACCATGTGAGACGATGATGATACTTTGGTTACTTCCTATTTTCATCCCAAATCTTAAAGAAATCCCCCAAAGTATCTGATATAACTTAATGGGGATCTAATCATCATTATCAAAATAATTAAAATGGGAATCCAGATTAAATATTGAAATAACAACTACCCATATAAACTCAAGTTTTTTATGAAAAGTGGTGATCAATAAACTACTAGTGACCTAACTACTGAGTCCCGATGATGGTCATATCTTCTTTATACTAATACGCACTCCAAATAATAATAGGATCCTCTAATACCATTTTGTAATAAACTGGCCCAGATCGACCTGACATGTCACCCAAACCGGATCTCTATAAGGCCCAAAGAATGTCTCTGATTGTTGTTGGATGGTGAAAAGTGTCAGGGTATCAATGTATAACCATTGGTAATAGTTTCACCCTCTGAATATGAATAACCACATCAAGGACTCCACCTATAAATCCAACATGACTCATCTATACATCGGTCACTCATGTACAAAATAAATAGTTTCAATATAAAAGAAACAATAAAACATAGTATAATATTTTAGAAATAATAAAAGGTCATAAATCACATCATCACATCATCATATAATAAAGTAATAAAAATAATCCCAAGTATATAATAAACTAAAATAAATATCTGGGCCAACAAGGATTATATATAAACATCCAAAAATATGAGCAAACCTGGATCACTACTAACTACCTCCTTATGAACCACAATCCCCCATACCATCCTATACCATCTATCATCAGACCAACTCGAACATTAACCAAGGTAAAAGAACATAGCCCGGGCTCTTGAAAGTAAACATGAAATTTTCATACAACCATTGGTGTATACACGGTGTGAACCAAACTGTGCCTAGTAGGATTTCACTAAGGAGTTTTTATAATTCATTTGAAAATGAATTTTATTAATGATAGTTTAAAACATAAGTAGTGAATAGGTTTTTCACAATAGGGTGTAAATAAAAAGTGTAACATGCCATAACTTATTTTATAAAACAACTTTCACTTTCATTTTAAAATGAAATGATTTCAAACTAAGGAAAAAAGGATTTTCAAATCCATTAAAATAGAACTAATCATTTTTATCTTTTTTCCAAATCTATATCTCGAAAACACACCTTTAAATCAAACATCATTATTTTATTTAATAATACACTTTCAAAACTATTTTTTAATTCAGTTTGAATATAAACCAAAACCAAAACTGAAATGGAATATTGAAATATAACATGCACCAAGATATCATTGAGAAATTGATAATAAGAAATAATTAAAGTAATAGTGGGTATAAAAATAAGTCATGGGATGAGATCCTCTAATCAATATTCAATAAATTATAGACATCATGGGAAAATCATTAGGCTCTATAATGGGTGATAATAGACCTAGTTCATCATATTACTCATTGGGACCCTATGTGAAATTAGATCATCCCATTCAGCTTTACCATTCACGTCTCTCCACGTATAAAATAGACCCATGGTAGGGTGGTAATCTCCTAGGGCACTATCCAGCTAATATACACTAAGCTAGCATCACATGCTGCTAGACCTTCCATTATTTACCTAAGTTACCATGATAAATCAAGCTAGTAGAGGTGGAAAATCAAAATAATCACAAGAATCGATAAAAAATTATTTTAAATAAATCTCATCTCACCTCCAACTCCAAATCCCTTATAATAAATAACCCCTTTCACTTCATCCATATCAAAAATAGAATACAACAACCCTCCTCTAGATCCACAATTCAAATCAGGCATAATCAAAAAAAGGGGAATAATCGATGGTCTGATACTAATTATAAAAAATATCTTATATAAAGTGAAAATATGCCTTTTTAGAAACCAACTAGTAATGCCAAGTCATTTCAACCATTTAAAAACTGACTTTATCACCTTCTTTATAACTATTCTATGTGAAACCACACTTAAAATCATATATAAAACCAACTACCTTTTCATTCAAGTCATTTTAAAATCCATTAAACCAATTCTGTTTCAAAAAATCCTTGAAAATCATACCAATACCCAAATGGGTTCAAATACCTTTTGTTGTATAAATTATTTTAAAACAAGCCATATAGGCATTCCCATAAATGGTTTTCATTTAAAAAAATTAATTAAAATTTAGAAAACCATTATAAAACTTTTATTCCAAGAGAGAAAAACATTTATAACACTTTTTAAACCCACTATATCTATTAAATATTGATTTACTTTGATAAAAAAAGTTTTAGAAAACACCAACAAAATGACATGCTAATTAACAAAAACACACAAAAATACCTACCTCAATCAAAAAATAACTGATTGTACACGAGATATTAAAGGTATAATTTCATGAAATTTCAAAAAAATTATATAGATTTGATATAACATAGCTATAAATAACTGATAAAAAAATAATGAACACATAATTGTTTATAACAAGAAGGAGGAGGATCACCGGGAGGGGGTTGGCCGCGTCAGAGGAGGGGGGGGGGGGGGTGGAGTTGAGGTGCCCCACATTTGGTGGCAGCGTCGGGGGAGGAGGATCTGAGATGAGAGCTCACATTGGGGCTGCCTCATTCAGTGGCAGTGAAGGGAACCATCGTGAGAGTCACCATCGCGAGGGGTACTGTCACAAGGAGCACTGTCGGTGGTGGAGGATCCAGGAGAGGAGAGGTCGCGATGGGCACTATCAGGGAACGAGGGTCGCGCTCATAGGGTATTGGGGAGGAGGGCACCACCGTGAAGGTCAAGGGTTCAGAGGGTCGTGCACAGAGGGTATCAAGGAGGAGGGCACCGTAGTGAAGGTTGAGGTTTTGGAGGGTCATGGGCAGAGAGTATCAGGGAGGAGGGAGGAGAATCCCGATGAGTTTTGAAAAAAAAATAGAGGGCACATTTTAGCCACACCTATATAATTCAATCATGGATATAAACAAGCTATAGCCACGAACCTATAAAACCATGGATATAGATCCGTGGATATAACTTAAACTTCTAGTAGTGATCATATGTTCAACCACTAGATTTTACATTATTAAATAATATATACTTTTTTAAAATTTATTTAATTACTAAAATATTTTTTTTAATTGTCTTGTAGAATTTATTTTCTCGGATTTCTGATAGTCAGAGATGTCCTGTCCAAAAGGCATGGAATACTTGTATACGTGAGCACTTTCATCAGTTTCTACACAACATCAGAAAGCGAGCTATGAATAAAGCTTGTGTTACCCTCTTAAATCATTCTTGCATCTTACATCATCCCGACTATATATTAGCTCAGGTATGTAACAGATTGTGCTCCTTCTAGCTAGGAGAGACTTTTAGGAGGAGATCGGCAGTTGGATGTTAGAGATGGGGGAGGAAAAAGGTCACCCATAGGGTCATGATTTGTACATTTGGCATACATCGACGACATATGGTAAGTGATATTATTTATTTTAACTATAACATGATTGTTATATTATATATTCCACTACTGACCTATCTATTACAGAGTTTTATGTTTATAAGAAGATGTATTCTGATCCTTGTATAGGAGAAGTTGCAGGTGAACGATATCACCGTATTGTGGTTAGTGATTTTGTTGAACAATGTCATCAATATTAATTTTATTGTTATTCTAATTTGTCATTTTATTTAAAGGAAACATATAAGGCCATGACTTATCATTCACGAGAGAGTCAAGCTGAGGGCGAACAAGATGTTACTGCTGATTCGGGTTTTAATGAGGGGGATTGGATACATGCGACTTCGTAGGGTGTCGAGAAAGGTTGAGTGATTGGTATTGATTATCGACTGACACATACGATTTATTATGGTACTTTTACGGTGACATTAGTGAGTGAGAAGGGAGCTCGTGGAGAGTCATCATCGACACTATCATCCACTACACATTATGAGGAGAGGTTGAGAGATCAGGATGAGATGATACAACAAATACAAAAGTATAGGGAGGAGTAGCATGAGAAACAACATCTGAGATATGAGGAGATGATGGAATATATACAGAAACTTGCACGTGGTGTTGGTATGGAGTTTCCTCCCCCTGGTCCATTGAGTTATCCTTCTCTACTTGATGCCAGTTCATGATTTCTAAATATTTTCATGACTTTTTTGTAATTTTGTATGATAGACATATTATATTTGAAATTATGTATTACTTTTATGTGTGTTTTATTTTTTTAATTTTTTTAATGTTTTTTAAATATTTTTAATTTTATTTATTTATAAATAAATAATTTATTTATTTATTTTAAAAAGGTTATTTGTGACGGATCATCAAAAAAGGGTTATAAATAATATTTCAGGATTTTTTTTACGACGAACTATATATCCATCACAAAAAAGGTTTTCTGCGATGGACCATCATAAATAATTATATTTGTGACACCTTCCATGGTGGGCTATTTTCGATGGACATCTGTTGTAAAAATTCATTTGTGATGCGAATCCATCGCAAATTCACCATCACAATTATAATAAATTCCTGTTGTGATTCAAGGTTCATAAACAAATCTGACTTATGAAACCACCAAACTTTACCAAGCCAAATAAATTACCAATGGAGAGAATCCACTAGTAAAGAGGTGAAAGGATCTTTAGAATGAAAGGGGATACCCTAGAAACCAAAAACCTTACCATTAAATTCACCCAACAAGAACCCTAGGTTGTTATGACCTTAGGGAAGAATGAAATCCAAAGAAAAGTAGAAATAGAACCAAGAAAAAGGAGAGGAACCACTTAATAAGAGGTTTCAATGGAGAAACTAGGTTAGATTCCACCCTAATCTAAGACAAGGAGGAAGGGTGAGGGAATCATGCGAGAGGAGGCCCGAGAAAGTTGAGTGAGAGAGAAAATAGGGGTTTTAGGGGTTAAAAACACACAAGGGAATTTTAGTAATCTTATATTTTTAAAAGTCTGGGTAGACCACATGGTTTGGCCACACAGTTTTCCAAACCATGTTCCAACTGTGTGGGAAACATTGGTTTCACATGGATAGTCACATAGTTTGGATGCACAGTTATGAAACCATGCACCAATTGTGAAAATATCCACTGATAAAGAATTATAGGTTTTACATGGTTGCCACATGATTTTTCTTAACCATATGAAAATTGTGTGGCAATTCCTGTTTCTAAATTTTCAAATATTTTCAAATGAAAAGACCTAGAAATGAAAATAAATAATAAAAATCAATAAAAAATAGAACACGTACCTAAAAATGGCATCATGGGTGTAATAATCCTCTCCACCATGATACCATATACCCCCAAAACCCAGCTTTAGGATGATATATCAACAAAGAGGTGAGGTCACTACCCCTTACAAGATATTCCTACTCCCAAGTATTATGAAAATCATTCCCATGTTACTAAATATATCAGACCAATGAGATATATTTTCCATGAAGGAGTTTCTCCTAGGTGTTAATAATCCGAACCAGATGCTTAGTCATATATACACGTCCCTCCAACTATATCACTTCCTAATTCAAAACATTGGAGGGGTATGTGTCATACTTATTTAATTAAAAAATGTGGAACACAACATGGATCAGCATTAGTCAAGGAGGTAGTTCCAACTAATAATCCACTTTTCAAACCCTCTTTGTGATCTTTAAAGGTCCCATATACCTTGGAGTAAGATTACCCTTCCTCTTAAGCTGTTGGTGATCCAAACGAGGTGACGACTTAAGAAACACTCGGTCACTAATCAAAAACTCCAAGGGAAAACACCGATGGTCCTCATAATACTTACAAAGACTTTAAGATATCACAAATCATTGCTGGATCACTTGAATATTGCTCACAATCTTCTAGAATATACTTAGCCTTATTAGAGAAGTTTCACCCACCTCGGTCCAACAGAGGGAAGATCGACATAGTCTCTCATATAGAACATAAAAATGATCCATTCTAATCAAATACTAGTATAATTTATTATATGAGAACTCAAAAAGTCCCAAATTGATATCCCTCAAACCTCAGATGTCCAAGATGTAGGCACAAATCATATCTTCCAAAATTTGGATTGCCCACTATGTCTGCTCATCTATCTACGAATGGTAGGATATGATTAGCTTTAAATAGGATCCCATTTCCTCTTCAAGTATTTTCCAAAACTTGGAGGTAAAATGGGGGTCCTAATCATAAATAATAGCATATGGAACCCCATGCATCATTACAACCTCTTGAAAATATATCCTTTCAAGTTCTTCCACCTTCATAGAATCTTTGATCATAATTAAATGGGTATGATTAGAAAAAAATATCATGATCCAGATAGAATTATTTCCCTAAGGGTTACAAAGAATTCCATCAATAAAGTCCATGGATATCATATCCCACTTCTAGTTGGGTACGGGAAGGAGATTAAGCAACTCGGTGGGCTTCTGATGCTCAAATTTAACCCACTGATAGTTATAACACCAAGATAGATAACTTTCTATATTGAATCTCATGCCTAAACACTAGTAGAGGCACTTTACATCATAGTAAATCTTGGTAGAACTAGGATGGACGACCCATTTAGAAAGATAAAAGTCTTACTTAAAAACTTTCCTCAATGATAAAGGAACCAAATAATGAATTCAAAAGAAAATAACAACCTCAGAAGACCAAGAACACTCTATAGTGGTCTCCCCTCTATTTAAAATCTACCCAATCCACTGAAATTCTCTATCCACTAGTTGTTATTAGAAAATGAGTTCAAGAAGAGAATACATTAACTAAATACTAGTAATAAACACCTCCTCCTCATCCTCCTTTACTTTTAGGTGCATCCAAGCAAAGATACTTATGAGGTTAACTCATCACCAGATTAGAGATCATTGGAGACTACATTCTGTTTACCCGATGCGTAAGCAATGTCAAAGTCGTAGAGTCATAGGATTAGTGAAGTCTCTAGGGTGGGGGGTGGTGGTGAATCATTGATTAAAAATTTTTATATTTCCATTTAAACAAACTTTTTCACTTGTTAGAGTGAAATTATATTTCATCTTACCATAAATATATACAAGGCACAATCAATTTACAAGGTTCATCACTCAGTGTGAGTATCTAGTCCTTAGCATGGTATGGTAAAACATGTGATCATATAATCTACTAGTAAAACCTTATGAATCACTGCAAGTAGGGAAAATCCTTAAAAATATCTTTATAAGTATCCTAACTAGTTTTTTTCACCCCACATAGTTATTTCATCTCTTACTGATATAATAATTCCAAATGGGTAAATAACTAAAAATTATTCCACCAATGTCTGCTATCAATTTATTCATGTGCTGATATCTTCTTCTTCTTCTTCTTCTATTCTTGAATAGTGGCATGGAACCGCTCCAAATAATATGCACAATACTACATGCAATAACTTCACTAGCTGAATGCATCTTCAACGTGAAAGAGATCTTCAAAATATGTAGATGGCATAAGTGACTTCTTCTTCCTCTCACTATATTGAAAACTTCATGACCAAATAACCCAGTGGTTTTTCAAAAAAACACCCTAATTTCTATTTCATTGATCGATAATATATTTACAAAACACCTCATGAATAATATTCCCATGTTTTTGGACTATAAATATTCCTCCACCTCACAACATGATATGGATCAGAGGGATACTTTAACAGTTGCGATACAAGGAACACGTTATGTATCGACGTCATTTGTGGTGGTAGATCTAAATGGTGAGCAACTTTACCCACAAGACCAATAACCTCAAAAGGTCCCACAAAACAAGGAGCAAGCATCCCTTGCCTCCCAAGCCATTGATGACCCAATCAGGGTGAAATTTTCAAGAACACCTGGTCACCAACTAAGAACTATAAAGGTTTACGGTGACGATCAACATAAGAATTGTACTGATTCTGTGCTGTCAAAATTCTCTGACCAATCAACTGGATCTTAGCTGTCATCTCTTGGACCAAAATCGGTCCTACCAAGGAACTTTCACCAATCTCTGACCAACATAAAGAAGATTTACATGGACGGCCATAAAATTCCTCAAAAATTTCCGTCTTGATCACATATTGATAACTATGGTTATAAGAGAACTAAACTAGTCTCAGATGGTCATCCCAAGACCCACCGATGTCGAGAACACATGCGCGGAGCATATCCTCAAGGATCTGAATAGCTTTCTCTGTCTAGCCATCTGATTGTGGAAGGTAGGCCATGCTCAAACAGACCTGAGATCCCAATGCCTCCTGAAGGCCTCTCCAAAAGAGAGAAGTAAAATGGGGATATCTATTAGAGACTATAGTAGAAATAACTCCGTGAAAACGAACAACTTCTTTCACATAGATATTTCCCAACTGCTCAACTATGGCTGTATCTCGAATAGGTATAAAGTGATCCGACTTGGTCAGCCTGTCGATCACAACCCATATCGCGTTCTTCTTCTTCTAGGTTTGAGGTAACCCAACCACAAAGTCCATAGAGATTTTTTCCCACCTCCATGTAGGGACAAGAAGTGGTTGAAGCAAACCCGAAGGTTTCTGGTGCTCAGCTTTCACCTGCGGGCATGTATAGAAATGAGATAAAAACTCAGCAATGTCTCGTCTCATACCTGGCGTCCAGAACTGTCGCCGCATGTCATAGAATATCTTTGTGGTTCTTGGGTGTACCACCCACTGAGAGTTATGGCAATCCCCCATCACATCCTTCCTTACCGATAACGGCACAACATAATGGTTTCGATAACACATGACACCCTATTTGGAGAACGACCACTGGGTTTCGGTCTCCCCACCATAAAGAGAGTTCCTATTGCTATGGAATTCATCATCCAGTTGTTGTTCCTGAAGAATTAACTCGAGAAGAGCAGATGTAAACTGGACACTGGCTAAAGAAACTTCATTCCCCTTCCACTGAACTCCAATATGCAACAGAGCAAAAAGATCCATTAAACTCCACTCTTCTGAAGATTCTTTCACAACTTGAGATGGAAGTTTCCTGCTTAACACATCTGCAACTACATTCCCTTTCCTCGGGGTATAGGCAATGTCAATGTTGAAAGATTTTAGGTACTCCACCCAACGTCTTTGGCGAAGATTCAAATCTATTTGAGATAAGATATAACTTAAGCTCTTGTGGTCTGAATAAACAGTAAACCTTTCTCCATAAAGGTAATGTCTCCAACACTTAAGTGCATGCATTACAACTGCAAGTTCAAGGTAATGGGTAAGATAGTTCTTCTCATGAGGCTTAAGCTAACGAGATCCATAGGCAAAAACATGATCACCTTGCATAAGGACACATCCCAAACCTGAAACAGATGAATCATAGAAGACCACGTAACCTATTCCAGCCTCAGGAAGAGTTAACACCAGTGCATTAGTCAAAAGAACTCTAACATTTATCGTTCCAGGAAAACTTCACTCCCTTTTTAGTCAAAGAATTCATTGGAGAAGCTAACTTTGAGAAGTCTTTAACAAATCGAAGATAAAATCCTGCTAAACCCAAGAAGCTCTGAATCTCGAAAACATTTCGTGGTTGTTCCCAAGTCATAAAAGCCTTCACCTTCTCAAGATCAACTGATATTTTTTGTTCTGACACGACATGTCCCCATAATTTCACTTTCAAAATCCCGAAATCACACTTTGAAAGCTTGGCATAAAGTTGGTGATTCCTTAGAAGACCCAGAACTATTCTCAAATGATGCACATGATCCTCCTCAGATTTGGAGTAGACAAGAATGTCATCCACAAATTCCACCACGAAAGTATCTAGATACTCATGGAAAACCATTTTCATCAAATCCATGAAAACTACATGAGCATTTGTTAGGCTGAAGGGCCTAACAAGGTACTCCTAATGGCCATACCTACTCCGAAGAGAGGTCTTAGGAATGTCAGATTCCTTTATCCTCAACTGATGGTAACTAGATCGAAGATCAATTTATGAAAACCACTTTGCCCCTTTCAATTGATCAAATAGATCATCAATTCGTGGTAACAGATATTTTTTCTTTATCGTAACTTGATTGAGCTTTAGATAATCAACACATAAGTGAAAAGAACCATTAGCCTTTTTGGAGAATAGAACAGGTGATGCCCAAGGTGACACACTCAGGCATATAAAAACCTTCTCAAGAATATCATCTAACTGAGACTTCAGTCTCTTTAGTTCAGCTGGATCCATTCGGTAAGAGGGAAAAGAAACTGGTTGAGTACCAGACATTAAGTCAATATAGAAAACAACTTCCCTTACTGGTGGAAAACCAGAGAAGTCAAAAGGAAACACATCGGGAAACTCAGTGACGATGGAGGAAGATCACCACACATTGAATATCTCTCTAGATCAAAGGAAAACACTGATATAACCTTCCCCAACTCTGGATAAGAGGGTCCAGATCTTCTTGACCTTGGGTCCCATTCTCCTTGAAAAACAAGAGGCACACCACTAGGTGTAGTAAGGTAGACCCGTCGAAGATAACAATCAATCCAGGATTTATTGGCAATGAGACAATCCATCCAAAATATGACGTCAAAAGATTTCATGTTGAAAAATAAGAAAATCCAAACATGATCAACATCTGATAAAGAAAAGACACAAGCAGGACTACGGAGACCCTTCTCTCTCATTACACTAAGGGGTGTAGTAATATCCACTGCACAAGATAAAAGTTACATAGGTAGACTAAGGAGATTAACCAGATGGGTTGAAATAAAAGAGTGAGATGTACCATTGTCAAAAAGAGCTTTCACTAAAGATGAATCTATAGTAATGGTACCTATCACAGTTGCAGGACCTATATCAGCTATCTCTGAAGACTCTTCTATTGCGTGAATAAGCTTCATTCCAGATGCCTGAGGCTAGAACCCTTTTGTACGTGAATCATTTGATTGCCCCACAGTATTTGGAGGTGCTGATGATCCTGTTCCACTATGTGGAGTAGAGAAGTGATAGAAGAATCTCTGTAGGTGCCCTAAACATCTGTAGGAGCTATAGTTCTTGGGTGCCTCAGGTAAAACCCTCTTAGAATGTCATGGATTCACACACTAAAAGCAAGTCAAGGAATCCCCTCCAGGTGCTACTGGACGTCTAGAATGACTCTGTTTCCAAGAACCACCATGAGAAACATCGGGATTCCATTTTCCTTTAAAGGAACCAACACTGCCACTAGAAAGAAAAGAAACTTCCTGTAACCCTGACTTTCCTACCAAATCCATCTCAACCATCATTGCCCTATCCAGCACATCAGCATAAGTGGGCAGCTTCAGTAAGAAAACCTGATATTGGATATCTGACGAAGCCCCAAATCAAATCATCGATCCTTCATCCTCTCATTCGATACAATTTCCGGAGCAAACTGTACCTACTCAGCAAAGCGATTTGAGTACTCAGTCACGGTTTTGTTGGCCTGCTCAAGTTTGAAAAACTCCACAGCCTTGGCCAACACCATAGATTCTGGATAGAACTGTCCATTAAAAAGAACCCTAAAGTCTTTCCACTCCAAATCCTCATCTTTACCAGTCATCACCATCGTTTCCCACCATCTCCTACTTGATCCCTCCAGCACGAAGGTGGTACACTTCACCATGATCGCGTCCAGTGTCTCCAAAAACCCAAACATATGTTCAATCTTGCTCAACCATTCCTCAACATATTGGGGATCAGTGGAGCCTTGGTAGACTGGTGGCTTCTGGGGTAGTAACTCTTGGGAAAGACTTAGGAGAATATCACTATGAGGATCTATAGCTGGAGCCAGAATAGGAACTGGAGGTGGTGCATGTCCCAGATCTTGGAAAGTACGAACAATCACCTCAACCAGTCTTGGATCCACAATAGGATTCACTTGCTGCAATTCAGCAGTAGCCTCTCTTTGAATCTTATTCTCACATATTCTCGGAGGGATGATGCTACACAACATCAGCATACAACAAAGAAGACATTAGATTAAAACTCAACCTGAGTTACGAGGAAAAATACTCTTAAAAGAAGGGATAACATGATTTGGATTCCACTCTATCCAAATCAAAATAGGGAAAATACTAGAACTAATCCACAAGTCGCCTTTCCCTAACCACCCCTAGAAACTTAAGGTTCATTGCGGTGAGAGATGGCCAGGCACTCAATCACAACTACCTCTTATGTCCTGACAAGAAAACTAAAATGCATACTGTCATCAAGGCAAGATGATGAACCTCCCTCTGATACCAATTTGTCACGAACCATCCCAGGTACCCTGGTAACCCGATAACCGAGCCGGCCCTGACATAACCTGAAGGGAATTCCTGATCCCCACGGGTCGGTGACTAGCACCAGGAATTGTACAACATACAAGTGGGAACGATTTTTCCACAAGAATGCAAAAGTAAGAGTAAAACAAAACAGTATGCATAACAAAAGAAACTCCACTGGGAGTAATGTACCAGAATAAAAATAGGCACAAAAAGTCAAAGTACTACAACCCAAGTACAAAAGGGAAAACAGTCCCAAGGTCCCAAAGGACACAACTCACCAAGTCCAAAAATCAACAACTGGATCCACCTCCAAGAGGTCCCTTCCCTTTGCTCGATCCAGGAAGAAGAAAGTCTACAAACACCCAAAGGCAAAAGTAGGGTGTGAGCCTAAGCCCAGTAGGATACCACCAAAGATTCCATAACAGATTCCAATAATAGATTATCCAAAGAAAAGATTTCCATTTTTCAAATAAATAGGTTTGGCAACTCAAAAGCATATTTTAACAAAACATGCTATACATTTTCAAATGATGGAATAAATATTTTTAAGAAAAGGCTTTTCAAATGATGTAATGTTTCTAAAACAATGGCTTAAGCAAGAAATTTATATAAAACACTTTATATAAATTCAGTAGGCATGTAATGCAGTTCAAAAACATTGGCATACATTTATATCTCAAATATTAATAAACAAGCGAGCAACATGGTCATCTGCCAAAAGATACGATTGTATTAACCAGTTATAGGATTCCGCGCTCTCTATGTGAACTCAGCAAGATGTGTATACACACATCCCTATGAAAATGGCCAAAGGATACTTGCCACCAACCCATCAGGGATGTGACCTTCCACAAGTATGTTTTAGAACGTTTTCTTAGCGTAGAGTGTATCCAAATAACTCACTAACTACCTAAGGCTTGCATGCGCTCTAAAATGATGGGAGAACTATTTTAATAATTCTTAAAATATGATCAATCCCATTCTTCCATTTAAAAAGATTCAATTTCATTCCATTTAAAACCAAAACAGGTTTTATTCAAAACATTCCTCTTACACAAGATAAAACTAATGGGTTTCTATCAAATCATTTCAAGCCATTTTTATAAGTTTGAAATCCATTCAAAACCAATACCATCATTCCACATTTCATTTCCACAAATTAAATTCAAAAATATAATTGAAAAACATTTCCATCAAATACACAATTTAAATTAAACAATTTAAATCAACCAATTTTCCATAAACACACCCAATTCAATGGAATTTTGGTTTTCCAAATTTCCATGCCAAAACAATTTCAAATATATCGATTCGATGGAATCGAGTTTTTATCAATTCAATTGAAAGTAACTTGAACAATTTAATTTAAATAAATAATTGAAATAAATAAATTAAATACAACGATAATCAATTTGGAAAGATGGGATGGAACCACCTACCTTGAAGGTTTTTACCAGGACCACAACGGCCGAGAACACTCAAGAAAACCGGGTTGCTTCTTCAAGAACCCACCTTAGATCCCTTCTCCTAGAAATATCAAGACCAAAACTCATCAAACTTGGTACCACACACTTAGATCTACCCATAACTGGCGTAGATCTATGAAACCGAGAGAATAAGAGAAGTAGATCTATGTAGATCTAAGAAACCAACCAAGAACGATGAAGAACAATCACATACCTCAAGAATCCGACTTTGATTCACCAAGAGGAGCATTTGAATCGCCTCCGGAATGATGGGAGAACCCTATCTGACCTTAAGAGAAGACAAAACCAAAGTTAGGGCTGCTTAGGAGGAAAAAAGAGGTACTTAGGGGAAAAACCAAGCAAGATCCACAATTTAAGGATCTCATTTAAGTGACCGCACGGTTTGGCTGCACGGTTTGACAAACCGTGCGTGAGCTACTGCCTCAGCCACCCTTCTCGCACGACTTGGCCGCACGGTTAGAAAAATTGTGTGCCGCCCGTTCAGAAGCTTCTGTCTAGGTTTCAAGGCTGGTATGGTTTGGTCGCACGGTTTGTCAAACCGTGCACAAACTGTGCACAACACACTGTCCTCTAGATTTTCTTTAAAAGTTCCCCCAAACGCAACCCATGTCTTTACTCCAAAACAAGGGTACTTAGAAACATCAAAAATTACCTGAAAACGTAACGGGATGTTACATATGATTTATATAATTATTTATGGTTATTAAATGATAACATACAATATACCATTATCCCAATCATTTTATGGGTAACAAAAATGATAATCATGTGTTGTTCGGACTATCACCTCAATGAATAAATAGGGTTCATTTTCATTCACTTCCAAACACAGATGGTTTTAGTTTACAAAATATCAGTATATATGATATATATATAGGTAATATATATCATTAATATGTTTCCTTTTATATAACACAAATTTTGGTGAACTTCATAAGGAAATTCATCAATATAGGTAAACAAACCAAAACAAGTTTATTATCATTTTTGAGTTCCTAAAATTTTACCAAAACTTCCATGTAATGGTATTATAACATTAATATTATTTATAAAACATCTACTAAAATTACCTTAATGGATTTTAAATAACTAGTTTATTGAAAAAATAGAATATTGATACTACTTTTATGAATGAAGTTAAAAATTATCAAAATTATTAACATTCGATGTAGAAGAGAGACTACATTTGTCAAATACACGATGGAAATTATTATCAATGAATAATGTAAAATATAAATTTTTATGAATAGGTTTATGAAATATAATTAATATGTTTATAGTTATGATACAAGAGGTCAAATCACTTTATTCAATATAATGGTAAAGGTAGGGGACATGGAAACTTAAACCCATTTCATTGAGATATAAAATATATCATTTAAGCTTTTTTAATCAAAGAAATTCCCTTATAACTGATGTTCTATTTTTTACTTACAGTGAAAAGTGTTTTTTAAAAAATTATATGAATGGTTTTATTTTCATTTTTCTTATAAATAAAGGGAAATTTTGAAAATAGACCCATAAATATGAAATTTATAATGTTGAATATAAATTGTTTTCAAGAATCCCTTTTCATGATTTAGTTTTTATTATCTTCAAAAAATGATCTACCTCAAATAGAGTGATTTTTCATGTTTCACCCTATGTTTAATTTAATTATGTTATTATTTTGGTTGACCAATTGATCATTATCAAGAGATTTAATGTCTAAAGTAATTTGGGTGTTTTCTGACACTCATATTTTTTATGGGTTCCTTATAAAAATTGAATGAATTACTTTTTGATGTTTTAAGAAATCCAATTTTTCTCCATGGGTTCTTTATAAGATTACTTGGAAATTTCATAAAACTCATTATCTTTATATGGGGTATTTTATGATTTGATTGTTTCTTTTTGTGGCACAAATGTGTATATATTTTGAGATGGGTGGGACCTATATCTCCCTCCAATTAAATAAGTAAAACAATTTATCCCATGATATTGAAAGTATATGTGAATGTGTTAGAATCTAACTATGTTAACAAAGGTTGAGTGTGATGAATTTTAACTCTAATATAAATATTATTAGGGAATGGGATAACGGGAATACCATTTTATTAATTTAATAAATCCCATACTTTTGAATATTCCACTTTTTTTCTATGTTCTATGGAACATTTTTTATGCTTAATGTTTTATTTCCCCATGCCATGGTAAAATTATTATCATTTTAATTGATATGTATATATCTCATGCTTATGGTTAATACATATTTATTTAGGATAATATTTCCTATAAATTAACTTCCACATGTTTATTATCTAATTAATTTTGTATTTGGGTTTTTTGGATAATTTTGGACATTATACCATCCAAGTCCTGCCAAAAGCAGATCCTCTGACCATTTATTAAAAAGAATGGAAAAGTTCAAAAGAGGCGGATGGGGTTAAACAAACCAACATGCCCTCATCCATCAAACAATAATGTTAAAGATCATAATATGACATGTCATTCCCATAATTAGAATTATCAGTTGTTTCCCATTCATATTGAGACTTACCCTATTTGAAAATCTTAAAGATATTACATCCACCTTCTTTGGTTTGTTATAAGATGATCTGGTAGACATAGTATTTGGAAGAGTAGAATAATCCTTTCGTGGTCTCCTCTTTGGAGGAGCAGAGGTAAGGCCCTCACTGTTAGTGATATTTGTCTTACCACTTAGTAATGAATCTTTAAAAGAGCCATGAAGAACACTGCCCGAAGCCCAAATTGGGGTACCATCATGCACCCTTTCTTCCTCAGAGGCATTACCCCATCTATCAGAAAATCTGGAGGATTGAAATAATTTATGAATTTCATGATGAGAATCAATATTTGTTTGCGCATCATTTGGATTGGAGACATCTAGAGGGGGATCAGAAGTCACTAGTTGTGTACATTCATGAGACCATGTAGTAGTGTACTCTATTGTAGTAACCTCCTTGGAAAAGTCAACCTGAGTATTCAAAGTCCCACTATTAGCTCTCACTGGTGACTCATCCACCAGCGACCCCTTGCCTTTCAAATTAGGCTCCTGAGAAGCATATTTCATAGAAATAGACACATCAACCACAGTGGTCAATGGATTAGTGGGTGTATCACCATTTTGATCAATGGGATTTGATGAATCTGTAGCCTTTATCTTTGGATTCCTTAGACAGAGATGGGTAGGATGACCTTTTGTCCCACATTTCTTACATGAAACCATCTTCCGACATAGCTCTAAAGAGTGGCCAATAGCCATACATTCATTGAAAAAAAAAACAGTTTTCTTTCATACTCAACATCAATTTTGATGTTATCAGTAGGGGAATAAAGAGTTACCTTATCAATCAGAGTGGATCTGAGGTCAACTTTCACCAACATCCTGACAAAGTATTTAAACAGAGCATCCTTAGTTTCCTTATCGAGGCAAATAAGAGTCCAAATTGTCTTACTAATGTCATGTAAGATTTTTAGATGCCAAATGACCCAATAGAGTCCATGAAGACAAACCCAAACCTGAGAAAATGCATTCCATGCCCGAGAGACATTAAAATAAAAATACCATTGATGTAAATGAATTCATACATGTTTCAATAACAAGGACCCAATACTCTATGCTCGAAGCTTACATTCATCTAAAGGGAAAAGACAGTGAAAAAAACCTCGACCAAGAGAAACACACTTCCAGTTATAAGAACCCAATAAGATCAAGATCCTGCGAACCAAATCGTCAAGTTTCCAAGGTTTTCACCTTTATGTAAAACAATGCCTAAAATCAATGAATTTTTACCAATTATCTTTCTCTCTGCAATCGCATCAGGGTTCACTTCAATGTGTTCTAATGATCCCTTATGAATGATTATAATAGAACTAGAATCCTTGAAAAGAGCCAGCGACCGGACGCCATCAGACTTCATACCATAATTTGACAATGATTTACTCACCACATCAACATATGATATGGACTAAAATCCAGCCAAAACCTTAACACCAGGAACTACCGCATCTACCCGAGTTTCCTCAGTAGACTGTTGGAACACAAATCCCTGTGAATCGTCATCATATCTAGCACCAAGATGCGGATCAAAGGCCGAACGATTACAGTCCGGGATTATCTTCCCTGTAACATAAAGGGTGTGTAAACTAGTAGAATTTTGAGAGATATCCACATATGGTATAGGAACATAGGGCAACGAGGATGTCGCCACACCACTGTGAGGAAGAAGCAGATTAAACCTAAGAAAATGCCGGATTGCCATGAGAAAGGTGGAACCCTAAATTCCATTATCGAGGGAGAGTGGTTTTGCAGCCCGTAGAGCCATCTCATCCATTTTGGACATTATAATTATATCATGTTACCACTATATTATTTAGGTATTTCTATCTTGGGTTTCTTCATTAGGGGAGTTCTGTTAAAAATATCATCTTGAATTTTATATAAGCATGAAATCAACTAAACAAAAACAATTATTTTAAATATCATCACTTTTTGAGTTTTTGTTAAGGAAAAAAATTTCAAATAAGAATAATTCATGGGGAGTCTCAGGCTGTGAAAGGATTTAACAGAGTTTATGTCAGGTAATATAGAACATAATTAAAAATAAAAATCTTGATCAGTTTTATCATGTTTTAGGAAGAATTAATTATGAATATATAATAATAATAATAAAATTAGTTATTCGTGTTGCGAAGAATATTCCAAGACCACAAATGTTTCATTCATTCATATACTTTTTGCAGTTATGAAGACATGTGGTCATCATGGATAGAAAGAGGAATAATTAAATGAATTTTGAAGGGAGAATGTTCTGGTATTTATATATATTTGAATTCATATAGTTTTTACATAATTTTATGTGACTAAAAGAAGTTATTATGGAGTTTTTATGTGAAATTAACATCTATGTCTCTTGAAGTTTTTAAATATTGAAGGTTGAGATTTTAGTGGTGTTTTGAAATCATGAATTATGTTGAAAATCAAATTCATGTATTTTTGTGGTGCTATGAATTGTGGAAAATAAGTGACACAAAATAGGGGATAAACCAATAATGTAATTACATTATATATAAATATATATTGAATATTATTGAAGAAAAATATATTATTGATCAAAATCCATATGTAACACATGTGATTCAGTTATAATACATAATATTTTCATTGTAAGAGAAGTAATTATATATTGCACATAACTGTTTTCATGATTGTGATTAAAACTAACATTAAAAAATTATTAATTTAATTTTGAGAAATAAATTCTATTTTTTAATTCACATTATCAAAATCTATTTATGTTGAATTTTTGATATTCTTCAGAAATAGTTGTTTTTTGGTGAATAATGAATTATACCGATTTTAACAAAACTATCACTTTTATGTCATTATAATGATAAAAGAATAACGTGAATGTTGATTAATCCTTTTCTATTGAATAAATATATATTTTATATGCATTATAATTTATATAAAAACATAATTATCAAGTAATAAATATGTTATTAACATTTTAGAAATTTGAGGAACATTATTATTTAGTAATGTATTTACAGGTTTCATTATCTTTTTTTAATGAAAATTATGTCTATATTTAATTTAAATAATACAATTAATACCATTTTAATCAACATTATTTTTTATTTTTAAAAAATATTTTTTATGCCTAAACATTTTTCCGAAAATTGGTTTTGTTGCATTTTGCAGACTAATATTAAAATTAATTTTTTCCACTTCTAGGACTAGAATCATATAAAATGGATTCCATATTTTTAATCATCATAATTAAAATTAGTTAATTAGGAAAAATCTATTTTTTATTATGAATAATATCCATGGTTAATATTTATCCACTTGGTTAAGGGTAAAATAAGTAAAAATGGTTTAAAATAAATGGATAATGCTTTAACATAATGCATAATACTTTATTAAACCATATTAGTTGGTTGTATTTAAATGTTACCATTACAAAATATTATTAGATGAAAATTTTAATCCACTTTCATAACTAAATGACTTTTTGTTATTAAAAAATTGTAAGTAATTCCATGTGTGTCCCTTCACACGGTTATAAAAGGGCACCTCATCCTCCTTCACTCACTAACATTGAGCCCTATAACTCAGAGAAGACCATCCAAAAACCCATAATATATTCCTTCCATTCATTATTGAGATCATGATATTTTTCTAATGTTTTGATAAGATGTTATAAGTTGTAATCCATCGGGGTTCTCTCAAATAAGAGCTAATCATGTTACATGCCTCCTTCAATGTTTATTTATTCTCATACATTATATAATATATGTTTTATCCATCCTAAAATAATTATTATAGTATCAAAAATATAATAAGATATTATTATGATTATGAGGAAACTATTTTCACCTATTTATATCTTATGGCATGTGAACATATCTCTCATGCATTAGTACAACCCACTATCTCCACATAGTGCTATAATTTATTTTTCATAACTATTTTAGTTGGATGCTTATAAATGAGTAATTATATATATATATATATATATATATATATTATTTTTGAGATAATTATGATTCAAAAAATAAAATATTTCATCTAACTTCTTACCCCTACTTCTTTTAGAAAATGATAACCTCATTCATGCATAAGTGTGGACTACCACCGCCATGAAAAAATGTGATTAATTTTTCTATTACCACTATGCATGGATGATTATTAAATTTCATATAATGAATAAAAATTAATTTCATGAAATTATTAAAACTATGGATATGACATAAACATTTCAAAACACCTTTAACTGTGGACAATATGATGAAGTAATATTAGTGAAATTAATTGAACAACCTTAAGTGGTTGATATAAGAAACTACTATTCAGTTCATAAATTTAAAATGTTTAAAAAATTACCATTAAATGGAATATGTATTAATATGGTTCTTATGAAATTATTTAATAAATTTACTTCCTTATAAATGAGTATCAAAATCATATGACTAAGAGGATACCCAAGGTAAGGATTGATTTTACATTCTAATTTTATTTTAGGATTGTTCATATTCAAGATTCCTTTGGAAATATTATATGATCCTAATATTTTAAACCCCATATATTTTATTATTCTCTTGTTATTTTGGGGATTTCATGTTTATATTTCATTACTTCTCTTATTGGATCACAAATCAACAAGTAACATGTAAGGGGATTTATTCCAAAAATATTATTTTTAGGTTTTCATTCCCACATTTTTCATCCATGTTCATGTTCTTTTAAATTTTTCAAGAATGTTATTATTTATTCATTAAAGAATGATAAATTTAATTTTCAAAATCTATTACAATATTTATAATGTATTTAAAAACATCCTTTCAAAATTTATTGCTTGGGTTATTTTCAAATTTATATAATAGTATAAAATATTCTTTTTTTAACATGTACGGCTTAACCAAACTTTTCCATCATCAAAATAATTATAATTTATCAATATTAATTTTTAATATTCAATAGATATTTTAAAATATTAAATGATTCTAAATATTTTCGGAATTTTTATTTGAAATAATATTTAAAAATATATATTATATTCATAATGGAATGAATAGAATTTTATAGGGTGAATTATAACTCGATTGTTACAGGAAGTTACAACGAATTCATTTTTAACTTATTTCTTCTATTTTATTTCTGAATTCTTAGTTTTAATACAATACCACTATTTACGATTAATTTATGGTCTTCTATCATCCTTTATGGATAACGTATTATTCCTTATTTTGATATCATTCACTTTATTGTGAACATATTATCTATGATCATCCATTATTCATTGGAAATTAATTTTTCCCCTTATTATCCATGTTTTAAATATCATGGATGAATTAAATATCATTTCGATTACATTTAAAATAATTCAAAATTATAAAAAATCTATATATGGTGTCAATTGAATGATGAATGTTATTTGATTGACTAGGGAAATTTTACATATTCCTAATTCAATATGGAAAATTGTTGATTTTTAAGACATTTTGGGAATGAATTATATTTATTTTTAAATATATATGAGGAATTCATTGAATATGAATGTGAATATATGGTTCCATCAATATATTTCCATAGATACATCAATGGGACTTATGCGACAAAACAATAAGCATGCCATTTTATATATGAATTTGGTTTGCACCTACCCATTTATAATGAATGATACCATGGATGAGATTCCTTGATGGTAAGATTCATGATTAAATGGATGAGGAATTTACATAAATCTCATTAATTTATAGATTTTTTCGTTTCAATTATTATTATATAATTTTCATTATCCATGTGATAGCTCTATATATGTTACCCATGAATGTTCATTGAAATAAAGTTATTTACTTAATCGAATGTATTTCAATTATCCAATCTTCCATATTTTTTTATGAAATGTTTACACATGATATATTTTGTTGTACATAACCCTTAATAAGAATCTCATAATGAATTTTTACCATTCCTTATGATATAAAAAGTATATTTTTTATTTTTATTGAGGGTGTCAGAATGTTTCATATGCTATGTTTATATATTTCTAATTATATTTGGGAATCAAGTATATTTCATGTTTTCTAGGACTTATAAACTAATAAATACTACATTTTTTGTTCCCTTATATCTTTTATCAAGTTTATAAAGTAAAAAAATCGGATCTAGTTTACTATAATCAGGGTGTTACACGATATAATTCTATGAATATAAATTCATGGATTATCAAAGATTGTGAGGAATAATTTAATCTCTATCTAACTTATATATCTTAAGAGGTAGAGAAAAATGTTTATTCTAGTGTGATCTTATAATGCAATGATATATGAGGAGAATATAATTAGATGGATTAAGAATTAGATGTTGTGTGTTAAAAATTTTCACAAGCTAAAGAAGAATATTAAAACTAGTGTAAGAGAAGTGAAAGAGGAAAATAATCACAGTGTTTACATCTATGAATAATAATATCTTTTTATCAATATTTTCATAAAAAATAAAAATTATTTATTTCCTGTTATTTTGAATGTATGTAAAGAAGAATAAAATCAAGAAACAAATGAAATACTAGTTATAGTACTTAGTTTATTGTAGAATCTATTTTTTTAACCAAACTATCTTCATTATAACATATTCGATGCTCCTAAATACTATTGGAAGATTTGAAAAAACGATTTTCAATTTCCAACCATGAATACTTTTAGTCCACAAGTTTATAATTGTGAATATTGTAAACATAGAGGAATACATCTAACAATATGGACTAGATTTATCACATTTATTGGTGAACCATTTACATCGACGTGATTTGTATGTGTGTGTGTGTATAGGTGTGTTTCTTAAAAGAAAAATGTTAAGAGGAGTGAACAGGAGAATCATACACCTTAACAAGTGACTGTAGTGAAACTTTTTAGTGATAAAAAGTATTAATGTTTTTAAAATTAACCAACAATAATTTAAACATATCCTATAATTATTAATTTCATCCCTAATAGGTCCCCTCAATTGGCATATAATCCTAGATAACCTCTCATTGGATCCCCTATTATTGATGTTGTTACCTTTTTAAAATTTAAATTTCTCTTTATCAATTTATAATGAGGTTTATTTTTTATAAAGTCACATCTCCCTCATATAAAATTTTTATCTATACCTAGTACATGATTAAAAGGATAAATAATTAGAAATGACATTTAATAATGTTTCCATCTTGAGAAAAGAAGACTAATTTTTAGTCCATTTATGCAATAGTGGTTCCAAACAATGATTTAATTAAAATAAATATGAAATAGTAGATTATTCTACCACTAATGAAGATAACCTACCCACTAACACAAATGATTCAATAAAATCTAGTGATCCTATGGTAATTGTAAATTTTATCTCAAAACATATTAATAAATATCCAAGAACTAGTGAGAGTGGTGAATTTTAAATATATATTTCAGTTATTGCATTAAGGTTTGTACTAAACTGTTTTCTAGTAGTATTAGTTTCTTTTATTTGAGTAAATTTTGAAAGCAAGTACTAATAAGTCACATAAATTTAAGAAGAATCTAGAGTAATAGATTAATCATTGAAAAATAAATATTATACATGTTAAAATAAATCTAAATATTCAAGATTCATTAAATCAATAAATATGAAACATAAAAAAAAGTTCTCCAAGTTTGAAAAACAATGGATTAATTCAATCCATGGAAACTATTATACCACAAATGAATTAGAAGATAAAATCCATGCAATGAAAAATATCATTGACGCCCAAAAATCACAATTAGATATTAAATCCAAGAAGATCAAAGAGAATTACACATTTTTAATGGAAGTTTTAAAGATGTACAATGGTAAAAATAAGAGAGTTAACGAGGGAGAAGATATATTAATGTTAATTGAAAATGATAAATACATTCTCAATATTAATGTAATTAATTATGGATTAAAGTTAATTATAAGGAAATTTATCAAGTTAATTCTTCACATAGTGTTTATGAAAGAGAAGCTTGTGCAACAAATTATTATAAGGATTCCTCTAGTGTTGAATGTTTTCTATTCAGTGGAATGAATACCAAAAAATAATATCATTGTATTTCTCAACTTATTTTAATTAATAGCTACCATTATTTTTAAAATATAACATTTGTTCAAAATTTGTCTCTATTAAAAAATTTATATTAAATGAATAATATTTAAAAATATGGATGATTAAAAATGATTAAATGTATACCACCACATCTATCTTGGATAAAATAATGTGTATGGGACTTGGTTTTCCAAAATAATCCAAACTAGAGGGGGATAAGACCCAAAAATAGAATTCTCTCAATGCATTAAATTCTAAAAATCATGAAGTGGATACAGGTTTGGGGGACATTATTGTTGTTGCAAATGGTTTGGCCATTGTCTGTTGGATTATTTTTATAATCTATGAAATTTAAAGTACAATGAAATCCCATTTATTGGGGAGAAATACTAAGAATAAGAAACCTCCATTTATTAAAAATAATATGTCTGAAATTATCTCTAACGTCTGAAAGGGATGTGGTCACTGAAATGATTCATAGATATCTTATAATGTATAAGTCAAATGGGAAGAGAATACCAAAAAATTTACATAACAATGAAGAGATTGACTTGTGCTGAAATCAAAATAATTTGATATACCATAATTTCATGTGTCAGCTCAGAAAAGAATGAGTCTATCTTCAACAAAAGCATAAGTATTATCTTGATCAAATCCGATCCAATAAGTTAAAAAGAATTGTTATATATTAGGGGATAAATGTGAAGAAATGAAGTCATGATAGATAGTTTGGAAACTCCACAAAATTGATCATGTATGTAATGATGTTTTAGTTATTTGTCTAGTATATTTTTGAAAAATAAACAAAAATAGAAGAATATATAGTGATCTTTTTCGAACAAGAAGAATAAGAATATATATATTAAGAGACAAAACATAAATAGGGTTTATAAATAAATGAAAACCCAATGGCCATGAAAAACTATCTTGGATATATAGAAAAGAATAATGTAATGAATAAATATGTTTTATAATTCTATCTTCTTAATAAGAATATATATGGAGAGTAAAGATAATATTAGGAAAAGAAAGATGATGAGAAGAAATATTCTCCACTCATGGAAAATGAGGATGTGAAAAGTACAATGATACAAAAATATAAATCAGATTTGAAATCTTGAATAGGAACCATGAATAAAAAAACATGACAGAGTAAAACCTCTTAACTATGTTGTTCACATTTATAAACAAAAAGATACAAATTATTCCCTAATCATTATGTGTTTTATTTTTAAAAAATTCAAGTCATTGAATGTGAAGTATCACCCCATGAAGATAACCCTAGAAACTGAAGAAGATATCAATAATGGATATAAAAAATAATATGTCACCATCATAATTTGATTTTTGACTTGATATTTTAAAGATCGTATTTTCAACAGTATCATTATTCATAAATATTTTGAAGTTCTTAATGTGATAATCCTTTTTCATAAATGAATTTAACATAATTCGTTGAAATATATTACATTAAATGTATCAAACATCCTTTTGAGGTTTAATATCTGAGAAAATAGGTATATAATACAAAAATTACATAAGGGAAATCATAACAATAAAATTTCTTTAAACCTCATGAAGTAATACTTTATTATTACATCCTAGTTCACATCACTTAATGTGATATCCTAGGGACATACATCAATATAAAAGGGTGAGCATAATGCCTGAAATGTGTAAGTAAATAATGTTGAACTTGAGTGATTTTCATGGATAAAAAATAATTAATAACATGAGTGAAAAATTACAAGTTTGTGATATACAAAACTAAAAAATGAGACATTTATAATAATGTCACCAAGTTCATAACCAAGGTATCATCAAACATATTCCCAAGGTTATTCAAGAAGTTATTATAAATATTTTTTAATGAGAGATTAATTCATTAAAAAATTAATTGTTATTCTATTATTTTTCACCATTCAAATTTATTAATTCATATTTTCTACACAGATCATAATACATAATTTCATCGATTTCTCATGGAGGATAAAGAACAGGTTTTATATAAATTCCATAAGTAAATAATTTTTTAATGAAATGAGAATTTCATATTTTGAACCCATGAAACGGGGACGTATTTTTCATAAATGGTTTTAAAATATAAATTTTGTATAACTAAATCAATATAAATAAACTTGAATAAAATTAAGTATAAGGGAAGAATGGAAAATCAAGGTATAATTTCGACAACATAACAGGTATACGGAGTCATTTATAGAAAGGGATTTATGAGAGAGAATAAAAGTCTCTGAAAGATAGATAAACATTTTGATATTAAATTAAGGATCATATGTCAATTATATGATGATATATTTTAAATTATAAGACTAGATATAAAGGAAGTATTTGGATAATAAAGGTAGATGAAGAAAATAAATTATCATGAGAGGTTTCTTCTCAAATTCTGGTAAAAGATTATTGTATCATTAAGAACTACTTAAAAGGGATCTAGAGATATAAAGTCAGATAATATTTATTCTTAATGATTTGGGAGTGAATTAAATGGGGTGGAGAGGTGTGTATTTATATAAAAATGGGAATAATTATTATTTAATTTCTAAATAATGGCCTTCGAATTTTGGGTTATGAAAAATGGAATACCATTGTACTACCCATGGTTCTAGATCATGGTTTTAGACAATTAAGATATTTATTTTGGAATTAATTCATGAGTGAACTAGTATCTAAATTGAAATATTTCATTGGGCCTAAAAAAGTAATATTTTCACAAAATATTTTTTTCAAAATATTATTTTTTTATTCTTTTTAAAGTTATTAATAGGTTTGGAAAATAATTTTAGTTCATTAAAATAAATTTCTATTTATAAAATAATTTATTTTATTTATTTATTTACTTAATAATAAATATTACTTAGTTACTAAATATTTATAAAGGCATAGACCATATCAAAAAAACAAAAAACTCTATTTCTCTTACTCACTAAAAATAATTATTTTTATATAAAATTGTCAAAATATCACATTAAATTTATTTCATCATTATAATTTCAAATATAATTCCTATTTTATCAAAATAATTTTTTCAATTTGATGATAATAAATTTAAAATAAAAATTTTATTTATTAAAGAAAACAGTTTTTATTACATAATAATTTTTTTAACCATTATAAAAATTACCAGGGAAATTATAATTTTTTATAATTTATATTTAAATAACTATTTTTTTTATAAAATGATTACATGAAAATAAATTTTATTTAACACATTAATTTAATTTATATATTTTCAAAAAATATAATAATGTTTTATTTTTATTCAAAAATCTATTTATCATATTCATCATATATTTATCTGTTTATTGATAAATAAAATAATAATGAAAAGGGTATTTAAGAATCCATTATTTGATTTTTTAAAAAATAATTCAACCATTAGAATAATAATATCAAGATACATAACCCCTTATTACACTGGAATACACACTAATGATATGATGTGTGATGACTGTACATTCAAGGGGTGGCTTATATGACATTTATATGGTCAGGGTATTCTCTAACATAAACTTCTCTGATAGTAAATTCCACTCGACCTTTAATTATTGAAGCTCTAGTAGGGCCTGGTCAATGGGGAACCCTAGTGACACTACCTCTCTCCTATTTTTTAAAAATTAGAATTCAAAATTCATGACCCTATGAGTTAATCTCATCATTTCCCCTTCTTCATCAATCTTCTCTTGTCATTACCCTTTACAAACACTTATTCTAACACTTACATTTTTACCAATAGTCAAATTTAAGAAAATTCATATTGACCAATAGTTATGTAATGGATAGATCCAAATAGTAAACTTTCTATTTAAACCCTATATTTACTTTACCATTATCATACTTCAATATTTAGTATTTATCCTTAAAAAGTTTTACACTTCCCTTGAAAGGGTAAAATATATTCCTAACACTTCTATTTCTTTTTGCTGTATTTATAGTAGGAGAGATCTTTATTCGATAAATAAAGCCTATGAAGTTCACATTAGGTTGTGAATTATTCATCATTCGTTTAGTTTCCTATATTATTTATAACTTCTATAATCATTATTAATTAATGATATGTATTGAAATGTGAATGCACATATATGTGCCTATAATGTAAAACATAATAAAATAGTAATTGAGAAACTTGAGTACTCTTGTTAATAAAAAGAAATTTTTCTCTTGATGAATTATCTCCACCCCCCCACATAATAATTTTTAAACTTTAAATTTGTTTTGTTCCATAAATAAATGGGGGTATTTACCTTTCCACACTTCTTCTGGTAACAAAGTTTCTTCTATTAACGTAGGATTTCTCCACAAGAATTTCAAGAGCCTTTTTATATTTTTATTAAAACCTTTTCCCCTTTAATCATGAATCTGGATTGGTTATCCTTTATATTATAAGTCATTTTCTAAATACATACCATTCCATCTAGTATATGTGCTGTTTCTTACCTTTAATTTCTTATTAGGGACACACCGAAGACTTCGTAAACATTATAAACATTTAGAGATAGTTTTAACCGATATGTAACTGCGCTTACATGGACCTAAATGTAACACCCAAATCTTCCATAGTACGTTTCTTTTTGAATAATAGAATGTCTTGCGTGGTACACAACATTGAGTTCTAGCACACCACGACCAATACGACAGGCCATTTAAAAAACGGGTCTGAATAGTAATAGATACTTTTTGAATTTTTTTTAAATTTTATTTCACAAAATGGACTTCAATTAGGGATTCATAATATCAAAATTATCTTAGGTTTAATTTTTGGTATTTTTCTAAAAACATTCAATTTTTGATGAATAGTGAGAAAGACTATGTAATTGTTAAAAACTGACATTTTATATAAATAATGATTTATTTTATTCAAATTAATTTTATGTCAAAATAGATACATAATAACTATATAAGTTCAATTTAATTAATTGGAGTCATTTTATAACAATATTAGATATATAATATTTTATTAAACTTTTTACTGTCTTTTACCAAACTTCTAGGCACAATAGAAAATTTGCATTAATTTTTTTTTATCATTTTTGTAAATTGAATTTAAAAAATTTGAGAGGTACTTTTGACATCAGTATGTAAAATGTGGTTCAATAGGATGAAAATATTTTTTGGGGAATCTTAACATTTGAATTTTATTTACCACAGTTAAAAGTAAAAAAAGGTAATTAAAGGTAAAAATGATATTATAATTACCCTAAAACATGTCCAAATTCTATTATATAAGTTTATTTCGACCAAAATAAAGCTTAGAACAAAACTATGATGCTTTTTGATCCACATGGATTAGATTAAGACATTTGTTATATTTTATTTAAAGAAGAGTTAAAAGTGTAAAATTTTTATGTTTAATATCTAAAATATTTTTAATATAGGGTTATAAGTAAGATTAATTAGAATATAAATAATCATTAGAAAGATAAAACGATTTCCTATATCATGGTATTTTAAATATTATTTTTAGACTTTATATAATTAAATTTAGTTATTACACAATGATGATGCGATAATTATCTTATTAAGGAAAGATTAAAATAATTGATGGTATAAATATTAAAATAAATGTAAATTGAAATTTTTAATTCCATCCCCAAATTTTATAGGTTAATATGACATGATAGGGTTGATTCAATGAATATTTTTTGAATTAATCATGTTTTTATGACTTAAAAAAAAACAAAATACAAAATTGTGTCAAAATTGACCGAAATGAGTTTTAAAATAAATACTATTATATAAAATTATATAATAGTCCTAAAAATATAAAGTTCAAAATAAAGGGCTTATATAATGATATATATGTCATTAATTAACCCCTTGAGGTTCTCTTGGAATTTTATAGTATGTTTTTAAACCATTTATATAAAAATACAAGAAAACATGTTAAATGTTAATCAATTTGACTAAGAGTTAAATCTAAAAGATAAGATCAATATGGTTACCTAAAATTGTATAAAACCTATTGTTTAAGAGTTTTTTTGACCCATTCCTACCTTATTATAAAAAACAATTTTTTGGAGCAATTATAAACCAAAAATTATATTATAATAAAATAATATTTCAAGATTTTCCTAAAGTAACCATCACCTCTATTATAAAAGCGTACTTCCCCTTCTATTAATATCACAACTCCAAAGCCTTTTGGATCACCCGAAACTTACTTCAATATCCTCCCAAAAACCCTCAATTTAACCTAGTATCATTAATTTGATCAGAAAGACAACCTATGGTGTCCATTTGTTCAAATAAAAATGAAGAACACGAAGAATAAGTAATTACTTCGTCACCTCTTTTAAAGTTTTTTTCATCTTACACTTCCTAATTATATGTTGTTTACATACTAAAATAATATTCCATAACCTTATACATACATAGATGTTATTATAAATATTTTACAACCAAATTCATTATTCTATCCACCCTATGAATGACAAAATCACCATACGTGCGTACGTACGACTTACGGTCTCCACGTTGTGGTGTAGTTTGTTATTCAACAATTAATTATTTGTATGGGTATAATAATGAGTATAATTGATGTAAATAATAAATATAAATTTTTAATGATTCTGTATATATAATATACCATCCAATTACATATGATTCCACCACTAATAGAATGATATTGTTGCTCATGCGTACGTATGACTTACCGTCTCCACGACGTGATGGGATTTCATTCCCCATCATAACAGTTAAATAATAATTTTCATATGATGATTAAAAATAACTCATAATAACATAATATCATTGTGGATATGAATCAAATTCATCCTATCCATAACAAACATGACTTACATAACAAAATATATAAAGGAAAACGAATTAGTTAACACCCAAAACAATGATACTACTAAAATATCATTAACAATGAAATATTAGAAGATCATATTTGATATAATATTTATTTATGTGTTTATTTTAAAATATAATAACAATTACTTCACTATTATACAGGAGGTTAATGTACCCCTAACTAAGTAAATTACATGGAAATGATTAATTTCAAAATCTCTTTATTATCCGAGATTTTTTATAGAAAAGTATCTACTGGAAACTCTTTATCATCTACATATGTGTTTATTAAAAATTTATTTTAAAACATTTATATTATTTACTAGAATATATGTTGACGTCATTTATAACCTTTGTTTACATTTTATAATTTTTTTTAAAGGAATCTTTCCGTCACATTCCAAACAAGGTACTTTTTGGACAAATTATGGAAATAATGTGTTTTTAACTTATACGATGGGTGCAGATATTTTTTTCCATTATAAACCTTTGATTCTTACCATAAATGATTATAAGAATATTTTAAAATAAATTTTTAATTTACTTTTAATTTATTTCAAAATAGAAAAAAATATTTCACTCATATTGTTTTTTGGATTGATTTCATCTAAGTCAACATCATTCATTAGATTTTATGTTTGTTTGAAGTCGATTTATTATGATATAATATTCTATATTGTATTGAAGTTTTTTGTGATATGTTTGACTGTGGATGTGATATTTTTATACATCCATGGTTTATGCTTAATGTATTGACATTTGGTATTCTAGTTTTTATTTGAATGTTTATATAATGTTTTAACCTTTTCATATGAGGAATGTATTAAACTAGTGTATTAGAATAAGTCCTTGACAAAATTATTATTTGTAGTCATGGAAAGAGGCCATGAATATGTTGTTATGATGTCCAACATTATGCAATCCATCATTATGAAATTATCTATCTATATTACATGTGATTATTCGACTAGTAAAATATCCATGTGAATAAGTAAGTTGAAATATTTGATTTATCTTTGCCATATTATGTGGAATTTTATGTTTAAAAGGCTTGTGTTTGAGTCTTATACATTGATTCAAATGTTTATGTTTTCTTATGATAGTTTCTTCTATATTGTTATACTTACTGAGCATTAGAGATAACCCATTTCTTATGTTTTATTTTTCCCAGGATACGAAGAAGTATATTACGATTAACCTCTAGATATAGGCTATGGGATTTGAGTGTGTTCAAATGGGACAAAATGTTTTTGTTTTTTCATTTTATAATTTATTGTAAAACTTATGTATGTATCTAGTACTTCTATGGTTACTAAACTAATCGGTTTTTTTGATACTTGATCTCTTGTGATCATGCTAATGTTATGAAATAATTCACCAAATTATGGTAACCGGGGTCAGAGCGTTATAGTTGGTATAAGAAAAATCTTAGTACAAACCATGGAAACTAGATTTATAAAAACTCTGATTATAGAACATTACCCTAATAAAAACATTGAGGATTATTATAGAAGAACATCCTAGAATTTTGGTAATGTAAAGATTTTGTGAAATTTTCATGAAATACATCCATGTATGGAAAGGAGTAAGTATAGGTGACTCTAGAATTAATGTATCACGGGGTAAAATAAAAAAACACCACTTTGAGCTAGACTTGAATAGGAATTGGTGCAAGAAAATGGGCCTTATTGCACTCTTGGTTACGACTCTCCTAAAGGATATGCTTTGGATAATTCACATTTTCTTTACAAACCATTATAAAGGATTTATGAATAAATACATCCTCAATGAAAGCATTTTTGTTATTATAGATTATATGCATAAAATGTTCAATTTATGTTAGGTATTTTACTAGTTTGGAATTATGTACTGTGATTAACAAATTAAGATAGTGTTTGACATTGTTTATAAATGGAGCCGAGTAGAAATAATGGAAACCGTATCAACGCACGTAATCCATGTAGGGATTTCCATCCTACTCAAGAAAATTATTATAGAGCTGGTGATGCAACTGGTGCTGAATAGATTATAACCATACTGGGACAACTCACTCAGGTTATAAATAATAACCTTACCTGTAAGGAGCACCCTGATCCAAAATGCATTGGATCATTGTTACATGGCTTCATAAGGAATCTACCACCAAAATTTAATGAGACTAAAAATCCATTTGTAGCTGAGAAATGGATAAGTTCCATAGAGAAAATATTTCATTATTTGGGGAACAGAGAAAGGGAAAAAGTTTCCATGGCAGTTTATCACCTCACAGGAGATACAGATCAATGGAGGTCATTCATTCAAAACACAGTGGGGGATGAAGAAGTATCAAATATGTAATGGAGAAAGTTTAAAGAGATTATATTATAAAAATACATTCCTCGTGACTATCGAGTGGATATGTAAAGGAAATTTATAATTCTGAGACAACAGGAGAATGATAATGTTGCAAAGTGTGAGGATAACTTTACAAGGTTAGAAATTCATGATACAAATTATATATGTAACCCCAGGAGTAAGATTGATCGATTCTTTGATGAGTTTAAACCATTTCATTGTTGAGAATTATACTCACAATTGTTCTCATCGTACACAAATATAGTCTCATGTTCTATCAATATAGAAAAGAAATTATCAAAGTATGACAACTTTAATGTAAAGCAAGAAAATAATAGATCATCTAAACACCCTAGAAATGGAAATAATGGGAAGAAGGGAAAAGTTGAATTTCCATACTATGGTAAATGTGGGATGAAACACCCCGATACATTCTTGATGGGAATATGAGTCTGTTAAAAGTGTGAAGAAAAATTCCACTATGCTCATGATTGTAAGGGAAATAAAGAGGCTGTCAATGTTGAATGATAAAATTATAGAGAAATGGGGAATTATTAAAATTAATGTTATAAACACCAAGTAAACATACCTCAGAAAAGGCCAAGGGAGAAAGGCCAATCTTATGCGATCACAACTACATAGTTTGATGTCTGAATGATGTGATGGAAGGTACATTAATCATTTGCTCACATTTATACAATGAATTATTTGATTCAAGATCATCACATTTTTTCATATCTTCCTAGTTTTCCAAGAAAATTAGATATTTCCAACATGATTTAATAAGGGAGTTGTCGGTAAAGCCTCCTAAGGGAAGTATCATCCAAACAATGTTTTGTGAATCAGTTACCATTATGGAATATGAACATGATTTATCTACTGATCTCATCATCATATACATGATGGAATTTTATATAATCCTCTGTACGAATTGGATTTCAGATGATGATGCAAAAATTTATTATAAGAAGAAGGAGGTTACAAATTTTGATGTTGATAAGGAATCCCATATCATTAGTGTAGAAACATCACCATCTATTTCTTATCTAGATCCACCCCAATAGCTATAATAAATTCAATTATTGGGGAGAAAGAGAGTGAAATAACTATGGTTGAGGAAATGAATGTTCAAATAGAGTATGTACCTATTGTGCCATAATATGTTGATGTGTTTCCAGAAGATTTACCTGGACATCCTCTAAATTGAGAAATTGAGTTTTCCATTGAATTAATTCCTAGTTCAAGGCCCATATCAAATACCCCTTATATAATGGCCAAAATATAATTAGTGTAAATAAAGAAAAAAATAGAGGAATGTATTAATAAAGGATTTATTCTCCCTAGTGTTTCTCTATGGGGATCCCCTATTCATTTTGTTAAGAATAAATATAGATATATGAGATTATGAATTTACTATAGGGAGATCACTGATATAAAAATAAAGAACAAGTATCCCATACCTCACATTGATTATTTATTCAACCAACTTAATGGAGCTCAATATTTTTTAAAGATTGGCCATCGATCTGGATATCATCAGTTGTGCATAAAGAAGGATAAAAATCTGAAGACAACATTTTGTACAAGGAATGGGAATTAAAAGTTTACAGTAATGCCTTTTGGACTGACTAATTCACCCTCTGTTTTCATGGATCTAATGAATAGATTTTTCAAGGAATATCTTGATGACTTTTTAGTGGTATTTATTGATGATATTATAATATAATCCAAAATCTATGAAGATCATGGAAACCACTTGGGCACTATTCTGAAAAATCATAGAAGAAATGAATTGTATGGGAAGTTTAGAAAGTATGAATTATGGCTTCAGAAGATTTCTTTTCTCATCCATATTCTCTCTAAGGATGTAATATTTGTTGATCCTTCTAAGAAAAGAGAAATATAATAATGTCCAGCACCAATGAGTATAACTAAGGTACACAATTTTATTGGTTTTGTGGGTTATTATCGGCATTTCATCCTGAATTTTTTCCAATTCGCTAACCCATTAACCAAGATCACACGTAAAAGGGCTAAATTTATTTTTTAAAAAGAGTGTGAAGAATTTTTTGAACAATTGAAATGAATATTAGTCAATGCCTCTATCAAGAATCTACCATCAGGGAATGACAAGTTTGTTATTTATAGTTATGATTTAAACAATGGACTTAGTTTTGTCCTTATGAAGAATGATTGAGTTATTGCCCATGTATCATGGCAGCTAAAAATTCCTGAATAAAGATATCGTACTCATGATCTTGAATAAAAACTTGTAATATTTACTTTAAAGATATGGCGACACTATCTCTATAGAGAAAAATGAAAGATATATATTTATCACCAGAGTTTTAAGTATATTTTCTCATAAAAATAACTCATCATGAGGCAAATATGATGGCTTAAACTACTCAAATATTATTATTACACTATACACTACCACCTGGAGAAGGAAAATAAGGTGGTAGATGCTTTGTGTAGAAAGGATCATGGAGTTATGAATAAGATGAGTGTGTAAAGGGATCACATGTTAATAGATCTAGTAATAATGGATATTTGAATATTCATAGAAGGTGAAACATGTAACGACCCAAAATTTCATTAATGGAAAATCCCTCTTGATCCAGTTAAATGTTTCTTTATGTTTTTATAAGATGTCAACTTCTTTAGTTTAACGTTAAGATTTGTGACCGTTACTTTTATAGCCGTTGAACAGTGATCATCTGGGTAGTTTAAATATAAGGCTTTAACGAACCAATTTTCTACTCAAACAAAGGAAGCGATGGCCTCATCCAGTAGAATCGCCCCTTACGAAGCCCATTTGTCGGAGCTCGGAAAAGAGGTGGCGTCTTTGGGCTTTGCCCTTGACCAATCCCAAGCCGAGCTTCATCAAGTCAAGCTCGAACGTGATCGTCTACGGGAAAAATGGAAGTTGATAGAGATTACCACTCGAGCGATGTTATCCGAGCAACCCCAAGAGTCTGTCACCATCACACACCTTACCCTTAGGTCTTATGCGGCTATTTTAAGGGGTTATGTAACAAATAAGTAGAACCATGTTCATGTACATTATTTTTGTATATAATAATGAATATAATTTCTAGTCATTTTTGATGCATTGTAATTAGTTTTTAAAGTACAAATGATGTTTTTAGTTATTATTTAATTAAGAATTATATTTTATTAAATTAAAGGATTTTTGAATTAAATAATATTTTAATAAAATATTATTATTAATATTAAATTAATTTTTATTAAATATAAATGATCTTATAATTTTATGAATGCAATTAAAATTTTTATTAAGGTTTGAAAGCCATTTCTCTCAAAACCCGTGAATTTTTTATAAATGTCGGTTTTTATTTTAAAAGTGAAAATTCACATATTTAGAAAATTATTTAGTTAAAATAAATATTATTTTTGGAATCAGGACGTCAAAATTATCCAACGGTGAATTTTTCATAATTTTCTGAGACAGTCAAATTTTTGGGTAAAAATTAAATACCATTTAAATATATAATGTGTTTTATGACATCATAATGACCCAATGGTGATGTAATAAAATACCATAATTATTATTTTCGTCCAATATATGTTTTATCATTAAAATAATGAGGTTTTGGGTTTGTTTGACTCACTTTTCAAAGCATTAATGGAGCCCTCAAGACTTATTCAACACTTTGCCTTTTTAAATTAATTTCCATGGGAGTGTGACTCACCTCCACATAAGCAAACCTAATTTTTTAATAAGTTCGGACCTTGGACTTGTAAAATATTGTTTTCCTCTTTCCTTTTCCAGAAACCATGGGCAAATACCATGGGATGGTTTGTGGTTTGGATTATTTTAATATAAGGGGTCCCAAACCTAAATAATAAAGAATTCTCTCACCTTTCCTATATAAACCCACCCAAGCTCCCACTTCCTCCTCACCCAAAGCCCTTGAAGTTCGTCCAACCTCTGCCCTACTCTCTCTATAATCCTCTCAAGGTGCCCCAAGCTCCCAAGAAGCCTCTCACAAGCCTCTCTCTAGCCTTTGGAAGCACACTTCCAAGTAAGGGTTTTTCTTCCTTTCTCATTTTTGTCAATTTTCTTTAAGTTGTATTGCCCTTTTAATTTCATTTATGAATGTTGGGGTATGGTTTCTCACCTCTCCCATACTTCCCTCTTATTGTTTGAATGATGGGAGACCCCTTTCTCTCTCATTAAATGCCTCCCATGTACACCCGTTACTATGCCGAAATTCCGAAAGGAACCTTTTTCTCCTCTTTTATATTCAAGCAATACTTTTGTATCATGAATCTAAATTCATTTTCAATTGTTGGGACATGTATATATATGACCTTCTTACTGTACATTACATGTAAATATGATGAGGAACCCCTTTCTCTCTCATCAGCCTTTTTTATGAATTCTTATGTCACGCCGTTACGCTGCCGAAATCACACCGATTTTCTAAGCCAATATCATTGTGTAGTGAATACCATGCCCATTTCTCCATCAAGGGTATTCACCTTTATGCACATTTACTTATTGATTTTAAAGTTTCGTGTATGAATTCCACATTCCTTTATCGTGGAATAAATGATTATGTTTTATGAATCCATGTTTTATGATCCATGTGGCACACTTATGCATGAAATGAAATGTTTAAGAAGGGTGCGCCCTGATAGCGCTCCAATGCATTGGGTAAAGTATAGTATCATGATACGTCATGTGAAATGAGTGTTTACTCATGCTAATTCAAGTGCAACGAGGGTTTACTCGTGCTTCAAGTGCAATGAGGGTTTACTCATGCTCCATGTGCAATGAGCCTTGGCTCATGCTAATTCAATGTTAAGTGTTGTTGCCACATTTCCATGTTATGATTATCATGCTTTATCATGCCTTTATGTTCATGTCTCTCTTATGCTCTATTGATATGCCTATTGCCTAACATGTATTGTACTCCTCATGTTATTCATTGTGTACTCCCTTACTGGGCTTTATAGCTCACCCTTTTCTTATGCATGTCCTCAGGTTATCCCATGCAATGCTAAGTACGAAGGAATGTAGTGGTCATGTAAAGGAAGTTTTCAATAAGGATGTTGTATTTCAAGTTTAAAGTTTTTATGTAATGATCCTAAGCCCCAAAGACACTAAACCTCTCGATCTTCTTTGTTGTATCAAGTGAAGTTTTATGTAATAAAGCATGTTTAAGTTGTAATAAAAAGCAGGGTTGTCATAAAACATCTATTATTTTTCAAATGGTTACCAGTGCATCTTTACTAGAAAGTGTAAAAAGTTCTCAGATAGATGATGAGGAGTTTCATAAGAAAATTAATGCTGTGAATGATGGGTGATTTATAGAATTCATATATAAAGATGGAATTTTAAAATTTGGTAGGAGGCTTTGTGTTCCTGATATACCTGATCTAAAAAGGAAATTGTTGGATGATTCTCATAGATCCCATTTCTCTATAAAACCTAATAGCACTAAGATGTATAGAGATTTTAAGGAACATTTTTGGTGGGACAACATGAAGAGGTAGATTTATGATTTTGTGTCAAGATGTATGGTTTTTTAATAGGTGAAGGCAAGAAAACAACATCCTAGAGGAGTCATGAAACCTCTTACTATACTTGAGTGGAAATGGGATGATATTAATATGGACTTTTTCATGGGGTTACCAAAGACTCTTATAAGGAATAATGAAAAATGGGTAATTGTTTATCGTTTTATCATGTCTGAACATTTTCTTGCTATAAGATAATATTTACCACATGAACATTTAGAAAGACTATATATTAATGAAGTTTTAAGACTTCATGGTGTAACTTATCGATTGTTTCTCATCGCGATCCCCGTCTCACATCAAGATTCAGGAAAATTATTTAGAAATTCCAAGATACTGAACATTGTTCGAACACTGCCTACCACCCTCAAACCGATGGAAAATCAAAATGATCTATTTGAATATTAAAAGACATGTTGAGATTTTTCTTACATGACATTCAAGGTATGTGGGGTCAGTATTTACCTATGGTAGAATTTTATAATAACAATAGCTTCCATTCAAGTATTCATATGACACCATATGAAGCATTATATGGAAAGAGATGTCGCACACAAACTTGATGGGATGAATTTTGTGAAAGAAAAATCATAGGCCTAGAACTTGTTGAGGAAAAAATGGAAAAGGTGAAGATTATCCAAACTCACATCAACACATCTCAAAGTAGGAAAACGAGCTATGCCAATAATCGAAGGAAGGATTTGGAATTTCAAGTAGGAGATAATGTTTTCTTGAAGGTATATCCATGGAAGGATGTTATAAATTTAGGTAAGAATGGTAAATTCTGTCTCAGGTATATTAGACCTTTCTAAATTATAGAATGAATTAGAGTTATAGCTTACCGTTTGGCAATGCCGCTAAGTCTATTTAATGTTCCTGATGTGTTCCACATATCACTGTTGAAAAAATACATGCCTGACCCAATACATGTAATCACATATAATGAAATAGAACTAGAACCTGATCTATCTTATTTCTAAGAGCCTATCAGAATTCATGATACCAGAGAACCAGTGTTGAGAAACTGGATGACTTGTTTAATAAAATGTATTTGGAGAAACCAGAAAATGGAAGAGAAAACATGGGAACCTGAGGAACAATTGATGAAGAACCACCCTAAATCTTTTTATACAATAATATTCTATAAATTTTGAGGACAATATTATTTTAATGAGGGAAGAATGTGACACCCCATACTTCTACATTATGTTTCTCTTTGAATAATACAATATATTTCATTATACACAACTTTGAGTTCTAGCACACCATGACCAATCATACTAGCCATTTAAAAAGATGTTATAAATAGTAATACCCAATTTTTGAAATTTTATCCATTTTATTTTTAAAAATGAACTTCATTTTTTCAATTCTGAATATCAAAATTAGCTTAAGGTTAATTTTTGGTATTTTTCTGAAAACATTCAATTTTTGATCAATAGTAAAAAAATATTGTGTTGTTGTTTAAAACCAATTTTTTTAAATAATTATTTATTTTATTTAAATTTATTCCACGTAAAAATAGATAAATAATACCTATATAAATTTAATGTAATTCATTGGAGTCATTTTATAGTAAGATTAAATATATAAAATTTTATTTTACGTTTTACCGTCTTTTACCCACCTTCTAGGCACATTAGAAAATTTGCATAAAATGAAATTTTACCACTTTTATTAATTTAATTTCAAAAATCCAAGAGACACGCATGAAATCAGTAAGTAAAATTTTGTTCAATTGGATTAAAATAATTTTTGGTAAATAGTAACTTTTGAATTTTATTTACAACTTTTAAAAGTAAATAGGGTGATTAAAGGTAATAATTACATTATAATTACCTTAACACATGTCCAAATTCTATTTGAAAAGTGTATTTCAAAGAAAATAAACCTTAGGATAAAAATATGATCCTTTTTTATCCACATGGATTAGATTAGGACATGTATTATGTTTTATTTAAAGAAGAGTTTAACGTGTTAAAATAAAAATTTTATAACTAAAACATTTTTACTGTTGGGTTATACATAAGATAAATTCAACTATAAATATTAATTATAAATATAATTTTTTTTCTATATCTTTTTATTTTAATTATAAATTTTATACATTATATAATTAAATTTATTTATGACACAATGACGATGTAGTAATTACCTTTTTAATGAAATATTAAAATAATTGATCTTATAAATATTAACATAAATGTAAATTGAAACTTTTGATTCCATACACGAATTTTATATGCTAATATGACATTTTATTATTTAATCAATGAATATTTTTCTAAGTAATCATTTTTAATGTCTTTCACAGAAACAAAATACTAAATAGTGTCAAAATTTAAATAAATGAGTTTATAAAACAAATACTTGTTTATTAAAATATATAATAGTCCTAAAAATATATAGTTCAAGAAAATAACATATATAAAGATATATATGTAATTAAATAACCACTTGGGGTTCTCTTGGCATTTTATATTAATTTTATTAACCATGTAATATTAAAATACAAGAGGACATGTAAAATGTTAAACTATTTATCTAAGAGTTAAATCTAAAGGATATGGTTAATATAGTGACATAAACTTGTATAAAACCTATTATTTAAGGGGTTTTGGAACCATCCCCACCTTATACTCAAAATAAATCCATTTGGACCTATTATAATATGAAAATGATTTTATAATGAAATAATATTTCAATCTTTTCCTCAAGTAACCCACACCTCTCTTATAAAAGGGTACGTCCCCTTCTCTTACTTCCACAACAACAAATCCTTTTGTATCATATAAAACATTATCAAATATCCTCCAAAAAACCTTCAGTTTTACCTAGAGTCCTTACTATGATAAGAAATCCATCCTAAGGAGCCCTTTAGTTCAAATCAAAAGGAAGAACCTGAAGAAGAGGTAATTACTTCAACAAATCTTTCAAAGTTATTCTCATATTCCACTACCTATTTCATTTTTGTTTACATAATAAAATAATATCTCTAGTACCTTCTAAATATTTATATTTTATTATGAATATGGTATAACCATATTCATTATTCTATCGGTCCTATGAATGACAAAGTCACTATACGTGCGTATGTACGTCTTACCATCTCCACGTCGTTGTGTAGTTTTTTATTAAACACTTCATTATTTTGGTGGGTATAATAATGAGTATAGCAGATGTACATAATAAATATATAATGTTAATTATTCTTTATATATAATATTCCTTCCAATTACATACTATTTCACCACAAAAAGAATAATATTGTCGCGCGTGCGTACGTACGGCTTACCGTCTCCATGACGCGATGAGATTTTGTTCCCTATCGTAACCATTCAAGAATAATTTTCATTTCATGATTAAAAATAATTTTTAAGAACTTAATATCATTTTAGATATTAAACAAATATATCCAATCCATAAAAAACATGTCTTACATAACAAAACATATAAAGGAAAATGAATCATTTAACACCAAAAACAATGATACTAATGAAATATCATTAACAAAGCAATATTAAAATATAATATATGATATCATATTAATGTATGTGGCTCTTGTATAATTTTAAAACAATTATTTCCCCATATATATGAGTTTAAAATAAACTCCACTAAGCAAAAGAAAATGGTAAGGGTTAAATTCACAGTCTCTTTATTATCCGAGATTGTTTATACGTAAGTATCTACTAGGACCTCTTTATCATCTACATATGTGTTTCTTAAAAAGGTATTTCAAAACATTTTTATTATTTACTGTAATATGGGTTAAAGTCATTTAAACCCTTTTTGACTTTTTATAAAATGGTTTTAAAGGAATTTTTCTGTCTCTTTCCAAACAAGGTACTTTATGACCTTTTTGAGAAATTAAGGAAGGATTGTTTTTTTAACATATACAATGGGTGAAGATATTTTCTGCCATTGTAAACCATCAAACCTTCCATTACAATATTATAAGAATATTTTTAAAATAAAAATTTTCTTTAATTTTAAATTATTTCTAAATAGAAAGAGACATTTCACTCAATTTTGTTTAATTGATTAAATCTATGACAACATCCTTCGTTGGATTTTACATTTTTTTGAAGTTGATTTGTTATGATAAAATCATCCATATTGTATTGAATGTTTTGTGATAAGTTTGAATATGGATGTTCTATTTTAATACCATTCATGTTTTATAGTTAATGTATTAATATTTCATATGATATTTGTAATACGAATATATATATTATGTTTCATCCTTTTCATATGAGGAATGAATTAAACGTAATAAGTGATGGGTGGGGCCCACTATAGAACCTCTATGCATTGGTAGGTCTAATGAGATAAACTAGAGTCTTGGCACAAGGCCTCGAATACAATGTTATTTGTAGTCTTGGCATGAGGCCTGGACTATGTGGTTATGATGTCTGGCATTATGCATTCCATCATTATGAAATTTTCTATTGATATTACATGTAATTATTAAACTAGTAGAATATCCACGTGAATAAGTAAATTTTATTATTTGATTTATTATTTCCATATTATGATTAATTTTATTTTTAAAAGGCATGTGTTTTAGTATTATACATATACTTAAATATTTAGGTTTTCTTATGATAGTTTTTGCTATATTGTTATCCTTAATGAGCATCTGAGCTCACCCCTTCTTATGTTTTATTTTCCCCAGTATCTGATGAATTATATTAAAATTAAACTTTAGGAATAGGATAAGGGGTATGAGTGTGTTCAAATGTGACACAATGTTGTTGTTTTTCATTTCATAGTGTATTGTAAAAATTATGTATGTATCTAGTACTTCCAAGGATACAAAACTAATCGGTCTTTCGAGACCCCATCTCCGATGATCATGCCAATGTTATAGAATAAATAACTGACTCTGGGTGACTGGGGTTGGGGCGTTACACAAAGTAAAAAATGTTCCAATGTACCATGGAACCAGTTTCCCCTTCTTTTAAAACCTCACAACCCATTTCTATGGTGATAATCTGAGGAATATATTACCATGGACATGAAAATATAAGTCCAACCTTCGATTAAAAGAATTATAAATTTTCAACACTAAGTAGACTTGATATGTTTTCAGATCACTTGTATCTTATCTACATTTTATTTCATAGTATTTGTTCCAAAAAATTACCATTTTCTAAATTCAAATTAGTATGTTGGAGTTATGAACCTCAATCCATAAAGTTCGTTATAAGGAGTCATTTGAATACTAGATTCAAAACTATTTTTATAAGAGAATTCAACATGTGGAATACATCCATCCGGAGTCCTTTTATAATCATGTAATCTATTACTTAACATGTCTTCTAACATATGAATATTCCTCTCAGAAGTTAAATTAGTTTGGGGAAGATAGTTTGTGACATGTTTTACTTTAGTATTCAAAGAAATTTGAAAACACCTCTATAAATTAGATGTAAATATTGGATAAAATTCTAAAATAATATCAGTGGTACTACATCATGTCTCAACACTTCTTCAATATATAGACAAGAAATTCTATCAAGGGAGAAATCCTCTCATATAGAAATAAAATGGGATGAAATTATTAAGCAATCAATGAATACCCATACAGAACTATTTCCCATTTATATATTAGGATAACTTGTAACAATGTCTATAGTAATGTTTTTCCACTATCATATAGGTATGGGTAGTGGTCACAACACTCCTTGGGGTATTTATTTGCCTACATTCACTTATTTTCATACCAAACTTCTTTTACTATATTAAAAAATACACCTTTTAATTTTATCTCATCAATAATAATTTTATAGATCTCAATTTTTTTTTGTGATTTCATGATATATAGAGAACACAAAGTTTTGAACATCATCCATAATATCTTTATTTAACATGGTAAAATACGGGATATATATCCTTATACAGAAATTGAGTAATCCATCTCAATCAACATTCGACTCGTGAAACATACCAGGTTTCAAGGATTCTATATTCATTTGTAAATTAGGATCATCTCTTAGTGTTTTCTTGAACTTCTATGGTAATGATTTTTAGGGAAATAATTTTTCATAGGATTAATGATATTCATTCCCTTATAACTCATATTTCAATCTTTACCATGTCCTTAATAAATGGTTCTCCCCTAATCCTAAACATTGAAAAAATTCTTGGATATTTCCTACTCAGTACATCCGTTACTTTTATTTTATTTTCCAAGATGATAATGGATAAAATAATCATAGCCCTTAAGAAGATCCAAACATCACATTTTTCACATCTTTAGTTCCTTTTTGGAATATATAAATCTGAAAATGGTGTTATGTACATATATTAAATATATCCCCATAAATATAGTATCTCTATATATTTAATGGAAACTTAACAATAACTAACTATAAATCATGGGTAGGATAATACTGTTCATGAGGCCATAACTATTCAGACTCTTAGGGAATTACCTTGACATTTTTTATATGTATGCTTCCAAATATATTCAAGGATTCACCACTATAAATGAAACACACTTCCCCTTTAAAGGATAAATTTCACATAGGTTCACTGACTAAATTATTCTTTAATTCATGGAAACTTTTTTTACACTCTTTTGTCCAGATAAGCATAACTATAATTCAAGATAAATTATTTTGTGGAATTTAAATCCATGAAAAAATAATATCAAACCTTATATAGTATACTAGTAAACTATAGAAACATTGATTCTCACTTACTTTAGTGGGTTGAGGCCACTCCTCTATGGACTATATCATTAATATATCATTGATATTCCTTCACCGGTCAATATGTGTCCTAAGAATGTGACATTCTGTTACCATAACTCACATTTTGTGAATTTTCCAAAATGATTCTCTTCCCTCAACATTTTTAATATGACCCATAGAAGATCCTCATGTTCCTCGTGAATTTTGGAATATATTAGCATATTAGCATTAATGGATCATACAAATATATAATGGGAATCTGTAAAGACTCTATCAATTGGATTCATTAATTTGGACAGATCCATAGTCAATCCAAATGTAATAAAAAAACTCAAGAGGTACATATCCACTTTGGAGTCCAGGATATCTTAATTTTTACCCTAAGTTGATTATACCCCAATTAGAGGTTAATATTCGATATGATTGTTCTAAAGGAAATATGCTAAAAAATCAACAACGTTTGTAAGAGGTTATTTGTATTCTTCATTATGGTCTCATTAATTTCTCTATAATAAATGTATAACTACATTGATCCATTGTTTTTCTTAACAAATAGAACAGGTGCTCCCAAAGCAGATTCACCGATTTGAATTAAAAACTCCTCCAAAATATATATAAGTTTCTTATTCAATTCCTCTAACTCCACATATTCCATTTTATATGGGGTCTTATATATTGGCTTAGATCCAAGTATTATTGTAATTATGGGTTCCCTATGCCCAAAAAATAGTACTTTTCAATTACCATACCATGTAAATAGTGAGTTATTCATGATATAAACTTATCATTATAATGTAGATATTTCTACATCATCTTCTTAAATGGTAATGTCCATATATTATTTATTATACCATAATATTATATTATTTCCAAATATATAATGATAACCATGAGATACGATAAATTTACCCTTAACCAAATTTACTATGGACTAGATACGCCATTTTGATTCGAAAACGATTATGTATGACTACAAGGTTTTAGGGGATCATAAGAATTGAGACATATTCTCATGATGTTCACATATGGTAATATCAATTAAGTGAGATCATGATGACAAACCTGCCAATAGAAATACCACATGTTTCTGGTTTCATTGGTTATTATTATATATTAATATGTGTATTGGTCTCCTATCAGGAGATCATTTTCAATGTGCACCATTTGATCACATACATTGATGCAAAGAAGAAACCACAACACCGAATTTGTGTCAATCTATCTTGTGATGGATGCATAATTGGGGTATGTAATTGATTAAATAGTCAAGAGGGAGTATGTCACTTTTAAGATGAGGAAGTGATATCTTGGGCCTTGTTGATCAGGATTTTATTACCATAACAAATCCTTGTTCAAGGTAGAAAAAGGTATGTCATTCTTGTTAGACCATTAAACAATAAATCAAGAATATATGATGAAATAAGTTTTTCATTCTACTTTATGAGATATTATGAGACAAAGAGATTATGTTACACAGTGCATGTTCATAAGAATGATTGTCATTTCTTTGATTTTTTCCTTTACTCATTATGGGCCTTAATGGGTTGTACACTTTTCTCTTAGTTAGTGAATAATATTCTATACTATTAAAATAAGATCCTATAGGGTCACACATAATATAATATCCAAGACTTTTACCTATTAATGTGATAGGTGTATTAGAAATAGTGGGTCCCATAATGGGGTTTGACAGTTTTCCAAGTATTATTGATCACCAATGTATTTATAAACTCCATATTAATTAATTATAAAATAATTTTTTGGTTTATTTATTAAAATAATTCAAAATGTATTAAGTGAATATGTGAAAAAATACAATATAAAAGAATATTATTTTAGTATTCAAGGTCTGTTTGGTATTGTGGGAATTACAAGATGAGTTAATGTCTCTGACTCAATACATAATATATTTTTTATATATAAATAGTATGTGATAATGATATAAATGATATTATAAAAAAGATAGATCATTATATTACATCATTTATAACTTATTTATTTGGAATTTTATTTTAAGGGGTTGAGGAACCATTTTTAGTTTTTTCGGACATCCACTATATAATAAGGGAAGGAGCTGTATTCCATGGAATATTCATTCCAATAGAATTTAGAGAATCTCTCCACTCTCGCTTCCTCATGAGATAAATTCATCACATGAGAATTCATTCCATGAATGCATTTGGGGATTGAATATATGGGATTGAATTGATCATATAGACCTTGAAGGAATCTTCAAATATCTATGTCATCAATAAGAGTAAGATTACTGGTATCCACATACATTATTCATGTGTTTATGGATGATCTTGATTTGTTAAAAATTGGACCTTTCATGAAACAATTATCGATGACGAGCAGTAGTCTATCATACTTCAATTCCAATGATGTAAATATTCATTTAAATTATTATGCTTAATTAATTCATGTGATAACCTTATAACTATTTTAGGGCTCATATGACCATAAATGAAGAAGATTCATCATCTACTGATGAAAATTTTTAAATCCCTAGACCATTGGCATCCACTACATGTTGTGGTACAATAATTGGTTTTCGAGGAATCATATGAAGTTTCTGAGAAAAAAAAAATTGCTTTCACTAAATTATATAAAGGATTTTAATTTGATCCCAATGAAATAGATATTTTCTCGATTTGATACCAGATGGTCAAGTTATGCCCATAAAAAAAATTAATAATGGTCCATTATCAGTTTGATTTTAGCTATTAAAACATGAAATATATATTTCATATGTGATTATTTAATCAAAATTAGTTTTCTGGTAGGTTTTCCATTGAAACCATTTTTCCAGCAACCCAATATGTTTTTTCCTAGGTTCTGACCAAAAAATTATTCTCAGGCCAGTTTTGTGGAATTATTATTATTATTATTTTCCGTAATAATATTATCATTTTTAAATGACAATTGAAAGGGGGTCATTCGTGGATGCATTTCCTATCATGTAGGATATAAAAACTGATAGGAATGAGGTTATAGTTTTGTTATTAATTCCTCAAAATAGGAATAGGAAAACATGGAAGAATCAAGAAAGGGGGGCGGTGTGACCTTGGTGGATAAAAAAAAACATAAAACATTAAAAATAGAGCCCCATGGGGTAGCACCACAGTATTTAAAAACATTAATTAAAAAAAGATTCATGTTGGCCTAATTCCCCATCATAGAAATCATGAATCTCCATAAAATCATCATAACACCACCTCCCTCCTTGAGGTCCACCACACTACATCATCTTTGTGCTCGGCAAAATGACCAAAACATCATTTGGCCAGTGCCACTTCTTCCCAATCATCCACCCTCATCTTGGTTACCAATTCAGCTGACCTACCATACCCCTGAAAACATTGGTGGCTGTAGTCATGCAGACCATCATGCATGCCCCCTACCATGCTAAATGCCTGCCATTATTTCTCCCTTTTTTCAGACACTGCTGAACACCATCACCTACTACAATATAGACCTTTGGGGGTATTTTATATATATGGGTTTTAGAAAATTTTTTATGAAAAAGGGATAGTGTTTGAAATATTTTTACAAATGGGTATTTAGATGGGTAAACCTCATTCACGCATCTTCGGCATGGAGAGATGAGTGAATGAGGTTCATGCATCTTTAATCTCATCTTCAAAGGATGCATGAACCTCATTCAGGCATCTCTCAGTGACGAAGATGCATGAACCCCATTCACGCATCCATAGAAGACTGGATGAAGGACGCATGAACCTCGTTCATGCATCCGACAGAGAAAATCTATAAAAGGAGGTCTCCCCCCACCTAAAAAAATTTATTATTCTCTTCTGGATTTTGCTGCGAAGCCCTGCAGAATTTTATTCTCAACAAATATTTGATGCTTTTAAGGAGATAAAATTTACATTAAAATTCTCAATTGTTTAATTGTGTTTATTTATTTATTTTGTATTATTTATTTATTTGATTTGTGATATGTATAAACTAATGTTTGTTTGTATGGTTTATTTATTTCATATGTATTGATGTTCAAATTAGTGTTTTTTTATGATTTAATTTATGAATGATGTGTTTGTTGTATGAATTCGTATTGAATGTTTAGGAAAATTAATTATGTCATGTATGAAATGTTGTATGAATTCATATTGAATGTTTAAGAAAAATTAATATGTTATAAAAAATGTTATTTTGAAAGTAATATTATTATAAATTATAATATTTTTAAACACTAGTAATATAATTTGGGAATAATATATTAGTTATATGTATCGTCTTTAAATTTATTTAAAAATATATAGAACAATTTTTCTATTAATGGTATAAAAACAGTTTTGTATAAATAATTTTTTAAATTATATTAGTTATAATTAAACTTATTAAATATAAAAGAGGTGTAGATATTTAATATGTATTTCATATAGTAATAGATATAATAATTATACCCTAAAACATGGCTAGTTGTGTGATGACTGATCTTGAGATGACTGACCAATGCATAATTGAAATTGCATGTCTTGTTTTGTGAATGTGGTTATTAAATTTGTAATAATTGCATTTTTTTATTGATGACACGTGAGTCGTATTGGACTAAGTATGTAAGGACATGCGTGTCTGCTTAAAAAATGTTACGTATTTCATACTCCTATACCCCCTCGTATGCATGTGAGTAAATTTGTAATTAAAAGGAAATCAACAAGAGGTGTCCCTGAAGAGGCGTCCCCAGAGAGGTGTCCCCAAAAAGGTATTCGAGAACAAGTGTTCGACATGAGACATTTCTATTTGAAAGGAGACTAACAGTTGCTGAAATATTTGATAATAGAGACTCCATGAGTATACCCAGAGGTTTTGGTTAGTTTATCAAGTAATGATAAACTAATCATAAGTCTCAACATCAAGTCATGATTAATTATTCATAACTAATTAAAATATATAACGTTATATTAAATCATGTAAAATATTTATGTAGTATATAATATTTCAATAATTAATTTTTATAGGTAATAATGTATGCACAAATATATTGTAACGATGAGACCATTTATACGGAGAAAGGATTTAGCTATAGTGTTCCACCTATCAGAGTGGTAAATCTTCATGGTTGTATGAAATTGGATGCAGTTTGAAATAAGATTCATAATTGGTTAAAACTAAGGTTTGATCAATCGATTTCATCAATCACATATCAACATCTATAACATCCTGAACATTTCTGGCACACCGAGTGCCATTTGGTCGATGGTGATGATTGTATGGATGCATCTTCCTTATTTAGACATCAGTGTGCTAATGTTTTGATGGAGTTGTATGTGTTGATTTATGATATAGATGTGGTGCAATTGAAAACTATAGAACCATGATTCGGGAGATCAATATAAGTTGGTCCTTCACATCAGTCTTTCATATTGCCTCTTTCTAATTTGACTCCAGTAATAAAATCAAATTATGAATAAAATGATCAAACATTATAATGAAATTTAGATAAAATCCATTTGTGTGCTGACATAGTGAATGAAAGTTTATCTAAGGAAGGAGAATCTGGGGAGCCATCAGGAGGTGATGTTGGTGGGGGTGAAGTGGGGAATGAACCTTTTGAGGTTCCTTTGAGAGATGTGGGTGAGGTTGATGTGGGTAATGAACCTTATGAAGTTCCTTTGAGAGACAAACATCCATGAAATCCACCGGTTAGTGGTAATCATTCGTCAGTATTGAGTTCCTTAGTTAAAGGAATGTCTCGTGAACAACATTTTAATTGAGATGTCATTACACTGGCTTCTGATTTCCCTAAAATTATAGGTAATAGGACTGCATCAAATGATAATTCCATCTATGATGGGCAGGATTTTGAAAGTAAATTGGTCTTGAAAAATGTGATTAAGAAATACCACATTGAGTGACATTTCAGATTTGTGGTTGATGAGTCAAAGAAGACAAAATATATCATTTGTTGTGAAAAATATGGTCCAGAATGTAAATTTTTATTAAGGGCGATATTTGATAAATTTTTTGCAGGTTGGAGGATAACCAAATTAGAAGGGACACACACTTGTGTGCATCCAACCTTGTCACTGGATCACTCTTCCCTTGATTCAGAGTTTATATCAAATTCTATTTGTGAGATGATACGAACATGTTCGGATGTTCCCGTTTCCCTTTTTCAGGAAATAATTCAGCAGTTGTATTGTAACGCCCCGACCCCAGCTACCCAGAGTCGGTGCATTACTTCGTAACATTGGCATGATCACAAAAGATCAAGTCTCGAAAGACTAATTAGTTTAGTAGCCTTGGAAACACTAGATACATTCATAAATGTTACATTACAACATAAAGTGAAAAACTACAATAACAAAGTCTCCATAGTCCACACTCATATCCTCTTCTGACTATCCCTGCAGGTCATTCATAAAATACTTCTTCACATCCTGGAAAATATTAAAACATTGAAAGGGGTGAGATCAGATGCTCAGTAAGGATAACAATATTGCGGAAGCTTTCATAAATAAAAATTAACAATTAAAGCAATTTATAACTAAAACAAAATCCTTTTTAAACTTGAACTTCAGCATAATATGGAAAAAATAAAATTAAATAATTCCATTTACTTACTCACATGGATATTCTACTAGTCGAATAATCCCATGAAATATCAATAACCACTTTCATAATGATGGAATGCATAATGCCAGACTATCATAACCACATAGCCAAGGCCTCGTGCCAAGACCAAAAATAAGATTTTGTCAAGGCCTCGGGCCAATACACTAGTTTGTCTCATGAGACCTACCGATGCATCGAGGAGCTATAGCAGGCTCCACCCGTCACTTATTAAGTCCAATGCATTCCTCATATGAATAGGTTTAAACATATCATATAACATAATAGTATCACATAAAACATACAGAAAGGAAACATAACATTTCCACATTTTAATCACAAGATATCAATACATCACATTGATATAATAAAAATACTTTCAAAACCATTTTCAATACCAAAATAAAAGAAAATTAAAACTTGTATCTATGTTTCATTTAAAAAAAGTTATGGCTTGTAGAGGAAGCCGAATCTCAAATAATGGTCATGGCGGTGGAGAAGTCGTTGTCGCCACATACGTAAGAAAACATTCCTTTTTGTCGTTTAGTAAAAACACTTCGTATAAAAGATTCCTTTTGAATAAAAGTAAAATTCAAAGGGGTTTATACACCGTATAAATGAAAGTTGTGTATAAAACCAAATATGCCTCAATGAAAGGATATTGAGATGAAGTCCTTACAAAGAACATTTTTAAAATAAAATTGATCTATTATGTGTATTAATTATAAGTACACATAAAGAAAGTACAAATACAAGATATGACATAATAATATCATGACATAATTTGAAAGTAGGAGATTAACCCAAAGAATGGAAATTGGGTTAAGAAATTTCCTTACCTCATGTATGACTTGACTCGACCGCTCTTTAACCTCCTGAATAATAAACTAGAGTTAATACCTACCTTCTTAAGAACCTTTTTCAAGTTAATTATTCCTTTTATATCACTTATTACCATGTCATGAACATTATGTAATTATTTATGTTTATAACGGTCGTTTTGTCGATCTTAGGTACTTGAGTCAAAAATAAACTTCTTATAATTACACTTTGTTCATGTGGTAATATATCCATTATATCCATAATTATATTCATGATTTATATATCATATAAATCATATATATCCAGTATATACATTCATTTATAATATTACATAACATTTAGAGGTAAGAAATGAAATGCACCATTCATGGAGACGGTAAGCCGTACGTATGCATGAATGCTACTTTCATTTATATTTCTTATTTAATGGAATGAAGTTATAATTATATAAAGGTATAATATAATTCCAGTAAAATATAATGTATAATACCATTTACTCCATCCTTTATACATCCCACATATGGCATTAACGATTCAAATCACTTTGAGGGGGCGGTAGTCCGCACTTCCTAAAATGAAATTATCGCGTTTACCCGTAATGAAAATCATAGAGTATGTCATAAATGAGAAATAAAGAAGCATAAAGAAAACATAAACATAATATATATATCATATATGAAAATATTTTCATCAAAATGTCCACCATTAGAGGTGTTAAAAGAACATTGAACAATGATCGTTTTGTGAGGCAGTATTTTTCCACCCACAGAAACAGTATGTTCTTTAACCATTAGACGAAGGTGTGTGTAAGTGTAAACCAAATCCTTATCATAAAAAAATCCTAGTATATTTTAGATACTGGTGTTGTTACAAAATAAAGGAATAAAAAGAGTTTAAGGGGTTGGAGAAGCAAAATAAAACAAAACAACATTAGAGAAGACATTACCTTAAAATCGGGTAACTCTTTTTGATTTGAGCCAAAGGCTTACTTGGGAAGACTTATGCCAAAAGTGAGGCTTCTAGGAGTAAGGGAGAGAATATTAGAGAGTATTTGGGCAGAGGTTGGCTGAGCCAAATGGCTTGAAGGTGTGAATAAGGTGGGAGTGGTGGGGATCGTTTATAAGAGGAGAGGAGGAGCACTCTTGGAAAGATTGAAATGTTACATTATTATGAAATGATTTTCGGATTCTAAAGGTCCCACAATGATATATTGCGTGGATAAGGTGATAAGAGTTCGACATATTCCCATAAAATAGGTTTTTGACAAGTGTAAGCCTTATATTTTACACTATCTTTTCATTTTATTTAAATCGTTATTAATGAGGTAATCGCTGCATCATTATGGTGTCATAAAAACTTTAATTTATTTAATGTCTAAAAATTATAAAAAAAATATCATGATGTAGGAAATATTTTTATCTTTCCAATTAATATTTATAGTAAAAAATATGACTTGTATAACCCCATTTAAAATGTTTTTTAGTAAAACAACTCATGTTTGTGACATTTTTATTTTAACATTAAATAAAAAGTTTTTAATGTCATTTTCCTACCAAAGTGGCTCCATGGGGTCCCCAAGTTGACCCATGGATTGTCTTGGTTGGACATGAATCGTCCAATAGGGGTAGGAAAAGTGTAAAGGTATTTTCATATTTTTATAATATCATTTTTACCTTAAATTTCACTAATTACCTTTAATCGCGTTTAATTAAACTTAAAAGTTACTATTCACCAAAAAATTATTTTAATCCCATTGAACCACATTTTAATTTCTAATGACAACCATGTATGTCGGATTTTTGAAAATAAAATCACAGAAGTGGTAATGTTTCATTTAAACGAAAAATCAGTTTTTTAACTACCACTTAGTGGTTTCACTATTCATCAAAAATTGATGTTTTTCAAAACAATGCCAAAATTTCACCCTAAGCTATAATTGATATTCCGAATTCAAAAATGATGTCTATTTTACAAAATTACAAACATATAAGTTGCATTAATTAATTTTATAATTAATTCCCGCTGTCAGAACAAATAGCATGTTTTTAAGAAACAATATATATCAAAAGATTGACAATTGTTTATATCCAATTTCAAAGTGAAATTAATTATAATGACCACCATTGGATAAAATGGTAAAAATATATTCTAATTATACTTTAAAACCACTCAATAGTATAATTTATCACTATAAATTATTTTGATTAAAAAAGTTGTTTTTAAGTATTTTTCACTATTCAAAACAAATTGGAAGTTCTCAGAAAAATACCAAAAATTCAACATAGGCTAATTTTGATATACCAAATACAAAAAAGAAGTCCATTTGGCAAGACAAAATTTATAAAATTTCAAAAAATTAGGTATTACTCTTCATAATGGCTACTTTGATTGGTTGTGGTGTGTGTTAGAACTTGAAGTTGCGTACAATGAAAGCTATTGCATTATTGAAAGAGAAGCGTATCATGAAAGCTCAGGGTGTTACATTCTCCCCTCCTTCAATAAATTGCGTCCTCGCAATTTGAATTTTTTTTTTGAAAATAAAAGGTTGAAAATAGAAAATACCTTTGTGGAAAACCCACATCAGAAATAAGGTTAATAAAATTTATCCTTAATAAGAGGGAAAGGGAAATGAAAAATTCACCACCAAATTATGATCTCGATAAGGAGAAAATTGGTGGAAATTAGAGACATATAATAGGAGGAAAAATGTAAATATTTGTAGGGAGTGATTGAGGTCATCAATCACAAAAAATTGTAAAATTGAGGGCCTCAAAGCCTTCAATCTATGTTGATTTAAAATATTATAAGTTCAACAAGACATAAGGTATTAGGATAACACATTTTTTTTGTTTTAATATCCCTTTACTAAAGTTTAAGAATTAATTTATTCATAGAATAAGAGATAGGTATATATATATTAATGCTTGACAAGTAGAGTTTCAACCTTCATATAATTTCGACTTCAAAATCATCTTTCACTCAAAAAGATAATAGAACTCAAAAATATTCTATTTATCCTAATTGTATAAGGTTCTAAATATTACCACATACCATTTAGATTAGGAAAACTTTTTGTAATAACTAGGGACTTCTTGTAGGCTAGTGGTAGGTAATAAAGTCCTGTCGCACTATAGTTGTGTGTTCGATTCCTACAGCTTTGTCCGACGCGACGGGTTATGCCCCACCCTGCAGGTTGTCCTTTTCCTAAAAATATAGTATTATAATATTCCAAAAATAATCTTCAGAAATTTTTTAACCTTAAACAATACTATTCAAAGTTCAACTTAATCCATCCCAACCTTTATAGTTATCCAAAATACCTCTGTCCAGACTTTCTCTAAAATGTACTTAAATTCCAAAATCAATTGCAACATTAAATTCCCCAAACAAAGTAAGGTTTCTCTTATTGTCACATACTGAAAATATGATTACCTTCATCATATTAAAACCTTAATGAAAACAACAAGTACTGCAGTACAATCCTTATATATATCACATAATTCTTATAACCATAATCTAGTTCTTGAGTCCAAAAACACAAATACAATAATTATTAAACTTCATCTGTAGTAACATCATAAGCTTGGCCTTGATCCCTTGGCCTTTTATGAGGTAAGTTTCCCTGACGCTTAGGACATTCATTTGCATAATGCCCCATTTCCCTACAATTGTAGCATTCAACATTGATAGCCTCTTTCTTTCCCTTGCAATCACGAGCCTGGTAACCTTTTTCTCCACATTTATAACAAACTCCCATTCCTTTTAGGCAAGTACCAGGGTGATTCTTCCCACAATTATCACATAATGGAAAATCCTTCTTTCCCTTTTTCCCTTTATCTATCTCTTGTTCCACCATCCTCTTCTTCTCTTACTTTACTTTGTTGTCATAAGACTTATAGAATTCCTTTTCCGTCTTGATTGAACATGAGACTATATCTTCGTACGTTGAGAAAGATTGTGATACTAAAGCTCGACGGAGAAACGGTTTTAACCAATCAAAGAAACGATCAATCTTACTTCTTGGGTTACATATATAATCTGCAGCATGTCTTGCTAACCTTCTAAAGTTAGCCTCATACTTTGCGACATTCTCATCCTCCTTTTGTCTCAGACTCAGAAATTGCCTTTCCATATCTGCTCGATGGTCATGTGGAAAGTATTTTTCTAATAAAAGCTCTTTGAACTCTATCCATTCCATACTTGATACTTCTTCATCTTCCTTCTTGTTTTGAATCAGCGACCACCATTGATCGGCATCTCCAGTGAGGCGGTAAACTGCCATGACAACCTTCTCCCTTTCGCTACTCCCCAAGGCGTGGAATATTTTCTCTAAAGAGTTTATCCATTGCTCAGCTACTAATGGATTAGTACTGTCACGACCCGCCCTCGGGGTTCGTGCCGTGACTACCCCAAGCCCGCCTTCCATAGGCCAGGGGCTGGCGACTAGCACCAAGGCGTAAATCCCAGTAAAAAGGGAAGGCATTGCCTTTGAAAAGTAACAAACACCACAGAGTAAGCAAGCGGAAAGTAAACACTAAACAAAGCAGAGTACAACTAAAAGTGCGGAAAAGTAAATGGGCCAGAATACAAACCCAAACTAAAAGTAAAGTACAACTCGAAAGGGAAAACAACAACTGAAAAGTAAAAGCCGCTACACCGAGCTGTCCACTGGAAATCCCACCTGAAGGGTGGGTACAGATAGCTCCTCTGCTCCACGGGTCCCGTCGTCCGCTCCGTGCACGTCCCGCCCAGTGGTCCACCTCCGGGTACCGTCCCGCTCTGCAAGCCTCAGCTAAGGTCAACGCTGTCCGTCGTCTGCAACCAACACAACGTAGTGCGGGCAAAGCCCGTGCAGGGGTGAGTATAAGCTACTCAGTAGGGACCCCGAGACCCCTGAAGGTCTCTCAAATCCACAAAGGATAAACAACGAAGAAAAGTAACAATCACGAAGTAATAACCGACACTGCTTAGGTATATGCCCATACATATACCTAAGTCATCAATTCAAATACGCTCTAACCTCCGAGCCCAAGTACAACTCAGTCCACACAGGAAAGTAAACGTATTCCACACAGGAAAGCAAAACGTAATCCACACAGGATTGCACAACACAATCCACACAGGAAAGCAATATGATTCAGCTCACACAGGTATACTTCTTCAGAGGACGATAAAGATGATCATTGATCCATCTAAGTCGTCAGACCCACGAAGGATCGATAGGTAACTAACCCCCGCAATGACCCACACAGGATCAGGCCCACATAGGACCTGTAGGCGCTGGCTCACACAGAACCGCTGAGCGCAAGGACCCACACAGGATCGGCCCACACAGGACCTGTAGCACTGATCCACGTAGGATCGCTGAGTGCTGAAGTCGTCGCCGTCGAATCCACACAGGATCTCTGTACTGTCGTCGTTGCAGTCACAGTAGCAGTAGTAGTCGTAGCAGTAGAACAGTCGCAGCCAGCACTAGGGTTCCCGCACATAGCAAGCTCGTTCGGAGGGTCCGCTCCACGAGCCGAGAGGCTGATACATCAACTGTCACGAAGACCAGAGTTGATGTATCCAAAAGTTCCGTATCGTCAACAGGAACTCAACGCAACAGACGGCGCGTCGATCGGACGCCCGGTCTGAGAGTTATTGGCATTTTCGTCTCCGGGGCCCGGTTGGTTTTTAAGGAAAAACCAACCCGACCGTACTCCACCTGCGTCCAAACCGCGGGCGGAGTATGCCAAAATATTCGTCTCACTAAGAGGGACACAACACAGCTGACGGCACGTCAATCGGACGTCCGTAGCTCAAGATATGAGCGTTTCCGCTCCGAAGGCCCGGTTGGTTTCGTGAACGAACCAACCCGACCGAACTCAAAGTAATCCGAAACCTTGAGTGCGATATACCGAAACGACCGCCTCGATCCAAGGATCGTGTTGTCGCAGACTTTTCGTCATTCGGAGGTCAGAGGCTCAAGATATGGCCAAAAGACCGTAACTGGTTCGAAACGGGGGGGTCCGGGTCCGGGCCGACCCGGCCCGACCCCCCCCCCCCCCCTGGGGTGGCTCGGCCGGCGCGGCGGCGCGGCGGCCGCGGCGGCGGGCACCGCACATGGTCGGCACGCGGGGGGCAAGCCCCCGCTGATTGGGAAGCGGCGCGGCCTTTTTGCCGCACCATTTGCAATAAACGGCCCCCGCACGTGGGGGCCGGCTGGAAACAAACCGGGGGGCCGGCTGCCCCCCTCTCTTCAAAGAACCGCCCCCCTCATAAAGAGGGGGGTTTTGTGTGTTGGTCGGGGGAATTAATTCCCCCGGTTTAATGCCTTCCGGCCGGCCAGCTGGCCAGCCGGTTTTCTCCAACGGGATCGGAAATTCCGGTCCCCCCTTCGGCTTCCGACGCCGGCGGCCCGGCCGCCGGTCTTCTCTTCCCGCCGCGGCCCGGATCCGGCCGCGGTCTCCTCGTCCCGCCGCGGCCCGGAACCGGCCGTGGTGTTCATCATCCGGCGCGGTGCGACGGCACCGCGCCCCTTCCCGTGCCTTGATTCCTTTCAACGCGGCGCGACGGCGTCGCGTTCTTGAAAATTCTTCCTCGGCGTGGCGCGACGGCGCCGCGTAAAATATTTGCACGATTATCCGCGTGGTGCGACGGCACCACGCCACTTGCTTCCACCCTCAAGAATAAACAAGAACGATGGAGGGGGTTCGGCCGTGTTCGTGCGGTCCGGCCCCCTCACGTTAAAATAATAACACAACTTTAAATAATTCAAGCCACACGTTAGACTTGCTAAATTCACGATCAAGAATAAAATAATTAAACCAAAAAGAAATCAACAACCCCTACCTTGGTATAAGGTTCGAAGATTTGACTACGTTCCGCGGAAGATGACGTCGCGGAGGTCGGGCGTCGCGGTCGTCGTTCGTCAAATCCGTTGACGAAGGGATGCGTCCGATGCGATACGTCGTTGGCGAAACTTCTCAAGTCGACGCAGGAAAACCGAGGAGGAAGCGGTGTCTCCCTTTCTTTGACGTGGAGAGAAGATAGAACGGCGTGTCGGTGTTCTTCGCGTTCTTCAAGGAGGAAGATGAAGTTCTTCAAAGTGTAGAACTCTTCTTCTCTCAAATCTCCACACAACACAGCAACTCCCAAAATAAAATAAGCTACACCTTATTTTATTTTCACTTTGCCAACCTTTCAAAATTCAAAAGTTGAATTCATTACATTAATTAAATCTAGAGTTGTCAAAATTTAAATGAAGAGATAAGTTGTCAAGAATTAATGTAGGGGAGAGCCACATAATTTAAGAGGGGGTTTAGAGGGGTTAGGGAATTTGAAAAGGTGGGGGCTCGTGTGGGCCCCACCTCCCTCATAACCACACATGGGAAGTTGGGTGGTTGTGGGCCCCACCAACAACTTCCCATGAGAGAGTCTAACCACCACGAATAAAATAAAATTCACACACAATTTTATTTTACTTATCTTTAAATCCCCAAAACTAACTTTCAACCCGCAACAAACGCAACTTCCGAAAAGGTCTCTTTTAGCGAATTTCGGCGCTGCGAGTTCATCGGTGCCCTCAGATTTCAATTTCGAGCACCGGATCAAAAGTTAGGAATTCCCGCTCGTTCGTTCACTGAACGTACCCGAGCCAAACTTCGGAAATTGATTCCGGGCACTCCGGGCCTCGGAATCAGGTGCCGTCTGAAACCGCGCTCTTGTAAAATTCTTAAGAAAATTAAGAGAAAAATTTCCCTTGAATTTTACGGGTCTTTACATTACTCCCACCTCAGGGCTTTACGTCCCCGTAAAGATACATCAAAAACTAGGGAAACAAATGAGGGTACTGAGCACGCATCTGAGCCTCCCGCTCCCATGTGCTCTCCTGGAGATTCCCGTGCTGCCATCTGATGCGCACAAGAGGAATCGATCGCCCATGCAGGACCCGCTCCTGTCGATCCTCTATCTCCACCGGGACCTCCGTAAAAGTCGCCCCATCGTCAACGTCAAGCTCCCCATGGTCAATGATGTGCGTCGGGTCGTGCACGTATCTCCTCAGCTGGGATACGTGGAAGACGTCGTGCACCCGGTGCAACTGAGGTGGTAGAGCCAGGCGATAAGCCACCTCACCAATCCTGTTGAGAATCTGGAAGGGTCCGATGAAGCGCGGAGATAACTTGCCGCCTCGGCCAAATCTCCGAATACCACGTCGAGGTGAGACCCGCAAGAAGACGTGGTCACCATCCTCGAACTCCAGTGGCCTCCGCCTCCTGTCAGGATATGACTTCTTCCGGCTCTGAGCTGTCCTCATCTGCTCCTGGATGACCTGGACCTTCTCTGTCGTGGCCTGGACCATCTCCGGTCCCACCAGTGCTGACTCTCCAGGGTATGTCCAGCACAAAGGAGATCTACAAGGTCGGCCGTACAACGCCTCGTATGGTGCCATCCCGATGGTGGAGTGGTAGCTGTTGTTGTACGCAAACTCCACCAAGGGTAGGTGGTCCTCCCAGCTACGACCAAAGTCGAGGACACATGCGCGGAGCATATCCTCGAGAGTCTGAATGGTCCTCTCCATCTGACCATCCGTCTGAGGGTGAAAGGCTGTGCTCAGACGTAGCTGTGTCCCGAACGCTTCCTGTAACCCCTTCCAAAGTCGGGAAGTAAAGCGGGCATCTCGATCGGAGACGATAGATGATGGTACGCCGTGGAGCTGCACAATCTCCTGAACGTAGAGACGTACCAAGCTCTCTACTGAGCCCTGCTCTCTGATGGGTAAGAAGTGTGCCGACTTGGTGAGTCGGTCAACAATCACCCAGATGGAGTCGTGACCTCTAGAAGTGCGTGGAAGTCCAGTCACGAAATCCATAGATATGCCGTCCCACTTCCACTCCGGAACCTCCAAGGGCTGTACCAAGCCTGCTGGTACCTGATGCTCTGCCTTCACCTGCTGGCAGGTGAGGCATCGAGAAACGAACTCTGCTACAACCTTCTTCATGCCCGGCCACCAGTGCTGTCGTCTGAGGTCCTGGTACATCTTCGCCACTCCAGGATGTACCGCCAAAGGAGAAGTGTGAAACTCTCTCAGCACTTCCTCTCGCAAAGCTACTGGTACCATGGTACGTCCTCTGAAAAGGATGTCGTGCTCTTCTCCAAGGGAGAAACCATCTGGTGCCTGTCCCGAGGATATCTGTGCACGCCGTGTCTCACAGTCAGCGTCCCCACACTGTGCCTCCCTGACTCGCTGCAGTAGTGGAGGAGTGACTGTGAGAGACTGAAGAAAGGCTGCTCCATCTCCATCCATGAAGGATATCTGCAAAGAGGCTAGCTGCTCCGTCGCCTCCTCAAGTAGCTGAATGCCCGTCCTCCTGCTGAGGGCATCGGCTACTACGTTCCCCTTCCCAGGAGTATAGACTATCTCAAAGTCATAGTCCTGGAGGAACTCGAGCCATCGCCGCTGTCTCAGGTTCAGGTCCTTCTGCGAGAAGATATACCTGAGACTCTGATGATCGGAAAAGACTGTAAAGCGCTCGCCCATCAGATAATGTCGCCATGTCTTCAGAGTGAAGACCACTGCTGCTAACTCCAGGTCATGGGTAGCGTAGTTCTGCTCATGCAGCCTCAACTGTCGTGATCCATAGGCGATCACTGCCCGCTCCTGCATCAGAACACATCCGAGTCCGGTCCCTGATGCATCGCAGTAGACTACGTACCCTACTCCCTCCTCAGGCAACCTCAAGATAGGTGCGCTAGTCAATCTCTGTCTCAGCTCCTGGAAGCTCTGCTGACATCTGTCTGACCACACGAAGGGTTTCCCCTTCTTCGTCAAAGCTGTGAGTGATGCTGCAACTCTAGAGAAGTCTGGTACGAATCTCCGATAGTATCCAGCTAGTCCCAAGAAACTCCGAACCTCAGTCATGCTCCTAGGTGGCTCCCAAGCTAACACAGCCTCAATCTTCGCGGGATCCACTGCAACTCCCGCCTCAGAGATAACGTGTCCCAAAAAGTGGACCTCACGTATCCAGAACTAGCACTTCGAGAGCTTACCATAAAGCTGGTGCTCTCGGAGTGTGTCAAGAACAACTCGCAAGTGATAGGCGTGCTCCTCCTCTGTCGTAGAGTAAATCAGAATGTCGTCGATGAAGACCACGACAAACCGATCGAGGTATGGCTGAAAGATCCTGTTCATGAGAGCCATGAACACTGCTGGAGCATTGGTTACACCGAAAGGCATAACCAAGAACTCATAGTGGCCATACCGACATCTGAAGGCCGTCTTCTGCACATCCTCGTCTCTGACTCTGAGCTGATGATAGCCTGACCTGAGGTCTATCTTCGAGAACCACCGTGCTCCCTTGATCTGATCAAAGAGGTCATCAATCCTCGATAGCGGATACTTGTTCCTCACTGTCACCTGGTTCAGGCGACGATAGTCAACACAAAGTCGCAAGATCCCGTCCGCCTTCTTGGCGAACAAAATCGGGGAAGCCCAGGGTGAAACACTGGGTCGGATGAACCCCTTGCCCTGCAAGTCCTCCAAATGTACCCGTAGCTCTCGAAGCTCGGTGGGGGCCATCCGATATGCTGGAGTGGATATCGGGGCTGTCCCGGGGTACAAGTCAATATAAAAGTCTACCTCTCTGCGAGGAGGTAGCCCTGGAACGTCGTCGGGAAAAACGTCCGCAAACTGATCCACCACTGCAGGAAAACCAGGACTCCGCACGTCAACTGCTCCAAGGATGAGGCTAGTCAACTGATGAGTGATGGGCTGTCCTCTCCTCCGGAAAAGTCCATCCTGTGCTGCTAAGGCTCCCTTCTCGCCGGTGAAGGTGAACCTGCTCCCGTCGGTGTGTACACATCGCACCTTGCGCCTAAAACAGTCAATCTGTGCATGGACCGTAGATAGCCAATCTATGCCCAAGATGACGTCGTAAGGCCTCGACGCTGCTACAAGAAGATCCCAGCCGAAGCTCTCGCCTCCTAGAGTAAGCTCACACTGCCGGCACCAGTGCGTAATCATCGAGTCTGCTCCCGTAGGAGTCTCTAGCCGTAAGGATCGAGCCAACGGCTCTGTCGGAATCTCCGAGCTCCGAACAAGGGCAGCGGCTATGAAAGAGTGACTCGCTCCTGTGTCTATAAGAACTGCAGCAAGGGTGGAGTAGACACAGATAGTACCTCGAATCATCTCGGGTGAGCCGTGGTCGTAGGCCTCTGCTGCCTGGAGCTGTGCCTGTCGCTGCCCGCCAGCTCCCTGTGGTCGGGGTGGACCTCCTGGTGGTGGTGGTGGCAGAGCCTCAAAGCGTCGCCCTCCACCGGCTGCTCGTCCAGCTCCTCTGCCTCGTCCGCCTCCTCCCTGCAGACCGCCACGGTCGACCCTCTGCCTCTGCCTCGATGGTCCATCAACTGACTGCTGCTCCTCGGCACGGCGGGTAAAGCTACCGCCGGTTCCACTACTGGCAAAGGGCCCTGCACCGAGGCCTCATCGCTCGGTGGGCTGTCGTCACGCTCGACTCTCGGAACCCTAGCTGGCTGCCGTCATGGGGCCATCCTGAAAAGGAAACAGGTGCGCCACGGTTAGAATAGTATACCTGGTGAGCTGATATAAGTAATCACAAAGAAAACTTTGAAACACACATGCAATCAATGTTTTCGTGCATTAAGTCGGAAATCAGAAGTCAGGGTCCTGGTGTACGGATACGTCGGCCGCCGCACCAACACTGGACTCCCTGGACTGATAACCACACTCAATATGCTAAACATTATTGCTTCACATAGAAAAGATCAGAGTTCGCGGTAGAACCGAACTCCTCTGATACCAATTTGTCACGACCCGCCCTCGGGGTCCGTGCCGTGACTACCCCAAGCCCGCCTTCCATAGGCCAGGGGCTGGCGACTAGCACCAAGGCGTAAATCCCAGTAAAAAGGGAAGGCATTGACTTTGAAAAGTAACAAACACCACAGAGTAAGCAAGCGGAAAGTAAACACTAAACAAAGCAGAGTACAACTGAAAGTGCGGAAAAGTAAATGGGCCAGAATACAAACCCAAACTAAAAGTAAAGTACAACTCGAAAGGGAAAACAGCAACTGAAAAGTAAAAGCCGCTACACCGAGCTGTCCACTGGAAATCCCACCTGAAGGGTGAGTACAGATAGCTCCTCTGCTCCACGGGTCCCGCCGTCCGCTCCGTGCACGTCCCGCCCAGTGGTCCACCTCCGGGTACCGTCCCGCTCTGCAAGCCTCAGCTAAGGTCAACGCTGTCCGTCGTCTGCAACCAACACAACGTAGTGCGGGCAAAGCCCGTGCAGGGGTGAGTATAAGCTACTCAGTAGGGACCCCGAGACCCCGAAGGTCTCTCAAATCCACAAAGGATAAACCACGAAGAAAAGTAACAATCACGAAGTAATAACCGACACTGCTTAGGTATATGCCCATACATATACCTAAGTCATCAATTCAAATACGCTCTAACCTCCGAGCCCAAGTACAACTCAGTCCACACAGGAAAGTAAACGTATTCCACACAGGAAAGCAAAACGTAATCCACACAGGATTGCACAACACAATCCACACAGGAAAGCAATAGGATTCAGCTCACACAGGTATACTTCTTCAGAGGACGATAAAGATGATCACTGATCCATCTAAGTCGTCGGACCCACGAAGGATCGATAGGTAACTAACCCCCGCAATGACCCACACAGGATCGGGCCCACACAGGACCTGTAGGCGCTGGCTCACACAGAATCGCTGAGCGCAAGGACCCACACAGGATCGACCCACACAGGACCTGTAGCACTGATCCACGTAGGATCGCTGAGTGCTGAAGTCATCGCCGTCGAATCCACACAGGATCTCTGTACTGTCGTCGTCGCAGTCACAATAGCAGTAGTAGTCGTAGCAGTAGAACAGTCGCAGCCAGCACTAGGGTTCCCGCACATAGCAAGCTCGTTCGGAGGGTCCGCTCCACGAGCCGAGAGGCTGATACATCAACTGTCACGAAGACCAGAGTTGATGTATCCAAAAGTTCCGTATCGTCAACAGGAACTCAACGCAACAGACGACGCGTCGATCGGACGCCCGGTCTGAGAGTTATTGGCATTTTCGTCTCCGGGGCCCGGTTGGTTTTTAAGGCAAAACCAACCCGACCGTACTCCACCTGCGTCCAAACCTCGGGCGGAGTATGCCAAAAGATTCGTCTCACTAAGAGGGACACAACACAGCTGACGGCACGTCAATCGGACGTCCGTAGCTCAAGATATGAGCGTTTCCGCTCCGAAGGCCCGGTTGGTTTCGTGAACGAACCAACCCGACCGAACTCAAAGTATTCCAAAACCTTGAGTGCGATATACCGAAACGACCGTCTCGATCCAAGGATCGCGTTGTCGCAGACGGTTCGTCATTCGGAGGTCCGAGGCTCAATATATGGCCAAAAGACCGTAACTGGTTCGAAACGGGGGGGTCCGGGTCCGGGCCGACCCTGCCCGACCCCCCCCCCCCCTGGGGTGGCTCGGCCGGCTGGCGCCGCACATGGTCGGCACGCGGGGGGCAAGCCCCCGCTGATTGGGAAGCGGCGCGGCCTTTGTGCCGCGCCATTTGCAATAAACGCCCCCCGCACGTGGGGGCCGGCTGGAAACAAACCGGGGGGCCGGCTGCCCCCCTCTCTTCAAAGAACCGCCCCCCTCATAAAGAGGGGGGTTTTGTGTGTTGGCCGGGGGAATTAATTCCACCGGTTTAATGCCTTCCGGCCGGCCAGCTGGCCGGCCGGTTTTCTCCAACGGGACCGGAAATTCCGGTCCCCCCTTCGGCTTCCGACGCCGGCGGCCCGGCCGCCGGTCTTCTCTTCCCGCCGCGGCCCGGATCCGGCCGCGGTCTCCTCGTCCCGCCGCGGCCCGGAACCGGCCGCGGTGTTCGTCATCCGGCGCGGTGCGACGACACCGCGCCCCTTCCCGTGCCTTGATTCCTTTCAACGCGGCGCGACGACGTCGCGTTCTTGAAGATTCTTCCTCGGCGTGGCGTGACGGCGCCGCGTAAAATATTTGCACGATTATCCGCGTGGTGCGACGGCACCACGCCACTTGCTTCCACCCTCAAGAATAAACAAGAACGATGGAGGGGGTTCGGCCGTGTTCGTGCGGTCCGGCCCCCTCACGTTAAAATAATAATGCAACTTTAAATAATTCAAGCCACACGTTAAACTTTCTAAATTCACGATCAAGAATAAAATAATTAAACCAAAAAGAAATCAACAACCCCTACCTTGGTATAAGGTTCGAAGATTTGACTACGTTCCGTGGAAGACGACGTCGCGGAGGTCGGGCGTCGCGGTCGTCGTTCGTCAAATCCGTTGACGAAGGGATGTGTCCGATGCGATACGTCGTTGGCAAAACTTCTCAAGTCGACGCAGGAAAACCGAGGAGGAAGCGGTGTCTCCCTTTCTTTGACGTGGAGAGAAGATAGAACGGCGTGTCGGTGTTCTTCGCGTTCTTCAAGGAGGAAGATGAAGTTCTTCAAAGTGTAGAACTCTTCTTCTCTCAAATCTCCACACAACACAGCAACTCCCAAAATAAAATAAGCTACACCTTATTTTATTTTCACTTTGCCAACCTTTCAAAATTCAAAAGTTGAATTCATTACATTAATTAAATCTAGAGTTGTCAAAATTTAAATGAAGAGATAAGTTGGCAAGAATTAATGTAGGGGAGAGCCACATAATTTAAGAGGGGGTTTAGAGGGGTTAGGTAATTTGAAAAGGTAGGGGCTCGTGTGGGCCCCACCTCCCTCATAACCACACATGGGAAGTTGGGTGGTTGTGGGCCCCACCAACAACTTCCCATGAGAGAGTCTAACCACCACGAATAAAATAAAATTCACACACAATTTTATTTTACTTATCTTTAAATCCCCAAAACTAACTTTCAACCCGCAACAAACGCAACTTCCAAAAAGGTCTCTTTTAGCGAATTTCGGCGCTGCGAGTTCATCGGTGCCCTCGGATTTCAATTCTGAGCACCGGATCAAAAGTTAGGAATTCCCGCTCGTTCGTTCACTGAACGTACCCGAGCCAAACTTCGGAAATTGATTCCGGGCACTCCGGGCCTCGGAATCAGGTGCCGTCTGAAACCGCGCTTTTGTAAAATTCTTAAGAAAATTAAGAAAAAAATTTCCCTTGAATTTTACGGGTCTTTACAAGTACCCCCATTAAATGTTGGTGGTTTTTGCCTCATGAAGCAGTCTAACATTGATCCTCCACGTTGTGGATCAGGGTTCTCCATACGAGTAAGCTTATTATCCATAACCTGAGTGAGTTGTCCCAGTATGGTAATAAGTTGATCAGCACCAGTTGTATCTCCAGCTCCACAATAATTATCTTGAGCAGGAGGGAAATCCCTATACGGAGGCGTGCATTGATACAGTTTCCATTCCTCCCACTAGGCACTATTTCTAAACAATGGCAATAAACTAGATTAGTTTATGAATTAAAATACATAATTCCATACTTGTAAAATACTTAACATAAATTGAACTATTTATGGATATAATCTATAATCATAAAAATGTTTTCTTTGAGGAAGTATGTACTCATAATCCCTTCATAATGGTTTGTAAATAAAATGATAATTATCCTAAGCATATCCCCCGGGAGTGTCGTAACCAAGAGTGCATCAAGGCCCGTTGTCGTGCACCAGTTCCCGTTCGAGTCTAGCTCAAAGCGGTGTTTTCGGGTTTTACCCCTAGGTACATATGTTCCAGAGCCGCCTCTACATGATCGTATCCAGACATGGATGTATTGCTTGGAAAACTCACAAAATATCTATAATACCAAAATTCTAGGAAGTTCTTCTATACTAATCCTGAAAGTCTATCTTTGGGTTATGTTCTCTAATCAAAGTTTATCTAAATCTAGCTTCCAAGGTTAGTACTAAACTACCTCTGATACCAACTGTAACGCCCCGACCCCAGCTACCCGGAGTCGGTGCATTACTTCGTAACATTGGCATGATCACAAAAGATCAAGTATCGAAAGACCGATTAGTTTAGTATCCTTGGAAACACTAGATACATTCATAAATGTTACATTACATCATAAAGTAAAAAACTACAATAACAAAGTCTCCATAGTCCACACTCATATCCTCTTCTGACTATCCCTGTAGGTCATTCATAAAATACTTCTTCACATCCTGGAAAATATTAAAACATTGAAAGGGGTGAGATCAGATGCTCAGTAAGGATAACAATGTTGCAGAAGCTTTCATAAATAAACATTAACAATTAAAGCAATGTATAACTAAAAAAAATCCTTTTTAAACTTGAACTTCAGCATAATATGGCAAAAATAAAATTAAATAATTCCATTTACTTACTCACATGGATATTCTACTAGTCGAATAATCCCATGCAATATCAATAACCACTTTCATAATGATGGAATGCATAATTCCAGACTATCATAACCACGTAGCCAAGGCCTCGTGCCAAGACCACAAATAAGATTTTGTCAAGGCCTCGTTCCAAGACACTAGTTTGTCTCATGAGACCTACCGATGCATCGAGGAGCTATAGAGGGCTCCACCCGTCACTTATTAAGTCCAATGCATTCCTAATATGAATAGGTTTAAACATATCATATAAAATAATCGTATCACATAAAACATGCATAAAGGAAACATAAAATTTCTACATTTCAATCACAAGATATCAATACAACACATTGATATAATAAAAACACTTTCAAAACCATTTTCAATACCAAAATAAAAGAAAATTAAAACTTGTATTTATTTTTCATTTTAAAAAAAGTTATGGCTTGTAGAGGAATCCAAAACTCAAATAATGGTCACAGCGGCGAAGAAGTCGTTGTCGCCGCATACGTAAGAAAACATTCCTTTTTGTTGTTTAGTAAAAACGCTTCGTATAAAAGATTCCTTTTGAATAAAAGTAAAATTCAAAGGGGTTTATACACCGTATAAATGAAAGTTGTGTATAAAACCAAATATGCCTCAATGAAAGGAGATTGAGACGAAGTCCTTACAAAGATTATTTTTAAAATAAAATAGATCTATTATATGTATTCATTATAAGTACACATAAATAAAGTACAAATACAAGATATGACATAATAATATCATGACATAATTTGAAAGTAGGAGATTAACCCAAAGAATGGAAATTGGGTTAAGAAATTCCCTTACCCCGTGTCCGACTTGACTCGACCGCTCTTTAACCTCCTGAATAATAAACTAGAGTTAATCCCTAACTTATTAAGAACCTTTTTAAAGTTCATTATTCCTTTTATATCACTTATTACCATGTCATGAACATTATGTAATTATTTAAGTTTATAACGGTCGTTTTGTCAATCTTAGGTACTTGAGTCAAAAATAAACTTCTTATAATTACACTTTGTTCATGTGGTAATATATCCATTATATCCATAATTATATTCATGATGTATATTTCATATAAATCATATATATCCAGTATATACATTCATTTATAATATTACATAACATTTAGAGGTAAGAAATGAAATGCACCGTTCATGGAGACGGTAAGCCGTACGTACGATTGAACGCTACTTTCATTTATATTTCGTATTTAATGGAATGAAGTTATAATTATATAAAGTTATAATATAATTCCAGTATAATATAATGTATAATACCATTTACTCCATCCTTTATACATCCCACATATGGCATTAACGATTCAAATCACTTTGAGGGGGCGGTAGTCCGTACTTCCTAAAATGAAATTATCGCGTTTACCCATAATGGAAATCATAAAGTATGACATAAATGAGAAATAAAGAAGCATAAGGAAAACATAAACATAATATATATATCATATATGAAAATAGTTTCATCAAAATGGCCACCATTAGAGGTGTTAAAAGAATATTGAACAATCATCGTTTCGTGAGGTAGTATTTCGCCACCCACAGAAACAGTATGTTTTTTAACCATTAGACGAAGGTGTGTGTAAGTGTAAACAAAATACTTATCATAACAACATCCTAGTATATTTTAGATACTGGTGTTGTTACAAAATAAAGTAATAAAAAGAGTTTAAGGGGTTGGAGAAGCAAAATAAAACAAAACAACATTAGAGAAGACATTACCTTAAAATCGGGTAACTCTTATTGATTTGAGCCAAAGGCTTACTTAGGAAGACTTCTGCCAAAAGTGAGGCTTATAGGAGTAAGGGAGGGAAGTTGAGAGAGTATTTGGGCAGAGGTTGTCCGAGACAAATGGCTTGAAGGTGCGAATAAGGTAGGAATGGTGGGGGCCTTTTATAAGAGGAGAGGAGGGTCACTCTTGGAAAGATTGAAATGTTACATTATTATGAAATGATTTTCAGATTCGAAAGGTCCCAAAATTATATATTTCGAGGCTAAGGTAATAAGGGTTCTAAATATGCTCATCCAATAGTTTTTTGACAAGTGTAAGACTTATATTTTACATTATCTTTTCATTTTATTTAAATCGTTAATTAATGAGGTAATCGCTGCATCATTATGGTGTCATAAAAACTTTAATTTATTTAATGTCTAAAAGTTATAAAAAAAATATCATGATGTATGAAATCTTTTTAGCTTTCCAATGAATATTTATAGTCAAAAATATGACTTGTATAACCCCATTTAAAAATTGTTTTATTAAAACAACTCATGTTTGTGACATTTTTATTTTAACATTAAATAAAAAGTTTTTAATATCATTTTCCTACCAAAGTGGCTCCATGGGGTCCCCAAGTTGACCCATGGATTGTCTTAGTCGGACATGACTCGTCCAATAGGGGTAGGACAAGTGTAAAGGTATTTTCATATTGTTATAATATCATTTTTACCTTAAATTTCACTAATTACCTTTAATCGTGTTTAATTAAACTTAAAAGTTACTATTCACCAAAAAATTATTTTAATCCCATTGAACTACATTTTAATTTATAATGACAACCATGTATGTCAGATTTTTGAAAATCAAATCACAGAAGTGGTAATGTTTCATTTAAATGAAAAATCAGTTTTTTAACTACCACTTAGTGGTTTCACTATTCATAAAAAATTGAAGTTTTTCAGAACAATGCCAAAATTTCACCCTAAGCTATAATTGATATTCCGAATTCAAAAATGATGTATATTTTACAAAATTCAAAACATATAAGTTGCATTAATTAATTTTATAATTAATTCCCGCTGTCACAACAAATAGCGTGTTTTTAAGAAATAATATATATCAAAAGATTGACAATTGTTTATGTCCAATTTCAAAGTGAAATTAATTCTAATGAAAACCATTGGATAAAATGGTAAAAATATATTCTAATTGTACTTTAAAACCACTCAATAGTATTATTTATCACTATAAATTATTTTGATTAAAAAAGTTGTTTTTAAGTATTTTTCACTATTCAAAACAAATTGGAAGTTCTCAGAAAAATACCAAAAATTCAACATAGGCTAATTTTGATATATCGAATCCAAAAACGAAGTCCATTTGTCAAGATAAAATGTATAAAATTTCAAAAATTAGGTATTACTATTCATAACGGCTACTTTGATTGGTTGTGGTGTGTGTTAGAACTCGAAGTTGCGTACAATGCAAGCTATTGAATTATTGAAAGAGAAGCGTATCGTGAAAGCTCAGGGTGTTACATGTATAAATACATGATATCATATATCAAAGCATGGAATGAAAAACAGAAGGTAATTTTAAAAGTGTATGTTGACTGGGATGAATCTTATTCTATGCTACCACAAATTATGGAATTGTTATCTCTTAATAATCAGATTGTTTATTAGTTGGATATTGTTGAGTATGTATCCCCCAGTCAACAAGTTGATCGAAAAAAGGTGAAGTTCAATAGGGTTTTTTGGGCATTCAGGCCATGCATTGCTGCCTTTCCCTATTGTAAACAACTTATTCAAGTCGAGGGAACTTTCCTATATAGAAAGTATACAGGTGTTCTACTAATTGCTTCCACACAGGATGGTAATTGTGCTCCTCTTCCACTTGCTTTTCTCTTTTATTAAAAAGGAGAATTTTGAATGTTGGAGCTAGTTTTTGGCATGTGTACATGTTCATGTCACACAAAACCATGGTGTGTGTCTGATATCTGATCGCCATCGAGCGATTATAAAGGCTGTGGTTAGTGATGTGGTTTCACGGACTGAGTCGAATACTTATAATCATTATTAAATTAGACATATTACAAGTAATGTGCATAAGAATTTCAGAGATGATGCCATAAAGAAGGAAATCCTCAAGTTGGGTATATTTTTCTAAACATATTTTTTAAAACAAAATTTATTATCCATTTTAATATATTATTCTCTTATGGTTTCAGCATATAAGACCCAATAAGAAAGGTTTGATCGATTCCTTGAAGATATCTGAAATGCTATTGAAGATGTGTATGAATATATAATGAAGATTTCGAAGACAAAATGGTCATTAGCATATGATGGTGGTAAAAGATAAGCCCATATAACCACTAATATAGTGGAGTGTATAAATGGTATCCTCAAGGGTGTGCACAATCTTCCTATCACAGGGTTAGTGCAAGAGACATTTTATAGATGTGTTCACTACTTTATTGACTAGTCCCAAAAGACCTATCAGAGGATGGAAAATGAAATGTGTTTTACACAGCATTTCCAAAGTGATATTGATTCGATACTGAATGAGGCTTCAAGATGGAATGTTCTAGCCTTTGAAAGGGAAAAGACAAGATTCTACGTTAGATTGTTCTATGATCGGGCTACATGCACTAGTGGTCGAGTGTTTGTACTGATGTTAGATAACAAATACTGTGATTATGGAAAATTTCAGGCTTTTAGATATCCATGTGCACATGTTATCGCAGCTTGTGCTTTAGTAAATATATCATGGGAGCCATATGTTGACCCATTGTATCGCATGAGAACTTTGGTGAACTGTTATAGTGCAACTTGGATGCCTATTGGTGAATTTCATTCTCTCTCATTGCCTGCTGATCAGCCGACCATCATCCCTGATATTTCCAGGTTTCATAATTTGGTTATGTGTTCATTTATTATTTTTTCAATGTCTTTCATTTTTTAAATTATTGGCTTCATACTACTAGGTTACGACCTCTAGGAAGACCAAAATCTTGTCAAATCAAAAATGAAATGGATTGTCCTCAACAACGAGGAGGTAGAATATGATGCAGTATTTTTCATGCAGAAGGACATACTCATAATAGATGTCCCAAAGTGGTAGCAAAGAGATCCACATATCATCATCCATGATTGAGATTGTGTATTTTATCACGAATATGTATATTTTGATTTGTATGTGGATGTTTCAGAATTGAATCATTTTATTTCTTGAATTGCTCTATTTCTATCATGTTTCAATTTTGGTTTGTCTCATTTTTTGATTCTCTAATAAAGAATTTGGTGATACTCAAACTATTCAAAAAAAAAACAACATAGAATGAATGAACTAGCTCATGGGAGCCCACATGCAATGCTTATAAAACCTCTATAGGTATTAATTAATACAGACCTCATAAATATCGAATCTAAAAATTAGGTAATATGGTGATTTATTTAATGAGAGGATTATTCAAGTAATAAAAACACTAAACCACACACAAAAAACATGTAAAAATTGAAAATATTAACACAATCATTTTTCATTTCACTGTTCTAGATTTATTTCAATAATAGTTGAAATTTTTTATTGAATTCACAATAATAAAGTAACGATGATATCATTTGTGCAGATGGAAGATTTTCCATTCCACACATCTTAGGCTACTCATGTATCATGACTGATTTTAGAGGGATGTCTAGGGCCTCCATTAAGTGTATGCAGATCTCCAAATTTCCATCATACCGCACAACCTACCGCAATCATCCCTCATCTTCATCGTGTTGGATTCTATGGAGTAGATATGTGCGACTTCACCTTTCTCGATCATTAGCTCATTACTGCGTTTGTAGAGAGATGGAGTCCAGAGTCACATACATTCCATTTTTGAGAGGGGGAGATGACTATTACCCTACAGAATGTGGCCATTATGATGGGCCTCCCCATCGATGGCGAGACTCCAACTGGCCGAGTTGTATCAGATTTTCCGGAGCTTGTTCATAGACTATTGGGTATAGAGGTCCCTGATGATGGCAGGACCATCATTGGTGGTCTATTATGCATTCCTTGGTTAGACCAGTACTTCACATAGTTAACAAAAGATATTGATGAGATCACCATGCAGCGATTTGCACGTGCATATATTTTAAGGCTGATTAGTGGCACACTTTTTGTTGATCACTCCACTGCTTTTGTACATTTGATGTATTTATCCTTTTGGGATGATTTTGATAAGGCCGACCCGTATAGATGGGGGTCTTCTTGTCTTGAATATACATACATGGTGTTATGTAGTGCATGTCACATCAATAATATGTAGATCACTGGATGTATGGTTCTTCTACAGATGTAGGTAAGGGAGCGCATCCCTCATTTAGCTCCACATGCTCGTGTTCCATTACCAACAGATATTGTAGTAGAGGCTCAGCGTGGAAGTTTGTATGTTATTCATTCCTTATACTGTCAAACTTAATTGTATAAATTTCTATTATAAACTGTAAATATAACAATATTATCTACAGGTGGAGTCAGGAACATTGACATTCAGAGTCTCCCAGACACGACGTCCACACCTACAGACTTATGTTGGACAACATTCAACCAAATGATGTAAGTGATTATTATTCATATTGTAAAATCTTTATTCTTTATTATACATGTATTCAATTATTAATTAATTACTTATTTTTTTCTTTCAGATTTTATGGATGCGATATACAGATGCTATTATCTAGAGTATTCCACCGTACTGTATGATGATGCTTGCTATCCGCTCCTGTAGGGTTCCATTGATTCATTTTCATATAGTCGAGTGGCATCAGACCGACAGAGTTATGAGTCCGTTCATATTCTTTCAGCCTGTTCCTGACCCACCCAGTTAGTTAGATTCAATGAATTCCCTGATAATGTCAGGTAAGAGAGATTTTGATTGGAGGAGATACCACACCAGATATATTGATTTATGGGATAGACAACAGGACATCCAGTTGCAAGGGGCGGGGACAATGTGTTTTCTTTTGGCGAATTAGATGAATTACACAGCTTGGTACTACAGGTCCCTAGTTAGATTTATGACATGACACAGATGAGGCTTTCATGAGCCGATATACATATTTTATTCCATAATTCAATGAAATGTTTATTAATATTACTTAACAACAAAATTCTTTTTCATAGGATTCTGGAATCTGTCATCTACTACACATGCTTGATCCAGTAGATCATACCGTATTTGACACAACATATTTTCACACCCTTGTATCACAGTTGATTCTTTAGATGGATGAGATTTATCATGGAATTTTCTTTGATACACCACTTGCTGAGGAGGCTGCGGAGCCTACAGAGTCTGCTGAGGCTCATATAGATGTACCATGGGGGTGACGACCCTGTTATGGATCTTGGTGTTCCACAGGAGGAGGATGTTCAGATTTTTCAGTCAGATGCTGCTGTTCCACAGGAGGAGGGTGTTACACATGATCAGTCATATGCTCCTCCAGCTTCTCATGCTCAACCATAGGTAGATACAGACGATGGCTAGGTTGAGCTCAATTCTTTATTACAAACATCCTCTGCAAAACATCCATCTTATTTCCATGTTCGTTAGAGTTCCATCCAACCTCCACTATCATTAGATGTAGGATAGGGTACAGACGGTGAGACTGTACATCCAACGCCTGTCACACAGGCGGATGTGGGGGTGGTTGCTGAGGATGATGTGCAGCATACACCAGAGCGTAGACAGAGACAGACATGACGTGGACATGTCCAGTATACACCAGGATGTGGGATAGAGGAGAATCCACACTTAAGGCATAGATTAGGTTGATTTTTTTATTTATGATAAATTATGTATGTGAATTACTATTATCATTTATAGAGTTATACTTTATCAAATTATCTTCCAAAATTAATATTGTCTATTTGGTAATCATTAATAAATATTAATACTCTTACTGAAAAGATATGTGAACATCAAGAAATATTGAAAAATATTGTTGATCTCAATGATTTGAATCCTAAAATCCTGGACCATGATTATTTGTTTCAAAAAATTAAATTGCATGAAGAATAATTTCAATGAATAATTGTGAAGAGTAGATTATTATGATTGAAGATCAAAAAAATCCACAATATGAGATGTATGGAATTAGAAGTTCATTTGGACAATTTTGAGAAAATACATATTCAAAATTTATAAAAGGACACATGTTTTACTGGTACACAATCATCACTGGAGGATTTTACAGTTAAAATACCCCCATCATGTGACAAAATTATGGACATTATGAAAAAGATTTATTTCACATTATTCTAAAATATAAAACAATACATAAGAGGGTTAAGAAATTTTTAGCATATTTAAGAATAAGTGTTTAAAAATATCATCCTTGGTGAAGTTATATAAGATTTCAAAACTAATGTTTATGAGTGTCTCTTCAGGGGGAGGTAAATGAAGAAATATTAAATTAATGCCAGAATTAATATATCAATTAGAATCAAATCTAATTACTGTAGAACATTTAGGAAGATCATGTTATTGAAATATAAATGTTGTTCTAAATCTCTATTTATTTGTTAAAAACACTGAAAAAAGGGATTGTAATTGAATTAATAAAATACATAAGAATTTTTTTGCTTCTAAATAAATGATGATTTTTTTAACCTTTCTGTAGGATGTGTGAATGGGGTTCATGCATCCTTTAGAGACTTCATAAAGGATGTGTGAACCCCATTCATGCATATAACATTGCAAGGATGCATGAATGGGGTTCACACATCCTTCGAAGACGAGATGAATGATGCGTGAACCCTGTTCAAACATCTCTCCGTCACGAAGAAGTGTGAACGAGGTTCATGCATCTAAAGACCCATTTTCTAAAATATTTCAAACCCTATCCCTTTTCCATAAGAAAAATTTCTAAAACCCATATAAAAAAAACCTGAGGAATTTGTTTCCACACCTTTCCCATTTCATAATAGTATCCCATTGTTATCGCTAGCCCCAATCACTGGCCATCCCTTGATGCTTTTACCAATGAGTCATCGCCGCTACATTGCATGAATCCTCCCAACTTAAACAACATCGATTAGTCATAGAACTACTGGCATTGGCCTTATCCACCTTATCCAAAACTTTTAACACTTCTCCAGGTACTGTTACCCATTTCAGATGACCTCTTAGACTTATGTGAGTATCATCTAACCCACCCACCTTGAAACATGAATGTGTGGGTCTGAATGACACAAAACTAGTTTGGGTGGGTTTGTCTATCCTAGAATAGTAGTATATGGTGTATGACTAGCATTAAATGAGTATGTATGATTTTGATTCAATCCACATTGGGAATTAGCAGGGTTATGGATCTCGTACAAGTTTAAAAAATCAATTTATTTATTTATTTTTTGGAATTTAATAAAATAATAATTCTATTATTCCGAAAATTAATTTTATTTTCCTAAAAAATAATTTAATTTTGAAATTAAATTAACTAAATATTCTAATTATGGAATTATAAATAAAAATATTTATGGGACCAAACTAAATTAAATTATTTGAATTCAAAATAATTCCATTAATTTATAAAATTTCCTTAAACATAATTTGATTTTATTTTAATTTTATCACAATATTAATTTATACCTATATTTTTCTTGAGCACTGACCGACCTTTATTTTATATAGTTAATTTTATTTAATTATTTATTAAAACTGCATATGATGATTATAATATTTAATTCTATTTTTTTTCAGTTTCTACACATCTTATTGTTAATTTAAATATGCATAGGGGAATATGCATCCATTAGTGTTTCTGTATGTAGTTGTGTTTCCCAAGATCCACTCGCTTCTATGTGGGTACACTTTTATAATTTACAACTATGATGTTATACATAGAACATTCCATGATTGGGTAGTATATCATATGAGAAGTGAAAACATTGGACCTGGCTGAGCTGCATCACGAGTAAAGACCCGACTCAAGCATGATACCCATAGGTCACAATTGATCCCTTATATTTAAATGGATAAACTAATATTAGTCCTGCAAGAGTAGTCGAGTAATTTATTTCCTTAAAGAATTTATTATTTAATTCATTTTTCTGACTATGGTAAACACATAAAATAATAAAAATAAAAATGAATAAAGACATGATAAATGTATTCACTTTATACATGATCAATTGTGAGAGAGACAACATTGTGTGAAAAAATTTAATAAAAAGGATTACAATCCTTTAAAATATTAATAATTCCTTAAAGAAAATATTAAGTCATGAGTGCCTTTTATTGATTAAATGTGAACAAAACCATGTGTACAAGATTCTTTTCACCCAAATTTGAGGGTTCATCTTTCCACCATGAAGTTCTTATTAATGCGATAGGTTTAATTAACTGAATTTAGAAGTAAATGAGTATCCAAATAAAACTTATTGTAGCTTTAGATGAAATAATTGATTAAATCATGTTGATGGGTATTAGAAGCTAGGACTTCACTCAACAGATCAAGGAGTCCCAAGTTTATGTCATTAGATAGTCTATTTTCTTTCCTTGGAACTCTTTGAGTAGTGTCATATAGACAATGTTGTAGAATATGATGATAGGTCGCAAGGACCATTTCAATTAAGATATTTAAGCGATGGAGTCTTCCGAGTCAAGAAGAGTGGGTTAAGAGAGTTCTATTAAATTGTGGGATACATTCTAAAATTAAATTAATCGGTAATTTCTAATAAATAATCATGATAAAAGTCCTAATCTACAAGATTTTTTAATGGAAAGTAATAACAAAATTACATTCTCATAAAATTGGAAAAAGAACATGTTCAAACTAAAATAATATTCTAGGAGTAGTATCAATTCTTTAGAAACAGAAAATGATATAAGATTATCAAGGGGATGTAGTCCCCAATACTTGTTGAGCCACCTCAGAAAGTATGGGTTATAAAATTTTATTATAAGAGACTCATGTATAATGCATATGATGGTAAGGCCATAATGTTAGCATTAATGTCTGGTGTGAGTTTTGGTTTCAATATCATGTTATGGATGATTTCACATGTTGTCTCATCTCCAGGAATATTACATTGAGAATGTGATGTGAGATATGAAAGAGTGATGCTTACACTGGCTATTTGTAAATTTAAGGGTGGATCATCATATTTCTAGACATCCTTTTCTTACATATTTTTCTCCAAATTACTCGAGTTTTGTTTAAAATTAAAAAATCAACTGCATGGATAAATCACTATTATTGCCTTTTTGATAAGGTTCTCTAAGTAAATAAGAACATGAATAAAGGATAATCGTTAGTTCTTATGGGGTGAAAGTTGAATGAAAAGGATAAAAGGCTAATGGAATGTGTGACTTAAAAGGATCATTCACAATATCCTTTAAATAAAAGATTAAGGCAATTATAATGGAATTTATTTTCTTCACATGTCATGAGTTCAATGCTTGATTGTTTTAATGAAATAAACTCAATTGAAGAATCATGTAGTCACTTATTCATTAGGTATATTAAATAATTATAATTAATATTTTTGTTTTAATTATTGGGTATTGAATAAAATATTAATATGACTTATTTTTATTAAAATATTATATCCATGTAAGAAAAAAAGATTTCAAGAAGTAAGGTGTGTTTTCCAAGAGACTGAGAAAGAGTGATTTCTATGTTAGTAGTGAGAATCACACAATATCTAATTAACAATTAAAAGTTTGTAGCTGAACTATTTTTAAGCACTAAAAATACATTAATATCACTTATCCATTAGATATAATGATACATTATTCTATTTTTCAAATGAATGTTGTTTGCGTTGTTTAATAATCATCTTATATTTTTCCAAAGATTGACTCATTGACAATACTTAATGCTTGTAAAATATAAGACTCTAATAACCAATTGTGGAAAGATAATTAATTTTCAATAAAAACTAAATATTTATCAAGGATATACATATTATTTTTTTCAGTCATTTGGAATTAAAGACCATAAGTATTGTTGACAAACTTATGTATTTCGTTCTGAAAAAATAAATGTTAATAAATAATGGTAAGTCGAAAATAATTCATAATTAATTCGACAAGTGAGTGTAAACTATTACTAGGATTAGATATTTGTAAATATACTTCATAAGATTACATTATATGATTTAGGGAATGTAGATTTCAAGTATGGTATATGCACGGTTAGAAGATTTGAGTTGGTTCAGGCCCATGTTTTGAATAATATATTGACCAATCATTCATCGATCAATATAATGTAGAATAGATTAATTCATAAATTCATATTAACTTATCAATATCAATGTTATAATGATAATAAGGAGGATCGATGAAAATCTGTAAAAGTTAAAAATGATCAATATAATTTAGTATGGATTAATTCCCAATCACATATTTCCTTATACAAATAAGATTCCTAATATAAGTAAAAGAAGCAACAATGTTAAAACTAATTTCATTGAATATAATTCCATTATTTTTTAGACACTCTTCACATATAATGACATTATCCCATAACCACATGCCAAATATAATGACATATGAATATCATATGAGTTATAGTATGAAATAAATCCATCATATCATAATATCATGTTTTTAGATGTAATTTGTTTTTTAAGGATATAAACACACTTTCATCGATTAATACACAATGTTTATCTAAAGTAATTATTCTAATGTTTTCTGAAGATATTAAATAAATCCATATGGTAAAAATTATTTTATTCAAGTGATTGAATATATTTCTATAAAAGGGTGCACAACCCTATTCAATATATTGAGAGAAATATTGACTTGGATTTAGTTAATTATTGAGTTTCACAAACACTTGTCATAGGAACAAGTTCCACAAGAGAATGGAGAAAAGAAAATTTACATAGATACATACTGTGTATAATGGTTAAAACCATTGTGGTGTTTTTATATTCACTGTGAAAAGTGATACAATATTAATTGAGAATAATGAATCCTTCAAGAAGTAAATGGAAACATTCTATGATTGAGAAGATCAATTAAAATTCAATAATATATTTTGTGTATAAATGAATTGGGGATTAATATTTGGAATACTCTAATGGGTATTCATGTGGAACTATACATGGATGCAATATGCATGATACCATTAAGGCTCGATTGGTTATACCAATCCCTTATTCCAAAATCCATTTTAATTTTACTTGTCATGGCTACTATCTTTAATAATTATATTTGTAATTATATTTCAAGACAACCAATCTTGGAATGAGTCTATATCACTGAACTATAAAGATATGATGACACCATAGAATTCCAAGTGGGGTGAAGGTTACTGAAATCCAATTTAGGATTGAGGTAAGTGATGAGATCATAGAATATTAATTTGGAATTAATCTTATTCATGTGTATACAAAAAGATACATAGAGCATACGTATTTTTTATGTAAAATATATTTTCTAACATATAGACAAAAAACTATTGGTCCTATAGTTATTCAAGACCATATTGATATAATCTCACAAGAAATTAAAATAAAGTCACAAACAATTTTCTAGGTAATGATATCTAAAAAGGTAGATCAAATGGTTTCTTAAACCAAGTCAATGTATATATATTGAAAAGGTACTAATAAAATAAAAGTTAGAAATATTCAAGAGAGAATTTTATTAAGTGACTCATTGCATAAATCTCTCAAAGTAGACATGTTTTGGACAGAGGGTGAGATTAATGTGGTGACCATAATTCTATACACTATTGTGATGGATCAATCACGTATTTCATGACATGAATAAAAAATGATATTTATAAAATAATCTTAATGGTTGGAAAATATTAGATTCATCTAAGAGAAATACAAAGTAGTTTGAAATGTCCAAATGTACTTGAATAAGTATGAAGGATATATTCCTGGTATGTCTAGAGAAAGGGATACTATTTACAATATAATAACCCTTCTCATTATTTCACATTTAAACCCAATTTATTACATAAGATTTCAATTAATACAACTCATAATATCGAGAGGCCTAGTGTCTTTGGGGTTTAGTAACATTACATAATAACTTAAAACATGAAATAAAACATCTTTATTGAAAACATCTTTGATATGATCAAAACATTCCTTCGTACTTAACACTGCATTGGATAACCTGGGGACATACATAAGAAATGGGTGAGCTACAAATCCCATTAAGGGAATAAAAATGGCATAACTTGAGGATAATAATATATGTTCAACAAGGAATTTCAATGAGGAATAATGGAACATCAATAATAAGGCATGATTTAGTAAGATAGTCATATATTGGAAAATGAGGCAACAACTTAAAACACTGTATCATAAAAATAATTCAAAGCTAAACCACCAAGACATCATGGTGGAAAAAATTTCCATAGACAATTTGTTAAATCACTATCTGAACATGAATTATCATGATACTAAATATTACCCAATGCATTGAAGCACTATCAGAGTTCACCCTTTATAAACATTCCAATATCATGCTTAAGTGTGCCACATAGATGATATAAATTGGATTCATTCAACACAATAATTTTAATAAATGATCTAGAAATTTGAAATAAATAAATTTAAGTCCCCAATAAAAAGGAAAAACTGTATAAAGGTGAATACCCTTGATAGAGAAATGGGTACGGTATTCACTATATAATTATTTGGGCATGGTAAATTGTGATGTAATTTCGGTAGCGTATTGATATCATATAGAAATTCAAAAAATTTATTAATGAGAGAGAAAAGGGTCTCTGATAATTTAGATAAGAAATTATAGTAATATTCAAATGTAATGATATTCCCCAACATATGTAATTGGACATAGAAGGTGTAACATAATAAATAATCACGAAGAAAGAGGAGAAAGAAAAAGAACCCTTACAAAATTTCCATATGGTGACAAGTGTACATAAAGGTTCTTATGAGGGTTAAATGAGAGTAAAAGGTGATCTAATAATATATAAATCATGTTTACAGTAATAGGGATAGGCAAGAATGTATCCCAACATAGTAAAGTGTAAATTAGAAAGGAAAATCATAAATGAAGATCTTGATTAAAAGAGGAGAGAGAGAATCCCTTATGGAATTATGACATAGAACATCATATCCTAACATATGTAATTTAAGAAGCATGATATAAAAGAAGTTCTTGAATCGAAATGGGAAGAGGGAAATCCCTTATGGAAATTAAGCATAGTAACAGCTTAGGCAAGGGTCAAAATTAGGGGGAATAAATGATACCTTATAAAAATAACACCAATTTTATTATAAGGTAACAATTAAAAATGAATGTAAATACAAGAAATTGATATTAAAGAACTAATCTAAAAGATGATGCTTGAATTCAACAGTGAGAAGAGAAATCCCTTACATGGAAGTGTGAATCCAAAGGCTTGGGAGAGGTTTTATTCGGAGATTGGGGAATATTGGGAGGACTCAAGGGAGTATAGGGAAGAGTTTGGAAAATCTTCAAGGATTTTGAGTGAATATAAATGTGAGCTTGGGTTGGTTTATATAGGATATGAGGGGGATTTCATTATTATTTTGGTTTTGGACACTACATAATAAAATATTCAAAACCAAAAAACATATGTTGGTTTTTTCCCATGATTTCTACAAAAAGGTAGTGGTATACATTATTTCATGACTCTGACCTCCTAAGATAATAAAATATTTCCCTTTCTTCTGCGGAGGTGTGTCACATGTTCAAATGAAATATTTTAAAATCATTAAATATATTATATGTCCTGGAGGATTCACTAAGGATTTATAAAATAATTTAAATAAACATAAAATTACATTATATTAAAATATAAACCCATATTGGGCCATGTATAGCTTTTATAGTATTTATCACATCACTACTGGGTCACTATGATGTTATAAGACCCACTATATATTTATACGGTATTTAATTTTTACCCAAAAAATCAACTTGCTCATAAAATTATGAAAAATTCAACATTGGATAATTTCGACATCCTAATTCAAAAAATGATATCAATTTTATCCAAATAATTTTTTAAATATGTGAATTTTTAAATTTTAAAATAAGAACTGACATTTTTTGAAAATGATAGGTTTATGACAAATAACAAATTTTTTAACACTAAAAAATATTTAATGATCATTTATATTTAAAAAAAAATTAATTTAATAATAATATTATATTAAAATATATTTTTATTTAAAATTTACAATAATTCATAAAAATATATTTCTTAATTGAATTTGAATATTAACCAAAAATACTATTTTTCATTAAAAATCATTTACAAAGTAACAATAATAGGAAGAAAATATATTCATTATTCTATAAAAAATAATGTACATAATTTTATTTATAGCTTCTTGATGAATATACATTTATTACACCAATATATACCCTAAGAGTAAGTTGCACGATGGGGGAGATTTCATGGGACCGTTCGATGGACATGGTTCGGGTCATGATCATGATGAGCTAGAACTTCTCCTATAAATAGTTTTGATCATGATTAAGTTGTAAGACCTTATCTTGAAATTGGTATAGGGAAAATACCAAAAATTATATCTCCTCAGAAGCTCTAATAAATGGGCTTCATAGGGTACAATCTTACTGGTTGATCCCATTATAACCTTTATCTATGCCAACAAGATTTGTTAAAACCATATATTTATACTAGTCATGTGCTCATTCTCAATTGTTATATCATCAATGTTAAAGATATGTAATGGTCATTTAAAATACAATTGGATATAATAAAATAATTTCATATGTTTTTTACAACCATAAGATATTTAATTTAATAAAACGAAAGGGATTTTTTTTAAAAATGCTTAGGTGATTACAACCATCCTCCCTTAAGAAATTTAATCCTCAAAATTTTCTTTTCCCACAATAAAACATATGAGGGTAACTTTGCTTCATCACCTCCTATTATTCCCACATTGCTTCTTCAGACATGTTGTTTCACCACAACACTTTGACAAGGGGAATTGTCTTATTTCATATTACTTTTTCTCTACAATCTAATAACTTCACCGACTTCTCCTCATATGAATGGTCGTTCTATAATGCAACCTCCTCTAGATTGAGCACACGTGATGGGTCATGTATGTAATTTCTTAAGATGATTACATGTAATACATCATGTACCTGATATGGGTTTAGTGAGAGTTCTAGTAGATAAGAAACAACTCTGATTCTATCAACAATATCAAAATGGTTGATGTTCCATGGACTAATATTTACCTTATTTTCAAATATTTTCACTCTATTTCATTGAGATATGTGGAGGAATACCATTTCTCCAACATCAAACTCTAGGTCTCATCATCGATTTTCATGATAGGTCTTTTTTCAACTCTGAGTAGTTTTGATGTTCTATTGGATGGTCTTAACCTTCTACACCATTTCATCAACTGTTTCTAGACCTGTAACTTTTTATTCCCCTATATCATCCCAACATGTCAGTGTTCTACCCCACTTCCCATAAATGGATTTATATATTGTTATTTGTATGCTTGATTGGAAACTGTTTTTGTAAGATAACTCCACTATATGAAGTTGTTAGTCCCATCCTACTTTGAAGTCCATTGGGTAAGATGCCTACATGTCCTCAAGTGTTTGGAAAGTCCTCTTAGATTTTCCTTCATTTTGAGGTTGATAATCTTTAATAATGTTCAGCTCAGTGTTTAGATAATACTGGAGACTTTTCCAAATTATAGAGGGATATCTTGGATCTCAATCTGACATAATTGATAGTGGTACACCATGAAGCATTAAAACATCTATGATGTATATTCATTCTAGTTGATCTAGGGAGAAATCCTCTCTAATCTAAATAGAGTGTGTATTCATTGTAAGATGATCCAAACAACCCATATAGCATTGTTTCATTTTGATGTATTTGAAATTTTGGTGAGAATGTACATGGTGATATTTTTACATTTCCATATTGGTAAGTGTAATTGTTGCATCATCCCCTTAGACATATACCTTTAACCTTCACATAATAACATACCAGGAACATTGATGCATATTTATAAATATCCTTCTTTATGTAATACAACAATTATAGCTATTAGAGATCTTGATACATCATTGGGTTTCCCAAGAGAATAGAGAAATTATAACTACCTTCATCATCCAAAATTTCTTTCTTTAACTTGGGATTTTATAGAACACATAATCTTGACCAAAATCATATAATTTTTTATTCATTGAAATTTAACTCTGATCATTTCCCTTTTCGGATAGTTTCCATTTTATTCTGAATTCCCACATTATATTTTGGAAATTTTTTAAACCTTTCCAAAATTGAATGTTGAACAATCATTTGTGAAAGGATTGATGACGTTAATTTGTTTATGATTCTCATGTCCATCATTTTAAAGTCTAATAATATTGGATCCTTCTTAATTTTCATCAATGATATAATTTTTGGTTCCTTTCTAGGTAGAGAATCTACCCCTTTGTTCGCTTTCCTTGTATGGTAGTGGATTGAGCAGTCATAATCCATGATGAGCTCTAACCATCTATATTGGAACATATTTATCTCTTTATGTGTGAATATATATCTCAGACTATTGTGATCTGTATATATTTCAAACTTCTCCCCAAATAGATAACGCCACTAGATTTTCAACACAATGATCACATCTACCTACTCCATATCTTGCATCTGATAGTTTTTCTCATGAATTATCAACTACCTTGTAGTGTTAACAAAGAATTTTTCATTTTTCATCCACACACATCCACATACCTTCTTTTATGTATCACTAAAAATTACAAAAATATCCCCACTTGTGGATAGTGTGATCGTAGGGGTAATGATAAGCCTATTTTTCAACTCTATAAAGCTTTCTTCACATTCGTCATTCCATGAAAATTGGACTCCCTTCAGAGTAATCTTGGTAATAGTATTTGAAAATTGTGATAAATATATCACAAATCGACAATATTATCCAGAAAAACTAAGGAAGCTATGAATATCTATCATATATTTTGGACTCGACCATCCCTTAATTGATTCTTTGTTTTAAGGATCCAAAGATATCCCATTACTTGTGATGATGTTCCCCAAGAATGATACTTTCTACAACCATAAATCACACTTGTTGTACCCTTCATAGAGCTTCTACTTTCACACGGTCTTTAGCACAATGCTCAGATTCACCTCATGATCCTCCTTGGTATTGGAGTACATTACAATATCATATATAAAGACTACCATAAATGTTTCTAGGTAATATATAAAGAATCTATTCATCAAGTCCATGAATATTATTGGGGCATTGGTGAGTCTGAATGGAATCACTATGAACACATAATGCATGTACCTTTTATGAAAGGAAGTCTTAGGGATAACCTCATTCCTCACCTTTACATTATATTACCCTGAAAGTAGATACACCTTGGGGATGTATTGTGCTCCACCTAGCTAATCAAACAAGTCATCAATTCATGAAAAAGAATACTTTTTATTTATTATGATTTTTGAGCTTACAATAATCAATGAAATGGTTCATAGACCCATCCTTATTGTTGAAAAAGAGGACTGGTACACCCCATGGTGAAGCAATTGGGCGTATAAACCGATTATATAGATACTCCAATTTTTTTTCATTAGCTCCTAAAGTTCCAAAATATCCATTTTATATGGATTCTTGGATATTGGAAACACCCTATGTATAATCTCAATTGAAAATTCAACCTCTTAGTTAGGGGGAAGACAAGGTAATTTCTCTAGAAACACATTAAAATATTCATTCATAATAGGCATGTATTCAAAAATGGTTCTTTCCTTAGACTATATAATTTTAACCAGATACTCTTTCTCATAGGTTAGTAATATACATTCTTGAGATTATGTTTCTAAGTAAGATTCATCATCCTCTATACACATGTATAAAATTAGGGGTTGATTCACCATATAGAGAGAGATTTCCCTCTCACAAAAATTTATGTTGGCTTTATATAGTGAAATCTAATCCATTCCACGAATTGCATCAAATTAAACCAAAGGAAGAATTTTAATATTTTCATGAATAACATTCCCATATACATCAACATTTGATACAACACTCATAGAATTTTTCCAAAATTATTTTTTATCATTTTTGGTGGGGACTCTATGGTCTTATTAAAAATACAAGATATGATAATATGACTTGAATTGAAATAAAATATTTCACATACTACTTTGAAATCATTTTTTATGTAATTAATTCATCATTATCCATATCATCATAGGACTTTACGTTCTCCCTTGATTATAGAGATTTTTGATGCTCATCATGCTTCTCAACCATTACAATAGAGCATTATCTTGGATAATTCTCGAATAATCCACATTTATGAAATATAACTGTATATGATGTTGTATATTGAACTTTTTTTCCATATATCACATTAACCATTTTATCATGGAAATTGGATACTTTGTGTTATATCATTCCAAACATAAAACATCTCCCATTCCCTTTGTGATACTTCCCTTAGTGCCTCTTTCAACACTTGTTGCAAGAAGAAAATTGGGTCTTCTTACCCTTATCACCATTATCATGTGGAAATTCATGAGATGTCATCTAGATCATCCTTTATGTCTTTAGGAATTCAAAATAGTTCCAATTGTTAATCAGTATTTTTTATAGTTGGTTTGGAATAATCATGATATGTCCTACTAGATCTACCATCTGATTGGGAGTCTCATTTTGGCTAGCATAACATTACCCTTAATATTGATTGTTTATCCAATTCCGCCAATTTTAATCCATTTAATTGATTGAAAGTAAAATTAGGAATTAGTATATTAAATAATTAAACACCTATAGGGGAATCTAATGATGATAAAGTGATAACTTATGAATTACATTTATCTCCTTAACTTGTGATTTTTTTGTGATTCAATATATGTTATCCATGATCTAATTCCTGACATATATTATTTTGGGAATTTTTTTCTTTGTTACCTTAACAATGGGTTGTAATGAGATTATGAATTTACTAAATCATATACATCGAGAGTGTTAAACGAGGTGCGCAGTAAGTCCTATTGTCTTGTACTAGGTTACCTGGAAACACCTGGTAGGAGTTGTTACTCCAAGGTATATATGTGCCAGAACCCCATATACTTGTAGTATTCATAAATGGATGTATTTTTATTGATAAAACACATAATATATACTTAAAAAAATTTAGGGATGTTTTCATACACTTAGTCTTATCCCTATGGAGATTCACAAGGGTTTTCTAATCCCAATCCCAAAATAACTAAAACTATCATCAAATACCAACTATAATATCCATGATCATTAGTTCACATTTAAAAATTACTTATTACATAAAATTATACTTAATAAATCTCAAAATATAAATATTTATAGTGTATTTGGGGTTTATAAACATTATATAACAACATTAAACATTAAATAACACATCGTTATTAAACAATTCATTCACATGATCAAAACATTCCTTCATAATTAACAGTTCATGAGATAACCTGAGGACATACCTAAGAAAGGGGTGAGATATAAAGACTATTAAGGGAATAAACATGGAATAACATGAGGATAATAATAAATTTTATACAAGGACTTTCAATGAGGCATAAAGGAACATGAATAATAAGGAATGATTTAGCATGATAATCATAACATGGATAATGTGACAACAAATTAAAACCATATATCATAAACACAATTCAAAGCTATACCCCCAAGAATTCATTGTGGAAAAAAGACCCATAAATGAATAAGGAAAATACATATCCCAAAATGACCTATTATGACACTAAACATTACCCAATGCATTGGAGCACTATCAGGGCGCACCCTTCATAAACATTTCAATCTCTTGCTTAAGCGTTCCATATAGATCATATAAAAAAAATTCATTCAATATCATAATTTTATTCAAAGATCTAGAAAATTTTAATACATAAATTAAAGTCCCCAATAAAGTGGATTATGTTTTATAAAGGTGAATACACTTGATATAGAAATGGGTATGGTATTCACTACATAATTATTTCGACATAGAAAATCAGGGTGAAATTTCAGCAGCATAAAGACATCATATAGAAATCAATTAACTGGTTAATGAGAAATAAATGGGCCTATAATTATTTATAAATAAAATGGATTGTAATAGGTATATGTAAGGATACTCCCCAACACAATTAATTTGGAATATAAGGTGTAACATAATGAATAATCTTGAAGAAAGAAGAGAAAGCAAAAGGACCCTTACAAAATTTCATCATGGTTACTTGTGTAAGTAAAGGTTATTATGAAGATTAAATAAGATTTAAAGGTTCTATAATCATTTATAAATTACGTTTAAATTAATTGGTATTGGTAAGAATTTATACCAACATAAGAAAATGGAAATTAAAAGGGTATATCATAAATGAAGTAGTTGATTAAAAGAGGAGAGAGATAATCCCTATTAGAATTTTCAGCATAGTAACAGGTGTATATAAATGAATATAGGGGGGATTAATGAGAGTTAAATTAATGTATCATAATTTAGACATCACATGGATATTAAGAGGACCATGTAGATTTATATCCCAACATATGGAATCTAAGAAACATAATATAAAAGAATTCCTTCAATTAAAATGAGAAGAGAGAAATACCTTACAGAATTTTGGCAATGTAACAACATAGTTAAGGATCCAAATGAAGAGTAATAAATTATAAATCATAAAAATAACATCAATTAGACAATAATATAATTATTCAAAATGAATTGAAATAATAAAAAGTAAAATTAAAGATCTAATCTCAATGATAGTGCTTGAATTCAAATGTGAGGAGAGAAATCCCTTACTTGGATGTGGAACTTCAAAGTTTTAGGGGAGTATTATTGATAGAATGGGGATAGAGTATATATGTAATGAATTGGATGATCATAAATGAGTTTTAATGATGAGAAATTGGATCTTGGGAGGTTTTATATAGGGAAGGAGGGGGATTTGTTTAATATTTTTGGTTTGGGACACAACATAATAAAATATTCAAAACCACAAACCATACCATGGTTTTTTCCCATGGTTTATGAAAAAGGGTAGTTTTATAGATTATTTTATGAGGCCAAAGGCCAAATATAATATAATATGTCCCTTACTTATGTGGAGGTGAGTCACACTTTCAAAGAAATGATTTTTATGTCTCGGAGGATTCACTAACTCTTTATAAAATTGTTAATATAAACATACAATTACTTTATTTTAAAGGAAAATAACATATTTTTCTTATTATACCTTTTATAGTATTTATTGCATCACTATTGGGCCATTATGAGATCAAAAGAGACTGTATGTTTATACGGTATTTAATTTTTACCAAAATAATAAACTGGCTCAGAAAATTATGAAAAAATCACTATTGGATTATTTTGAAATCCTGATTACAAAAAGGATATCCATTTTATCCAAATAATATTCTAAATATTTTAATTTTAATTAATAAAATAAAAAAACCTATAGTTATTTAAAATGAAGTTTTTGAAAAATACAGTTTTTTGAAAGTTAATTTAAATTACATTTGTCTTCATAAAAATTATATGATTATTTATAATTTTTTAAAAAATATTTTTAATAATAAAATTTTATTGAAATATTATTTTTTTAGAAAATACATTAATTCATCAAAATATATTTATTAGTTGAATTTTAATATTAACTAAAAATACTATTAATGCTTTATGAATAATTTACAATGTAATAATAATAGGAAGAAAATATATTCATTATTATATAAAAAATAATATATATAATCTAATTGCTAGGATCTTGATAAATATCCCATTATTACACCAACATATTACATATGTGTAAGGTTTAATATGTTGGGGATTTCATGGGGTTGTTCAGTGAACACGGTTTGGTTATTGATCTCGATGATCTTGAGCTTCTCCTATAAATGGTTTATCGCATGATTAAGTTATTGGGCCATGAATTGGGATTTGTGTTTCGAAAATACTAGAAATTATATATCCCTAGGAAGCTCTGATAAATGGGATTCATAGGGTACAATCCGACTATTAAAGGACATCACTTCCTTTGTCTATGCCAAAAGGATTTGTTAAAACCCTATATTTATACTAGTCATTTGATCATTGTTCAACAACTATATTATCAATGGAAAAGATACATAATAGTGATTTGAGATACAATTGGATATAATAAAATAATTTAATGTGTTTTCTATAACCATATGAAATTTAATTAAATCAAAAGAAATGGATTTTTATTCATAAATGTTCGAGATGTTACATACAAGGGGACATAACCAAGTACTCCTATAGATCAATACGATCTGATATCGTAGTTAGGATACGTTACTATGAATGAAAAGATAATTCAATATAGTGAGGTTGCAGGAATTAAAAATAGTTAGAATATCTTATATCTATTTTCATATATACCTAATTTTTAATTCCCTACAACTATCTATAACCTAGGAATATATAGATAGTGGGGAGGAGGGAATCCAAACTGATAAAATGGGTGTTCAGTTTCACTGGAAATGCTCACATTCCCATAATTCAAGTAACATAAATATACAATAATAAATTATTTCACATAATAACAGAACAATAATAAAATCACTTGATAGAAAATCATTATAAAAAACAATGTACCCATCCTATTCATTATCATCATAACAACAACATGTCAGCACAAATTCACAAACCTATTCCAATAGAGTCTTATCTATAAATTTCATATTAGTTTTTCCATGTGACTATCCTATAAACTAGGTTAAAAATTCCACAAGGCAATTCAAATAACAAGTTCAAATTTTTCATGTGATAATTTACTATACCAGGTAAACTAATTCATGTAACTATTCAAACATATCATCCCAACACTACCCTCCCCTATGTCAACACATCTAGAGAGAACTATTTAGAAACAATTGTTATATGTAGTCAATAGAATCATTATATAGAATATCATGGAGAATGGGACTCTCTATAACAATCCTCCAATTTTCAAGTAATCCATTCAATGAAATATTGAACATGTGTTAATCTAAAGCTAAATATTTTATATTGGTTATGTATTTAATCAATGGATAATTTCCACGCAATTAAAAATTATTAATATATAAAATACCAAAATTATTCTAAATTAAACTCACATAAATTCCATGTAATGTTAATATATTCAATATAAAAATAATAAATATATCACACCACTAATAACTATTATAGGAATCATTAATTATTTAAATCTCTATATAATCATTTCTCATCCTATAATACACATCAAGGATTTTTATTATTATTAATTATTAAAAACAACATTAATCCCTCATAAAATACTTAATAATGAATAAATATGAGGCACCATGTTTATATTCATGATTATAGGTCCCATCAGAGTTTCCTCATGTATCAAAATCATAAGAGAATTAATCCAAAAACAAAAATCTATAATTGTGTGTAGATTTTCATTTACTAATTATAGTATCATCAGGGATAAAATAATTTAATATATAGAACCATTTTATAATATTAGAGAAAATAAAAATGAGTTATTTCAATTTTTTTTAATATTAAATACATCCCTTAAAATTAATTGGATTAGAAAATATCATCATTGTGGGAAATGAAGAAAACAATAAATGATAGCTATTTAATTATTGAAACCACATGATATAGTGAAAGTATATAATTCTCTTATTGCACACACTTTCAGTAGAGAACTAAGATTTTCATACAAAAATAATATATATATTTAGATAAATATCCAAAATATTGTTTAAATACACACTTGATGGCCTTAATGTATTAGTTTATTCTCATACTATATACACAACATTCATTATTCATGAATTATCTTCAACATAGACCCTAAATATATTTCTATATAGTATACTTCATGGAAATATCCTACATAATCCTTTTATTATAACACGTGGAAGGTATTAATAATTATGGGTGAGCTCTGATTCTCAGTAAGGGTAAATATAGGAGATATCAATCAATGGAGATAAGAATCCCTAAGTAAAAAAAATAAGTGTATGATATCATGAAAATAACTTATAAGGTTTATATCCATTCTATCAATTATCAGAAACATGATTTATGATATAAAACATTATCATTTCATATACATACATCATAAATGTGAGAAATCATCCTAAATCAATCATGAACCATAAATATATGTCCTATAACTGTGGTTATATAATAATTATATAGAGAACTATATATGTCAAGGTTAAAATGTGAGACCATGAAATTAGAAAGGATCCAAAATCAACACCTATTTACCATTTCATAGATGAGTATGAATCATCACCTATTTCTTATATTAGATCAGTCACATCAACAAGTTTCCCATAAGGGATATAGTAGATCAACTTTCCCCCCATTATTATGTCATGAGATATAATAAATTACTCAATTCATTAGAGGGATAAATTTTTCCAACTCATCCTTGGTTATAATGTGACCCCTTTCCATTATTATAATGTATATGCCACCCTTGGTTATAATATAAACACCATAACATAATAGTATCCATACATAGTTGTTCCACTACATAATAAAACATTCATAATATATAAACTCATGAATAAAAAAGTATTTCATAAAACATTCATCATATAATAAACTATAGAAAGGAAATGGGTCACATAATCATAACATCAATTCATTATAGGTTAAAATATAGAAAAGGAATGAGTTTCATAAAAATCTATTCACATAATAATAAATAAAAAAACTTAAAGAATAAGGATGATACCATTATAGCATATCCCATGTAAAGATCAATTAACCTCAAATAATGTCATATGAGATGTAAAATTATTTTGAATGATCAGTTGGAATATTTATTATGGAAAATAAACATTTCACTTTGAAAATCAACCTTTTAAAATTTAAAGTTCCCAATAAAACGAAAATAACTTTATTTTAAAATATACTCTGATACTTATAAAATAAAATTTAAAACATTATATGGTCATGATAGTGTAAAATTACATTCATGCATCCATGTTAAAAAAATCATTTCACATTTTTTGTAAAAGCCAAAAGGTCTATGATTGGAAAATATAAGGAAGATTAACTTTAAACCATGTTGTAAAAACTAATACCAAGTTAATTTTATTTGTAAGAAATAATTTTAAAATGGTAAAATATTTAATTAAAACATTTTTAGACAACATATACATAAAAGAGAATATAATTTTGACCAAAGAGACAAATAATTTCAATTTTCCTTAAAAACATTCTTTTAATCCCATGAGTACATAAAGAGAGAAAAATCAAAGGAAGACATGTATTCTCTAGAATTAACTACAGCATAATAAAATTCCTGAGTTGATTGAGATATATATCATAATATTTCATTATTAGAATCATAACTATAAACAATCCAGATAAACAATGATATTGTATCATAAAATATTCACCACTTTGGTGACGTTTTATTAATAATCCCCATGAAAAAAATACTTATATTGAGATGTAAATCTATATTATTTTAAAATAATCTTATGAAAATATATTAATGGGCAGTATATACACCATATAAAAGAAATAAAAGGTGAATATGACATGTGTCTTATAGAAATAAAAGTGATATAAAAATCACTTATCACTTTGGTAATAATTTTATTCATAATATCCCTTAAATAATAACATCAAATTAAACTTTAAATATCATAGAAATAATTATATTAATGATATAACAATTCAAAGGGGATGTATATTACCAAAAATCCAGAATTCCTCTATACATATTTGAAACTCTTATATAATAAATATTAGTTAGTTGTAAATATATTACAAAATCATAATTATATATATTTATATATATATAATACCATATATTATTTACTTGTGATGTTTTATTACCCATTTATTTACACCTACAAATAAAAATAATATTTCAGGAGATAAATTCTTCATTTTTCACATCTGTTTTGGTTTAGTATTTTGGATCCTTTTACTTTAATCATAGTTTTGTAATCTCAAAAATTATAAACATGATATAAATATCATATATATTTATTTATAGTAATCTATAAAATTTAAATATTAAAAATGATCTAAATCATCCATGGATATTGTTAGTCGTACATATCAAGGAATATTGTTACCATTTTCTAAAATGATGGAATATAAGGAAGGTAAAAACTATAACACTATTATAGAGTCATTATTATTTCATATATATCTCATATATTTCTCAAATTTATTCTTATTACCTTCCATTTAAAACGTAATTAAAAAATGTATCACTTCTCTTCGTGTGGTAGTAGTCAGCAGTACACATGAGCAACATTATAGTATTCCCAAAGAATAGAAAATAATATGTTATATATGATATTATAACTCTATATGTTTAATTACAAAATTAATATAACATATAAAAATTAAATTGATAATTGTATTCTACCATGAATGGTAGTGATGGAAAACAAATTACACTGGTTCGCAAGGTGGTAGTCCACTGTACACAAAATCAATGATTTCATTTATCATTTTCTAGAAGAAGAAAAGGATATTGGTTATTGATTATGCATAATTAATTCCTGTTATATGATACATATTGGTGATATTATATGAGAATTATTAATATGTGAATTATGGTGGTAAGAGAAGGAGTAAAAATAAAGAGCTTAGTGAAGACAATTATAGTTTCTTATAATAACATCCATTAGATATATTTTTAAAAACCCTAGTGTTAATATTTTGGGATGAAAAATAGATCTAGAAAATGTATATGTATTTTGGGGAGATATATTTTTTTGTTGTTGATCCCAATGGATTATGAGTTGTGAATAAGTAAGGGGAGGAAGTGACATTTTAAAATAGTGTAGGAGTTTTATTTTTACAAATACCAAAAAACTATTCAATAATGGAAAGGTATATTCACCCCAAGTTCCTATAAATTTGGTAAATAATGGATTTAAGTTAATATATGGTCAAGAAACACTCCCACCTAAAAAAAGTTTTTAAAAATGTTATTACTTATCATTTATGTTTACATAATTTAATAATTTTCATTTTCACAAGGGTAACTTATATATTTTTATTTACCTTGGTAAATTTTAATTTAAGAAAAAAATTCAAATTAGAATTATTATATAAATTTAAAACAATTAAAATTTATATTCAGTCTAATTTTTTAAATAAAAATTTATTTTTTGGAATATTACTTTTCATATAGGTGCATGTAGCTTGAAAAACCTCCTTTTTACATTAATTATGATAATTAATTTTGATTGTCTTTATTATTTATTGTGAAAATGATAGAGTTTGAAACTATTATATAATATAAATTATGAAGATTACAAATAAGTGATCCATTTTATTAAATTAAAATAATGAAATTAGAAGAATTTAATTTAATATTAATTCCACTAATGCAAAGAACAATGGTTTTCCAAAGAAAAAACATTCAAAAGATTAAAAAGTTTTCATTTCAAAATTTAACACGACATTGATTTGATTGAACTAAATTGAATTAACTATAATATAATTTAACTAATGATAATTTTAAAACAATTTTATAAAAAATGGATTCTTATTTGTTCTTTAGAAGGAAATTAATTTAATTTTTTTTTGATTTTTTTACTGTTTATCAAAAAATTACTCTTTTTTAGAAAACATAAAACATTAACCATAAAATAATTGTTAGATGTTGATTCCAAAAATAATTTTATTTTTTGAAATAATTTTTTTAAATGTTTCAAAATTTAATTTTATTATTTGTTCAAAAAATACCATATAAATCATTTTTTGAGAGAACATATATTTCTGAATCATATAAAGACTTTACAAAAAATTAATTACTTATATATAAATGTATTTTAATTATAATTTTTTTTTAATTATTTTTGTTAAAACCATTATTCATATTTATACAAAAAGAATCAATAGTTATGTTATAATGGTCATAAAAATATAAATAGTACATCACGATTTGTAAAATGTCAATGTTTCATATAACAAAAGCTATTAAAGAAACAAAATTAATTTGAAAAAAATATTTCATAAAATCTCAAGGTGTTAAATTTGATCCCCTGAAAATTCATCACTAAAATAAAAACAAATTAGGATAATTATTCCCCATTCTAACCTCTAGTTTCAACACAACTTCTTCAAATTGGTGGTTTGGGCACAAAACATTGACAAATTGAGTGGTGTTGTTTCATTGAACTTTTTCTCTATGATTCTTAATATTCATAGGTTGTTCTTCATAGAAAATATCATGTTCCAATTGTATAACCACTAATTTTAGTTCATGTGAAGGACCATGTATGTACTTCCTCAAGAGAGATACATAAAACACATTAAGGTCTTGAGATATGTTTAGTGGAAGTGATAAGCGATAAGAAACCATCCCTACTCAATAAAGAATCTAGAAAGGGATAATATATCTAGCGGTCAAAATTATTTTAATTTAAAATATAATAACCATATTCTATGGGGAAATTTATTGAAACACCATCTCACCAACTATAAATTCCATATCACATTGATGATTATCAGTGAAATGTTTCTTTAAACTGTGTGTCTCCCAAATTATTTTTTAATGGATCTAACCTTCCATGAAATTTATTCAACTAGCTTAGTGCCCGATAGATTTATTTATCTAAATTCCTCTCTAAATGACGGAGTAATACAATTATTTCCATAGGTTTCATCATATGGCTCCATGTTAATTATCGATTGAAATATATTGTTTTATAAAACCTAAACTAGAGGATAGTGTTCATCCCATACATCTTTGAAATACCATTAACAAGATCTCAGAATATCCATTAAGGTATAAATTTTTCACTTAAACTGCACATATGTCTTATGATGATACACAATGCTGAAAATTAACTCCTTATTCAAATCCGGAAGAATACTTCTCCAAATCTTTGAGGTAAACCTCATATCCCAATCTGATACAATGGAATGTGGTACTCCATAGAACCTTACTACTTCTTTCATGTATTTTTTAGAAATATGATAAAAATAAGAATCTTCTCTGATTGAGATGAATTGTGTTGAATTTGTAAGGTGATCGACTACTAACCATATGGAATTATTCCCTTTATATTTTTGGGGAGTCAAATGAAAAAATCTATGGGGTTGTTTTTTCATTTTCATTTTAGAATATATAATGGTTAAAACATATAGTTTTACTTTTTTACTCTCATCCTTTTATTGCTATCATACCAAGCACCCAGATATAAACTCTATAATATGTATCTTGGTATGATCCCACCATAAATACTATTTTAGATATCTATAAATCTTTATACTTACAAGATGAATATAGAATGAATATCTATGAGCTTACTCAAATATCTAATTCTTATAATATGGTATTGTATATATTTACATGGTTCCAGAACCATCTCATTACATCATGATCAAGGTTAAAATCAGGAATTTTTTTCACATTGTTTGTTATCTATATATCATCCTTATGTTCCTCTATTATCCTCACATGGATAGATGGTTGAACAAATATATTAGAAATATAGTATTTATCCCATTCCATCAAGATTTAAATATATGTCCCTTCCAAATAAATAAATTTTTAATCCTTTATTATCCTCATAATATATAAGCTAGTATTATCCTTTTGACTCAAATCATCGGCCGCTATGTTTTCCTTTAAAAGGTGGTGATGTATTAAGAATTCTTAATATTTAATCACCTCCACCAATATTATAGAGAAAATATTAAACACCATTTGGGTAAATATATACATTAAAATTTTTGTGTTTAGTATATATATATATATATCAAACCTTTATCCATAAAGATAATTCCATAATATCATTAAAGAAACAATTACCGCATCAAACTCAAAATCATGAGTGGGTAATTTTTCTCATGAAAATTGAATTGTTGAGAGGCATGAGATATAATAAAATCATTTCTTAATCCCATGGTTTTATCTGTTATAAAACATATAATCCCAAAAATAAAATAATATTTATATCTCACATCATTTACACTAACCAATACATCACATAGCCAATGGTAGACATTTCACCCTTATCATCCTTTATTTGTGGGTTGAAGCCTCATAGTCATTCTGTATGTCATATGGTGTCCTTTTTACTATATTTATATATATAACAAAATCCAATGAAATATGATGAAAATACTTAATTTTCAAAGGTCAAATAAACCCAGAAAGTTTTAAATACACTTAAACATATAAAAATATAATTCATCTTTAAGTAATACTTCATATTGAGCGTAAGAAGTAAGAATCACCCAACATTTCATTAATCACATTATAATACCATCACATAAAACCTAAAAAAGGGGTGTCTAAGACTTTAAAATTTAATCATCATTAAACTCATAAAAAAATGATGTTATCCATAACTCCTAATTTAATCTTACATGAATAAATATATTCCCATAAAATTAACACAATCCTTAGATGTTTTATGACTCATATAAACAACATAACATAGGAAAAAAAATACTTATACAAAATAGTTATTAAATACCAATACTTGAATGCTTCATCCCTTTTAGTTAAACGATTAGATATAACATATGTACATTCTTGGTCTAAGGGATAACCATTCATTTAGGTCATTTAATAAGATAAATCCCATGTTTCTCACATTTAAGAAATCTAATTCCTTAACTACCCATTTCTCTTTGACCTTCATTTTCACATAGAAAAAATCTTCCCAACTATTTGAGAAATTCTTATAGATACTTATTCATACCTTATTGATATGTAGGATGCTAGAATATATTTCATCTATGTTCATTTCCACATAAACATTCACAAAATTATATCTTCCTCATATATGAAAAATTATGAATCTCCCTAAAGTTTACATTATTAATCACATATCATGATAGATTATGAGGAATAATCCAAATATCTTTCTCTCCATTCATCATCCAATTATATTTCTTATAATCATCAAATTTTCCATCAAATTCAGTGTTAAATTGTTCCTCCTCATTCTATCCATAAAATAAAACTAAAAATAATAAAGAAATTGTAATCAGTGTTGAAAAATACATAATAATGAAAATTAACATATATGATGTCAACATAATGAAACCCTCTTTTCAATATATATCACATTAGGATTAAACTAGGATATTCATAGTCATTATTAAAATCCTTCATTATGGTTTGTACAGATTTTGTAAATATACAAAACATATTATTTAAGAGTTTAAAATAAGGTATGAAACAAGTCCCATTTTTAAATACTAGGTACTGATCAAGTCTGGATAAATAAACTAATTTCTATGTTATTAACCATGGGTAAAACTATTCTAGATCCCCATCCACTTGATGTATACTGATAGGGATGTAATTTATGGAAAACCACACACTAATTCCATAAAAAAATGTAGGATATGTTCTTATAGTTAGTGTTATCATTAAACTAATCCATAGACAATCCATAGAAATGTCCCTAGGTATCTCACTAAATTTTTATAATCATAGTTTCAAAATATTAACTAAACTGTTTCTCTGATGCCAAATGTAGAAACCTAGTGTTATTATATTTAAATATTACATATTTTTAGATGAATATCCAAAACATTCCATAAATACCCACCCAAAGACTATAATGGTGTATTTTATTTGGAGACAAAATAAAAAATATTATTATTTCAGGAAATATAATAAAAAAATTCCTTAAATATCATCCCATTTAGTAATATTTATTGAAATACCCTAATTAAACCTATATTAACAATCATGGGAAAGGAAACATATGAATGGATAATCTTAGATGATCAGTAAGGATAAATATAGTAGATGTAAATCGATTATCATAATAAATAATAAGATAAGAATAAGGGTATGAGGTCATGAACAAAACTTTCAAGGTTCATACCACATCTGTCGAAGACTATAAACATGATTCATTCTATAAAACATTATAATTTCAAATAAATGCATCATAAGAGTTAGAAGTCATAATAAATTAATCATGATCCATAAGTTTATGTCACATAAGCATGGAAGAATCATAAGAATATATAAAATTTAAAATTCCATGTTTAACATATAAGCACATCACATCATAATAGATAAAGCATAACAACATGTTTCCCATTTCATAACGGATCAAGCAGAATCACATATTTCTCATAGTGGATCAAGTTCAAGAGTCTATTTCCTATAAAACATCAATCACATAGACTTTTTTTATCATTATCTAATGATATATAATACTTTACCCAATTTATTATGGGGGGGGGGGGATATATAGGTTCCAATCATTATTGGTAGTAATGGGACCACCATCATTTGTTATAATGCGACCAATGTCCTTGGTTATAACATATCCATTGGAACATTATGAAAATCATACATAAGTTTTTCACAAGATCATTAAATATTAAATACAACATAACTCATTAAATTAAAAGTGTTTCATAATCATTCCATCATATCATAACCCATAAAATATAAATTGGTTTCATAATCATCTCATCAATTCATCATAACATAACCTGTGGAAAAGCAATGGGTTTTATCAATATCTCATCATCATAATCATAAGACACCCAAATAAATAATAAGGATTGTACCACATGATCATATAAATTATAAATATTATGTAATATCAAAGGAATTTGTCTTATATAGAAAATTATTTTGTAGGTTTTCTTGGAACATTTCATGAGGAAAATAACATTTTCACATTAAAAATTACTTTTATAAATGAAAAAATTAATAAAATATTATGAAAATACAGTTCATTGAAAATATACTTTTAAAATGGTAAATAATTATTTAAAAATTGCTCAATCAGGAAGATGGGAAATATTGTCCTTTTTATACATTTTAAAATAATTATCCATTTCACATTTTTAGTAAAATCCGATAGGGACATGTTTGGAAAATTACATGAATATTCCTTTTAAACCATTTTTTAAAATTAAAAAAAATGGGTGAAATTTTATTTAACCAATAATTTTGGAGTGGTAAAAACAATATACATTTTTTTAGAAAATTAGGACATGGAAGAGAAAAAAACTTTCACCGAATAGAGAAATAAAGATGATTTTCCTTAAAAAATTATATTGTACTATTGAGTACTTAATGAAACAAAAATGAAATTAAAACATGTATTCTCTAGAAATAACTAGAGTATAATAAAATTCCTGAGTATCTTGATAAATGTATCATAATATTTTATCATTATAATCATAACCATACACAATCATGATAAATAATGATATTATATCATAAATCCGTTACAATTTTGGTAACTTTTGAATAATAATATCAATTAAATATAAGAAAATATATATAAATGTAAATCCAAATATTTTTCATAAAAATAATCATAAAATACAGTCATGGTATGTATATACAAGACATTAAAGAATTCAACGTTGAATATGGTATGTGCATCAGGGACATATAAGTGAGACAAAAATAACATAAAAATTTGGCAATATTTTTATTCATATTAATCGTTAAATAATAACATAAAAATAAACAATTATACTCATTTAATAAATTTTATTCATGATATAAAATTTATAATGTGTTTAATATAGACAAAAAATAAAGAAACTATTTGTGAAATTAGCATAATTCTAATAGAAATAATAGTTAGACGAGAAATCCCTTACATTAAGTCTTGACTTCCTTATAACATGTTTGAACCTCATGTATAAAAAATATACATTTATTATACCTCTATTTAATAATAATACTTATATGTATCAAACTATATATTTTTTACTTATTAAATTTTATCACCCATTTATTTACAATTCCTTGTTGAATTCACATTTTGCATAATCACTACTTCATTTTACATGTATTTTTTGGTTTGTTATTTTTTGGAAATTTTTCTTTGATCATGGTTCCATAATATCTATAATTTCATGGATGATTTAAATATGAAATATATTCATTACATATGTATTTATTTTAATGCATAAAAGTTAGAATGTAAAATTAATTACATCATTCATGGTGACGGAAGACCGTACATACACATGAAAATTAATTCCATTTTCAAAAAAAGATGGAATGAAAGGAAGGTAAATATTAAATATCATATAAAAATAATTTATTATTTAATATATATAACATATATTAATTAAATTTATCCTAATTAGTTTCCATGTAATATTTAAGTGAAAAAACACATCACATCGCTTCATGCGGTAGTTATTTTTTGTACACATGAGTGACAATATCATATTCACAAAGAATATAAAGAAAGAATATATATGTAATATTATATCTAAAAAGTATAATTATATCATAAATATCATATATAAACATTAAAATTTCCATTATCTTAAACTGTGATAGGTGGTGATATAATATGAATTACATCGGTGTGTGAGGTGTCAGTCTGTCGTACACACGATCGGCAATTTCATTTCTTATATGATGGAAGAGAAGGTGGATATATGTTATTCTTTTGACATAATAAAATTTTATTATATTTTAGATATATTTTTTATTATATTTTAATTATTAATATAGGAATTATTGTGGTAAAAGAAGGATTAAAAAATAAAGATATTAGTGAAGACAATTACCTTTAGGGGGAAAAAATCCTTTGGATCTCTTATTAAGGACCTTAAGTTTAGTTTTTCTAGAAGAAACGAAGCTATAGAACAAGGATAAGGATTTTGGGGAGAGATTTGTTTTTGGATTGGTCAAGAAAAATGGATTATTATGTGTGAATAATTGAGTGGATTAAGATCTCTTTTATAATAAAGGATGGTTGGTATTTTTGTAAATACCCAAAACTATTCAATAATGGGTAGTCACTCTCACCCAAAGTGCCTCAAAAATTGATAAATAATGTATTATATGGAATATATTTTCAGTAAACACCACTAAAAAATCACATGTTTTATATATGTTATTGTTTTTCTATTATGTTTACTCAATTTTAAGATTTTAGTTTTACCACAATAAAAAGTATCTTTTAATTTACCAATGTAATTTATCTTTTAATAATAAAAATAAAAATATCCATATTAGATAATTTTTTTAAAAATTATTATAAATATTTAAAACAAATTATTAAATAAAAATCCAATGAGTGTGGATAATTAGTTTTTACACAAATCTATATAACATGCAAAACTAGGTTTTATCCTTAATCACGGTGATTGATTTATATTATCTTTGGTATAATTTATGATGAAAAATTAGTTTGAAATTATTATATAATAAAAATTATTATTATTCCAAATTTGAAGAGTTTTAATTTACATTAATCGCCCATATGCAATAAAAAACTTTTCCAAAGAAATAAACATTCAAATGTTTTAAAAAAGTTTTTACATAAAAATTAAGTATGAAATTGGTTATAATAACATAAATTTGATTAATCATAATATAATTTAACTAAATATAATTTAGAAAAAATTAAAATAAAATGGAACCTTATAAATTCTTTTTATGAACATGATGTTTTAAATAAAATTTGTTATTTTTTTCTATTTATTGAAAAAGTAATCATTTCATAAAATTTCCAAAAAAACAACCTCATATATTTATTTCATATTGATTAGAAAAATTATGATAATTTTTTAAAATAAATTTCCTAAATTTTTCAAATATTAATATTATTTATTTCATAATAAGCAATAAAAATATGTTTTTTAGAATAAATTATTTTTTAAGAATATAAAAACATAACTAAAAATCAATAAATTATTTATAAATATATTGTATTCATATAAAACCATTATATATAATTTTAAAAACATTTTTATTCCTTTATATACTTTCAAATATAATTCTTAATATATAATTTTCATAATAATATTTATTGTAGATCGTGGTTTGTCAAAACATGGTGTTGCGTGTTACACAAGCTATCGAAAATTAAATTTATTTGAGATAAATATTTAATAAAATATTAGGGTGTTAAACATGCACATACATGTATAATAATAATAATGATAATAATAATAATAATTATTATTATTTTCAAAAAATAAATTATTTTACAATGTGTGGAAAAGGTGCACGAGCTTCTCTTTTCCCAAATATCAATCCAGAGTTGAGATAGTCTCTATCAATCCCAGGCCCATGGCCGACCTATTGTGATTCTATCTATGATATTTGATCTATATTGATTATTTGGATATATTATACCACCCCCTTTCTAAAATTTCATGGTCATAGACATTAAACAAAGAGGGATAAGTGGGAAACCCATGTTTTCTCTGTGTTGAAACTATCACATAACATAATTGCCTGCATCACAAACCCAAAGCTACCCTCGTCTACCTTCTATAGTATCAGTTACCCAATTTTCAGAATCTATACCAACATTGTTTTCCGCTTAAATATAACCACTACATAACAATATGGATGAAACACCATTATTACATTCATTATCGTTTAATTAATAAACTATCATGGGACATCGATTCATCGAATTCCTAACACAGCCTTCCACATACCTTAGGAGAATCTTCAATCCCACTAGGATGACCACAAGTTTTAGGGTTAACATACATAATTGTTAGGGATGGTTTCACCTTCAAGTAAACAAATAAAGATATACAAGTAATTCATGAGAGTAAGAATACAAGTACACTCTATGATACATATCATTTAAATAAAAAACTAATCCAAGATAAAAAAATATAATAGATTCTAAAAAAATAAATATCAGAGGCCTGATTAAAATCTCCAGCCAACCGGTTTATTGTAACCAAAGTTTCAATCACAAACTCCGTTTGAATCTAATAACCACCATTATTCTTACAACACTCGATTTCCAAGGATGATGTAACTTTATCCAAACTAAAATCCAAAATGTGGAGAAATATTCATAATAAATGAATTCTACATAACTACCAATATGTGTATGTAGAGTGTGAGACAAATCTAGGTAGATACCACCAGGAGTCTAATTCATTCCTCTTATGAAAGAAACCAATATCACTAGTTTTGGATTAATAGGGAAAAATAGGATTTCATTTTCCATTATATTAATATAGGAGTAAAAAAGATAAGATAATTCAATTTCTAAAACAATAAATTTAATAAAACAATCCATAAAAAGTGGTTAACCAATAACTATCCCATTTCAAAGTGATAACCATGTCTCTTTTTTGAATGCCCTGAAGGCCTTCATTTTTATTGATTTTTGATAACACCCCTTTCAAGGGTTGAGAGGGTACCCTTACAAGGTCCGTAGGCTTAGATATTACACGAAACATAGGCTTAAGAGACATTACATGACCCTATGGTCTTAGGGAATACAACCAGACTAAAACTATAAAGAAATACCCCTCCCCTTCATTTGCATCATGATGGTAGCTCTCCACCTTCACATGGCTGTCTGAATAAGATTTCTATGCATGAATATGCTAGTTAAAATGGTGTAGCCATACCCACATAATCTTAAAAATCCATTTCTTCTATTCTGGTAAGTACAACTCTTCCAAATACTCTTATAGGATGCTCCTATTTTATAGAGTCTTTCTGGGGAAACTGAACTGATCATGAGGATCGAAGGCTTTGAGGTATCCTGAAGACCTTTAGGTCTCCCAAAGGCCATAAAGGTGTCCTGAAATCCATACATACCCGATGTCATGGGTGACCAAATGTCCTAAATAACCCCAAGCCCAAACTTATGGCCCAAGGTTAATAGTTTTGGATGCTACAGTAACGACCAATACGTGCTAATGTAACCCAAAATTATGCCTCCTCATGGTTTCAAAATTGTGTAATGTTTCTTTAAAAATACCAAACTTTTGAAATATAAACCAATAAATGGTTTAAAAGACTCAAAAAATTGAAAAAATAATTACACTTTTAAAACCATTTTATCATTTTCCCCTAAAATTGTTTGCATATCCAATATAATGGGAAACTAGGAAATAAGTGAATCAATATGAAAACACAGCTATAGAAGGTTATAAAAAAGCTAAGAAATTGATCAAATGAAACTATCTAATATCATGACTTAGACACAAGTGGATCAACACATCAGAAAAGTCCATCCAGGTAATAAAAACGACACATGACAATATAAACAACAAAATTCATAAAATATGATACATGTCATGGGGAAAACCATGAGGACTAACGGGAGAACCAAATAAATGTAAAAGTGGACTTGACTACTGGAAAGATATTAGTCACGCATTCATCTACTATATCTATCTAAAATTTCTCCTCAATTAATATCCTGGATTCCATAAATACTCACAACTATGCAGAGTAGCTAGTTCTAAACCTCAAATATCCAAGAAATGTCCCCCTACATCCCACATAAAAACCTCAGTCTCCTAATGGAATAATAAAAGTGATAGTATATGAACAATAATGATATCACATGAAAATAACAATCCCCTAAGAATAATAAAATACTCACATCCTTCCCACCTCCCACACTACACATAGAATGAGACCCAAAAAATAATCACTATAGGAATCACAAAAAAAATAATCCATCATAAGGATAAGCATACACATAAACAATACTAAAGGGGGATCAACAAGGTTACAATCAACATGAAATCATAATGTTTCAATCAATACATCAATTTTATCATATACAATACACATTGTTTTTGAAATACCATTTAAAAAAATTTAACTTAAAAAAATACCAAATTAAAGTAGAAACACTTCCATGAAAAACCAAATAAGTGAAGGGAAAATCTATTATTCATCATTAAAGAAATTAAACCACTTTAAAAATTGGAAACCCTTCAAACAAAAAATGGATCCCACATTTAAATCCTTAATTGGACAATATCATGAACAAGTTTATGAATTAAATGATGAAAAACCTCTTTGGAATTTTATCAAACACAAATAATGCATAAAATGAAAATTTCAAACCAAATTTTATAGCATAGGAAAATTCACCCATTTTTTCTAAAGTAAATGAACTAATAAAGTATTAAAAACCATTTAAAATAAAAATAAAAATATCATATTCAATACTTCTTTAAATTTAAAAATTCAAAGAATCAAACCATCATGGAAATTAGAAATAAATTGAAAAAAATTAGAAACACCTTACTCATGTTGTGGAATAAAGTCTCCATTGATAAAAACCACTAGAAATAGACTAATAATATGACTCAAAACTATTAAAAACTGAAACCCATAATTTAGAACAACCTAAATCATCCAAATCAGCCAAACATGTCCACTAGGGTCAAATAAAAGTGGGAAAGGAATAAAAAAAATAAATCAAGGTAGGAAGACCTAGCCTTATAAAATAGGTGATGATTCCCCATTAAAACACTTTATAATAACAATAGAGGATATTTGGAGAGGAATTAAACACACTTAGGAGGAATTTTGGTGACATATTTCTAGTTAGGGTGGCATGGGGGTGAAAAAAAATTAAAAAAAGGTGAAAGTAAACCCCACCCCTATTCAGTGAGTTGCATGATTTACCCACACAATTAATCAAAGTGTGCAAAAATAGTGAAAATCCCCACTATTTTGAGCTACACAGGCTACACACTTAGGTTGCATGGTTAGTTTAGTTTTGTGGAAACTATATGACCTTGATAAATCCACATCAAGAAGTTGTACACATAGGCTAAATGGCTAAAATAAATGTACACCTTAACAATGATACATGGAAAAGGTTCCCAATATTTACACTTTTCAGCCAAAAATGCCCCAAACTCAATGGGCTCAATAAACCAATAAATACCCTAACATAAAGGTGAAATTAGGGGGGTTAAAAACCCCCCACCAATCCAATTTATATCCCAAAAAAGTTCCATGTCAATAAGAATGTAAAAAAATAATAGGCCCCAACCAAACTTCAATAAAGAACAGTTTGTTAGATGGTGAACCACGTGACATATCCTTAGATATAGAATCTTGAAACAATGATGAATCTTTAAAATAGAACTACTAAATCCAAAGGTCTACCAAGAGTCTCCAAGAAATATACAACTGCACATATCATTACAATACCCAAAATAAAATAAGGAACAATCACATGCCTCCCCACTATTTATAAATCCCATAAACGATGTAAAAAGAGAAAACCTAAAATAGAAACATCTACTATTGGAAATTTTTAAAAAATTATCTAAATAATTCTTAAAAACAAACTGTATCTTTTTAAAAGAATAACTAACCCAATAAATTAAACACGCGCATAGTTGAGCCATTAAACATATTAACACACACCTCCAAAATTAATAACTTCAAGGCATGCAACCAAAATAAATGATATAGTCTGTCGATATGGGTCACCGTACTCTAGGGTTAAACTAGTAGATCAATATTGAACTCCATCCCATGGAGAATCATAATATATTATCACCAATGATTTCTCAAATTCAAAAAGGATACATCCATCATAATTACCCAAGTACCGACCTAATGGTCGCATATGACCACATAAAAAAGAAATTGGCCTTAAAATCAGTCATGGGATAAGAAAAAAATAAAGTATTGAAAATAAGAAAATTGAATAAAAAAGGTATGTGTTAAATCTCTAAAACCCAAAATATCACACAATCCAAGAGTAAAACACAAAAACCTCAAGATTTCAAATGGTAAAATACACACAAGCATTTCATAACAAAATCCCACATAGAAATAAATAAAAAACTACTTGAAAATCACATTTTTAGGACTCAACCACTTTTAAAGAACATAAAAAGAGGGCCATTTCCATGAAAAACATGTATCCGACCAAAATTCATTTTTTACTTATTTATAAAATTTTATGAAAAACATGTCCAAACATAATTCCTCTATTTTCAAAAACCAATTTCAATATCATTTACAAATTAAAAATTGAAATTTAATTAAAACAAAAATCACCTAGTATATTCAGGAAAACCCCAAAAGTAAATATTTTAAATGGATCATGTACCACATCAATCCATTCATTCAATACAAAATGAAAATCTCATATTGATGGTCAGTGAGTATTGTTGTATTTGTTTTGGACAGATTACCAACGGGCTGAAGCCTGCTGTGTGTGAAGGTGATGTATAGGTTATGATCTTCCACCTCTATCTTGAAGGGGAAATGGGAGAAGTTTATTTTTAAATCATTGTGAATACATATGGATGAACCGATGTGGGACAACACATGTGTGGTCACTGTTCACCCACACAAAAACTAATATAGATTTAATTTTTGTCACCCAATCTATTTAATCTTCACCATCTAATCGTTTCATTTGATCTTATTCAACCTCAGGCTATTGTGGATTCTATATGAGATATCAAAACCACTAGTTCTCGATTATTAATGTTCTTAAAGTTTCTCATGATCATTATAAGGATGATATATCTAGAAAAAGAGATGAATAATTATCATACATGTAATTTTTTTTTCAAGAAAAATATTTTCCAAGGATGTTCCAATAACCTAATGAAGATGATGACATACAGATTTTTCATGATAGTGTTAATTCATCTGATTTTCATCACAAGCAAGATAGGAGAATTTTATCATGGATAATGTGATTTAATGATTCTTGGCATAATAATAATTATAAACATATGATATATGGGGTTTTAAATATCATCATCAACTTGAAATATTACATCGGTTCTTTGGAACATCATAAAAAGTTAATCTTTGGCGGTGCAATCATAGTATAACCTAACCTATATATATCAATCACCCGAGGAAGAGGTGGTTTCCCTCTTTATTTTATAAGCTCTCATTTATATATGAATTAAGAATATCCAAATATAGTTTCATGAGGAGGAGTTTCCATGTAGTTTCTTCCTGCATGATGAATAATAGGAGGTCACAGGATTTTGAATTGTGTTGAACACAATCATATGCTTCCCCAAAAAATCGTTTCTATGAATAATCTCAGAATAGAATGATACAAATATACCTGGTTTTCATGAATAATTATGATACACTACGAAATAGTGAATACCTACATAATTTCTCATGAAGAAGAAGAAGAACACTGACATACATAGTTTCACATAAGATAGAAGAAACAAACCCATTCATGTCTGCATGAAGTTCCATGCATAATTACTTGTTTGGCTTAGTATTTCGTAGTAGAAGGAAGTGATGTATCCAGTTCATGCATTCATATGTACTGATAAACAAGAATTCAACATTGTGTTATATATGAAATGAACATGCATGTGATAATATGCATGCATGATATGTATGTGATGTGTGTTAATTTTGAAATAATAAGGTAAACAAGGATCATTCATGCTTAAATTTCATATGTTCAAACAATTATAATTGCATCAAACATAATTGAGAAGAAAATAATAATAAAGTACATAAATTAATATACTAGTGTTTTAGATGTCATGAAAATCATACATAATTTGGAATTGAGTTGTGGTTGGGAACATTATTCATTCATATAATTTCTTTGAATAATTTGTTTTCAAAATTTTCAACTACCCAATAAGGATTGGAAATTTATTTAAAGAAGGATTATCTTCTTGAGAAATTGATATATTTAAGAAGAATAAAACTTTTGGTGTGTTATAAGTTTCATAATTTGATCATTACAAAAATGTAGTATGTTGGAGTGAAAGTTTCATCTTTCACTTCTTGATGATTATTGAGAATAAGTCCATAAAATATTGTTTATTCAGTATTAGTTGAATACCTATAATAGAAGAACAAGATTCTTCTATTGATGAAAATAAATAAAGTGAAGTATAATAGATCTTTATCATAATATTATTGAATATATTTGATGTACTGGTGGTTGTAGTACAAACAACACCATTGGAGACTAGTGGTACCAGTATAAATAAGGCCAGTAACACAAGAATATTGATAATTTCCTTTATAAACATAGTTTTCCAATTCCACGAAATTTGTAATCACAACAAAGGTATAGTGATTAAATAATCTATAAAACAACCACATGTTGATCATGGAAAGGTTTCATTATTTGTACTGAATCATATAAAAATATCATTGAGCTAGTATTTATTTTTTTATATTCATTGCATGTGTATATAATTTTTGGAAGCACCCAACCAATCCATTCCTCTTAAATTTATAAAATTTCCAATAGTAATAAAAGAAAATAAAAGGAATGTAAATTTCTGTAAAACAATTTCAAAAACTAATTCACCCCCACTCTTTTTATCCTTGAACAATCTATATAGGATCTACAAGTGGTATAAATGGGTAGGTATTCCACTAATTAGATCATGCTTTTAGACCTATATTTTTTTACAAGTATTAATTGAAGTAAAGATTTGAAGCTAATTTAGAAGCACCTCAGGTAAAAAAATTAATCTTCACTTGGATCACATTTGTCTCCTTGGAGTACCTTCACCTCCAGGAATAATGCGGATTAGGAATTTTGATGGATTAGTTAACAATATCACTAATATAATAACCAACCAGAAAATATAGTTTCTTTCATTTTTTGGTAGGATCACACTCATCAATTGTGTGATGCCTTATATTCCCATGAGCATCTTATTAATGCTTCTAATTCCTAAGAAGTTTTTTAAAGATATTAATAACCTGTTATGATATTTTATTTTGGATTCTCTTAGGGAAGGAATATTTCACTGGGCCTCATATTAAAGGCTATCCAGACCAGTGGATGATGGAGGAATTGATGTGAACAATCTGGTGGATTAAATTTATTATCTAAAAGGAAAATTGGCATGGGAGGTGATTAAATGGTGGAATCTCTAGAGATGGTTCATCACTTGAATGTATGGAAATATTATTATAAAAATTAATGGCCACCACTCCACCATATTGAAATATCTTTAGTGACACATACCCGTTCTTCCACATCACTCCCATTGGCTTCTTATATATGGGGATATCAACTATTGGGACTCCAACAAGGAAGATTAGGTGTTGTGATATCTAGATTTCCCAACTCTAAACTTGAAATTGAAATTGGAATGTCTTCTACTTTTCATCATTCAGTTGATACTATATCCCACCCAAAAATGTTTTTAATGTTACGATAATGGAGGATTTCCCGGATATATGCATGTTCAGGAGATCTGTGACCTGTAACATTTCATCAATGTCCTACAAATAGGTGATGTGTTCATCTCAATCTGGATATGTGTGGGGAGGATTTATCTAGGGTAAAGTTCAACCATCTAAACTCATAATTCTAGATTTGGGAATCTAGAATCATGTAATTTCTATTGATATAATAGTTAATGGTAAGGGTTTTTAATTAGCCTCCAAATACTCTAACTCCTTACTGTATAATGAAGAAACCATCGTGCATCTATTTTTTCGATGGGAGTTGAAGGATATAATATGTGGATCATTTAGTGAGTTTACTGCTCTAACAGTGGTGATGGAGATATTTATTATTTCATCTAATGATCATTCAGTGTTGTTAACAGTAACAAACATGATGATCGGGCTCATGTGAATATTCTAGTGGCAAGATTCTGGTGTATTTGGGAGAAAAGAGCCAATCTCACAACAATGGATACTTCTCATCTAGTCTAGAATTGGTGGTGAGATAAAGAATCCTTATCATGGATCTTATTCATCTTTAGAGTCACCGGGATAAGGAAACCTCTATTGGGCACTATATGGATAAAATTCACTCATCAATATTTTTCATATCCTTGTCATTGGGGCATTGGGTGATATAGAATCCCCCCCTATGGTATCAAAATACATGTTGATGGGTCTTGTATCTAGAGATTAATATCATGGGGAGGAGTTTTCTATGACTCCATAAGTTTAGTTTTTATTACCTCTAGTGAATTCTATGGTACTGTTGACTCTCTCTAGGTAGAAGGGAATGCCATACTACACCACCTTGAATTATGACACAAAAATCATATCCCATTTTCTTTATTGTAAACTGACTCAAAGATCACCTCAAACTATCTTAAATTCCTCTTTCCTACTCCTTGGAAAATTATTAACCTGATTGTAAATTGTAAGGCCCTTATTACTAATGGAATTGGGATCCTACATGCATAGTGTGAAGAAAATCATGTGGCAGACTTCCTGTCTTCAATGTCATCTTAAGAGTATCCCCCCATGATTTTCTCTAGAACTGGTTCCCTTCCCATTGGTGGGTAGACGTTATTATTGGACATTCCCTTGGTCTTAATTTATATAGGACCCCTTAAATTTCATCTTTTTGTCGTATTTTTTTCAGTAATAAAATAAAATTGAATTTGGTTGGTATTGGAGTATGAGGAAAATAAGTTTATCAAATATTTTTAATACTTATACTCTCTATTTCAAATATGAATGAAGATTGTTTTTAAATTAGAGATTTCATATATAATTTGTTCCTTAAAGTATATTCATGATGAAATAACACATTATAAATGGAAAATCAATAAATAGGATGAATCACTTGGTACAAAATTATAAAGGTGATATATCATCATATATATTATTTACCAAAAGGAAAAATCTATTACTATTTTCAATGATAACATTATAATAATTTAAGAATAATTACAATAGAATATTTATGATATAATTGTGAGTAAACATGTTTTTTGTGAAGTAATCCATGAACTTGAAACATTTTTCAATATTTCCATGAATGTAAGATATTATCATATTGATGCAAAAACTTGTAAAATCAATTATCTTAACATGTTAGAGGGATAAAATTACATGTTTAAAGAAGAATATATTATGAAGATCCATGGTCTAGAAGAATATAATAAATATTTCATCAATGTAATAGAATCCCAACTAGAAGTAAAGTCTTCAAGAATCAAAGACTTTGACGACACTATGAATGAGGGTAGTAGACAAAATGATAATCAAATTAATAGAATTAAAAGTGAATGGGAAGGTAAAATAACATAACTTTAAAATGATAATTTTTCCTTAATTATGAATTGCCTTGAACAAGAGCATGAATTGAGAAATTTTAATGAGACACATTCTAGAACATCCCAACTTATATAGAAGAATAACTCTTTAACCCAAACATATGAAAAGAGTAAAACCTAAAAAAAGGATGATTCTATACACAATTTTTATGAGGATCATGTATCTAAATAGTGTAATATTGGTGGTAATAAGAACCTTAAATCATTTCTTGATCAACATTATACATGATCATATAATATGTCAACTCATAACCTAGTTTATTCTATTTTTACTAATGTAGTATCATATTCTAGTAAAGGTTCAATGTAGAAATTTGGAAATATGTTTGTTAGTAAAAATGCTAATAACTTCAATAAATAAAATATAGAGGATAATAGAAAGAATGAGGAAAATATATCGCAAAATTTTTCTCTAAAAGGGAATGATAATTCAAGAAAAAATAATGCAATAAATCAATCTAGAATGGTACTACATGAAAAAGAAACAAATTTTTTGTCTAATGTTATTACTGATTGAATTTTGGGAATTAAGACGTAGAACCACATGAAAATGTATGAGGATTATAAAATGCCAATATTAATGGGGAATTTATGTCAACAAATAAATAATCCTCCAAAATAGAAGGATATTCTATTCAAAATAATGAATTTGTACACTAGAAATATATTCAATGTCTTAATGAATTTTGTGAGTATTGCAGCATGTGTTGTCACATAGAATAATAGTAATAGTAAGAACCGACAAGTTATTAGTCCTATTCTAATTGAATACCACATCCCAAAAAGGATTAGGTTATAAAGATAAGAGAACTATCTACCAAGGGAGTCAAATATGTGCCAAAATATGTGCAACCTATGAAAAGAACTAAACAAATCACTCATAAGAATATTGAAAATATGGATTCCAAGAATTTCATGTCAACTATGAAAAAATGATTCTATTGTGGAAATATAGGCATATCTTGGACCACAATAAATTGTCTATGGAAATAAATATGATAAATTTTAAGTCAAGAAGAGAATCAATCTAAGACAGAAATAAGAAGATAAGATTGATTGAAAATATTCCTAAAAAAGATTTTAATATGTTACCTAAGAAAGGTAACCTAAAAACATTAAATAATCCATATGTATATTAAAAAATATAATATGTTAATAATGAATGATGAAAAATTTCTCCTAATAAATTTTAAGTTACTAATGAAATGAAAAAATGTGATAGATAAAGCATTTTCTAGTGAAGAGGAAAATAGAGAAAATATTATTTCACAAGAAGAAGATTTCTATATTCCAGATATGTTTTGAACAAATGAAAACTATAGTACCTCATAATTATATTTTGGAGGGTCCAATTAGACTATACATAATGTAATAAATTTCATGAATCTTTTACCTTCTCAAAAGGGGATGTTGAATATTAAAAATGAAGCATGAGGAGAAAGAAAAATCTCATAATGAAGGGCAAAGAAAAAAGAGTGTATGGTGTTGAATAAATCTCATAATTTGAAATATGAAAGAGACAAAATCATGAAGAGTACTATGAACTTTAGATATATAGGAAATTGATTTTATACTTTGATAGTAACTTATCTTCCTAGTTACATATATTATTAAGCTCATAGGTGTTCCACCTTATTACCTTATTCTTTTGTAGTATTTATGTTTGTATTTTTTTGAATTAAAGGTGAATTTCAGTCTCAATATTAGAAATGAGTGGATAGAGTGGAAGAAAACAAGGTAGAAGGATTATTCAATATATTATAAAAGATTTAATTGTTCCAAAATGGTGGATCATAAATATGATCAACTTAAATACTATCTAATGAAATTTCCCACCATGTAAAATGAAAGGTGTTCACCCCTTGAGGTGGAGACAAAATAAATGAGATTCTATCAAAGATTTTTTAATGAATATCTGAATAATTAGGCTATCAAAATGGAATATGAAAAATTTAGGCCACTTACGTACATTTATTTCCCTTGCCTTTATTATATCAAATATCTGGATCAAGGGGGAGTGTTGGTTTATGATTAAACTCATAGAAAGGGGTAGACAAATATTCTAACATATAAAAAGTATGATGATTTTTTTGAATTGTGCAGTAATATATATTTCATGATAAATCTATATTATATATTTCCATAATTGAGAAATAAATATATAATGACCATGATGTCACATGAATGGTTGTTAATAGACAACATAGACAACCTCAGTCGTCTCTCTCGTTTCTTATACACCAAGTTAGCCCAAGTAGACTACTATTTTTCCAACTTATGGAACTTTTCTACGTGAACTATGTTGTACCATCCTTATTTTATAAAAATAGAAGTAATATTCATATTAATTTAAGGGTTTATGAAAACCATTATATTAATCATTTTTATTTATTTTCAATAAGTGGGAGAAGGTACATTGAATTTATGGAAATGATATTGAAAAAAAGTTAAAAGGGGATATTGAAAAGCCCATGTGGATGGTTGATGAGTATTGTTTTATTTTTGGTCAATATATAATAAGTGAAAAAATAAGTTTAATGATTAATTACTATATTATTATAGATTAATCATAGAAAATGTCTGATAAATATTCAAGAATATTTGTGATGATTGGCGAATAATGTTTATGTAATAATTGGTTGTCATTTGGAAATATAATTCTCTATGATTGGTGATAATTTATTGTGAATTGTTAGGTATTTATCTAATTAAATTGTATGTCATGATTGTACAATTCTCTATATAATGGTGATGATTTTTTTACTAATCCTATGTTAAAAGGCATGTGTCTATTTCACTAGGAGTGTGTACATTGTCAACATCATTAAAAAGAATGAAGAAGGCCACGAAAATAAATATTTTCCTAAATAATTTTATGATAATGAAAAATGCCATCTTGAATGAATATGAAATTGGAGAAATTATCTTTAGAATACATAATAAAATAGTGGTGCTTATTTAACCTATAAGGGATTTAAATTTATAATTCCATTTAAAAATAAATCAAAGAGAAGTTTTTATGAAGTACATGAAAAATTTCATTTCTTAATGAAGTGTTTAAGATTGTTATGAAGTTGATGTATTATTTCATGATTACTTTAAGGTTTAAATTACATAAAAAATCTATTAAATAAGAAAATTAATATAGGCCATGAATAGTATTATTTTTCATGATGATTAATGACGAACATAAAGATGGGAAATTATTTTGTAATCTTAGAAGAATTATAATCCATCTGGTTGTATACATTAATTATATTTTTAAAATTGTTCTATCTATTTTATTAAGGATCTTATGTAAAAATGTGGGCTAACCCACTGTAAATCTTTAGCCAAGATCAACCTCTTGCATTGTGTGTCGTGAAGGAAAATCGCTCCAAAGGGAAAAATCCAAGATAGCATGTGGAAAGTGGAGGAATCATAATTATGTTATTATATGTAATGGACAATGTATAGGGACAATATATCATACCCATGGGCATATATATTGTCTTGGATACTTGGTGGACCAAATCTCATAGTGTGTGAAGGTGAATTGTGGGTTTCGATCCCCCACCACCAGTTTGAAGAGCTCATTGGACCAATTTATTGATAATTCTCTATGAAAAAATATGCAATAACCAATGTTGGATATGATGGGTGTTGTCACTATTCACACACACTTAAATGATATGGATATAACTATGTCCACCTTATTTAGTGAATCTCCACCATCTGATCAATTCATATGATAGTCTTCAACCTTAAACTATTGAGACATTAATGTGAGAACTCGAAACCACAAGTGCTTGATGATCACTACTCTAGTAATATTTCATGACTTCTCTAAGGATGGGATTTCAATATTATGACACCATAGACTGATATGTGTGAAATCTTGGTTGTACATGAAAAAGATAATCCAACTATGTTCCATGGACCGAATAATGATGTGATGTATAGATTGATCATGATAGTGTTTTTTCATGTGATCATCATCACATGAACGAGAGTATAATTCAATCATGAAAAATGAGACACCATGTTTTTTGGAGTCATAATAAAAGGTAACATAAGATATATGGGGTTTTTAATATCATCCTCGACAAATAAATATTACTTAGAGACTTTGGTATGGCATAAAAAGAGGATCTAAGGTGGTGAAAACACAGTCGAACCTTGCCTATAAATATCAAACACCCTATTCAGAGGTGGTTTACTTCTTTGTTTGAGAATCTCTCATTTTCAGAGAAATGAATCAACACAAAATATATTTCTGTGTGGAGGAGTTTACACAAATCCTCTACTAGAACGAATAAAAAAAATAAGTTGTGGGATTTGGATTAGTCTCTAATATAATCAAAGGCTTATTGAAAAAACATGTTACCATAAAGAATCTCATGATAGAAAAATACACATCTCCATGGACTACCTAATGAATTCTAATACACTATGAACCAATGTTTACCTACACTGTATCTTATGAAGAAAAATAAGAAAAATGACATACATTATTGCAGATATGATAGAATAAAGAACACCCATTTTGGTTTGTGTGAAGGTCCTTACATAAATACTTGTGTGACTCATTGATGCATGAAATAAATAAGTGATACATCCATTGTATGTATTCACATGCATTGAGACACAAGAAGTATAATGTGCGATTTAAACTCCCTTTCATAAAGGATTTTCTTGATACATGAAAAGTACGTGCTTTCTAAAACATGAATGCATGAGATATAATTGCGGTTAGTAAATATTTAAAGAAGAAGGTTAATGGAGAGAATTCATGCTTACATGAAAACTTATAAATTGTGAGAACTACCCAAAACATAATAGAGAAGCACATAAATATATATATATATATATATATATAATAAATGAATGTTCAAGGGTTTTCGATTCCATGAATCTCATGCATGAAGATTAATTGAGTTAAGATTGAGAAATTTATTCTTTTATAAAACATCAGTGAATAATGTGTGTCTACAACAAAAAATTTATTTGAGCCTTATAACTATATTAGAAATAAAGTTTATCAACCTGAGAAATTGATATAATGAGGAACAGGAAAACTTCATGTGTGTTAAAAGATATATCAGTTGATCACTCTAAGAAGGTAATAAGTTGGAGTGGATGTTTCATCTTCCACTTATTATAGAAAAGCATGATTATTTTCATAAAATCATTGTGATTTAGTATAACTCAAAGATATATATCATAAAAACAATATTATTCAGCTGAACTAAATACATCTAGTGAAATACAATAGATCTTGTTCAGAAGCTTATTGAATATCTTTGATGTACTGGTGATTCTAATATAATCAATACCATTGAAGATTGGTGGTACCATTATAAAAACATTACACTATATTAGGAATATTTATAATTTCATACATAAATATTATGTCCAAATTCTAGGCATTTGTAATCACTAAAAAGTCATTGTGATAAGAGAATATGTGAAACAACCATAGGTTGTTCTTGGAAAATTGTAGGCCTTTGTACTGAACCTTGTATTAATTGTTGTGTGATAAGATTTCTTTTATTATAAACATTGTATGCGTATTTGACTTTTGAAATCACAAAAATATATCCATTCCCACTAACTAGGACAATGGTTTAAGTGTAATAGGGTAAAATTGAAAATAATGTAAAATTTGGTAAATATGAGTACACTAATTCCCTCCCTTCTGTCCCTACATGGACCATATGGGATATACAACAAAATATAGAAATATTTTTTGAAATAAATCCTCCGAATGAGTTTTCAAAAACCCAAAGATGAACAATTTCAAAAACCATATAAGTTTTCCTTAAGACCATAAATAGTCTTAAAATAATAATTTAAAATTTCACAAGATGATCCTCGATGTTGAAACATTTTAAAATATCACAGTCATTTTTTAAAACATTACCATGAATTCCTAAAGAATTTGAAATTATAAATCACCACCTGGATCACCCAAGAAAAACCATTGGTATTTGAAAACCACACATCCCATTTCATTTCAAAACCTAAATGAGGTAAAAAGAAATTTCAAGTTCCAAATAGTGTTTTATATCAACATTTAAAATTTAACACTACTATTTATTCCAAGAATCAATTTAATAGTCCATTAGAAACCATATTTCAAGAAAAAAATAAACAAATTCGCCTTTAACACATTTGAAAAATAAAAACATTCTAACATGAAAGGGGAAAACCTTAATACTAGGTACTTTTAAAATTATTGATCACTCAAGGAATGAAATCCATAATAGAGTTATAAAACCTAGAAATAGTAATACCAAATGAGAACCCATAGGAGAGACACTTTCTCTTCCCAAATGAATTTTCTAGGAGGTACTTTGAAACAACACAAGACATGAGCCCAACGCGAATCGAACAAAGTACCATTTAAAAAACAAACATTGAAAAAAGGTCAAACAACTTAGAAAATATAATTTGAATGATCAAAAATTTTCTATTAATCTATTATCAAATATTAACCCATTATCTAGACCCACTAGTATCCAAAAATCATTTAATCCAAGAGATTAACTTCATTCTATTTCAAAAGTATCACATAATGATGAATCTCATATTTTAATATATTTTCTACTGTAAATCATTGTTTATAATCCCACCATAGTGTTATTGAATGGGTAATTGTCATGTTTTTAGGTTTTAGTGTTATTTTGAACCCAAATGTGAAAAACGACTAATTCTGGATTTTTGACAGAATTTTATGTTAGGGGTATTTTAGTCATTTCAAGAAACATAAAATTCCAAATATTCTGATTAAAATTTTGTTAGAATCCTAATTTTATTTCCTTCAACTTTGTCTTCTGGACCAGGATATGATTCGACCATCTTGAGGTCCAAACAATTCAATGAAGTTGAAGATTATTCAGGAACACCAACGAAGCTTCCTGGAAATTTCATCCAGAAAAAAGAAAGGTTCGGTGAAATATCCATAACTCGCTCAAAACGACTATAATGGAGCTGTAATTTTGTGGCTATACGGATAAAAAGATTTGGAACAAGTTTAATTAAGGGGTCCACACCTTAAATGGCCGTTTTAAGGGATATTAATTCATTACAAAACAGTGGTTTGCGGTTTGATGATTCTGACTGGACAGAATACGTTCTCAGAGTAAATTGGACATAACGCATTCATCACTTGTCCAAATGCACTGAAAATTTTCGGGTGAACGGAAAAGACATTTATGAAAAAAATTAATGAAGGGTGGAACGCATGATAATGTCATTTAAGGGGTCTACAATGCGTCGACCTTTGATGGAAAAATTCTGCCTATAAAAGGAGGTCCTCACCTCCTTCCCAAAGCATCCCATTCTCCATCCATTCCTTCAAGGCACCAAGGAGGAGATCTCCACTGAGGGAGGCTGGCCAAAAATATTCCCCATTTCATTTCATTTCTTTATTTTTGTTTTAGTTTTCAGTTGTAATTTATATTTATAATAAAATTCATGAATTATTTTTGTGTCCACCCATCCACCCGGTTTTCTTCTTCACCTTTTCTCCTTCTTTTCTTCTTTTATTCTTCTCATATTATCCACCATGACCTCTTAACCTCAAATATGAGGGGTTAACCTGAGACTTGGACCAGGGGAGGTATGTGGAAATTTCATTTATTCGGTGCTTAAATTCCTATGTTTTATTAAGTTTGTGATGAGTAAGAGTGATGTGCACGGGTGTGGCGATCGCCCACCCCGACACTAATCTCAAACTCATTTATATTCTTTTATTAAATATTTTCCCTCCCTTCTACTAGATACAAGCTCTTCATACAATGAATTTGAGCCATTCAGTGGTTGAAATGGCATACGATGGAGCCAGGTCTTGGAAGATGACACACTCTCGATCGAGGTGTGCCATCAACCTTGATTATAGGAGGCGGTGAAGTTAAGATTGCAAAATGCATTCAAGATTTCACAACAATAAATAAAAGAATAGTAATTCATGAATGATATCTCAAAATTGAATTATTAAACGTAATTTAAATATCAACAAGGAGAATGAGAAACCCACATACCAACCCATAAAGGCCAAGTTCTTTCTCAATTAATTGCATTTTGTCATTGCATGTTAGTTTTATCTTTTATTAAATTGCATTACATTCATAAATAAAAACAACTAAAAAGAATTAGTTTAGTTAAATTAGATTAAGTAAATGATTGAGAAATCTCCTCAAGTGAGATGACCCTGGTTAGCTTCTATGCTGCACTAGGAAAATTAAATTGCTTTTGCCACGCCCTACGACAGGCGTGCGTCAAAACTGGCGCCGTTGTCGGGGAGCTAATCAGCTGTTTACTTTACTTTTTATATTTTTAAATTTTAGATAGCTTTCATTTAAAAAAAACTGAAAAAAAAACTTTTTTTCATGATCCATTCAAATTCAAATTATTCTGCATGGAACAATTACTCATAGGTGCAGGAGGAAGAAACAGACTATACTGAGGAGGCCCTCCAACGAAGAGCCGATGCACTGATGATAACAGTCAGGCAAGTGGAAAGAGGCATAACAACATGGATCTCATTGGAAGATTTGATGGCCATGGTCGATGAACTCCAAGCTGACTTAAAAAGATTCAAGGCCAAGAAGGAAGTTCCACTAGTCTTTCTTGATTTCACTGAAGAAATCCATGAAGTTGAATCCAAACCTGAGGTGGAGGAGCCCGACTACCTACCTCCATCCAGTGAAGATCGACTCCAAGAGGCACATTAAATTGAAGATGATATTAAAGTTGAACCGAATCAGGGAGATGATACAATATTAAACTCAAACTCTTTTAATTTTATTGAAAATGATTTGAGTATCACCCCTAATAGTTTTGAATTTTCAGATTCGGCCATCTCACATTATGCCTTGGAGTATGATAAAGGAAAAGAAATTGCACCTATTGGGGAACATTTAAACCTCCCTGAACACACTGAATATTTACTAGGCAGAGAACAAGAAGGGAAAGGGAATGTTGCACAAGTAACAACAAATGAAGAGGAGGTTCCCTACTTCTTCCAACCCTCGCCATGAAAGCTGTACCAAATTGCGAAGGGGGAGGATCTTGTATACTCTGTCTATGGAGTCCTCCTCAACAAGAACAAAGATCTTGAAGCAGGGAAGAACCACATGTGGTGGTTCAAATCAAAGAAGCTTCATCTACCAACAGATTATGGATAAAAGCTGGTACTGACCTTTGGAGGCAGTAAAAGATTCCAGGGCCCACTTGGGGGATCATACCAAGATTTATCCTTTACTTTATTTATAGTAATTTAATTTTCAATATTAGGAATTTAGATTTCAAATTTAGCATTAGGAAATAGTGTACCATGTGCCCCCTCCTTTTTTTTCATTTTAAGCTTATATAAAATGATCCTTGTGATTAATTTAGTAATTTTTCTTTTGTAGGATCATGAAGGCAGAAGGAATCCCTGAGAATTATAGGAAGAGGACTGAATCATTATTTCAAAAGGGATTTAACTTTTTATGATTATCCTTTAAACTCCTTTAATTTTTTTTTGGTCCAAAACAAATTTTGAGATTTAATGAATATTCTTATCACTTTTCACACATCAATTGATTTTGAAAGAGTTGAAATGATTTTTGAAATATTGATTTTAAATGATTTTTGATATGAATTATTTTCCCTTGAAATGGGTTTTCAAGCATTTTAATGAGTTTGACTGATTTTTGAAATCCATGCCCATGAAACACTGACTAAAAATATTTTTCCAATCTTGTGAGGTATTCTAAACCACTTTTACATATTCTTCCTAATACCCACACTATCTTGAGGGAAACTTGAATTTTGTGTGAGAACCAGAATTTGCGAATAATTCTCTTTTGAAGCTTTGGATTTCATGAAATGTATTTGAAATTATTTAGGCATCTCTTTGGCTATCCACATTTTATCTTGAGACCCACCTTTACATTTATCCTTCATAACCCCTTAGATGCCATGAATTTCCTTATAGGTTTAAGCCACATTACAAGCCACTTTTTCCTTACCTACCCTCACTTTTAGTATTTTTGCATGGATATTTCAAGTTTGAGTGTGGGGGAAGGGACTTTTGTTTGCGTTCATTGGGATGTGTATCATTTATGGGTGATGTGAGGTGTGTGTCAATACTTTGGGCAGTGGATAACAAGAGAATTGGGCATGTGCCGTCATTTCATTGTGCTTTATTTGTTTCATCAATTTCTCCTAAAAAAAAGAAAACAAAAAATGGAGATGAGCTTGAATTCCTCATTGAAAATTATTTTATGACTCATGTCTCTCCCAAAAAAATCAAGGGCACGAATTTTCATTCATTCATTATATTCAATTTTCAGCTCATCCTCCATAAAAAAAAAGAAAAAAAATAAAGCTGTGCCTTTCTGGAGCTTTGAAAAAAGAGGAGAACATAGATGATATCATCACTTATTGGCTCATGTACCATGTCATAAAGAGGGTTGGGGTTGTTTTTCACATTTACAAGCAGTATTGTGTGATGAATTTTCTGTGTTTTCACTTGAATTAATCATGCATTGTACTTAAAAGTCAAACCTCCTTTTTCTAGCCTGGAACTTTTTTTTCAATAATTTTCCCACCAACCCTAAGCCACAGAATCATTTGAACCTTTAATTAAAGCCCTCTTGATTAAATTCATTTTTATGTTTCACACTGTGGAGAAATGAGAATTTTCACAAACCAATGGTGATACAAGCAATTTTCAAGTATGAGTATAACTCTAGATTCAATTTCTCTTGAGTGAAGAGTGACAAAAAAATTCAATGTGAGGTAGGTTGTGATTAGGCCATGGATTGATTTATGAGGTTGAACAAATTTTAGTGATTGAAATGAAAATAATAGAGAATTATTATTCATATATGAGACATGATGGAATTCTATTTTGGATAAAATCATTGACATTTTCTCATTTTTTATTGTTGTGTGGATTTTGATTTGGATATAAGATGATTGCCCAGGAGTGCAATGTTTAAGTGTGGGGGAGTGATGAATCTCATATTTTCATATATTTTATACTATAAATCATTTTTTATAATCCCAAAATAGTGTTATTGAATGGGTAATTGTCATGTTTTTAGGTTTTAGTGTTATTTTGAACCCAAATGTGAAAAACGACTAATTCTGGATTTTTGACAGAATCTTATGTTAGGGGTATTTTGGTCATTTCAGGAAACATAAAATTCCCAATCTTCTGATTCAAATTTTTTTAGAATCTTAATTTTATTTCCTTCAACTTTTTCTTCTGGACCAGGATATGATTCAACCATCTTGAGGTCCAAACAATTCAATGAAGTTGAGGATTATTCAGGAACACCATGGAAGCTTCCTGGAAATTTCATCCAGAAAAAAAGAAGGATCAGTGAAATATCCATAACTTTCTCAAAACGACTATAATGGAGCTGGAATTTTGTGGATAGATGGATACGAAGATTTGGAACAAGTTTCATTAAGGGGGACACGCCGTAAATGGCCGTTTTAAGGGACATTAATTCATTACAAAACGGTGGTTTTCGGTTTGTTGATTCTGACTGGACAAAATACATTCTCAGAGTAAATTGGACATAACGCATTCATCACTTGTCCAAATGCACTGTAATTTTTCTGGTGAACGTAAATGACATTTATGAACAACATTCATGAAGGGTGAAATGCGTGATAATGTAATTAAAGGGGACTACAACACGTCGACATTTGAGAGAAAAATTATGCCTATAAAAGGAGGCATTCACCTCCTTCCCAAAGCATCCCATTCTCCATCCATTCCTTCAAGGCACCAAGGAGGAGATCTCCACCGAGGGAGGATGGCCACAAATATTCCCCATTTCATTTCATTTCTTTATTTTTGTTTTAGTTTTCAGTTGTAATTTAGATTTATAATAAAATTCATGAATTATTTTTGTGTCCACCCATCCACCCGGTATTCTTCTTCATCTTTTATCCTTCTTTTCTTCTTTTATTCTTCTCATATTATCCACCGTAACCTCTTACCCTCAAATATGAGGGGTTAACCTGAAACTTGGCCCGGGGGAGGTATGTGTTAATTTCATTTATTCGGTGCTTAAATTCCTATGTTTTATTAAGTTTGTGATGAGTAAGAGTGATGTGCACGGGTGTGGCGATCGTCCACCACGACACTGATCTCAAACTCGTTTCTATTATTTTATTAAATATTTTCCCTCCCTTATACTGGATACAAGCTCTTCTTATGATGGAGTTGAGCCATTAGTGGTTGAAATGACATACGATGGAGCCAGGTCTTGGAAGATGACACACTCTCGATCGAGGTGTGCCATCAACCTTGATTATATGAGGAGGTGAAGTTAAGATTGCAAAATGCATTCAAGATTTGACACCAATAAATAAAATAATAGTAATTCATGAATGAGATCTCATAATTTAATTATCAAACTTAATTTAAATACCAACAAGGAGAATGATAAACCCACATACCAACCCATAAAGGCCAAGTTCTTTCTCAATTAATTGCATTTTGTCATTGCATGTTAGTTTTATCTTTTATTAAATTGAATTACATTAATAAATAAAAACAACCAAAAAGAATTAGTTTAGTTAAATTAGATTAAGTAAGTAAATGATTGAGAAAGCTCCTCAAGTGAGACGACCCTGGTCAGCTTCTATGATTCACTAGGAAAATTAAATTTCTTTTGCCACACCTTACGACATGCGTGCGTCAAAACTGGCACCGTTGTCGGGGAGCTAATCAGCTATTTACTTTACTTTTTCTATTTTTAAATTTTAGATAGCTTTCATTTAAAAAAAACTGAAAAAAAACTTTTTTTCATGATCCATTCAAATTCAAATTATTCTGCATAGAACAATTACTCACAGGTGCAGGAGGAAGAAACAGACTATACTGAGGAGGCCCTCCAATGAAGAGCCGATGCACTGATGATAATAGTCAGGCAAGTGAAAAGAGGCATAGCAACATGGATCTCATTGGAAGATTTGATGACCATGGTTGATGAACTCCAAGCTGACTTAAAAAGATTCAAGGCCATGAAGGAAGTGCCACTAGTCTTTCCTGATTTCACTGAAGACATCCATGAAGTTGAATCCAAACCTGAGGTAGAGGAGCCCGACTACCTACCTCCATTCAGTGAAGATCGACTCCAACAGGCACATTAAATTGAAGATGACATTAAAGTCGAACCGACTCAGGGAGATGATAAAATCTTAAACTCAAACTCTTTTAATTTTATTGAAAATGATTTGAGTATCAACCCTAATAGTTTTGAATTTTCAGATTCGGCCATCTCACATTATGCCTTGGAGGATGATGAAGGAAAAGAAATTTCACCTGTTGGGGAACATTTAAAGCTCCCTGAACACACTAAATATTTACTAGGGGGAGCACAAGAAGGGAAAGGGAATGTTTCACAAGTATCAACAAATGAAGAGGAGGTTCCCTACTTCTTCCAACACCCTCCATGAAAGCTGTACCAAATTGCGAAGGGGGAGGATCTTGTATACTTTGTCTATGAAGTCCTCCTCAACAAGAACAAAGATCTTCAGGCTGGGAAGAACCACATGTGGTGGTTCAAATCAAAGAAACTTCATCCACCAACAGATTATGGATAAAAGCTGGTACTTCCCTCTGGAGGCAGTAAAAGATTCCAGGGCCCACTTGGGGGATCATACCAAGATTTATCCTTTACTTTATTTATAGTAATTTAATTTTCAATATTGGGAATTTAGATTTCAAATTTAGCATTAGGAAATAGTCTACCATGTGGCCCCCTCCTTTTTTTTCATTTTGAGCTTAAATAAAATGATCCTTGTGATTAATTTAGTAATTTTTCTTTTGTATGATCATGAAGGCAAAAGGAAGCCCTGAGAATTAGAGGAAGAGGACCGAATCATTATTTCAAAAGGGAGTTAACTTTTTATGATTATCCTTTAAACTCCTTTAATTTTTTTTCGGTCCAAAACATATTTTGAGATTTAATGAATATTCTTTTCACTTTTCACACATCAATTGATTTTGAAAGAGTTGAAATGATTTTTGAAATAATTGATTTTAAATTATTGTTGATATGAATTATTTTCCCTTAAAATGGATTTTCAAACATTTTAATGAGTTTGACTGATTTTTGAAATCCATTCCCATGAAACACTAACTAAAAATATTTTTCCAATCTTGTGAGGTATTCTAAACCACTTTTACATATTCTTCCTAATACCCACACTTTCTTGAGGGAAACTTGAATTTTGTGTGAGAACCAGAATTTGCGAATAATTCTCTTTTGAAGCTTTGGATTTCATGAAATGTATTTGAAATGATTGAGGCATCTCTTTGGCTAGCCACATTTTATCTTGAGACACACCTTTACATTTATCCTTCGTAAGCCCTTAGATGCCAGGAATTGCCTTATAGGTTTAAGCCACATTACAAGCCACTTTTTCCTTACCTACCCACACTTTTAGTATTTTTGCATGGATATTTCAAGTTTGAGTGTGGGGGAATGGACTTTCGTGTGCTTTCATTGGGATGTGTATCATTTATGGGTGATGCGAGGTGTGTGTCAATACTTTGGGCAGTGGATAACAAGAGAATTGGGCATGTGTCGTCATTTCATTGTGCTTTATTTGTTTCATCCATTTCTCCTAAAAAAAAGAAAACAAAAAAATGGAGATGAGCTTGAATTACTCATTGAACATTCTTTTATGACTCATTTCCCTCCCAAAAAAATCAAGGGCATGAATTGTCATTCATTTATTGTATTCAATTTTCAGCTCATCCTCCATAAAAAAAAAGAAAAAAAAATAAAGCTGTGCCTTTCTGGAGCTTTGAAAAAAAAGGAGGAGAACATAGATGATATCATCACTTATTGGCTCATGTACCATGTCATAAAGAGGGTTGGGGTTGTTTTTCACATTTACAAGAAGTATTGAGTGAGTAATTTTCTATGTTTTCACTTGAATTAATCATGCATTGTACTTAAAAGTCAAACCTCCTTTTTTTAGCGTGGAAATTTTTTTCAATAATTTTCCCACCAACCCTAAGCCACAGAATCATTTGAACCTTTAATTAAAGCCCTCACAATTAAATTCATTTTTATGTTTCACGCTGTGGAGAAATGAGAATTTTCACAAACCTATGGTGATACATGCGATTTTCAAGTTTGATTATAACTCTAGATTCAATTTCTCTTGAGTGAAGAGTGACAAAAAAATTCAATGTGAGGTAGGTTGTGATTGGGCCATGGATTGATTTATGAGGTTGAACAAATTTTAGTGATTGAAATGAAAATAATAGAGAATTATTATTCATATATGAGACATGATGGAATTCTATTTTGGATAAAATCATTGACATTTTCTCATTTTTTATTGTTGTGTGGATTTTGATTTGGATATAAGATGATTGCCCAAGAGTGCAATGTTTAAGTGTGGGGGAGTGATGAATCTCATATTTTCATATATTTTATACTGTAAATAATTGTTTATAATCCCAAAATAGTGTTATTGAATGGGTAATTGTCATGTTTTTAGGTTTTAGTGTTATTTTGAACCCAAATGTGAAAAACGACTAATTCTAGATTTTTGACAGAATTTTATGTTAGGGGTATTTTGGTCATTTCATTAAACATAAAATTTCAAATCTTCTGATTCAAATTTTTTTAGAATCCTAATTTTATTTCCTTCAACTTTGTCTTCTGGACCAGGATATGATTCGACCATCTTGAGGTCCAAACAATTCAATGAATTTGAAGATTATTCATGAACACCAAGGAAGCTTCCTGGAAATTTCATCCAGAAAAAAAGAAGGTTCAGTGAAATATCTATAACTCGCTCCAAACGACTATAATGGAGCTGTAATTTTGTGGGTATACGTACAAGACGATTTGGAACAAGTTTTATTAAGGAGTCCACGCCTTAAATGGCCGTTTTAAGGGACATTAATTCATTACAAAACGATGGTTTACGATTTGATGATTCTGACTGGACAAAATACATTCTCAGAGTAAATTGGACATAACACATTCATCACTTGTCCAAATTATCTGTACATTTTCAGGTGAACGGACAAGACATTTTTGAACAACATTCATGAAGGGCGGAATGCGTGATAATGTCATTAAAGGGGTCTACAACGCGTCGACATTTTAGGGACAAATTCTGCCTATAAAAGGAGGCCCTCACCTCCTTCCCAAAGCATCCCATTCCCCATCCATTCCTTCAAGGCACCAAGGAGGTGATCTCCACCGAGGGAGGCTGGTCACAAGTATTCCTCATTTCATTTCATTTCTTTATTTTTGTTTTAGTTTTCAGTTGTAATTTAGATTTATAATAAAATTCATGAATTATTTTTGTGTCCACCCATCCACCTGGTTTTCTTCTTCATCTTTTCTCCTTCTTTTCTTCTTTTATTCTTCTCATATTATCCACCGTGACCTCTTACCCTCAAATATGAGGGGTTAACCTGAGACTTGGCCCAGAGGAGGTATGTGGAAATTTCATTTATTCGGTGCTTAAATTCATATGTTTTATTAAGTTTGTGATGAGTAAGAGTGATGTGCACGGGTGTGGCGATCATCCACCAGGACACTGATCTCAAACTCATTTCTATTATTTTATTAAATATTTTTCCTCCCTTCTACTGGATACAATCTCTTCATATGATGGAGTTGATCCATTTAGTGGTTGAAATGGCATACGATGGATCCAGGTCTTGGAAGATGACACACTCTCGATCGATGTGTGCCATCAACCTTGATTATAGGAGGAGGTGAAGTTAAGATTGCAAAATGCATTCAAGATTTCACACCAATAAATAAAATAATATTAATTCATGAATGAGATCTTTTAATTGAATTATCAAACATAATTTAAATATCAAAAAGGAGAATGATAAATCCACATACCAACCCATAAAGGCCAAGTTCTTTCTCAATTAATTGCATTTTTTCATTGCATGTTAGTTTTATCTTTTTTTAAATTGCATTACATTCATAAATAAAAACAACCAAAAATAATTAGTTTAGTTAAATTAGATTAAGTAAGTAAATGATTGAGAAAGCTTCTCAAGTGAGACAACCCTGGTCAACTTCTACGCTGCACTAGGAAAATTAAATTTCTTTTGCCACGCACTACGACAGGCGTGCGTCAAAACTGGCACCGTTGCCGGGGAGCTAATCAGCTGTTTACTTTACTTTTTCTATTTCTAAAATTTAGATAGCTTTCATTTAAAAAAAAAAAAACTGAAAAAAAACTTTTTTTCATGATCCATTCAAATTCAAATTATTCTGCATGGAACAATTACTCACAGGTGTAGGAGGAATAAACAGACTATACTGAGGAGGCCCTCCAACGAAGAGCCGATACACTGATGATAACAGTCAAGAAATTGGAAAGAGGCATAGCAACATGGATCTCATTGGAAGATTTGATGTCCATGGTCGATGAACTCCAAGATGACTTAAAAAGATTCAAGGCCAAGAAGGAAGTGCCACTAGTCTTTCTTGATTTCACTGAAGACATCCATGAAGTTGAATCAAAACCTGAGGTGGAGAAGCCCGACTACCTACCTCCATTCAGTGAAGATCGACTCCAAGAGGAACATTAAATTAAAGATGATATTAAAGTCAAACCGACTCAGGGAGATGATACAATCTTAAACTCAAACTCTTTTAATTTTATTGAAAATGATTTGAGTATCACCCTAATAGTTTTGAATTTCCAGATTCGGCCATCTCACATTATGCCTTGGAGGATGATGAAGGAAAAGAAATTGCACCTGTTCGGGAACATTTAAAGCTCCCTGAACACACTGAATATTTACTAGGCGGAGCACAAGAAGGGAAAGGGAATGTTGCACAAGTAGCAACAAATGAATAGGAGGTTCCCTACTTCTTCCAACCCCCGCCATGCAAGCTGTACCAAATTGCGAAGGGGGAGGATCTTGTATACTCTGTCTATGGATTCCTCCTCAACAAGAACAAAGATCTTCAATCTAGGAAGAACCAAATGTGGTGTTTCAAATTAAAGAAGCTTCATCCAGCAACAAATTATGGATAAAAGCTGGTACTGCCATCTGGAGGCAGTAAAAGATTCCAGGGCCCACTTGGGGGATCATACCAAGATTTATCCTTTTATTTATAGTAATTTAATTTTCAATATTAGAAATTTAGATTTCAAATTTAGCATTAGGAAATAGTCTACCATGTGGCCCCCTCATTTTTTTTCATTTTGAGCTTAAATAAAATGATCCTTGTGATTAATTTATTAATTTTACTTTTGTAGGATCATGAAGGCAGAAGGAAGCCCTAAGAATTAGAGGAAGAGGACCGAATCATTATTTCAAAAGGGAGTTAACTTTTTATGATTATCCTTTAAACTCCTTTAATTTTTTTTCGGTCCAAAACATATTTTGAGATTTAATGAATATTCTTATCACTTTTCACACATCAATTGATTTTGAAAGAGTTGAAATGATTTTTGAAATAATTGATTTTAAATGATTGTTGATATGAATTATTTTCCCTTAAAATGGATTTTCAAACATTTTAATGAGTTTGACTGATTTTTGAAATCCATTCCCATGAAACACTAACTAAAAATATTTTTCCAATCTTGTGAGGTATTCTAAACCACTTTTACATATTCTTCCTAATACCCACACTTTCTTGAGGGAAACTTGAATTTTGTGTGAGAACCAGAATTTGCGAATAATTCTCTTTTGAAGCTTTGGATTTCATGAAATGTATTTGAAATGATTGAGGCATCTCTTTGGCTAGCCACATTTTATCTTGAGACACACCTTTACATTTATCCTTCGTAATCCCTTAGATGCCATGAATTTCCTTATAGGTTTAAGCCACATTACAAGACACTTTTTCCTTACCTACCCGCACTTTTAGTATTTTTTCATGGATATTTCAAGTTTGAGTGTGGGGGAAGGGACTTTCGTGTGCTTTCATTGGGATGTGTATCATTTATGGGTGATGCGAGGTGTGTGTCAATACTTTGGGCAGTGGATAACAAGAGAATTGGGCATGTGTCGTCATTTCATTGTGCTTTATTTGTTTCATCCATTTCTCCTAAAAAAAAGAAAACAAAAAAATGGAGATGAGCTTGAATTCCTCATTGAACATTCTTTTATGACTCATTTCCCTCCCAAAAAAATCAAGGGCATGAATTGTCATTCATTCATTGTATTCAATTTTCAGCTCATCCTCCATAAAAAAAAAGAAAAAAAAATAAAGCTGTGCCTTTCTGGAGATTTGAAAAAAAAGGAGGAGAACATAGATGATATCATCACTTATTGGCTCATGTACCATGTCATAAAGAGGGGTGGGGTTTTTTTTCACATTTACAAGCAGTATTGAGTGAGTAATTTTCTATGTTTTCACTTGAATTAATCATGCATTGTACTTAAAAGTCAAACCTCCTTTTTTTAGCCTGGAACTTTTTTTTCAATAATTTTCCCACCAACCCTAAGCCACAGAATCATTTGAACCTTTAATTAAAGCCCTCACGATTAAATTCATTTTTATGTTTCACGCTGTGGAGAAATGAGAATTTTCACAAACCTATGGTGATACATGCGATTTTCAAGTATGATTATAACTCTAGATTCAATTTCTCTTGAGTGAAGAGTGACAAAAAAATTCAATGTGAGGTAGGTTGTGATTGGGCCATGGATTGATTTATGAGGTTGAACAAATTTTAGTGATTGAAATGAAAATAATAGATAATTATTATTCATATATGAGACATGATGGAATTCTATTTTGGACAAAATCATTGATATTTTCTCATTTTTTATTGTTGTGTGGATTTTGATTTGGATATAAGATGATTGCCCAGGAGTGCAATGTTTAAGTGTGGGGGAGTGATGAATCTCATATTTTCATATATTTTATACTGTAAATAATTGTTTATAATCCCAACATAGTGTTATTGAATGGGTAATTTTCATGTTTTTAGGTTTTAGTGTTATTTTGAACCCAAATGTGAAAAACGACTAATTCTGGATTTTTGACAGAATTTTATGTTAGGGGTATTTTGGTCATTTCATTAAACATAAAATTCCAAATCTTCTGATTCAAATTTTTTTAGAATCCTAATTTTATTTCCTTCAACTTTTTCTTCTGGACCAGGATATGATTTGACCATCTTGAGGTCCAAAAAATTCAATGAATTTGAAGATTATTCATGAACACCAAGGAAGCTTCCTGGAAATTTCATCCAGAAAAAAAGAAGGTTCAGTGAAATATCTATAACTCGCTCAAAACGACTATAATGGAGATGGAATTTTGTGGGTAGACGGACAAGACGATTTGGAACAAGTTTCATTAAGGGGTCCACGCCTTAAATGGCCGTTTTAAGAGAAATTAATTCATTACAAAACGGTGGTTTACGGTTTGATGATTCTGACTGGACAAAATACATTCTCAGTGTAAATTGGACATAACAAATTCATCACTTGTCCAAATGCTCTGTACATTTTCAGGTGAACTGACAAGAAATTTTTGAACAACATTCATGAAGGGCGGAACGCGTGATAATGTCATTAAAGGGGTCTACAACGCGTTAACATTTTAGGGACAAATTCTGCCTATAAAAGGAGGCCCTCACCTCCTTCCCAAAGCATCCCATTCCCCATCCATTCCTTCAAGGCACCAAGGAGGAGATCTCCACCGAGGGAGGCTGGCCACAAGTATTCCCCATTTCATTTCATTTCTTTATTTTTGTTTTAGTTTTCAGTTGTAATTTAGATTTATAATAAAATTCATGAATTATTTTTGTGTCCACCCATCCACCCGGTTTTCTTCTTCATCTTTTCTCCTTCTTTTCTTCTCTTATTCTTCTCATATTATCCACCGTGAACTCTTACCCTAAAATATGAGGGGTTAACCTGAGACTTGGCCCGGAGGAGGTATGTGGAAATTTCATTTATTCGGTGCTTAAATTCCTATGTTTTATTAAGTTTGTGATGAGTAAGAGTGATGTGCACGGGTGTGGCGATCGTCCACCACAACACTGATATCAAACTCATTTCTATTCTTTTATTAAATATTTTCCCTCCCTTCTACTGGATACAAGCTCTTAATACGATGGAGTTGAGCCATTCAGTGGTTGAAATGGCATACGATGTAGCCAGGTCTTGGAAGATGACACACTCTCGATCGAGGTGTGCCATCAACCTTGATTATAGGAGGAGGTGAAGTTAAGATTACAAAATGCATTCAAAATTTCACACCAATAAATAAAAGAATAGTAATTCATGAATGAGATCTCATAATTGAATTATCAAACTTAATTTAAATATCAACAAGGAGAATGAGAAACCCACATACCAACCCATAAAGGCCAAGTTCTTTCTTAATTAATTGCATTTTGTCATTGCATGTTAGTTTTATCTTTTATTAAATTTCATTAAATTCATAAATAAAAACAACCAAAAAGAATTAGTTTAGTTAAATTAGATTAAGTAAGTAAATGATTGAGAAAGCTCCTCAAGTGAGATGACCCTGGTCAGCTTCTATGCTGCACTAGGAAAATTAAATTGCTTTTTCCACGCCCAACGACAGGCATGCGTCACATAACTTTTCATAAAATTGAAATTTCAAACATCATTCGAAAAAAAATTCAAAACAATTTTTAAAATGAATCATCTAATGGAAAAAATAAAAAAAAAATAATTCATAAAAACATTTTAGGAGTAAAAATAATTCACCAAAACTCTACTATTTGGATTAAAATTAACTTCAACTGATTATTTTTCCCTATCCCTGTTTCAAAACAAAACACACACAGTTATCAGACCACCCTGAAACAGTTTTCAGAAAAAATTCACTTCTCTTTCATTTTGAAAATCAAACATAAAATTAAAAAAATATACATAAGGGAAAACACTAATGAAACAAGAAAACATATCAAACAAAAACACATTCACCACAACACATAACAAAATGATCACAATTAAACCTCCCATATATGGTACTAAACCAATAGAATACCATGTTGTATTAAATTGTTGAAGAATTTTTGGAATGCAACAATTAGTGAGGGTGAATTATAATGTGTATGTTTTGGCTATATGGGATGGCAGACTGTGTACCAAATTTAAATTATGAACAATCATGGGTTGTATAACAAAGTCACACATGCACCACATGGTATACTGAACCATGTGTGTTAAGCATGAAACCTTGTTTTGTAAACAATTTCACCATTGAAACTCAAACCGACCCAAAAAATGCGTATTACACTCAATTGAGATCAATGAATCATCTCCACATATAAAAAAGACATCAAAAACCCATATCCAATCAGACAATAAAGACTCAAGCCCAATTATCCATTGAAAACTCAAGATTCAGTTCAACAATGATATGATTAGGCCCTTGAATAGACACTCCACCATATTCATGATAAAAATCATAGTATCCATAATACCTAGAAACAACAAAAATAATAAATAGGGTATATCTCAAGAACATATGTCCCTATTCAATAAAAATTCCATAAATACTATTTTGTAACAAACCAATAAGGGATATCCATCAATCAGATTCATAATATTGATATCTAATTGCCTAAGGACCATCTATGATTTTGTTAAGCTAATGAAAAGTGTCAAGGGTATCATACCTAATAGTTGGGGATGTTTTCACCCTCATAGAATCAAAAAAACATCCAAACAAGATATATAATTAAGAATACAAGATACATAATAAAAATATTTTCATTTAAAAAGACAACAAATATGAGATACAAAAAAAGGAATCTAAAAAAATAAAAACCAATGAAGCTTCTACAAAGCTAAATCCAATGAGTTCCATGAAACTGAAGGTATGATCATCAAAATTTTGTGACCCTTTGATCACTACCATTATCTATACCACACCCACATCCCATGGAAGATGAAACCAGATCCTAATTGAAATCCCAAACCTGGTGGAACCTTCATAGGACATGAATTCTATATACCCACCAATGCCAGTATGTTGGGTGTGAGCCAAATCGAGTAGGATACCACCATGATTCTAATTCATTACTTTTATAACATAAACCAATAACAATGGTTTGAAATTAATGGGAAAAATGGTTTTCATTTTCATATACATAATATAGGAGAAAAAAATACTGTACCATTCACTTTCTCAAGAATCACTTTCTTAAAACAATACATGAAAAGGGATTTACCAAAAATTAAGATATTTCAATGTGCTAACCAATTATCTTTAAAAATACCACATATTTGAAAAATAAACCCACACACGATTTAAAACATTTCAAAATCATTCCAAACAAGGATTAAAATCTTAAAAAAATTAATCTCGTTTTCCTTTAAAATCTATTATTTACCCAATAAAAAAGGAAACAAGGAAACAATGGAAACAATAATGATAAAAAAAACTATAACATGTTATAAATAAATCTAATAAACTCATGGAATAAAACTAGTCAATAACATGAAAACACAAATAGGGTATCAACACATCAAAAAATTATATCCAAGAATTGTACATAACATATTCCAATATATAGAACAATAGGAATAACATATGTTATACAACACAAAGAAAAACCATGAGAACTTATAGGAAAACACATCACACACAAAAGTAGACATAATTCCCTAAATGTTAATAGTCATGCATCCGTACGCCGAATCTCTCTAAGTATTCTCTTCAATGACATTCCCCCATGTCAGGAATATGTATAAATAGGGGGACTATATAGTGTTAAACCTCAAATATCCTATAAATGTCCCACTACATCCCACTAAGCAATCTTGATCTCCTTATGTAATAATAATAGATGTGGTCCCTAAATAAAAACATTATCAAAAGAAAATAACAAATACCTAGGTATAAAAAAATAATCACATCCTTACAATCTCCCAAAATTATTGTAAAATGATCCCTAACACATATATACCATATAAATCACATGAAAATGCATCCATCAGATGGACAAGAATGCACATCAACAACAACCAAGGGGCTCAAAAAGGGTACAATCAATATCACATAACACATTGCCAACTGGGACTTCATTGTTATCATAAAGAGTACTTATAATTTGGAAATCATTTTTTAAAATAAATTTTTAATGAATTTTTTTTCCAAAAGTATGAATAAACACTTCCAAGAACAACCAAATAAGTTAAGGGAAAATCCAATTTGTTTTATAAAAACAATTACACCACATTGAAAAAATGAAACCATATAAACCCAAAATGGATCCCACTATGATAAACCCATTTTTCCTAAATCCTAAAAAAATTAGTTCATTTCATGATGAAATCCCTCTTTATAATTTTATGAAGAAAAAGAGTTTATAAAACACAAATTTCAAACTAAATTCCAAATCCTAAGACAATCCTCCTATATTTTTTCAAGGGAAATGATCTAATCCAGAATGGAAAACCATGGAAAATCAATAATAACTTTTATATACATAATTAAGTTAAATATAAGGCACATTTAAATAATCAATAAATCATGTAAATCTTAAATAAAAGGAAATGAATGAAAAAAGTCTCATCTCATGTGCTCGAATCATGTCGCCTTCAATGAAAACCATTGGGAGGAGACTCTAACTATGGATCCCAAACATTTAAAAAATAAATATAGAATTTATCACAATATTAGGAATAATAATCATCCAAACATGAAAACTAGGGTTTTATAATAAAGGGAAAAAGGAATACAATAAAAGAATAAGAGAAAGAAATCTGTAACCTTTTGAATAGGGTGAAGATTCACCATGAAATCACATCAAAATCACCTTATAAAAGCATTAGAGAGGATGAAAACCCCCTTGGGAGGTGTTTTAGTCAGATGGTTTGAGTGGGGATGTATTGGAGTGGATGTTCCAATTAAAAAAAGTATAAATGAAAACAATACGCCCTTCATAGTGGGTTTCATGGTTTACCCACACAGTTAAATAAACTATTCAGAAACTGAGTAGATCCCGATTGTTTTGACCTACACGAAATGTATACATAGGCTGAACGATTAGTTTAACTATGAAACAAATGTACAACCTAAAAACATTCCTTGCAAGAGGATACACACTTCAGAAAAATGGTTAAACTAACAATTTTATTTAACTATGTGACTTGGAAATCCCCAATATACACCCTTTTCTACACAAAACAGCCCAAACTAAAGGGGCTAAACCAATTGACAATTAACCCCACATAAAATTAAAACTAAGGGTGTCAGAGTTTACTATCATTATCATAAGACCCCCAATTTATATAGAGCACTATATCTCCCATTATGAATAAACTTTTGACTCCATATTTTATCTTTGAAAATTGTCCATGATTTTTGTTGAGAGAGAACCACATATCAAATTTCCCTTTCCTTTATGAATTTTCTATTAGCACTTACTACCACCACTAAAAATGGGGGGAATTAGAATATTTTTAGGATAGTAATTTTTGATGGTGATGTCAATAATTCATGGAAGTGATGGAAATTAACCATCTTAATGGCCATTCAAATAATTAAGATGAATATGAATGGTAGAAATAATAAATGAATAATTAAATTTCATTTATTAAATATCTATAACTAATCAATTCACTACTATTAAAATTTTACACCATTGATTTAGACCCATAAATGGGATTAAAAATGTTTTTTTCTATCTCTGGGGATGTCCATTTCCTAAAACATCATCAAGATAAAATATCTGATTGATATTTCTTGATTTACATGTGAATGAGTAACTAAGGAATAAATTGTTCATTTATAAAAAAAATTTGGTTGATCCTGAAATGCACTGTGTTGCATTTGTTGTCAATGAGGCATGATGTTGTCATGGAATGAATGGATGTCAAGGAATGTCAAGATGTGAATGAAAAAGGATGTGATGGTGTTGGTGATGAAGGATAATGGCCATGGTACTTAGAGGCATGTCACTTAGGAGATTCACTAAGTGACATAGGATGTTGTGGTTGAAACATTCTCTATGAATATCAGACGATTGTAGAACTGATCTTAATGTTTCAATACTTGTATCAATATGATACTAAGTGACAACACTCGAAGAATGGATGATGATGGAGCATCATCATAAAATCAGACGATTGTTGAGCTGTTCTTAAAGTTCCAAGAACTTGTATCAACTGGATACAGTGTCACAACAATGTTTGAAGACCATGCATTGTATTGACAATGCATGAGGAGATATGATCCATCCACAACTACTGAGTGGATGAAGTTGATTAAAGATGTCCGTGCAGTATCTCCTAGTGCATGTGAATGTGAAGAAGATCCAACTTGATCTCTGATTAGATCAATGAAGAACATTGAAGAATTATGTGATTCAGGAGTTCGGTTGATGAAGAAGAAACCTTTGGAATTCACTCCTAAGTAATGAATATATGTTGAGGAGATTTGAGGAATTCTAATGAAGAAGAGAAGGGAAGAAATGAAGAAGAAGAGTTATGGCATTTGGCATTTGAACATGGTCACTTTGTTTTTACACAAAGGACTTGTTCTATACTTAAGCAAAAAAAATAGCCACCAAGGAAGGCCAGCCGAGGGTCATCACCCAAGGCTCATGTGGGACTCGAGGTCACCACGCCCATGGGGAACCCTCAGGCCAAGGCAGCATATCCCTGAGGCAGGAAGGTCGGGGCCGTGTATAAACCCCGAGGCCACGCGATGATGAAGCCCGCACAGCGTGAGCGTGAGGAGCGCGCCCGTGACATGCATAGTGGGCGCATAGCACGCCCGCGAGGAGCAGAGGTGGGCACAAGAGCGCGCCCGCAGAGATAACACGGTGCGGGGCGACACCGTGGAGGGGGAAGTGAAACTGAGCGTTGAAAGGGAGCGCTAGGTTGATAAGCCGCGGAAAAACCGCACTTCGTTTCGATGTGGGACGCGGAAAAATTTCTAGGAGCGCATCCTGGCCGCACGATTGATCGCGCGCCAGATCTCGGCCGCACATCTAATCCGCCGCGGCCCATCCTGATCGCGGCCGTCCAAATATTTGATCCGACGGCTCCCCGTCCATCCTCAACCTCAAGCAAGGCCACTGCCACCCGCGAGCTCCGTTCAAACCAGAGGCCTCCCCGATGACGGTTTTTGAGTTCCCGTCCACCTCCGAGCAAACCGAGACCTCCATTGAGCTCGTCTAGACCTACCGAACACGATCATGCATTAAAATGACTCTGCATGCAACAAATGAGGATTTCAAAGTTCGGCCGAGGCAAGAAACGCTGCCGAGGCCATGAAGGGTTTATACCTTTGCATGGATTGGAAGAGAAGAGGCCGTGCATACGTTCTAAGTCGCATGCACGTAGAGAAAAATAAAAAGAGAAGAACCCGCAGAGAACCGAGGAGCAAGTTCAAGATTTGAAAAAATCTTGAAGATCCGAATACTTTGGGGAGTTTGAATTTATATCCATGCGGATTGAACAAGATGCCTCTGCCTATATAAAGAGAGGCCTTGCTCTTGAATTTGCTTGCTGATCCTTTGTTGAAAATCCGAAGTCCCGTGAGAAGCACTCTGTGCCTCGCGAAGTCGAAGCCCCGCGCAGCACCCTGCGCGACAGTGAAGCCCGGAGCACCCCTTGCTCCGCGAGGTTCATTTTGCGCACTCCTTGCATGAAATAAGAAAGGTGAAGTGTCCCCTGCGCGCTACCTCTTTGCGCGACAGGAAGGAGAGGTTGGGCAGCGCGACCTTGCGCGCTCCCTCTGTGCACCGCGCCCCCTGCGCGGCAGTGGTGCTTGTGCGACCCGCGGATGCCCCTTGCAGCGAGATCCTGCGCACCTTGCACCTTGTGCTTGTGCGTTTGAAGAAGGCAGTGGGGTGTTGCACCTTGCGCGGCCCTTGCCAGTGCACCTTGTGCGGCTGTGAGGAGAAGAAGGGAGTTCGGGTTGTGAAGTGTATAACACACCTTGTGTGTGTGTACAAGGAGAACCCAAGACTTGGCCGTGTGTGTGCATAAGGAGGAAGACCACACTATTTGTGTGTGTGCAAAGTGGACAAGAACACCTACGGGCCAAGTGTGTGCAAGTGATATTGGCCAAGCTCAAGTGTGTGCAAAAGTGAAAAACAAAGTTTGTGTGCAAAAAGACAAATAGGCCGAACCTTAGTGTGTGTGCAAACTAAAATTACACACTAAGAAGAAGGAGAAGAGGATTCCCACACTAAAGAACAACACACATTTAAGTGTGTGAACAAATTGGATAAAGTGTGTGAAGAGTTGAGAAGGTGTGTGCTTAAAGTGTTACACCCTTTGTGGGTTTACTGCACCAAGGAGAAGAAGAAGGGGAGTGCATGCTTACATGCATGAACATGCACACATGAACAAAGATAAATCAGGTTGTGTGCAATTGAGTTGTCCAAGACCAGGAGTTCTTGAAGAGTTTTGAGAATCCATGCAATCAGTGCATGAGGATTCAGAGTTGCCATGCATTCAGTGCATGAAGTTGAACTGAAGTAAGACTGGACCAGACCAAAGTAGAAGCACTCTGTTCCTCGCGAAGTCGAAGCCTCGCGCAGCACCCTGCGTGGCAGTGAAGCCCAGAGCACCCCTTGCTCCGCGAGGTTCCTTTTGCGCACTCCTTGCGCGAAAGAAGAAAGGTTAAGTGTCCCCTGTGCGCTACCTCTTTGCGCGACAGGAAGGAGCGGTTGGGCAGCGCGACCTTGCGCGCTCCCTCTGTGCACCGCGCCCCCTGCGCGGCAGTGGTGCTTGTGCGACCCGCGGATGCCCCTTGCAGCGAGATCCTGTGCACCTTGCACCTTGTGCTTGTGCGTTTGAAGAAGGCAGTGGGGTGTTGCACCTTGCGCGGCCCTTGCCAGTGCACCTTGTGCGGCTGTGAGGAGAAGAAGGGAGTTCGGTTTGTGAAGTGTATAACACACCTTGTGTGTGTGTACAAGGAGAACCCAAGACTTGGCCGTGTGTGTGCATAAGGAGGAAGACCACACTATTTGTGTGTGTGCAAAGTGGTCAAGAACACCTATGGGCCAAGTGTGTGCAAGTGATGTTGGCCAAGCTCAAGTGTGTGGAAAAGTGAAAAACAAAGTTTGTGTGCAAAAAGAAAAATAGGCCGAACCTTAGTGTGTGTGCAAACTAAAAGTACACACTAAGAAGAAGGAGAAGAGGATTCCCACACTAAAGAACAACACACATTTAAGTGTGTGAACAAATTGGATAAAGTGTGTGAAGAGTTGAGAAGGTGTGTGCTTAAAGTGTTACACCCTTTGTGGGTTTACTGCACCAAGGAGAAGAAGAAGGGGAGTGCATGCTTACATGCATGCACATGCACACATGAACAAAGATAAATCAGGTTGTGTGCAATTGAGTTGTCCAAGACCAGGAGTTCTTGAAGAGTTTTGAGAAGCCATGCAATCAGTGCATGAGGATTCAGAGTTGCCATGCATTCAGTGCATGAAGTTGAATTCCTGTGAGACTGGACCAGACTGAAGTTAAAGATATCAGTTGTCTGAGTATTCAGTAGTTGGAGAGAGTCCAGGTCATCCTTAAAAGAAGGAGATAAATCCTGAGCAAGACGAGAAGACCTAATCAAATCAAGTGATCAGAGGTACAGAGCAAGGCCAGCAGCCTTTATCCCAGGCTGCTGAAGTTACTTGAAGAAGCTTAAAGTGAAGAAGAGCTACTCGTGTGACTCGAGGAGCCAGGAGAAGCCCCCTGTGAGACTCAGGGTGGAAGAAGTCTTCAGTGGGATTCTGGAGCAGGCCAGTGGGACTCTGGTAACACTGTGAGACGCAGTATAAAGACCCTCCTGTGGGACTCAGGAGAGATACAGTGGGATGCTGTATCAACCATTGTAATACTAACAGATTATAATGGGAGAAACCATGTTGGGGCGTATAACCAACATGGCAAGGATGTAGGCCTTTGGTGTCGAACCTTGTAAATCCTTGTGTCCAGTGCCTTTACATTTACTGCATCACTTGAGGAAAGGCTGAGAGATACAAGAAGAGTGGATCGAGGCTTTAACCAGCCATAGAGGTTTAATTGATAAAGAATCAATTAGTAAAAAGTTTTAAGGGATCACTGATTCACCCCCTCCCCCTCTCAGTGATTCACACTGATCTGGGCACTTCAATTGGTATCAAAGGGAAGGTTGCCTCTAAAAGATCCAAGAGAGTCTATATGGAGTGCAGATTTGAGGAAATGAAAGAACAGCCTCAAATGGAGATATCTGCCAAGACTCTGAAAAACAGAATGAAGAAACTGGCAAAGAAGATGAAGAAGAAGGCTGGTGCAATCAGAGAAACTCCTTCTATGGAAAGAAATGTGAAAGTCACATCAGATGAAAATTCCTTTTATAATTCTTCTGATGAAGCCTGCTCTAGCTGTGATGAAGATGGAAGGAACAGTGATCTTTTAAATGCAATCAAATATCTTCAGAAGACAGTTCCCAAGGAAGTGACAATGTGTATAGCTACAGGCATCCTTGATCTTCAAGAAGAAAAATTACAGCTAGAAGATGAAGCCAATTCTCTGGAAGTCCAATTGGCAAAAAGGGTTGGCATAACCAACACTCTCAGAAAGCTGGTGAAGGCTAAAGATGAAACCGTTTCTCTTTGCAATGAAAGATATGAAGACACTGCTGAAGAATTGCAAAGAAGCCTTTCTGAGAAAGAAATATTTATGATAATGATCAAAGAAGTTTTCCATGCACTGGAGAAGTTGCACAAAGTGTCAATGAATGTCAGAGATGATCAACTCGAAGACAAAGTCAAAATTGTGAAGGAGCTTGACAATTCATTGCTAGAAATGAATAAGGTGCATGAAGACCAGATAAATCAGCTGAAAGAAAATTGGGAAGGAAGGCTAAGAACTATTGAGGATGAGAAGAACTCCCTCAATATGAAATGCTTCGAACTAGAGGTGATATTGAAAAATCTGCAATCACCCAAAGCTGAATCCTCCCAGTCAGCTGAAAGTAGAAATGTTGCTACTCAAGTATGCTTTGAGAAGGATGATTCTAAAAGAAAGACATCCTCTAATGAAAGGTCAACATCTTCTAAAAAGAAGGTACCATCCATCCCATCTTGTACTAATGCTTCTAAATGTGTTTCCACAAAAAGTGCAGGATGGAAGAATAATTTCAAACAAGTATGGATGAAGACAATGAAGAAAGAAAGCTCTCCGGAAGCAGCACAACAATTCAAGACAAGTACCCTACAATCAGAAGGAATCAAAAAGTCAAGATTTGTGGGTCAATGTTGGTGTTGTAACAAGTATGGGCATTGTGCAAAGGATTGTTGGTACAATCCACTGAATGCCAAAGCACAGAGGAAGCCCATGCCTAGGGGGAGAAAGCTAGAAGAAAAGAAGCAGCATCCACAGGTCCAGAGACATCTGTTTATTGCAAATAGATTTGGATTACTTGACAACATATGGGATGATTGCAAAAGTGGTCAAAACGATACATGTCAATCTCCAACTGTATCCAGAGCTAAAAAGAAGAGAAGATCACTGAACCTGGCTAAAATGGAATCCTTGGGAAGCAAGCAGAAGAAAGCTGAAGATGCTCCCAAGAAGATTATGAAAAAGAAAGAGAAGACCTTGGAGTCTAAATCCAAGAAGGGTGATGTATCTAGAAGGACCACCAAGAAGAAAACATGCTTCTACTGTGGAAAGAAAGGACATATCATGGATCTTTGTAAACAAGCCATGAAATTATATAGAGGCAGACTGGACTCAAACAGACAATCAATCCAGAAGAAGCAGAAGGGATTGATTGAAAACAAGTTGCCTAAGAAAGGTAGCTTGAAAGTATCAAAAGAAACATGTGGAATTTCCAAAACTGAGGCCCCACTTCAAAATGACTTGTTAGTCATATGGCCAAATCAGTTGCAACTTGCCAAAGATCTGCAGAGAGCTGAAGATGAAGTTCTGGCAATTGCTAAGGCAAAAGGGAAGAAGAAGATTTCACTTGAAGATGTGTTGAGATCCACACCAGCACAAACATCATTGAAGATCAAATGTGAAAGTGTGAATAATGGTGAAAATGGGACATCTCGGTTGAGAGAATCTTCTCAACCTTGTTGTTCACATTGATGAACCAAGGATGTTCCATCTTATTCCCTAATCACTTGTATTTACATGTGCTAACATTACAGGGAATTGAAGATGATGATCATTCTCAACTGCAGGATGGTTTGGACAGAATGGAGTGCACCCCTTGAGGGGGAGCCAATCTGTAGAAGATGGGATTCTGAGATTTAATACCATCTTGAGAAAAGTGAAGGTATTCCAATCATACTTTCATCCCTTGTTTCTTAATTGTATTCATCATGACAATTAAGGGGGAGTATTGATTGAAGTCAAATGGATGAAAGGGGGAGCTTTATCATTGCACTGAACTTTCTAATGAGTTTTGTGAAGTTGTGCAGGATTTAGCAAATTCATTGTTATATCTGAAAAATTTCAAACCCCTAAGCATGATCTCACATGTGTAGAGAATTATGGACAACTTTGAATTCCTTGGTTACATCACTCTTGTTTTCTACACCGGGTTAGCCCAAGTAGACTTAGAGTTGATCTACTAATGGTTATTTGCTCAAGAGAACATGTGGCATCATCCCTATCTTAGTGTTTTTCAAGAAAATACTTTTCAAAGGGAGGAAGTGATTTTTGGATAAGAGCCACACCACATCTTTGCATTTGATTGCCAATAAGGGGGAGAAAATATTGGCACACATATTGACCCATTCATATGTGCAGAAGTAGTGTATTGACAACAAATACAAAGGGGGAGATTGAAATGCACTGTGTTGCATTTGTTGTCAATGAGGCATGATGTTGTCATGGAATGAATGGATGTCAAGGTATGCCAAGATGTGAATGACAAAGGATGTGATAGTGTTGGTGATGAAGGAGAATGACCATGGTACTTAGAGGCATGTCACTTAGGAGATTCACTAAGTGACATAGGATGTTGTGGTTGAAACATTCTCTATGAATATCAGACGATTGTAGAACTGATCTTAATGTTTCAATACTTGTATCAATATGATACTAAGTGACAACACTCGAAGAATGGATAATGATGGAGCATAATCATAAAATCAGACGATTGTTGAGCTGTTCTTAAAGTTCCAAGAACTTGTATCAACTGGATACAGTGTCACAACAATGTTTGAAGACCATGCATTGTATTGACAATGCATGAGGAGATATGATCCATCCAAAACTACTGAGTGGATGAAGTTGATTAAAGATTTCCATGCAGTATCTCCTAGTGCATGTGAATGTGAAGAAGATCCAACTTGATCTCTGATTAGATCAATGAAGAACATTGAAGAATTATGTGATTCAGGAGTTCGGTTGATGAAGAAGAAACCTTTGGAATTCACTCCTAAGTAATGAATATATGTTGAGGAGATTTGAGGAATTCTAATGAAGAAGAGAAGGGAAGAAATGAAGAAGAGAAGGGAAGAAATGAAGAAGAAGAGTTGTGGCATTTGGCATTTGAACATGGTCACTTTGTTTTTACACAAAGGACTTGTTCTATACATAAGCAAAAAAAATAGCCACCAAGGAAGGCCAGCCGAGGGTCATCACCCAAGTCTCATGTGGGACTTGAGGTCACCATGACCATGGGGAACCCTCAGGCCAAGGCAGCATATCCCTGAGGCAGGAAGGTCGGGGCCGTGTATAAACCCCGAGGCCACGCGGTGATGAAGCCCGCACAGCGTGAGCGCGAGGAGCGCGCCCGTGACATGCATAGTGGGCGCATAGCACGCCCGCGAGGAGCAGAGGTGGGCGCAAGAGCGCGCCTGCAGAGAGAACACGGTGCGGGGCGGCACCGTGGAGGGGGAAGTGCAACTGAGCGTTGAAAGGGACCGCTAGGTTGATAAGCCGCGGAAAAACCGCGCTCCGTTTCGATGTGGGACGCGGAAAAATTTCCAGGAGCGCATCCTGGCCGCACGATTGATCGCGCGCCAGATCTCGGCCACACATCTAATCTGCCGCGGCCCATCCTGATCGTGGCCATCCAAATCTTTGATCTGACGGCTCCCCGTCCATCCTCAACCTCAAGCCAGGCCGCTGCCACCCGCGAGCTCCGTTCGAACCAGAGGCCTCCCCGATGACGGTTTTTGAGTTCCCAGCCACCTCCGAGCAAACCGAGACCTCCATTGAGCTCATCTAGACCTACCGAACACGATCATGCGTTAAAATGACTCTGCATGCAACAAATGAGGATTTTGAAGTTCGGACGAGGCAAGCAACGCTGCCGAGGCTGTGAAGGGTTTATACCTTTGCATGGATTGGAAGAGAAGAGGCCGTGCATGCGTTCTAAGTCGCATGCACGTAGATAAAAATAAAAAGAGAAGAACCCGCAGAGAACCGAGGAGCAAGTTTAAGATTTGAAAAAATCATGAAGATCCGAATACTTCGGGGAGTTTGAATTTATATCCACGCGGATTGAACGAGATGCCTCTGCCTATATAAAGAGAGGCCTTGCTCTTGAATTTGCTTGCTGATCCTTTGTAGAAAATCCGAAGTCCCGTGAGAAGCACTCTATGCCTCGCGAAGTCGAAGCCCCGCGCAGCACCCTGCGCGACAGTGAAGCCCGGAGCACCCCTTGCTCCGCGAGGTTCCTTTTGCGCACTCCTTGCGCGAAAGAAGAATGGTGAAGTGTCCCCTGCGCGCTACCTCTTTGCGCGACAGGAAGGAGAGGTTGGGCAGCGCGACCTTGCGCGCTCCCTCTGTGCACCGCGCCCCCTGTGCGGCAGTGGTGCTTGTGCGACCCGCGGCTGCCCCTTGCAGTGAGATCCTGCGCACCTTGCACCTTGTGCTTGTGCATTTGAAGAAGGCAGTGGGGTGTTGCACCTTGTGCGGCCCTTGCCAGTGCACCTTGTGCGGCTGTGAGGAGAATAAGGGAGTTCGGGTTGTGAAGTGTATAACACACCTTGTGTGTGTGTACAAGGAGAACCCAAGACTTGGCCGTGTGTGTGCATAAGGAGGAAGACCACACCATTTGTGTGTGTGCAAAGTGGACAAGAACACCTACGGGCCAAGTGTGTGCAAGTGATGTTGGCCAAGCTCAAGTGTGTGCAAAAGTGAAAAACAAAGTTTGTGTGCAAAAAGACAAATAGGCCGAACCTTAGTGTGTGTGCAAACTAAAAGTACACACTAAGAAGAAGGAGAATAGGATTCACACACTAAATAACAACACACATTTAAGTGTGTGAACAAATTGGATAAAGTGTGTGAAGAGTTGAGAAGGTGTGTGCTTAAAGTGTTACACCCTTTGTGGGTTTACTGCACCAAGGAGAAGAATAAGGGGAGTGCATGCTTACATGCATGCACATGCACACTTGAACAAAGATAAATCAGGTTGTGTGCAATTGAGTTGTCCAAGTCCAGGAGTTCTTGAAGAGTTTTGAGAAGCCATGCAATCAGTGCATGAGGATTCAGAGTTGCCATGCATTCAGTGCATGAAGTTGAATTCCTGTGAGACTGGACCAGACTGAAGTTAAAGATATCAGTTTTCTGAGTATTCAGTAGTTGGAGAGAGGCCAGGTCATCCTTAGAAGAAGGAGATAAATCCTGAGCAAGACGAGAAGACCTGATCAACTCAAGTGATCAGAGGTACAGAGCAAGGCCAGCAGCCTTTATCCCAGGCTGCTGAAGTTACTTGAAGAAGCTTAAAGTGAAGAAGAGCTACTCGTGTGACTCGAGGAGCCAGGAGAAGCCCCCTGTGAGACTCAGGGTGGAAGAAGTCTTCAGTGGGATTCTGGAGCAGGCCAGTGGGACTCTAGTAACACTGTGAGACGCAGTATAAAGACCCTCCTGTGGGACTCAGGAGAGATACAGTGGGATACTGTATCGACCATTGTAATACTAACATATTATAATGGGAGAAACCATGTTGGGGCGTATAACCAACATGGCAAGGACGTAGGCCTTTGGTGCCGAACCTTGTAAATCCTTGTGTCCAGTGCCTTTACATTTACTGCATCACTCGAGGAAAGGCTGAGAGATACAAGAAGAGTGGATCGAGGCTTTAACCAGCCATAAAGGTTTAATTGATAAAGAATCAATTAGTAAAAAGTTTTAAGGGATCACTGATTCACCCCTCCCCCTCTCAGTGATTCACACTGATCTGGGCACTTCAGATCCCAACTCCCAAACACATTTTAGGACCATATTAAATGAAATACCATATCCTAATAAATTCGATTCTGAAAAAAAATTAGTTCAATACAACCTTTTTAATATATCACTAGTTTTGTGTAATAGATGAAAAAATGTGCTTGTTATTTATTTAATTAAAAAATATATAATTAAAACATTGAGAAGAAAAAAACCTTCGATTCCTGAATTTTATCAAAAAATTCAAGACAATATTCTAAGATCAATTTAATCATAAAATATTTTCATTATGGCCTTTATGTTGGTTAAAATTATTATTTTTCTTATTAAAAAAACAAACAAACCACATATGTAAATTTACAAACTCTTGAACCTAAAATTTCAAATATCCATAACAAATATTCCTTCAAAACATTTTGTTCTTCAAAATCCCAACTCAACCTTATGACCTTAAAAAATAAAAAATATGAAAATTAAAAAATAAATTATATGATATCTTGTATGAGATATAACTTTAAAATGACTAAAGTCAAAATTGAAATAGGTTTACAAAGAATTACAAGATTCTTGATATAACCTGTGTTTCATTTAATTGTTTATAAACCCAACTAGAAACATAAATTCTATTATCAAGGAAAGTAAAAAGGTAATAAACCGGGAAAATTTTACCTCATTTATAAATACTACTATCATTTTATATCTTTTTAGCTATAATCCCATTTATTTATTGAATCAATGTAATATATTTCCCTTATAGAAAATGTGGATTTTGATCCCTCATATTATCGTCAAAAAAAACTTAAATCTAGAAAATGATTTCAAGGGATACCACATACCACCATGTCATATTATATTTCTCGAGATATTTTCTCCTCAATGTGGGAATAAAACATACATCATTTTCTAACACTACCATAAATAAAAACATTCTTGGAATTATTATTGCATTTATAAGAATCCTCACCAAGAAAAAACACACAACAAAACAATGAATTATAACACATCATTATATTTGATTAAAATGTACACTAATAGAATTTATAAAAGATTGAAATAATGGATACACATCATATCCCTTTTATATATAAAACATAACTTAAAACCCCATCCCCACTTTTGGATTCCACCATAACGTGAATCCTTTCAAATAAATTTATGTGATTCTCATATTCCTTAGAAATAAAAAGTGAACAAACATCACTCGGAATTAAGGTTGATACCATTATATTTATAATAATAATTCTAGGATATTTTGATAAATGCCTTAATATTATATAAAATATTATTAAAAATAAATAATAAATATAAACTTAGATATATTTATCACTACCATTTTACCTCATTTTAATAATGATAATAGTTCCATACTTCCACTTTTTTTCTTATAGTCACGATGGTTGTATAATATATCAATGTTAGTTTTTATCCAAAATATATATAACTTAAGTCTCAAAAAAATGGTTTAATCAGTATCATTGTACCTATATTAGTGGATGAAAATAATACCATTAAAATCGATAAGGGAGAATTTTCAAAATTTCATCACACATGGGTGTCTATGTTTCCTAATAATACACCCCATAGAAGAAGATTATTTTTATAATCCAAATCATATGAAGTAAATATAATATTAATAACCAATTTTTTTTTCATAGACCCTAAAAAGTATCATAATAAATAATTTTATCCCAACTTTGATTGAATAAAATTATATCCAAAGTAATTCTATTTAAATATAACACCTTCGTGGTTTTTATCAAGACCAAAGTCTAACAATATACACCATTGATAATATATTGCACACTTTTGATAATTTGGAACAATAATATTGATATCATAATGTTTTCATCTTAAAATTATTGAATCATAAGTGAAGCATTCTCTAATCCCATCCAAACAACCCTATTAGTATTCTATCATTCAAAAAAATGTTAGATCGTAAATCAAAATCTAATAGCTGCACTATAATATTTGTTTTAAAAAATTCATAATTAACGCAATCATATAGATTGTATGAAAATATAAATACATGCTACACTAAAATTATCTCCATTCAAATCATATAACATGACATATAAAAGTATTTCGGGAGGTGACACAATTGTTTGATGTCCTCTAGAAACTCATGATCACTCTAAATGAGTCCTCAGTATGTCATCACTCTGCACATCAATAAAATGAATCTCCTCATATCAAAATTTATATTATATAGATGTAATATATTTTTTTTCAAAACATATCAATCAATTAATCTATCTATAATTAAACTTCACATCTAATTTTTCTCAAAAGAATTATAACATGCACCGTACAATCAAGTTTCTCATCTCTGAATCCCAATGATCATCATCCACAAGAAATTTTCCAACTATGAAACAATATCATTGTAAAAAGATACATAATAGATAAAAATTCTCTCAATAATAGAAAACATCCTAAAATATCATATAAGAAAAGATTTTTCACATAGAATCAGGCTCAAAAAATTAGGTAATAATTGAACAACATATCTCTAATAACCCCTCATCAAGACTAGTTTTATCATATTATAAAGAAAGATCAGTCTAACGTATGTTAATAGGTGTAGACCCATAATATCTAGGACCCTAGATTATGTACTCTTCCACATCATGATTAATCATGGGTGACACATAGATTTATTTAGACCCATTTTTTCACAACACATATAATTCCATCCAATTTTACACAAGATACATTATCATATTCGTAAGAATTATAAAATTAAGATATGTTCTTTGAATGATGATTAGATAAAGTTTTATGTGAATATAATAAATTTCCAATATATATATAAAATAATATTTCCCCTATCACAAGAAATAACTCAAATAGTTTATATTTTAAATGTTTGTGATTCATGTACCAAAAAATTTGTACACTAAAATAAAGGTTATAAGTATTCGAGTAAGTCAGAAGACAAAACAAGTCTTTGTATATGAATGAATAGATGGACACACCATATATGGTTATCCTTACCAAGAAAATAAAATTCTGATACCTTAAACTTAATTTCCTTAGTTTTTATAAACCCAAAAAAAAATATTGAACTGAAAACTCCACCCTATATTTCAATAATTATTTTTATATAAATCAATCATGAATAGTCCTCAATGAGACACCTCTATAGGGTGGTTAAAAAATGATAGTGATAATTGAATCCAATATTTAATAGTCTATAATTTGAGTAGTATAATCGATGATATAAATATTTCAAATTGGAGAAATTTACATTTACAGAAAAAAATATAATAAAATAAAAATTAAATACAAAACTCTAGATAATAAGTAATTAATGATCAAATGATATTATAAATATTGTATAATGGATGAATGTTCTATCATGTAACCAAATAAATAAATAAAACTAATCGGAAAACAACCACTTAACATCAATATGTAAATAAAAAACATCCCATATACATCCTTGTTAAAACAATTGATCCCCAAACACAGACAACCTACGTTCAATCCTTGTTATCAAGAAAAATCCACCTAATATCTCCTATAAAATTACTATATGATACTATATGTAAAATTGGGGGTGATTATATCTATATACTCAATTAGTAATACTAAAATGATAAACATACACTCTAATACCATGTATATAGAATTTTAAATGAAAAAAATCATAACATGTACTTTATTACTATTAGATTCCATGTTTTGTATGGGAGTTTGAATTCCATAGGAACCTCAAGTGTTTGTTCAGTGGCTAGACCAAATATCAAACTGATCTTCGGAAAAGAATTATGAGTGTTTTTTTCCTTAAAGTGTTTTCATGGATATGTTTTAGGGACCTAGAGGAGTCTTGGGATCATGGATGGGTCTTGGGAGATTAAAGATTCAAAACAACAATTTTGGGAGAAATATCCTGGCATGAATGGTTAGTGCATGATTAATGATAACCATACCACTCAACAATGTGGTCTATTTTATATAGGCACAAGGCATGTAAATTTGTATTTCCCTAAAAATCACATGGATGGATACAATGAATTTTAGACATGTATCAGATTTGGTTCATGGTTTTGGAAACCATGTGTTGTAACAATGTGAGGTTGGGGTGCATTCAAATAGTGGTTATTCATATTTGCTGCCATATTTTACAAACCGGTTGTCCAAATAATGGTATTATTTTAACTAGGAAAATTGAATAATTGTTTTCATCTTCCCTTATAAGTTTTCACCCTCTTTTTCTTCCCTCTTTTGACCAAGATATCCAATGAGCGTAAACTCCTCTTCCTCCCATCCTCCATGGGAGATCTCATTTGATCTTGGTATGTTTCACTCATTATCGAATTTATGATTTGATTCTAAGAGTAAACATACCTACTTTCTTAGTTTCTATTACTGTAAACATTCCCCAAATTACTTTCATGGGATATTCCCTATTGCTATGGGTTTTTTATTATTTATCATTTTCTCTCATTTCAGATCAAATAAATGATTGATTCTAATTGGTGGAATCTACCTAAGCTTGAGGTAGGTGGTTTATATCATTTTTTCTAATAGTATTTATTTTAATAAAATATTTCTTTGGGTCAGACAACAATAATTGTAAAAATTCCCCTTAATATTTGTAATTATTTAAATTTCATTACCTAAATACTGACCAAGAAGTTGTACGGTCATCCTTTACAGTATTGGATATAGCATCCCACCTTTTTAATACAAAATTTTTTATTACATTTTACATACAGAGGATCTTTAAAGTCTAGTGTCTTGGAAATCAGAAAGTTAATACATGACGACATAAAAAATTATTCTTAAACACTTGAAAGGCTTATTCATTGTTCATCCTAAGTTCATTACAAAATCTCATAACCTAGGAGCATACATCAAAGGAAATGGTGAGAAGAAGGCCCAGTAAGGGAAACAAGAGAAAAATTTTTCATGTGAACTTGAGATACATCAATAAATTCATGATAAATAACTTTAAGGCGTGAGAAAGAGATCATGAGGCATATCATATAAAAAATAACGTTTTTCATAACTTGAAGATGTGGTTAAAACATTTAACTTAGACAATCATTTCCGTATCACCAAGGTCCATCCCCAAGGTGTCATTAAAAAAAATTACCAAGCTTATTCACCAAGGTATCATTAAAAATGGTCATCTCTAGAGATTAAGTCTTTAAAAAATGCATTGAAGCGGTATCAGGGTGCACCTTTAATTTGTCTTTATTATCATGTGAACCACATATATCATCATCAAATATTTCATAAATAACTCATATAGCTTAAAATAAATGGGTTTCATTTCATAATCATATCATTTTAAAAACTTCTTTAAAGACATGATTTTTATGTCACTTTAAACCCACGGAAAAGAAAAGTGGGTTTCATGTATGTAAATCCAAGAATTAAAATAGAACATTTTGATATATATGTGAATAAATCTATATAATAAATATATTTGAGTATTAAATTAATAAAATAAAAGAATTTGATAAAAAGAGAGTGACATTTTGAGACGAAACTTCTCCGGCACAATGACTGTGTTACAGGGTTTTAGAAAACATTGAAAAGAGAGGGGACATGGGTCACCCACTCATAAATGATCCATATAATAATATAGGGACAGAATATAAAGGATATAAGAACATGGTAATTAAATTTTAAAGACATTCCATATGAAATGAAAAAATTGAAAGGAAGACAAAAATAAGATTTCTCTAATAAAAATTAGGCAGCCTAACGGCGTCACTTAAAACTTCAAAAAAATGAATTGATGAGATTAAATAGAGTATCACATCACGTGAACATAAAAATACAGTATGATTAATATAGAGATCATACCCCAGCATGGAAAAAAGGAAATTGAAAGACTTGACATGATTGTAGAGCTTTGAAAATGGGAAGTGTGAAAGAATCCCTTACAAAAATTCGACAGCCTAACAACGCCACTTAAAAATTCATAAAATGAAATGATGAGAGTAAGAGGGTATCTCTCATAATATGAACATGAAAAGGGAAGTAGGAGGAATATATAAGAACATCCCCCAACAAAAGAACATGTATCTTGGAATAAATGACATAAAAGAGAATACTTGAAAAGAAAGAGAGAGGTAGGATCCCTTACCTTGAAGAGTAACTTCAAAAGCATGACGGTCAAGACCTTGGAAGGCTTGAGGGAACATTAGGAGGACTCCTTGGGAGGTAAAGAATCCAGAACTTTGTTGGGGAGGATTTTTAAATTATGTTAATGAGGTAGAGGCTTGGTATTTATAAGAGAAGTGAGGGGACAAAGCATTAATTGCCAAGGGACACCTCATCAGTGGTTTTGGAAAAACCATGGGCTTGCCCATGGTATTTTCCCATGGTATTGACCACTTGGGACACATCATACCTTATATTACTATTAATAAGTCGACCAGAATTATTTCATAATCATTACATCCTTAATGATGTCATTAAACACCCGAATGTTAAAAACTGTAATTTCACTATTCACAGAAAATTCAATTTTCTCAGAAAAATCCCAAAATTTCACCGTAACCAAATATCGATGCTTTGATTTCAAAAATGAACTCCATTTTATGAAAATAATTTTCTAAATATTTATAATTTAATTTTTAAATCAAAACACTATTCACTGAAAATTCAACTATTTCTGAAAAATCCCAAAAATTCACCTTAACCAAATATCGATGCTCTAATTTCAAAAATGAACTCCCTTTTTCAAAAAGAATTTTCTAAATATTTTTAATTTAACTTTTAAATAAGAAACACTATTCACCTGAAAAAACTAATACTTACCCAATAATTTCTGGAACAGTTATTTGCCTATTTTATTGAATCACATTACTTAATCAAGGTGCCTAAATTATATTAATACTTTCTTTTAGTGAGATTAATAATCCATTTGGTCACATAACTAATCCTAAGTGTAAAATCACTATTCATAATTTACTATTCACAAAAATAAGTTGATCTTATCATATTCTAAATTTCATACTGAACACATTTCCAGAAGACCATTTTTTGAAAATCATTACACATCATTAATTATTTTAGGATTACATAAATATTTAAAAATATACCCTTTTTCCAAAATTCATCAATAATATGCATACTATATTTATCCGGACATTTAAAAATTCACAAACTTCACCATAAGAAGAAATAAAATTATTTATTTAAATCAAAGGATTACACAAGGCAGTTACGGTCTCGTTACATAGCCCCTTATAACACCAGCATGGGACCTTAGAGTAAGGTGTGCTAGGGTAATAGAATCTTGGGGTGGCTTGGACAACATTACACGAGTAGTGATTTCTATTAGCTTGAACTTCTCACGAAGGCAATTCCGTTCCTACTTCACATGATGAAGTTCGGCTTGGGTTTGGTCCAGAGCAAAGCCCAAAGGTGCTACCTACTTCCCGAGTTCAATCAGATGGGCTTCGATTGGCCCGAGACTACTGGATGGGGCCATCAAATATTCTTTCTATATTAATTAATCAAGATCACTTGTATTTATATACAATAATCGCAATATTTAGTTTCCAACGGTCATATTGACCAACAGTCATATAACAGTCGAAACCCAACGGTCTTATTTTAATTATACTCATTTTATTAAATGAAAAAGTTTGATGAGTATAAAATAAAATAACACAAAAAGTTAGGAAACAAAATTTATTCAAATTATCGGGTCGTTACAATCTTCACCACTTAATAAATTGTGTCCTCGTAATTTTAAAATTGGGCTTTGAAATTTTGTTGAAAGTCCCACATTGAAAAAAGAGTCAATAAAACTATTACTTTAAAAGAAAGAAAGGGAAGTATAAAGGTCACTCGAGTTAACCCATACTAGGATTCCATGTAGGAAAACATGGATATGGAAGAGAAAACAAAGGGTCTAGTTCTGATGGAGAGTGGTAGAAAACTTGATTAGGAGAAAATTAACCACAAGTGGATAACAAAATTAAGATTTACTAAATGATATTTGAATACCCAGTAGGAAATTTAAACCAACAATATTTTTGTTTTACATTCCTTTTCATAATTTTGAGATATTCATTTACTACATAGAATAAAACATAAGGAAATGTATTTACCTTCATGTAGAGTTTCATCCATTAATAAGTTTACACCAAGAATAATCTTTTCTCAAAACAATGAGCATTCAAAAGGACTTGGTCTCATCAAAAGCACAAGAATCATCATCTAGAGAATCACATAATCCTCAAAAGAAAAACTATATTTTCCCTTCTCTTTAGTGAATTAATAAAACTAAAAATGTTATTACGAGATCATATAATCCACTAAAAAGATAATCCTTTATAAAAAGAAATATGACTATTAATCTCCAAAATTCAACAAAAGTACCCAATGTTAAAGAAAGACCATTCAATACACAATCATCCTTAAAATTCTTCAGAATAATCCAAACTAAGATTGGAACCCAATACTCAGAAGGATTTTAATCACATAGTCTTCCCCAATAAATCTTAACATTTATCTCCAAATAACAATGACTACTATTAAAGTCTCATACTAAAGTGTAATTAACCTATTCACATATTCTCTATGATAGGTTCACCATTTTCCAGAAATCACCCAAATCACCATATGTCCACAATAAATAAATAAATTCTTCAAAAAAATTCAACCATTCCTCCTCAATTTAAATCTTATAGTATTTTATTTCCCTTAGGCATATAGTACTCCAAAAGAGAAAACATCATCCAAAATAACCTTTATCGTTTAATCACCAAATTATTTTCCTATACAAAGGATATCCATTTGATAAAACATAAGTTTCCAAAATCAACTTATTATTGATCCATAAAAATAGCAGGTGCATTAGTCAGTCTGAAGGGCATAACAACAATCTCATAATGCCCATATCTTGATCGAAAGGTGGTTTTTGGAATATCATCATTCTTCACACTCGATTGATGATAACCAGAATGAAGATCAATCTTAGAGAAGAATTGAGTCCAAAGAAGTTGGTCAAATAAGTCATCAATTCTTGGAAGAGAGTATTTGTTCTTCACTATGACCCCATTCAGTTATCTATATTCAATGCATAGCTGCATCGATCCATCCTTCTTCTTCACAAAGGGAACCGGTGCTCCCCAAAGAGACACACATGCTCGGATAAACCCATTCTCCAAAAGATATTGGAATTGTTTATTTAATTCCTATAGCTCCACATTTTACATCCTATAGGGGGTCTTTGACATAGGATGAGATCCATCTACGAGTTCAATGGAGAACTCTACCTCTCTTTCTAGTGGAGGACTGGGTAACTCCTTAGGATATACATCAATGTATTCCTAGACGATGGGGAAATTTTCTAAAAGAATAAATCTTTCATGAGAAACTTATTTCATTTACGAATCTTTTAACTAAAAAGGATATTATGTCTTAAAACTTCATGATTAGACAATTACATTTTTCTATAATTCTTTCTTAATGATTCATAAAAAGCTTCTGATTAACCAAACATATCCCCTGGGAGTGTCATAACCAAGAGTGTATCAAGGCCCATTATCATGTACTAGTTCTCGTTCGAGTCTACCTCAAAGTGGTGTTTTCAGGTTTTACCCCTATATACATCTATGCCAGATCCACCTCTACCTGCTCGTATCTAGACAGAGATGGATTTGATTGATAAACCAATTACTCAATACTCACCAAAATACCAGGAAGTTTTCCTATATATAAACTTTTCTATAGGGTTCTTCCTAAATTTTTCACAACCTAATTTCCATAAATAACTAAACTATCCTTTGATACCAACTATATAATCCTGCCTTTTTAATACATAACTTTTCATTACATTTTACATACATAGGATCTTTAAAGTCTAGTGTCTTGGAAATCAGGGACTTAATACAAGATGACATAAAACATTCTTCTTAAACACTTGAAAGGATTCTTCATTGTTCATCCTAAGTTCATTACAACATCTCATAACATGGGAGAATACATCAAAGGATAGGGTGAGAAGAATGCCCGTAAGGGAAACAAGAGAAACATTTTTCATGTGAACTTGGGATACATCAATAAATTCATGATAAATAAATTTAAGGCATGAGAAAGTGATCATGAGGCATATCATAAAAAAAATTACATTTTTCATAACTTTAAGATGTGGCTACAACATTTAACTTATACAACAATTTCCGTATTACCATGGTCCATCCCAAAGGTGTCATTAAAAAAATTAGCAAGGTTATTCACCAAGGTATCATTAAAAATTGTCATCTCTAGAGATTAAGTCTTTACCAAATGTGTTAGAGTGCTATAAGGTCTCACCCTTAATTTGTCTTTATTATAATGTGAGACACATATATCATCATCAAACATTTCATAAATAACCCATATAGCATAAAATAAATGGGTTTCTTTCATAATCATAACATTTTAAAAACTTCTTTAAAGACAAGGTTTTTATGTCACTTTAAACCCACAGAAAAGAAAAGTGGGTTTCATGTATGTAAATCCTAGAATTAAAATAGAACATCTTGATATATATGGGAATATCCCTGTAGAATAAATATCTTTTAGTATTTACTTAATAAAATAAAATAATTTTAGAAAAAGAGAGACATTTTGAGACGAAAATTCTACAGCACAACGACTATGTTACTGGATTTTAGAAAACATTGAAAAGAGAGGGGACATGGGTCACCCACTCATAAATGATCCATAAAATAGTAGAGGGACATAATATAAAGAATACAAGAACATGGTAATTAAATTTTAAAGACATACCATATGAAATTAAAAACTTGAAAGGAAGACAAAAATAATATTTCTCTTATGAAAATTCAGCAGCCTAACGACGTCACTTAAAACTTCAAAAAAATGAATAGATGAGATTAAATAGGGTCTCCCATTATGTGAACATAAAAGGACAGTATAATTACTATATAGATCATAGCCCAGAATGAAAAAAAGGAACATGAAATACTTGATATAAAAGTAGAACTTTGAAAATGGGAAGAGTGAAAGAATCTCGTACAAAAATTCGATAGCCTAACGGCGCGACTTAAACATTAATAAAATAAAATGATGAGAGTAAGAGGGGATCTATAGTGACCAAATATTTTTTAAAGTAAATTACTTTATTATAAATATGACATAATCACATTAAATACTAAGTGCTATGCGACCCTTAAAACACAAGTTTGTCACTTATGTGATGCGAATTTCAAAAATCCGACATACACAGTCGCGATCAGTAAGTTATTTAGAGTCCAATAAGAAAAACTTAATTTTTGGTAAATAGTAACCTACCATTATGAATAGTAACATACCGTTATGAATAGAGATACACCCTAATGAATAGTAACCTTACCTATGATAATATATAAATAATATTCAATTTGAAAGTATGATATACCTATCTTTTAGAATAAGTTAATGAATGTTTTAAAACTGGTTTTTGATAATAAGTTATGATTTTAATTAAATATTAAATTAATAATATTTAGAAAATTAATTTTGAAAATGGACTTCATTTTTGTATTCAACACGTCAAAAAATGGTTAGGTTGAATTTTTGGGATTTTTCTGAAATACTTGATTTTTTGATGAATAGTAAAATACTGCAATTTACCGTATATATACATTATAAGCTAAATAGAAAATTACTAGCATCATGGATGATGTCACCACACTTAATCCGAATTCACATGATACAATTACTATTATTGTTCATGGAATAATTACTATTACTTTTCTTGTGATGAAATAATAAATTAATGAGTTTTATATTAAGAAATCCCCTCTCTCCTCCACTATAAAACCCCCTCTTACCCCATCTTCCAATCACTCCTCCCAAGACTTTTTCATTCTCCAAATTCTGTAAAAATACACTTCCAACCTCATATCCCACGTCTAGAAAGATTTAGTCTCATTAAAAGACCAAAACCTCTCCCATAAGGAGGTTCTCAAGGAAGATTGGTTCAAGAGGTAAATTCCTCTTTTCAATTCTTTGTCTTTTCTTTCAAGTTCATTTGTTTTCTTTTTCTATTACCTCTCTTTATCCAAATTTTCTGATGAATACATTAACTCATATGTACTATAATATTTTCATGATAGTGGAATAAGTTATCATCATCTCCCCCTTTTTACCTTCTTTTATACTAGTAGCAAGAACACCATCCGATATGTGTCAATTTTACACATTCAAGGACTATGGACTTTCGATTTCTTTTATAATTATAAATTCAGGTCATGAAACCATTCTTGTTATGGTTGAACCATATTATTATATATAATATAACCTATTTAATATTATTTAATCCCTTTGTTCAAATGGTGTTAGGTTATAAATAAAAATGAGTTCGTTGTAATCAAAACCCACAAATTAACCGAAACAATTATAATTAAAGTTCTATATGATAATTCATCCTCGTTCCATGAAACCAAGTTATATAAATGAAAAATAACAAATCTTTATGTTCATAAATAATATATAATTTCAATTCTGGATATTTACATCCATTCCACTTCATTACTTAAAAACAAGTCAACTGAATATGAAAATAAGAGACACGAACACTCCAGAACGACGAAATTCAATACAATAACTTGTCAATAAAGATATAAATGAACTAACCAGAATTATGGTAAACTAAATACATGTCTAATAGGTTCTAAAATAATTTATTAACAGGTATAATTTCATATTCCAGGAGCTTAAGTACAAGAGCGGAACACGTTTGGAGGTAAGGTAAGGGTTTCTTCATCTCACTTCCATTTTCGTGAGATTTTTCATATTCAATACTAATACTTTTTTATGGTGTATGTATACTGAAATTTGATTTAAAATATCATGAATATCTTTATCTTCATGGTATTAAATTTATAATTTTTATATTATTAATTTTTGGGACATACGAATCGTTTGATTACAAAGTGGTAACGGTTTTTCCACCCGAACTTCCATTTTTCATTCGGGATACTTTCATTGTCTAATTACCTCAATGAAATTATTATGTATTGTTATGTACTCATCATATATTCTGTGTGAGTATCATATATATGTGTAAAAACCAGATCCTTTCCTTATTTTATGGATATTTACACATTTTTAAAGGAACATTCAAAGTTGTTTTCAAAATACAAGCCCGATCCAAGGGAATTTCTCAAATTTGTTCCTATTTTCAAGGGCACAATATGATCTATTTTTGGAAACCTTTATCGTTATAAAATCACACATTTTATTATGAAAATACTATCTTTCCTCACATCATGTTTTATACAAAAATATTACCAAAAGAACTCATCTTTTCATAACAAAAGAGTATTTATCCCAAGAATTTCTTAATGATTTTATAAGAGTGTTTTCATCTAATTCAACACACTGGTTGATTCAATGGTATAATTGGGTTTAATAATTTATGAAGTCATCTACCATATTTTATTTAATGGTTTATAACAAACTCTATTGTGGATGTTCTATCCTAAAGCCATTCACCATATTATTCTGAATGGTTAGTGTTTATGTTCAATAATTGGGGAAAGTTTGTTACATTTCATATGATAGGTTCAATATGAATGTATATGTTGTTTATGTTTATCCCAGCTCATATAAGGAATGAATTGGACTTATTATGTGATGGGTGGGTCTCAATATAGCCCCTTGATGCATCAGTAGGTCTCATGAGACAAATAGACATGTAATTGGCCGAGGCCTTTCCCAATGTGATATAGATTTTGGCCGAGGCCTTAATCATTAGACCTCTTGGATGAGGCCCTGACAAAATGTTTCAGAATGTCTGGAATTATGCATTCCATCATTATGAGTTCAGCTATTGATATTTCTTTTGATTATTAGACTAGTAGAATACCCATGATTATGTTTTATTATGACATTATTTACTCAGCTCATATTCCTTCCATAATGTGTTCATGTTTATTATTAAAGGCATGTGTTTTAAATTATTCACCATTTATAATGGTTATATTATCTTCCACTATATTACTTACTCTTAGTGAGAGTTTGAGCTCACCCCTTTCTTCTGTTTCATTTTCTCAGGACATGAAGAAGTATTTTATGAATGACTTGCAAGCATAATATAGGAGATGTAATGACTCTAGGGGAATAAATTAGTGTTGTTTTTCTTTTCCTTATGTAAAGTTGAACTGATGTATGTATCTTGTTTCCAATAATACTAAACTCCTTGGTCCTTCGGGATTCGTATTCCTTATATGTATTTCATCATAATCAAACAAGGCACCGGCTCCAGGCAACTGGGTTCGGGTCCTTTTAGTTGGTATCTGAGAATGTTTTGTAAAATACATGGAAACTAGATTTAGAAAACGTAGAATTAGAAAAAAGTACCTAAGTTAGTCTTTGAGGATATACATACAATAAAGTCATGGAATTTTGGTAAGGAATAGATTATGTGGATCATTCAAGCTATACATCCCTGTCTGGATACGAGCAGGTAGAGGTGGCTCTGGCACAGATGTATCTAGGGGTAAAACCCGAAAACACCGCTTTAAGATAGACTCGAATGGGAACTAGTGCATGATAACGGGCCTTGCTGTACTCTTGGTTATGCCACTCCTGGTGGATATTCTTAGGATAATTCACATTTTTTTTACAATCCATTATGAAGGATTGAAATGTAAAATATTCCTCAATGAAACCATATTTGTTAATATGGGATTAGCCATTCGTAGGATCTCAATTTCATTCTAAGTATTTTGTTAAGTTAAGATTATACATTATGATTCATAACCCAATCTTGTGTACGCAATTATCTAGAGATGGTGCCAAGTGGAAGGAATGGAAACCACACAAACACACATGTCCCTTGTATGGATTTTACTCCGATGAAAGATAATGTTGTTGGCTCTGGTGCAGTGTCTAGTGCCGAGAAACTCATAACTATACTGGGAAAACTTACTTAGGTTATGAATAATAACCTTACTTTTATGGAGCATCTGGATCCACCACATGGAGGAGCTATGCTAGATCGCTTTATCCTATAACAACCTTCATCGTTCAATGGGACTACAATCTATTTAGTAGTAGAGCAGTGGATATGTTTCCTCAAGAAGATATTTCTCGCATTAGGATGTAATGAAAGAGAGAAGGTTGTCATGGTAGTATATCGTCTATTGGGAGATGCAGATCAATGGTGGACATTAATCAAAAACACAAAGGAGGAATAAATAGAAGAGATGGAATGGAGGGATTTTAAGGAAATATTCTTAGAAAAATATTTCCCTCATGAACAAAGAGCAAATATGGAGAGGAAATTATTGAATTTGAGGTAAAAGGAGGATGAAAATGTTTCCAAGTATGAATCCAACTTTACAAGGCTGGAAAGACATGTTTTGGACTGCATAAAAAATCCAAGGAGCAAAATCGATCGATTATTTGATGGCCTAAAGCCATTCCTTCGGCAGGCACTGATCTCCCAAAAATATTCATCATATGAGGACATAGTTTCATGTACTATCAAGACCAAAAAAGAATTCTCTAAGTCTTATAACTTTAAGGGAAAACAAGAAAAGAAGAGGGATGCTGAAAACCATGGAAAAGGAAATAATGTAACATGGAATTATAGAAGAGTTGAATTTCCACCATGTGACAATTGTGAAAGGAAACACCCTGATAAATTCTTAAAAGGAAAAGGAGTATGCTAAAAATGTGGTCAGAAAGGCCATCTTGCTCGTGATTGAAAAGGAAAGAAGGAAGCCAATGATGTTCGATGCTATAATTGTCAGGAGATGGGGAACTATTCTAATAATTGTCCAAAAAGTCAAGGAAATATGCAACAGAAGAGGCCAAGGGAGAAAGGAAAAGAATATGCGATCACAACTGTAGAGGTTGAAGTTACGCATGATGTGGTGGCAGGTACTTTGATCGTTTCCTCAAGCTTAGACAATGATTTATTTGATTTTAGATCATTGCATTGTTTCATATCTTCCCATTTTGCTAAGAAAATTAGATATTTCCAATTTGATTTAACAAGGGAGTTGTCAGTCAAAACTCTTAAGGGAAGTATCATTGCTACAATGTTCTGTGAATCAGTTCCCATTAGGGAATATAAATGTTCATTATCTGTTGAACTCATCGTCATACCCATGATTGAATTTGATATAATCCTCGGAATGGATTTTCTCTCAGACCATGAGGCAAAAATTTATTGTAAGAAGAAGGAGGTTATGATTTTTGATGACGATGATAAAGAACACCTTATATTTAGAGAAGAATCGTCATCACCTAATTCTTATCTAGATCCACCCCCAGTAGCTCAAATAAATTCAATTATTGGGGAGGAAGAAAATTAAATAACTGTGGGTGAGGAAAGGAATGTTCAAATAGAGTTTGTACCTATTGTGAGAGAATATGTTGATGTGTTTCTAGAAGATTTACCTGGACATCCTCCAGAATAAGAAATTGAGTTTTCCAGTGATTTAATTCCTGGTTCAAGGCCCATATCAAAGACACCTTATAGAATGGACACTATGGAATTAGTGGAACTAAAGAAACAACTAGAGGAATTGAGTAATAAGGGATTTATATGCCCTATTATTTCTCGATGGGGAGCCCCTGTCCTTTTTGTTAAGAAGAAATATGGATCTATGAGGTTATGTATTGACTACAGGGAGATCAATGCCATAATAATAAAGAACAAGTATCCACTACCTTGCATTGATGATTTATTTGACCAACTGCATGGAGCTCAATAATTTTCAAAGATTGAACTTCGATCTGGATATCATCAGTTGAGTGTGAAGAAGGAAGACATTCCGAAAATAGCATTTTGAACCAGGTATAGGTATTACGAGTTTACAGTAATGCCTTTTGGATTGACTAATGCACCCCCTGTCTTCATGGATCTAATTAACAGAGTTTTCAAGGAATATCTCGATAACTTTGTAGTGGTATTTATTGATGATATCTTGGTATACTCCAAAAGGTATGAAGATCATGAAAATCACTTGGGCATTATCCTGAAGACTCTTAGAAGACATGAATTATATGGGAAGTTTAGAAAGTTTGAATTATGGCTTCAGGATATTTCATTTCATAGCCATAGTCTCTCTAAGGATGGAATCCTAGTTGATCCTGCAAAGACAATGACAATCAAAGATTGTCCCACGCTAACAAACATAACTGAGGTACGCGGTTTTATTGGCTTAGCAGGTTATTATCGACATTTCGTACATGAATTTTTCCCGACTAGCTAACCCTCTAATGAAGCTCACATGTAAAGAGGCTAAATTTGTTTGGAAAAAACATTTTGAATAATTTTTCGAAGAACTAAAGAGAAGATTAGTCAATGCTCATATATTGACTCTACCATCGGGGAATGATGAGTTTGTTAGTTATAGTGATGCTTCAAAGAAAGGACTTGGTTGTGTCCTTGTGCACAATGATAGGGTTAATTCTTATACATCACGACAGCTAAAAATTCATGAGCAAAAATATCCTACTCATGATCTTGAGTTAGATACTGTAATCTTTTCTTTGAAGATATGGAGACAATATCTCTATGGGGAAAAATGTGAGATTTATACTGATCACAAGAGTTTGAAGTATATTTTCTCACAGAAAGAACTCAATATGAGGAAAAGGAGATGGATTGAACTACTCAAGGATTATGATTGCACAATACACTACCACCCTGGGAAGGCAAATAAGGTGGTATATGCTTTGAGCAGAAAGGATCATGGAGTTTTGGACAAGATGAGAGTTGAAAGGGATCCTATTTTCATGGATCTAGTAAATATGGATATTGGAATAACCATGGAAGGTGAAACATCAATGCTTTTTTCAAATGGTTTCCAAACCATCTTTACTATAAAGAATAAAAATTTCTCAGGCTGATGATGAGGGGTTTCAAAAGAAGATTAAATCTATGAATGATGGGAGATTGAGTGACTTCGTATATAAAGATGGAATTTTGAAATTTGGGAAGAGACATTGTGTTCCTGATATAACTGATCTAAAGAGGGAATTTTTGGACGATCCTCATAGTTCCAATTTCTCTATACACCATGGTAGCACTAATATGTATAGAGATTTGAAGGAACATTTTTTGTGGGACAAGACGAAGAGGGAGATTGCTGATTTTGTGTCAATATGTATGGTTTGTCAACAACTAAAAGCTGGAAGGCAACAGCCTGGAAGATTATTGCAACCTCTTCCCATACTGAAGTGGAAATGGGATAATATGACGATGGACTTTGTCATGGGACTACCAAAGACTCCTAGAAGGAACAATTCAATATGGGTCATTGTTGAAACTCTTACCAAGTCAGTGCATTTTCTTGCTATAATAGAAGATATACCACTTGAACGTCTAGAAAGATTGTATATTAATGAATCTGTAAGACTTCATGGAGTACCCCTATTGATTTTTTCTGATCATGATACACATTTTAAGTCAATATTCTGGAAAAGTCTTTAGAAGTCCCTAGATACTAATCTTCTTCTGAGCATTTCCTACCACCCACAAACTGATTGACAATCAGAATGGACTATTCAAACATTGGAAGACATGTTGAGGTCTTGTTCACTTGATTTTCAAGGCATGTGGGATCAGAATTTACCTCTCATAGAGTTTTCCTACAACAATAGCTTCCATTAAAGTATACAGATGGCACCCTATGAAGAATTATATGGGAGACGATGTCATACACCAACTTGCTAGGATGATGTTGGTGAAAGAAAGTTCATGGGCCCAGAACCTGTTGAAGAAACAATGGAAAGGGTGAGGATTATCCAGAACCATATCAAAATAGCTCAAAGTAGGAAAAAGAGCTATACAGATAACCGAAGAAAGGATTTGGAGTTTCAAGAAGGTGATCAAGTTTTCTTAAAGTTATCTCCATGGAAGGGTATTATACGATTTGGTAAGAAGGGAAAGATAAGTCCTAGGTACATCGGACCTTTTGAAATTCTGGACTGAATTAGAGCCTTATCTTACCATTTGGCAGTGCCTCCAAGTCTCTTCAAAGTTCACAATGTGTTCCACATGTCAATGTTAAGAAAGTACATGCCAGACCCAACACATGTACTCACTTATAAAGAAGTGGAACTTGAGCCCGATCTATCTTACTGTGTAGAGCCTATCAGGTTTTTTGATACTACAGAACAAGTATTGAGAAATAGGATGACTCGTCTGGTAAATGTTCTATGTAGGAACCATAAGATGGAGGAAGCAACATGGGATCCTGAGGAGCTTATGTTAAAGACATATCCAAATCTTTTTAGGTAATATTTTGTGAATTTCGAGGACGAAATTTTTGTGAGGGGAGAATGTAACGACCCAATATTTTTTAAAGGAAATCACTTTCTTATAAATATGACATAATCAAATTAACTACTATGTGCTATGGGACCCTTTAAACAAATTTTTTTTACTCTTATGATGTGAATTTCAAAAATCCAACATACAGAGTCGGGATCAGTAAGTTTTTTAGAGTCCAATAAGAAAAACTTAATTTTTGGTGAATAGTAACCTACCATTATGAATAGTAACACACCCTTATGAATAGTGATATACCCTAATGAATAGTAACCTTACCTATGATAATATATAAATAATATTCAAGTTGAAAGTACCATATACCTATATTTTAGAATAAGTTAATGAATGTTTTAAAACTGGGTTTTGAAAATAAATTATGATTTTAATTAAATATTAAATTAATAATATTTAGAAAATTAATTTTGAAAACTGGACTTCATTTTTGGATTCTACACATCGAAAAATGGTTAGGGTGAATTTTTGGGATTTTTCTGAAATACGTGATTTTTTTATGAATAGTAAAATACTGTAATTTACCTTATATATACATTATAAGACAAATAGACTATTCCTAGTATCATGGCTGATTTCACCACCCATAATCCTAATTCAAATGATAAAATTACTAATATTGGTCATGGAATAATTACTATTACTTGTCTTGTGAAGAAATTAAAAATTAATGAGTTTTATATTAAGAAATCCCTTCTCTCCTCCACTATAAACACCCCCTCTCACCCCTCTTCCAATAACTCCTCTCAAGCCTTGTTCCTTCTCCAAATTCTGGCCAAATACCCTCCCAACCTTCTCTACCACGTCCAGCAAGATTTTGTCTCATTAAAAGACCAAAACCTCTCCCTTAAAGAGGTTCTCAAGGAAGTTTGGTTCAAGAGGTAAATTCCTCTTTTCAATCCTTTGTCTTTCCTTTCTAGTTCATTTGTTTTCTTTTTCTATTACCTCTATTTATCCAAATTTTGTGATTAATACAGTACCTTATATGTACTATAATGTTTTCATGATAGTGGAATAAGTTATCATCATCTCCCCCTTTTTACCTTCTTTTATACTAGTAGCAAGAACACAATCCGAGATGTGTCAATTTTACACATTCAAGGACGATGGAATTTCGATTTATTTTATCATTCTAAATTCTGGTCATGAAAACATTATTGTTATGGTTTAACTTGATTATTATATATAATATAACCTATTTAAGATTCTTTAATCCCTTTTTTCAAATGGTGTTAGGTTATAAAGAAAAATGAGTTCGTTGTAATCAAAACCCACAAATTAACTGAAACAATTATCATTAAAGTTCTATATGATAATTCATCCTCGTTCCGTGTAACAAAGTTATATAAATGAACCATAACACCTATTTATGTTCATAAATAATATATAATTTCAATTCTGGTGATTTACATCCATTCCACTTCAATACTTAAAAACAAGTGAACTGAATATGAAAATAAGAGAAACAAACACACCAGAACGACGAAATTCAATACAATAACATGTAAATAAAGACATAAATGAACTAACCAGAATTATGGTAAAATAAATACATGTCTAATAGGTTCTAAAATAATTTATTAACAATTATAATTTCATATTCCAGGAGATTAAGTACAAGATTGGAACACGTTTGGAGTTAAGGTAAGGGTTTCTTCATCTCACTTCCATTTTCGTGAGATTTTTCATATTCACTACGAATACTTTTGTATGGTGTATGTATACTGACCTTTGATTTCACATATCATGAATATATTTATCTTCATGGTATTAAATTTATAATTTTTATATTATTAATTTTTGGGGCATACAGATCGTTTGATTACAAAGTAGTAAGGGTTTTTCCACCCGAACTTCCATTTTTCATTCGGGATACTTTCATTGTCTAATTACCTCATTGAAATTATTATGTATTGTTATGTAATCATCATATATTATTTTTGAGTATCATATATATGTGTACAAACCAGAACCCTTCCTTATTTTATGGATAGTCAATCATTTTTAAAGGAACTTTCAATGTTGTTTCCAAAATACAAGCCCGATCCAAGGGAATTTCTCAAATTCTTTCCTATTTTCAAGGGCACTCTATGATCTGTTTTTGGAATCCTTTATCTTTATAAAATAACTCATCTTATTATGAAAATACTATCTTACCTCACTTCTGGTTTTATACAAATATTTTTCCAAAAGAACTATTCTTTTCAAAATAAAAGAGTATTTATCTCAAGAATTGCTTGATGATTTTATAAGAGTGTTTTCGTCTACTTCAACACTCTTGTTGATTCCATGGTATTATTAGGATTAATAATTTATGAATTCATATACAATATTTTATTTAATGGGTTATGACTAACTATATTGTGGATGATCTGTCCTAAAACCACTCACCATATTATTCTGAATGGTTAGTGTTTATGTTCAATAATTATGGAAAGTTTGTTACATTTCATATTATAGTTTCAATATGAATGTATATGTTGTTTATGTTTATCCCCGCTCATATAAGGAATGCATTGTACTTATTATGTGACGGGTGGGGCCCGATATAGCCCCTCGATGCATCGGTATGTCTCATGAGACAAATAGATGTGGAATTGGCAGAGGCCTTTCCCAATGTGATATATATTTTGGCCGATGCCTTAATCATTAGACGTGTTGGCCGAGGCCTTGAAAAAATGTTCCAGAATGTACGACATTATGCATTCCATCATTATGAGTTCAGCTATTGATATTTCATGTGGTTATTAGACTAGTAGAATACCCATGATTATATTTTATTATGGCATTATTTACTCTTTTGATATTCCTACCATAATGTGTTCATGTTTATTATTAAAGGTAAGTGTTTTCAATAATTCACCATGTGTAATGTTTATATTATCTTCCATTGTATTGCTTACTCTTAATGAGCATATGAGCTCACCCCTTTCTTGTGTTTCATTTTCTCCGGACATGAAGAATTATTTTATAAATGAACTGCAAGCATAATCTATGAGATGTGATGACTCTAGTGGAATAAATTAGTGTTGTTTTTTCCTTTCTTTATGTAAAGTTGAACTTATGTATGTATCTTGTTTCCAATAATACTAAACTACTTGGTCCTTCGGGGTTCGTATTCCTTGTATGTATGCCAACGTAATCAAACAAGGCACCAGATCTAGGAAACTGGGGTCGGGTCCTTACAGGATATCTCATTATAAGAACATGAAAAGGAAAGTAGGAGGAATATATATGAACATCCCCCAACATAAGAACATGGAGCTTGGAATGAATGACATAAAAGAGAATACATGAAAAGAAAGAGAGAGGTAAGATCACTTACCTTGAAGATTAACTTCGAAAGCATGAAGGTCAGGACCTTGGAAGGCTGCAGGGCACCTTGGGAGGACTCCTTGGGAGGTAAAGAGACCAGAACATTGTTGGGGAGGATTTGGAAATGAAATGAATGAGGGAGAGGCTTGCTATTTATAAGATAAGTGAGGAGACAAAGCATTAATTGCCAAGGGACACCTCATCGGTGGTATTGGAAAAAACCATGGGCTTTCTCTTGGTATTTTCCCATGGTATTGGCCACTTGGGACACCTCATCCCTTATATTACTATTCATAAATCGACCAGAATTATTGCATAATTATTACATTCTTAATGATGTCATTAAACACCCGAATCTCAAAACTGTAATTTCACTATTCAATGAAAATTCAATTTTCTCCGAAAAATCCCAATATTTCACCATAACCAAATATCGATGCTCGGATTTCAAAAATGAACTCCATTTTATGGAAATAATTTTCTAAATATTTTTAATATAATTATTAAATCAATACACTATTCACTGAAAATTCAACTGTTTCAGAAAAATCCCAAAAATTCACCTTAACCAAATATCGATGCTCTGATTTCAAAAATGAAATCCATTTTTCGAAAATAATTTTTGAAATATTTTTAATTTAATTTTTAAATAAAAAACACTATTCACCTAAAAATACTAATACTTAACCAATAATTTCTCAAACAGTTATTTGCGTATTTTATTGAATCACATTACTTAATCAAGGTGCTTAAATTATATTAATACTTTCTTTAAGTGAGATTACTAATCCATTTGGTCACATTACTAATCCTAAGTGTAAAATCACTATTCATAATTTACTATTCAAAAAAAATAAGTTGATCTTATTAGATTCTGAATTTCATACTAAACACATTTCTAGACGACCATTTTTTGAAAATCATTACACATCATTAATTATTTAAGGATTGCATAAATATTTTAAAATATCCCATTTTTTTCCAAAATTCATCAACAATATGCATACTATATTTATCCAGAGATTTGAAAATTCACAAACTTCACCATAAGAAGAAATCACAATTTTTATTTAAATCAAAGGATTACACAAGGTAGTTACAGTCTCGTTACATAGCCCCTTATAACACCAGCATAATACCTAAGAGTAAGGTGCGCTAGGGTGATAGAATCTTGGGGCGGCTCAGCCAACATTTCCCGAGTAGTGATTTCTATCAGCTTGAACTTCTCGTGAAGGCGATTCCGTTCCAGCTCCACACGATAAAGTTCGGCGTGGGTTTGGTCTATAACAAATCCCAAAGGTGCTACCTCCTTACCGAGTTCCATCAGATGAGCTTCGATTGGATCGAGACTACTAGATTAGGCCATCGAATCTTATTTCTATATTAATTAATCAAAATCACTTCTATTTATAGACAATACTCACAATATTCAGTTTCCAACGGTCATATTGACCAATGGTCATATAACATTCGAAACCCAACGGTCTTATTTTAATTATACTCATTTTAATAAATAAAAAAGTTTTGTTGAGTATAAAATAAAATAACACACAAAGTTAGGAAAAAATTTATTCAAAATTTCAGGTCGTTAAATTGGAGGTAAAAAAACATAACACATAACACCAATTAGGGTGATTTTATCTTATCACATATGAAAAACTTTTATTTTATGAAACCAAAACTCAACCTATGATATGTTTTTCTTGACACATATTAATGTCTGAATTTAAATTTCAATTATGTTCTGAAACCACAACTTAGGGCTTGTTTGGTTTGGAAATTATGAAAAAATAAAAATTATATTCGGATTCAACCACCCCTTTAGGAGTTCTTGTAATTTAACTTAAATAATTTAAATCTTATATAGACTACGAAAATTCTATGGGTTATTTAATCATTTTTAAGCACTTAGGTAGTCATAACTGAATTCTAGAGAACAACTTCATTTGTTGTGATGAACATATAAAAAATTGACTAATTTAATTATCTAATAATATAAGTACATTCTAGGAAACCTTTAGATACACTTCCAAGGTTTTGGATTAATTTTAATAAAATAATTAATATTATTACTCGACTTACACCTAGGACTTAAACCACAAATTCCTTGGATTTCCTTCTATGAATGCCTTAGCACTTATGATTTTTTCCTACCGAAACCTCGATTTATATAAATTAAAGAAATATTTTGGTATGTTTTGATACTCTTTATGAAATAATATATTTTTTCAAAGGGATTATGGAATTAATTAGATTTAAACTAATGAATGTATGAGGGTATGTTTTAACTAAATAAAAGTTTTTTCTCAGATGATAAAACCAATTCTCTTTATCAACCAATCTCACGATGTATTCTTTTAGAATTTGATGTTTCCAAACTTCTAGTGGAGTGGGTATGGATTGAAAATGGGGAATAATTTCACTTCAAGTAAGACATGGTCTTAAAATCCTTGACTAAATTCTGTTCATCCTGTAATCATCTGGGTCATTATTATCAGTTTTATAGTAGTTGCAAGGATCACCATTGGGCGATTCACTCAAGGACTTAGTAGTCAAGTGAGATAGATCCTTATGTGGTCCTTTCTATTGATAAAAAATTCATATACCATAAAAAACAGGCTAAATTAGCATATCTTGATCTAATGTTGGTGGATATCTTCATCAGATTGATAAGAGATTTGGTTGATTACAATTAGACAATGTAGAATCTATTTGGGGAAAAGGGGATAGAATTTTTTTTGATAAATTATATGTGAAACTCAGTATCAAAATTTAAATTGTTCAACCTATGAATTGGAAGTGTGAATTTGAAACGTAGTTTCTCATAACGTGGAGATTCTAGTGGTAAGTGAAGGAGGTTCATTAGTCTACATGGCCCATGGTGTTTCAAATTAGGCCACTCTAACTAAAAAGAGGGTTAGATAAATGAAACGAGTTGGTTGAAACATTTAATGAATACTATTACAATTAATCAATCTAATATCTTCAATGTTCTTTTGGCGGAATGACTTGCTAAGAAACAATGAGATTCAATACATGTTGAAATGTGAATCCAGATCCCATTGATAGAGGTGAACTTAAATGATGACCACGGATTCATTGAGGTCAAACTTGATGTTGTGATCTATATTAAATACTCAATAGATATTTTATATGGAATAAAAGGTAGAAGACTTCAAAAACAAAGGAGGAATAAATAATGGAAGGAAAAAACGGGATGTGGGAGCTGTATTGTTCTTATGGGTGAGAAAGAGGAAGGGAATAAGGATCACTCTCAACATCCTATGACAATAGAAGTATGGTCTTACAAAAGGACCAAGGAGATGGATGGTGAAACCATGGATCATTACAAAGAACATTATAAGATTTTGTATCTTTTAAGTGGAAAGAATACTAAAAACCGTGGGTATTTAAGGAGCTTAAGCATGCTGGTATGGTAAGAAATATAGAACTAGAGAAAGAAAATGTTTGGAGCTCATTGTCCACTATAAGGAGGAAATGTTAGGGGTTTTATAGAATAATTATATTTATTAGTATATAAGTGGATTATATGAGATGATGTTTTTTGTTTATACTAATGAGGATCAAAGTGTGAGGATGAACAAATTTGACATTATTTTGGTATAAGACTTCAATAAATCAAAGATAAATTTAGAGGAATATATCCATACTTAGGACAAGTTGGTAAATAATTTTTAATATATAAACAAGGATGATCTGTACACTGACATAAATTAACATCAATGGGGTTTATATAGGGTGATTTGTGACAATAATATTAGTTTTTCTTTATTTTTTTATTTCTTTATGTGATTAATGAGATTTTGGTTCAAGCATGTGTGGTTTCTCATATTTTCCTCCTAAGTAATTTGAAAAAAATTAATTTTCAATCATTCAATCCTAATGATCTTATAATGGTAAGAGTCATCATTATATATAGACAACTTATGGTTTAAAAGTGATACCTGCAATCGATAAGACTTGGATTCAAGTTTCAAATTCCTAGTTCAAACCAAATGGATGTCATATGATTTATTTATGTAAATTCTAAAGGGTAATCCATCCTTGGACCCATTCCACATATTACATTCATAAATTCCATAGCCTGGAATTAATGATTCACCATGAATCTCCAATAAAATGCCTAAGATAATATCCTAGATTCATCTGGATGTCCTAAAACATGGAATTCGTTTTATAATCTCATAGGATTCCAATATATCCTATCTTGATATTACTATGGGTATTCTCCTCAGGATTGGTTAGAGCCCTTGATAGATAGTCGAATATTAAGGGTTTACCCTATGAATTCTACTCTAGATATAAACACCGTGGCTTGGTCACCATGGGTTGTCTTACTAGTTCTATACATAGAATATCTTATAGTATTACTTAAAATTATAATAGTTTCGACATGTAGTAATTCCTAGACCAGATATAATGATTCACCATGATACTTGTTCTTGGATAGCTGAGCATTTATCCATGGGTCATATGACTACATTATTATTACTATGATTAGATAAAGACCAGCTTAAGACAAATCAAGTGTTATTCTCTAGTTCGCCAACACAATATAACTGAATTCCTTATTTATAAGCTATATGTTGTTATGTTTTATACTAAAGGTCAGGGATGTAATAGAAACCATTGGTGATTACTTCTTAGTTTTACTGACTCCCTTTTTGGTCCACCACATGTTACCCAATTAGATCTCCTAGTGGTAGGTTCGTACTATGGATCATACCTTGTTTTTTTTTGTTTTTTTAGGTCTAAGACATAGTAAGGTATTAGTGAAATTATTATGTAATCAGACAACCTACAGTTATTGGGTCCTCTATTTATTTATTTATTTCATTTTCCCTATAATTTTTATGTATAAAATAAATACTCTAGATTTTTCATTCTACATCATAATAGGTTGCACGAATATTTAGTACATATTTTTTCGATTATCATTTTATTATTATATTCTTATAGTTCATTTTATTTATTCCTATATAGTATTTTTTATTAAAAAAGTGTATAGTCTTCCCATAGTACTATCATTTGACCATCACTACTATTCCATAGCCTGTAGATTAAGGGAAGGTTCATATGAGGTTATGTGTCCTTGGGGTTCTATTACATATGAGTGAATTGAGCACGAGATGTCAAAAAGTGGTATGAGTGGGTTCATTTTAATTTTTTACTACTAATTTGTTTTTAGAAGGTAGGAAACTGATAATGTGTTTAAACATGGTAAATATTAAGTTTCTAAGAATCTTTCTAAGCATATTGTGAGAAAAGGTTACACTGCATGTGTGGCTAAAAATAGGGAGGCCATACTTGATATATTAAAGCTTAGTGGGAATTGAATTATTTCCAAAATTGATATTCCTGCTAGAATAAAATCTTGGAAGCTTAATGATTTGGTTCATAAGATAATTTCTATATGGGGATTTTCTGAATGGCAATGTATACCTATGGGTTGGGGATTTTTTCACATAATTTTCTCTTCAGATGATATGAAGAGAAGAGCATGGGGGATCAGATCTATTGCATTAAATTTAGGTATGATTTTCATTCAAGAATGGGATTTTCATTTCAATCATTTTCAATAAGAAAATACCAAGGTTCATGTTTGGATTAAAATTGTTGGGCTTCACTAGATTTTATGGAATAATAAGATTCATTTTGACATTTCTTCTGCGGTGGGAACTCAAATTAAAATGGATTGGACTACTTAGGCTACGACCATTTTTCATTATGCTAGGGTCCTGGTGGAAGTAGACCTATGTTATTTCTTGATTAAAAATATTTTTTTATCTGCATTGGATGATGAAATCACTTTAAAAGTGGAATATGAGAAATTATCGGATTTTTGAATAGTCTTTCATGTTATTGTTCATCCAAAAGACAAGTGTTGTAAAAATGTTCGATGCTATTTTTGTTCAGTCAAATGACTTCATGAATCTTCTTGTATGAAGAAGTTGAGGAGATAAACAAATATAGAGAAAATATTTATATGTTGGTGATGGGCACTTCCCTACGGTGGAAGATGATTGTCAAGAAATGGTGAAAGAGCCCCAGGTGTCTAAAGATAATGATCATGGAGTGTTAGAACATGACACCAAGGAATGCAGGACTTCCATGACTAGATCTGGGCTAGGGTTGGCCCTGGCTTTGGTTCCTGTGAATGACCAAGTAGAAGGTAGAATGAAATCAAAAATGGATCAGGAGGGATTTGGATTTGTAATTGAGGAGTTTTTTTTTGAGCGATGGCACAAAATATTTCAAGGATTCAGGAGGAAATAATCAAACAATGGGAAGCACATGGAGTCCATGGAAAGTGAAATGTTGTTGAGGATGACACCCAAAGAAACCACCCTATAGTCAGGATTTTATCAAAGGAAAAATATTTGTTTTAGATTATGAAGGTTTTCAACCTGTTCCACCTAGGAAGTCAAGGCACTAGAAATATTACTCAGATCAGAAGCCAACTATGCTTATTAGTTTCCATGGTCCTCTTAAATATGATTTTGATCGGTATGTTTATTAGGATTTATCCTACTGTTACAACGATTCTTGATCTTTGGAATGAGGGCATGATGCTTGTATAGCCCCATCCATCCTCCCTTCATCTCTTGTTCTCCTTTTTTTAATAAAAGGGATCCACCCTAATCTTTTCACAATATGATTTTTCTCTCGGACTGATATTGAAAAATAGGAGGTGTGTCCATGAATAATTATAGGCATGTAGGATTCACATGCCATTACCATGACTTCCATTTTTATTGATATTCCTTACTACTGTGATTACTAGAATTTGATATATATGGTATATGGCTTGTTAAATAATGTTTATGCATCAATATAAATGGTGTTTTCCAGCATATATTGATGATTTAATGCCATATAAACCACATAAAATTAATTTAAATAAATAAAATATCTTTTAATTAATTATTTAATTGATGGGAATGGAATATTTATATTTCAAGGGAATCATATTTTTTATCAAATAACAGTGATTGATTATGGATTCCAGTTAAGTGGGATTCCAATTGTAACATATGGAGAGGATGCCTCTATAAAATCAGAATGCCTACCCACAAAATTGAATCTTTTTATCATTTATTTTATCCTTCTAAAATGATATTAATAATATATATATGTATAATAAACTACTTAAAGGTTAATGTAAATGAAGGTTTTATTTCCTAATAAATCCAAATGAACAGTGATGGTGATTAGTCAAATGGTATTCCAATTGAAACTTATAAGGGATGGTATTTTTATAACTTGGGAATAAAAACATATATAACTAAATTCTTTTATTACTGACTTGACCCTAGTAGGTTGATCATAGAAGAATATTCCTATGAGATAAACTGAATAAGGGTGATATAAAAATCATTAATAAATTATCTACTATGGGGTTTCACTTGAATGGAATGAAAATGGCAATTTTTTGATAATTATATCCATAAATTGGGAATGGAAACCCATATAAAAAAGTATGGAATGAAATGACTCTTATAGGTTGAATTTATCATTATTTTCTTGGGTTCTTAACCCTTTGGGAATATATTTATATAAAATGGGATGGATATTTAATGTTTCTGTATCCAATCATATAGAATTGTGCTAAACTGTATGGTCATATCTTACATAACTGATTTCCTTAATATGATAAAAGACTTTTTTTCTATTGTTGGGCCTTATTAATATGTGGAATCAATTAATTAAAATTACAATTAAATCATAAATAGTTATTCCCTCTATTTATTTTGATTAAAAATTCATATGAATGATCCAACTTTTGAGAACATACAGATAAGTAATGTTTGAATGAAATTATAAGATAATTTTCGAAGCATTTTTAGCGGTGTCTACAAATTAATGTCACAATTACATTTTTTAAAACTATTTTCTTCTATAACTTGTACTTAGAATTTTATTTCTTTGATCCTCTGTAATGTTTATGAAAAATGTGAATTGATGTAATAAATTACATAAATAATTTCAGTTATATTGATAGCAAAGACCATAGAGAGAGGGATAGTTTGAGAGCGGCCTTTAAAATTACCATGGTTGGGAATATGGATGTTTCCCCTGAGTCTCAGATGGTTTCTTTAACTTAGGATTTCAGGTTAGTCGGGAATTCCTAATGTCTTTTTAGGCATGAACCTAGAGTATTATTCAAATCCCTTTTGTTGAAGTGAGGGGTTAACCCTATTTTTGGTAGTTCCTTGAAAATAATATGAATCATTAAATTCTTATGTTGGGTTTTTAGGCACTCTGATTTTTATTTATATACCATTTTTCATCAGGTAGGACTCTTATTTAGTGGAAAAAATACTTGGGTGGGAAGGTACTCATTTGGAAACATGAGACATGTTATATATATGAGAATCAAGGAAGATTACATTTAAAGTGACTGACATGGTTATACTATTTGTTTTCCATGTGACCTTTACTTATATTCAATGATGTAAAACTAAATAACTCATCATCTAGGATAATATTCATGTGGGGTGAAGTGACCATGTTTTGATATTTTGTGTATGATATCACATACCTAGAGTGTGTGGTGTTTTTGGGACTATGAATCATTTGAAATATGTGTTGTCATTACATTGATGTAATATCAAATAAGTACACAGTATCACACATGGTGACAATTGATTTAAGAAACGATATAATGTGTTTTTTGTGGTTCTATAGCAATCCTTTATGTCTCGAGGAGGGTTGAGTGATGAGATCATGTAACACCTTGAGATTTTCCTTTTTTCACTACATCTTAGAGTAGGTTCATGAGCCTATCTTCTTGTGTTACCTCAAGATTATAGTGAACTAGATGTTAATAGTTTCATCACGAATGACCTAACCTTGAGCAATTAATTTAAAAAATTTAGTTATCCTAGTGCGTAGGATAACCTTGTAAAAAGGAACAGGTGTTGTTACACCACTAATCAGAATTTTAGTCCTATATGATAGTTTAGTACTAATGATACACATTAATATGACCCAAAATAGTGACACATGTAGTTTTTTTAGACCCATTTGGGTATGATCTTTAGGAAGTGAAAATAGTTGCACAATATAGTCTCAGATAATCCATCATCTTCTCTAGGTGTGACTCTTTTTGGGTTTATCTTCTTCTTTATAGGACATGGAGGTATTTATGTGGCTATAATAGGAATATTTTTTTCTTTTCAAGGGTTATATAGGGATGATATGTCTCGTCTTTGTTTATCCACCATGTTTTGAAATTAATAGAGGACTTGATGTGGAGTTTGGGAATGGTTTACTGATGTAATAGAGTGAATTCCACTAAGGTTGGGAGTGGGATGATGATTTTTGGTTGTGTCCCTCATTAGAGGAGGATTTGGTATACTAAACATCTATCATGTGATGATTGTTAAGGGATCATGATATTAATGAATATATAGAACTTAAAATATCTAGATTACATTGTTATATCTTGGTTTTTAGTTGGACATGATTTTAGTTGAATCCAGACATTAGCTTAGGGATCAATTTAACATAGGGTTACACAAGTGAGATTGATTGTCATGTAGTGTTTATGCTCATGTCGGGGAATTATTACAGTTTTAAGGCATTTGGTGATCAACAGTGTGTTAGTTGTGATAATAATTCACCATACCTATAGTGTATCCCACATTGTTGATGATAAACATGAAATTGTATTATGTTACTAAAGGGTAACTTTAATATTTCTTAATTTTTATAAGGGTAATGTGAATATTTAATAGGTTACTAAAAGATAACTCTAAATTTTCTTAAATAATTATAGTGTAACATTGGTTGAGATTCCCATCATGTAATTTCATTTAGAGCTTCATATAAGACTCAGGGAACATGCATAGAAGATCATAGGATGCCTCTAGGTGTAAAGGCTTATTGTTCGGGTAGTGATGACATGTTAGTGGGTGTACTTGATCATTTTAAAGAAGATTCATCTTGAGGGGGTTCAACTATTATTTCTATGAGTAATTAGATATGTATGGTTCAAAAATATATCATTATCATCACTGGAAAGGTATTATAATTTTTTTCTATGATGGACATGCTTCTCTTGGAAGATCTAGCATGTTTGGTTTGGGCATGGGTGATGAAGGCACATCTATTTGTCCTCAGAATAGAAAACTGAGAGTTGGTAATGGGTTTATGGTGTTCTCATGTGTGTTGAGGTATGGTATAATGGAATCATTTAAGGAGGCGGTCTATATAGATGTTTTTTCTACAAGGCTACTGAATGGTTTAAAAAACACTGTGGCCAAATAGTGTTCCTATATAAAATATGAAAAATGGTGAATTTCCCACTCCACCCTTATTAGTTTTTACCCTCAATTTTCTCCCCCTTTCATCCAAGATCTCACCCATGCATGCCATTCTCCTCCTCCCTTCTTCAATGGGAGGTCTAATTCTTTCTTGGCCTTTTTAAATCACATTGAGATACAATGGAATCCAACATGCGAGTCTTTGAATATACTTCCCTCTTTTAGTATTTTCTCATGTTTTCTAGTTTCCTCACTCCATTTATGATGCATATGACCAATTTCAAAGGCATTTTTATAGTTATCATTTATTCTCCTTTCATCTCCAATAAATATATGATGGTGGATGAGTAAATATTCATAATCATAAGACAGGTTGTATATATGATTTTCTATAAAATTATTTCTATTTATGAAATGTGTTATTCAAAGCACTTGTAATTTATACCATTTCCCCTTAAATTTATATTTATTCTAATTTTTGCCGGTAGCTTGTCCTAGACATCGAAAAATCCACCCTTACATCATTGGGGATTAAAAACCTCATTTTGACCAACCATTAGGGTGATTTTGGCATAACTCCCATAAAAACCGCACTTTTTATGACTCCAAAATAGATCATAAGGTGTGTTTCTCTAAATGCTTAGTAAAGCTCCAATATATACTTCGACCGATTTATGAAATAACCACTCAGAGTGTATTTGGTTTGGAAATAATAAAAGACCCCCGAATTATATTTGGTTCCAACTACCCCTTAGGGTGAGTTTGATATGTAAATTATGAAAAACCAGAAATTATATTTTTTCCAACTACCCCATCAGGTGTGTTTGTTATGTCACATAAATAATAAAACTCTTAGATGGAATGTGAGAATTTTCTGGGTTAATTAAACTTTTTTAACCACTTATGGTTTCAGGAATTAATTCAAGAGAACAAGTTCATATCTACTTATTCACATATAAAAATAAATAGAAAAATTTAATCATCAAATTATATTATTTAATTATATATAACCGTGGGATAGATATCTAAGGTTTTGTTTTAATTTAAATAAAATCCTTGATATGATTACTCTGCATGTTCTTATGACTTATACCATGAATTCCTTTTATTCCCATCCTAGAATTCCTTTATACTTATGTGACATTTATATTGGAAATAGGATGTTTATAAATTAAGGAATCTATATTGTTATGTTGTGATACCCTTAATGAAATATGATAACTTGATAATGGGATTATAGAATTAAATGATTTTCAACTATTCATTTTCTATCTATTTGTTTTAACTAAATGTTCATTTTCTATATTGTATTCTTTCGGTTGTTTTTAATTTTCATTCCTAATGATATTATAATTTTAAGACTCATTATTATACTGAGGCTACATATAGATTAAAATTGAGGCATGCCATGGATAAGACATGGATGAAAAATTTTAATGCCAAGTGTGAACCCAACAGATGTCATAAGATTAATTTATGCAATTGAAAAGGGGTAATACCTCCTTATATTACGTAAATTTAGTACATTCATGAATGTATTATCCCATTACTGATGATTCACCTAGAAAATCTAAAAAAATAGAATGTATAAGCTTTTGAATTCAGACCAATGACCTCAGATATAGAAAACCTTAGAATATCTCCTTAAATTCCAACCCATCCTCTCCTGATATGACCTTATAATTTCTTCTCAGTCTCATTTAAACTACTATTTAGAATGTGTAATACATAGGTTTTATCCCTATAATTCTACTCTACAGCTAAACATCAAGTATTTATCACCATGGGATTGTTCACATGTTCTATACATAAAATTCATTGGAGTGTTATTTGGATTCTCTTGGTTATGATACATGGGAATACATGGAACTATTCCATGGATTCACCTTGATACTTATTATTGGACACCTAAGCTTATATTTATGGGAGCTATGACTACTAAATTATTCATATGATCATAGATATTTTAGCTTATGATAAATAAAGTGGTATTCCATATTTTCCTTCACCTTAATATATTTATTTTTTATATAATGCACAATGTTGTGTTTTATACTCATAGAATATAATGAATTAGACACCGTTGGTGGTGGCCTATTGAGTTTTAATCACAGCCCATATTGGAGGCCACTTAATTCCTAATCAAAACTCTTGGATGCAGTTTAGGACAATTTATCATGCCTCTTTATTGTTTTTGGTTTAGTCTAGGACCTGGCATCATAGTAGTGGATTGTTTATTTTCTCAAACTAAAAAAATAATTGAGTTCTATTTTTATTTATTTATTTTATCTATCACTACACTTTTTTCTTTTTTATATACTATAGTTATATGGTTCTATATCATAATGGGTCAAATGGTAATTTATTATTTATTTTCATAATTATCATATTATTATTATCTTCATTAAATTCATTTTATTTCTTCCTCCACTATATTTTATACTAATATAGAGGTTATAATATCCCCAAATCTACCATCATTAGAACCACATTGCTAGTAAAAAAACCTATGGAATATGGGGAGTCAAGATTGAGGCTCTGTGACCTTTAGGTTTGGTAACTTATTAGATAATTGGTCCCAATGCGTAAAACATATTCACATATTCATAAAACCAATCGGTATACACATTCAATAATATCTAGGCAGTTTTCATACCCTTTAATCCTTATAAGATACAAGACATATATAAAGATCATTCTAGAAGAACACTTATTATTATTCAAATGGATTAACCATTTAATTATAATGTTACATAGATCACCACAATAAATAATATCTAAATAATATATTTTGTATAATGTAACACACACTATCAAAATTTAGAATTTCCCTATAAAATAAATACTATTAGCTAGTGACATGTTCCCCCAGTTCCTAATATCTTATATTCATCCGTAACATAGGAATATCTTATTATTAGAGGTATGCGAAGAAAAAAAACTATACAGACAATAATGATAATACAATAATCCTCCAATAACAAACATCCTTCAACTAAAACTAACCTTTGAAAAAAAAAATTGGCTAAACGAATGAATATTTTCAAACTGGCTGTTGGGTTACACCCAAGAAGATCATACTTTCTAGTTATCCATGAAGTGATTAGTAATCCCATCACTAATCTAATTTTATAATAGAATAAATAAATATATAACACAATCCTATAATAGTCACCAAACTACAAGACAAACAAATCATCATACCATTAACCACATAACCATTCTCATCGTAATTCCATTTTTGTGCAAGAATTAACAAACGACACCCATGAAAAGAGGTTCTCAACAAAAAAGAATTTATTTACTTGTCCATATGATTATCCAATAAAACAGTTTAATAATTCTACATAATAATCCAAATAATGATGTTGACAAGTCCAAGTGAAAATATAACAAACTATGTTAAATAATTCTTATGGATATCCTAATATACCATCACAATTCTACCCTCACCTAAGAAAAAACCTATCATCAGAAGCATTTACATGTCATTTTTCTATATAGTCACCATATTTATCATAATAAATATATTAAGGAAACAAATCCTCCAAGAAAACACCCTTATAACTAAACAATCATATCAATGAAAGATTTCAGAAGAGTTAATCCTAATTTAATCTTTAATTCATAGTTACATAGTGAACTAATGGATAATTTACCTACTTATCAAAAAAAAATCTATACTTCCCTACTAAAAATATAAAATTATAATGTGATAGTGTCATCTCATTCACCATAGTATCAAAAACAATATTTGAGATGAAAATTCATGTCATCTCCATAACATGCCACAGTTACATCTCATAAATATATCCTGGACGAACTCATCACTAAACCATACACATGTAACATGATTGAAAATATCATAATTTCAACTAGAAATATTAATTTTATCACTTGAAAAAATCTATTTTATATCATAACAATTCTCAACTTTCATTCCATGATTTCCCATAATTCTCACAAATAATTCATTATTTCCCACCATCATGAGTAAAACAACACCAACCCCAGTTGCCGAGAGTCGGTAGTCATTTTATTACAATGGAATATATACAAGAGATCACATAACCAAGTATATATTAGTTTAATAGTTTTGAAGAACTATTTGTATACATGGATCCCATTTTACATTGCAAAAATAAAATGAAATTTAATACATTACAAAAGATAATAAACTAAATCCTTGAAACAGATTAAATTATTTATTCTTCACAACCTATATAAGGAATGAAAATAAAAGGGGGAGCTCAAATTATTAGTAAGGGTAACATATATCGAAAAAATGAATTAATATAAAGTTAATCATAATAAATTAAGAATAATAAATAGGGCACGGTGAATAATTAAAATACACACACCATAAATAAATTAAGAATGTAAATGCATCTATAGATATTTTTAACAGTGAAATTCCCCAGGATAATGATAAATGACTAATAAATATAAAAAATCATAATTATTAGATGTCATTTATCTATAACATGAACCATTATACCATCATGATGGTTTAAGAGTATGGAAAGATACCCATCTAATTATGTTTGGAAATAAACACGAAGGGTTTTTATCTAACTATATTGTCTCAAGAGACCTATCAACGCATTTAGGGGATATAATGGGCCCCTAAAATCACTAAAAGTCCAAATACTTATTCATACATAGTTTTAATTCAATTAAAATATGCCTTTTTCAATATCCTGTTTGAGTAGAGGACAAAGTTTAATTAATATTTTCCCAGTTAAAACCACTTTCCAAACATACACCATAGGTAAAATGGTATATGGATAAGAAGATAATCATATCCATGATACAAGAACATGGATATATAATAGAAATATAATTTCAAATTAAATATGATCTCAAAGGGGTAGTAGATACACTATGTAATAATGATTAGGTGCACAATACAAAGTAAATATCAATGAAATATAAAAATGAGACAAAGTCCTTTACCACTTTATAATCAATCAAATTGTATGCCCAAAAATTAATAATCATCATATGAAAAATTTAATAACATCATGATAAAGTGATTCATGATATGATAAATCAATTTTCACTGCACATTCTCCACACATAAGAAATAATTAGTGAATAATAGAAATCTAACTGAGATAAAAATGATATGACAAACCCCTCACCTTATTTTTGAATGTGTTCTGCACATGATATTAATGTCTTAGATAATCCAATTAAATTCACATATTTTTTAATTCATAAAATTTTCTACATGTATTCTATTTAGTATAATTTTATTAGCTTCATTTATGGTATTTTTTATGAATTAGAAGGTACAATTTTATCACTCAAGAGTATTAATATCCTTGGTTTTCATGATCAGTTTAAGTGTATATATGTATGTAAAATAATGTAAATTGTAAATATTTATAAATTTTTTTATTAATGAACTTATATAATATTTAATGGTTATATATATCATTTGTTTATATGGTATGAGGATTAATAATTAGATAAAATGTTAATGAAAATTGTTTAGATTATTTTGGGGTTTTTTGATCACCATGGACTTATTTGGTTTTATTAATTAATATTGTGTATATATACTGGTTCCAAAAATTTAAATAATATTTAATACATATAATATAATATTTTTAACCATAGAAAAGGTTTTTTGACTAGGTATGAATGAATAATTGAAAAATTAAAATGCGTCATCCATAATGGTAGTAAATTGGAACCTCACAGATGATGTTTTCATTTCTAGAATAAAAGGAAGAGGAGAAGGGGTTTTATGATTTATATTACATTATAATAAAAAAATTGAACTACATATAAGATAATTGAGTTATCATACATGTTTATAAAATAGATTTATAGAAATAATAATAAGAAAATAAATCAAAAATCTAAAAGAGAAAAAAAATTATTTACCCCTTGAATTCCTCTCATTGAGAACCACCTTAAGGAAATTGATTTTGGTTTTTTGTTGATATCAAGGGATAAGGGATGTGGGGGAGAGGTTTTTGAAGAGTATTTGGTAGAAATTAGACTATATTTAAGTCTTTGATGTTTTTAGGGGAATATCTGGTCAGTGGTGACATTTTTAGTGGAGGAGAGCAGTGTTTTGATTATTTTATTCATTTATTAAATATTTTTGGCTTAAGACTATGAATATTGATCTTTCATTAAATAAATCAATACATAGTTCATGTGATTTTGAAAAAGGGTGATTAAATAATCATTGATTATTGTAACTGTGCATTTTACTTATAATGTATATATACCATAAATTGTTGTATTTCACTATTCACTAAAAATTCAACGATTATAGAAAAATCCCAAAAATTAACCCTATCCTTTTTTTGAGGCATATAATTCCAAATTGAAGTCCATTTATGAATATAATTTTTTTAATATGAGGAATTTAATCTATAATTAAAATCATCAAATATTAGAAAAAAAATTATTTTAAAATTAGAACTGATTTTATGACACCTGGAAGTATAAAATTATCTTATAATCATAAGAAATAAAAATATTATTTTTTAATATATTTTATGAAAATAAAAATTTCTTTAATTCATTATATTAGTTATAAAATTGAAAATAAACATTTATATATTATAAAATTTAAAATAAATATTTAAGGCCTTCAGGCCCCTTAAGGCCTTCAGTCCACCTCAAGGCCTCTTGGCCAACTGATGTATAGATGATAAGAAAGATTCTATAAGAAACCACCGCTAGAGGAGAATTCAAAAAAAGGTCACATTTTCTGGATTAGGGATAATAGATTTGGAAGAATGAGATGGTATGAAATTTTAATCTGTATCGGGCTTGTGCATCACTGCATAGGACAACAAGCCAAACATCCATGCAATGGTGGTGATATGATCACGATGCAGATGCTGGGGAGGGGTGAGTTAAGGATGTCATAGTATGTATGATTTCATTAAGACCTATGGGTCATATAATTTCTCAAAGACTACAGGAAATATAATGTTAGGGATCAATTTAAACACATAAAAGGGGGGTTATAAAAAATAAATTAAAATAAAGGCCTTCAGGCCATTCGGGTGTCATTTAATGGAAGTAAAATTGGAATTTTTAGAAATATAGTCTTTTAAATATTAAAATTGGATTCGTTATAATATTTTGAATATAAAATAACTTTGACGAATTTGAAAACCTTTGATTAAATATATAAAATATAAATTTCATTAATAATATTATTTCCCTAAAGTTTAATGGCTAGGTAATAACGGTTCTTTTACAATCATGATATTTAATTTTATATCATTGTTTATTTAAACATTCTGTTTTGTGAAACCTATGTTAACTAAGAAATTAAAAATAAAAGATACATCATATAAAATATTGTGGGGTTACATTCTCCCATCCTTCACAAAATTTCATCCTCACAAATTGAAATTTTACATCCAGAATATAAATTTTGATACTTGAAAATTTATTTGTGGAAATCCCACATCCTGAAGAGGGATTATAAAACATCCTCTTAAAAGGAGGTAAATATAAAGGTAAAGGTCACACCAAAACTAATATTCCAAAATAGTAGAATGTTTGTGAAATATGGAAAAGGAATATAAATATAATGATGATGTTCAGATGGAGGGTGATATAAAACATGGTCATTATAATTTCTACCAAATTTTTTTTATCATTAATATTATCATTGATTTCTCAAAAAGAAAAGTAACCAGATAACATGTTTGTTCCAAAAGATTTTTCCTATAGTTTAGGGATTATAATAATCAGTTGTGAATATAAAATTACTTGATTACTTTACTTATATTAATCATAATAAAATCCTTTGTTTTGGCTTCAATTTATTTTCACATCATCCCTAATTCCTGGAAAATAATGTTCAAGGTGATTTTTTTTCACCGCTGAAGCACTTTTATCAAATAAAATAGTTCTTAAGACATTCCTTTATCCTTTAAATGTTTACAGAAACCAAGATTTTTAGTATAAGTTATCATAAAATCATACTATAATTATATTAAAAAATATCCTTAATCCATTCCATAAGTTGTTACCCTTATGTCTTATATAATATATGTATGTCCAAAATCAAAGACCAAAAATTTAGAGGTAAGGTCACTATATTTCCAAAATAAACATGACATGATATTTCTTCAAATAATGTAGCTCTTATTATCAAATAACAAATAAATTAAAACCTTAATCTACATTAATCCTTTGTGAAATATACATGTTTCTATGAGTATGAACTCAATATGTTGAAAACATTCCTTAATTCTAGAATAACATAATCCATCAGATCACTAACCAACTTCATGGTCACCAATAATATCCCATTATCTAAACATAAAAAATATAAATAGGGGTATCTTTCCAAATTTATGTGCTTCCAAAAAGATCTTCTAAAACCCAATCACTTCTCTTGATTAATGATGATATTCATAACATCCTTCCCATTCCTTAAAGAAGATGTACATTAGTATGATCCTCATATATCTTGAGATTCCTATAACAAAATCATTACTGATAAAATAATAAAATAACAAAATTCATTAATAAAAAAATAATAATAATCCTTTCCCTTCATTTGTGGTATTATCATAAGCTTGACCTTGATCCAATATCCTATTTTGATGTATTTTCCTTTGACGCTCGATACATTGATTTGCATAGTGTCCCACATCATTTCAGTTGAATAATTTTTCATTTGAAACCATTTTAATACCATGTAAATCAAAATCAGAGTGACCTTTCCCTCCATGCTTTTAGGAAGATCCCATTCCTTTGAATAAGTTACCAGAGTGTTTGTTTCAACAACTATCACATATAGGAAAATATATCTTTCTCTTCTTTCCATTTTCAAAGATTATTGTTGTTTTTCTCTTTTTATCATGCTTCCCTCCAAATGAATTACACTTATAGAATTCATTCAATGCCTCAGTAGCACATGATACCTTTTCTTCATATGATGAGAATGTTAGGGAGACATGTTCACTTCGAATTATTGGCATTATACCATAAAAGGTATGATCCTTCTTACTCATTGGATAATGTGAAATGATGAAGTTCCCATTCTGTATGATTTTCACAATTTCTAATTGATGATATACACTATATTAGATCATAATATAATTAAAACTAATGTATAATACCTAAACTAGTAAAAATATTTTACATAAATTTAAAATTCATACACAACATCTCTCATATTCATAAACAAGGTTTATTTGGGAAAATATATATTCTTAAATCCTTCATAATGTTTAGTAAAGACAATTTGAATTATCCTAATCATATCCCCCACGAGTTTCAAATCAGGTGTGAAGTATGGCCCATTATTGTATAATAAGTTACCCCGAGTTAGGCCTGAGACACCTTGTTAGAGTTGTTATCCCTAAGTACATCTGTTCCAGAACCACATCCACATATATTTATCAGACCTGAATATATTACATGGAAGACCGAAAAAATATCTACCTTGCCAAAATTAGTGTATTTTAATGTATTGTTATCCTCAAAGTCTATCTTACTGTGATTTTCAATAAACTATGTTTTCTAAATTTATTTCCCAAGGTTTCTACTAAACTTTCTCTAATACCAACTCAACAACCTGTCCCCAATAGCCGAGAGATGATAATATTTTTCTTATGATGGAATAGATATAAGTGATCACATCACTAAGGATCGATTAGTTTTTTAGTTTTGATGAACTAGATACTTACATGGAACCCATTTTATATTGGGAAAAGAAAATTAGATTTGATATATAACAAAAGCAAACAAACTAAATCCTTGAAAACTCCTTAAATTATCTCTTCATCATAACATGGGGAGGGAAAAAAAATAAAAGTGTTAGATCAAATTATTAGTAAAGTTCACATATATAAAAAATATGAATCAATAATAAGTGAATCATAATTAATTAGGAATAATCAATATGACATGGTGAATAACAGTAAAACATGTTCCATCAATAAACTGAGAATGTAAATGCATCCATAATTTTTTTTCAAAGTAAAAATACTCTGGATATTGATAACTGAATACTAAATTAATAAAATTATTAATTATTGCAATTCATGTATCAAGAACATGAACCATAATATGGTGAAGACAATTATAGACTATGGGTGTCTACCTGTAAGATTATGTTTGGAAACAAATATGAAGGGTTTGTCGCTAACTCTATTGTCTCATGAGACCCATCAAGGAATTTATGGGCTATAAAGGGCACCAACCATCCATGAAAGTCCAAATAATTATTCATAAGTGTATTTTATTCATGTTAAATATTCCTTGGAGTAGAGGATAAAAATTTATCAAAATTTCCTCCAGTTAAAACAACATTCATAATAAACACCGAATGTATAATGGTATACGACTAAGAAAATAATCATATACATGACACAAGAATATTAATATTTAATAGAAATATAGTTTAAAATGAGAAATTATTTCAATGGGGAATAATATACACTACATAAGAATTCTTCGGTGCACAATACCAAGTATGTCTCAATGAAATGGAAAATTGAGATGAATCCCCTTACCAATTTGTATTCAGTTGAGTCTCACGCCCAACAATTAATAATAATCAAATGAAACATTGAATAAAATTGAAGTAAAGTTATTCATGATATGATAAATCAATTTTAAATATAGATACTTCACATACAATAAATATGTGGTGAATAATTGAAATCTGACATAGATAAAAGTAAGACGAGAAACCCTTTAACTTATGTCCGAATTTGTTCAACATATGAGATTAATGTCCTAGATAATCAAATTAAATCCATTAATTAATTAATTAATAACATTTTATACATTTTTTTTATTATAATTGCATAATATTCATTTATGGACTTTTTGATGAGTTATAAGGTACAATTTTATCATTCAGAAGTATTCATTTCCTTTGTTTTAATTATCAGTTTACATGAATCTATGTATGGAAAATCATCTGAAATAAAAATAGTTATCCAGAATTGATATTAATAAACATAAAAAATAATTAATGGTTATATATCATTTGCTTATATGGTATGAGGATGAATCATTAGATAAAACATTAGTGATAATCATTTAGATTATTTCGATGTTTTTTCGATAATCATGAACTTACATTGTTTTATAAGTTAATATTATGTATACATAATGGATCAATAAAATTAAATAAGATATTATTCATATATAATAATTTTTTTTGACCATAAAAATGGTTTTATGAGAATCCTTTAAGGCATAATTGAAAAATAAGAATATGTCATCCATGAAGGTGGGAAATTGGAACCTCACAGACGATGTTTTCATTTCTAGATTAAAATAGATAAGAGAAGAGATTTGATGATAAATATTCCATTATAATAATAAAAATTAAGTATATATAACATAATATAGTTATCATTCATGTTTTTATGGAAGAGGTAAGGAGATACTAAGAAGAAAATAAATCATAAGAAAATGAAATAGAATAAAAAAGGATTTACCTCTTGAATCCCACTCCATCAGAACCTCCTTTAAGAGATTTATTTTGGTCTTTTTTTGATATAGAGGAATATAGGATGTAATATAGAGGCTTGGGAAGAGTATTGGTGATAAATTCTACAATATTTAAGGATTATTTTGTGAGAGGGGAAGAGGTGGTCAGGGGTGGTATTTATAGTGGAGGAGAGAGGTGTTTTGATTATTTTATTCATTTGTTTATCATTTTGGATTAATACTTTGAATAGTGATGATTCTTGTGAAAAAAAGAAAATAATTAATCCATTTAAGTTTGAAAAAATTGTGTTTATAGAGGCTATGACTCGAAGAACAGTGTATTTTACTTATATTGTATATATACCGTAAATTACTGTATTTCACTATTCACCCACAAATTCATCTATTTTAGAAAAATCAAAACAAAATCACACTATCAACTTTTCAATGAATATAATTAAAAAATAAATTAAATTTTATGAAAAAAATTGTCAATATGAGAAAATTAATTTTTAATTAGAATCATCATATATTAAAAAGATATTGATTTTAAAATGATAACAGATTTTAGGACACATTGAAAAATTAACTAAGGTCTCATAAAATTATATTAAAATCATAATAAATAAAAATATTAATTTATGAATATATTTTATAAAAATAAAATTTTCATTAAATCATTATATTATATATAATATTCAAAATAAACTTTTCTGTTTCATAAAAGTTTCAGTACTTAATTAATAATTTCTAAAATATTTATCTACTTATACTATGATATAATTATGTCATAGTACCCTTAATATGAGGCATAAATTTTATTTATACTTTAATATTTGAGTTTACAATTCTATTAGTGATATCACTATTACTAATTGTCACATTATTATTCCAATGGTCACATTACTATTCGTAAAAAATGAATGTTATTAGAAAAATATAAAAAAATTAACAAAAGTAAATTATGATATTATGCTTTAAAAATAATTTTTTTTGAAATGTAACTTCTAAAAGTGTAAAAATTTATTTTTAATACTATTGGTCTATTAAAAGGTGGTAAATTTATTTTTTTAAAAAATATTGCCTTTTAATGTGAAATTTTTTATTAATTCTTACCATATGCCTATAAAATCATTTGGATGAATGTGAATTTTTTTATTATATATATAATAAATAAATTTTGGTAACAATATTCATTCCATCTTATTTAATGGATAGGTCATAATCATTGTTTTCAAATAATGGTATTTAATTGTATATCGTTGTTCGTTTAAGTTTGGTGTTGTGTAATACCTATGTGGTCGAAGAAATTAAATTCAAAATGATAGATACTAAAAAATCCTGGTGGGATACAATGAGTAGAATCATCAAAACCTCATACTATGTTGAATTATATATATATTTGAGTTAATATATTTTATTAGGATCATGAGTTCCAACAAAATCATTATTCTTGTAACAATTATCCCAAAAGTCATACAATAACAATATGTGTACACTATTTTCCAATTTTTTTATAAAAAATCTATCATCATTTGATATATAAGTCAATAAATTCTGAGAATAGTTATATTTCAATAAAATTAGAAAGTGGTACTATCATAATTACCATTATATAAGTATCTTTAAATATAAGTGTACAATAGTTTATAATACTAATGAAGAACATAAATAATCGATGTTTACCTAAAATCATCACCAACATGATCTACATGAAAAAAACGTGTATGATAAAATATTAACATTTAACTTTTTCCCTACAGAGTAAGACTATATAAATCTCCCAAAAAATATAGATACATATATAATATTAAAAATTATATTAATGGGAAGGTAATACCTTTTCTGACTCCCTTATCTCAAATTGGTAAATGAAAATGGATTAGCACATGTCAAACCGTAGACTACAGCCTAATTTCTACGGGCCTCCATCTACCATTTAATTTTCCCTGACCAGAATACCACACTCAACTCTTAATATTTCATATATTTTTTGACTTATCCATTACACTATGAGAGATTGATGGTACATACATTTTATCTTTTCCAAAACCATCATACACAAGAACCATCCATACTGAAAGTCTAAATCATCCCAATGCCACCCTCCCACACCATCGATAGCACTATCTACGCACTCTTATCCTTCATACCTATCTAAAAAATATTAACTACCACAACATGATTTGTAGAAACCACCATTGTTATATGTTTTTATATCCACCATCAACTTTCTCTATCCATTAATCATCAAACACCTCTCAATAACACCCATAGAACCAAAATATGAATTCATTCTCATGGGATTGATAGGGGTGTTGATTCCTCAATGATTAAGAAACATTTATGGGATTTAAAGGTGTGTTGAATCCAAACTAAGGAGACTCTCATAGTCTTAAAATTTATTCTCTATAAAATATCTGATTAGGGTTTGTTGATCTATATGAAAATGAGTGATTAACGTGTAAATAAATTATCTAATGACAAACAATAGGGTTGAGTCGGGCCTAGAGTTAGATAATAATTATAAATTTTAAAAGGATCATAGTGACTTGAGTAATAAAACCCTAGAAAAATCTTAGTACAAGGTCTCATTTTTAATATGACCTTATTTTATTTAAAAACTAAATAATTACACACTCAATATTTAACTAATTAGTTAATTAATTTATTAAATGATATTTAGAAAACTAAATATCCTATAATTCTATCTAATCTCATACCCAAAGGTAATTTTTTTTGATAACAATAGAACCATAAAAAAATTATTTAGGGACATTTACTAGGATAATATTGTTATCTTCCCTTTGGGAGTGAAATGAAGAATTTTGTTTTAAAGTTATAAAGCTCCCAAACATAATATTTTATGCATCTATAATTCATATCCATAGGTAATTTTTTCATTTCAATTTTTTTAATTTTTGGACTCTTTTATTTATGGGTTTTCATGTACCTTGTTATATTTCATATTGATTTATAGGAGGTTATTAAAAAATTAGTTCAAATTGATATAAAAATTATAGTAATAAAAGGTACCATCCATATAAAAATGGTTTTCCTGTATTTTCATTCATTTCAGAATAAAAAATGTAAAAAATTATTTGGAAATAAATTAAAATATATATTTAGATCATGAAAATAAAAAACCACTATTTCTCCTTAGGAATACTCTTCATATCACCATCACACATTTACCAAACCTCCCCCTCAAGTTATGTTGTATGATTATATCTTAACATGTTTTCCATAACTTTATAAATCTTTTTAAATAATATCTCTTATAAATTGGTGTATGTATCAGTAATCTATAATGGGCTTAGTTTCCCATCTATTATTGTGGTAGCGATAGATATGTGAGGGCATGGTGAAAACTAAAATAGTGGCTCAAGTAATTTATGATCCTTAAAAACTGTAACGTTATGTTATAGGTTTTATGATATTATTTAACCCTCCTTTTATAATTAATTGGTTTGGGCTTATTCAGGGGAGTTTTTGGTGAAATGTTTAATGATTTTGGTTGTTTATGGATTGTGTATAGTTGGAGAATATTTTTTCTAAACTATGTGCCCCTTCAGTGTAAATCGTGAAACCCTAAACAAAGTGGGGTTTGGGAGAGTGGCATAGATTTTGGAAACCCATGATACCACCTAGTAGAAATGGTGTTCCTTAGATAGTGAATCTAAGAGAGGAACATGGTTGGGGAACATGGTTTGTCAAACCTTGTAGCCCGTCCCAGCTAACAATGCACGTGAGAAATTTTAATTATGATAAATTTTAAAACAAAACCATAGAACCCCCATTTTATCCCCCGATCAACCCTATCTCAACCTAAATCAAATTTCTAGGTCTTGGAGGCTCTCAAGAACCGATTTTGGATATTCCAAACCCATTCTTTGGGATATCTATGTGCGGATGATCTCATTCAATCTCTTTTGTGTAAGTGATCCTCTTCTCATATGTATTATCTCTGTCTCTATTTCCCTCCTTCTTGGAGATTGTAATATTTTCATGTTTTAATGGACCTAAACTCTATTTTAGGGGATCTAGACCTAGGTTTTATTTCTTGATCTTAGTTTTCATCATTCCTTATTAGGGAAACTTATTGCAGGCATTGTGCATTGTGATTCCATGATTAATGGTGGGTGGTTCTATTTAAGATTTTTCCATATGATTAAACCTTTTTTGATTTGTTTTTATGAATTTTTTTTAATTGATTTATTAAAACCCAAATGTGTATGATATGGGATTGGAAATTGAATTTCCATGGATTATTTTAAAGAAATACCCAATTCTATTGGACTTGTAATTTGGGTGTGTAGAGAAATTGATGATTTGGTTTGAGAATTGTTTTGAGAAACGTGGCTTAAATTTAATTGATAAAAACCTCTTATTGGTTATTTATTGAACATGATTTAATTTATGAGAAACTATTGTTTTGGGATGAATGTGAATTCAAAATTTGAAGATGAAAATTGGGAAACTAAATTGTAAGTGGTGATTTTGAAATGAAATGATTTTCCCTTATTAAATTGATTGATTGAGAACATGATAACCTAGGTAGTTAGTGGGTTATTTGGGACAAGAAAATGAGGATGATAATTCCCTAGTAATGTATTGATGATGATAAATCTAACAAAACTTAGTTTCGAAGATATTATACTTGATGGGATGTTTATGAGTCCTATTCATCCAAATCATAAAATATTAGTTTACACATATTTCCAAGATCACTGATATGAGATGTGTGAGAAAATATAACTAGAAACAATCGTACTACATGTAAGATGATCATGGTGCTTGTTATTATTGTTATGATATATATTCATTTTAATATGAAACTATTTTTTTCATGTAATATTATTTATATAAACTATTTTATATAAAGTGTTTCTTAATCCATTATTTGAAATAATTTCAAACATTTTTAAATGAAATCATGTTTTACATTAAATATGGAATTTTTTCATGATGTGCTATTTTATTTTAAATTTAAAGAAATAATTGGTTTATTTATTATGGAATATGTTATAGAATACTTGGTGATACCCTACTAGGTTTTACAGTTCACTCCATACCTTTTTCTTTGGGAGTTTGTAGATTTCGTTCTTCCATGTTCGCGTAATGGGAAGGATCCACTTGGAGACGATGTATGTTCTTGATCCATTGACCTTGTATTGATGTTTTTGTTGGGATGTTGTGTTTATGTTGTTAGGATATGATTACGGTTATGATGTAATCTTTTGGATTTTTGATACACCTTTTTGGTTTCTGGTACATTATCTATTTTTCAGTGCTGATCATATTTACTTGTTTCTTTTATCAACTGCTATTTTGTTGAAAATATGTTCTTTGTTTATCTTGTATGATTCTAGGTGCTAGAAGAAAACCCACGGGGAATGGTAAATCCATTTTTTTATGTTAGTTCCAACTTGGGTATCAGGGTACCAGAGTATCTTGGTTGGTTCATGATAAGTTGGACTCAAAGGAGTAGGTTTAACATCATACCTTGGTGCCTTTATGCATTGGGGGAATCTTTTCTGGATATAATAGGTAGTTTTGAGCAGGTATGTAGGTATCTTATCTTAATGAGCCTTAAGTTATCTTGGTTGGTTTGGGAAATATGTCATCAGGAATAATTTTATTACATTATAACCTTTCCCTCCATCTAGTTTCGATTGATTGAATCAAAATCATCTTTTCTTAACTAATGGGATCAATTTTCTTATTTTTCTTGTTTGATTTGTTGATCAGACTAATATTATGATGTATTCAACATTGTTTTTGATGTTGTGTGGCATAATGACTCCAATAAGATGTGTGAATAGTATCTTGGAGGAAGATACTGATGAACCACATCACGTGAATCCTCCCATGGACCATAATCTTGCTGAGATTATTGTGTGTGTTATCCATGATCTAGAACAAGAACCTGCACCAGTTCTTATTCAGGATCATGTTTTGAAACCTCAGTGGGTTCAATAAATAAATCATTCTCAGGAGTTATATATCAAGAAGAAACCATCATTATGAGGTTCTAATTATCCTCAAGAGGATAATGATTGTTTGAGAAATATATATATATATATATATTGGGAGTTCTTGGAAACACCTTATTCAATCAATGTAAAATGTGTCACCCTCAAGATAAAAGGACCCAGTATAAGATGGTGGGACTCTATGGTGATGGATAATATGCATGAGGGTTTATAGTAGAAGAAATATTAATTAATTTTCATTGATCATTTATATCTAGAGTCTATGATGTTATCCAAGTCTATAGAGTTTTTAAAACAAAAGTATGCTTATAAGACTGTGGAAGAGTATGTGAACCACTTTTCTAATGTTGTATAGCTTTTACCCAAGATTTTATCAAATTATAAGATGAAGACACAATGTTATGATATGATTCTTTAATAGAATATTTTTATATGGTTTTCATTCTAAATATAACTTATTATGCTAATGTGCTGGATAGGGCACCGATGGATTATCTTGACCTGGTTAGTATGTTAGGGTTGACAGTAGTTCACTTTTCTATTAATTATAGTTATATGATTTCTTTTAAATAAAATAGAAATCATGATGAGTCTCATTTTGGATTATGAAAAAAATGGTTCGCCCAGAACTTCTACAGTTCCTAGAGGATACACATTGAATTTCTTCCAGTGTAGCAAGATTGAGCATTCAAATTTGATTTTCACTGAGGCCCCCATGATCTAAAGCTCATATTATCATTAGAGAATCTTACATAAATTAAATTATTTATTTTATTCCTCACATCATGGCATGGGATCACAAGAACCAAAAAAGTACTATAGTGAAATCATATTCATTAATATATATGGGGTTCAGCCACAAACGTCTAGAATAATGCTTCTTCATGCATAATAAGTGTCTCCATATAAAGCTGATATAGGTCCAATGATTGTGAGAGGTATAATCACTATATATTTATTTGTATTGAATTATTTATTTAATACAATTTCATCTCATTGGTTTATATCAAATTGTATTTTTAACTATTTTAATCTTCCTATTGATATGTTATCTTTTGTTATGGATATTAATACACCCCTCAGAATGATGATTGAATATGGTATCTATTCTCATACTTGTGTTTTCTTCTTGTTAGTGAATGACCTTTCTTGGGATTATCTATTTCTTGACATGAATCCTATTAATGTCATTTTTATGATGGATTGGATTATTACTAATAAGGCAGGAATTGATGGATATATTAAAAAATTATCCTTTTTTGAACATGTTGGGGTGTTCTGTAACTTTTCAGGAGTATCTGAGAGAGAATATAGTAGATCTGGAACTTATTATCCATAGTTGGGGAATGCAATATTAGTAGTTTCTTCTGATATGGAATGAAATCATTTAGGGATGATCAAAATCTAGTTGTCATTGATTTTTCCAACAAGTTTCACAAATATTTATCTAGGTTTACACTAGTATGAGGGGTACATTTATCTGTTGATTTAGTGTCTTGTATTCAAACAGTATCTATACCTTATTACCATGTAAAACTAGATAATATAAAAGAGTTGAAGGATTAATTTAATGATCAGTTAGATAAATGACATATACAATAGAGTGTGTCACCATGGTTGTCACTTGTTCTATTTTCGAAGAAATCATATGGAAAAATTCTCCTATGTGTTGATTACCAGAAACTCAACCAAGTTATAGTAAAGAACAAGTATCTATTGACACGAATTGATAATCTTTCTAACTAGTTGAAAGAAGACAAATGGGTTTTGAAGATTTATCTTGGATCTGTATATCACCAGTTGAAAATAAGGGAATATGAATTTCAAAAAACCACCTCCCATAGAAGGTATGTCCACTATGAGTACTTTGTCATTCCATTTTTTAAACCAATTATCAGGTAGTCATTGTGGTTTTATGAAAGTATCTTCCATGAATATCTTGATATGTCAGTGGTGGCCTCTGTGGATGACATCATGGTTTACCATCAGTCCGAGGAGGATCATCTGTGTTATCCAAGAGTATTTATAGAATTGTTGAGAAATATCTAACTTTATACCAAGAAATTGAAATATGATATATATATTTATTAAGTGAAGTTCTTGGGACATGAGTTCTCAGAACATGGTGTCTTCATTGATCCTGAGAATGTGAAATATGTTAGGACATGTGAGTAACTGTGTAATGATTTTGAGAATCAAAACATCATGGGTTTAATGGGGTATTATCCCAGGTTTTGGATTTATTTATCAAATTTAGCTTCTCCAATGACCCCTCTCACTTAGAATGGGTTAATTTTTTCTTGGGATTAAAAAAGTTAAAATTTGTTTTTTGAGATGGAAATTATTTTAACCTTTTCACTGGTGTTATCTCTTCTAGAGGATAATAAAGGCCATGTGGTCTTCTTGGATGCATCATGATCAGGTAAGGGTTGTTTTATAATGTGGGGTAATTACATGGAATCCTATGCCTCTCAATATCCTAGGCTAAATGAGAAAAATTTACCATCACATGGGTTTGAACTCGCATTCATGATTTATTTTCTTAAGAGTTGGTGACATTACCATTTTGGAAAACGTTTTTCTATATATTTTTACCAAAAGAGACTAATTTATACCTTCTCCCAAAAGATATTAATCCCCTACATAGTTTTTGTGTATATTACCTTCAATATTGTGATTTCAACATTTCATATAACTTGAGGAAATGGAATGTATTTTATGATGTTCTCGATACGAATCAAAAATCCCAGACTTTGAAATAATCATTGGAAGAGTGAAACATGACATGTCTTCTTTCATAGTTGCATTTAGGTGTCCATGATGAATAGGACATGGTTGTGTTGGATAGTTCTCAGTTGACCTCCACTCTTCTTGAGATGATTCTTCAATAATAGTATCTTGATAGTGAATTCAATGGAATTAAAGACCCTCTTTATGGTGGGGAGGACATTATTGAGTTGTTGTTATCTATGAAGGGTATTAAATGTTTTTGAAATCGGTTTGTTGTGCCATTACCTATGAGAAAATATGTGGGGGGGTATTACCATAATTTCCAATGGTCTATGTTCCCAATAACCAAATTTATTTTTTTGATGTTCAAAATTGATTCATGTGGGTAGGTATGAGCTGGGACATTGATGATTTTTCTCTTATTGTTATATATTCTAGTAGGTCAAGGTCAACCACTAAAGACCTTAGGCTCTTATTTAGCCACATCCAATGCCGAATCGGATGTCGGATGAGATATCTATAGAATTTATGATTAAGTTTACACATACTTAATTAAGGAGTGATGTAATATAGGTTTTGATCAATAAGTTGACCAAATTGGCTTACTTTATTTCCATTAATGACAAAACCAAAGTTGATAAGTTGGGAAATCTTTATGTGGATGATATTTTTTGTTTTCATAGAGTTTTATCTTATGTAGTCTCTAATAGGGACCCCCATTTTACTATTCTCTTTTGGAGAGGCCTCTATGAGGCACTAGGATCTTAGGTATATTTGAATATGCATACTATCAACAGATGAATTAATAAATAGAGAGATATATAAAGATTATTGAGGATATTTTTTATGCCTACATCCTAGATTTTGGTTGAGATTGGGATGACCATTTGGGTATTTTTGAGTTTTGTTATATATATACTGACCAGTATATGATCAGTGTGTCTCTTTTAATGGCCATTTATTGTTGGTCTTATAATTCTATGTTGTGTTGGTTGGAGATAAATGAATTTTCCTTGGTTGTAACGAGAATAATATAAGAGATTTCAAAAACAAATCAATTGATTTGATAGAGGATGTTGATGGAACATATCTAGTATAAATCTTATACTGATCATCATTGTAGATTGTTGGAGTTTTCAGTTGGAGACATGGTGTTCTTAATAGTATCACCTCATTTAGGTCATCTCTGTATTGGGAGTCAAGGGAAGCATTACCCTTGTTTTATGGGACCTTATTAGGTTGTTGAGAAGGTTTGGAAAATTTCTTACCATTTATCACTTCCTACATAGTTAACATCGATACATAATATGTCCCATGTATCGTAGCTTTGAAAGTATCTTTTCAACCCATCTCACATCTATAAATGGGGGGATATTGAAGTTGAGACTAATTTAATAGTGAAATAGAATTTAGTTAGGATTGATGACTCTATGAAAAGGGTACTTAAAGTGGATATGATAAATTTATTCCATGTTCTAGGGAAGAACAATTCTAATTCACAATAGACGTGGGAGCTAGAGGCACTGATAAGAGAGCATTGACCTCATCTTTTTTATATGAAAGGTTATTGACAGGCTCTATGGGAATAGAAAGACTCTGTGATGGGGAGGTTTTAAAATTATATTACTCATTTTCAGGTATTTTTTCGACCCTAATTTTTAAAATTCTTTTTAGGCCTTGTTTAGGGGTTCTTTGAGTGAAGTTTTGAAATTTTTTGGAAGTTTTTATGTTGGGAATGGTTAGTCCATATTTTTTCCAAAAAGTATGCCACATCAGTGAAAACCATGGAACCCTTTATGTTGGGGGTTTTCATGGTTGTAACAACATTTTTCAAATATTTCAACCACCTCATACAAACCATGCACCTTAGATAGTGATTCCAAGAGGGGCACACAACTAAGGCACACAATTTGTCTAACCGTGCATCCCTGCCCATCTAACCTTGCATGATGGAATTTTAAATTCCAAAAAGGTGTAAAAAATTTAGTAAACCCCCATTTTAACTACCATGTACCCTATGATGAAATAAATAAAATTCCTAGGTCTTTGAGGATCTCCAAAATTAATTTTATCTCTTTAGAACCCATTCCTTGGCAGATTAAAGCGTGTAAGATCTTGCTCGGTCTCCTCTGAATAAATGATTATCTTCTTATGTGTCTTCTCCAACTATCAGAATTTATCCCCCATAGAAAGTGTTAGATATTTATTTGGTTTAAGTATCTAACCTTTGATAAAATGGTTCTTGAATCTATCTTTGGATTCTTAATATCTGTTACCGTCATTCTTCTTTGGTGAAACCTATTGCGGGTGTTGTGTGTTGTGATTATGTGGTTAAAGGTTGGTTATTCTATTTAAAATTTCACCATATGATTAAAAATTTATTTTATTTATTTATTTGACATTGATTTCAATTTATTTATAAAAACAAAATCGGTATGATATAGGATTTGAAATTCAATTTCCATGGATTTTTGGGAATGTCCCCCAATTCCAATGGAATTGGAATTTGGGGTGTATGTTGAAATTGATGGAATTAATTATGTGATTTGATAATTGTTTTGAGAAATATGTGTTAAATTAATTTGATAAAAACCTACTACATGTTCTATATTGAAAAAATATTAATTTATAAAAAACCAATGTTTTGGTTTTAAAATTGAATTTTCATTTTGAAAAGGAAAATTAGGAAATTTATTTACGCGTGATAATTTTGAAATGAAATGGTTTTTTATTTTTTTATTGATTGATTAGGAACATGAGAACCAAAGTATTTAGTGGGTTATTTAGTAAAATTAGGCTAGGATAGTAATTTCCTACCAATGGATTAACAATCATAACTATAAAAAAATATTGTTTTGATGATCTTATCCCGGATGGGATGTTGATGAGTCCTACTTAGTCTGAGCCCGTGGGAAATGTGTAAACATATTTCCAGGATTCCTGATTTGAGATGTGTGAGAATAATATAACTAGAAACTATCGCACCATAAGGAAGATTCCAATAGTGATTATTATGATTTTTTTGATATATATGGAATTTATTATGAAATGTTTTTCTTCATTCCAACTAATTTGTATAATTATTTTTATCTAAAGTTCTTGTTAATCCATTGTTTGAAATGTTTTCTATCATTTCGTAATGAAATGCTGTTTTGTTTTAAATATGAAATTATATCTCTTTTCCCTGTTTTATTTAAAATTTAAATTTTGAATTATATTATTTATTATGGAATATATTATGGAACACTTGATGAGACCCTACTAGTATTTATAGTGAATACCCTACATTTTCTTTTAGGCATTTGTAGATTCCTTCTTCCAGTTATGAGTAAAGTGAATGAATCACTTAGACGTGGTGGATGTTTATGATCCTTTAGTAATTGAGTGATGTTTCCAGTGTTATACAGAGTTTATATTGTTATTTTATGAGTAAATTGATTATGTACTATTATTGTTTTTTGAAATACATATTTTTTCTAGTACATTCACCATTTCGGAGTGTTGATCATGCTGAACTGTTTCTATTATCCTCTATTTTTTTTTGAAAATCATGTTCCCTATTTATCTTGATGATAACAGGTTCTTGTCACCAACCTCTAGGGTTCATGAATGCCCTTTAATATATGTTAGTTTTGGCTTGGGAATCAGGATATCTGAGCTGGTTTATGACAAAAACAACTATTTTATTTCACATTATAATTGACCCTATAAAATACCACTATTCATGTACCTCTTATTAAGTCAAAAGATCTCCTTCCTTTTTCTACATTATCATTATCTTATTAATACACAAAATTCTCTTACTCGTATATATTTTTCTCAAAAAATGTCTTCTACAAATTCATTGAAATCTCTAGCTTATATTATTCCTTTTTAAAAATTGCTTTAAGGGGATTAATGTCTATTAATGGTGTGATATCTGAAATTTAATGATTATAATCCACATTAGTCTCTTGAAAAAGAAATAGATTCAATATATGTCTTGTCTAGTTTAATATTTATTTCTCAAGTGGGTGGGGTACAAAAATATCATTTATCATTGACATTAAATCACCACACAAAGATGTGGTTGGTGTAGACTCTACTAGATATCAAGGTGAAGATGGATTATCCCACAATTGGATATCAAAAATATCAATGATCAATTATAGAATATCCAATAAATAAATATTCCCCTCTATAAAATATTCTAAATTATAACTAATTTAGGGGAGAGTGTATATTCTAGTGGTAGTGTTAATTTTATAGAGGTTCTATAATTTAGATCTGAGGCTAAGGTTGAGTATCATAAATCTTATCTTGATACATCTCCTTCTTCCCTCCCTACTCTATATTCTCATCCTCTATCAAATCATATATTTTACAAAATTTTCTATCACTACCATCCTTAAAAGTGTAATATTTTCTATTAGTTATATAATTCTTATAGAGATGATCTATTTTACTTCTCAAATATTTGGTACATTTTAATAACCAAGTGATGCATATTACACTCATTAACATGGCCTCCATTTTGTATTTAATGCTATAAAGTGTTCCATTTTTAATTTTTCAAAATTTAATTAGGTTCTTTGTAAATATAATGTAAAATATATACATCTAGTTAGAATAAATCCTCTAAGATTTATCCCTTATGAAACCATGATGTTATAACTTTCATATCAAAAATCATCGATGATAGTTCATTAAGAGACATGCTCAAGGAATTTACACGATCCAGATTTGATGATGGGTCATTACCTCTGAAAATATAAATCTAATTTTTTTTCTTGTATTATAGATCCATGATAATTATGCTTTATTTTTTATAATTTACTAACTAAATATCCTATGTATGTGTTCAAATTTAGGAATAAATTCTAATGTGATATTATGATATTATTATTCGTTGATTATAATCAATTTTTCAATGTAGAGGTTTCTCAATTACCTCCTTATAGACTCATTCCATTACATTGATGAAGAAAGAGAAAGATATATTATAACACCCCAATTATTTACAAGTAAATTTAATATATCATATAATGCACACAACACCAGGTCTCTACGAAATAACAATTTTTTTATTATAATTATTTAAACAAGATAGTTATACAGTAGTAATTAATCATAACTTTTACACTTCTGTGATTTTAATTTTGAAAAATGGACAAACACGGTTGTGATCAGTAAGATATATAGAGTCTGATAAGATAAACTTTATTTTTTGTGAATAGTAACTTGACCCTTTAGAATAGTAATTTACCCTTATGAATAGTAATATTACCCTTATGAATAGTAAATCAAAAAAATGAATTATAAACTCATCTATGAGAGTATAAATAAAATTTATGCACCTTATAAATGAAAGTATGATATAATTATATCATAGTACAAGTGAATATTTTAAAAATTAATAATTAAGTGTTGGTATTTTTGTTATTAATAAATATTTAATTTTAATTTTATAATTAATAAATTGATTTAAAAAAAAATTAATTTTCATAGAATGTATTCTTAAATAAATATTTCATTTTTCAATGATTTTAGGATAATCTAACAGGACCTTTTTTCGATTTTTCAGGGTGTTATAAAATCAGTTTTTTAGGGCCTCCTGGTAAAGACCAGGAATACTAGTGGATGATGTAGGAATCAATGTGAGGAATTTGGTGGAGTAAATGTATTATCTACAAGGAAAATTGGCATGTGAGGTGATTTCATGGTGGAATCTCTAGAGAAGGTTTATCTCTCGAATGAATGGAAATGTTTTTAGAAAAATTAATGGACACCCTCCCCCATATAGAAATCTTTTTAGTGACACATACCAGTTCTTCCACATCACACCCATTGGATTCTTGTACAAGGGGATTCCTACTTTTGGGACTGCAACTAGAATGGTTATGTGTTGGGCTATCTAGATTGCCCAAATCTGAATTTTACATTTAAATAGGAATGTATTCAACTTTCCTTCCTTCATGTGATATTATATCCCAACCAAAAATGTTTTTAATGATACCAAAATGGAGGATGTCCCTGATGTATTAATGTTCATGGGATCTGTGACCTGTACCTTTAAGCAAAAGCCTATGAAGAGGCGATGTGTTCATCTGAATCCGAATATATGTGTGGAGGCCTTATCTGGTGTAAATTATTCCCATATAAACTTAGAATTCTAGTTTGGGGAATCTAGAATCATGTAATTCATAATGATATTGAAGTTAATGGTAAGGGTGTTAAATTATCCCCTAAATACTCTAACTCCTTAGTGCATAAGGATGAAACCATCATGCATATATTTTTTCGATGTGATTTGAAGGATATGATATGGGATGCATTTGGTGAGTTTACTGGTCTAACAGTGGAGGTTGAGTCTATTGATTATTTCATCTAATGATGATTCTGTGTTGTTAATAGTAAAAAAACATGATGATCGGGCACAGGTTAATCATCTAGCAACAAGATTCTAGTCTATTTGGCAGAAAAGAACCAGTCTCACCATGATGGACCCTTCTTATCTGGTCTATCATTTGTGGTGAGATGAATATGCTTCATCATAGACCTTATTCACCTTTAGAGTCACTAGGAAAAGGAAACCTCTATTAGGAACTATATGGATATAATTCACCCATCTATAGTTTTCATATCCATGTCATTGGGGAAAAGGGTGAGATGGAATCCTCCCCCCCTATGGCCTTAGAATACATGTTGATGGGTCCTACAAATATAGATTCAGACAAGGGGAGGAGTTTTAAGAGACTATATATGTTCAGTTTTGTTTACCTTCAATGCATTCTATGGGACTGGTGACTCTCTCTGGGCAGAAGGGAAGGCTATACTACACGACCTTGAATTATGCCAAAAAATTCATATCCCATTTTCTTCAGTGAAAACTGACTCAAAGATCACGTCTAACTCTCACAAAATCCACTTTCCTACACCTTGGAAAATCATTTACCTGATCCTCAAATTTAAGGCCCTAATTACTAATGGAATTTGGATCCTCCATAAATGTTGTGAAGGAAATCATGTGGCAGAATTCTTGGCTTCAAAGGCATCTCAAGAGTTTACCCTCATTGTTTTCTCTAGCACGATTCCCCTTCTCTCTGGTGGGATAGACGTTATTATTGGATATTCCCTTGGTCTCCATTTTTATAGGCCCCCTTAAATGTCATCTTTCTGTTTTATTATTTTTCTTTAATAAAATAAAATTGAATTTTGTTGGAATTGGATTATGAGAAAAATAATTCTATCAAATATTTTGAATACTTTTACTCTATATTTCAAATAAAAATGATGATTTTTCCTAATTTAGTGATTTCATATATACATTGTTCTCTAAAGTAGATTCATGATGACATAAAACATCATAAATACAAAATAAATAAATATGATGATTCACATGGTAAGATATTATAAAGGTGGAATATTATCATAGATATTATTTAGGAAAATGAAAAATCTTATACCATTTTCAATTAAAATATTCCAATAATTTAAAAATAATTACAATTGATTATTTATGAGAGAATTGTGAGTAAACATGTTTTTGGTGAAGTAATCATGAACTTGAAACATTTTTCAATATTTCGATGAATGAATGAGATGGTCATACTGATGAGAATACTTTTAAAATCAATGATCTTAATATGTTAGTGGAAGAAAATTACATGTTTAATGAAGAATATAATCATGTTATCCATGGTCTAGAATAATCACAAAAATTTATCATTAGTGTAATGAAATCCCAACTAGATGTAAAATCTTGAAGAATCAAAGACATTGAGAACTCTCTAAACGAGGGTAGTAAAAATCATGATAATCAAATTATTATATCGAAAAGTGAATGGGAAGGTAAAATATCATAATTTGAAAATGATAATTTTTCCATCATTATGAAGTTCCTTCAACTAGATCATGAATTGATAAATTTGATGGAGACACATTCAAGAACTTCTCATGTTGATGAGAAGAATAATTATTAAACCCAAACATATGAAGAGATTAAAACCTAAAAAAGGGGTGTTTTAATAAAAACAGTAACAAGGATCATGTATCTATGTAGACTCATATCTATGGTAATAAGATCATTAAATTATTTCTTGATCAACATTCTATAAGATTATGGAATAAGTCAACTCATAACATAGTTTATTCTATTTCTACTAATGTAGTATCATCAGCTACTAAAGGTTCAATGTATAAATTTAGAAATATGTTGGTTGATAAAAACACAAATAACTATAATAAATAAAGTTTAGTGGATACTAGAAAAAATGAGGAAAATATCTCCCAAAAGTTTTTCCCAAAAAGTTAAAGATAAATCTTGAAACAATAATGCACTAAATCAATATATAATGGTATTCCATGAAAAATAAAGATATTGTTTGTCTAATGTTTTTACTGATGTAATTTTTGGAGTTAAGATGCCAAAAAACATGACTACGTACGAGGATTATAAAATGCCTATATTCATGGGGAATATATTTTAACAAATAAATAATCCTCTAAAATAGAATAAGATTCCATTGACATTAATAAATTTGTACACTAGCTATAGACTTAATGTCACAAACAATTCTATGAGTATTGCAGCATGTGTGGTCACATAGAATAATAGTACTGGTAAGAACCAAAAATTTATAATTCCAATTCTAATAGATTACCCATCCCAAAAAGGATTATGTGATAAATATAAGAGAACAATCTTCTAAGGGAGATAAATTGGTAATAAAATATGTTCAACCGATGATAAAAACTAAAAAAATCATTCAAATGAATATTGAATATATGGATTCCAAAAACATCATGTCAACCATGAAAAAATTGATTCTTTTGGGGAAATATAGGTCATATATTGGGATACTATAAATATTTCATGGAAATAAATAAGAGAAATTTTAAATCAAGAAGAGAATCAATCTAAGAGACAAACAGGAAGATAAGATTGATTGGAAATATTCCTAAAAAAGATTTGAATAAGTAAACTAAGAAAGGTAGCCTAAAAACATTAAATAATCCATATGGAAACTTGAAAATATAATATGATAATAAGGAATTCTTAGAAAGTTCTTCTATTAAATTTCAATCTACTAAAGAAATGAAAAAAAGATAAAGATAAAGCCATTTCCAGGGAAGAGGAAATGGGAGAAAATATTATTTCATAAGAAGAAGAATTTTATTTTCACGATTTTTTTTCAAAAAATTTAAACTATAGTGACTCATAAGTATATTGTGGAAGGTTCAATTAGACTATAAATAATGTAATAAATTTCACTAATCTTATACCTTCTCAAAATGGGATTTTGAAGATAAAAAATTAAGCATCTCGAGGAATGTTTTCACTATTAGAATAGGCGAATAAAAATTATCCACGCAAGATAAAGGTGAAAGAAAAAAGAGTCCATGGTGTTGAATAAATATCATAATGTGAAATATGAAAGATACACAATCATGAAGAGTACTAGGAACTTTAGAGATGTAAGAAAATGAATTTATTCATTGAGAGTAAATTCTCATCCTAGTTACATATATTACTAATATTATAGGTGTTCCACCTTATTCCCTTATTCATGTGTAGTATTTATGATTGAATTTTTTGAAATTAAAGGTGAATTTCAATCTTAATATGAGAAATGAGTGAATAGAGAGGAAAATACCAAGGTGGAATAATTTTTCAATATATGATAAAATCATGAATTGTTCCACAATGGTGGATCATAAATACGAACAACATGAAGACTATCTAATGAAAGTTCCCACCATGTAAAATGAAAGGCGTTCACACCTTGAGGGGGAGAAAAGATAAAAAATATTATATCAGTGATTTTTAAAGGAATATTTTAATGATTAGGTTATCTATACAAAATTTGGAAAATAGAGGCAACATATGTACATTTTTTCCCTTTTCTTGATTATATAAAATATGTGGATCAAGGGAGAGTGTTGGTTTATGAGTAATCTCAAAAAAAGGGGTAGAAAAATATTTTATCATTATAAATGTTATATGTGTTTTTTTGATTTGTGTAGTTGAATATATTTTATAATAAATATATCGTATATATTACCATAATTGAGAAATAAATATATAATGATATTAATACCGCATGCATGGTTGTTAATGGACAACATAGACAACCTTAGTTGTCTCTATCTTGTCTTATACACCAATTTATTTTAGGTAGACTATGATTTGTCCAACTTATGGAACTTTGATAAGTAAACTATGCAGTACCATCCTTATTTTATAAAACAGAGAAGTAATTTTCATATGCATTGAAGAGATGATGAAAACCCATATATTAATCATATTCATTTACTTTAAATAAGAGGGAGAAGGTGCAATTACTTTATGGAAATGTTTTTCAAAACAAAGCTAAAGGGGGATATTTAAAATCCCATGTGGATGGTTGATGAGTATATTTTTATTTTTTGTAACTATATAATAATGGAAAAATATATTTAATCATTAATTCCTACATTAGTATCGATTAATCATGTAATGAGTCTGATAAATATTCAATAATACTGGTGATGATTCCCAAATAATTTTTATGTAATAATTGGTTGTCATTTGGTAATATAAACCTCTGTGATTAGTGATAATTCCTAGAGAATAGTTAGGGATTTATCTAATGGCATTCTATGTCATGATTGTACAATTCACTATATAATGATTACAATTGTTTGTACTGATCCTATGTTAAAAGGGATGTGTCTATTGCACTAGGAAAGTGTACATTGTCAACATCATTAAAAAATATTAAAGAAGTCCATGAAAATAAATATTTTCCTGATGAATTTTATGATCATATAAAACATCATCTTGTATGAATATAAAATTATAGAAATTATCTTTTTAATAAATAATAAAATAGTGGTCATTATTTAATCTTGATGTGATTTAAAATTTACAATTTCATTACAAAATAAGTCAAATAGAAGTTTGTATGAAGTACATGCAACATGTAATTTCTTAAAGAAGTGTTTAATATGGTTATGAATTTGAAGTATTATTTCATGATTATTTGAAGGTTTACACTACATAATAAAATCCATTAAATGATAAAATTAATGAAGACTATGAATAATATTAATTTTCATGTTGATTAATGAAAAACATTAAGATAATAAATTATATTGTAAACCTAAAAGAAATATATTAAATTTGGTTTTATACATTCATAATATGATTACAATTTTTCTTAATATTTTATTAAATACCTTATGAAAAAAGTGGTCCAACCCATAGGACATCCTTAGCCAAGATCAACCTCATGCATTGTGTGTCCTGAAGGACAATTGTACCGAAGGGGGAAACACAAGATAGCATGTGGGAAGTGTAGGAAGCATAATTCTGGTATCATATGTAAGGGACCATGTATAAGGCCCAGATATCATACCCATGGGCATATATGTTGGCTCAGATACTCAGTGGACCAAATCTCATAGTGTGTGGAGGTGAATTTTGGTTTTTTATCCCCCACCAACAGCTCGAAGAGGCCATAAGACAAGATTATTGATAATTCTCTTCAAAGAAATATGCAAGAACCATTGTTGGATAGGATGGGTGTGGTTATTATTCCCGCACACTTAAATGATATGGATATAACTATGACTGCCCTTTCTAGTGAATCTCCATCATCTGATCAATGTATATGATAGTCTTTAACCTTAAACTGTTGAGACTTCAATGTGAGAACTCGAAACCACAAGTACTCGATGATCACTACCCTGGCCATATCTCATGACTTCTCCAAGACTGGGATTTCAAGATGATGAGACCATGAACCGATATGCATGAAATATTCTCTTTACATGAAAACAATCATCCAAGGATGTTCCATGAACCGAATAAATATGATGACATATATATTGGTCATGACAGTGTTGTGGCATGCGATAATCATCACATGCATGAGAGTATTATTCAATCATGAATAATGAGACACCTTGATTTTTGGAGTCATAATAAAAGGAAACCTAAGATATATGGGTTTTTGAATATGATCTTCGACAAATAAATATTATGTAGAGACTTTGGTATTGAATAAAACGAGGATCCAAGGTGGGGAAAACATTATAAAACCTTGCATATAAATATCAAACACCCAATTCTAAGGTGGTTTGCTTCTTTATTTGATAAGATCTCATTTTCAGAGAAACGAAGACCCACAAAATATTGTTTTTAGGAGTTTCCACAAATCCTCTACAACACGAATAACAAAATGAAGTTGTAGGATTTTGACTTTTGTCTAATACACTCAAAGGCATCATGAAAAAACATGTTACCATGAAGAATCTTCTGACAACACTATACACATATCCATGGACTGTATGAAGAATTCTAATACATTGTATACTAGTGTATACCTACACTGTGTCTTGTGAATATGAATAACAATACTGACATACATTTTTGTTCACAATATTGAAGAAAGAACTCCCATTCAGGTTTGTGCGAAGGTCCTTACATAAATAATTGTGTTACTCATTGATGCATGAAAGAAATAAGTGATACATTTAGTCAATGTATTCACATTCATTGATAAACATAAAGTATAAAGTTTGATTTACATATACTTTCACAAAGGATTTTCTTGATACATGAAATGTACATTCTTTCCATAACATGAGTGTATGAGATGTAATTGAGGTGTGTAAATATTTAATTATGAAGGTGAAGGAGGTGAATTCATGCTTACATGCATATGTACAAACTTTGAGAACTACCCAAAACAGAATTGATAAGCAATTAAAAATATATAAACTAAATGAATGTTCTAGGGTTTTGATTCCATGAATATCTTGCATGAAGTTTAATTGAGTTGATATTGAGAGAGTTATTATTTTAAAAAATAATATTGAATAATTTGTTTCTACAACATAGAAAAATACTTTTGAGTCTAGTAATTGTATTAAAAATATGGTTTATCTAATCAAAAAATTGATATATTGAGGAATAATAAAACATCACGTGTGTAAAAATATATATAAGTTGGTCATTATAAGAATATCATAATCTAGAGTGGATGTTTCATCATTAACTTATTATAGAAAAGTGTGAATATTTTCATAAAATTATGATGATTTAGTACCATTCAAATACATACAGCATAAAAACGATACTATTTAGTTGAAGTAAATACATCTAATGAAATACAATTGATCTTGTTCAGAAGCTTATTAAATATCATTGAAGTACTGGAAATTAAAGTATAAGTAATACCATTGAATATTTGTGGTACCATTATAAATAATTACACTATCTCAATAATATTTATAATTTCATACATAAATATTATGTCTCAATTTTTGACATTTATAATCACCAAAATGTCATTGTGAAAAGAGATTATGTGAAACAACCATAGGTTGATCTTAGAAAATTCTAGGATTTTGTACCAAACTTTGTAAAAATAGTTGTGGGATATGAATTCATTTATTATATACATTGCATGTGGATTTTATTTTTGAAATCACACAATATATCAAATCCCACTAACCAGGAAAAATGATTAAGTTTAATATAGTAAAATTGAAAATAATGTAAAATGTGGAAAATAGAAGTACACTGATTCACACCCCTAGTGTCCCTACATAGACCATATGGGATCTACAAAAGAATCTAGAATTCCTTTTTGAAATACATTTTCCAAATGAGATGTGACAAACACAAAGATGAACAATTTCAAAAACCAAAGCTTTTTACTTTGATAGCATCAACAGGGTTAAAATAATACTTTAAAATTTCACTAGATTACCCAATCGCGGTTGAAACATTTTAAAATATCACAATATTTTTTTAAAAACATTTCCAATAATTCCCAAAGCACTTGATATTATAAATAACCACTTGGAACACCCAAGAAAAATATTTGGACGTTGAAAACCACACATCCCATTTCATTTAATAACTTAAATGAGGTAAAAACACATTTCAAGTTCTAAATAGTGTTTTAAATAAACTTTTAAAATTTAACACTACTTTTTATTCCAAGTATGAATTTAATGGTCCAATAGAAACCAAAAGTCAAGAAAAAATAAATAAACTCACCTTTAACACATTTAAAAAATCAAAACATTTTAATATGCAAGGGGAAAACATTAATACTTTGGACTTTTAAAAGCATTGATCACTCAAGGAATGAAATCCATAATAGAGTTCTATACCCTAGGAATAAAAATAAAAAATGATAACTCTTAGGAGAAATAATATCTCTTCCCAAAAGACATTTTTGGGAGGCACTTAGAAATAACACAAGACTAGAGCCCAACCACCCATTCCCCTAAGTTGGTTGACAGTCTGTCTCTCCCACGTAGTGAGAGCTTTATCCTAGGATATCCTAGGGTTTCTTCTCCAGTCTATTGACGGTCGGCCACATGCTCCATCCCACTTTTGAAGAGAGATCTCTGCCCCTTCTGTTGGATCATGGACAGATCTTCCTTTTCCCCACAGTAAGTGCAAGGTGAGATTTTTCTTCTCCCCTCTGAGGTCCGGACCATCACTCGGCTCTCCCTGGCTTAGTTCCCCATCTAGAAACAGAAAGGGAGGATTCAACATCTGCTTTGCTGAGAATCATTCGGCAGCGATCCGACTCCAGTGGCTTTGATCTGAATCTTGATGATGGATTTCGTTGAGGTTCTCCCCGGTCTGTAGAGATCAGTCGGTGGATCTGATTTGCAGAGGCAAACATCTGCGGATCTGACTATGCACACGCCGGCGGTTGGCTTGCTAAATCCATGGTGATGTATTTTCATCGCTCATCTACGCGATGATGAAACTGGTTTGCATTGACCAAGTGATAGGGTTTCAGACACTTCCTTGATAGATTCGCGTTTGACGCCTTTTGGCTGTGTGATTGTACAGTTAGGCTCCTGGTTCATGAAAGACTGATCGCGATGAGCGATTCCCTCCCAGTTCGTGAAGAGTGAAGATCGAAGATCGGGGTAGCGATTGTTGCGTGGGTCAGAATGTAGTATCCTTGTCACGAAGACTACTAGCGAGGAGCTGATCGCGAAGGGCGGGTCGTGGTTGAAGGTAACACATTTTACTTTCTGTGAAGACTACTCGTGAAGTGCTGATCGCGAAGGGAAAAACACGGTTGAAAAAAACCTATGGTGGGATCAGACTAGGCCGCGATGGAGGCTTTGTGGGCTGGGCCATAAAGGAAGAGGTTTGGGGTGGGGCTTGGGGTGTAGAGAAACGGGCACCTCCGCATCCCTACACATATTCCTCCCAAGAGTGGGCTGCTCAAGGGGGTGTGTTGGAAAAACTGATTGCATAATCAATGTGTGGGAAAAAATAACAAAATTGAATGGAAAAAATAATCAAAACAAGTGATCCTCACCCTGGAAGCCAACTTAATGAAGTAATGGAAGAAGTTGTCTTTGACGGAAAAAGAAAGAGCATTGGTTGAGACTCAGAGTAATGAAGATATGCTTCTGAAAAAACTTATGTCACTGCTTGTTGTCAGAAAATATGAGGAAAAAACCTATGTCCATTAGTGGGTCCTCAAAAACACCCTCCAGAATCTATGGAAATTGGAAGCTGGAGTGGCTATTTGAGAAGTAGAGAATAACCTCATAGTTTTTGAGTTCTTCAATGAAAAAGATAGATACAAAATCATCAAAGTTAGGTCGTGGTCCTTTGAAAATCAGATCCTCCTCATGGAATAATTCAAAGGTGGGGATTATATCTAGCATATTAACGTTACCCGTTCCCCCTTATTGATGCGCATCAAAGGAATACCATTTCATGGGAGAACAGAATAGGTTATGACAAAAATTGGAGATCACATTTTCCATTTCCTTGAATGGGACTACTCCGACCCAATCCAATGGGGACCCGTGGTGCGGATTAAATCTAGGGTCAAATTAGCATAGCCTCTGATGAGGGTAATGTTCTTGAAAATTAATGACTCTAACACCTGTATCTTATTTGAGTTCGAGAAACACCCAATTTCTAGCTTCTTCTCTGGGCGTATCATCCATCTGGAGAGAACGTCTGAAGAAAAGAAAAATAATGATTCAGGAAATATCATTCTACAATATAGTCCTTGGCTTTGAGCCAAAATGTCAAGATATGTTTTCATCCCTAAGGTGGAAAACTAAGGGATCAAGACCACCTCACGATGGCTCACACTAAACAGGCGGAACCTGAACATAATAATGTCATCTTACTTGGACCACCAGAGTTACCTGAGGATATTCCAACATATCAGAGGGTGGCTGGAGGGTCTCCCTAGGACATAAACATCACGAGCAATGCTGTGGAAAGACATGAGATTCATACGAAGAAGCCTTTCATCTACTCAGACAGAGCTATTACCCTCCTGAAAGACATTGTCTTACCATCTACAAAGCTATTTACAAAAGATTTCGACCCACCAGATCAATGTCCAAATCCAAAGAAACAATGCATCAAACCACATGATCCTAACCCTGATACAAATATGGCCATGTCATACATCTTTCCACAAGGTGACTCGGGGATGATAGGAATTACATCATCAGGCCCAATTACACGTCAAACTTGGAAAAGGGTGCACAGTGTAAACAGAGACCGGAAAATAATTAACCAAAACCTGGGGAACTTAAACAACTAATTGAAATAAGTGATTCAGCTAAAAACATCCCAAAAAAATGGAAAGCGGTGGGCGACACAATGATCCTAGAGGACTCAAAGGCAAAGGCGGGTATGTCCCAGCCCCGCCTAGAGCAATGATTATCTTATTCTGGAACTGTCGTGGGCTTGGAAACCCATGAACGATTCACATGTTCTAGCACCATTGTGCTCAAAGGTTCCCAAATATAGTTTTCATGTCTGAAACCATATTAGAAAACAAGGACACTACAACTCTTGCTCAGAAATGGGGATTCTAGGGTTGCCTCCCGGTATCCCGACAAGGCCACTCAGGGGGAATTTTTAAACTTTGGAAGGAAAATTTATACGTTAGGATCTTATCCTTCTCTTCGCACCATGTGGATGCGATAATCCATGAGGCCCAAACCCCACCATGGACGTTTGTGGGTTTCTATGGTTGGTCATCCCATAATGAGAAGTGGAAATCACGGGATCTTCTACGCAATCTGTGACATCATATGCCAAGCCCCATTCTCTTCAGAGTGACTTTAATGAGATTTTGTATCAGAAGGAAGAAAGAGGTGGTGAAATTTGATCCTCTAAGTCAATGAAAGACTTCTAGGAGGTGATTTTTAGTGTGGAATTGGTTGACCTGGGTTACATGGGTAACCCATTCACATTCTTTCGAGGTAATATGTATGGTACTCGTATTACCGAGTGCCTTGACAGATTTTTGGGATCAACGGATTGGATGAATTATTTTAGATTGTTTCACATTAGACACATGACACTAAATTGCTCGGACCACTGCCCAATTGTAATTTAATACACCCAAGGTGAACGTTTCATTAAAGTCAGGAAACCCTTCAGATTTGAATTCTTCTAGTCAAAAGACCGTGAATATGAAGATTTCATCCGATTAGGCTGGAAGTGTTTACAAATAGACATTGGGTCCAACCTCCAACAGGTGAGAAATGATCTGAAGTCTTAGAGCTATGCGAGGAAAAAATATGGGCTACGCGAACACGTGACATCCACATCGTAGAAGGGGATGCAAACACCCGATATTTTCATCATAAATCATCGTCTAGGCGTCGAAAAAAGATTTATCACTTGCATCTCGCACCCAGATGGGAGAAATGTCTACGACATAAACGGTATCCAAAATGTTATATCCAGTTATTTCTAGAATCTCTTTACCTCAGGAAGCCTTAACATCTCGGTTGAGGTGGAGGATTGCATCATACCCCTGATGACCGAGGAGTTGAATAGACAGCTTACCAAAGAGGTTACGAATGACAAGATTCTTCATGCTCTGAAAGATATTCACCCAACCAAGGCCCCTAGGACAGATGTCTTCCACGCCCTATTCATTAAAAAATAATTCCACATTATTGGTCCCTACATCTGCAATATGATGAAGAACATTTGCGCAGGGAGAAAAAACCTATCCACTATTAACAAAACTGTCCTAATCCTCATCCCCATGATCACAAAACCTCTCGTGATCTCTGATTTCATACCTATTAGGCTCTGTAATGTCTCTTATAAGATCTTCTCAAAGATTCTAGTTAATCAGCTGTGTACTTGGTTACCTGAAATCATCTCGGAAAATTAGAGTGCTTTCGTGGGCAAGGGACTGATCACTGATAATTCCATTGTGGCCCTTGAAGTGTTCCACTCTATAAAAACATGCTCCACCAAAAAAATAGGAACCATGGAATGGAAATTGGTTATGACCAAGGCCTATGATAAAGTATAATGGCATTTTCTCATATTTGTGATTTTGAAAATGGGCTTCTGTTTGAAATGGATAAATATGATCATGCACTGTGTCTCGTTGGTCTCCTTCCGCATTAATGTCAATGGGGTGCTTACCTGAGGCTTATCCCCTACCCGAGGCCCTCGCCAGGGAGACCCTATTTCCATGTTTCTTTTTATCTTGGTGGATGATGTTTTTTCTAACCTTATATCCAGGGAAGCATCCTCACATACAATTCATGGGGAAGTGGTTTGTCGTGCAAGACCACCAGTGTCACATACCTTTTTTGCCGATGACTGCCTTCTTTTTTCCAGAGCCACACATAATGAGTGCCTTGCTATCGGCCATGCGATCCACTAGTATGAGAGGGCCTTAGGGAAAACAATTAATCATGGAAATTCAGAAGTCTCTTTCAGCTCCGGGGTACCACCATCCAAAAGGGAAGAAATCTATGTCACTGCAGGCATTAATATGGTTGAGAAGCATCAAAAGTACCTTGGGCTACCCACAGTGATTGGCCGATCCAAAAAAGAAATCTTTACATCTATGTTTGACAAGATCGAGAAAAAAAAATCTTAGCTGCACGCCAAACTTAATTTCAAAAGCCAGCAAGGAAACCCTCATAAAAGATACTCTTCAGTCTATCCCCAACTATTTCATATCCCTGTTCAAACTTCCTGCTACTGTTGTTAACCAGATCCACTCATGCACTGTCAACTTCTGGTGGGGAAAAACAATGGAAGGAATAAAACCCACTGGATCACCTGGAATAAACTCTGCTAACCCAAATCGAAAGGAGGTATGGTATTCTGGTACCTCTTTCATTTTAATGATGCACTGCTGGCTAAGCAAGGATGACGCCTTATTAACTGCCCATCCTCTCTCTATGCACGGGTACTCTGAGAAAAATACTTCCCCCACAGGGATTTCCAGGATTACTCTATGGTCCCCCGACCCACCTTACTCTGGAGAAGTATCTAGGGATCCCAAGGTCTTCTGATTAAAGGGTTGGGTTGGAGGATTGGGAATGGTTCAACTATTAATGTTTGTACTGATCCCTGACTGATTGACAAGGAAGGCATGTAGGTATCATCCCCTGCTCAACCAGGTTCTGAAGGGGCCACTGTCTGATTCCTTTTTGTTGATTATGGGAACGAGTGGTGCATGGAAAAACTTCACTCATAGTTCATAAAAAGGGACAAAATTCTTATCCTGAGTACCCCTTGTATTCCAGATGCAAGCCCTGACCATTTATACTAGATCGATGACATCTCAGGAACTTATATGGGGATGAATGGATATCAGCTCGCCCTCTGTACTTAGATAGACATAGGTGATTGGGGGCCCTGGGAACAGCTGTGGAAGCTCAATGTCCCTCCAAAAATCCACCACTTCTTGTGGTAGGTGTGCACTGGAATCCTCCCGACCAAGGAACTTCTCCTCCTCCGTCATATTTCCAGTGATATGATGTGCCCTTTCTACCCGAACACCCCATAAACCCCTCTCCATGCTATCATCCAATGCCCATGGGAAAAGGAGGTCTAGTATAAATGGGGCTCCTATATGAATCTCTCACTAGACTTGGTCTCAGACCTCCCCTCTCTCATGATGAATTGGTGATCCTTTTTCTTTCACCAGCCAAAGTGGTCTCACATTGCTTTTTGGCCTGGATCATCTGGCTACGTCACAATGAGGCCATTTTCAACCACATCATCAAGCCCCCCAGATTTTGGATTGAACAGAAGTTATCATGAATTCAGGGATAAAAATATCACACTAGAAAACAAAATCTCTTTGGAACCCCAACATATTCTTCCCATTGCTTCCCCCCACTGAAAGGGATTCTCAAGATTAATGTGGATGTGTCTCTTCCCAAGGATAGTTCTGTTCATCTTGGTGTTTTGGACCGAGGTCATTTTGGGCAGACCATCACATCCAAACATGAATCAAATCACATTATTTGGGAACCAGTGGTTGCAGAAGCTGCCGCCATCCTCACCGGGATGAATTTCGCTAAAGATCGCAGATGGGATGCAATTCACCTGGACTCAGACTCTCTCACCATTATCAAGTCCATCAACCTCAAAGATGGAGTTTTTCCATCATTTGGTTCACTCATCAAGAAAATCCAATATCTTCATCAGATATTCACATTTTTCACATTCTACTTCATCAAAAGGGAAGAAAACAAGGATTCCCATCAGGTGGCGGCCTCTGGCCCTCTTGACAATGACAAGCTCTAGCTGGATCACTTTCCTTCATGGTTAAGCGATTGTACTTCCTCTGATATTTGTTATTAATTATTACGTCTTATGTCACAAAAACCACCCATTACCCTCAAATAAATTAATCATTCCCATAACCAAGGGAATCAAACAAAACACTAACTCCAAAAAACATTGAAAAAAACACATTGAAAGAATCATTTGAAAGATCATCCATTTTATATTAATATATTCTCAAATATTATCCCATTATCGAGACCCAATGGTATCCAAAACTCATTTAAACCAAGGGATTGACCCCATTTCTTTTCAAAAGTATCACATAACTTTTCATAAAGAGGAAAATTTCAAAATTCTTTCCAAAACAATTTCAAAAAACCTTTTTTAAATAAACCATATAAAGGAAGACAATTTCAAAAAATACATCAAGAAAACCATTTAGGAATAACAATAATTCACCAAAACTCCACTTTTTGGATTAAAATTATCTTCAACTGGGTTTTCCTTATCCGAGTATCAAAACAATACACACACAGATTTTATACCACCATGAATTAGTTTTTTTATAAAAAAGTCACTTCTCTTTGATTTTGAATATCAAACATAAAATTTAAAAAAGTACCCAAGGGAAATCACCTAGAAAATAGGAAATCATATCATACACTGACACATTCAAAACAACACTTACCATAATGATCCCAATTAATCCTACAATAAATGGTAATAAACCAATGGAATATCATGATGTAGTAAATTGTGGAGAGAAAAAATTCTCTAGGGGAAACTATAATGTGTATGTTTTTTCCATAAGGGATTGTAAACCGTGTAACAAATATATAATAAGAACAATCATGGGTTGTATAAACATGTCGCATAGGCACTACACGGTTTATTAAACCGTTTATGTTAAGCATGAAGCCCTGTTCTATTCACAATTTCACCTTTAAAACTCAATCTGAACCTGAAAATCATTATTACACTCAAATAAGATCAAAGAATCATCTCAACATATAAAAAATCCATCAAGAATCCAAATCCAAACACACGATCAAGACTTAATCCCGATTCTCCCATGAAAACTCATGATTTGGTGCAATAATGATATGATTAGGCCCTTGAACACACACTCCACCATAGTCATGATGAAAATTAATGTATCCATAATACCTAGAAATAAAAAAATAAAAAATTGGGTATCTCCCAAGAACATATGACCCTCTTCAATGAGAATTTCTTAATTACCATTTTGTAACAATCCAACAAGGGATATCCATCTATCAGATTCCTATGCTTGACCGCTACATGCCTGAGGACGTTTTTTGATTTCGTTAAGCTAAGGAAAAGTGTCAAGGGTATCATACCATATAGTTGGGGATGTTATCACCGTCAAATAACCAAAAAAACATCCAAATAATGAATATTATTAAGAAGAAAATATAAATTCAAAGACGTATCTCATTTAAAAAGACATCAAATATGGGATACAAAAAAAAAAGGAATCTAAAAAACTTAAAGACCAATGAGCTTCTACAAAACTAAATCCAACCGGTTCCTTGAAACCGAAGGTCTGATCATCAACATTTTGTGACTCTTTGGACACCACCATCATCCATACCACACCCACTTCCTAAGAAATATGGAACTAGATCCAACCAGAAATCCAAATCCCAGAGGAACCTTCATAGGACATGAATTCTATATACCCACCAATGAGATCATATAAGAAGTGAGCCTAATCCAGTAAGATACCACCAGGATTCCAATTCATTCATTTTATAAAATTAACCAAGAATACTAGATTGGAATTAATAGGAAAAAATGGTTTTCATTTTCATATACATAATACTGGAGTAAACAAAGTATAGAACATGCACTTTCTCAAGCATAACTTTCTTAAAACAAGACATGGAAATGGATTTACCAATAATTATGCTATTTCAATGTTCTAACCAATTCTCTTTTAAAATACAACACTTTTGAAAAATAAACCCACACACTATTTAAAACATTCTAAAATCATTTCAAACCAGAATTACACTCTTAAAACCATTTATATATTTTTCCATTCAAAACCATTATATACCCAATAAAAATGTCAACCAGGAAACAATGGAAATAATAATGACTAAAAACTATAACATGTTATAAATAAACATAATAAACTAATGAAATAAAACTATTCAATACGAAGAATAAAAAACTAGAGTATCAAAACATTAATCAAGTCCATCCAAGAATTGAACATCACAGATTTAGATATATAGAATAATAGGAATAACATAAGATACATAGCATAAAGAAAACCCATGAGAACTTATAGAAAAAACACATGACACACAAAAGTAGGCCTAACTACCTGAAAGTTAATAGTCACACATCCATCCACCAAATCTCTCTGTGTAGCCTCTTATGTGACATTCCCCAATGCCAGGAATATGTATAAATAGGGGATTTACTATTTCTAAACCTCAACTCTCCTATAAATGTCCCACTACTTCCCACATAGAAATCTCAATCTACTTATGGAATAATAATAGATTTTCTCCCTAAACAATAACCCGATCACATGAAAATAACAAGCCCTAAGGGATAAAAGAACAATAACATCCTTAAGATCTCCCATAATTCTCCTAAAATTATCTATAAGACATATATACCATATGAATTACATGAAAATGTATCCATAACATGGACAAGAATGCACATCAACAACAACCAAGGGGATAAATAAGGGTACAATCAAGATCACATCACACACTTCCAACCGACCCTTCATTGTTACCATAAAGAGTACTTATAATTTTAGAAATATATTTTTAAAATAAATTTTTAATGAAAACACAATTCCAAAATAAAGCATAAAGACTTCAATGAACAACCAAATATGTTAAGGGAAAATTCAATTTGTTTTATAAAAACAATTCCACCACATTAAAAAGAGGAAAATATTTAAACACAAAAGGGATACCACTATTAAAATACCATATTTCCTAAATCATAAATAATTTAATTCATTTAATGATGAAAACCCTATCTATAATTTTATGAAACAAAAAGATACTATAAAACACCAATTTCAAACCAAATTCCAAAGCATAATACAATACTTCCATTTTTTCCAAAGGAAATAATCCAATCAAGAATAGAAAACCATTAAAAATAGAAACTAAATCCCATGTACATAATTACATTAAATATAAAAGACATTTGATGAATCAATAAATGATGTAACTCTTAAATAAATGGAAATGAAAAAAAATACCAGCCTCATGTGCTCGGATCATGTCACCTTCAATGATAACCACTACAAGGAGACTCCAATTATGGCTCCCAGACATTAAATCATAAAATCAATAATTTAGTACAATCCTAGGAATAAGAATTGGCCAAACACAGAAACTAGGGTTAGAGATAAAATAGAAAAAGGTATAAAAAAATAAAAAGTGAATGGAATCCCTATCCTTTTGAATTTGGTGAAGATTCACCATTAAACCACATCAAAATCATCTTATATGAGATTAGAAAAAAGAAAACACCCTTGTGAGGTGTTTCAATTAGTTTTTGGGTGGGGATATATTAGAGTAGTTTTTCTAGTTAAAAATATGTATAAAAGTAAACCCCCCCCCCTTTATTGTGGGTTGCAGGGTTTTCCCACACATTTGAATAAACTATTCAGAAACCATCTTGATCCAGATTGTTTTAACCTACACAAGATGTATATATAGGCTGAATAGTGAGTTTAACTACGAACCAAATGTACAACTTGAAAAAATTCACTACAAGAGGATACAAACTTAGGACAAATGGTTAAACTAACAATTTTATTTAACTCTGCGACTTGGAAATCACCAATCTACACCCTTTTCAGCCCAAAATAGCCCAAACTAAAGGGGCTAAACCAATCGACAAATACCCCCACCTTAAAGTAACACTAAGGGTGTCATAGTTTACTATCATTAACATAAGATCCAAAATTGATATAGAGCACTATATCTACCATTGTGAATCAAAATTTGACTCCATCTTGCATCCTTGAAAATTTTCTAAGATTTTTGTTCAGATATAACCACATATCAAATTTCCCTCTCCTTTATATATTCTCTATTACCACTGATACCACCACAAATAATGGGAGAGAATTAGAATATTTTTATGATTGTCATAGCTGAAGGCGATGTCAATAATTCATATAAGTGATGGAAATTAACCATCTTAATGGCCATTTAAAGAATAAGGATGAATATGAATGGTAGGAATAATAAATGAATAATTAAATTTAATTTATTAAATTAGTATAACGCATCAATTTACTTCTATAAAAAATTTACACCATTGATTTGGACACATAAATGGGATTAAAAATGTTTTTTTTCTATTGATGGGGATATCCATATCCTCAATATTCATCAAGGTAAAATATCTGAATGAGATTTCCTGATTTACATGTGAATGGGTGACTAAGGAATAAATTCATCATTTATATAAAAATGGGTCCCGGTTGAGCCCGACTCCCGACAAAATTTTAGGACCCTATTAAATGACATACCATATCCTAAGAAATACCATTCTGATAAAATTTTAGTCCAAGTCCAACTTTGTAATATATCATTAGTTTTATCTAATAAATGAAAAACAATTTTCTTGTCATTTAATTAATTAAAAAATATTTAATTAAAACATTGAGAACCAAAACACCTTAGATTCCTGAATTTTTTCCAAAAATTCATAATAATATTATAAGATCAATAGAATCATAAATATTTTTCTTTTGGGACTTTATGTTGGTTGAAATTATTATGTTTTATATTAAAAAAAACCAAAAATCATATGTAAATTTACAAACTCTTGAACCAAAAATTTCAGACAACCATAATAGATATACCTTCAAAACATTTTATTCTTAAAATTAAAAACTCAATCATATGACCTTAAAAAATAAAACATATGAAAATTAAAAAAATACATTATAGGATATCCTGTATGAGATATAACTTTAGAATGAATCAAGTCATAATTGAAATGTATTAAAAAATAAATAAATGTTTCATGATATAACCTGTGTTTCATTTAATTTTCTATAAACACAACTACAAACTTAAATTCTATTATGATGGAATGAAAAAAATGTAAAAAAGCATGAAATATTTTCTTCATATCGAATTAATACTCTCATATTGTCTCATTTATGGAAACTTACCCATTTATTTATTGAATCAATGTAATATATTTCCATTATAGAACATGTGGATTTTGTGCCAATATATTATCAACATACCAAACTTGAATCTAGTCAAAGATTTCAAGGCATCCCACATACCAAAATTTCATCTTAGCTTTCTTGAGATTTGTTCACCTCAATGTGGGAATAAAATTGAGATCATTTTTAACTATGCCATCAATAAAACCTTTCATGGAATTATTACCCCATTTATAAGAATCTTTACCAAGCCAAAAAACAAAACAGAAAAAAGAATTATAACCCATCATTATATTTGAGTAAAATGAACAATAATTGAATTTAAAAAATATTTAAATAATGAATACACATCATATACCTTTTATATATAAAAAATAACTTAAAACACCATCCTCACTTTTGTCTTCCACCTTATTGGGAATCCTTTAAAATAAATTTATGTGATTCTCATATTCTGTAGAAATAAAAAATGAACATACTTCACTGGGGAATAAGGTTGAGACCATTGGATTTATAATAATAATTCAATGAAATTTTGATAAATGTTCTAATATTATATAACATATTATTAAAAATTAATAATAAATAGATACTTAGATAGATTTATCACTACCTTTTTACCTCATTTTAGTAATGATAATAGTTCCATGCTTTATATTTTTCCCTTTTTGTCATGATGGTTGTATAATATATCAGTGTTAATTTTTATCCTAAATATATATAACATAAGTCTCAAAAAATGGTTTAATCGGTATCATTGCACCTATATTAATGAATGAAAATAATACCATTAAAATTGATAAGGGTGAATTTTCAAAATTGCATCACACATGGGTGTTGATGTTTCATATGAAAACACCCAAAAAAGAAAGATTATTTATATAATCCAAATAATATGAAGTCATTGTAATATTAATAATTTTAATTTTTTAATAGTCCCTAAATAGAATCATAATAAATAAATTTATCCCAACTGTGATTGAATAAAATCATATCTAAAGTAATTCAATTAAAATATAACACCTTCATGGTTTTTATCATGACCAAAATCTACCAATATACACCATTGATAATATTTTACACGTTTGTAAATAAATTTAACAATTATAATGATATCTTGATGTTTTCATCCTAAAATGTTTTAATCTAAATTGAAGTATTATCCAATCCCATCCCAACATCCCCATGAGTATCTTATCATTCAAAAAAATTTCTGACCATAAATCAAAATCTAATAGTATCACTATAATATATGTTTTTTAAAATATAATCATTGACTCAATAATATAGATGGGATTAAAATATAAATACATGCTACACTAAATTGGTATCCATTAAAATCATAAAACATGACATCTCGAAGTATTTTGAGAGGTGACACAACTGTTTTATCTCCTATAGAAACTCATGATCACTCTAAATGAGTCCTTAGTATGTCATCACTCTGCCCATCCAAAAAATGAATCTCCTCATATCAAAATTTATATCATATAAATTTAATGGAATTTATTTCAAATTACACTGATCATGTAATCTATCCATAATCAAAATTCACAATTAATTTTTCTCTAATATATTATAACATGCACCACATAATCAAGTTTATCATCTCTGAAGCCCAATGATCATCATCCACCTACAATTTTCTAACCATGAAACAAGATCATTGTGAAAAGATACATCATAGATAAAATTTCTCTCACTAAGGGAAAACATAATAAAATCTCATATAAGAAAGTATTGTTCATGTAGAATAAGGCTCAACCAATTTGGGAAGAATTGAGGAACAAATCTATAATAACCCCACATCAAGGCTAGTTATCTCAAAATAAATGTAAGATCATTCTAAAGTATGGTAACAGGTGAAGACCAATAATATCCAAGACCCTATATTGTGTCCCTACCAACAACATGATTAATCATGGGTGACACATATATTCATTAAGACCAATTTTCCACAACACATATCAATTTATTAAATATAACTCAAGATACATTATCATAGTCGAATGAATTATAAAATCAAGACATGTTCATTGAATGATGATAAGATAATTGTTTATGGGAATATAATAATTTTCCATATATATATATATATATCCTCTATCATAGAAATAACTCAAATAGGATATATTTTAAATGTCTATGATTCATGTAATAAAATATTTGTACAACAAAATAAAGGTTATAATTAATCGAGAAAGTCAGAAGACAACCAAAGTCTTTGAATATGAATTAACATATGGACACACCATAGATGGTTTTACTTACCTATAAAATATAATTATAATAACTTAAACATAGTTTCCTTTATTTTTATAAACCAATCAAAAAAATAAATATACTTAATTGAAAACTCCACCCTAATATTTCAATCAAATTTTTATAAAAATCTATCAGGAATGATCCTCAATGAGACACCTCCATAGGATGGTGGAAAAAATGATAGTGAGACCATAATCCAACATTTAATTGTCCATAATTTGAGGAGTATAATTGATGATATGAATATTTCAAATTAGAATACTTTTCCTTTATAGAAAAAAAATAAAATATAATTAAAGAAAAATTCAATACAAAACTCTAGTCAATAAGTAATATATAATCAAATCATATCATAAATATTCTATAATATATGAATTTTCTATCATATATCCAAATAAATAAATAAGAATCATGGGAATACACCCACTTAACATCATTATGTAAATAAAAATACATCCCATATACATTCTTGTTACAAAAAGTGATCCCCAAACACCCAGAACCTACTTTGAGTCATAGTTATCGAGAAAACACTACTTAATATATCCAATAAAATAACTATATGAAACTATATGTACAATTGGGGGTTATTAAATCCATATACTCAGTTGGTAATCCAAAAATGATTAAGATTTCTTCTGATATCATGTATATTGAATTTCATAAGCCAAAAAATCATATCACATACTTTATTACTATAAGATTCCATGTTCTATATTAGAGTTTGAATTTCATAGGAACCTCCAGTTTTTGTTTAGTAGATGGACCAAATATCAAACCCAACTTCACAATGAAATTATGAGTTTTTGAGTTTCTTAAAGTGTTTTCATGGATATTGTTTGGTGACTGAGAGTTGTCTTGGGATCATGGATGGGTCATGGGAGCATAAATATTCAAAACAACAGTTTTGGGAGAAATATCCGGGTATGCATGGTTAGTGCATGATTAATGATAACCATACCCCACAATAATGTGGGCTATTTTATATAGGAACGTTGATTGTAAATTTGGATTTCCCTAAAAATCACATGGTTGTCTATAGTGAATTTTAAAAAAGTATCATATTTGGTACATGGTTTTACAAACCATTCGTTGTAAACATATGAGGTTGGGCTACATTAAAATAGTGATTCTTCATGGATGGAACCCTATTTTACAAACAAGTTTTCCAAATAATGATCTTATTTTAATTAGGAAAATAAAATAATTTTTTCATCATCCCTTATAAGTTATCACCCTCTTTCTCTTCCCTCTTTTAAACAAGTTATCCAATGTGCGTACACTCCTCTACTTCCTTTCCTCCATGGGAGATATCATTTATTCTTGGTATGTTTCACTCAGTGTCAAATGTATTGGAATATAAGTGTTGAGTCTAAGAGTAAAATTACCTACTTTATTAGTTTCTATTACTATCAATATTCCACAAAATATTTTCATTGGATATTCTTTATTGTTAGGTGTTTTTATTCTTTATCACTTCCTCTCATTTAGGGCTTGTTTGGTTGGTAAATTATGAAAAATTAAAATTATATTTATATTCAACCACACCTTTAAGAGTGCTTGTAATTTCACATAAATAATGGGAATCTTATATGGCTATAAATATTCCATGGGTTACTTAAACATTTTTAAGCACTTAGGGTGTCATAATTGAATACTAGAGAACAAATTCATTTATTGCTATGAACTTCATAAAAATTGAATAATTTAATTATCAAATTATATAAGTAAATTCAAGGAAACCTTGAGATACACCTCTAAGGTGTTGGTTTAATTTTAATAATATACTTAATATGATTACTCAACTTGCTCCTATGACTTATACTATAAATTCCTTGGATTCCCTTTTAAGAATTCCTTAACACTTATGAGTTGTTTCTACCTAAACCTTGATTTTTATAAATTAAGGAAATTTTTTGGTATGTTGTGATACCCTAAATAAAATAAAATATTTTTTAAATGTAATTATGTAATTAATTAATATTAAACTAACCAATGTTTGTGGGTATGTTTAAACTAAATCAAAAAAATTTCTTAGATGATAAAACCAATTCACCTTTTCAACCTATCTCACCATGTATTACTTTATGAGTTGATGTTTCCCAACATCAGGTGAAGTGGGTATGGGTTGTACATGGGGAATAATTTCACTATAGGTAAGACATGCTCATAAAATCCTTGACTAACTTATGTCCATCCTGTAATCATATGGGTCATTTGATATCAGTTTTTATAGTAGTTTCAAGGACCACCATGGGGTGATTAACTCATGGAACCAGTAGTATAATGAGATAGATCTTTATGTGGTACTTTCTATTGATAAAAAAAATTATTATCCGATAAAAAATATGCTAAATTAGAAGATCTTGATCAGAAGGTGGTGGATATCTTCATCGGATTGATAAGAGATTTGGTTTATTACAATTAAATAATGTAGAATCTATTTGGGGAAAAAGGGATATAGGTTTTTGTGATAAATTTTATATTAAAACTAGTATAAAAAATTATGTTGTTCATCATATGAATAGTAATTGTGAATTTGAAATGGTGTTTTTTATAAAGTGGTGGTTCGGGTGGTATGTGAAGGATGTTCATTATTCTGCACGACCCATGGTATTTTGAAGCAAGTCACTCTAACTATAAAAGAGGTTTTGGTGGATGAAATGAGTTTTTTTAACCCTTGAAATAATCCTATGACTATTAATCATTCTAATCGCTTCAATTTTCTAATAGTGGAATGACCAATTTAGAAACAATGAGATTCAGTACAAGATAAAATGTGAATCCAGATCCCATTGATAGAGGTGAACTTAAAGGATGACGAAGGATTCTTTGAGGTCAAACTTGATGTTGTTATATATATTAAAAACTCAATAGATAGTTCATTTTGAATGAAAGGTATAATACTTCAGAACCTAATGCCGAAGATGTAATGGAAGGAAAATTGGGATGTGGGAGTTACATTGTGCTTAAGGGTAAGAAAGATGAATTTAATAAGGATCTCTCACAACTTCCTATGAAAGTATATGTATGGTCTTCCAAAAAGACCAAGAATATGGAAAGTGAAATCATGGATCATTACCAAGAACATAATATGATTTCTTACCTTTTAAGTGAACAAAAACTAACATGTGTGGGAAATTTAAGGACCATATGCATGCTGGTATGGTAGGAAATATGGAACTAGGGAAAGAAAAATGATTAGAGCTCAATATCCACTCTAAGTAAGAAATGGTAGGGTTTTTATAGAACAATTATAAACAGTAGTATATAAGAAAATTATATGAGATAATGTTTTATATTGATATTAATGAGTATAAATGGATGTGGATTAATAAACAAGACATTATTTTGGAATGAGGATAAATGAATAAAAGATAATTTTTGAGGAATATATCCAGAGTGTGGACATGCTGGTAATTTTTTTTAAGATCTAAACCAGGATGATCTGTACAATGACATAAATAAATATCAATGCGGTTAATATAGGGTGATTTTTTTGCAATAACATTATTTATTTTATTTTTTTATTTCATTATGTGTTTAATGAGATTTTGGTTCAAACATGCGCGGTTTCTCAAATTTTTCTCATAAGTGATTAAAAAAAATAACTTTAAATTATTTAGTATTAATGATCTTATAATGGTTAGACTCATAATAATATGTAAAGCGATTATGGTTTAAAAGTGATACATGCAATCGATAAGACTTCGATTCCTGTTTTGAATTAAAAGTTCAAACAAAATAGACGACACATGATTTATTGATGTGAATGATAAAGATAAATCCTTATTTTGACTCAGTCAATATATTACATTCATAAATTCCATAGTGTGGAACTAATGATTCACCTTGAATCATTAATAAAATGTTTAGGGTAAGATCTTAGATTCATCTAGATGTCCTCAAACATGGAATTCATTTTATTAACTCATTGGATTCCAATAAATCATATACTGCTATTACTATAGACATGCTCCTCATGCTCGGTTAATGACCTTGAGAGAAAGTGGAATATTAAGGGTTCACCCCGTGAATTCTTCTCTAGATCTAAATACTATGGCATGATCACCATGGATTGGATTACTAGTTACATACATAGAATAACTTATAGTATTCCATAAATTCTAATGGTTTCTATATGTGGTAATTCCTAGACCAGTTCCATAGATTCACCATGATTCTTGTTCTTGGATAACTAGATATGAATCCATGGGTCCTATGACTACCTTATCATTAATATGATTAGATAAAGTCCACCTTAGGAAAAATCAGGTGTTATTCCTTAGTTCCCCTATACAATATAACCGCATTCCTTATTTATATGCTACATGTTGTTATATTTTATACAAAAAATGACAGGAATGTAATAGACACCATTTTCAATTCGTACTTAGTTTTACTTAATCCGTTTTTGGGCCAACACATGTTAACCAAGTAGATCATTTAATGTTAGGTTAGTATTATAGATCATACCTCATTTGTTTTGTTATTTTTAGGTCTAAGACATAGCATTTTATTAGTGGAATGATTATGTAATCTGACCACCTACAGTTGTTGGGTCCTCTATTTACTTATTTATTTCACCAATCCCCATAATTTTTATATATACAATAAATGCTCTATATTTCATGTTCTATGACATAATAGGTTGTACATATATTTATTACTTTGTTTTTCGGCTATCATTTTATTATTATCTTACTATAGTTCATTTTATTCATTCTTATGTAGAATTGTTTATTAATATATAGGGTATAGTCACCCCATCATACAATCATTAGACCCTCACTACTAGTATGTAGCCTATAGATTTAGTGAAGGTTCACTTGAGGTCATGTGGACCTTGGGTTCTATTACATATGAGTGAATTGAGTCCAGGATGTTAAAAAGTGGTATTAGAGGGTTCATTTCTATTTTTACTACTATATTTTTGGTAGATATGAAACTATTACTGTGTTTAAACATGGTAAATAGCACGTTTCTAGGAATGTATCTGATCGCATTGTGAGAAAAGGTGACACTACCCATGTGGTTCCTAATAGAGAGGTCATCCTTGACAGATTCAAGCTTTGTGAGCATTCAATTATTGACAGAATTGTTATTCCTGCTGAAGGAAAAGAATGGATGCTAGATGATTTGGTTCAGGAGCTAATTTCCATATGGGTTTTTTCGAATGGTGATGTATACCTATGTGTTGGGGATTTTTTCACATAATTTTCCCTTCATATGATATAAAGCAAAGATCTTGGGGGGTCAGATCTATTCCACTAAATGCAGGTATGATTTAAATTCAAGAATGGTATTTTCATTTCAATCCATTTTCATTAAAAACATAATGGTTCATGTTTAGATCAAAATATTTAGGTTTCATTGGATATTATCTCATGCTAAGATTCATTTTGATATTGATTCTACGGTGGGAATTAAAATTAAAATGGATTGTACTATTGAGGATATGACCTTTGGCCATTATGTTAGGGTCCTGGTGGAAGTGGACCTATGTTATTTCTTGATTCAAAATATATTTTTTGTCATTGGATGACGACATCCCTATAAAAGTGGAATATTTGAAATTACATGATTTTTGTATAGACTATCAAGTTATTCATCATGCCAAAGACAAGTACTGTAAAAATGTTGTATGTGCTTTTTGTTAACTAAAAGGACCCCATGAAGATTCTTGTATGAAGAAGTTTATGAGACAAACAATGCTGAGTAAAGAGGTATCTGTTGGCGATGGGCACTCCACTATGGTTTAAGATGTTTATCATGAAATGGAGCAAGAGCCTCAGGTGTCTAATGATAATGAACATGGGGTCTTAGAACATGACATCGAGGAATGAAGGACTACCTTGATTGGATCTAAGCTAGGGTTGGCCCTTACTTTGGTTCCAGTGAATGACCAATTAGAAGGAGGAATGAAATTTGTAGTGGATCGGAATGGATTTGGATCTGTAATTGAGGAGAAAAAAATAATGAGTGATGGCACAAATTATTAAAGGATTCAGGAAAAAATTATCAAACTAAGGGAAGCGTAGGGTGCCCATGGAAGGTGGGATGATGTCAATGATGAATCCGAAAAAAACCAACCTATATTTAGGCTTTGATCAAATTGATAACTATTGTTGTAGATGATGAAGGATTTTAACCTGTTCCCCCTAAGAAGACAAGATGTAGTAAATATTACTCAGATTTGCAGCCAAATATTCTTATTAGGTCCCATGGTCCTCTTAAATATGATTCGGATTGGTATGTTGATTATGATGTCTCCCACTGTTTCTAGGATCCTTGATCTTTGGAATGAGGGAATGATGTTTGTATGACCCCATCCATCCTCCCTTCATCTATTTTTATCCTTTTTTTAATAAACAGGCTCTGCCCTATTCTTTTCACTATAGGATATATCTCTCGGCCCGATATTAAAAGAGAGGATTTGTGTCCATGAATAATTATAGGCATGTAGGATTCATATACCATGATCATGCATTCCAATTTTATTGATATTCCTTAATAGGGTCATTATTGGAAATATATATATATATATATGTGGTATATGGATTGTGAAATAATGTGTATTCATCAATATAAATGGTGTTTTAAAGCATATATTGATGATGTAACTCCTTATAACCAACATAAAATTAATTTAAATAAACAAAATATCTTTAAAATAGTTATTGAAATGACAGGAATAGAATATTTACATTTCATGGGAATTGGATTTTTTATCAAATTAAAGTGATTGATTATGGATGCCGGTTAAAGGGGATTCACGTTATAACTTATGGAGCAGTTTCCTCTAGAAAATGGGAATGGCTACCCACATAACTGAATCCTTGTATTCTATATTTTATCCTTGTAGGATGATATTAGTAAAATATATCTTCATAATAAACTCATAAAGGGTTTATGTAATTGAAGGTTTTATTTTTTAATAAATCCAAATGATCAACGATGGATATTTTTCAAATGGTATTCCAATTGAAACTTATAAGTGACAGAATTTTTATAACATTGGAATAAAAAGCTATATAACTAAATTATTTTATTATTGACTTGTCCCTTGTAGGTTGATCTTAGAAGTATATTATTATGAGATAAACCCAATAACGATGATATAAAAATCTTTAACAAATTAACTATTATAGGGTTGAACTTGAATGGGATGAAAATAGTAATTTATAGATATTTCTATCCATAAATTGGGAATTGATACCCATAAAACTAAACCAATGATGGCATGAAATGACTCTTATATGTCAAATTTATCATTATATTCTTTGGTTCATAACCCTTTGTGCATATATTTATGTCAAATGGGATGGTTATTTAATGTTTCTATAGCCAATCATATAAAATTTTGTAAAACTTTATAGACATATCTTACTTTACTAATTTCCTTAATATGATAAAAGACTTTTTGTCTATCGTTGGGCCTTATTTATATGTTGAATCAATTAATTAAAATTTCAAATAAATCCTAAAAAGTATTTCACTCTATTGACTGTGATTGAAAATTCATTCGAATGATCCCACTTTTGAGAATATATTGATAAGTAATGTTTGAATGAAATTATAATATATTTTTCTAATGGTATTTAGCAGTGTCTAATAAATAATGTCCCAATTACATTTTATAAAAATGTTTTCCTCTATAACTAGTACTTGTAATTTTATTTCTTTGATCCTCTGTAATGTTTATGTAAAATGTGAATTGATGTGATAAATTAAATAAATAATTTTAGTTATTTTGACCGTAAAGACCCTAGTATGAGGGTTAGTTTGAGAGTGGCCTTTAAAATTACCTTGGTTGGGAATATAGATTTTTCTCCTGAGTCTTAGATGTTTTCTTCTTTAACATAGGATTATAGGTTAGTTGGAAATTCCTAATGTCCTTTTAGGCATGACCCTATAGTATTATTCATTTACCATTGTAAAATTGAGGGGTTAGCCCAATTTTTTGAAGTTCCTTGAAAATAGTATGAATCTGTAAATTATTATGTTGGGGTTTTAGGCACTAGGATTGTCATTCATATACCATTGGTAAACATGTAGGACTCTTAGTTGGTGGAAAACTTCCTTGGGTAGGAAGGTTGTCATTTGGAAACATGAGACATTATATATACATGAGAATCAAGGATGATTACGTTTAAAGTGACTGACATGGTTGTCTACTTTGTTTTTTATGTGATATATTCTTCTATTCAATGATGTAAAACTGAATAACTCATCATTTGTATAATATTCATGTGGGATGAAATGACCATGTTTTGATATTTTGAGTAGAATATCACATACCTAGAGTGTGTGGGGTTTTGGGGCCTAGGAACCAATTATAATATGACTTCCCATTACGTTGATGTAATATCAAATCAGTACACATTATCACACATGATGATCATTGAGTTATGAAATTATATAATGTGTTTTTTTGTGGTTCTATGTTAATTATTTATGTCTCTATGAGGTTTGAGTGATGAGATCCTGTAACACATTGAGATTCGTCTTTTTAACTACTTCTTAGAAAAGGTTCATGAGCCTATGTTCATGGGATACTTCTAGACTAGAGTGACCAAGATGTTAACAGTTTCCTCATGAATGACATAACCTATAGCTATTAATTTAAAAAGTTTAGTTATCCTAGTGCACATGACAACCATGTAAAAAAGATCGAGTGTTGTGACACCACTAATCCGAGTTTGTGTGCTATATGAGAGTCCAATACTTATAATACACATTAATGTGTCCTAGAACAGTGACACGAGAATGGTTTTTTAGACTCTTTTGGGTTTGTTCTTTGGAAGAGAAAATGGATGCACAATATAGTGCCAGATGATCCCTCATCTTCTCTAGGTGTTACTGTTTTTGGATGTATATTTGTAATCGCAGGACTTGGACGTTTTTATGTGGCTATAAGAGGAAGATTCTTTTCTTTTGGAGGGGTATACAGGGATGAGAATTCATAGATTTTTTTATCCACCATGTTATGAAATGAATAGAGCATTGGCTATGATGTTTGGGAATGGCTTAGTGATGTAATAGAGTGAATTATACTAATGTTGGGAGTGGGATGATGATTTTAGTCTATGTCACTCATTTTAGGGAGATCTGGTATACTAAACATCAATCATGTGATGGTTGTTATGGCATCAAGATATTAGAGATTATGTAGAACTGAAAACATCTAGATTACAAAGTGAATTATGGGTTTTTACTTGGACATGATTTTAGTTGAATCCAAACTGAAGTGCCCAGATCAGTGTGATCACTAAGAGGGGGAGGGGGTGAATCAGTGATCCTTTTTACATTTATACTAATTGATTCTTTATCAATTAAACCTCTATGGCTTGTTAAGGCCTCGATCCACTCTTCTTGTATCTCTCAGCCTTTCCTCGAGTGATACAGTAAATGTAAAGGCACGAGACGCAATGATTTACAAGGTTCAACTCCAAAGGCCTATGTCTTTTCCATGTTGGTTAAATACCCTAACATGGTTTCTCCACTATAATTCGGTTAGTAATTACAATGGTCGATACATAGTCACACTGTATCTCTCTTGAGTCCCACAAGAGGTTCTTTATACTACATCCCACAGTGTCACCAGAGTCCCACTGGCCTGCTTCAGCTTCCACCGAAGACTTCTCCACCCTGATTCTCACATGGGGTCTTCTCCTGGATCCTCGAGTCACACGAGTAGCTCTTCATCTTTAAGCTCTTCAAGAGTCTTAAACAACCTTGAGTAAGGTCTGTTGGCCTTGCTCACTTCTTCTGATCACTTGTGGTGTTCAGGACTCCTCTTCCTTTCTCGGGCTTTATCTCCTTCTTCTAAGGATGACCCGGCCTCTGTCTTCAAGAATCTTGATTGGAAAATATTTTCTTGCATTGAGTATGACCACTCAATCTTATTGGTCTTCTCAACTACTGAAAAACTCAGATAAATGATGTCTTTAACTTCAGTCTGGCTTCAGTATCTCTTCAAATCAACATCATGCACTGAGTACATGGCATCTATGAATCTTCATGCACTGATTACATGGATTCTCAATCTTCATGCATGAATTTCATGGAATGTCAAATATCTTCAAGAACCTTTGTTCTTGGAATTATCAAATGCACACACACTGATTCTTTATTTACGTGTGCATGTGCATGCTTTCAAGAATTCTCTCCACTTTTCTTCTTAGTGTGATAAACCCTTAAAGGGTGCAATCTCTTTTAGAACACACAACTTCTTCTTCGAGTCACACTCTTTTATTCTTTCTCACACACACCAAATTGTGTGTTGTTATTTAGTGTGAATTTATCCTTCTCTCTTTCTTCTCAAGGTGTTCACCCACTTGTTCACTTATTCATACATTCATGGACATGCATGTATCTTCTTCCTTCACTTGGGAACACACAAGAGGTATGACCTCCTTCACTTGTGCACACACTAAGGCTTCGGCCTTCTTGTTTCTTTGCACACACACACTCAAAGATGGCGTGGCCTTCCTCCAATTGCACACACACAACCAAGATATCTTGTGGCCTTACTCTCTACTTTTCACACACGTCCTTCTTTCTTCAACCCGTGCACACACTCATAAACCCATGTGGGTGTGGCCTTCCACTTCAGCACCACTTCAAAGGAGGGCGTGCAAAGATGCGTCCAACTCCTGTCTTAAACCGCGTAGGGTGTGGAAACTTCTACCGCGTGGGTGGTGAGCCACCTTCTTCTGCCGCGCAGGTGCTTGGGTGCAATAGTTGTGAAAGTGTGGCAGCTCCCTCCCACCGTACAGGTGGCACGGTGGCTTCCTTCTGCCTTGTGAGTTCACAGGCAGAGAGGGCGCACAGGGTGCGGCCACTTGCTACCGCGCAAGTATGTGGGCAGCGGGTGTGCAAGGCCTAGAGTCTTCCCTGTCACGCAGGGGAGTGCACAGGGTGTCCACCTCCTTAACTTCTTTCGCACAGGGGTAGCACAAAAGGAACTCTTGGAGCCTCAGGTGGCTCCAGGCTATTCTTCAGCGCATGTTGTGCGCGGAGATTTGCTTCGCGTTGCTCGGAGCTTCACGGATATTCAATTAGAAGATCAACAACATTCTAATTGGTTTGGGCTTCTTCTTTTGTAGGCTAGGAGGGCAATCAAGATCCATGAATATCGGGCTTTTGAATGCCCGAGATCTTCAGCTTCAAGATTTGGAACACGGGATGCTAGAATCCGGGTTGTTTCATTTTTCATTTTCAACCACGAGATCTTTCATTCTTGGTGTGTGGATTCAAGATCGTATGGCCGATTCTCATGCATGAATCTCACATGGTTCCAAATGGCCTCGACAACTCCATTTTCCTCGGCCGAGTTCGAATTCTTTATCTCATTGCGTGCATGCAACTTTTAACGCTTGCATGTGTTCGTAAAAGGGAGACGAACACAACAGAGGCCTTCACTTCGTCAGAGGCAGCCAAGAGCTCCTTCTGCCTTTCTCGGGTGACTCTAGTTCGTGGGAGGCATCACGGGGTGACCCTCAGCCGGTGAGAGATTGACGACAACCCCACATCTGTTGGATCCGATTTTAATGATCGCGGACGGTCAGGATTATAACGTGGCATGGTGAGATTAGATGAGCGGCAGCGATTACAAGAGGATCAGATGGATGGATCAGATCAGCTCCGCGTCTTTAAAAACTCGTCCGACATCGAAACGAGCCGCGGATTTCTCACGGTTTAACAAACAACGCCTCCTGTTCTTAGCTCACATTACTCCTCTCCCCCCTCTGGTGCCGCCTTGCACCGATTCTTTGGCGGGCGCACTCTAGAACCCACTATGCTCCTTCACGGGCGTGCTCTAGCACCCACGCTGTGCGAGCTTGACCTTCGCGTAGCTCAGGCTTACACACGGCCCAACCTCCTGTGGGCTAGCTCTGCCTAGGCCTCCTCATGGGCGTGGTAGACCTCTCATGGTCCCACATGTGCCTTGGGTTAAAGCTTGGATAGCTAACTCGTGGGCATGCCCCATTTTTTACATAGGCTCCTCTTGTATACTTGTTTAAACCAAATAGAAACAAGTCTACTTCAATCCATTCTCCTCTTCTTCACCTCCTCTTCTTCTTTAGAATTCCTCATGTCCTCTCCAACGTTTACTCTCTACTTATGAGGGAATTCTCGAAGGTTCTTCTTTAACCATTTCTCTTGAATCAAATATTTCTTCAGTGTTCTTCAATGATCCAATCAAAGATGAGGTTGGGTCATCTTCAAATCCTCATGCACTAAGAGATAGTTCATGGTCTTCTTCAAACCACTTCATCCATTTAGTAGTAGTGGATGGTTCATCTTAACTTCATCCACTTAGTATGATGGATGGATCTCCTATCTCTCCTCATGCGTTGTGAAGACAATGCATGGACTTCTAACAATGTTGTGACAATGTAACTTCTTGATACAAGTTCTTTTAACTAAAGATCAGCTCTACAATCGTCTGATTTGATATGGATAATGTTTCAACCTTACCTCCTATTCCACTTAGTGATTATCCTATGGGACATGATTCTTAGTACCATGGTCATTATCCAATCATCACCATCACCATCATTTCCTTTGTCATTCACATATTGACACTCCTTGTCATCCATTCAATCCTTGACACCTTAATGACAACATCACCATCACCACCACTTCCTTTTTCATTCACATATTGACACTCCTTGTCATCTATTCAATCCTTGACACCTTATTGACAACAAATTCAACACAGTGCACAACAATCTCCCCCTTTGTATTTGTTGTCAATATCACTAGAGCACATATGAATGGTTCAATATGTGTGCCAAGATTTTCTCCCCCTTATTGGCAACCAAATGCAATGGTGTGGTATGGTTCTCTTCAAAATATTTCTTCCTCCCTTTGAATAGAATCTTCTTGAAAATCACTAAGAGAGGGATGATGTCACATGTTCACTTTAGTAATGAGCCTTTAGTAAATCATCTCTAAGTCTACTTGGGCTAACCCGGTGTAGAAAACAAGAGTGATGTAACCAAGGAATTCAATACTGTCCACAATTCACTATACATGTGAGATCATTCTTAGGCTTCAAGGGGTTGAAAATTTTCAGATATTTCAATGAATTGCTAAATCCTGCACATACTTCACCAAACTCATTAGAAAGTTCAGGTGAAAAGATAAATCTCCCCCTTTCTTCCATTTGTCTTCATTCAATTAATCCCCCTTAATTGATTTGTTAAATTCAATTAAGAAACATGGGATGAGAGAGTGATTGGAATACCTTCATTCTTCTTAAGATGATATGAATCTCAAAAGATCATCTTCTTCAGATTAACTCCCCCTGAAGGGGTGCACTTCATTCTGTCCATACCATTCTCAATTTGAGAGTGATCATCATCTTCAATTCCCTGAAATGTAAACACATGTATATACTAGTGATTAGGGAATAAGATGGAACCTCCTTGGTTCATCAGTTTGAACAACAAGGTTGAGAATATTCTCTCAACCGAGATGTTCCACTTTCTCCATTCTTCACACTTGCACATTTTATCTTCAACGATGGTTGTGCTGGTGTGGATCTTAACAACTCTTCAACTTCTTTATGTGTGAATCCTCTCTTTCTAAGTGCCTTATAAGAACTAGAATCTCCGTTGCAATCTTCATTCTCTTGAAGAATTATTTTTGAGCTGGAATGAGTGCCATGCATTTATTACTAATATGACCAGCTTTATTGCACCTCACACACAGAAATTCATCTTCATGTGAAATCTTTTGTTTTCCTTTTTCACTAGATTTGGCATGTGCATTTTCTTCCTTTCTCATTATTTCCAAATCTTCTGGCCAGATGATTAATATGTCATTTGGAAGTGAGGCATCAGATTTGGATGTGCCATATGGTTCCTTTGATGCTTTTAAGTCACCTTTCTTAGGAAGCTTATTTTCAATCAATCCCTTCTTCTTCTTCTTGATTGATTGTCCTGTTGAGTACAGTTTGCTTCTATTTAGTTCCATGGCTTGTTTACAAAGATCCACGGTATGACCTTTCTTTCCACAGTAGAAGCACTTTTTCTTGGTGGTCCTTCTGGATGCATCACCTTTCTTGGATTTGGAATCCAAGGACTTATCTTTCTTTTTACAAATCTTCTTGGGAGTATTTTCAACTTTCTTCTACTGGCTTCCCAAGGATACTTATTCTTTACTAGCTAGGTTCTGTGATCTTCTCTTCTTTTCAGCTTTGGATACATTTGGAGATTGGTATGTATCATTCTTGCGACCACTTTTGCATTCATCCCAGATGTTATCAAAAATTCCAAATCTGTTTGCATTAAACAGATGTTTTTGGACCTGTGGATGTTTCTTCTTCTTCTCTGGCTTTCTCCCCCTAGGAATGGGCTTCCTTTGTGCTTTAACATTTAGAGGATTGTACCAACAATCCATTTCACAATGACCATACCTGTTGCAGCACCAACATTAACCTATAAAACTTGTCTTCTTGACTTGCTGTGTCTTTTTAAAAGAGCTCTCTTTCTTCATCTTCTTCATCCATACTTGTTTAGAGTTACTCTTCCATCCTTCACTTTTTGTGGATACACATTTAGAAGCATGAGTACAAGATGGGATGGATAGTACCTTCTTCTTAGTAGATGTTTCCCTTTCATTAGAGGATGTCCTTATTTTGGAATCATCCTTCTCAATGCACACTTGTGTGGCAAAATTTCATCTTCCAGCTATCTGGGAGGTTTCAGCTTTGGGTAATTGCTGATTTTTCAATATCACCTCTAGTTCTAAGCATTTCTTGTGGAGAGAGTTATTCTCATCCTCAACAAATCTTAGCCTTACTTCCCAATTCTCTTTCAGTTGTTTCATCTGGTCTTCATGCACCTTCTTCATTTCTTGTAATGAATTTTCAAGATCTTTTACCTTTTTTACTTTGTCTTCTAGTTGAGTATCTTTGACAGCCATTGAAACTATATGCCTCTTTTTCAGTGCATTGAAAACTTCTTTAAACACTATCTCAAAGAATTCTTTCTCACACATGCTTCTTTATAGTTCTTCAGTGACATCATCAATTATTTCACTGCAAAGGGAAATGGTTTCATCTTTAGCCTTCACCAGCTTTGTGAGAGTGTTGGTTATGCCAACCCTTCTTTCCAATTGATCTTCCATAGAATTGGATTCTTCTTCTAGCTGTAATTTTTCTTCTTGAAGATCATGGATAATTGTAGCAATACACATTTCCACTTCTCTAGGGATTGTCTTCCGAAGATATATGAGTGTATTTAGAAGATCATTGATTGTTCCATCATCATCACAGCTAGAGCAGTCTTCATTAGAAGAGTGATAAAACGAATTTTCATCTATTGTGACTTTCACATTACCTTCAATAGAATGTGTTTCTCTATTAGTAGAAACCTTCTTCTTCATCTTCTTGGCCTATTTCATCTTTCTATTTTTCTGAGTCTTGGAAGATATCTCCATTTGAGGGTGTTCACTCATTTCTTCAAATCCTCACTTCATAAAGACTCCCTTGTATCTTTTAGAGAGAACCTCACTCTGATACCAATTGAAGTGCCCAGATCAGTGTGATCACTGAGAGGGGGAGGGGGTGAATTAGTGATCCTTTTTAACTTTTTACTAATTGATTATTTATAAATTAAACCTTCATGGCTTGTTAAGGCCTCGATCCACTCTTCTTGTATCTCTCAACCTTTCCTCGAGTGATGTAGTAAATGTAAAGGCATAGGACACAAGGATTTACAAGGTTCGGCTCCAAAGGCCTACATCCTTTCCATGTTGGTTAAATTCCCCAACATGGTTTCTCCACTATAATTCGGTTATTAATTACAATGGTCAATACAGAGTCACAATGTATCTCTCCTGAGTCCCACAAGAGGTTCTTTATACTGCATCCCACAGTGTAACCAGAGTCCCACTGGCCTACTTCAGCTTCCACTGAAGACTTCTCCACCCTGAGTCTCATAGGGGGTCTTCTCCTGGATCCTCGAGTCTCATGAGTAGATCTTCTTCTTTAAGCTCTTCAAGAGTCTTCAACAACCTTGAGTAAGGTCTGTTGGCCTTGCTCACTTCTTCTGATCACTTTTGGTGTTCAGGACTCATCTTCTTTGCTCGAGCTTTATCTATTTCTTCTAAGGATGACCCGACCTCTGTCTTCAAGAATCTTGATTGGAAAATATGTTCTTGCACTGAGTATGTCCACTCAATCTTCTTGGTCTTCTCAACTACTAAAAAACATAGATAAATGATGTCTTTAACTTCAGTCTAGCTTCAGTCTCACTTCAAATCAACATCATGCACTAAGTGCATGGAATCTCTGAATCTCCATGCACTGATTGCATGGATTCTCAATCTTCATGCATGACTTGCATGGAATCTCAAATATCTTCAAAAACCTTTGTTCTATGACTTCTCAAATGCATACACACTGATTCTTTATTTACGTGTTCATGAGCATGTATTCAAGCATGCTCTCCCCTTTTCTTCTTGGTTTGATAAACCCTTAAAGGGGGTAATCTATTTTAGCACACACACCTTCTTCTTAGAGTCACACTATTTTATTCTTTCTCATACACACCAAATTGGGTGTTGTTCTTTAGTGTTAATTTCTCCTTCTCTCTTTCTTCTCAAGGTGTTCACCCACTTGTTCACTTATTCATACATGAATGGACATGAATGTATCTTCTTCCTTCAATTGGGCACACACAAGAGGTATGGACTCCTTCACTTGTGGATACACTAAGGCTTAGGCCTTCTTGTTTCTTTGCACACACACACTCAAAGATGGTGTGGCCTTCCTCCACTTGCACACACACAGCCAAGATATGTTGTGGCCTTCCTCTCCACTTTGCACACACGGCCTTCCTTCTTCAACCCGTGCACACACTCATAAACCCATGTGGGTGTGGCCTTCCACTTCGGCACCACTTAAAAGGAGGGCGCGCAAGGATACGACCAACTCCTGTCTTCAACCGTGAAGGGTGTGGCAGCTTCTACCGCGTGGGTGGTGAGGCACCTTCTTCTGCCACACTGGTGCTTGAGTGCAACAGCCACGCAAGTGTGGCAGATCCCTCCTACCACGTAGGTGGAGCGGTGGTTTTTTCCTGCATTATGAGTTCGCGGGCACAGAGGGCACACAGGGTGCGGCCACTTTCTACCACGCAAGTATGAGGGCAACGGGCGCGCAAGGCCCGACTACTTCCCTGTCACGTAGGGGAGCATGCAGGGTGGAATCCTCCTTAACTTCTTTCACACAGGGGTTGCAAACAAAGAATTCTCAGAGCCTCGGGTGGCTCGAGGATGTTCTTCAGTGCAGGTTGTGCGTAGATATTTGCTTTGCGTTGATCGGAGCTTAGCGGATCTTCTCTCAGATGATCATCAACATTCTTATCGGTTCAGGCTTCTTCTTTTGTAGGCGAGGAGGGCGATCAAGATCCATCAATATCGGGCTTTTGAATGCCCGAGATATTTGGCTTTAAGATTTGGAAAACGAGATGCAATAATCCCGGTTGTTTCCTTTTTCTTTTTCAACCACGGGATCTTTCGTTCTTGGTGTGCAGATTCAAGATCGTATGTCCGATTATCGTGCATGAATCTCGCACGGTTCCACGTGGCCTCAACAACTCCATTTGCCTTGGCCAATTTTGAATTCCTTATCTTGTTGCATGCATGTGACTTTTAACGCATTCATGTGTTCGTAAAAGGGAGATAAACACAATGGAGTCCTTCACTTCGTCAGAGGCAGACTGGAGATTTTTCTGCCTTGCTCGGGTGACTCTAGTTCACGGGAGGCGTCGCGGGGTGACCCTGAGCTGGAAGGAGGTTGAAGACAACCCCACGGCTGTTGTATCCGCATTTAATTATCACAGACGGCCAGGATTATAACGTCGTGTGGTGAGATTAGATGAGCATCCGCGATTACAAGAGGATTAGATGGATGGCTCAGATCAGCTCTGCGTCTTTAAAATATCTTCCCACATCGAAACGCACCTTGGATTTCTCACAGTTTAACAAATAGCACCTCCCGTTCTCAGCTCAGATTACTCCCCAGCCCCCTCCGGTGCTGCCCCGCACCGATTCTCCTGCGGGTGCGCTCTAGTGCCCACTATGCTCCTTCACGGGCGTTCTCTAGCGCCCACGCTGTGCGGGTTTGACCTCCACATGGCTCGGGCTTACACACGGCCCGACCTCCTATGGGATGGCTCTGCCTAGTCCTCCTCATGGGTGTGGTCGACCCCTCGTGGTCCCGCATGTGACTTGGGTTAAAGCTTGGATAACTAACTCGTGGGAAGGCCCCATTTTTTACATAGGCTCCACTTGTATACTTGGTAAAACCAAATAGGAACAAGTCTACTTCAAGCAATTCTCCTCTTCTTCACATCCTCTTCTTCTTTAGAATTCCTCATCTCCTCTCCAACGTTTACTCTCTACTTAGTTGGGAATTCCCGAAGGTTCTTCTTCAACCGTTGCTCTTGAATCAATTATTTCTTCAGTGTTCTTCAATTATCCAATCAGAGATGAGGTTGGATCATCTTCAAATCCTCATGCACTAAGAGATAGTGCATGGTCTTCTTTAAACCACTTCATCCATTTAGTAGCTGTGGATGGTTCATCTTAACTTCACACACTTAGTAAGATGGATGGATCTCCTCTCTCATCATGCATTGTGAAGACAATGCATGGACTTCTAACAATGTTGTGACATTGTATATTCTTGATACAAGTTTTTTGAACTAAAGATCAGATCTACAATCGTCTGATTTGATATGGAGAATGTTTCAAACTTACCTCCTATGCCACTTAGTGATTCTCCTAAGTGACATTATTCTTAGTACCATGGTCATCCTCCAATCATCACCATCACCATCACTTCCTTTGTCATTCACATATTGACACTCCTTGTTATCCATTCAATCCTTGACACCTTAATGACAACATCACCATCACCATCACTTCCTTTGTCATTCACATATTGACAATCCTTTTCATCCATTCAATCCTTGACACCTTATTGAAAACAAATGCAACAGAGTGCACAACACAAACATTGTCACGGGGATCAATATAACATAGGGTTACACAGGTGAGAACAATTATCATGTAATTTCATTGATCATTTCGGGGAATTAAAATATTGTATGGGTATTTGGTGATCAAAATTTAGTTTGTTGTGATAAAAATTCACCATACCTCTAGTGTATCCCGCCTTGTTGATGGAAAACATGAAATTGTATTATGTTACTAAAGGGTCAGTTTAATATTTCTTAATTTTTATAAGGGTAACATGAATAGTTCATATGTTATTAATGGATAACTATAAATTTTCAAAAATTATTATAGTGTGACATTTTTTGAGATTCCAATCATGTAAGTTTAGTGAGATCTTGGTATGGGCATTAAGGGTCATGAATAGAAAATCACAAGATGCCTCTAGGTGTAAAGGCATCATAGTCGGGTAATGATGACATGTTAGTGGGTGTAGTTGATTATTTTAAAGAAGTTTCATCCTGGGGAGGTTCAACTATTGTCTCTATGAGTAATTAGATATGGATGGTTCAGAAATATATTGTTATCATCACTGGAAAGGTATTACAATTTTTTTGGGTGTTGGTCATGTTTTTCCAGGAAGATCTAGCTAGTTAGGATTGTGAATGGGTGGTGAAGGTACATCTATTTTACTTCAGAATAGGAAACTTAGAGTTGGTACTCGGTTGATGGTGTTCTCATGTGTGCGGAGGTATGGTATAATGGAATCACTTAAGGAGGGAGCCTACTTAGAAATTTGTTCTACCTGGGTACTAAATGGTTTAAAAAACCATGTGTCCAAATCATGTTCCTATATAAAATATGAAAAAATGATGAATTTTCCACTCCACCCTGTTTAGTTTTCACCCTTCTTTTCCTCCATGTTTCATCCAAGATCTCTCACACGCATGCCCTTCTCTTCCTCCCTTTCTCAATGGGAGGTCTAATTCTTTCTTATACTATTTCGATCACTATGAGATGCAATGGAATCCTAATGGCGAGTCGTTGAATCTACTTCCCTCTTTTATTAATTTCTCTTGTTTTCATGTTTCCTCACCCTATTTATGATGAATTTTCCCAATTTCTATGGAAATTTTACGGTTATCATTTCTTATACTTTCATCTCAAATAAAAAAATAATGGTGGATAAGTAAATATTCATAATAATAAGATAGGTGGTATATATGAATTTCTATAAAATTATTTCTATTTATATATTGTGTTATTCTACACACTTGTAATCTCTACCATTTCCCCTAAAATTTATAATTCTTTTAATTTTTTCCTATATCTCGGCCTAGATATAGTAAAATCCACCCTTCCACTATTCGAGGTTAAAAAATCATCTTTGACCACCAATAAAGGTGATTTTAGAACAACTCCCTTAAAAACTGTACTTTTTACAACTCCAATACAGCTCATAAGATGTGTTTATCAAAACACTTTTTGTGCGTTTGATATGGAAATTAAGAAAAACTAGAAATTATATTTTTTTCCAACCACCCCTTCATGTGTGTTTTTCATGTCACTTAAATAATAAAACTCTTATTTGGAATGTGTTAATTTCATGGGTTAATTAAAATTTTTTAAGAAATTACGGTTTCATGAATGATTTCTAGAGCACAAGTTCATATCTACTTATTCATGTATAAAAATAAATAGGGAAATTTAATCATCCAATTATATAATTTACGTATAAAAAACAATGGGAGACATCTCCAAGGTTTTGGATTAATTTTAATAATATCCTTGATATTATTACATTACATGTGCTTATGACTTAAACCTTGAATTCCTTTTATTCCCATCCTATAATTCCTTCATAACTATGTGATGTATCTATTGGAAATATGATGTTTATAAATTAAGGAAATGGTGTTATTATGTTGTGATACCCTTAATGAAAAATGATAACTTGATAATGGGATTATAGAATTAAATTATTTTCAACTATTGATTTTATAGCTATATGTTTTAACTAAATTTCCATGATCCACATTGTCTTCTTTTGGTTAATTTTAATTTTCCTTCCTAATTATATTATAATGGCAAGACTCATCATTATACTGAGGATTAATATTGTTTAAAAGTGAGGCATTCCATAGATAAGATATGGATTAAAAATTTTAATTCCAGGTGTGAGCCCAAAAGATGTCACGATATTAATTTATTCAAATGAAAAGAGGTAATACCTCTTTAGATTAGGTAAATTTACTACATTAATGAATGTATTATCCTATTACATATGATTCACCAAGAAAATCTAGGAAAATTATAATTAATAAGCTTCTGAATTCATACTGATGACCTTAGACATAGAAAACCTTCGATTATAACCCATCCTCTCATGATATTACCTTATAATTTTTTATCGGGTTCAGTTAATTTACCTTTTAGAAAGTGTAATACATAGGGTTTATCCCTCGGACTATACTCTAGAGATAAAAATCATGGATTTATCACCTTGGGATTGCTCACTTATTCTATTCAAAAAATTCCTTGGAGTGTTATTTGGATTCTCATGGTTATGATACAAGGGAATAAATGGAAATATTCCATGGACTCCACTTAGTTCTTATTCATGGACACCTGTTCTTATAGCTATGGTTGGTATGACTACTTAATTATTCCTATGATCATAGATATTTTATCTTTGGATAAATAAAGCCGTATTCTCTTTTTTCTTTCACCTTACTATTTTTATTTTTTATATAATGCACACTGAAATGTTTTATAATCATTGAATATAATGAATTAGACACCGTTGGTGGTGGTCTATTGGGTTTTAATCACACCATATATAGGAGGCCATTTAGTACCCGAGCAAAACTCTTGGCAGTAGTTTAAGACTATTTCTCATGCCTCTATGTTGTAACATGTTTTGTCCAGGACCAGGCATCAGAGTAGTGTATTGGTTATATTATCAAACTATCTAAAAGTGTTGAGATCTATTTTTATTGATTTGTTTAATCTATCCCTACACTTTTTTATTTTGTATATACTATAGTATTATGTTTCTATATCATAATGGGTAATATGGTGATTTATTCTTCATTTTTCCAATTATAATTTTACTATTATCTTCATTAAATTCATTTTATTTCTTCCTCCACTATATTTTATACTATTATAGATGGTATTTTCTCTCCAATATACCATCATTAGACCCTCATTTCAAGTCAAAAACCTATGGAATATGAGGATTAAAGATTTTGGCTGTGTGACCTTTAGGTTTGATTACTTATTAGAGAATTAGTCTTAAGGAAAAAATCATATTCACATATTCATACCACCAATCAGTATACTCATTCAATAATATCTAGGGAATTTTCATACACTTTAATCCTTATAAGATACCATGCATCTGTTAAGATCATTCCAGAAGACCACTTATTATTATTCTTATGTATTAACCATTTATGTATATTGTTAGTGATGTCACCACAATAAATAATTTTTAAATAATACAATTTTTATAATTTAACACACACCATCAAAATTTGAAATGCCTCTATAAAATAGATACCACTAGCTAGTGACATGTTCCCCTAGTGCCTAATATCTTATAATCAACAATAACACATGAATATTTTATTATTAGAGGTAATAGAAGGGAAAAAAATAACTGATCATAAAGATAATACCATAATCCTCTAGTAAAAAAATTCTCCAACTAAAACTAACCTTTGAAAATAAAAAATAATCAGTCTGAATGAATGATGATTTTCAAACTGGTTATTGGGTTACACCCAAGAAGATCACACCTTTTAGTTATCCTTGTAGTGATTATTAATCCCATCACTAAAGTAATTTTATTATAGAATAAATAAATATCTAACACAATCCTATAATATTCATCAAACTACAACACAAAAAAGCATCATACCAAAAACCACATAACCATTCTCATCATCATTTCATTTGTATCCCAGAAAGAAAAAACAATGCTCATGCTAAGAGTTTCTACACACAACATACTCTATTTACTAGTCCATATGATTATTTAATAAAGTGGTTTAATAAGTCTACAAAATAATCTAAATATTTATGTTTACAAGTCCAAGTGACAATATAATAATCTATGTTAAATAATTCTTTTGGATATCCTAATATACGATCATAATACTATCATCCCCTAAGAAAAAACCTATCTTGAGAACCATTTACAAGTCAATTTCCCATATAGTCACTATAATTATCATAATAAATATATTAAAGAACAAAAAACTCCTAGAAGATAGCCTTATAACTAAATAATCAAGTCAATGAAAGATTTCAATAGATTTAATCATAATTTAATCAGAAATACAAGGTTACATAATGAACCAATGTATAATTTCTATACTTTTCATAAAACTAAAAACTTTTATACATCCCTACTATAAATATAAAATGAGAATATGAGAGAGTCATCTCATTCACTATAGTATCATAACACAATATTAGAGCTAAAAAGTCCTGTCAAGTCCATAACATGCCACAGTTACATCTCTTAAATATGTCTAGGCCCAACTCATCATTAAACTATACACATGAAATATCCATGAAAATCCCGTAATTTTAATAAAAAATATTAATTTTTTCTCCTGAAAAAAACAATTTTATATCATAATAAATCTCAATTTCCATTCAATTATTTTTTCCATAATTCTCACTAATAATTCTTTATTTCCCACAATCATGAGTATAACAACCCCAACCCTAGTAGCCAAGTTTCAGAATCAATTTTATTACAATATAATATATACAAGATATCACATCAATAAGGATAGATTAGATTAATAGTTTTGAAGAACTATTCGCATACATGGAACCCATTTAACATTGCGAAAATAAAATGAAATTCAATACAATACAAAATTAATAAACTGCATCCTTGAAAGAGATTAAATTATATATTGTTCATAAGATATGGAAGGAAGGAAAATAAATGGGCGAGCTGAAATTATTAGTAAGGGTTACATTTATAAAAAACATGATTCAATAATAATTTAACCAAAATAAATTAGTGATAACCAATATGGAAAGGTGAATAATTGAAAAACACACCCCATCAATAAATTGATAATGTGAATGCATCCATAGATTTTCTTTTCATTATAAAATTACTCAGGATAATGATAATGAATACTAAATAAATAAAATTCATAATTATTGGATGTCATTTATCTATAACATGAACCATCATATCATCAATATGGTTTGTAATTATGGATATATTCCCATATGATTATGTTTGAAAAAACACATGAAGGGTTTGTCTCCAACTATTTTGTCTCAACAGACCTATCGATGCCTTAAGGGGATATAATGGGCCTATAAGATCACAAAATTTCAAAATAATTATTCATATATAGTTTTAATTCAATTACAATATTATTTTTTCATATCCTAATTGAGTAGAAGAAAAAGAATCATTATTATTTTCCTAATTAAAACAACATTCAAAACATACACCATATGAAAAAACGGTATATGGATAAGAAAATAATCATATCCATGATACAAGAATATTTATTTTTAATATAAATATAACATCAAATGAAAAATGATCTCATAGGTGTAGTAGATACACTACATAATAATGATTAGGTGCAAAATACAAAGTAAATCTCAATGAAATTGAAAATTAAGACCATGTCCTTTACCACTTTATAATCAATCAAGTTAAATGCCCAAAATTTAATAATCATATATTGAAACATTGAATAATTTCAAGATAAATTGATTCATTATATGATAAATCAGTTTTTAGTGCACATTCTCTTTTTACAAGAAAGAAGTTGCGAAGAAAAGAAATCTGACAGAGATAAAAATGAGATGAGAAAATCCCTCAGCTTATGTTTGAATGTGTTCTACACATGATATTAATATCCACGATGGTTTGATTAAATTCATAAATCATTTAATTCAGAACCTTCTATAAATTTATTCTATTTAGTATAATTTTATTAATTTAATTTATGGACTTTTTGATGAATTATAAATAAAAATGTTATCATTCATAACAATTCATTTCCTTCGAATTAATGATTAGTTTACATGTACATATGTATCTAAAATCGTGTAAATTGATAATATTTAAACAAAATTGTTATTAATGAACTTAAAAAATATTTAATGGTTATATATATCATTCTTTATGGGTTGAGACTGAATAATCAGAAAAAATGTTAGTGAAATCGTTTATATTATTTTGATGTTTTTTATCATCATAGACTAGTTTTGTTTAAATAATTAATATTATGTACATGTACTGGTTACATAACATTAAATAACATTTAATACATATATTATAATTTTTGTAACCAAAAAAATGGTTTTATGACCATTCTTGAATGAATAAATGAAAAATGAAAATACCTCAACCATAATGGTAGTAAATTGAAACCTCACAGATGATGTTTTCATTTCAAGAATAATAGGGAGAGGATAAGGGGTTTTATGATAAATATTACATTATAATAATAAAATTTAATTATTTATAAGATAACTAAGTTATCATACATGTTTATAAATAATTTTTATGGATATAACAATAATAAAATAAATCAATAAATCTAAAAGAGAAAAAAGGATATATCATATGAATTCCTCTCCTTGCAAACCACCTTAAAGAAATTGATTTTGTTTTTTTTGATACCAATGGATCTGTGATGTGGGGGAGAGGTTTCGGAAGAGTATTGGATAGAAATTAGACAATACTTTTGTTTGTTATGTAGTGAGGAGAAGATGTGGGGAGTGGTGGTATTTATATTGGAGGAGAGGGGTGTTTTTGATTATTTTATTAATTTGTTTAATATTTTTTCTTAAGACTATGAATTTTTATCTTTTTTGTGACTAAATCAATATGTAGTTAATGTGATTTTGAACCAAGGGTGATTACCATATCAATGAATATTGTAATAGTTAATTTTATTTTTAATGTATATATACCATAAATTACTGTATTTTATTATTCACTAAAAATTCAACTATTTTAGAAAAATACAAAAAATTCACCATAACCATTTTATGATGCATAGAATTAAAAAATTAACTCCATTTATGAATATAATTTTATCAATATGGGAAATTCAATTTTCAATTAAAATCATCATATTTTTGAAAAATATTGATTTTAAAATTATAACTGATTTTATGACACTGAAATATTATCTAAGGTCTCATAAAATTATGCTATAATCATAAGAAATAAAAATATTGTTTTTTAAACTATTTTCTGGAAATAAAATTTTCTATAAATCATTATATTAGTTATAAAATTTAAAATAAAAAATTTATGTTTTACAATATTGAAAATAAAATTTTAATGCCATCGGGCCCCTCAAGGCCTTTTGGCCACCTCAAGGCCTCTAGGCCACCATATGTGTAGATGCCTAAAGAGATTATAAAAGAAACCACCTCTAGGGGATGATTCAAGAGTAGGTTGCATTCACCAAAGTTGGCATAATGGATTTGGATTAATGAGATGGAATGGAATTTCCATATGTATCTGGCTTGTGCATCTCTATATTGGACAACAAACCGAACATCCATGCAATGGTGGAGAGATGATCATGATGCAGATGTTGGGGAGGGGTGGGTTGAATTATTCATAGTCTGTATGATTTCCTTAAGACCTATGGGTCTTATAATGTCTCAAATAATACAAGAAATGTAATGTTAGGGTTCCCCTTAAATCATTAAAAGGGGGTTATCAAAAATAAATAAAAATGAAGGCCTTAGGGCCATTCTAGTGTCATTAAATGGTAGTAAAATTGGAATTTTTCTAAATATAGTATTTTAATAAGTAAAATCAGATTCCTTCTAATCTTATGAATGAAAAATTATTTTGATGAATGTGAAAAAATTTGATTAAATATATAATATATAGATTTCCTTAATAATATTAATTACCTCAAATTTAATGGCTCAGTAATAACAGTTGATTTAAAATAATGATATTTAATTTTATATCATTGATCGTTTAAACTTATTGTTTCGTGAAACCTATGTTGTCTATGAAATTAAAAAAAAAGATACATCCAATAAAGTATTGGGGTGTTACATTCTCCCCTCCTTCAGTAAATTTCATGATCATAATTTGAAATTTTACTTCACGAATATAAAGTTTGATACTTTAAATTTTATTTGTGGAAATCCCACCTCATGAAGAGGGATTATAAAAATTCCTCCTAAAATGAGGTAAAGAAAAAAAATAAAGGGCACAATAAAACTAAGATTCAGAAATATGAGAACATTTGTGAAAATATGGAAAAAGAATAGAAATATAATGATCATGTTCTGATGTAGGGTGATATAAAACATGGTCATTATAATTTCTACAAAAATTTATTATCATTAAAAAAAATTGATTTATCAAAAATACAATTAACCAGATAACATGTTTGTTCCAAAATATTTTTTTTGATGAGGGATTCAAATAATCAATTGAGAAAATAAAATTACTTGATTACATTCCATATCATAAGCATAATAAAATCCTTTGTTTCTTCTTCAATTTATTTTAACATCATTTTTAATGCTTGGAAAATAAAGTTCAAGATGATATTTTTTCACAACTGAATCACTTTTATCAAAAACTGTGGTATGTAAGTCATTAATTTGACCTTTAACTGTTTACAAAAACCAAAATTGTTGTCACAAGTTATTTAATAAATAATAATTTAATTTTAATAAAATATTTCCTTAATCCATTCCATAAGTTGTTTCCCTTAAGACTTGTCCAATATATGTCTATCCAAAATTGAAGAACAAAAAATTATAATAAAGGTCACTAAATTTTCAAAATAAACATAAAATAATATTTTTTCAAATAATATAGCTCTTATTATCAAATAAAAAATATTTGAATACCTTAATCTACATTAATCGTCTGTGAAATACTCATTCTTCCATGAGTATGAACTCAATCTATTGAATAAATTCCTTAATTCCAGCCTAACATAAACCATTAGATCACTAACCACCTTCATGGTCACCAATAATATCCTATTATCTAAACATAAAAAATATAAATATGGTTATCTATCCAAATTTACGTGTTTTCAAAAAGTTCTTCTTAAAATAGAATCACTTCTCTGGAATAATGGCTATATTCATCACATCCTTCTAATTACGTAAAAAATAAGTACATTATTATAATCCTTAAACATCTCAATATTACTATAACAAAAGCATCATTTATAAAATAATAAAATAACACAATTCATTAATAAAAACACAAGAATAATAATCATTCCTCTTTTTTTGTGGTATTGTCATATGCTTGACCTTGATCCAATATCATGTTTTGGTGTACATTCCATTGAAGCTATATACATTGATTTGCATAGTGTCCCACCTCATTTTTGTTGAATAATTTCAAAATATAAACCATCCTTACCATGTCAATCAAAATCATAGTGGATTTTCTCTCTATGCTATTAAAAAAATCCCATTCCATTCAATCATGGACCTGGGTGTTTCCTTACACAATTATAACATGTGGGAAAATACATCTTTCTATTCATTCCATTATAAAAAATTCTTCTTATTTTACTCTTGTTGTCGTGCTACCCTCTAAATGTATTATACTTATAAAATTCATTAAATGTCTCATTATCACATGATACATTATCCTAACATGTTTATAATGTTAGGGAGAGTTGTTCCCTTCGAAATATTGGCATAAGACCATAAAAGGTATGATCTTTCTTACTCTTTCGATAATGTTCAAAGATGATGTTCCCATTTAGAATGTTTGTCACTATTTATAAATAATGACATAAACTATATTAGATTATAATATTTTGAAACATAATGTATAATCCCTAAACTAGTAAAATACTTAACATAAATTTAAAATCCATACACAGCCTATCTCATAATCATAAACATGGTTTATTTGGGAAAATATGTATTTTTAAATCCTTTATAATGTTCGGTAAAGACAATATGAATTATCCTAAGAATATCCCCTAGGAGTTTCAAACCAGATCTACAATAAGGATTATTTTTGTATACCAAGTTACCCTTAGTCAAGCCTGAGACACCTTGTTAAAGTTATTACCCCTTGGTACTTCTGTACCAAAACCATGTCCATATATAGTATCCAGACATGAATATATTGTTAGGAAGACCCACATAATATCTACCTTGCCAAAATTTGTGGATTTTAATGTATTATTATCCTTAAAGCCTATATTACTATTATTTTCACTAAACCATGTTTTCTAAAATTATTTCCCAAGGTTTCTACTAAACATTATATGATACCAACTCAACAACCATGACCCCAATATCCCAGAGAAGACGATCTTTTTATTATAATCGAATATATGCAAGAAATCACATCACTAATGATTGATCAGTTTAGTAGTATTGAAAAACAATATATATACATAGAACCCATTTTACATTAGGTAAAGAAAATGAAATTTGATACATAACAAAAGCTAAAAAACTACATCCTTGAAAACTCATTAAATTATATCTTCACAATAGCATGGGGAAGGAAAAAATAAAAGGGTTAGCTCAAATGAGAAGTAAGGTTTACATATATCAAAAAGGTGAATCAATAATTATATAATCATAATTATTTATGAATAATCAATATGACATGGTGAATAACCAGAAAACATGTTCCATCAATAAACTGAGAATGTAAATGCATCAATAAATTTTTTCATAGTGAAACTACTTTGGATAATGATAAATGAATACTAAATTTAGAAAATTATTAATAATTGGACTTCATGTTTCTATAACATGAACCAAAATACCATCAAGAAGGTTTAATTCTATGGGTAGCTATCCGTTTGTTTATGTTTTGAAACAAATACGAAGGGTTTGTCGCCAATTGTTTTGTCTCATGAGACCTATCAAGGCATCAAAGGGCTATAAATGGCCCCAAACGTCCCTAAAAGTCCAAATAATTATTCATAGGTGTATTTAATTCATGGAAAATATTCTTTTTCAATATCCATATTGAGTAGAGGATACAAATTTATCAATATCTACCCAGTGAAAACAACATTCAAATTAATCACCACATGTATAATGATATATGGATATGAAAATAATCATATACATGATACAAGAATATTAATATTTAATATAAATATAATCTAAAATGTGAAATTATATCAAAGGGGCACTAGATACACTACATAAGAATGATTAGGTGCACAATACCATGTATGTCTTAATGAAATGGAAAATTGAGACAATTTCCCATACCAATATGTAGTCAATTGAGTCGCATGCCTAAAAATTAATAAAAATAAATTAAAATATTTAATAAAATAAAGATAAAGTGATTCATTTTTTGAAAAATCAATTTTATGTGAAGATACACTAAATAAAAGAAATAAGTAGCGAATAATGGAAATCTGAGAGAGATAAAAGTGAAATTAGAAACCCCTTACCTTATGTCTGAATGTGTTCGACACTTGATCTTAATGTTCAAGATAATAGTATTAAATCCCTTAATTAATTAATTAATAACATTTTATACATGTATTTTATTTATTATAATTTTATTATGCTTGTTTTTTTTTTCATTTTTGATGAGTTATAAGTTACAATTTTATCATCGAGAAGCATTCATTTCATTGGTTTTAATGTTCAGTTTACTTGAATCTATTTATAGAAAATCATGTAAAATGAAAATAGTTATCTTGAATATTTGTTAATGAACATAAAAAATAATTAATGGTTATATATATGATTTTTTATATGGTATGAGGATGAATCATTCGATAAAAAGTTAGTGACAATCATTTTGATTATTTTGGTGTTTTTTGGATAATTAAAAACTTATTTTTCCTTATTATTTAATATTATGTATATATACTGGTTCCATAACATTAAATAAGCTATTATACATATTTAATAATATTTTTATCCAAAAAATTTGTTTTATGACCATCCTTGAAGGCGTAATTGAAAAATAAAAATATGTCGTCCATGATGGGGGTAAATCAGCCCCTCACGGACGATGTATTAATTTTTAGAATAAAAGAGAGAGAAGAAGAGATTTGATGATGAATATTCCATTATAATAATAACCATAAATTATATATTGGATAATGTAGTTATCAATCATGTTTTTATGAAATAGGTAAGGAGGGATTATGAAGAAAATAAATCAAGAGAAACTGAAAAAAAAAGGATTTACCTCTTGAATTCCTCTCATTCCGAGCCTCCTTTAGGAAAGTTATTTTGGTATTTTATTGATAAAGAGGGATATTAGATGTGGGGAGTGGTTTGGGAAGAGTATTGGGAATAAAATCAATAATCTTCATGGATTTTGTTTGAGAAGATAAGAGGTGGTAAAGGGTGGTATTTATATTGTAGGAGAGATGCGTTTTTGATTATTTTATTCATTTGTTTATTATGTTGGCTTAAGACTATGAATAGTGATGATTAATGTGAAAAAAATAAAATAATTAGTCCATTTTATATTGAAACAAGTGTGCTTACATCATCCATGACACATTCAATGATGTATTTTATTTATAATGTATCTATACCGTAAATTACTGAATTTCTCTATTCACCAAAAATTCAACTATTTTACAAAAATCAAAACAAACTGACCAAAACCCCTTGTAAATGCATTGAATTAATAATTTCATTAATTTTTATGAAAATAAATTTTCAATATGAGAAATTTAATTTTTAATTAGAATCATGATATATTAAAATTATATTGATTTTAAAATTATAACTTATTTTAGGACAGTTTGAAAAATTAACTAAGGTTTCATAAAATTATATTATAATAATAATACATAAAAATATTAATTTATGATTATATTTTATGAAAATTAATTCTTCATTAAATCATTAAATTAATTTTAAAATTGAAAATAATATTTTCTGTTTTATAAAAATATCTGGTCTTAATTAAAAATTTCTAGAATATTTATTAACTTATACAATGATATAATTATTTAATATTACCCTTAATATGATGCGTAAATTTTATTTATAATTTAATATGGGATTCTAAAATTCTATTAGTCATATTACTATTTCTAATGGTCACATTGTTATTCCTACGGTCACATTACTATTCATCAAAAATGAAAGTTATTGGAAAAATCCAAAAAAATTAACCAAAGTAAAAAATTGACATTACGCTTTAAAAAATAATGTTTTTTTTGAAATATATTTTATAAATGTGTAAAATATTATTTTTAATACTATTGGTCCATTAAAAGGTGGTAAATTGATTTTTCTAGAAATATTTCATTTTAATGAGTAAAACTGTATTCATTCATACATTATGCTTATGAAATCATTAGGATGATTGTGAAAAAAATTGATTATTTATATAATATATAAATTTCATTAATAATATTAATTCTATATAATTTAAGGGCTTGGTCATAATCGTTTTTTTTAAAATAATGATATTTAATTGTATATCGTTGTTCATTTAAGCATGGTGTTGTGTAGTACCTATGTTGTTGAAGAAATTAAATTCAAAAAGATACATAATATAAAATCATGGTGTGTAACAATGAGAATAATCATAAAAAACTAATGCTATAATAAATTATATATATATTTGAGTCAAGATTATTTATTAGTATCATGAGTTCCAACAAGATCTTTGTGCTTGTAAAAATTATCACAAAAGTCATCCAATAACAAACATGTACACTATTGTCCATTTATTTTATAAAATATACATCCTAATTTGATTTATAAATCACTAAATTCAGAGAATAGTCATATTTAAATAAAATGAAGAAGTGGTACTATCATAATTTCCGATATATAGATATCTTTAAATATAAGTATATAGTAGTTTAAAATACTAATAAAATACCTAAATATTCTATGTTTACCAACAGTCTTCACCACCATGATGTACATGAAAAAATTTATAAGATAAAATATTAACATTTAAATTTTTCATGATAGATTTAGACTATATAAATCTCCCAAAAAATAAAGGCACACATATATAATATTAATAATTAAATTAAGGGGAGGTAATAGCTTTCTAGACTCCCTTCTCTCAAATTTCTAACTGAAAATGGATTAACACATGTGAAAACCTAGACTACATACTACTTTTTACAATTCTCCTTCTACCATTTAATTTTACTTGACTAGAATACCACACTCAACACATAATATTTCAAATATTTTATGACTTATAAAGTACAATAATAGAGATTTATGGTGTATAAGTTTTAAATTTTCCAAAACCATCATACACTAGAACTATCCTTACTGAAAGACTAAATCTTCTAAGTGCCACTCTCTTACACCATCGATAGAACTATCTATATACTCTTATCCTTCATACCTATCTAAACAAATATTAACTACCACACCATGATTAGTCGAAACCATCATTATTATATGTTTTTGTAATCCACTATCAACTGGATCTAACCCTTAATCATCAAACACCTCCCAATCACACCAAAGGAACCAAGATATGAATTCATTCTCATGGTATTGATAGGGGTGTTAAATCCTAAATGATTAAGAAACATATGTGGGATTTAAAAGGTGTGATGAATCCTAACTAAGGAGACTCTCATAGTCTTAAAATTTATTTTTTATAAAATATTGGATTGGGTTTTCTTGATCTCTGTGAAAATGAGTGATTAAGGTTTAAATAAATTATTTAAAGACAAAAAATAGGCTCAATTCAGGATTAGAGTCAAATAATAAATATAAATTTGAAAACGATCATAATGACTTGAGTAATAAAACACTAGAATAATCACATTACAAGGTCTAATTTTTAATATAACCTTATTTTATTTAAAAACTATAGAACCACACGCTCAATATTTAACTAATTAGTTAATTAAATTTATTAATTAATATTTTAAAAAATAAATATCCTTTTATTTTATCTAATCTCCTTCTCAAAGTTATAAAAAACATTTTGATATCAATACAACCATAAAAAATTTATTTTGGGAGATTTACTAGGTTAATATTGTTATTTTACCCTTAGAGTGAAATGTAGAATTATTTTTTGAAGTTCTAAAGCTCTAAAAAATAATATTTTATGCAACTATAATGTATTTACATGGGTAATTTTTTCTTTTCCATTTTATTTAATTTTTGTACTCTTTTATATATGGGTTTTCTAGTACCTTATTATATTTCATGTTGATCTATGGGAGGGAATTAAAAAATTAGTTCAAATTGATATAAAAATTATAGTAATAAAAGATACCATCCAAGTAAAAATGGTTTCCTATATTTTCATTCATTTCAGAACAAAAATTTAATAAATTATTTTTAAATAAATTAAAAAATATAAATAGATCATGAATTTTAAAAAAAAAAGAAAAAACCATAATTCTCCGTAGGAATACTCTTCATATCAACATCAAACATTTACCAAACCTACCCTTAAGTGATGTTTTACAATCATCTCTTAAAATGTTATATATAAAGTTATAAATGTTTTTAAATAATTTCTCATATAAATTGGTGTCCAGATCAATAATCTATAATGGTATTAGTTTTCCATCTATTTGTGAGGTAAAGATAGATATGTGAGGGGATAGTGAAATATAAAAGAGTGGCTTAAGTAGTTTAGGATCCTTACAAACTGTAACATCTAGTTACATGTTTTATGGTATTATTTGACCCTCTTGTTTATCATTATTTAGTTTGTGCTTATTTAGGGGTGTTTTGGGTGAAATGTTTGAAGATTTTGGAGATTTATGGATTATACATAGTTGAAGAATATTTTTCCAAAACTATGTGCCCCTCTTGTGTAAACTGTGAAACCCTAAATAATGGAGGGTTTGGGAGAGTATCATATATTTTATAAGACCATGATCCCACCTAGTAGAAATGGTGTTCCTTGGACAGTGACTCTAAGAGAAGCACAAGGTTAGGACACATGGTTTGTGCAACCTTGTAGCTCGGCCCAACTAACAATGCACGTGAGACCTTTTAATTATGAAAAACATTAAAAAAAATCCAATAACTCCCATTTTATCCCCTAATTAACCCTATCAAAACCTAAATATAATTTCTAGGTCTTGGAGGGTCTCAAGAAACAATATTTTCTACTAAAACCCCATTCATTGTGATATCTATGTGTCGAGGATCTCATTCGATCTCTTGTGTGTATGTGATTCTCTTCTCATATGTATTGTCCCTCTCTCTATTTCTATCCTCCTTAGAGATTTTAATATTTTCTTGTTTTTAGGGACATATACTCAATTTTAGGGGATCTTGGTTCTACGTTTTCTTTCTTGATCTCCTTTTTCATCATTCCTTATTAAAGAAACCTATTACAGGCATTGAGCATTGTGATTCCATTATTAATTATGGGTGGATCTATTTAATATTTTTCTATATGATTAAACTTTGATTTGATTGATTTGTATGAAATTTATTTCAATTGTTTTATTGAAACCCAAATGGGTATGATATGGGATTGGAAAATTAATTTCTGTTGATTATTGTAAAGAAACACCCAATTGCATTGGACATGGAATTTGGGGTGTGTGGTGAAATTGATGGAATTAATGATTTGGTTTGAGAATTTTTTTGAGAAAAGTGGATAACATTAAATTGATAAAAACCTATTATTATATTTTATTAAAAAGGATTGAATTGATGAAAAATTATTGTTTTTTGATGAAATTGAATTCAAATTTAAAAAAGGAAAATTGGGGAACTAAATTGTTGGGGGTGATTTTGAAATTAAATGATTTTCCATTATTATATTAGTTTATTGATAACATGAGATCCTATGTAGTTAGTGGGTTATTTTGGATGAGAATATGAGGATGAAAATTCCCTAGTAATGGATTGATGAAGATTAACCTAAGAATAACTTAGTTTTGAAGATCTTATCCCCGATGGGATGTTGATGAGTCCTATTAATTCTAATAGTAAGGGATCAGTTTACACATATTTCCATGATCACTAATATAAGATGTGTGAGGATACTATAACATGAAACAATAGTAATACATGTAATATAATCATAGTGCTTATTATGAATTTTTTGATATATATTCCATTTATTATGAAAATGTTTTCTTCATGTAAGCAGATTTATATAAATTGTTTTATATAAAGTGTTTATTAATCCATAATTAGAAATATGTTTCAAAATTTAGAAATGAAATTATGTTTTAGTTTATATATGGAATTGTATTATCATTTCATGTTTTATTTTAAATTTAAGGAAATAATTTTTTTATTTATTATTGAAAATGTTGTGGAATACATGCTGAGACCCAACTGGGTTTTGTAGTATACTCCCTACCTCTTCCATTGGGAGTTTGTATATTTCCTTCTTCCGAGTTCGAGTAATGGGAAAGATCCACATTGATGCGATTTATGTTCTTGATCCATTGAGCTATGATTGATGTTTCTATTGGGATGTTGAGTTTATATTTATAGGATATGAGTACGTTGATGATGTAATATTTTGGGTTTTTTATATACCTTTTCGGTTTCTGGTACTTTATCCATTTCTTAGTGTTGATCATATTGACTTGTTTCTTTTATATGCAGCTATTTTGTGTAAAGTATGTGCCATGTTTATCATGTATGATTCCAATTCCTAGTCACAAACCCATAGGAATGGTAAATCCATTTTGGTTATGTAAGTTCTAACTTGGGTATTAGGGTACCAGGGTACCAGGGTATCCTGGTTAGTTCAAGATAAGTTGGACTCAAAAGTGTTGGTTTACCATAATTCATTGGTGTCTTTATGAATTGGGTGTAACTTTTCGAGATATAAGAGGAAGTTGTGAGTAGTTGCATAGGATAATATTATATATATGAGACTTAAGTCATCTAGGGTGGTTTGGGAAAGATATCATCATAAATAATTTTAACAAATTATATCCTTTTCCCTCAATCTAGTTTCGATTGATTGAAATCCAAGTCATCTTTTCTTATCTTATGGGATTAATTTTTCTATTTCTCTTTTATTTATTTATTTATTGGAGTAATCTTGTGATGTATTCAATGTAGTTTTTTGATGTTTTGTGGCTTCATGACTCCAATAAGATGTGTGAATAGGATCAAGGAGGATGTTACTAATGAACCACTTTACATGAATCCTCCCTTGGACCAGAATCTTGTTGAGATTATTGTGTGTATAATCCATGATCTAAAATAAGTACCTACAACTATTTTTGTTCAGGATCATTCTTTGAATCCTTAGTGGGAACAAACTCAAAATCATTCTTAAGAGATTATCAAGAAGAAACATCCTTATGAGGTTTTAATGATCCTCATGTGGAAAAATATTGGTTTATATATATATATATTGGTGAGTTCTTGGAACCACCTGATTCGAACAAGGTGAAATGTGTCACCTTCAAGCTAAAGGGGCCTATTAGTAGATTGTGGGACTCTATGGTGATGGAGAAGAATCATGAGGGTTTACAAAGGAAGGACTATAAATTAATTTTCATAGATCATTTATGTCTAGAGTATGTGATGTTATCCAATTCTATAGAGTTTATAAAACTCAAGTTTTTTTACATGACCGTGATAGAGTATTCAAACCACTTTTCTAATCTTGTACAGTTCTCAACCAATATTTTATCTAATGAGAAGATGATGACTTGATGGTATGATATGAGTCTTTAATATTTTATTTTTTCTAAGGTTTTATTTCTAAATATCACTTATTATGCTAATGTGATGGATAGGGAGCTGATGGATTATCATGACCTGGTCGGTATGTTAGGGTTGACAGGAGTTCCCTTTTCAACTAGTGGTTGTTATCTGGGTTCTTTTAATGGAAAGAGAAACCATGATGAGTCTCATTTTGGATCTTGAAAAGAGGTTTCTTTTAGAACTTTTGCAGTTCCTTGAGGACAAAGTTTGACTTACTTCCAGTGTAGCAAGATTGGGCATTCGAAATTGGTTTTCACTAAGCCACCCATGTTCTAAAGCCTGTATGATCATTCATGAATCATACATAAATTATATTATATATATTATTCGTTACATGGTGTCATGGGATCATAAGCACCAAAAAATTACTATAGTGAAATCATATTCTTCAATATATATGGGGTTCATCAACAAGCATCTAGAATAATGCTTCTTCATGCACTAGAAGAGTATACATAAGAAGTAGACATAGGTCAAATGATTTTTAGAGGTACCATAATTATATATTTACCTTTATTTACATATTTATTTAATACTAGTGTATCTCATTTGTTTATATCAAATAGTATTTTTAACCATTTAAATCATCCTATGGAGATTTTATCTTTTGTGATGGATATTAATACAATAATCATAATGATGATAGAAAAAGGTATTTGTTCTCATAATTTTTGTTTTCTCCTTGTTAGTGAATGACCTTTATTTGTATTTTCTAGTTCTTGACAAGAAACCTCTTAATATCATTTTCAGGATTGATTGACTTATTTCTAATAAGGCCTGAATTGACTGCTATCATAAAACATTATCCTTTTTTTCACCTGATGGGGTGATCTGTAACTTTTGGGGAGAATTAGACCCAGGATCTAGTAGATCTGGAACTTCTTATCTATAGTTTGGGAATGTAATATAAGTATTTTCATTTGATATGGAGTGAAAATATTTTAGTGATGATCTATATCTAGTTTTTATTGAGTTCCCCAAGATGTTTCCTAATGATTTCTCTAAGTTTCCACTAGTAAGAGGAGTAGAGTTATCTATTGATTTATTGTCTTGTTCTAAACTAGTATCTATACCTTCTTACCATGTGGAACTAGCTATGATGAAAGAGATGAAGGATTAATTTAATGATCAGTTAGATAAATGACTTATACACCCGAGTGTTTCACTATGGTTGTCACTTGTTCTCTTTTCAAAGAAATCTTATGGATCACTTCCCCAGTGGATTGATTACCAGAAACTCAACTGAGTTATAGTAATGAACATGTGTTTATTGACAAAAATTGATGATCTGTTTGACTAGTTGAAATAGGAGAAGTGTGTTTTGATGATATAGCTTGGATTTTTTTAACACCAGTTGAGAATAAGAGAATATGAAATTTAAAAAACTACCTCCTATTGTAGGTATGGAAATTATGAGTACCTTTTCATGCAATTTAGTCTAACCAATTCTCATATAGTCATTAGGGTTTTCTGAAAGTATCTTCCATAGATATCTCGATATGTTAGTGGTGGCCTTTGTGGACAACATCCTGGTTTACCATCTGTCCAAGGAGGATCATGTGTGTCATCTGAGAGTAGTTATAGAATTGTTGAGATATCTTTAACTTTATACTAATAAATTGAAATGTGATATATGGATTCTGGATGTGAAGTTAATAGTATATGTGGTCTCAGAACAAGGTATCTTTATTGATCTGGAGAATGTAAAATATTTTAGGACATGTGAGTAAATGTGTAATATTTTTGAGAATCATAACTTCATTGGTTTAGTGGGGTATTATCACAAGTTTTAGATTCATTTATCAAAGTTAGCTTCTCTGATTACCACTCTCACTTAGAATGGGTTAATTTTTTATTGGGATTAAAATTTTTATAATTTGTTTGTTGATATGGAATGTATTTTAACCTTTTTGTTGGTGTTATCTCTTCTATAGGATAATCAAGGCCATGTGGTTTTCTTGGATGCATCAGGTTCAGGTTTGGGTTGTTTTATTATGCATGGTAATTACATGGTAATTACATGGTAACCTATGTCTCTCAATATACAAGGATACATGAGCAGAATTGTCTAGAACATGAACTTGAACTTTCATTCATGATTTATTTTCATATGAGTTGGTGACATTACCATTTTGGAAAATGTTTTTTCTGTATATTTTAACCATAAGAGACTAAGTTATATATTGTTTAAAATGATTTAAATCCCCTTTATAGTTGTTCAGTGGAGTACCTTCAATATTTTGATGTCAAAATTACATATACCTTGAGGAAAGGGAATGTATTTTCAATTGCTCTGGGCATGAAACTTCCAACGCAGACTACGAAAGAATCATTAGAAGAGTGGAACATGACAGGTATTATTGCATAGTTGTATTTAGGTGTCCAGGATGAAGTGGACATGGTTTTATTGGATAGTGTTTTGTGGACATCCACTCATCATGAGATTATTCTTCAATAATAGTATCTTGATAGTGAATTCAATGGAATTAAAGGGTCTCTTTTTGGTGGGAAGGACATTGTTGATTTGTTTTTATCTATGAAGGGTATTCTATTTTTTTAAAATCTTTTTTTTGTCTTTATCTATTAGAAAATATTTGGTGGGTGATTACCATAATTTCCAATGTTCTATGCTCCCAATAACCAAAAACATGTTTTATGTTGTCCAAAATTGATTCTAGTTAGTAGGTATGAGATGGGATATTGATGATTTTTTCTCACATTGTTAAACTTTTCAATAGGTTATGCATGACCACTAGGGTCCTTAGGGTATTCTTTACCCACTTCCAATTCCGACATGGAAGTGGGATGAGATTTCTATTGAATTTATAATTTGGTTTACACATACTGAATGAAAGAGTGATTTGATATGGGTTGTGATCAATAGGTTGACCAAATTGGCTCACATTATACCCATTCATGAAGAAAATCAAAGTTTATAAGTTGGGAAATATCTATGAGTAATATATTCTTTGTTTTCATAGATTTTAATCTAATATATTTTTTTGATATGGACAACCATTTTACTTTTATTTTTTGGAGAGGCCTCTAAGAGGCACTAGGTTCTTAAGAATGTTTTAGTACGCATACCATCGACAGAAGGATGGACAGATAGAGAGAGAAATAATAATTCTTGAGGATATTCTTCATTCCTACATCCTTGATATTTGTTGATATTGGGATGACCATTTGGGATTTTTTGAGTTTTCTTATAAAAATACTGACAAGAACATGATCCGAATGGATCTTTTTATTGCCATGTATGGTCAGTCATATAATTATCTGTTTTGTTGGTTGGAGATCAATGAAAGTTACTTGGTTGGAACAAGCATTATCTAAGAGATGTCAAAAAAATTCCGTTGATTTTATAGAGGATATTGATGTCACGTATCCGTATAAATCATCTGCTGATCATCATCATAGACAGTTGGAGTTTTCAGTTGGTGAAAAGGTGTTCTCAATACTATCACATCATTATTTCATTGATGTATTGGGAGTAAATGGAATCATGATTCTTATTTTGTAATAACTTTTTAGGTTGTTTAGTATGTTGGGAAATTTTCTTACCATTTATCACTTCCTACATTTTTAACATCGATACATAATGTGCCCCAAGTATCATAGCTTCGAAAGTATCTTTTCAAACCATCTCACATCTAAAGATGGGAGGATATTAATGTTGAGACAAATTTATTAGTGAATTAGAATCTAGTTAGGATTAATGACTCTGAGAAAAGGGTACTAAAATTTAAGAAATACCTTTATTTCATGTTCTAGGGATTAATGGTTCTGATTCACATTAGACGTGAGAGCGAGAGGCACTGATAAGAGAGCATTGGCCTCATCTTTTTTATAGGGACAGTTATTGACATGCTATATGGGGATGTAAAGACTATATGATGGGAAGACTGTAACATTATATTACACATTTTCAGGTATTTTGTTGACCGTAATTTTTAAAATTCATTTTTAGGGCTTGTTTATGGATTCTTTGAGTGAACTTTTGGAATGTTTTGGATGTTTTTTGGTTGTGAATGGGTGGCCTGCATTTTTTCCAAACAGTATGCCACTTCAGTGAAAACCATGAAACCTTATACAGTGAGGGTTTTCATAGTTGGAACATATTATTTCAAACATTTCACCCACCTCGTACAAACCATGAACCTTTGGATAGCGATTCCATGATGGGCACACGACTAAGCCAGACGATTTGTCTTACTGTGCTGCCCTGCCCAATTAACCTTGCACGATGGAATTTTTAATATAGAAAAAGTTTAAAAAAAATTAAGAAACCCACCTTCCAACCCCTATATACCCTATGATAAAATAAATAATATTCCTAGGTCTTGGAGGATCTCCAAAATTAATTTAGCTCATCCGAACCAATTCCTAGGTAGATTAAATTATGGAAGATATTGTTTGATATCCTCTGTATAAGTGATTCTATTCTTATGTGTCTTCCACTAATATAAAATTTTATCCTCCTTATACAGTGTTATATATTCATGTTTTTGAAGTATCTTAACTTTGATGAAATGGTTCTTTATTCTAGCTTTGGATTCATAATCTCTTTTACCTTCATTCTTCTTTGTCAAAGCCAATTGCAGGTGTTGTGTCATGTGATTATGTGGTTAAAGGTGGGTTATTACATTTAAGATTACTACATATGATTAATCCTTGATTTGATTTATTTATTTGAAATTGATTTCAATTTATTTATAAAAACCCAAATGGGCCTGATCTTAGATTTGAAATTTAATTGCCATATATTTTTTGTGGAAAACAACAAATTCCAATGGAATTAGAATTTGTTGTGTATGTTGAAATTTACGGAATTAATGATTTGATTTGATACTTGTTTTGAGAAATATGGATTAAATAAAATTGATAAAAACCTAATATTTGTTTTATATTGAAAAAAAATAATTTATGAAAAACCAATATTTTGGTTTTAAAATTGAATTGAAATTTTGAAAAGATAAATTGGGAAATTTAATTACAGGTAATGATTTTGAAATGAAATATATTTTTAATTTTTAATTGATAGATTGGGAACACGCGAACCATGGTATTTCTTGGGTTATTTTTGAAAATCATGATTGGATGGTAATTTACTACCAATATATTGACAATTAGAACTATAATAAAAACCTAGTTTGTAAGATCTTATCTCAGATGGGATGTTGATGAGTCGTACTCGGTCTGGGCCTGAGGGACATGTGTACAAAAATTTCTAGGATCACTAATATGATATGTGTGCGGGAACTATAACTATAAACTATCAAACCATAAGTAAGATTCCAATAGTGATTATTGTGATTTTATATATATATATATGGAATTGATTATGAATTTTTTTCTTCATTCCTATTAATTAGTATAATTAGTTTTATCTAATGATTTTATTAATCCATGGTTTGACATGTTTTCCATTATTTTGAAAAACAATTATTGTTTTGTTTTAAATATGAAATTATCTCTCCATTCCTTGTTTTATTTAAAATTAAAATCATCAATTATATAATTAATTATGGAATCTGTTATGGAACACAAGATGAGACCCTACTATGATTTATAGCTGATACCCTATATTTTTTAGGTATTTGTAGATTTTCTTATTCCAGTTCCAAGTAACGTGAAAGTGTAACTTGGATGTGGTGGATGTTCTTGATTAATTAGTCATTCTGTTATGGTTCCATTTTTATATTGTGTTTATATTCTTAGTTTATGAGTACATTGATTATGTCCTATTTTGTTTTTTTGATATTACTATTTTTTCTATTACATTATCCATTTTGGAGTGTTGATCATGTTGACTTATTTCTTTTATACTCTGTTTTTTTAAATATGTTCCCTATTTGTCATGATGATTCTTGGTTATAGTAATCAACCTATGGGGATCAAGAACTCAATTTAGTATATGTTAGTTTCGGATTGGGTATCAGGATATTCGAGCTGTTTTATGACAAAACTATTATTTTATTTCTCATCATTATTGACCCTATAAAATATAATTATTCATGAACCTCTTCTTAAGTGATAAGATCTAATTATTTTTTTATATTATAATTATCTTATTCATTCCCGTCATTCTCCTAATCTTATATCTTTTTCTCAAAAAATGTCTTCTACAACTTCTTCGAAATCTCTAGATGGTATTATTCCTATTTCAAAATTTCTTTAATGGGATTATTTCCTATTAATGGCGTGATATCTGAAATTTAAGGTTTATAATCCACATTAGTCTCTTAAAAAATAATAAAATTCTATATAATTGTTTTCATGTTTAATATTTATATCACAAGTGGGCAGGTTACACAAATATCTTTTATCATTGCCATTAAGTCACCACACAAAGATGTGGTTGGGGTAGACTCAACGGGATATCAAGATGAATTTGGATTATCCCAAAATTGGATATAAAACTTATCTATGATCAATTATAGAATATCCAACAAATACATATTCCTATCAATAAAATATTCTACATTACAACTAATATAAAGAAGGGTGTATATACTGGTAGTATAGTTATTTTGATGGAGGTTTTATAATTTAGATATAAAACTAAGCCTAAGTATCATAAATCCTATCTTGATACCTCTCCTTCTTCCCTCCCTACTCTATATTCTCATCCTCTACCAAAACATATCACTTTCCAAAATTTTCTACCACTACCATCCTTGAAAGAGTAAATCTTTCAATTAGGTATATAATTCCTATGCAGATGATCTTTTATAAGTCTCAAATATTTGGTTTATTTTAATAACCAAGTGAGTCATATTGCACCCATTAACATGGCCTCCATTTTTTATTTATGCCTATAAAGTGTACCATTGTTAATTTTTCAAAAAATAATTCGTTTAATTGCTTAATATAATGTAAAATATATACATCTAGTGTGAATAAATCCCCTAAGATTTATCCCTTATGAAACCATGATGTTATAACATTTATCTCAAAAAATTTCAATGATATTTCATTAAGAGACGAGCTCTTGGAATTTACATTATCATGATTTAATGATGGGTCCTTTCATATGTTATTATAAATCTAATGTTTTTCTTGTTTTATGGATTCATGATAAAAAAGATTTATATTTTTGAATTGAAGAACTAAACATCCTATGTAGGAGTTTTATTTTAGTGATAAATTCTAATGTGATATTATGATATGATTAATCATTGACTATAATCACTTTTTCAATGTGCAGGTTTTTCAATTAATTCCTTATATACTCATTCAATCACATTAGAGAAGAAATATAAAGATCTATTATAATGTCCCAATGAGTAAAATATTAATTTAATATATTATGTATTGCACACAACACCGAGTCTCTACTAAATAACAATTTTTTATTATAATTATTTAAACAAGATAGTTATACCATTGTAATTAATCATAAGTTTTCCACTTCTATTATATTAATTTCAAAAAATTTACATACACGACTTTGATCAATAAGTTATTTAGAGTATGAAAGGATCAACTTAAATTTTTGTTGAATAGTAACTTGACCTTTGGGAATGGTAATGTACCATTATGAATAGTAATATGACCCTTACGAAAATTAATTCAACAAAATAATTTGTAACCTCACCGATGAGAGTATAAATAAAATTTATAAACCTGATAAATAAACGTATGATATTATTATATCATAGTATATTTGAATATTTTAAAAATTAATAATTAAGTGTTGGTATTTTAGGGAGTAATTAATATATAATTAAAAATTTAAAGTAAATAAATTGATTTAAAACAAAATTCATTTTCATAAATAGTATTTATAAATAAATATTTTATTTTCATGTGATTTTAGGATAATCTAATAAGGCCTTTTCTAATTTTTTCAGGTGTTATAAAATCAGTTTTAACATTAAAACTGTATTTTCGAGTAAATGAAGATTTTAATTAAAAATTGAAATTCTCATATTCAGAAAATTATTTTCATAAAATTTAATTAATTTTTGGATTCTACACATCAAAAAATGGTTATCCTTTATTTTTGGGATTTATTTGAAATACTTGAATTTTTAGTGAATTATAAAATATGGTAATTTACAATATAAATACATTATAAGATAAATAAAGTATTATGTGAGTCATGGCTGATGTAAGAACCCCAGGTTATAACCCACATTAACTTATAACTATATTAGGTCACAAGAATCAATACTATTGGTTTTCTAGGGATAAATAATAAAACAATGAATAAAATAATGAGAAATTACCCCTCTCCTCCACTATAAAAACCACCCTCACCCCCTCGTCTCCACAATCCTCTTAGCCATGAAGCTTGTCAAATTTATACACAAATTTTTTCCCTAGTCTCTCTATATATTCATAATATATTTGTCTTAACAAAAGTCTAAAACCCATTCTCTAAGGAGGTTCTCAATGAGGATAATTCAAGAGATAAATACTCTTCCTTTTTGTTTAATTTAATTTCAATTAATTTTCATTTCTTAAAATATTGTAACCTACACTATAATGATTATCATTATAACTTAATTATATCCTATATATAGTAATTATATCATGTTAATGGAATACCCATCATCAATCTCTTTACTCTCTCTCCCTTTTATTTTAAAAATTAAATCAACATCCAGGAGGTGTTGATTTACAACCTTTATAGATAAAGAACTTTTGTTCTAAAATTTATTCTTCAAGGATGGTCATGATAACCGTTTTTTTGGTTAAAATAGAGTATAATGTGTTTATTATAACCTATTTAAGTTTCTGTAACTAGTATATATACACAACACTAATTCATACAACAAACCTAGTTCGCAATTGTCAAAAACCACCAACATAATATAAATGATTATAACTAATGTTTTATCTAATAAATCATCCTAAAACCATATAATTAATCGAATTATATAACCATTTATTATTCTATATGTTCATTAGTATCATATAAAATAAATTCTAGAGAATTACGTTCATTCCATAATAACTTCTACAATCATATACAACTATATCGATCGTGAAAACCAAGGGAAAGAATGCTCCCAGGAAATAAAACTGTATATTATAAGTCATCAAAAAAGATATAATTGAACCTAATAAAATTATAAAAAATAAAATACATCTAGATATTGCTTTCAAATAATTAATTAATGGATTTAATTTGATTATCTAGGATGTTATAGTCAAGTGAAGAACTCATTCATACATAATGTAATGGTTTTCTCATCTAAATTCCATTTTTCGAGATATTCTTAATTCACCACTATTTCTCGTGTGTTGGGTATATATACATCCAATTGATGTAAAATATAATGAATAAAATTATTTTCATGGTATTAAATGATTCATTTTATGATTATTATTTTGGGGAATATTATTCTATTGATTACAAGTGGTGAGAGATTTTACCCAAACCCCCATTTTTCCTTTGGGTTTCTCTTCCTCTATCATTAATCAAATGTAATGATAATATATTGATTTATATTTCATATAAATTATTTTTAAATGTTCCAAAATTATATATCCAGATAATATCATTCTCCGTTTATATATATATACATGTTATAAAAAGGTTCCCTTCTCAATTTTTCCCGATAAACAAGCACGATTCAAGGGAACTTCTCGATTTCTTAACTACAGTCATGTGAAGTCCAAAATATGTTTTCAGCCAAAATTATTTTTCTAAAATCAATAATTTTATCATGTAAAACTAATTTTTTTTCATTTCTAGTTTTATGAAAACAAATATTCATTTCCTCTTTAAAATCTCTTTAATATTTTCTATAAATGCCATAAAATTGTTTACTTCTAAATATTCTTTAAAAGCTATTTTTCCTGATTTCACTTAAGTGAGACATAATTTATTCATAAAATACAATTTAAATTTCCATCCAATTTATTTTATGGAATTTACATGTTTACAATCATATTTTATGACAAATACAACCGATTTTATAAAGGAACTCTTCTTTCCAATGTAAAAGGTTTTTTCTCATCTCACTTTTACTTGTGTGAGATATGTGACTTTGTCACGAACCATCCTCGGGGCCCGTGCAATGACTACCCCAAGCCTGCCTTCCATAGGCTAGGTGCCGGTAAATAGTACCAAAGGCGTAAATCCCGATATCTGGGAAGACATTGCCTTTATAAAAAGTAAACAAAATACCACAAAGTACAAGCAGAAGTAATACACTATGTACAAAAGAAAGTGCTGAAAAGTAAATGGGCCAGAATACCAAACCCAACTAAAAGTACAGCTACAACTGAACGAAAGTACAACAGAAAAGACAAGTAGCTTGAAGAATAGAAGAAGCTCCTAGGTCGTCCACCTCGGATCCTACCTGAAGGGTAGGTACAGATAACAAAACTCCTGGTTTGTCCACCACGTATCCTACCTGAAGGGTAGGTATAGATAGCCTCCACAACGCTCTCGCCCGTCAACCTCCTCCGAGTATCGTCTCATCATGAAGTCCACCTCTGAATACTGACTCGTCTTGAGGTCTACCTCTGGGTACCGTCCAGTCCTCGAACACTTGGCCTCTGTCAGCGCTGCCCGTCGTCTACAACCAACACATCGAGGTGCGGGCATAGACTATGCAGGGGTGAGTATACGATACATAGTAGGGACCCAAGACCCTCAAGGTCTCACTAAATCCAACAAGGATAACCACAAAGAAGGATCTCAACAGATAACCCTTACTTAGGTATAAGCCCATACTTATACCTAAGTTATCAAGTAACCCATCTCAATCAAGAGAAAACAAAATGGTTATGAAATCAGCAGATAATCAATACCTAGGTATATGCCCATACATATACCTAAGTTATCAAGTGACCCATCTCAATCATGAGGTAAACACAAAGGTCAATTACTCAGATCAAACCCATATTTTCATTATCAAAACTGTAACTGTTGAAGAGCTCCGTCTCTGACGAGTATAGTGATCCTGTCACGAATTCGAGGTACTAATCACTAACCTACGACTGCTGAGGTACTCCTCATGTCGAGTATTGCGGGTCAAGCACCCAAACACAGTAGTGCTTCCTGCCGGGGTCTGCCACCCAAACACAATAGTGCACCCCCCCTAATAGCCTGTAGAGGTACTCCTTCTGTTGAGTACCGTGGGTCTGCTACCTACTACCAGGCGCTCCGTCCGCTATGGGTCTGCACCCAAACATAGTAGTACTCTGTCCACTGGGCTAGTCGACTCACTCCAAGTCGAGTCGGTCAAGCAGTCGTCCGGTCACAGCCGGCTACACGGTCTCCGTACTCCGTACGCTCGTCTACGGGAGGGTCCACTCCACGAGCTACAGGTCGATACTTCAAGTATCACAAATTCCCATGAAGAAGTATCACAAAGGACCACCTCGTCATAGGGGTCTCAATGCAACAGACAACATGTCAATCGGAAGCCCGATCTGTGAATTATTAGCCTATTTGTCACAGGGGACCGGTTGGTTTCGTGTACGAACAAAACTGACTATATCTCAACTGTACCCCGAACTCGCATAGGGTATACTCATAGGAACCATTTCTCAATGTGATCACCAACGCCACTGACGGTTCGTCAAACGGACGTCTGGTCTGAAAGTTAACAGCTTTTCTGTTCCAGGGGACCTGTTGGATTTCGGGTACAATCCAACTCGGCCTTACTCCAACTGCATCAAAACCTCAGGTGAAGTATTCCAAAAGTTCCGTCTCATCAATAGGAATCCAACAAAGTCGTCAGCATGTCAATTGAACGTCCGTAGCTCAAGTTATAAGTGTTTCTGCTCCGAGAGCCCGGTTGGTTTCGTGTTCGAACCAACCCGGCCATACACGAAGTTCTCCAAAACCTTGAGTGTAATAAACCGAAACAACCGTCTCGATCCAAGGATTGCATCTCAACGGATGGTGCATCGATCGAAGGTCCGTAGCCCAGGTTATGGGTGTTTGAACAAAAACTGCCCGAAAATAGGGGTTCGGGCCCGGTCCGATCCGGCCCGAGACCCCCTGGGTTGGCCCGAACCGGGTCGGGCCCGGCCAGGGCGGCCTGGCCCGGTGCGGCCGGTCTGCGTGGCCAGCGTGGAGCGGGACGGTGGGGGGGGGGGGGGGGTTACAACCCCCCGTGGTTGACGAACTAGCGCGACATAAGACGCGTCGCCCAATCCGGAATGGCCAAGCAGTTATGGTTCTCCCCCCACCGCCGCGGCTCAGCCGAGGCGGTTTGCTCTGGTGGCACACCGCCGGTCGCCGGTGCCACCGGCCGGCGTGGCACGCCGGAAGGGTCTTCCGTGGACCACTGGACACGCTTCGGTGGTCCGTTTTTCCTGTCGTCTTCACCAGTGGTCCTCCCCGGACCTGCTCTTCAATGAGAAGTCTTCAAAACACCATTTCGGCCTGTTCCGTCATCGCCCGTCGATCCGAACGTCAATAAACAAACTGTGGAGTCTTCAAAACGCCTCTACGGCCCCTACTCCGACCATGGTTTCGTTCGACCCCAATGGCACGACGCGACGACGCCGCGCTTCTTCACCATGTTCCTCCTTGTTTCCACGCAGTGCCGTTGCACCACACCACCTTCATTCGTGCCACGACAAACACAATATCAAGGGGGAGGAGGGTCGGCTGTGTTCATGCGGTCCGGCCCCCTCTCGTTAATCCGATAACAAGCGGATAATAAATTTACGTTGTATGGCAAAGAACATTTATGAACAAAACAAAGCCCTACGGTTTTCCCTGCAATCAAGAATTCCCAACCTGCAAACATATTCTTTCACGGATCAACATAATATTTAGTTGATCGGCGTTATTTGGTTTAGAAGGAAATAAACATGGGTTCATTAACATTCAAAATTAATTCCCTACCTCGTGATGTGATCCCTCTATGGATCTGCAGAGAGGTAGCGTCATTCGTTGACGTCAGAAGGTGACGTCATTGTTTGCGATTTTCCCATGGCGGTGTCTCCTCCTTTGATTGAGATCTGGGAAGCATTCTTCGTCGAAGGTCTTGGAAGGCCCGACATTGCCAAATTGTACCCAAAGATGTGATGCCTGCCCTCTTTTTGTAGAGAAGGAAGAAAGGGGGTATGTCGCTGCTCTTTGTGGAGTCGGCGTTCTTTGCAATGAAGCGTCATTCTTCGTTGAGAAGGCATCGTTCTTCAACGAAGAGGAATTCTCTTCTTCTCTTTCTTCTCACAAGAACTCTCTCCAAATTCTCCAACACAAAGTGTGTCCCAAAATAAAATAATGTCTCACCAATTATTTTATTTGCACATTCCATTTGAAATTCAAAACTCAAACACTTAATTAATTAATTGAGGAGACTCAATACATAAATTAAGGTGTGTATTGGATTAAAAGAATTAAGAGGGAGATAGTGAAGGGGAGAAGTTACACAAATTAAGAGGAGGTTACCAATTAATTCAAGAGGTGAGTTAGCAAGAATTTATTAAATAGTGGAGGATGTGAAAAGTAACATTTAAAACCAAGGGAGTTTAAGAAATTCAAGGGGTTATGGTCTCATGTGGGCCCCACCACACTAAACTCTCCCATGGGAGGTTAGGTGGGTGTGGGCACCACCTCCCACATATTCACAAATGGGAAGTTGGGTGGTTTTGGACCCTACCGACAACTTCACATGGTAGAATTTAACTTCCTTGATTATCAAAAATAAAATTGTACACAATTTTATTTATTACTTCCTTAAACCCCAAAATTTGACTTCTTCCCCCGAACAAACGCACCTACGGTAAAAGTCCACTTAAGCAAAATCCAGTTCTGTGAGTCCATCAGTGACCTCAGATTTCAATTTTGAGCACCGGTTCAAAAGTTAGGAAAACCCGCTCATTCGTTCACTGAACGTACCCGAGCTAAACTTCAGAAATTGATTTCGGGCACATCGGGCCTCGAAATCAGGTGCTGTCATAAACTATGTTCTTGTAAAATCCCAAAGAAATTAAGAAAAAATTTTCCTTGAAATTTTTGGGTCTTTTTACTCCCACCTCATGGATTTACGTCCCCATAAAGATTTAACACAAACTTGGGATACAAAAGTGGTACTGAACACACATCTGTGCATTCCTCTCCCTTATGTTATTCAGGAGGTTCCCGTACTGCCAACGAAAGCACACAAGAGGAATCGACCGTCATCGTAGGACCCGCTCCTGTCGATCCTCAACCTCTACTGGAACCACACAAGAGTCACCCCATCGCCAATGTCCAACTCCCCATGGTCGATGATATGCATCGGGTCAAGCATGTTTCTCCCCAGCTAAGATATGTGGAAGTCATCGTGCACCTGGTGCAACTGAGGTGGATGGGTCAAACGGTAAGCCACCTCGCCTACCCTTCTGAGGACCTAAAAAGGTCCAATGAACCTAGAAGATTACTTGCCGCCTTGGCCACATCTCCATATACCTCGTCGAGGTGAGACACGTAAGAAAACGTGGTCTCCATCCTCAAATTCTAGTGGTCCTGTCTCCTATCAACATATGATTTCTGCCTGCTCTGTGCAGTCTTCATCCACTCCTGGATGATCCACACCTTCTCCATCATGGCCTGGACCATCTCTGGTCCCACAAGAGCTGCTAAGATTTCTTCTTTTCCGTTAAGAGAAATTCGGTCTCATCCCCTGGATGAAACACGTTATTTGCCTAATATAGTAAATCCGGATATGAATGATGAATTCATGCCATGGATGACATCGTAAGGCATCAACGTTACTACCAAGAGATCCAACCGTCACTCTCGCCTCCATGGGTCGAGTCACACTATCGGCATAAGTGTGAGGTCATAGGGTCTCCTCTAGTAGAAATCTTGAAAGTGAGGGTCAAGTCAACAGTTTTAACCAGGACCTCTCAGTATCAACCAAACAAAAGGATAGGAAAGTAAACATCACAAAGATAAGTGTCTTTTATTATTGAAGCTCATAGTACAAATACACAAATACAACAATAACATGGAACTAGAAGTACCAAGAATAAAAGTAATCCACTAGTTCAGCTCCTGTCCAACTGCTTCCAGAGCTCTACTGCCTTGTCCACTGATCGGCTTTTGCTCAAGCAGCCACCGCTGTTTCTGTCTCGGTGGCTCCTCCAATTCCTATGGATCAACTATGCGGGGAGTTGGACAGTCACATGCCATGTGACCCTTCCTGCCACATGAATAACACTGTCCTCTTTTGGCATGCCAGGCTCTGACTCCACCCCGGGTGACCTACACTACCGATCCTATAACCCGAGGTCGTCCACCTGCTAGTCTGGTCTTCTTGGACCCCTGCATCATTTGTCTAATGCCTACAAATGACTCGGCTACTTATGGAAGATCATGCGGAAAAGGCAGCAGCTCCTGAACACGCTCGGGGTGTAGAGCCACTGGTACAAAATCCACCCTCAAAAAGGTCTCGAAGTCTCCCCATGTGAAGGTCATACAGTCGAAAAACTAGAACAAGTGGCTCCACCATCTCTCAGATGCTTCCTAAAGGAGGCTGGCAGCAAAGATCACCATGAAGTCTACTAGAGTATCCACTATCCTAAAAAATCTCACCACAGCCTCCAGCCAATCCTCAACCGCCTGTGGGTCCGTCTCTCCCCGGAACCTGGGTGGCCTCTGGTGTTGGAACTCGTGAAGCACGCTCAAGTGGCGTGCACCGCCTGCTGCTGGGTATAGTGGCATCGGTGGCCCAACATATGGCAGTACCGCTGGTGCCTCCGCTGGTGCCTCAACTGTAAGAGGGCCCTGTACCGAAGCCTCGCCGCTCGATAGGCCGTCAGTAAGTACATCTCTCAGAGCTCTAGCTGGTCGTCCATGATAAGGCATCCTGAAAGAAACAGTTGTGACACGATCAACGATTTATACCTGGTGAGATGACCTGGTTTGAGCTGTTTTAAGGGAAAACCTTTGAAAACACACATGTACTTATTGTTTTCGTGCACTGAGTCGGAAATCAGAAGTTTGGGTCTTGGTGTATGGATACGTCGGCCGCACACACCAACACTGGACTCCATGAACTGAAAACCACACTCGGTACCTTTAACACTATTGCTTCATAGAAAAGGAATATTGAAGTTATAAGTTCTGCGATAGAACCGAATTCCTTTGATACCAATCTGTCACGACCCGTCCTCGGGGCCCGTGCCGTGACTACCCCAAGCCCGCCTTCCATAAGCTAGGGGCTGGAGACTAGCACCAAAGGCGTAAATCCCGATATCTGGGAAGAATTGCCTTTATAAAAAGTATACAAAACACCACAGAGTACAAGATGAAGTAATACACTGAGTACACAAGAACGTGCTAAAAAGTAAATGGGCCAGAATACAAACCCAAATGAAACTACAAATACAACTGAACTAAAGTACAATATAAAAGACAAGCAGCTGGAAGAATAGAAGCAGCTCCTAGGTTGTCCACCTCAGATCCTACCTGAAGGGTAGGTACAGATAGTGCAGCTCCTAGATCGTCCACCACGGATCCTACCTGAAGGGTAGGTACAGATAGCCTCCACAATTCTCTCGCCCACCAACCTCCTCTGAGTATCATCTCTTCGTGAAGTCTATCTCCGGATACTGACTCGTCGTGAGGTCCACCTCTGGGTACCATCTAGTCGTCGAACACTCGGCCTCTGTCAGCGCTGCCCGTTATCTTCAACCAACACAACGAGGTGCGGTCATATCCCGTATAGGGGTGAGTATACGATACTCAGTAGGGACCCCAAGACCCTCAAGGTCTCACTAAATCCAACAAGGATAACCACAAAGAAGGATCTCAACAGATAACCCTTACTTAGGTATAAGCCCATACTTATACCCAAGTTATCAAGTAACCCATCTCAATCAAGAGGAAACACAAAGGTTATGAAGTCAACGGATAACCACTACCTAGTTATATGCCCATACATATACCAATGTTATCAAGTGACCCATCTCAATCATGATGTAAACACAAAGGTCAATGACTCAGCTCAAACCAAGATTTTCATTATTTAAACCGTAACCGCTGAAGATCTTTGTCTCTGATGAGTATAGTGATCCTATCATGACTCTGAGGTACTGCTCACTAACCTAAGACTGTTGAGGTACTCATCCTGTCGATTAGCGTGGGTCAGCCACCCAAACACAGTAGTGCTTCCCACAGGGGTCTGCCACCCAAACTTTGTAGTGCACCCCCCCTAATAGCCTGCAGAGGTACTCCTTCTGTTGAGTACCGCGGGTCTGCTACCTGCTACTAGGCGCTCCGTCAGCCGTGGGTCTGCGCCCAAATATATTAGTGCTCCATCCACTGGGCTAGTCGACTCACTCCAAGTCGAGTTGGTCAACCAGTCGTCAGGTCTCAGCCGGCAACACGGTCTCTGTACTCCGTACGCTCGTCTCCGGGAGGGTCCGCTCCACGAGCTACAGGTCGATACTCCATGTTTCCAAATTTCCCATGAAGAAGTATCTCAAAGGACCGCCTCGTCATATGGGTCTCAACGCAATAGAAGGTGCGTCAATCGGACGTCGGGTCTGTGCATTATTAGCCTTTTCGTTTCAGGGGCCCGGTTGGTTTCGTGTACGAACCAACCCGACCTTATCTCAACTGTACCCCGAACTCACATAGGGTATACTCATAGGGACCGTTTCTAAACATGATCACCAACACCACTGAAGGTTCATCAAACAGACGTCCAGTTTGAAAGATATCAGCTTTTCTGTTCTAGGGGCCCGATTGGATTTCGGGTACAATCCAACCCGACCTTACTCCAACTGCGTCCAAACCTTAGGTGAAGTATACCAAAAGTTTCATCTCATCAAGAGGAATCCAACAAAGTCAAAGGCACGTCAATCGGACGTCCGTAGCTCAAGTTATAAGCGTTTCTGCTCCGAGGACCCGGTTGGTTTCGTGTTCGAACCAACTCGGCCATACACGAAGTTCTCTGAAACATTGAGTGTAATAAACCGAAATGACCGTATCGATCCAAGGATCGTATCGCAACTGAAGGTGCGTCGATTGGAGGTTCTTAGACCATGTTATGGGCTTTTGGATGAAAACTGCCCGAAAATAGGGGGTTCGAGCCCTGTCCGACCCGGCCCGAGACCCCCTCGGTCGGCCCGACCCGGGTCCGGGTCTGGCCCACTAGGGTGCAGCCCGTCCCAGTGCGTCCAGTCCATGGGGCCAGCGTGGAGCAGGGGGGGGGGGGGGGTTTACAACCCCCCGCGGTTGACGAACCGGCGCGGCATAAGCCGCACCACCCAATCCGGAACGGCCGAAGCCGTTCCGGTTCTCCCCCCACCATCGCAGCTCATCTACGACGGTTTGCTACGGTGGCGCGCCGCCGCCATCGGTCGCCGGCACCGCCGTGCCAGCGCGGTGCGCTGGTAGGGTCTTCCGCGGACCACCGGACGCGCTCCGGTGGTCCGTTTTGCCTGCCGTCTTCAGCAGTGGTCCTCTCGGGACCTGCTCTTCACTTCAAAGTCTTGAAAACACCATTGTGGCCTGTTCCGTCATCGCCCTTCGATCCGCATTTCAATAAACAAACTACTAAGTCTTCAAAACGCCTCTATGGCCCCGAATCCGACCATGGTTTCGTTCATCCTCAACGGCGCGGCGCGACGGCGCTGTGCTTCTTCGCCATGTTCGTCCTTGTTTCCGCACAGTGCCATTGCACCGCGCCGCCTTCGTTCATGCCGTGACAAACACAACATCAAGGTGGAGGAGGGTTGGATGTGTTCGTGCGGTCCGGCCCCCTCTTGTTAATCCGATAACAAGCGGCTAAGAAATTTATGTTGGACGGAAAAGAACATTTATGAACAAAACAAACCTCTACAGTTTTCCCCGCAATCAAGAATTCCCAACACACAAACATATTCTTTCGCGGATCAACTTAATATTTAGTTGATCTGCATTCTTTGTTTTAGAAGGAAATAAACATGGGTTGATTAACATTCAAAAATTAATTCCCTATATCGTGATGTGATCCCTCGATGGATCTGCAGTGAGGTAGCGTCGTTCGTTGATGTCGGAAGGTGACGCCGTCGTTTGCGGTTTTCCCACGACAGTGTATCCTCTAATGGAGATCCAGGAATCATTCTTCATCGACGGTCTTGGAAGGCCCGATGTCGCCAATGTGTACCCAAAGATGTGAATCCTCCCCTATTGTCACAAAGAAGGAAGAAAGGGGGTACGTCGCCACTCTTTGTGGAGTCGGCGTTCTTTGCTATGAAGCGTCATTATTAGTTGAGAAGGCGTCGTTCTTCAATGAAGAGGAATTCTCTTCTTCTCCTTCTTCTCACAAGAACTCTCTCCAAATTCTCCAACACAAAGTGTGTCCCAAAATAAAATAATGGCTCACCAATTATTTTATTAACACATTCCAATGGAAATTCAAAACTCAAACACTTAATTAATTAATTGAGGAGACTCAATACATTAATTAAGGTGTGTGTTGGATTAAAAGAATTAAGAGGGAGAGGGTGAAGGGGAGAAGTTACACAAATTAAGAGGAGGTTACCAATTAATTCAAGAGGTGAGTTAGCAAGAATTTATTAAAGAGAGGAGGATGTGAAAAGTCACATTAAAACCAAGGGAGTTTAAGAAATTCATGGGGTTATGGTCTCGTGTGGGCACCACCACACTAAACTCTCCCATGGGAGGTTAGGTGGGTGTGGGCCCCACCTCCCACATATTCACAAATGGGAAGTTGGGTGGTTGTGGACCCTACCAACAACTTCCCATGGTAGAATTTAACTTCCTTGATTATCAAAAATAAAATTGTTCACTTTTTTAATTATTTCTTCCTTAAACCCAAAAATTTAACTTCTTCCGCCAAACAAACGCACCTACGGTAAAAGTCCACTGAAGCAAAAACCGGTGATGCGAGTTCATCGGTGCCCTCAGATTTCAATTCCAAGCACCAGTTCAAAAGTTAGGAAAACCTGCTCGTTCGTTCACTGAACGTACCCGAGCTAAACTTTGGAAATTGATTTCGGGCACACCGGGCCTCGGAATCAGGTGCCGTTAGAAACTGCATTCTTGTAAAATCACAAAGAAATTAAGAAAAAAAATTCCTTGAAATTTCTGGGTCTTTACAGACTTGTTCCCAATTTATTATTTCTATGTGGTGTGTGTACTACCATGTGATATATCATATCAAGAGTCTCCTTATTCTCATGATATTCTAAGGGATTGTTATTTGAATGTTTCAATGTGGTATGGGACACTTTGGAATGTTTGAAGACTATTTCCACAAACAAATTAAATGGTATCATATAAAAGTATCTTCATCTATATTAACTATCCTTATTGAATCCTATAATTAATTGAGGTTTATATCTTATGATACTATCTACCATATGTTTGAAATGGATTTTGATAATTTTAACTATGGATTTTCTATTTGATTCTATTCATTGTTTAGGGTTAAAGTAATCACATTTTATATGATAGTTTTTAAATACGAATTTTTATGTTGTTTATGTTTACCCCTTTTCATATAAGGAATGTGTTAGAGTTATTATGTGATAAGATAATCCCTATATAGCCCATTTATTCATCATTAGATTTCATGAGAAAAAAAAATTGGGTTTTGGCTACAACATTACCCTAGTATTTTCAGATGTCTTTGGTGAGGCCTTGACATTATATTTCAGGTGTTCCACATTATGAATTCCAACATTATGAAACTATTAATTGTTAGTCCAGGTGATTATTATACTAGTTGAATATCCATGGTTATGTTTTATTATTTAATTATTTATTCAGCTTTTATTCCTACCATATTATGCTCAATATTATGTTTCAATTGAATGTGTTCTTTTGAAACACACCATGCCATATTATTTATGCTTTCACTGTATTACTTAACCTTACTAAGAATATGAGATCACTTCTTTCTTATGTTTCCTTTCCCAAGCTTACTAAGAATAAAACATTAAATAATATTTCACGGATGTTGATTATTTCATTTTATATTTTGTCATGTTTTATCTACTTTTAACAGTGTTTTATGGGTATCATAAATGTAAATCATATGTTTGTATCTGGTTTTTCAAAACAACAAAACAATTTAATCCTTTGGGATGAGACTTATTTGTATACATACCAATGTATTAACATAAGGTACCTGTTCCAGGAAATTGGGTTCAGGGTAATTACAATTTCTATTAGAGGGAGATTTAGTAGAAACCATGGAAACAAGATATATAAAATGTAGATTAGGTGAAAACCCATATGATAAAATTTTGGTATATGAATACATGAAAATACTAGAATTTTTTAAGGTATAGATTCTGTTGACCTTCCTAGAAAACAAATCTCATTCTAGATACTACAATTTAAAGTGGTTCTTACATAAATTTAACTTGGAGTTAGAACTCTCACAAGGTGTTATGGGTTTGACTCGATGTAACATCGTACATGAAAACATCCCTTAATGGAAACATAATTTGACACTCTCAGAGGATATTATTAGGATAATTCAAATTTTTATTCCAAACCATTATGATCAATTTAAAAGTAATTATGTCTTCAATGAAACCATGTTATTGATTATGAGATTATATACATATAAAATTTTCAATTTATGTGAAGTATTTCACGAGTATTGGTGTTATACATTATGTTTCATAATTTTATAATCTAATATAGTGTATGTGATTGTTTAGAAATGGAAACTACTGAAATTAATGGGAACCACATCAATGCAAGAAATCCGAAGAGTAAGAATTATTGTTTTTTTGATGGGTTTGAGATAGTCTTTCAAAAGGAACTATTCTCTCAAATATTATCATCATCTGAGGAGATAGTATCATTTTATAACAAGGAGGATAATTATTTTTCTAAGTATTATGGATTTGGATGGAATAAAGAGAATAAAAGGACAACTGGAAAAAAGATCAACAATTGGAAGATGGGAAATAAGTATTTTTCCCCATGTTATAATTAAAGAAGGAAACTCCTTGGTATATTATTTAGAGGAAAAAGGGACAGAATCATGTGTGGATAAAAATTAAACCATGATAATAATTTAAAATGAAGGAAATAATTTTCCAATATTCAATGATTTAAGTTCAATGATAATGGGCACTATTCAAATGAATGTTCCAATTGTCAAGGAAATTTAGCAAAACAAATTAAAGGGATCATGGTCAAGATTATGTTGTTACTATGGTCAAAGTAGAATAATTAATGTATTTTTGTTTTTGGATTCAGTAACTATGTTATAATATTATTACTATATAGAATTATGAAATATATAAGGATTTTACTACAGTACTGTTTCATTAAGGATTTGAGGTTATATGATGAATGGTACTGAGGAAAAGTGACTTAATAGCAAGCTAAATTTTTTGAAAATATATGTTCGAGGGAAAGAAAACCCTTAATAGGTTCCAAAAATTGATATATCGGTTTCCTGAATAAAGAGATGATTGATTTTGATAACGACATACTATATTCGATCTAAATAATAGACTGTCGACAAAGTGATTTATTATATCATTGTTTGAGTCTACAACATTTTTTATTTAAGGAATATATCCAATTTCCAATATTATTACATAATAAATAAGGAATCATGAACTTATTCAATTAGGTTTTATGGGAATTATAGTTATTACCATGCTTTAATAGAATAAAAGTAGATTTTACTCACACTATTGTATGTGATGATTAAGTTCCACTTCATGTGGTCTAATAAGATTACTATGGAAATTTAGTAACCTTATTTCTAAAGTGTGGGATCAATATATTTTGGAAAATTTAACCATTTATGAAATGGTTGAATTTGATTTTTAGACAATGTTTTAGAGATTATTTCATCCTCTGATACAACTTGTTCCATGAAATGAAGTAGGCATAGTTTAAGGCACAAATGAATGATAATATTGTGTTTATAAAAATGTATCATATACTCATATTTCTGTACATTATTATAGTGTGTAATAATTTCTAAAATTTTGGGAAAGGATCTTGAAATAGAAAAATATTATCCAATTAACTTCTCTTTTAAATGATGTTTTTAAAAAAAGGTATCATCTAGTATCGACTTTTTATTTCTTTTTCAAAGTCAAATATGATATTTTGAGGACACAATTTATTGTTGGATGGGATAATGTAACACCCCAAGTATTTAAGAATAAATTTAATATAAAATTTAATGCACACAACACTAATTATCTTCCAAACTAAACATTTTTATTATAGTTATTTAACTATTACAGTTAAAACCATGTAATTAATCCGAATTTTTCCTCTTCTGTGATTTGAATTTTAAAAATAGACATACATGATATCAATCAGTAAGATATTTTGTGTCTGATAAGATGAACTTAATTTTTTGGTTAATAATAACCTGACACTTTAGAACAATAATGTACCCTTATGGATAGTAATATGACCCTTAAGAATTATAAATCGAACACATGAATAGTAACCTCATCCTTTAGAGTATAAAAAAAATTCATGCACCTTATAAATGAAACTATTGGGCCCTTTCTGAGATATTTGTTTCATTAATAACAAATCAATACAATTTACAAATCCTAATAATTAACATATCACTTTTTAAGTAATGATAATCATCACATTGAATATTTATCGGTGAATAAATTATGTCACACGGTATTATAAACATCAATAATTCAATTAATTTTGTGTATTCATGTTTCAATATATTTACAAGTGCATATTTACATGTAATTTTAAATCTCATATAATCGGGTACTGTTCTTTATAAGGCAGACACGTTGTATGTTTTCTTTCAATGTCCCTATCACCGATAGTTCAAAGGATTCATTATTTGTATACTCACCAATAAGGAATCAGAAATTGAAGAAGACATCAATGGATGACTCACTAATAGAACAAACGACACATCAATGAAAAATTCACCAATGATCAGTCACACCGATTGTTCAGGAAACTCAATAATGGATGACTCACCGATAGGAGATGCACCGTTAGTTCAAAGGACTTACTGATAGACGAGGAACTAATGGGGGACACAATGATAGTTCAAAATGATTCATCAATAAAGACTCACCGGTTCCCGGAAAAACTGAAAGTACAAATGACTCACCAATGCCCCGAGTCACTGATACCGATGGAAATGAGTCATTGATACAAATAGTTACTGATGATGATTAACCAATTCTATTGACTAACTGATACTTATGACTCACTAAGAGTCATAAAAACCTTTTTAAATTTATTAATTCAAATTTATATGTAACGGTCATATTTTCAAAAACTATAGTTTCTGAAATTATTTAATGTGGTCTGTAGGTTATTCAGAGGATAGTAAAAGGTACATGCATGTAGGAAGATCTTTGTGTGGATCTCAAAATTATAAGAGAATTAAAATTTGGATCATTGAATATACAAGGAAAATAAAGTCGTGAAAATAAAGCGAGAAAGTGCAGAAGAACGTTTGCAATTATTGAGTGTACTTGAAAAACCCACAGACTCAAAAGGAAGAACAGACGAGGAGATCAACAAGATAAGATATACCTACTGAGTCGACTTGAACATCTTACCAACAAGAAGCACAAAATTCCATACTCCAGGAATCTAGACTATAGAGACTACAATACTCTATTTTGGAGTCAACTTCTAGAAGAGGACTCAAATTTCAATTCCAATACATCAAACGAGTCCAGAGCTGTATTTCATAACACACAATACTTCTTAAACTTAACCAACATATTTATCTCTATTGTGTCCAATTATTTACATTTCTGTGTAGTGTGTGCGTATATGTCTATTACACACACTGGCCCCTGTGCATAACTGGAGGATACCTGATATCAATAAACTAATACTTTATTTATCCATTTTATCCCACATAGAAATGTGGAAAAGGTAAGGCGTGACCTGTTTTTTGTTCTTCCCCTGAATAACTATGGTAGAGGTCAAGTGTGACCTTGACTGCCCTGTGAACTATTGTTAAATACATGCTTGGGTGTGGATCAATATTGTTTATTCATTTAAACTACTTGGTGGTAGGTGGTCACCCAGTGGAGAGGAAAAAGTCTCATATTGAGGTTGATCATCTTATTTTAATTTCCACTATGTTTACTGTTATATTCTTTCATTTTGTGTTATAGCATATTTCGTCCATACAAAGTCAAACTATGATATTTATTTTATCAATTTTTTATAACATTTCTGAACTAGTATGTATGTTTCAAAAGTTATATTAATCTTTAGAATTATATAACTGAGAACTAATCATTATTTTTAGAAATTAATTGAACATTATGGACTCTTATAAATTCCCTAAAAACTAAATTTATTTATATTTTTTATTGGGGTAAATTTTCAAAGAACCTATTCATAACAGAAATTTTTTATGGATACTCAATCCACCCCCCACTTGAGTATTCTACTTAGAACAAAATTTGGTATTAGAGGAATTTTGTAATTTATAGATTTCAAAAAAATTTCAACTATGATTGTAATTCTATTTCAATTATCTTATCATTTCTGTTAATAATATATTTTTACCTTTTTTAAATCTTTTCAAAATCTATATTAAGCACAATATATTAGAGGAGTCTGCTACAAATAGACCACCTTTTTTTAATAGAAGAAAATATGCTTAGTGAAAGATTAAAATAAAAATTCATTGAGAAATTATGGGATTTGAAATCTGGAATTCTAATGAAAGTAAATATCAAATCTATGAAACTTCTAGAAACACTTTTGATAAAGCTACCAAGACTACTTATAATAATAAATATAAGTCAATGAATTCCCTATACTATGCACTTAGAGATAAAGAGTTTAATTTCATTTCTACCTATAAAACTGCTCATGATATTTGGGGCATGTTTTATATTTCCCCTGAGGAAAAATATAATGTTTAATAGATGAGATTAAATACTTATACTATTAAATATAAAATTATTATTATGATCCCTAATAAATATATTTGTGATATGTATTTTAGGTTCAAGAAATTTTGAACACCATGATTTCTTTAGGACGAGTTGTCCTAACAAAGATCAGATCATGGGGATTCTACAATGTTTACCAGAGAGATAGAGAGTGACATCTATATCCATAATAAAATCAAGCGACATTGATAAGATGCCAGTGAAGGAACTAATTAAAAAATTATTGATGTATGAATAGGAAGTAAAGGTAATACAAGAAGAGGAAGATCCCAAGAGGATATTTGTATCCTTTAATACTACCACCTCCAAAGATAAAGACAAATAGAAACATTATGCTATTATTGAGAGAAAACTAATGAATAATCAACATCATATTGTAATGAGGAAATGGTTCTTCTGGCAAGGAGATTTATAAAATTTTATAGAAAGAAAATGTTCTTCAAGATATCAAACATTAAAATAAAAATACGACAACAAGAAAATTGGAAGAAGTATTCGATGAATCCTAACAATTTAGAAGAAATGGTTTCTATGAATGAAAAACAATAGGGTATGTCAAAGATGACTTTCTTCAATTAAAGTATGAAAGGATGAATGACTATAAAGATAGGAAATATAATAAAACAATGAAGGCCGCCTAGAGTTCATCTGAGGACTACTCCAGTGAATATTCTTCTTCTCATGATGATAAATATGACATGGAAAACATGTGTTTTATGAAAGACACATCTAAGGAAACTTTAGATTCACCTACACACCATATTAATTATTTTGAAAATGAAAGTGAGTTTGTAAATAAGAAAAATGATTAAATGTTTGAGACTGTAACATAATGGAAGAGACATATAATGAAATAAAGGATAGGTATAAATCTTTAAAGAAAAAACATGCTCTTACTATATCTATTATGTCTGAACATACTACTGAAAAAGAAAATAATATTCAACTTCTCAATGAAAATAATAAATTAATAATTTCTAATCAGAAATTGAATAAATATTTAGAAAATTTTACCAAATGAAAGAATAATCTTACTCAAATTCATGGTAAACAGATAGATCCTAAGTACACTTCTGATATTGGTTATCTTCCTAGAAGAAGAAACCTATCTAAAACACATTTGATTACTAAATTTGGAAACTCAGCTTCATTGTCCAAAAATTAAGATTTCATTCCAATTTCGAGTTAAAAAACATCTTTTACTACATTGAATTTGGCCGGACTAAAACAAGTTTATTTTTAAAATACTTCAAATTATACATATAGGAAACTAATAAGACAAGTATGGTCTCTTAAATCATTTATTATTAATGTTTATGGATCCAGAAAAATATGGATACAAAAATATTTCTTTGGATGAATTGTTTTGTAGAAAAACTGTCTAAAGTGTTCCTGTAAAAGTAATCAATACTTCGACAATGGATGTTTAAGACACATGATAGGAGAATAATCAAGATTCAGGATTCTCATTAAGATTTACAGAGGACATGTCACATTTGGTGACAATGGATAATGAAAAATCATCATCTTTGTCCAGATTGGTAATCCTAACTCTATTTTTATTTCCAATGTACATTATGTTGATGGATTAAACTATAAATTTCATAGCATATCTCAACTACGTGATGATGGATTTAATGTTAAAGATAAAAAATATTCATTCCATGTTTTTTATGGAAAAAATAATTTAGTATTCATTACTAATAGAAATGATAAGGTATATGTTGTAAATTTAGACTCTCTACCTTCATAGAACATTTTTTTCCTAATTGGCTTTAACAAAGAGTCTTGTCTTGGGCACTGAAGACTAATACATTTTAATGTACACTCCCTTAGGAAATTAACTTGAAAAGGTTTAGTTATAGACTTTCCTAAACTAGAGTTTCCAAAAATAGAGTGTGAAATCCTTGTCAATAAGGAAATCAATTCAAAATCTCATTCAAATCAAAGAAATAAGTTACAACTTATCAACCTCTCGAGGTGGTTCACATGGAATTTTTTAAACCATCTAGAGTTTCACGTCATAATGGGAATAATTATTTATGTTCTTGTAGATGAATTTCCTTGGTATACTTGGAAGTTTTTATTATCTCTCAAAAGTGAATCTTTCTCTTAATTTATTAATTATTCTAGGACTGCAGAAAATCTAACTGGACTTAAAATTAAATCCATAATAAGTGACCATGGGGTGAGTTTGAAAATCAAGACATTGAATAATTTTTCTCACAAAAAGGCTGTATGCATAACTTCTATGCCCCTAGGACACCTCAAAATAATGGTGTAATAGAATAAAAAAATAGAACCCTACAAAAAATAGCCTAATCTATTCTCAATGAATATTACCTAGCTATCTATTTTTGGGATGATGTTGTTAATATAGCATGTTTTTTAATAAATAGAGTCTCAATCAGACATATCCTTAAGAAAACACCTTATGAGTTGTAGAATAATAGGAAACCCAAGGTAAACTATTTTCATGTTTTTGGATGTAAATATTATATTCATAACACTAAAGATAGTATATATAAATTTTCCTCAAAACCTGTTGAAAGAATATTACTTGGATATTCATCATCATGGAATGATTATAGAGTCATTAATAAAAGAACCAAATGTGTGGAAGAATCTGTACATGTAATGTTGGATGAAATAGATCCACATGAACCTAAGACCTGGCTTGGTAATCTTGAAGAGGATATGTCCAATCTGGACATTAATATGAAATCTACTGACCATCCTATATACTAATCTATTAAATCTTCTAGTTCTATAAATTCTCCAAGATCTACCCATAATGAACATGAACTAAATTATGAACTTGAAATTACCAGGCCTACTTTTACTAGACCTACATGAACCCTTAAAACCATCCCATAGAAGATTTAGTTGGATATTTTGATAGAAGAACTCAAAATATAGCTTTCTTGAGAAATCAGGATGCACATCAAGCATTCCTGTCACAACTTAAACCTAAAAATATCAATGATTCTCTCAATGATGAAATTTGGATGATGGAAATGCAAGAAGAGATGAATTAGTTTGGGAGAAATAAAGTCTAGAAGCTGGTCGATAGACCAAAATATACCTTAACCATAGGAACTAAATGGATTTTTAGGAATAAATTAGATAAATATGGAAATATAATTATAAATAAAGAAATATTAGCTGTAGAAGGATATAATCAAGAAGAGGGAATTGATTATGAAGAAACCTTTTGCACTAGTATCTAGGCTAGAAGCCAGTAGAATCTTACTTTTCTATGCAACATACTTGAATTTCAATACTATCCAATGGATGTCAACATTTCTTTCTTAAATGGTTATATAAGTGATGATGTTTTTGTTGAACAACCCCTTGGTTTTACAAATACACATTTTTCAAATAATATTTTCTTATTAACTAAAGCTTCATATGATTTGAAAGATGCTCCAAGAGCATGGTACGATAGGTTATGTAACGTTCTTATTTCTAAAGGTTTTACAAAAGGATTTTCAGATCCTACTCTATTGATAGAAAGAGTTTCTAAAGATATTTTAATAGATCAAATTGTTGTAGATGATATTATTTTTGAATCTTCTAAAAATTATTTATGCATTGATTTTTAAAAAATGATGCAAAGTGAGTTAGAAATGAGTTTTATGGGTGAACATAAATATTGTCATGGATTTAAAATATTTTAAAACAAAGAAAATATTATTACAAATCAATGTTAATATACTAAAGTTATTTTGAAAAGATGTGGATTTTATGGAATTAAGAGTAGTGAAACTTCTACGAGTTCTACATGTTGGTTAGATATTGATGAAAATTGGAAATATGTTGATCAAATGGCTTATAGGATAATGATTGGGTGTTTGGTTCAATTAACTGCTAGTAATACATATATCATGTTCAGTGTGTGTATGCGTTCATGATTTCAAGCAAACCCAAAAGAGTCACATTTAAATTTTTTTAAAAGTGTTTTTAAATATCTCAAATATACAACTAATTTTCGATTATTCTACCAAAGATAAAATTATATTGATTAGGTTAGTTATTCTATTTATGATTTTTGTGTATGTAAGTTATATAGAAAAAAACTCCAGAGAAAGACAGTTTTTGGAAAGTCTCTAATTTCATGGTGTAGTAAAAAAGAAAAATATGGTTTCATTATCATTTGCTGAGGAAGATTATATTTCTGTAGGTAGTTGTTGTGCACAAAATTTTGGATGAAACAAATTTTATTATACTGTATTTTTCAATTGAGACATATCCCTTAAAATTTTGACAATAAAACTACATTTAAAATTTCTAAAAAAACCAATTTCTCATTCTATAACAAAAAATATTGATGTAATACATCACTTTTTGAGAGATCATTTTCAAAAAGGTGATATAACTGTTGAGTTCATTGGGATTGATCATAAAATTGCTAAAATATTTACCAAAACTTTAAACTATGAGAGAATGAGCTACATCAGACATGAACTAGGAATGATAAATCTATAAAGACAATCGATCATTTTCTCCTGATAGAAATTTGATTAACAGTGAAACTGATTAAGTGAAAATGATAAGGTGAAACTGATTAGTGAAACCGATTAGTGAAATCCAACAAGTGAAACCAATTAGGTGAAACTGATCCTTGAAGCCGATCAGTGAATCCAATAAGGTGAAACCAATTAGTGAAACTGATCAGTAAAACAATTTGATTGAAATCGATGGTGTGATATTGATCAAGTAAGACCGATACCATTAGTATAAAACCGATACTGATAGGGACCTTTTAGTAAATATGTCTTCCTATATGTTTAAAATAAAATAACACAATTTAATTCTTTTATTTTTCCCATTCCTCTATTTTATTATTTTATGAAGTAAAATCCCTAAATGATAAAAGTAAAGCAATACAAACATCGACCATTTACTACCCTTACTCTACCTTTGAGCCTTCGACCATTAAAATCTCTTCAAAATTGAACTTTTAGAATGGAAAGGATGAACCACGTGATGGATGGACTGCATGAATCAGCATTGAAAAACTGTCAGAATGGAAAATCAAGTAGTGTAGTATGTTTTATAAAGCCAGGATTGGGAAGTCGTGTGGTAACTAATTAAAAAGAAGTGTATGCCGAGTGGTTGTTATCAAGAAAGTATTTCATACTGAGAGTTTTGGAATCTAAAGGGTGGATAAACTAGTATGAAAAAATTGAGAGTTTTCTTTATCCCAATATGGTACACAAGTTTTACCTCAACTTGAAAGTGTCTTTGGAAGGATCAGAGGATGTTCGGATGAACTCTGTGGTGAAGAGAAAATAAAATTCGTTTTATTCAAAGGAATGGGTCGAATGCTTAGAGAAGCCTCTTGTAGGAATATATGCGGTATACATGGGTAATATTCTACCAATCTTAGATATATTTTTATATTAAATGATTTAAAATAATTGATTGGAAATGAGGATTCAAGGATATTAACAGCTACAGAATTAGATGGAGAGGCCAGACTACTTTTCAAGTTCATTCAACACCCAATCTTACCAAGGAAGGGTGACTTTGGTGCTTTAAAATATAAGGCTGTCTTACTGATTTATTTGTTAAAAATGGGGTAAAAGTAAACTTGTGTAGGTTCCTTATGGTACACATTGATGACATGATCAAACCCTCCTAGAATGAAATATGTTTATACTACCCAAGAATTATTTCTAGAATTTTGAAGAAACTTGGATGTGTGGAGGATGAAATAAGAAATGATAACTACCTATAGTGTATTTTTCCTACACAAGGAAATATGTAAACTAATGAAAATATTTTGGAACCCTTGGAGGAGAATGTGTATAGGATATGAGGTCATATTATATAAAGATTATAACACTATAGATCATCCTACCAGAGCAAAGGATCATGCTGATACAAGTCTTAAACCTGGTGATCAGGTTGTATATTCGGATGAAGAACATATTGAGGATGACCTACCAAAAGAAGAGGGGGTATCCTATATATGATAGGTGTGACCAAGATATTGCTGAAATCCCTAAAGACATGTCATATGGACTAGCCAGTCCAGCATTGGAATTACTATCTCAAGAACCTTTGTTGGTTGATAAAGATGTGGATGATACTGAAGTCTCTGAAGTGGAAGTATATATGAGAAAGACTAATGGTGATGAGGAGGAGGTTGATGATGATAATGGGGATGATGAAGGTGAGGATGTGAGTGACACACTAAAAGAAGGTCAAGAAGATGTTAATTCTTGTGAGGATTATGTGCATAGAGAAGATGATGAGGCTGATAGGTAGGATTTTGCTGATTCTGTGGGATAGAATAATGCTGATCATAATGGTTTTGCTGTTGGAGACATTGGCAATAAGGAGAAACATGACCACCCTGATGATGATCAACATAGCATTCAGGAGCTTAATGATATTATGATAGAATGTCAAGAGGAAGAGGATGAATATCATAATTCTCTTGTGCCTCAAATTGAGGGAGATCCATAGGTGGTTGGAGTGGATGGAGAAGCTGGAGATCAAGAAGAAGTTCTAGTAAAATAATAAACAAGTGGCTTAGAATTCTATTTTACATGGTAATAATAAAGGTGAAGATTAATATCATATTATACCTGTAAATTAAGGTAGGAGAGCGATAATTGATATTGTGGAGCCTAGAGACTGGACTTTTACTAGCGACTCAAATAGAAATATTGGTTTTATTCTATTTTTCCTTGATTATGTCTCAGATGAGGATATGGTTGCTCATCCTCCACAAGATACAGTGAAACCGATTTCTCCAACATCACCTATAGTACCTAATGCTGATGATCCTGATGTATAGATAGTTCCTAGTGACTTTGTCACTAAGGATAATTTAGAAAAATTCAAGGATGATATTTGTGAGTCAATGAGATCATCTATTGGATTCATAAATGAAGCTTCTAACTCCATGAGTATTTCAAAGGTTGATACTACTAGGATTTAAGGAATGATGATTCAAGAGATTAAGCATAACCTAATCAATATAGATGAGATCATTATTAGAAATAATACAATAATGAGAGAATAAGTGACGAGAATATGTAACAAATTAGAATTTATGACCTTTGATTTGAAGAACACACTTGGTGGTGTTATGGAGGTTCTTAGTAACGAGGTTACCCATCTCTTGATTTATGATTTGAAGAAGCTAAAGATGGATCTTGGAAAGATTATTTTTTGTGCCTCTAGTTCTAAAGGTACCACACATGCTATTGATGACATAGAGTCCCTCAAGATTATGATGAGAGAAGAGTTGAGGTCTATTCAGAGTGACTATAATATCGAAACCCTTGTCAAGGTGCATAGAAAAACTGAACTTGTCTATAATATGATGAGACGATGTACAAATGAGGCATCTGCTACTCAAAAAGTGAATAGAGAAAAAGTGGACAAGTATTTTTCCAAAATCTATAACAAGAATGATCTGAACAAAAAATTTAATTACATGGATTGAAATATCAAGATTCCACCAGTGGCAGAGGATTTCAATAGTCAAGTGGTCCAGTTGAAGGAGTTTACACCAACATTTTAAATTTTCATGGAAAACATGGAGGATTTTGAAAAGGAAATGTAGTATGGGGGTGAAATCTTAAACGATTTTATCAATATTTTGATACTTTTATACATGTGTAATATGAAGCTATAGTGCTCCCAACAGCTTCTTCTATTTGACATGGTTCTCTGCCTCCTTTAAAAATGCCATTGACCCAAGCCTTATCTATGATTAGGTTAGTAATCCAAGAGCATCCATAATGCCAACGAGCCCGTACCCGAGTGGTAAGGGCACCTACTTGGAATCCAAGAGACCTGGGTTCAAAACCGGGTGGAGGTGCTATAGCAGTACTGTAGCAGTAACTGTTTGGTAATGTAGCATACAGAACTATTCACCCGATTTGGGCCTTCGGGCCACCAGTTTGGGCATACAGGTCTCTAGGGCCTTCGGGCCACAGGACCTTCAGGTCATGTAGACCATGGAGTAGCCCAGTTCACATAGAACAAGCCCCAGAAGAGGATCAGAGCAACATGAGTAGTAGACACTAGATGCAGAGCTAACCGGATTTGAAGAATGAGAGGGTATGACAACCGCCATCGGGACCAGACACCGTGCATCTTTGTATAGGGAAATGCTAGCCGATCAGCAATGCAAGGTGGGGAGCTTAAGAGATCAATGATCCAAGATTCTATGGAGGGGCAGTTCTAGTGGGCTGGGCCTACGGGTCATTTAATAGGCATGGTATGCCTCTGGGCCTTCGTGTTATGTATTGTGGGTCATGTCAGGCCTTGTGCCTAGGGCCTATGGTTCATGTACAGGTTCCCCTTCAAACCATAAAAGGTGGATTATCTATATAATAAAATAAGAAGAAGGCCTTCGGGCCATTCGGGCAAGAGCATCCTTAATGACGTGTTTTTTCAGAGAGGAGACAAATCCTTGTAGGTACTATTCCTATAGGTGTTTCTTTACCTAGTCTTTCCATTCAAATAGACCTTAATTCATCTACAACACCACCTCCTGAACCTTCTCTTTACACTTTAGACAACCTGAAATCTCTTCAAAATCCCTATCCCTAGCTATGGATCCTTTTGTCTAGGGATTTGTATTTTTCTTTTGATGGATGTAATCTTTTTTACTTTAATGAATATCATTTTTCCATCCATCTATATCAAATTCTCATTATGTTCTTTTTATTTATCGTTTTTGTTCCTTTTTTATCTTTTTTGACAATCACAAAGAGGGAAAAATCCCTGGATTCCCAAAACTCTTAATCTAAGGGGGAGCATGAATGTTCTCTAATAAACTCTCTTAAAAGGAACCATATATATATATATATATATGTCCTTTTTTACAATAATTGAGGGGGATATTAAAAGGAATGACCTTATGGTTATATTGAGAATTCACATTCACTATTGGTATGGTATGTCATTAAATTTTTATTCCTTAACATCATATATAACTCATTAATGTCATTATTTGTGATTATCAAAAAGGGGGAGATTGTTGGACCCTTTTTGAGATTTTCATTTTAATAATCACAAATCAAGACAATTTACAAATCCTTATAATTTACATATTATGTTATTAGTATTGATAATCATGTAAGGGCATATTTATCAATGATTAAATTATGTCACGTGGTATAATAAATTTCAATAAGTCAATAAAATTTGGATACTTATGTTTCAATATATTTACAAGGGTATATTTACATGCGACATAACATATCACTTTATCTGGTTCTGTTCTGTATAATACATACACGTTGTATGTTTTTGTTTCAAAGCCCTTGACACTGATTTTTCAAAGGAGTCACTATTGGCTAACTCACTGATGAGGAATCACCGATCAAAGAAATCACAAATTCAGGACTCACCGATAGAACAAATGACACACTGATGAACAAGTCACCGATTATTGGTCACACAGATTGGTCAAGAAACTCACTGATAGAGGACTCAGTGATGCGATATGCACCGTTAGATCAAAGGAAATACTGCCAGAAGACTCAATGATGGACGAAACACTGATAGTTCAAAATGAGTCACCAATGATGACTCATCGATGCCCAAAAAAATAGATATTACTAATGACTCAATGATACCCTGAGTCATTGATACCAATGGAAAGGAGTCACCAATATAGAGAGTCACTCATGCTGACATAATGATGCTAATAGACCGATGCCATTAAATCACAGATACTTATGACTCACTAATAGTCATAAAAATATTTTGTAATTTATTAGTTCAAATTTATATCCAACGGTAATATTTAGGCAAATTAATGTTTATTACATTATTTAATGATGTTTGTTGGATATTCAGAGGACATTACGAGATACATGCATGTGGGAAGATCATTGTGTGTGCTGGATCTTGAAGTATTAATGAATTTAAAGCTAGATAATTTAATATACAAGAAAAAATTCAATAGTGAAAAGAATGTGAAAACGTGCATAATAACCCATGAAATACTTGAGCATACTTTAGAAACCCCAGAACACAAAATGAATAACATACGGAGAGATACAAAAGACAAACTAAACCTGCTGAGTCAACCTGAACATCTTACCAACAAGAAGCTGAACATTTCACACACCTGAAAGCCAGACTATAGAGACTTCGATACTCTGTTTGGGATTCAACATCTAGAAGAGGACTCAAAATTCAATTCCAATACATCAAACGAGTCCAGATATGCATTGCATAACACACAAATACTTCTAAACCTTACTCTAAATACGTATCTTTAAGGTGTCCATTTATTTACATTTATAATTAGTGTGTGCATCTGTCTATTACACACACATTTTCTCTTGTGAATAACTGGAGGATACCTGATTTCATCAAACTCAATATCTATTTATACTTTGTATCCCCCATAGAACACTGGAAATAGTGAACTGTGACCTGTTTGTTGTTTTTCCCATGAATAACTATTGTTTATATCAAGTATGACTTGGACAACCTTGTGTGCTATTGTAAACCCCTATCTAGGGTGTGGATTGATCTTGTTTATTAATTTAAACATCTTGGTGGAATGGTATCACCAAGTGGAGAGAACTAAGTCTCATCTTGAGAATGAACCTATTGTTTTAATTTCCACTATGTTTATTATTATATTCTTTTATTATGTGTTATAGAATATTTCATTCAAACATTGTCAAACTCTAATAGTTAGTTTAGAAAGTGTTTATAATAGTTTTGAACCAGGTTGTTAGTTTCAAAAATTATATTAATCTTTATAATAGTATAATTAAGAACTAATCAATATTTTGAGAAACTAATTGAACATTATCGACCCTTATAAATTCTCTACAAACTGAATTTGATTATATTTTTAATTGGGGGAAATTTTCAAAGAATGAATTCTTAAGAGAAATGTTTATAGATACCCAATTCATCCCCATCATGATTATTCTACTCTGATCAACAGAAATTATGGTATAATTATATCAAATTATAGGTAAGTGAATATTTTCAAAAATAATAAATATGTTTTTCTAATTTTTGTGAGAAAAAAATATTTAATTACAGCTTTATATAAATTGATTTATAGAAAAATTCATTTCAATAAAATGTATTCGTAAATAAATATTTTATTTCCCTATAATTTTAGGGTAATCTAATAATATGATTTTTTATTTTTTAGGGTGTTTTAAAATCAATTTTATCTTTAAAAACTGTATTTTTCTAGTAAATGGTGATTTTAATTAAAAATTAATTTTTTCATATTTAGAAAATTATTTTCATTAAATGGTGTTTATATTTTTATTCTACATTTCAAAAAATTGTTAAGGTGATTTTTTTTTTGATTTTTCTGAAATACTAGAATTTTTAGTGAATAGAAAAATATGGTAATTTTCAGTATAAATAAATTATAAGCAAAATACACTATTCCATGAGTCATGGATGATATAATCACCTTATCTTATAAACCACATGAACTTATTACTATATTTATTCTATATAATCAACACTATTGGTTTTATTGATCTGACTAATAAAATAATGAATAAAATAATGAGAAATCAGCCATCTCTTCTACTATAAAAACCACCACTCACCCCCTCTTCTCCACAATACTATAAGACTTTATACTTGTAAATTTTTGGACCAAATAATATTCCCTAGTCTATCCCCATATTTAGGAGCTCTTGGTATTACCAAAATACCAAACCCCCTTTCATTAAGGAGGTTCTCAAGGAGGAGAATTCAAGAGGTAAATCATCTTCCTTTTCATTTAATTTCATTTTAACTCATTTTTATATCTCATATTCTCCTCAAATAATCTATATAAATGTTAATTATAACTCAATTATAATATATATACTAGAATGTTATCATGTTAATGGAATATCAATCACCAATATCCGTACTCTCTCTCTCTCTCTCTTATTTTAAAATTGAAATCATCGTCTAGGAGGTGCCGATTTACAACCATTATGAATGAAAAACATCATTATTCAGTTTATTCTTAATGTATGGTCATGATACAATTTTTAATGGTTAAATAAGGATATAAAATGTGTATTATAACCTATTTAATTTTCTATAACTAGTATATATACCCAGTACTAGTTCATACGACAAAACTAGTTCATGGTGATTAAAAACACTCAAAATAATCTAAATGATTACCACTAATGTTTTATCTAATAAATAATACTCATACCATATATAAAAATAAATTATATAAAAATTTAATATTATTTATTTTCATTTTTTTCACATAAAATCAATTCTAGATAATTACATCCTTTCCACATGAACTTCCATACTCATATACAAGTATACCGTTCATGAAAACAAAGGAACCAAATTCTCTTGAGCAATAAAATTTTATCTTATAACTCATAAAAGGCCATTAATGAACCTAATAAAGTTAGAAGAAATAAAATCCATATAGATAAGGTTTTTAATTAATTAATTAATGGATTTAATTTTATTATCCCTTAATTGAAGGTCAAGTGCATAACACATTCATACATACGGTAACAGTTTTCTCATCTCACTTCAATGTTTTGAGATATTACTAATTCACCACTATTTCTTGTTAATAGTGTATTTATTCTGACCTTTGATATATAATAACATTAATATATTTATTATAATGGTATTAAATGTTTCATTTTATGATTATTAATTTTCAAGCATATGATTTGATTGGTTACAAGTGGTGAGGGATTCTACCTGAACCCCCATTTTGCCTTCGGGTTACTCTTCCTATATATTTAATCAAATGTAATGATTATTTATTTCTTTAAAATTCATATAAATTATATGTATATATTCCCAAATTATATATCTATATTATATCATCCTTATTTAATATGGATACACATGTTTTAAAATGGTTCCCTTCTCAATTATTCCCGAAAGACAAGCACGGATCAAGGGAACCTTCCAATTTCTTACCTGTTTTCAAGTGTACTCAAAAATATGTTTTAATATACCATTATTTTTCTAAAATATAAAATATTATCATGAAATAATATATTTTTTTCATTTTTGGTTTTATAAAAACCAACATTCATTTTCTCTTTAAAACCACTTTAATATATTCCTTAAACAACACTAAAATGCCTTATTTATAATGTTTCTTAAAAACTATTTTTAATTGTTGTCACATAAGTGTGATATAATTTATTCCTAAAATATAATTTCAGTGTCCTTCCAATGTCATTTCTGGGATATACATTCTTACAATCATATTATATGACAAATATAATTGAGTTCTTAAAATAACTCTTCTTTCAAAAGTAAAAGGGGTCTTCTCGTCTCACTTATAAGTTTGTGAGATATATAGATTCTTCACCATTTATTAGTTATGTGTGGTGTATGTACTTCCTTTTGATATATAATATCAATAGTCTCATTATTCTTATTATAGTATAATGTATTATGATTTGAATTTTTCAAAGTGGTATGAGACACTTTCAAATGTTTAATGACTATTTCCCCACGAATGTTTCAAATGGTATCATGTAAAAGTATCTTCATATATCTAAAATTTATTTATTGAATATTGTAACTAATTAATGTTTATCTCTTATTATACCATATAAAATATGTTTTTGAAGGGTTTATTATCATTTTGATTTTGGATGTGCTTTTTTATACCATTCATGGTTTATGATTAAAGTAATTATGTTTTATAAGATGGTTTTCCAATGAAAATGTTTACGTTGTTTATGTTTCCATGTTTTCGTATGAGGAATGTATTGGACTTATTATGTAATGGGAAAGGCCAACCATATCCCCTCGATGCATCAGTAGGTCTCATGAGGCAAGAAATAATTGGTTTTTTGATGAGGCTTTACCATATTATTTTCAGACGTCTAGTTCGAGGCCTTTAAGATATGTTTTAGGTGTCCTACATTATGCATTCCCTAATTATAAATATAGTAATTGATTTTCCATGTTCTTATTAAACTTGTATAATATTAATTTTTTTATTTTATTATAGAATTATTTATTCAGCATTTATTCATTTCATATTAGGCTCATGATTATGTTTTAATGACATGTGTTATTTAGTTTTTTACCATGCCTTATTATTTAGGTTTACCCTATATTACTTACCCTTACTGACGATCTAAGGTCACTCCATTATTATGTTTTCTTTCCCAAGGTTATGATGAAGAAATATTTGAATGAGAATTCAAGGATACAGTTTATTTAATTTTATATTTTACTATGTTTTATATACTTTTCTCAATTAATTATGGGTATACAGAATATAAATCTTATGCTTGTATCCAATTTTCTAAAAATAATAAACTATTCCATCATTGATGAGGTGACCAACTGGTAGACATAACAATGTACTAACATAACATACAAGCTCTAGGAAACTAGGGTCAGTGTCCTTACATATATAGTTTTTATACTAACCATCATTCATATTGAAATTATATCTAAATCATGTTGTTGTATTAGATATTTAAGCTTGTGATAATCAAGGATATAGGTCTTATGTAAATATTTTGATTCGAATGAATATTTTATGGCTATGTATATTGGTAGACCTAGCAGTGAAAGGTACATGGTATTGGGTTATATTGTTGATGGTTGATTTGCATTATGTAATTTTTTAACTTGGGGTTTTATAGGGAATATCATGGGATATATTTATTGAAAAATGTCTTTTTTGTTTTATCTTGAGTTTTGTAGGTTTTGGATTAATTTATGAATAGGTTTATGGGGTTAAAAAGAAAACCACTTGGTTTGTTAATGTTTTTTTTTATTTTTTGTATTTGGAGGGTTGGGTTTTTTTTAATGATAACTGAAAAAGTAAGGGTAAAGGCTTTAATAATATTTTAAATAATGTTGGAGGAAGGTGAAATGATGTTCTTTTAGAAAATTAAATTTTTTTAGTCGATTGGAAGTTGAGTATTCAAGAGAGTAATTTAAAAAAATATGATATGGTATGGAAATTTATGGATATTTTCTTAGTCACATTAGAAAATTAAAATGATGTCTAAGGGAACCAACCATATTATTTTTTTGGATTAGATTGGATTGATTATTTTTAAATTTTTTAATCTCAAGAATTAAACAAGGTTTTGGTTGATATCAAACTATTTTTAGGATTGGGTTTTTTTGGGATTGGAATGAAATAACACATCCAAATATAATAAACCATGCCTTAGTTCCTATGATATCATGGGTACGTTTTTGGAAAATGAGAATAAATTCTTATCAGAGAGTGTTTTTCACTATGAAATGCCAATGATTTTTTAGAAATTTAATTATCAAAGTTGGTGGTATTTAATGGGAATTGTTTTGTGAGTCATCTTGGGTAGGATCAACATGAATGGGATGATGATGTGACTAGGATGTGGTCATATATCCTTTATCATGGAAAATATTTTATAATTTCCCTATCTAAAATTTCTAGTAAAATGATTTTTGTTCTTGGAAAGGCTCTATTCTGGTATTTGGAATCATTTGTGGATGTTTAGATGACAAAATAAAGCTAGTTATTATTTTAAGTAGGTTTTGTTAAAAAATTAAATTTTTATACAGAGATTTTTTCCAATAGTAGTTTAAACAACCACCAAAATGGAACACCATATGATTTTACAATGAGAGTTTTTGAAAACTTTTTATAAAACACAATGAACATAAATATACTCTTATTTGATGCTAAAACATTGATAATATTTATTGAAGACTAATACAAGATATTGAATGAGATGGTGGAATCCAATGGACACTAATATCTAAAAAATATCTATTAAATATATAAAATAATAATAATACCTATTATAATGGTTTTACAACACCACCATACACACATAAGTTATAATTCTATTTAAAGTTAAGTAAATCTGTATAATTAGGTATTACAGTAGAACCTTATATGGTTTTTTGGAAATGGATCTCAATTCCATACCACTAATTTTAATGGTTGACTAAAACAATATAAGGATATGAAATTTAATGTTGTTGGTAACGATGAATTTTACATTGGTTAGCGATGTTGGTCCTATGTGTTATATGAATGGGGGGATTCCAAAATCATTCGAGTAAGTTCCATGACTACACTCTCTATCCTATTTTGGATACAGCAACATATAACACTTAAAAAATTGATTAAAAGCCCTTTGAATACCATCATATGATATTTTAATTGATAAATAAAAGCTTCTATTATATGAATAAAAAATATTTTAATATATTATTGCATGTTACATATCGTTTGATGGAAAATGATATAGACACTAAACTGACCATGTCACTAAATTTTAAAAATTCTACAATGAGACCATAACACTACACACATCATGAAATTAAAACTATAAAGAAAACAAATGTGTTTAATAATTTATTATAGCCTAATATTTTTAATTTAAGAATATTATAATAAAATAATTGTTTGATAAATCATACTTACGAGGTGTTGTTTTTAATTTTCAATTAATAGGTGGAAACCACGTTTTTAAGGATGATATGTGATATTTTTTGAATCATGAAAAATACTAGAGAAGATTTGAAATTTTTTAATGATTTTTTTATTAAATAGAAAAAAACCATTCTATAATGGATTGCACAAAACCATAGTTTTTTAGATCATGATTAATTTTTAAAAATAAACTCATGGTAGACAACATTTTTGTTTATGTAAATTGAAAGTGATTAATTTATACTAAACCATGTCGTGGTTCATTGAAATAATGTAATTGATTATGTAACATAGAGGAATTGATTGTCTTGGTATGCATGATAAATTTGGAATAATGGGAGTTAGATAGGACCAAATCATAGATGAGTTCATTTTAAGATCATAACAAATATAGTTTCATTTTCAAAATAACTAATAAAGATGAAATGGGTTGTTTTAGAGGAACATTTTGATATAAATTGGCTATTAGTCATGAAAAAATCTCTGGTGATGAGAATTTTTGTAATGAATAATTATTTAGGTTTCTGAAGTAAAGGAGTGCATAAAATGGCCATTTTTCTTTGAGATCCATGTCATGGTGGAGTCCATAAATTGAATTTAAAATAATGAAATGACATATTTTATATTCATTTTGAATTTAATGAAATTGTTGTTTAGAGTCAAAATTTTTATAAAACTAAATGATTTTATGCTTGTTAGACATAATTCCATATAACATCCTTACCTTTTACGTTCGAATAATTGAATTTATAAAAATTATATTATTGCGTATTGATTTCTCCTCTATATAATATTAAGTTCATCATTTTCTTATAGCACTCATCACATTAATATGTTATAAAAATTCATTTATATAATGAGTACCCAGAGATTCTATAATGATATTACTAAATCTATATGTCTTATGTTCTATACGTTTCTATTTTATGATATATAGACTATTTTTAAATATAATATTTTGGGGGCTCGTAATATAATGAAACATCTTTTCATGATGTTCACACCGGGTGATCTTTGGTAAGATGTGTTATGAGGTCACACTTTCCATTATAAATTCCACATGATTAATATGTCATGGGATATTTTTAATTATAGAAATCTTCATGGATACTTATATTAATATCATAATTAATGTTTATCATCAATCACATATATAGTTGAATTTATGAAAACTATGACATGTATCCCCTTGGTGAAGTAGTTTGTGGTAGGTGTATCAAAATTTACAACAAATGGTCAAGATCATATTTTTAATTTCCATATTAATGGAAGAAAATATTACTAGCTATTTAACTCAAATAGAACTATCTAATATAATTTATGGAAGTAGTAATATATTTTTGAGTTCAATACTTAACATTAAATGAAAATAAATTGACCATATGGGATGATGACACGAGTATACATCCTTTGTGATGAAATATTAGTTCAAAAAGGGATTGTATTATGTTTGTTCCCTATGGGTGAGTTTATGTGTCATTAGATATGAATCTTGAACTTTAGGTAAGTTCACTTACTTCTTGTGAGAAGGTCTTATAGGGTCTCACACTAAACATTTTGAGAATAAAATTAAATTATTTTGGATTTATATAGTAGAATAAATTTATTCATTGGTTTTCATAGTGATATATACATATGTAAAACATCATAACATATGTTTAATCATGAGATATTTATGATTAAATTATGTGATATGATTTTATATCTTGTTTAATTATTCACAATGTAATGAATAAAATAATATTTATTCTTTAGTTTTGTAAAAAGATTAAAATAAAAATTTATTTAAGCTATATGAATACAGAATTTAATATTTATTCACATGTTTAGTGAATCTAATATTTTATAGGATCATGTGGTCTTGTTTAATGAAATGATGAAAATTATATATTTTATCTAATATATATTAAATAAATATTAATATTTTTTTTAAAATATGATAATTTAATAATAATTTGTCATAATATATAATAATAATAATATTGTTATTATATTTTTAAATTGTGAATAACTTTTATTAAATTATACTGATAGACCTTCATTCCATTATCATTTTTGAAACCCACCAAAGGAGTAATGTAAAATTAACAAAGGAAGAAATTACTAAAAATGTATATTATTTTCCCCACAAAACAAAGGAAGAAGAAGGTGTGCATGATCACAAAGATCACATGAACCTCCCAAAGACACGTGATCACATGATCTATGGAAGAGCATGCAGATAGTTAAGTGATGTTCTAAATCTAAAGAAGATCCATTGAATACCCTTTGACAAAGCCTCTATGTTGTTGAGTGTTCATCCCATATAGTCATTGATCATGTTCCGGCTACCAGATGAGCACCCTTAGGTCATCTGAATTTTCAGGTGGTAGGTTCCCCAAAATCAATCAAAAAATCCTTATAAAATATGATAGAAATATAAAAATTATGGGAGCCTCTTGTGGTCTTAAATATCAGGAAACATATCACCGATAAGTAGAGTGATTCTATTAAAAACTCTCATACAACCTCATGATATTCAAAATCTTTTTAATATAAACAATGGAAATAAAAAATAGATAATATCAGGATCCTATTGAGGTTTTAAAACCCACGCAATGCCCCCTTGCAGCTTGCGAGACACCATAGAATCTCTAGTTACATGTCCTCATAGTCCCTCAATGATTCCATTGTCATGTTACCACCATCACGTGAAATTGTTTTGACAATCCTAGGAAGTCTCTTTCCCCCCTGGCTCAAAAAACAAGAATAATAGTTTATCAATGAAGTTATCATGAATCAAAACAAGACCTTTTGTGGGTCACGTGATACATCACTGATGGGGATAGTGATTGTCTTCAATAACACTCAAGAAAACAAGTGAAATCCCAATGTCTTTAAAAAATAAATACTTTAATAAAAAAGAAAATTTGGGAATCTTTTCGAGTTGTAAAAATCATGTGATACAACATCAAAGCCTCAGAAAGAGCCCATTATAAAATGGTTCGATCTTAAAAAGGCCCTTAGAACACTATCCCTATCTCATGGAATATCCTAGATAATGAATCAAAGATCATGTGAAATCCTTTTAGTTGGAATCCTGATCCTGTAAAAGTATGTAGACATAGTGGCCAGAAAATATGAAAGTCCCTTTACATGTCTGCATGAATTGGAAATCCCCCTTCAATTAACCATAATCCATTTATTTGAGAGTTGATGGGATGATCTCATAGTAACTAAAAATAATTTCCCCCCCAAAATAACATACGAAATAACCTCACAAAAACACATGACATAAGAGCCCTCCACTAAAACTATCATGGATTCACGTTATACGCGACGCGTAAAGTATAAAAAATTTAGGGTGTTAAGGCCTATAAATCATTGAACCCAAAAATAAAAATAAAGTCTTTACCTTGAAACCTCACAACAGAACAACTATGCATCAGGGATGATTTCTCAGGGTGGATGTTATCATGGATGGAAAAGTACTCTATCATGTAAGATCTGAAGAACAACCAGAGCGATCATGTAGCTTTCACAGGAAAATTTGTTTATCACCCATAGATCATGTAGAGTAATTATAGTAGGTCGTTTTAAAAACATATCATATACCTTATAGATCATGAAATACATTAAACAAGATAACACTGAACAAATCTATGGAATATGCAATAAAAGGCTATAACTGAAAATAAAAATATGTGAGAATTAGGTGTATAACATAAATGTTGATCCCTATGTGCTTCAAAAGAATTTCCCATCTCACGCGGCATCACCAAGACTTGTCAACAAAATCACATGATGCTCATTTGGTATACAATTTGGATCATGTGACGTCCCTTGGAAATGTCATAACTAGTCACATGGAGCCCCCTAAGCATTCTAACCATGACTCATGAAGTCCTCTAGGTTCTGCATCCTGAACATGCGATGACTCTCAAACAGGTTTGCCTTAATCATATAGAAACATCATCACATGTAAATTGAGTTTCGTAATAGCACCCATACATGTCAACTGGCTATCGTGATGTCCTTCAGACAAACCCATCCAGATCTCATGATGCCCACCCGATATGTCAGTTAGGTCTTGTGACATCCCCCAGACATGTCATTCAGATTTCGTGGTATCCACTAGACTTGTCACCATATATCTTGCATCACCGTCCAGACATGACACATTAACACTCAAGATACCCTCCATGTGTGTCTTCTAGATTTTGCAATGACACCAAGGAAATTCAAAAGGACCCTGCAAAACCCTCTAAGCATGTCATCTGAGATCATGTGTTGTCTTCCAAGATCATCTAGCTAGGTTTTCTTATTTCATCATTTAAATTCATCCCTAATCAAGCTGTAGACTTTTAACATGTCAACCAGGTTTTGTGACATCCCTTAATAAAGTCAATTGGATCAAGAAATTGTCTTTGGAAATGTCGAGAAGACTTCCTCTAGCATGTCTAGAAGTCAATCAAGTCAGGCCAAGAAGAAAATCAATGCATGTCTGGCGGTCAAGAAGGCCCGATCAATTGAGTGTACCGTGACTTTATAAACCTTTTTAGACTCCATAAAGGTAAACTTCATTTTTTAATCCCCTATCACTAGAATAATATGATATGTCCCACCTAATAGTGAAAAATCAGTGTTTAAGATGATATTAGCAACAAAATTTGATATACCCCGCCGATAAGGGAAACCTCAGTGTGTAATCCCTGAGCAGTGGAATAATATGATATTCCCTTGCAATAATGAAACCTCAGTGTGTAAGCCCCAATCAATGAAATAATATGATATCCCCCTATAATGGAAACCATAGTGTGTAAGCCCTGCTTAGTGGTATAATATGATATGTCCCACCTATAAGGGAAACCTCATTGCGTAAGACCCAATTAGTGGCATAATATTAAATGTACCACCAATAAGGGAAACATTAGTGTGTAAGCCCTGAAAAATTAAAATACGAGGACTCAAATTCCAACCATAACCAGGATATGTAGGATTCCTTCCTAAGGCCTAAGCCTGAACTTAAATAGGCATCCATGTCATTTTAAGTCCCCTCATGTATCTGAAATTCCAACCATCATGACCCAATCCCTCCTATGGTCTAATCATATAAACTCATCCACTAATGGATTTAGAACTCATTAAACTATGAGGATTTTGATTCTTACAATAATCAAGATATGTAGGATGCCTTCCAAAGGCATAATCCTGAATGAAAATGGGAATCCACTTCAGTGTAAGTCCCCTCATGTCCTTAACATTCCATCAATCTAGAACCAACATATCATAGGTTCTAATCATCTATTATCATCCACCAACAGATTGAGAACTCATTGAAATATGATGAATCTAATTCCTATAATAACAATGATAAATAGGATGCCTTCCTAAGGCCTATGACCTAACTCATATGTTAGGACCAAGATGATATGGGGAATTACCATATTTAACTATTGTATTTTGTATTCATGGAAATATAAATAAAGGATGAACCACCTCACATTGTTTTTGGTAAAAATATGATTAAAATCCTATTGAAAAATTTAATTACAAAGCTTAATAAATTCCATCATTATGGGTAGATATTTTCTATAAGAAAATGTTTAAAAAACTCAATTTGGGTCGATAGTGAAATGAAATTCATAATGAGGTGTTTATTTTGAGTTTACCTAGATTTCATATGAATTTTAATATTCATTAATGATTTGAATTTGATAAATATATTATGTTGTTTGGAGAACTTGTGATGCTAGAACTATGATGGAAATGGGAAAAACAGTGCTGAAAATCATATTTAGGTTTAATTGGAAAGAAAGACGTTGCTAAACGGTAGAGAAGTTACAATATATTACTTGGTATGTTATAATATTATAAATATTAACTTTAATGTTTTCAAATTCATGAGAAATTAATGTTATAAGAAAATGGCATTGGAAGAAGTATGTTGCTGAAGTAAATGCTTTATGGTCTCAGATCATCAAATTCAGACTTGTTTGAAGGCTGCGAATATTTTTTTATCATAATGATATAAAATAAAGGTGTCTATTTCAAAATATATAAAAATAAGAAATATTTAAATATTTAGATAATGATGTTTATAAGTATAATAACATTAAAAGAGAAACAATTTGAGTGTTGAAGGATCTTTGGTATCATATTTCAAAAATGAAGTAGAACCAGTTGAAAATGTTTGATAGAATATCATGTCTCCATCGTAATGAGGAAATAAAAAAATGAGAGTTGGTTATGATAATCCTTATGAGAAGACATATGTTTTACTAATTACATTTGGTTCTGATCAACATAATAAAAAAACTATTGTTGAATAATTGCTTTCATCAAAATGAGGGAATCTAAATGGGAAAATAGTCTTTCTAGAGGTGCAGAACAATGTAATGAAATATCATTATCTATAATTTGTTTGAATGTGGGTCAAAAAAATTGGAGTGACCAAATGCCTTTATCATTATGAAAAACTTTTATTCAGAATTCTGAATCTAGATCATAATAGGAATAATGATTTTTTAGAAAATTTATTGCATTAAAGAAGTCAAAGAGAGATCCAAAATTCAAGGAGATTTTATGATTCAAAAAAGTGTTTAATAATTCAAAGAGTGATGTGAAAATAAAGGTGTTTTGAAGATTCTAAAAGGTGTTTAATATGTTAATAATATATCTAATATTTAAGTAATATCAAATAATCAATAAATTTTGTAAATCAAGAAATCATTTTCAAAATTCTTATTGAACATTTTATTCATTTCTATAAAAGGAGGAGAATACATTGTGTATTATATGGATTGAATTATTCAAGAAAATAGAATAGAAAGGCTATTAAATAATAGTAAGAAGATTTTTAGGATTTGTGTTTTCTTTGAGGGGTTTTACAGATAGAAAAAATAAAGACAAAGATACATAACCATAAGCCGAGTTTCCAAAATCAGACTGAGAAATCATATTGGAATTTTCAGAATAAGGAATAAGAAGTTCATGATTGATTAAATGGTAATATAATAGAGAATTATTTATTTATTGATAAATAAAACTTGGGAATCCCATTGGTAAATCATACATATTATTAGTAAAAAGTTTAGGAATTTCTTACCATCATAGTGGTAAGAATGTGAAGAGTTAATTTAAAATATCATATTTTTTAACATTGATAAGAATCATCGTAACTTGTTTTTTACCAAAAATTCATTACGTCATTTCATGATACTCGAAGAACATGAACTACTGTACTGAACATAGTGAAACACGAAAGTAAGATCATATCCTACTCATTGCATTCCACACAAAAGGATTGTTTTCTAGTGGATTGTGATGTATTAGATTATTTATGAACCATACCAAGGTCTAGATATCATTGTTGAGTAATGAAAATTATAAATTATTTTATTCCTATGGTTGTGTGTTTGATTTTTTTAGTAGAGAAATAAATCATTAACAGGAGGTGAAGGTTGTTTATAAAATAATGTTACTTTTAAAGAAAAATATATCACTAATTCATCCCCACCCCTCTCAGTGATACTTCAATCTAGGATGGGTATTCTCAATTGGTATCAGAGGTAATGGTTTATTTCATTTATTCTGTCATAATGTTTTGAAGAGAAGTTGTGATGGAGAATCTAAATTGTGTTAAAATTAAGGGGATTATGATCTTATATAGAAATAATTATCATATTTGGATGGGTACAATTATGCATTATCTTATTTCTATCGGGTATGATGTTCTTGAAGGCACAATAGATTTATTTTTTCCAATTGATGATAACATTCCTCTTACACATGTCTATAGGAATATTATTGAGAAATATAGAAGTGCTCAAAAATCATTATTATAACCAATTTATGTAAGCGATTTTTTAATATTTGATGTTTTTGTAACTTCCAAATGTATCTAAGATATGTAGAAAAACATTTATGAAGGAAACAAAAAAGTAAAGAAGGAAAATTTTCAAATCTAGAGGCTGAAGTTTGAAGATGTCAATATAGGTGAATAAGAATATGTTGGTGAATTATTTACCCAGGTAAATGAAACATTTAACACTATTTTTTTTCTTAGTGAAACATTAAAATATTCAATATTTTTTTAAAAATATTGATAAATATTCACAACAATATTGATTCTAAAGTATCCTTATTTGAAGATAGAGATCCTGAAACTATGTCTCTTGATGATGTTCATAGAAATCTCATAACATATGAAATGATAAGGGAAAAGTCATGAAGAGGAAAAAACAATGGTTGATAGAGAAATTTATTTCAAATCTATCAAGAAATAAAATTCTAATAATGTTCTTTAGGAAGATGTTGCTACTGAATCTGAATCCAAAAAATAAGATTCTAAAAATCTTGATAAATTCTTTTCCTTTTTTTCTAAAAATTCTATAAGAGGGATTGGTGAATAAAAATGTAAAATTCCCTTGAAGTGTTTTGAGTGTGGTTTCATTTGAAACATCATGACTAATTATCCTAAAAAATAATGAATATGACTGTGATAAAGAGGAAAGAAGTAAAATATGGTTATGGAAGAAATAGGGTGATTAGAGTAAATATTGTTTTAGAGGGAATGATTAAAAATTCTTCAAATAAAACTGATAATGTTTCTTATATACAGATGATGATGATGAAGAGATTGAAGATGAATCAAAAAAATCATTTAAAAATAACGAAGAGAAAATTTTATTGAAATAGTGAATAATGAAGATTTTTTAAGAAACATATCTTTAGAAGAATAAGAAATGAAACTATAATTTCATCACAAAGAATAATTGAAAGAGTGTCTGGGAATGTTTAGAAGGAAAAAGGAAAGAAATTAGGATGTGGAAGAACAAAAACCCTTCAATAAATAATCATCAAGGTTTTCCTAATGAGAAATTTAATATGGTGAAATATATTGATTATTTTAAGAAATATATTTGTAAATAAAAAATTGTAATGATAATATAGAAGTAAAACTAAAAGAAAAAAGATTAAGATTTGGAACTTGTCCAACAAAAACTATATTAATCTAAGAAGTGAGGTAAAATTTTTAAAATATATACCTATAAAGTTGGTTAAATATCTCAAGGACGTAAACCTACAAAGGATTAATAATAGTTACCCAAAAAGGTTGAGGAAGCTGATGTTTTTCATGAGAAAAAAGAAGTTTGAAATGTTTCTAATAAAAAGAATCATGGGAAAGTAATGTAATGCCTGAGATTAACAAAGTATAGAATTCTAAAGATTCTAAAAATTAAATGTCTAAAAAAAATTTAATCAATAATAGTCTTGAAAATTGTATATTACATCTGGTTTTGATAAGAAGGAAAACAAATCTGAGATGAAAAGGAATATTCCATTGAAAACAGAAAGGTTGATTATCAAAAATGTTTTTCTAAGAAGGTTACTGAGAGAGATACTCACAACACAATTCAATCGAAAATTTGTTGAGGAAAATGGTATTTATATTGATACTACTAGTATTGTTGTGGATTCATAAAAATAGTAAATATGTTTTGGTTCAACCAACAACATTACTACTATACCACTGTTATGAAAGGAAGGGGTTGAAGAGGATTTAATCCTCTCAAAAGAAGAAGTCATAGAAGGATGTTATGAAGAAACCAGAGAAGTTTTGTATGAATTTTGAGAATACATTCCATCCCAAAAAAACATTTGTGAAAGATGTGAACAACATTAAAATCATATTAAGGTTTTTTAATATTTTTTTTACAAACAGAAAAAAATTTCTTAAAAAATATTAGAGGCCATGGTAAATAGGGAAAAGAAAAAATAAAAATATCTTATTGATGAAAACTGTTTGAAATCTATAAAAGTAGAAAAAACATGGATTCTTGATAGTAGGTGTTCTTATCATATGATAAGAGATGTAATGTTTTTGAATAATTTGAATTAATTAAAAGAAAGAACTATGAAATTTGGAATTGATAAATCTAAGAGAATCAAAGGTGTCAGATCTGCCATCATTTGGAAGGAAAAGATAAAATCCAAGAAATTATTATATATTGATGGGATAAAACACAACCTGCTAAGAGTTACACAACATTGTGATGAGGGTAACAATGTTATCTGTATGAAAGATTATTTTTTGTTAAAATTGTGTAGTATAGAAAGATAGTTACAATATGCCAATGTAAAAAAGGTAACATGGTCAAAGTTGGTTAAAAACAAAACCCTTGTTACTTGGGTATGGTGGAAGAAAATCATTTATATCATAAAAGGTTGGGACACATGAGTCAAAGAAACATGAGAAAGATATCAAAATGAGACAGTGTCCTAGATATTCCTGATATGCTAATAATAATAGATTGATACAACATTATTTTTTCAAAAGGAAAAAATTACTAACTCAGTTCATAAAAAAATTGAAAGTTGTTCAAAAAAACCCCTCGAACATATTCATTCCCAAAATATATGGGCTAATGAGAAAAAAATAAACTAATGGAGATAAGTTATTTATCACTTTCATTGATTAATTTACTCACATTAATTTTACTCTATATATACAAAACATAAGACATATGCTATGAAAATGTCTAAAATAATCATAAGGAAATCATTGAGATAGTTTGAGTATTAAGTGAAGAAGTTGTAAAATAATAATGGTGGTGAATAAAAAAATAATTAATTTTAATGTAATATTGAGATTCTTGATATTCATTATGAGTTATGTACACCATATAATCTTCAACAAATGGGGTTTCTTAATGGAATAGTTGAAGTTTTGCAGAAATGGGGATAACTGTGTTACTTGAACATTATCTTTCTCATTACATTTGGTGGTAATCCATGAGTAAAACAGTGTATATCCAAAACCAATGTTTTTATATGAAAAGATAAAATATGACCCATATGAAATTATTTTTTGTAAAATTTCCAAGTTTCAAACACTTAAGAGTTTTTTGGAGTCTTTGCATCATAAAAAAGAATGGTAGAAACCTTGGAAATTTTGAGAAGAGAGGTGAAGATGGATTTTTTCTTGGTTATGCTCTTTAAATAAGAAGATATAAAAGTTTCAACAATGATACATGAAGAATCATTGATTATTCTCATGTGTATGTTTTTGAAAATGTTGAGAAAGCAAAATGGACTTACGTTGATAAGTAAGTTGAATAGGATAAGGAATGTTTTGTTAAAAATTCCAATAAGGGTGATGACAGTGGTAATAATACTCAAGAAGGATAATAAGACATAGCTATTTCATGTGATAAGGATGATACTCAAATAACTCATCCTAGGTTGATGAAACTAGTGGAGGAATAGAAAATTATATGTGATCTACATCAGAAAGATCAAAAAATAAAAACTTTAAAAATAGTTACAAAAACATCTTTGAGTTCAAAGTCCTTACTGAAAGCTATTGATGAATCTTTTGAGCATCCAGAATGGTTTTAGACTATGAATGAATATCATGATCATGTACAAAAGAATTAAACATGGGAACCAGTACCCAATCTGGATAACAAAAATTGTATTGGTACAAAGTGGGGTTTCTATTAAATTTGAATAGCAAAGGTGATGTTATAAAGAACAATGAAATATTCTTATATAGAGGTTACTCACAAATTGAAGGTAATTATTTTTATGAGACTTTTTTTTATTCGGGAAAGGATAGATAAATCAGTATTGTAAAGACCCGAAGCTTAACGTACATGGACATTACATTACTTTTTCGGAATACTTAGTACATAACAAAAACACACACACAAGGATCGTAATAGTTTAGTGTCTTTGGAAACTCGGAATATAATCTTCTAATCATGGTGAAAGATCTTCAAAATCTCCCATAAAGATCTTCCTTTTTTTTTACCTAAAACCTTTCTTTATATCCTGGGGAAAAGAAAACATAAAAGGGTGAGCTCAAATGCTCAGTAAGGGTATACAAAACAAATAAAAATCATATCATATCTTTTTGAAAATCATAACCTGCAAAAGAGATCATAATATCTTAACATGGAACAAATCATAGAAGTGAAAATGAGATCACCATAATCATAACATGAAACTTGAAACTTTGTGGCATGCACACATAATCATGGAAAATCATTTCTTGTTAGTCATGACTCATTGCCAAGACTATCTTAGTGGACAAAGTCCCTTTCTGAACCGAGTTCACTCCTCGTTTCAGTCCTGTATCACTGAACCGAAATAACCTTCCGTTCCAGCCATGTATATCTCATGAGATATAAAATCTTTACCCAATGCATTAGAGGGAGATATAGGTCCCACCCATCTCATAATGATACCATTCTTATGTGTGCCACAAAATCATAAATCATACATCATTTCATAACCCATGTAATAAAAATGGGATTCTTAAACAACATGACATCATAAAACCATTCATATAGGATAAAGGAATTCATAAACATAATTCCATCACAACATAGTCAAATCAAGGTAAAAATATGGATAGAAACAAAACCCTTTATTATCTTAGATGGAAAATAATTTTGATAAAACACTTGAAATGAATTCTTGAGGAAAATATCCTTTCTTCTTCAAAATCAATTTCTTTTCACAAAACATCATGCAATTTTAAAAGAAAGAGATTTTATTGAAAATAGTCATGAAATATTTTAGAGGAAGCTTCATGAAAATAAGGCTTTATAAAACAGTAGAAATCCGTTCGTGCCGTATAAGTTAAAAAAAACATTCTTCGTACTTTTGTTGGAAAAGTCAAAAAGTACCTCGTATGAAAAAAACGACAAAAGATTCCTTTCATATTCATTACTAAAAACTCACCGAAGGGTAAAATTGGATTTAAACTAGTGTATGTGGATGGAAATAATATTACATATTGATGAAACATGGATGTGGATGATAAAATACACCCCGGTAAATACTTACGAATAAACAATCCCGGATAAAAATGAGATTGTGATATTTCCCTTACCTTAGGTCCAACTTGCTTTGTAAGTGTCCGAACCTCCTGTATAATGATTTAAATAATGTCATTGACTTATTACAGAATCATATTCATTGTTATGATATCATATATGGTTCACTTATGACATTATATTACCCGTTCTTTTGTAAATTCCATGTTAAAGAAGCGTTTTGGGTAAAATCGTTTCATTTATCGTAGGTGTTTTGACTTGTTGTTCTTGACATTATTATTACTTATATCATGATTTATTTACTTCCAGAATATAAAATATGATTTATATATCATATATATTCAGTATATATATATATATAATAGATAGATAAATAAAATGAAAAACACCGTTCATGGAGACGGTAGTCCGTACGTACGCATGAACGCTGTTTTTCTTTCCTTATTGTCTTGAAATGGAAGTAAGTAGATGACATACATATGTATATATATACATAAATCCAGTAGCTTTATAATGTCATATATTTCATTATTATTTCTTATATATACATTATAATCATTCTTAAATGGTTAACATGGAGAATGAATCTCATCGCGTCGTGGAGACGGTAGTCCGTACGTACGCACGAGCGATGATATCATTTCTATAAATATTGAATTGAATTGGAGTGGATTATAAAATATATCAGAATCAATATGATGTTGTAATAACTATGTATAGTTATTCTTTACACCATTATACCCATCCATGTAAGGTGGTGGTGGAAAATAGATTACACCACGGCGTGGAGACGGTATTCCGTACGTACGCACACGCAGTGATTTCTTTTTCTGTAGGATGGATAGATGGTGAAATAGGGTTGTTTCATACTTATAATAACATATCAGTATATGAGTGATACTGATGTTATTACTTCATAATGAAACAACCTAATAAGAAGAAGTGGAAGAAGAAATAAAGATGAAAGAATTGGTAACGGTAATTACCTCTTCTTTGAAGTGCCTCTTTGAGACCTCCTCTTAGGGCACTAGAATTGGTCTTTGAGGAAGACCAGAACCTCTAGGATGTTGCTAGGGAAGTGGAGAAGAGATTTTGTCAGGGGTTGGCCGAGTTTGAGTGCTCAAATTGGTGTGAGGAGGAGGGGGAGGAGGTGTCCTTTTATAAGGGAGGAGAGGGGAACCTTAGGAATATCTCAAAATATTATTTTATATTAAAGTCAAAATCGGTTTATAATGGTTCCAAAGGGTCTTATTTCGAAGCTAAAGTGGGGATGGGTCGAAATCCTATCAACCAATAAGATTTAGACAAGTTTAGGGTATTATTTTAACCTTATCAATTAGATTTAACTCTAAGTTAAATAATTTAACTTTTACCGTGTCTTTTTGTTTTCTTTCACTATATGGTTAATACACTTACTATAACATGCCAAACGAACCCCAAATTGTTTATTATTAATATATATATCCTTATCTAAGTCATTTGGCCGAACCATAGATTTTTATAAATAAAATAACAATTAATAATATAATATTTGATTTAAAAACTATTTTGTGTCAATTTTGACACTATTTGATATATGATTTTTGTGAAAGTCATAACAGAATTATATGTTCGAAAAACGTTGATTAAAGCAACAATAATATATCATTGTAACCTATAAAATTAGTGGAATTCATAAAAAGTCTCAAATTACATTCATTTGAGCATTTATAACATCAATTATGTTAATATTTCCTTAAAAGGGTAATTACTAAATCATCGTTGTGTCATCAATAAATTAATTTATTTAAAGTCTAAAAATTATAAATAAAATATCATTATGTAGGAAATATTTTTAGCTTTCTAATGAATATTTATAGTCGAATTTATATTATGTATAACCCCATATTAAAAATGTTTTAGTAAATAAACTTTGATTTTAACTCTTTTAACTCTTCTTTGAATTAAATAATAATAAATGTCCTAATCTAATCCAAGTGGGCCTAAATGGTCATATTATATTCATAAGGTTGTTTTTGGCCGAATTACACTTATCCAATAGAATTAGGACATGTGTTAGGGTAATAGTAATATCATATTTACCCTTAGTTACCGTATTTACTATTAACCGTGGTAAAAAAAGTAAAAAGTTACTATTCACCAAAAATTATTTTCATCTCATTGAACCACATTTTAGTCCTTGATATTAACCGTGTCTGTCGGATTTTCGAAATTCCATTCATAGAAGTGGTAAAATTAAGTTTTATGCAAAATTCAGTTTTTAACCTACCACTTAGTAGTTTCACTATTCATCAAAAATTGATGTTTTTCAGAACAATGCCAAAATTTCATCCTAAGCTATATTTCATATTCCGAATTCAAAAATGAAGTCTATTTTACCATATTCATAACATAGATGTTGCATTAATTAATTTTATAATTAAATCCCGCTGTTAAAACAAATAGCGTGTTTTTAAGAAACAATATCTATCAAAAGATTGACACTTGTTTATGTCTGGTTTAAATGTGAAATTACATCCAATGACCAACATTGTATTAAATTGTAAAAATATATTTTAAAACCACTCAAATTAATAATTTATCACTATTAATTATTTCGATTAAAAAAGTTGTTTTTAATTATAATTTAGTAATTTTCACTATTCATCAGAATATGAAAGTTATCCGAAAAGTACCAAAATTTCACCTTAGGCTAAATTCGATACTCCGAATCCAAAAATGAAGTTCATTTTGAAAAATAAGATTTACTGGATTTCAAAAAGTGGTTATTACTATTCATAACGGCTAGTTTTAATAATATTTTTATAGCATATCGTTGTTTAGTGAAACTCGGTATTGCGTATTACACACGCTATCGAGGAAGGTCGTGATTGCGTGTAATTCAAGGAAAGTCAAGGATGCGTGTTGTGCAAGCTCCTTTTTGTGTTGCGTACAACACAAGACATTAGTGAAATTAAAAAGAATATTTTTCATAAAATCTCGGGGTGTTACATTCTACCCCCCTTAAAATGAATTTCGCCCTCGAAATTCATCGGGGTTATAAATGGTTTACTATTTGAAAGTTTCTTTGATAGAAACCCACATCGTAAAAAGGAATACCAAAACTTATCTTTAAAAACAAAAGTATGAAACGTAACGGTTACCCAAATAAACTAATCATTGGGTTTCCACATAGGTGAAAATATGGATATGGAAGAGAAATCTAACCATCATGTTCTGATGGAGAGTGGTAGAGAACATGGCTATGGAAAAGCCAACAATCACAAATCCATAAATTTGTGACGATCTAAGGTACCATCTGATTAATCAGACATAAGAGCATTAGGACAACATTTATGGTTTTCAAGATCATTTCCCTAAAGTTGATGAATTAAAAGAAATACTTACATGATTTTGTTACAATCTCACTGTTGTTCATGAATTGAACAATTTCCACTTCATATCATAAAGAAATGAAGTTGAATTTGTTATTCGTGAAGCATTAGCAGATCATGTGATAGAAGGATGAGTCATTCTATCTATTTCAAACAAAGGGTTAGCAAAAGTTATAAGTCCGTCTTATAGTGAGATTAATCGTATATGGTTCCAAAAATGAACTTATACTTCATATATCATACCGCTTAATAAAATAAAACTAGTTTCTACTAAACGAGGACTTCCTGTAGGCCAGTGGTAGGCGATAAAGGGCAGTTGCACTTCGGTTGTGGGTTCGATTCCCAAATCCTTGTCTGAAGCGATGGGCTGTCGCCCGTCCTGCAGGTTGTCCTTTTTCTAAAACTATATTACTATAACATCCCATCAATAATATCAAAAAAAAAACAAACAATACTAACTTATGTCCAACATAATTCATTCCAATCTTTAGGCTTATCCATAATACTGCAGTCGACTCTCATAATATAGTGAAAACGATTATCGGAGATTTAACACCATCGTCGATCCCATATATCATAAGATATGTTTTGTTGGTCACATTCCAAACATTCAAAGTCCTTAATCATGTATTCTCTTGAATACCTTAGTGAAAACATGAATGCAGTTAAAAGTTAACACTTTTCACATACCAAAATCCTCAAAATTCTATATACTCAAACTTAGTCCTTATATCAATCATGAGCTCATGAATACTGTTAAACATTTCATTTTCTCATTTTCCCTTCATTATGCGCATAATATCTCAATCACTTTGAATACCACATTAGACCAATACATAAATATTCCAATATTCCATGATACAACATTATTTTGGAATCCCATTACATAAACACTTAATCATACCACCACATCGTTGTCATATTCAACATTGCCAATAGTGATCGCATGTGACTTACCTTTGTCCTTTGCCTTCAGTGGTTGCTCATGTTGATCATCACTAACCCTTGGATTAGGGCATTTATTAGCATAATTCCCCATTTCCTTGCACTTGAAGCATTGAAGTGTTGGTTGTACGTTCTCTGCAGTGTTTGATTTATTCACTTCATTAGAATCCCTTTTTCCATTACTTCGACACTCAGCTGCTCGATGACCTTCTTTTCCACACTTAAAACATTTTCTAGTCCCTTTAATACAATCTCCACCATGCTTCTTTCCACACTTTGTGCATAAGGAAACATTCATCTTCTTTTCACCATTATTCTGAGATTTCTCCTTGAACTCCATCTTTCGTTTCTTGTCAAACCCATGAGATGGATATGTAACACCAACTTCCATTTCTACCTTGATAGCACAACGCACAATTTCTTCATAGCTACTGAAGTCTCTTATAGCTAATGCCCTTCGAAGACTTGGTTTTAAGCCACTGAAAAATCGATCAACTTTACTTTCAGGTTGGATGATAATACCAGAAGCGTACCTTGCAAGTCTTGTAAAATTTGCTTCATAGGTACCAACAGATTCATCATCCCTTTGCTTCAGTTCAAGAAACTCTTTCTCCATCTTTGTTCGGAGAATACGAGGGAAGTACTTATTGAAAAATAAGTTCTTGAACTCGTCCCATTCCATAGACTCAATTTCATCCCTTTGCCTCGTATTCTTAATAAGATTCCACCATTGATCAGCATCTCCTTCCAAACGATACACTGCTAGGATGACTTTATCATGTTCAGAACATTGAATAACTGAAAATATCTTTTCAGTAGTACTAATCCATTGTTCAGCAACTAATGGATCAGTAGACCCACTGAAAGAAGGTGGACGCTGCCTCATGAAGGATTCAACAGAATGTTGCTCCTTCCTTTGCTCGTTTGGAAGTCCTGCATGATTCATAGCTTGAGAAAGTTGTGTGAGCATGGCTACAAGATTTTTCATTCCAGCTCCCATATCGTTCGGTTTCTCAGGGGGACAATCATTGCATTGCCCATCACATTCCGCATTAACACGGTTCCTTCGGGTTCCAGCCATCGTCTAAAACCCCAAAAGAATAGTATGAGAGGCAAAAATCATGCTAGGGAAAACAACATAATAAAGGGGTAGTACCCTCAATATCCAACATCTTAGGTTTAATTCTATGATCGTTAGCGTAATTCTATTACTATAACCTATACGTATACTTATCCCTAGGGACATCCCTAGACATACCTTAGAATTATCTCTAGGGATCTCACTAACGTTTTCGCATCCTAGTTTCCAAAGGTTGACTAAACCTTTCCTCTGATACCAACTGTAAAGACCCGAAGCTTAACGTACATGGACATTACATTACTTTTGCGGAATACTTAGTACATAACAAAAACACACACACAAGGATCGTAATAGTTTAGTGTCTTTGGAAACTCGGAATATAATCTTCTAATCGTGGTGAAAGATCTTCAAAATCTCCCATAAAGATCTTCCTTTTTTTTACCTAAAACCTTTCTTTATATCCTGGGGAAAAGAAAACATAAAAGGGTGAGCTCAAATGCTCAGTAAGGGTATACAAAAGAAATAAAAATCATATCATATCTTTTTGAAAATCATAACCTGCAAAAAGAGATCATAATATCTTAACATGGAACAAATCATAGAAGTGAAAATGAGATCACCATAATCATAACATGAAACTTGAAACTTTGTGGCATGCACACATAATCATGGAAAATCATTTCTTGTTAGTCATGACTCATTGCCAAGACTATCTTAGTGGACAAAGTCCCTTTCTGAACCGAGTTCACTCCTCATTTTAGTCCTGTATCACTGAACCGAAATAACCTTCCGTTCCAGCCATGTCTATCTCATGAGATATAAAATCTTTACCCAATGCATTGGAGGGATATATAGGTCCCACCCATCTCATAATGATACCATTCTTATGTGTGCCACAAAATCATAAATCATACATCATTTCATAACCCATGTAATAAAAATGGGATTCTTAAACAACATGACATCATAAAACCATTCATATAAGATAAAGGAATTCATAAACATAATTCCATCACAACATAGTCAAATCAAGGTAAAAATATGGATAGAAACAGAACCCTTTATTATCTTAGATGGAAAATAATTTTGATAAAACACTTGAAATGAATTCTTGAGGAAAATATCCTTTCTTCTTCAAAATCAATTTCTTTTCACAAAACATCATGCAATTTTAAAAGAAAGAGATTTTATTGAAAATAGTCATGAAATCTTTTAGAGGAAGCTTCATGAAAATAAGGCTTTATAAAACAGTAGAAATCCGTTCGTGCCATATAAGTTAAAAAAAACATTCTTCGTACTTTTGTTGGAAAAGTCAAAAAGTACCTCGTATGAAAAAAACGACAAAAGATTCCTTTCATATTCATTACTAAAAACTCACCGAAGGGTAAAATTGGATTTAAACTAGTGTATGTGGATGGAAATAATATTACATATTGATGAAACATGGATGTGGATGATAAAATACACCCCAGTAAATACTTACGAATAAACAATCCCGGATAAAAATGAGATTGTGATATTTCCCTTACCTTAGGTCCAACTTGCTTTGTAAGTGTCCGAACCTCCTGTATAATGATTTAAATAATGTCATTGACTTATTACAGAATCATATTCATTGTTATGATATCATATATGGTTCACTTATGACATTATATTACCCGTTCTTTTGTAAATTCCATGTTAAAGAAGCGTTTTGGGTAAAATCGTTTCATTTATCGTAGGTGTTTTGACTTCTTGTTCTTGACATTATTATTACTTATATCATGATTTATTTACTTCCAGAATATAAAATATGATTTATATATCATATATATTCAGTATATATATATATAATAGATAGATAAATAAAATGAAAAACACCGTTCATGGAGACGGTAGTCCGTACGTACGCATGAACGCTGTTTTTCTTTCCTTATTGTCTTGAAATGGAAGTAAGTAGATGACATACATATGTATATATATACATAAATCCAGTAGCTTTATAATGTCATATATTTAATTATTATTTCTTATATATACATTATAATCATTCTTAAATGGTTAACATGGAGAATGAATCTCATCGCGTCGTGGAGACGGTAGTCCGTACGTACGCACGAGCGATGATATCATTTCTATAAATATTGAATTGAATTGGAGTGGATTATAAAATATATCAGAATCAATATGATGTTGTAATAACTATGTATAGTTATTCTTTACACCATTATACCCATCCATGTAAGGTGGTGGTGGAAAATAGATTACACCACGGCGTGGAGACGGTATTCCGTACGTACGCACGCGCGGTGATTTCTTTTTCCGTAGGATGGATAGATGGTGAAATAGGGTTGTTTCATACTTATAATAACATATCAGTATATGAGTGATACTGATGTTATTACTTCATAATGAAACAACCTAAGAAGAAGAAGTGGAAGAAGAAATAAAGATGAAAGAATTGGTAACGGTAATTACCTCTTCTTTGAAGTGCCTCTTTGAGACCTCCTCTTAGGGCACTAGAATTGGTCTTTGAGGAAGACCAGAACCTCTAGGATGTTTCTAGGGAAGTGGAGAAGAGATTTTGTCAGGGGTTGGCCGAGCTTGAGTGCTCAAATTGGTGTGAGGAGGAGGGGGAGGAGGTGTCCTTTTATAAGGGAGGAGAGGGGCACCTTAGGAATATCTCAAAATATTATTTTATATTAAAGTCAAAATCGGTTTATAATGGTTCCATAGGGTCTTATTTCGAAGATAAAGTGGGGATGGGTCGAAATCCTATCAACCAATAAGATTTAGACAAGTTTAGGGTATTATTTTAACCTTATCAATTAGATTTAACTCTAAGTTAAATAATTTAACTTTTACCGTGTCTTTTTGTTTTCTTTCACTATATGGTTAATACACTTACTATAACATGCCAAACGAACCCCAAATTGTTTATTATTAATATATATATCCTTATCTAAGTCATTTGGCCGAACCTTAGATTTTTAGAAATAAAATAACAATTAATAATATAATATTTTATTTAAAAACTATTTTGTGTCAATTTTGACACTATTTGATATATGATTTTTGTGAAAGTCATAACAGAATTATATGTTCGAAACAAGTTGAATAAATCAACAATAATATATCATTGTAACCTAGAAAATTAGTGGAATTCATAAAACGTCTCAAATTACATTCATTTGAGCATTTATAACATCAATTATTTTAATATTTCCTTAAAAGGGTAATTACTACATCATCGTTGTGTCATCAATAAATTAATTTATTTAAAGTCTAAAAATTATAAATAAAATATCATTATGTAGGAAATCTTTTTATCTTTCTAATGAATATTTATAGTCGAATTTATCTTATGTATAACCCCATATTAAAAATGTTTTAGTAAATAAACTTTGATTTTAACTCTCTTAACTCTTCTTTGAATTAAATAATAATAAATGTCCTAATCTAATCCAAGTGGGCCTAAATGGTCATATTATATTCATAAGGTTGTTTTTGGCCGAATTACACTTATCCAATAGAATTAGGACATGTGTTAGGGTAATAGTAATATCATATTTACCCTTAGTTACCCTATTTACTATTAACCGTGGTAAAAAAAGTAAAAAGTTACTATTCACCAAAAATTATTTTCATCTCATTGAACCACATTTTAGTCCTTGATATTAACCGTGTCTGTCGGATTTTCGAAATTCCATTCACAGAAGTGGTAAAATTAAGTTTTATGCAAAATTCAGTTTTTAGCCTACCACTTAGTAGTTTCACTATTCATCAAAAATTGATGTTTTTCAGAACAATGCCAAAATTTCATCCTAAGCTATATTTCATATTCTGAATTCAAAAATGAAGTCTATTTTACCATATTCATAACATAGATGTTGCATTAATTAATTTTATAATTAAATCCCGCTGTTAAAACAAATAGCGTGTTTTTAAGAAACAATATCTATCAAAAGATTGACACTTGTTTATGTCTGGTTTAAATGTGAAATTACATCCAATGACCAACATTGTATTAAATTGTAAAAATATATTTTAAAACCACTCAAATTAATAATTTATCACTATTAATTATTTCGATTAAAAAAGTTGTTTTTAATTATAATTTAGTAATTTTCACTATTCATCAGAATATGAAAGTTATCCGAAAAGTACCAAAATTTCACCTTAGGCTAAATTCGATACTCCGAATCCAAAAATGAAGTTCATTTTGAAAAATAAGATTTACTGGATTTCAAAAAGTGGTTATTACTATTCATAACGGCTAGTTTTAATAATATTTTTATAGCATATCGTTGTTTAGTGAAACTCGGTATTGCGTATTACACACGCCATCGAGGAAGGTCGTGATTGCGTGTAATTCAAGGAAAGTCAAGGATGCGTGTTGTGCAATCTCCTTTTTGTGTTGCGTACAACACAAGACATTAGTGAAATTAAAAAGAATATTTTTCATAAAATCTCGGGGTGTTACTAGTATCCTTCATGATATGGTTTCACAATGAAGCTATAGAGTTTTATAAATGGATGTGAAGTATGCATTTCTAAATAGAGATATTGATGAGAAATTTTACATTGAAAAACCTCCTGGATTTGTTATTGGGAAGGATGAATGTTATGTGTATAATATAAAGATGTCCTTGTATGGTATAAAACAATATCCAAGATCATTATATTAAAAATTGGTTACTTTCTTGACGGATATTAGTTTCATAAAAGGAATAATTGATTGAAATATTTACATCAATGAAATTTTGGACTTTTCCCTCATCTTTATTGTTTATTTGGATAAAATTATTTTTTCTAAGAATTATGAAAGAACATGTGAACCATTTTATAAAGATAAGAATATGTTTTTTGAGATATTCATAATAGGATTAATTAAATACTTTATTGGGCTATAAATTTAATAAAGTAAGAAAAACATTTTTATTTCTCAAGAATGGTTTACAGAGGAAGTTCTTAAGATGTTTAGAATGGAAAATTAGAAACTAGTTTCCACATCAATTTTTGTTGGAACCAAGTTGAGTAAAGATGGAGAAGATAAGGAAGTTTACTCAAAAACGTTTCAGAAGATGGTTGAAAGTATATGTTATTTAACTACATGAAGACCCGATATGTGGATGATTTTAGACTGCTTCTAAATAATCTAATTTACATGATAGAAAACGGATTGTCATATATATCAATGGAATAACAAATTTTGGAATAGGGTATGATAGCTCAGAAAGTATTGACTTGATTGGGTATTCCGATACTGATTGTTCTAGAAATATTGATGAGAGAAGATCCATATCTAGTGGAGTTTTTTTCTGGGGATAATTTGTGTATATTTCCAAAAAAATAAAAAATTATTCTCTAACTCTTAGTATGACTGAATATAATTATGTTGTTACCACTCAAGTTTCTACCCATATTTTGTGGATTAAAACTTAGTTAGAAGACTTACTTGTTGAAGAAAAGTTACCCTTGCTCTTGGGATGTGATAATGAAATTAAAATTAACCTTAAAAGGAATTTGGTACAACATTATGGTTCAAAAAATGTTGACATAATGTACCACTTCATCAAAGATCATGGGAAGAAAAATAAATTGATGTTTGAGTATGTTCCGACATCATATCATGTAGCTAGAATAATCACTAAACCTTTTCCAAAGGAACCTTTTTATAAATTGACGTTGAACATGGGCATCCAACCATTTTCACCTAAAGGTTAAGGTATGTTTTTCTATCTCCTGTCTCATCTAATATTCAGATAATTTTTTCAGGGGGGATAATTTTTTCATAAATCTATCTTTATGTAAAAAATCATAAAGTGTGAGTTGTAGGTAACTTGTGAATCCAACATGTAAGTATGTGTACTATTCTAAATATTTTTTGAGTGGTTGTAGGAAACAATATTTTTGTATTACTTGGATGTCATATAATTGGAGACAATATAAGGATGAAATATTGGGAAGAAATATGAGGGAAAAAGATGAAGAAAAAATATGAGGAAGAAAGGATAAGGAAGAAAGGTGTAGAAGTTCATCATGAGTGAAAACTTTTGGACACCACCATTTTTTATAAATAATTCATATATCCTATAATGATTTTTCCAATGTAGGATTAGAACTGTTGATAATTAATCTAGTTCTTAAGGTGAAAATGTTTGGGGATTAATGATTCTTGGTTGAAAACAATATCCAAGAAGGAAAATTGTTAGGACCAAGGAGATAAATAAGGTTATTGTATTCAGGTGTTGTCTTTTTTTCATGAAAATATAAATGAAATAGAAATGAATAAAAATTATTTTTGGTAAAAATTGGAATGACTTTCATATTCATAAAATAGAGCTCAAAAGGCATAATAAATTTCATCGGAATGGGAATATGTTTTCTAGAAGAAAAGTTTTATCAAACTCACTTTGTTCCTAAAATGAAAAGAAAATCATAATGAGGTTATTCTTCGTATTATACATGGATCTGATACAAATTTGATGAGTATTTTATGATTTTTATTTCAAAAACATCATGATCTATTTAATGAACAAGTTATGAATGTCTTATGAAGGAATGGGGAAAAAGGTTTCTGCCAATTGTATCCAGGTTTGATTAGAAATAAAGATATTTCTTAAATATAGAGAAGTTATAATACATTATTTTATAAGTCATATGATGTTAAAGATAATATTCAATTATATTCAATGTCATGTAGAAGTCATGTTACATGAAGAAAATGTGGTATAAGGATGTTTCTGAAGTAAAATAATTTAGTACGAGGTCATCAGATTCATGTTTTTTTGAAGGATGGGACGGTTTGGTTGATCATAATGAGAGAAACCAAAGTTGTTGGTTATCAGTTAGACCAAAAGAAGAAATATTTAAATATTTATAGAACTGAATTTATAGGTATCATAATCAGAAAATAGAAATAAATTTAGTGCTAAAAGATCACTGGTATCATATTCAGATATAGAGAATTAGGAGCATTTGATGAATTTTGAAATGATTAATTGTCTCCATCATAATGAATAAATAGAAATGAGAGTTCGTTCCATGAATGAAAATGAGAATATATATGTTTTCTTTATAACATTTGGTGCAAAGAAATGTAATGCAACAGCTGTTGTTGAACATATGCTTCCATCATAATGAAGAAATCAAAATGGGAAGATAGTCTTTCAGGTGGTGTAATGAGACATAATGAAATATCTTTAGTTTTGATTTGTTTTCATGCTGGTAAAGGAAATCATAGTGACCAAAAGGAATTATCATAATGAAGAACACTTATTTGGTAATTGGAATTGGAATGAGAATTGCACTATTGATTTTATATAAATTTTAATCCATTGAAGAATAAAAACAAAGATCCCAAAATCAAGGTGATTTGAAGATTCAAAAAGATGTTGTAGAAGTCAAAGAGTGATCTGAAAATCAATGAGTTTTGAATATTTGGAAATGTATTTGTGGATTAAAAGAGATATCTAGTATTTATGTAAGATTAATGATTAGGGAATTTTTTTTAATTAGGAAACATTTTTATAATTCCATTTAAACCATTTTGGCATGCCTATAAAAGGAGGAGAATACTTTGTGTATTCTGTGACATGAATTATTCAATAAATATGATAGATAATCTCTTCAATTCATTAAAGGATAATTTTACACTTTTTGTTTTATTGAAGAGGTTTTCCCAGAATAAAAAGAATGTAGAAGAGACAAGATCTTAATCAGAGTTTCCAAAATCGGATTGAGAAATCGGATTTGGATTTTCAGACTAAGGAAGGAGAAGTTCAAGATTGATTCGATGGTATTCTGACAGAGTATTATTTTAGTATTGATCAATTAGACTTGGTAATTGAACTTGGAAATCTATCTGAGTATCATTATGATGTCCAGGAAGTTCATACCAACTATTGGGTAAGAAAGTGTATAATTATTTTGAAATATCATATTTGTTATAGTTTATCAAGAAGCACGATAACATGTTTGTTACAAAAAATAGGATTACATAATTTTGTGATACTTGATAAAAATTAAATATTGTATTGAACATAGTTCTACATGAGTGTAAGGTAATATATTAATCATTGTATTATATAAAAAAGTATTTATTTCTAGTGGATTGTGTCGTATCAAATTATTTTCAAGCCATACTAAGGAATATATACTATTGTTGAGTAATGAACCTTGTCAATTATTGTGTTTTTTTGGTTGGGCGTTTGCTTTGTTTTCACCATATAATTAAATCATTAACAAGAGGAAAAGGTTGTTTCTAATATATGGAAACATTAAGAAATGTTATCATGGATTCAACCATCCCCCTCTCATTGATACTGAAATCCTCGCTAGGTAATATCATTAAATTTTCATCAAATTCAGGAAAAATACCATCATGTATTAGAAATTTCAACCATCAGGACCCAATATATTCTATGAAAAAATCATCTATTGTCATCCATTGACATATTAAGAACTCATTATACTACAAACACTCTAATACCTACCATAACCAGGATATATTTGAAACCTTCCTAAGGCCCAATCTCAAACTCTAATGAGAATCAAAATTTGTGTAAGTCCCCTAATGTCACCGATATTTCAACAATTAGGACCCAATCATTCCCATGGGTGGATCATTTGACCTCATCCCTCAATAGGCTAAAAAAACTAAACTATTATAACATTAATTCCAAATATAACCAAGAAATGTAGGAAACCTTCCTAATCCCCATCCAAAACTCAAATGGGAATCCCTTTTTGTGTAAGTCCCCACAATTCTCTGAAATTTTAACCATCGAGACCCAATTATTCTAATGGGGTGATCATTCCACCTCATCCATCGGGGGACTGATAAATTGAAAAATGATAACTCTGATTCCTTCTATTTTTAGAATACATAGAATGCCTTCATAAGACCCAATCCCATAATAAAAATACTGAGGAATTTCCCATTACATAATTCTTGTATCCATATGGACTTAGGAAAATTACTTGCTATCCATTGTTTCTCAGAGTGATCATATATCAAATGGGAATATAGAATTGAAATTTTCATATCATTTTCATCATTAATCACTACTAGCTAGGGTATCCCCAGTGTGTAAGCCCAGATTACTGTAATGATATAATTACCTCCATGTAAGAGAATATACCTTGGGGACAGTCTCGAGGGAGTGAACGATGTACAAAAACATTGATTGATGCCATAATAGAGATATTTAAGAAGTCTTCTAGAGACTAGAGATTCAATACCAAGTTCCCAAGTGCCCTCATATATTTCCTTTCCATATGATGTTAAACCGAATGGGTTAACTAAACTATGATAAATTTGATTCCTACCATAATGGGATACACATGATGTTTCCTTAAGACTCAAGATTGAATACCAAGTTCTCATATAAACACATATATGTCCTTTTTTATGACATTAAACTACATGGGTTTAACGAACTACATGGGTTTTGACTCTTGACATATAATTTGATATGTTAGATGCCCCATAATGGATCAATCCCTTCCTTGAAATATTAATCACCTCCCTATATAACAATAACCTTTGGTGTGCCGATTTATATGGATTCAACATATAATTAACTACCCACCAAATATTAATGGATGAATAACCTCATATATATATATATGGATTCATCAATGATATCCCATTATTTTACACAGAAATGTGTTTAACCTATAGTAATTCTACTAGGGTAATAGGTCTCGTATCAAGATTATAAAGAGATTACCAAACATGTCTTAATTCTATATGAGATTCCCGAAGTAGGAAACAACCCCCCCCCCTCAAAGGGTTTGATGAGCTCAACCTATCATATATAGACCAATGTGAGTTACTAAATGTCCTTGGGTCTAAGACCCTAATCACCAACCCTCTTTTGGAAAGCAGGTCCATACCTAGTTATGGATGTTGGAACAATTTGGAGTTTTTGTGAAAGTTCAATATATGGTGATCCCAATGCGGATGATTTTCATACCAGACCCCCAACACAATCATACAACTAGAAAAAATACACCCACTTATTTCTATCAAAACAGAAATGGTAAACCTAACATCAATCACATAATCTACTTCACGACATAAAAATGATAGATTTACCAGTTCCCATCAAGCCTATTTTTCTCCCAATGATGGTGTACGGTTGACTCTTTTTGTCGAAAAAATTGGTGATCCCACTATGATTCTATCATACAAATGGTTTATTAGTAAATCACATGTTAGTCCATTTTTTATTGCATAATATATGAAAAAATAGTGAATGAGACGTTAATATCTCAAATAGAAGAATGGTCAGCTTTCCATGTGTGAGGAAACTTTTTTGGGATATAAAAAAAATGAAAGACTGAAATAAATCATAAATATGATCCCTCTTAATTGGGTTTCCCATTATTTAAGTCCATCATTGCTTTTAAAAGTCCATGTGAGAATAATGGACAGATCTGGAATAAAAGGACCAATGTGTTAACCATGCATATCAGATTGATCATGCATCATGCCTATGATACTACACTAATTGATGACCTTTTTATTTTTTTTATGACTATGGATACTTAACTCCTTAAAAAAATGAATTGAGATAATATATTCATCCAATGATAACTCAGAAAATTAAGTAATGGTTGTAACCCCTATGGGTAACAAAATGATCTCACCTTACCACTATCTTCAACGCTAGGTGGTGAACACAATGGTTCTAGAATACCATTGATGTGGTAGAATCACAACTCTTGAATATTCTAATTTGGATTTCCAAGTCCATAAACCAATGAGTCTTCATCATCTAAGGAAATATGCATCTATGATAATGGCCTTTATTTCCACAGCCAACCACTTTGGGAAATTATCCTTGGAGCGTGATAATCACCTCCTTCAGTATCAATTGAAAGAGGAACAAGAATTCAAATAAATCCCCCTTTTAATTCAAGAGCTACCAAGGAGGGATCCTCTAAACTATCATCACTAACACAATCCCACCGGTACCCATCAGTTACCTTATGAGGGTAACACCTGACACACTACCACCTTTGATATCCTAGCATAGGAAACAAGGAAGACACATCAGGCGGAGAAATCTATTGATAACTAAGAGTGGGATCATATACCCACTCTCACTGATAATGTCTTATGGAATATTCTAATAGTAACCAACAAGCATACTTTTAACCCTGCTCACTCAGAACAAGTCTTTAGGCATAATCATGTTGTAGGCATAGGATAGGTTCATATCCCTTCCCCCATGCATGAATCCCATCCACATATTCTGGTGGCATAATGAGGATAGAAGTGTGCTCTTATACACACATTAATAAAAGACATCTTATAATATATAGGGGAGATAGAAATGTGTAGGCTTATATCACTGTGCACATATTGCTAAAATTCAATTACATCTTATCTGTAGATGAATAAATATTTCGGAATATTCTAATACTAGTAAAATTTAAGGAAAATCAGATTTCTATATCCCCATAGACACAATAGCTAAACACTCTGATCATTATGAACAAGTGGTTTCTCTGAAGAAATAACATATTTTGGCTCTATTCTAGTAAGATTATCAGCATATTCCAATAAAGGATGAGGTGTCGGAAAAAGGGTCATATTCCCATTTCAATGGGGTTTTAGCAGGTAATAGAAGCACATTCCTTGATAAAGAGGAACATGGCTATAAAAAAGATCCAGAACATATTCCAAATGCCCAGTATCAGGCTCACATCCTCCTTTTGTATGATTCTCACCAAATGAGAGTTTAACATGCATTTTTATTGGCTCTTATTTATGTCAATGAAGACCAGTGGAATAATCCAAAGGTCTATGATCAGGACCATATCACCATTCCCTCTAGGGATAATGAAGCAAGAACAGAACATACCAAAGGGTAAGCTCATATTCCTATAAGTGAATCTGTATAGCATATTTTAGCATATCACAGAAACTAGGCACATATCCCTTCATCCACCAACAAATGAATGCACTATCATCCTTCTGAGGTAATACAAAAAGAGGCTAGTATACGTTATCCTATTCTGAAGGTCCATCGTCTTATTCCTGTGGGGATTGAATATTCAATTGAGGTTCATCTTTCTATTCCAAATAGGGATTAGCAAGTAAAAATGGAACGTTCCTTAGGGAATACCCATATCCTTATCATAAATGTGTATGGGAATACCCTAAAGGCTCAGGATTGATCTCATACTCTCATTTTGATTAAGGCACACCAAGTACAAAATATTACATGCAACAGGAAATTCTCATATCAATTTAAATAATAAATAAGATCATTGGCATATTCTAGCAGCTTCTCAACAGCTTGATCATAATCCTGCAACCCCAGACGGTTATAAAACAGTTCTAGAAAATATCATATAACATGCTCATAGCCATGAACGATTCTAGAAGGATGGTCAACATATTCTGACCATAACACAGAACAAGACTCATATCCCGAGTTTACTGAATGCTAGTTTCCTTGTGGATTTTTTATGCACATTATCAATACCCTAAGGGTTTGTTAACTCTTCAACCAAAGGTGAAGGTGTTCATTTCTGTGATAGTCTTCCTTGTGGAAGTGTGGAGATGAATCATAGGGACTCTACTTCATAAATATACCAAGGTTAACCTCCCCACTGTGATATCTCCCATAAACAAGGAAATGCTCATCTAGCCACAAAACTTCCATATAGAGAGGTGTTCAAAACATAGAATCCTTTTTATAGAGAGGTTATTGAAACATTAGGGGCCAACTATATATAGTTTCCCAACAAAAACTAGTAGCAATCTACTCTAGTCAGCACGATCCCCTAAGAATAATCTTTTTTGGTCATATTAAATGGTGGAGTGTATGTATAATGAAGAGGAGGCCACTAATGATATATAATGAGATTTATCCAGAAACAACCTCCCCACAAGCTTCTAAACCCTCTCCACTTATGACTATGATGTCCCAGATGAGGTAGAATATGAGTTCATGACTTATCAATTCAAAAATATGTGGGATAATCATCAGTGAGTGAGGATAAACATCTCCCTAATATATGATATGATTATCATCTTCATCTCATCGAAAAACTCTATTGTCTTCTGGATACAACCAACTTTTCAGAATCCCGGAACCTAAGGACCAGATAACAATCACAAAAATTGGTCCCTAAAATAGATTTCACCTACTTTAATAATCCCTATAAATCATGAATAGAGGGGATATCCAGAACATATTTTAATTCAGCCCCTCAAAGCATCATAAATTCATTTCATACATGGAAGATAAGTTTACAATCAACCTGATGAAATCCTGTAGAAAATAACATTCTTCATGTGATACCATAGCACCATGATCATATTAAATCATAGCCACACCACATCAAATGGACCATAGTAGAACCTGTCATAGTATCTATCCAGGAGAGAACCCATCCCTCTAGGTTCGGGAAATATCTACCACTACCTCTACCCCTCAGATTTTTAATTACCAAGTGGATTCAGTATATATAATAATTAGATAAAACCAAACCACATCCCATAGGATGGGTGAATTTATATGTCAATATCCATTATCAGGTTCACAATCCTCGGATAGGGTCTTGGAAAAATCAACACTGATTCATGATCAACCCATCTTGATGGGCTAAGGGAATTTATATCTCAATATCTATCCTAAGATCCATCAAATACTCAATTGAATTTATTGGTACCTCAACCACATGATCAATCAATTCCAATTTGGGCCCTAAATAACCCACAAATAATTGAGATGGGTGAATTTTAATCATCATCATCACCATAAAGAGAATCAGTCTTCTATAGGTTGGGAGGTAAATATTTATGGTCATTAACCCATATTTTCCTTCTTCCAAAAGAAAAAATTCTTCTATTCAGGGTCCATTCAAAAAAACATAGTAGGAATATCCTTCAAGGTCATTACACATTGGGTGAGACAAGAGAAGCATACGATTAAGACAATTATACCCCACTGTATTCACAAGCCAAGATAGCCCAATATGGCGAATGGTTTGAGTAACAACATTGATTAAGTCAGTGTAGAATCATATTGTTTCATTGAAAGTAATGGTATAAACACCATAGCTTGACATGGCCATGTTAATTTTTTCACTATCAACATAATAGATATTGTGAATCAAGACGAACATTCATAGGGATGTAACAAAAAATATACCCTAAAATGATGGTGATTTGGATGCACCAACTGAGGCTACATGCACTTATAAACAAATATTACTCCAAAATCGATCACCTCTTAATATCAAGTTTCTAGATGAGGTGAAAATTAATCCTCCCATATATTTGGAAAGATCCAATATTCTAGTACGATCAATATTTGAGTGTCAGTCTGACTCAATAACCATGAAGCTGATCTATTTAAATGAAGAAGTCAAAAATTATTGTGACTTCCATTCATTACAGAGGTAGACTCTCCCTTTCTAATGTGGCCATTCAATATTAGGATGAAATGGGAATCAACAAGAGTTGAATGAGGGTCCACCCTATTGACCCACACTTACTACCTATAGATGGGAGGTGTCTCATATAGTAGTACCCCCACAACTGCTTAACATCATCAAATCACTAGATACCCAAATGGAAGCCCGGAAAGGGTAATTCACACCTATGGATCATGAGAGGAATCCATATCCCAAGTTGGTGGATGATACTATTCTCTCACCCAATTTTGATAATCTTATCATCTATACCTTTGATGGTGTAGGTGACCCCAAGAAACATATCCCACAATACGTATCCTGATGTAGTCCAATGATTTTCCCTCAATATTAAAACGTGGAATCAAATATGAGGCCATTCATATAAGCTCTATTAGGGATATCCTTTGTCTGGTACAATTGTTTTCTAGTAGGATCCCTTACAGGATGGGAAGATATTTATCATCAATTCCTTTAATAGTTGAACTCCACTATGTGGAAAATGACAATCGATGACCTAACTAACTGCAATCAATATGATAATGGGATGGTTAGTAACTTCATAGCTACATGGAATGGTTTAATCTATTCACTAATTATCTATCTATAATAGAAGAAATTGTTGGAACTTGGTAATGAAAATCACTTGAATGATCTGCAAATGCCTCTGATCCAAATGAATTTTCCAGATGGGGTCCATGTTTTCACAAAAATGGCCCAATTATTTGAATACAACATTCAACGTAGAAGAAAAGGATAGGAAAAGAAGAAGTTGTAACTATCAATATAAACTAAGTATCAATGCCCATATAAGTATCTGAGAAGGTCCTAAGACTCCCAAAACATCTTTTTAGGGGAGAAAACCCATACAATCACCCTTGTCTAGAAGTAAAAAAGAAATTAGGGTTTCTCAAGATTTAGTTATTGATGAATAAAGCAAAATCATCCAAAAATGAACATGCCCTCTTTTATTTCTTGGAAGCATAGGAAAATATCCTGCTCAAGATACCATGGCCCAGGAAGCCCAATCAGGATAACCTCATTGACTATCTAGACTACTACACTTTCCATAGAAGGCTGTTTCATAATATCTAGGACTTATTCATCTTCAAATAGATCCATCAGGAAATGGTCGATTCCAAACAGGTGTTGTTAGATAACTCCTCATATTAGGTGGCTAGCATAACCATTTCCCATCCATAAGAAGTGGTTATTGGAATAGAATTCAAGCCAACCAAGGATATAAGTTCAATAAAGGGATAAATCAGAAAAACAAATTGACCTAGAGCATGAAAACCTAAGAGAACAGCTATGAAGACCCTAAATAACTCCACCACATAGACAGGTAACATGATATGTGACTCATTAAGGTGGATACGACCTTCAAAAATAGAAAGAAATAGAATAGGTTGAGTATTATTCTGCTCTAATGAAACCACTGAATCTTGCACCTCTTTTCCCTGCAATATCTGAATCATGGGAACTGACTCACAAAATGAAACCCTCATCAAATGAATATCTCGTAATTGGTTATATCTATATTGTACACTTCACATACCGCTCCTTCAATGATAAATATTCCTCTGATTATGAGCACCCTATACCAAATGGGGGAATAGTAGGCCACATACGTAGGCACTGATGATACATGGGACATCATGGGTGTGGTCTTACATGATATTTCATTCATATACCCAAACATAACATATATACAACTTAGACCCATGGAAAAGGACTCCTAAAATCCCAGAAAAGACATGGAGGTCTCTCAGAACACTCTAACATTCATCCTTACCCAGTTTTCCTACATGACTGCCTAGCGGGGTGTAATAATCAAATCATACCAAGTAACGGGGAAGTCCAACACAACCCATTCCACTATTAGAAGATTATCCCATGACCTTGGCACAATTACTATGCCTGACCACCCCAAATTCCTTGATTCATGAACTACTAATTCATAAGAAACCCCACTTCCGGAAGCGCAGACCTCGGGTACAAAAGTATAACATTCTAAAATAGCTGGTAGTTTACCCAACCTTTCTATCAAACTGTAATGTATTCCATATTTCAAACAAACTTTGAGAGGAACTCATTAAATCCCTAAAAATCCTATAAAAATTTCAGATAGAAGTTACTGAATCAAAGGTCTATCAAATGGTGACCATGTCATAAAAATGACCTATCTCCATCTAGTTCATAGATAATGATCAGGAAGAGGACATAAATGGATGAATTAGACCCCTATATGTTTCAGGAAGACTTGATAATGTCAACATCTGAAGGGCTTAGATTGAGAGTGGATCTGGGATCTACCTCATTCTTTTTCGAACCCACCAATATTTGGGATATAGTGAAGGGTATTTACCTCACACAATGATGAGCATTCAAATGTATGCTAATTGTGAGAAAAGGTCTCTTGGAATGATCATAATCTAAATTCAGTTTCGGGATCTCAAATATGATTCTATTTTTATGGTTATCCAACAAGAAACCACATAATATTTCTTACCTAGAAGGACCTGGCTCTATATCCACATAGTTGCACCTTCAATATTCCATCAATGTATGAAATAGAAAATTGATGGAAAAGTCAGAATACTACATGGTGATAACTCCCCCTTTGAGACTTGAGAGGACACATATAATAAAGAAGGATTCTATAAAAGTGAATGAGAACAACCAATAGTGGATGATGATATATTGGTTGCTCCACCATTTTTTTGGGTATTTCCCCTTCAAATACCTAGATTATGCATGATAGTGACTATGTGACCCCCATAAATCTAGTTGAGGTAATAGACCTAGTCCCAAGGTCTAATCCCTTCCTGTCCCAAGTGATAGGGTGAAAGACAGCCATCTATGACATCTCTCTACAATGACACTGGAAACAGGGGATGATAATATCTCTTCTCATGCCCTCTCTCACCTTGACTGTGAAGATATTATGACAAATTATAGTCTCCTTATGATAATTCCTACATATGACCAAAATAGAATAAGAAGAGGATTAACTCTGTAATTCCCCTCCCTCATTCAAGAAAGGTGTCTCTACCACCACTGATGAGCTCAAGTGGGTGAATCTGGGAACAAGAGAAGACTCAAGACCTACACTGATTAGTACCTCCATGCCCTTAAATGAGAAATAGGTGTAAATTTAATTTCTAAATAAACAATAGTATGTGGTATTAATGATGACTACGACAGAAGAATGTGAGTTCCATTAGTAAAAACTAACCATTAAAGGGGAATAAAACCAGAAAGGGGATATCCCCCATGTTTCTATTTTGTAATTATTATCATACACAGATAAAATGACTCAACATCATAATGGAAAGTCGAATTCACACTTTCTATGAATATATTCTCATAATGTAGACTCACGGTGAGGTATCGGGATGGGATCATATACAAAGCTCTTGGGAGAAGGTCATGAAATGGAAGCAAGGTACAAGATATTTGGAGAATCGAGTAAATAGAAAATGAAATGCTCTATTCTCCCTTATTTATATTAAATACCATAGAACACCAAACATCACTTGGAAGAGAAAATATTTCCCAAGACACTGATCGGTGATAGTGACAAGTCCTTATGCCGGAATTTACTTTAATCGGAACTGAGATCTTATTCCCACTAACATCGATCCGGGGGGATTTTTTGAAACTTTCCAAATGAGTATCTACATTTCAAAAATGAAGAAATACCTGAATATGAGTATTATTTTCCCTAGAAAAAGGATGAATAATCTGCCCATGATCATGCAAATCATGTGAGCCTCCAGGAGAAATGTGATTTCATGATATATGAAAGGTCATGTAGATAGTCTTGCATAGTACAAATCCTTCTGAATATCCTATTAATCCCCTTTGACAAATCCCCCTTATTCTTGTAGACTCATCCAAGATAGTCAGTGAATGTGTTGTGGATACTAGAAAAAAACCCATGGGTCATGAGAATTATAAGGTGGCAAGATTCTAACATGAAATTGAAAAATACTTGGAAAATGGGAGGGAAATATACAAAAATACAGAGTTACTTGTACTCATAAATTTCACCTAAGGAATCACTGATATGTACAATGATTATCTTAGACAAGACTCAAAAAACATCATGAGATTCCAAAACCATTATTAAATAAGAAAATTTAATAAAAACTTAAGAAATATGGGAGCCTCTTACTTTCTTAAAACTCATGTTACACACACATGTAACATGCGAGACAACATGGAAGTGCTGGTGACATGGACGCATGATGACTCAAGATCCCAATGACATGCACACCCAACACATGAAAGGCTTCAAACATGCCATGGCAGTCTCGCACTCCCCCCTTCGGCTCAAAAAATAAAAATGGAGTTTATCCATGATGTGAAATTGCATCACCACAAGTCCATTTGATGGTAATGTGAGGCATATCTGATGGGGAGAGTGAATGTCTTTAACAATACATAAGAAAATTCATGAAACCCCAAAGTGCATGAAAATAATATAAGGGAAAAAGGGTAATGGATGGAGGCCTTCACGGTCATAAAACTCATACGACACAGTATCACAACCTCACAAGACCCTTGAAAATATATTTTCATCTCCCGAAAGCCCCATGGAAAGCCAATATTTTTTCGAGGAATATCCTGAAAAAGGCATAAAAGATCATGATAGAGAATCTCAGTAGGTATCCTGATCTCTTGAAGGTTCTTATACATATTGGTCTGACAATATGAAAGTTGTCACGACCCGTCCTCGGGGCCCGTGCTGTGACTACCCCAAGCCTGCCTTCCATAGGCCAGGGGCTGGCGACTAGCACCAAGGCGTAAATCCCGGTAAAGGGAAGGAATTTCCTTTGTAAAGTAAACAAACAAACACCACAGAGTAAGCAAGCAGAAGTAAACACTAAGTAAAAACTGGTACAACAGTAAGTGCGGAAGTAAGTAGGCCAGAATACAAACCCAAACTGAAAGTAAAGTACAACTCAAAAGGAAAAACAGCAACTGAAAAAGTAAAGCCGCAACGTCGAGCCGTCCAATGGAAGTCCCACCTGAAGGTTGGGTAAAGATAGGCTCCACTGCTCCTCAGGTCCAGCCGACCGCTCCGAGTACATCCCGCCCAGTGGTCCACCTCCAGGTACCGTCCTGCTCCGCAAGCCTCCACCACGACCAGCACTGTCCGTCGTCTGCAACCAACACAATGTAGTGCGGGCATAGCCCATGTAGGGGTGAGTATAAGCTACTCAGTAGGGACCCCGATACCCCCAAAGTTATCCCAGAATCCACAAAGGATAATACACAAATGAAAAATAAATCATGAAGTAACATCCGACACTGCTTAGGTATATTCCCATACATATACCTAAGTCATCAATTCTCGCTCGGCTCCAACATCCAAGCTCAAGTACAACCCAGTCCACACAGGAAAGAAAAAAGTAAATCCACACAGGATTGAAAAAAACAATCCACAAAGGAAAGAAAACGTAAATCCACACAGGATAGCACAACAGGATTCATCTCACACAGGAATACTACTTCGTAAGATGATAGAGATGATCAGATGTAGCCACTGATTCATCTAAGTCACCGGACCCACAAAGGATCGGTAGGTACTAACCCCCGCAATAACCCACACAGGATAGATCAAGAAGTGAAGACCATAGCTATTGGGAAACTCCTTCTCCATCAAGTACAGTGGTTATTCCGCTACAACCAAACGCTTCTCTCTCACCTTGGACAGCTGTAGTACTCCACCTATCGGGTACTGTGGACATGCTGCTACAACCAAGCGCTTCCCACCATGGGTCTGCCACTACAACCAAGCGCTGACCCTCATAGCCTCTAGAGGTACCCCTTCGATTGAGTACCACGGGTCAGCTGCTACAACCAAGCACTCTTCCATCGTGGGTCTGCCGCTACAACCAAGCGCTCCCCCGTGCTGCTACAAACAAGCACTCCTCCATCGTGGGTCTGCCGCTACAACCAAGCGCTCCCCCCATAGCCTCTAGAGGTACTCCTTCTATTGAGTACCGTGGGTCTGTTGCTACAAACAAGTGCTCCTCCGCCGTGGGACTGCCGCTACAACCAAGCGCTCCCCACTGGGCTATCCGTAACACACCAAGTTGTTCGATCAGCAGTCGTCAAGTCTCAACCGGCTCTAGGTTTTCTGCCCATGGCATGCTCGTTCCTGGAGGGTCCACCCCACGAGCTAAGAGGTCGATGCATCAACTGACATGTAGTCCAGAGTTGACGTGTACCAAGATGCACCGCAGCAGTCACTGCCGAAAACACGGAGGATTCCCGTACTATTTTGATCATCGTCGCAGTCGAATCCACTGAGGATCTCTGTACAGTCGTCGTCGTCACAGCAGCAGTTGCAGCCAGCTCTAGGGTTCCCGCACACAACATGCTCGTTCGGGAGGGTCCGCTCCAGGAGCCGAGAGGCTGACACATCAAATGACACATAGTCCAGAGTTGATGTATCCAAAAGTTCTGTATCGTCAACAGGAAGTCAACGTCGCAGATGGCGCGTCAATCAGACGCCAGGTCTGAGAGTTATTGGCTTTTTCGTTCCAGGGGCCCGGTTGGTTTTTAAGGCAAAACCAACCTGACCGTACTCCACCAGCGTCCAAACCTCGGGCGGAGTAAGCCAAAATATTCATCTCACTTAGAGGAATCCAACAAAGTTGACGACACGTCAATCGGACTTCCGTAGCTCAAGATATGAGCGTTTCCGCTCCGAAGGCCCGGTTGGTTTCATGTACGAACCAACCCGTCCAAACCCAAAGTACTCTGAAACCTTGAGTGCAATATACCGAAACGAATGTCTCGATCCAAGGATCGCATCGCCGCTGATGGTGCATCGATCGGAGGCCCGCAGCTCAAGTTATGAGAAAAAGACCGAAAAGGTCCGAAAACGGGGGGTCTGGGCCCGGACAGACCCGGCCCAACCCCCCTAGGTCGGGCCAAACCGGGTCGACCCGACCCGGGTCCGGGTCCGACACGACCCGGCCCGGCAGGTCTGCCCGGCTCGGCTCGGCCGAGCCAGGGGAAGCCGCGGGGGGCTTGCTGCCCCCGCGTGAAGAAACACCGCAGCCCCAGGTGGGGCCGCCTCGCCAGAGGACGCGACGGCCGGGCCGCTGCCAGCCGTCGCACTGGCGGGAGCTTCCGCGGGCCACCGGACGCGCTCCGGTGGTCCGTTTTGTGTGCGGTCTTCGCCAGTGGTCCTCTCGGGACCCGATATTCACTGCCAGGCCCTCGAATCGCCCTTGCGGCCCCGTTTATCGTCGTCCGCCGTTTCGCGCACCAAGAACGAAAAGGTGCGGTGGGTTCAGACTTGTTCGTTAGTCCGCACCCACCATGTTAGAGGTCTTAAAGATATTCACCCAATAATATTTAAATGACCGAGGATTTAATCACAAAGATTTAGAGAATCAAACCCCTACCTCGTCGTACGTGCGTTCTTCGCGGAATTGATCGTCGTGGAAGGAAAGAATCATCATGTCACGGAAGAGCGTCGCTGTCGCGCGGTACTTGGCGTCACGTCGACGAACTCCGAGGATAAAAAACATACAGATTTAATTAATAATAATTAAATCTATGTAGTTATTATAATCCACAAGGAATTTAAAAAGGGGGTCCGCAATCTCTTACCTCAAAGGATGATCGAAGATCTGCCGCGGATGAAGGAACGTCGCAGAAGAACATCGCGGGAGAAGAATTGTCGGCGTTGTGGTACTTGGCATCGCATCGTCGATCTCCGAGGGCTCGGCGTTCTTCGTCGCCTTTTGTCGAAGGCCGACGTTCTTCGCGTTCTTCTCATTCTTCGTGAAGGAGGATGAAGGACCAAAGGTTTTTGTCAAATCCTCTCAACGAACAACACTCAAGAAGAAAAATGTTGGTCTTATTTTATTACATGCCAACAAACAAAAAACAACCTAAGTAATGACCCATTAATTCATAGAATTAATTTAAATGAACAAACCTCCCAATTAATAGGAGCGTTTAATTGTTTATGAAAACGCCCCAGTTGACTTTATTTAAAAAGGGTTTTCGCAGGTGCGTTACATAGTGGAAAAGAAACGGTGGGGCTCGTGCGGGCCCCACCTCACAAATATCCTACCAAGAGGGTAGGATATTTTAGATTGCACCCTATCCTCTTAAACTTAGCTTAAGTGGCTTTAAGTGGCATTAAGTGAAATAAAAATAAAGTTGTCGCACCACTTTATTTTATTTCTTAAATTAACCCCAAAATTTAAAAAACCACACCCGAGCAAACACAACTCCGGAAGAGGTGTTTATAAGAAAATACCAGTGCTACGATTCCATCGGTGCCCTCGGAATTCGATTCCAAGCACCGGTTTAAAAGTTAGAAAAACCCGCTCGTTCGTTCACTGAACGTACCCGAGCCAAACTTCCGAAAATGATTCCGGGCACACCGGGCCTCGGAATCAGGTGCCGTCAGAAACTGAGTTCTTGTAAAATTTCAAAGAAAATTAAGAAAAACATTTCCTTGAAATTTATGGTTCTTTACATTACTCCCACAACAAAGCTTTACGTCCCCATAAAGCTTCACCACAACCTTAGGGATACAAAGGCGGTACTGAGCACACATCTGAGCCTCCCGCTCCAAAGTCCTCTCCTGGAGGTTCCCATGCTGCCATCTGATGCGCACTAGAGGAATCGATCATCCACGTAGGATACACTCCTGTCGATCCTCGATCTCCACTGGGACCATCGCAAAAGTCACCCCATCATCAACGTCTAGCACTCCATGGTCAATGATATGCATCGGGTCATGCACATATCTCCTCAGCTGAGATACATGGAAGACGTCGTGCACCCGATTCAACTGAGGTGGTAGAGCCAGGTGATAATCCACCTCGCCAATCCTGCTGAGGACCTGGAATGGTCCGATGAAGCATGGAGACAACTTGCCGCCTCAGCCAAATCTCCGTAATCCACATCGAGGTGAGACACGCCAGAAGACGTGGTCACCATCCTCGAACTGTAGTGGCCTTCGCCTTCTGTCAGCACAAGAATTTTGCCGGCTCTGAGCTGTCCTCATCCGCTCTTAGATGACTTGGACCTTTCTGGTCCTACTCGAGCTGCTGAGATTTCTTCTTTGCTGAGAAGAGAAATCCGGTCTCATCCCCTGGATGAACCACGTTCTTCACCTAATATAGTCAATCATGTCATGGATGATACAAACCCATAGCAAGGATGACGTTGTAAGGCCTCGACACTACTACCAAGAGATCCAACCGTTACTCTCACCTCTAAGGGTTGAGTCACACCGTCGACATTAGTGTGTGGTCACTGGGTCTCCTCTAGTAGGTATCTCAAAGTGAGAGTCAAGTCAATAGTCTAAACCGGAACCTCTTAGTAACAACACAAGAGAGGACAAGAAAGTAAATTCCATAAGAAAAGGTGTCTTTTATTACTGAAGCTCAAGTACAAAGACACAAAGCATCTTCAAACAAACATCAACAATGCTAGAAGCAGCAAAAACAAAAGTCTCTAGGTCTGGAGCTAGTCCCTCTCCTGTCCATATGCTCTTGGAGCTCCATGATCATAGGCCTCAGCTGCCTGAAGATGAGCTCTCCCATGTCCACCAGCTCCTTGCGGTCGGGGTGGACCTCCTGGTGGTGGTGGTGGAAACACCTCGAAGCGTCGTCCACCTCCAGTTGCATGGCCAGCTCCCCTGCCACGGTCTCCTACTCCATGCAATCCGCCTCGAACGAACCTCTTCCTCTGCCTAGGAGGTCCTTCGTTCATCTGATGGTCATCCGTATGGCGGGTCGGACAATCACGAGCCATGTGACCAACCCCGCCGTAGGAGTAACACTGTCCGCTCATGGTAAGTCATTGTCCACCCCGGGTGCCTCGCACAAACAATCCTGTGTCACGCGGTTGACCACCGGTAGGTCTAGTCCTCTTGGACCCCTGCGTCATCTGTCTACTGCCCACTGCAGAAGAATTTGCCGCATGTCGGCTAGTGGTGGGTCCTGCTGCTGGAGACTGCTCAGCAAGGAAACTCTCCACTAAGAGGGCTCGCTCCAACACCCCTGTCTGTGTCGGAATGCTATGAGAAACAACTAAAGCTCTGATCTCTCACCTGAGCCCCAGCTCGAAGGTTTGGGCCCTAAAGAATGGGTCCAGTACCATTTCCATGGAATAGCACGAGAGATCGGTAAACCTCACCGCATACTGGGCTACTGTCATGCTGCCCTGCCGCAGCTGTAGTAGCTCCTGGATGTGTACCGCTCAGAGGGTGGCTGGGACGAACTCTGAGCAAAAAAGGCTCTCAAAGTCCATCCAAAGAAGTGATGCCTCGTCGTGCACCTGTAGCATCAAGCTCCACCATCTGCCTGCTGCCGCATGCAGGAGGCTCGCTACAAGGACCACCATAAGGTCTGCTGGTGTCCTCACTAACCGGAAAACTCATACAACCGCCTCCAGCCAGTCCTCGGCTGCTTGGGGGTCTGTCTCCCCAAGGAACCTAGGCGGTCACTGGTGCTGAAACTCATACAGAGCTCCAAGGCGACGTGGATCGTCAGCGGCTGGGGCTGGAAGCATCAGTGGCTCGGCGGGTAAAGGTACCGCCGGTGCCTCAGCTGTCAAAGGGCCATGCACTGAGGCCTCGTTGCTCGGTGGGCTGTCGTCATGCTCAACTCTCGGAACCCTAGCTGGCTGCCGTCGTGGGGCCATCCTGAAAGGGAAACAGGTGCGCCACGGTCAGAACAGTATACCTGGTGAGCTGATACAAAGTAATCACAAAGAAAACTTGAAACACACATGCAATCAATGTTTTCGTGTATTAAGTCGGAAATCAGAAGTCAGGGTCCTGGTGTACGGATAGGTCGGCTGCCGCACCAACACTGGACTCCCTGGACTGATAACCACACCCAATACGCTAAACAATATTGCTTCACATAGAAGAAAGATCAGAGTCTGCGGTAGAACCGAACGCCTTTGATACCAATTTGTCACGACCTATCCTTGGGGCCCGTTCCGTGACTACCCCAAGCCCGCCTTCCATAGGCCAGGGGCTGGCGACTAGCACCAAGGCGTAAATCCCGGTAAAGGGAAGGCATTGCCTTTGTAAATTAAACAAACAAACACCACAGAGTAAGCAAGCAGAAGTAAACACTAAGTAAAAAATGGTACAACAGTAAGTGCGGAAGCAAGTGGGCTAGAATACAAACCCAAACTGAAAGTAAAGTACAACTCGAAAGGAAAAACAACAACTGAAAAAGTAAAGCCACAACGTCGAGACGTCCACTGGAAGTCCCACCTGAAGGGTGGGTACAGATAGGCTCCACTACTCCTCGGGTCAAGCTAACCGCTCCGGATACATCCCGCCCAGTGGTCCTCCTCCAGGTACCGTCCTACTCCGCAAGCCTCCACCACGACCAGTGCTGTCCGTCGTCTGCAACCAACACAATGTAGTGCGGGCATAACCCGTGCATGGGTGAGTATAAGCTACTCAGTAGGGACCCCGAGACCCCTGAAGGTCTGCCAAAATCCACAAAGGATAATCCACAAAGGAAAGATAAATCAAGAAGTAACATCCGACACTGCTTAGGTATATGCCCATACATATACCTAAGTCATCAATTCTCGCTCGACTCCAACATCCGAGCTCAAGTACAACCCAGTCCACACAGGAAAGCAAAACGTAAATCCACACAGGATAGCACAACAAAATCCACAAAGGAAAGAAAACATAAATCCACACAGGATAGCACAACATGATTCAGCTCACACCAGAATACTACTTCGTAAGACGATAGAGATGATCAGATGTAGCCACTGATTCATCTAAGTTGTTGAACCCACAAAGGATCAGTAGGACTAACCCCCACAATAACCCACACAGGATCGATCAAGAAGTGAAGACCATAGCTATTGGGAAACTCCTTCTCTATCAAGTACTGTGGTTATGCCGCTACAACTAAGCACTTCTCTCTCACCTTGGACTGCTGTAGTACTCCACCTATCGAGTACTGTGGGCATGCTGCTACAACCAAGCGCTTCCCACCATGGGTCTGCCGCTACAACCAAGTGCTCCCCCTCATAGCCTCTAGAGGTACCCCTTCTGTTGAGTACCATGGTTCAGCTGCTACAACCAAGCTTTCCCCCGTCGTGGGTCTGCCGCTACAACCAAGTGCTCCCCCGTGCTACTACAACCAAGCGCTCCTCCGTCGTGGGTCTGCCGCTACAACCAAGCGCTCCCCCTCATAGCCTCCGGAGGTACTCCTTCTGTTGAGTACAGCGGGTCTGCTGCTACAACCAAGCGCTCCTCCGCTGTGGGTCTGCCGCTACAACCAATCGCTCCCCACTGGGCTATCCGTAACACACCGAGTTGTTCGATCAGCAGTCATCAAGTCTCAACTATCTCTAGGGTTTCCGCCCATGGCATGCTCGTTTCGGGAGGGTCCACTCCACGAGCTAAGAGGTCGATGCATCAACTGACATGTAGTCCGGAGTTGACGTATCCCAAGATGAACCGCAGTAGTAACTGCCGAAAACACGGAGGATTCCCGTACTTTTTTCATCATCGTCGCAGTCGAATCCACTGAGGATCTCTGTACAGTCGTCGTCGTCACAGCAGCAGTTGCAGCCAGCTCAAGGGTTCCTGCACACAACAAGCTCGTTCGGGAGGGTCCACTCCACGAGCCGAGAGGATGATACATCAACTGACACATAGTCCAGAGTTGATGTATCTAAAAGTTCCGTATCGTCAACATGAACTCAACGTCGCAGATGGCGCGTCAATCGGACGCCCGGTCTGAGAGTTATTGGCTTTTTCGTTCCAGTGGCCTGGATGGTTTTTAAGGAAAAACCAACCCGACCATACTCCACCTGCGTCCAAACCTCGGACAGAGTAAGCCAAAAGATTCGTCTCACTTATAGGAATCCAACAAAGTTGACGGCACGTTAATCAGACTTCCGTAGCTCAAGATATGAGTGTTTCTGCTCCGAGGGCCCGGTTGGTTTCGTGTACGAACCAACCCAGCCAAACCCAAATTACTTTGAAACCTTCAGTGCAATATACCGAAACGACCGTCTCGATCCAAGGATCGAATCTCCGCTGACGGTGCGTCGATCGGAGGCCCAAAGATCAAGTTATGATCGAAAGACCGAAAAGGTCCGAAAACGGGGGATCTGGGCCCGGACCGACCCGGCCCAACCCCCCTGGGTCGGCCCGAACCGGGTCGACCCGACCCGGGTCCGGGCCCGACCTGAGCCGGCCAGCTCGGTCAGAGTGGCCCGGCCCGGGCGCGACCTTTCCCTACGGGTCGGCCCGGCTCGGCTCGGCCGAGCGGCCGAGCGAGGGGAAGCTGCGGGGGGCTTGCTGCCCCCGCGTGAAGAAATACCGCGACCCCGGGTGGGGCCGCCTCGCCAGCGGACGCGGCGGCCGGGCAGCGTCCCTCCTCCCGGTTCTGCGCAGCCGCGGAACCGGCTCGCCGCCGTGGCTTCAGCCGCGTCGGGTTTTGCCGCTTGGCGGCCGGCCGCCGCCTCCGGCTGCCGGCGTCGTCGCGCCGACGGGAGCTTCCGCGGGCCACCGGACGCGCTACGGTGGTCCGTTTTGTGTGCGGTCTTCGCCGGTGGTCCTCCCTGGACCCGATCTTAACTTCCAGACCCTCAAATCGCCCTTGCGGCCCCATTTGTCATCGTCCACCATTTCGCACACCAAGAACGAAAAGGTGCGGTGGGTTCAGACTTGTTCGTTAGTCCGCATCCACCGCGTTAGCGGTCTTAAAGATATTCACCCAACAATATTTAAACGACCGGGGATTTAATCACAAAGATTTATAGAATCAAACCCCTACCTTTTCGTACATGCGTTCTTCGCGGAATTGATCGTCGCGGAAGAAAAGAATCATCGCGTCGCGGAAGAGCGTCGTTGTCGCGCGGTACTTGGCATCGCGTCGACGAACTCTGAGGATAAAAAACATACAGATTTAATTAATAATAATTAAATCTATGTTGTTGTTATAATCCACAAGGAATTTAAAAAGGGGGTCCGCAATCTCTTACCTCAACGGATGATCGAAGATCTGTCGCAGATGTAGGAACGTAGCAGAAGAACGTCGCGGGAGAAGAATCTTCGGCGTCGCGGTACTTGGAGTCGCGTTATCGATCTCCGAGGGCTCGGCGTTCTTCATCACCTTTCGTCGAAGGCCGGCATTCTTCGCATTCTTCGTGAAGGAGGATGAAGTACCAAAGGTTTCTGTCAAATCCTCTCAACGAACAACACTGAAGAAGAAAAATGTTGGTCTTATTTTATTACATGCCAACAAACAAAAAACAACCTAAGTAACGACCCATTAATTCATAGAATTAATTTCAACGAATAAACCTCCCAATTAATAGGAGCGTTTAATTGTTTAAGAAAATGCCCCAGTTGACTTTATTTAGAAAGGGTTTTTGTGGGTGCGTTACTTAGCGGAAAAGAAACGGTGGGGCTCGTGTGGGCCCCACCTCACAAATATCCTACCAAGAGGGTATGATATTTTGGATTGCTCCCTATCTGATTCAACTTAGCTTAAGTGGCTTTAAGTGACTTTTAAGTGGCTTTAAGTGAAATAAAAATAAATTTGTCGCACCACTTTATTTTATTTCTTAACTTAACCCCAAAATTTAAAAAACCACACCCGAGCAAACACAACTCTGGAAGAGGCATTTCTAAGGAAATACCGGCGCTGCGATTCCATCGGTGCCCTCAGAATTCGATTCTGATCACCAGTTTAAAAGTTAGAAAAACCCGCTCATTTGTTCACTGAACGTACCCGAGCCAAACTTCCGAAAATGATTCCGGGCACACCGGGCCTCGGAATCATGTGCCGTCAGAAACTGCGTTCTTGTAAAATTCCAAAGAAAATTAAGAAAAAATTTCCTTGAAATTTATGGGTCTTTACAATAGTACCTCTACATGTATGCATGGCTCGAAAATCCCCATCAATTGGACATAATCCATTAAATGGAGCATTTAAGGGATGATCTCATAGTTGTTGAAAATCACGTGACACCCTTGGAATAACTTATGGAAAACCTCATGAAAAATCATGTCAAAAAATCCCTTCATCAACTCTATCCTGGATTCATGCAATATAGGCTGTGTAAAGAGGTGGATAATTATGGTGGCTTGGAATATAAATACCCCACCCCAACATGAAAAAAGACACTTCCTTCGAGCCTCGCATCAGTGCACCTACTCATTGGAGTGGATTTATTAGAATGGATGGTCTCATGACCTTGAAATCCTTCTATAAGGTAATTTCCAAGGAATAACTAAAGAGATCATGGAGTATGAATAGAATCTTCTTGTGATCACTCATAGATCATGTGAAGTACTTATGGAAGGTCTTGAGAATAACATCCCGCATACCTTCTAAAGCACGCGAGACATAAAAAAAATATAACACTGAACCTATCTAATTTATATGCAATAAAAGAAAACAACAAGACTACAAATACGAGATCATTATGTGAATAACATAAACACTGACCCTCATGCACTTCGTATAAACCACCTAGGTCATGTAGTAGCACTATGACATGTCACCCAAGAATACCACCCAATTCTCACAAAGTCCTTCAGGCATGCCATTAAGACATTGAGAGGACCCTCATACATGTTTCCTAAAATCATATGGATAAACAATAACTATCAGCTGAGTATCATGTTTTCACTAGGATATGTCAACTGGCTCCCATTATATCATGTTGAAATAGCCAGTCAGATCTTGTAATGCCCTCTGGATATGTCATATGGCTCTTGAGATGTACCAAATACATATTAGTCAGATTTCACATCATCTAACAAACATGTCATTCTAGATCTTGAATCACTGTACATACATGCCACATTGACTCTTGTGATGCCCTCCAAGAATTTCATCCATCTTTTGAGATGACACCAGGGAATTCATCTCGATCATATGATTCTCTCTATGCATGACATTCAGGATCATGTGATGGATTCTAGGATCATCCATCCATGTATTGAAATATTCTATAGACAAGTCAGGACTGATCACACAATAGCCTATAGACATTTCATCCAGGTTATGCATCATCCCTAATAAAATTCAACTGGATCATGCAATTGTATTTAGACACATTATACAGACATCCTCTAACATGTCAAGTAGACATATGGGGAATGTGAAGTAGATAGTCAAAACGTTTCAAGAAGAAAATCAGGCTTGGTGAATCAGGAATCCTAGGACTTGATAACCTAGTCCATCTTCTATAAAGGGGAACCAGAGTGTGTAAGCCCCAATCAATAGAATAATATGATATTTCCCACCTATATGGGAAATCTCAGTGTGTAATTCTCAATTAGTGGTATAAATGATATTTCCTACCTATAAGGGAGACCTGAGTGTGAGATCCCCAATCAGAGGCATAATATGATATGCCCTACCTATAAGGGAAACCTCAGTTTGTATGCACCAATCAGTGGAATGTTATGATATTTCACACCTATTAGGGTAAATACATTGTGTAATCCTCGATCATCATCGAAATATTATATGTACCACCCATGAGGAAAACCTCAATGTGTAATCACCAATCAGTGGAATAATTACATATGTCCTTCCTATAAGGGAAAATTTATTATGTAAACCATGAAGAATTGAACTAAGAGGAATATGATTCCTTCCATAACCAATATACATAGGATTCCTTCCTAAGACCCGATCCTGAACTCAAATTAGTATCCACTTTGGTGTATGTCCCCTCATGTCTCTAACATTACAATCAACAGGTCCCAGTCCCTCCTTTAGGATGATCATCTTTCCTCATCCATAAATGGATTAAAAACTCATTGAAATATGAGGAATCTAAATTGATCCATAAAATTGATACATAGGCTCCTTTATAAGGGCCAATCCTGAACTCAAATGGGTATCCACTTCGGTGTAATTCACATCATGTATCTGACATTCAAACCATCCAGACATAATCCCTCATACGGGATGATCATTTATCCTCATCCCCCAATGGTTTGAGAACTCATTGAACTATCAGGACTCTAAAAATTTCCCTAACTTGGATAGAAAAGAAGGATTCCAAAGGCCTAAGCCTAAAGTCAAATGGGAATCCACTTGAGTGTAATTACCATAAATCCCTTGACATTCCTACCATTAGGACCCAATCACTAATGTGAGATGATCATCTATCTGAATCCACCAACAGATTGAGAACTCATTGAACTATGAGGAATTTGATTCCTTCAATAATACAGATAAATTGGATGCCTTCCTAATAACCAATCCTAAAATCAAATGGGAACCCACTACACTATAAGTCCCCTCACGTCTTCGACATTTCAATCATCATGACCCAATATATCTTATGGGATAATCATTTACACTCATCCACCAACGGATTGAGAACTCATTAAATTTTGACGAATATGATAACTACTATAACCAGGATAAATATGATTCCTTGATAAGTCCTTATATATGACTCAAATGGGATTCCACTTTGGTCTAAGTCCCCTTAGGTATCTGACATTTCAACCATCGAGACCAAATCATTCATGTGGGCTGAGAATTCCACCTCATGCATCAATGGGATGAGAACCAACTAAACTTTGATAAATCTAATTTATTATATAACCAATATATGTAGGATTCCTTCCTACGGCTCAAAAAAAACTCAAATGGGCTTCCACTTCACTATAAGTACATTATTGTCTCTGACATTTCATCCATCAGAACCCAATCATTCCCATGGGATGATAATTCCACCTCATCCATCAGTAGAATAAGAACAAAATAAACTATGATAACTATGATTCTACCAATTAAAAGGAAATATATTATGACTTATTAAGGCATGTTCTCTATAATAAAAATCCCAAGGTCTATCCCAATACATAAGTATCACACCCATATTAAATGAGGCTGACGACACTCTATCCCTTGTTTCTCACATTGAGCATAGCTCACGTGGGAATAGGGAATTTTAATGGTTATATCATTTGCATCATGAAACTCCACCAGATAAGGAAACCATTGTATGTAATCCCTAATGAGTTGAATGATATGATTACCTACACATAGGATCATCTTCCTTTGACCCAACACCATGTTTTTAATTAAACTATGATAACCTTGATTACCACTTTAATCAGGATACGTAGGATGTATCCTCAAGATTCAAGCTCGAAATCTAGGTTCCCAAGTGCCCACATATATTTAATTTCTATGTGAAATTAAACAAAATGGGTTTAAAAAACTATGGTAACTCTGATTACTTCTATAATTAGGATAAGTTGGATATATCTTCAAGACTCAATCTTGAATACCACATTCCCATGTGACCACATACATATCCTTTCGATAAAAAATTAAACTACATGGGATTAATTTACAATGTGGGTTTTGATCCTCATTATAAAATAGGATACATAGGATGCCTCATAATGGCTCAATCTAATCCTCAACATATTAAGCCCCTCCCTAGATAAAACATATCTATGAAGTTCCTAGTTATATGAATTTAACTTATAAGAAGATACCCACAAAAGTGAAATGTATGAATAACCTTGTATATTTATTTATTTATTCACTAATGAGATCACCTTCCTTTTAACATAATACGGTTTAAACTATGGTGATTTTTTAGGGAAACTACTTCTTTGTTTGGATTAAAAGGAGATTATTGAACATATATTAAATCTATAAAACAATCTCTATGTAGGAAACAACCCCCCATGGTGTGATGAGACTGACCTCACATCCACTCAACCAATGTGAGTTCCTAAGATTCATTGGGTCTAAAACTCCAACCAACCTTCTACATTGGGAAAGTAGGTTCGTACCCAACTATTCATACAAGAACCATTGGGAGGCTCTATATAAGGTCAATGGATCTTGATCCCGATACAAATGATTATGCATAACAGAAACCCCACAATCCGACCAATGGAAAAAATATATCCACACCATTCCTCTGAAACAAAAAATGCTAAATCTTATGTAAATCACAACATCTCCTTCACAACACAAACAAGATAGACTACCTAGTTCTCGTCAAACCATTTTGTTCACCCAATGAAGGTTTTTTATTGTATATTTCCATTGAAACAATAAATATATAAACACACACACATATATATATAAATTATATAATATTTTTATAGAGAAGTGTTGACACAACATAGGTACATACCTGAGAATTCTCTCATTCCCTAGATATAAATCATTTCTTCTACCTTGTTTTTATTCTACGGTGTGTGTGGGGGGGAGAAAATGTTCTGATGGATTACAACTAATTTACTATTGTTAAAGAGAGTTTCATTTTGATTTCACCATATTGTTTTTTCAGGAGTTGTGGTGTACCCTATTTCATGGGGCCAATATGGTCCTACCAGGACTGGGCAGTATATCATTTTTATGTTTTAATAGAGGTGCCTTATTCAACTGATCCCGATGGGAAATTGTAAGGGGTTAAGGGTTTTGGAAATCAGTCCATGTTGGGTATGCGGTCCTCAGATGATATCAAATAGGTTTATTCATGGATCCAAAAACACCAAATGACCCTTGTATCCATGATTCATGGTCTTGATTTCCAAAGGCAGGCACTCGTTGGATGACGATTTGGACAACGTCACTTAAAGAATCCACTGGTCAAGAGGATGAGGGGTCAAACTCATCACACCCTTTTGTGAGGAATTGTTTCCTACCTCAAGAATCTCATATAGATTTATTCAATGTTCACATGTTCATGAATCTACTATTAATTTAGAATCATGTGTCTACTGGTTACCTTTGGGTTTAAATATTAACCATATAAATGCATGGGTTAGGATTTACTGATATAGTGATCGTTTAAGACATATGATGAGGTTCTCTAGATTTTATCATTATCCAGGGGGATAAATGTTGTTTTCCAATTAGGATTGAACCCATGTGATGGAATTTTTATGTATACTCATGAGAGGAATAAAAACCCATGTAGTCTGGTGCCGCTTAATTGGATACATCAACTTTTCAGGTCGTGTGATGGGGACCCATTCAAACAGTTTAATGTCAGGTGGGCAGAACGTTTAGAAAGACGATTCTTAATCAAGGTTTCATGAGGGACCTACACCAAATAGTCTGAAACACTGATATGAGGAATGTTCTCCTAGGTGGATAAAGCCCCACTAAGGATATGACCCTGTGAACACTAGGGTTATTTGGGTGTTGGGTTTGGACCTCAAGGAGGCTTCCTATTTATCTCGGTTAGTTGGGAATCGATGCCCTCATAGTTTGGTTTAATATGGGTCATATACCATATAGGAGGCCAAGTTTGTGGCATGCAGGGATAAGGTTTAACCTTTGAAAAGGATCCCCTTTGATCTATGGACTTTGGAAATGCATCCTATATACCCTATTTGGTCTATGAATTTGAGTTATCTTAGTTCATTTTGCTAGGGATTACGTGTAGAAGCTACCCACAAGAGGGTATATGGTTGGGACTTACACCATAGAGGATTTATTTTTGGAAGATCTATGTTGGGGATTATACCTAAAGAGGATTCCTTATTGATCTAGGGTAATTTTATTGGGACAGATATTTGAAGAGAATGAACATTTAGCTTAGGCCTTAGGCAGACATACAAAATATTATGATAAAAGTGGGAATAATATTTCTTATAGTTCATTGTATGATGGTATGGATGTTTTGATCATCATTAACCTCTAAGAGAATGTGAGTCATGCTTGGTGTGAGAAACAAGATAAATCAGTAGATCCAGCAGACCAGACACATTCCCTTATCCTTTGAAGAAAAATGAGGATGGAAACAGAAGAGTCCATGGGGAAGGTTTGATGAGAGAGAGGGTGGATTTGCGTGTTGATTTAAAGAATACTTAGTTTGTATGTATATTCATACATTTTTGATGTCAATCCTTAGAGGATCATGAGTTCCACCTCCTATTGAAAGTCTATGATCTCACTATAATGGGGGTGACCTTAATTTTGTTATGGGAAAGGGGAGAAGAACATCTACTCATTAAAAAGTAAGGAGAGAATTATTTATTTTACTTATCATTATCCCTCATTGAATGGATAAGTCATTGATTACCCTTGATCCCCAGAAAATGGTTTTACATGTGATCATCCCATGGTTGAACCACATTTTTCCATAGGAATATAGACTTAGAAACACTCTGAGGGCCTATACCATAATGGGGATTACCCACATGTATCCACTTACCATGTGTTTGTAGACTCAGAAGGGCACACTGATGTTCCTGATGGTCTATTCATATGGGTATGGTGGCTTTCGAGGAGGCTTTGGCTTGATTCCATTGAACTGGTTTGTGAAGGATCCATGGAGGACGTGATGGGACTAGAAGGACATGATTAGAAATGAAAGGTGGAACTCCCAATAAAACCCCATTCTGTGTATGTTTTCTTCACGTGGGATTGGGATACCTCCGCATAGTGTAGTGATATCCTGGTAGAGGGGTCTTCCGCTTTCCGAAGTGGTATGCAAACCTAGGTTTCCTCCACATACTATAGTGTTTTGAGGACAAAGATCCCATTGACATACCAAGGTGGTATGCAGCGATGGAGTCCATCCATGTGGTTGAATGCTATGCAAGGGAGGGTTTTCTCCTTATATCGATGTTCTATTCAGTACACTTGATTAAAGAAGGGGATTTTGTAATTCAGTTCACAGGAGGATAATCCACGAAGGGAGTATGATTTGCGGTTCCCCAATTAGGTTCATTGTTTTCCCGTATTATTATACTTCTTTATTATTATGGTTCGCGATGGGTTTATACTAGCTGGAAACCATTAATGGTTCGGTACTTCGTCGATCTTTTGCCTTCAATTCCCCTTGTGATACCTTTTATAGAGTGTTGTGGAAGATGTATCATTAGGTCACACGAAACTATTTTCAGAATCCCATTAAGAAATCACCCGACCCGTGGAAGACTCAGTCAACATAGATTTGTTGGGTTTCAGTTCCTGATGACATAAATCTCCACCTCAATCCGGTGAATGACTTAGTTTGTGGGATGCCACCAGCCTCACCATGTTCACAAACTGATTTTGTAGGGATAGTGTGTTGGGGAATACATATCCATCACATCTATTCCTACCACATGGTTTGTGGACCAGAATCATTCATCATTTATTCCATGAAATCCCTAGATCACTAGACAACACCTCATGGTTCGGCATCTCCCATGTTGTTCATGCACCATTTGGTTTGTGGGCAATACCATACGCTTACCATTCTTGGAAATCAGTACACGGACCACTTTGATCTTTTACCAAATTAAATTTCTTCAATATTCTTGTCAAATTTTAAATCAAACCAAAATCTTATTTTTATATCAAATTATATGGAGTATTTGTCTTCCCTTTACATATTTTTCAAGACCCTACAAATTCCCCCATCATAATTGGTTCCAATTGGGACAAAGAGAAGGCTATTATGATATTGAAAGTAGTCCTGAACTAAAGTGGTTTTTAGTAGAAAGGTGGACCCATTGGGGGACCATACCTATATATTGTGGTCCTAGATCAGTTTTCATTTACTATAATTCTCGGTGAAAAGTTATCTATAATGTTCTCTCAACTTTCCTTACATTCACGTACTAGCTCCTTCGCGGAATCATTTAACTGTGAATCATGATACGCCTTCTGCAAATTGAAAACTCTTCATGGTCACATTCTTCCTCGAACTGACCATTGAATCTATGAACCAAACTGTGAAACATAAAATGTTTGTTTGAACTGCATTCTATTAATACACTATTCTGTTTTCCTGCTCTATGGACAAAACTACCATTCCACGAACAAAACATTAAAATTACAAATCTAACATGAAATATTCTAATTGTAATCTTTTAATTATTCACTTTGGATAACTGCATAGTGAGGCTTGGTATGTGGATCACCTAGTCTATGAACCTTTTGGTTTACTCACCATAACTTTGTGGGTTTGTTTATTTCGTATCATTCCATGAACCATCAGTTCAAAAGGAATTAATTCGGCAAATTGTTTCTAGTGTTTAGTACGTTGAGTCTTTCCTTCCATACTTCTTGCAGTCCTATGTTAATTTTTGTTCTTTCAACGAATTTTTTTTGTCTGAATGACCCTTTTGAATAGTCCTTTTGATGCATAAGGGATATGGCTCTTCCACTTATCTCAATGGAAGAAACCTGGATGGGGGAAACCATGGTTGAGAACACAGAAGACAACCTTCTTTCCTACATCATTACTCAAGAGGGTATCCTAATAGATCTACTCTCACCAGAGATTATGGATTATCATGTATCTATCTAATTGATGATTTATAATGTTTCACTTCAATATGATGTTACATTTCCACCAGATTATTGGAGTATCTTCACCATTATCCTTATGACGTCTCAAGAGTATGGGAAGATGAATATTCTTTCCATGGGGGAAAATTTGACTTTTTAGAGCTAGGATGAAATATTTGTTTTGAATGGATCTATGTGGATGTAGAGAACTCAGTGGAACCAAAATAAATCTCCAAAATATATCGTTCAAGATTACTTTACTATTGTTAACTATTCAAGAATCAACCCCAATGGAGGGTTGAGATCCAAATGGCATATTCAGTCTGGAGGGTGCTTTTCTGACAAGTGGGCATGTGCCTTCTAGGTCCACCAAAACTGCTTAGAGTTCCTTAATTATTTAAAAGATATCAGTCTCTATCAAGCAGTATGGGTCTCCCAGTTTTCCATCTATTCACAATGTGAAATGCTTCTTGATCTTCTCAGTCATTGGTGTTTTAGAACTAACACCTTTCACTTTTTCCACAATGAAGTGGGGATCAGTTTATGTGATTTCTACTAGATATGGGGACTTCTTATCCTTGATGGTAAGTATGATGAGTTTCTTCTTATGGTAAACACATGGGAGAACGCTGAGCTAGTATCTCCATTGGAAAGAGGTTTGATAGACCTATAAAAACAATTGCGTCTTCATCCTTTTTATGCTTACTCGTTGATTTCTATTGATGATTTGATAAGATCATTTCTATAGGAGAGCAGGGAGAAGCTGAAGGTCTGATGTAGCTGAACACATCCAACTCAATAGCCTTGGAAAATTACTCACTCATACTATGATACACTTTAGGAAGTTCTATAAAAAACATGGGGCTACAATATCAAATCATACATACAACCCAAGCTCAAAATAACAGGTCTCATTTAAATGTTCTTGAGTGGATGGCTCTTCCCCACTCATGATGTATACAATAGTGTTAGATCTTGTTCTCTGATGATGGTGGTCATATTGGCATAGGGGTAGCTTATCAACTTATATGTCCCTTTCCTTTTCCAAATCTATAAGCTATTAGGGAAGATACAGAAAGGGGTGCCTCTGCATCATCTCAGCGGGCCATTTCATTTTTTTGGTAAGTTTGGATAAAAAATCATTTTTCATGCTGCAAGTATCGACGTACCGTAATAGTTACTCATTCTAACTTCCACACAACCCATATAATTAGTTCCCCATTTCCAACTGATATAAGAGTGTTGATGAAGGGTTTAAAATGTTGAGTGATGTTTCTTAATTTTCTTTTCCAGCTTACCCCATTCAATACATAATAATAATATATGATGAGAATGGTTATTTGGAAGAACATTCATACCAAATGGAACTTTGGGATAGAGTCTTAACTACTTATATAGGTAGGATGACTCTCTGCAAACCCTATGCATCCTACTAGTTAGTCTGGATTTCTGCAGTGAGTTTCACTCCTCCCAGTTACCATGGTTAAGAGGGAATCCCACTTGGAAATCCTTCATCAGCTATGGTTGATGAAGGCGTAGGATGAATCTGGTATAAATGTTTTTATTCCTCCCAAGGAGATTCATACTTAATTATCACTGATGTATCCCCAACAGGGGGGATCAATTTATCATGAAAACATATTAGACTGACTAGTTCGATTGGTGCTAGGACCCTTGACTACTTCTAGCCCCATTTTCTTATGCCAACATCATCATATCTCTCCATTCCTATTTCCCAGAGGTGCCCAATTTGAAACTTCACTTCTTCCAAGGGGGATTATTTTACTTAGCCTATCATTTTGGATAGTAATTAGGAGCCCACACCTTTTTATAATTCATTTCATGGTCCAAATCATGATAGTTTTAGAAAAAATGATTGGATAACATTGGAGTTACAATCGACCCCATGAGCATTGTTCCAGATATCGAATCTCACACATGATGGGAGGGCTCCCCAACTTGGGTGACCCAGCATAGGGTGGCCCCATCTACCATGATGTCCTTCCCAAACTACATAATTGTTATGTAAAAGGAAAATAGTTATGGTTCCAATATCTCACGAGAGTCCAATCCATTTAGAGATGGGCATGGATTTGAATATGTATTATTGTTGCGGATAATCCTCTTCCACATATTGTAGATGAGGAGGGCACCCATTTATGGATATTTACCAACATAGGATTTGGTGCCATTGATTACTGACATCTGTACCAACTTGTGCAGAATATTGTCTTAGTTCGAGAGGATATAACTTCTTATGATAGTGACCTCGCTCAGTTCAATTCTTTGCACCATTATACAAAAATGTTTCTGGATCTTACTAAAGAGTTTCATAACGTAATGGGTCAGGAGATAGATTCTCATGACCAAGTGATTTTCCAAACACAAGGACTATAGGGGTATTAAGATTATGTGTCCAAGCTAAAGGTGCAACCAATATTAATGATTGCAAAATTCAAAGCCATTAAATAAAAATGGAAAGATCTTGGTTCCACATTGAATCAAGTGCATCCCTCGGTTGAAACTGAAGCGACACAGAAGACCAATTTAGAGAACACTCTTAAAAGACCATGCCAAATAGTCATTGATCAATTGTAATGATCTGGGTAGGCTTAAATATAATCTTTTCAGAATGTATTATACCATTTTTTTCTTTTGATTAGGGATAGACACAAGGCTTTAGATTTCCTTCTTATCTACATTTAATAGATTGAAAATGTTTTTCTCTCCAATGCTTCTCTATTACATTTTTTATAATATCAATTAAATATGATCAATTGAATAGAAACAATCAGCTCAACTAGATATCAACATGAGTCATTATCCAGGATAAAGAAAATAATCAAATCATGCCCTATTCCTTTACCGACCATAGGGTCTTAACAAGAATAGTTTGACTCATGCTTGGGTTACATGGAAAAATACTACAAACATTGTTCCTTTTTTTATCACAAAAATTTGTTCCTAAACCCAATTTTGTGTTGTCTTAGAGGGTATAACTTTACATCCGCTGAGGACACCCTTTTTATGTTTTTGAACTAAAAATATATCTGTCTCTTGATGATTTTTTGATTTCTCAATGTCTTTCCTAAATCGTATGTAGTATAGGTTTATCAACTGGGTACTTGACTTTTGGTCTGATATTTACTTCATGGATTTTCATTCCAGTGAGTCTTTTGTCTCTTTTGTATTGTTATTTTGTATTCTTGCAAGCAAGACTATCATTACTAGTGTTTTTGGTCAAACAAATTTGACCATGATTTGCAAGGCTAGGGCCCTAATTTAGGACGCATTGGCTAAGGATGTCCAAATAACTTTTAGGCTTGGATATGGGAGTTTTCAAGACCCTAATTTCATGAATTTTAGATATGGTACATGACATAGGGAATAAAATACATGCGAAAATGAATGTGGGAAAGGCCTCTTTTAATGATGAATTTCCCCTTGGTTGAGAAGCCATTGTTTTGGGCAACATATACAGAGTTTTAAAGGCATTGTGTGTATAATCAAACAAAGGTGTCTACAGAACACTCTCCATCCATTGTTGATGTCCATGAAATTTTTATATAAATTTGGATTTGTTTTTCTATTGAGGGATATAGTGGGTGGTTTGTTAAGGGAATGAAGTCTAAAAGTAATTGGTACATTTTTATCATCTTTGGATGAGAATATTACCCCAATCAAATATGTCTTTTGTAAATCAAGGTTAGTGCATGTTGTACTATAACATTTTATTATTATAAAATTTTATATTTATTTTTATGAAAAAATTTTACTCTGACTAGATGAGGGTAAATGATTCATCTTTTCCATATTAGTTTGACCATAAATGTCTTTTATCTTTAGGCATTGAAAAGGGGAAATATGTAAACCGTAATCTAGGGGGTTTCTAAATCCATATATTAATGTGTACATAAATTCCATGAGGGTATAAGGAGGAATTAAAAGCCTATCATGAGGATAAATTTTCCATTGGTTGATAAGAAATTTGAGTGGGAAACATATGAAGAGCCTTCAGGGAATTGTATGCATAGTCAAACAAAGGATTTTGGATAACACTGAACATCCATTTCCAATGGACATGAATGGTTATGGGGTTTCAGTCCTTTTGGATAAAAATTATAGGGTTTAAAGAGGGGTGACTAAATATAAAATTAGGATGTTCAAGATTAACATTAACAGTAATTCCAAGAATAAGTGGAGGCATTTTTATCCAATCCATATGATTTGTTTCCTTATACAGGTTTGAGTCTTGAATGGGTAGGGATGGTATAATTCTTTTTCATTGCAAGATCTGAGATATGAATCTCAGATGTCACTATGTATCCTGTGATGATAGGAAACAATCCTTATATAGTTCTATTAATGAACATACATTATGCGGGTCAGATATGAACATATGGATGCAGAATTTTTGTTTTGGATACAGATTCCCCAATGAGGCGGGGTGTTTGTTGAACTGTCCCATGTGGAGTCATTTTATGTGTATGAACATGAGGGGAAATACCCTTTGACATGAACTTGACCGAGGGTTAATACTGGGTATTTTGTATCATGTAGTTTAAATTTCATGGAAATAGGAAATTAGTATAGAATCATCAAGTATATGGAGGATAATTAGGCTTGGATGTTCTGATTTGTGCCGGATGTGAGTGGGAAAGAAAGTGTAAAACATGGTTTTGAGGGATTTTGTATCCAGAGAAATTAAAATGGGCTCAGAAGCAATTAGGCATATGAAAATAAGAAAATCCTCTCCATAGAAAAAAATTCCTTTGGTTGACTTTCCATTTTTTGTGGGCAAAGAGTTGATGGGGCATTGTGTGAATAGTAAAAGAAATATGTCCATATGAAACTGACATTCCATTCCTGATGGCCATGAAGAATTATGATGATACAAGATCACTCAAATCATGGAGTTTGAGGAATGGAGATTTTTTTGAAATATCAGAAACACTTAGGCTGTGATTATCCATGGAATTTGGAGTCTCTCAACATAGATTTAAACTTAATGTGGGGTGAGATATTTTAACTCCCTTGTCGGATCGGGGCCCAGTTTTGATGACCCCGGTGTCCCAAGATCATAATCCCCACATATGTTAGGTCTATACATAAGGATTGTGGGCATGCTTATTCCATTTTCGGTCCAGACCTAATATTGGCAGTCCGAATGTCCCAAAATTAGGCTCTCTACACAGGATTGTTCTGTACGTGGGGGTGGGGAATTTTAGCTATATTTGGGGTTCATTTTAGTTTACTATCATATGGTCAGGACTTATGGTTTCCCAATATATAGGAAACAACACTAATATTCCATTTCATGTCATTCCAGTAGGATCGGTCAATGTAGATTGATTCACACTGGCTCTGTGTGGAATCCCCTACTAAAATCCCTAGGCCAACATGAGTTATTATTGTTGTGAGAAACAAGGGGTGGAAAGGGATTCACTCAACCACCTAGGGATGTAAAGATAAAATATGGGAGAATTTTTGGGCCATGTATTTTTAAATCATGTAGTGAGGACATTTACAGAATAGTTTAAAATCTTATTATATGAATGAATTTTCAAAGGAATCACCCGAAAACGTGGGCTAATGAGGCTAGGATATCACTATTATTCCCCAGACATGAGCGAGGTAAAAAGCATAAACCATGATTCTTGGAGGACTCAAATCAAGAGGTATGATGTGAGGATTAGGAGCCAATGAGAATACAGAAATAGGAAAATCCTCTCCTAAGGATGAATCTTCCTTTGGTTGACATACCATTTTTGTCAGTCATTTATATAGATCCATTGGGGAATTGTTTTCATAGTCAAAAAAAGGCTTTCAAAGGACATTAGAAACCCATTTCTGATAGCTTTGTGTGATTATGGTTATATAATATTTCTCAAGACATGGAGATTGATGGATGAGAAGGGGATGTCTAGGTACGTAAAAATTATTCAGACCATGATTAGTGATGAGGTACGAGATCCTATAAATATATATGATTCTTATGTAAGGGGGAAAATTGTATTTGGACACTTTATAGATATAAGATTCCAGATTTTAAATCCCCTATATCTATTTGAATTTCACAGGTAGCAAATTTGGGGAATTACTATTTGTTTTATTCTACGTGGTTGGATGCAGGATTTGCAGTCCCAGTGTCACTAAATATCTCTTTGATGGATGATAATCAATCCAGAAACAGTTTTGGTCTCCCATGTTGTTTAATTTCATAAGGTAAGGACATGATTGAACCTGACGTGATAATAATGAGGTTAGTTAATTGTTGGTATTTATCCTCCAAGAGGTTTCTTATGTATCCCAGTTAGTTAGGAATCAATGTTCGTATAGTTCTGACAACATGTTCCCTATATCGGTATGACCTGCGTATAGGGAGGGGGAAAATTATGAATTATGGTTGGACCATGATCAATGATCCTTTCATCACTACATATCCTATGAGGGCGGCAATCAAGACACACATAGTTCTTGAGGACTCCTCGTGCTAGTATGACATGTGTACAGGGGGGAGGGGGTTATACCATGATTTCAAGATGATGGGTTTATCATATTCATCTATGCATTTTCAACATGGGTAAACCTTTACCACCATTACTAATCTCACTTGAGTTATACTCGGTGTTAGATACAAGCATCGAAGAGGAGTTCCCTTGTAGTATAGTGGAAATATAAGATATAATAGATGAATTTCATGTCATGTGAGTGCTAGACCAAGGTCTAGGGTCGAGCCACCACATTGTGTTCCATTTATGAACGTGAATCAATCCATATGGAGTTTTGGAAAATATGTTCCTTGTACCGGTCTGACCCGTGTATAGGGGAGGGGTCATTCGTTTTTTTTGTTGGTGGATGGACCTGAATGTAGGATCCAAATGTCACAACATATCACATTGATGATTGGAAATCAATCCACATGTAGTTCTAAGATACAGTATTTGTTCCGGTCCAACCCATATATGAGGGGGGGTGGGTTTACCTTTCCCTTTCACAGATCTGATTCATGCAGAAAAAGTCTGTGTACGACACACAATGATAACCAATCAGTTTAACATCATGCAGTTTATATTATAATCATTTTAATGTTCTACAACATGGATGAATATGTCACTATTTAGGGGAATATATTTCAGCTAAGAATGATATTATATGATTACACATAGTACTTCTTCCAAAAACATGCATTGGTGGGAGATGTGGTGAGTTTTCCATCCATTGAAACTAAGGAATATGCTTCATTAGAGTAGACCTTGTGTATAACATATGGTACATTCCATTTTTGGATCAAATTTTATAGGTTTCTTTCTGAGTATCATTGGATTTATGAGGACCGATACCATCTCTCCTTTGAGGAAATACCAAAGAAAATCCTTTTTATTAAAGGATCATGTGATCTGGTTTTGGTAGACTTTCAAATAGTGTATAGTGTGAAATATCTTCTCATCCAATCTTCCAAGCTCATTAAATCGTTTATGGGACTACTCAACTATGTATAGTTGATCACATATGGCCATGTGAAGTGATGATAATCAAAACTCAATGGGATGAACCACCCCTATACAGTATACTAATGAGTATAGGGTTGCTTGGGTGTTGGTGTGGGTCATGGTTTGGTAATCCCACAACAGATGGAGATGCTTTTCCGTCTATGAGATCTTGTACTATCTACATTTTTTTGGAGTATATTGGATATGGTCTTGTTGAAGGCCTCTATCTTCATGTTGGATGCTATATGATGGCATAATGAATGGTTGGCCTTGATTCCATACTCCTGATATAGATTTTCCAATTCAATAGAGTAGAAATTTGTAACATTGTCTATCTGTATTGTATGAGGGACACAAAACCTGGTGATAATTTTATCTTTCAAAAAGCTAAAAATTATTTTGCCCCGACCTCATTCATAGGTACATATTCTTCTAATAAGGAAAATAAGCATATTACCGTGAGAATATATTTGAATTGTTTTGGATGTGGAAGGAGGGTATGGTCCCATGATGCCCATTCCCAATATGGAAAATAGTCAAAAGTATGTGGCTATGTTGAGTAAATTTGTGGGTCAGTGGATGAGATTTTCAGGAACAAGGAATGAATGAAACATCTTAGTGAATGGGGCACAATCTCATATCATAGTGGTAAAATAGTTACCAAGCTTTTGAATCTACTGTTAGAGATTAAATGCTAATATATTTGCTTCGTAGGTTGCAGCATGCATTTCTTTTTGGACAATGATAGTTTATTATCCATCAATACACCTAAGGAGGACTTCATCAATGAAATACTTATAATGGGTCGTTATCTAGTTTATTCCATCATAAAGGAGAAAGATGGTTTCCTAAATCCAGATTACTTCCCTTATAGCCCTAGCTGGTGGGAGATTTCCCCTTTAAAGGGTATCTAAAATGGTAGTCATCCAGCTGGAGGTAGGACCATATGGATCAAAGATGGAAATGATTTCATTTATTTCATTCATGTTGTCCTGAATGAATGGTATGACCATCAATCGGTGGGAAATACTAATGATTTTTCCATTATGATCTAGGTCGGCTGGAGATGTGGCTGCATTTTCCAATGCATCAGCTTGAACATTTTGTGACCAGGGGAAATATGTCAATGTCAGCTCTAGCATGAATTTTTCTATTTGATCTCAGACATGGTTCATTAAAGGGATCAAATCCTATTTCTTTATATCAAAGTCACCATTTAATTTCTTGATGAACATTTCTGAATCACCTTTAATTTGTAACTACTCACTTTTTCTTGAAGTAACAACTCGAGGCCTATAATGAGGGCATGAAACTCTACATCATTTTTTAATCATCCGTCAGAATGTAGGAAGGAATTGAGAATAAAATCATTTCTTATAGATATGAGTATGACTCCCAACCCCACTTTGCGAAGTTGGGGGGTATTCCATTATTTTTCTTGTTAGGCTTATAGAGGCACCATCGATGTTCATATCCCACATATGGGAGTTATCTTGAATAGATAACACTTCCTCATCTAGTAATTTAGTATCTAACTAGGCCACATATGTTGAGGGATGTTCTTCCATGAAATCTGCTATATCCTAGAATTTCACATCTTTCTTCTATACGAACCTCATATAAAACTACTAGAGGATGACCACCCACCATGATAGGCATAAAATTAACATTATACGACTGAGAATATACTTGAGTGGGTTTCTACATTAGACAATGTGGACTTAATGGTTCTACATGCAATGCCTCTTCTTATGGACTTCAAATATTAATGAAATCCATCTTTTCTCGATATTTGAATAACGAGTCTCATCATCTATCTTGGTTCAGTCGGGGTAATAGTGAATATTCTCTTTGATGGTGTCGTCATTTTATGTAAGGAAGGAACCTATGGATCCCCCAAGGTGGGAACATAAAGAATTATAGGTCTTCTTTTGACAGGCAGCATTAGCACCAGTGGGATTAAGAGATATCTTTTGAGATTATAGAATACTTTCTGAAAATCATTATCTCATTGATATTCAACCCCCTTTCTCATCAAACTAGTGAAGGGAAAGAATATGCATAGGAGGTTGGATATGATATGCCAAATGTAGGCCAGGTGCCTTTAGACTCCACTCAACTCAATGATGTCGTGTGGAGGTGACATTCTAAGTATGTACTTTGTCTTCTCAGGGTTAACATCGATAACACGGTGGCATATGATGAAATAGAGAAATTTTCTTTAGGTAACATAAAAACACACTTTAGGGGGTTCATTTTCATACTTTACTATCATATTTTATTGAACACAGTCTGGGATATGCCAGGTTGGCTAAGAATTGTTGCGACATAACCACTAGATCATCCACATTGCATTCAATGAATTTTTTGAGAACGGGTTTGAGAATGCAATGCATGGCGTACTGATATGTGGGGCGTAAATTTTTAAAACTAAAAGGAATTACTTTATATAAAAAAACCCCCCAGGTAGACCTGAATTTGGTGGATTCTTCGTCCTCTTAGGCAATTTGAATTTGGTTACATCCTGAAAAACCTTCTATGAAATAGAGAGCCTCATATCCAACTACTGCATCAATCGGAAATATTGCGATCAAGACCGGGAGGCCATCATTAGAAGAATGATTATTGAGATCCCTAAAGTCAATTCAGACTCTAATTTTCACATTCATATATTTAATGGGGATAATGTTGGACATACAGGACATTATGCTCTATTTTGGTAGCATTAGTTAGGTTTATCCTTCTGGTAACATTATTGTAACCACGATATTCTTTTGGATAGCCTTGGTGGTGATTGTCCACCTCTAGATTTATACCAAGAATTTATATATAATTCCTTGTGATAAAATCTCAATTATTCTTCAGGAAGGAGGTATATACCTCTTGTTCTTTAGAATATATGGTCGCACTAGTCAGAGTGGGTCATGGGTATTCTTCTGTACCCAATACGATTTCCTGGATTTCATCAATGGTGGTAGATATTCCTTTCTAAAATGTGGGAGAGGAACCCCTTATTCCCTATTCTTCCTTGTATGTATCCTCGTTATATTCTTGTTCTTCATTGTATGGGGTAATAATTATTGAAACGATTTCTCCATAGATGGGGTAAGAGTTGAAATTTTGTTGTCTGGGGGTGAATCCATATTTTTTGCCTTAGCCATCAGTGGGGGATTCTCTCGAGAATATGAAGTGAGGGTTAAAATATTTTCCTCATCTTATTTCAATGTAAAAACATTTACTCATGCCTTAGTGAGTGAGGAAACACTTTTCTGGTGTTTTGATGATGGTTAGGGGAATATCTATCAGAGAACTCACCATTATCTTGGGGGTTCCAAGAGTTTTTCAACATTATCAGGCTCAATTACTGTGAAAAAAATCACAATGACTGCTAAATACACTTCTAAACTTGGACACTTGCTTTCAATATAATCGATGGGAAGTAGGTAAACATCCTCAAGATTCTTGAAGTGATTAGTGGGAAACATTTCCAAACCATTTGGGGTGTAATACCAATTAATTATGTCAGATAAGGGTAGTTTCTCCTTATATTCATAGAACCCTTCATCAATATAGTGTGATTTTCAAAGGTCAAATGGGTCCTTATCATCATGCAATGTCCACTCTTTCCATTAATATTATATTTTTGGCACTGATGGTAAGAGGAGGGGATTGTTGTGTGTTTATGCATCCATGGCCATCCTAGTAGGGCATTGAAGGCCGTATTATTTGGAAAAATCAGAATTTCATAGTGATCTATGGGTTCACTGAACAAGGTTTCAATCTTGATTTTTTCTAATGAATTTTTATTTCTTCTGTCACAGCCCAATAGAGTTGTGGTGTAGGGAGTCAAATCATTATCATTGTAGCCCAGCCGAAAAATTGTATGTAGGGGAGGAGATTAACCCTAGAGCCATTTTTGATGAGTACATTTTGGATATCCACACAATTTATCATTCTAGACACATATAAAGGTTTGATGTGTACTTTTATGATGAATTTTCATCTTGATTCGTGAAATAGAGAACTTTGTGGAATTTTATGGAATTAATATCTGTTTGGTAGACTTCAGTGGCTACTACATTGGATTTTAACTGTTTGGGACTTTTCAAACATTCGATGAATTCTTCCCAGAGATATACTGATATATTTTATAAATCCATGATTGAGAGCTAAGTTGGTACCAAAGATAACTATTTTAGAATTAAATATTTTTGATATAAAGGCTGGCACTTCCCATCATGGGAATTTTTTTTCCATAAAAGCATTAGGGGCTTGATCATTTATTGAAGACAGGTCGACCCTTGGGGTTAGTGTATGTGGAACTTCCATCTATTGCAGTTTGGTTCTGGTAGGTCTATTTGCCTACTGAGGGGATCTAGTCATATGTTCTTCCTCTGATAGATATTCCATAAGTATTAGACTAGGGTGGATTCTTGTGGGGGTATGATAATTTTTATGTCTATATCAGATTTTTAGGGTCCTTCTACGGGTTTTTACAACACTAACGGTTTGATCGGGGGTGTGACTTTAAGCTGGAATTCTACCATGGGTACAACTGCATTGATATATCTAGATTCTATGGTTGATTTATATGGGCACCCAATTCTATGTGGGTAATTCTAGTTAATAATCAATGTTATCACTGGAGAAGGGATCCATCACGTGGATGACATTGATGGAGCCAAAAAATATATACTCTTCTGATGGTACCATTTGGTGGGGCAGTTCTTGTGTCTTCAGATTCTATGGTATGTAATGTAATAGTGGAAAATCCAAATTTTCCTTTGGTGCAAGTTTATCTTATTTCACTTGTTTTTCTCCCATCTGATTGGACTTCTTTTTGGGTGTTCGGCCTTTAGAGGATTGTGGGACCGATGATGTTAGTTAGGTTGCATCTAGAGTTATTAGAGGCATAATTGGTTGCTTTATTTTTCTTGGATGATACTGTGGGACAAGTTGATTATTTTCTAAGTCATCAAACTATTGAAATTTCTCCCATTTTTGATAATAATTATTTTCCACTCCCCTTCTTCTTCTAAATCAGTGGTGGAAACATACACCACTTGTGCTGGCGATGGCCCCATCTTGAAATTCTCAGAATCTGTCATATTTTTTAGGAGGTACTTGAAGAAAAAAAGTTACTTGATGTTTTTCACAAATATCAGGTGGAAGGTATAGTAATATAGCTGGTCATCAGAACATACATCATCAGTCCACTTTGGATCGAGAAGCTGAAGTAAGTTTCAATTCATGGAAGCTACAAATTAACCATGGACTTGATCATCCCGGAATTAATACACATTATTTCATCACTACTTGAATTGATTTCTTTTCTCCCCTTTCAACTCGTATTGTCAAGGTTAGGTTATTTACTAAAATCCAAAGGTCCATGAACGATTTGGTGGGGGACTTGGAGCTGGAGATGGTGCAGGGGTGGATTTAACGTGACTAAAGACACTTCAGCTCATCTCGATCTTTTTACTAGGGATGACGGGACAGCCCGAGACTTGAGATTGGTCACTTTTAAGGAATTATATATTGTTTGAGTGATAAAGGATAAGTCCCACAATACAACTGTATACTTCACCCCAATGAGTGGTGTTCGCAGCTCATCACGAAGGTTGTCGATGCACATGGACAACATCTCATCTTGGGGGAGTGGCTGGTTCACAGATAAATTTAGACCCTTCTATCTAGAAATGAAGTTTAAAACACTATTTTTCTATCACTATTTGTAGTTCATGAGTTCACCGATTGTTGATTTTGGAAACGTTGAATTGAACTAGAACAGGAACTAGAGCCCGAGATCTTCCCACCATGTTATTGAATTAGATAGAAAGATGTCATACCACACAATGTTTGAAACTTACAGAGTTCATAAAATGAATCGGAGCTTCATAACATCTTTTTTCTCTAGGATTACCATAATGGGATGAATATAAAATGAGTAGTGCATTTGGTGTTTCTTCAGGTCACCTGATCCGTTGAACACTGGGTGCACAGTTTTCCCAAATTTAAATGGTGGTAGATGGTTTCTTACCTAATCAAGGCAAGGCATCCATTCTGGTTGTATTTAGTAATGATTCCATTTTATTTCTTCCATTTGAGATGTTAATAATTAGATAGAATTTAGGATCCCATCATGATTGTCTTGTTGAACAAGAGCATGAACGGGTGCAGTAGAAGAAATATTGGATCTACTAGCATTGTTGGAACATGAGCTGGATACCCAACTAGTGGAATCCATTGTATACTTCCTTGAATATGTTTGGGTTTCTTTCCTAATCGGGGAAGTCTTAATATCCTTTTATGATTGGTTTTTCGTAAACTAATGATCTCGACGCTTCCTTGAACAAGCTTTCCAGCCTTCCTTCATATATCGGGATGAGCCCATGGGGAATAAATACATATACTAGAAGTGTGTTTTGATGATCCACCTGGGGAAGATGCCCAGTAAGAGAACATTCTCGTATCATCTATGCATTGATTCTTCTTAGTTTTTTCATTTCTTCCTCTTGTTCAGAGAATCTTTCTTAAAGTGTAAGGGAATTGTTTGCATTGGGAGGATGAGGTAGGTTGTATGCAACCTTGTTCTTATTCTTATCCAAATTTGGTATTCTTGAAGAAGGTGACGATGGATTAACTAAGGGATCACCCAAATTTATGGAGGCCCATTGGTTCCGGGTACACAAACCTTAATTCTTGGGGTGGACCACCTATGCAATGGAACCATCTTCTCCTCCTTCCTCATTTAGATTATATTTACTAATGTCTAGTATAATGTCCCCCATGATGTTCACCAATTCATTCTACATTGTAGGTGGCATACTAGATGTTGAATGATACAAGAGCTTCTTGTGTCCTTTATGGGATCTTCTCCTACCATTTTGGGATACCCTTCTGGTATCTTGGAGAAGTGTGACTTGAAGGTAGCTCTTGTATGAACTTTTTGTACACCTCCATCTTAGGGGACATGAATCAAAGGACAAGCTAGAATGAGATACCTCTCTATTTGTCGGTCTTCCCAAACAAGAGCGAACAGACGTCCGTTGGACGGGAATTTGGGGTAAAAATGCACCCAGCCATATGGGATGGGGTTTCTCTTGTTCATTTAAAATCATTTCATGTAATAGATTTATTATTCTCATAAGATAATTTTATGTTAAAATTTATCACAATCCTCTGGTATGGGACTGATCCCTTATTGTTGTGGTTTCTACAACTATTGCTGATATCTTGATCTCATAAATTCCAATGAGTGCACGAGCCAGATATTGTGTCGGGTCTGCACGTGAATTTATTTCTTCTAAGGACACGAAAATTTCTCATTGATTAGCCTCCCATAGGAAAGAACCCTCATGGATGTTCTCAGTTTCATGAATGAATTGTTTTTTATAGTTTTCTATTATCTGACCTGATGATTTTGTGGCATACTTAGGGCCAGTTCAATCCAAGCATGTTGTCTTTCTTAAACTAATACTTCATTTGGCTTCCATCATGGGAAGATGACATTACATGATGCCATTTACAATGGGTTATACTAGACAAGATGTGGGATGATATGTAGTGCTACATTTTCATCCCATATCTGAATATGTACACCAAGAAACATGTTAGTGATGAGGAGACAAAATATGGGAAGTACGTAATGGAAATCCAATTCAAGTTTTTTATTTTTCCTTTCTGATAGCGACTATCATGCAGGCGATAGGGCTTCATGGATGATTAGATGGTTAAGTTCTCAAAATAAATTGATGTGGTCTATTTACCCTTCAAAGGGAATAAATTTCATTATCAACTGGTGGAGAGTTGTCAATACATTAAGGAGAATGTTGTGTATAAATTCTTCCAAAAAAATATTTTAGAATAATAAACTAAGAAGTGGATGTTGTCTAGAACATAACCGGTATGTTTTACCTAGTTTGTTTTCTCCCCACATGAAAAATATTATGTTGTTCTTTTTCAAGGGTTTCCTATACTTTTTTCTCCAACCAAGATGCCTTGTGACGATTTCATGCTGAGTAGCATGGATAGTAGATATTTTATTGATTCATGAATGATGAGTTGGTGGATCAAGGGATGTGCATGGAACCAAGTCATCACTTGGCTGAGAATGAATGTATGTTTTTATTGATAGGGTTTCTAGCTATTCCGAACGTATCCTTCCAAGAACCTTGGAATATGAGGGATTTCACATATTTGAATTGATGGGGGGCGGTCCATCTCTCTGGTATGAATTTTGACTATGTGGAGGGCCTTGGAAACTAGTGTCATGATGGTGTGGACTACCATTGTGGCTTGGTGTCAGACATTAAATCTATTTTTACAGTGTATAACCTAGGGAGGAACTTCAGTGCGAACATAAACAAGGGGTGTATTTTTTTCTGCCCGATGTCATTGAGGGGAGGACCTTCACAATGACTAATATCATAGAGAGGACTAGAGAATATAAGTAGTGAAAAATCTATAGGGGACATTCAGGATGTACTACAATGAGGGGAGGGACTTCTCATTTCATTGTGTCAATATGGTGTGGGACTTCGTAGTGACTACCATCGTGGCGAGGACTACCTTGAAAATTTGGAGTCCAAATGTAGGGAGAATAATATCTATAGAGTATACCCTATATAGGACTATCACGGTGGAATACACCAAATGGTGGACTTTCTTGCAATATGATCATTTGATCAGAATTATGGATACCCTAAAACTCATCATGAGATAGGATATCGTGATCCATTTTTCTGGCCCAAAGAGTATGCCCCCATGGGTGCTCTAGTGAGGACCTTTAAAAATACTGGTAGAAAAATTATGGGGAGGACCTTCGTAAATGCTACTACTACTTCCTTAATTTGGGAATGGATTGTCTGAATAATGAGCCTCTATTGGTAGATGTCTTATGTCATTAGGAACCCCAGCTTCTTGTAGAGAAGAATCATGACTCTGCTCTTCATTTTATAACTGCCTTTGGAACCTTTCATTTTTTAGAACTCTCTTGTGGGCATCCTGGTTTGGCCGCTGTTGATAACATCTTTCATATATATGACCCTATTTGGTTGGTTCCCTTGACGTTTTTAGGATATACCTACATGCATCTTGAGTTCTCGCAGAGATATATGTCTCCCCAAGAGAGGCCACCATGTTGGATCGGAGTACCCCAGTTTGAATAAGTGTTTCTTCCTGATTGGTTTGTACTTGTACCATGCGATATTGTCATCGACCATCCTAGAATGCAGTAGGGATGTATGTCTTCTTCAGAGTAACCATCATACTTTATGGAAGAATCAACCTACCCGAGGAGATGGGATCATGGGCCCACTGCTCACTTTTTTTACTGACGCAATGACATCTTGAAAAGTTTGAAGGATATAGTCTGGAATCGATGTTTGATCCTCCATATTTTCTAGGATTTGATATTATACGCATTTCGATGGAATGGGTATAAATGTTGATTTTGATGTTGGAGAAAGAGTTCGAGCCTGCTATGGTCCTTCATGTGTTTCCAGTGGGTATTAACAGTTCTCATGTACTAGAGAAGAGGATTGAGTCCTCCCATAACTTTAAGCAGGGATAAACTGACTACTTTCTCTAGTTTCCACATTATTTGGCTCGATGGCATTATATTTGCGAGAAGGAGTTTGTTTCTGCTCAGTTTCTACTGTATCTGTCCCACATTCTTGATTTTCATCTACAAGAATTTGACTCTTGTTAGATTTTCTTGCCACTATATTTGGTTTGTGGGCTTGATATTGGCTGGTTGGAATTTTCATCTTCATGTTTATTACCACCATATTTTATTGGTGGGTTTCATATACATTTTCAGTGTGGGATGACTGCCCATAGTTTTAAAGCCTATTTAGATGGCGGGATTGGAATGAATCAGTAGGAATTTATGAAATATTGTTGCTGTTTGTTGTTATATTTTGATGAAGTTCTTATTATGAATTAGTAGTGATTTTCATCTGCCTATAATTTTCCACACTGTCTATGCGGTGGGACAAGCAAGAATGGGCATAAATGTACAATTTCTCATACTATGCTACCCTATTTTTGTGGTGGGATTCATAGGAGTGATCAGGGATATGTATATTCTCATAGATTTCTGATGTATTTTCATGGAGGGATTTAAAAGAGGAGTCAAAGTTGTATGTCTACCAGTGATATGCATTATTTTTTGTACGATGGATCTCTTTCATAGGATAATGGGTAAAGACTTTCTTCTGATTTTTTGTTCACCACCCTTGAAGGGAATCCTGAGCATCCCATGTCAATTGGACTTCAATAGGTTCTGTAGGCATGATATCCTCTTAAGAGTGTGGATATTGGGTTGTATTCCACTGGGGGTGATGTCCTCCAAAAAAAGTCCTCGAGTAGGGTTCATCTGCAGCTGGGATGAAATCATTGGTGTTGAATTCATCTACCTTGCTGAGATAAAAAAGGTATTTATTGTCATGTTTTGAGGATAGGATCCAAAAATGGGTTGAGATGTCCAGTGGAGTTGTCCTATGCTAGATTCCCAGCTGCTACTAAAGAATTGGTTGTTGAGATTTATCTGATTTGAGAGCCTGCATTGCAGCCTCCATCATGGGTAGAGTACCATTTTAGTGGCACTATTTGATCAGCATGTTTGAAACCCATCATCGAGGTTGATAGCTAGGTGATCAAGTCATATTCATTGTTGTGGAAATAACTGCCTGGACTGGGTAGTATATCCTTTTTATGTTGCGAGGGAGGTGCCTTATTTTCATGACCCCATCATGCGATTGTAGAGGGTTAAGTGTTCATGAAATCAAATCATGTTTGGAACAAGGTCCTCAGATGGTCTCTAACACGTTTATTCATGGATCCAAAAACACCTAATGACCCTTGTATCCATGATTCATGGACCTAATTCCGAAGGAAGGCACATGCTGGATGATGATTTAGCCAATGACACTGAAGTACTGAATTGGTTAAGAGGATGGGAGGTCAGGATAATCACACCCTTTTGGGGGGAATTATTTCCTACTTCCGGACTCTCTTATATATTTCGGTAATGTTCATACATTTTTGAATCCCTGTTTATTTCCCAAGAATGTGTCTGCAGGTTAACCCTGGGTATAAAGATTAACCATATATATGCATGGGTCAATAATTACAGATACAATAGTAGTTTAAGTTGTACGATGAGGTTCTTTGGAGTTTATTGGATTCCATGGTGGATAAAATTTGTTTCACAATCGGTATCCAACCCATAATATGGAATTCATACACATCTGTGGGAGTGGAATCAAAACCCACATAGTTCAGCGCTACTTAACTAGACGAATCCTCTTTTAAGGTCTTACAAAGGGGATCCATCCATGTAGTTTAAGGTCATGAAGCTAGGAAATCGAGGAAGAAGATGCATAGTCAAGGTTTCATGTAAGACATATAGTGATGTGGCTCATGATGATCAGAAGAGGCATGATCTCCTGGGTGGATATGGCCCCATCAGAGATATGGCCTAGTGAACAATAAGGTGATTTGGATATTGGGTTTGGACCTCTAGGAGGATCCCAACATATCCCAATTAGTTTGGAATCAATTCCCTCATAGTTCAGTTTATGTCTTGGATTATACCAGAGAGGAGGCCCTATTCGTGGGTGGAATTCTTAGGGTTTAAATGTCAAAATGGACCCCCTTTGAGCTCGTACATTTTGATAGGAATCCTATGTATTCTATTTTGGGTAGGAATTAAAGTTCTCATAGTTAATTTTGGTGGGGCTTACATGTGGAAGCTCCCCACTTCAGGGGATATTGTTGGAACATTCATCGTAGAAGATGCATTTATAGAAGAGACACATCGTGGCTTATACTTAAATAAGATGCCTTAATGAGTTAAGGGGAATTTTATTGGGACTGAATTTTGAGGATAATGTCCCTTGAGCTCGATCCTTAGGCAGATGTCCTATGTATCCTGAAAAAAGTTGTAATCCAAGTTCTAATCATTTATTGTAATAAAATATGGATGTTATGATCATCATTAACCTCTAAGATCATGTAAGCCATGATCAGTGTGAGAAATATGATGAAACAGTAGATCCAACAGACCACACCCCTTCTATTCTCCTCTAATGGGAAAGAATGATGACAGAGGAAGTGGTCAGCGTGATGACTGGATGAGAGATTGATAGGGGATTTGAATGTGCCAACTCTCAACATTGTTTATATCCAGAATAGTCATCTTGGAAGTCTATCTAGACCTGTTCCAGGCTGAACCTAATAGGTGAAAGAGTTCCAACTCCAATAGATAGTCTATTGGGTCACATTAAGGTGGTACCCTAAATATGGTTCTGGGAAAGGGGAGAAGCATCAATCCTCACAAAGAGGAAAGGCGGGCATGATTCCTTTGACTTACCACTATTCCTCATTGAATGGAAATGCTAGTGATTACACTTTATCCCTAGAACAAGGGCATACATGTGAGTATTACAATGATATACCCTAGGTTACCAAGGGAATGTATACTTTGAAACACTACAAGGGCTTGTGCAATTGTAGAGATGACCTACATCTCTATGCTTACCATAGGTATGTAGACATAGAAGGGTGCGCTGATGCGCTGGATAGACTATTCATATGGGTCCGGTGGCTTTGGAGGAGGTTTTGCCCTGATGCCTTTGAACTGGTTTATGGAGGATCTAGGGAGAGTGTGATGAGTATAGAAGGAGATGATCATAACCGAAAGGTGGAATTCCTGAAGGAACCTTCTTCCACGTACTTTTTCTTCATGTGGGATGGGGATACCTTCGCATAGCGTATTGCAATGTGGGTAGAGGGATCATCTATGTATCGATGTGGTATTCATACCTGGGTGTGGTCCTTATACTATAGTGGTACATATCTTAAGGTTCGGTTCATATACCGTGGTGGTATGTGGTGCTGGAGTCCATTAGTGTGGCAGAACGCTACCCGGGGAAGAGTTTCGTTCACATTGTGATGTGTTATGTGGTACGCCAAATTGAATAAGGGGAATTGGTCCTATAGTTCATGGGAAGTTCATCTGCAAAGGGAGTATGTTTCACGGTTCACTAATTTGGTTCTCAGTTTTCCAATATTTTTATGCTTCATTTTTTAGGGTTCATGGCTGGTTTATACCTGCTGCAAACTGTTCGCAATTCCATACTTCATCGATAATTTTTCTTCAATGTCCTCCATCTATGAACTCCAAGATCTCTGAGAATCTGACACCTTCAGTTAACCTTGTAAACCCGATTATAGAGTGTTGGGGAAGATATATATTTGCGTCATGATAAACCATCTATGGAAGCCCATTAGGAAATTTCCAGACCCTTTCATGACTCGGTCAATAGAGATTTTTAGGGCCGCAGTTCACAGTAGTGGAAATATTTGTTGTGATCCCACAAATGAAGTAGTTCAAGGGATTTCATCAGCCTTGACTTGTCTGTGAACTATTTTTTAGGCATGATGTGTGGGGAGTACAACTCAGTTACATTTTCTCCAATAACATGTGTAACAGCCCAAGATTTTATAAAAAAATATATTCTTTTTAATTTTATTAATGTCTTGTGTTGTACGCTACACCAAAAGGAGCTTGCACAACACACATCCTTGACTTGCCTTGCATTACACGCAATCGCGACCTTCCTCGATAGCGTGTGTAGTACGCAATACCGAGTTTCACTAAACAACGATATGCTATAAAAATATTATTAAAACTAGCCGTAATGAATAGTAATAACCACTTTTTGAAATCCAGTAAATCTTATTTTTCAAAATGAACTTTATTTTTGGATTCGGAGTATCGAATTTAGCCTAAGGTGAAATTTTGGTACTTTTCGGATAACTTTCATATTCTGATAAATAGTGAAAATTACTAAATTATAATTAAAAACAACCTTTTTAATCGAAATAATTAATAGTGATAAATCATTAATTTGAGTGGTTTTAAAGTATATTTAGAATATATTTTTAAAATTTAATACAATTTTGGTCATTGGATGTAATTTCACATTTAAACTAGACATAAACAAGTGTCAATCTTTTGATAGATATTGTTTCTTAAAAACACGCTATTTGTTTTAACAGCGGGATTTAATTATAAAATTAATTAATGAAACTTTTATGTTATGAATTTGGTAAAATAGACTTCATTTTTGAATTCGGAATATGAAATATAGCTTGGGATGAAATTTTGGCATTGTTCTGAAAAACATCAATTTTTGATGAATAGTGAAACTACTAAGTGGTAGGTTAAAAACTGAATTTTTGCATAAAACTTAATTTTACCGCTTCTGTGAATGGAATTTCGAAAATCCGAGAGACACGGTTAATATCAAGGACTAAAATGTGGTTCAATGAGATGAAAATAATTTTTTGGTGAATAGTAACTTTTTACTTTTTTACCACGGTTAATAGTAAATAAGGTAACTAAGGGTAAATATGATATTAATATTACCCTAACACATGTCCTAATTCTATTGGACAAGTGTAATTCGACCAAAAACAAACTTAGGAATAAAATATGACCATTTAGGCCCACTTGGATTAGATTAGGACATTTATTATTAATTTATTTAAAGAAGGGTTAAAATAGTTAAAATCAAAGTTTAATAAGTAAATCATTTTTAATATGGGGTTATACATAAGATAAATTCGACTATAAATATTCATTAGAAAGCTAAAAAGATTTCCTACATGATGGTATTTTATTTTTAATTTTTAGACATCAAGTAATTTAATTTATTTATGACCCAAAGATGATGCAGTAATTATCTTATTAATGAAATATTGACATAATTGATAATATAAATACCAAAATAAATGTAATTTAAGACTTTTTATGAATTCCACTAATTTTATAGGTTACTATGATATATTAATGTTGATTTAATCAACTTGGTTCGAACATATAATTCTGTTATGACTTTCACAAAAATCATATATCAAATAGTGTCAAAATTGACACAAAATAGTTTTTAAATCAAATATTATATTATTAATTGTTATTTTATTCCTAAAAATATAAGGTTCGGCCAAATGACTTAGATAAGGATATATGTATTAATAATATACAATTTGGGGTTAGTTTGGCATGTTATAGTAAGTTTATTAACCATATAGTGAAAGAAAACAAAAAGACACGGTAAAAGTTAAATTATTTAACTTAGAGTTAAATTTAATTGATAAGGTTAAAATAATACCCTAAACTTGTCTAAATCCTATTGGTTGATAGGATTTCTACCCAGCCCCACTTTAGCTTCGAAATAAGACCCTTTGGAACCATTATAAACCGATTTTGACTTTAATATAAAATAATATTTTGAGATATTCCTAAGGTGCCCCTCTCCTCCCCTATAAAAGGACACCTCCTCCCCCTCCTCCTCACACCAATTTGAGCACTCAAGCTCGGACAACCCCTGCCAATTTCTCCTCTCCACTTCCCTAGAAACATCCTAGAGGTTCTGGTCTTCCTCAAAGACCAATTTTAGTGCCCTAAGAGGAGGTCTCAAAGAGGCACTTCAAAGGAGAGGTAATTACCGTTACCAATTCTTTCATCTTTATTTCTTCTTCCACTTCTTCTTCTTAGGTTGTTTCATTATGAAGTAATAACACCAGTATCACTCATATACTGATATGTTATTATAAGTATGAAACAACCCTATTTCACCATCTATCCATCCTACGGAAAAATAAATCACCGCGCGTGCGTACGTACGGAATACCGTCTCCACGCCGTGGTGTAATCTATTTTCCACCACCACCTTACATGGATGGGTATAATGGTGTAAAGAATAACTATACATAGTTATTACAACATCATATTGATTCTGATATATTGTATAATCCACTCCAATTCAATTCAATATTTATAGAAATGATATCATCGCTCGTGCGTACGTACGGAATACCGTCTCCACGACGCGATGAGATTCATTCTACATGTTAACCATTTAAGAATGATTATAATGTATATATAAGAAATAATAATGAAATATATGACATTATAAAGCTACTGGATTTATGTATATATATACATATGTATGTCATCTACTTACTTCCATTTCAAGACAATAAGGAAAGGAAAACAGCGTTCATGCGTACGTACGGACTACCGTCTCCATGAACGGTGTTTTTCATTTTATTTATCTACCTATTATATATATATATATACTGAATATATATGATATATAAATCATATTTTATATTCTGGAATTGAGTAAATCATGATATAAGTAATAATGATGTCAAGAACAACAAGTCAAAACACCTACGATAAATGAAACGATTTTACCCAAAACGCTTCTTTAACATGGAATTTACAAAAGAACGGGTAATATAATGTCATAAGTGAACCATATATGATATCGTAACAATGAATATGATTCTGTAATAAGTCAATAACATGATTTAAATCATTATACAGGAGGTTCGGACACTTACAAAGCAAGTCGGACCTAAGGTAAGGGAAATATCACAATCTCATTTTTATCCGAGATTGTTTATTCGTAAGTATTTACTGGGGTGTATTTTATCATCCACATCCATGTTCCCTCAATATGTAATATTATTTCCATCCACCTACAATTGTTTAAATCCAATTTTACCCTTCTATGAGTTTTTAGTAAAGGATATGAAAGGAATCTTTTTTTGTTTTTCGTACGAGGTACTCTTTGACTTTTCCGACAAAAGTACGAAGAATGTTTTTTTTAACTTATACGGCACGAACAGATTTATACTATTTTATAAAGCCTTATTTTCATGAAGCTTCCTCTAAATGTTTTCATGACTATTTTCAATAAAATCTCTTTCTTTTAAAATTGCATGATGTTTTGTGAAAAGAAATTGATTTTGAAGAAGAAAGGATATTTTCCTCAAGAATTCAATTCAAGTGTTTTATCAAAATTATTTTCCATCTAAGATAATAAAGGGTTCTGTTTCTATCCATATTTTTACATTGATTTGACTATGTTGTGATGGAATTATGTTTATGAATTACTTTATCTTATATGAATTGATTTATGATGTCATGATGTTTCAAGAATCCCATTTTTGTTACATGTGTTATGCGATGATGTATGTTTTATGATTATGTGGCACACATAAGAAAGGATTCATTATAAGATGGGTGGGACCTATATATTCCTCCAATGCATTGGGTAATGATTTTATATCTCATGAGATAGACATGGCTGGAACGGAAGGTTATTTCGGTTCAGTGATACAGGACTGAAATGAGGAGTGAACTCGGTTCAGAAAGGGACTTTGTCCACTAAGATAGTCTTGGAAATGAGTCATGACTAACAAGAAATGATTTTCCATGATTATGTGTGCATGCCACAAAGTTTCAAGTTTTATGATATGATTATGGGGATCTCATTTTCACTTCTATGATTTGTTCCATGTTAAGATATTATGCTCTCTTTTACAGGTTAAGATTTCCAAAAGCTATGTTCTTATGTATATGATGTGATTGATATTTCTTTTGTTTACCCTTACTGAGCATTTGAGCTCACCCTTTTATGTTTTCTTTTCCCCAGGATATAAAGAAAGGTTTTTAGGTAAAAAAAGGGAAGATCTTTATGGGAGATATTGAAGATCTTTCACCACGATTAGAAGATTACGTTCCGAGTTTCCAAAGACACTAAACTATTACGATCCTTGTGTGTGTGTTTTTGTTATGTACTAAGTATTCCGCAAAAGTAATGTAATGTTCATGTACGTTAGGCTTCGGGTCTCTACAGTTGGTATCAGAGGAAAGGTTTAGTCAACCTTTGGAAACTAGGACGCGAAAACGTTAGTAAGATCCCTAGAGATATTTCTAAGGTATGTCTAGGGATGCCCCTAAGGATAAGTATACGTATAGGATATAGTTATAGAACTATGGTAACGATATTAGATGAAACCAAAGATGATAGATATTTAAGTTACTCCCCCTTTATTACGATTTTTGCATCTAACACTATTCTGTTTGGGTTTTAGAAAATGGCTGGAAACAAGATGATTCACAATAATGGAGGATATGATGGACAATGGAATGATATTATTCATGAGCAACCAAATGAAATGGGATTTGGATGTCCAAACATCATTATTATGCCGAATCAGCAATCTCACAACATGATCAATAAAGTAAAATTTGGTAAGTTTCCTGACTCGACTAATAAGAGAAAGATGGAGTTCCATGATGATCATAGAGGAACGAAAGTTCAATTTCCCCTATGTAAATCATGTGGGAAGAGGCATCAAGGAGAATATTTCAAAGGAATTGGAAGATGCTTTGGGTGTGGAAAAGAAGGACACAAAGTAAGTAAGTGCAAAGGAAAAGGGTCGGTCAACACCATGGATGAAGATAATGGTATTGCTACGACATCAAAAATGGTTAAGTGTTTTAAATGTGGAATGTATGGGCATTATGCAAACAAATGCCCTAAGGGAAAGACTCATGAAGGGAATCAGTATGGTCATATGGGTAGTATTTATGTGGATGATGATGAAGAGACTACAAATGATATGTGAGATGAAAGAATTTTTGAAGCTCGGTCAATGGTTTAAGAATGTAGTGGAATGATTACATGTTTATCATGTGTAATGTTGTATAAGTAATCTCATGATACTGTAGAATAAAGAGACATGTAAGGATTGTTACACTATTGTCTGATTAATGTTACCAGTATCCATGAAAGGTTATTTTTGGAATGTAGATGATATGCGCATAATGAAGGGATAAGGAGAAAATTAAATGTTTGATAGTATTCATGAGCTCATGATTGATATAAGGACTAAGTGATATCATGGATTGAGTATATAGAATTTTGAGGATTTTGGTATGTGGAAGGTGTTAAATTTAAACTGCATTCATGTTTTCACTAGGGTATTCAAGAGAATACATGATTAAGGACTTTGAATGTTTGGAATGTGACCAACAAGACATATCTTATGATATATGGGGATCTCTGGTAATCGTTTTCACTATGTTATGAGAATGGACTGCAGTATTATGGATAAGCCTAAAGATTGGAATGGATTATGTCGGACATAAGTTAGTATTATTTAAGGATAGAAGTTTTTTTTCGATATTATTGATGGGATGTTATAGTAATGTAGTTTTAGAAAAAGGGACAACCTGCAGGACGGGCGACAGCCCATCGCTTCGGACAAGGCTGTAGGAATCGAACCCACAACCGAGGTGCGACTGGCCTTTATCGCCTACCACTGACCTACAAGAAGTCCCTGTTTAGTAGAAACTAGTTTTATTATATTAAGCAGTATGATATATGAAGTATAAGTCCATTTTAGGAACTATATATGATTAATCTCACTATAGAATGACTTATGTATATTTAATAACTTTTGCTTACCTTTTGTTTGAGACAGATGGAATGACCCGTCATTCTATCACATGATCTGCTAACACTTCACGAATAACAAATTCAACTTCATTTATTTAAGAGATGAAGTGGAAATTGTTCAAGGCACGAACAACAGTGATATTGTATCAAAATAAAGTAAGTATTTATTCTAATTCAAATTTTCAACTTTAGGGAAATGATCTTGAAAGCCAAAAATGTTGTCCTAGTGATCTTATACCTGATGAATCAGATGGTACCTTAGATCGTCACAAATTTATGGATTTGTGATTACTGGATTTTCCATAGCCATGTTCTCTACCACTCTCCATCAGAACATGATGGTTAGATTTCTCTTCCATATCCATATTTTCACCTATGTGGAAACCCAGTGATTAGTTTATTTGGGTAATCGTTACATTTCATACTTTAGTTTTTAAAGCCAAGTTTTGGTATTCCCTTTTACGATGTGGGTTTCTATTAAAGAAACTTTCAAATAGTAAACCATTTATAACCCCGACGAATTTCGAGGGCGAAATTCATTTTAAGGGGGGTAGAATGTAACAGCCCAAGATTTTATAAAAAAATATATTCTTTTTAATTTTATTAATGTCTTGTGTTTTACGCTACACCAAAAGGAGCTTGCACAACACACATCCTTGACTTGCCTTGCATTACACGCAATCGCGACCTTCCTCGATAGCGTGTGTAGTACGCAATACCGAGTTTCACTAAACAACGATATGCTATAAAAATATTATTAAAACTAGCCGTAATGAATAGTAATAACCACTTTTTGAAATCCAGTAAATCTTATTTTTCAAAATGAACTTTATTTTTGGATTCGGAGTATCGAATTTAGCCTAAGGTGAAATTTTGGTACTTTTCGGATAACTTTCATATTCTGATGAATAGTGAAAATTACTAAATTATAATTAAAAACAACCTTTTTAATCGAAATAATTAATAGTGATAAATCATTAATTTGAGTGGTTTTAAAGTATATTTAGAATATATTTTTAAAATTTAATACAATGTTGGTCATTGGATGTAATTTCACATTTAAACTAGACATAAACAAGTGTCAATCTTTTGATAGATATTGTTTCTTAAAAACACGCTATTTGTTTTAACAGCGGGATTTAATTATAAAATTAATTAATGAAACTTTTATGTTATGAATTTGGTAAAATAGACTTCATTTTTGAATTCGGAATATGAAATATAGCTTGGGATGAAATTTTGGCATTGTTCTGAAAAACATCAATTTTTGATGAATAGTGAAACTACTAAGTGGTAGGTTAAAAACTGAATTTTTGCATAAAACTTAATTTTACCGCTTCTGTGAATGGAATTTCGAAAATCCGAGAGACACGGTTAATATCAAGGACTAAAATGTGGTTCAATGAGATGAAAATAATTTTTTGGTGAATAGTAACTTTTTACTTTTTTACCACGGTTAATAGTAAATAAGGTAACTAAGGGTAAATATGATATTAATATTACCCTAACACATGTCCTAATTCTATTGGACAAGTGTAATTCGACCAAAAACAAACTTAGGAATAAAATATGACCATTTAGGCCCACTTGGATTAGATTAGGACATTTATTATTAATTTATTTAAAGAAGGGTTAAAATAGTTAAAATCAAAGTTTAATAAGTAAATCATTTTTAATATGCGGTTATACATAAGATAAATTCGACTATAAATATTCATTAGAAAGCTAAAACGATTTCCTACATGATGGTATTTTATTTTTAATTTTTAGACATCAAGTAATTTAATTTATTTATGACACAAAAATGATGCAGTAATTATCTTATTAATGAAATATTGACATAATTGATAATATAAATACCAAAATAAATGTAATTTAAGACTTTTTATGAATTCCACTAATTTTATAGGTTACTATGATATATTAATGTTGATTTAATAAACTTGGTTCGAACATATAATTCTGTTATGACTTTCACAAAAATCATATATCAAATAGTGTCAAAATTGACACAAAATAGTTTTTAAATCAAATATTATATTATTAATTGTTATTTTATTCCTAAAAATCTAAGGTTCGGCCAAATGACTTAGAAAAGGATATATTTATTAATAATATACAATTTGGGGTTTGTTTGGCATGTTATAGTAAGTTTATTAACCATATAGTGAAAGAAAACAAAAAGACACGGTAAAAGTTAAATTATTTAACTTAGAGTTAAATCTAATTGATAAGGTTAAAATAATACCCTAAACTTGTCTAAATCCTATTGGTTGATAGGATTGCGACCCATCCCCACTTTAGCTTCGAAATAAGACCCTTTGGAACCATTATAAACCGATTTTGTCTTTAATATAAAATAATATTTTGAGATATTCCTAAGGTGCCCCTCTCCTCCCCTATAAAAGGACACCTCCTCCCCCTCCTCCTCACACCAATTTGAGCACTCAAGCTCGGCCAAACCCTGCCAATTTATCCTCTCCACTTCCCTAGCAACATCCTAGAGGTTCTGGTCTTCCTCAAAGACCAATTTTAGTGCCCTAAGAGGAGGTCTCAAAGAGGCACTTCAAAGGAGAGGTAATTACCGTTACCAATTCTTTCATCTTTATTTCTTCTTCCACTTCTTCTTCTTAGGTTGTTTCATTATGAAGTAATAACACCAGTATCACTCATATACTGATATGTTATTATAAGTATGAAACAACCCTATTTCACCATCTATCCATCCTACGGAAAAAGAAATCACCGCGCGTGCGTACGTACAGAATACCGTCTCCACGCCGTGGTGTAATCTATTTTCCACCACCACCTCACATGGATGGGTATAATGGTGTAAAGAATAACTATACATAGTTATTACAACATCATATTGATTCTGATATATTGTATAATCCACTCTAATTCAATTCAATATTTATAGAAATGATATCATCGCTCGTGCGTACGTACGGAATACCGTCTCCACGACGCGATGAGATTCATTCTACATGTTAACCATTTAAGAATGATTATAATGTATATATAAGAAATAATAATGAAATATATGACATTATGAATCTACTGGATTTATGTATATATATACATATGTATGTCATCTACTTACTTCCATTTCAAGACAATAAGGAAAGGAAAACAGCGTTCATGCGTACGTACGGACTACCGTCTCCATGAACGGTGTTTTTCATTTTATTTATCTACCTATTATATATATATATATACTGAATATATATGATATATAAATAATATTTTATATTCTGGAATTAAGTAAATCATGATATAAGTAATAATGATGTCAAGAACAACAAGTCAAAACACCTACGATAAGTGAAACGATTTTACCCAAAACGCTTCTTTAACATGGAATTTACAAAAGAACGGGTAATATAATGTCATAAGTGAACCATATATGATATCATAACAATGAATACGATTCTGTAATAAGTCAATAACATGATTTAAATCATTATACAGGAGGTTCGGACACTTACAAAGCAAGTCGGACCTAAGGTAAGGGAAATATCACAATCTCATTTTTATCCGAGATTGTTTATTCGTAAGTATTTACTGGGGTGTATTTTATCATCCACATCCATGTTCCCTCAATATGTAATATTATTTCCATCCAACTACAATTGTTTAAATCCAATTTTACCCTTCTATGAGTTTTTAGTAAAGGATATGAAAGGAATCTTTTTTTGTTTTTCGTACGAGGTACTCTTTGACTTTTGCGACAAAAGTACGAAGAATGTTTTTTTTAACTTATACGGCACGAACAGATTTATACTGTTTTATAAAGCCTTATTTTCATGAAGCTTCCTCTAAATGTTTTCATGACTATTTTCAATAAAATCTCTTTCTTTTAAAATTGCATGATGTTTTGTGAAAAGAAATTGATTTTGAAGAAGAAAGGATATTTTCCTCAAGAATTCAATTCAAGTGTTTTATCAAAATTATTTTCCATATAAGATAATAAAGGGTTCTGTTTCTATCCATATTTTTACATTGATTTGACTATGTTGTGATGGAATTATGTTTATGAATTACTTTATCTTATATGAATTGATTTATGATGTCATGATGTTTCAAGAATCCCATTTTTGTTACATGTGTTATGCGATGATGTATGTTTTATGATTATGTGGCACACATAAGAAAGGATTAATTATAAGATGGGTGGGACCTATATCTCCCTCCAATGCATTGGGTAATGATTTTATATCTCATGAGATAGACATGGCTGGAACGGAAGGTTATTTCGGTTCAGTGATACAGGACTGAAACGAGGAGTGAACTCGGTTCAGAAAGGGACTTTGTCCACTAAGATAGTCTTGGAAATGAGTCATGACTAACAAGAAATGATTTTCCATGATTATGTGTGCATGCCACAAAGTTTCAAGTTTTATGATATGATTATGGGGATCTCATTTTCACTTCTATGATTTGTTCCATGTTAAGATATTATGCTCTCTTTTGCAGGTTAAGATTTCCAAAAGCTATGTTCTTATGTATATGATGTGATTGATATTTCTTTTGTTTACCCTTACTGAGCATTTGAGCTCACCCTTTTATGTTTTCTTTTCCCCAGGATATAAAGAAAGGTTTTTAGGTAAAAAAAAGGGAAGATCTTTATGGGAGATATTGAAGATCTTTCACCACGATTAGAAGATTACGTTCCGAGTTTCCAAAGACACTAAACTATTACGATCCTTGTGTGTGTGTTTTTGTTATGTACTAAGTATTCCGCAAAAGTAATGTAATGCCATGTACGTCAAGATACGGGTCTCTACAACATGGTCCACGAGGGCTATTATCGTTCATCATTTATTCTGCAAACTGCTTGGGTCACTGGAAAATGCCTTGCAAGCCCGTATTTTGAGGGTTGTCCACACACCATTTCTTTCTTGGGTAATACCATCTGAAAACTATTCCTAGAAATCAGTATACATACCACTTTGGTTCTTTTAAAAATTCTATTTCTTCAGTGTTCTTCTCAAATTTTCAATAAAATCTATATCTTATTTCTTCATTAAATTTGTTGGTGCATTTTCCTTCCCTTTGTAAAGTTTCAAGGAAACCACACACCCTTCATGAACATATATAGAATAAGAGATAAATTATGATCAATATAAAATGATGTATAGAACTTGTTTCTTCTATACCAAAACCAGCTATTTCAATTGAATTGTTTATTGATTTATGGATTACATGTGGATACATCTATATGAATCCTCACTAGGATTCCACCTCATAACAAGATCACAACAAGAGTGGAAATGGAATTCTCATCAAGGAAGATTACCATAGAAAACTTAATTTTAATTTAAATTAATTTTACATTAGGTTTATATAATCCATCTATTATATTTGGGGATCATTTTTATAGTTATTTTAATATTTTCATTGATATTAAAAAAAATAAAAACCATACACCAACCCTAACACTTCTACCATTCCAAAAAACAGATTTTTTAAAGCCTGATTATAGTCTAATTTATAATTATTTATAACATATTTGATTGGTTTCATGTGTTGGTTCATGATATTTTCAATTTTTATTTTCTTTCTATGTCCCATAGTCATGATGGTATGTAAATTTGTGTTTGTATGGCCATGAATGAGCCTAAACATGGGTAGAAAATTCAAAAATATCATATGGAGTTTCAATGGTCACTAGCTGCCTAATATATCAACATGACATATAATAGTAAATTATATATTGTTTAAAGGGTTTTTAACCATACAAGGAACACATCTCTTAAATCATAGTTTCTTTTGTGGGTTAGTATGTTTTTTCCATTACACACTACGTATTGACATCCAATAATGAAAATTAGTTTATTGTGACTACACAGAGTATAGATGGTTTGTACAGTTCATGTAACCCCACATGAATTATGTACCATATAATTCATGGAGCATCATGTAACTCAATACAAAAAATCATTAAACACCATCAATTTGTTTCAAACTCATTGATATAGTGATACATGTAATAGATTTTGTGTAGTTAGTTGTACATGTTGTGTGACACATGTCCCTCCAGACTAGGTACACATTGAGTGATTTTCAACATATCATGTCAGTCAACAGGTGAAATCATTAAATTCCAAGTAATTAATACTAATAAAAAATGTGTAATTGTTCATTAAATCACATTCTAGTGGAACATGAGACAAATATTAATTTTATTTTGTATGGTCATACACACTGCATAGACTTTGTGGTTTGACTAGAGGTAACAACACACCCTATATATCAGGGAATACTATATAGACCTATATGTTGTTTAATATTTAGTAAATATAATATATTACAAATTTTATATTAAATTTCATCAATAGATTTTATATTACACTAACAGTACTCGACTTGTGACCTATGAAGTACACGTTGTGTACTAAATTATTTTAAATTATTAAAAAAAATAAATTCCTTTAATAAATAATTGATATGATTATTAAAATTAATTAAGGATTTTTTTGGAACAAATTAAAATAAATAATTAATATTTTAATTTAATTATTAATATATTAATTCAGGTTAATTATTTGAAATGAATGTTATCAAAAATAAATTGTGTTTTCCTTACATGTTGTGAATGATCATGAGATTTGATCGCTCTATATATGTATTGGAATTATAATTTAATTTAATTAAATATTTCATGGTTTATTATATCAAAATTATTGTTACATTAATTATTATGATATAAAAATCATCCTTCCCTCCTTACTTATGTATTAGAATGTGTGTCCATGGATTATATTATGTGACCCTATAACCCAAGCAACCCTCACCAACGTGTGAGTATGAATTTGAAAAGGATAGAGTTCCCAACTAGTGGAGGTGGTATAAAAGGAAAATAGATATGGATTCAAAAAATAAGATACATAAGATAATGGAAAAATGCTACAAATAACTCCATGTAATGCATAATAGAGTTATTTCCCCTATGGTTAATCGTGGTTCATCACCGCACGATAAACCAACGTTTAGATAAGCCCAAGTGACCATTTCTCATATTCTTTTATTTTATCCATGCATGGCTATTTTATTATTTATGTGAATAATATTTTCTATATATGATTAAACATTCCCATATATTATATATAAATTAACAATAACACTTAAATGAAAAAAATAATGAGTATAATTTTATTTTATCTAGTTTAGTCGATTAATTGTGAAAATTCCAAGTAATTTAATAAACAACATATAATATAAGATAACTTATACAAGGTAAAATATATATTCATAAATTATTTCATCAAGAATTGTGAAATATTACATATTTTTCACATAATCAAATAAATAATGTAAAGAATTAAATTAATAAAATTTATTCATATGTTGTGAAAACCCATATAATAAAATATGCATTCATTAAACAGATTCCATTTTTTAAGTAAGGATATAGCTATAATTAATGTGTAATTCTAGCCATAGTTTAGGGTACATGGAATAATTGGGAATTCATAATAAATATTGAAGGTCTATATAAGAGGATATGTATAAAGGGTAACAACCATAGTACACTTAATCGATTTCAAGGTAAGTATTAAGGAAATACGAGTATAAGATTTTTGTTTCCAATAGGCCACTTTAAATTTCTAGGACTTGTAGGATAAATTTTTCAAAATAAGATACCTATATACCACTAATAAATTTTTATTTTTAGAGTCTGAGTTATGAGAAGGGTAATGGATTTGTGCACATTGGAAGTCTCCATTGATAGTATGACTAACCAGAAATTTAGTCATAAATCATGTGTAATTGTTGTCTCATAAGATCAAAAAAAGTTCAAATGAAAATATTATATTTCTTGTCTAGATTAAATATTTCATAACCAAACGCAAAGGATCTTCTTATATAATTTATAATAAATTATAACAAAATATTGACTTACCTAATCTTGTAATTATTCATTAATTGATGATCAAGTAGAAAATATTTTGTCACACCATCATTTCACTGTAAGAGCATAGTATAGATTCCAAACAGAGGTGATCCTCACATGAAACACAATCACTAATGATGTTGTAGAATCACTGGGTGCTCACATGATCAATCCTGATCACTTGCATTGTCCGTGATTGATCGTAGTGGAATTATACTTGAGGGAGGAAGAAATTTTGACGATCTTTCATTATATTGATGGAGAGAGGGAGGAGAACACTCAATATCTCTTAATTTCACTCTAGGTATTGAGAGTATCCCACAATATCCATTTTACAAAACTAATTGTTTTTTGGAAATAAATATAATAAGATATTTATTATGGCAGCTTGAGTGTTGCAAAAATTACACACTAGACCCTTTACAAATTTATAATTATTAATTGACCCCATGTCTAACAATAATAATTATAATACATTCATTATTATTAATCACATGACATTTATAAAACATTTACAAATTTTTAAATAAATATATTTTATATTATTTCCAATTGGATGATTAAACTCAATATAAATTACATCAGCGGCCTTTAATGATCCATGAATAATGATTATTTAATACAAAAAGGTCAATGTGTTATTTTAAAGTATATATAATAAATATTACAATAAAGACATAAAAATAAAAAATTATAATTATTTAAATTACTTAATATTTTGAATAACTTGGGATTAAATTATGGTCATCATGCAAAACCTGAAATAAGTATTGTTACATATAAATTATTAAATTCAATACTTGATGTCAATTAAGATTTTGGATACACTTTGTGTGTGGTCCTATATACCTCTCTCTCATTAGATTTAGGCATAACCACCTTATGTTCAAGATTATCATCCAGAAACATTCCAAGGATAACATAGATAATGATGTTAATCTCACAATAACATCCAACCTCCTTGTAATGATCATCTTGTAATATAATTATCTTTATCGTGATATATATAATCAAGAAGATTTCATTAATGTACTAACAATATCTTTGATCCAAGAAACTTTCATTGAATTTCTGAAATTGAAATCACCTACCAAATACCATTTCCATGGATTTATATAGGATGTTCCATTTACCTCAAAGGGCCAAAGGTATCAACTTTCATTAAAAGAGGAAATACGTATTTGTTTCTCACATTATCCATTAATATAATATCACTCATGACACACCCAATTTATCTTACCTTTACATGACCATATTTCATCATGGTTTTCATTAATATATCAAAGTACATGAGTCATGATATCCATTGGTGGAACTATTAATGTATAGTGATCAATACACACATCCACATATAGGAACATCCAATGAAACATGGAAAAGAGGTTTTCCTATTAATGAGTCAATTATTATAATCACCTATCTTGGATATTAAAAAGTTCAAACACCATGAGATGTAGTCTCAATGTCTTATTATCCTCATACCCTTTATATCATGTATCATTTGTGTCCCATAAAACAATATTATCTGACCATATAACATGTTCCAATAATAATATCATGGAACCTCCTGTTTCTCATAATAGTGGAGAACTATAATGACCTTTTAGTACAAAATATATTCTATAGAAATTATAAGATATATATATCTTGTATAATAATAGTCATTATTTGATATGGAAACTTCTTTAACAAGAAAACAAGTAAAAATGTACTAAAAAAGTTGGTTATTTGGAAACAAATCCAATAGTCTCCAACATTAAATATAGCCAAATGAAAACAACAATCATTCCAATAGCTCTCAAATTATACTCATTCTTGTGTGGAGACAAATCCTTGGTCAAGGGGTCCTCCAAGTTTTCCACTTTAGATGCTCTTTTCAACGCAACATCACTTCATTGAAAAAAAAACCCTAAAGAGATGAAACATATGAAGTATGTTATTTTTTTCATTAGTGTGACCATGAATCCTTAGAGAGAGACACTACAATAGTTTTATCAAAGTAAAGTATGATAGGATATATACTATTATGTACTACATAAAACCCTTAGAATCCAAAATTATTTTGTGGATGTATTAGAATCCATAATATTCTTGGAATCAAGTGTATAATCAGTGATGACTGGATACATTGAACTCTTCTAGGTCATAAATCATCCATTTAGGTAAAAGATATATCTATATTGAAACATTAGATCATTCGAATATACTTGAAATATATCATCTGTATACCCCCTGATTATTGGCTCTTCATCTTATCTATAAACAATGAACATATCATTAGTTCTCATCGAATACTTAAAGATAGTCTTGATAGTAGTCTAATGTTTTCACCTAGATCTACTTGATATATTTTTACCATAATAAAAGTGTAGGAAACATAAAGAATCATACATAACATGGAATACATAATGGATCCTATCCCAATGGTGTAAGGGATCTTACTCTCTCCATCTCTCATTCATCTTATGTCTGAGGAAGAATTTTCTTAGAAATAAGTAAACCATGAAACACCAGAACCAATCCCTTGTTGTATAGTTCCAATCTAAAACAATTTAGTATATATTCAATTTATATACCATGACTTATTCAAAGTAGACTCTTGGATCAATAATTCTTGATCTTGATCCCTGGCATGTAGGTTATTTAAGCTATTTCATTTATGGATAAGTTCATACTCAAGAATTCCTTAAAAATATTTTATGGTACATATATAATTTTAATTTAGTCATATATCATCAATATAAACTATGATGAAAACAATTATACTCCCACTACTTTCTTTAAAATACATGAATATCATTCATTATTAATGAATCTCAATTCCTGTATAGCTTCATCAAATCAAATGTTACAAGACCTGGATGATTTCTTTAATCCAAAATGGTTCTCTATAACTTACATAACTTTGTTTTAATTTCATGGAGTCATAACCCCTTATCAGGTTTTCATATACACATACTCTTGATTGTTGTTCTTAAATAAAATAGTTTTGACATCCATTTTCCAAATCACATAGTCATGGTAAGCTTCTATGGAATGTAAAATTTTGAATGATTTATATATAGAAAAGATTCCATCAATGTCAATATCCTGATATTGTTTAACCCTTTAGACTCTAGTCGTTCTTTATAGATATTTACTTCACCTCCCATTGTCTAGTTTCCTCTTGAATACACATTTACACCCAATGGGTTTTGCATCAACTAGTGGATTAAAAAAATTAAAACTTGGTTTTGATACATAGAATATAACAAAAAATTCATGGATTCTTCCCATCATATATATTCTTATCTCTCTACTTCATCCCTATAATAGAGAGGATTTTCATTGTCAACCAATAATGAGTCGCCATCATCATTAACTGGAACACCATATCTCTCTGGTTCTCTTACTTCTCTAAAGCTTTAATATATTACTTGAGTGTCATGACAAATATCTTCCATAAGGAACTATGTAATCTATTCTTGTACCAACTCTTATATATCATGAGAATCAACTTAATTGAATTAAATATCTCCCTCACTATCCTCCTTGAATATTTCCTCCCTCTCAATAAAGACATACTATCTTGTCATAATCAGTTTCTTATATGTTGAGTGGTATAGATAGTATCACTTTATTTCATTGGGACAAACTATAAAGATACACATCATTCTGTGGGGTGGGAGTTTGTGTATTGAGTTATACTTAATAAATACCTCATAAACACTTTCCCAAACATGTGATAAAATGGGTTTATTTCCACTCTATAACTTGAATAGAATACCATTTTATTCTTTTGTTGGTACTTTATTTAGTAAGTATAATGCTGTTTGTAATCTTTATCCCCAAATTGATAATGTATAGATTGTGACCCATCATCAAAGTTACAATTTCCAACAATGATGGGTTCCTCTTTTCAGTAACACCGTTACACTATAGTGTTTAAGGTGGAGTGAGTTGAGATAAAACTACATAATCCCATGTAAATTCAATAATTTATTGGATTTTATATTCATCGCCTAGATCAAATCAATGTTTCCTTATATTCAATCCAAGGCGATTCTCAACCTCCCTCCACAAATATTTGATTTTCTTAAAGGATTTAGACTTGTACCTCATAATGTAGATATAACCATACCCAATAAATTCATAAGTAAATGCCGGTAAGTATGAGAATCCACCACCAGACTCTACTTGAAAAGGTCCAAACACATCGGTGTGTACCAAATATAGAATCTCTATGTCCATCTCACATTGGCCACAAAATATTGATTTGGTCATACTACCTTATAAATAATCATTATATAATTAAAGTTGATTATTATTAGATGATTCTATGTATACACATTGATAGAGATTTTCTAAATTCTTCTCATTTGCAAGACCAAGATGGTGATAGCATAACTGGGTGTAATGTGAGTTGCTCGTATTTGTTCCACTATTTATTATAATTATTTGGCATTCATAATTTAGTACATAAATACTATTATTCAATTTTTCAATATCATAACATAAGATATCTTTATAAAAGTATCAACTTTATTTCATAATATGAAAATAAATTCATCTATAAATAAAAATAAATATCAATAATGTTTTTATTGACACTAGAAACATAATAAGGAATCATTAAAACAAACATCAATCACACCAAAAAATGTGAGATGACAGTTTCTAATGACTAGAGCAGTCAACCATTCCTTATTGGGAGTATGTAGATCCAATACGTGTATGGTAATCTTCCGAAGTCAACATTATTCTGTTATTGGGATACACATGTGAGAACAATAGCGAGTATCTAATACCCGAATTATATGCATTGGAATATTACACTCAATAATGATTGCACGTATATCCTTCTCATACTTATTTGGTTGGGTGAAATTCATATTCTAGTGTTTGTGTTTGTGACATGAAAAACATACCTTCTCTAGTTCCATTCCATGACATTGGGTCTTCTTATTATTATAAGTATATAGTTTTTGATTTTTAGACATGGAATGAGTTGTTATCCACATTTCATTATTCATATTATTCTTATTCATCACATAGAAAGTACATTTATCATGCCCCATGATTTAACAACTCGGTGTATAATGTTATGAATTTAATATAGTGTCTTCTCATTATTTCTCATATTATAATTCACATTAAAACTATAGATATTTTTTCATAGTGAGGATATAATGAGATCTATGTGAATCTCATTAGGGATATTAAAATGGGTGATGTCTAGGATCTCAATGTATCCAATAATCTTGAATACATGTGGACCATATTGTGATGACCATCTAAGAATGCACATAAATAGTGCATTGGAGATCTCATATCTCTCTAATCTCGCATTCTCTTAAACAAGATACTTTGGGTGAAAAATGATTCCTCGCACATCTATATCCTCATTTTTTAGACGAACACTAGATATTGAAGATAACATGAAAAAATGGGTATCCATAGCATTATTCAGATGCTTTAAAAAGATAAATACTCTTTCCTTGTTACCCTTTTTGGAAATGAACTCAGGAATTGGTTCTTCCAGAATTTAAAATTTCCATTCATGCCATAGTATACTGCACAAGAACCTATACCATTCCTATAAATTCATGATGGTGAAAATGTTATCCATATATATTATGGATTTGGAATGATATTTTTAAAGTTATTTATTTTAAAATTTCTAAAAATTAAGAGAAGATAGTTAATATTTTTTTTCATCAAAAAAATATATTAATAAATTTTAAATTAATTAAATTATGATTAATGACCCACTATTTTTCAATACAAAACAAAAAACACCATAAAGTTGGAAATATATTTTCTCTTATATATTCTAGTGATAAGGATCCAAATTCCATTTCTTGTAACCTAGACTTGGTCCTAACATATTATTTAAATGGTTTTAGGTGGGAATAACCTTCCATGTACATTAACTCACAATTACATGATCCATTGAATGTCACCCAAATAACGAAATCATGTTTTAATATTCCCTAAAACAATGACTCTTAGTTACACCATGTAATTCATGGTTAGTGTGCCCTTAATGTCATCTAAGTTAAGTCAACACAAAACCTCAAGACAAAATTCCCATGATAATTAAATCACCCCAACATAGGTTTCTCAAGAAATTTTAACTATGAGGATTATTCTAACATAAGTAGGGATGCACAATCTGAAATAATATTTTAAATTAGATATTATAATTTTTATGAGTCAATCCTATTCAATTTTTTCGCATGACTTATTAAAAATAGATGGATTTTACTTAAATGATTAACCATGTCTCTTAAAACATTTATACATAATTTTGATATATTTTATTACATCATACATGCTTGTTAATTAATTTATTATGTCATCACACAATATTGACAAAAATAAATAATTAATCATGTAGATAACATAAATAAAATATAAATGGAATGATAATGAGATTCTCTAATGGTTATTTCATCAAGCATATGATAAACTAACCCTCATCCATAGGGTAAAACATGATGAAACATAAATTGGTTAATATTGATGTATTCCACCAAGGATTCTATCTATCCCCTTAATTGACTTCACTATGGATATCTTAATTGGACAACCTCCTCATGCTTGTGTTATCTAACCATAACAAATCGTTTTCTCATGCATATGTGAGGAGGTCTATTGGTTTTCATAAAGGGGGTTTAAATAAAAAACATTGGAAGACACAGCCTGACATATAAAGGAGGGGATGACTCTAAATCTATCAATAATACTTCAATTATAATAAATTTCAAGAAACCAATCTCATACAATGGTTGTTATATTATCATTATCATCAACACATCAATCAATTAGCAAAAATTTGAAATTTATTTACCAATTACATCAATTTTTATTTAATTAAGATAATGCACCAGTAATTAATACAACTAATTAAACTTATACCAATTCAATCCAACCATCCTTCACTCACCATCATATTTAACTTTAACAAAAATTATCTTCATTTAAAAATAATGTAGTATACTAGTGTGATTAGAGGAAATCTTGGGTGTTCTATGAAAAATCATGACACCAAAATTAATTTAATAAATAATTGTTAATATAATGACATGGTGTGTATTATTAAATGAATGGCACATGGAACAAATAATAAATAAGTTTAGTGATATTTTTAATTCTATTTTTCACAAATATTTGAGAACACTGTCAGTAGAAGACTACAAGATGTGTTAAAAATTATTGGGTGTGTAATTTTCTTCTTCCCGTTTCCATAGCACATGCCACGTTACTAGGCATGTTCCCTACCAGTGGAAAACATTGTGGTACCCAACATGTAGTCCAATATACAAAGTACATCACCTTATTCCTTACAACATGTATGTCCCCATGTCATGTATCTAATACACAGATTGCTGGGATACATCGATTTATAGTTTATAAGATGACCAGTACATCAGAGCGTGTAAGGTAATTACACACTATGTAGTTATACATTTCAGGTGAATGTATATTAGGATCTACACACTCATCCTCTTTTACCAGATCCTATATCTAATTAGATAGGGTTTATCCAACTCTATTTTGAGATCCCTATGTGAAATGAAAAAAATACAATATATGCATATAATAAGTACGCAACATGTACTCTGGTTTTATCTAGAGAGAGTCTTTAGAACCTACAGATGGTGAAAATCAAATGCTAATTTGTTTACAACCATTAAAAAATTATTTTTTATTTACTCATGATTAAATAAATAGAATATATGATAATGTCAAATATTAAAACGCATAATTTTAAGTAAAAGAAAATAAAAAATGCAACCAATCAAAAAAAATACAAATACAAATTAGCATGTGACATCTTTGATACCATTTTATTATTTTGAGCACCATAGAAGTTCCCTTTAATAGTAAGAAAAACTCAGATTTGATTCATAAATCATGTGTAATCTTTATTTCACATGTTCAAAAAAACATGTATAAAAAAAGTATATTATTTTACTATATTAAATATTATCGAACCAGAAGTGAAGGATCTTCACATGTAATTTATAATTAATTTATAAAAATATTTATATAATTACCACAATAAGTAATTTCAATTTTGATGATGATCTAGTGGAATAATTCATATCACACAGTCTCTGCATTGTAGAGTCAGAGTGCATAATCCCTCTACCAGTGATCCACATGTACACCACAATCTCTAAATAGTGTCTTACAATTTTTGGGTTCTAGTAAAGATTATCCAAATCATTTTCATTGTTCATGGTTGATCTCAAAAGAATTTTTCTTAGGAAAGGAAAAACTCTAGATGATATCGTTTTGGCTTGATATTGGATGGGAGGGGGTCACCCAAGATCTCCTAATCTCTCTCTAGTGCTTGATAGATTCTTACTTTATCAGTTGTTGAAAACCAATTGAGTTTTTAAAAAGTGATATAACTATATATTTATTATGGATGGTTTAGGGTTGGGAAAATTTAGAATAAACCCTTTCCATTAATTTAATTATTAATTGAACCCACATCTAAAAAATAATAATTACATTATTTTTAATCACTTGACATGTGTAACACCTATAAGAATAAATCTAAATATCATTTATATTATTTCTAATCGAACCATTAAACTTAGTTTTCATTTCCTCATCGACATTTACCCATCCTTGAATAATGACTACTTAATAAATAAATGTCATTACATTATTTTATGATGATTATAATAAATATATCATTCTCCAAACTTGAAAATAAATTTTTCTTATTATTTAACACACTTATTATTCCTAATAACTTATGATCAAATTATGTTAATAAACCAAAACTTAAATAAATATTTTTTATTCTAACATTTTAAATTCAATACTTGAATTTAACTATGATTGCAGTTGCACACAGTGTGTGGCCCACTAGTCCTCTTTTGTAGGGGAATTAGGAATAACTATCTAAATTCTAAGGTTATCATCTAGAAAAATTCTAAGGGTCCCATAAAGAAATAATTTACTATCACAACAGCATCCAATATTCTATAAATATACACCTTGTAATATAATTACATATTCTTTATATCTATAATAAAAAATGATTCATGATGATGTCATCAACCTATATGCTTGATGCCTCATTCATTGACTTTCCAAAATTTAAATCTCTCATTGAACACCATGGCCATGGATTTGTGTTTTTAGTTTCATTTCCATAATAGATCCACAGATATCAACCTTCAGAAAATGAAAAATGGTATAAATCATTTCTCACATTATCCATTAATGGAATATCACTCATGACACACCCAATGTATCTTACCTCACCAAAGTCACCATTCATCATAGTTTTAGTTAATAAACCAATTTTTATAATTAATTATATCCATTAATGATAATCTTACTATCAAAGGATAAATACCCACATTTGCATATTGGAGCATCAAATAACACATCGAAATATGGATTTCTTATTGGCAGTTTTGTTCTCAAAACCTCATATCTAGGATAATATAAATGGATAACACCATGAGAAGGTGTATCAATGCCATATGAGCCTCCTACTCTTGATATATTTTATTATATATGTCCTATCCGACAATATCATCCAACTATATAACAAGTTTAATGTATAATTTCATGGAACCACCCGAGCCTCATCATTGTGGTGAACTCTAATGATATTAATGTGTGACATATATTCTAAAAAAATTATCACATACAAATATCATAGATAAGAAAAATAAAGAAGGTATAAGAAAATATATTTAATAAGAAAAACAAGTAATAAATTACTAAAGAAGTTGGTTCTAGAGAACCAACTCCAACAAAGGAAAATATAGATCATTTCCAGTATAATATATGAGCGATCATATACTGTGCATCAAATAGTGAGTGATAATAGAATTTTTTTAAAATAGAACTATAATTAAGTTATTAATTATTCCATAGCTGGTAATAAATTTAATGTACTACAATATATTTTATTCATTGTAGATAATAGCATGTAACTCGATCACATCATTTTTCCTATGATCTATTGTAAATAAATAGAATCTTCTAATTGGAGTAAGCTATTAATATAATTACTTGAACATGTTCATAATACTTTGAAAAGGGGATAAAGTTTTATTTTTTTAAACTACATGAAATCTTGTTTTTTATGGGACATTTGCGATAGAAATAATTTCCTTCTTAACTATTTCCATAAATAGATATTTTTGGAATTGAAAATTTAATTTATCACAAATATTTTTTATGAGATGCGTTATCATAATGAAATTAGGTTCCATTTCCAAATTACTTGGTGTTAAAACTCTCCAAATATTGGGTAATTATTAATTACAAGATATGTTATATTTTCAAGAAAATTAGTATTCTTAAAATTTAATATTCCTGATGGAATAAGAATGCTCATCCCAATGGATAAATATTTTCAATGGAAAAGTAGTTCCATTGAAATTATTTTGTCAACATAGGGTGATAAAAAAAATATTATGGTATTATATATGACCGATAACCATATAAATCATGAATACTTTTTTGATTTTCATGAAAAAAATTATTGTAAAAACTATTAGTGATAGGAAATTTAGTCATAATTAGTTTGTCTCATCCTTCCTACCTCTGTCAATTTAATTTTCTATTCCTTTGTCTAGTTGTTCCAATATGGACTTTCTTTTAATGGATTTTGAATTGCAATTCAGTTCTATGAGTTGAATTGTAAATTTTTGTTTCAATATTTTAATTATAGTATAAATGAATGTTGCAATGTATTTTTTTAACATTTTATTTAAAAGTTGTTAATTTCATTAAAAGTTTTTATATCCATATATAATTTTATATATAATTTTATTTATTAAAATTTAATAAGATTAGTATATCTCATTATTAATTTTTTCCTTAATTTATTTTCATTGATTGTAAAATGAATATTTTATTTAATGAATACTAAAATTATCATAAATTATAATTTAAACATTACATGATTCAATTATATAATAATTTATAATAATCATAAAATTTTAATTTACTAGTTATAAAAATTAAATTTATATATAAATTTTTGATTAGAGTATGTATAATTTTTTAAAATTAATCTAAAATTTTAAATGTTTATTATATTTATGAAAAATAATAATATTATAAATTATTTAATTTTATAAACATAATTGTTTCTAATTATAGTAGTGAGAAAAGAATTATAATTGTATAATCCTAATTAGTGATTTTGAAAAACTAAAAATGCAATTAGCCAACATTATTAATATGTGATAAATTAAAAAAATAATAACTAAAAGTAAATGTTGGTAACATTTATGAAAAACTAATAAATTATAATTAATAATATATAATAAATACTCATTTATTGTTATATTTTTTTAATTATTAATCATTAATGGACGGATGCACATCCAAGGATAGATCTGTCATCGAGAAAATGGTGATTAGGGTTTCTTTATGGATCTTTTTCATTTTCCTAGATTTCATTTACTGGATGGGAGAAATTCATCAATTGATGTGGCTCAGAGAAAACTATACTTTCCCAAATTTGGTGATTCTTTTAATGTTGGACTTGGAAAGGACACTTCTGATTTTGGAAAACATCGAAGAGCGGTCTGGCCAGCAGGTCATTGTAATGATGATGTGTCTTATCAAACATGTAAGTTATCCTCCTTAATGTTGGGATCTCAGTAATGCATCCTAAAAAATGTAAATAAAACACATATTCATGTAAAAAATTATAAGATCAATGAGATATTTTTTATCTAAAAACTTTCTATTATCACATATATAATGTGACCCTCAGGTTTAGAATCTTGAAGGATAGAGGATCTGGTGAATAAATTTTCTATGTCTTGGGATTCGATGATTTCAAATGTATCCTAATGGGTAGGAGATTTTTTTCATTTAATATTTTTATTTGATGATCGAATGAGGAAATCTTAGGGACTAGGATCAATATCATTAATTCTTGGGATGCTTTATATTCCAGAGTAGAACTCTTACTTTATCCCATTTGAAATTTGGAATTCTAGAACTCATATTTTGGTTTGTGTCTTTGGTATGAATTGGATAATTTAGCATCCCAAATTTCTATTTGATAACACTTCAAAAATAAGAGTTCCGATAAAACTTAATAAGGTAGTATAAGATGTGTGATTTATATATTATTCCGGATTCCTAGTGGATATTGACACTAGAATAAGTTTGATTGAAAAATTGGTTCTATCAAATGATGATGATGATTTCAATCTTTAAATTTTTTATGAATTATTACCTCATTTTTTTAAAAAAAATTTGATTATAGGGAACCCCACTAAAAATTTTCATAAGAAAATAATCTTCTCCATATGATAATTTAAGGGACAGTTGTCTGAGAATTAGAGGAAGAGGACCTTACACAAAAATATACCTACATATGATGTGAATGACTCATTAGTCCAAGTCTCTTTACTAGTGTATATAGGATATGTAGGATTTTGTTCCAATGGAATGACAGGATTGACAGTTCCCAAAATTTATTTTTTCTTTATTCAATGAACAATCCTAGATTTATGCAATAACGAACACTGTGATAAAAAAAATTGGATCAAAAAAAAAAAAATTAATAGAAATCCAGAACTAAGAGGGAGGATCAATATATATTGGTTATTATTAATTAAATTATATAGTAATTATCTCCAATGTTTATTCATTCTTCGTTGAAGTGTTAGGACACAGATTTGTAGTGCACCATCATTTCATTATAGAGATTAAGGGTAGATCTCCTATAGTGGTGATCCACATGTGTTCCATGATTCTCCAGACATTTCCAAATGAGTATCAGTGTTCAAGGATGAAAGATACTTGAACTTTCATCATCCACCTTCGATCACCTTGAGAAAAACCATCAAATCATTCTCCTTGATCTAGTGGGGGAGGATTACTCCCGTTCTTGAGAGAATTCTCAGAGAAGAAAAACATCTCTAGGAATGAGTTGGGTTTTTGAAAAATTTTGGGCACAAATGAATTGGAATCACTTAACTTCTCCTTTTATAATGAGAGAATAATATAACTGGTCATTTATTTCACGAAGGTAACAATAAAATAATTTTCACAAGTGATTTTAATTATTTTATTAATTCAATTGAAACCCTCAAGTCAAATAATATAAGCAATATTATTATTTACTAACGTGTTCTTAACATGTGAGTTATAATTAAATATCATTTAACCAAATAATATTCAATATTATTATTTCTGAAATGACCATAAAACTCGGTCCTCTAATATTCCTCAATATTTATTAATTATTCCGCCCACAATTAATTCTTTCAAAAAACTACTGAAGGAATAAATGTGATCATAAATACATGAATAATTTTTAAACCATGATCGAGAATAATATTTATTCAACTAGTTCAATAACAAAATATTTTACTAAGATCTTGGATACACATAGTGTGTGACCCAATAGGCCTCTTTCTTAGTAAAAAGAGGTAGAGAAGCCTAATGTCTAAGGTTAGCATCTAGAAATACACCAAGGATCCCTTAGATAAAGAAGTTGATGCTGTAATGACATGTCACCTCATATGAAAATTTACAATATAATATAATCCATTTATCACAATATCTATAATCGAGCAGGTTTCATGCCAGTTCCATCATCCTATATGATCGGTATATCTTTCTTTAAATTTCCAAAAATAGAACCTACCTATAGAACACCATGGACATTTATTTATTTTGGAAATATCATTTCCATGAAAGGGCTTGAGATATTGACTTTTATTAGTGAATAGAATAGATAAATCCATTCTTACAATATTCATCAATTCAATATTACTCATGATGCACCCAACGTATCCTAACATTTTGTGAACATCTGTTGTCATTATTTTCATCAATAATCAATGTACGCAACTCCTAAAATCCATTATTAATAATATTATAGTCTAATAAAAAATACACACTTTCATATATTGGAACATACAATGACACTTATAAATGTGGATTTCCTACTATCGGGTCTCGTTCTCATTTTATCCTATTGGATATCACCAAGCGTGTACACCATGAGAAGGTGCCTCAAAGTCCTACAAGTCTCCACCCATGAAAGCCTATATAATTTCTGTCCATAAATTATATCATACAAAGATAGAAAATATATCTAAGAATTGTGTCATAAAACTTTTGGGTTCTCATCGTAATAGGGAACTGCTAGGACCTTTTATTGCGATAGCTACTCTGGGGACATTATCACATACAATGTTATGCAGATGAAAAATCATTATGTGATACTAAGTTAATTGATACTAAAAACCCATGAATATAAGTTATTATAATGTACATATATGTTGGCTATAGGGAACAGACTCTAATAGAATCCCACTTACACTACATAAAACTACCTATAACATTTTGTCCTCTAGATCTCACATGATAATCATGATTATACTAAGATAGGACATTATTCAAGGGGTCCAATATGTTCTCTTTTATGGATACTCTATTTACAGAAACTTCAACCTTATGATGAAAATCCATCAAGAGGAGATACATTCGAAGTATGTGATTTTTCCATTAATGTTTCCTTGGCTATTCTAAAAGATCCATTTCTATATTATTTTCACAATACAATGTGATAGGTTCAATAATGCTTGTTACCACATCAAGGTCTTGGAAAATTTTCAGAATCTAAACTGATTCTTTGGTCATATTAAAAGCTTCTATATACACAGACATTGATATAGAATCAACGACAATTGACTGATTTGAACTCTTCAAACTCACAGCTCCTCCATTGATATAGAAAACATATCTTGATTACATCTTTAGATCATTTTGATATATCTGAAAACTACCATCAGCATACCCTCTGATGAAAATATCCTCATCTCCTCTATAAACCATGATCATATCCTTAGTTCTTCTTAGATACTTAAGGATAGCCGTAACAGTAGTACAATGTTTATATCCTATATATTCTTAATATATGACTTAAATTTTTAGTTCATAAGCAACATCAAGTCTAATAAATAACTTGGAATACATGATTTATATTTTCGCTGAAGTGTATGGGATCTTACTAATTCTATATTTTCTATTATTGTGTTTGGGGAAACATTTTCAAAGAAATATGTAAGCGATGTGACACTTGAAAGAATCCCATTGCATATTGTTCCATAATATATCTATTCAGTATATGGTTTATATATCTACTTCCACTTAGTCCAAGAATCCTCTTGGATCTATCACGAATGATCTTGATCCCTATAATTTAGGATGCTTCACCTAAGTATTTCATAAAGAAGAACTTGTTCAACCAGTCCTTAACTGACTGTAAGACTGGTATATCATTTCCAAAAGTAATATTTCATCAACATATAATACTTTGATAATGAACACATTCCCACTAAACCTTTTGTAAACACCCGACCCACATTCACTTTTAATGAAACCAAATTCTCTAATGTCTTCATCAAATCGAAAGTTCTATAACATGGATGCTTTCTTCAATCCATAAATGGATATCTTAAACATCAAAACCCTTTTGGAATGATCTGGTGTCACAAACCCTTCTGGTTGTATCTTATAGAAATCTTCTAGATGGTTATCATTAAAGAATACAGTTTAGAAATCCATCTTCCAAATCTCATAGTCATGGTAAGATGGTATGGATATTATAATTCTGATTGATTTAAACATTGAAACTGGTGAAAAGGTTTCATCGTAGTCAATTCCTTGACAATTATTTTAACACTTAATAAAATATCCTTACATTATAGGTACTAAATTTTCCATCCATGTCCAGTTTACTCTTAAATACCCAATTACATCCAATAGTATTTACATCAACTAGCACATCAAAAAGAACCCAAACATGGTTATGATACATGGAACCCATCTTAGAATTCATAGATTTTAGCCATCTTGCTATTTTTGAGCTCAATAATTCTTCCTTTTATGATAGAGGTTCATAATTGTCTAACTATAATGAGGCACCATCCTCAGTGACTATAAAACCATATCTCTCTAGTTCCCTTACCTCTCTTAAAATCTTACCCAATACATGTTTTTAAGGAACTAATTCTTCCTTGGGGACATATGGGACAAGTTCCTATACCAAATCTTATATATCTTGAGAATCAACATCATTAAAGTCAATCATTCTACAAATATTCTTTTTATAGATGTGATCCCTCTCAAGAAAGGCATCCTGTCTGGTGACATTCCATTTCTTGTATAAGGGGTTGTATAGGTTTTATCACTTTGTTTCCATGGGATAACCTATAAAGATACACTTCGTACCCAAGGGTGATATTTTTTTATTCATAAATCCTTAACAAATTCATCTCATCCTCATACATTTATATTCTAAAAAATGGTTTTCTTTCCACTTAATAGATCGAAGGGAATTTCCTTTGCCGCTTTAGTTGGTACTCGTTTTAATATGTATGTTATAGTTTATCATGAATATACCCAAATGGATAATTTATTACCTACATGACTCATCAAAAACCTTACCATGTACAACATGGTACGTTTACCCCATTCACTAACACCATTCCACTATAGTATATAAGGTGGAGTGAGTTTACACAGAGTCCAAAACATACATAGCAAGTAAATGAACTATTGGTTACGTTATTTTCCACCATAATCAAATTGAATATTCTTTAACTTCAAACCAAGCTGATTCTCTATTTAATTCATAAATTCTTAGAATTTATCAAAGGACTTAGACTTATACCTCATCAATTAAATATAGCCATATATACTCAAGTCATAAGTAAATGTTATAAAGTAATCTTCTACTACAAATGGTCCACACACATCAGTGTGTACCAATCCTATAAGCTCTATGGATCATTATCCCTATCCACCAAATGTTTTATTAGCCATTTTCCCTTGTAAATAATCATGACATCTATCAAAAGGTTTTATCTCGGTAGAGTCTAAATAACCATCTTTATAGGGCTATGTCTGGAACTTCTCATTTACATGACCGAAAAGGTGATTCCACAATTGGGCGTTATATGAGTCATATAGACCTAATTCATTATCGATTTCTGATACATGGTTTTAATAATTTAGTATATACTGACCATTATTTAAATGTTTCATACCATAACATATTTTGTCCTACTAAAAGAAAGAACTTTTATTTTTAAACTTGAAAATTAATTGATCTGTATCTAAATGTGAAACAAATATTATATTTTTTGTAATAGTTGATACATAATAATAATCATGTAAAACAAAAATAATTCTTATGGGAAGAAAAATGTGGTAGTCACTAAGGGAAAGATCAGCCTACCTCACACCACTACGAGCTCCAAAATCCACCCCATCTCTAGAAATTTTCCAAAATATAAATGGTTCCTAAATTTGAATATAGATGTGAGAACCATAAGATATATATAATACACAATTGGTATAAATGGAAACATTACACTCAATAATGAATACTCATTTAGCTTCCCCTTGTCTCTATGTGAAATCCCTCTTCTAGCAGCCATACTTTCCACATAAAAACATACTTCCTCTATTTCCTTGTCATGCCTTCAGATATTATTATTATTGGTCAGATAATGCTCGAGGGATTTAGACTATTTATAAGTAATGGTCCCCTTTTCCTTTTCCTTCTTCATTCTATTCACTATAAGGACTTCAGGTTTGTCAGACCCCATGTCCTAATCTACTTGGAGAATCATGGTCAGAAGTTATGATAGAATATTCTAATTATTGGTCATTTAATAATTCACAATAAAATTATAAAATCTATTGGTAAGTGGTGAAATCATGAGATCTATATGCAAATCGTCTAGGAATTTAATCCTTACGAATTCCAGGCACTCAATGTAGCTGATAAGCATGACTAAATGAGGCCCAACTAGCACAAAATCTCTAAGAATAGTCAGGAAAAAAGCATTAGAGATATCATATCTCACCTATCTCTCCTTCTCTTGATAGAGATCCCAAAGGTGAGATATCATGATATACGCGTCCATTTACTCATGTTGCTTCAAAATATCTTTGGACATTTATTATAGCCTGAATCACTAAAAATATGTAGCGTCATTTAGATGCTTCTCACACAGAGAGAGCTCTTCATCACTAGCCTCAATTATAGGAACAACTGGTAATGGTTGTTCCAACATGTATAGTTTCCTTTCCTGGAGAAGGATGACCCGTAAACACCTTTTTCACTCCTATAAATTAATGTTTGTGAGATGTTTTTACTTCTTGAGTATAGATCACAATGATATGTTTGATTACATTTTTATGTTGTTTCTACAAATAAGATGACAATAATTTCTATACATTATCTGATAAAATTATAACTAATAAATAAGTATTATATTTATTAGTCTCCAACTATATTATTAAAACACAGTAACCCATAAAATTGGCTTCAGAATATCCTATAACATGGAAATTCATGCTGACATGATCTATATTCCATTGTCATTACCCCAATATTGGTTAGTCAAGAAACTCAAATGGTTTTAGTTAATAATTCCAAATGCCAAAAACATTATGTCAACGTTCCTTGATCTATTGAGTGGACTTTCCAATCTTGAAATCTTAAATTTATATTTCCTCAACCATTGCCTCTTAGTTACACCAAGTCCTTATTTGGCGGTCATCCGCTGATGTTAACCAAGTTAAGTCAACCCAATGCCTCAAATTAGAATTCCCATATAATTGAAATCACCCCAACATTGGATGGTCAAGATCATTGAACTATTGTTTGATTCTAACTGAAGTAATGGAAGGCCATACTGACTTAATATTTTATTGAGGTATTTTATCCTTTATTCATAAATTTCCAATTACTATCCTTTAGCATTATTTTTAATATGAAATTGGATATTATTATGTGATTAACCATGTCTTAGTTATTATTTAGTCATAAGAAATTTTATTTTTGTTCCATCTTGCATGATTGTTAATTAATTAATTATGTGATAACCAAAAAACATTCGTAATGAATAACTGTGTAATTGATAGATTTAAAATAAATGGTATGATAATGATCTTGCCTAAATGGTTAGTTTATCTAGTGGTTGATAAACTAACCATTTTCTTAGGGGAGAAACACCATGAACCATTTAATTTTTGTGTTTACAGCTTCCCACCTGTCCACTTTTGTATCTCCTTGGAATATTTTTACTTCAGATCATAACATGAACCACCTCCACTAGCTTGGGAGCTCTATCCATTACAAATGCTTTTACTCACATGCTGGTGAAGGGAAAAATGTGGCCCACATAAAATAAAGAATGGGAACACATTCCTTATATACTATTGAAGAGAGAAGGTATGCAAGCCCAACATTTAATTTAATCACAAATTAAAAGGAAACCAATCACATAAAAAGTTATGTTCTAGCTCATGATCATCCACATGCTTGAAATGAATTACACCTTTAATAAAACTATAATTAAATTCTTAAATTTATATTATTTAATATAAATAAGGCTCAAATTGATTAATTATTATCTATAATTAATCAATCATTTTATCTTAATCCTTTTCTGAATTTCCTTGAAATTATCATCCATTATAATTTTAAACAAATTAAAATTCATTTAAAATTAAAATTATTCATAAATTTACCTTAGAGGTAACCTAGTAAACACCCATCCAAATCTACTCATCAAGTATTATACTTGTATACACTTTTTAATTTATGACATATTTCATGCATGGATTATCACATACTTTCATGAAATTTACTTAACAGATCATTACATGAATTACATGAAATTTCGGTAACATGTCATGCTTTAATGAACATAGAATTTTAATTGTAATAAAAATTATACATAATATGTAGATCAGAAAATTATAAAGATATTAATGTTTTAATTCTATATAAATTGGTACAAGTACACAGTGTGAAGATCAAAACTACACATTTTGTACAACCTTCACAATCTAATTGAAGTACATTCCTATGAACTCAGTGTATGAGGCATTCCTCGGAATTCATGAAGTACATGGTGAGTCCTATGAACTATAAAAAGTGTTGAATCTGTGTTACATAGTCATCGATTGAAGATTCCAAGTATGGGATACACCACCCAGCCCTAAACCAAAAGTGACTACATGCCATTTCCAGTGAACCACATGATGTGTAGTCTAGCTGGCTGTGTAACAATATGTCCCAGTCAACATGCAGGGTAAGAATTAACTTCTTCATGTTTCTTTAATGCACACAGGTTGAGTAATTTCTGAATTAACTCCTAGTATAATAATCAAAACTATATGGAGTGTAACTCCAGTTACACGGTATGTATTTCTATGTTATTTGTGAAGAATCGTTGGCACCTCCGGATGAGTTCCATGATTTTATTTTCATCATAAAATTGATTATTTCTATGAGATCTTCATGAAATGAAATAGGAAGAAAAATATCTTATAATTTGAATTTAAAAAAATGATTAAACATTAATTGAAAAACTATATTATGAATTCGTAAATCACCAATGAATTTAAATAATTATAATCCTTAATATAACCCCTCTGATACCACTTATAGGTTCCGAGAACAGCAGAATCATGGGAGGGATGAATCCACACGTTTATTTTATCTATATTTAATGAAAAATCTAGGTTCTATGCAATGATGAACACTGTGATCCATAGAATTGAATCCAATAAACAAGACAGAGGAATAGAAACCTGAAAACAAGAGAGAGGATCAACATTAATAATTTATAATTAATTTTATTAAATTTGAATTACCTACAAGGTTTATTCTTTCTTCATTTAGGTTTCCATCCATATATTTGTAGTACATCGTCGCTTTATTGAATAAATCAAGGGTGGATCTCCTCTAGTGGTGATCCATACGTGTTTCAAAAATATCAGAATGTTGTTGAAGGATTCTCTGGGTGCTAGCATGGATGATCCTTCTTCTTGCATCGTCCGCCATTTATATCCATGAGAATATCATCTAAAGCATTCTCCTTGATCTATTGGAGGAGGATCACTCCTAGTATTGAGAGTGTTATTAGAGAAGAAAGAACTCCCTAAGATTTGGATTTTTTTTCTCCAAAATTTTGTTCATAATAGAATTGGTGTCACTTAGAATCCCCTTATCTAATGAGAGAATAATATAACCTGGAATTTATTTTACTAGGGTAGTAATAAAATAAATTTCACAAGTGCCTTTAATTATTTCATTAGTCACAGAAAAACCCCCTGGTCAAATAATAACAACAATATTATTATTAACTGGAATGATATTAAATTGAATGTTACAATTAACTATTTTTTAATCAAATAATATTCAATATTATTATTTCTCACTAGATAATTAAACTTGGTCTGTCAATCCTCCTAAAAATTTATTAACTATTTTTCCCACAATATATTCTCTCAAATAAATAGTGACAGAATAAATGTGACCATGCAAAATTGAATAATTATTAAAGCCTGATTGGGAATAATATTTATTCAACATGTTAAATAGTAAATATTTTAAATAAGATTCTGGATACTCTTAGTGTGTGACCCTCTAGGCCTCTCTCTCACTGGCATTAAGAAGAGAAGCCTAAAGTTTAGAGTTAACATCTAGAAATAATACAATGAACCCATAGAGAAATAATTTAATGCCACAATGACATGACAACTTATATAAACATTTACCATGTTATATATTGTTTTATCACATTATCTCTAATCGAGCAAGTTGCATGGTAGTTCCATCAACCTCTATGCTTGATATCTCTTTGTTTGACTTTCCCAAAATAGAACATTCTTATAGAACACCACGATCATGGATTAACTAAGCCTATATCATTTCCATAAAATGGACTAAGATATAAAAATTTTCTATATAACATAAGGGATAAATCATTCTCGCATTATTCATTAATGGTATTTTATTCATGACATACCCAAATAAGCCTACCTCACTGAGAGCATCAGTCGTCATGGTTTTAAACTGTACATCAAAGTATGAGACTCAAAATAAATATTAATAATAGTTATAAAGTCTAAGGAACAATACACACATACATATATGAAAACATCCAATGACACTAGAAAATGTGGATTTCCTACTGTCAGGCCTCGTTATCATAATATCCTACTAGATATCACCGATGGTGTACACCATGAAAAGGTGCCTCAAAGTCTTATGAGTATCCACCCCTGATATCATGTTTCATTTGTGTCCCTAAAATGATAACATATGGTCATAGAAATTATATCTACAAATAATGTCAAATCACTGCTGTGTTCTCATCATAGAGGAGAACTGCTATGACCTTTTAGTGTGATAGCTAATCTTGGGAAATTATCACATACAATGTTGCGTAGTAGAACAATCATTATTTGAGAAGGATTTTATTCTTATTCAAAAAATATGAATATAAGTTATCATAAAGTACAAAGAAGTTAGTTCTAGGGCCTCATATCCAATATGATCTACCTTGTCTCAAATGGGTTGCTTGGGAATGGAGTTTATTTTGTTGTTGTTAATATTGTGTAGAATGTTTCTAGGGAGATAATAAAGGCTAATCCTATTGGAAAATATGTGGTATTTGATAGTGGTGATGAGATATTTTATTTTAAATATGTTTTATTTGGATCCTATGATTCTAATCATGATGATCATAATTATACTGAATAAGATTGTGAGGCTTAATTAAAAGATGAAATTGTTGTACAACCATTACATGATAGGAAATTACTTTTTTATGAGATAGAAAATGGAAAAAGACACATCACGAGGATGTCTCTTTCTTATCAAATCCATTAAAAGGCGTAATTTTACAGAAAATAATTATAGGGGATTCAAGGAAATAAAAACAAGGTTGGGACTCTCCAACATGAATTGATAACGCATATACCCCTTCTTAGGTGTACGGACCCTTTAAAAACATGAAAACTTCTTATAAATGTTGGTCACATTTATCTAATTCCCCCAGTGTGATGTCACTAGAAGACCATAAAGGGGGTACTCTGAATCCTAGAGCTATTCCAAAAGGTTTTTCCCATGATGAAATTTCTGATTATTTGAAAGGAAGAATAATAGATGTTAGTGTTTTTTCAATCAATGCTCATGTATAATATGAATCCATTGATCATGCACAAGTGTCTTTACAAGAGACCCTTATTAAAGGCAAGAAAATATTTTTGGATGGATAGGCGTTATAATTAGTTATCCATCAAGAATAAAAAATATATGTTCCTCATGTTTAGACTACATAGTTTCAATCCTCTCTAATATAAATTCATGTTGAAAATACATTGTGTAGGAGTAATTTGGTTTTGAGAGTGTGGAGTGGTCTTATCCACCTCATTTTACTAATCTAATGGAAAATATATTTGTATCTTTTCGAAGGTCCTCACATGATGAATGTGATATTTTAGAGAAGGAAAACACGAGTATCATACCTCTGGAGGAGGAGTAATGTGATATTTCAGAGAAAAACAACTCTAGTATCATACACTAAGAGGAGGAGGAATGTGAAAGGCCCATTTAAGGCCTCAATGAGGAGGCTGCATACTTGTTTTTTGACAAATTGAAGTCAATTTTTCTTTGATAGAGCCATTTTTTTGAATTCAATGATTATATAACAGTGTAGAAGTTGTTATCTATAAAAATTAAAGATGGATTTTTATCCAATCCACAAATGGAATTTCAAGATCTATATTGGAAATTTAGGATTTTCTCCACTCTGGGGGATCCTATAAATTGTCATCAGATTAACAAAGGGTCATGACATGGCGAAGAGGTCGAAATCTAAGTGGATGAGAAATATATCCAGGGAATTTTGGATCTAGAGTAACTTTATGGGATTGAATTATTTATTATAATTATTTTCTTATGATGGTGCATTTTATGCCCTCTTTGACTAGCTTCCTTATTTCCTTAATCATTTTCATTTTATTAATAAATTTGGTGGTCAAAGTATTTGATTCCAAATCAATGTATTATCCATCTTGGTATTAATTATTATGGATAATTAGAAATAAAATTATTAGAAAAATAAAAAACTTAAGAAATTGTAACAAGTAGTAAAAAGTTAATAACTAGTAATAATGTGTAATAATCAGTAACTAGTAATAATTGGTAATAATTAATAATTAGAAATAATTGATAATTGGTAAAATTACTACAAATTAGTAAAAAATTTAAAAAATAAAAATAATTAGTAAAAAATATTAAACAATAAATATAATTAGAAATAATTATTATAAAATATTAAAAATTAGTAAAAATTAATGACTGTTTGTAAAATAATAATGCTAAATTTTAATAATTGTTAGTAATTTGAAAAAATAGAAATAAATATTAATAATTTGTAATAAATAGTATTAATTAGTAATAATGTTTAAAGAATATTAATTATTAATTAGTATTATTTAGTAATAATTATAAATAATTGGTCTTAAATAGTCCCTTTTATAAAATTAAGAATTACTAATACTTCATAGGAATTTCTCATATTTTATTCCTCAATTATTACGTTTTATTAGATTCATTGTAATCGATATTTATTATAAAATTTTAATATTTTATTCCTAATTAAATATTTTAAGAATTTTTTTTTGTCTCTAATTTTTTCGATATGCCTTGGATCATTATATAATAACTATTCTTTTATATTGAATTAATCATAACCTATATTACTTAATAATTACACATATTTTATTCTTTAATTATTCTTTCCTATAATGTTAATCATAGGAAATATTCCTTATGAATTATTCATATTTTATTAGTTATTAAACATTAAATGTGTTTTTTTAGTGTTTAATTTTTTGTTTTCCATATGTTCATTCATCAATAATTATTCCTTTCTATCCAATTAATTATAATCAATATTTCGTATGAATTATATATATTTTATTACTTAATTAGTAATATTTTTTAATTAGTTGTAATTAATATTAACTAGGGTTAATTTTTAATAATTAGTTAAAATTCATAATAATTAATTAAAATTATGGAAAATCAAAAATAATTAGTATTTATTTGTAATAATAATTGTTAATTAGTGTAAATTAGCCTTCATTATTTTTAATTATTTATAATTAGACATAATTAACATTAAATAATATTAACTAGTACTAATTGGTGTTACAAATTTTATATATTATTCTAATTATTGTTATTTTTTTGGAAAGCTGTCGACCTAGGAAGTAATCACTAGTTTTTATTATGATATCTTGATTAGACAAATCATTATAGAAATCCAATTGATTAAAATATAAATATTGTTTATATTATGGGTATTTATTATTTTTTTTCTTTTATCATCAAATTCATAATTTTTTCATAAGGGATTATTAATTTTCCTTCTATGAAATGTAACTAAGAATATATAAAATGTTTCACAATGTTAGAGTTTATATATTTCTCTTTTTGTGCCATCATTGTGAACGTAACTAATAAAACATTAAAAATACTTTTTTCCAGATCCATAATGGTTTCAATATTTAGTTAATGAGGTTGTAAATCAATGTTTTCATAAAATAGAAACTTTGGATGATAATTCAAACACCGAATTGTAAACATGTTATTTTTTTGAGTTGTCAAAATCTTATAAGGGTACCTTATATCCTGTATAGAAGATAAAAAAATTTAAAGTTTTTATAAAATGTATGGCTATTATGTCAAATAATTTTATGTATAATAGATATTTTAGTCAAATATTCACTTTGGTTATAGCATTTTTAACAATGGAAAATAAGTTTCTTATAAATTTCAATAAAGGAAAAAAAGTTAGTCATTAATTTGGGTCATATTTATTAGAAGATTCCTGAATTTTTGGATGAATTCATCTTCTGTTATGGTGAATATGAGTGGTTAGATAATTTTCCTACTTGTGGAAATTCATGTTACAAATATGTACAAAAAGGAAAGCTCATATTGTTTTCTATTTACCAGTTGAGTTTTTTCTCACTTACAACAACATTGTAGTTTCTATTTATATTTCAAAACTGAGAAAAATTAATGAAATGAAATGAAACCAATAATTATATCAGAAAAATATTAAATCATCATTGTTATAGAGATTCCAAGAAACACATTTTTCAAGTTAAAATGTCTTCTTCTTCAAAACATAATAACCTGTTGTTAGATCATTCGACTGATGGTTTATTTATTTTTTGGGTTTATGAATGTCAATTTTCTTATTTAACTATCATCATAACATTGTACAACTTACCTTCTTAGATATTGATAAAATATCGAAGATTCTATTTGGTAGTACTAAATCCCAGAAATCTACAGTAGAAAATAAATGTTTATTTGAATACACTGATTAATGAGTTAAATTTAATAGAGTGTAATTTTGGAACTACATATAATATAATACAAAAACATAATATTATAATTAATTTTGAAATAACATGGATATTAATTGACTTTCCATTATCTAACATGTTATCCAGCTAGAGTATAAATGATCCAAAATCATGTTCATAATGAATGATTTAAAACAATAAATGGAATAAGACCTTTTTTCTTCTAACTATCTCCATACATTTCTTCCTATATATCATCCTTTTTGTTGGAATAGAAATAATATTAAAAATGGTACAATTGAATGAGATAGACCTTCAACAATGATATCATATATTCATGTAAAATATATTGTCTTTTCATGTACTCTTATTCTTTTTCGATAAACCATTAAAAAATAAAAATATTTGATTGTGGGGGAGATCAAAATTGGATAAAGTGAGGTGTTTAAAAGGCAATAAATATTGGTCTGATTTTTTGGTTTGTAACATGTTAGATTTCATGAATATTGAGAATAAATATTTAGTTAAAAAATTCTATACCTTGTTGGATACACCTATTAAGACTGATGATATTGTAAAGATAAATATTGATCTTGTTCAAATTTAGATGCTTCCCAAAATTGAGATATTTGAGAATGAAAAATAAAAAAATTAATAAATCCAAAAAAATCTTATGTTGCTTATAAATAAATTCATCTATTATTATGTCAGGTATTATAGATTTTAGGTCACCAGCTGGGTATTCCAATAATTTCAATCATTTTTTCAAGAATGGTTATATTACCGAATTAAAAATGTCATGATTGTCAAATGCTCATATAAATATTATTGTTTCTAGTCCTTGGGGGGTTGTTGAAGATTTCAATTTGGGAAGTTTTGAAGGAATTTTCATACTTATTCAGAGATATTTGTGTATATTGTGTGTTTTTTAATCGATATATGTATGAAGATAACACAATTTCATGGGGGTGAATTGTATGTTTTAGAAAATTTATTTATAAACTTAAAGAAAACTTTTTTTAACAACATTAAACAAATATGTTTCACTAAACCCTCTTCTATAAGGTTAATTAAATATACCTTGGGTTTGATAAAGATGATTATCATAATGAACTAGATAGGCATGTTTACTTGAAATGGATTCTACCTAAAAGAATATAGAATCTTAAATCAGAATTTATATAATAGAGATGTATAATAAGTAACACTCTCTATTTATACTAAATTGCAGCGGAATTAAAGAAATTTTTTATAGAACATGTAGACCAAATGAATTTTTTTAACCCAAATAGAAGGGTATCTGATGAAATTGAACAAAAGTACATTGATTTATACTTTCTATAAAGTTTTTATTACCCGGACCAGGGTAAACCCTCAATATATAATATATCAGATGAAACTTCTGTCTTGTTATCTCTACAAGTCGTAAATTAAACAGGTAATCAGAACCTCTATCTTTCTTTAGTAGAAATCTCATGATCAATGAATCAGACGCATGATGAAAATATTAATGGGATAACCTTACAAGGGTTATTTAAGATTGACACTCTCTTACTAATGCATTTAAATACAAGAGACAAGCAGTTCACACTATAGTATCACCGGATAAATTTACATCACGTAAAAAACACAAAGTTCTAAAGCTATTTAAAAATGATAATGTGACTGGGTCTTTATTGGCTAGGAATGTAGTGGTCGACTTGGTCTCCAACGACCATATTTTTCCTGAAATTTATAGGGACCTATATAGTTGGCACTTACAATGGTCATAAAATAATAGATTAGATGACATCATTTTATCATAAAGAAAAATATCATTAGAAACACTATAATGTAATTAGTATTTAAAATATGCATGAATATGATTATAAGTATAATAATAATAAGTAAATATAGTAACTAATCAGTTTTGAGAAAGATATAAAATCTGGTTCATAAAATAAAGAAAAATAAAATCTATAAATAATGAGAATCAGATTTGATGAAGTATGAGAATAAAATTTGATAACGATGTGGAATCAGATTCGAAAATCTATGAGAATCAGATTTGAGAAACGCTATGAATCAAATTCAAAATTTTTTGTGAATCTGAATTGAGAAACTATGAGAATAAAATTCAAAAATCTAAGTGAATCAGATTTGAGAAACTGTGATGATCAGCTTCTAAAATCTAAGTGATTCAGATTTGAGAAACCGTGAGAATCATATTATAAGTATGAATTCAATTTTAAATGGGGTTTAATTTCTATTTCATAATAGGGAAATGATTTTATACTTAGATGGAAAAAAACATAAAATATATTAAAAAACATTAATATTATTATTATTATCAAACATTCATTAAATTCTTTTATTAAACCTTATATAATGAAAAAATGGTAAGAAGAATTTTTTTTTGTGATTTCAAAAACATAAGAAAATGAGAAAAGGCTATAAGAAAACTTTTGACTCAATAATATCCTCCTTTTTGGAAATCAAAATCAACAATCTTTAAAAATAACATTTATGCAAATAATTTCATTTTTGAATATAAATGAAATACTTATCTTCCGCTATGTTTGTGACTTTTAAAAATAAATAATATGACTAACTCCCCCTTAGGATGTAAAAATCATCTATGGATTTTATTCTTTTTCGTAAGTATTATTCTTCCATTCTAAAAAACAATTCTCCCCCTTACATAATGATATCCTCTACAATATCTTAACAATTCTCCCCCTTTGTGATTTACAAAAAGGAATGGAGAAAAATATAATGTACTTGAAAATTATTAAGAAATATTCTATATGAAATAAGAGGGATAAAAATACATGATACTGTAATTATTTACAAAAAATGTTTCAAAGATACAAAATAAATTAATCCTTCTTTAAAATTAAGAATTTGACAAGAGCCTTCAAATTCTTTAGTGATTTGTGATCTTCTTCAACCTTTACAGGGAGGAATTTATAATGTTGATTCTTTTTTTCATGATTTTGAGTTTTTTCTTCCTAAATTATAATATTTTTCTCTTGAGACGTGTGTTTTTAAACCATCTCATCTTATTAAGACTTCATCCATTTTATAACAGTACCAAATAAATTTAACATTCCAATTAAATCATTGACATCCTAAAATTGAATTTCTTGTTCCTCCTTCATTATCTCATAAAAACGATTAGATAATTCTTTGAGCGAGTATTCATATTTTTATAAATTATTATTGATTGAATCAAAGATATCAACAAAAAAAAATAAGATAAATATTGATTTATCTTGACCAATTGGTCATGTATCTACCCGATTTCCTATGATAATGATAATTATGCGGGAAGGTTTTGAATTCTTCTTCAAGATCAATTATCTTCTCCATTTGTAAGGTTATTGAGTCTGATTTTATATTTAGTGATTCTTGAATCCTTTGGAATTTTTTCTCAGTATTTTTATAGTACATAATGGACATACCCAACTTCTTTAAATATTGAACAATAAAATCTTGTCCCATAGAAAATGAGGAATTTTCTTATTCTGATATATTTTTCTTAGATGTTCCAACATCTATCAACTTCCCTTTTTCTTTTTTAGATTCTAAATTTTCTATACTCTGTTATATTTTCCATTCATGAAAAAAATTCAATAATGATGTCTTTATCATCATCTTCATCATCACCATTATTATTAAAATCAGAAAGAAATTTTTGAACTTCACTATCAACTACATTTTCTTTCGGGGCTGAGGTTGATTTATGGATCTTACTATCAAATTTTTAAAATTAACTTTTCTTCCAAAGAAAAAATTGAAAAGTCGGAATGATTATTTCTCATTAATATTTTTTCAGATTTAATATCTCTATCTATCCATCATATTTCTTGAATCTCATCATCACTTCCTTTCTCTCCACTGGCTTCATCTCCTTCTTGATATTTTTCTTCAACACTCAGAACTAAACCAGAAACTACTTTTTTGCCTCTATCTGTTGGTGTAGTCTATAAGAAAATTGTAGTTTATTGCTGGGGGGATGTTTAGATTATTTACATAATGATTCCAGAAAAATAATCTAATTTTATTATTTTCTTGTGTCTTTCAACAAATGTTGACACAACCCTGCATCCGATAGCTTTTTCTTTAGATTCATCTCTTTAGATTTATATTCTTGTTTTTCATCACCGTGAAACATTAAATATTTTTTCAGTAGATGATTTAATTAAAAAAATTATCTCTTTATTTCCTTTTCTCTATGACTTGCCTCCATTTTTCAGCATCTTCATATGGGAATGATCTATGCTTCTATGACTTATGTGGTTCAAAAGCTTGATATTTTCTTTTATTAGACTCACCGATCTCATTAGTAGAACAATTTCTAACATGAACATCTTTTTGGATAAATCCACAAATTCCTTAGTCTTACCATGGAAAGAATATTTCATTCCTCTAAGTGTGTCACTACTTAAAAGAAGAATATTGAACTTATTTGGCTTCGATATACAAGGAACTCTCAAAACGTTTGAGAAATTAAGTAATAACATGGAAAAAGTTTCTAGAAACATGTTGATCTAAGACATTATCAATCCATCCTTTATCTTAGTTAATGTATAAAATATGTATCTCATCATGTTTATCTTCATTATATTTATAAATAAATCTAACATGAATATATTTGTTACCTTGATGGTATATTTATCTCTTTTTCTAATAATTAATAACCCTTTCATCCATAATTCTATAATCGTATTGTTGGCGGTGAGATGAAAATGTTTTGTCGTCTTTTTTGAATTAAGGAATAAGGATTCTATAGGCTTTTACTTATTGAATGAACCTTCTAATTCTGGAATTTTTTGATGAGGGTATAAAGCTTCTCCATCAAAGTGTATTGTTAGGACATCAACTGCTTTTGTGAAGGAAATTGAGTGTGATTTTACATTATATTTAAAATATAACTTCTCTTTTCATTCTCCCACTACTAAAACATGTCCATTTATCAATGCTTTTTTTAGTGCTAATAAAGGTGGCCTTTGCTAGTGCTTTTCTAAGCACTGATAAAGGGGACCCCCTATCTATGCTGGCATTAGCAGCGCTTTTCTAGTACTGATAAAGGGGGGCCTTTATTAGCGCTATCCTGAGTGCTGATAATAGGGCCATTTATCATCACACTTTTATCGCTGTTAAATGAATCCTTTATCAGTGCTGAAAAAAGTGCTGATAAAGTCACCTTCCCCTGCACCTGCACAACCATCACCTGCACACCTGCACAAAATAGCACCTACACATAAACCGAGAACCGAAAGATGACAAATCACACACAATATTTTGACAAACAATGCGATATACATTTACTTAACATCATGAATACAAAAAACACACTACTATATACATTTCAAACAATGTTTTACATGGTTACAATTAAAATTATCCAAAAATAGTTATAAACATTAATGATTTATCCTTTGATATCTGTGATCCTATCTCAAAAAATTCCATCCATGGTATTTGTTGCTGAACAAAGCATCTGAACTAAAGGAAAAAAATTCACCTATATAAGAAAACAAATATTATGTTAATAATACAATAATGAAATATATTAAAACATTAATATGAAAGAATACATTAATATGGAAATGTGAAACTAAAATATGGAAATGATAAACTCAAATGTTTTCATTCTGATAACCACGAAAGGGAATAATGTAAAATCGATATGTTTTTGGATGATTTATCTCATTTAATAAATAATGATTCTTTATCTAATGAAAAGCTTTACCGGTCACACCGTGCATCAGATTGAGGTGCGGTTGATTCATACACGTCAAAAATGACTCATGGATAATTTTCCTAAAGTATCAAAACAATCCAAACACATCTTCTCAGTTTTCCGTATGTCACTTGTGTTGTTTTCTAAAGTTAATGTCAATTTGAAACTGATATCAGACACTTTTATCCATACTGTTCACACCATGCATCGGATTGAGGTACGGTTGATTTTTACACGTCAAAAATGACTAATGGATCGTTTTCTGAAAGTATCAAAACAATCTGAACACATTTTCTTGGATTTCTGTATGTCACTTGTGTTGTTTTATAATGTTAATGTCAATTTGAAACTAATATCAAACAATTTTTCCCATACCAGTCACACCATGCGTCTAATTGAGTTATAGTTGATTCATAAATATCACAAATGACTCATGGATCATTTTCCTAAAGTATCAAAACAAGAAGAATGTGTTTTATCCGTTTTCTGTATGTCACTTGTGTGGTTTTCTAAAGTTAATGTCAATTTGAAACTGATATCAGAGACTTTTAGCCATACCTATCACACCAGGCATCATATTGAGGTGCAGTTGATTTTTAAACGTCAAAAATGACTCATGGATCATTTTCCTAAAGTATCAAAATAATCCGAATGATTTTTATAGGTTTACCATATGTCACATGTGTTGTTTTCTAAAGTTAATGTCAATTTCAAAATGATATCAGAAAATTTTAGCCATACCGGTCACACCGTGCATCGGATTGTGGTGTGGTTGATTTGTACACATCAAAAATGACTAATGGATTGTTGTACTAAAGTATTAAAACAATCCGAATTTGTTTTCTTGGTATTCCGTATGTCAGTAGTGTTGTTTTCTAAAGTTTATGTCAATTTAAAACTGATATCAGACACTTTTAGCCATATCGGTCACACCGTGCGCCAGATTGAGGTGCGGTTGATTCATACACGTCATAAATGACTCATGGATTGTTTTCCAAAAGTATAAAAACAATCCTAATGCGTTTCCTAAGTTTTCCATATGTCACTTGTGTTGTTTTCTAAAGTAAATGTCAATTTGAAACTGATATCAGAAAATTTTAGCCATACCGGTCACACCGAGCATCGGATTGAGGTTTGATTAATTCATACACGTCACAAATGACTCATGGATTGTTTTACTAAAGTATCAAAACAATATAAATGTGTTCTCTCAGTTTTCCATATGTCACTTTTGTTGTTTTCTAAAGTGAATGTCAATTTGAAACTGATATCAGACACTTTTAGCCATACCGGTCACACTGTGTGTCGGATTGAGGTGCGGTTGATTCATACACGTCACAAATTACTTAGGGATAATTTTAATAATGCATCAAAACAATAGGAAAGTGTTTTCTCGGTTTTCCGTATGTCACTTGTGTTGTTTTCTAAAGTTAATGTCAATTTCAAACTGATATCAAACACTTTTAACCATACCTATCACACCGTGTGTCAGATTGAGGTACAGTTAATTTTTAAACGTCAAAAATGAATCATGGATCGTTTCCCTAAAGTATCAAAACAATCCGAACACATTTTCTCGGTATTCCCTATGTCAGTAGTGTTGTTTTCTAATGTTTATGTCCATTTAAAATTGATATCAGACACTTTTTTCCATACCGATCACACTATGGGTAGGATTGATGTGTGGTTGGTTCATACAGGTCAACAATGACACATGGATCGTTTTCCCAAAGTATCAAAACAATCCAAAGGCGTTTTCTTGGTTTTCCATATGTCACTTTTGTTGTTTTCTAAAGTTAATGTCAATTTGTAACTGATATCAGACACTTTTATCCATACCGGTCACAACATGCATCAGATTGAGGTGAGGTTAATTTGTACATGTCAAAAATGACTCATGTATCATTTTAATAAAGTATAAAAACAATCCGAATGCATTTCCTCAGCTTTCTGTATGTCACTTCTGTTGTTTTCTAAAGTTAACGTCAATTTCAAACTGATATCAGACAATTTTATCCATACCGGTCACACCGTGCGTCAGATTGAGTTTCAGTTGATTCATAAAAATCACAAATGAACCATGGATCATTTTCTTAATGTATCAAAAAAATCCGAACGCATTTTCTCAGTATTCCATATGTCACTTGTGTTGTTTTCTAAAGTTAATGTCAATTTCAAACAGATATCAGACACCATTATCCATACTGGTCACACCGTGCATCAGATTGAGGAGTGATTGATTCGTACACGTCAAAAATAACTCATGGATCATTTTACTAATGTATAAAAACAATCCAAATGTGTTTCCTAAGTTTTCCATATGTCACTTGTGTTGTTTTCTAAAGTTAATGTAGCTTTGAAAATGATATCAGACACTTTTAGCCATACCGGTCACATCGCAGATCGGATTGAGGTGTGGTTGTTTCTTAAACATGAAAAATGAATCATGTATAGTTGGAATAAAGTATCAAATCAATCCGAATGAATTTTCTTGGTATTCCATATGTCACTTGTTTTGTTTTCTAAAGTTAATGTCAATTTGAAACTGATATCAGACACTTTTAGCCATACCGGTCACACTGTACATCATATTGAGGTGCGGTTGATTCGTACACATAAAAAATGACTTATGGATAGTTTTCCTAAAGTATCAAAACAATCTGAATCCGTTTTCTCAGTTTTCCATATGTCACTCGTGTTGTTTTCAAAAGTTAATGTCAATTTCATACAGATATCTGACACTTTTAGCCATACCAGTCACACCGTGCGTCGGATTGAGGTGCGGTTGATTCATACACGCCACAGATGACTCATGGATCATTTTCCTAAAGTATCAAAACAATACGAACACATTTTCTCAGTTTTTCATATGTCAATTCTGTTGTTTTCTAAAGTTAATGACAATTTCAAACTGATATCATACATTTTTATCCATACCGGTCACACCATGCTTCAGATTGAGGTGCGGTTGATTTTTACCCATCAAAAATGACTCATGGATCATTTTTCTAAAGTATCAAAACAATCAGAACGCATTTTCTCGGTTTTATGTATGTCACTTGTGTTGGTTTCTAAAAGTAATGTCAATTTCAAACTGATATCGGACACTTTTAGCCATACCGTTCACACCATGCGTCGGATTGAGGTGCAATTGATTTGTACCCATCAAAAATGACTCATGGATCATTTTACTAAAGTATCAAAACAATATAAATGTGTTTTCTCGATATTCCATATTTTAGTAGTGTTGTTTTCTAAAGTTAATGTCAATTTCAAACTGATATCAAAAAAATTTAGCCATACCGGTCACACCGTGCATCGGATTGAAATGAGATTGATTCTTAGACATCACAAATACTCATGGATCGTTTTCCCAAAGTATCAAAACAATCTGAATGTGTTTTCTCGGTTTTCAAAATGTCCCTTGTGTTGTTTTCTAATGTTTATGTCAATTTAAAACTGATATCAGCCACTTTTAGCCATATCGGTCTCACCGTGCATCTAATTGAGGTGTGGTTGATTTTTACATGTAAAAAATGACTCATGGATCGTTGTCCTAAAGTATCAAAACATTCTGAACTCATTTTCTTGGTATCTCATATGTCAGTAGTTCATAAGTGTCTCTCATTAAGATATTCTTTATTAGAAACTCAAATCATTTCTAAAACCATTATTCATAATCTAAGTATAAGAAATTTAAGAAAGGGTTAACATAGATGCTCAATAAGTGTAAACATGGGAGATATAAATGATCATATAAAGATAATATAAGTAGTAGGAATTCACCTTCATTCTCTTGTTTGTTTACATTCTTCCATCAGGTACGCTGCCCATTCGTTTATAAACAAATTTATATCATTTTGTGAATAGGAGTTTTTGCGACAGTCATAGTAGTATTGAAAAAATATAAATACACAAAGGATTAAAAATTATTTTAAATGAACTAGTAATTATTTTTAAAATACCTCTTCAAGGATTCCAGTTTGTTCATGAAATATGATCTCTTTCATAAATTTACAAACATAATAACCCCAGTCCTTTCCATTTGTTTGTTTCCAACACTGTAGAAACATCGACAAAAATAAGTAATCTGTTTTGATATGTATTTGGATAGTGAAATTTAATTATATATACCCTGATACTTCTCCATTTGTATATCTCGTGCACCTTGTCATCCTTAGGCCCTAGATTCATTCAAGCCTTTAGACAATATTCATACACCACCGTATCATAAAAAAATCCTCATTAAAAGATAATTTAAAATATAAAACTAGATATTTAGTTCTAAAATGTTGGATCTAGTGTATTAAAATTGACAATCGCCATCATGTGTGGTATACAAAAAGTAATAATTAATGATAGAAATGAAAATATAATTTATATGATTAAAATGTAGAGTTCTACCCCAAAAACGTTGGTATTAAAAAGATCATGTCAGTCATAATTTTGCATTGAAACGTTCTGATCAGGTTTGAAATTAATTTAGTGTGAAAATCAGAATCTATTTCTTTTTGTTGTGTAGACATGGTGCGAGGACTAACGAGTCCAAATTTGTGTTCATGGGAAAATCCCATCAATTTTTTTAATATATACGCCTGTGAAAAATATAAATTGTTTTTAGCTATAATTATCATAGTATATCAGCTTCTGTAAAATAAAATCATGAAAACATACCACATGTATACATTTATAACTAAGGTGCCTAGCCAGTTGTATGTGATGATTTCATCTATAGTGTCATCACTAACGAAATCTACTCTTTCCTCTCCATACATATCTTTTTCACAAACAATTGTGTGATTTTTACCGCCTTTCATTTTTGTATCCACATGAGCTTGTAATGATATTAAATGTGGATATAGAACAGGTGGGGTGAAGGTGCTCTTAGTAGATCATTTTGATCAGTTGGTTGATCCTTTTGAGCGGCTCATTTGTTTTTGCGCCTTCCTTTTGTACATACGTAATAACATTCATCGTTTCAGCCCTTTTCTAATAAAATTTTAAAGGTTCTGATTTAAAAATGAATTAGAAATGAATACCTCCTGGTCGACATGTTTTTTTACAAGATTCGACGGCCATACAACGAATGTTCAAACAGATGTTTCCCCCGTATGAATGTCGTCATCGTCATTTGGCACAGGTAGCTCAGTGCTCGGCTCATGAGCAACGTTAATTGACACTTTTACATGGCCAGTTGGATGTGGTATAGAGTGTAGCATTTCATTCTACATATTGAACACTGTATCCCTCACTACAAGGTGATGGGTGGGAGTTGACAGATATAAATCACAGTCATTTTCACCCTGAAGCATATCATTACAATAAAGGTATCATTGTCAATGTGATTAAAATTTCACATAAACAAATATTATAACATTGATTACCTATGTTATGTCAAGTTTTTGAGGGAAATGTCTTTCCTCAAAGCTGGTGGGGGGTGGGGCGGGATCTTCTCATGTGGGTTGTTCTTGAGTTGTTTCTTCTCTTCACCTATCCCCCATTAAAGTTGCTTGAAACTCTTCTTGACATTGGAATTTTTCTTCAAGGGTAGATAGTCTATATCTCATCATTTTCATTTCTTTAGTTTTTTCATCCTCTTGTTTTTTTTCTGAAAATATGTCTGGGGTATCACCCAAAAACCCGCACCTCTGACACAGCCATACTATTCTAGTTGTTTCAAGGCCGCTAAAAGTATGTCCGCATATGGTGCAGGTGTTTTTGATTACCGTGACTATGTCAAATAGAAAATATGGAAAAATAAGTAATCATCATTATTTTAAAGTGATTTAAAGCAAAAAAAAATTTATATTATGTCGTACTTACAAATGTTTCCCACACTTTTTGTGTGTTTTAATCTACCAGTTTCCCTTATTTATTAACATGTTCCTCCTTCCATAGCACATGGCAGGGGATGAAAGTGGGTTTGTATTTTGAGGAATCAATCTGCACATAAATAGAAAAACATGGTTACAGTGTTGTTTTATGTCATATAAAAGTATTACAGTACTTTTAAAATACATACCAATTGTTTTTCAATAGAAGTGTACCCCAGCCTTGCTTTACTGTAGGGGTAAGCTGGTTTTGCGGCACATTCTTTATTTTCATTACTTAGTTGCTGTTTCATAAATAAAAAACTATCAATCAAAGTGATGAATACAAGAAACGTTAAACAACCTGTTACCAAACACAATGTCCTCGAAAATTCTCCTCCGCACGACGGTTGCAAAATTCATCCCACGCTCCTTGGGATATCAAGTGTGCATAAAGAGGAGGCGGGTGAGGCTTGATTTTCCCTTCAACATCTTTCAGATGACATTTCATTAAAATGGTGTGAAAGATTCTATTAACCCTTCCTGATAGTATTAATAGTTATTCTTTGTGCAAGACATCTACTATAAATGCACTATGTAAGAGATGATGAAGAGTTAGTCAATATTTATTTATTTTATTTTATTTTATTTTAATATATTAAATAAATGATATCATAATTTTACCGTAATCTCATCCCATATTAATTTTTTCAGCCCGCTGACAACATGGTGTCATGAATCTACATCAATCAGCACGCGTTGCCGAGTGATGATTCCAATGTAGCTAATAAACATGGATTTGTTGGGGTTTACATGCTCGCCTCGCTTATTCAATCCAACCTCATATTTGATGCTTTTTTCTTTTGCCTTAAGGATTTTGGATAAAATATTCAAACTACCGCACACATGTTTTTTGTGCCGTCGGGGTTTCATTTCATAACATTTACTCGGTTTTTTCATCATCATTATATTCCTCCGAAGCGCTAGAATCAGCCCTAGGACCAGCAACAACAAGTTGAGAAACCTGTTGTACCTCAGCAGTGGGGCCAACAACAAAATGTTGAGAAACCTATTGTACCTCAGCAGTGGGACCAGTTGCAACAGGTTGAGAGACCTGTTGTACCTCAGTAGTGGGACCAACTGCAACTGGTTGAGAAACCTGTTGTGTCTCAGGATTGGGTACATCAGCAGGTGAAGAAGTCATTATCTGCAAAAGTGGTTTAACATTTAATTTAGATCACATAAAAGTAGCAGCGAACAGATAATAACATAATGTAACACAATATATATTACAATAAAAAAAATAACCTAATAATTGGACTCTCTTTTTTTAAATGAAGAAGGGATTTGACCCCTCTATCGACTATCCACATTCCTTCATTGTTGTCTCCTCTGACATACAAAACGTCATCTACATTGGGACCACTAGGAAATTATTGTGAAGTCCCAATTAAAGGGTCATCCTCCGTTGAATTTTCATCTGACCCTTTAGTTGTTTTGGTCGATAACAAAATAATTGAATAGTTTCAATTTTCGGGATCTGTAACATAAAATACTTGCACTGCCTATGATGCCATTATAAACGGTTCGTCTTTCTCCACTTCATTACTGAAATCAACTTTCATGAATCCCAATTAATCTATTATAACAGAACTCCTATTATCAACCCACTTTCCTTGAAAAATCAGAACTTAGAATTCCGTATAATCCAACTCCCAATTTTTTTGATGATTCCAAAGTATGACATATTCACATAAATTGGATTTATGTCCTTAGCACTGGAAACATGCATCGCTTCAGCCACAAGTGTAACCCCAATATTCTTCATGGTACTTTCTTTATCATGTTCATTAGTATAAAATGTATAACCATTAACTATATAAGCATTGTAATATAATATGTACACATTTGGTCCTCCGGTTAGCCATTGAAGTACTTCTGAAATTGACTCTGGATTTTTATCTGACTTCTTAAAAATACTGCCCCGAAACCATCCTATAAACTGTCGATTATGTGTATATGATATCCATTTTCCACCCCTACATGGATTCAAATGCCTAATAATTTCTTTGTGGGTTTCAACATATGGTTCAACGTTGAAACTATTACAAAAAACATAAAGGTTGGCCTGATCTAGATCTGTAATATTGATTGTGACAACCTGTCTTCCAGAAATTCCATCACCCTCAAGCCGCCCAGTGTGATGAGATTTAGGTAGGCCAATTCATTCCAAAACAGACAGGTATTCCATATATAATTCAACGGCTTCCTAAACAATATATCACTCCTCAATACAACCACCTAGATGACTTTGATTTTTGATATAACCTTTCAAAATCTTCATATACCGTTCAATGGGGTACATCCATCTGTAATGTACAGGACCACATAGTTGAATCTCTCTCACCAAGTGGACCATCAAATGAACCATAATATCAAAAAATGAATGTGGGAAGAATATTTCTAATTCACATAATATGATGGAAATTTCTCTTTCTGTAGTTGGGAATTTCGTTAGGTCTATAACTTTGCTACAAATAGCTTTGAAGAAGTAACAGAGATTCGTTATAGTATGGTGGATATTCATGGAAAAAATGAAAAGGAAAGTAATTGAAATGATATCTGGCATCAAAACATGGCATTCATGTGATTTCAGACCTTTTAAATTAAAGTCGCTCATTGAAACGAGGTTCTTGATATTTGAAGAATACACCTCTGGAACCTTTACGTCATTCATGAAGTTGCAAAACTGATATCTCTCTTACCTAGAAAGAGTGTAATCAGTAGGAGGAAGAAAGTTTCGTTTTTCACCCTTCACTGGTGCCAATTCTTTTCGTATTCTCATCTCAACCATGTGCAACCAAGAATTTATTCCATCTTTTGTTTTTCCATGTTTATTTAGCAACATGCCTATGACACTATCAAATAAATTTTTTTCTACATGCGTAACATCAATAAATGTCTGACATACAGACAATTCCAGTATTGTAATTCAAAAAAATGATCTCTTTTTCCAACCGATTTTCGTACGGTTTTTCAAAGCTGGTTTACCAAAAGTAGTGTCCACATTTTTAAATTTCTCAAACAATTGATCACCTGTTAGTGGAGATGATGTTTTACATTCTTATTAACCTCCATAGAATGATGTCATCCAAGATCAGTACTTATGTCATCGGGGTAGAAATATGTGATTTCCAAGAAACACGGTTTTCAATGAATGTTTCAACCTAATTAATTTTGTACCTTGTTCACAAATGTGACACCCTTGAGTTACATTAATGTTATATCCTAACAAATTTCCATAAGCAAGGAAGTCATTTATTGTCCCGTACAAAATGGATCTCAAAGTGAAATATTATTTTTTGTAAGCATCATACAATGTAACAATTGAATCCCACAATAATTTCAAATCCGCGATCAATAGAGCTAAATAAACATCAATATCATTACCCGGTTGTTTTGGTCCTGATATAATCATAGATTACATTATTTATTTTCATTTCATGCATAAACACAGTGGTAAGTTATAATTTACCAACATAACAGGCCTTGTACTGTGACTGTTGATTTGAAAACCAAAAGGATTCACTCCATCTGTAGATAACGCAAGGCGAAGGTTTCTCGACTCATTTCCAAATTCAGGATACTCATGATAAATTTTCTTCCACTAAGGAGAGTCTGCCGGGTGACGTAGTATCCCATCATTAATTCTGGTTTCTGTATGCCATGTCAGTTGTCCTGCAGTATCCTCACTTCCATATAGTCGTCTAAACCATGGAACGATTGAAAACTACCATACAACTTTAGTAGGACTGGATTCATTTTTATAGTATCGAGAAGCACCACACATTGGGAATTATTTAAGTGATTTCTAGTCCTTGAGAAATAGTATACAATCATTCGGGAAGGTGTGTATTCTTTCAGAGATCATACCCATCGAGAGTAGCATTCGTTTGGCATCGTATGTTTAGCTTGGGAGCTCATTATCTTCTGGGAGCTTGTCCTTCAGGACTGAAAGTAGTTCCGTAAAACTGGAATCACTCCACCCATTGCCTACTTTCAAATTATACAGCTTTAGTACGAATGATAGTGTTATATATTTAGTGAAACCAACATACAATGTCGTCTCTGCACAAAATTTTATCTCTTCAAACAATTTTTGGCAATCACGAAGTTCATCTTTGATGGTCCTTTTCATTTATTCAATACAATATTCATCAACATTTACATCTGTAATCATATCCTCTATACGTTAATCTTCATTGTTCATGCTTGTAATCATATCAGATGATCCATAAAACGCAGTGTTATCCCAGCCACTAACTACATTCGTTGTTTCCCCTTGTTTATTCAATAATGTATAACTCTGATCTATTCCTTGACAGATCAAGTGTTATTACAACTCCTCTGGATTAATTTGTTTTTAATAACAATACCTTAAACATAGAAAAATGATTTGATAGGGGTCATATTCATGATCTTTTGCAAACATGATGAACTCTTTCACGCCTTCTTCATACTCTTTTGTCAACTGATTGATATTCATCCATTTTTTATTTATATTAATCCTATTTGAAATCCAAAGGATGTGTATATAGGTTAGGGGAGAAGGAATATGAGTATAATTTAGATAAAAAACTAGATACTTAAAAAATGGTTGGGGCGTTCTCATTAATAGCAAATCTTGGGTGGTTCTTGGGATTCATCCATTCTCTTCCTCTCTTCGGTCCCCTCTGACGAGGGGTGGTTCTTGGGTGTTTTTTATAGTGAGTTAGTGAGTTCTTCCCTCATACTTCCCCCATTACTATTATACATTATTTCCCTATGATTTGGGGTGATTTTAACTAGGATTTTTGTGATGATTTCACTATATCATCTTCAAATCAATTCAGATGGTGTAGATTTTGTTTGTATTGGCTAGAGTTTATCCTCATATGATGAACGCAACATGTTTTGTGTGGTTTAGGTGGTGTTGTGTTTCCCAGTGAGTTTCTAAAAGCTTATTCCTAATTATATTAAGGTGAATATTAATTATAAGTTTTTATAATTAATTATATGGGAATTTTTACTTGAGATTGGGTGTCAATCATTTGTACAATATTAGATAAGGAATGTATAGTCCTGGTTGGGGATGAGTTGATCTTGGTGAGGGGGTTACTCCATTTTTTGTGGTAGGTGGACCCTATAATACAAAACCATGTTCAAATTTATGCATGACTGTGCATTCATTCATGAGTATATGTGTTTTAGTGAAAGGGATATTAATCTAGATAAATCTAGGTAAATTAATAGGGTGTTTTTGATCCACCAAGAGATAGAGCGAGGGTTCTATTGAATGTTTGTGATTTTGTAATCATATAGAGATTATATCTCCATGGAGGTGAGGTTTATTGTTGTTTTTATGAGAGGATCGGGTTTGGTATGAGATGTGTATAGCCTATTTAGGTTTTCTAATGCAATTTGAGTAGGTATTAGAGTTTTATGCTGAAAAAAGATGGATAATATTGTTTTATATCTCACGTATGATGGGGAACACCATCTTAAGGATATATAAGAGTCATGGTGTGTGTGATGAGTAGGATATTCCATATAGGGATTGGTGAAGTGTGACATAGAATATTTCCTCCTTATAATTGGATTAATAGATCTCCAATGGGAGATATGATATGGTACCTAAGTGAGGGTCATGGTAATAGTCTGGATGACTTAGCATAGGGTATCCAAGGCTCTTAGTGTGAGTTTCTTAGGATGGTAATTATTTAGTTTTAATGAGTTTTAATGTGGGAATTATAAGATGATATAGACTAGACTATCGAGGCCTAGATCAAGTATAACATATGGGTTGTGACATTACCATGTGGAGATGATTGTGTGTTGGTATCAATGAGTAGAGATGGGTTAGGTTTGTAGAACCCAGTAGATTCCCTTATAGGCGTAATTAGAATGTTGATAGGTTGGGAATAATTTTCATGTGTAACCAATATGGTTTTAAGGAGATTATTATGCAAGGATAAATGGACGGCTATATTTATCATTTGTGGTCAGACCGACTAAGATATTGGGACTTTATATGACTTTCACCTAGTTGAAGTATGATCATTCATGGGGCCCACCTATTAATGATGTGGTTTAGCTAGTACGAGAGGTTAGATATCAAGATACCCTCCTTAGATTATTATTTAATTGTTTTGTGGCATGGGACAATATGGATGGCCTTTATTTAAGTGATAAGGTGTTGGTAGGACCCTACATTGAGTGAGAAGGCATTGGTCAAAGGGGATTGGTGTGTGAATTCCATGGGATCCACCTATTGACAATGAATTTTGACTTGTGATAGAGGTTGGATATTGTGATTACCTCATTAGATCATTTTTTGTAGGATAATATCATGTGAGATATAGAAATGTGGGTCACTTAGTACTAGTTTGGAGTAGTTTTGTGAGAAGTTGTCTATAGAGATTCCCTCCTCAAAATGATTTTTATGTGATGTTATGGTGAGACCCACCGTAAGTGAGAGGGGAGTAGCTACTATGTTGTGTAATTAGAAGATATGTGAATCAATCCCAATGTGAGAGGTTGGTAGCACTATTATGTTATAAGAAAGAATGGGATATTTAAATTGGTATATGACCCAACCCAGAGAGAGTGGGTAGTAGGAAGGAATTGGTAGAAACCCTATTAAGGTTCGTTTATTTCGAACCCAGGGAGAATAGTGTACAATATAGTGTACAATATAGAACATACTAAACTTAAGTCTCATCCCGTTGGCATGCCTCACCTGATGACATGAATTCACCAACACAGATGGTTCAAACCCTATCTAGCCTAACTATGGGGTAGTATCCAAAATCAGAAAAAGATCCATACTAAGGGACACTAGATGGAGTGAAATCCTAATCTATTGTAACAAACTTTCACAAAAAATACTCTCTATATTTATGTTTCTATCACAAGGCTATTTTGGGGAGAGATAATCGAGATCAAACAAGTAACCAACCATATATACATGTGTCACACACACAAGCATCACACACAAGAATCGTGCCAAATCATAATTAATATCAATATTTACAATAAAAGAAAACATAATTAATTCATGAAAATTCAATTTTACTCATCTTAAAGTGGAGGAACCGGTGGCGGAGGAGGAGGTGTCGACAGCGGAGGTAGCAGAGGTAGCGTGGAGGTAGTGCAGATGTAGCCTGGAGGCAGCGGAGGCAGTAGAGGTAGCGGAGGTAGCAGAGGCAGCAGAGTTAGCTCAGAGGTAGCGGAGGCAGTGGAGGTAGTGGAGTATGTGGAGTAGGAGGAGGAGGTGGAGGAGGAAGAGGTGGGGGAGGAGGATGAGGAGGCCACGGTGGAGGAGGAGGAGAAGGAGTCGCAGTAGAGGAGGAGGAGGAGGAAGAGTCGCGGTGGTGGAGAAGGAGGAGGAGGAGACGCAGCAAGAGGAGGAGGAGGAGAAGTAGGATCCGGAGGAGGATAATGAGGTGGCATCCATGACATAGGATGAAGAGAAGGAGGCGGCAACGGAGAGGAGGCAGCAGCGAAGGCGCAGGGTAGGGCTTCCGCGATTGACAGGGTGCAGGGAGGAGGAGCTGCAGAAAGAGTAGGAGGAGGAGAAGTAGGCGCCAGAGGAGGAGAATGAGGTGGAAAATGCGGAAGAGGAGGAGGAGAAGGAGGCAACAACATAGAGGATGAAGCAGCGGAGGTGCAGGGTAGGGCTTCCGCGAATGCTTGACAGGGTGCGGGGAGGAGGAGGAGGACCTTGTGGCACATATAAATCCCACGGGGACCTTTATCAGTGCTAGTAAAAAGCGCTGATAAAGGGGGTCTTTATCAGTGCTATAATGATAAGCCCTGATAATGACCCCCTTTATCAGTGATTTTTTAGCACTGATAAAGGCAGGACTTTATCAAGGCTTTTGTAGTGCTGATAAAGGGTGTCTTTATCAGCGCTTTTCATTTTAGCGCTGATAAAGACCAACTTTATCAACGCTTTTGTAGAGTAGATAAATCCATACTTTATCAACGCTTATAAAAGCACTGATAAATGTATAAATTTAAGAATTTATTTATAATTAAAATGATATTTATGATAAATATATATATATTTATTAATAATTATAACTCTAAATAAATAAATATTTATTTATACTTATAAAATTATTTGAAATGTATATTTATATATATCATTGAAAATATAATAAAATATATATTTATTTTTTCAATATAATGTAATTTTAATTATAAGTGTAAATTTTTTAGAACATATATATTATATGGGTAACATAATGAATTATAAATCAATAACACATCGACGTGATATATAATTATAATCTATAAATGAACATTATTCATACACATATATGATCGCATAACATATACGCATGACATATTCATTGACCCCAATTCATTGGAAAACACATATATATTCAATAATTTTAATTATACAAATATATTAAAAAGTATTATATATTTATAAAGGAATCAAATACATTAGATATAAACAAATATAATAAATATATATAATAAATATAATGAATTAATAAATCTAATAAATATAATGAATTATTAAATCTAATAAATCTTATAAATCTAATAAATATATTTATTATTAATCTTATAATTATATATATATATATATATATATATAAAGTTATAACATGTGTTTTTTATTTAATGTATACAATAAACATTATTTTTGAATATAAATATAATAATTTTATATGAAGTAAATCACTGATAAATGAAACCTTTATCAACGCTAATAAAAGTGATGATAAATGTAACCTTTATCAATGCAAATAAAATCACTGATAAATGGATATTTAAAGCACTGAAAAATGTACCCTTTATCAGCACTAAAAAAAGCACTGATAAAGCGTACGCCTTTATCAGTGCTTGTTTTAGTGGTGCTAAATGGTACATTTATCAGTGATTTTTTTAGCATGGATAAAGTCCCACCCCTTTATCATCACTTTTCCAATAGCACTGATAAAGGCAGGCGCCTGCCTTGCCCAGTTTTGTGGTAGTGTCTTATAACGAACTCAATAGATTAATAAAACTAAATAACATGTTCTAGATATACTAGATCATGATTTCATTTTTATCTCAATACAAATAGATTTCTATCCATGAAACTTTATGATCATACTTAATAATGAATCATACTTGAGAAAGAAGGCTCGATCAACTAACTATTAATGAAATATAAACTAGTATTTTAATTATTATAATGAAAGAATTTAAGATTTATAAGATATTTATTGAGATATTTATATTTAATGAAGTGAAAAGAAATCAGACAGATGATTTTGAATGCTGGCAGTAGCTCGGGAAGAAGAAACTAGAGATCGATGTGGGACCCATGGGGTCCTATTCAATATATAGGTGTTGAGGTGATAGTTCATCTTCCAAGAATAATTTAATGGTTGAAAATATACCAATATGATATGATGTTTTAAATTGAGCCAAAGAAGGTTTTACAAGTTCTGAACATTTGAGGTCTTAAGAATGCAAAACAATTTTAAGAAAAGATGATAAAAAATAACAACATAAAAAATCGAAATTAAGAAGTAATAGATAAGAATTTTTACCTTTTGGATTTTATATAATATTTATTAGTATTCTAAAAATATTCTTCTTTATATTTTTAAATTCGAAAAAATATTACTAAAGAAATATAAAATATTTGAAATCAGGGCTTTTCCAAGAAGAAAAATGTTATGTATACCGATGATATTTCCTTAAGAATTATATATAAAGGTAAGACTTCTACCTTTAATTTCAATAATATTTTCAAAGAAGTATCTATTAACAGTCATATTATAGGAATAACTATAGTGCATGTATTATGTGTTGTTTTAGGTACTTCCTTTTTTTTCTTGAAATAAAATACAGTTATATTTTTAGAATTTAGAATTTCTTGGATTCAAAAATGTTAGAAAGTAAAATCTTAAGAATGAAAAACTGTTTAAAGAAATGGTTTTTATCAAATCACATGGATTATATTTTTTTAAAGAACATTTTTTCTTCCAAGGTCCACCACATTGATACTTAGTGCAGAATGAATCATTTTTTTTAAACAAAATAGTTATTGCTAAAAACTGGGTTTGAATGAGAGTAACCAATTTGAGAACTATTCAAACGGGGGTTGAATGAGAGTAAACAAAATAGTTATTGCTAAAAACATGGCATTCACTCTCGCGATTGTGATGAGTGACCGTGGAAATTTCTTTGGAAGCTTAACATCCCCCCAAAAATTCACCAATTTTGGTGGCAGGTGTGCACGGGCACCCTCCCTACCCTAAGCCTCCTTGTTTACCGACATATGGCCAGTGATGAATCCTACCCTTTTTGCCTGAACATTCCTAAAACCCCTTGGCACACCATCATTCACTGCCTGGGAGCCAAGGAAATTTGGAATAAATGGGGCTCGACTTTGGACGCTTCACGGGACATTGCCTCTGACCTCCCCGATCTTCTGATGCGCTGGTGTTCCTCTTTTTCATCGTCTGAGGCGGGATCTCGTTGCACCCTGGCCTAGATCATTTGGGATCAGTGCAACGATTTGGTTTTCCACCATGCTCATCAGCCTCCTGAGTTCTGGATTGAAAGAGCCACTTCATTGATTGCGGGCTAGAAGGACTACAAATGACACCTTTTTCCAGACGTTTCCCCCTCCTGTTCCCTCACTGGACCCCCCCCATAGGAAGGGAGTCTTAAGCATAACATGGATGCTTCTCTCCCCAAGGATGGGCCTATTGCTCTCGGACTCCTGGATCGAAATCATCTGGGGAAGATCATTGCTGCAAAATATAAACCACATCATGCCTTCTGGGAACCTGCAGTTGTTGAGGCCTATGCCATACTGGCTGGGATGATGCTCGCTGTGGAACGTGGATGGGATGATATCATCATCTAGTCTGACTTCCTTTCAATCATAAATGATATTAACAACGATGACTCCAGACTCCAGGAATTTGGATTTATCGTCAGAAGAATATGCTCGCTGCGCCAAAGATTCTCTTGCTGCACCTTCTCCTTTACCAAAAGGGAAGGAAAAAATGCGGTCCATCAGCTGGCGGCCTCAGGCCACTTCGACGCCAACCAACTATGGCTGGACAACTTCCCTTCTTGGCTCTACCTATGTACGGCTGCTGATATTCTCCATTAATATAATCCTTCTTTCTTCAAAAAAAATACCATTTCAAACCCGTAATAGGAAGACATACCATTTACCTAAAAAATCTATTTTAAACAATTTCCTATTGAAAACTATTTTTCTCAAAACCCATTCCTAAATACATGTTTTTAAATGAAATTATATTTCCTTTTATAATCCCACTTAGGATACCAAGAAATATATAAATAGATCCCCTAAAACTCCTACTACTGAGGCACCACCAATAATTAATTTTTCAAGCCATGTTTTACAGGTTGATTATTAATCCAATGTGAGCCCATCCCAAATTATTTGGACAGATCACACAGGGCATGAAATAAGATAAAAAATAATTATAAGTATGGAACATGACTATAAAATTACCATTAAACTATACTTATTAGAATTCTAGGGAATCCTGGCTCAATTGGAGATCCATAAATCAATACCAAACTTATACAAACTTTATTTGATTCTATGATCACCTTTCTCATCCATAGACATCTCCCAAATTAATAATCAAATATATTAAAATAATAATAATTCTATATAATAACATGGGATAAAATCACTTATAAATATCATGACATTAAAACTATAGTCAATGCGGTTGTGTCAAATCTCTAGATGTACCCAGACCTAAGAAATATAAAATTTACAATTTATTATGTGGGGGTAAATATACCTTAATAAAAATGGGAAATAAATTATCCTAAACACTTCCACTCGGTACCTCCTGTATAATCCTAACACCAAATACACATGAAGTTTACAGACTCCACTCTGATATGGTGTTATAGACTCTCTAAAATCGAATCAGGGTTAACCGAAATTAGAGGAAGATTTTGAAGAATAAATAAGAGAATGAAATAGATCATTCCTAGAATCCATGTAACAAAACCCACCCATAAAACTATTATGAACGAAGGAACTAGGTGAAATAATAGATTCTAAGAGGTTTATCACCATTTTTTTTAATTATATAAATCCAAAAAGACTGAGGAAGGATGAAAATAAGAACCTCTTAAAATTTCAAAAAGGAAATTCCCAGTAAGTGATTCAAGGAGTGATGATGATAGTCATGAAATTTATATTCAATATGATTTCTATGACACAATATGTACCTTATGGGTTATAATTTTGTTGTCCAAATTTAGAGGGACCATCTAATAGCTATACACTATCAAAATGAGACCTGGGTAGTCATGCTAAAATATCACATCCTCGAATATTTTCAATGTGATAATACTCATCACCGAATAATGATCCTTCCTAGCTCAATGTCAGTACACTATGGAACCATTCTGAAACATTTTGACCATACCTAATGGTATACCATGGTTAACCTTAAGGTTTGGAATCTACTATATCACCACATTCAACCTTTACAATATGGATCCCATCCATAAAATTTTAACCTATTTCTCTTGTCCATCCTATATTCCATGGAAACACCTACCACATCTAAATAATTCTCAATTAATATAGGATCATGGAGAAAACATTCCCCATGATACGACTCCATTATGTTATGACATGAAATAAAATAAGATTTATAATTTCATCTACCAATTACTATAAACATTAAATTTGTATAATTATACTGAATAACCATGATCAAAATATCCCAATAATCCTTTAAAATGTGATTGCAACTCATCCTACTTTATCTAAATCTAAAAATTCGAATTCCCCATTATTTTCACTAACTCCTAATGGAAAGTTCAATATAAACTCTCCACCATAATGGTTCTCATTCTTAATATTCCATGATGGATATTTAACTATAAATCTAAACTAATGTTTATTTTTAATTCACTATTATCATATTGTATTATATATATAAACTCTTAAAAGATTTTTTTTGTGAAACTCCAAACACAAACATCAATCAATCCTTCTCTATATCACTTTTATTGAAAATGTTCATCCTCACTCATTGAAACATCTCAACATATCACACTCATGGTTCCATGGTTAATGGAGTCATTTTAAAATCATCCAAACATGAATATTGAAGTCCAAACCCGGCATGCATTGTAATTCCAAGTTTTAATCCTCATCCAACCAAATCTTACATCATACTCTACCCATGAGTACTGAAATTTCGCTGATTCGACTCACTCATTGATTACACCACATCTGTGACCCTATTGAGAAAGAGGATCATACATATATGAAATTGTTTATTCCCACACAATATGATTATCCTTATTTTTAATTAACTAAACTAAAACACATAATCTCCATAGATAATGTTTAGTGCATTGCTAAATTTAATGAATAGAGGTGATCACCCTATTTGTACCTACGTTCCAACATAAAACATTTAACATAATATTCCAAGAAAATGCTCAACCAAATTCATTAATCCAAAGATATAAAATTCAAAATAATAAATACATATCTATACATATGGTGCTTTATAAAATAAAAATCCACTCATAAAGGATCATTCTAGGTAGTGGTTACGTCTACTAAAATAATCACCTTACGAAATCCATATCAACTAATCTAAATCATAAACCCACCATAATCTCATTCATGTATGTAATTCAAACATAAAATATAAATATCACAATCCTAGAAATAGTGATTTCTTAAAATACCCATTACATATCCATTGAATACACAATTTGACCACCTAAGTTATTCCTAATCAACCATTGAAAACAATGGTAAACCGATCTATACAGTCAAAAGTCAATTTTCCCATCAACATCAAACTAAACATAGTCCCAATATGAAAAATTCACTTAGCACAATCCAAATCACACAACACACCTTCTATGATCGTAATCCAAATGTATAGTTTAATATTTTCCAACAATAAAACTCAATAAAATCAGTTTATACAAGTGTTTGTTTCTTATTCAAACATGATCAAAACATGTTCAAATACTAAAACTCGCATGAGTTATTAAAAAAACCAATTTCATTTAATGTTTTCCCACTATACCCATAATATAAAAAATATATAGCACTATTGGTCCTTTACTTTTCCTAAAATACAATTCCACCACATAGGTTTTGTTTTTGAAAAGTGTTTTTTTCTTAATATCCACCCATCAACAAAAATATACCCTCTAGAGGATAAATGTTCATAGTCAAAACCATAAAACAAGGATCTTGACTCCATATTAATGTACTCACCCCATATAATTTATTCAATATATAGTTTACTTCTTTTAAATTGATTGAATTATTAAAATATACTAATAAAGTAACATTTCAAATGACCCTACCCATAGGTGAATTTACCATTCCCTATGATTGTCACTATCATGATCCTCAAAAAACACAATGGATCTTAGTTGATACCAATGACTCGCCCTTTGTATCATCCATCCATAATTTGGATTTTTAGTTAAGAACCTCAATCATCATAGAGTTCATAATCCCAATATTGGGAATCCTTAATAAAATTAAGTTTCATGTGATTTCATTCAATTAAGAATTGATATTGTTATATCAAATTAGTCTCGACAACATATCTTCACCTCTGTCTATCAATTCCCTATCCCAAATCATCCATTGATACCTTTTTGTAACTCCTCAATCTAAGTCATCTGAACAATATAAGAGAATGTTTGATTCATGACCAAAGACATTCTTCCTTTTAAGCTAGAGGATACTGATAAGTAGTGAGGACCTAAAATATTTTGGGGGTGACTATTAAACCTAAGAAAATCCCAAGATATGTGCTTGAGTCTACCCAAAATTTTGTGGACCCCTCTATATAATTGACATCCACCAAACCTATAGACATAAATATAGATCTAAGTGAGGACCATAGACCAAAATAGATTGAAATGAAATATTCTATATGATTCATCAAAACATAACAAAATTGAAAAAACAAATAAACCTATATAATAAAAATCATCAAATAAATACAACGTCAGAAAACTAGCTAGTAAAATATAGAACAATAACTAAACGTATACTACACAGGCCTCTATCCCAACTCACATAATGCTTCATGATGAATTCATTGCCTCCAAAACCTTCTAAACCTAAATCATGTGTCTAGATGTTAGGTGTACTTGTTATTGAGAGAAACAATAATTTCCTGACCAAATACATTGGGACTAATGAAATATATTTAGGTAGGGGTGTGTCCAGTGACCCAATATTAGTCCCTTAATCATCCACATATATAATACTACTATGATAAAATGGATATTAATTCAATATATATAATTCTGAAAAACATACTCTTGTATAATATCCATTTAGAGACATAATAATATATACACAAAAATAAAAACAATCAAGTTATATTATGTCATACATACCATCGTAACACCTAAAATCACATAATTTACCTAATGCAATAAGTATGTGAGTGAACACATACTAAAATATATTTTAGGGAATAATTATTTCTCTAGGACTCAACTCACCGTTACATGTCAATTACCAAATCAAGTTTATAAACCATCTCCTCTCAATAATGGGTGCTCAAAAATTAGTTTCATGTAACATACCTTGAAAAAAACCTCACATCCTAGAGGATGTTGCACATGAGTCTCAAGTCAACCACTAAGACCATCCCCACTTACTCAAGGGATGTCACATATCAGTCTCATATCAAGTACCCAAACCAACCCCTATCTCTCCATGGAGGTCACAAAACAATTACCCAAACCATACTATATTACTCAAAGGATGCCACACAATAGTCCCATATCAATTACCCAAACTAACCCCTCTCACTTAAGGGAGATCATAAATCAAGTACCCAAACCATCTCTGCTCACTCAGGGGAGGTTTCATATAATATTCTCATAGACCAATATTCTCAATCAAGGTTGTACCCAATTTTTACAATCATATAACATAATATAAAATTATAGTATCCTCATACAAAAAAATTATTAAGAATATCCATCTGAACATATCCCAAAATATAAACTATATTAATCATATAATAATGAATTATCATATAGTTAAGCACTAACCTAATAAAAAACTATGTGCATAGAAGTTTTATAGGGATGGAACTTGGAACCTCCCTCACCAACCTCTCAAGATTGACTAGATAACCATATTTAAAAACTCATAACCATTTTTAGTTAAGGAACCCATTACCCAAAATAATAAATCCCAGAACTAGGTCTCCCAAGCCTTATACAACCCCGAATAGGTCATCCTAAGACATTTTATCCAAGAGGACAACCCCCCCCCCACCTCAATTTCTTGAAATAGGCCTGATTCCATTGAATTCAATAAATTGTATTTGTCTATACTATATAAGGGATAAATTTCATCAAAAAAACTATATTAGGAACTTTTATACCATAAGAAATAGATCACCAATCCCACTCAGAAAATCATGCCTCATTATTAAATAAAAACAATATACCAGTCAAGCAAAATAAAGAAGAAAATACCAATAATCATTACATACAAAATAGAAAATCACTCACATGAGTTTAAGTGAAAAAAAACTAATCTCAACTGATCTCTTATATATATACTTTAAAATCAACGTAAAAATAATCTTTATAAATCATTTAGAAAATGAATACTGTGTTATCTTACTCTTTCTATGAACTTGTCTAAAATCCTATTAAAATATTCATTAGACCCCACACATATTTTTCAAATACTATTTAGAATAAATCATAGGAAATAATACCATTTACCTTAAAAATGACTTTATACCATTTTCGCTAGAAATCCATTTTTCAAATAACTCGTTTTTAAATCCACATTTAAAAATGATAATTTATTTACTTTGAGAATCAAACTTATTCAACCAGGAAATCCAAAAAAAGTGTCACCAACACTCATTCAACCATTGAATCACTAGAAAAGTATTTGGAAAACCATAGTGCCTTTTTTGAATATTAGGTAAGTGTAAGAATATCACTAATTAATGGGAATGATCACAAAAGGCATGAAAAATTATGAATATAAATATAGTGATGACATATAAACATGAAATTACTAAATGAATAAGAGGAAAAACAAATTCAAGTATTACACCCACAAGAAAAGGTTCATAAATCAATACCAAGATCATATCAACATTCTCCAAGTCAAAGAGAGCCTACCTCATCCAAAAACATAATCAAATTAATAAAAAAAATTAAGAACCATATCCCTTTATAAAATAACTAAAATCTAACTCATGGGGTGGAATAATATTTCCAAAACATTATTCAACATAATGAAGTCCATTATTTAAATGAACTTAGACCAAGGACACAAGAAATCCACATTTTATTCACCATGTTTGATACTTATTTTAATACAATTTCACAAAAAAAACCCAAACTAAATCTGTGGGAAAAAACACCTTAAGGAAGACAACAAAAAATGATATAAACACCTCCTCTTATTACGCCCTATACATGTAGTTCAATAAATCTCCATGATGTTAGATTATTATAATAATATTTGGTGGATTCACCTCACTATAACTCTAACTAGGTGAACCAAAATAATAGGAAAATAATAGGTAGAACAAATTAGATAAGGAAATAGTTCTTATATTTAATCCACATAATAAAACCCTCTCAAACAATGTGGATCGAAGGGAGAAAATGGGAGGGAAATGGGAGAGAAAAAAGGACCACCCCTATATCCATATTAATTGAATCTAATTGGAAGGATGGGTATTCTATATAAAACCAAAAATGAATTACCAAAAGTACATTTTTAAATTAACTACCTATTATTTAAGGACTAGTGTGAAAATCATGTACTCATTTTGATACATTCACTTAAGATAAACTTCATGGAAAGATCCCTCTAGGTCACAACAGGAGCACCCCTAGGTAGAAATCCTGACCCCAGGGCCAGATAATGTCATGATGTGGCTAGGGTGGTCACTTTTTTATGGATTTCTATTCAAAGGCCTCAAGGAATGACTCACCATTTCCAATTAACAATCCTTTCCATCTCCAGGTCATCATTACATCATGTCCTTCTACCAGTCTACAAATCGCAGCAACACCTACTACGTTGTAAAGCCTTGTTTGAAATGATATAATCATGGATATACCATTCTCTACCCCACAACTCCCATGTGTTTTCGCATAAAATTATTCTTCCCATATAATTTCATCCACCAACACACAACATCTCACAATAGGTGATATTTTAAGAACTTTCAACTCCAAAACAACTTATGAATTCATTAAAACAAGATCTAAGTCCCAGTTCATGATTTTTTTAAAAAAAATCCACGTTATCATTTATTTTCACTAACACATAAATACATAGTATGTTATATGGAGATTAATGAACATGTAATTTTTTTCATAACATGTGGAAATAAAGTCCATTAAATGATCAATTTAAATGAATTGAATAATAAAGAAATAGATTCTACTTTAGGTATATCCATCATTTCATTTACTATTTCTATTTTACTTATAGGTTATTTAATAAAATATATTTATAATATAATTTCAAATATATAGAATAACAAAGCAACACCATAAACACAATATAAGAGAAGTGAATCTTAATTTTTTTATTGGACTTGACTCATACATCTACTAAAGAGTATCCTAAATTCATAATCTATAAGTGAATTAACTCATAAAAAACTATTTTTTTGTTTACATGTTACCAATAAATTATCTCATTATCAATTATTAAAGATAATGACACATTATTTAATGTTGGAATTAAATTTTTTTATTGTATAACATACATAATTAATAGATTATTTATACTATAAGCACATATGTCTAATATCGATAATTAATGATCAATATAAAATATAACGCTAAAATAATTCCATGTTATATAATGTGGATTCATGGTAAATTAAAATTCTAATTATATGTTAATGATATACCCAAAAGGGGTTTATATTATTTGGATCTATGAATCATATGTATTTGACATGATTACTTGTAATGTTTTATGATAATGTAGAAAATTTACATTAAACGACGTTAATTCTAAAAAGATTTAAGAATATATTTAGAAAGATACATATAAAATATTATAAGAATAATAAAGTGGTAAATTTATCTACTTCTTGGGATTAACTTAATGGAATTAAAAGAATATGGATGTGAAGTAAATAATATGTATGGTAGGTGATAAATATTCTCATGGTGGGTTAATTAGTGAACATCATGACCGATCATTCATCAATCATAAAATATAGAGTGGAGATATACCCAAAAATGAATTAACATAAACATGTTAGAGTGATTGTTTCCGTAAAAAGAAGATAAACTATGAGTCTTATATGTATTGAAAATCATTTATCACTCATTTCAAATTATTCTTCATAAATGGGTATGTTTAATTAAAACCACATACCAATAATAATGGATATCATATAAGTTATAATTTTAAAGAAGTTCATTATGTAAAAAAATTAATGTGTTTTTATAACTACCATTAGTTGTGGATAATTTTAAAAAAATATTGTATCATCAAAACATAAAAGTGAATCATAGTTAATTATTTTCAGTTTCTTTTCATATTACAATGCCTAAGAAATAAAAATATTATAATTTTGAATAATTAAGACATTAAGAATATTGATAATTTTTATTTGATGTAGTTATATAGTTATAACATTAATAAATTCAAGGATCCAAATACACATGAGTTGGAATAGAATCCTAAAATCCACAAGAATTAATTGGATGAGTTCTCCTTGTGAAATATACTATGTTAGAAAATCCTGATATAGATGGTATTATAATCAATGAGTTATGTGATATATTATTCATTTAGAATAGTAAACACATGTCATATAAGTTAGTAATAAATTAAAATAAGATGAGGTTGGAATGTTTATATGAACTTAGAAATGGATTCCATATACCAAAATTGATATCTATATTTTATTCATTCCCATTGTTTATATAAATCAATTGGGTTGGTATTGAGGAAAAAACTAAACATGGATGGTATTGTAGTTACCTATAATGAATGATTGGTAGTGAATAGTTTCAAGAAAACTCCTGAAATACCTTATAAAAACGTCTTTCACCAATCACTATGTTAAAGATACATTAGAACTATACATTCCATTATTGTTTTCTGTTATTATGAATTTTTCTAAAATGTATATTAAGAGTAATTCCCTAATGAAAATCTTATATAATCTTTCTATATTACATAATTATAAGGGTTTTTATTCCAAATGATTCTAAAACTAGATTCTTGATGTAAAGATCCATTCATTAATTAAATCATACACTCAATCATAGATGCTTATTTTATTAAATATCCATAATAAATTAGTAGTGGATAATTAAATTTCTAAGTGAAAAAGATAAAAATGTTTGGAAAAAAGTTATTACTCATACATTTAATTAAGACTAAGTTAGAAAGTCATTCTATAATAATGGATTAAAGTTATGATCTTTGTTCTAGGTAATAATATCGACTAAGATATATTTATGGGGTTTCTCAAATCATGTAATTGTACATACATTGAAAAATTATTTCAAAATACAATATGAAATAATTCGAGAATGAATTATGTACTATGTGACATGTTATAAATTTATATATAATGATGTGTTGAAGCACATTATCATAATAAAAATATGAGTGTAAATATATATATATTCATATATTATCGGATTTAACATATATTATATGATAAGTAATCTGATTTAATTTTTCATATACATATATTGTGGTGGAGAAATATAAAAAAGAACTAGGATAATTTGATAATGTAGCATTCAGAACTATCTTAATGTCCTTGAGAAGGTACAGAGGATATGTTCTTGGTATAAGGAGAATAAGTAATTTTAGCTATTTAGGGAGATAGAAATTTCAATTATATAAATCAAACTGATCTATTTATCATTTTTAGGCTAAGGAAATAATCAATACAGTATTATTTAATATTGTACTAGTTATGTCTTTATATATTTACTATGTTGCAGCTTCAAATTCAACTAAATAAAATTATTAAGTACAATCCAATTTATAATATATCATAGATTTAGACCATGATAGAAAAATATTATTATAATATATATTATGATAATATTTTAAATATGGTACTTAACAAGATTTAAAATATATGATAGAGGAAAAAAGGAATATGCTTGAGGAAATTACCTCTCAGGATTTTACTCAAAGTGATCAAGTAGTGGTAAGAATAGTAGTTAAAAATGACCTATGCATGATCTGTTTATGAATTCAATAGATAAAAGGAATCATGGATATCATGTGATATCTAGTGAGTTAAGTGTTTATAGTAATTGGATCAACTAAAAATTGTATTCTATTTTAGTTAATTTCTAAAAACCCATTGACATTGTACTTAAAATTACTGAAATTTTAAAAATTATCTTATCATATTATGAATGTTATTTTATGTAAAATTAATGTGATGGTTTCCTTAGATTATTCATCTCAATAATAAGTTATAGTAATTCCATACAATAATGAGAACATATATATTTTACGATTATATTCTTAAATAAATGTGTCTTATGATAAAGATTAATCAATTGGATGAGGAAGAAATGACGTTTGACTGTCAACTATTAAGGGATAAAATGATATTGATACATCTTCTCCTGAAGTTCACACTTTCTCACCATTAACAATGGATGTTAGGAGGATATAAACACCTATATGAATTTCATATGTTTTTGTGTCGTTTCATATTCAAATATATGAACATGTGATTTGTTCATTAGACTTGAGCTCAATATTATTGTGTATCAGGGATCATGTATTTAGATACATGGATGAAAACAAAAAAATATTCTCATATTGAATTAGTGTGTGTCAAAGGTGTAATACGTTATAAGGAATTAATAAAGTGTACATGAAAGAAAATTTAAATTACTTGTTAACGGAAGAATACATATTTTATTCATTGATTAGAATGGAATTATGTGATTAAATATACAACCATCGAAATTTAGAATTTTTGTGTGTGGAAGGAATTTGAAAAATAAATCGAAAATATTTGTGGATGAAAAATGTATTCTTAGTAATTGATCATATGTTAGTTGAAAAAGGGATTATATTACCCCATAGATTTCATAAAAAGGTTTTTAGGGATTCTACATAAACTTATTTCCACATGGGATCCATAACATGTTGCTAAATATTGTGGTAAGACTTTAGAAAGGCTCAAATATTCCCATAAAGAAAGGCGCTTGAGGTTCACCCAATAAGTTCTATTAGAACCTCATTAAATTATATTTAATGATAATATAAGTGTAAATTTAATCACTGGAATGTATAATTGTATTTATTAAATGTAGAAGTTGATAAAAAATAAAATTCTAAGAAAATGAAGTTTAGATTACGTGTGTTTATTATATATATATATATAATGATATGTGGGAAATATTTGAAAGACATAACACTTAAAATCAATGTAAAATAAATTTACAGTATTATAAAAAAGGCATTTTACATTTATATATTTGGAAAAGAGGCATATGCTCGTCATAAAGGGTATTAGAAAATATTCAATAAACACATTCTATCGCTTTGTTTGAAAGAACATCAGTAAGAGAGTCACCTCCATGATATTCGTGTCTAATGAAATAGTACATTGATGGGGTTTATCTATTTTTTAAATATTAATAATCTAAAAAATCAATTAATATATTCCCTTGTTTAGTAAAAATGTAAAAATAAATATTTATTTATATTATGTGAAAATTAAAATACATATTTATTCCCAATTTCAATGAATATAATGTTTTATTGGAGGATATGTATTGAGTTTAATGACCCGATAGTAATGAAATATTTTATATAATATCATTTAATTAAATATTAATAAATTTATATAAGAAATTGTGTTATAACAAAAATATTTCCTTTGATATAATAATAACAATATTATTATTATATATTGATGTGGTGAGTAATAGATATTAAATATCTTATAAGTGACTTTATGTAATTATCATTATTTAACCCTAAGTATATATTCAAAATTATATCAATATCTAGTAGATAAGTGTTAAAAAAGGGGGACACATAATCTATAATTCAGCCAAGTATATTAGAGAATCATCCCTTCCTCCCTCTCAAGAACCTGGAGAGAGTAAGATATATTACTATGATCCAGAAATGAATGGTATAAATCAAAATTTTCCTCCATTATAACACATAATATTTTAATAGGATTTTTTTAAATATTTATAGAGCTAGTGTTGTTTTATCTAGATGAATACTTTATTAGATTCTCCACCATACTAACAACACAACTAGAGTGGAAATAAAATTTTGATAAAGGTAAATTAATGTGAAAAATATATTTATTATTTAAATTAATTATAAATTAAATTTATATTATCCATATATGATATTTTTGTGATAGATTTTCTATTTCCAAAAATTTATGAATGTTTTTTATAAAAACCAAAAAATGGTTTGTCACCCAAATGTTTATGCATTTTATGAGACCTATAGTTTTGTGGTTTCATATAAAATGGTTCATAAAATTTATAAATATATTTTTAAATTTATCTGATTTATATTCATAAATAAATATAACTCTTTTAGAGGCTTTGACTTAATTATAATAGATGTTTTTAGGGGAAAATATTTTTTTGACTTCCGATGTACATGGGAGAATGTTTTTTTAAGAAAATATAGAAGAGTCTAAAAAGGATTATTAGATTAAATAAGTTAATAAATTGTTTTATAATAAAGAAAGTATTTTTCACATCTAGATATTTAGTGAATTATTTTCTACTATAAAAAAAATATATTTTTTAGGAAGATTGGTCATAAGAAAACCCCCTTATTATCACGGTTTCATAATTTTTTATATCTATTCATTGAAAGTGACCTTTGTATCAAATATAATTTATTTATTTTTCTTAAATTAGATAATGGATTGATATAATCACATTGGATAACTTATTTAGTCACATGGATGTTTTATTTTCCCTCTTTTAATACATGTAATTTTAAATACTGATCCTAGTAAGTTATATTTGGATGAAGTGGATAAGAAGTTTTCAAATATTGATGAAAAAATAATAATTATCTAGATCATTATCAAATCAAATATATATGAATTTCATGATTTAAAAATATAGTTAATCCATTTGGGGGAATTTTTTATCATTTTTGAGGAGAACTATAATGTGAAGGAATAAAATGTACAAGTACTACACAATACATTTGGGGATTAAAACATGTATCTGAAGAAAGTATTATAGATTTATTCAATTAAATCATTGAGGTTATTTAATCCAATCATGGTGTTTATTAATATATAATTTATATAGAGATTTTGAATAAAATCCTTAAGAGATTACCACCTTTGTACAATTTACGGGTGTCGATATTTAATGATAAAAATATACTAAATCATAGACTAGATAATATAAAGATGTAATTTGGATTCCTATGGATTACTTCTGAAGGTAAAATAGAAGATGAACTATTCAAATAAGGAGATGAAATTAATATCTATGGATAAATTTAACCTCAAACAATATGATGATATACATGAAAATATAAGTGAATAAATTCCAATACCTATGGGGAATTAATCTATATATGAAAAATACATATTTGGTGAAAAGATTTCATTAGATGATTTTAGATATGGAAATTGTTTTATTTTTTATAAATATTACAAGTTTTAATGTAATATATTATATTATCATTGATTTATAAAATGATAGAAATAAAATTTCCCCCTAAAAAATTATAAATCTTGAATAAAATATTAAAGAGAGCTTCAAAGAAAAATATTAGTTTGAGAATAAAATAATTTTGTATAGTTTTTCTTTATGGTAAGTGAACTGGAGTTCCAGTTAGACATATAGGATTCTATAATGGATATTATAGATAAGTAAAATCTAAAAATGTGGAGGAAAATCATTTGGAAGAATCTGTAGATCCGATGGATTAAATTGAAGGCTATATTGAGGGGATAAATTTATATATAATTAAAAATAGAAAACAATTGTGGTCTATTAAAGTATACTTTTGAGTATATTTTATAAATTGAAATTTAAAACACATGATGAAGTAATTCAGTTGAGAACAAAGTAGTTTCTTAATTTTAACCTAAATAAATAGTTGAATTTAAGGTCAAGATCAAAGGTCAAGTAAATGGATTAAATGAGGGTAACACATTTATTGGGGAGTGAGAAAAAATAAATGAATATATTAATTAATAAGTTCTCAATCTGTAAAATAAATTTGAAATTGCATTGATATATAAATGTCTCAAGATGGAACTATTGATTATAAAGTTCCCATTTTAATAATTTAATTAATGATCTTGAAGGGGAAAAAGAAATATCTATAACTTTATTAATGATAAAATATATGATAATAGTGGTAATATTTAAATTTTACTTATATTTAAATAATTTAGTATTTGGATAAATATTTTTAAGGAAAACAGAAAGTAAAATATTAGATATAAATCTTATCCAATTAGGGGTTTTCAAAAAAAATACAGAGTTTTAAGGCACTAATATATCACATAGTGGTTATAATATATTTTAAATTATTAATTACTAATTTCTGGCTCTTTAGGACACAAAATTATGTACTCTAATTGGGTTAAAATATACATAAAATTCATAGGAATCATAATTCAATAATGGAAAATGTGAAAATCATATTCCTCAATGAGTAAATTCTTTTTATGGGTATTATTTTTATTTATCTAACTTTGGTTAGAAAACCTATTATTATAGGTAAGGGTATAGTGAGAGTAACTTTTTAAGATCTTCAAGAATAACGCATTGGTTCCTAAGAATAAAATTCCTTCAAAAATTAATTCTCACCATTCAAAAAAGAATAAGAATAGGGATATCATCTCACTATATGTGAAATAAAGAATAAGAAAAGACCTACTCTTTTCAATATTCAATATGGATTTTCATTTATGGAAAATAAAATAAAGGAGGAGGTTATTTTATGTGAAATTTCCCTAGAAATGATTGATAATATTAGTATTTTAAATCTAAAGAGTAAGTGTTTATCCAAAACTAATAGTAAGGAAAACATTTAAAAAATATTTAAAGGTCAAGTAAATTGAATGGTCCTTTTTAGAATTTAAAGAGATTTAAATATTAATGGTTGTCGAAAAACAAAACTTACTGGAAATATGATAATGAATACATTCATACTTTATATTGATAGAATTTGAAAAAAATTCATGAGCATAAGTAAATTTTATTACTCAATACATGAATTTACATGCAATGAAAAAGGGGAACTAATCATGTAAAAGGTGGAAACTCATTAGTGACAAACGATTGAGTAAATGGGAATATGTATATAGTAAATAATACAAACAATAACTTTCTTATCATGATATAAGAGGAAAATAGTTTATGGAAGTAGAGAATTTTTCACATTCATTAAAAATTTATAAAAAATTTATCAATCCCAAATTATAACATAGATATTCAATATTTTAATCAAGTTAGACAATGGATGTGAGATTCATTTATGAGATAGGAGATTGTGATGAATACCTATACGCTATGGAATTAATGATCTTTATTATTTATTCATTTGGTTAAAATCATTGTTTAGAGTCCTATAACACATACTTGAACTTAAGTTGAGAATTATTTAATATTATTGTTTAATGAAAATAGTGGAATGAGTTTTATTAGGCCTTTGAAAATATTGAGAAGAAGTTATGATGTATATTAAGTGATTTTAGAAGAGTGGTGAGAATGAAATTGAGGGATCAATAAAACAACTCTAACAAGAATATATTATATAATTAATATCAATTTAAGTTGTGAACTAAATATTAAAACATGAAAATAAAAATAAAAATTAATCCAAGAGAAAAATATACAAAAATGGATTCTTTGAAATGGGAAATATAATAGTGAACAACATAATAATGACATTAATCATCGAGAGTGGTATATCATATAATTATGGGAAATAAGGGGTTAAATTGGTGATTTACTTTCAAAATAGGGGGTTATTAAGTCTTAATGAGAATTAGACACAATTTGAAATTTATAGAAAATATATTCCTACCCTTAAACACAGGAAAATGTTTGTAATAAAATTATATATTTTAAAAAAATATGGAAATAAAAAAAATATGGACTTTTGACCGATTCTATAGTTTCTTTGCTATTAATATTATAAAAAATTATACAAGTTCTTCAACAATATACTCAATAATATTTTGGAAACAAATAATATAATGGAAAATAATGGGAAGGTTGGAACAAAATCTTGAAATTTAAAATTTGGAGAAAGTTTTGACAAGTATGGTTATATTGATAGAAATTTTAGTGTAGTATAACATTAAAATCATGATAAGGAGACAAGGTCTAAATTTGAAAAAGAAAATAGTTTTGAAGAGAGTAATTTATTGACAAAGAGTCAAGGGATAGATAAACTGGATGAAAATATCTCATTGAAAATAGAACTAATCTATTAAAAAAATTAAAGAATCAAGACTTTATAATACACTTCTATGTTATAAAAGTTGGATTTATAAACTTTTAATGATGTTTTAAATTATTTTTCATGGATTAAATCTATTAATTATGAGTTATATGAAATATAGAAAAAATAAACATGGTATTTTCTGAACAGAATAGTTGATCAAAAAATGAATGGAATAAAATTGGTGTTCAAAAATAAATATGATAACCACATGAAAAAATTAAGGTTTATATGAGAAGTATTTTCGAAAATTAAATACATTAATATTCTATTAAATTACACAATAATGGTGATTCTTGAGTCAATTCATATTTTCTTAGTAATTTATACTCAAATAAACTTTATGATTTTTATGCCTAAACCTGTGCTCCAAGATCCAATTGTCATAATCACATACATTGCATATTTTCTTTTATTCCAAGTATAAATTAAAATATATAGATATCATATAATTTCATTAATAAATAAAATAAAATATTATATACATCACTAATAACATTTAGGATTATAGATATATAGAATGAAGATAACATAAAAAACAATAAAAACCCATGTATTTTATAAAAAAAATGATTTTTTACATCCACTATATATATGAAAAAACATAATCCATAAAGAGTTATTCAAGCCTCCTATAAATTCTTCCACATTTTCATTACTTCTAAACATAAATTATATTCTAATTTTCTTTATATCTTGGATAATGAAAACATAAGAAATGGGTGAGATTAAATACTTATTATGGGAAACATGTTAATAAAGATTTAAAAAACATACGCATACAGTACATAATATCGTAATAATAAATAATATGAATAATTTCATAATCAATTAAAAATAAGAGTGTTCTACATCCTTAGAAATAATTGAAAACATGGATATCAAATATACTAATATCATATTGTTGTAGTTCACAATATTAGACATCAAAAAATGTTTTCAAGGACTTGTTTGGAGACACTATACCAATATGGGAAGAGTTATACACTAAGAACCAAGTTATTGTGTCTCATGAGACCTATTGATACATTGATGGGTAATATAATTTTATACCCCACCCATCACATGTTTTAATCCAATACATTATATAGAAGAGTAAACAAGACATTTCATAACATTCCTAAAAGAAAATGTAGAATAATTAATATATGGATATCCATATAATGAAATAAAATCTATACATAATCAACAATTTTAGTATTAAATAATAATTAAAAAATTTATATATTTACCCATGTCAATAAAGGGGATAAAATGATCATAACCAATATTGATAAATACAGTGGATAGTTAAAAAATACATCATCTACATTCAAAAAACCATTTGTATTGACATAAAAAAATACATAATGTTAATACCTTTTACCCGTGTTAATATAATAAAATTCTTTCATGGTGAATCATCATCAAATCTAATGTGTGTTAAATTTGATGTTCACATCACATATATCAATTACTATAAGGATAAGTAAAAAGTGAAATTACTTTATCATATTACATCTATAGAATGATTTTGGATGGTCTCAGAAGAACATATCTTCGATGTGAAAAAGAAAACATAAAAGGATATTGACATAGATGAAAAACATCCGTTCAAAATAAGGTTTAAATGATACCACCTAAGAAGAGATCATGAATTAGATTGTTTGGTATTAAGAGTTAAGTCCCCTAAAAGATGAATATATATTATAATATAAATAGTGAAACCAAAACCCCATTGGGGAATATATTTTTAAAATTAAAAGGGTAATGGGAGTGAACATATTAAATATATTATAGAGTTTTTATTAAAATTGATGTAAAAGATAATTTTACAAGGCGTTTACAAAAGTTTTTTTTTCAAATGGTCGAGTGAATCCTACTTGAAAACTATTAAATTTTCAAAAATAATATTTAATAATATGTCCATGAAAAGAAATCAAGATTATATAGGAGAAATTATGATATTAAGACACAAACATATAATAGGTAAATGAAAAAACCGTTTTTTTATTTTCAAAAAAACATTGTTAGAAACTGACTTTGTAAAAAAGTATCAATAATTTAATTTTTATTAAAAAAAATTCAATATAGGTATAGATATTTAACATATAATGAAATATTATAGTGGGATAATCCAAGCATAGAATAATGACGTACATGATGTAAAAAATATAACTCAAGGAATAGAGGGTTGTGTTATCCATATTCCATAACAGCATCATACTCTTTAAAGTATAAAATATTTAAAAATGTTGATTTATATAGTTTTAGTGTACATTCATATAAATTAATTATAATAAAATAAAATATAATTTATTTTTGTAATTTACCCATCTTTTATGTCTAGGGGGATGATCATAATTGAATGAATGAAAATCGAGATTCTAGAAGCTTTACAATTAGCGTAAAAATGGAGTAAAATCCATTAGATGAAATGGAATGGATTTTTTTATTATTTAAACTGAATAAATAATTATATGATAAATATATATCCATTTATATTTAATAAATCATAAAAAGGAAAAATTGGTGCCTAAAATAAACTTGCCTCAATGAATTAGAGTTTGATTCAAAGAACCATTACAGCTTGAGTAACATTTTAATCAAAACCCCATCAAATAATGGTACTAAAATTAAAAAAATAATATAATGATTAAAATAAAACACATGATATGATATCTAAAATAGTTAGTATATAGACCATAAAAATGAAATTGGGCTCATAATACCAAACATGTCTCAAATAGAGTAATTTGAGATGAAAACCCTTACCTCGTCCTTGATTTATTTTCCACTCAGACTAAAAATCATAAATAATTAAAAAACTCTATATTATTAAATGCCCCATAAATTTATTCACAATTATAGCAATTTATACTCTCCACTTTATATTATTTTATACATATAAAAATTAGTTAGTTTTTACCTATTTAAAATATTAGGTACAAGTAATCTTTATTTCTTTGAACTAGTTTTTTAATAGAGGTGTTGGTGTCAATTTTTTCCATTTTCCATCATTATTAGAAAATATATAATACTCTAATAGTTATTAAGTGATATTTTATAAATCTATAAGTTCATTTCATGGTAGTTTTTGTTAAAATCCATGATGATGAATTTGGTGATGGTCTTGTTTTGATGATTCTTAATGAACAAAAAGTGTTTTCTCAATTAATGAAATAAATGTTAAAAAATATTACCAAATTAAAAAATATATTTTAATATTTATATCATATTATACTATTAAATAATTAATTTTATTAATCCATGATATAAATTCATATAGTACTGTTCAGGTAGGTGGTTAAACCAACCCAAACATGAACCTACCATGATAAATTGATGACTATGAGGTGTTTTGGTAATAATAAAATTATAAAACAAATATAATGATTGTATTTATTAATTATTAGTTTTATAGATTACAATTGTTATGAAATTTAATTACAAAATAATACATATGAAGTTATTACTCAAGAAATAAGTGATCACTTTCCCCTTAATCAACTTGTTTTAAAAAATTGATTTAATGATAATCATTTGTTAATAATATTATTAATAGGTTATCTAATTTATTATAATATAACATTTGGGATATAATAAAAATAATATTTATCCTTTAATATCATCACAATTAACATCCATATAAGGTATTTAATAAAATAAAAATGAAAATCAGTTCTTCTATGGAGGCAGTTGTCGAGACATACACATGGATAATGATTTCATTTTCATACGAGGGGATGAAGGAGAATTATATTTTATTATTTCATAATAATAAGAAGGTTATAAATAAAATATTTATTTTTTGAATAGAAATTTTATACTATCCTTGTAATATGGTTAATTAAAAGTAAAAATGTTGTGTCATAGAGGTTGTAGTTCACAAAATGTATGATTCATGCATTAATTTTTCTTAATAGAAAATGTGGTGTGTTTTAATAATTATTACCATATAATAGTAATATTAAATATATAACCAATATCAATTTAATTACATATCTATTTTAAAATTATAAGTTGAAATGAAAATAGAAGAGAAATAAGTTAATAAAAAATGATTACTCACATTGAGAACATTAATATTTTCTTTGGAAGATTCATTGGAACTGGATTTCATAGGATATTCTCTTGTGACCAAAACATAAATGGATAGTGAGATAGAGGATTATATAAGATTGGAAAATTGTATGGTTTCAATTTGAATTCAAATTTTAAGGAGTTAATTGAAGGGGTGTGGAGATTCAACTTTTATAATTAGTCATAATTGAATTTTTTAAGTACTTCATCTTAATATAAAGGGAACATATGAAAAACATTTCATGTGGATAAAAAATTTAGAAATAACGGATTGGGTAAGAGATATGATTTATAAAAACCTTATAAACAAAATTATAGGCATTTTATTATCATTTTTAAATCCCTTTAACCATTGAATTATTACTATTATCATTTTTTTATTTTACCAAGGTAAATTGTTTTTAGAGAAGGTAACATAATATTTATGCATAAATATAAAGTGAAAATTATTTTATAATTTTGAAAAAATGATTATAATTTTTAAATCCAATTAATTTGATTAAATTTATGAAATTTATACAACTAATTTTTAAATAAAAATACTTAATTCATTAAATATTTTTTGAGAAAATATAACTTATGTTCTAAAATATCAAATATGGGTTTTAAAATGAAAATAATGATTTTTAAAATTATAAAGTCACATATTTTATACATATTTATCTTATAGAAATGTCTCACTAATTACAAATTCATATTAATACACAAATAATGTCATAAAATTCAGGTTATTTGTAAAAATAATATTTTGAACTATTGACCTATACACCATTGTTCTAGAAAATCCGAAAAACATCCTAAGAAAATATTACTATGATGAATCCATAAATATTTTTCATTTTTTCAAATTTATATTTAATATTTTATAAATTTTTATTTTAAATAATGTTTGAGATATAATAAAAAATCATTTTATAGGAAAATAACTTTTTTAATAATATTTACCACTGGGTTTTAGTTCCCTGTAATGTCTATTCTAGTTTTGGAATCACTGCTTACAGGCAGTCTCCATTGGATTTATTCCTGTAACTGGAAACATCCAACAGTTCTTTATCCAAAAGGTACTTTCTCTCCAAAGGCAGTCGTTCATTATGATTGAACTTTCTGATACTTAAGAACAAGCATTGGTCGAGAGGATGGGATGTTGGACTCGTCACACCCTTTTGGGCGGAATTATTGTCTACTTGAGGACTCTCTTTATAAATTTATGATATTTTCATGAATCCTTATTAATTAACCAAGTATAAAATCAGTTTCCCATAGAATTTTCAATCACTTATTAACATGTTTGAAAATTAGAGTCATCCATATGTATTCAAGGTTCTTCACTAATGAAGAGATCTGTATGTATTCACGGTTCTCTATCAGTCGTATCCTCTCATATACTATTTGGAGATTCTTTTAATCATCATTATGAGGATACTAGTTTTTCAGACACTCAATGGGGAACTCTTTAATTTATTTTCATTCAGGGAGATGATGGTTTGTATTGATATTGGTATCATACCTATAAAATATTCCACCTACGTATCCTTATGAAAGGAATTAGAACCCTTATAGTTTGGTGCCTTTTAATGGGACACATCATACCTTTTAAGGTAATATGATAGGGACCTCTATGAGAAATTTTCTTTGTTATGGTTTTGAGTGGGACATAATTCTATGAATCCTATGGAGCATGGAAAGAATTTGGGTTTCCAGGTAAGATTATACCATGTTGGGTATATGGCCAATGGGGATTAGGTTTGATTTGAAGTGTTGGGTTTGAACCTCAATGAGGCTTCCTACGTATCCCATTTGAATGAGAATCAAAGCCCATATAGTTAAATGTGTCTCATAGGAGTGTATAGTCCTTTTAGAGAAATGAATTTGTTCTTACATTCTAAAAATGATTCTTTGATAATTTGGGGGTTTAATTTTGGGATTATTCATTAGGAGGATGCCCTGAATTAGGGAATTTGGGTTGGATTCCAGAAGAGGATATCCAATGAGATCAGGCCCTGAGATGACTTCTTATGTATCCCAATTATGATGGGAATCAGAGTTCTAGTAGTTCCTTCACTATGAGTGTTTGTGAAATTTTTTTAATCATATTGAATCTCTAAACCCATGTGAGTCATGCTCAGTGTGAGAAACAAGAGGAAGTGAAAAAATCAATAATGGAACTCAAAATTTTCCTCTACCATTGGTGGAAGAGAGAGAACCTATGACTGTGAGGGTGGATGGGGTCGACATGGCTAGGGAAGAGGGAGATGTGAAAAGGACTCCCTATGTTCTCTTTACATTGGATAATGGTCCAATGTAAGGAAAGATTGAATTTGAATAAAGTATAGATGAGAAAGACTCCGACCTCCTACTTGAAAGGTTGCGGTCTTACACTAGGATGGATTCCCAAAAATTAGTCCTGGTAGGGAAGGGAGACTTCACCTTTGTTCAAAAGGTAAACTAGGCATGAACCACACCTTCCCCACCAAAGTCATGAGGTTCTTAGTTTTAGAGATGAGAAGGGGAGGTCAGAACACAAACCCTAATCCTCCAAACCGAGAACTTCCCAACACTGTTCTTGGGAGAATTTTCCATGTGACTGTAGATAAACAAACCCCCAAACACTCTAAGAACCCTAACCCCATTGTGAAACAACTGGTAGAAACTTCTGACAGTGGATATACAAACCCAAATAGGAGACATTCTGGTGTACCTTTCCAAAGGTTTGATAAATCAGCAGGTTTTGTTGGAGGTCTCAATATAATCTATTTTAGACAAGGGAGACAATGAATTAGAAGCCTTTCTATGAATGAATTTGAAGTGTGCTTAATGGATTTTAGACTTAAGAGAGTAGGAGAATCAATGACGGGCGCTCAAGAATGTACTGGCGTGCAAGTATGGCCGTGCAAGTAAGCTTATGCGACAAGATGTTCACCTAAGTGATGAAAAACCTGAATGTAAATAATTGGGAGAGATGTGGCTCAAGCCTTCAGGAGAATTCATAGGTAATACCATAAGTGGGGCACTCAAGTTCATGTGAGAGGAATAGGTGGCATGCAAGTGTTTCTGATTTAGGGAGGTTGGGAGCTTTAGGCACGCAAGTGTTATGGATTTCAAACACTAAAAGGACTCAATTCATATGATCCTCCTTTAATTCCTCCACTTTATCTGTTAAAGAACTAACTTGAATGTTTAGGAAGACTTGGAAAAAGAACTAGGGTGACTAGAGTTGCAATTAGGCTTCCAGAAAGTTCGTATGTACAAATAAAGGCCCCAAGGGTCTATTTATAGGAAAAAATAGGACCATGTGTGAAAAGAGACTGGGCTCCCAAGTAGAATGCATGCTAGAATTGGGTGAGGAGCTACCTTGCGCACCGAAGACTCCATGGTCTATCTAAGGCGATCCAATACTCAAGAATTTGAAAATATGGATTTTTATCAAGCGTTTTCTCCACATTTTTCTTTGTTATTTCCTTTTGTCATTTTTATACTCAGTGATGGAACATATTGTCAACAAAATCCCCCAAAGAGTTGGATCTGGAATGAAATGAAGATCCTATACTTAAATAAAGTAATGAAAAAGAAAAAAGAGGTAATGGGGAGTGCGTATATTGTAGCACACAATGTAAATAGGTGAAAATGTTAGTAGCACATAGTATTCTAGCGCACAAGGGACTTTCATCACTTATATATACCGACTTCACTTCCGTGAAAATTATCATGAATTTTTAAAATCCAGATCTCAGCGAACAAGTTATTTTCACTCAGACGACCATGTTCACTCGTGATTCTTCTGTATACTTTTTATTTGAACATAAGAACTAGGGCGCCACACTTGTGTGTCAATTTTATACTTTCTCGCCAAGTTTCATACATGCACACCTTAATGCATTTGTAGATTTTTCTCAATTATTTTGTTAAAAAATCAAAAATGAACATACATTAATGATTCTTTTTATCAGTTTTATAGGTTCAATGGCGCCAAAGTGAATCAGAATCACTGATGAATTGTCTTGTAAGAGGATTGGTGACATGATGAACGTTTTTTTCATGACTTCTTTGACATCTGTGACACCAAACTCCTGTAATTGGAAAAATATTTTAAGAAGTATCACTTCAATATTTCCCGGATTATTTATTTGCCTTTGTATAATTTTGTTCATCTCCAAGATGTAAATATTACAGACCCGAGGAACTATATTCCACATTCCATGTTTTAATACTATACAAACTTCTCAGCTGCCAATTTTTATATTGGGGACTCATATGATAATGGTGGGGAAACAAATAAGCCTCATACCATGCATCACATCTTGTGTGTTCTAGATTTAAAATCACACACACCCGAGCTCCAGCCACACTATTATTCATTCTTCTTTTGAGATTCTAAGATGGATCAATCCAAAGGCTGGAATAAAAGTTGGGATTTTCACCCTTGTGGGTGTTTAAAACATACATGGATGTGGGCATATTGTGTGACCAAGAGGTGTGTGGAATTTATAGATGACTTAAAATGTGTTGGTATGTGTGAGGCTATATGGGTTAGGGAAAATCTATGTGTATAGAAATAAATATTTTGTGCCAGAGTTACTATACAGGTGGAGTCTAAAAACTAAAAAATTCCATTTGACACATGGAAAAGTTGGCATCAGTTTTTGGGATTTCTTCAAGATCTCTGGATATCCAATCCTTGGAGTTATGTACGATGAGTTTATGCCCCCCAATGCGACGTGGAATGACTCCGAGATGACACCAGCCTTGGTTGATGAGTTGATTAAAATATTTTATAAACTAAAGAATGTCACCACCATGAAGTCCCACCAAAGAAGGCATATTCATCCAGAGTAGTGAATGGAAATATACTTGGTAAAGAAGAAGGAAAAAGGTCCCACCTGCACTCATCTGACCAGTTGTCCAAAGGGAGAGATGAGAGGTACACCTGACACTATTGGACAACATTAGAGAAAGGAGGGTTTTAAAAGTGGGGATATGAAGTTAATTCCAAAATTCCTATGAATAAACTTCTGGTAGGTTTCCTGGATGTGTGGCTCAGTGTGTATTTATTACTAGTCCAAGATTCGAAAGGAGGCGTGAGGCCATGAAATTCTATTATCGCGACCAAGATGGCTGAAAGAAGGATGGTAGGGTTGGACACTCATGTTATTGAAATTATTTATAGGATATTACTACATATTTATAGTGGGAAGTATTAATTTAGAATATAGGGACCATTTCAGGTGTTATGGGGGTGGATCGCCACTCATTTTAGAACTAATGATGTGAAAAGTGTTGTACAAGAATCTGGATGTCCTTTCCGACCACCTTTTCAAACTTTCTCAGGTATTTTAACTTTGTCTCTGAATGATTATGATATAAAGGTAAGATTGAGTATGTATAAGGAATTTTATCTCTTCCCTTATGGGAATTTGTCTACAGGTTTATTTGTCGATGATGGGATGGCCAATTTACAGATAAGGTCATACATGCTATCTTGCAAAGATGGGGTATTGCCACCAGGATTGATAGATAAATCATATGTGAGGCATATTATCTTTATAGATTTTCCTGTCAATTCAAATGTCTGCAAAAATTTACTATATCCCCCCTATGCATGTCAGATTAGAGAAATATCCAATGGTTTCATGACAACTATGGTTACAGACATCTGTGGAAAAGACTAGGGAAATATTTAATCTACCATCTGTTGATGTAGTAAGTTGATTGACTGTCTTGTAATCTGAAAAATGGGTCTCATCTTACCCTAAAGGGGTACTAAACCATGATGTCTCTCGAGTTTAGATAAAGGGAGTTTGTATGAAGGAGCCCCTTCATTTGGAAGTTAATTCTTCATCAACATGGGTCGACTCAATAGAGACAGAGGGTGGAGGTGATGAGGCTCCAAAATCATTTAAGTGGCCCCGTGCAAGAAATAATTCACCTATTAGAGTAGAGAGATCCACCCCATCATTCCCTACTGAGGTTGTATCGAGGCAATCTAGTTTCCATCATTCTGAAGAGAGACGAGTCCCATTTTATCATACCACGTCTGTGACTGCGGGAATTGGGAAGAAACATAAATCCATGACTATATGATCCTCTTCAAAACCCTCTTCCATGTACTGTCAATATATAAGACCATAGGATGTTCAAACATGAAAAATTGTATATTTTGATGCTAATACCACGTGGATAAATATATGTGAAGGGATTTGTATTCTAGGAATAGGGGATCTAAGAGCCTCTTCTGATACCCAATTTAAGAACAATCCTATTGAAGTGAGAAATTACATATGAGAGTTTGAAATGATCATATACACAACTAAAAAATCAATTCACAACATGAAGTGGGTGAAGAAAATGATAGATCGTGGCACCACTGAAGGGATTGATATATCATTATATAAATAATATCATGATTTTATAGATCATAAAGATGTAAGATTCATTTTATTTCACATTCTCATTTTCATTGAAATTTAAATTTAGTCAATGTGTTGTTACACAAGGGAATTAAAATATTAACATGCAGCTGGATGAACGAAAATTGATTAAAGTTCCATCTCCACGATATAGCTCTATTGGCACTACTCTTAGAGCTACTAGATCACCATGTGAATTGGGATAAATATCTCCAGTACAATAGGCCATATAAGATGAGATATAAAGTGTATTGTAGTCTCTCATACCTATTTTTGGTGATGATGATGAAATTCCTCCTAAGAATGCGAAGAAACAAAAGCCTCGAAAAAATGAGTCCATGGTTAAACACTTTCTCAGTAGTAGTAAGCCTTCTTGATAACATTAATTTAAGCCATGTTCAAAAAAGTGATTAAAATTCATGGAATTGAAATAGATTCTTTTGTTTCTTCTCTAAAATAAAATAATGATAAGCTTCTAGGAACTATATTGGGTGCTTATGAACTGGAACAAATTACTACTGACCTGGTGATTCCTGAAGAGACATTGAGGTCAGAGGAACCAATGTGTATTCCCATCACTACTCATGTTCCTCCTATTAGGAGAGAGGAGGCATATGGTAAATCAATAGTGCTTTATATGACAACAAATATAACAACAACTAACTTCCATCCTCTAATACATCAGGTTCATCACATGAACCATAACATCTGGAAATAACTAATGCTGACACCACAACTGTTACTGAGGTAGCTGTTTGGGGTCAAAAGTTGTCAGAGGAAGGTTGCAATGAAAACACGCTGATTGCTCCCATGGGTGAGACTAACCTAGGATCTGGGATATCAATGGATTCTATGATGAACTTTGGCATGCATTTTAAAGACGTATTAGAACAAGTTAATATAACCAATGATATAGATGATATTTATGTTCCTTGAATATAATCAACTGAATGTGAGTTTTCATTATTCATCCTATTAATCTTCTTATTACTAAATTTCTAACCATGATTGGTAGATATATTTAGTTACCTCTAACGAAACATATACCATGACAATTCCTTTAGGAAGTGTTGAGATTAATTTAAATCCTGCCATTGTGAAGGCATTGGCTCAGGTGTATCAAGGGACAGACAATCTTCCAAAGATTCATTCCGAAGATCCTGAGAAAATTAAAGAGAGCATTCCCCACCTAGAGACATCAAACAAAACCGTTGAAACTGAGAATGTTATGGAGAAGTGTTCTCAAGAAGTCGACCTATTGTTAGGTTATAGATACAAATATTCTGATTATAATAACTTTATTTATCCTTTCAAAATAACCATAAAAATATGTAAATTCACCATATATGGATATCAACTTCAATGGAAAGGTCCGGAGGTGAATCCTCTATATCAGATAAAACAATATTAGATGGTGAAGCAACTGCTATCAAGGAAGGAGCAGAACGGGGAACTTCTCTATGTGCATTAATCCCATAATATGTCTCTCCTTATGATAGTGATTCTAAATCAGACCCAAAACTATAGAAGTCCCTTCATATTTCACATCATAAGGAATGGGAAAATATATGGAAGATAATATCTAAAATTCCCCTTGAGGAACATACTTCAAGAATTCCATGAATTTCATCTCTTTTTATCATGTTGGGATTTGGCGGTTTTGAATACTGTGAAAATCATACACCACTGAAAGAGATTATCCGAAAGTGGGAGAAAGAGTATACGCTTTGGAAAGTTCTGATAAAAACTAAATAGTTGATCAATACTGATGAATTTTAAGTAGTGTTGTCCCGAGATGTTGCCAATAATACTGAAAAGATGATAGAACTGAAGCCAAAGATTGAAGAATAGATTGTTCAGCAACGACATCTTCAACAAGAATTATATATTCTCACATGGGAGCTTGACCATCTTCCTAACACAATAGGAGAAGTCCATAAGGATGATACAAAATCCATGGCAGATGCTAAGGAAGAACATCGTCAAGATAAATTCAATGGAGCTGGTTGGATAAACAAACATCAATAGGTAGTTGAGGGGCCTCAAGAGGAAATTATCCAAATGAGAAGTTACGTAGAAAATTGTTTGAGATTTCTAACAAAAGAGAGAGTCCATTTTGTGGATACTTCTCTATGAATTTATTACTTATAAATGAAAAAAATTTCATTTTCAATCATATGTGTTTTCATTCTTACTAGATTCTTTTTTTACCTATTCCAATAGGCCTAGTATGTGTAGTTTGATTTATACAAGGGTTATACAGAAAACCCCACAAACATTTTATTTTGTAATTTTTATTGCGCAATGTTACCCAAACCATACAAAATATATGTTTAGTGAGCTAGGAGTCAACTTTCTTCTAGAAGGACCATTGAGGGTTCCCAATCTGGGGAGTACCACATCTCCTATTGTTGGTAGTTTAGAGTCATGCATGTTGGACTAAAAAGGGCTAGTGTTTATGTTCAAACATCTTTGACCATAAATTTTGAAATTAGATCCCAAACAAGACTCAATGAAAAAGAAATGCTCTAATATTATATTAATATATCTGAGAGGAATCTTGAGTCAAGATTTTTATGGTCAGCAAATCTAAACTTGTATAAACATAAAATAATTATCCTCCATGAATGAGGTTACCATTTTTTTACAACCCCATTATGGGGGTTGTGTTATGCATGGTCGACTAGGGCATATGATGCATAGCCATATAGTGGAATCTTTTAAATGGAATGCCTGTTATGTATGCAAATTTTATGAAAGGCCACCTACGGGAACATACTACATAGTCAACAAAAAGAGATCTTCGGAATTTATCATTTTACTATTGATAGAAAAGGAAAATAACATTTGGGTGACTCAATACCACATATTTTAGTTTCTCCACGGAAAGGGATTGTATGATTAAAGTGTTATTTATGCTGACATATATTATGAATAGGAAAACAGCTTTGACAGAAATTTTGTGTATGAGGAATGGTTAAAATTGTTCATAAAAGAGAATTCTTGATATCATACAATGCAATTTTATGTCATGCAGTGGTGATATTGTATTGTGCATTTTTAAGTCATGAAGTGAGGACATTGTACTATTCAGTTTTAAGTCATGTAGTGAGGACATTGTGTGGTTTTAATTTAAGGTCTTTAGCTTTGACGAAACATATCATACTCTCCTAATTTATTGATAATTTGTTTGGAAACATACTACCTTATTAATTTATGGAAGGAAATAATTGTAAACAATGATTTAGGAATTTTGGAATTCGATGAATGTCATGGGAAAAAAATGGATAAAGGCATTATAGGAAGCCTTTTCCATGAATGAAGATACAATTATTTGAAAAATCTGTTCTGGGGGTCGTATTATACAGGGCCAACTAGGGAAAATGTTGCATAGCTAAATAATGACATCTTTAGACTAACATGCCTAGTATGTAGGAAACTTTTATGCAAGGCCACTTAGGGTAACATTCTACATCATCAGGAAAAATAGATCTCAAAAGTTTGACATTCTATTTCTAAAAGATGAATAAAGTTTATGTAGATTCAAATTTTCCAAAGCACAGAGTTTGGTTTATGAATAAATATACCTAAATATGGAGAGGTTATTTCCAATCATGATTTCCAAAAAATCGGAGGAATAGGATTTCTATAAAGGTCTGATCCAAATGTAAGTAGTATGGTGTCTGTAGTCTTTAGGTCATTCAACTAGGACAAGAAATGGATATAGTATAGGATATGTGGTCATGTGATCTATGTTTTTTCAAATTACATTAGACACATGGAGAGGGAAATGTAAAAACCATGGTCTTGAAGACTTTCATATTGAGAAAAATGTAATGGGAAAAATATACATAAATGACTTCTTTAAAATACAGATTCTTGTATATTGTTATCAACGTTTTAAGGGAAAAAATGATACATTAACCAAGAATGAAATTACCATTATTTAACAAACCCATTATGGTAGTTGTGTTATGTCGGTCTGACATGGGAATATGCAATATATCCAAATAGTGGCATCTTTGGACTGACATGCTTGTTATCTAAGCAACTTATGCAAGGCCACCTAAGGTCACATACTGCATAGCCAAGAAAAAGAGTTCTCATATATTAGAAACTATATCACGGAAAATATTAAGAAATATTTTGATGTTCCAAAAATATTCAATATTAAAAGTTAGAAATATGGAAGGGGGAATTATCAATGAACATTAGAATTATTTGAATCAAAATTGTTCTTGAGTTTGAATTACATTACAAAGATCTGTCTCGCATGTAAAATGGGTAATTCCATTGGTTACTTTGAAAAAATATTATGTTTTGCAGATTAGAGTCATGCAGTGAGGACATGAATTTATTATGATGTAAAAAGGAATATTGTGTCTAGACCAATGAATTAATCCTAGGTGTCCCAACATATCTCATATGGATGAGAATCAATCCCTACATAGTACATTAAACATTCCCTATGAAATTCCGACTCTTACATAGGGATTAAAGGGGGGTTATCATGGTTGGGCCCAAGATTGGAGATTTAGGCATCTCTACAAATCTCTTATAGATGACATTGAATAAAAACATAGTTCTTGAGAAATAATTTCCCACACCATTTATGTTTGATGTGGGAGACAGGGGATTTCAACACATTCTATATGAATAGTTAAACTTATTAAACAAAATGGTATGAAAATCAAACCATGTATCTTGAAATACCACTATATATAGATCCAGTTCATATACAGGAGGTGAAATGGAAATAAACATTTAGTGGTTGTGGTTGTGCCCAATATTAGAGATCCATACATCTCTACATATCTCATATGGATGAAAATCAAGACCCACATAGATTTTTCCATGATGCCCCTATGTATATATGATATAAACATAGGGATAAATGGAACTCATGTACTATAGAATAGTAATGATGTCAATGATGCTTGCACGTGGAAGTTATTAACATCAAAATAGAGAAGATGATAATTGTACAATATGCTGTCATGTAAAGTGGAAAAATGTTTTCATGTTGTTCAACGTTGTGCTACAAGGAAAAAGATTCTACGTATTTTATCATCATGCAGTATGGAAGCTTATAGTCATTGTATAGTATAATTTCTTGAAACATGGACTTTTTATTGAGTAGTTTATCGCCATGAATTGAGGAAATTGTGTGTAGTTACACAAAGTATTTCTTTAAGAATCTCGAATTGGTTAGTGTTTTGATAATCACATCATCCATTAAGATTCAGGCAGAATCTCCATTTGGGTAGACCTTATGTATGGAATACGTTCCTTCCCTCTTTGGCTCAAGCATTGGAGTTTTCTTTCCGGGTATCATTGAAGTTCTGAGGACCAATACCAATTATCATTGAAGAAATAAATGGAAAAGAACTTTTTGGTTAAAGGGTCACACTATTCTATTTTTATAGACTTATAAATAATGAAAAGTATGAAATATATTTTTTTGTCTAATTATTCCAGCTCATCAAATCATTTTTGAGACTTATCATCTGTAGACAAATGATCACAGATTGCAACTCAGAGTGAAGGCAATTGAATTTCAATTGGAAAAACTACTTCTGCTCTATACACTAATGAATAAGGGGTCGCCTGAGTGGTAGTACGAGTGGTAGTCTGATAATCCCATAAACCATGAAAAAGTTTATCAGGTTATGATTTCTTATCTTTATCAACCATTTTCTAGATTATATTTTATAGAGTCTTATTAAAGGACTATATCTGTCTATTTTCCACTTCATGATAGTTATATTAATGGTTATATTTTATATTAAGATCTTGATATTACTTTTTTACCATAATAGAACAAAAATTGGTGTCATTTTCTATCAATAGAGTGTGAGGAACAACAAATCCAGTGATTATGATAGTTTTGAAAAAAACTAGCAGTGATTTTGGATCCAATTTCATTGAGAGGTATTTCCACACCACATTTAGAGAAGAAGACAACAACAGTAATAATATACTTGAACTTCTTAGCCCTAACTGGAGGATAAGGCCCTACTACAAACATTCCCCGTGTGGAAAATGTCCAGGAGTATTTATATGTATGTTACAACTCTGAGGGTTAATGAATAAGGTATGCATGAAAATGGAATGGATAAAATTTATTAGTGAAATATGTGAAATCCAACGTTATTAAATGCCAAAAATATCTGAGCCTTCATATTGGACCAGAAAGCCTATGCTCGGACTGGTGATCTCTACAAGCTCCTAAATTTACTTCTTTCATGACAACTGTAGTTTCTTATACACCAATGCACCTGAAGAGTATTCCATCAAATCCTCATTTATAGACGATCTTTTGTTGATCTAGACTATCATAAAGAGTAAAATTTTCCACTCATCCTTAGTTTGGTTCTTTTTCAGCTCTATCTGGAGGAAGTACTCCATTTTAAGGGTATTACATGATGGGTGTCATCTGTCATGTTGTATGACCATATGGATCAGAAATAGGGATAATTTCATTAATTTCCCCCATTCTAGATTTCATTGAAAGGTGATACCACATGATGATTGGAAATATTTATGATTGTATCATCCCTATTTGGATGTGCTAGAGCTTTAGTTATGTTAGCCAGTGCGTCAACATGGGCGTTTTGTGATCGCGGTACGTAAGAAAATGTATTTCTTGAGAGAAATTCATCCATTAAACCTATGAAATAATCACAAAAGGAGATTAACTCTTCTTTTATGATAGAATAATCCCCATTTATTTGTTTGATTACCAACTCTGAATCACCTTTCACTTTCAAGTGGTTCTCTTGTGCCTGATGTTCAAATTTTAGGCCTACTATGAGGGCTTGATACTCGGCTTCATTGTTGGTACCTCCTTCTGAAAACATAAAATAATTGGGGAAAACTACCTTTTTTGGGGAGACAGTACAATTCCAAACCCAAATTTTATGAGTTCAAGGCTCTTCATTCTCTTCCATATCGGGATTTTGGAGGCACCATCAATATACATTTACCATGTTTGGGAATTATCTTGAATAGAGAAGACCTATTCATATAGATGTTCAGTATTCAATGATTTATATTCCGCATATAGTTTTTCAGTAGGGAATTCAGTAAGAGGATGAACTTTTATTTCATTCTGAGTCACAAAATGGATAATAAATGGTTGCAAAATAACTGCCCACCATGCCAGATACCCTTTAAGAATAATAAGACTAAGGATAAATTTGATCAGGATATTGGGAAACACCAATTGGAACTCATGATGTTGAAGGTGGTGGCTCAATTTCGAAATAGTAAATATTAAATCTAAGAAAAACTTTCCAATATTGTAATACCAAGATTCAATTTCATTCATAGTTCGACTGAGTTAGTAATTGTTGTTTTCATTCACAGCATCGATATTTTGGGAAATGAAGGAACCTAATGATCACTCTAAAGCTGTCACATAGAGAATAAGTGTCTATCCTTCAAAAATAGGCATTAATACATGTAGAATCAAGAGATATTTATTGAGGATATCAATTTCCACTTTTATGCCTTCAGTCCATTAATAGGTGCCTGCTTTCTTCATTAATCTAGTGAAGGGAAAACACATGCCTTTTAAATTCGCGATAAAGCGCAGAATATAGGCCAATTTTCATTTGAGTCCCCTTAGTTCATTTAACTTTTTCTGAGGTGACATTCAAAGGATGGATTTTGTTTTCTCATGATCAAATTCCATGCCATGATGACGTACAACCAAGCTGAGGATATTTCTAGAGGTTACCCCAAAAGCACATTTCAATGGGTTCATCTTCAAATTGTGTTTCCAAAGTTTGTTGAATATGGTCTCTAGATCAGCCAATTGATCGGAATGTTTTCTGGATTTAACAAAACAATCATCCACATAACATTCAAAAAAAATTCTTACTAAATGTTTAAAGATATATTGCATTTCACATTGATACGTTGCACCTGCATTCATTAAGCCAAAGGGCATTACCTGATTGCAAAATACACCTTGAGGGGTTCTAAAGGATGTGGACTCTTCATCCACTGTGGCCATGCATATTTTATTTTACTGATAGTATCCATACATGAAAGAAAAATATTCTTACCCAAATGTTGCATCAATTAAAATCTCTGTGATCAGAACAATAAAGTTGTGTTTACAGAAATACTAATTAAGATATATGAAATAAATGAGAACTAATATTTAACTTTTCTTTTTTTATTGGGACAATGTTGGATATCCATTTGGGATATTTAACATCCCTAAAATATTTATCCTTTATAATTTTATAGAATTCAGCTTCAGTTTTAGAGGCATGAGTTGGGTGTGTTCTTCTTACTGCCTGCTTGAATCCTCGATGTTCATCATGAAAACGAAAATGATGAGTTGATACATCGGGGTTAAGACCTGGAATTTCTATATATTTCCCAAAAAATGTATCTCAATTTTTCTTTAGAAATGAAGTATACTTATCTTGCTCTTCATATTTCATGGCCTCCCTAATTAGGGTAGGGGTGTTGAACTTCTTCTATACATAGATTTATTTCTATGAGATCATCCGCAGTGGTAGAGACACCTTCTTCAAATTCTGGAGGGGAATCCTGGAGATCTTTATCTTCTTCTTAATTATGTGTAACTTATTATATTTCTACTTTCTTAGTACATAATGAAGCAAACATTTTAGATTTTGGGGAGGAGTTAGTATTTGGACATCCTGAAGAAGAAGAAACCATTTCTAACACTACTGATGATGAAGGGACTTCCAAGATAATTGAAGAGGATATGATGGATTTGGAGTCAACATCCTTATCATTCTATAGTATTGCTACAAATTCTTCTAGTCTTATTGGATCATAGACTTCCTGATGTTTTTTGGATGAAATAAATACATCTCCATTTAATCTTTCACCACTTCTTGGTCAATCAACAATTTTTTACATGCTGTTAGGATAGATTGAAACTATTGACATTATGGAAGTCACCAAATGAGTGTTTGGATTTTAGTTTATCCTTTCAATTTTATTGATTGGAAACACATAATATATTCTAAAATGTTTGAATGGGTTTTCTGGGATCATTTCCAATCCATTTTGAGCATTTATTTTGGTTACCTTTTTTATCACAGACCTCGTTCCCTTCGTGTGATAAAATTCTGCCTCAATGTATTGAGATTCACACTATATGAACAGATCTTTGTCATCATAAAATGTGTTAATTTGACCATTGAAATAGTACTTGAGACATTGGTGGTATTACGAAGGAATTTCCACATGTTGATATAGCCAAGTCCTTCCAATCAGATTGTTAAAGGTCATGTCCTGATGAACTACCATAAAATCTGAATTAGACACATGATTCCCAAACTGAGCTCTAAGTTTAATATTGCCCAAAGGTTCTTTATCATTCTTGTTATAACCTTGTAACATTAAAATGGAGGGAGATAAGTCAGATTCAGTGAGGCCCAATCGATGAAGTGTAGAAATTGGAATGAGGTTGATTCATGATCCATTATCAATGAAGGCTCATTGAATGTCTATGTCATTAACCCTACTAGATAGATAAAAGGGCCTGATTTTTCCATCTAAAATATCATCATTATCTTCATCCATAAAATATATAACTACATGCAATTATATTGGATCATTCTCTACATGGTAAACATCAACAAGCTCAACTTCAGTTTCAAACTCTTGAGGACTTGACAATGCCAGAATAAGTTCTTCTTGAAGATCATTTGATAGATTCAAGGAATCAAAAATGGAAAACATGGCCTATACTTGGGCCAGTTGTTTCAAGATATCATACTTTTGGTCCAAAGGTTTGTTCTTCCTAGCATGGTGATACAATTTTTAGGTGCCTTGGAAGTTGACGCTTTTGATGTAGATGTACCTTATGTCAGAGTATAAATAGGAAATACTCCATGATTTGGTAGATTAGACTAACTAGGTCTATCCAATTGCTAAAAGAAATATTGTATAACCTCTAATCGGTCATCCAAAATAATCATGTCAGGATCGGACTTGTCATGTATGGAATAATCTACTTGATCATGTTGAGCCCACTAAAGGGCTCTCCCACGGGTTTCTGTCACATATATGGTTTGAGTAGGGGAAAAGTTAAAATAATGGCTTCTAGAATACCCGCATCTTCCCTTATATATTCAACATTGCATTCCTCCTATAGTTCCTTAGTTATGTATATGGAACACAGGCTCATTACAACCAGAATCACCATCGGCCTAGGGATCTGTTAAGTGGATAACACTGACAAAACCAAATATCAATTCTTCATCTGATGAAGATTATGCTTGGCAGGTCAATTCTAGTTATGAAATTTAGTGTGGCGGTGCCCATGCTTTTGAAATAGATAGAATTAAATCGACCATAGTCAATGATAACTTTGGCCTTGACATGATCTCGTCTTCTTCTGGCTGCTCTTTGTCCTTCTTATCACGTTGCTTCTTTGAGGATTGACCATTGGAGGACTGATCTTTTGACAAAGGTGGTTTTGATTTGGATGGAGTACCAGAACACACAATCAGTTGATTCAATTGTGTTCATAGAATGGCGTAAGTTCAATTGATCATTTTCCTAATCGTCCAATCATCATATTTATGTGCAATTTTTTCTTTTGACTTCCTGAAAATATCCATCGTCCTCTAGATCCATAGTAGTTACACATTCTACTTAGTCTGACAAAATTTTCTGTTTCACTTGTCTAGAGTATACCATTTTTTCCAAGAGGTCTTTTAAAACCAAACACTTTTGAATGGGATGCCCCAATATCTGGTAAAAGGGATAATAGTTTGGATGATGTTCATATTCTTCATTGTTTGGTTTCTTCATCCTTGGAAACTAAACCAAATTATTTTCCAATGCTAAGATGAAGTAACCAGGAACCTATTCATTCTGGAATAAATAAACACTATTCTTTAACTCCTCAAACTATTTCCTCCTTTTATCTCTTTGATAATCTTGACGAGGCGGTCATTGCTGCTAACACTCGGGAGGCCAATCCCTTCGATATGATGAAGATTTTAATGTGGAAGATGGTAATGATGATGTATTGAAAGTGAATGTAGCAATTTATTATTTTCTTGTTCTCCATCCCATAGATAATTCAATTACATGTGATTTTGCATTAGCTTCCACAATGGAATCCCACACCTGTTGGGAAATTGAAGAAAGATCTTGAAACCCTCCTATGTATTTCACAGTGATCAGCGGTGTGCATAAATCATCATGAATATTTTCCACACAAATTAATAGTAACTGTTCCTATGAGAGTTCCATATTTAAAGAATATGTTAATAATTTCCCTGAAGAAAATAAATAAGAAACTCCTTCATTTTCCCTTTTATTTCAATTTTTATGATAAAAAACTATTGTCTTTAGTAGCGTTGAGTAGAATTGATGAAGAAATTTTTGGTGGAGATCTTCCCATACATTAATTGATCGAGATTTAAAAATTCATACAATGAAAAATATGGACCCTATAATTACTGCACAAAACACCTAATATTTACTGCTACATGTAGTTGAGGAGTCCCCATCAAGGGATCGCAATGAGAAAAAAAATTTGTTAAGTTTTTTTCTAGATCTATCTAAACATTAATGGTTGTGAATGTATTATTCACAAAATTTTGTGGGGGATGGATCTGATCCACACACTCAAGGTAAGCTATCTTTTTTGAATGAAATGGCACACGTCATTCATCCATAGCTTCTAATCAAGTTGTAAATGCCTCAATTATGTTAATAAAAATTTGGGGAATATCCAGATGAGCTGGGACCTATACAAGTACAACAGTTGGAGCTTGAACAAGTAAAATAATTGAAAAACCCACTAGTGGTGGTGATGCAGGTATTTATCTAGGATAACCCACAAGAATGAGTCTATAAATATATTTTTGATCCAAACCAGGATGTGTAGCTAATGGAGGGAATTATTATCCTCAACTGTAGTTACCACAAATCCTCTTGGCTAACGAGCTATTCTAGGATGGGCAAGTTGAGGATCCTCTTAAAGAGTATGTCTAGCAGAAATGCTGCATCAAAGTAACTCTATATTGAGTCTTTTCAAATAATTCATCTCCACTATTTTTTATTCAAATCTTTTTCAAGTTAAAGAGATTGACCTTCTACATTATAAAAGTGAGACGTCATATGAATATTACCTTTCCCCTTGTTAGATACCTCTCAAAGGGATGGGAATTGATTATTTTTGGGAATACCAAGATTCTGGGTAAGCCTTTGATTTTGGGTATGCATGCTTCATTCCTTTTCTTCAGTGTAGACCGTATTATGGATAAGAAATTAATCTTTAGTTTCCCCTACACTAGACTCATTTTTTAGAGGATATTTTACAATGGTGTTAATGGCATTTAATGATTCATAATGAATTGATGGAATTCCATCATTATATTTGTAATATAGTTTCCTTCTATATCTTACATGAGACTCGGTTCTCCTATATACTGAATTCCAGGGACTTTTATGGTAGAAAGTTACCCAAAGGGAATCATTGGATAATTCAGTTTTGCACTCTATTTGTGGATTCTTCCACAATCAAGAGAAAACTAATTTTCATTGAGGAAAGGATTTTAGATGTGAAAAATCCCCCTAACCTATAGGCTGGGGTTGTTCTTGTTCTTCTTCTTAAAACCTTCGAACTTTTTTTTATTGAATTCAATGGTTAAATTAAACAAGCCCCAAGCCCAAAAGCTAGGGTGGCTCTTGAACTACTATAGGTTGGATTTGCACAGCTGTTCTTATGATTTTCAGAAGTTTAGTATGGACATTAGTTTGGTGAATTATCCAAAAAACCTCACAAATCACATATTTTAGATGATCAATTTCTATTTCAGGCATTCCCACAATCTGATGATGGACATACTCTAAGCGGGTGGCCTACTTAGGATTCTCAGATGCTTGATGAAAAAGTATCTCAATAGCTTTCCTTCCATGGGCCTAGCTCTTATGATAGCTAGTTGAGGCATGTTCTTGAGCGTATACATGATTACATACAAAATCTATTGATTGTTACCGATCATGGTCAATAACATTGTATGAGACCACTTTTGGAAGGAATTGTTGATTCAGTTGTGCAATGAAATGACATTCTCTATATGCACCCCATCCTCTGGTAAAAACACCAGATATGGTATCAGAAATTAACTGGCATAGCCTCTTTAGAGAATTCATGCATGCACACTGAAGGTTTTTCTGCTGCTTTTCGACCTTTGGATGTTGAGAAACTGAGAGAGATGCCATGTCAATTTGGTGTTTCAACCCTTCAATAACATTTAAAAAAATTTGATATTCATAATATGGCAATAATTTGTTTTTCAAATGATGAATAGTATTCCATAAGTTGAGTCAGACATCATGAATGTAATATTATCCCATCAATTCCAGAATTTTGTTTTGATAATTTTTGAAAGGCTAGAACATGACTGGTACTTCTCCTTTATCCAATCATTTTCTCTTGCTTAACATATCTTCATCATCTTTCACTAGTGGTTTCTCCACTTGGTCAGACCAATGTGGACGCTTCTCAATTGTTTTACTAAAAACAATGGAGTCAGTCGATTTTCCTCAATTGTATTAGAAGAAAAATGACCCAAGAAGGTTCAGAGAATGATTTTTCTCTTACTATGTCTTCAGGTTCAGAAATTATTTCACATGTTAATCACAAGGTATCAGAAATGATGGGCCTTGTGTTTTATTGATCCTCAAGATAAGAGGTCTTTCTCATTAATAAATTGTCCGTTATAGAATTACCTTGATAAGGAGAAATACAATGTGGAGATAACTTTTGCAGGAAATCCCATCATGAGTAGGGCTACCATGGTGGATTATAACAAGGGATAAATCCTCTTTATTCATGGTCTTATGGCCACATGAAAGGTTTTCGTGGATCTCATATGAAGATAGTCTCTCTAGATTGACTGAAATTTCATGAAACAAGCCTTCATGATAAAGTTTCTAATGGGGATCATCAGAATTACTGTAACTAATCCCATAATTTGGTAATTAGAGGGTATGATCTTCAGCTGTAATAGATAAATGTATAAGGGATTAAATAAATCCAGCATTAAGAGAATCCATATCCCCACTTGGATCTTGATTTTTAACTTTGTTTGGAGGGAATTATTCTTGGATTCTATCTTACACTTAGTTTGGGACACTTACTGGGAGGAGTGGTTATCATGGGAAGGTGAATGTTCCTGCCTTGGAGTAGTGATCAGAATGGGCTGATAACCTTCAATTAGAAAGGGTGTTAGTTCCTAATCCGATTGTCCATATGATATAGGGATGTATTCCCCCTAAACCTCCTAGACTGAAATAGTGGTATGTATCTGCTTCGGGATGGAATGTCGATGTGTCATCCTAGGTGTGGGGATAGATTTATGTGTCTGTTCCACTCGTACTTATGATGTTTTTGTTATGATATTCTAGCATGCTTCTAGAATATGGGTTGGAATTTGTGTTCACCCTTTCTCAATTCCTAAGAGGTGTTTGGTGGCTTCAGTGGCCAGAACGGTCCATTCAATATCAGGAGTAGGTGTATGTTCATGATCATGTCCCCCTTTTATTATCAATGGGTACTAAGATTACTGATGTATGGGGGTAGAGAGTTGAGTCTGCCCGAGATTTGTCATCGGAGCATTACGATTGACTTCTCTGGGTGCTGCCAAATAAGACTGTTAGTAGGTGTGATGAATGTAGATAGGTGTATGTACAAGGTGGATGTTTTCAATCAAGCATGGTTGTTGAAATTCTTTCAATGCTAGCAGATGAGACTACTGGAAAATGTTTTGAGTGTATGCAGGTGTATGTTTCTTTTTACCAGTTTCCACAACATTTGATTGTTGGGATTCCCTAAATGCAGTTAGACGAGTCTGCTGACTGGCTAATAATTTTTAAATAGGTTTACGTGCATGTTCATGGTACTCCACAAGATTTTACGAGAGGGATTGGTGGGTCCCTTCCAGATGAGTCTTCTATATAGCAGAATTAAGACAAACAGGTGTATGTGCGTGCTAGTTGTTTTCTATAATGTTAGGTTGATGGACTTCTTTGGATAGGGAAAAGGTATGTATATGATCTCTATTGGTCAAACGTTGTCCATGACGGTTCACCTTGCATGCCTATGTCTAGGGGACCTGGGCCGAGCATTTAGAGGCAAAACCACATCATGTTGGGGGTTCACGACCACACTATTCTACTGGAAGTTATTGTTGGTGGGAGTCCTAAAGAAGGTTCCTTGTATCATTTAATTGTGGCCCTGATTGACCTCTTGATCCACCTACCTATATTACTAGTGGGATTAGTTTTGGAATTATAGGGATAAGGACCAAAAATAGTTGAAGATGATGGTTTCAACTGTCTACTTCTTGACCATCATTCATTACTTACCAGGCGATTGAGAGTTGTTATTAATATGGAGAGCCTCTCGGGTAGCCTCCATGGTAAGGATAGTACCGGGATGATGGTAATCCCTTACCACACATTGGAGACCCAGTGTTGAATATTCTGAGTGGGTGATGACGTCCTTTTTGTGGATGAGGATCAATCTTGGGTAGTGGCTGGGATATTTACATGTTTCTTCTTGATGAAATCCATTTCAGACTGAGGGGAGTTCTGTGAAAAAACATGGAAATAACAATAAAATCCATTAAATAAATAAATTTTAGATAGACACATATGTTATTTATTCCTTTGTCTTGCCTTCCATTATCGATTGATAGGGGCCTGATAGGTGGATAACACTATTAACTTGGTTAAGGATTCACGTCAGGTTCATCGTTTTTGTTTCTTAGTTCCATGAAACTTTTGTTCTAGTTTAAGAATCACTAATTATATATGGATTCCATTGGATTTAGTAATGGAACCGAAAACATCCAAAAGTTCTTTATTCTAAAGGGACCTTATTTCCAAAGGCATTCATTCGTTAAGTTTGAACTTCACGATACATAAGAATATGCATTGGTCAAGAGGATGGGAGGTCAGACTCATCACACCCATTTGGGGGAATTATTGTCTAATACGAGACACACTTTATAAATCTATGACATTTTCATGAATCCTTATTAATTAACAAAGTATAACAATGGTTTCTATTGGATTTTTCAATCACTTATTAACATGTGTGAAATTTAGAATCATCTGTATGTATTAGAGGTTCTTCATTAATGGAGATATCTGTTTGTATTCACGTTTCTCCATCAATTGTATCCTCTCATATACTATTTAGATATTATTTTAATCACCTTCTTAATGATACAGGGTTTTAAGCCACTCAATGGGTAACTAAGGAATTTATTGTCATCCAAGGAGATGAAGGATGGTTTTGATATTGAGATTGTAACTATAAAATGGGCTACTAATGTATCCTTGTGAAAAGAATAAGAACTCTTGTTGTTTGTTTCCACTTAATGGGACACATCATATATTTTAAGTTCATGTGATAAGTAACTCTAAGGGAATGTTTCTTAGTCAAGGTTTGGTGTTGGACTTATACCTATGCATCCTAAAGAACTTAGAAGGAATATGGGTTTCCAAGTAAGATTATACTTTGTTGGGGATATATTTAAAGGAGAACATTGTTGATTAAATTTTGGTTTTGAACATCAAAGAGTCTTCCTGCATATCACATTTGTTTGATAATCGAAGCCCATGTAGTACAATGAGTCTTATAGGAGAGTATAGTTCTTTGAGAGAAATGAGTTTGGGATTACTTATTAAAAAGGATGGCTTGATGATTTGGGGATTATTTGTAAGGAAGATTCCAAAATTCAAGGAATTAGGGTTGGATTCTTGAAGGGGATATCTAATCATCTTAGTCCCTGAGAAGGCATCCTATGTATCCAAATTATGATGGGAATCAGAGTTATTATAGTTCATTCACTGTGAGTGTTTGTTAAAATGATTTAATCATCATGAATATTTATTCCAATGTAATTCATGATCGGTATGAGAAACAAGAGGATGTGAAATATTCAAGAATGACACTCACACTTTTCCTCCTCCACTGGTGGAAGAGGGCGTGCCTACGGTTGTGAGGGTGGATGAGGTTGAGGCAACCAGGAAAGAGGGAGAGGCGAGGAGCCTTACCTCTATTCTATTTACATTGGACTAGGGTCCAATATAAAGAATGAGTTAATCTGAAGGAAGTAGATAAGAGAAAGACTGCAACCTCCAACATGAAAGGATATGGTCCTACACTAGGATGACTACCCTAAAATTGGTCTTGGCAGGGTTGTTCAAAATGAAAATTAGGTGTGAACAGTACTTCCCTACCAATGACCCGAGGTTATAGTTTTGGTGATGAGAAGGGGAGGTCAAAACCCAAACCCTAATCTTCCATATTGGGAACTTCCCAAAACTATTCTTGGGAGAAAGTTCCATGTGACTATAGATATAAAAACCCACAGACACTATATGTACCCTAACCCCATTGTGAAACAAAGATGGGAATCCGTTGACTATGTATATACAAACCTAATTAGGACACAGACTGGTGTTCCTTTCCCAAATGTTTTATAATTTGGGAGGTTTTGGTGGAGTAATCAATAGAATCCCTTTCAAACAATGGATCCAATGAAAAATAATCCTTACCATGAATGGATTTGAATGGTCTTAATGGCTTGTAGATTGAAGAGTTTAGGAGATTCAAAGAAGGGAGCTCAAGTAGGTACTGGGTATGGGTGCGCAAGTAGGCTTGGGTGACTTGATGTTCACCTAAGTGATGAAAAACTAGGATGTCAATACTTGGGAGAGACTTCGCTCAGCCTTCAGGATTATTCACATGTAATCCTAGAATTGGGGCACTCAAGTTGCTATGAGATAAATAGGTGGCGTTCAAGTGTTCTTGATTCTTGGAGGTTGGGAACTTTAGGAACGCAATTGTTATGGATTTCAACAACTAAAATCACTTAATTCACATGATCCTGCTTCAATTCATCCCCTTTAGGTGTTAAAGAACTACCTTGAATGTTTTGGAAGAATTGGTCAATGCACTAGGGAGACCAGAGCTGTAATTAGTCTTTAGGTAAATTCGACTGTACAAATGAAGGAACCAAAGGGATATTTATAGGAAAAATAGGACCATAGGAAAAAAGATATTGGGCACGCAAGTAGGTTGTATGACAGAATGGGCATGCATGTACCTTGTGCACTGCCAACTCCTTGGCTGACTAGGGTGATCCAATTCTCAAGACTTTTCAAATCTGGATTTTCTTCATGTGTTTTCCCTTCTTTTTCCTAAGGTATTTCCCTTTTGATATATTTTAGACTCTATAATTGAACGAGGTCTCAGAAACAATTCTTATTCATTTTTCTTAGTATTTACTAATTAAATTAGTATTCTCCAATTATTTATATTGAATATATTTTTTCAAAATTAATCAAATGATTATTTAAATAGAATTGAATATCATATAGAAATTAAATACATATAATGCTTCATTTCTAAACATAAAAAGTTAATATTAGTTCTTTCAGCTATACCAATTGAAATATACTCATATTAACGGAGGGATTTGTTTTATTTATATAAATATTTCATTAAGAAATTACTCACTAAATGAACTAATATATTAAAATCTAAAGGTTTTCCAAATATAAATTAAATGGATATGTAGAATAAATTTTTTAAAGGAGTTGTTTCTTTAAAAATTCCATTCAATAGCATTCCTTAGTGTTTAGTGGCTATTTATAACACCACTAAATTTTTTTTTGTGGAATCTTTTTTAAACCTTCATTAAATAAGGTCTCACAAATCATTTTATAAAAATTTTAAATATTTGTTCTATAATCACCCTTTAGTGGTTTTAAGAATCGCCAATAAAAATTAGCGGTGGTTTTATTTATATTTTTTAATTTTTAATTTATTATTTCCATTATTCCCAGGGTCACCCATACATGCCCCCTAAAATCAATCATATATATATATATATATGTGTGTGTGTGTGTGTGTGTGTTTATATTTATTAGGATATCTTATCCACTTAACTCTTTGTTATTCTACAAACCCCTTACCACTACACCAAACCCTTATTGTCGTGAATAAACTGACATCAATATACTTATATATATATATTGATAAATAAATGTAAATACATGTATGTTTGTTTGTGCACATATTTACTCATAATTAATAAATACATACATATAAAAATAAAAATAAAATTTCATGTTTATGTGTATATATATAGACATAATATATATAAATTTAAATCAATATATATAAATATATATAAATATATATAAATATGTAATAATTCATATAAATATATGTAAATATAAATAAATTTATGTGTGTATATATATATATATTGTTAAATATAATTGTGTTAATGTATATATACAAACACAATATTTACAAATATATATAAATACAAATTAATATAAAAAATATATATAAATATCTATAAATATATATATATATATATGTATATATTAATTTAAATAAATGTATATGAAGAAACACACATATATATTTATATATGATTATATAAATAACTAAAGACATAAAAGTATACATATAGATATACATATATATATATACATATGGATATAAATATTCACAAAATATATATCTCTACATAAATATACAATAATACATATAAATATATAAGAATATGTATAATTATAAATAATTATGCATAAAATTATTTAAATACATAAATATAAATAGAATTAAATGTTAATTTAAATATAAATATATATTTACTTATATACACATATATATAATTAAATAAAATTATATAAAAATAATATATATACATATATAGTTATATGTACAAATACATATATGTAAATATATAAATATTTCAAAATTACTATATAATAATTTATAATTCCAAAGTAATTAATAATTAATAATAAACTATTCGAAATTACTAAAATTTTAACTACTAAATAATTTTAAATAGTAATAAATAATTAATAATCATCAATAAAAAATTAAAATTTTAATTAATTAATTAGTTATGATTATTAAAAATTATTAATTTTGGGACAATTTTATAAAACACACTACTAAAAAAATCAGTAGTGGTTTAAACCATCAGTATTTCACTGTAATTTTTTAATAAATTTCCACTAATTAGTGGTGGTTTTATAAATCCACCACTAAAAAACTAAAATGAAAACATTATTGGTAGTTTTAAAACCCACATTTAAAAACCACCACTAAATACTAATTTTCTTATAGTGTGTTATTAGTAAATAATTCTACATTGAATAATTAGTAGGTTCTCATCATGGAGATAATAAAGAAGTGTGGTATTTATTAAAGAAGAATTAACACTTCTTGAAGAAGGAACCAATGTTTTGGTTGGATTAATTGGACTCTTATTTAACGATGCTATAATTAAAAATTAATGGTGTTGATAAAAACATTTATGTGAAATTATCTCAGGATTAGTTCATTGTACCTTTGTATGTTAATAAAATCATATTATATAGAAGAAATATTTAATCCATGAAAGGATTTTATAAAAATAATTAAATCAATGTTATATATGTCATTTATTGGGGAGATTTTTTATTTTTTCAAGTATCATGTTAATCATATATAGGGGTACAATTTAAAATACTATGAAATGTATATAAGAGAGTTATTCAAAAGTGTAATCTAATTTTGTGGGTAGTTCTTAGTATAGGAGAGATGGTATTTTGGATCCTTGGTGACAAACAAGAAGAATGAATAAGTATGAGGGATTAATATGAAATCATTGTATAATAAGTGGTTATTTAGATCTAAAGGTTAGTGGTATATCTTGATAAATAATATTCACTCTTGAAATAAGTTTTTTTCAAAATTTACCATTTCTTTTTTTGACTTAGAGATATAGTTGAGATATATTATTATTATATTTTATTTTTTTAGAGAATAAGAATTCTTTTATTTCACATATAATTTCCATAAAACCCAAAGAAGGATATTATAACTCTATTTTTTAAAGGGAAAAATATTTTATTAAGAGATATTAATAATAAATAATATTTTTAATGTGTTGTGTTTGTTGATAATAAATAGTAAAAAAATGATTTTGATGGTTTCCATATGACATGGTTGGAATATTAGAGAAGAATATAGAATATTTCTTATGATTTTAGGAAGAATCCATTTCAATTGAGAAAAATCTATAAATCCCATAGTATACGAAATGATCTCCTGGTTTATATTTTGTTAATATAAACAAAGGTAATTAATCATGGAACATTAAGGAATTCATAGTCCTAGTTCTGAGGAGAGTTTTGAAAAATGGGTGATGGCTATGATTATGTTTTGAAGGTGATCACTATGATATGGTTAAAAAAATAAATTTATTAAAGATATAACCAATGAAGATGAATCATAAGTTATCCAAAACAGGAAACTGGATGTGGCCTAATTTCTGTTGGTGATCATTTTTCAAGATAATAATTTTGGAATCTATCAAAGTAAGTGTCAAATTGATTGTGTATTTTTCCAAGAGAACCATGTAATGGTAGATTAAATATATTTAATTTGAAATAATCCAATATTTGTATGTTTCAATAATCATTAATTTTATGTTCAGATATTTTGTTGTCAAAATATTAACCAAACCAAACCATGCTATAGTGAGGTGCCACATGACATGGAGGCTTAAATTTTCGAAGATATAGAGAACTCAGTCTGATATGAATTTACAATGATAAATGATTATTTATGGGGAATTTATATAAATTTTGATGTATGGTATTAAAATAAAACAATGTAATGACATGTGGAATATAAAGGTGGAAAAACTTTTGAAGAAATAATAAAATAATTTAAAAAGAAAGATTAGATGGAATAATGAAATATAAACCATTTTAGGGAATTGAAAGAGAGATAATTATTTACATATATATATTTAGTTATTGTGTTACTACTCTGAAGTACTTTATTTAAGATCAAAATTGTTTTGGGGAGGCTACAATATAAGAGAAACTACCTCATTTTTTGTTTTTAATATTATTTAATACTTACTTAAAAAACCTTCAAGTAAAATATTATTTATTTATCTGTCAAAAAGTAGTGAATTTAAAAATAAAAGGAAGTATTTGGCTAGGTTGTTGGTAGAAACCCTAACCTAAATGTTTTTAATCACAAAAAATCGTCATGATTTTAATGCATCGGTACATTTTTAGTGTGTTCTCCTTGGATATTTAGCTTTATCACAAAGTAAGGGAAATTGTCATCACATTCCATTTACTTTTCATATTTTGATAACATACATTCTTGATTAATATTGATGAGTCCACATCATTCCATTAAACATTAGAATAATATGTATCTTAAATTAAATGTAATTAGACATCCTAATTCATCCCCACATGAAATACGTCAATCTCAAATAGGGACCTAATGACTAAATCACATGTTGCTCACCAAAATAGATAAGCACATCACATATTAGTCATCTAGGGATGTCCACAGTCTTCCTAAATTATTCTCAAATTAGGTACCTGATGTAATTCCTATTATATGGGAATAGAAATATCATATTGATTAATAAATACCTACCATATGATTAATATAAAACCAAACCAACCAATACTCTATTATCTTAAAAGTTAGAATAAGTAATGTATCAATGTATGAATATTTACATATGATATTTATTACTAACATAAAGTAGTGAGTATTTATATGAAATATATACCCCAATAATACTAATAAATTTGTGTATGATTTATTTAGTGAGTCCCTATATGTATTCATAGATCGGGGGAAAATCAGTGAATAGATACATTTTTTAGTTTTCATCAAATATTGACATTCATCATTAGTTATGAATTATGAATATAATGTTATCTTGTAACAATTATACTCTAATACTAAATTTGATTAAGTTATTCATTTCAATTAAGTGACCTTTTCTGATTATCCACACAATCATAATGAACACAATGATATACAAGATTCACCATTCAAGAAAAAGGCTACATCATTGGAAATAAGTAGAATAAACCATTTTAATACATTAAATTAGTATCATCTATTAGCTACAATGAGGTTCAAATATGCTTGAACTCCTAAAAATGTAAGCATATCACTAATATAATAGTGTAATACCTTATAAATTAAAGATATTTCTTTAAATTTACATTAAATTGAGTTTTAATTATATGAGAATAATATTCATGCTATAATGAGTATGATACATATTTTACTCTTCATTAACAACTAAAATTATAAAATTTAGTGTAAAACTTCTTTACGTTGATCCTAGAACATCTTCCTTATAACATTATAGATATTATATACATAAAATTAAATCTTTTTTTACCAAAAATATCAATAATAATTGATAATTCTAGAGTTCTATTTTCTCTAGTAGATCAGTTACATAATACATTATCTTAAAAATAAAATCATCCATATGTTATTTTAATCTTCCCAATATGATCCTAAATCTGACTGTACATTAATCATTACATTAGATACCTTATGTACTTACATAAAATAAGGAGCAAGATAAAAATACGTGTAATGAAATAATCAAGATAAACACGAGGGAGAGATAAATCAAGAGTCAATAATCCTAACATAGAATCATTATAGTGAACCTGAATTTGAATATATAAATATTTCATATTAAAATATGAATATTCATTTTATTATACTCATACATTCCAAAGGATCATAATAGTTTAGTGCCTTTGGAAACATGATTACATGCACAACTGGTTTATAAAAGAACTATACTATCTCCCACTAGGTTCTTCATCACAAACATACTTATTAGAAACGTCATAAATAATACATATCTTCATAACCCGTGGAAAGGAAATATAATAAAGGGTGACCTTATATGCTTAGTAACGGTAAATAAGGGAGATATGTAACCTAAATCATGAGAATACGTAACAACCCAAAATTTTATCAATGGAACTTCCCTTCATATAATTATTTTATATAGTAAAAATATAATAAAATCACATAGAGAACATAATTCAATCTTTATAAATGAATAAATAATGAAATAAGTGATATTTCTAAAAATTAAGGAACCTATACCGATAGAATTGTAACTTGACCATTAAAATAGTTATATAATCATTAGGAATAGTAATATGACCAATAGAATAGTAAAATTACCTATTTAAGTATAAATAAAATTTGGCTCTCCTACAAATAAAAATATGGTATATTTATAATATGCAATATGTAAATAAATGTTTTAAAAATTGATAAATTAATTTTGGTATTTTTATGAAACATAAATGTTTATTTTCAATTTTATAATTAATAAAATTACTTAAAAGAAAATATATTTTCATTAAATATATTAATTATTTAACATTTTATTTCTTATGATTATATTATAATATTATGGGACCTTAATTAAATTTTCAATGTGTCAGAAAATCAGTTATAATTTTAAAATCGATATTTTTAAATAAATGATAATTTAAATTAAAAATTAAATTTCTTATACATATAAAATTATTTTCATGAAATGGATTCCATTTTTTAATTCTAAAAATATATAAATTCTTAAGGTGATTTTTTATTATTTTTCTAAAATAGTTGATGTTTTGGTTAATAGTGAGAAATTTTAATTCACTGTATATACCAATATAAGTTTAATAAAATATTCAATAGGTTATTAGTTATTTAAGAACTATATTCCTGATATATAATTACTTATTTAATATATTTATTCTTCGGAACAAAACTATTCATTCTTAAGACAATTTAATAAACTAATGAATAAAATAATAAAAAAACTCCCCTCTCGTCCATTATAATACCCCCCTCTAACTCTTCTGCCCACACATAAAAATAAATGAATCTTGTAAACTTTATGACCAATACCTCTCCCAAAAATATCTCCCACATTCTGGTCATTCTGTTCTCAACCAATAGTCCATTTAAATGTTCTTTAAGGAGGTTCTAACGAAGAATAATTCAAGAGGTAAACCTCCCTTCTGATCTCTCATTTTTACTTTCTTTTATTTTCTTATCCTTGACTTACCATATATATTCAAAAATTAATTATATGCCCATTATATTATATATAATATAATGTTATTATTTTAATGTAATATTTAACTTTAAACCCCATCTCCTATCCATTTAATTCTACAAATGAAAATATAGTTCTTGATGTGTCAATTTTAATCCATCTTGGACGATGCATTTTCATTAATTCCATCAAGGATAGTCAAAAAACCAAAATTATTCTTGAAACATATTATAATAAGTGTATTAAAAATTATTCAGTATTTTGGAACTAGCGTTTATACATAAAATTAATTAATAAAACAAAAGTAGTGTCTGATGATTTAAAAAAATGAGAAAAATAATCTAAATGGTTATCATTAATGTTCTATTTAATAAATCATCCTAATATCTAGATAAAATGATATATAAGACCATTTAATGATATATATGTTAATGAATAACATATAATTTCAATTATGTATAACTATTCTCAATTTAAATGGTCTTTTAAACATGTATACAAATGAATCTGTCATTAAAATCCAAGGACAAGAACAATCCCGAACAATGATATTGAATATTATAAATCATCAAAAGGAAATTAATTAATTTAATAAAATTATAATAAATTAAATAAATTTTGAATATATTCTGAATTAAATTTTTAATGATTATAATTTTATTATTTAGTACATTAAGTACATGTTCAGAATTCATTCAGACATAAGGTAAGAGTTTTCTCATCTCACCTTTATTTCTATAAGATATGAGTTACTCACCAGTATTTATTATTTGTGGTGTATGTATATTGCCCAATGATTTATAATATTTTTAATTAATTTATCTTAATGGTATTAAATATCTCATTTTATGATCACTAATTTTAGGGTCCATATGGTTCGACTGTTTGAAAAGTTGTAAGGGTTTTCCCCCAGACCTCAATTTTTCATTCGGGTTATGATTTCTCTCTCTTTACCTGAATATAAATATTCATTATTATTTTAGACTTATTCTATATTCTATATATATGTACCAAAATCCTTTATCCAGATCAATTCAATTTTTTTAATGGGGAAATAAATTTTCTATAAGCTTCCCTTCTGGAATCCTCTCGATAAGAAATCCTAATTAAAGAGTTCCTCCCAATTTCATGCCCATTTACAAGTATACATTATAGTATATTTGAAGAGACCACTATTTTTCTAAAATAAATAATTTTATCATGGAAAACTATCTAGGATCATTGCTATTTTTATGCAATCAATTATTCATTTTCTACTTTATAAACTCTTTTATATTTTCTCTTAACCCGTGCCAATGTCGCATTTTTCTATAGTTTTTTTTAAAATTTATTATCTGTATTCTGTTATGTTTCCAAATTTTAGTATGAATATTATTTTAATATTCATATAATATAATTTAATTACCATTTATTTTCTAGGATATACCTGTTTATAACAAATAAAAAATGATTTTCCAAAAGGACTATTCTTTCCAAAAGTAAATAGATATTTCTCTAATAAAGATACTCAATAAATTTATTAGAGTATTTTCATCTTAAAAAAAACTATATTGAGTATTATTATATATTCAACATGATATATCATATTACCATATACTATATTTTATGGAATGGTTTTTGAATATTTTGACTAGGGATGTAACATCTTGATACCATTTTATATTTTATTCTAGACGGTTTATGATGATGTTTATTTTTTAGGGAATGTTATTAATATTTCATATGATAGTTTCAATATGAATATATATTGTTTATGTTTGAAACTTTTCATATAATTAAATAATTGGACCTTGTAAGTGATGTGGGGACCTTTTTAGACCCTCGATGCATCAGTAGATCTCATGAGATATACTAGACTAGTTTTTTACCCATTTATGTATGGTGTCTTGGATGAAGCATTGATAATATGATTTTGTTTTATGAAATAATAAATTCTCTCGTTATGATATTAGTAATTGAAAAGATTTGTGATTATTCTACAACTATAATATCAATGGTTATGTTTCATGTTGATATTTATATGGAATTATTTATTCATATTTTATTTCTTCTATATTTTGTTCAAGATTATGTTTTAGTGGAATTTGTTTTATTTATTCATGTTCCTTATTGTTTATGCTTATGAAAACATATATTAGATTTCTCACCCTTACTGAGCATCAGAGACGTACTATTTCTTATATATTTTCCCCCTAGGATGAAAAGATGTTTATTATGATAAACTTTCATGGATAATCTTGGAGATTATGGGTGTTCATAATACAATTTATATATTGTATTTCATTTAAATTTGTAATGTAGAATTTATGTGTATATCTAGTTTTACAAATAAATTAAACTATTCAGTCTATTTGGGTTACATTCCTGGTAATCATGATAATGAAATAACATAAGGCACCAAATCTTGACTACTAGGGTTGAGTTCTTTATAGTTGGTATAAGAGGAAGTTTATTAGTGACTTTGGAATCTAGATTTTGTAAAACATATATTAGGGAAATATAATCCTATAAATTAATTTGAGAATATTCCCAATGTAACCTAGATTGTGATTTATAGATTAGGTATACATAAATATTTAATTTACATTAATGTTTTCAATATTTTTATATTGTAATTTAATTTTCATAAAGTTATTATCTAATATATTCTATAATAGTGTTTAGAAATGTATCCTAGTAGAAGGAATATAAATAGTATCAATGTGTGTACCCCATGTATGCATTTCTCTCATATATAAGATATTGATGTTGGAGATGGAGCTGTAACATGAGATGAAGAACTTATAACTAAATTGATACCACTGACTCAGGTTATGATCAGTAAAATAACTCTCATGGAGCAGCCTGATCCACAATTTGGTGTAACAATGTTTTATTTCTTCATATTATAAGAACCTCTATTATTCAATAGCACAATAAACCCATTAGTATCTGAGATATTGATAAGTTCACTAGAGAATATATATATATATCATTGGTATGTGTTAAAAGGGAGACATTTATTATGTAATTTTAGCATCTATTGAGAGATGAAGATCAATAGTGGTCAAGGATTTGAAACCCTAAAGATAACGAGGAAATTTTAAAAAAGTAATATAAGGATTTTAACGATCATTTCTTTGTGAAATATTTTCATAGAGATAAATGAGAAGATATAGAGAGACAATTATTGAGGTTGGGACAAAAGGAAGAGGAAATTGTTTCTTTGTATAAACATAACTTTTCTTGGTTAGCCTCACACAATAAAGACTATGTACATAAAACAAAGAGTAATATTGTTCGTTTGTTTTATGGTATTAAACCAATCATTTGAACGGTACTATTATTCTAAAAAATCTCATCATATGATGGTATTGTATCTTGTGTTATATAGACATAGAATGAAATATCCATGGTATATGACATATAAAGGATGTAAGATAAGAAGTAGATGATTGATCAAATGATAGATAAAGAGAAAAAAATGAATGAATGATTTTTTAACATGCGATAATTGTGGAAGGAATCACCTTGGTACTTGCTTCAAGGGAATGAGGTTTTTCTACAAGTGTGGAGAAAAACAAAACCAAGATCGTAATTGAAATTGAAGGAAATAAGCTACTAATGTTCAACAATTCAACATTTAAGATATGGGTTACTACATAAATTAATGTCCCATGTGTCAAGGTAATGCAGCTTAGATGAAGAAAAGGGGTTAATGCCAAGATTATAATGTTAATAAAGCCAAACTATAATAATTAATATTTATTTGTTTTTTTATTAATGAATTATGTTATTGTTATAATAATCATTTTATCTATAATGTTTGTACTACAGTTCTTATTCGTTATTGAATTGGAATAATTTTATGAATTACATCGACAATCAAGATAATTGTTTATTTTGTTATTTTATCATCTTGATAATAAATGACTTTGTAAGGATAACCAAAATTAGGTTCTTTATGTGGAGATAATAAATAATTTATGTTTAAAGGATAGTATTGGGGACCAAAAAGGTGGTTAGTTATTTTATTTTTTATGTTAGGCTGGAATTATTATATGTTTGAAATTAGGGAATATATTCAACAACCCATGATTTTACTCTTGGCAGAATCCATGTTCCAAAAAAATTTAAATCATATTAAGGTATTTGTATATTTAGTATGTGATAATAAGTTCTAAAATATTAGAGGAAATATTATGTTTTGTTCATCTTGGAAATCTAGTGGCCTTTCTTCTAACATGTTTGTCATTGAATTTAGAAAGACGTATTTATTATTATTCTTAAGGGTATCTACTTATGGAATGGATTAAGAATATTATTTGATTAAGATTAAAGTATGATTTATCATATTTGATAGAGTGTTCTTACAATTTAAATTTTAGTGAACATATAAAGGAAAAAGGAATTGCTTATAGAACTTATGATATATAAATGTTCTTCAAGTATGAAAAATTCATGTTGAATATCCATATTTTAGTTTATGAAATGAAGTGGAGATAGATTGAAGAACAACCAAAGGATAATATTATAACATAGAAAATAATCTGGGAAGTTTATTTTCTCAAGTGATTCTCTAGGTAGTAAAAAAACCATGAACTATAGGAAAATTATTTCTCAACAAAAATGACATCCGATTACATTTCATTCTAAGAAATAAATTGTCTTTTAATTCACGATTTTTGGTTGTAATACTTTCTAATTACCATGTTCTCTATCACTCTCCATCATAACATGATAGTTAAATTTATTTTCCATGACCATGTTTTCACTTCCCACTAATATTATCCTATAGGGAAACCAAATTTTGTGGTGAAATTATCATTTATCATTCCATCTTATTAATACTATATTTTATTAACACTATTTATAATGTCTCATTCCCACAAAGGTATTTTCTGGTATCAATTTTTTATTTTAAAATGAAATTTAAAATTGTGAGGACGAAATTTATTGAAGGAGGGGAGAACATAACAACCCAAAATTTATTCAATAGAATTTCCATTATTTTAATAATTTTATATATTAAAAATACAATTAAATTACATATATGACACAATAATAATATATAAATGAAGAATGGATGAAATAAGAGATATTTCTTTAAATAACGGAACCTATACCGATGGAATAGTATCTTGACTGCTAGAATAGTAATATGACCATTAGAAATAGTAATATTACCAATATAATAATAAATTTACCTATTAAAGTATAATAAACATTTGGATTATTAAAAATAAAAATATGGTACATTTATATCATGGAATATGTAAATAATTGTTTTAAAAATGGTAAATTAAGTATTGGTGTTTTTATAAAAAATTAATGTTTTTTTTAAATTTCATGATTAATATATTGATCTAAAATGGAATTTAGTTTCATAAAATAGATCCATAAATTAATATTTTTTGGTCTAATTATTATAATTTAATTTTATGGGACCTTAATTAATTTTTCAATGTTTCATAAAATCCGTTATAATTTTAAAATTGTTCCTTTTTGAATAAATGGTTATTTTAATTAAAAATAAAATTTATCATATTTAGAAAATTATTTTCCTAAAAAGGAGTCCATATTGAAATTTCACATGTTGAAAATTGTTTAGGGTAAATTTTCTGGATTTTTCTAAAATAGTTAAATTTATTATAAATAGTGAAATACTGTAATTTAGAACATATAACAATATATGTTACATAAATTATTTATTGAGTCATTATGGATATAAGAACCATAACATAGAACTATCATACTCTCCTTACTATATTTAGTAATTGTAATCAAAACATTAATATTATTGAGAAAACATAATAAATTAATGAATAAAAAAATCTAAAAACACCCCTCTAATCCAGTATAAATATCAATCTCACCACCTCTTCTCCCAAAAAAAATAGTTAATATTGTCCAATTACTACCAAGATCCTATCTCATACCTCTCCAAAATGTTCTGGTCTTTCCAGTCTCACCCAAATGTCAATTTGAAATTTCCTTATAGAGGTTTGTAGGGAGAAGAATTCAAGACGTAAAACCTCCATTAATTATTTTAATTTTCTTTTAATTTATTTTCTTTTGTTACTCTTTCCTTAACTTCTCTAAAAAACATGAATTAAAATTATTTTATCTTATATATATTGTAATATCATTATGATAATGTAATATTCACCATCAAACCCCTTATCATCTCACTTTTATACTAAAAATAAAATATCATCCGTGATATGTCAATTTACCGCTAGTAAGGACGATATGTTTTATTTAATAACTTCTAGGCGGGTCATAAAACCATTTTTTGGTAAAACAATATTATTATATTTTTATCAGAACTTATTTATTGTTATAAAATAAGTATGTATACCTAATTTCAATTAAGTAAAACAACACTAGTGCGTGGTTATCGAAAAAACACAATTGTAATCTAAATGGTTGTTATTAATGTTTTATCTAATGAATCATCATCATATATGGAAAATATAATAAATAATACCATATAATATTATTTATATTCATTAATAACTTATAATTTCATTTTTTTATTTCTATTCCCATTTTACATGATCTTCTATACATGTATACAAATGAATCAATCATGAAAACCAAAGAAAAGAAAACTCATGAATGAAAAAATTGAATATTATAACTCATCAAAAAGACCAAAAATTTACTTAATAAAAAAATTATAAATCAAATACATGTTAAAGAGGTAATTAATTAAATTATTAATGAATCTAATTTAATTATCTAAAAAATTATGTATAGGTGTAGAACACCTACGGACATAGGGTAAGGGTTATCTCATCTCACCATTATTCCTATGAGATATGACTTATTCACCACTATTTATTGTGTTTTGTGTATGTATACTTAAATTTTATATATAATATAATGAATATATCTATATTAATGGTATTAAATGTGTTATTCTATTATCATTAGTTTTATAAGGCATATCATTTGACTGTTTGTAAAACGATAAGGGTTTCTCCCCAAATATACATTCTTCATTCGAGATATGCTTTCCCTCTATTTACCCCAAAGAAATTATAAATTAATTTTATTTAAATCTTATAAATTATGTTTATATTTTACCTAATCATGTATCTATTTTATTTTGTCTTTTTATGGGAAATACATGTTTTAAAAAGTTCCTTTCTCGATTCCTCCTGATAAGTAGCCCTGATTAAAGGGTACTTCCTAATGTCATAACCATTTCCAAGTACAAAAAATAATATATTTCAAAAAAAATTATTTGTATGAAAGCACTCATTTCATAATGAAAAAATATCTTAGTTCATTTATGGTTTAATGAAAACAATTATTCTTCTTCTACATTAAAGACTTATATTTTCCCTTAAACCACATCAAAGTGTCTTATTTATAATATTTCTAAAACACACTTTGCATGTTTTCAAATCAGTTTCCAAATTTCAATTTGAATATTATTTAAATATTCCTAAAAAATCATTTCATTCGCTTTTCTATTCATGGAAATACATGTATATAAAAAATATAAACTGATTTTCCAAAATAATCATTCTTTCCAAAAGAAAAAGTTTATTTCTAAGAATAGTTACTAAATAATTTTATTATATAATTTTCATCTATTTTGAAACCCTCTGTTGAATGTTATTATTTATTTAAATTGTCCTCTTATGTTACCATATAACATATTTCATTGAATGGTTTATGAAAACTTTTACTGGGTATGTATTATCTTGATATCATTCACCATATTATTTTGGACGGTTTTTGATTAGGTTTATTGTTTGGGGATCATTATTAACATTTCATATGATAGTTTCAATATGAATGTATATGTTGATTATCTTTTACCCCTATCATATGAGGATTTTTTTGGACTTGGTATGTGAGTTTTGGGGCCCATTATATCCCTTTGATGCATTTGTATATCTCAATAGACAAACTATAGTGTGTTTATAACCATTTATTTATAGTGTCTTGGCCGAAGCATTGAAGGCATGTTTATGATGTATGGAATTTTGAATTACCTCATTATGATTTTATCAGTTAAAAACCCAAGAAATTATTCAACTAAATCTATTGTTAATTTTCATATGATTATTTATATGGAATTATTCATTCATATTTTATTTCAGCCATATTATTCTCTAGATTACGTTTTAATGTCATGTGTTTTAGTTATATATCTTGACTTATTATTTGTGTTTATGATAGCTTCTGTTGTATTACATAACCTTACTGAGAATCAGATCTCTCCCCTTTATTATGTTTTATTTTTCTCCAAGATGAAAATATGTAAATTATTAATGAATTTTTGAGATAATCTAAGAGTTCATGGTTGTTTATAGTAGAGTTTCTATGTTGTATTTCATTTAAAATTGTAATTTAAAACATTAGTATGTTTATGTTTTTTCAATGAAACTATACTATTCGGTCCTCTATGATGTGATTCCTTGTATTCATTCGATTATAATAAAATAAGGAACTAACTCTGAGCTATTGGGGTTAGAGTCATTATAGCATAAGTAAATGAGAAAATAAGAATGAAATTGTAAAACCAGACCATACATATCAAATTTAATAAACATGAATCTTGGAATACATATTGGTTGTTCATAAGACATGATTCATAAATTAATCAAATGTAATAATTCATTTGAGTATAAAAGAGTTATAATACAAGGAAATTTGAAAAGCATATATACATATAAAATGAATTCTATAGTTTTCAAGGATCCCTGGCAAGGATATTTTAGTGGAATGGGTTTACTCCCCAAACTGTCTTAGTATTCAAGGTTAACTTGCAAGACTATCATAGTGGAAAATGTCTCTTACTTGACTGGGTTTACTCCCCATTCTATCCAAGTCTATCTAATGAGATATAAATCATTTCCCAATGCATTAGATAGAGATATAGGTCCCACCCGTCACATATTGAAATCATTCATATGTGTTCCATAAGAACATAAATATTCATAATATCATAACCCATGAATGCAATTGGGAATCATACACATATCATCATATCATAACCTATGGATAATAGATAGGTTTCATAATCATTTTATCATAGAATAATCCCATACAATAAGTGGTATTCGTTAGAATATAATCCATGGAAGAAAAATGGGATTTAAAAACATCATTCTCTCAATATAATAACAATTTAGATAAATATTGTCAATGGTACCCTTGTATCATATGCCCAGTAAGGAATGATTAACACCAAATGATGTCATCTGAGATGGATTATAATTTTGCAAGATCAATTAAACTATTTCTTTTGGAAAATATCCCTTTTTCATTGGAAAACAATTTCTCAAACAAAATTTTATTTGAAAAAACATTTATTTGAAAAATAATTTAAAAATAATGAATTTACAAAATAATCTGGAAAAATAGTCTTTAAAAATGTCATTATAAGCTCATAATTAAAGCTTCAATGAAATGAAGATCATGACATCAGGTAAATCTATACATGTCTTACACGTTAAAAGGACAATCCTTTTACACTATAGAATGCTTATAAAAGTGCCATGATCATAAAACAACAAGAATATTCTAGTAATTGTTTTTCATGAAAATAGTAAAAATTTATTTAATAAATCATTTGGAAAAGGATTGAAACACAGTTGAAATTATTTTTAGAAAACATGGTTTTAAAAGAAAACATATTTCTCAATGAAGAGAGAAATAATATCATTTTTTTAAAAAAAATCATAATTATATTAAGTAACAAATAGTGGAAAAATGGCACCATTATGTGAATATATCATGAATAACCAAAGGATAATAAAATTTATTCAAATTCATGAGTTATGGATCATAATATTTCTTCAACAGAAGTATAACAATAAATAATTTTGATAAACGATGAGATTCTAGTAATAATCTTTTACCACTTTGGTAAATTTGAATCATGAATCCCATGAAGTAATAACATAAGATGTTATGTAAAATATCATGATGATGAATAAACTGTTGATATTATATGTAAAATGTTCTATAAATATACCTCTTGAAAGAATATAAGTTCATAACATAACATAAATCTCAATGAAGAAAAATTGAAACAGAAACCTTATTACAACATTGGTAATGTTTTAACCATGAAAATAGAGAAAGATATATCACAAACTGGATATTTAAATCCCAATAATTCTCAGTATAATAATCATAAAATACATCCATGAGAATTATATGCATAACATACAAGAAATAAGTGGTGAACATGGATTGGGTCTCATGGAAAATAAATGTAAGATGAAAATCACATACCTTATGTCTTGACTCTCATCATACTCATTCAATCCTCCTATATAATAAATATAATTTTATTATAAATCCATATTAGAATAAAATTCAAATATATAATGTAATGTCCCAGACCTCTCTGGTCCATTACTTTGTGAAAATGTGGTGCTGGAGGAGTTCCGGGAGGTCAAGGTGACTTGGGGGTGCGTTTGGGTGGACTTTTAATGAAAGATAAATGGCAATAGCTTTCGCACAGTTGGCACATGATTTGCCTAAACCATGTGACCTAACCATGCGAGGAGTGTTTCATGAGGTAGAAGCTAATGCATGGTCAGCGCACGGTTTATCAAACCGTGCGGACTAACCATGCGGGCACTTAAATCTAGATCCTAAAATTGTGGATCTAACTCGTTTTGCCTATAAATGGTTCTTTTACACCCCTAAGCGGCCATAACTCAAGAATACCCTTCCATGAAGGTAGGAGAACCTCTCCCAAGCATTTTGGAGGCGATCTGAAGGCTTATCATGGTGAATCGAAGACGATTTCTTGAGGTATGTGATCATTCTTCCTCGTTCTTGGTTGGTTTCTTAGATCTACTCCTCCTTTTCTCTTGGTTTCTTAGATCTATGCCATTTCTGGGTGGATCTTGGCATGTGGATGTCAAATATGATGAGATTTGGTCTTTTTTTTTGTTAGGAGAATAGATCTAGGGAGGATCCTTGGGGAATCAGCCCGGTTTTCTTGGGCGTTCTTTGACTGTTGTGGTTTTCATCGAAAAAATTTGAGGTAGGGGAATTTTTTCTTCTCTTTATTTTACGTGAAACTATATTATTGGCATGTTGAATCCCACTAGATGAAAATGGAATTTACCTAAAAAAATACTTTGAATCAGATAAAGAAATCATATCGATCGTATGTTATTGCCTCATGTTTTTCTAGATAGTGTGATATCTATTCCTTGCTTGTTAGCATGTAGTTCATGATGAAATCGAATAAGAACGTAAAGCAAGAATTAACTGATAATTAATTGGCTAATGATAAGGAGGCATGTAAATGAATCCGGTTGTGGTTTTTGTTCTAATTTGACGTTAATCAAATTGATGCTGATGTGCACGTTTAATTCATTTGGTTGGTGAACCTGAAACTTGTTGGTGCTTGTTGTTTGAAGGCATGTCAAATTAATCATTTAATTAATTTTTGATAGCTATGATAGCTTTCTGTTTAGGTTTCTCATAGTTGGAACCTACTAATAATGATCTGGTTAATTCAAGAAGGTTTAATGAATGTGATTGTTTGATATTTCCTTGAAGGGTTCTGAGTTACCCTCTTGTTTGTTGAAAGGGCCATAGCCCATTTGATGTGATTTTTTTATTTCCTGCTGCTTGTGCTGTATTGTGACCCTAGAGGGGTGTTGTGATATGTAGAGGCATAGAGGCCATTTTGTAGTGGCAATGAATGATTCCTAGAGTGGCGAGATGCATCAGTTTATGCATGTGGGTGTCGGGAAGGACACGAGGGATGATAGAATGGGATGGATGTGATTTTTGGATGCTTGTTGATTTCTTGGTTGTTTATCTGCATTACTTTTCCCCAATGATCAAGGCAACTGGTCTTGCTTACCCTTCTTTCGAAAGAGGCGGAGACACGCGGGGTATGCCACGTGCTTTCAATGTTTAGCCTATCAAGGGAGAATGGGTCTACGCTCTTGCTATAGGTGGAAAAGAATTGATGGGTAGTACATCTACTCACCGTGTTGAGCCCCCTTGTGTTTAGTAGCATAGGATGCTTTTATAGAATGCCTGGGAATAAGGGAAAGTAATTCTATAATGAAAGTTTGAATAAATAATGTTAACCCATGGGGTTGGAGTTTGTTGAAACTTAATGATGAGGTTGAGAACTTTTGAAGGGACAATGGATTTTTTTTTGGATGAGGTGTTAATGGAATTTAATTTGGAATTGTTCTTGGTTAGTTAATGTGTAAAGAATTAATTAACGTAAAGTGGAATTGATGAAAAGGGGAATGAAGTAATCTAATGAAGTTATTTAATTGGTTGTGTGCTTATAAGATACCTAGTCTTAGAAATATAATCCCGGAGTCCGAGAGACGTTAACTGCAATTGTGTCAAAGACTAGGTTATGCCCATAGTGTGGTTTTGAGTTATAGTATATTCTGTAATATTTGTGTTTCTATACGCTACTCCACCCTGTCAGTAAGGGAAACTGGCACCCCGGGGATTCTAATCTCTGGGTGGTGTTTTCCCCAACATTCCGGTGGGAGGATGAATGGCGGACTACCCCCTTTAACCCCGCTCTCTTCTCTTGGTAGATACTTGTACCATTAGGCACATCAGTTAGTTTTCACCATATATATGTGTAGAGGGCTGTAATGGATTGTGGTTATTCATACACATATATTCTGGATATAGTATCCTATAGACTACTATAGGTGTAATGTGTATAGGTTGTGATGGCTTGAGGATCCTTAATCGGTGTATGGGATGTAATGGATGGAGGTATAATACCCGGTGTATGATACAAATTATGTGTGCTGTGGTGGCTCCCGGAAACTACCTGGTTACTTTTGGTTGTGAGGATGGTGTGGTTTTTCACCCAGGTTTCTGCGGGCAAGCCTTTGTGGTGAACGTGGTGCATATTATAGATGTTAGCCCAGGTGTCTTTGGGAAAGCCTTTGGAGAGAGATGTACAAGACTTATATCGTTGGGGAAAAGCATCAATCCAGCGGGGTAGTAGTAGTGGTTTACCTTTGATATTCTTTATTATATGCTATATTATTGTATCTGTTACTTAGTTAGAGTATCCATGGTGAGGTTGGGATTTTAGTATACCTGTTTAGGTGATGGGTTAGTTTCACTTGTTGTTCACTATGCATTAGCATGCTTTGTTTGCTTTTGCATGAGAGGATTTGGGGAGGATCCTACAAAGTATACTGTTATACTGACCCTACATATATATAAACTATTTTTTTCAGGTCACTTGAAGAAGGTTAGAGATCAAGGTGGTTTCTACTAGCTTGGGGTTGCAGGAGCTGTTTGGGCTGGTGGTTGCAGCTTTTTTACTTTCTTTTGGGTACCTACAGTTTTCCATTTTAGTTGTAGTACTTTTTCATGACATTCCATTTGTGCACTTGAGTTTATTTTATATTTCCATTTTTGAGTTGGATTTGATAGGTGTCTATCTTATCTCTCTATTCTGCATGTGTTCTCTTAGAGGATAATGCCTCCAATTTGTGTGTTATTATACCCTCGATGCTAGTCTCCAACCCGAGGCCTACTGGAGGTGGGAGAGAGGGGGTCATTATCTCCCTTCTCACATTTCCGGACCAGGAGGGGTACACTTTGTGGGGAGGGGGTCGAGACAGAGTGGTATCAAGGTCGAGTTGAGGGATATGATGGATTTTGGAGTTAGGCACAGGTGAGGTTGCATGGTTTGGTAGGGAAACAATGTCATTCATGTTTAGCAAGTGAGGTAAACACTAGAGACCGGAGAAGACATAGGTGTTTAGGACCCCCTATGATCTGATGTACAGACCTTTAAGCTTACAATGGCTACTAAACAAGGTGATATAGGTCTCAGGGTAGAGACATAGGATAAGATCATGCATCATTCTTCTTTGTGCATGTGTTTTAATGGGTAGATCTTGGGATAGGTTAACCTAAAATGAATAAAAGAAAAAAATTAATTAATTATTATTGAGTCTTCCATATTCTAGTCTTAGGATCTATACGTGTTTGTTATTTTATAGGTATGGATCTAGGTCAATTTCCTCATCAGTTTTGCGCAGAAAATGTCCAGCAGGATATTCTAGCAGATCGCCGCAGGGCAGAGGTTGACAACGATAACCCTTGGAGGAAGACACTCCAAGAGTTTCAGCACCAGATTTTGCAGAAGTATGAGGGCTCCATTTCAGATGCAGTCACAGAAGACTGATTATAGGAAGTCGAGATCGGCTTCAGTTCGATTTGTTCTCGGAAGGAGCACTAGGTGACCTTGGTTGTGACGATGCTATGTGGAGTAGTGAGGCAGTGGTGGCTCTGGTTCCTCGGGGATCGTGAGGAGTCAGCGATCTCATGGGAGGAGTTCCAAGACAGGTTTAGAGTCAATTTTGTTTCCTCGACTATATAGGCGTCGAGTCCCCAGGAGGTTCTTACCCTTAGATAAGGGAGCTCTAGTGTTCGAGAGTTTGGAATCTATTTCAGGAACCTATTAGGATATGCTTCAAACCTATTACCAGATGAGGAGGCCAGGGCGAGGCATTTTGAGGAGGATTTTTCATGCAGAGATCCAGCGCCAGGTCACCCCATTTATACTGAAGACATATCTTGAGGTTCTGGAGAGAGAAGAGGTTGTTGAGAGAAAATTGGCCAGGACCGGATCATCACGAGAGGGGAATCGGCAGGAATCATCATGAAGTAAAGCTGTGGTCCGGGGTTCCCAGTTTTTAAGGCAGAAGAGTTTTCGTTCAGCCAGGGGCAGGTCCCGGTCCTTCACATATTGTTTCTCCGGTGGCCGAAACTCTCAGGAATATACCAAGGGATCAAGAATTTTTTTCTTGTGGTGGTCATGGTCATCAGCAGTGGGAGTGCTCGACCTTTTAGAGCGGTCATCATGCACCAGGCGCTATGCTCCGGGTTCTTCCGTTGAGGCAGTTTCAGCCGAGGTAGAAGCAACAGCAGGATGCACCAGTATTAGATCGCCAGAGGGTAGATAGGGCATGCTGAGGATAGCTCCATGATTCTCCCCTTTCTCAGAGAGCAGAGCGCGGTAGTGGTGTTGGTCATCATCAGTGTCAGAGAGGCTGTGGAGGAGGTCGTGGCCAGCTTCATGCTCTAGCTTTTCCAACTCTAGACGAGCCAGATGTCGTTTGAGGTACCCTTTGCTTCTTTTCTACCATGATGTATGCCTTGTTTGATTCAGGAGAGACACACACTCTTTCATATCACCTACCCTTGTCCATGCTTTAGGACTTGAGGTAGGGAGGCTTCCAGTGCCCTTGGCGTTGACTATGCCAGTTGGAGGTCGGGCTAACTTGTTTGAAGTATGTAGAGACTTTGAGCTAGTGTTGAGGCAACACCGCTCTTGGGGATATTTCCAATGTTTAAGAATACAATCATATGATGTCATCCTCGGTATGTATTGGTAGTATTCGGTGCAAGCTATTGTGGATTTCTTCAAGAAGAAGGTAATTTTCCTTGGTGCGGATGGAGACAAAGTGGTGTTTGTTGGTGAGCGAGATCCTTGGATAGGTCATAGGCACATTCCATTCTTATCATCCATGATGGCTGAGATGATGTTGAGTTCTTCAGAGGTTTGGCATTTGGTGTTTCCTAGGGTCGTAGAGAAGTACCCTGATGTCTTTCCATAAGAGGTTCTAGCATTACCCCCTCGCCAAGAGATCGATTTTGGTATTGAGCTACATCCAGGAGCGTCTCCTATATCTATGTCCCCGTATAGGATGGCCCCTTCTGAGTTGCAAGAGCAATGTATACAGCTTGATGATCTATTTCAATGCGGTTTTGTTCAGCCAAGTGGGTCACCATGGGGTTGACTAGTTTTATTCGTAAATAAGGCCGACGACAGTTTGCGGTTGTGTGTCAATTATCGTTGATTAAACAAAGTGACAATAAAGAACCGATAACCTCTTCCATGGATTAATGATTTATTCGATCAACTAAAGGGTTCAAGTTGGTTCTCAAAGATCGACATACGGTCAGGATATCATCAGATGTGTGTGAAGGATGAGGATATTCTGAAGACTGGTTTCCGTTGTCTTCATGGGCATTATGAGTTCATTGTAATGTCGTTCAGCATGACTAATGCTCCAGCTGTGTTCATGGGATTGATAAATGCTGTGTTCTAGGAGTTCCTAGAAATGTTCATGGTAGTTTTAATTGACAAAATCCTTGTTTAATCCACAACTGAAGAGGATCATGTGTAGTATCTATGAGCCGTCTTGGGAGTCCTTTGTCCACATGAGCTATTTGGGAAGTTGTCGAAGTGTGTGCTTTGGGCTCGATAAGTCCGTTTCTTGGGGAATGTTGTTTCCCAATAGGAAGTAGTTGTGGATCCATCGAATATAGAATCAGTTGTGTCATAGGAATCCCCCAAGACAGTGTCATAGGTACGATGTTTCCTTGGTCTCGTAGCCTACTATAGGAGGTTTGTAGCCAATTTATCCCGAGTTGCGACTCCTCTAACAGCTTTGACCAGGAAAGATCAGAAGTTCATATGGACTGATAAGTGCCAGGGATCCTTTGGGTATCTAAAGGAGAAGTTAGTAAGTTCTCTAGTAATTTGTCTTCCAGTTGAGGGAGTTCAGTTTGATGTTTTCTGTGATGTTTCACATCTAGGGTTAGGCTGTGTTCTCATGTAGCAAAGGTCAGTATTTTCTTCTGGGACTTGGCAGTTGCTTCCCCTTGAACGAAACTATGCCACCTGTGATCGTAATTTGGTAGCCATGGTGTTTTTTGTGAAGTTATGGAGACATTACCTCATTGGTGAGAGCTTTGTGGTTTTAACTGATCATAAGAGTTTGAGGTATGTTTTCTACAAGCCTGACTTGAACTTACAACATTCTTGGAGGATGGAGTTCTTGCAGGAATATGACTTTGAAATATCGTATACACCCGAAAGGGGGAATGTGGTAGCTGATGCGCTGAGACGAAAGTCACATAGTGATGTTGTACGTGAATCTGGTGATTCCTAGAATGTAATGGAAGAACTTTCAGCTTTTCATCTTGATATAGAAGAAGTCAAAGGTAGAGGTTGTATTTTTTAGATGACGGTGCAGTCATCCCTGATGCAGAAGGTGGAAGAGTCCCAGTTGGTGGATAATGAGTTGGAGGTCTCGAGAGACCAATTTGTTTCTGTTGAGGCCCATGTTGGTTGGTATGAGGATGAACAACACCGAGTGTTATATAATGGAAGGATTTTGTTCCCTTGACGATGCGCGAGATAGTTCTATGGGAGTTCAATAGTTCACCCTTAGCAGTACATCCCGGTGAAACAAAGTTGTACCAATCCTTAAGGAGTCAGTTTTGGTGGCCTGGGATGAAGCGTGCGGTAACGGATTTTGTGTCTCGATGTTTAGTCTTCCAGAAGGTGAAGGTCGAGCACCGTGTTCCTGGTGGTCTTCTCCATCCATTATAGATTCCTCAGTGGAAGTGGTAGGACATCGCAATGGACTTTGTTTCTGGTTTACCTCGAACTCCAGGAGGACACGATGTTATTTAGGTGGTAGTGGATCGTTTAACAAAATCATCCCACTTCATAGAGATCAAGGAGTCGAGCTCAGTGGATGTTTTGTTGAGGCGGTATCTAGAGGAGGTGGTGAGAATTCATGGAGTCCCTAGGATGATCATTTCTGATGAAGATACTCAGTTTACCTCCAGGGTGTGGAGGGGTCTCCAATATGCTTTCGGTTCTCAACTATGCCTTAGAACTACCTTTCATCCTCAAAAGATTGGTCAGACAGAGAGAAACATCCATAATCATGAGGACATGTTATGCTCTTGTGTTCTTGATTTTGGAGGCTCATTGATGAGGAACTTACCCTTGGTGGAGTTCTCTTACAATAATAGTCTTCACTCCACCATTAGTATGGCTCCGTTTGAATCCTTGTATGGCCGGCCTTGTCGTTCTCTGTTGTGCAGGACTAGGGTCAAAGAGTCAGCAATTCTCAGATCGGAACCAGTAAAAGATACAACAGGGATGGTTCAGGTTATTCGCGAGAGGATGAAGATAGTGCAAGATCATCAGAAATCTTATGTCGATCAAAAAAGGATACCATTATAGTTTTATGTTGCGGATAATGTGTTTTTGAATGTGACCCCCCGTTATGGGAAGTGAAGGTTTGGTCGTGGCAGTAAGCTTCCTCCCCGCTTTATTGGGCCTTTCGAGGTGTTATCTCATGTTGGAGTTGTGGCATATCGAGTAGCACTTCCCCCTCTGATGAATCGGATACATGATGTTTTCCATGTATCACTACTCCGTCTTTATCTTCATGACGACTCTCACATCATCGATTTGGGAGAGATCGATGATGATGATGATGAAACCTTTGAGTAGTAACCTTTGGAGATCCAATACCGTAAGAATAAGGTGTTGCACATGCGTTCTATCCCTTTAGTTCACGTCTTGTGGCGACACGGTGGCTTGGAGGAGAGTACTTGGGAACGTGAGTCACATATACGTGATCAGTACCCAGAGTTTTTTGATGCTTATGTCTTTTCAGGTTTTGATGTAACATATGTGGTTGTGGAAGTTTCATGTTCATGAGATTTCTCCCTTTGTTGTTTTTGTCGCTTGCCCTATTTTGAGAGGTATCTCGAGGGGTGGTTGTTCAGACCCTATTTAGTTTTCTCTCTAGGTGCGTTTTGGATTCTCAAGGATGAGAATGTTTTGAGAGGTATCTGATGTAATGTCTCGGACCTCTCCGGTCACTTCCTTTGTGAAAATGTGGTGCTAGAGGTGTTCCGGGAGGTCAAGGTGACTTGGGGGTGAGTTTGGGTAGAATTTTAAGGAAAGATATAGGGAAATAGATTTCTCGGGGTTGGCACACGGTTTTCCTAAACCGTGTGGCCTAATCGTGCGAGGAGTGTTTGACGAGGCAGAAGCTAACGCACGGTTAGTGCACGATTTGTCAAACCGTGCGGACTAACCATGCAGGCACTTAAATCTAGATCCTAAAATTGTGGATCTAACTCGTTTTTCCTCTAAATGGTTCTTTTAAGTCCCTAAGCGTTCATAACTTAGGATTACCCTTCCTTGAAGGTAGGAGAACCTCTCTCAAGCATTTTGGAGGCGATCCAAAGGCTTCTCTTGGCTAATTGAAGCCGGTTTCTTGAGGTATGTGATCGTTCTTCCTCGTTATTGGTTGGTTTCTTAGATCTAATTAGATATACTCCTCATCTTCTCTCGGTTTCTTAGATCTACACCCATTATGGGTAGATATAGGCATGTGGATGTCAAATATGATTTTCTTTGGTCTTGTTTGTGTTAGGAGAAGAGATCTAGGGAGGATCCTTGGTGAATCAACCCGGTTTTCATGGGCATTATTTGACTGTTGTCGTTCTCGTCAAAAACATTAGAGGTAGGGGGTTCATTTCTTCTGTTTCTTTTCTGTGTAGCCATATTTTTGGCATGTTGAATACCTGTGAATGAAAATGGAATTGACCTAATAAAATAATTTGAACTGGATTAAGAAATCGTATCGATCGTATGTTATTGCCTCATGTTTTTCTAGATAGTCTGATATCTATGCCTTGCTTGTTAGCATGTAGTTCTTGATGAAATCGAATAAGAACGTATAGCCAAAATTAATTGATAATTAATAGGATAATGATAAGGAGGCATGTAAATGAATCTGGTTGTGGTTTTTGTTCTAATTTGATGTTAATAAAATTGATGCTGATGTGCAAGTTTAATTCAGTTGGTTGGTAAACCTGAAACATGTTAGTGCTTATTGTTTGAAGGCATGTCAAATTAATCGTTTAATTAGTTTGTGATAGCTATGATAGATTTCTGTTCAGGTTTCCCATGGTTATAACCTACTAATAATGAACTGGTTAATTCAAGATGGTTTAATGAATGTGATTGTTTGATAATTCCTTGAAGGGTTCAGAGTTTCCCTCTTTATTGTTAAAAGGGACATAGCCTAATTGATGCGATGTTTGATTTTCTGCTGCTTGTGCTATGATGTGACCCTGGAGGGGTGTTGTGATATGGGGAGGCGTAGAGGTCTTTTGGTGGTGGTAGTAGATGATGCCTATAGTGGTGAGATGCATCAGTTTATGCATGTGGGTATCAGGGAGGGCACTAGGGATGATGGAATGGGATGGATGTGATTGTTGGATGCTTGTTGATTCCTTGGTTATTTATCTTCTTTACTTTTCCCCACTGCTCAAGTCAGCTGGTCTTGCTTACCCTTCTTCTGAAAGAGGTTAAGACACTTAGGGTATGCCACGTGGTTTCCGTGTTTAGCCTCTCAAGGGAGAATGGGTCTACGCTCTTACTATAGGCGGTAAAGACTTGACTGGTAGTACATCTACTCATCGTGTTGATCCCCCTTGTGTTTAGTAGCATAGAATGATTTTTTAGAATGCCTGGGAATATGGGAAAGTAATTCTTTAATGAATTTTTGAGTAAATGATGTTAACCCATGGGGTTGGAGTTTGTTGAAACTTAATTATGAGGTTGAGAACCTTTGATGGGATGGTGGAATTTTTTTTTGGATGAGGTGTTAATGTAATTTAATGTGGAATTGTTCTTGGTTAGTTAACTTGTAAAGAATTAATTAACATAAAGTTGAATTGATGAAAAAGGGAATGAAGTAATCTAATGAAGTTCTTTAATTGGTTGTGTGATTATAGGATACCTAGTCATAGAAATAACAACCTGGTGTTCGAGATACGTTAGCTTCAGTTGTTTCTAAGACTTGGTTATGACCATAGCATGGTTGTGAGTTATAGTATATTCTCTACGTTTTGTGTTTCTATATGATACTACACCCTCTCAGTAAAAGAAACTGGCACCCTGGGGATTCTGAGCCCTGGGGGGTGTTTTCCCCAACATTCCAGTGGGAGGATGAATAGATGACTACCCACTTTGACCCACTCTCTTCTCTTGGTATATAATAGTGCCATTAAGCACAACAGTTAGTTTTCCCCATATATTTGTGTAGAGGGATGTAATGGATTGTGGTTATTCACACACATATATTCTAGATATAGTATCCTATGGACTACTATAGGTGTAACGTGTATAGGTTGTGATGGATTGAGGATCCTTACTCAGTGTATGGGCTGTAATGGCTTGAGGTATAATACTCGACATATGATACATGTTATGCGAGCTGTGATGGCTCCTGGAAACTACCTGGTTACTTTTGGTTGTGAGGATGGTGTGCTGCTTCGCCCAGCTATCTACGGGAAAGCCTTTGTGGTGCACGTGGTGCAGATTGTGGAACTTATCCCAAGTGTCTACGGGCAAGCCTTTGGAGAGAGATTCACATGATGTATGTCATTTGGGAAAAGAGAAAAACCAGTGGGGAAGTAGTAGTGGGGTACCCTTGATATCTTTTACTATATGTTATATCCTGGTATGCCTTACTTGGTGAGAGTAGACATGGTGAGGTTGGGATCATAGTATACCTTTTTAGGTGACGTGTTAGTTTCACTTGTTGTTCACTATGATTTAGCATTCTTTATTTACTTTTTCATGAGAGGCATTGGGGAGGATCCTATTGAGTATACTGTTATACTCACCCTACATATATATAAACTGTTTTTTCAGGTCACTTGGAGCAGTTTTGATATCAAGCTAGTTTCTACTAGCTTGGGGTTTCCGGAGCTGTTCGGGCAAGTGGTTGTAGCTGTTTTACTTTCTTTTGGGTACTTACAGTTTTCCCTTTCAGTTGTAGTACTTTTTCATGACATTACATTTTTATGCTTGAGTTTCTTTTATATTTCTAGTTTTGAGTTGGATTTGATCAGTGTCTATCTTATCTCTCTCTTCCGCATGTGTTCCCTTAGAGGGTAATGCCTCCCATTTGTGTGTTACTATACCCTCGGTGCTAGTCGCTAACCCGGGGCCTACTAAAGGCAGGACTCTTGGGTCATTATCTGCCTTCTCACATTGCCGGACCAAGTGGGGTACACTTTGTGGGGAGGGGGTTGTGACATATAATACCATATATGATTTACTTATGACTTTATATTACCCATTTATTAACATTAACATGTTAAAGTTATGGTTCATGTAATAATTGTTTTTTGTACATGTTTTAATTTGTTATTTAGAGTAATCTTACATAGATCATGATTTCATCATATCCAAAATTATAAACATGATATTAATATCATATATAAATTTGGTATAAATTTATTTAGATTAAACAATAAAATTTACTGACTGGAAATGTAATACATCGTACATGGACACAGAAGGTCATACATACACAAGAACTCTATTTCAATTTTCTTGTCATATTGAATGAAATTAAAGTAAATGATATATATATATATATAATAATTTAAGTAGAATTTTCTTGTTATATATATCATATATTTCTGCTAAATCCAACCTTAATACATTTCATGTTAAGTGTGGATCAATCACATCAGTTCGTAAGGAAAAAGTTCACCGGCCTTAAAAACGATGATATGGTATTCTAAAAATTTGAAAGTGTGAAGGTATGAGTTATATAATAAAAGAAAGAATACATATCATACATATCATATATGAAAATTATGACTATAATAATGCATAACCTTGAAATGTGGTAAGGGAAAAACGAACAAAATCACACTACTAGAAATTGAGCCTTTAACGACACTAGTAACAGGGTTTTATCAGTGCATCAAAAGTGATGATACTGTGATAACCGTTAAAATAAGACCCTTAATAGTGCTAAAATGTAAATTTTAAAGGGTTCATTTAATAGTAGTTTTTTTATATTTTTTAAAATGTTCCCTTAATAGTTCTTTTTTAGTGATGTTAAAAGTTAACTTTTAATAGTGCTAATAAAAGTGCTATTAAAAATGTTGCAAAAAGAAATTAATTTTTCAGACACCCCCGTTCCCAGGTCTTACAACCCCCATTCTTAGTTTTTTCTAGTACACAACTTCCATTATGCACCTACCACATTCCTCAGTGCTATAAGGTCACCCAAAATACATGCACGTGCATATATTTGATCCCAAGACATCCTTTATACCATTGGATTCTCTTTACCACTTTGTTATTTGTGTTTTTTGTTTATTTAATGAAATTTCTATTTATTTGAATATATTTTTAAATTTGTGAAATATATATGTATAATTATATTTATTTAAATATATTATATATTAACATTCATTTATATATATTATAATACAAATATATATATATATATATATATTAATTCACACACACACAGATATATATATATATATAAATTAAATATACATGTTATTTCATTTTTATAAAGTAATTAAAATTTATAATTCTTTACTATAAATAAAATGATTAATAAATATTTATTTTATATATTTAAAATTACACTTTTTACAAAAATATTGTGATATATGTATTTAATTATGTGAATTATTATAAGTAAGTATATGAAAATATGTATATATTTAATTATAAATAATACTACATTTTGAAAATTGATAAAATTTAAAAACTGTAATATAAAAATGAATGTAAACCCTAGAAAAAAATTTAGTCCCTACTAAAAACAATAAATAATACCACCTTAAAAATGGAAGAAATTTCATCGAATGTTAAAAAATTAGGGTACCAAAACTAAAAACTCATTTTTGGAGGAATTTTGGGCCATTTCTGGCTTCAATAAATGTGACCAGCTATTACTCAGGGCATTAAGAGAAATAACTCATTTCATGTTTCAATTTAATATATTGTAGGGACTAAAAAGCAACACATATCAAAAGTTATGGTCATTTGAAGTTTGATTTATGTTTTAAAGTTATTTTAGATATTTTATTGATTTTCTAATTTTTCATCATCAAACTTTTATTAAATGATAATTATGCAATAATAACTAGTAAAATATTAAGTAAAAATATTTTTAAGTAATTTGGTATGTTGTTTTCACCAAATGTCATATATATTATGTGTAAATTTTTATTTATCATTATCTAAAACATGTTAAATATATATATATATACTATATTTATATCAATATAAATATATTTATATGTTGATATATTATTTTTAATGAAATATAATTTCTTTTGAAATATACCCTTTATCTGTGCTTTTTAAATAGTGCTGATATGGGGAGATTTATTAGCTCTTTTTTAGAATCACACAAAAAGGGACCCATTTAATAGAGTTAAAAACATAGTTAAAGACCCCATTTAATTATGTTTTTTATAGTGATAATAAATGGGTCATTAATAGATCCTTTATATAGTATTGCTATATCCCTTGTGCTGGATAAACCTAGTTTTTAGTAGTGTCGGTTTGTGAGGCGGTCGTCCATCGTACATACAAATGATGATTTCATAACTTTTTTGATGTGTGTATGTTTGTGATTGTAGGTCATACCTTTAACATAAAAATTTCTAAGTATATTGAAGATACTAAGGTTATTATATAATAATGATATAAAAAATGAAGTGCTTTAAGGCATAAATAAAACAAAAAGGTTTGTTGATGACGTTACATATTGTTTGGGTATCTCCTTCCGGTTTCCACCAAAGGACTTCATTGTTTGTAATTCTACCAAATATAAGGCTTATAAAGTGAGATAAGGGAGGTTGAAACATTATTTTGGTATTTTTTGGATGATCAAAATTACATTAAAAGTGTGAAGAAGTAGGGAGATTGAATTCTATTTTATAGTGGCGGAGGAGTGACATTCTTCTGAATACCCAAATGTATTTACTATTGGGAGGTCTCCCTTACCTCATGTACTTAAAAAATAGAATGTATGGCGGGTATAGAAGAATTTTTCAATAAATACCTCCACCACATAAATGAAATAAATTTCATTATCATGTTATTTTGTCGTCTTTTTGTCTACTTAATTTTATATTTATATTTTTTACTGAGGTAAATTGTATCTTTTTATTTACCTAGTCAATTTATTAATTAATATTATAATTTAAAATATATTTATGAGATAATTTATCTCACTAATTCTAAATATTAATTACAATTCATTAAATAATAATCTTATGTTTGTGTGTGATTAAAATTTTAATACCAGTGCCTATAATGCACAAATACCTTTTTTAACCTTTATTGTGTTAATTAATTTTAACTGTTTTCACTAATCAATATAGTAAACAATTATTTTTTAATTATTATATATTATATATTTTATCCATTAAAAATATTTAATTAATTTTTAAAAATTAAATTCAACTAATTCGTAGAATTTAATTTAAAATTATTCCCACATACATGTTGAGAATGTGGGTTTTTAATGCAAAAAATATCAATAGTTTAAAAAAAATTTATTTTCAATTTCAAAATGAAATTGATCCGAATGACCTAAATTAGATTAATATATTTATAATTGAAATAAATATACATAAATCCAAATTTTAATTATAATTAACCAATATAAATAAATTTGACAAATAGGAATTTTTCATTTATAATTCTATGTGTTTCACTATTCATCAACAAATGTTATATTTCAGAAAAAAACAAAACATTTCAACCTAAATTGTTTTGTATATTTTTAATTGAAATTTGAAGTTTGTTTTATAAAATTATATTTATTAAAGTTTGAAAAATTAAATTAATTGTTGTTTATAAAGGGGCATAAAAAGTTGTTCTTTTGAGAAAATAGTATTTTCAAAACATCTAAAGACATTACCAAAAAATATTTATTTCTTAATAAATAATATTTATTTATATAAAAACTATTATAGATCATAATAAAAAAATAATTTTTTACTATTACTATTAAAAATATTAGCAACTAGGTCATAATGGTCTTTTTTTAAATAATTATAATAATAAAATGTTGTCTCACTGAAACTCAGTGCTGCTTGTAACACAAGTTAAACTTGGTATTACATGAAACACAATCCTAACATTTTATTTTGTATAATAAAATAAATTAAATATGTTTAATGTATTATAAAAAATTCATTAAAATTTAGTTGTTACGTTATACCCCCTTAAAATGAATTTCACCCTTAAATTTCATCACTCCAATACAAAAAAATGACGATACTTATGCCTCATCATATCATTATGCTTTCATGTTACTTATTTGAACTGGTGGTTTCACCAAAAAACATTAACAATGTGAGTTTATTTTCTCATATAACTTTCTCAATATGATCCATAATCTCTTATGGTTATTCCCTATATAAAAGATCTACCTCTAATGGTATGACCTCTGTGGTTAGTGAATGTGAAGGGAAAAGTATGTACTTCCTCATGAGAGATTCACGGAAAAAATCATATACATGAGACTGATCTGGTGGAATCACCAAGTGATAAGAAACAATCACTACTCGATCAAATATCTTAAAAGTTCTAATATAACTAGGGATCAACTTCCCTTTATTTTTGAATCTCATACACTTATTCCTAGGAGTGATTTGTAGAAACACATTATCACTAACTTGAAATTCTAAAACATGCCAGTGGTTATCAGTATATCTTTTTAGCTGAATCTATGTTTCCATAATGTGTTGTTTAAAAAGTCTAACATCCTCTTCCATTTATTCATCTATCAAAAGTCTTAATAGCTTTCTTCACCAACTATATTCTAGCATGTTGGGGTTCTATATTTATTTCCACAACGTGATTTATAAGGATCTGTCTCAATGATTGAGCGAAATATATTATTATAAAACAAATTACTCATATAAAGTTTTTCATCCAAAATGAATTTTAAATCCAATGAACATAATCTCAAAATATCCTCTAGTGTTTGAATTTTTCTATCAGACTGACCATATGTTTGAAGATGATATGTAGTTCAGAAAATCAACATCGTATCAAGAGCTCACTAAAGACATTGCCAAAACATTGAGGTAAAAATTGAATCATAATAAGATATAATGGAATGTTGTACTCCATTCAACCTTTTAACCTTATTAATATATATCCTAAAAAGATGATCCATATAGATGTCTTCTCTAATAGGGATTAAGTGTGATGAGTTAGTAAGGTGATCGACTAACACCAATATGACATTATTCCCTTAGGAAATTTTTGGGATTCTAGTGAAAAAATTCATAGTGATTTTTTCCTATTTTAATTATTATATTGTTAATAAATGAAACGCCCATGTATATGTTTTTCTTTTATTCTTATCTTGTTTTCATACCATGCACCGAGATCAAAATCTACAATACCTATCTTTATTCCATCCCACTGGATGTATTCTGTCAAATCTCTATAGATCTTTATAATTCTAGGATGAATAGAGAATTATGGACTATGATATTCCTATAATTAATCTTTATTAAAATATGTTATGGATGAAATTTATACACAGTTATTGAACCTTTTCATTCCATCATGATCAAGGTTAAAGTTAGGAACATTTCAAACCATTTTAATTGATTTATATCTTCCTTCTGTGGTTCTTTAATCATCACCTTGATTGATGGTCGATCATTCAATTTAAAAAGGGTAAGATTTTTCCCTTCCTTTAGGATTTCCAAATCCATCCTTTGAAAATATAGAAATATTGGATATTCTATTATCCTCATCATGGACAAGATTTAATGATCCTTTTTACTCAAAGCATCAATTACCTTATTTACTTTCACAAGATTCTAATATATTTAACAGTCATAATCATTTATCATCTTGAACCATATTTTGTGGAATATGTTCAAATCATTCTATATAAATATATAATTTAATCTTTTTATGATCAGTATATATATATATAACACTTTTATTCATAAAGATAATTCCACCAAAAGTTTAATACCAAAATTAACCTGGAAAACTCCAAATCATGAGTTGGGAAATTTTTATCTTGAACGTTCAATTTTATTGAGGAATAAGCTATAACCATTCAGCTTTTCAGGATAATTCATTCCAATACCTTGTTCGATGAATCACTATAGATTATATACTCTTATCCACTATAGGGTACTATATAAATAGTAGTGTTGACTAACCTTCTCTTTAGTTCCTTTATTTTTTTTCACGTTCATCCATCTCATGGAACTTGGAACCCTTCGAAGTTAACTTGGAAAGTGGATTAGATAGTCATAAGAAATTATCCACTAGCAGTCGATAATATCCATCCAAACCAAGGATACATTGGATATCCATAATAATTGTTAGTCTAGGATAACATTAAATGATATTTGTTTGTGCTGGATACGTAGATATACCCTATCATGAAATTCATTACCCAAAAATGAAACCTCTTGCATCCAAAATTCACACTTTGTAAAATTTTCATGTACTTTATCATTATTTATTGTATTTAGTACAATTATCATATGATATTCATGTTCTTCCATTTATTTTTTATAAACATGAATTCCATCTATAAATACGTCCACAAACTAATGAAAGTAATATCTCAATACATTATTCATTAAATCCATGAAGATACTGAGAGCATTAGTAAGTCCAAAATGTTTCACTATATATTCATAGTTTCTATATCTTGTAAAAAATGATTTCCTACCTATATCCTCCTTGTTAACCCTCAATTGATTGTATTTGGAATGATAGTAAATCATGGTAATTTTTGATCCCCTCATAGATGATCAAACGATTCATCAATAAGGGGCAGAGGATACATAATCTTGATGGTGATCATGTTAGATTCCTAATAATAAATAATAATTCACATTAATCCATATTTCATCTTAATAAATAGAATAGGTGCACCCCAAGGTGACACACATGGGTGAATGAGTCACTTGTAAGGATTCTCCCAGAGTTGCCTCTTTAATTACTAAAAATTCATTGGGTATATTATATTTTGAGTCTTATAAATATGTGATCAACTAGGTATGAGTTCAATTAGGAAATCAAATTATCATTTTATTGGAAGAATAGACAAAAATTAAAGAAATACACCCACAAACTCCCAAAAAATAAGTATATCATAAATATTGTATTTCTCCCTAAACATCTGAGAAAAAAACCCCATCTAAAAAATAATCACATCACATTAAATGGATGTAATTTCTATCAAAACTTCTTATTTATCATTTCACTATTATATGATCATTATATCTTTTGGAATTTCAAATGTGAATTTTAGTCTGGGTCAATTGATTTGATAAATATGAAATGAAAGGCAATCCATGACTTCGATAACATCAATCACAACAACAGGGTGAATAATAATATTTTTGGGAATAAAATCAAAAAAAACATCAATCGGTGAGGAAACATTGACATATGATGCATTCATCATACCATTAGGGGTTTTTAATACTAATTTAACATCTATTCGGATCGGTGAAATCCTGATACCTTTATAAAATTGTTCATATATAAAATAATGGATATATCCAAATTCGAATAAGACATTAGAAGTTGTGGAGTTAATCGTATGTGTACCTTTAACCTTGTTGTTATTGTTCCCCTCATAAAAATGGTAATCACATGACATTTCCCTTTACGCTCTTCATAAGAGGTTCCTAACATCCACCATTATATTTAACCCTTTTAATTAGGAACTGGTTTTCATAATTACCATTCTCCTTACAGTTTAATCAATGGAGTGTGGTGGTGCATTATATGGAGATTGCTCTTTATTAATATCATTTGAAAACTTGTTCCCACCACTTCGACTATCAAATTATGGATTTTCATGATTCCCACACACAAGAAATTTCCTAGTCCCCTTATGACAATTTTCTCCATTATTCATTCCACACATTGATAAAAATGGAAATCGCATATTCTTTTCTCCATTTTTCGTAGATTTCCCTTTTAATTCTTTCTTTCTCTTCTTATTATCCCCTGATATTGATGTGTGACACCAACATCCTTTTCCAACTTAATGGAACATTGTAAAATTTCTTCATTACTACTAAAGTCTCTTATGTATAATGCCCTTATGAGACTTGGCTTTATGAAACTGAATAATAAATCAACCTTACATTCATATTGGATGATAATTATATATAAATACCATGAAAGTCTTGTAAAATTTGATTCATAGGTCCATTAGATAAATAATTCCTTTTTTAATCATGTAACTCCATCTCTATTTTCATATGAAGAATATAGGGAAAGTTTTTATTAAAAAGCTAGTTCTTAAACTTATCCTAATCCATGGAATCAATTTCATATTTCTTACCTATATTATTTTCTAGATTCCACCACTAGTAATCTTTATCTACTAAATGATATACAAGTAGACTTTATTTGTAAAGTTATAGATATTCGAGAATAGAAAATATCTTTCCACTAGTACTGATCTATTTCTCAACCACTAATGAATTATAATACCCACTAAAAGAATGTGTGAACATAAAAAATTATTTTTCATTCATTCTCCCATAAGGGTTAGTTTATCATGAGTAAAATTGTTTCATTTTCCATCATATTCAACATTAATGTGGTTCCTTCAGGTTCTACCCCTTTACTAAAACCAAAATAATTGTGTAAGAAACACTAATCATGGTGTTAAACCACAAAATAAAGAGGAATTACTTGTAAAATTTCAATCTATGACACCTTATGTTTAACCTAGGTCATCCATGATCATTCTTTATTAAAAATCATTTATAATGGTCTGTAAGGTTAATATGTATTAATAATATCATATCTCTCGACACTGTCAATACTGGTACGCTATAAGACCGATTATTTCTCACTAGTTCCTGATCGAGTCTATATCAATATTGTTTTTTATGTTTGTTTCCCATAGGTACATGTTTTTTTAAACCACTCCCACTGGTTGTATCCCAATAGGGATGTATTTATAGATAAAACACATAATATACTCCTCATTGTGACTTAAAATGTTCACATATACATTAGTTTATCCTAAGGGTCCATACTATACTATTCTCCACCTAGTTTCCAAAGGTTAATTACAACTTTAGTTTGATTCCAACTATAGAGACCCTAGGTTTTCATATATAAATATTTAATCCCAATTAATAATAATAAATATTGAATTTTTTTATTATAGAAGAAAAAACCCATCACCACGTGGGTAGAACAATCAAAAGAAGTTTTGGGAGGCCTAAAATAATGAAGTCCATGATAGTCCCCTAAATCAAATTCACCAATTACGAATTCATTTGAATAGAACTTGATAAATAAAAAATGTTGGTACCTTGATCAGCCACCACCATGGATGCCATGTAATCATCTAATTTATTACCTTCTCTCTATATATGAATAAACTGAATGTTATTTCAGAGAAGGTTGTCTCTTCACATCCTTATAACATAAGAAATCAACCATGGAGGTGAAATCATACCATTCATTGAGTCCTGTATGAACTTGGAATTAGTTTCAATTTGAAAAATAAATAAATTCTGTTGAGCACACAACAATATACTGGTATACATAGCCTCATACTTTTCCAGGACCAAATTCTCCCTCCCATAAGAGGCGGTAAATGCGATCAGAATGCTTCCACTACTTTTCCAAACACCACCACCACTTAAAATGCATCCCCCAATGCTATATCCATCAACGATAAGTTTTAAGACTATATTTGGAGGTAACCAGCGTACCCAATTCCCTCTTGTTACCTGTTATGAAGGGCATAATATAGAATCATAAGACAACATGTACCTCATGGAAGGAGTATCACATGAAATTGCTTAGCGCTTAACAAAGTCAATTAGAAGGAATCTTGTCTTCAAGATATCAGACCTAGTTGTGGAATGAAGACCCTGCAAATGAGATTTGTTTCTTGCTTTCCATATACACCAACACTCTTCACTAAGAATCACAACACTAGCTGTGTTTTTCAGACCATCACCATTTAAACCATGAAACCATTTATTCAGACAATAAGTCCCAACAGAAAAAAGCCTATGAAATTCATGAAAACACCAAAACAACTCCAAATAGCCTTGGCCCATCCACTCTAAAAGAATAAGTTATTGGAGTTCTCCTCCTTATTCACATGAGAACAATGTAATTTAGAAACTAGATTTATGCCCCTTCTATTCACATTCTCATCCAGGGAAATCACATGGTTTTTAATTATCTATACAAGGAAATTGAATTTCATGGGAATATTGTTACACCACACCATATTTTTCCTCATATCATGTTTCCCTTGGGAAATATAAACTTTTATAAACTGTTTAGAAGAAAATATACTAGAATTAGAAGCATTGAAGACACATTTTTCATGATCCAGATTGAAAACAATACCGTCAAAAGTCTTCCTTTTATCTTCATCAATAATAGTGTTGATAAAATCAAGAAATATACTGGCATCCCTAAAAGAAATCATGGGAGATGGATAGCCCAGAAAACCAATAACTGATCCTTCCTAATTATGATTCCAAAAAGAAATATCTCCCCTTCTTATAAACCATCATCATTGTCGATGAATGAATATAAAAAAATACATGCCAAAGTATTGTGATAGTTTAGTGATTTTGGAAACATGGTTACATAAACAACTAGTTCATAAAAGAAATATATTATATCCCACTAGGTTATTCATGACTAACACCCTTCATAGACACATCATACATAATACATTTCATCATAATCTAGGAATGGAAACAAAATAATGGTTGAGATTATATTTTTAGTAAGGGTAAATAATGGATATTTATAAGAAAAAGTATGATTATAAGGGCATGAAAATGTGACCACATCATTGGAAAATTAAAGGCTCCATATCAATGTTCATAAACATTAATAATGTAATAAATATTTGTAGTTTATAAGAAATGAATCATGAAGTAATCAATGAAAATATTATATCTGAGTATAGAATAGGTATAATACAATGAATTATGTCAAACATATAAACATACAAAATAATATCCGCAGTATTTAAGGATCAATTCCCATGATATCTTAGTGGAAAGGGTTCACTCCTCAAACTGTCTTAGTAATCAAGGATCACTGACAATACCATCTTAGTGGAAAAAGTACTTTAATAAATCAGGATCACTCCCCATTCCTGCCACGTCCATATCAAGAGATATGAATCATTACTCAATGCATTAGAGGGAGAAATAGGTCTGACATGTCACATAATAAAATCACAAAAAGTCATCATATCATAACCCATGAAATGAAATACATATCATATAAATTTTAATGTATTTTAACCTAGGGATAAGAGATAGGCCTCATAATAATTTCATCATTGCATAACTCGGGAACTGAAGTGGGATTCATAAGAATATAACACATGTAATAGAATTGGGTTTCATAAAAAACATGTCATGAAAAAAATAACCATTCAGAGACAGACTGTTAATGGTACCATTAGATCATATTCTTATAAAAGAATAAATAAAAAAATGGATGTCATCATAGAAGTAAAATAAATTTTAAAGATTATTTAAAACATTTCTTGAAGAAATTATATTTTCCTCTTTAAAAATTACTTTTTCTAACATAAAACATTTTTGAATACCTTATTCTATGAAAAATATTAAAAATAATGACTTTTCAAAATATTTTCTAAAAATAATTCTTTAATATTTACCTTGTAAACTTGTAAAGTAAGCTTTAATGAATTGGCAGGCATGACATTGTGTAAACCCATGCATGATGTACATGTTAAATGAACATACCTATTGCCCTGTAGAAAGTTTAAAAAAGTGAATTGATCATTAAATAACAAGTGTATCCCTTTGAAAAAAATTTAAAAAATAAAAATGGGTAAAAATATATTTATTAAAATATTTTTATAAGCTTGAAAATATTTTTGTTTTAGAAAACACGGTTTTCATATAATCATACCAAAAAAAATAAAGTCCGAATTTCTTAAAAAAAATTTCTTAAATTTTTTTTCTTAATTATCACAAGTACCAATGAGTGGAAACATTATACCATTACTTGAAGATATCCTGAATAAAAATAGGAGAATAAAATTAATGATAATTATTTAGATATTTATCACAATATTACATCAGTGTAAGCATAATCTAAAAGTATCACAATAAATAATGTGATTGTAGCAATAAACTCTTACCATTTTTAAAAGATTGAATCATAAATCCCATGAATATATAGAATAAAATGAAAAATAAAATATAATGAGTATGATAAAATTAATTATATTTCATATCGAATGGGCTTTATATACCCCATTTGAAATAATATAGGTTCATAACATAATGTACGTATCGAAGAAGGAAAATTGAGACAAAACCCCCTTCTGTATTGGAAACGTTTTAACCGTAAACTTCATGAAATAGATATATTAAAATTTATACTTAAATAACAATATTTATTTTTATAATAAAATACATCCATTGTTATAATACACACCACATACAAGAAATATATGGGTAACATGGCATGTGTTTCACCTAAAATAAAAGTGATACAAAAATCCATTACCCAAAGTCTTGACTGACATCATACTCATTAAATAATCATGTAATATATATATATATATTTATTGTAATAATATCATATAACCATATTCATATATACAATACCATATATTACTTACTTATCACTTTATATTGACCATTTATTAAAATTTCAAGTTAAAGTTATGTTTTCGGTGATAAAAGATTTGTTTTTCGTACATATTTTAAACTGTTGATCTTGATCCACATACTTTGATCCAGATTTAATCATATAAGGATTGGAAAAAATGATATTAATATGATATATATATATATTGTATAAATTTACATATTTAAAACTATAAAATTTAGTGATAGTAAATGAAATACATTGTTCATGGGTACGGTAGACCATATGTATGTATGAACACTGTTTCCATTATATTTTCAAATTGAAAGAAATAAAAATAAACGAAAAACATATATATTATCATTATATTAGTATTTTTAGTATATATATATCACATATTTCTATTAAACCCATCCTTAATACATTATATGTAAATAAATAACAAATCACATCCCTTAATGAGGTGGTAGTCCATCTTACACACGGATGACGTAATCATATTCCCCAAAAATGTAAATCGTGAAGGTATGTGTTATATAATAAAATAAATCATAAATATAAATAATATATTAAATTAATATCTTTTCCATAATTATGCCAAATCATGAAAATAGGTAATGATAACACGAACAACATCGGTTTATGAAGTGGTAGTTCGTCTTACACCTGAATGATGATTTAGTTACCCATTTGATGGATGTGTGTGATATTTTAGGTTAAACCTTTAACGTAAAATAATATTAGTATACTAAATATAAATAGTTTTTTATATACTCATGATAAAAAAATTATTTAAGGGGTTTTAGGAAGAAATAAAACAAAAAAGTTGGTTGATGAATGTCACCTCTTCTTCAGGTGGCTCCTTTTGGTTTTCACGAAAGGACTTCCATTGTTGGATTTCTACCCAAAGTAAGGCTTCTAGGGTGATATAAGGGAAGCTGGGATGTCATTTTTTAGGTTGGATAATAGAAATTTCCTGAGAGGTGTGAAGATATGGGGAGATTGAATACCCTTTCAAAATAGAGGAGGACTCTCATTCTTTTAAATAACCAAAAGTATTCACTGTTGGGATGTCTCCCTTACCTAACTTTCTTCCAAAATAAAATAATAATTTAGGGGGGGTGAATTGGTCGATAAATATCAGAAATTTTTTTTTATCAAGTTTTACTTTAGTCATTATTTTTATTGAAATTTAACTTTGTAGATTTGACCAAGGAAACTTGTATCTTTTTCTTCACCAAGATAATTTATCCATATATTACAATTAAAAAGAGATTAATTAGATAATTTAGTTCAGATGATTCTAATTACTACTTCGAAGTCATTAAATAAAAATCCTAAGTTTGAGTATGATTAATTTTTTTACAAACACATGTAATGAGAAAAACCATGTTTTAAACTTAATCGTGTTACTTAATTTTAGATGAAAGTACAGTTTTCCATTAAAATTTAGAATTTTCAAAATTCATTAAAAAATAAAATATTTTGGAAAACCCCCAAAAATTTAAAATAAAATAATTTTAACATTATGAATTCCAAAATGATGTTTATTTTATCAAATTGAATTTTAAAAAGTGTCAAGATTAATTTTATTATTATTTATAGAAGGACATAAAACATAGTGTTTTTGAGAAAATAGTATTTCCAAAACATATAAGGACATTAAATATATATATATATAATTATAAATATATTTTCATTGAATAAACCTATTATAAATCATATTTAAAATTTACTTCTTACAATTCATATTACTATGTTTAACAACACAGTTATATTGTTTTTTTAAATAATATTTATCATAATATGTTGTTTCATATAAAATCAGTTTTGTGGGTAATGATAGTTAAACCCGATATTTTATGCAATGAAATATTAACTTTGTGTCTTGTATAATGCGTGTTAATAATGATATTTAATTTATTCATGAAAAAATCCTAAAAATTTGGGGTATTACAGTAATAATATTTGGAGATTATAAATCATTGCATGGAAACATTTCATAAGATTGATGATAGAATAATAATTTGGTAAATAATTGAATCCCACAAATTTTTCATAAACATAAAAAATGAGATTCTAAACATAATCTAAGGTGTGGTGCTATGACTTCCAAACATAATGAGTTAGTCTTGCGATCTATGTATCCGACATATAATCTCTTATAATATAAATAAAAACCCATCAATTAATTATATTTATAATTATTTTCCCTCCTACCACTTTAAAATATGTAATGTATATGTATTCCACATAGATAATAAATCACACATAAATCATAAACATGGGAAACCCCTATGAGAATAAAAAGGGTTATATAATCACTGTACACAATATAATCAAATGTTGTATCATAAATTTTATGATGAAATTATGGGTTAAATAATTTTATAAGTCATTAATTTATAAATAAGAAAAGGATATGATGATATATCTCAAAGTGATGGAAATTTAAAATAAAGGGTGAAGAATTAGTTATAGAAATGAACCAGTTAAAAAATAATTAAGATATAGATTAAATATACTTTAATGTATATAAATGAATTGTGATTTATTTAGACCCCAAATTGAACCAAGAACATTATATTCAATTATGGAAGTTTTTTTACAAATAATACTCTTCTTATGTGTGAGTTTTGAAAAGTTAAAAGGAAAGAGGAAATAGGTCTTTCATTGGGGTTGATTTAAATAAATGACTGAGAAGCGAAGTTGGAATAAATACATATCCTTATAAAAGGATAATCAAATAAAACTATAAAAATCATTATTATATATATAATGAAAATAAAATTAATATTAGTGGTTGAGAGAATTTAGAAGGGAATGATAATGATCATTCACAATGGGGAAAAATGAATGTGATATAGTTCCATTACCTCAATGAATAAAATTTCTCAGTACATGTGTCTAACCTGATAAATAATTAAATTAAATTTATTAAATAACATATTTAAAAAATTATTCACATTAATTTCATTTGTTATTGTTGTTTTAGGTTAATTTTAATAAATTCATTAAAACATGGTGTCTATGTTCATCATCCTGGGGTTGTTTGTTTCACAGACCATATATCACATTGGATTATTCATAATGGTCATTGTTCTAATTAAATGAGTCTATAAATCATTAATTTTAATTATACAGGGTTAATTTAATTCTAAAATTTCTAATGGTTCTAAATAATAAATTTTGTCCAACATATGCATCCATCAATTGTTATAAACATCATCATAAACTAATTTGTTCATTTAGGTGGTATTACAATCCATGATGAAAAACAATTACTTGAATTTTATGATTATTTTCCCATTATAAAATATAAATAATAAAATAATATCATAATTATTTTTATATTTTAAAATAAAATTATTTATTATAACCTACAATGAATTAATTGATAGTTTATAAATAACGACATCCTTAAGGGTGGTTATACTGATCATGAATGGATCTTTTTTAAAAATAAATTATAATGTTCATTATTTGATCTTACCATTCATATTATAGTATACCAATATCATTTAATTCATTATATGTAACATGTTTGTCCAAAATATTAATGTGGAAAAAGAACAACAAAATAAATAGAAAGGAATGATAATGACTAAGAGTTATTACCTTACTCTTTGTAAATACTCCATTATAAATCAACAACGGATTTTAAAGGATAATATTTTTATGATAAATGAGACTCCATAATGTGTATATGAGTATTTAGGGAGATAATTTGGAAATCATTTGAAATGTTAAAAAAAATAAAGAGTGAGTAAAATTGGCGAGGTGATGGGTAAAATTTATAAGAGGAGGAGAGGGGCTTTATTGAATAAAATATTGTAATAATGTACTATTTATTTGAATAGTGACCAAAATTGTGATTCAACAGTTTTTTTATTATGTATTTCTAGTGATTTATACAATATATTATAGCTGAATATAACACCCACATATACTAAGGAGCGAACATGTTTTCATATAAATATATATGAAAATACATTCTTCACACCTTTTAGAAATCACTACTTACCAATATTAATTCATACTATATATTGATAATAGATGAGGGATATTATGTTTCATTACATCCTAAAGATCCCATGAATCGTTTTTATAAATATGGTTTCACCAGCATAATTTAATATGGTGGTTTTTCTAATGTAGAATATTGTCTGTACAGTCAAATATCTTCCCTGAATGCTCCTCATTTGAGAGATCATGTTCCAAAAACACCACCTATAGATTCAATACATGTAAAGGGATTGATATATATCCATTCAAAAGGGATACATAGAACATATAATAATCTTTATATTGGTTTAGTGGATATGATGGTTAGACCTGGCAAAAATCAATCAGGAATCTAAAAGTGTCCAATGTGTATAGTAATTTCCCTCTTCCCAAATGTCATGATACTCTTCTATAAAGGTATATGAAGGAAAAAGTTATCTACAACCTCAAAACATAGATATCCTTTTTTTAATATTGATATCACATCAACTCTATGTAGTTATGAAATGCTTCTTAATTCCATGGAACTTCTTTGGTATCCCATTTAATATTTTTGGCCTAAATAAATTATGTTCTCCTTCTTTGTACCAACTTATAATATTTATAATATTTTTTCCACGAGAGATTTATATAGATTCGTCTAAATACTTGATTAAAATCTTTTATTATATAAGAAATCAATGAAATTAAGATACTGATCCATCTTTTTTTGAAGTCCATTGGAATGGATATAAACATTTCTTCGAGTGATTGAATTATTTATTTATATTTACTATCATTATACAAGTAATATATCATACTGATGTTCAAAATTGTGATCAAGGATTATTGATGAGTCCACCGAAACATTCAAGTAAACCACATATCACAATAATATAAAAGTAATATTGTTTTTCCATGAAGCCTCATAAATTCAATAATGTATTAATCCATAAGTTACTTAAGATAGAGGTCTTCCTGATTGGTGGTTAATTGAGTAGTTTCTGTGTAATTATACACCAAAACCCACATGGAATAGTTTTCTTTATATATATTTGAGATACCAATAATAAAATAAATGGTTATGTCATTTAATTTCTATGTTATTATGGGTAATGGTTTCATCAACCCTTGTATTTTTATCATTCCACCATATTTTCCTGGCATACCAATAATTGTTTTTGAAAATTTATCAATATCCTTATTTACCTTATTCAACTAGAAGTGCTCTCATAAATATCTATAGATCTTGGTGATTCTTGGGTGGATAAAGAGTTTTGTGTCCTGAGAATCATCTTTAAAATACTTTTTATCTCAATATTTGATAGTAATCATAATAATTTAAAAACATTATTCACCTCTATATCAATCAACGATAAAATATGAGTCTTTATTATTAATTATAGGTTACTCCTTCATTTCAATCACCACAAAATCTCTTTGATAATCCTTAATAATATTTATGATAAATTATTAAGTTATCATTTGATCAAGATAGGATTTTTTGACTACCATTGTGATTATAATTTCCGTCCTTTTCATATATTATAAGATCATATTAATACAAATCCTCAGTATGGATAAAGATATATGATCATTTATACATAGATAATATTCCACTTTTTTTCCTACCATGATGTTAATGGATTTTGAATCTCGAGTCCTCAATAACCACTAACAATATTTCATAGTACATGTTCTGCTCTATTTTTTTTGAATATGCACATTATGATCTTATGATCAATGTATATGTAACAATTGTATCTATATATAAAATTCCCCAAAATATTCATGTTAATATTACTGAATCAAACTCCAAATCATGAATCATATAATTTTTCTCATCTACAATCATCTTCATTATGGCTAGGCTGTTACTTTATATATTTTCATGATCACAAAACCCAACCCCTTATTTGAAGATTCATTATATATAAAAAATAATACCCCACATGAGTGTAATTTAAGTTAAAGTATATTTATTATCCACTTCTTATACTCCTTGAATATTTCATCATATTCATTTATCTAGAAAAATATTACTATTTTCTTGGTTATCTAAATCGGTGGGTTTGAAAATAGTGAAATGTTTCTCACAAGTCAAAAGTAATGGCTAGATAATATGAGCCATTAATGAATCTTAATTTTAGATTTATGTACCTACCATTATTCTATAACATTTTTATTTTATGGACCCAAAAATATTCATTTTCATGTTATTACATGCCTCAATAAAGTAACTAAATCCAAAAAAATACACATTTGATGTACCATTAATATCAATTATACTTTTTTGAAGTCTTTAACACGTTATTATAATGCTTATTATATTCTTATACTAATGGAAAAATAGTCTAAAGACACGGTTTTAAACCGTGGGTATAGCCCCTAAAACTGTGGGTATATTCTATACCCATGATTTTTGGAACTGTGGCTGATAGAGGCGTCAATTTAGACCTATACCCACAATTCCTATAAAATCCAAAGGTATAGGTCCGAAAGATTAATTAATAAACAATGTTTAACCAAAACATTTCATATAGATCTAAAAACACAGTTCTCCAAGCCATGGGTATAGCTAATCCCACCAGGGAACCTATACCCATGGTTCTCTAAACCATGGGTATATGTATTTTTCCAGATTTGGAAGTAGCAACACCATAACGTCATTCAAATAGAACCCAAAACTATAAATCAAATAAAACATACCATACACATTCAATGAAGTATGAATATTTTATATTAATCATTCAATGAACTTCTTTAAATAAATTTCATACCATTCACAGTATTGAAACATATATATACATCAATACAAACATTCAATTCATGTCCTTAAATAAGTTCAGCATGTCTCATTATTTCTAAGTCAAAAATGGAGAGGATAAATATAACACCCATCATAAACAACCTCATCCCCATCACCTTCACTAACATCCTCTTCACCATCACCATCCCCAACAACCTCATCACTAATAGAATCATCTTGGCCAGCAATACCATTTTCATCAATAACAACATTTCCACCACCATCAGCTCGACCGCCACTAGAAACCTCAATTAAAGCACTTTGGGTATCATGTAAATAGTGCATTGATGCCACATATGAATCAATAGTACTATCATAATATAATTTATGTGATTTACTTATTAATTACATAGCTCTCAGGATGTGTTTAGTGGTCAGCATACTTTTTTCACACTCCAATAAAGAAATTTTTTTCCTCAACTACTTATGCATGAGTTCTTTGTAACTTAGTGGTCTTAGAGGTTAGAGATGTTCTTGATGAGGACCAGTACCTAGAGGGTATGCTGATTTTCCCTGGTCGACATTATACTCTCTCCTAGTGCTCTTCACCTAATACCTGACTCAAATGATCATTTGGACCAATGTTGTCAACTTCATTATCATCAAGGGCCTGTTGGAAAATTGTTGAAAATATATACGAGATATTTAATTGGTAATTTTATATAAATATTTTAAATATAAATAAATTAACTTACAATATTTTCTTATGTTTGTGCATTTACTGCACTTCCATCCTTTTTCTTCCAACCCGATCAAAATATTTGTTTTTTCAAGGAACAAAACCTTTGATGGCCAATACCGCCTGCTGCTAAGATAAACCAAAACATCCATGAGTTATAATCCAAGATAGCTCTTCAGTAAGAACTAAAATAATAGAAACAATAAATTATTGCTAAATATATTTTCATTAATTATTATAAATTTAAAATGGAAGAGAAGTTACTATTTATGATATGGACACTATTTCATAGAATGTAACTCATAGAGTTGAATACGAATATAGGAACCAATGATGTTGAGAAAGGTTATAGAAATTAATGTTAACATTTTAATTAGAACAAGGAAGGTGTCTCCCATGAAATCAAATATATCTACATTATTTCACATTGCCAAAGGGATAGTTTAATGTTTAAATATCATTAAATATCTTTTAAAAAAAATTATTATCTTATTGTTCATTTCATGATGAAAAGATACATTCTAGCATGATTTAAATAAATTTTTATATGGTATATCATAAATATTTAATATAATAATATTAAATAAGTCATTGATTTACAATATCAAAAAATAATGACAAATTCTAAAATAAGACCTGAAAATATACATAGCTAACTAAGTAGCAATATAAATATAGATATTATTTCTATTCATATTAATGTACCTGATTATTCTCATGCTCGAGTGTTGTAGTGTAACCCAATGTGTATAGATACGTCCCTAAATATTTGTACTTTTTGTTATTTCTCGAGACATCCTAAAATAATTCAATATAATTAATCAGAATAAAACTTCCATTGAAAACTTGTAGATATTGGGAATAACTTAAAGACACCAGTCTTCCAATACACGATCATTTTTTTGATATTGTGTTTTAGGAATGTTAGTGAATATGTGTACACTCTTTGATTCATAACCAACTCTACTTCCCCAACTAACATAAAACTCATGCTCGTATGGTTTCCATAACTCCCCATGATTAATCAACCTTGCAAACTTAGTAGGTTCACCATCGGAAAGGTGACACCGAATTTTCAATGATCTTTTTAATTCATATAAATAAAAAAAATATTATAGATATAATTTTATAAAAATTTCATACCCATATCTATTCCCAATATTTTTCCTCAATGTCATTATCGGTATTTCTCCATAATACGAGTTCCAACGGAATGATAACTTGGTACTAGGATAAAGTGACCATGAAACATCTACACTACATGGATGTTTTACCTATCATATACTTTTTTCATTATTATCCATCATTATTTGTTTTTTGGGATTCCATGATTCTTGAATATGGGTGTTCTAACATCGCCTAATAGATGATCCCAATGGATACGATAACAGAGATAAAAAAGAAGAAATTTTTCACTATATAATATGAAAAAATTAAGTAATGTAATTTGTCATAGATATAATAAAAAAACATATATAGGATTCTTATGAAGTTTTGGTGGATCCATGGGAATTCATGGATTAGTATCCCTTGATGGATGTGTTTGATCCAATGCATGCTCTATGAGATCTTCTTGAACTTGAGTGGGAGATGAAGGAGCAGAATCATCAGATCCTAGGTGGATAGAAAGAATTTTTGGCCACATAGAAATGATAGGATATGGATAGAAGGGTTGCAGATATATAAAAAAATATAGAAATAGTATATGTGGAACTATTCCTACAGGTGGTGTGGAGATAGTATGGAAATAATAGGATAAATGATATGATGATTGTGGCATGGGTATGAACATCCTTACAGGCGATGTCCGAATGATATTGGAAGAAGAGGCTAATGAGATGATGTTAGAGGAATGACTTAGAACACCCCTGCTGTAACACCCCGAGATTTTATGAAAAATATTCTCTTAATTTTATTGATGTCTTGTGTTGTAAGCTATAGCAAAATTAGCTTGTGTTATATGCAACACCGTATTAGCTTGCAGTATACGCAACACTATCCTTGGCTTGTGTTACACACAATTTCAAGTTTGTTTTGTCGAAATTATTCTACACAACATTAAGTATAGATTTTGTTTAATGTATAAAAGAAATAAGTTTTGATTATTTAATATGCAACAACAAAGGGAGCTTGCACTACACGTAGCCTCGACTTGTCTTGCATTACACGCAATCACAACCTTCCTCGATAGCGTGTGTAATATGAAATATCAGGTTTCACTAAACAATGATATATTGTTATAATATTATTATGAACTAGCCATTATGAATACTATTAAATAAATTTTAAATTTTATAACATTATTATTCATCTTACACATTTTCTATAACATGGTATGTGAACAAAATAAATCTTCGAGAAAAATAAGTATTTTTCAAAAAATGATGTTTTGCCGCCTTTTGATGGCGCACCCACTTTAAATATGTTTTTGACATGTTTATAAGTTCAATTTGACAAAAATAAATTATTCTTTGGAATCAGGATTTAAAAATTTACTTTGGGTAAATTTTTCATATTATTCCGATAACTTTCATATTTTAATGAATAGTAAAAACACGCTGTATTTTAATTAGAAAAAACTTTTTTCATCATAATAATTTATATGGTTAAATTATAATTTTTAATGGGTTTAAAGTATAAATATATTATATTTTTACCATTTAATATAATGAATGTCATTACCATTAATTTTACATTGAATTCATAGGTAAAAATATTTCAATATTTGGCAATATTTTAACTTTTAAAAACCTTTTTCTTAACAATGGGATAAATTTTAATATAAATACTGTAACTTCTGTGTTTTGAATTTTGAAAAATTGATTCCATATTTCGATTCAGTGGGTCTATATTATGTTAATAGGTTACTTTTATTTTTTATATATTATGAATAATAAGTACGATAATTTTTATTTACTCAGTTAAAGATAAATTGGGTAATTAAGGGTAAAACAATGATTATAAAATTACCCTAACCCATGAAAAAATTATATTGGATCACTAAAAGTAGACCCATATCACTTAAAGGTCTGATTATATTCATTTTATAGACTTTTGACCATGAGAATAATTTAATAATTATTAAAATAAAAGAAAGTGACAACATGCCACTCTCTTAAATCTTATAACTATAATAATTTTAATTTAGTAATAAAATTCATGAAACTAAGAACATGAATAGTGTCCAGAAATATAATAAAATTATATACATCATGTGAATTTATTTAGAATTTTTAGGGATTAAATAATTATCATTAAAGGTGAAACAATAGTGATGTTTAAATTATTTTATTGATTGAAATATCAAATAAATGGTTTTAAAAATATTAAAATAAATATTATATGAACTATTTAATGTGATACACTAATTTTATAGATAAATATGACATGTTATTAATCTATTGAACCTTTTAGTTCGAACATATCTTCTTTGAGGATTTTCTTTAAATTCAAATAAATTAATAGTGTCAAAATTGACACTATTGTTATTTTATAAAAATAACGTAATATAAAATTGTTTAAAAATCACAAAAATATTTAAAAATAATAAATTAAAATTTATATGGTATAAATTTCATAACATTTACAATTATGGAAAATTCAAAACACATAACTAATTATTTATAACAATTTAAAATTTATAATCTTATTACCATAAATAAAATTAAAAAGAATAAATAAGCATAAATCATGTTGATAATGTTTAAAATAAATTCCAAACATGTATAAATTTTTTTGGATGATTAAATTAAACCCCTATTTAATATAATATTCATATTTGAGTCATTTTGGAAGTTTTTATGTGGGGTTTGAATTTATTATAAATTAATATTTCTTATAATTCCAAAGGTGCCCCTCTCCTCCCTTATAAAAGGGCACCTCCTCCCTCTCCTCCTCACACCACTTTGAGCTTTCAAGCTCGGCAAAACCCTGTAAATTTCTCTTCTCAACTTCTCTAGAAACATACTAGAGCTACTAGTATCCTTCAAAGACCAATTTTAGTGCCCTAAGAGGAAGTTCCAAATAGGCGTGTCGAAAAAGAGGTAATATCAGTTACCGATTCTTTCAAATTTATTTCTTCTTCTAATTCTTCTTCTTGATTTGTTTCATCCTATATTAATAACATAAGTATCACTAATATAATTATATGTTATTATAAATATGAAAAAACCAAATTTCACATTTTATACATCCTACAAAAAACTAAATCACCGCACGTGCGTACGTACGAAATACCGTCTCCATGCCGTGGTGTAATCTGTTTTCCACCACCATCTTAATTGGATGGGTATAATGGTGTAAATAATAAATATATATGGTTATTATAACATCATACTGATTCTGAGATATTATATCATCCAATCCAATTCTATTCAATAATAATGGGAACGATATCATCGCTCGTGCGTACGTACGGACTACCGTCTCCACGAACGCGATGAGATTCATTTTCCATGATTAACCATTCAAGTATGATTATAAAGTATGTATAATAAATAATAATGAAATATATTACATAATAATGATACTGGATTTATGTACATATATGTTTCATTTACATAATTCCATTCAATTCAATAAGTAAACGAAAACAACATTCATGCGTACGTACGACCTACCGTCTCCATGAACGCTGTATTTCATTCCATTTATCGATATATCATATATATTTGTATACTTAATATATATTATATATAAATCATGTTTTAAATTCTGGAATTAAGTAAATCAGGATATTATTAATAATATCATGAACAAAAAATTGAAACACTTATGATAAATGAAACGATTTTACCAAAAACACTGCTTTAACATGGAATTTACAAAAGAACGGGTAATATAAAGTCATTACTGAACCATATATGATATAATAACAATTAATATGATTCCGTAATAATTGAATGAAATTATTTAAATCATTATATAGGTGGTTCATATACATACGAAGCTTATCAGACATAAGGTAAGGCATAATTATTCCAATATCGTTCTTTTCCGAGATTGTTTATTCGTAAGTATTTACTGGGGTTATATTTTTCATCCATGTCCAAAAAAATGTTTTCAAAAATTGTTTAATATTCTTACATGTATTTTTTATATCTTTTTTACCCCTATTGACTTTAACTTTGTGTTATGGAAGGAATCTTTATTTTGTTTACCATACATGGTACTTTTTGACATTTCTGTTAAAAGTACGAGAAGAATGTTTTTAACTTATACGGCATGAATGGATTTTTACAGTTTTATAATGCCTTATTTTCATGTAGCTTAATCTAAAATATTACATTTCTATTTTCAACAAAATCCTTTTATTTTAAAATTTCATGGAATTTTGTGAAAAGAAAAAGATTTTGAAGAAGAAATGATATTTTCCTCAAGAATTCATTTCAAGTTTTTTATCAAAGAAATTTTCCATCTAAGATGAAATTATTTCATATGTGTATGCTTCAAGTATAATGTCTCTATGATTTACATGGTTTCACTTTTCTTATGATGAAATTATATCCATTTGTTTTATATGGATTATGTTATGATGGGACAATGTTTATAAAACCCATTTTTATTCTTCGAGTTATGATGAATAATTTATGTTTATTTTGTGGCACAAGTAAGAATGATTTAATTATAAGATGGGTGGGAGCTATATCTCCCTCCAATGCATTGGGTAAATATTTACATCTCATGAGATAGACATGGCTGGAAGGACAAGTTAATATGGTTCAGTGATACAGGACTGGAACGAGGAGTGAACTCGATTCAGTGAGGGAATTTGTCCACTATGATGGTCTTGGTAGCAATGCCTTGGATACTATGGAAATAATATCATGTGCATAATGGTTTCCACAATTACATGTTTTATTCCCATGCTATTTTATCATGATTTATATTCCATTATGATCTATGCCTTACGTACTGCCATGTTTTATTTTATTGCTCAAGACTTTGATGTTTGAACATTATGTTCATGTTTTTAAGTTCAAATGTATATGGTTTGTTTTATTTTCTCCATGCTTACCCTTACTGAGAAGTTGAGCTCACCCTTTATATGTTTTCTTTTCCCCCGGATATAAATAAAGGTTTTAGGTAAGAAAACAATAGGGGAAGATCTTTATGGGAGATGTCCAAGATCTTTCTCCATGATTAGAAGATTATATTCTAAGTTTCCAAAGAAACTAAACAATTATGGTCCTTAAGTGTTGGTTTTTGTTATGTATTAAGTATTCCTAAAACTAATGTAATGTCCATGTATGTCATGATTTGGGTCTCTACAGTTGGTATCAGGGGAAAGGTTTAGTCAACCTATGGAAACTCGGATGTGAGAACTTTAGCGAGATCCCCAGAGATATTTCTAAGGTATGTCTAGGGATGTCCCTAAGGTTAAGTATAAGTATAGGTTATAGTACTAGAATTATGGTAGCAATATTATCATTAAAACTAAGATGTTAGATATTGATGGTACTTACCCTTTATTTTGTTGTTTCCCTAGCATGATTTTTCCCTCTCACGCTATTCTTTTTGGCTTTTAGACGATGACTGGAACCCGAAGGAACAGTGTTGATCAATGTAATGTATAATGCAATGATTTTCCTATAGATCAACCAAATGTGATGGGATATGGAGTGCAAAATATTATTTCTATACTTACACAAGCTACAAATTATTTTGGATTTCCAAATGATCAGAGAAGTGAACAATATTCTATTGAGTCCTTTATGAGGCAACATCCACCATCTTTCAATGGGTATTCTGATCCAATTTTTGCTGAACAATGGATCAGTACCATTGAAAAGATATTTTCCATACTTCGCTGTTCAAGACATGAAAAAGTCACTTTAGCTGTTTACCATTTAGAAGGTGAAGCAGACCAGTGGTGGACTCTAATTAATAATACAATCCCCCAAGATAAAATTGAATCCATGGAATAGGATGAGTTCAAGGACTTGTTTTTCAGTAAGTACTTCCCTCGTATTCTATGAACAAAGATGGAAATGGAGTTACTTGAGATTGTTTAGAAGGATGATGAATATTTTGGTATATATAAAGAGAATTTTACAAGACATGCAAGGTATGCATCTAGATTTATCATCCAACTTGAAAGTAAAGTTGATCGATTCTTCAGTGGCTTAAAACCAAGTCTCTGAAGGGAATTAGCTATAAGAGACATTAGTAGCTATGAAGAAATTGTGCGTTCTTCTATCAAGGTAGAACTGGAAGTTGGTGTAACATATCCATCTCATGGTTTTGACAAGAAACAAAAAATGCATTTCAAGGAAAAAACTCATAACAATGGTGAAAAGAAGGTGAATGTTTCTTTATGCTCAATGTGTGGAAAGAAGCATGGTGGATATTGTCTAAAAGGTTCTAGAAAATTTTTCAAGTGTGGAAATAAAGGTCATCAACCAGATGAGTGCCGAAGTAATGGGAAAATTATTTCTAATGCTGTGAATAGAGAAAATACTACAGAGAACGCTCCACCAACACATCAATTCTTCAAGTGCATGGAAATGGGGAATTATGCTAATCAATGCTGTAATCCAAGGGTTAATGATGATAGACGTGAGAAACCTCTTAATGTAAAGGACAAAGGGAGGTCACATGTGATCACTATTGGTGATGTTGAGTATGACAACGATGTAGTGGAATGATTATGTGTTTATGTAACGGGATTCCAAAATAATGTTGTGGAATCTAATTTATAGTACTATGGAATGTTGGAATATCAATGTGTTAGTTTATTATGATTTTCAATAAATATATGGTACAGGTAACCATGAAATGTAATAAAAATATTTTGGAAAGTAGATGACATGCGCATAATGAAGGGATAAAGAGAAAATAATATTAATGAGCTCATGACTGATATAATGAAAAAGTGATATCATGGTTTGAGTATATTGAAATTTTTGGATTTTGGTATGTGGAAAGACTTACCTTTTGATATCATTCATGTTTTCACTATGGTTCTATGGTAATTCATGTTGTAAGAGAATACATTTTTAAGGTATTCACATGTTTGAAATATGATAAACAAGATATATCTTATGATATATGGGCGATAAAAGATGGTATTCAAATGCTTGGTTAATGACATTTCTATTAATAATTTTCTTTATACTATGAGATTGGAGAGATGTATTTTGGATACGTCTAAAGACTGGAATGGATTATGTCAAACATAGGATAGTATTTTTTAAGGCTGGAAGTTTTTTCGATATTATTTCTGTAATGTTATAATAGTTATGTTTTAGAAAAACAAAGAGACAACCTGCAGGATGAGAGACAACCCATCCCTTCAGACAAGGATATGGGAATCGAACCCACAACCGAACTGAGATAGGCCTTAATGCCCACTAATAGCCTATTGGAAGTCCCTGGTTAGTAGAAACTATTTTTATTTTATTAAGTGGTATGATAGATGAAGTATAAGTCCATTTTTTGAACCGTATACAATTAATCTCACCATAGATGGACTTATGTATTTATCTTTTTCTAGCCTTATGTTTGAGTCAGATGAAACGACATATCATTCTATCACATGATCAACTAACACATTTCAAAAGACAAATTCAACTTTATTTCTGTATGAGATGAAGTAGAAATTGTTCAAGGTAGGAGAAATAGTAAGATTGTACCAAAATCAAGTAAGTATTTCTTTTAATTCAAAAATTCTTCAACATTTGGGAAATGATCTTGAAAACCAAAAATGTTTTCCTAGTTCCCTCATATCTAATTAATCATATGGTACCTTAGATCATCACAAATTTATGGCTTTGTGATTGTTGATTTTTTCATAACCATGTTCTCTACCACTCTCCATCAGAACCTGATGGTTAGGTTTCTCTTCCATATCCATATTTTCTCCTATCTTCTCCTATGTGGAAAATCAGTGATGAGTTACTTTGGGTATCCTTTATGTTTCTAACATTCCTTTTTAATATAATGTTTCAGTATTCCTTTTTATGATGTGGATTTCTATTTAAGAAACTTTCAAGTAGTAAACCATTTATAACCCTGACGAATTTCGAGGGTGAAATTGATTTTAAGGGGGGTAGAATGTAACACCCCGATATTTTATGAAACATATTCTTTTAATTTCATTTATATCTTGTGTTTTACACTATAGAAAAATTATCTTGTGTTATACGCAACACCGTACTAGCTTGCAGTATACGCAGCACTATTCTTGTCTTGTGTTACACACAATTTCAAGTTTGTTTTGTAGAAATTATTCTATGAAACATTAAGTATAGATTTTGTTTAATTTATAAATGAAATATGTTTTGATTATGTTATACACAACAACAAAGGGAGATTTCACTACACGCAACCATGACTTGGCATGCATTACACGAAATCGTGACGTTCCTCGATAGCGTGTGTAGTATGCAATACCGGGTTTCACTAAACAATGATATATTGTCATAATATTATTATTAACTAACTGTTATGAATAGTATTAACTAAATTTTCAATTTTATAACATTATTAATCATCTTAAAAAATTTCTAGAACATGGTATGAGAACAAAATAATTTTTTTGAGTAAAATAAGTATTTTTCAAAAAATGCAGTTTTCCCACCTTTTGATGGGGCACCAAAAATAAATCTAGTTTTTCACTTGTTTATAAGTTTAATTGGAAAAAATAAAATTCTTCTTTGGAATCAGGATATAAAAATTTACTTTGGATAAATTTTTCATATTATTCTGCTAACTTTCATATTTTAATGAATATTAGAAACACGATGTATTTTAATTAAAAACAACTTTTTACATCGTAATAATTTATAGGGTTAAATTATAATATTGAATGGTTTTAAAGTATAAATAGAATATATTTTTACCATTTAATATAATTTATGTCATTAACATTAATTTTACATTGAATTCATAGGTAAAAACATTTCAATCTTTGGCAATATTTTATCTTTTAAAACCTGTTTTCTTAACGACGGGATAAATATTAATTAAATTACTGCAACTTCTGTGTTTTGAATTTTAAAAAATGGATTCCATATTTGGATTCATTGGGTCCAAATTATGTTAATAGGATACTTTTATATTTTTATATTATGAATAACAACTACGATAATTTTTATTTACTTCAGTTAAAGATAAATCGGGTAATTAAGGGTAAACCTAAGATTATAAAATTACCCTAACATATTCCAAATTTCTATTGGATGACTAACAGTCTACCCATATCACCTACGGGTCGGAATAGATTCATTTTATGTACTTTTGAAAATGAAAATAATTTAATTATTATTATTATCAAAGAAAGTGACAACATGTCACTCTCTTAAATATTATAAGTATAATAATATTAATTTAGTGATAAACTTCATGAAACTTAGAACATTAATAGTATACAAAAATATAATATTATTATCTACATCATGTGAATTTATTTATAATTTTTATGGATTCAATAATTATCATTAAAGGTGACAAAATAGTGATGTTGAAATTATTTCATTTATTGAAATATCAAATAAATGGTTTTAAAAATAATAAATTAAATATTATATCACCTATTTAATGTGCTCCACTACCTTTATAGATAAATATGACATGTTATGAATCTGTTAAATCTTTTAGTTCAAACATATCATCTGTGAGGATTTTATTTAAATTCAAATAAATGAATAGTGTTAAAATTTACATTATTGTTATTTTATAAAAATAACAGAATATAAAATTGTTTAAAACTCCCACAAATGATTAAAAATTATAAATTAAAATTTATATAGTCTAAAATGTAATAAATTATACAATTATGGAAAATTTAAAACACATAAGTAATTATTTATAACAATTTAAATTTTTGAATCTTATTACCACAAATAAAATTAAATATATTAAATAAGGATAAATCAAGTTGATAATGTTTAAAATAAATTTCCAACTTGTCAAAATTTTATTGTTTGATTAGATTAAAACTCTATCTCATATAATATTTATATTTTAGGTATTTTTTAAGTTTTTATGTGGGGTTTGAATTTATTATAAATTAATATTTCTTATAATTCCAAAGGTCCCCCTCTCCTCCCTTATAAAAGGGAACTTCCTCCCTCTCCTCCTCACACAACATTGAGACTTAAAGCTCAGCAAAACCTTGATAATTTCTATTCTCCACTTCCCTAGAAACATACTAGAGGTCCTTATCTCCTTCAAAGTCCAATTTCAGTTCCCTAAGAGGATGTTTCAAAGAAGTGTGTCGAAGAAGAGGTAATATCCATTACAGATTCTTTCAAATTTATTTCTTCTTCTACTTATTATTATTTATTTGTTTCATCATAAATTAATAAAATTAGTATCAATAATATAATTATATGTTATTATAAATATTAAACAACCCCATTTCACCTTCTATCCATCCTACGAAAAACAAAATCACCGCGTGTGCGTACATACGACATACCGTCTCCACGCCATGGTGTAATTTGTTTTTCCACCACCAACTTAATTGGATGGGTATAATGGTGTAAAGAATAACTATATATTGTTATTATAACATCATAATGATTCTGAGATATTATATCATCCACTCCAATTCTATTCAATAATTATGGGAATGATATCATCGCTCGGGCATACGTACGGACTACCATCTCCAAGAACGCGACGAGATTCATTTTCCATGATTAACCATTAAATTATGATTATATAGTATATATAATAAATAATAAGGAAATATACTAACTAATAATTATACTTGATATATCTAAATATATCTTTCATTACTTAATCCCATTCAATTCAATAAGGAAACGAAAATAGTGTTCATGCGTATGTACGGCCTAATGTCTCCAAGAATGGTGTATTTCATTCCATTTATCGATCTATCATATATATTTATATAATGAATATAAATTATATATAAATCATGTTTTAAATTTTAGAATTATGTAAATCAGGATATGAGTAATAATATCATGAACAAAAAATCGAAACAAGTACGATAAATGAAACGATTTTCCCAAAATGTTGCTTTAACATGGAATTTACAAAAGAAAAGGTAATATAAAGTCTTAAGTGAACCATATATGATATCATAACAATGAATATTATTCTGTAATAATTAAATTTCATTATTTAAATGATTATATAGGAGTTTTAGATACATACGATGCATATCGTACATAAGGTAAGGGATAATTGTTCCAATTTCATTCTTATTCGAGATTGTTTATTCGTAAGTATTTAATGGGGTTATATGTTTCGTCCATTCCATAAAAATGTTTTCATAAAGTGTTTAGTATTCTTCCATGTATTTTTAAAGTCATTTTTACCCTTATTGACCTTTTGTGTTATAGAAGGAATCTTGCTTTTGTTTACCATACGTGGTACTTTTTGACTTTTCCGTTAAAAGTACGAAGATAATTTTTTTAACTTATACGACATTAACGGATTTTTACAGTTTAATAATGACTCATTTTCATGAATCCTACTCTACAATAATTCATGAATATTTTCAAAAAAATCCTTTCCTTTTAAAATTGCGTGGAATTTTGTGAAAAGAAAATGATTTTGAAGAAGAAAGGATATTTTCCTTAAGAATTAATTTCAAGTGTTTTATCAAAGCCATTTTCCATCTAAGATGACATTATTTCATATGTGTATGTTTCAAGTATAATGTATATATGATTTAAATGGATTCACTTTTCTATGGATGAAATGATATCCATTTGTTTTATATGGATTATGTTATGATGGGATGGTGTTTATGAAACCCATTTTTATTCTTTTGGTTATGATGAATGACTTATGTTTATTTTGTGGCACAAGTTAGAATGATTTCATTATGTGATGGGTTGGACTTATATATCCCTCTAATGCATTGGGTAATGATTTATATCTCATGAGATAGACATGGCTGGAATGGAAAGTTAATCTGGTTCAGTCATATAGGACTGGAACAAGGAGTGAACTCAATTCAGTAAGGGACTTTGTCCACTATGATAGTCTTGGCAGCAATGCCTTGGCTACTATAGAAATAATATCATGTGATTAATGGTTTACACAATTAAATGTTTTATTCCCATGCTATTTTATCATGATTGATATTCTATTATGATCTATGCCTTCCGTACTGCCATATTTTATTTCACAGCTCAAGATTTTGATGTTTAAACATTATGTTCATGTTTTTAAGTTCAAATGTATATGGTTTGTTTTATTTTCTCCATGCTTACACTTACTGAGCATTTGTGCTCACGCATTATATGTTTTCTTTTCTCCAGGATATAAAGAAATATTTTAGGTAAGAAAACAAAAGGGGAAAATCTTTAAGGGAGATGTTGAAGATCTTTCACCATGATTAGAAGATTATGTTCCGAGTTTCCAAAGACACTAAACTATTACATTCCTTGAGTGTTTGTTTTTTGTTAGGTATTTAGTATTCTGAAAATGTAATGTAATTTCCATGTACGTCAAACTTTGGGTCTTTACACCTACGAGTAGTGAATATATGGTATTGGAAGAAGTGTCTAAATGAGATGGTGATAGAGAAATTCATGGTAACATCACTGGAGGCTCAAGAGGAGGATGGAGTGGTGTGGAAGATGGGGGGTTTGGTGGTGGGTAAGAAAGGGAACATGTAAGACGGGTTCTCCATCTAGGTCTTGGAGCATCCCCATTCAGACCCATGTTGGTTGGACGTGAAGCCAAATATAGTGAAACCACATATCCTGAAAACAATTAGATAATGAATATGAACAAGACATTATATGTAATGTATAATAAAAATATTAAAATTATTATACTCACTAACGGAACCCTAGTAGCCAACCCAAGCCCAAACCTCTCTTGATCAACATCAAATAATCACTTCAAACTTATTTCATAATCATAATAATAAGGAAATGCTATATTTTTAGAAATACGTTTTAAAAAGTCATCATAATACATAGTCAAATAACTCATAAAAAAAGTAAAAAAAATGTTTTAGTAAGAATAATTTTAAACGAAGCTATAAATTTTTGAAAACCCCATTTTAAACCTAGGTTTTTAAATTAAAATAAATATAATATAATTAAATTAATACAATCAATACTGAAACATACATATCATGTCAAACTGAAACTAAAATATTGTAATTATAGTAATACCATCTTGAGAAACTCGTGTTAAGGTAAATTGAATGAACTGTGAACATATAAGGTTTCTTCTATATATTACCCACCACTAATTTATGTTCAACGTAAAATATAAAAATTGAGAAAGTTTCATCATCAAAAGAAATATTTTGTTCAACACTTATGGGGGTTTCAATGGTGCCAATTTCAACTTCGACATCATGAAAAATATTTCTTGAGGTTACATAATTAATGAAACCCTCATCAGTTCTCAAATTGTCTTTCACATAAAACACTTGATTTATCATTGATAAAAAATGTATGGTTCATCAGTATCAAGGAATAAACTCATTTCAATAAATATGAATCACCAATCATCAATAAATACAACATGTTGTGTCATTGAATCAAAGCATTTACATTTCTTCATGGTGCATCGACCTTTAGAGTAGTAATCCAACAAAAATATTTTTCTCAGTAAGTCCTTAATAATATACATCTTCATATTGGAAATTAATATCTAATTAATTATAACAACATTTCATTATAGAATCTAACATAACATTGTCGTGATTTGTTCTCATTTTCCTCGCTCAATTAGTTGAAACAATTTTATACCCATTTTTATTAAATATTTACAGCCACCAACCAAAGAATTGGAACCATAAGACAATGATTTTAATTCTTGTGAAATGGATTAAAAAATATCAATACCTAAAATATATATGAAAAATAAAATTAAATAAATATTTATATTCAATGTTAATTAATCTAATGGTCATACCTTTGATATCATCCAAGAAAGAAACTATTGGATATATAAAGCCTCTCTACTTCTCAAAGGGAAAGATCGATGAACTGTACTTATAATTTTTTTGTGTTCAATGAATAAAATGATAATAAATGTATAAGGTATATGGGAAATGAAATAGTATGAGATAACATATAAAAATCAAATATTACTTACTTTATATAGTCGTTGAAAAAACAAGAGTTAAATAAGACTATGCATTGTGACATATCCTACTCATCAAGGCTCAATGTAACCAATGAATATGACCCAAGAATTTATCCTATTTGGGGAAGTGTTAGAAACCAGGGATGAATTTTTATATAATGGCCATCTTAATTTCTCGTAAGTCAGTTATACATTATGCTCACATAAGATAAAAAAATTGAATAACAATCCATACAATCTTGGGCCAGATAAACCATCACAATTGAACCATCAAGATAATTATTGTTTGGGAAATAAAACTTCATTGTGAACATAATTATTTCAATAGGATACATGCACTAAAAATAAATAGGTCCCCCAGTATTGTTTCAGTTATAAGATAAACTGTTAAATGTAATATGTAGGTGAAAAATGAAGGATGAATTTTTTTCTAACACCACAATTATGGTTCACTTACTCTATTTTTATCAATAATGTACTAGATAAAGATTTAGCATATGAAGGACCCTAGAACACCCTGAGAGATGATGGGTGAATTAGGGTGTCAACTTTCTATTTTAAATAGATGGATCTTGTTCACATGTTGATAGGAACTTGTTAATGTTGTATAAGAGGATGTGCAAGAAATAAACAATCACATGTAATGAAATGAAATTGAAATTCTACTTGGTTAACCACTAAGGGATAATTCCAAGGAGTATACACCAACAATGTGTCAGTCGTACCCAAAACCACTAATATCTACAAGCTATGGATTATAAGAGTTTAGCACAATCACTATGTGTCGGGATCACTGCCTTTACATGGTTTTATGGATTGCACAATGTGTCACTTGAATCACTTCTAATGACTCCCCGTTGCTCACTAAGTTGGATGAATATTTACTCAGTTTAACGACTTGAAGGTTGCATCAATGGTTTAACATTAGATTATCCATCCACAACTATAAATGGATACTCTGTTGAAGTCCCATAATCACCTACATATGTAATTTATTTTACCGTACACTGATATGTTATGGAAATTAATTTCTCAAAATGATTTGGTCAATTTCCAGGCTTCCTTGGGTGTTATGTGTACTACTTATATTCCACATACCACTGATGTATTCACGTTCCACTGCTATTTCTATGTACCGTCCATCTATTTCTACATACTATCTAGCTGTTTCTGCATACCATCCAACTCCTCCAAGAACTCTCTGTCTCCACATACTATCATACTCCACATACTACTCCACTCCCTGAGTACCAAACTTTTTCGTGTACAATCTTGCTCAACTGAGTACTAGGAGAGCATCCTACATGAACCACACTATCTTTTGTAATATTTTTCCTTAGACAGATGATTCTCTCTGCGTACCATCTTATCCTTTGTGAACAAATTCGGACTTTACCAAATTTCTTCCTGAGATTTTAATCACCAATCTATTCCCTTAAGAAAGAGAATTACCGCCCCTTAAATAGGCACATAACTATGCTAATTTTGGTGATCTAATTTACCCAAATTTTTAATGTGGGACAATATTCACTGTAAACTAAACTCCATTTGTATGCTGTTAACCTCCACTACGTATTACAATCCACTAAACTACAGACCATTATCGCATACCATTAACATTCTGCATACCATACTCCTACCAGTCCGCGTACTGCATCTCTTCACCACGTACCATCACTGTGAATAGTTTCCAGTAGAATTTCACATACCACTCGCCTTCACTGTGTTCCTTCATTACAATATATTTTCAGTTCTATGCACCATTCCGCTTATCACACCCCTTCACCATGTATTTCACGCCTTCACCGCATACCATGTGCCTTTACTACATACCATACGCCATCAACGTGTACCATGCGGCTTCACCACATACTGCACGCCTTCACTGTGTACTACACCCCTTCACCGTATACGGTTGTTGTGAACCGGTACTAAACTCATGATTTTTGAGGCCCAAATTTTTTGAAAACACTGTGAAACTATTCCACCTTCAGTACTGCTTTCATCCTCAAACGTATGAACCTATTCTTTTCAAACTCCGAAGTCATCCATGTACATATTTCCAAAAACCAAAAACCAACCTCCATTATTAGTAAGGAGTATCCTTGGTTCAAACAATCTCCCCATTTGGGTTTTGTGGAAATCTCTAGATAAATTCACTGATGCGCCAGCTAAGATCAAAACATGAACCTTAAAGAAAAAACTCATCTATTACTCTAAGTCTACGTGATCAGTGCTAAGTTAAGTAAAAAAGATCGGGGACATGAATTGAGTTCCCATCCTTTTCTTTTCTCCCCCATAGTTTCATTTTTTACTTTTTATATTCTCCATATTTCCCGTAACAATAAATAAATATAATACTCTCCATTGAATTTACCCATTCTACCCCATTGGAAATAAACAAAATGAACCAATTGTTGACTTGTAGTGTTAAAAACACATGCTCCCCTAGAAGTTATCTCCCCAATAAACCTACAATATTCCTAAAAACAGATAAAAAATAGTTATAAAAGATGGGGAGAGGGGAATCTCATACACTCCTTATGCACTGGGTGGTGTCTGAACACCAAAATTTAACCAATGTTTTTCAAACACAGCCGATGATAGTGGCTTGGTCATAATGTTATCCACTTGCTTATATGTTCCCATATGGTCCATTTTTATCAAGAATTGTTCAACGTTTTCCTTGATGAAGTGCTATTTGGTCTCAATATGTTTTGTTCGAGGTTGTTGAACTGGATTATTTGTAAGATCAATATCACTCTTGTTATCATAGTAAATCACCATTGTTTGTTTCACCTCATCGCATATCTCACTGAGTTACTACTTCATCCAAAGTAACTGAGAGCACACTATGGTAGAAAATATATATTCATATTCAGTAGTAATAAGTGAAGTAATTTCATGTTTCTTTATTAACCATCCCACACTTTTCATGCTAATATAGAATGTGCCACCATAAGTATAATTTCTATCCACTACATCTCCAACCCAGTCAACATAATAAAATATTTATAGTTCACTATATCTTCCTACTGAAAAGTATATCTCATAATTATGTGTAGCTAAAATATATTTCATGATTCTTTTCACTGCCTCCATTTTTTCTTCCTTCTGATTACTATTAAAGCGGGCCGCAATGAAAGTTCAAAGAAAATATCTGGTCATGCCACCATCAGGTACAATAGGCTTCCAATGATTCTTCTGTAAATGGTGGGATCCACAGAAGTCCCTTCCTCATGATTTCCTATCTTTGATCCAACTACAATCGATGTCTATTTGTTTTGGAATCATGCATGTTGAATTTCATCAGTAACTCTCTTGAGTACCTTTTTTGAGAAATGAAATTGTAATCTTTCTTCTGAAAAACCCAAAACTGTAAAACGTATATGAGCTCACCCATCATGGAAATTTCAAATTATGATTTCATTTGATTGGAAAATTCATCCACTGATCCATGCCTTCTTTCCAAAAAAATAATATCATCTTTGTATAAAAATACCATGAACGGATCCTTTTGAGAGTTTTTCACATAGAGATTATGATCTAATCATCCTTTTTAAACTCAATCCTTCTTAGATAAGAGTCTAATCGAGAGTACTATGCCTGTTTCTTTTTTTAGTCAATAAAGTGATTTCTTTAATTTGAAAACCTTTTGTTCATCCTTTCCAATAAACAATCCTATGGGTTATTAAATGTATACTTCTTCTTATAATAATCCATTTAAGAATTCTTTCTTCACATCCATTTTATACAATTTATAACCTCTTTGGATTTCCATGTCAAGAAATAGCATGATTTAATCCAGGCTCTCTATGTGAGAAAATGTATCCTCAACATCAAGGCCTTTGAATTGTGAATATCCTTTATAGACCAAGAGTGCCTTATTTCTAATCACATTTCCATGTTTGTCAAATTTGTTCTTGAAAATCCATGTCTTAGAAATCAAATTATAATCTTTAGGTCATTTAACAAGATCCCATATCTGATTTTTGACAATATGATCTGAATCTTCATTCATTGATTTCACCCATGAATCATCCTTTGTGGTCTCTCTAAACAATGATGGTTCCATAATTTCTAGAAATAAATATTGTGCATTATTCATTATTCTCCTTGTCTACGTAGTTGCATTTTGATCCCCGATTATGTTGGACTGATCGATCTCTACTCGTCGATTTCTCCTTTGGGGCTCGACCGAATTCTCTCCTGCCATGGGTTCCTCTTTTGATTCTTCTTCTCATAGTAAACATCATGATGTGACTCATGAGTGTTTTTTACACATTTCATTACCTATTTATTAGTATTTGTTCCATGTTCACATTCTCCCTCATCTTCTATCACATTAGTATAAGAATTCCATGAAGCATTCAGGTATTTCTATTCAATGATCATTTAATAAATACTTTCCAAAATTCTTCTCAAGCTCTTATTGAAACACTTGTAGGATATTATTTTCATTTAGTATCCATGAAATGTTACTTTGAATATATTTTATCCATAATCGCCTTGATTTCATTCAGTGTTTCGGATAAAACATTTGATAACATAAATTCAAAAATATTTGAAAGAGGGATTCCTTCCATGATACAATTCATAAGGTGAATTTGATTCATCCATATATAGACCTGTTCTTTTTTGAATATACACTATAACTTGTACTACCTCTTTCAAGTAATTTATAGAAATACGACTCTTAATCCGCATAGTTCTGGTAATGTTGTTTACCTGTCGATTCGTGCGCTCAATAGATCCATTTTGTTGTGTAGTTATTAGAGATTCCACCTCATGTTGTATCCCGTTATTCTCTAGAAAATTTTCAAATTCAATGGAAATTTATTCCCCTCCATTTATAGACACTAGGATGTTGATTTTATAAGGCCCTGGCCTTAAACCTTACTTAATGTTTAATTAAATGATTAATTTACATTGAGGATCTTTTCAGTTTTAGAGTTTTAGACAATTAGATCATAAATCATGAATTACATTCCACATTTAATCAAAGTGGTTACATAAAAGATAGTATTCATTTTTCCCATCAACGGAAACATATTTAAAATAAAACATGGTTTCTTTCTTGACACTTCCTTGACACTATAATCATATCATGCACCTTTTCCTTGACCTGTGAAAAACAATTCAAAAACCTGGGATGAGCCTTAAAATCTCAGTAAGGGATATAAAAGTATGAAAAGAAAACATTAGTCCATTTATGAAATCATACTTTTCTCATATAACAAAAGCATTTTAACATACCTCATAAAATCATGAATAAATCATAGAAAACATAAGGCATAAAGGTAACTTGAGTCATTCATAACATTCTTACGTAGAGAGTAACCCTCTGGGTTACATTTGGAATACCCATCATAGTATATTCCCTAAATCTCTTCAGAGAAACCTTAACATTTAACTCCTTCGTGTTACCCAATGCATTGGAGGGCTATATCGGGCTCACCCGCCCATAGTTTATCATGGAACCACCCATGTTCATAAAAAATGCCCAAGAACCATAACATAATCATAACACACAACTTAATCATAAAGGAAAGATAAAATTCTCACATTGCAGCAATAATATAACATTTTAAGATATTGAAATAACGAATCCATTCTAAAATCCATTTTCAGAACCATTTAAAACATTTAATAAAGAGATTTTTGAATCAAAGTGTCCCATACCACTTTGAAGATTTTAACATTTTAAACCATTAATATCCATATAAATAAATCCTTAAAACCATTTTTAAAACATGGATATTAATGAGAAATATTTATAATAATAAATCATTAAAACATTTAAAACGATATTTTAGTTAAAGGGTTTTTAACAAAATGAGAGACACTTGAATACAATAATTGAGGAATAAAATTTAATCAAAACTTTACAATATCATGAGAATAAAGAGATTAATGATATAATATTCCAAAGGATAGTATATACACCATATAATAGTGAATTGGTTCATAACAACAATGAAGACTCAATAGAAATGTAAAATGAGATGAAATCCCCAATAATGAAGGTATCCCTAAATTAAGGATAAATCAATCTCATAATTATGTGTGAAAAATATAAATACACCAATATAAGTGGATATTAAGTGTAAAACAATAAAATTTCATCCAAACACATTCAAAGGATGACATATTCAATAACTACATGTTGAACCCAAAGAAATCGAAATTGGGTCAAGAAGTTCCCTTCGTAAAATTCGACAGCCTAACGACGTCACTTTAAAATTCATAAAATTAGTTGATGAGATAGAAAATGGTATCTCATAACTTGGACATAAAGTTTAAATCAATAAGGATATAGAATAACATATCCCAACATAAAAATATGTAAATTAAAAGACATAACAAAATAAGTCTTTTAAAAAGAGGAGGGTGAAAGGTTCCCTTACCGGTTTGGGTAACTTTCAAAATATACACCCCATGAAAGAAGAACTATACAAAATTGATGTAAATACTCATAAACGAAATTATATTACAAAAATAGTATAATAATGGGAATTACATATACCACTCAAAGGAAATGGTGGCAAATGTAGCATAAATCTCACGGGAATAAAAGCGAGAAGAAAAATCCCTTACGAAAACACGGCAGCCTAACGACGCCACTTAAAACTTCCAAAAATGGATTGATGAGATAAAATAGGGTCTTTCATCATATTACAATAAACTTTACAGAAATAGGAATATAAAATAACATTCCCCATCATAACAAATAGGATCTTAAAAGAAGTGACATAAAGGAGAGTACTTAAAAAGAAAGAGAGAGGTTAGATCTCTTACGAAAATTCGGCAGCCTAACAGCGCCACTCAAAAATTCAAAAATGGATTGATGAGAGAAAATAGGGTCTCTCATCATATGAACATAAAAATTATGGTAGGAGTAAAATTTAAGAACATCCCAATCATAAGAAAGATGAGCTTAAAAGGATTGTCATGAAAGAGTGTACTTAAAAAGAAAGAGAGGGGTAGGATCCCTTACCTCGTGTCCGACATGACTCGATCGTTCTTTAATCTCCTGAATAATAAAATTCGGTCAAATTATAATTTTTTAAGGACATAATGTAATGATTATTATTCAGTTAATATCACATATTTTATGGTTATAAGAATTGGTTAATAAAGTGAGTTCATATCAGACGTTTTTGTCGATGTTCGGTACATGAGTAAAATTGAATTTGTTGGAAAAGAATTTTCCATGTAGTTATAGGTACATCATATCTAGAATAGTATTTATGTTTTAAATATCATATATATCCAGTATATATTCATTTTATACTATTCAATAGCATTTGGAGAAAAAGAATTAAAAGCACTGTTCATGGAAACGGTAGGCCATACGTATGCATGAACGCTACTTTCATTTTTTTGTCATATTAATGGAATTAAAACAAAATGAAAGATATATATATTATAATTCCAGAATGATATCCATAATTTAGATGTAATATATTACATTTATATCCATTATATATATGTACTTATAATAGTATATAACATTCGGAGATAAGAAAATAAATGTACTATTCATGGAGACGGTAAGTCGTAAGTACGCATGAACGCTACTTTCATTTATTTTTTTTTTGAATTAAATGGAATTAAATAATAATGATATAAAGGTATATTATAATTCCAGTAGGATATCATATGTAATACCATTAATTCCATCCTTTATATGTCCCACATATGGCATTAACGAATCAAATCACTTTGAGGGGGCGGTAGTCCGCACTTCCTAAAATAAAGATATCACGTTTACCCATAATGGAAACCATAAAGGTATGCCATAAATGAAAAATACAGAATATTAAGGAAAAAATAAAAATATTATATATCATATATAAATATAGTGACATATTAATGGCCACCTTTTAAGGTGTTAAAATAATATTGAACAATCATCGTTTTGTGAGGCAGTAATTCGCCATCCACAGAAACGGTATGTTCTTTAACCATTAGATGGAGGTGTGTGAAAGTGTAGCTCAAATAATTCTTATAAAAATATCCTATTTTATTTAAGATATGGGTTTTGTCACAAAAATAATAATAATAAGATTTTAGGGGTTTGGAGAAGAAAAATAAAACAAAAGAACACCTGGGAAGACATTACCTTTAAATCGGGTAACTCTCTTTGATTTGAGCTCAAAGGCTTCCTTGGAAAGGATTATGCCCAACTTGAGGCTTCAATGATGAAGAGAGGGATGTGGAGAAATGAAATGGGTAGGGTTTGGCCGAGCAAAAGTATTGAGAGGTGTGTGTAAGGTGGTAGAGGTGGGGGCCTTTTATAAGAGGAGAGGAGGGGCACTCTTGGAAAGTTATAAAATATGACTTTATTATAAAGTGATTTTCGGATTTAAAAGGTCAAAAAAGGATATATTTCTAGGATAAGGTGATAAGGTTTCAAAATCCACCCATCCAATAGGTTTGTGACAAGTGTAGGTCTTAGAATTTACATTATCGTTTCATTTTATTTAAATCGTTAAATAATGAGGTAATTGCTGCATCATCATGGTATCATAAATAATTTAACTTATTTAGTGTCTAAAATTTATAAAAAAATATCATGATGTAGAAAATATTTTTATATTTCTAATTAATATTTATAGTAAAAAATATGACTTGTATAACCCCATAGAAAAATTGTTTTAGTAAAAAACACATGTTTGTGACATTTTAATTTTATCTTTAAATAAAAAGGTATTTATGTCATCTTCCAACCAATGTGGCTCCATGGGGTCCTTAAGTTGACCCATGGATTGTCTTGGTCGGACATGAGTCATCCAATGAGGGTAGGACATGTGTATAGGTCATTTAATATTATTAAAACATTATTTGTACCTTAAACTACACTAATTACCTCTAATCGCGATTAAAACTTAAAAGTTACTATTCACCAAAAAAAATTAATCCCATTGAATGACATTTTACTTCTCAATGACAACCATGTATGTTGGATTTTTGAAATTCAAAACACAGAGGTGGTAAATTTTCATTTAAACAAAAAATCAGTTTTTTAAGTACCTTTTAGTGGTTTGACTATTCATCAAAAATTGAGGTTTTCCAGAAAAATACAAAAAAATCACCCTAAGATATATTTGATATTCCGAATTCAAAAAATATGTCTATTTTACAAAATTCAAACCATATAAGTTATATTAATTAATTTAATAATTAATTCCTGCTGTCAGAGCAAATAATGTGTTTTTATGAAACAATAAGTATCAAAATATTGACAATACTTTAAGACCAATTTCAAGATGAAATTAATTCCAAAGACCAATATTGGATTAAATGGTAATAATATATTCTAATTTCACTTTAAAACCAATTCAAAACATAATATAATCATATAAATACATTAGATTAAAAAGAGGTTTTGCATTAAAATACAACATTTTTCACTATTCATTAAAAAATGAACATTATCAGAAAAATACCAAAAATTTATTCAAAGTAAATTTTGATGTCCCGATTATAAAGAATAATTTTATTTTTTCAAATATAACACATAAAATTGTCAAAAAGTGGATTTAAATGAGGTTGGTTATCAAAATGCGGTTAATCAACCTTTTAAAGAATGTTAGAATGTTTACGCTTAAAATTGGATTTATTCGCATTTTTAATCCTCTAAAATTTAGTGTAAAATGTAAAAATATTTAAAAAATATATATAATCATTTTGTAGTTAGTTCTGTTCATTCCCGCCATTACAATGGCTAGGCGTTAACTACAATTTAAAATAATATTATTTTTTTATTAGAGTGCAACGTAAGATTCCCAAGAAACTCATTGTTGCGTATTGGGTAAGCCATCGAGTATAGCGTCCCCTTTAAAGTTATATTAATATTTTATTCACAAATATGGATAAATGTGAAAATTTCATATTATTTATATACTTGGGGTGTTACATCCTTCCCCCCTTTTGGGAATTACGTCCTCGCAATTTTAAAATTGGTCTTGGAAACTTCATTGAAAATCCCACATAGGAACAAGAGTTAGTAAAACAATTACATTAAAATAAAGAAAGAGAAGTACAAAGGTCACTCGAGTTAACCCATACTAGGATTACAAGTATGAAAATATGGACATGGAGGAAATAACAAAGGGTCATGTTCTAATGGAGAGTGATAGTAAACATGTCTATGAGAAAGTTAACCATAAGAAAATCACAAGCTTGTGATGGGTTAAACGGTATTCGATTCCCCAGTAGGAAAAGTTAACAGACAACATTCTTGGTTTTAAGTTACTCTTCATTGAGGAATTTTTTTTTGAGCTTAACTAAATCATAATAAAACATACTTACTTGTCATGCAGACTTTCAACTTTTACTAGATTTCTTAATCAAACTCATATTTTCTCCAAAAGATGAGTATTTAGGAAGACTTGTTCACATTAAGAGTACTATAATCAACTTCTTGAGAATCACCTAATCCAAAAAAGTGAACTATATATTTTCCATGTCTTTAGACAAAATCCAATGCCAAAATTGTTAGTATGAGATCAGATAATCCACAAAAATATAATCCTTTATAAAAAGAAAATCTATTCTTAATCTCCAAAATTCGTCAAAAAAAACCCAAAGTTCAACGAAGACCATTCGATAAACAATTGTCCATAAAATTATTCAAAGTAAACCAAACTAATATTGAATCGCAAATATTTGAAGGATTTAGTCACATAGTCTTCCAAGGTACAAATTAACTTTTATCTCCAAATAACATCAGTTTCTCTTAAATTCTCATATTGAAAAGTAATTAACCTAATCACATATCCTCCATGATAGGTTAATCATTTCCATAGATAACACCAAATAAACTTACTCTTGATTCCTAAAATCATCTAACTAAAAAGAATTATTCAAACTAACAAGGGACTTCACGTAGTCCAGTGGTAGACGATAAATACTAGTCACACTTTGGTTGTGGGTTCGATTCCCGCAGTTTTGTCTGACGCGACGGGTTGTCACACGGTCTGCGTGTTGTCCTTTTACCAAAACTATATAATTCATAAAACTTTCCCCAAAACGAGATAAAATCTTCAAAAATAATCATAACATATTTTAATTTCAATTTTATCTCGTGCCTTTCATTTTCCATAATAATATATAATAACCCATAATTACCTCAAAAGTAAGGATCATATAAACCATAATGGTTACCTTTATAATTATTAAATGAACTCCCACATCGATTGGTCATCTCGTACATGATGCAATACAGAACATACCAAGGTACAAGTGGTTTATCATGACTCCTTGATAGTTGGTTTAGAAAAACCCAAAGTTTCTTCATTGTATCCCCCATTTCATCCAGTCTCTTAATTAGAGAACCACCACAATTTCCTTCAAACCTATTGTCACTTTGGTGCCTGCTAGATCCATCCATTCACTAAAAATAGAAATGTGAGTGTGAGTATATCAACAAGAACATAATGTACTAATGAGGAAGATAAAAATTAAGATATACCTACTCATTCACTTTATCTAAAACTAGGGATCCTTCTGAAATCCTAACCATTATGGTAATGTCACTTATGCCTAGAGAATACCCTAACCCCTAAAGTTATCTAAACCGACCTCTGATACCAACTATAAGGCCATGGCCTTAAACCTTACTTAATATTGAATTAAATGAATAATTTGCATTGAGGATCTTTTCAGGTTTACAGTTTTAGAGAATTAGATCATAAATCATGAATTACATTCCACATTTAAACAAAGTGGTTACATAAAATATAGAATTCATTTTTCCCATCAATAGAAACATATTTAAAATAAAACATGGACTGTTTCTTGACACTTCCATTACACTATCATCATATCATGCACCTCTCCATTGACCTGTGAAAAACATTTCAAAAACTTGGGATGAGCCTAAAAAGCTCAGTGAGGGATATAAACGTATGAAAAGAAAACATTAATCCATTTATGCAATCATACTTTTCTCATATAACATAAGCATTTTAACATACCTCATCAAATGATGAATAAATCATAGAAAACATAAGGCATAATGGTAACTTGAGGAATTCATAACATTCTTACATAGGGAGTAACCCTCTTGGTTACGTTTGGAATACCCATCACAGTATATTCCCTAAATCGCTTTGGAGAAACCTTAACATTTAACTCCTTCACGTTACCCAATGCATTGGAGAGCTATATCGGGCTCACCTGCCCTTAGTTTATCACGAAACCACCCGTCTTCATAAAAAATTCCCAAGAACCATAACATAATCATAGAACATAACATAATCATAAAGGAAAGATAACATTCCCACATTAAAGCAATAATATAACATTTTAAGATATTGAAATAACGAATCCATTCTAAAATCCATTTTCAGAACCATTTAAAACATTTAATAAATATATTTTTGAATCAAAGTGTCCCATACCACTTTGAAGATTTTAACATTTTAAACCATTAATATCCATATAAATAAATCCTTAAAACTATTTTGAAAACATGGATATTAATGATAAATATTTATAAAAATAAATTATAAAAACATTTAAAACAATATTTTAGTTAAAGGGTTTTTAACAAAATGAGAGACATTTGAATACAATAATTGAGGAATAACATTTAACCAGAACTTTATAATATCATGAGAATAAAGGGATTCATGATATAATATTAAAAAGGATAGTATATACACCATATAATAGTGAATTGGTGCATAACAACAATGAAGTCTCAATAGAAATGTAAAATGAGATGGAATCCCCAATAACGAAGGTATCCTTAAATTAAGGATAAATCAATCTCATAATTATGTGTGAAAAATATAAATACACCCAATATAAGTGGATATTAATTGTAAAACAATAAAATGTGATTCAAAAATATTCAAAGGATGAAATATTCAATAACTACATGTTGAACCCAAATAAATTGAAATTGGGTTAAGAAGTTCCCTTCGTAAAATTCGACAGCCTAACGACGTCACTTTAAAATTCAAAAAATTAGTGATGAGATAAAAAATGGTATCTTATCATTTGGACATAAAATTTACATCAATAAGGATATATAATAACATATCCCAAAATAAAAAGATGTAAATTAAAACACATAACAAAATATGTCTTTTAAGAAGAGGAGGGTGAAAGGTTCCCTTACCGATTTGGGTAACTTTCAAAACATACACCCCATGAAAGAAGGACTATACAACATTGATGTAAATACTCTTAAATGAAATTATATTACACAAATATTATAATAATGGGAAGTACATACACCACTCAAAGGAAATGGTATCAAATGTAGCATAAATCTCACGGGAATAAAAGTGAGATGAAAAATCCCTTACGAAAACTCGGCAGCCTAACGGCGCCACTTAAAACTTCCAAAAATGGATTGATGAGATAAAATAGGGTCTCTCATCATATTAAAATAAAATTTATAGCAAGAGGAATATAAAATCAAATTACCCATCATAACAAAGAGGAGCTTAAAAGAAGTGACATAAAGGAGAGTACTTAAAAAGAAAGAGAGAGGTTAGATCTCTTACGAAAATTCGGCAGCCTAACGGCGCCACTCAAAACATCCAAAATGGATTGATGAGAGAAAATAGAATCTCTCATAATATGAACATAAAAATTATAGTAGGAGTAATATATATGAACATCCCAATCATAAGAATGATGATCTTTAAAGGAATGACATAAAAGAGTGTACTTAAAAAGAAAGAGAGGGGTAGGATCCCTTACCTCGTGTCCGACATGACTCGATCATTTTTTAATCTACTGAATAATAAAATTTGGTCAATTTATAATTTCTTAAGGGCCTACTTTAAATATTATTATTCAGTTAATATCACATATTATAAGGTTATAATAATTGGTTAATAAAGTGAGTTCATATCAGACGTTTTTGTCGATGTTCGGTACATGAGTAAAAATCGAATTTGTTGGAAAAGAATTTTCCATGTAGTTATAGGTACATCATATCCAGAATAGTACTGATGTTTTAAATATCTTATATATCTAGTATATATTCATTTTATACTATTCTATATCATTTGGAGATAAGAAATTAAAAGAACCGTTCATGGAGACGGTAGGCTGTACGTACGCATGAACGCTACTTTCATTTTTTTGTCATATTAATGGAATTAAAACAAAATGAGAGAGATATATATTATAATTACAGAATGATATCCATAATTTAGATGTAATATATTAAATATATATCCATTATATATATGTACTTATAATAGTGCATAACATTTGCAGATAAGAAATGAAATGTACCGTCCATGGAGACGATAAGTCGTACGTACGCATGAATGCTACTTTCATTTATTTTTTTTTGTATTAAATGGAATTAAATAATAATGATATAAAGTTATATTATAATTCCATTAGGATATAATATGTAATACCATTAATTCCATCCTTTATTTGTCCAACATATGGAATTAACGAATCAAATCACTTTGAGGGGGCGGTAGTCCGCACTTCCTAAAATAAAGATATCACGTTTACCCACAATGGAAACCATAAAGGTATGCCATAAATGAAAAATAAAGAAGATTAAGGAAAAAATAAACATATTATATATCATATATAAATATAGTGACATCTTAATGGACACCTTTGAAGGTGTTAAAATAATATTTAACAATCATCGTTTTGTGAGGCAGTAATTCACCATCCACATAAACAGTATGTTCATTAACCATTAGACGAAGGTGTGTGAAAGTGTAGCTCAAATAATTCTTATAACAACATCCTAGTATATCTAAGATACTGGTGTTGTTACAAAAAAAAATAATAAAAAGATTTTAGGGGTTTGGAGAAGAAAAATAAAACAAAATAGCACAAGGGAAGACATTACCTTTAAATCGGGTAACTCTCTTTGATTTGAGCTCAAAGGATTCCATGGGAAGGATTATGCCCAAAGTGAGGCTTCAATGATGAAGATAGGGATGTGGAGAGATAAAATGGGTAGGGGTTGGCCGAGACAAAGGCTTGATAGGTGTGTGTAAGGTGGTAGATGTGGGGGCCTTTTATAAAAGGAGAGGAGGGGCACTCTTGGAAAGTTATAAAATATTATTTTATTATAAAATGATTTTTGGATTCAAAAGGTCCCAAAAGGATATATTTCTAGGATAATGTGATAAGGTTTCTAAATCCACCCATCCAATTGGTTTGTGACAAGTATAGGTCTTAGATTTTACATTATCATTTCATTTTATTTAAATTATTAAATAATGAGGTAATCGCTGCATCATCATGGTGTCATAAATAATTTAATTTATTTAGTGTCTAAAATTTATAAAAAAATATCATGATATAGGAAATATTTTTAGATTTATAATGAATGTTTATAGTAAAGAATATGACTTCTATAACCCCATATAAAAATTGTTTTAGTAAAACAACACATGTTGTGATATTTTAATTTTAACTGTAAAAAAAGGTATTTATGTCATTTTCCAACCAAAGTGGCTCCATGGGGACCCCAAGTTGACCCATGGATTGTCTTGGTCGGCCATGAATCATCCAATGAGGGTAGTACATGTGTTTAGGTCATTTAATATTATTAAAACATTATTTGTACCTTAAACTACACTAATTACCTCTAATCGCGATTAAAACTTAAAAGTTACTATTCACCAAAAAAATATTTTAATCCCATTGAACCACATTTTACTTCTTAATGAAAACCATATATGTTGGATTTTTGAAATTCAAAACACAGTGGTGGTAAAATTTCATTTAAACAAAAAATCAATTTTTTAAGCACCACTTAGTGGTTTCACTATTCATCAAAAATTGATGTTTTCCAGAAAAATACCAAAAATTCAACCTAAGCTATATTTGATATTCCGAATTGAAAAATGATGTCTATTTTACAAAATTCAAAAAATATAATTTATATTAATTAATTTAATAATTAATTCCCGTGGTCAGAGCAAATAACTCGTTTTTATGAAACAATAAGTATCAAAAGATTGACACTAGTTTAAGACCAATTTCAAGATGAAATTAATTCAAACGAACACTATTGGATTAAATGGTAAAAATATATTCTAATTTCACTTTAAAACCAATTCAAAATATAATATAATCATATAAATAAATTAGATTAAAAAGTGGTTTTGAATTAAAATACAACATTTTTAACTATTCATTAAAAAATGAACATTATAGGAAAAATACCAAAAATTTACACAAAGTAAATTTTGATGTCCTGATTATAAAGAACAATTTTATTTTGTCAAATATAAAACATCAAATTGTCAAAAAGCGGGTTTAAAAGAGGTTCGTCATCAAAAGGCAGTTAATCGACCTTTTAAAGAATATTAGAAGGTTTACGCTTAAAATTAGATTCATTCGCATTTTTAATCCTCTAACATTTATTGTAAAAAGTAAAAATATTTGAAATATATATATAATATTTTGTAGTTAGTTCTGTTCATTCCCTCCATTACAAGGGCTAGGCATTAACAACAATTTAAAATAATATTATTTTATTATTAGAGTGCAACATAAGATTCCCAAGAAACTCATTGTTGCGTATTGGGTACGCCATCGAGCATAGCGTCCCATTTAAAGTTATATTAATATTTTATTCAATAATATGGATAAATGTGAAAATGTCATATAATTTATTTACCTGGGGTGTTACAGATCTTCTGTCCACTATCATTCTCTGCGATTCATCAATAGGTTTTCATGAAATCAAACACTTTTTACTTCTTTTATATAACAATCACACATCTCATTATATTGTAATAACCTATGAAAAGAATAATGTACCTCTATCCATGTGTTTCAGAAACATTTATCAGGCTATATACATCTGTATGGATGAGGTCACTGAGATTTGATTCTCTTTTATTCTTTGGCTGGTAGGAGCTACAGACCAGTTTCCCTCACTTGCAAGCATCACATGTCTTTTCACATTCACATTTCAAATTAAGTATATCCCTTACTATATTCAGCTTAGATATCTTTTCTAGGTCATTTTCATTGATGTTACTCACTATCTGATTCCATAAGTTGTTTTCCTCCGCAACTATTAGATAGAAAATGTTCCCTTTATTGTCAACCTGATATTTGTTAACTTCTGTTATACAACCTTTTAGGAGAGAATTCCAATACTTTCCTATTATAGTATGACCATTCTGATTGAATATCACAATAATACTAGAGTCACAATGTTGACTCACACTAAGAATATTATGGAGCAGACCGTCCACACACATGACTTCATTTTTCTTCATCTCTCCATTAGCTAGCTCAGTACTTCCACTACCTTTTATCTTCAAATAACCATCGTTACTGAACCTCACAGTTCCATCGACCTTTTTGTTGACATTTTTTATTAGGTATGCATTACCCATCTAGTGAGATGAACATCCTCTATCAAGAATCCAGGTGATGTTATTCTTTGTATCTTTGAGGGCTACTTCTGCAAAATTGAACTTTTCAATCTTCATATTTTCATTCCATGAGATATTGTATTGAGCATAGGGCAATTATGGTCTTTCAATTCTATCTTCCATGTACATGGGTTCTTCATATTCAAATTCTTATTCTAGAGGAGGAAAAATATTTGAAATAGAAACATTATCTTGTTGACGGGTATTGACTCATCTTTGAGAATTGAAAGAATATCTCATGTCATACCTCTTCTAGCAATATACAACTATATGGACAAAGATAGAATAGTGAAAAAAATATCCATAGAAATTATTTATTCTAAAAAAAGTAGGCTAAGAATAAGTTCTCATTTTTTTAACTCTTTACTCTTCACCATTTAGATAGATTTATGCCTCTTTGCAGTATTTCATGGTATAGCCCAGATATCCACAAAATCGACACTTCATTAAATGAAATGTCTTCTCACATCTATTCCTCCTCACGCCTTCTTCCTAATGAAATTATTTTGACTCCCTATAATTTTATGAAACTCGAGGATAATCTTTAGTTATCCCTTCAATATGATTTAAGTGTTTCCTATTCATCAATTTTGGTTTCTTTTCAAAATTTTCAACTTTCATATTCACTTTATTCTTTCTCAATTTTTTTTAGTATTTTACGTTTTAGAATCACAACCAATTTCACTATTTCTCATGCATATGGGTCCTTGATCACTCAAGATCTTTTCCACTCCACCAGAACAATATTTTTCTCTATCTAGTAACTCAACATTCGATAACCTTCCAAATTATGTTTTCTTCTTTACTTATTTTGAAATTGATTCACATTTGAGTTTACTTCTCAGAGTAACAAATTATTCTTCAAGTCCCTCAACGTTCCTGGACTTCCCATCCAATTTTGAGGTATTGTTAATGATGACCTTTTATTGTACTTAAATTCTGAGTTTCATTTCCACAACATCATCAGTGATTTCACGGATTTATGATTGTACATTCACCAGTTCTTCCAGTTGTTCAATTTCCTCTTCCAGTTCATCAATATATTTAGATTATTCCTCCACCATTATTTTCTAGTTATTTCATTTCTAAAATTAAATCTCAAGCTTACCAAAACAATACTTAAGTATCAAAATCGGATCGACATTAGTAGAAAACTAATTATATATATCTTTATCTATCAATGGTTATAACTTTTCGATGGTATCCATCATGGAAGCATGGTTTCTAGTCCTAAATTTGGTTCATTTTCCTCACAGAATTCATTATCATCATCTTCCTACTCACCAATAAAACTATTCTTCATTAATTTCATTGAAAATTTCAATTTTTTATTTTTGAAGAATCTTTTCAGAGGCTTCCACATTTTTTCAACTTCCCTCTCTTCATCATCAATTTTTTTGAGCACTGAGAGGTAATATGCCCAAAATTTTCAGAGAAAAAACAAGAAAAAGGTAGATTTCCTTCAAATTTCCCCGTTACATTCTTTAGATTTTGGTAAATGAGAGAAAGGTTTTTGTTTTCATCATCTTCATCACCTCTTTCTATTAAAACTTTTAGTTTTTCCATGGCTTTGAATGCAATTTCCTTTCTCACACAATTCGTAGATTCATCTAGTTTGATTCTCATTTCAAAAGCTGATATATTGCTGAGAATATCATCATTTGAGAGTTTGGAGAGATATTTTTCCTCAAGGCCTGAAATATTTTCATTGTAAAGGGGTGGAAGTATTATTAAGATTTTATTCACTATGTCAAGGTCTTTGATTTCTTCTCCTATACCTAAGATTTCTCCCACCATTTCAGTAATTCTAATGAAAAAGTAGTCTGAATTCTCTTCCGGGTGCATCATCAGATCATCAAACCTATTGTATAGTAAATTATGTTTTCCACATTTAGTTTTTATCTCTTTCATAAATATTCTCGATTTTATCCCACATTGACTTTGTAGATGTGAAACTAATTACCTTTAGATAAATATTATCAAAAACTATTGTAGTGAGGGAATTCTGTGCTTTTGCATCAGCATCAATCAATTTCCTATCTGTACTTATCATCGACAGTCCTATAGGATCAGAAACTTGTATTCCCTATTAATTAGAAAATAATACTTCCATTACAAGAAATCTTAGGTGAGATTTCATCATGTTTTTTACATATATAAAAATTACTTCCTTCAAAGATTGGAACTTACCTAATGTTGATTGGATTATCCATAACAGAGAGATTCAACACCAGGAACCATTACCCTCTAATACCACATGAAGGACCCTGAAACACCCTGAGAGGGGAGTGGTGAATCAGGATGTTAATTGTCTCTTTTAAACTTATGGATCTTATTCCCATGTTGGTATGAACCTCTTAAACCTGTATGAAGAGTAAGTGCAGAAAATAAACAATCATGTGCAAAGCAATGTCACAAAAATTTTATTTGGTTCACCAATATGGGATGCGTAGAAGTAGAATATGCCGACTATGTATCGGTCATACCAAAAACTACTAATCTTCACAAGTTGTAGATTACAAGAGTTTAGCGTAGTCACTCTATGCCAGGAGCACTGCCTTTACAAGTGTTTTGGGATAGCACACTTCGTACCTTGGATTAATTTTTGTGACTCCCCGTTTCTCACTATGTTGGAAAAATGTTGACACAATTTAACCATTTTAAGGTCTCTTCAATGGTTTATTAATAAATTATGGGTCCTCAATTGAAAATGGATGCTCTGTTGAAGTCCCATAATGACCTAAATATGAAATTCATTTTACCGTACACAGATATATTAGAGAAATTAATTTAATAAATAGATTTTGTCAACTTTTAGGCTTCCATGGGAGTTATGTGTACTACTGCTGTTTCTGCATACCACTGCTATTTTCGCGTACCTCTGTTGTTTCCGCGCACCATCTAGTTGTTTCCACATACCGTCCAGCTATTTCTGCGTACGGTCCAAATCCTCTGTGAAATTTCCTTCTCCACATACTTTCTTAATATGTGTACTACTCCACCCTTCCACGTACCATCCTGGACCATGTACTCTCTTGCTTGTCTATATACTGGGAGAGATTCCTGCATGAAATGTGCTCTATTCTGCAGACTGTTTTCCATACACGGATGATTCTCTCTACATAACTTCTTTTCCACCGCATACCACTTCAGACTTCACCAAATCTCTTCTCGAAATATTAATCTCCATTCCCATCCCTTAATAAAGGGTATTACTGCTCCTTATATAGGTATATAACTCTGAAAATTTTGGTAATCTGATTTACCCAAATTTTCAATTTGGGAAAATCCTCACTATAATCTAAACTCCATCTATGTACTGTTATCCTCCAACACGTACTGCAATCCATGGAACTACCAACCTTTATCTCAAACAATTAACGTACTATATAAAATATGTATGTTAGTCTGCGTAATTCATTTTCACTGTATATCATCATTGCGAACCATTTTTAGTAGCATTTCACATACAACACACCTTCACCGCGTACCATCACTACGAACTGTTTTCAGTTTTGAACCCCATTTCGTGTTCCACATTCCTTCACCATGAATCACATGCCTTCTCTATGTATCACACACCTTCACCGCCTACTGCATGCCTTCACCACATAAGGCACACCTTCACCACCTATCATTGCTACAAATTTTTGCCAATCTTATGATTTTTGGGCCCAAAAAATTGGAAAATACTGAAAAACTGTACCACCTTCAATACTCCTTTCAGCCTCAAATTTATGACCCTATTAATTGAAAACTCCCTATTCATCCATTTGCAGATTGACAACAAACACAAACCAACCTCCATTATTAGCAACAAGCAGCCTTGGTTCCAACAACATATTAGTCTCTAAAAAATGGAACATGTGAATCACTATCATCCTTATGTTATTGGATACCAAATTAAAAATAACAATTGGATTCAATTCATGAAAAAAGATATGATAATGTTGAGTTTTTAGGTATTTTATTTTCCAATCCCCTCTATTGACTCATTTAGAAATGTTTTGTGAATGGACATAAGGAAACTTAATATTCTCTAATACTTCCAGAAATTGATTTTTTATAACAATTTCATCACCTAAGATGCACATGAAACAATCAATTTTTTTTATCGATACACACAGGATTCATTTATAGTCAAATACCTCAATCCATAAAGTCCCAACAAGACAAGATGTCATCTTTGGTCTTCTCCTAGATATATAAAAGAATTAAAAGAAACATTTCAGATATATTATTCTCAATGTGAATTACATTTCAATAATGAAAAAACAAATTAGTAGACCAATATAGCAACTCAACAAAGATAATTATCTTTTTCAAATTATAAGTGTATTTATTGTCAACATTATACCTTTTTTTAGATTTAATATAACATTTACCTAATAATAAACAATAATATTTTAATTCCTTAAACACATAAGTCCCTGATATACATCGAGGTGGTAGTTTAGTGTCAACAATATAATCAAACCTCCTAAAAATATTCATGTATTGATGATCCATTGACCAGAATCATCGATGCCACGTGAAACTGAATATATGACGATATTTTTCCTTATAGATCTTGTATTATTTTTAAAAATAGGATTTAATACTTTTCCCATCATGATCTTACCAGAAATCATTGTATATGCACAAAAATCATTTATACTCTATAAAAGGGCATCATGCATCTGAAATATATTATTTGAAGAAGTATAGAATGTGCACCCACCCATATCCAAAAGTTACATCAACTATCTATATAAAGAATGCAAGTAGATTTCAATATTAATACTGGGATACACTGGTTCAAATATGAGTATACTCAAGAAAGTGAAAACGTTTTATACACATCCATGTATGTTGATTATAAATGTGAATAAAAACTGACTACTTGTAGTGAGAACTAATAATTTGACCCAAAAAAATTAAAACAATCCCAATATAGACGCAAACTCACATTACAAACCTCAGATGAAAAATCAAGATGTTGTGTATCAATGCATGCCATCATAATCCTCGTACAGGATGAACTAAATGATCATTAGCCTTAATTCTCTTAGCATCATTCCATTGCACATTTTCTGATATTTCTGTAGACATGAATTAATTAGGAATCCATGAAATCAATGGAATGTGCCATATGAGTTTCTATTGCATGCAAGATGTTCCATTCAAAATTTTCATCCATATATATGAAAAACATTCTTTATAGTCCTTAATTTTAGTTGTTTCCTCCCAAAATAAACTTAAATCTTTTGGACAAGCATGGAATTTATTTGTATAAAATCCAAGATTCTTAGTTAACTTCCATGCCATATAATGACTAGAGGAAATATTTGCACCAATAAGAATAAATTTATTAAAAAAGTTAGAATTTAATCAATAGTGGTATTAGAAATTTCATACATGGTTTTTCAATGATATAAATGTATTAAAAATTCCAATTTAGTCATTTTTTGTACATTCATAACATATTAGAGTTTTGGCATCATCAATTAAAATTTTCACTCTCTCAACATCATCATTTTCCAAATTTCCCTCATGTATATTGAGATAATTTTCTTTTGTAAATAAAATATTATCTTTCTTGTGATGATGCACAATTGAAAAACTGATCCAATATCAAATTCTCCCTATAAGTTATTTCATTTTGTTCATAAACAGTAGAATATTTCCTCGTCTCCACATGATGATACCAAACATAATAATTTTTTTTGAAATAAATCTATAATTATATGACAGATAACTTCTTTCCAACTTAACCACGGTCTTCCAACAAAATTATTGGATGAAACGTTTATACAACGTCCATTTGAAGCATTGTCAAATGAGAAATATTAAAAAAATTATCAATATATTTGAATGTCATTTGAAATCTTATTAGTATGATAATTCTTACTTCTATCTACACTATTACCATGGAGAAAAGTTATGTTCCATTCTACAATGTAAACCATAATCGAAAAATTCATTAAAACCAATTTTAATATTAAATTCATCAAATCATACTAATGTCTAGAATGAAAATGAATAACAGAAACGACATGTGTAATAAGTGACAAATAAAAATAATGATCCTAGGTGGGTATACCTAACATTTAATAATTCACTACCATGATAAATATCCAAACATCTACCCAGGAAGATCAATAGGTGACAATTACTTGAACAAACCTAGACCTTCGAAATATATCTGTGGAATATACATCATAGTAGGTCCCCGAATCACATTTTATGCCTATATAATTTGGATTCTCACTCATTCCTCCTTGGGATCTCTTGGTCCCCACTTGGATATCTTGATCCCCACACACACATGCACACCCAGTCCATTGCAGAAATTTCCACTCTATGGGATATCATGGTCCTGGTCATTCTTCCATAAAAAATTCTAGTTCATAGAGTGAAAGGCCTAATAAACCTACCCTATCCCCCCATGTATACTATTAAATGTACAAGTAAGGGAGAACAATCATGAAATTACAAAGATAACGTGTAAAACATTTTAAATGACCAACACCTCACCTCACATATTCTCACAAATAAGAATCCCCATTTATTTAAATACACAAGTTTCATATATAAATGAATCAATAATAAACATCCCCCCATGATATCACAAGAAATCACAGACATACAATATTGAATTGGGGTAAAAGAGGGTCTCACACCTTTTATAAAAACTCATTAATCATAAAATACAAAATTTTCCTTCACATTAATGAAACATACTTGGAATTCCAAGTTAACTCACCATTTAAAAAGAAATCTCAACTTATTTTTGGGAATAATTTTATGAAAATACTTCTTAAAACTTAATAAGAACCCACAAATCCCTTTACACCACATTGTAAAACATTAAAATCCACTAACGAATCGGTTTTTATGATTTTAAAATAATTTTATAATAGGTATTTAGCTAAATATATATACCATGACCAAGAGGATTATTTTAAACTGTAAAGAAATTTAGCTAACATAAAAACACAATTAATTTTTTTTGATTTTTTAAAACTCGGAGTCGATTAAAAAACGTTTTTCAAATAAAACTATTTAAAAATGAACTTTTATCATCCATTTGAAAATTTTTACAATTTATGTGAGTGGATAATTAAAATAATTTTATAATGAATTTTATCCTAATGATGGATGGAAAAAACTCTCTATAATTAATTAATTATTGTTAACTATATTCATTATCTGTGAGTATGGATTTATTATGATTGGTGATTCCTTTCTCATCTAACTAATTTATAAAAACCAATTTCATACTAATAAGGGATGGCCATCGATTCTTTCAAAAAGTGTTAAAACATTATTTCTTGTGAATTGATTTAATTATTACTTAATTGAATGTATATTTTTTATTATTAATGGAATCATCAATATTTAAGGGTTCTAGGTGTAAAACTAAATGATGATGTTCAACCACATTTAAAATGATAATATACTCTAAGAAGTACCTTGTAATTCACTGAAAACATTTTCTAAGGGATGGTCTTTAATTTTCACCCATACATTGGGCAAATGTAAAGATAGCAGTTTTTGAAGAACATTAATTTATTTTGAAGTAGTGGGATTTATTAACGTAAAAATTTCTAAGTCAACCTCAAAATTATCAATTTGGGGATGTGGTTTAGGAAACTTCTCAACAAATTTAATGCTAGTTTCAAAACATAATTCACATGGGAACCCACACTTCCCTTTGAATGGGAGCCCACACTTCCATTTCAATGGGAACAAACACTTCCATTTACACCACCTTAGAAAACATTTGCATATACTAAAAATTTTCAAAACATAATCCATGTGGAATAACTCACACTCTTGAAATCAGAAAACCCATTATTTCTTTTTTAAAATGTTTTAAGGATAAAAAAATTTTATTTAAAAATAAACCAATATTTTAAAAAGGTTTCTAATATATAAAATATGGGTTAACATAATAATTTTTAAACTAAAACAATGGATGTTAAATAATTTAAACACTTTCAAAATACCCAAACATCAGGTTTGAAATCCGTTTAAAAAAAGATCACTTTTCTAAACTTTAGGATGATACTCACTAGTAAATATTTAAACCAAAAATATTCAATAAAATCAATATAGGAATTTTAAAAAATACTTGGCATGGAATATTATCCCATTTAATGATATAATTTGAAACAAAAATAAACCCCGAATGACACATGTATTCACACTATTTTCATTCCATGCTCGAACCAACATGAAAAAATGGTCTATTGTGTACACTAAATATGGAAATACATAAATAGTAAAACCCATTCAATTTCCAAAAGAACCATCAATCAGACAAAGAAACCAACAAGGTACACAATAAATGACTATTCTAGACTTCCTGAGGAAAAATATTATTTAAACTAAATGATTATAATCCCCAAAAATGGGAATTCATCCAATGACGTATAAAACATTTAACATAGATGGCATGGAAAAAAGGAAGAGAACAAGATATTTATTTATGTAAATTCCACATAGTAATCATCAATATATGAGTTCCATTTTATCTCTCAATTTATAAATCTCAATTATCAGGCACATTCACAATCTAAAATGGAATTAAATGTAATAAATGAGTTTGGCAACCAAATTATTGAGACCTAAACTAGATTATCATAGAGTCTAAGGTACATTAACATAATCCCTAGTGACTAAAAAATAGTGTTAAAGTATCAAATAAACCATTATGAATCTTTTTTTTCAAAAAAATATAATAAAATGGAAAATCATGCCCCCATAATGAAAAAAACATTGAAAATATTAAAAAACTATTGATGGAAAAATTAATTTTTACAATATAAAAAATTAATTAAAAATAAACATTTCAACCAAATGTAGATTTATGAAATTGACTCATTTCAATGAATATTAATGATGAAAAGTGAAGAAATAATAGGAGGGAATAAAATATTTCAAATAAAAGACCATAATAAAAATCACCATAAATAGAGTAAGAATACATTTCGATGGGTGCAATGTCACCTAGGGTATTCCAGATTTTCCTTAAGAGGGATGGGGGGCTAAAATTACCTAAGGAGTAGAAGGGGGTTGCCTAATAAACTTGATGAGTGGATGTAGGAGGAAAAAAGAGACTGAGGGGAGGGGGACGTGTAGCCACATGAGATGAATTAGGGTTCAAATAAAGGGGAGGGTAGGTGGGACCTAATCAAGCCTCCCTATATAAATCTCCATACCAATTATTTTTAGAAAACTATTGGTATAAAACAATATATACCAATGGTTTTTTAAAATCATTGGTATACAATTGGATAGAAACATTATGCCCAAGGTTCTTATAAACCATATACATTGACCTATTGTCATAGAGCCACATTCGAGCAGTGTTCCTTGTTTTTGAATAAATGAGAATTTAATCAGCAAATACTACAGAAATTTTTTTATATTATCTCTAATGACATTTTTCATCAAGATAAAGAATATTTTTTTAGTATTATTGATTCAAAATGGAATCACTCTGAACTCAATGTTTCTATATCATTGTTTAAATGAATTATTTGGAATACCCTTATTTTCCTCTTTAATTAATGATATCTTAATCAAGGATCCACTACCAACAAATAATAACCTTTGAAAAATTGATCTAATAATTCATTAATTTGGGGTAGATGATGATTTTCCTTTATCTTGGTCTTATTAATATAATGATAATCAATCAATAAAGGAATTTTCCCATCATTTTTTTTCTAACAAGAGGATAGAGGCACCCCATAGAGAAGAACTATGTAAAATGAAACCGATGTTCAAAATAAAGAAATGTTGCTTCTTTAATTCCTCCAGTTTCATGGGGACCATTCTATAGGGGCTCTTTCCTATGGGTAGTTCTCTGAGTAAACGGTCGATATAATATTTATGATCTCAATCCAGAGGAAGGAAATATAATATTTTTAAGAAATACATTATATTATTCTATTACAATAGTAATTTCATTTAACAAAAAACTTTCCTTTATATCCATCATTTGATCTAGGTAATCTTACTCATAAAAAAATAATATCCATAATTATAAGGAATTATTCATGGGATTATCAGAATTATAACTGAACATGTATAAATTCAAATGTTATTTTAAGATATGGAATGACAATAAACACTCCTAGTAGTAGATACTAATTAAATAATATCACACTCAACATATTTATTGTATAGTATTAAATTATTTTAAATATGATATACAGATTTTTTAGATAATCTTTCCAAAAATGTTAATTCGAAAAGATTTTCATAATTTAGATAGAAAGATTGAAAAATGTTTTCTTTTCACTAAAAACTCAACATAAATTTCTTGATGTGGGGTTTGATTTTTTTAATAAAATTTCATGATAAAAATTAATGCATAATATTAGAATAGAATTGAAATTTTTTTATCCATGAGTGAGTAATATTTTTACATGTAACCACTTCATTTTCATGTTTTTAATCATCCATAGTATTATGAAATACTCATCGTTATTCCATTGTATTTATATTTTGTTATTATTAATTATCATTAATGACCTTGGTATTAGTACATTCACATTCCTAGTGTCCATGTTTACTATAGATGAAAACTTATATCCAAGATGGAGGATTGATTGGAACCGTCTTTTCATCCATTAGATTGATTTACTTCATCATATTCCTTTAGGATTCTTAATTATGATTCTATTATTATACATGATTGAAACATTTATTTATTCATTTGAGGTAATTCGTTGTGTTAATATTCTTACACCTATATCATGTGGGAAGTTTAATAATTTTCCTTTCATGGTATTTATTATATGAACCACCAATATTAAACACCATTATTCACTTTTTTGTCTCTACTCGAACTTTATAGTTGGGATTAACTAATATTAATTTATACTTTAAGTGGATAACATAATATTTAATTATAGTTACTAAATTTATGAATTTTTAAAGACCTTTAAATTCATAGATTTAATTAAAAAAATAAATGGTCAATCTTACTTCTATGGTCAGTGAGAAATATAGAGTTGTGACTTACAAGAATTTTATGGTTTTTCTCATAAGACCAAATTGACTCTTCCTCCCATTGTTCAAAAATATTTTCTTGATATTTCATAATTCCAAAAAGTGGATATCACTATTGTTCTTTGTATTTATGATTAGTGTTGAGCACTTCTCATCTTTTCAATTTTGGAAATACATAGATACAATAAATTTCAATTACATAGCGTATTTATAAATTAAATTAACTCTACTCAGCCTAATGTTCTATATTCAGGTGCCTCTTCCCATGGTAACATATCTTATGTGAATGTTATGGCTTCCACCATAGAAAGCCCTGATAAACATTTATTCTGTGAAGTTCAAAATTGGGGCTTATATAGATAGAATCTAGGAACTTATATGATCCTATCAAAGAATGGAAGTTATCCCTAACATGTATATGATATTAATGGTATGAAAGATATTTTTTATGAGGTTTATCATATCCATTGTCCTATATTATACGTGGAGGCAACCAATATGGGCTCTGGTTCACCTATGGTGATGGTCACCCTCTATTTTCAAGTTGTGATATTATTATGTAAAGATGAATCCACTATTATGATGCACGTTATTTCCTCCCCTCCAAACTCTTGGTGTTTTAATGGTGTTCCCATTTTGAAAAGTTTATCATATTTTGGAAATGGGGAACCATATACTATTGTTTTTAGGGGTTGGAAATGGTCTGGTACAAGTAGAGCTAAGAAATTAAGGTATAATATGATGGAGCAATCTTTATAGTTTCAGGTAGGTGCAGATATGACCTCTTAGACATATTAGAATCCATCAGAGTATAAAGTGGATAATAATCCGACAATGTTTTACAATAATGGTATAAATAATGGAAATAAAATGCCAACTAATTTTTTTGATTATCCAGGTTTTAAAGGGAGAAACTAATGCTAGTAAAGACTACTCATATCTTCTAAAATATATGCTATCTAGATTTACAATAAAGGGTATTTGTGCTAAGTAACCTATTAATTTTTTCAATAATGTTCTTGGATATGTTATAGTTCATAATTATATTAATATATATCTTTATCTACCTCATAAATAAGGGGTTCTATGGAAAGAAATTATGTATTAAATGAATGGTTTGAACATAAAATGTAATTTCAAGGAGAATGTAATTTTTTCTGAAAAACATGAGACTTGAGAGACACTTGTACCATTAAAAGAACTATTGAATTCCAAATATCATGTGATGATAATCCTCATGCACTATAAATAGAAAATGGTGGAAGGAAACTTCATAGTCAAATTATCAAACAAATATCAAATTTAGATAAAGGACAAAATTTTAAAATATTGGTCTAAGGAATATATAACATGGATTAAACACAGGACCACATTTTTCAATGAGTTTTATCAAAATGATGATTAGTATAGAGGAGTTAATTACGATTTGGGATATTATGCATTACGTATTTAAAGAGTTGTTATATGAAGTATTCGGTGGGAAAAATTATGTATCATCTGAAGTCTCTTATGGCTACAAGATTCTAATACCATAATATTGCAATTGGATGGAATCAAATTACCAATTAGGGGTTAATCTTGTAAAAAACTAGTGCATACTATATCAAAAAGATAATTACTTCAAAATAAAAAATTTTTTTGCAGCAACACAATGTACAAATAGGTAGTGAAACCACACTCACTAATGAGAAAGTATAATGGAATAAAATATCAAGTATCTGGGTATATAGGGTATTAGTATGGAGATATTTGTTAAATGTTAGTTTTGGAACTACTATTGTTTTATGTTTTCAGATATTATGGAACTTTCAACAATTTTTTTATGGTATGTTCATGTTGTTCCATTTTCATTTTCAGTTTTGATCATGTTTTTATTATGGATTTATGGTTTTCTCGATTGAATCTTCTTTTTTTTTTGATTTTGGCACTGTTTTGTACGGTTACCACTCAAACATAAATAGGTTTTATTATAACATTAAAAAATAATTGGATAGTATTAACATTTAAGGATACAAAATATGTTATCCTTAGAATTAATCAATTTCCCCCACATTAAGGGATCAAAAGAATCACTAAAATTTGGAGTAAATTATCTTATAAATTATATAACCAAAACGTTTTTTTCCTTTATAGAAGGTGATTGATCTACATTATTTATCTTATTTTTCATTACTTCTCTTATTTGATAAAGCACTACTGTGTGGTTCTTACATATTTCACTATATAAAATCAATTGTTTTTTATGGATCAATTATAATGAGAATCTATTATAAGTAACCCATAACATTAAATTCAATCACAATAGGTATTATTTATGATGGAAAATCAAAAAAATGTTTCCTTGATAAATGTTTCATGTCATAATATGTTTTTTGATGGAAGATGAGACCGTTGAAAAAATAAATATAATATAGTTATTACAACTGAAATGTATATCCATTATAATATGGTATTTAGCACAAGAATTGATTTTTATAAGAAATAATCAATTGTGATAGATATAAATATAAATTTTATTAGTATAAGATCAAAATATAATACAAAATAATTTAAAAACAAATAAATTAAATAAAACAAATATATATAACCATGGATTATTTAAAATAATTTCCATTTCATATATTAAATGATTATATATATATATATATACTTTACTATGGTGGAGGTTCATACTAAAGGATCAAGTGGGAAAACACCATCCATAAACCATAAAAAATATAGTACATGTACACAATCATCTTCTCTTTTTGTCCCTGATGCTGCTCAGGTTGTTTCTTCTATTGGTGATGATGATATTTTGGATTTTTACAAATACTCTATATACACTCATTATAAGACAACGAAATCTCATCATACTCTTACAATAAGACAGTTTTGACATTATTAATTCAAAAATGATGTTTATTTTATAAAAATTAAATTTCAAAAAGTTTAAAAGCTTATTTTATTTATTGTTTATAGAAGGACATAAAAATTATTTATTTATGAGAAAATAGTATTTTAAAAACAGATAAATAATTTAAAAAAAAATATATTTTATTATTAATTTATTTTCTTTATATAAAACCATTATAAATCAAATTTACAAAGTAGTTATTACTATTCATATTAATAATATTAACAGGTAGGTATTAATTGTATTGTTTAAGTAATTAATTTAATAAAATGGTTTTTCATTGAAACTTAGTGTTGTGTGTAATGCAAGTTAAACCCTATGTTCGGTGAAACACAAGATTAACCTAGTGTTGTGTATAAGTAAATCCAATAATAAATTTTAATTTATTTAAAACAAATCATAAAAACTAGGGTTGTTGCAATTATAATGGAGGGGGATTATAAATCATAGAATGGAAGCATTTTATAAGAGATATTATAGAATAATAATATTGTAAATAAGTTAATCATATGAATCTTTCATAAACATAAAATATGAAATTAAGAACATAATACATGGATTGGTGCCAGGACTTCACTACAAAATGTATTAGGCTCACTACCTATGTACTATACTTATGATATCGTGAGATATAAACATTACAAAATCAAATAATGACCATTATAAATATTTTCCCTCTAATCACATTATAATATTTCATATACATGTGTTCCACATAGATAATAAATCCTAAATAAATCATAACCATGAGAGAAAACTATGAGAGTTAAATGGGTTACATAATCACCTTACACAATATAATTAAATTATGTATTACAAATTTTACTAAGAAATAAGGGTTTAATAAAAGTTATTATTTAATAATTCAATAAATAAGAATAGGTTATGAAAATATTGGTCTAAGTGAAAGAACATTCTAATAAAAGGTAAATAATTGGTTATGGAAATGATCAACTTAAAAACCTTTAAGAAATAGATTAAATAAACTTTATTGTTTATAATAGAATTGGGATTTCTTAAATCCCCAAAATGAACTAAAATACATTATTTTTTATTAAGTTGGTTTTTTGAAAAATAATCTCCTTTCTTTCAATTATTAAAGAATGGTTAGAAGAAAATATAGAAAATATATTTCATTAGTTTTAATTAAAATAAAATATTGAGAATTGAATATGAAAAAATTATGGATATCCTTAGAAAAGGATAAAAAATAAAATTCTAAAAATGAGGATAAGGTTTATAATAAAAATAAAATGAATATTAGTGGAAGAGATAATTGGGAGGAGGAAGATAAATATAATTCACTCTAGGGAAAAGGAATGTGATAGAGTTCCCTTACCTTAAATAGTTAATTTTCTCAATATATGAGTTTATCATGATAATAATAAACTTATATTTATTAAATTCTATATTTATAACCTTATATGTGTAAATTAAATTTATTATTACTCTTTTTTTAATTTTAATCATTTTATTAAAATCTGGTGTTGAGGCCCATCAACATGTCGATATTTGTTTTATTGTTACAATATCACATTGGTTTATTCATAATGGTGAAGGTTATAGATAAATGAATCTATAAATAATGGATTTTAATTATATGGAGTTAATTTAATTATAAAATTTAAACTAGTTCTAAATAATACATTTTGTTCCCAGATAATCATGATTCATGGGTTCAAATTTCATTATAAACTAATTTATTCATTTTTTGTGGTTTTACCATCCAGAATGAATAAAAAAAATTTATTTAATTTAAGGATTATTTACCCATTACATTAATGTAAATAATAAAATAATGTCATTATTATGTTAATATTTAACCATAAACTTATTTAATATAAACTACAATGAATGAGCTTATAGTTTCTAAAAAAATATCTTTAATAGTGGTTATACTGATCATGAATGGTTCAATTTTTAAAAGAAAATTTTATGTTCATTATATGATCTTACCATTCATATTATAGTATCCCAATATCATTTATATTATTATATTTAACTTGTTTATAATATTTTAAATATGTAATGAGAATAAATTATGGAATGAAAGGAAATTACCATGAAAAATAATTCTTACATTACACATTGGGAGGACACTATAAAAAATAAATGACTATTCTTTTATTATAAAAGAGACCCCCTAATGTGTATATTAGAGTTTAGGTAGATAATACCGAAGGTAATGGGAAATTTGAAAATATTAAAGAGTGGGTTGAATTGGTGTAGAGAGGTGTGATATTTATAAGATGAGGAGACAGATGTTGTTTTAAAAATATTGGAATAAATTATTATTTCTCTAAATGGCGATAATATTTTTTATTTAATAGTAACTTTATTTTATATTAATATGAAATGGGGTATTATAATAATAATCTATTTTCCATAAACCATAAAATCTATTCATATAATACTACTATAAAATATAGTATTTTTAAAGTATTTCATTATTCACAAATGTATTTTTATATTGATGAAAATTTCTAAAAACATCATCTCAAATAATGTTCAATGTCTAGGTTACAAAAATTAAATCCATTTTATAAAAAACAATTTAAAATTTTAAAATTATAGTAATTAATTTTAGTACAAAAATAATTTTTAAATAACAGGGAACATGTTTAAATAAAATGGATACATATACATATATGATGTTTCATTAATTAAATAGTAATTTTTAGCTATTTTTATAATAATGTTTTTTATTTTTTCATACTAAAAATGATTATAAGTTTATTTGATTTGTTACCCTTATGGTCATTTTACTCTAGGAATTGTCTTGTTACTATTATATAGATCACGTTGATATTTTAACATTCAGGTTACATGTCTAATATATATACTTTATAAAATCAAATAATCATTATTATTCCATTAAATAAATCATATTTTTCATTATTATTCATCTACAAAAATTTCTCACAAGGATATCTATATTTCATTAACAAAATCCAATCATATTTCTTATCTTTTTTTACATTATTTTGTGCAAGTTTGATATGCATTAGAGATAATGACATTATCTATTTTTCAAATTCTGGTTTTGTTATATATATATATATATATATTTATTATCCAATTGTACTATTTTTTATTTTATGGAGTGCATTTATCCTTCTTATGTAATGATCAATATTTATGAAATACATTTTTTTTATTTTTCACAGGTGTGACACCCTCAAATAATATAAATGGAAACTCTATACATAGAAAAATATGTGACATTACATTATTCTGCACTTTTAGAAAACTCAACCACAAAATATTAACTCATATAGTATATTGATAATAGATAAGGGAAATTATTTTTCTTTACATCCTCAACTTCCCATTATTACTTTTTATAAATATGGTTCACTAATGAAACTTTAGAGGGGGGTTAATTTATTCGTGTATAATATTGTCTTTACATTCGAATATCTTTACTGAGTTCTCCTCAATTGATATATCATGTTCCTATAACACCACATAGGGATTTAATACATGTGAAGGGTTTGATAATAATTATTCAAAAGGGGTACGTAGAACATATTAAAACATGATATTGGATTTATGGATGTTCTAGTTTTTCATGGAAAAATGATATCACGAATCTCAAAGGGGATTATTTATATAAATTTTTAATTTTCCTCTTTCTAAATGTTATGAAACTTTTCTATGAAGGTATATGAAGGAAAAAATCATATCCAACTTCAAAATAATCTTCTCATTTATGTTTTTTAATATTCCTCACCGGTAAATTCTATGTTTTTATGACGTGTATTTTATTTCATGAACCTTCTTTGTTATCCCTTTAAATTGTTCCGGTCTTAATATTTTTTTTCCACTTATCCATACCAACATATAAAGATTTCAAAATTTCGTTCCATGAGGGATTCATATATATCCATCTAAATACATGATTATAAGAAATTATTATATAATAATTCACCCAAATTAAGATACACATCTAGCTTTCCATGAAGTACATAGAGATGGATATAAATATTTCTTTTAGTTCTTGAATGGTCATTTTATACCGATTATCATTACAGAGGTGATATGTCATACTGAAGTATAGTTATATAATCCAGTATTATTGATGATTACTCTAAACTTTTGTGTAAAAATACATATCTCAATAATATAAAAGTAATATTTATTTCCCATACATCCTCAACACTTCAATAATGTTTGACATCATAAGTTAATGATTAGATAAGTCTTCTTGAATGTTAATGAAGTGAGTAGTTTTTCTCTGATGATCCACCAAAACACACATGGAACTATTTCATTTTGATATATTTGAAATAACAGTTAAAACCTCATGGTGATGTTATTCCATTTTTTGTATTAGTATGGGTAATTGTTGAATCAACCCCTTTTATATTTATTATACCACCGTATTTTCACGATATACATATCAAATTTTTTAATATTTATAAATTTTCTTATACACCCTGTTCCACAAGAAGTTCTATTATAAATATTTATAGATCTTTTTTCTTCCTGGGTGGATAAAGAAAGTTGTGTCATGAGAATAATCTTACAATTTGTTTTATCTAAATCATTAAAGGTAATATTAATCATTTTCAAAATCTTGAAACTATATCTTTATCAATGGTAAACTATAAGATTTTAAAATACCTTATTGGTAAATTCTTAATTTATATCACCACATAATCATTATGAGGTTAATTAATCATCTCTATGTAAAATTTTTGATTAATCTTTTCATCATGATAGGATGTTGTGACAAACCTAATCATTCTCATGTCCATCCTATTAATATCTAAGAAAATTGGATCCCTATAAATCCTCATTGTGGAAAAACTAATATGAACATTTTTTTCATATAAAATCATTCAATTTATTTTTCTTTCCATGGTGTTAATATATTTTTATGTAATGAAAGATAATTCTGATGTTTCATGCAACAATATCTTAACTTTCTGTTATGTATAAAACAGTCCAATAAAGGAATTTAATTTATTCACAAAAAATTTATAAAAACTAGCGGTGTTACAATCATAAATGGGGGAGATTTCAAATCATATCACGAAAACATTTTATTAGAGGATGACATAATAATAGTCTGGTAAATTACTGAATCATATGAAATTTTCATAATCATTCAATATGTAATTATAAACAGAATCCAATGGGTGGTGCTATGACTTTATAATAGAATGTGTTAGGCTGGCTACCTATATATCATACATATAATATATTAATATATAAACATCACCCAATAACATATTGATATTTATAATTATTTTCCATTCTATCACTTTACAACATGTCATGCATATGTGTTACACATAGATTAGAAATCATATATAAATCATTAACATGAGAAAACCCTATGAGAATAAAATGGGTTACATAATCAGAATACACAATATAATCAAATAATGTATCATAAATTTAATGAAGAAAATAATGTTTTAGAAAACTTGATAGGTCAATAATTGAATAAATAAGAATTTGTTGTGAAGATATATCTCAATGTTAATGAAAAATACAAGAAAGGGCGAAGAATCACTTATAGAAATGAAAAACGTAACACATATATAAGAAATTGATTAAATATACTATAAATTATATAAAAGAATTGGTATTTATTTACACGCAAAAATGATGAAAAAACAATTATGATTTAATAAGGAGGTTTTAAAAAGAAATCATTATATGTGTGGTTCTTAAAAAGTTAAAAAAATAGAAAACATCTGTTTCCTAGGGTTTTATTTAAATAAATAACTAATAAGGGAACTTGAAAAAAATTATTCATATCCTTATAAAAGGATAGACAAATAAAACTGTAAAATTATAGATAACAGGAATGTTAAAAACAAAATGAATATTAGTGAAAGGGATAATTGAGAAGATAAATATTAAAAGAATTCACTATAGGGAAAAAGGAATGTGATGGAGTTACATTACCTCAAAAACTAATTTCTTTTAATATATATGTCTGACCTCATAAATAATAAAATTAAATTTATTAAATAAATTATTTATAACCTTGTTCATGTTAATTTTATTTATTATTATTCTTTTATATTAATTTTAATCAATTTATTAAAACATGGTGTTCATGTACCCTATTGTAGGGAGGTTTGTTTTGAAGTTATATGATCAGATTGGATTATTTATAATGGTCTATTCTTTGCTATAATTATTCTATAAATTATTTATTTTAATTATATGGGGTCAATATAATTCTCAAATATCCAATGGATATAAATAATACATTCTGTTCAAACATAATAATGTTTCAATGGGTACCAATTTCATCATAAACTAAAGTGATCATTTATGTGGTTTTACCATCCATGATGAAAAAAATTAGTTTTATTTACTATTATGATCATTTACCCATTGTAAAATATAAATCATATAATCATGTTATTATTAGGTTTAAAATTGTCCATTTAAATTATTTATGATAACCTATAATGGATGAATTCATAGTTTGTCAATAATATCATCCTTAAGGGTTGTTATAATAACCTGAAAATTACTTTTTTATTTTTCAATCACTTTTAAGGGAATGTGAGAACCCAAATAGTACATAAATGAAACATCACGTACTATAGGAGAAGGTCAAACCATTAAAGTCCAACGTCATCCTCTTTGACACACTATTCATGAATAATTTCCAATGTAGACCACATACCTCAGTGGAAGGATCATCCTCGATGAGATCTTCAAACCAATAAGCCATATTATCCCATGATTGGATGTACTTCCCCATATTAATTTTCCCTACATTAAAAACTCCTAACAAAATTAGTTCTTTCTGGTTAATAAACTTCGTCTAATCTTTACTAGTATCCACTAGGTGAGGTCTCTCAATCATCCACTTAGTATCTTCATGAGAGGCTATAATAAGATAATAATCTTTCAACATATCCTATTTTAGGTGGAAAATAAGTTCATGCGAGCTTCCATTAGGTTCAACCTATTTGGATTCCACCTTACCAACCCGATCACTGACATGAGAATCAACTACCTTGGAAGCAACCTGAGACCTAATTATTTCTCCCATCATACCATATGTATTAATTGCATTGGCTTAAAAATTTAATTCACATTGGTCTATCTACTACATCATCTCACTTTTAGGTAAGTGTAATGAGAATGAAAAAATGGATATTAAGGAATGGACATGACTAATAACTCTTACCTTACACTTTGGTAAGACACCTTTATAAATTGACTATGGTTTTGAAAGGATAATATTTTGATGATAAAAGAGAATCCCTAATGTGTATATGAGTTTTTAGGGAGATAATTTGGACGTTATTTGGAAAGGAAAAAAATTTAGGGGTGAGTAGAATTAATGTGGTGAGGGGTGATATTTATAAGATAAGGAGAGGAATTTTATTGAATAAAATATTGGAATAAAGCACTATTTATATGAATAGTGATTAAAATTGTGATTCAATTGTATATGTATTTTCCACTAATATTAAATGGGGTATTCTAATACTCATCTATGTTTTATAAACCACATAATTTATTCATACAATACTACAATGAAATATAGTATTTTCATAGTATTTCATTATTCAGTACTGTAGTTTATTATTCATAAAAATTTCCCAAAACATCATTTTTGACCAATTTCAGTATGTAGATGTTCTAAAAATTAAATTGAGTTTCTTAAGATAAGATAATATATTTTTAATTTATAATAGCTAAATTTAGTATCAAAATAATTGTTTATTAAATTTATGAAAACATGTTCTATTAAAAACATATAATTTTACTAATATTGTGTTTCATTAATTGATTAATTATTTTATGTTATTTTGATAAAAAAAATTTCTTAGTTTATTCAAATTAAAAATTGATTATGTGTTTATTTAATTATTTACCCTAATTTTCATTTTACTCTTCCAATTTTCATGTTACAATTATATCGACCATGTTTCTATATTAACATTTATGTTACACGTCGAATAAATATATTTACCAAAATAATATAATGAGTATAATTAATATAACTAGATCATATTTTTTATTATAATTCATTTAATAAATTTTCTCACAATTTTATCTATTCTTCATAAACAAATTAAAACCATATTTCACATGTTTTTTATAGTATTTTTTATAGGTGTGATATTCATTTGTGATAATGAACCTCTGTATTTCCAAATTCTAGTAATGTTATCAATTATTTTATTATCCCATTGTACATTTTATATATTACAAATTGTTTTTATATTTCTTATGCAGTTTTCTATACTAATTAAATATACTAATATTTTTTTATTATGTTTTTCAAGTGATTTATACTATATCATACACCCAAATATGACACCCACATATACTAACAGGGGAATAGTTTTATATATAAAAATAAGTGACATTAAATTCTTATCCTCTTTTGATATGTCAACCTCAAAATTTTATTTTCATACTATATATTGATAATAGATGAGGGAAATTATGTTTCATTACAACCTCAAGTTCCTATTATTCCTTTTTAAAAATATGGTTTCACCAATGTAATTTAATATGGTTTTTATTTAGAATACATTCTTTATATTCAGATGTCTTATCTAACCACTCCTCATCTAAGAGATCATGTTCCAATAGCACCACCTCTGGATTCAATGCATGTAAAGGGTTTGATATGTACAACATCAAAGTGGATACCTAGATCATATTATGAAGTTTCTATTGGTTTGGTTCATGTGCTGGTTTTCCATAAAAAAATACAATCAAGAATCTCATTGGGTATATAATGTATATTGGAATTTCCCTCTTCCTAGCTTTCATGATACATTTATATGAAGGTATATAAAGGAACACATTATCTAAAACCTCAAAATGGATATCTCATTTATGATTTTTAAAATTTATATTTAGTCAACTTTATGTTATTATGATGTGTTTCTTAATAGCTTGGACAAGATCTATTATCACTTAAATAGTTCTTGTCTTAAAATATTATGTTCTCTTTAATCATACTGACGTATAATTTTGCTAATATTTTTTTCAAGGGGGATTAATATATATCCATCTTAATACTTGAGTAAATGTTATTATTATATGACTATTCAATGAATGTAAGATACATATCTATCTTCCTTTGAAGTCCATAGGGATTTATTTAAACATTTATTCTACTTCTTTAATAGTTATTTTATAATGAATATCATTCTATGGGTGGTATGTCATACTGGTGTTGAACTATTTGATCAAGTATTATTGTTGAGTCCTCTAATATTTTTAGGTAAACCACATATCTCAATCAGATAAAAGTAATATTTCTTTCCCAAATAGCCTCACCCCTTCTATAATTTATAAATTCATAAGTTAATTAAGAGATAAGTCTTTTCAATTGGTGATTAAGTGAGCTGTTTTGTGTGATTATAAACCAAAAAACCCCTGAAATTGCTTCCTTTAAATATATTTGAAATAACAATGAAAACATCACTGATGATGTTATTGAATTTCAATGATAGTATGGGTAATGGTTTCATAATCCCCTTATATTTTTATCATTCCACCATATTTTCCTGGTATACTAATAACTCTGTTGTATGATTATAAATATCCATATTCCTCTTATTTAACCAAAGGTATCTCATAACTTTGAATAGATCTTTGTTATTCTTGGGTGGATAGAGAATTTTCTATCATAAGAATCATATTACAAATTATTTTTATCGCATTATTTGATGGTAATAGTAATCACTTTTAAAATCGTACAAATCTATCTATGTCAATGGTAAACTATGAGTCCTTCTCGTTAGTTATTGGTTACTCTATAGTTTCAATCAAAAAAATATCCAAATGGGATTCCTTAATCATGTTTATGAAAAACAATTTAGTAATCAATAGATCCAGATTGAATTTTGGGACATTCTTTTTTATTCTAATGTCCATCATTTTCTTATCTGAAAACATTACATCCCTACAAATCGTCATTGTTGATAAAGTTATAGGAAAATTTATAAATATATAATCTTCATCTTTATTTTTCCTTTCATGATGTTAATTGATTTTGAAGTGAGGGGCTTCGATAAACACCAACAATATTTCTTAGTACATGTTTTTGTCCTTATTTTGTAAAAAATCACTTTCTGCTCTTGTTGTCAATGTATATGTGATGATTATCTCAATGTTTAAAATTCCTAAAAATATTCAATATTAATATTATTGAATCCAAATATAAATCATACATCGGGTAATTTTTCTCAGTTATCATCCACTTCCTTATGGCATTGGCTATTACTTTATATATTTGCAAGATCGCAAAACCCAAACCCTTATTTAAAGAATCATTATATATAAAAAATCCTACCCTACATTAGTGTAATTTGAGTACAAGTATAGTGATTATACACTTATTAAACTCCTAAAATCTTTCACCATATTCATATATTTAGAGAAACATTACACATTTCAAGGTTATCTTAGTTAGTGGGATTGGTAATAGTGAAAAGGTTCTCACAAATCAATAGTAGTACCTAGATAATATGAGGCAATAATGAATATATATTATATAGGTATATGTCTACCATTAATCTATCAATTTTTTATTTCATGGGTAAAAAATATCCATTTACTTGTGATTTCAAGCCATAGTAATATAACTTATTGCAAGTGGAGGTCACATTTATGGTATGATTCATATAAATTATCCTTTGTTGATGTCTCTAACATAGTACTATAATGCTTCTCATATTCTTTCATTATTATTGAATATATGAGAATGTAATCTAAAAATAAAACCACAAAAGATTTAATGTAATCTCTAGTGACTATATTCATCACGTCAAAAAACATTTTTTAAGAATTATTTATTCCAAATGGAATCACTATGAGCTTGTAGTTTCTATATATTTTATGGAAGGAAGCCTTTAGAATATCCTCCTTGTCTCTTTTAATTAATGATATCCAAATCAAGGATCCACTTTTAAAAAATACTATGCCTCATGTAATTGATATAAAATTTGATTAATATGTGGTATATGATACTTGTTATTTATCTTGATCTTATTAATATCATGATAGTCATTAAATAGTGGCAATTTCTTGTCTTTTTTCAAAAAAAAGAAAACAATGGTACCCTATGGAGAATCTCTAATGAAAATAAAAACCATGGTCAAATTCTAGTAACATTTATTATTTATTTTCTCTAATTCTATTGGGATAATTTTATTGGATGTCTATAATAAGGGTAGAGATCTGGGTCTATATTCTAATGAGAATTCATCCTCATAATATGGAGGAAGGCCATATAAATTCTCTAGGTTATATATCATCTTATTCCCCTAAAATGGGAATTTCATCCAAGATAATCGTTTCCTTTTTCTCGATCAGTTTATCTTGATAATATAACAAATAAGGTAATAATATCCATAATTTAAAGGATTATTCACGGTAGAATCATAATTATAATATAAAATGTATAAATTCCAAGTATGGTTTTAGATTGAAAAAGTGAATTACCTCTCCCAGTTGTTGATACTAGCTCGATATTTGGACAACCAGTTTATTCCAAGAATAGAATTAAATCCTATAAAATAAGGTATAATAATTTTTTAACATAATTTTTCCAAAAAAAGTTAATGAGAGAAGAGATATATACTTGAGACGGAATGATTGAAACACATAGGGAATTTACTGACAACTCAGTGTCAATTTTTTGATGTGGTGTTTGATTATTTGAAATAATTTTTAATGATAAAAAAGGATTCATAAAACTAGAATCAAATAGAAAATTTTCTATTATTCAGTGAATAAAATGTGTACATGTCACCACTTCATTTACATAGTCCACATCATCAGTACAATTAATGAATACTCATAATTATCCATTAGATTGATAATTTATTGTCATAAGTTATCATCTGTGACCCAAATATTAGTACATTAAAATTCATAGTGTCCATGTTTGTTTAGTTTAAAATTTATTACCAAGATGGAGGATTGATTGGAACGTTCCTTTCATCCAACATATTGATTTATTTCCTCAAAAGATTTCAAAATTCATAATATTATTACCGTTTTTTACATTATTAAAGCTTTTATTTATTTACATGAGGTTCTTCTTAGGGAGATTCTTCTTACACTGATGGAATATGGGAAGTTAAATAATTTTACCTTCACTATATTTATAAGTTGAACTTTGAAAATTAAACCTCATTATTTTCTTTTTATCTCCGTCCACTCTAGATAATTAAGATTAACCTATATTTATTTCCATATTAAGGGAACAACTATCTATTTAATTATAGTTATTAAATTCATGAATTACTAAATACTTTTAAAGACATAGCTTTAATTCAGTAAATAAATGGTCAATATTACTTTTAAGGTTAGTGAAAAATCTATAGTTGTGCCTTGAAATCCATGTAAAATTTTTCTCATAAGACCAAGTTGATTCTTTCTCCTTTGGTTGAAAAAGTTGTCTTGAAAGTTTCATATTCCATCGAGTGGATATCATCATTGTTCTTTGTATTCATAATTACTTTCCACCACTAATCATATTTTCCATTTATGAAATACATGGATACTATAAATTTATATTACATTTACTATTTATGAAGGAATCAATACTACTAAAAAAAATGGTCCCTCTTCAAGCTTTCCTTCACATGGGAAAATATCATATTTAAATGGTTGGCTTCTACATCAGGGATCCCTAATGAACATGTAATAGGTGAGGTTCAAAAATAGGATATATATGGAAAAAATCGAGGTTCACTTTTGATCTTACCAAATAATAGATGTCATCCCTCCTAGGTATCCAATTGTAATGGGATGATGGAAAATTTCTAGGGAGGTTTATTAGATATCTTACCCTATATTATTTGTGGAGGCAACCAAGGTGGGGTCAGGGTTACCTTAGGTGATTCAAACCCTCAGCCTTCCAGTACACATATTTTCCAATAAAGATGATTCTACTCTTACGATACTAGGATATTCCTACCCCCTAGAATCCATGTATTACAAGGGAGTTATCCTTATGAATAATATATCATATTTATGTTATAGGGAATCATATGATGATGTTTTCGGGTGATGGAAAGGTTTTGGTACAATGAATGATAAGAAGGCCAAGTCTTCTAAGAAGGAGAAATATTTAGAGTTTTAGAAAGGTTCATTAATGACTTCTTAGACATATTAGACATCATTGGAGTATGAAGTGGATGAAAATCCCTCAATTTTTTAATATAATTATATTAATAATGGAAATTAATGGACTACCGAAGTTGGTGATCATTAATTTTATAAAGGGAATAAACTAAGACTTTTAGTGACAACTCATATCTTATGAAATCTATGGTTTCTAGATTTATATGCAACGATATTTGTTACAAGTAACCTATTTAATTATATTGTAAAGGTCTTGCAGATGGTATAGGTCTTGTAGATGGTATAGGTCATAATTAAATTCCCAAATATCATGAGCTACCCCCTCTATAGAGGGATTCCATAGAAAACCCCATGATTGATGAAATGAATGGTTTGAACCAAAATGAAAATTTGAAGGAGAAAGGAAACAATTTAGAAAAACCTTAGGGTGGAGATACAATTGGATATTTAAAAGAACTGGTGAATTCAAAATATCATGTGATGATAATCCTTATCCATGCTTAGTAGATAATGGTGGATGGGGACTTCACTATCAATGTATCCAAGGAAGCTAAAAGTTGATAAAGGATAGAGTTGCAAAATTTGGCTCCATGGAATAGATGACATGGATTGATACTCTATCCCACATTTATTTTGGGTTTAAGAAAATGATTATTAGTATATATGAGTTTATTAAGATATGGGTTATTATATATTTCTTATTTGAAGAGTTATTATATGAGAATTCATTGTGGAAAATATTCCCTATCATATGGAATCTCCTTTGGTTACAAGATTATAATTCCTTAATAATTTATTAGAATGGAAACAAATTCCTTATTTGGAGATAATATTATACCTAAATATTTTATACTTTTCATAAAAGTGAATTTCTTTAAAATAAAAAAAATTAATTTGCATCAGTAAAACATATAGAGATGTAGTGAAACCCCCCACACTTGGGATCATGAATAAGTGAAGAAAAAATAATTTTTTCGGGCATTGAGGGTGCCGGGATGTAGATGATTGTTAAAGGTTAGTACTTGAACTACTATTGGTTTATGGTTATATATTTTAAATAACGGGTTACTCTTTTATCAGGTGTGTTCATTTTGTTGTGTTCTGATTTTGGTTTTTGATCATATTTTTATTGTTTATTTTCTGGTTTGGATCTTGTTTTTTCCCTTCCTAGTAGGTATGATAACCACTAAACCCTGAAGAGGTTTTATAAGAAACAAAATTGGATAGTTTTAGTATTTAAGGATAGGAAATATCATGTCCTTATATTTTGTCAATTTTCACATCATTAATTAATTGGAATATCCACTAAAAGAGGGACGTCATTGTCTTATAAGTTATTTAAAAACTACTTTTTATCTCTTTGGATAATGATATTTATATACATTATTCAAGTTATTATTCACTTCTTCTATCAGTTGAGAAATTTTTACCCCATAGTTCTCAAATATTTCACTATATAAAATTAATTTTTTTTCTTGGGACAATTTCAACGATAGTATATCACAACTAATAAATAGCCTAAAACTACATCAAAACTAGTATTATTTATTATGTACCATCACAAAATAGTTTTTTTCTAGGATTTTTGTCTTCGGGCAAAAAGATTTTTGACAGAAATTGAGACCATTAGAAAAATGGTTACAATAATTTTATTATAATGGAAATTTCTATCCATCATAATAGGTTATTTAGGATTGATATTTATATATATCAAAAATAATATTTTAGGACACAAATAAATTTCCATCCTAACATTTTGAAAACTAAAAACAATAAAAAAATAAATTAAAACAAATAAAATAAATAAAACAAATATATAAAACCATTAATGTATAAAAATAATGTTCATTTAATATATTAAAAGTTTGTTAAAAAACATATAATTCAAAATAGTAGAGGGTAATGTTAAATAATCTTGTGGTGGAAGCACTATCCATAAACCGTAAGCAAGATTAGGAAAGTACCCCATCACCGATTCCTATTGTAGCCTATGTTTGTCATGTTGTTTCTCCTGCTAGCGATGATGATCTTATATTTTTCTACACATTCACTATATACACTCATTATAAGACAAAAAAATCTCCTCTTACTCTAAAACAAAATATTAATCTATAAGGGATCCATTTTTTCTAATTTATGACCTCACTATAGCATCATAAAAACAAGATAGAGTCGATCATGAACTAATACAAATCACTAAGCCTTTCTCAAAACCCTATACGGTCACTCGTATCCAAGATACCTCATAAACACATGACTCACTAGACATATCACCCAAGGTCACAACCAGAAAATATAATTCATCGTAAATATCACACTCAAATGTATCCCTAAAATAAATTAGAATCTAATATAATCAATAAAATAAATTTTACATAATTTTAAAAACTAAAAAATACTAACCGCTATTTGGTGTTGTCTTTCACCAGTAATCTCTGTAGTAATAGGATCGATACACATCATATTATCAACATTATACCTTATAACACCAAGATGATAAATGAAAATCATAAATATAATATGAAAAATTAAATTAAAAGTGCATATAAAATAATGAAAAAAAATTATTTACCAAATTTCATGAATTACTACTGAACTTATGAAACGCTATGAAACAAATAACTGGGAATTAAATAATTAATGAACAAAAAAATTAGTTAAAATTAATTAAAATACACATTTGAACAAGCCTTTAGTATCATGGATCAAAATCAAGGGGAAGATACCACTCATGAATTTAGTTCAGAATCATTATACTTGTTGGGCTACGACCCCTACTAGTCGACGATCTAGTGGCATCATGTTATTTATTATACGATAGATCATCGGGATAATCATCAGGAATGCTAGCATCCCCAAGGGTATGAAAAAACTAGTCTAAATAATCCACATTCATCGGAATAAAACCAAATTTAAATGAAATTAATTATTAATATCGATATTAAATAGAATAAATAGATAAATATTTATTGAAAAAATAACATTTATTAATTATGACTATGGTTAGAATGAAATAAATTCATTCAACATCTTAATCTTCATACTCACTAGTGTCAATGTATTCATATTCTTTCTTATTATCATCAATTTCTCTATGAAATTTAATTTGAACACCCCTTATTTAAAATTCATTGGTTACATCATTAAAATTAACGACACCATCAACCCTTGGCTTCAGGCTCTCATCATTTATATATTTATCTCATTTATTACGATATTTATATGGTGATGTTACTTGAAAATTTTTAAAATATTTTACTTCGACAAAACCCATTTAATTTTTCATAAATTGATTTTCATAAGATTTTATTTTTATTACTCTCTATTATTTAGTTATATATTTCAATGAAATGCTTTAATTATAAAATAATATTATTTTCTTGATGTTCTAATATAAATGGTTCATTTTTGGCGAGAATAATTTTTCATTTAATTTTAATACTTCTATTATTTGGATGACCAGACAAACCGCAGTCAAAATAAAACCAATTACATTTAAACGTAGTTACATATTTCTGGCCCATATAACATACCAAAATTATTTCATCCAACATTGTAATTATTCGAAATTGTGGCTAGTTTTTCATAATAACTTTTAAAATTCAAAATCAATGATAATTATCTAAAAACATTATCAAGCATTTCAAGTTATGTAATATAATTTCTAATATTTACTATATATTTTTAAAAATTACTAATTATTACTAATTAATATGAATTATTTTTAATTAATAAAATTATTATGAATTAGTTTTAATTAATCATAATTATTCACAATTCTTCATAATTAATCATAATTATTGTTAATTATTTATAATTATTGACAATTATTTTTAGGCATTACTAATTAAATCTTATTATTTATAATTATTGATAATTATTCAGGACTATTTCTTATTATTTGTAATTATTATTATTTTTATTAAGTATTCAAAATTATTTCTAACTGATCATAATAATTACTAATTATTTTAATTGTTCATAATTATTTCTAGTTATTTTTAATTATTCTTAATAATTCATAATTATTCAGAATAATTACTATTTTCTATAATTATTACTATTGTTTTTCTAATTATCCATAATTATATAAAACTAGCACCCAACCTATGATTTTTCATGACATGATCATTTAATGATATATGTTATTTTATTTGAATGGATACATGAGATTGATGTTTTTTAATTCTTGATAATAGAGAAAACTATAAATTTACATAGCATTAGAGGAAGTGATTAAGATAACATACCACTTAACTCAGTAACATGTGAATTTTTATGATTGAAAACACACTGCAAAAAAAAGTATTGAAAATTTAATGAGAATGAATAAGTGTATTTATTGGAAAATAAAATATTTTAAAATTAATGAAATAATGATTATAATAAAATATATAAATGGATATATGTTAGATGTTTTTAGCTCTGAATTTTGAAATGTATGCTAAAATTCTGTCATTTTTTGTTAGTTGTCTATAATGAATAGGACTTGGAATGCATTATGATCACATAAATGATGACGGTTCGTAATGTTAAATTCAAATATTTTCACATTGAGTAACACTTCATTAGATTTAAAAATATTTAAATTTGGAGGGAAACTGAATGGATCATTGTTCTATACGTAAAAAAGTTTTGTCAATTTAATCATGTAAGTCATATCAAAATATATAAAGTAGAATTACATTGAATAATCACCTGAATGGGTTTTTCTATAAGCTCATATGAACGTTTTCATATTTACTACATAACTTTTTTGTCTAATAGAACAATATATATGGATGTTGTGTGATCTTGAGAAGCAGTTGAACTCTATATATACTATTTTACAAACATGAAAATTTGATTCATAAGATGTAATTTTACTTCATATTAAATGTAATTTTTTTTTTACTTTTTCAGATATATCTATTTAATACCTATGAAAATTATATGAAGGATCTACATTCCCATTTAGAAACAAAGTAATGTCATTTAAACATTGAACATTTTTATAACTAGATATTCGTGATTTATAAAACCATTTGTAGTTACTTTGATTATTTTTCACAGTGACTTAGGTGGTGCACTTTGTAGCCTATGATAAAAATTGTTGTAAACATTTTCAAAAAAGAAATAAAAGTAACATATAATAGATAAAGCATCATATCTGAAAAATCATTATAAAATGATGGATTACCTTGTTATATGAATTAATATGATTTTTTTTATTATCAAGGAGAATGAATGGTTATGTAAGAGAGCTATCATAAATTATAGAAGGGATGATATTTTTAGGAGAATTATATGGTGTAAATATTAATTTCGTTCAAAAAAAAAATAAGTGATAATTATCAGTAATAGAAATCAGACAGAATGAAAATAAATTAAATGATTTTAAATGAACATTATAGGAAAATATAAAGTTTCCAAACTGGAATTTAAAATTTTAGAGGATTTGAATATTGGAATTGACCATCAACTTTGTGGAATTTAAAATTATTCTAACAATAATGAAATATACATTTAATAAAATTTAATCATTATCAATATAAGAGTTTAGTAATATGATATATTGAATGTAATATTGTTTTTCACAAAACTCAATTGCTAGTTTCTTCGACCGGACAAGTTGCATCAACAAAATGTTGGTTTTTTGGGATTCATTTTCTAGTAATGTATTCAACTAGTAAAAAAACACATCCCAGAATGGGAAAAGGTAATGAAAATGCAATTATTTTTAACAAAAAATAGAAAATTAATAAAAATAATGTACACACAAGGCTACTAATTTTTTTTAATATTTCTTACATTTCATCTATTAACATAATATACCTCCTGTAGTTTCTATTTCCCCAAATTTTCACTGGTTTTTAAAGATAAATATATTCAATTAAATATATTTAATAGATGAATTTGGTGAAGTAATAATTAATAATATTAAATTTCCTATATTGTAATGCTTATCATAAATAGATAATACCTTGTAGTGGATCTATAATATGATTTAAAAACATTAATTCTATTTTATTATACACCTGGAAAAGTTTTGTGCTTTGAGAACTACATAATTTAAAAAGGTGATACAATTCATAATTTAATGAATAAATGTATAGAGAGGATGAATTTTCCATAACATTAAACTGTGTTGCTGGTTGTGTCAGTAACAGTGAGAAAAATCATTATTTTTAGTCCCACTAATCAAATAATAAACATACATGGTAATTTTATTTTTATTTTACAGCAATTTGAGATAGAATCGCAACATAAAATACACTTCATCTTGGAACAATGCGAGGTTGTTTGCTTCCAAAATAATAAAAGGTGATTTAAATATCAAAATTTAGGGATTGAAGAATAGGGTTTCTAATGTGATTCTACATGGGAAGAGAAATAAAAAAATAGTTAATAAAATACATAATAAAACTATATTAATCAATTATCAATATAAAATAATGTATTATAATACTCATTCACATTTATACATACATAATAAAAAATATAATTTAAAATTTAAAAAATAATAAAGTTTAAATATTAGTAAATTAAGAAAATTTTACAAATCTAAAAATAGTAATTGGAACTTATAACCAACAGGAAGATGATGTCCAAGTAAGACACATAGAAATTTGAAAACTAGACATATTAGCTGAGATAAAGAAGTGGTATTAATAATTACATCATTAAATGTTGGGTTTTTAGATATCTATAAGGAAGCAATAATAGTACCAATTCATATGAAGCTGTTATGATGTTTATATGAATTTAATAATAGTTGTCAAGAAAAAGATTAAATTAATTGGAAACTGATATATTATAATTTTATCTAAATATGGGGAATGTGAATAATTTATAATCATAATTGAAATAAATGTGTAGTTAAAAATGATTCAATATTTAATTTAATAATTCATGTCAAAATTGGAAACATCCATACAAATTGACCTATGTTTATTCCTCAGGAACCATACAGTATTTGATTTTATGAAAGGGGGTTTAAGACATGTTAATGATACTGATGTAAAATGTGTAGAACAAACCTTAAAAACATACTGTAAAAAAAATTCTATAGTTGTTTGTAAATCATTTTTTTAAAATAGGAATAAGCATGTATAATCTTTAATGGTGGTTGTTGAAAAAAGATACAATGAAAGAGAAAGTAAGACATAATTTAGAACCATTTGAAGTAATTATTTTCAGACATAATTATATGTATCAAGAATCCCACACAACACATATTGGCCAAGGCAACATTATTAGGGATTTAAAGGGAATGAATATATTCACAAAAATAATCAACGTTAAAAAATTAATAAAAAAGAACGCATATTTTTTGTATCATACATGAATTTATAAGGGGTAAACATAGATGTACATCATATTTGTAGCATTATACATTGCATATATATAATATCTTCTGAAAGATGATACATGTTTCGTTTCATACATGTTGAGTATGTGACATTGTGTTTGAGGGTAACATATGATAAAACAACTTGTGCAATGAATCTCATGATTTCCAAGCATATTATTCTTTTATAAGTCCAATACACAAAATCCTATCTTGAATTTATCATAATAAAGGACTGGATTCTCTAAATGTTTCATGACATTCATCATTGATAGTTAGAATGTCACAATAATAGGTTTCCCACATACATTAATATTCTCTAATTTGGTGGTACATAGTACGACCTTCCTATTTTAAATCTATGTTTTTATGGTATTATTTATAATCACCTACATTGAAGATAAATGTTAATGGAAGTTATGCATATGTGAGATTACGTTCATCATGAAATGTTTTATTCACTTTAATCGAAGATACGAACATGGTATGAGATATTATTTTTTTTATTCTCCACGCTTCTTCACATGGTTATATTTATCTCCAGTAATAGTACATTTTAAACTCATCATCTTCACATTCATTTTAATGTTTTTCATGAGACCCATAAAGAGAAGTAAACACACAATTTTGTCCTTTATTAAAGTATCATAACAAATATATGATGGAATGCGACTCCTTAAAAATTTTAGGGTTGATATGAACATGATATTTAAGTTAATAATATGGGTTATAAGGGGTAACATAATTAATTTCAATGTCGAATCCCTTCATTCAGATTGTATTACCTATATCTCATCGTCTATAAAAAGTATATTCATCCTGATAAAAAAATTTAGATATGTTGTTTTTGGAAATAGCATTCAATATTCTATATTTTACATTTACCATAATAGAATCATTCAATTCATCAATAGAAATTAATTATAAGAATATTATCAAGGAATGAAATCTTCTGGTAAAGAGAATAATAAGGAGATTTAGATATTATTTTTATTTACCCCAACTAATAAATATGCATGTATGTGTAAAAATAAGCATATCATTCTATGTATATAATTTCACCAATTGAATCTCTATGCATAAAATAAAAAATCCGGTGCTTTTTTAATCTATTTATGAGTTATGAATATTGTAATTACATAAAATATAAGAATTACACATATAGTAGAAATCATATAGTAGAAAATGTATACATATTTCAATTGAAAACTGTGTGAATATTATTGAAACATGGGAGGCATGAAATTATGAAATTATATACTTTACGCAATATAATATAGGAATATACACCAAAGAAATAAAAATAAATTAATTTTTATTGAATAAGTGTGAAAAACTCACCTAATTATCTATGATAGGGTTTTCAATAGAGCCTATGAAAGGTGTTGTTGTGGTGGGGGTGTTGAATTTCTTATAGATAAAATATGGTTACCTAAGCTACTCGAATGGATATTCATTCCAAAAAAATAGAGAAATGAATATCATAAAATATAGGAATGGAAACTAGAGAATTAAAAATAAATTATTTATTATTGATGAAAAGTAGGAAAAAGTCACCAGATTAATGAATAATGTGTTTTCAATGGATTCCATTAGAAGGGATATTATGGTGGGGCTATAGATGACGTGGAGAGGGAATAAGATTATATGAAGTGAGGATACTAATAAGTAAAGGTTCATGGAGGAGAGGGAATGGAAAATATAGGGATTAAGATTTAGAGGAGAAGTAATTGGAGACGAATGGATTGAAAGAGGTAGAGAGGCGGGAAGGGTGGAGGAGACTAAAACCACCATAATAAATAGAACACGAGATAAGAAATTTCATAGAGAAAAAATTATATTAAAAAAATCTTTAACTCCATTGATGAATCAGAAGATACTAAAATTAGGCATGACTGTATAATACTTATAGAATGAAAATGATTATTTGTATGATAGTTCAATATTCCATTATGATTATTTTTGTGTCCGGCCCATGTTGTACAAAAAAATCAATAAATTCTTTGACTATCACATACTAAATAATAATCATTTAGAGAATTAAATTATAAACATAAGTTATACTTTTTTAAACACCTTCTAATTCATTAAAAACGCCTTTTCATATATTTGAAACCAAAAAACGTTAAGATATGTGGTAAGATATAAATACATGATACAATACATTCAATTTTTAAGTTAAATTAATAAAGAACTAAAATGTACACAAGAGTTCCATCACCCTTTAATGTATTAAAAATACTTGTGAATCAATGAAATACAAACACATTTTAATCAATGTTTTCCATGATCCATGAAAATAAAATATATATATCTAAAACCTCCATAATAAATGGAACATGACAAAAAATAACATATAGAGAAAAAATGATGTAAAAATATATTTAACACCTTTGATGAATCATAATCCACTAAAACTAGGCGTGATTGAATAATAGTTACAGAATAATGTTTAGAATTAAGATGATAGTTCAACATTATGTTATTATTAGTTTAGCATACTTCTCATATTTCACAAAAAATCAACACATGTTTCGGTTGTCACAAAATAAATAAGAAACATTTAGATAGTTAAATGCTAAATTTAAGATACAGTTATTTATAAACACATTTTAATTCATTAAAAATAAATTTTTATTTAATTAAAACAAAAAAACATTAAGCTATAGGGAAGAATTTAAATATATCATACTATACATGCACATATTACGTTAATTTATTACAAAAATAAAACATATAACTCAGTTCAAACACCCTTTAATACAATAAAAAAACATGTGAATCATTGTAGTACAAACACATTTCAATCAATTTTTTTCATCACCCATAAAAATGATCATTAGAAATCTAAAACATTCATAACCAATGGAACATGAGATAAAGAATTTCATAGAGAATTTAAAAAAAAAAATATTTAACACTTTTGATGAAGTAGATGCTACTGAAATTAAACATTCTTATAAAGTCCCAAACTTTTATAAATATAATATATCTCTTCTTATAGTAAAGTCATAATTACATATAGTCACTCAAGGACCATAATAAAAACATTATAAATAAATTTATAATGAAATAATAAGTATTTCTAAATGTTAAGGAAATAATACCGATGAAATTGTAACTTGACCTTAAGAATAGAAATATGAGCCTTATGAATATTAAACTGGCCAAATAAATAGTATACTTACCCATGAATGTATAAATAAAATTTATAGCTATTATAAGTGAAAATAATATATAATTATATCAAAGTATATGTATGTAAATATTTGAAAAATTAATAATTAACTATTGGTATTTTTATAAGTCATAAATATTAGAAAATATTTTTATGATTATTTTAAAAACTTAAAAGAAAATATATTTTCTTAAAATTTATTCATAATTAAAATTTTATTTCTTATGATTTTAAGATAAGTGTATGATACCTTATGTAATTTTTCAATGTGTTATAAAATTAGTTATAATTTTAAAATCTATATTTTCCAAAAAATGATTATTTAAAATGAAAATAAAATTAATCATATTTTGAAAATTATTTTACTGAAATAAATTTAATTTTTTAATTGTACACATAATAAAATGTTTATGGTGATGTTTTGCGATTTTCTGGAAATACCTGAATTTTTTATGATTAGTCAAATATAATAATTTTCAATAACCGCTAAATACATTAACTTTTGAGTCATTGATGATGTAATGATGATGTAAGCATATTTATATTAAACCAAACTTCATTATTTTAATATATTTAGAGATAATCCTAAAAATATTTCTAGTCTTGATCCAAAATAATAAACTAATGGATATTATATTGAGAAAACATCCCTCTCCTCCACTATAAATACCACCCCTCACCCCCTCTTCTCCTCAAACCTCTCAAGATATTAGCGTTGACGAAATTCTTCCCAATACCCATCCCTATTCCCTCACACACTTCCAAAATAACTTGTTCTTATCAAAATACATGATCCTTTCCCTATAAAGGATCTCAATGAGGATAAATTCAAGAGGTAAATCCTCTATCCCTTTTATTTATATTCCTTCAATTTCATTTAATTTTTTATTCTCTCATCACCTCCCTTCATACAAATGGAATTATAACTCTAGTATGTTTTATATATTATAATTATATCAATTCAATTAATTATTCATCATTAAACTCCACCCTCTCTCTCTATCTTTTAATATAAAAATGTAATTGTTTTCCATCATGTTCCAATTTAACGATATCATGGGTGATGAACTTTAATTTTATTTTAACACATTAAAGAATGTTAATAAAACAATTTACTGTTTCAAAAAAGTTGGTAAAGTTTATTTTATAACTATAATTATGTTCTATAATTAAAATTGATACATAATACTAAATGATACAACAAAATGAGTTCATTTTGATTGAAAACCCACCAAAATTAACCTAAAATGATCATCATTAAATTTAATCTATGGATTCGTCATAATACCATATAAAAAATCATTAGAATATAATTTAAACTTTTGTAATATCATTTATAAAATATTATAAAAATTATGGATATTTATCCACATTTTACATGAACATCCATTCATGTATACAAGTGAATCAATTAGGAAAACTAAGAAAATGAATTCTACCAAACTATGAAATTGAAATCTATAACTCATATAAAGGCCCATAAATGGACATAATAAAACAATAATTAATAAAAAAATTATCAAAGGTTTTTTACTTGTAATTAATGAATCTAAGGTGATTATACATGACATTAACAAGACAAAATCTTTCAGACAAATGGTAAGGGGAATTCTCAAACCCAACTCTCTGCCTTTGGGTATTCCCTCTTTAACCATATTTTTAGTATATATATTCCTTAAATATATTTTCATTATAATTATATTACCTTTTATGTTATATACATATTTTCTAACTGAGTTTATGAAAAACACAATTATTTTTCAAAATAACTCTTCTTTAAAAAAAATAAACTTTTTTACTTCTCACGATTGTTTCTTCTTCACTCAAGAAAGATGATTATTATACAAGGTTTTTTTACCTATTTCATCAGGGTGAAAAATATTTATGAATGTGTTTTTTATTAAATAAAATTGTTCCTTTATAAAGGTTATTTTATGTCCAAGAGTGATATATGTTTAACGTGGCATGCATGATAATATAAATGTTATGATGTGACGGGTGTGACCAAAATTATATAGTGCTTCAATGCATTGGGTAATGTGATGTATATAATTATAAAAATGAAATATATTGGAATAAGATTCTATATTCTATCAAAACTATATGTTCTAGTATTCCGCTTAGACATTATATTTAATTTTTATGCATTTCCACAATCCATTCCATTATCTAATGCTTCCTCTCTTGAGTAAGATGATGATGTTATTATTATTATTACCCTGGGTTATATTGTTCTATTCTCTTATTAGTCTTATATATCACCCCTTGGTGATGTATATCCACATGTGACTACTTTTCCTAAGGATAATTCAAAGGATAATAAGAAGCTTGAGAATAATGAATTTTAAAAATCATTATGTTTTATTTTGTAAATGTTGTGAATGGTCCTAGTTTTCCTATGACACAAAACCTTTGGATCCTTGTTGTGTAATGATTTTATGTATTTTATCTTTAAAGTTATTTAATTGTAATGTTTGAAAAATTAGGGTTTTAATAGATGGTATAATATCATAGTTTTGTTAATTTTGGAATTAGTATTATAGAACCGAAGTGAAGATCCATATTATGAGACTAAGTATAATTAGGCACCCATGAAGATTTATTTTGAAAATGATAAACATTGGGATACCATAAGATATTATGTTATATTAAATGTAAAAAGGTACAAATTATTTATAACTTGTGGAATTATGTTTTCTTCCAACATTTTCTATTTTATAAAATGGTTGGATCCTAGAGAAAACAAGTCAACAACATGTTCGAGGGACAATGCAGTGATTTCCCAAAAAATCATCCCCAATGCTTTGGGAGGTGGAGTTCAAAGTTTCAATGTGATTCATACCCTATTTTCATAGGTTGTGAACAATAACCTGAATAATCTTGTACATTCTCCTTCTCTTAAGAGGGAGAAAATGGTTATAGAGTGTTTTATGAGGAAAAAAACTCAAACATTTAGTGGATCTTCTAATTCAATATTCGAGAAATAGTTGGTCAAATCAATATAGAATATATTTTTTTGTACTCCAAAATTTGGAGTTAGAGAAGGTGATTTTGGTCATCTACTATTTAAATGGGGAGACCGATCAATGGCAGGATTTGATTAAGAACACCAATTTGAACAATGAAATTGAAGAGATAGAGTTGTTATACTTTAATAAAAAAATTTAACAAGTATTTCCATTGAATGAGTCATAAAATATTGAGATAGAATTCATAGATCTAAAGAAAAAGAGAAGGAGAATATATCATGACCTATTAAGAAAATTACACAAGACTTTAGAGGTATGCTTCATGTTTTGTTATCAAAAATGATAAAAAAATTGATAGATTGTTTAGTATATTAATACCTCACCTTTTAAAGTCTCTGGAAACTAGTTACTTTGGGATTTATGAAGAAGTTGTTCAATGTTCTCTTAAAGTGGAGGCCGAGTTTGGAGAATGGTCCCATGGTAATGGTGATAAGATTTTGTTTTAGGCTAGAGGATCTCATGATAGAGGTGGAAGGAAAAATTAACCACCCACATGCCAAAAATTTAGGAAGAATCATCATGGGAACTACCTCAAAGGGACAAGGACATGCTTCAATTATGGGAGAGAATGCCAAAAAAATTATGAATTTCAAAAAATATGGGGATGCAAGAAAATGTGGTGGAGTAAAGGAGAGAACCACCCATTGTACAATTATACAACTGTAGATAGAAAGTATACTTTTCATGCTATTCCACTAAAACCTAGGTAACATAGGGTAATCACCATCTGCAACCTCCAAATCAAAAGGAGAAAGGAAATGATTATTCTATAATGACTACAAAAAGTGAGTAAGAAAATGAATTCCAATAAGGTATACTTCTTATTCACTCAAGAATGAAAAATGTAGTATTCAATTCTAATTCTATGCATTCCATTATATCATAAAAGTCTTCTAGAAATATTGAATTGTACACCCAAAACCATGTAGTAGATATATCCATAAAAATACCTAGTGGTGGAATAATCACATTCCTTGTGTTGGACTCTTCTTTTATTAGTATATGTGGGAAGATTCTTCCAAAATAATCCTATAAGACTTCTCTTGGTAGAATTCTATATTATAATGGGGATGGATTAGATCTTGTTATATAGTGCACACATCCAATTTCAGGAAAAGGGAATATCATTTCATATTCCGAACCATCCTATGCTCTTACACAAATTCTAGGAAGATCATGAATCTACTTTAAAAATACATAAACGATGTTGGTGTTGATTTACTAGGAATTATCATACCTTGCTCAAATTGTTGTGTCAAATTAATTTTACAACCTAAGGGAAATTTCCATCTTAAGGGAATAAAATTATTTATTTCATGAAGAGTTACTCAGACCTCCCCCATATCGTGAGGTAGAGATCTCAATAGAACTCATAATCTGAGCAAATACAGTCTCTAAGTATCCCTATAAGATGGATCCTGTCAAACTGGATGAGTTAAATAATCAATTGTTTGATCTTTTGGACAAAGGTATAATATGCCATAGTGCATCACAATGGTGTGCACCGGTTCTATTTTTTAAGAAGGATGAATCAATACTATTGTGTATCGATTATTGGGAACTCAACAAGACCAAAATAAAGAGAAATAATACTCTTCCAAGGATTAGGTACTTGTTCAATTAGTTTGGAGAAGCTTAGGACATCTCAAATGTGGATATTCATTCTTGATATCATCGAAATAAGGTGAATAAGGAAGATATTTAAAATACTACCATCCGTACAAGGTATGGGCACTAGGAGTTTTTGTTGATGCCCTTCAGACAAAATAATACCACATTAATCTTATTATATTGGATTAATAGAGTCTATAGACATTAACATAACAAATATTTGGTAGATTTCATCGATGATATACTCATATACACAAATATAAAGTAGTAACATGAAGAATATATAAGACTTGATCCATGAATTTAGGATGAATTTTGAATCTTCAAAGAATTCCCTCGATGTGCCACTGTCTACTCTGTTATTTTCAACTGTTGCTCCAACTTGGCCTCTAGATCCATTTCATTCTCCATCCTCGGCCCTCGACACACCTCCTCCTTTTTGGCCTCCACGTGCTCTATATTTCAAGGAGGTTTACATTAGGGATACTTTCCCCTTGAATGAATCGAGTGTCACATCAGAGGTACTTCAAGGATCCTTTTCTAGCTTCGACATATACTTTCTAAGTCTTGACATATCTGTTGTAGCTTTCTAGGAAGCCTCAGACCATCTTCAATGGACTCTAATTGATATATTTGGAATTTAAATGTTTCCTCCTCCACATTTTTAATGTTTTGTGAACTCGTGGAATTTGGCATCTCAAGAATGGGTTTCAATTCTCATTCGGAAAAGAATTTTCATTGTTCTTTCTTCTAAGGGAACAATACATGTCATATTGGTGCTTCGGTCTATATAGTTTTGGGATTTAGATATTTTCGTTGGTTCGATGGTAGATGGATGCCCATCTAGGACGAGATTCATCAAGGTCAGTGGTGTGGATATCACTACCCACTCTACTACATCCCTTAATGTCTCCTAGATTTCTCAGTGGAATTGGTAATACATTGGGTTATTTTCATTACTCCTATCAGAGGACTCTTCAACTATAATACCTAAGCAAAACTCTTTTTTTTTGCAGTTTTGGATTAATCATCTCCCCTTCCATCCACTTTTCTTTTCATTCTTTAAGGTATCCGAACCTCATCTAAAACTCTAGACTTCCCCTTTCCACTGTGGTTTTGTGGTAGCTGAAATCCCCAAGGATACTTGACCATTGAGTGTAGAAATTCCAGAAAGCCTAATCCTCATGATCAGTCAAATCCTTGCCACAGTTCTGAGGGACCTACCCCAGGTACGATAGCCTCTCAAACCTGATCTAAGGTGGATCCTTGTGATCGGGGGAAAATTGTGTTACATTAGTCTGATACTATGGACCTGGAAGATTCTTATTCCAACTATGTTCCTCCTATAGTTTTCCCAGATCCATAATTTCAAGCTCTAAATCCACTCAATTTTTACTTGGCTTGATCGACTCTCGGTCCTAACATTTTTTACTTCCTTCACAAGCTTTATAACATCTCAGAGATGTTATTAGTGCCTCATACCTCCCTACAATTAGCACGCCTTACCATTAAGGATTTGGATATGGGGTATTCAGCTGATAATCATTCCACCTTTATCAATCACATTCGCCCCCTCTATTTTAGACATGATTCTAGAGGTTACATTCCCTTTGTCCAACCCCCTTCCACTCTTAAGTCTTTGGTATCTAAAAAATGATCATCTACTCCTCAACTTCACTATATATCGAGTGGTGTTCAGAAAAGATCTTAGTATTAGTCTAAGTACAAGTATAAATTTAGGTCTATTATAATTTTTTAGCATCAAGAGTTTGGGGCCAGTGCTGAAAAATTTTCCATTGATGATTAACATCCTTCTATTGAATGCCTGAGGTTTGGGCTCTCGGGTATAGTCATATTTTATTTCTAATGAGTTTCAACTTCACTCAATTTCATAGGTTGTATTTTTTGAACCCAAGATGGTCTCTCCAAAGATCATGGTCATTCCACAATATATTATGTCTTATATGTTTCATAATGGCCTCTTATATAACTATCAGAAATGGATTTGTTTTTGAAATAAGGTGTTTTTGTTAAATTTATTTCTTCATCGGACAAAACCATCAACCTAAATATTTTTGTGGGATATAATATGTTATTTATTTATACTATTTATGCGAAATGTGAGGCACATTATTGAGAGTCCGTTTCAAATTACTTGATCACTGTTAACCTAGAAGATGCTCATTGGTTGGTTGGAGGGAATTTCAACATTATAGCCACCCCCGAAGAGAAAAATGATTGTGGTACCTTTATATTGAATTAAAGTCAGTGTAGAGAAACAAAGAATGAATTACATGGACATTACATTACTTTTGAAGAATACTTAATACATGACAAAAAAAGATGCAAAAAGATCGTATTAGTTTAGTGTCTTTGGAAACTCGGAACATATTATTCGAATCATGGTGAAAGTTCTTCAACATCTCCCATAAATATCTTCCCATTTTGGTTTTCTTACCTAAAACCTTTCTTTATATCCTGGGGAAAATAAAACATTAAAAGGGTGAGCTCAAATGCTCAGTAAGGGTAATCATAGAGAACATAATACAATCCATTAACATTTGAATGCAAAAACTTGAACATAAAATCTAAACACCAAAATCATGAGAAAAGACATAAATCATGGAAGTATGTAAGGCATATATCATAAAGGAACATCAATCATGATACAATAGCATGGGAATAAAACATGTGCTTGTGGAAACCATTAATTACGTGATATTATTTCCAAAGTAGCCAAGGCATTACTCCCAAGACCATCTTAGTGGACAAAGTCCCTTTCTGAATCTAGTTCACTCCTCGTTACAGTCCTATAACACTGAATCAGATTAACTTATTGTTCCATCCATGTTTATCTCATGAGATATAAATCTTGACCCAATTTATTGGAGGGAGATATAGGTCCCACCCATATCATAATGAAATCATTCTTACGTGTGCCACAACATAAACATAAATAATTCATCATAACCCAAAGAATAAAATGGGTTTCATAAACATCATCCCATCATAACATAATCCATATAATACAAATGGATATAATTTCATCATAAGAAGAATAAAACCATATATATAATAGATACTTTATACTTGAAACATAATCATACTAAATAATGTCATCATATATGGAAAATAGTTTTGATAAAACACTTGAAATGAATTCTTGAGGAAAATATCCTTTCTTTTTCAAAATCATTTTCTTTTCACAAAATTCCATGCAATTTTAAAAGAAAGGGATTTTGTTGAAAATAATCATGAAATATTGTGGAGGAAGCTTCATGAAAATGAGGCTTTATGAAAACATAAATATTCATTCATGTCGTATAATTTAAAAGAACATACTCCTCATACTTTTGTCAGAAAATTCGAAAAGTTCCTCTTATGGCAAACAAAAGAAATATTCCTTTCATAACATGTGGTAAAAGTAAAAAATGGGTAAAAAGGAATTTAAACATACATAAAAACACTTTTATAAAACATGGACGTGGATGATAACAATAACCCCAGTAAATATTTACGAATTAACAATCTCGGATAAGAACGAGATTGGAATAATTATTCCTTACCTTATGTCTGATATGCTTCGTATGTATCTGAACCTACTGTATAATGATTTAAATAATGTTATTTACTTATTACAGAATCATATTCATTGTTATGATATCATATATGGTTCACTTATGACTTTATATTACCCATTCTTTTGTAAATTCCTTGTTAAAACAACATTTTGTGTAAAATCGTTTCATCTATCGTATGGGTTTCGACTTTTTGTTCTTGATATTATTACTTATATCCTGATTTACGTAATTCTAGAATGTAAAAAATGATTTATATATAATATATATTCAGCATATACATATATATATATATATATGATAGATCGATAAATGGAATGAAATACATCGTTCATGGAGACGGTAGGCCGTACGTACGCATGAACGCTATTTTCGTTTCCTTATTGAATTGAATAGAATTAAGTAGATGACATAAATATATATATATTTATAAATCCAGTATCATTATTATGTCATATATTTCTTTATTATTCATTATATATACTTTATAATCATTCATTAATTGTTAACATGGAGAATGAGTCTCATTGCGTCGTGGAGACGGTAGTCCGTACGTACTCACGAGCAAGGATATCATTCCCATGATCGTGGAATTGTATTGAAGTGTATGTATTATATTTCAGAGTAAATATAACTTTACAATAATCATATATATTTATTCTTTACATCATATATAGTTATTCTTTAAATCATTATAACATGTGTTAGGGTAATAATAATATCATTTTTACCTTTAATTGCCCTATTTACTTTTAACCGTGGTAAATAAAAGTAAAAAGTTACTATTCACCAAAAATTATTTTTATCTTATTGATCCACATTTTACTCCTTGATATTAACCATGTTTCTCAGATTTTTGAAATTCCACTCACAAAAGTGGTAAAATTAAGTTTTATGTAAATTTTCAAATTCTCCTAGGAGGTGGGTAAAAGACGGTGAAAAGTTCAATTAAATTGTTATATATCTAAACATATTATAAAATGAATCCAATGAATTGCATTGAACTTATATAGGTATTATGTATCAAATTTTACCTAAAATAAATTTAAATAAAATAAATAAATATTTAAATAAAAAGTCGGTTTTTAAATAGTAACCAAGTGCTTTCACTATTCATCAAAAATTGAATTTTTTAAAAAAAATACCAAAAATTCACCCTAGGCTAATTTCAATATTCCAAATCCAAAAATTAAGTCCATTTTGAAAGATAAAATTTATAAAATTTCAAAAAGTGGGTATTACTATTCATAACGGCTAGTTCATAATAATATTATAATAATTTCTCGTTTAGTGAAACTCAGTATTGCGTACAACACACGCTATCAAGGAAGGTTGCTCTGGCGTGCAACACAAGCCCAGGACAGTGTTTTCATATACTGTAATCTAATACGGTGTCACGTATAGTGCAAGATAATCTTGGTGTAGTGCATATTAGAAGACATCAAAGAAATTAAAATGAATATATCTCATAAATTCTCGGGGTGTTACATTCTACCCCCCTTAAAATGAATTTCTCCCTCGAAATTCGTCGGTGTTATAAATCATTTACTACTTGAAATTTTCTTTCATATAAACCTACATTGTTAAAAAGAATTCCAAAACATAATATTAAAAACTAAAGTATGAAACGTAATGGTTACCCAAATTAACTCATCACTGGGTTTCCACATAGGAGAACATAGGTGAAAATATGGATATGGAAGAGAAATATAATCATCATGTTCTGATGGAGAGTGGTAGAAAACATGGCTATGAAAAATCCAGCAATCACAAAGCCATAATTTTGTGATGATATAAGGTACAATCTGATTCATCGGATATAAGGGCACTATGACAACATTTTTTGTTTTCAAGATCACTTCCCTAAAGTTGAAGAATTTGAATTAGAAGAAATACTTAATTTATTTCAGTATAATATCACTGTTGTTCGTTTCATGAACAATTTCCACTTGATTTCTTAAATAAATGAAGTATAATTTTTCATTCATGTAGTGTTTTCAGATCATGTTATAGAATGATGGGTCATTCCATGTGTCTCAAACAAAACGTTAGAAAAAGTTATCAAATATACATAAGTCTATCTATGGTGAGGTTAATCGTATATGATTCCAAAAATGGACTTATACTTCATCTATCATACCACTTAATAAAATAAAACTAAATTATACTAACCAGGGACATCCTGTAGCCCAGTGGTAGGCGATAAAGTCCTGTCGCGCTTCGGTTGTGGGTTCGATTCCCTCATCTTTGTCTGAAGTGACCGATTGTCGGTCGTCCTGGAGTTTGTCCCTTTTTCTAAATCTATATTATTATAACATTCCAGAAATAATATATAAAAATCGTTCTACCCTTAAATAATACTATCTTATGTCCAACATAATTCATTCCAATCATTAGGCTTATCCAACATACATCTGTCCAATAATATGATTACTGGAGAGGTCATATACCAAGCATGTGAATACCATCATTTATCTCCCATATATCATAAGATATATCTTGTGGGTCATATTCCAAACATGTGAATACCTTAATCATGTATTCTATTGAAACATGAATTACCATAGAACCTTAGAGAAAACATGAATGCTCTCAAAAGTTAACTCATTCCACATACCAAAATCCCAAATTTCTATATACTCAAACCATGATATCACTTTGTCCTTATATGAGTCATGAGCTCATGAATACTATCAAAATTTTATTTTCTATTTATCCCTTAATTATGAGCATATCATATTCCTTCCAAAAATATCTGAATAACTATTCATGGTTACCAGTACCATTTAACATATACATTCAAATAAATTAGGAAAAACAATAGTGTAACAATCCTTAGATGTTTCATTATTCCATAGTACCATTAAATTACCTATACAACATAACTATTGATAAATATACAATCATTTCACTACCTTCTTAACCCATTGACCAAGCTTTAATACTTCTTTCATCACGTATATCATTTGTAGTCTCCTCATCATCATCCACAAAAATACTACCCAAATGACTATGCTGATTCTCTTCCTGTGATTTTCCCTTAGGGAATTGGTTTTCATAATTACAATGCATTCCACATTTAAAACATTTAATCATTGTTGATGTCATGGAAATACCAGTATCCTTCTCCATGGTGTTAACTGAACCTTTTCCATTGCACATACTGGATTTGTGTCCTTCTTTTCCGCACCCAAAGCATATTCTAGTTCCTTTGAAAAATTCTCCTTGATGCCTCTTCCCACATGATTTACATGAGAGAAATTGAACTTTATTTCCTCTATGATCATCGTGAAACTCCATCTTTCTCTTATTAGCTGAGTCGGGAAACTTACTAAAGTTGAGATTATTGATCATATTATGAGATTGATGATTAGGCATAATAACGATGTTTGGACTTCAAAATCCCGTTTCATTTGGTTTCTCAGTAAGAATATTATTCCATTAAACATCATATCCTCATTTATCATGAATCTTCCTGTTTCCAGCCATTTTCTATAACCCAAAAAGAATACTATGAGAGGAAAAGATCATGGTAGGGAAAAAACATAATAAAGGGGGAGTACCATCAATATATAACATCTTAGGTTAATTTCTATGATCGTTACCATAGTTCTAGGACTATAACCGATACGTATACTTATCTGAGGGACATCCCTAGACATACCTTAGAAATATCTCTAGGGATTTCACCAAAGTTTTAGCATCCTAGTTTCCAAAGGTTAACTAAACCTTCGCTCTGATACCAACTGTAGAGACCCAAATCCTAACATACATGGAAATTACATTAATTTTGCGGAATACTTAATACATGACAAAAAACAGATGCCCAAATATCGTAGTAGTTTAGTGTCTTTCGAAACTCGAAACGTAATCTTCTAATCATGGTTAAAGATCTTCAACATCTCCTATAATGATCTTCCCCTTATGGTTTTCTTACCTAAAACCTTTCTTTATATCCTAGGGAAAATAAAACCTTAAAAGGGCGAGCTCAAATGCTCAGTAAGGGTAAACATAGAGAACATAAAACAATCCATAAATATTTGAATGCAAAAAGATGAACATAAAATATAAACATCAAAATCTTGAGCAAAGACACAAAGGAACATCAATCATGATAAAATAGCATGGGAATAAAACATGTGATTGTGGCAACCATTAAGCACATGATATGATTTCTATAGTACCCAAGGAATTTCTTCAAAGACCATCTTAGTGGACAAAGTCCCTTTCTGAATCGAGTTCACTCCCTATTCTAGTCCTGTATCACTGAACCAGATTAACTTACCATTCCAACCATGTTTATCTCCTGAGATATAAATATTTACCCAATTAATTGGAGGGATATATAGGTCCCATCCATCTTATAAAGAAATCATTTTTATATGTTCCACAACATAAACATAAATCATTCATCATAACCCAAAGAATAAAATGGGTTTCATAAACATCATCCCATCATAACATAATCCATATAATACAAATGGATATAATTTAATCATAAGAAGAATCAAACCATGTAAATAATAGATACTTTATACTTGGAACATAATCATACTAAATAATGTCAGCTTAGATGGAAAATAGTTTTGATAAAACACTTGAAATGAATTCTTGGGGAAAATATCCTTTCTTTTTCAACATTATTTTCTTTTCACAAAATGCCATGAAATTTTAAAAGAAAAGGATTTTGTTGAAAATAATCATGAAATCTTGTGGAGGAGTTTTCCTGAAAATTAGGATTTATGAAACCATAAAAATTTGTTCATGTCGTATAAGTTAAAAAAACATTCTCCTAGTAATTTTGTCGGAAAATTCAAAAAGTTCCTCATATGGTAAACAAAAGAAATATTCCTTTAATAAAATGTGGTAAAAGTAAAAAATGGGTAAAAAGGAATTTAAACATACTTAAAAATACTTTTAGAAAACATGGACATGGATGATAACAATAACCCCAATAAATACTTACGAATAAACAATCTCGGATAATAATGAGATTGGAATAATTATCCCTTACCTTATGTCTGATATTCTTAGTATGTGTCCGAACCTCATGTATAATGATTTAAATAATGTCATTTACTTATTAAAGAATCATATTCATTGTTATGATATCATATATGGTTCACTTATGACTTTATATTACCCGTTCTTTTGTAAATTCCATTTTAAGGCAACATTTTGTGTAAAATCGTTTCATTTATCGTACGTGTTTCAACTTGTTGTTCTTGATATTTTTACTTATATCCTGATTTACTTAATTCAAGAATGTAAAACATGATTTATATATAATATATATTCGGCATATACATATATATATATGATAGATAGATAAATGGAATGAAATACACCATTCATGGAGACGGTAGGCCGTACGTACGCATGAACGCTATTTCTGATTACTTATTGAATTGAATGGAATTAATTAGATGATATATATATATATATATATATCCATTATCATTATTATCTCATATATTTCATTATTATTCATTATATATACTTTATAATCATTGATGAATAGTCAACATGGAGAATGAATCTCATCGAGTCGTGTAGATGGTAGTCCGTACGTACGCACGAGCGATGATATCATTCCCATGATCGTGGGATTTATTGAAGTGTATGTATAATATTTCAGAATAAATATCACCTTAAAATAATCATATATAGTTATTCTTTACCCCATTATAACCATCCAAGTAAGTTGGTGGTGAAAAACAGATTACACCACGGCATGGAGACGGTATTCCGTACGTACGCACGTGCGGTGATGTCATTTTCCATAGGATGGATAGAAGGTGAAATAGGGTTGTTTCATATTTATAATAATGTATCAGTACATTATTGATACTGATGTTATTACTTCATAATGAAACAACTAAAGAATAGGAACTAGAAGAATAAATAAATTTGAAAGAATTAGTAACGAACATTACCTCTTCTTTGAAGCGCCTCTTCTTATCCATATCTTAGGGCACTAAAGATGGTATTTCGAGAAGACCAGAACCCTAGGATGTTTATAAGGAAGTGGATAAGATAAATGTTCAGGGGTTGGCCGAGCTTGAAGGCTCAATGTGGTGTGAGGAGGAGAGGGAGGAGGTTCCCTTTTATAAGGGAGGAGAGGGTAACCTTAGGAAAAACATAAGATATTATTTTATTGTAAAGTCATATTCGGTTTTTAATAGCTCCAAATTCATTTATTTAGAAGCTAAGGTAGGTATGGGTCGAAAGCCTCTCAACTAATAGATTTTGGACAAGTTTAGGTTACTATTTTAACCTTATCATTTAGATTTAACTATAAGTTAAATAATTTAACTTTTACCGTGTCTTCTTGTTTTCTTACACTACATGGTTAATAAACATACTATAACAAGAAAAACGATCCCGAAGTGGTTCATTATTAATATATATAACCTTATATATGTCATTTGGCCGAACCTTAGATTTGTAAGAATAAAATAACAATTAATAATATAATATTTGTTTTAAAAACTATTTTATGACAATTTTGACACTATTTGGTAATAGATTTTTGTGAAACTCATAACAGCATGATTAGTTCAGACAAAGTTAATTAAATCAAGAATAACATGTCATTAAACCTATAAAATTTTGGGAATTAATAAAATGTTTCAAATTAAATTTATTTTGGGTATTTATAATATCAATTATTTTAATATTTCATTATTTAGGTAATTACTGAATCACCATTATGTTATAAATAAATTAAATTATTTAATGTCTAAAAATTATAAATAAAATAACATTAGGTATGAAATATTTTTATCTTTCTAATTAATATTTATAGACTAATTTATCTTATGTATAACCCTATATTAAAAACTTTTTAGTTATTAAACTTTTATTTTAAATATTTAACTTTTTTTTAAATAAAATAATAATAAACATCCTAATCTAATCTATGTGGACCTAAATGGTAATATGATATTCCTAAGTTTGTTTTTGGTCGAATTATACTTATCCAATAGATTTATAACATGTGTTCGGGCAATAATAATTTCATTTTTACCCTTAATTACCTTATTTACTTTTAACTGTGGTAAACAAAATTAAAAAGTTACTATTCACCAATAATTATTTTTATCTTATTCAACCACATTTTACTCCTTGATGTTAACTGTGTCTCTCATATTTTGAAAATTCCACTCACAGAAGTTGTAAAATTATTTTTTATGTAAATTTTCAAATTCTCCTAGGAGGTGGGTAAAAGACGATGAAAAGTTCAATAAAATTTTTATATATCTAAAATTATTATAAAATGACTCCAATGAATTACATTGAACTTATAAAGTTATTATGTATCAATTTTTACCTAAAATAAATTTAAATAAAACAAATAATTATTTAAATAAAAACTCGGTTTTTAAATAGTAACCCAGTGTTTTCACTATTCATCAAAAATTGAAAGTTTTCAAAAAAATACCAAAAATTTTCCCTATGCTAATTTCGATATTCCGAATCCAAAAATGAAGTCCATTTTGGAAGATAAAATTTAAAAAATTTCAAAAATTGGGTATTACTATTCATAATGGCTAGTTCATTATAATATTATAATAAAATCTCGTTAAGTGAAACTTGGTATTACGTACAACAGACGCTATCAAGGAAGGTTTTTATGGCATGAAACACAAGCCTAGAATAGTGTTTATGTATACTGTAAGCTAATACGGTGTCTCGTATAGTTAAAGCTAATCTTGGTGTAGCGTACAATAGAAGACATCAGTGAAATTAAAAAGAATATATCTCATAAAATCTCGGGGTGTTACAGTTAGGCATTTGTCTCGTACATGTCATCAAACAGTCATCTAAATGTAGGTTTCTCAGATGATACTTTAATGTGGAAAAACCAAAAATATGGGGTTCATCATTAGTGGATCTATCTTGATTGATTCCTCGTTAACAAATTAGTTTTATCAGACTTTCCTAACATTAATGTCGTCCATTTGGTTTGGGGATTATTTGATCACTCTCATCTCCGAATTTCCTTGAAGGATATAAGTAGTAATGGGTAATTTATATAAATTTCTTCTGCATGGTTTGAATGTCCTACCTCATTGTATATTTTAATGTGTACCTAGTATATTGTTGTTAATGATAACCTTTGGATTTAAATTCATAACAACTTGGGGCTTCTAAAATACCTTCTTCAATCTTGGGTCAAGTGCCTTCCTCTTTGTGATCTGTAAATTGGGGATATCAACAGATATATCCAGATGCTGGAGGCAAGTTTGGAGGCTATGTAAGATGTTTAGGTGTTTGTGGATCTTTTATATAAAAATGACAATCTGGCTGATCTATTGATGACATAGGAATTTTTTCTCTTGAGAAATCTCGTGTATAGTGGCTAAAGGAAGGATATATAAACAATAGGTATTTTCAAATGTTTATTAAAGAATTTTTTTTTCTTATACATGAATATACTTTTGGATGATGGATATTATGCTAATGATATAGATATTATAGGAAGTATGATGATCTCTCAATTTAAATATTTACAGGGAGATTCTAACCCGCCTATGATAGTTGGTTATCCTAGCAGTTCTCTTGATTTGTTTGACGGTATCTCTGGTCTAGTCTCTGGAGTTGTTAATGAGAAGTTGATGGACACCCCTAATGAAGATAAATTTCATAGTTCTCTTTGGTCCTAAAACCTAGACAGTGCTCTCATTCCGGGTTCTTTTCCATCATAATGTTACATGACTACTTGGGACACTTTCAAGAGGAGCTTGATTAGCGCAATGCAATACTATTTTTATGGTGGTATCCATCCTCACATGGCCGATAATACTAAACATGTCCTAGTACCTAAGGACAACGATCCCCAATATTTATACCAATATTTTCCCATTAGACTATGTAATGTATCGTACAAAGTCTTAGTAGACATTCATAACTCAAGGATTGTTCCCTTTCTCCAAATATGGGTGGATGAGGAGAAATATAGTTTTGTGAAGGGAAAATCTATCTAAGAAGTAATTTCCCTGGAGAAGGATGTGATAAGTGAAATAAATCTAAAGGCCTTTGGTAGAAATGTGTCAATAAAGTAAGATATGATCAAATCCTAGGATATCGTTGAATGTAATTTTATCATAATGGTCCTTTCTAGCATGGGTTTCTCAGTTTGGGTGATTGCTTCGCTCTTCCATTTCTTCAGCTCTTCTTGGATAGATATTTCATTTATGGGAAAGAAATTTGGTTTTTTCAAAACTGTTACTAGATTATGGAAAGAGGACCCCTTTTCCACGTATCTCTTCATCACGGCTCAAGATGTTCAGAGTTGTTATGGTATTTTTTATAATGCTTTGGGAAAAAAATATTCCCTATCGTAATAAGCAGATGAATGGGGACATTTCTCATCTCATGTATGCAAATGACACCATCCATTTTGTTAATGGGAGTATAATATCCATTCAGGGGTTTCATTATGATTTAGAGGTTTACTTTTCTTAGAGAGGACAAGTTTTCAATCAAGCGAAAAGTAACTTCTTTGTCCCTAATAAATTCTTGGTGAGAAGTGTAAGATATCTAGAAGATATCATCAGAATGAAAAAGATGGTTATTTTCACAACGATTACTTGGGTTCTTTATTTTCCCCTAATACTCTTCTCCTCAGATATTTAAATATGGTCATAGATAAAATTTTGGTGTGTATTCTTAATTGAAAAAACATTCTCTTGTCATTTGGTGGAAGAGTTAACTTTCTCTCTTCGGTGCTCTCATAAATCCCTACGCACATCCTGTCTAACCTGAGGATTCCTAAAAATTTTGATATCTAATATTGTGGGTAATTTTTTAACATCCCTTTAGGATTTTCATTTACACAGAAAATGACATTGGGATTCATGGAGAAATATTGAAAAGCCAGTTCAAGATGGAGGTATTAACATAAGGAGTATATCTCTTAATATGAAGGGTATTTATGCCAAACTAACATGGAAGATGAATCAGGGAAGGTATTTGTGGGGAAAACATATGGTTAACACATATGTCTTGGAATTTAACATTTCAAGGCATAAACCGTATCGTATTTAGGGGTTTATCTATTCTCTCTTACCTGGTCTACAACAACACTCCTGATGGATTATTGGAAAGGGTGATATAAGTTTCTCATTTCAAAATTTCTCAATGAAATTCCTCTAGTTTCTTTGATTTCCAAATCCATCTATATGCTTCAGGGATGATTCTTCCAATCCCACTCAAATTCATTCTATCTTGGATGATGACTAGATGGATCACTTTGATAATATTGTGATGACCAGTGACCCCACAAAATGTGTCCTCATAGGCTATTTAGTTGGGTCCTTATCTCTCAAATATTTCATTAATATAAAACCATCATGTGTTCCAAAGGAATGTTTGGGTGAAATTTTATGGTTCAATGAGAATAGAATGACATTCATCTTCCTAGTGTTGTGGGTTCGGCACAATTCCTTACCTTATGATGTTAATGTTCATCGTCAGAGATTTAGCCATACCTCCAGGTGTCTATGTTGTTGGGAGCTGTCATCGAAGTCTATAGAGTATATGTTATTCAACAGTTAGGGATAAAAGATTATTTGGAGTTATTTTAGGTTGTTAAGATGTTGGTATAATCATTCCCTCTCCACTCAGTCTTCCTTCCAATGTTAGTTTCAGAATACCACTCGATCCTATGTAGAGAGAATGGCTTGTGATGTTATTCTCACCACTGGTTTCTCGATACTTTATTCTTATTTGAAATGATAACCACCATCATTATATTGTATTCTCTTCCATAGTTATCATATCTAAAACTCATAACCTTATTATTGATCTCAGAAGCCTATGTAAGTAGGTGTCCAATTCTCCCTCCATCATTCCTCTATTCCCATCACATTCCAACCTCACCACTATTCCTTTTACTTAGGGATATTGGATAAGATGGATAACTTTTACCTTTGGGAAAAACATAATAAATATTGATTTTACGATTTGATTAACATGCATGGTGGTGGTGTTATCAGAGATACCAGATTCTCAGTTGTGGTTACATTCTCTGCCTTCTATTGGAGAAACTATTATATCCAAGTAGAAGCTTGTCCCTTACTAACAGGCCTACTCATTTTTAACTAGTAGAGGATTCCTTTTATCAAGGATTGAAATAGATTATTTATCAGTCTACAATTCCTTCTTAGGTAAATGTTCTATCTTTTGGCACATTGTATATTGAGTCAAGTGATGCAAGAGCCTTATGAATTATCAGTTGCCCAACCTTTATAACTAGAATTAGGGCAATATGATGGCTGATATTTTCACATCCAGTGCATCCCAAAATGATAATATAATTATTTTTTCCATTTTTAATCATATCCTATGCTCTTCCCATTTTTATGGATGTTTCTCTTGGATTGAATTTCATTATACCCCTTTAAAAAAAATTAATGCAGGGTTTTGAGCCACTTTTCCATTAATAAATAAAATTTTCTTTTTTTGGTCGAAAATCATCTAAGGACTATGCTAGTGATATTAAGGAAGAAGAAGTTTTAAACCAAGTTCAATAAGTGTGAACATTGAAATAATAAAGTCACATTCTTGGGACATTTTATCACAAGTGATGGAATTTCTATGGACCTTTTAAAAACAAAGCCAATAGAGGAATGACCCAAAACCTCTAGAGTCATAGAAATCTATAGTGTTTTGGGATTTTTTGGGCACTATCGATGTTTTCTTTTGAAATTTATCATGATATTAAACTCCATTTACTATTTTAATAGGGAAATGGGTAATGTATATATATATGTAAGGATGTGAGGAAATCTTCAAGGAGCTAAAGATAATGTCGATCATTGCACCTATACTCACATTACCAAAATACGGAGAATTGTTTTGATATAAAGTGATTCGTTTGTTAATGTAATGGTTAGTTTACTCAAGAAAAATGATAATTTTATAGCCTAAGACTCATTTTAGTTGAATATCAATGAGTAGAACTACCCATCGCATGATCTGAAGCTAGCAGTGGTGGTTTTTTCCCTGAAAATCTGGTGGCACTACCTCTAAGGTGACAAGTGTGACATATAAACAGATCAAAAAGTTCCTAAAGTATATATTCACAAAACAAATGTTTAACATTTGTAAAATTATATGTTAATAGATAATCAAATACTATTATTGTTATATTCACTATCACCCCAACATGGAAAATAATATAGATGATGCTCTTAGAAGAAAATAACCTCCTACATTATCCATGTTGCGGATTGAGAAAGACCTTATTTTCATTGATATAAAAAAGGATGGATTTAGAAATCATAATGGTAGGTAATATATCCTACCCTTCCAAAATCATTTCCCAATCATCTATCTAAGCGAATATTAAAAGGTAGAAACGGATGATATGGAGTTACAATAGAAGGTGAATATTGTAAAGGAACAGAAACTTCAAGAGTTCCATACTAATGAAGATGGTGTGATTAGGTTTTTAATGAAGCTCTCTGTTACCTAATCACTTATTATAAGGAAGGATCTTTTGTATAATTCACATATCTCATCTTTCATTATCCATCCTGGGAGTACCAAGATGTACCGTGATCTCTAAGACCATATTTAGTAGGACAAAATGAAGAAGAAGATTACAGAGTATATCTCAAGGTGCTTGATAGGTTATAAAGTCAAATCTAAGAAAAATATTCCAAGGGGATGATGAAACCATAAATCATACCCATGTTGAAATGGTATAATGTCGCTATGGACTTTTTCACGGGTCTCCGAAAGATATCCATAGAAAAAATGCAATATGTGTTTTGGTGTACCGACTCCCCAAGCCTACCAAAATTATCGATATTTGGTAAGATATCTCTATTTAACAACTTTCTAAGATAAATGAGAAGAATTTTTTGATATTCCATAGAGTTCCAATATAGATTTTCTCTGATTTTGATCCCATGTTCACCTGTAAATTTTGGAGGAGCCTTCATTACTCTTTGAGTATTGAATTAAATTTCAATATGACCTGTCACCCCCAAATTTATGGGAAGTATGAAAGGAATATTTAGATTCTTGAAGATATTCTAAGAGCCTACTATTTAGAATCTAAATGTTGATGGGATCAAAATATCCTGTTAGTTGAGTTCTCAAAAACAAATAGCTTCCACTTGAGTATTCATATGAATTTATATGAAGCTCTGTATTGAAAGAAATTTTGAACTCCAACCTTTTGGGATAAAGATGAAGAAAGAAAGATACTTGGACCAAATATTGTGTAAGAGATGATAAATAATGTTTGATCCATCTATAGAAATATGAAACCTTCTCTAATTCAGAAAAATATCTACAGTGATAGTCATCAAAGGGACTTGGAGTTTGATGTTGGAGATAAAGTCTTCCATAGAATATCACTATGGAGGAGAGTCATGTGGTTTAGAAATAAAGAAAATATAATCCTAAGGTATATTGGTCCCTTTAAGATCATTGATCAAATAGGATCTATGGCCAATAGACATTCACTTCTACTGAATATGTTCAACTTCGTGATTTGGTCCACATATCACTCTGGATGAAGTACGTACTAGATCATCACATGTATTGAACTTAGACATGGTATAGCTAGAAGATGATCTATCTTATGATGTGTGGATAATAGAGATTCTGGATAAGAGAAATAATGTTCTACACCCCAAAATAACCCACGTTGTCAATGTGTTGTGCATGAACCATAAATATAAGGAAACTACTTAGGAACCAGAGGAGGCGATGAAGAAGAAGTACCCTCACCTACTTATGTAAAATGAATTTTTGAAGAAGAAATTTCCAAATGGGGGAAGAATGTAACAACCCAAACTATTATCAATAGGATATCACCCTTCTTATATTAATGTCATAATCACATATAATCACTTATAAACCATGATAAAAACTATGTAAACAAATAATTAATTAAATAAGAAGTATTTCTAAAAGTTATGTATCCAATAATGATGACATAATAACATGACCTTAAAAATAGTAATATGACACTTATGAATGGTAAACTTGAAAAATAATTATAATGCTCACCCACAAATGTATAAATAATTGGGTAGTATATGGAATAAAAATTTTGAGGAGGTAGGGGTGGAGACCGCAGCGAGGAGGGAACGTCATTGAAATCAATGGGCTAATCCGACGTGCATGGAAAAATTCCCATCTATAGTACATATAATATAATAAATAGACAAGTAAATGATATAAAACATAAATATTAAATGGAATAAATATATATAAGAAAATAAAAATAAAAATGAACTTACTATGTAATGTAATTGGTGATAAGGGAATGTGTCTTTAATGTGGAAATTTACAGTTTTCATATGAAAATCTATCCACTAAAATAATCTATAGTAAAAAATTTGAATGTGAAAAATATGATATGGTATATATACCTCCTAGAAAATAATTGAAATAATAAAATGAATAACATGAAATATTATATTATAGTATAAATGTTTTATATGATAACATGCATGACCATCATCTCACTTTTTTAACCTCTTTAATTTCCTTCTGAATTTGGCCTCTTTAGAATAATCATGGTAGTTTCAACTAAGATGTGAAATATCATTGATTATTCTATAATAAGTGAAATATGTAAATTCTTGAAGCTAAAAATAATATGTAATTTTTTATGGGAGTGTATATATACAATGTAAGAAAAATTCCTGAAATAAATTAAATTATTACAATAGTTTTTTTGAAATGGAAAGTGCCTATAAGTTGGATATCACCATGTTGGAAACTTATTTATGGAAGATATGAACTAAGTGTTGTAGCTTTATTGTATATGTATATTATAGGAAATACAAAACAGAAAAAGATGATAGAAAATTCCTGAAACCATTTTTTAGTAGTATCCTATAGGTTGTAGTGTTAAGAAGTTTAATTCAATAGTTATATTTAGGATTTTAAACATATATGTTACTACAAAAAAATAAACATGAAATAAAATAATTTTTTTTACAAATAACTAATTATTAAAAATCATAATGATACTGAATATTGAAACTAAGATAACCATCTGAAAAAATGAAGGCTTAAAAATCAATTTAAGGCTTGACTGGATTTGATGAAATCCAAATAACACTATAGATTCATGTAATTTTAATATATAAAAAATATTAAAAATATATAGTACACGAATATTTATTAAATGTTACATAATTGTTTTTTAAAATATATGGTTATAAATTCATAAGGTTTTTGTGTCATGATGGGGACGGAAGCAGAACACATACAGATTACAACACATGGAATATCGCTAGTCCCTGAATTACTGTAATCCTCTATGAGATGTGATACCATGAGTTGAATGATAGCATGCTAAAATAGGGTTAAAAATAATTAAATATTCTAACATCACAAACCTCTCCAGTTTTGAATAACAACAATCGTCTTTGAATGGTTGAAATCAGTAGTCTCTAGATAAGGTATGGAATGGCTAACATACGGAAATCAAATATCAACAGTTTGTAATTGGAAATGGAAGAAACATTATGCGAAGAAAAGGAGAACGCAATGGGAATATGCAAAAGGTGAAAAGATTGGGCTCATGGATATATGTTTAATGAGGATGATAAATAATAGATAATACCATGGGTTGAATTAATAATGGAGTAATATATAGAAGTCAGTGGATGGGTTTGATTAGAAGGAGAGGATAATGATAGTGTAGGTTAGAAATTTGAGAGTTGGAGAGAAAAGGATGACTGAATTTGATGGGAGGGAAAATAGGGATGGAGGACGAGGAAGAGGTGGAGACCGAGGTAGAGGATTAGAAAAAAGTGGAGTATTTGAAGGTGATATATATGGAGGTGGTGGTGGATGTGAATTCGAGGTCCAAGGTAGTGGTAGAGGAGAGGACCGAGATTGAGGCAGAGGAAGAGGTGAGGACCAAGGCGAATGAGGAGATGAAGGTAGAATAGATGTATTTGGGGGAGAATAGTTTGGAGGAGAAGTAATTGGTGGAGATAGTGAGGATAATTCAACGGAGAGAATCTAGATTTGGGGAGAGAAATAGAAATAGGGATTGTTTGGGATTCAGGAAGGGTAGAGAGAAGACCGTGTAAGGGAATCACATATAGAGATGTCATATTGGAGTAAATCTCACACTGTTTACTATATATTATAGATATTACACACTAAACATGAACAATAATGGTTAAATAAATGATTAATATTCAAATTATACAACCAAAATTTAATGATAATAGAATATTAAATATAATATTTTATACAAAACATAGTTACTGACTTTGCTAGATATACATCATAACTAAAAACATAAAAAATACAAAGAAAACATAAAAATAAAAAATAAAATAAAGTATAATATATTTCCAGTGTTTTATTTCATTTTTAAATCATGTCATGTTGATGAGTATAAAATATGATACTAAATTATTAAAATTGAATACTACAAATCTAAAATGAAGTGAAATTTATAATAAATTTCCATATACTATACTAAAAGTAGATAGGTAAAAAATAAAAAATGTTGTAAAATCATTCATTTTTTAAAGAGCAACTAATTGAGATATTTTATTGGTTCCATCCCTAGTAAGTTCCTCTTTCACTAGATAAAAATATTCTATAAAAATTATAATGGAATGATTCAAATATACTTTTAATGGTTTCAACTAGTTGTAGTACACAGATCCCTCAAAAAAATTCATTAAAAATATACAATGACGTAACAACATACAATTAAATACTATTCAAATAGATTTGTTAAACACTATTTAAATATAATATTAAATAAATCTATTTCTATATATTTGAATCATTAACATGATGACCAAATTGACATTAATAATGAAAATAAGTAGTTATGTGAAAAAAATAATTCATTATCGTGGAAATAAATATTTGTATTTTAAAATCACTAAAAAGCAATGAAAGTCATAGTATTCATGAAAATTTATTTTATTAATGATAGGAAAGGTATGAGTAAAAGAATTGATGCATGAAGATATAATTACATCAGAAATTTATGTATCTAGAATAACCCATGCATGATTCTCATAATGTAATGAAAAATTATCTTTACACTGAAAAATTGAACCTAGAAGAAAAATAGATTATATATGTTATATGATTGAAAATTTATGGTAATAAAAAATAAATATCTAAAAATGAATCAAGATACATACAGGTTTCCAGAACATATTCTTGCATGCTTCTAAACATTGTTTCTATTGAAATAGTCAAACTGGTAGTTTTGATACTATTATGAAAATTTGAATTTGGTTGATTTTATGAAAATAATTATGGAATGTGATATGTTAAATATTATGTAACATGAAAAAATGATGCACAAAATGTGAGAAACTAAAATAATAAAAAAACCATGTATTTATAAAGTTGCTAAATGAAAACTATTAGAACATTTTATACTCCTTGGTATATGAAACTGTATCCAGTTATACTATGGTTGGTATGATTTTGTTGGCACGAAAACAAGTAATATAACATTTTATGATAATGGTTTTAAATATCCTTTTTAAATTTAAATATAATATATAACATTATATATATTCCAACTATGTTATTTAAAAAATGTTTAAAAACCTTGATTAGGGGATCATTTTCTTTACAACGTTAATAATCTCCTCTCATATTTCTTTCATGAACATTTTTTTAGTTCAATGATAAGTTAAATGTATATGTAATTTCATGATAATATATATGGTGAAATTATTATTATCATAAGGTCTATAGTTTGTTATAATATTATTAAAAATCTAAAAAAGGGAAATTATGAAATAACAATACATTTGAAAAAATTGTAACTTAAAAAGAAATGTTACATAATGAGAAATGTACATGGGTTTGATGGAAATTTTAATGAAAAAATAAATTTATTTCATAAAACATCATTAATTAAATGATTTTAAGACCAAATGAAAATTAAGTATCTAAAAAGAAATTCATCTATTAATAGTTATAGAGATTTATATTTGGGAATTATTGTGTGGTAGTTATGAGAATAAGATGGTATTTATAAAATTAATTTATAAATCAAAATAGGAATAATACAATTGATCCTAGAAGAGGGAATATAAACTGAAATAGTTTACCTCATACAACCAAAGGGCTTTGGTGATCAGGTTTTAAAGTGAAAAAATGGGTGATTTAATGATTTATGGAGTATTGTAATGGAGACAGAATGGAATGTTGCTTTCCAATTACAGGGATGAAATAATGATTTTGAGAATATAGGAATGATAAAATTTTTTATGGAAGAATATATGATCTCTTTGGTATTTTCTAGAAATATAATGTGGAATTTGAAAAATAACAATTCATGAAAAATTGATTTTTCTTTGATTAAATCCTATTTTAGGGTTTCCAAATATAGAAGATTTTAAGTTTAGGGGGTAAACACAAGTATTTTGAAGGATGTGTCCTATGGAAAAATACTGCCTATTAAGTTTTGTGATATGATATTTAATTGAATATTATAATAGACAAGGAAAAATGATTTTGATTTAGAAATAGATTTATCCAATACAATTCGATGGGGTTTTTAAAGTAGCCAAAAGAAAAAATCAAAAATAGAGACACTGATAGTGGAAATAATAGGAGGTTGATGATTGAAAGATGAATAACATAGTTGAAGAACATTATAGGACATACGACAATAGATAAATTGATAGAGGAACCATCAGTTGATGAACTTTTTGACACCACAACTTCAATTTGAAAAGGGACTTGGCCTAGAAAATGATAGACAGAATGCAAGGTTGATAATCATGTAGGAATGGTCAGAGTTTTAATATTTGGGAGGAAGCTCCATATGTAAACAGAAGATGATTTTGGTTTGGAAGATAGATTGATAGTTTGGTGCATGGATGTGGAGGCTAAGGAGGAGGCTGACGTGGTGGAGGAGTTGGTGGAGGAGGAGGATGCGGATTTAAGTGGAGGAGGCAGAGGCCAAATGGAGAATATGATGGGGGTAGGAGGGGGCATGGATAGAGAAGAGGCATAGCTAGGAGATAGGATTTTGGGTAGAAATGTCCGGGGGTGGGGGAAGAACCTACGAGGAGAGTTGGGGTGTGGGGGAGAGGAATTGAAGGGGAGGGAGACATGTAAGGGAGAAGGGTTGGGGAGGTGACACATGGTGAAACAATAAAATCTATAGTATAAATAATAACTTATTTATAATTATTCATAATTATTTTGACATATTCGTAATTAATCATAATTATTTCAAATTATTCATAATTATTGTTAATTGTTCAACATTATTACTAATTTTGTGTAATTACGACTAATTATTTTTGATTATAAATAATTATCACTAATTCATTCCAGTTTTTTAAATTATTTTTATTTATTTATAATTATTACCAACCTTGACCTGACTCAAAAATTAATCATGCATTGAAAAAATTCCCATCATACCTTAATATATTATGAAATTAAATTAATTCTACAAATATTTCTCTATAATAAATATAAATTTTCATACACTTTATATATAATAATAAATATAAATGATTTTATATAAAATTCTATAGAGAATGGTGGTTATGAAGATTGGGTCGTTGTATCTCTTAAATCAAGATGAAAATTGTGGTTTTAATTCAATGGGGATCAATATTGATAAATTATTTTATTTTAACGTTTATTTTGTTTGACCCTCAAGGACTTCGGGTGATTTGGATTATCTGTTCATGAAGTATATGAATAGTACAAAGGAGCATCCTTGGAGAGATGTGTCACATATATAAGAATATTGGAATTGAGAATCAAATTGAGTCTCCCCAAATGGGAACACTCTAAATCATTGATTCTACTTTGATATGTGGGGGAAACCAAATATACTAAAGAATAAAATTGTAAAAAATGGATTAATGATCATTATTCTAGAGAATAATAAAATTTTGGTTGCATGACTTGAATAATTTAAGAATGTGATAATTGGTCACCTAATGATGGTTCCTAAACACCATCAATTGATGTTTGAGGACCTTTGAAATAAGCATCAAAAGAACAAGGGTTTGATGGATGGAACATGTTATCAATATGTATGGAATTATTTAACTTTTTCTTCCCTTTAGATTAATTGAAATCACAAGTTGGGGTGTTGGGTTTGTTTCTCTAAATCCTATAAATTTGAAATTATGGGAGTAGCATCCTCTTTTCGACCCAGCATAGGTAAGAAATTTAGTCATGCAATTATAGATTAGAAGGAGGGGGCTTACCTGGTTCTTTTAGAAAACGTAAATTTTGTGGGATGTTGCATCTAAGACGGGGATACCTATTATGGTTGATTCTAAAAAATAGCATGTGGGATATGATCACTTTGAAAGGATCTTAGTGGAAGTGTACATATGTGCTCCTCCTACTAAGACTATCTTTCTTGTCTCTGGAGAACACATGGTTGAATAGTCATCTAATTTTTAGACTAAACCAGTCTTTTTTAGAAAATGTTCTCCTATGGGACACTCATGTGATTAGTGTCATAGGAATTTCCTATATGAAAATTTTAATAAATGTTTCCATCATGTGGATCATTGTAAATTCATGATTCCTAATTCCAGTATGTAAGATAAGGAAAATTGAGAGAAGAACAAAATGGAGGGGATCCCTCAGCTAGTTTGAGGATTTATTTCCTCTGCTGATGTGACTATGTGTTATTCTGTGCACAAGGATAGGGAATGTAGGCATTGAGGAAAGATTTTCCTCATTCCGGAACTATGATTTGAAGAGAGTAAGCCTTATCTAAATTGTGTGATATGGGTTAATGTCCTAAAAACCAATAACTCGATAGTGACTTTGATTTAGATTCTATTGTATTATTGGAAGTGAAATATAAATTAATAGGAATGACCATTACTGGTGTACTACAGCCTAAAGTTCCTCATATATATAAATTGATCAGGAATAAAAATAAAAAAGGAGTTTCAAATGGTGACACTCAACCAGTGGAGTTTGAAATTTATCCATAACAAGGTGTAAGGAGTTCTACTAATGAGACACAATCTATTCAGGTCACAAAACATGCTGATAATTTTAGTGCTTCTTTGGATACTTCTATAAATGATATTTCAATTGTGGTGAAATTTTATAGAAATGAAGGTAATGATGTCTTGATTGCAGGGTATATAGGTTCTCAAGGTAGTAATCTCCCCAAGTCCGATGATCTAAATAAGGATGTTTCTTTGGAATATTAGGTTTAGAGGTGTATTTCTTCCCTTGTGAATATAGCTATTTCTTGGAATGAGTGAACAAAACATTTTGGATTCCTTTTGTATTTATGTGGGTTGTTTTTCAATGTCTCTTCCCCTTCTCCTCTTTTTATATTTTTATTTTAATAAATGGTATTGGGCCTTTGTGCCTTATCCCAAACCATAAAAAAATTATATACATTAAATAAAAATTACCATTAATAATTTTTATATAAATCTTATTATTAACATTATTCATTTAAGATAATTTTTATTGAAAATAAAAGTTATAACATTTTAAAATATATAATTATAATACAGTCAATCGGGTCATGGGTAATATTTCTGTTATCTAATTAATTCTTGAGTTTGGACCTATTATTAATAGTGCTTTTAAATTTATTCTCAATTAATAGTAAACCCTATAATATTAGTTTCTAATACGCCTTTTTATATGTTCGATCGTATTGGGCATAGAGGGACCACTAACACATGTACACGTCTCTTTATAATTATTACTAATTATTGTTAATTAATACTAATTATTAGTAATTAATATTACTTATTCTTATTTTTTACAATTATTTGAAACTATAAATAATTATTCCAAATTATTTTTAGTTATTCAAAACTATTCATAATTATTCCTAATTATTCATAATTATTTAGTCCCAATTATTAAAAAATATTCATTACATTTCATAACTATTGAAAATTATTCCTAATTATTCCTCATTACTATTAATTATTTTCAATTATTACTCATTATTGCTATTTATTTATAATTATCCCTTATTATTCCAAATTAAGACTCTTTATTTCAAACTACTACTGTTTATTTTAAATTATTCTTATTTTTACAAATTATTTACAACTACACAAAACTTTAACTAATTATTCGTAATTATTCATATTTATTTCTAGTATTTCTTATTTTTGTTAATTATTCATAATTTTTATTACTTATTCCAAATTTTTAACAATTACTCCTAATTTTAAGTAATTATTCCTAGTTTTTATATATTTTTCTTATTTTTTACTAATTATTCCAATTTTTTTATTTTTTTTATTTTTTCTTTTTATTCATTATTTTAACTAATTAATACTATTTAATACTAATTATTATTTATTATATTTAATTTATACCAAGGGATACTAAATAATATATTTTAATACTAATTATTATTCATTAATATTAAATATTTCTAATGTGTACATTAATATTAATTGAACAAATAAATCATATATTTAAAAAATTAAAATAATTACAATTATTCACCATTAAAAAACATTAAGAAATACCCTATAATTGAATCATGAATTTTATAAAGGGGAATGGAAACTTCAGAACTTTTCCCCAAAAACAGGGAAATTTGGGAGGGGTCGAGGGAGGGAGAATATTAAAATATTAGATGGAATAAGGAGCGAGGGGTGATTTTTTTAATATTTTTTTATAATGGATTATTTACAATGGAAAATATTTCACATATATTGTTTTCTTCATTGGATAATTACAATAGATGTCTATATTTATTATTAGTTTATTCGACGAATATACCGTATATCGTAATTGATCCCCATAATATAAATATCCTCAATAATCGAGAAATTATTTGCAAAGGATTTCATCATATTAAATAAAAATATGTCTGGGGTTTATTTTCTATGAAATAGATGGTCTGTTGTACAAAAATATTTCCCACAAAACTTTGTGGTAGAATGTTGATTTCCATTAAAAATTATTCTAACACATCATCATGTTCTCTTTGTCATAAAATTTATTTATGACTTAATTGATACCCTTCACAAATAGTTATTAAAAAAATACTATTCAGTATAGAAAAGAAGTTCTATCATAAATAACTCCAATTAGAGTACTATTTTCAATGGATATAATCCCTTTCACAAATATTCTATAAAAAACCATTTTTGTAGTGTTTTTACCATCATATAGTCATCTGATTCAGGTAGCTGTGACATTTACCATTGAATTAATTGTTGGTTTGATTCCTTATTTCCATCTATTTACTAAAGAAAAAGAACGTTATATAGGATAATAATCAAATTATTAATCATATAAACGTAAAATTATGACTCTTTAAAGAATAAATTGTAAATCAGTAGTATATCCCAACTTATGACTTCCTCAGTTTGAATCAAGGAATTCTATGGTAAATTTATGATGTTATTTTCTAATCTAATCACCTGAAAAATACTATTGCTCACTCTTATACAAAATATAGAAATCGACATACCGTTGACATAATATTAAATCATTTTTATCATAAATATACAAAAAAAACTCAATAAAATAAAGTGTTCTAGTGTCTTTGTGATAATACACACAGGATATATCATCTTAAAAAACCACATCGTCATTTTTTAGATCTTTGGAATATGATCCTAATTCTATTGGTATTTTTATGAAGGTATATGATACCCTGGGGACATACATAATATGAGTGATCTAAAAAACCATATAATTTAATAATCATGATAAGTATGTGGGTGAGAAAACATGAGATGCAATAATAACAAAATAGATTAATAAAGGATTAAGGTCCTAAATCCTAACATGAAAACATTTAATATGTAGGATGATATCAAATGAATATGGTGAACATGTGAAATATAATAATATTTCATAAATATAAAATTGGTCAACATAAACATAAGACTGTGCTTGTTTACTAGACAAAGTAATAAAATGTGGAAGGATTGTTACCCGTACATCATATGTATAATCTCATGATAAGTAAACATTTAAAAAATGATTCAGGGATGTATAATTATATAACCACAAATTAAATCATTATACGTCGTGTATATGTGTTCTATATTTAATATAAATCATACCTAATGTATATCAATGAGAAAAACACATGATATGGAAATGAGTTATATAATAATTGCACACAATATAATAAAATGATGTATCATAAATTTTAAATATAATACAGGGGACAAAATCATTTTGAACATTCATAATTGAAAAAATAATCCTACCTCATGAAAATATATTTCAAATTTAAATAATAATAAAAAGATTAATTTAAGTAGTAGTTTTATAAATTAATCCTTAAACAAGTGTTTAAAAAGGGTAAAATAATATTTAATGAGTATAAAATCATTGGGTTTTTTAAAAAATAGAAATAAAAAATATATACTCTAGGTTATATAAGAAGGTTTTTTTAAAATAATAGTATTTGTAAAAGTGATAAAATAAAAGGAATAAGGGAAAAAGGAAAGATCCATTTTATAAGGTTTTATTTAAATAAATTTCTGGGAATTGAATTTGAAAAAAACATGAAGGTCCCAATAAATTATAATTTAAAAAATACTACACATAAAAGAAATATATAAACTGAAAGTAGAAAGAAAATAAGTTTTATTGAGAAAGGGGGTGGGGTGCATAGACTAAAAGAAAAAAGGAAATTGGGGGAGTTCTCTTACCTCAAATCTAGAATAAACTTAGAATGTGTGTGTAACAACCTAAATAATTGAATTAAATTATTTAAATTCATGTTTTATAAAATTATTTATTATTATTTTATTTATTATTATACTTTTATGTTCATTTATAGTCATTTTAAGAAAAAATGGTCTTCATGTTCATCATCTTCAGGATGTTTGTTTCACAGTTCCCAGATTACATTGATTTATTTATAACAGTAAAGGTTATTATGAATTGAGTCCATATCTCTCGATGTGTAATTTTATAGACTTAATTTAAATCGATATGTTCAAATATTCATAATTATAAAAATGTGTAAAATAATAAGCATTATTCAATGGGTATAAATTCCATCACAAACTAATATGTTCATTGATGGTATTTTTACATCCATAGGGAACTTATTTTTCATTTACTTTTATGATTATTTACCCATTATATATTATAAATCATAGTATAATATCATTTTTAAGTTCAGGTTAAGTTGTAAAATGATTTATTATAACCATCCATGAAAGTGGTAATAGTTTCTTGGTAACAAAATCTTTAAAAGTATTTATACTGACCAAGAGGAAATGATTATAAGTAACATTTTTATCAGATTTATAAAGTGGAAGAGGAAAAAATAACATTATCGAATGGAAATATTGTGTCCAAATTTTCTTACCTAATTCATTGTGACAGCTCTATTAAAAATATATCAATGAAAATAAAGGATAGTAGTTTGATGATACTAGAACCTCCCCAACATGTTTAAGAGTATTAAGGAGGATAATTTTGAAGATATTTGTCATGGTAAGAATATTAATGTCCCAAAATAAGTTGTGTGGAGGAAGGTTGTATTTCTATGAAGAGGATATATGTTTTATTACAAAAATAATGGAATAAAATATTATTTTTTCAAATAGTCATCGTACATTTTATTCAATTGCATGATGATTATGAGTTAATAGAAAATTTGGTATTATAAAATTTATCTAACATCTATAAACCCAAAAATTAAATCATATATAAATACCACAAAAAATAGTATGTATATAGTATTTTACTATTCACCGATGTATTTTACCATTTAGAAAAAATATGAAGACATCACCCATTCCCAATTTTAAAATATTTATTAGAAAAATAATACCAATATTTACATAATAATTTTAATAGTTATATGGTTTTAATATTTAATTCTACTACAAAATCACTATTTGATCGCATATTGTAAAACGAGTTGTACTAGAAATTTATACTTTCAATTATATTATGTTACATTGATTGAGTAATTAAATAATAATGTTTTGATAATTATTTTAAATAAATTAATTAATATTAATGATTACTTATAAGGTCACATAATGAGTAACCCAAACGTTTATTTAACTATTTCAATGGTGAGGAAACTATTCTAAGGCCATTTTACTGTTATTACTAATGGGATGCTATTCTAATGGTCAATTTTCTAACAGTCATATAATCCTCATATTTTCTCTAAACACATCTCATTTATATCATTCTTCATTCGATGAATTTTTTCTCAATTTTTTATATACTAGATTTATAAAATAACAATCATATTTCTAATGTTATTTTTTATTTTTATAATATTACCTCACAATGTGATATCTCTAGCCTACTAGGACCCCTCAGTTTCCAAATTAAATTCATTTTATTTAGGTCCTTTTATTGAACCATTGTAATATAAAATAATTTTATGGATTATATTTTTCCTTTATATGTAATTCTCGGCAATGAGAATTTAAAATAATGTTTTTTTATTATGTATTTCATTTTATTTATACTATATCTTATAACAAAATAATACACACACTTATAATGATATCAAAACATTTTCAGCAACAAACTATTTGGTCATTACTTTCCATTAACATCTAACAATTTATATTTATGTATATAGGGTCTTTTATCATTAACTAAAAAGTTAAAACTTAATGGAACAATATAAAAATAAACACAAACCATATACACTTTCAATTTAGCCTTCAATATTCATTTTTTATTTTTTCTGAACTTTAACAAATGTGTTGAGGATGAATTTTTCTAAATCCGTACTTTTTTAGAGTTTTTTCTACATTTCAATAGTCTCATACTCCTTTTAATTTCTATAATTCATTATATCCATCATAATAGTTTCTAAAACCCTCTTCTTCCTTGAACATTGAAATCCAAAATCAAAAACTAAATTTTATTTACAATTACCATCAAAACATAGAGTAATTTTATCCAATAGATCACTTGAGAACATTATGTCACCTTATATATGATTCAATAACAATTAAAAAACTGTGAGAAGTTCTACATGGCATCAAGTATGCCACATCACCAAAAAAAAGATGTATATGTGATATTTCAAAAAACACCTGAATGGTTTTAATGATCATCAAAATGATGTTCGAATAAAAATATGTTTTTAAAAAAATATATTTATCTCCCAGTTGAACTTTGTTGAAATACCTTCAAAAATATTATTGTTTAAAAATAATCTTTATCTTTTTTATTATATCATTTGATATTTAATTCAAAGCCACTAGAACTCTAGTTGTATGATTTTATACATTAATTATTATTTTTTCATATGTTCCAATTTGTATAGCCTAAAAATCCATCAAATTTCCATTTATAAAGTATAAAAAATACAATATTATTCTTAAATTCATTAGTAATATTTTTTAAATCACTTTACATCACCTAATAATAAATTTGTTTCAATGTGATGAGAACAAAATCCAACACCTTGAAAAAAATTTAATAATATTGAAATGAATATTACATGAATATATAAACTAAACTTCCTTTCACATCCACATCATCAACCTCAATTACAATCACAACATACTCCTCTTTGATAAAAATAAAAAAATGTGATATATTGAAGTTGGTCATCCAAATCACAAAATTATTTTTCATCACATGAGTTAAACTTTGTGTCTATATATGATTCCCATATCATAAAAATATTCATATAATATCACAACTTATAAATATCTTTGATGACTATTGATTAGTAATAAATCAATGCCATACATTAGGTGTTTAATTATAATTTTTTAATATGAAATATAAATCTTACATGAATAAATAAAATATTAGTTACCAATTTTTAAAGAATAATAAATATTGAATATTGTTAAACTTATTTAATAATACAATCTAAACCATACATCAACACAAGTAATTACTCAATAAAATATAAAACTAACCAAAACACTATATGTTTACTATATATTTTTACCTTATTAAACAATTTAAATAGCGTGTTCCATTTGTCCCATATTTTTGTGGTAATCTAACAAACCATGTCACTAAACCCATTCAGTAAGATATAATTATAATGAAAAATTATATAAATTATGGTAACATTTAGGATTCATAATTATTAAGTTAAATTGATAACTATTATATTTTTTCTTTTCTTTACAATAATTAAAGTTATCATGTTAACAAAATCAACTATTTTTATATACTATGATATCTAATTAGAGTTATAATATTATAATATTGGATATTTTTAATTAAATTAAATATTTAAATTGAAATATTTTAATAACAAATTAAAATATATCAATTTATTTTAAAATATTTCTGTATAATATATTGTGAATACATATCTGATGTAAAGTGGATTTTACTTCAAATAACACTTTTGTCATTTTTTTATATTTTAAATTTATCATAGTAAAAATATAATACCACTTGTAACTTAGAAATTATATTTTATAAAAAACTATTTTAAAAAAATAAAAAAAATTATAATGACAAAACACTAATTTTTTATATATATAATTTGATAAGTTAAACTAATTTACATAACTAATGTGGATAATTTTCATGTGAAAATAATTTATATGGAGAAGTAAATAAATATTAAATAAAAGATATCACTAACGGGTTGTGGTAACACTTTCCAGAATAATTTAAAATAATTTTTAATAAATCAATTTTATCCTTTATTATAAAACTATTTTATTTAATAAATAGAATTGTGAACCATGTTTATAAAAACCACATCCCATATTATTAAAAATAAACCATTATTTTATAAATGAATTATATGTTATTATTATTCAATAAGGAGATGACAAAATAAATTCCCTTTTTAAAATACTAAATACATATAGTTGTAAGTAATCATTTACATTTCATTTGACTATAATAGTAAATTTTTCTTCTTTATTTATACAAAATTATGTTTAATCATTCATTTCCTTAATATTTAACCTATTTACATATTTATAGTAATGTTTTTTTATTTTATTAGTACAATATACACTTAAAAATAAAATAATTTCTTTCTATGTCATTAATACACAATTTGAACTTCAGATGGAGTTTCTAACACCCCTTCGAACATTTTGGGAAATTGAAACTCCATTTTATAGGTTTTTCATTATGAAAACATTAAAATTCCTTCCTCACACAACCTTTAGATTATAATCAGTTGAGATAAATATTAGACCCTAAAATATTATTCTTTTTATATAGGTTTTTATATTTTCCATTTTTCACTATATTCAAAATCCAATTACTATGAAACCCATGTCCAACCCATATCTTCAATATAATAAAATTATTGGGTAAACTTTTATAAAAAAACATTCATATTTTAGTTCATTATAAATTATTTGAATATTTTCCGCACATATTTTAGTATAAAGTAGGTATCCAAATCTATCCTCAATGGAAATACACTCCTCGCAAATATATTTACTCAATAAATAATATAGAATACATCAGTGTAGACTAAAATTACTTTAATCATTTTTAATCATAACAATTACTTTGAAGCCTCTTGCCTCTCATACCTTTATTTTTCATTATATATAATTTTACGATTATATATCATTTTAACCTTTTCAATATTAATTTACTTATTAAAATAATATCCACAGAAACAAGAATGAGGGTACTGATATACAAAAACAATTTCTTATCTGTTTAATTATTATAATTAATCTATTTTTTCAATAGCTTCAATAATATGTTATTTAACGGAATACTCTAACCGAAAAACAATTTTCCATCTAAAGAAAAATTCACATGTTTCTGAACCATAATAAAAAATTTATTTCATTTAGATTTTCCATTTCCGAATTAATATCTATATAAAACATAATGGAAATACTACTTTACATATAGTTAATGTTTTTTTCTGATTAGTTTAACATTTTACCAGTAATTAAAAATAATATTTAATAAATATAATTCCCAAAAAATTATGATTTTTTTTATTTACATCAAATATATTTTTTAAAATAATCATTATTTTTATTATGTATTATAGTTATCACATAATTACATAGGTATACATCATTCCATTAATTTAAAAAATAAATTTTCTATAGTTTGGTGGAAAACTCTATAAAAAAATACATCATATGGAGTATTTCAAATCTATTCATTTGGTTACCTAAATTTTAGGTTTACCAAACCAAGAGTGTCATAATATAACATGAATTTTAAACACATAACTCTATTTATTTATCCCACACGTTTCTTTCCATATATATGATAATCCAATAGAAAATATTATAAGGGTAAACCATATAGAATGAACAATGTCATTATGATTTTTTTCCTTAACAAAAATCATGCAATTGGTATTTTAAAGTAATATATTAATATCTGATTCGCTCCACTAACTAGGAGTAGTAAAAAATAATTTTTTATGCATATGCAGCACAATGGGTGGTAAAAGTCATCTCTAAAATCGCCTATATTCGATCACCTGATTTGAAAACCATCTAATTAATTTTATATTATTTTAATATTTTAGTGAAATAATTAGAATTTATTTGTTTCAAAATGAAAAATTGAAAACATGATAATAAACATGCATGAAAAAAGCTATAATTAATTTAGATTCTCCTAGGATAATTTCCTTAAGTGAACAACCACTACTTCTTTATTAATCGGTTACTCACTTAATGAACATACCCCATCATATATGTAGAAATCATATTTTACCCTAGTTTTGGTTATATGGTTCACCTAAAAATAACTATGAACAATGCTCATCAGCCTCCTTCTTAGCTAGATCACCTTAAGGGATCATCAACTCATAGAACCCCCTAACCAACCTTCTTTTTATTGTATCCCACACATTCATGTTTTTACCATCATGGCTCTATAATATTTCCTACTAATCATGTAACATAGAGATAATAGTTTATAAGAAGAATTAAATCCTAAAAATAATAGAGAGAATACACTATCACAATTCCGTAATAAGTAATCTCCTCAGAAGAAATCAAATTTGATAAATCAAAATTTAACATGAATGACCAATGACTCAGGTTCATCATTATATTCCTCCACCAGATGATCCATTAGGTTATATATTCACTATAATTAATATTGGGGATCAAAATAACAACATAGATGAAAGATAATAAGAATAATTTATATAAATATATGGGGGAGATATATTAAACACTATTAAAATAAAAAATCATTCTTAGTAGAAAGAAACTGTCGAAACATATTAAACATTAACCAAGACAAAACTATAACAAAAAACACTCACCAATCGACTTAATATTTTATATAATGGAGTGGGTTATTTTTTTAAATAGGTAGAAATAAAATTTATGGGTCATTTGGATAAATTTGTTTTGTTGTTTGAGGATATAAAATGTTTCTACATAGACAAAAAACATCCATATTTTCCTCTATCTTTGATGATAAAAAAAATATTCTCATGATCTTCAATTTGAATTTAAATTACCTTATTATATCTTTTATTAATTCACATAGTTAAAAAAACATACATAAACTTTTTAGTGATCAAAATTATTATGATGGAATTAATTTCAAAACAACTATCTTCATGTCATAAATCGTTGGTTCTTATGATTATGTAAATAATAGGAAATTTATGAATAGTTTTTATGACCCTTATATATTCTCATTTCATCCGAAATATAATGTAATAAATTATTAAATTATAATTATTTTTTTATTTTTTTTACAAATCAACTTTTTAGGGGTAAGTGTTAACCTTAAAAAACCCAACACTGAAAAAATAACTGAGTGAATAAAGAGATATAAATGAATTTTTGAGTTGGAACCAATGATCCAAATTCCATGGGTATTCCATGCAAAGAAGGTCATTAGTGATGTTCAAAGTGAACCTTAAGTTAAGAGATGCATTATGACCCCATGGTCTATCATGGTGATCCCATCAAAATTCAATTCATTATCTCACTCACCATCACTATCATCCTATCCAAGACAACCAAAAATGACCACTTACAATCTTCAAGTACCCGGTACCTTTCTGAGGTTATAGGGATAATATTTCAAATATAACTCCCTAACAACAATGTTTGGATTAATAAATATATATTCCTTGATTTTAGATGATATAAAGTAAAAATAATTTTGGAAGTCATCATAGGGGATCAATTCATTTTTAGGTTCCTCTAAAATATGAAAAAGATTCAATTTAAACAAATTCGAGAGTTTTACATGAAGGAAATATCGAAAAATATGCCTTTATTATTTATCTTGATCCTCTAATTACTTCCTGGAATGCACTCTTAGTCACTTTCCATATGAATCATATTCAAATATATCATAGGTTATTTTCATTAATTCCAATATAATTTACCTTCACATATAGTAACATATATGAAAATGAATCTTACATATATGACCATTCCAGATCACTCTCAGCTATGGAAATAATTCTTATTTATTTAAAAGAAACATGTTACATTAGTTCCAAAGATAATTATAAGGATATTTATGCCTCAATAAAAGGACAATTATGTATTAACAATTTTTATTCTCACTATGGACGCCTTCCAAATGACCATTGGAAAATTAGATATAAAAATACCCAAGCATAAGCATCATTGTCCAACAAAATTAAAATAAGAATGAATAATTAGGGGGGGTAAGAGATTAGGTTATATGATCATGTGACCCAATTAGAGACTCACAATCATGTAACACAATATGTATCACATGATGACCAAAAGAAAATGAGAGGTTTTTTTCTAGGATAGGGGCTTGCGCTTTGATACATGATCCATAAATTTTCACACAACACCCCTTTTTAAAATCAAATAATCCATGCCATGAGAACCAAGACATGTATAGGGTTTACATGATTTTCATTTTTTGGATATTAATAATGTGATTCCTTGGTGGGTACTATTGTGAAACAATGCTTAACAGTCACTAAAATGATAATGTGATAAAATGAAATAAATAACGGGATCCATATATGGTGGAAGTTACATTTTCTAAAGTGAAGGGCTTATAAGGTTCACATGGTTTTTTCATTGATCAGGAGAAATACCTTCCACATGTCTTACTAATCATGTGATGTCCCATGACATGTATACCTGATCACATGATGTCCCATGGATATTTTGTTCCGATTCCATGACAATAATGTCACGTGAAATGAGAAGGAAATCACTATTGATTCATAGCTTGATCATGGGAAACACAAAACACATTTTTGAAATATGCAGATAATCCTTCTCCTAACATAGGACTGGGTATATGGCTTTCCCCAATGCAAGGACACATATATACAAGGGTGGGGATTCCATAATAATCTCCCTTCGAAGAAAAATGAGGATGTAGGAGACATGCACATGAGAGAGGAATTTTTGGAGTGAACAAATCATGTGATCCTAATACCCCTCTATGAAGAAAGATAGGGTCAGTAACTTAGGTGAAATTGAAAAAATAATCCGTGTGATTTTTGATAATAATATGGCCTCTTAATAATATGAAGATCTCTAGACTGGTATGTCTGATCACATGAAGGCCTCCAGAAATGTTATCCTGATCACACAACGACTCCTCGAAATGTAGTATTACTCATTCCAAGCAAATTGGACACGTCATTTGGTCCATTAATTATCCTCAAAACATGCTAGTTTGATCACATGATTCCTTGATGAAAACTCTATGGAAACAAATTAAGGAATATTTTTGGTGAAAAGATATAAATTATTTGATTGTTATTGGGTATGAGTTACTCTATTTTCACACAACAACCCATATGCCTGAAATCCTTATCAGTCATACACCCTAGAAATGTTAGATGGATTACATGGTTCTCATGATTAATTAATTGATAACATGAAATCCCCATTGAATGTCAAATGGACCATGTGAAAACCCATAGAAATGATTGCCTTGTCCATAATACACCCAAGAAATGTTTGATTAATTATGAATTTTCCATGATTATTTCATTGACACTATGAATGTCCCCAAGAATGATAGATGGATCACATGAGAATCATCGAACATGTCAACTTTTCTAGTAGGAACACATGGACATGTTCCCTCAAACCAATTGAACGCTTTACTTTTAACAGTTGTGTGATGATCCTCTTTATATGGATATTTTCTATAATCGACTAAGACTATGCACTCATGCATGATTATTACTTCCATGCCTATGAAAGGGGATCTGATTCCATTGAATCATACAGAATGGAACTCTCATGGTCCCCTCTCTTTTTAAATCAAATGATAAACAATGTATATGTTTCATTGGAATCCACCTTGGAGAAAGTCCCCCAAAATTACCTTAACATAAGCTCATAGAACCCAACTCATGTCGGTGTAACATATTTTCTCATCCATTAGCAGGTTGGGAACCCACTAGAACTAGGTTAACTCTAATTACCATTATAAAAAATATACATAGGATTCCATCCTAAGGACTGAGATCCATATCTAAAATGAATATAAAATCTTTCCTTATGGGTTCATTTACCTAATGAAATTTCTAATCACATTTTATCAGCAATATGTTTCAATTCATGTGGTTCATATGATCAGTTTATATATCTTTTTTCTCACACAGAGAATAACTCATGTGGTGTTAGGGACTTTTAATGAACATGAAATTATGATGATAAAAATCCACCTTGTGGGAATCCTAATATGTTTTAAGCCCCGAGTATATTTTATTTTTCATCCCATGGCCATAATCATGATAAATCAAACATCATGGGAATCATTGTGTGTAATCCACAATCAAACATAATGAAAACCTCATAGTATAATCCCATAGCAATGATCAAGGAATCCTCAATTTGTATTACCCACTCAATTTAACCTTATTATTTTGTGAAATGTACCCAATCCTCTAGAACACATTTTTTATTATGCATAGTAAAACTCGATTTGTATTTGATACTAGAGATGTTGATTCCATTAGAATGATGTTAATACCCCAAATATAGGGCTCATTTTTTATGAAATGTTGATTAAATTTCCTCAATTTCATAGGGATATAGCACCAAAAATAATACTTAGTAAACCCTATATAAATAATACCAACTCAAATCTCTATCACTGCACCTTTTACAACATAGATGCCTGTAATAATGGAACATCAAGTACTCTGATTAATTTTATAAATATGATATTACTTATGATTTTCTAAGTCCAAAGATCTATACCCAAAGTTTAAATTACCACCTATACATTATTCCAAAATGATGTTAAAATTCACAATAGAATACTATAAAAACTATGTAGATTTCAATTCCTATTTTCACTAGATATATAAGATTCCTCCTAGATGTTCAATCCTAGTTCAAATACATCATTCAACTCCCTGGATGTTATTTTAGTGCAGAGTTCCTAGACATATGGATTCAAAGTACAAATTGACCCACTTTGTTATGCAATAATTGATAACAATATAGAGAACCCATAAAATATACAAATTGTGTAATTTGTTAAGAACCCCTCTTATTTTTATTGGGATTCAACACCTGGTCATGTTTTTTAGGATAACCCATCTTGTATTTGGATTTTGGAAATATTAATGAACATATCACAAATATTTAATAGAGACTTGGAGTAGGAAATAATTCTCATTAAATTGGGGTGAGGAGCATTACCTCTATCATCATGATCAATGTGAGTTTCTAAGAATCATTGGTAAGAACCCTGATGACCTCCTACATTTGGAAAGCAGGCATGTTGCTTGATATCGATATGGGTGGAATTAGGTATTTCTATGGATAAATCATACTAACATTATTAATTGTAAAACTACACTAAGACAATAACAATAAACTGATGATTCTTAAAGATCTAGGGAAAAATTGGTTTACCAAATGTGAAAGCATGTGACAACAGAACAACTGAGTTGTCATGGGAATCAGACATCTGGTTTCCCAAACATCGACAACCAACTAGGATCTAGAAAAAACAAAACGTCGAACCTAATGTGAATATTTCAGTTATTAAATATAATTTGGCTTCCTATGAGATGTTATATTTCATTTTCCATATTACATACAATAAAAAATGGGTGAACAAATAATAACAATAAAAAAATGGATTCACAATAAATAGTTTATTAAGAATTTTTCATACGATAAATCTTGTACAAATTAGTGACCTTGTTTATTATTGTCCTTGTAATTATAGATATCTTATCAAAAAATCTATTCTGACCTGAAACTATAACATCATTATGTGAACTTTCTATAACTATAGCTGCAAAAACAACACAAACAACTTTATTCTTTCAACATCGGGTTGCAAATACAATAGTCTAGGAGTATAATTGACATAGTACAATATTGATCCTTGAGACCATATGTACGGGTCTCCAAGCACTATGAACTTTATGGACTCCTCATTCAAGTAAAGTTTACATAAAACTAGAAATTTCAATTTTCATGACTAATGCAACATCATAAACATTAGTAAATATAATATTTTCAATTTTAAGTAAATTTTTTTTGTCATAATGTTAATTAATTTCATTTAGTATAAGCAATATCATTTCATAATAAGTGAAATATTATATATATGGGTGTGTGTGTGTCTGTATGTGTCTATAATTTGAAACTATGGTTATTGAAAAACTATTTTTGTGTGGTTTTATAATACCATATAGAAAGAATTTAAAAAATTGAAATAAACTAATAACTTATAGTTAATATATATTTTACATTTTACTCATGTTTTGACTTATGATTATTCAATTAAAATTTATATATGTGTATTTTATACTGAATTAACTTAAATCATAAAAATCATTATTCAATATATATAGATATTAACAAGTTATAATGATTTATTAACATGATTTGTGGGAATATATCCCCACTTTATATAAATATTTTTGTTTATATTTTTTACAAACTAACAATGTGTGGGACTTTGTACATATATACTCCCATAAAAATGACACTACATTCTAAATGTGATAAAGGAATATCTCCGACATATCCCAATAATAATATATGGACTGAAAAATATTCTTATCCTATAATTTAGAGTACCATATAAACATGCTCAAAATATACATGTATCTTCTCTAGAAAAAGGGAATATTCTTTCTCCCATCCAAGATGATTATCATAATATTCTGATAATGAGTAAGGAAGTGAACTAGGATTATACCATGTTTTACAATCACCTTAGGAAGAGTGCTTAATACTATAGAATCAATCCAACTAAATATTCCAAAATACTACTTGGATTAATCCATATCCTCACCCCAATGAAGTTCTCTCAATAGAGTTTGAAAATCAAATTAGGAGAGGCAAAAATCCCTTCCATTAAAGCTACACTACATGTTCCGCCATCTTAAAAGAAACAATATCATAACACAACTCCTGCAAATGAAAGAGTGAACCAACTTCCATCATTGTATATATAATAGGAGGCCTATATTTCTACTCTAATTCCAATGGTTATATAGCATATTATGATTAGTAATTCATATTTTAACTAGGAATATATCCTTGATTTAACTAGTGTTGATAGACATAAACTGGATACCCCCCCAAGGTAGGCTCATAACAACAACAATAATATCGAAGCCCTCTATCAAACTCTTGTAGCTTTGTAGAGTTTGGATCATATTACCACAACAAAATATGGTAATAAACATACTATAGATATCTTGATGATGTTGGATCATACTGCAACTCATGCCCAAATGTCAAGTCGACATATTTTAGTGATAACACGGGATGAGGGTCATATTCTTACTGTGCTCAATGTATGTTTCAATGAGGTTGCACAACACATATCTATAACACCTAAAGTGTATGATGAATATTTATCATAAGCATATGGTAATAAATACCATATTAGTCCACCTCACAGTTGTATAAAAATGGATTATAGGGTCTCTACCCGTAACATACACCATGGAAAACCTCCTTATGGTGATATCTCACCCATATAAGACAATCCTCCACTTTTTAGGACAACATGATATAGACAGGTGCTAAAAAACATGTTTTAACCATATATAGATCCCCATTAAATTTCATAAACACTTCTCTTTAGTCCTAAGGTGACCTGAAGAAGTGGCCTTTCTAGTATAACTAGTTAGAGGATTATGCCACTGATGTTGGAGAGGCTGACATTAATATTTTGAAGGTACTGGTCGAAAATATCCTTCCAACTATGTTCTAGACCATTGGTAACTTGGATTAAATTTACAAGATGATATAAATGAAAATTATATTCCCTAATTTCACTAGTATGTATGGGAGAACATTTCAGGGCTAATGGAAAGACACATCTCTTATTAAAATTATGTGTGTCACCTCAAGGCCATAAACACTCTCTACCTTTAGGTAGACCTGGACACTTTATCTATGACCTGAGACCCGATATCAGATAGTAACAGTTAATATCTAAATCATGCCTACCTCCACAACATGATAACTCTCTAGCGATCGGTCTCTATATCCTTTTCTGAAGACCATGTCCAAGGATGGGGTGAGTACATAGCATTACACTTCATCCTATCCCTGGGGAATAAAAACTCATCAGATGTATTATACTACAGTGTCATATCCATAAGGGAGATCATGGTGTCTAATAATTTTTTCTTCATATTTTTAATCAAATAAGGCTTATCCACATTGAGAATGAAAAATCACAATGAGCAGAGAGATAGAGTCATCAACTGGCACTGATTCCAGACTGCTCAACAAAATGGGAACACATCTGAAACAAAGAATCTAAAGTATCAAATAGCTTGAAAACTCCCCATAACAAGTGAATCCCATTATTCACACACAGTTAACACATCGCATGTATGGATGAAATTATGGAACATTAGTAAAATAATAATATTCACCACTGAATCCTTTTGGGAATAAACCCAGCTTGTAGGGCTGGGGTAATTTTTATCTCAACCACCATCTCAAGAGTCATTGAGTCTTCAATAGTGAGATCAAAAAAGATAATTTAGAATCTCTACATCATCTTTATTCCATAGGTATGGTGGAATATTTATCATTTCCACAAAGGATATTGGTCTTCTCTATACTAGGTAGTACCCACCTTTGGTCAGTATCTTATATGTTCTCCCAAAAGTGTGAAATACCGTTAACAATATTAGAATGATTTGTAAGAATGGATAGAAATTCACTCAAAGTTATTATTCATGGACTGAAACTAGGAATAATATTTTAAAAAACATCAAACCTTGAATGTTTTTTATATCTAAATAGAACATCAGGATAATGGTGTAGACAGAAGGATATGATATAACCGTTGAAGGATGTTAATGAAAAATAGAGTCTCCCTCTTACCTAGAAAGTGATGGGGTGGTCACTATTGACTCATATGTCTTAGTGAATGAAATCTACAATGAATCGTTAATGGTGTAGATTGAGAAGTAGGGGTTGATGGAGGTAACCTGGAAATGATTCCTAAATTGGAAGGTGATATTGATGTAAAAACGGTTTCGATATGAACACAAAATCAAAGGAGGAACTAAAACCAAGCATCTCTAAATGACGAACTACCACCCATCGATGAAATTTTTTCAATGATAAAGGAAATGCATGGCTATATCCCACTAAAAACCTAGAGGGAACAAATACACATTTACACAATAATTGATAGAACTATGTGAGAATTATATTTCAAACCCCATATGGTACAAAAAATAAATAAATAGGGGAAATATTCTAATGGGGTACAACCTTCAAAAAGAAAACATATATCACTCCTCTAACTCAATGGGAGGGAGATAATTTATCTATGAAGAGATAATATGCACATTAGGTTGGTTCTTGATTCATATAAGCAATTTACGTTAACCAAGAATTTGAGGATGATTTGGATTTTCCTCCATTACGTTGATCGCCTCCTCTATACTTGGGTGATCATATATACCCAAGGTGAATTGAGAATCAATAGGATGTAAAATTGGGGAAAACTCTTAAAGAATATCCCATTCACCATATAAATGAGGTGGTAAAAATATGGTACCTCTAGTGCTACTCAATACCATCGAGTCCCAAGCTACTTTAATGGAATCCATGGAGTGGATATGATCCCACAAACTGCTTGAGAGGAATCAATATCCCAAATGGGAAGATGCCACATTGCCTCCACCAAATATTAGAAATCCTACTTATCCAACCATAAAAGGTGTGGGGATAAAAAACAGATAATTTTTTTATCCTGATGTGGCTATAATATGCGTCCCTTAGACTAGAAATAACAATGAAACTATGATATTTCAAATGAACACTGTAAGGTCCCACCTTGACATGGTACAACAACCTCCTAGGATGGTTCCCAATAGGATGGGAGTCCCGTCACTTCCAATTCCATGATGGATTTAACACCTGTATAAGGAAACCAAATATTTTTTACCTAAAAAGGTGAAGAAGTGTAAATTATTAGGTTTCTGACTTTATATCCATATGGAAATTCCTAATATACTCACTCAGCATTCAACTCTCTCAGGAGAAGTTGTTGGAACTCTAAAAAAATAACCTCAAAGATGTGTTGTAGACTCCTATAATACCTGTTAAATACCCATGCATTCTATGTGGTTTTACTAAATAATAAAAATTCTAAGAAGATATCGCCTGATGAACTATGGAAAAATCTCAGCCCACACTTGGAATGAAAGGTAAAAGGTCCGTCCGAATGGATATTGTCACCATTACACTCAAGCATATAATGGTGCCTGTTGGGACACCCAGGTAGGAAACACAACCCTAAGCACCTATCACCGATTTACAGTAGTAATAAAACCTACCTCACCCAAATTCAAATAGAGATCAAGGTATTGCATGGTTTGTGGAATGAAAGAACAAATTATTTCCCTTCAAAAAATTAATAGGTATAGGGTTACTTCCTCACAGATATGGAAAACAACTTCCTCGAGGTGCATGATCATTTGAAGCCCAATGAGTCCAGCCTTAGTGAACTCCCTAACTATTTCACCATTAACAAGGTGAAATTTTATGGAATTTTTATTATAAATATATTTAACTACTTCGACAACTTGTGTTACAAGAAACTGAGAGTTTAAGGGAAAAATGATATATTATTTAAATTATTATTATGTAATGTTATCAAATAAGAGTTTAATATGATGGAATTGATAGGATTAATTATTTTATAAATTATACCCAATTTCCCTAATCAATATAAATATATAGTACTTAATCGACCAATGTTTAGTAATGTCATTTTATTTTTCAGAAATATGTTTTCATAAAAAATGAATTTCTATAACTTTTTATGATAAATTATTATAAAATTTTTAATTTTCAAAATATATTTGGTAAAATATATTTTTTAAATAAACATGATAAAATTGTCCTTGGGAGAAATTATGGTAAATTATGGAAAAGATTGTTTTTTAGTAAATAGTGAAAATTGGAAATTTGTATATATCTATCATTTTATGTTCATATAATGTATCAATATTATTTTAATATTATATGAAACTAAAATAATTAATATTTAATTATATATAATAAAAATTACTTTATCTTGATCTTTATTATAAATGATTGTGGTATAAGTATATTTCTGTGGTTAAAAACACATTTTTCTAAAAATGGTTTTTATTGCATTTTACCCATTTCTATTAAAATTTATTTTTTCCACTTATAGAAATTGAATATTAAAAAAAATTATTCTATAATTATATTATATAGGTTTAAATTTTATATTAAGAAAAATTTTATATTTAGAAAAATGAATAGTATTCGTCGTAAAATCGATCTACTCAGTAAAGGGTTAATCAGAAAAATAAAGATAAAACTAAGTGATATGTCCAAAATTACCCATCATAATTATTGTTTTATGAAGAAAATTGGACCCTTATCAACTTATGTTATAATTTTTGTTTTTAATGGACGCTTTTATAGGAAATTGACATATACATTATTTTAACCAAAGAAAGTGACAAAATGTCACTATCTTAGTTTTAAATATCATTTATGTGTTCATATAGGGACAAAAATTATTTTCAAATGAATATTTATATTAATGTTTTCCTAATTAAATTATATTCATTATGATAATATATATAAAAAATTTATTTATTAAATAATTAATTTAAATATGTACAGAATGTTAATGTAGTAATTATTCAATTAATGAAAAAAATTAAAATAAATGATATTAAAAAAATTGAAATATTTTTAATTTGATATAATTGAGGTTATCAATAAATTGATATACTAAAATGATATGTTGGGGATATTAAAATATACTTGGTTCAAATTATAAGGGTTTTCTTACTGTTTTTGAAGACAAACTATTGAATATTATCAAATTTGATAATAATGATATGTTATGAAAATAATATTTTATTATATTACTTAAGAAACATAAATATATTAAATATGGAAAAATGGTATAACATAAGGTCAAAAATATCATACCCTATCAATTTTTGAGTCAACAGTTACCTTATAAGTATAATTACATACTTTTAAGAGTGAAAAATATGCTACAATAGTTAATGCTAAAATATGTTAATTATGGTGCTAAACCAAAATATATGCCTTATAATACCCAATAAACCTATATTTTTTACTGATAAAATGTAAAAATTATCTTACCCTAGGTTTTAATCCATTACATGTTTTATGTATGTTCCCCTATAATAGTCTAATTATATTTGTTTATTTTATGAAATTTCAAAAGAGCCGCTCACTTCAATTATAAATGGAAACCTATGCCATTAATTAATTACCCCACTTTGAGCCTTATATCACAAAAATACTCTAAAAAAATTACTTATGAACTTACCTATAAACATTTTAGAAGTGTTGTTCATCCCAAAAGAATAGTCGTAGGACCCTTAAGAGGGGATCTAATCGATTCGTTTCGAAGAAGAGGTAATCACCCAAACTGATTAATCGGTTTTTCTAATCATCATCACATTTATTAAATCTATGATATTTATCATAAAATAACAAATTCATCATCCTTAATATTATGAAAGTTTATTATGATTCTAAAACCACCATTATACACCCTCTTTCCCATCGAACAAGAAGTGAAAGTATCGCTCATCAGTACATACGACCTACCATCTCCACATAGCGATACAAATAATTTTTCATCAACCTATTTTATGGATGTTTAATATTATGTTTTAAAATATTAATATATAATATTCATGAAATAATTATACTTATAAAATGATAATATAATATCTACCTTCTTACCAAAAATTCATTTGGTAAATGATAACACCATTTGTACGTACGTGCAGAGTACCACCTCCAATATTCGTTGAGATTTGTTTTTAATTTTAATATTACTTGGATGGTAATAAGTATAAATTTGGTAAATATATATGATATAATATTTATACAATAAATTTTAGTAACTATTTATGTTTATTTTATCCAATCATTTGAAAAATGGAAACAAAATTATTGAATAAGTACGACCTAGAATCTCCATGAATGATTTGATTCATTTTTCTATCTCCTCCTTTTATGAATGATTATAAATATATGTATAATTATTATAAATTATTATTTTATCAATTTTCAAATTTATTAAATTATTCTACCATGATAATTGTATAAGGATCAGGACTTCCAAACTGAAATATTCATGGAAAAAAAGTAGTTATCACCAAGAACAATGATCTTAATAAAAAATTATTAATAAACTTGTGCTAAGATGTTATTGATAAATCTTACATGTTATTGAAGATATTAATAATTTTATCAAATCCATTTGTAATAAATCTATATTTTTTATAAAATTGTTTTGAATGTAAAAACATATTTGAGGGACATGAGGTAAAGGTTTATTTCACATAGTCATTATTATTAATTATTGTTTATGGCCCCATTGGGAAATATTTCTCATCCATGTACATGTTTTCTAAAAATGATTTCAAAATGTTTTTATAATATTATCCTGAAATTTATAAAATTATATTTTTCCATGTTCAAAATATTAAAAAATTGTTTGAAATGAATCATTTGGTAATTTTAAAAATGAGGTACATTGTGACTCCATTGAAAAAAATATAGAGGGAATGTTTTCTAACTTATACATCATGATAAGATATTAACACTATCCAAATTACTCAATTCAGTAAATATTAATATAAATGTTTATATTTTTATTTTAGAATATTCATTTTAATTTATAAGTGAACATATTTTTAAAAAGATAAGTATTTTAAAATAGAAAAGTGATTTTCCTAAATAATTATTCCAAGTAATCTATTGAAATAATTTTCCATCTAAGATTACATATTTTGATGATAGTAATGATTTAATAGGTACATGATCTAATGACTCCATCCTTTTTTAGGTATTGTTTATGTATATTTTGGAAATATTAAATTTTATGAAACAAATTACTTTTCTATAGATTATTCTATGATGAAATATTTAGGCAACTTATTTCCTTCATGTGTTTCGATATGATGAATGATTTATAATTTTATGGAACACATATTTATGATTTTCATTATGTGATGGGGGTAAATATATATTTATTTAATTCATTTTTTAAATTGATATATCTCATGAGATAGTTATGGGAAACAAATCTATGTTTTTGAAATGATATAGTAAACAATTCAATGTGTTTGATCTATTATGGGAAAAATGTTGATGTGGTTGATCTGTTATGGTATAAAAGTATATGTTCTTGATCCATTATGGAAAATAGGTGTTTATTCTGTATCCTATAGTATTATAAATTAACCATGATATATGAAATTATTTTTGTACTTATGATGGTTACACACATGTTTATGACATGATATTATAGTACATGATTTTTTTCTGTTTATATCTAATTTTTCTTATGATTACTTTCCCTGAGTTGTGAAAAAGATTTTTAGTACTATTTTAATATAAAGAGTGCAATAAAGGAATATATTTATGGGATATGTTTACAATATTTCATTAATTAAAAATATTTTAGATCTAATATCTAATGAAAATAAACATATAAGGTGTCTATGAGTATTTTTTCTTCAATGTATTGAATATTATCCTATTAAGATGTAATATGATTTTCATGAAAATACAGGGTCATTCTAGATGGTATCATAGAATGTTTTAGTCAACCTTTGGATATTAGGGTCACACTAATTTGGAGAATATCATGGGGATAAATATATGTGTATGATAACATCTGAAATTCTTCTTAGGGATTCGAGTATGTTCCAAGTAATTACATCCATATCTAGACACTACTTGTTGATGTGGTCCTGGAAGAGTTGTGTAAATGGGTAGTATCCTTGAAAAGGGTGCATTAAACTAGACTTGATCAAGACCTGGTACACCACAATAGAACTTTATTTACACATTGTTTAAAACACATGAGGGATATTCATTAGGAAAATTCATATTTTCGTTAGGATATATTATGATGGATTTAAATAGGTGATAATCATGGATTTTCATGATTAAACCTATGGAGACAAAATTGAAAAAATGTGTCATGATTCAGAAATTATATAAAATATTATTTATTTTTCCACATTGATTATAGTTTCTCACACCATGATTTTTGTTTTAGATAACGGTTGGAATCATAAATATTCATGATAATGGTGAATGTGATGAACAATAGAATGATTTTTCACATGAGTAACTAAATAAAATAGGATCTGTAAGGAGAAACGTTATTATTATGCCTAATCATCAATATAATTATATTATAAAAATTCAACTTATGGTTATTTCTCAACAAACTTAACAAGAGTAAAAGGGAGTTTTGTAATGACTATATAGAAAAGAAGTTTGACTTTTTATCATTTTTAGAATGTGATAAGAAGCATGGAAGAGAATGCATCAATGGAAAAAAGATTAATTTTTGGGTGTGGAAATGAAGGAAATAGAGAAAGTAATTTAGAAGGAAAATTGAACAGTTCAGTTAACACAATGGATGGGAATAATAGTTTTAATATGGTATCATTGATAGTTTAATGTTTTAAATGTGGAGAGTATGGGTATGATGAAAATCAATGTTCTAGGGGGGAAACTCGAGAAAATGATCAGTAAGGATATATGAGTAATGGTTTTACAATTGATGATGAAGATATTATGAATTACATATGAAAGGAAAGAAGTGTTAAGGAAGAAGATGAAGAATATTGGGTAACAGATTATGAAGAAATTAGAATGATTAAAATGATTATTTATGGGTTTTTGAGAATTATATTGTGAAATTTTATTAATAATAATATTATGGATTATAAGAATCATGAAACAACTATGGATTGATTCATATTTTGTTTTTCTTTAAGGGATTAAAATTATATTTTTAATGATACCAATAAACAAGAAAAGTGATTTAGTTGAAAGATGATATTGTGTAAAAACACATGTTTGAGGGAAAGATAACCCTTAATATGTTTCTAATGTGCAGATAATACTAGTTATTTGGTATAAACAGATGATTAGCATATATGAGATAGTATTGGAATCCCTTAAATTAGATAGTAATTTAATGACAATGCAGTTTAAGTCATATTTGATAATTTTTATTTAATTTTGTATTTAATGAATATATTGAATAGTTTTTTTGTTTTATTTAAGGAAAAGTATACAGTTAATCTCTATAAAGATTCATTTTTTTCATTAAGATTTTATTTTAATTTAGGTTATTACTCGGTTTCTAGAGATTATATGACATATTTTTTCACAAATTAGATATGTGAAATTAAGATATACTTTTGGGGATTATTTTTTTCATTTTTGAATCATAGTGAATTTCTATTTAATTATTTGGGTCTTGAATATTTTCTTTCATATTTTTGAAGATTTTTATGATTAAATACTTAGGTATTAGACTAGGTTAAACATTGGGAATTATTATTAATTTTTAAAAATTAATGTATTTATATATATTAGATAAATTAAGATAATCATTTTCCTTTTAGTTAATATCTAAATATATAATTGGAAGGTTGTTATCTTTTTGTTGATTAAGTAATCCATTATATGTTGATCTTAGTGATTTAGGTAAGAAAATTTCTTCTTGAATATTAAACATTTAGAGAAAAGAATGGGTTTTGTGATGGAAATTAATTAAAAGAATATATTTCACTTATAAATTATTTATATTTTCACAAATCCTTATATAGATGGCAATGTAATTCTAAAAATCTAGGAAAAATATATTAAGGCTACAAAAAAATATCATCCTAGGACCTTTAATATTGACGAATTTATAGTCATTACCACATATATGGTTTATTTTTTAAAAGTTTGTGGCTAAGGCATCATTTTTATTATTAAATCAAAGAAAAGAACATTTTTGACTGGGTAGAGGGAGATGCATTACATAACACGAAGGCCCAGGGGCATGAAAGCCCATTTTTTGGCATAAAGGGTCCTCTAGTGAATAGTACTTCTAGAATACCCGAGTTGCTATCGAACCTGCTACAGTACCACCACCACCACTCACTACTAAAAATGGTTTTTTCCCAACACTTTTATCCTAATAGTTTACAAAAACTGTTGGGAAAGGGAGGCTATACCAATGGTTTATCAAAACCATTGGTATAGGCCTGTTTATCGGAGACATTACTAACGGTTCTAGAGAACCGTTGGGAAATGCTTGTTTGTAGGAGGCTTTAACAATGGTTCTACAAAACCGTTAGGTAAAGCCTGTTTTTTAAGGGATTTTACCAATGGTTCTATATAAACCATTGGGATAATAACTCTTTCCCAAAAGTTTTTAAAAACTGTTGGGAAATGTTTTCCCTTATTAGAAGACCCTCCTCATTAATGAACAGAACTGAATGTATAGCATCCGCATGCCATCCTCGCTCGACTTCCCCCATCAGAACAACTAAATCTCCATCAGATCCATCTTAAATCAGGTATTCTATTCTTTCTACACTTAAAATCTTTATATGTTACCTTATTATTATTGTTATTCATATAATATCTTAGTTTTGTGTTTTGATTTTTATGTGTATCTTTGTTTTCTGATTTGATTTAACCTAGATTATCTCCATCCCATCAGATCCATTTAATTAATTAAATATTTAATCCTCCATCGGTGTTAAAACATCTTAGATTCGTTGCGGTTGGATTCCATATTTTCTAAGTATGTGTTTTTATGCTTTTTATTCATCTTGTAATTAATTATTACTTGTGAATTCATTTATATGTGTTTATTAATTTTTAACGAAGTTTCTATGAATGTTTTCCAAGAAATTATTTTTGAAATATTATTTAATCATATTCTCATTGAATTGAAAAAGTCATGAATTTGATGACTATAATTTTGAAATCATTCAATTGTTTATGAATTATTCAATTCCATGACTGTTTAGGTTTATTTTCAAAGAATATTTAAAGAATTAATTGGTGAAATTGAGAATTTGCCTCAGTTTTTTATTCATGGAATGAAATAAATTGATTTGAACTTAATTAGTTGAACTATTTAATGTTTTCTAAGTCATTTCAAATGATTAAATTTTTGAAATGACAATGAACCCTCTTGGAATGAGGGGGTGAGGGGAGGCTGCCCGGGGGGTTGGGGGGCTGTCCGTGGTGGGGGGGGGGATGTCCGTGTGGCGTGGGGGGATGTACGGGGGGTGGGGGATGTCCAGGGGGTGGGGGAGCTGTCTGGTCAGGGTGGGGGGTTGTACGGGGTGTATGGGGATGTCCGGGGAGGTGGTGGGGAATTGTTTAGGGGGTCGGGGGAGCTGTCCGGTCGAGGGGGTTTCCGGGGTGTTGGCGGACTGTCTGGGGGGGGGGGGGCTATCCGGGGGGTGGGGGTCTATCCGGGATATGGGGGTCTGTCTGGGGGGTGGGGGATTTCCAGGGGTGGGGCTTGTCTGAGGTGGGGGGGTTGTCCGGGGTGGGGGGATGTCTGGGGGTTGGGGGGCTATCTGGGTTGAGGGGGGCTCTCCGGGGGGAGGTTGGGCTATCCGAGAGGTGTGGGGGGTTGTCTGGGTGGTGCGGGGGGCTGTCCGCGGGGTGGGGGACTTTTCGGGGGTGGGGGTTGTCTGAGGTGGGGGGGCTATCTGGGATGGGGGTTTTCCATGTGGTGGTGGATGTCCGGGGGATGGGGGAGATTTTGGGGTGAGGAGGGAGTCCGAGGGGTCGGGGGGATGTCTGGGGGTGGGGGCTGTCTTGGTTGAGGGGCTGTCCGGGGGGTGGTTGGGTTGTTTGAGTGGTGTGGGGGCTGTCTGGGTGGTGTGGGGGGCTATCCGTGGGTGCGGGCTTTCCTGGGGTGGGGTTTGTCTGATGTGGGGGGGTTGTTTGGGGTGAGGAGGGAAGTCTGGGGGGTGGGGGTGCTTTACAAGGCACGGTGTGGCTTGTACCACTCAAAGTTTCTCACTTTTATTTTAAATGGATAAGATTTTAAATGAAAATAAAAACTGACATATGTAAAACCGATCAAAAGCATTCGGATTGTGTTGATACTTTAGGACAATTATACATTGGTCATTTTTGATGGGTACAAGTAAAATCCGCCTTAATCCGAGACACAGTGTGGCCGATATCACTCAAAGTGTCCCACTTTGGTTTGAAGTGGACAACATTTTAAGTGAAAACAACAACTGACATACGAAAAACCAACCAAACTTATTTTGATTGTGTTGATACTTTAGGAAAATTATCCAATGGTCATTTGAGATGTGTACAAGATAGCCCCACCTCAATCCAAAGCACGATGTGGCCCGTATCACTCTAAATGTCTCTCTTTTGTTTAAAATAGATACCATTTTAAGTAAAAACAATTGGCATACGGAAAACTGACCAAACATTTTTGGATTGTCTTGATACAATAACAAAATGATCCATGGTTCATTCATGAGGTGTACGAGGAGACGTCACATCATTTGGATGGGCGGTTTGTGCAGCACAACTGAATATGTGTTTTTTAGGTGTTTAGCGCGAATGAAAAGCATGCGTGGGGTGGTCTAAACTGGCCGAATGACATCAAAATTCCATGAAATCGGAAAACAACAAAGGGTGGGTGAATTTTGAAATGGTCTGCTAGATGTCACGTCAATCGGAGGTGTTGTGTGACAGTGGTGGCTGAAAACGCACTCTGCGTGTCGTAAATGGCCAAAACATGTGTTTAACGGTCAAAAGCATGCCGAACGATATCAGAATGACTTGAAATCACACAAAAACACCCTAATTATTATTAATGAAGTGAACTAGGAGACGACACATCATTCAGACGCATGTTTTGCGTGTCACAGATGAATACGTGTTTTTTTTGGTGTTTGGTGCATTTGAAAAGCGTGCATGGGGTGGTAAAAACCGGTCGAATGACCTCAAAATTCCATGAAATTGGATGAAAACAAAGGGTGCGTGAATTGTGAAATGGTTAGCCAGAAGGCACGTCAATTGGAGGTGTCGTGTGACCGTGGTGGCCAAAAATGCAATCCGCATGTCATAAATGGACAAAACATCTGTTTTACGATCAAATACATACCCAAAATCATCGGAATAAATTAAAATCACACGAAAGCACCCTAATTATTATTATTGAGGTGTACAAAAAGACTACACGTCATTCAGATGCACTGTTTGTGTGGAACAATAGAATATGTGTTTTTAAGGTGTTTGGCATGCTTGAAAAGCGTACATGGGGGGGGGGGGGTCAGAACCATCCGAATGGCCTTAGAATTCCATGCAATTAGATGAAAACAAAGGGTGGGTGAATTTTTAATTGGTCGGCCAGAAGGCACATCAATGAGAGGTTCTGTGTGACCGTGGTGGCGGAAAACGCACTCTGCGTGTCGTAAATGGCCAAAACATGCGTTTAACGGTCAAATTCATACTGAACAACATTGGAATGAATTGAAATCACACAAAAACACCCTAATTTTTTTCATGAGGTGTACGAGGAGACGACACATCATTCGGACACATGGTTCGTGTGGCACAGTTGAATATTTGTTTTTTAGGTGTTGGGAACGGTTGAAATGCGTTTGTGGGGCGGTCAAAACCGGAAGAACGACCTTGAAATGATATGAAATCAGACAAAAAAAAAGGGTTGGTGAATTGGGAAATTGTCGGCCAGACGGCATGTCAATCAGAGGTGTCCTGTGACCGTGGTGGCCGAAAACGCACTCTGTGTGTCGTAGATGGCCAAAACATGCATTTAACACTCAAATGCATACCGAACGACATCATAATGACTTGAAATCACACAAAAACACCCTAATTTTTATTATTGATGTGTACAAGGAGACGACACATCATTCGGATGTGCGGTTTGTGTGGCATGACTGAATATGTGTTTTCTAGGTGTTTGGCACACTTGAAAAGCATGCATGGGGTGGTTAAAACCGGCCGAACAACCTCAGAATGCCATGAAATCGGACGAAAGCCAAGATGGGTCAATTGTGAAATGGTCGGCAAGACGACACTTCAATATGAGGTGTCGTATGACTTCGGTGGCCGAAAATGCACTCCGCCTGTCATAAACGGCCAAAACATGCGTTTAACGGTCAAATGCATACCGAACGACATCAGAATGACTTAAAATCACATAAAAACACCCAAATTATTATTCATGAGGTGTATGAGGAGATGAAAGAAAACTCCCCGTCCAGGTTTCAAAACTCCCCGATATTTGAAAATTCCTTCAACCTCTTTAATGATTCAATTATTTAGTTTTAATCTCTAAGTCCTAATGTTATTCATCTATTTTTTTTATTTTCTGTTTTGATTTGGTCTAAACTAGATCCCTCTCTCTTTACCCAGGATGGGAACTCCTTCCTCCTTATAGATACATCTGAAGTCAATCAATTTTTTAGTTCTACAATCTAAATCAGAAATGCTTAAATAAGTTTTAATATTTTGTATCTATTATTGTTTGTTTCTCTTTTGATTTTATATAAACCAGGTGGTGCAGTGTGTGACATGACATACCCAATAATTGTAGTTTTATTTGTTTTATATTTTCATTCTAAAATTCAAGTGTCATGATTATATTAATCAACATTATTTGAATTCATCATAGCCACTACTTTTATGTAGTTATTGAATCTTATCGAGGCACAGTGTGGCCGGTACCACTAAAAATGTCTCACTTTTATTTGAAATGGACATGATTTTAAGTGAAAACAATACTTTGCATACAGAAAACTGACCAAATGTGTTCAGATTGTATTAATACTTTAGGAAAACGATCCATGGGTCATTTGTGATGTGTACGAGTCAACCCCGCATCAATCCAAGGCACGGTGTGGCCGGTACCACTCAAAGTGTCTCACTATTATTTGAAATGGAAAACATTTTAAGTGAAAACAATAACTGGCTTATGGAAAACTGACCAAATGCATTCGTATTGTGTTGATACTTTAGAACAACAATCCGTATATCATTTGTGATGGGTTTGTGTCATCCCCGCATTAATCTGAGGCACGGTGTGACCGATATCACTCAAAGTGTCTCACTTTTGTTTGAAATGGACAACGTTTTATGTGAAAACAACAACTGGAATATGGAAAACCAACCAAATGCATTCAAATTGTGTTGATAATTTAGGAAAATGATCCATTGGTCATTTTTGACATGTAAGAGTCAACCCCGCCTCAATCCGAGGAATGGTGTGGCCGGTACCACTCAAAATGTCTCAATTTTATTTGAAATAGACAGGATTTTATCTGAAAACAACAACATGCATACAGAAACTAAAAATTCTTTCATATTGTATTTATACTTTAAGAAAACTATACATGGTTCATTTGTGATGTGTTAGAGTCAACCTCACCACAATACAAGGTACGTTGTGGCCGATATCACTCTTAATGTCTCTCTTTTGTTTAAAATGGACAACATTTTAAGTCAAAAAAACTAACATATGGAAAACTAACCAAATGTAATCTAATTTTTTTGATACATTATCCCAACAATACTTGATTAATTTGTGACATGTCTAAGTCAATACAACCTCAATCTGAGACATGGTGTGACCGGTATCACTCAAAGTGTCACTCTTTTATTCAAAATGGACAACATTTTAAGTCAAATCAACAACTGGCATACAGAAAAACTGATTAAATGCATTCGGATTGTGTTAATACATTAGGAAAACAATTCATGGGTCATTTTTGGCATGTATGAGTCTACCCCACCTCAATATGAGTCATGGTGTGGCCGGTACCACTCAAAGTGTCTCACATTTATTTGAAATTTATGGGATTTTAAGTGAAAACAACAAATGGAATACAGAAAACTGAACAAAAGCATTTGGATTGTGTTTATACCAGAGAAAAATGATCCATGGATAATTTGTGAAGGATACGAATCAACCCTGCCTCAATCGGAGGCATGGTGTGACCGGTATCACTCAAAGTGTCTCAATTTTGTATGAAATTGATAGAATTTTAAGTGAAACCCACAAATGGCATATGGAAAACCAACCAAACGCATTCAGATTGGGTTGATACATTAGTAAAATGATCCATGGGTCGTTTGTGATATGTGCAAGTCAACTCCTTCTCAATCCTAGGAATGTTGTGGCTGGTACCACTCAAAATGTCTCACTTTTGTTTAAAATGGAAAACATTTGAAGTCAAAACAACTGACATACAGAAAATCGACAAATCATATTCAAATTGTGTTGATACATTAGAACAATGATTCATGGGTCATTTTTGATGTGTATGAGTCAATCCCTCTTTAATCTGAGTCACGATGTGACTGGTATCACTCAAAGTGTCTCTCTTTTATTTGAAATGGAGAGCATTTTAAGTGAAATCAACAACTAGCATATGGAAAACTGATCAAACACATTTGGATTTTGTTGATACTTTAGGACAATGATCCATGAGTCATTTTTGATGTGTAAGAGTCAACCATTCCTCAATACAAGTCACGATGTGACTAGTACCACTCAAAGTGTCTCACTTTTGTTTGAAATGGATCGTATTTTAAGTGAAAACAACAACTGTCATACATAAAACCAACGAAACACATTCAGATTGTGTTGGTACTTTAGCATAATGATACATTGATCATTAGTGATGGGTAAGATTCAACACCGCCTCAATCCGAGGCATGGTGTGACTAGTATCATTCAAAGTGTCTCACATTTTTTTGAAATGGACAACATTTTAAGTGAAATCAACAACTGGCATATGGAAAATCTTCACAAGGCAATACATATATTCTTTAAATTAAGGGATAAAAATAAAATTTGGTATTTTGGTCATACTTTATTAGAATAAAATATTCATAAGGCATTGATTGAAACACAATGGGTCATAGTATATATAGAAAAACATGAATTATATTAGGAATGAGTCTCGACATCTCATCATGAACATGCACCAACACTCATGTTCTAATTCTCAATCATGGGTTGTTCATTCTAGATAATAACATACAAAAAATAAATATCATATAGTGATTTCATATGAAACCTATGAACAATCAAGCATACCATATAACAAATTGGTCAACAAGTCTACACATAGATTCATGAAAAATAAGTTTCAAAGTATCATAAAAATACCCCAATGGTGAGGAATACATATGGTAACACCATATCCCCAGGGATCACCTCAATCTCGTCCTCAAACTGTGGGTTCTAGGACCAAACCAAAGTCCCTTTGGGAACCCAATACCAGAGACTTAATTGAATATTCATACCCACTACCCAAGATGGGGATTCATCTCACATCACATCTAGGAGAGCATAATAAAATTATCCACATACCCCATTATTCTAAATGAAAAGCCTTTTAAACACATGTAGGCTATTCCGGTAACCCATCCCATATGTTGAGACTGGCCAATGTTTCCCAATAACACATCAGGAACAATTTATACATGGATAAATAATCATTAGAGGAATATAAACATCCCATGTGATTCCTATAACTCATCCTAGGTCTAAGCACATGTCCACTACCATTTTTTATCTTATGGGTATCATGATCCTTGTCCACTATACCCAGGTTTTTCGGTTGGTTTTGAGATAATAAACCCAAGACCATGACTAAACATCCCATGTTCTTCCTATAACATGTAGGTTTGTTCTATTTTGTGTATTGGTGTTGTGGTTTGAGTGAGGAATGAATTCTAAATTTTGAATACTCTTATGTGTGTTGTTGTTGTGGTTTGAGTGAGGAATGAATTCTTAATTTGGAATACTCTTATGGTGTTATTGCATTTCATATAACATGTAAGAGTTTTGTCTTATTGGTGTTATTTCATTTGAATTTCTATATTTATAAATTTCTAAATTCTGGAATGAATTCTAAATTTTGAATACTTTGGATGGGGATTTTGTATTGGTGTTGTTTCAGGTCTGGAGAGGGGGAGGTGTGTTGCTGTGGAGCTGTGTTGTTGTAGGTATGGAGAGGGGGCAGAGGGGCATGCTGCTTTGGGGTTGAGAAAATGTATACAAACGGTTTTCAAAATTGTTGGTATAAATTCTATAATATAACTATACCAACAGTTCGTTTATAACCGTTGGTTTAGATTTATACCAACGGTTATAACAAAACCGTTGGTATAGCCTTATGGATTTCCATATCCCCTCTATACCAACGGTTGTAGACAATTGGTATAAGTGTAACACACATATACCAACGTTTTCACATATCATTGGTATATGTTATACTTTACCACACATATGCCAATGGATTGTGGCAAACTGTTGGTATACCTTATATGTTGACACCTATACCAACGGTTTTCACAGAACCGTTGGTATAAGCCAATTATCACGACTTACTTGGCCACAATTGAGGGAACTGTTGGTATACCATATACCAACAGTTTTCAGGCATTTACCAATGGTTTTGAACCCCTGGTGAAGTGTAAAATTCTAGTAGTGACAATAGTACCTCTACCGCTATAGTGTCACCACTACAACAGTTCCTCCACATATGGGGTTTATGTTTTTGTGATTTTTAACATTATCATGATAATTAAATCTATTGTTATCAATTATAGCTGGGCATTAAATTTATTTCATGTTGATATCTTCACTTCCCACTAATGATCTTTTATTTGGAATCATAGTATGTGTAATCCTAGATGACCTTTATACTTCAATTTTTATCTTTTTTAGTGGATGTTCTATTAACCCTTATTACAATTTGGGTTTAAAAGGTGGAATTTTCAGTGGAAAAACTTTTTAACAGGAAATATTTTCACGATTAAATTTATTAAAGTGGGAGAATGTACCATGACATTATTTGATGAAAATTTTCAATCTCATAAATTTTATTTCTTCGATAACTTACATTACATGCAACTACATGTTTAAGAGAACTGTGATATAAAATTTTAATCATTATTAATAAATGTTAACACTTATCTTTTAAATTAGAGGATGTTAATATTATTAACTATTTTATAAATTATCTGACAAGTCCCTGCTCAATATAAATACTTAGTAATTTGTCGCTCAAATTTTTTTAAATTCATCTTATTCAAAAAAATTATTCAGAAATGAATTTTTTTTACATTATGAGAGAAAATATTATAATTGATATTTTTTAACTTTTATAAATAAGTTTTTATAAACAAAACCTCATCTTTTGAATAAAAATATTAAAATTATCTTTTGGGTTAATTTTTTTATTTTTCTAAAATGATTAATTTTTCAGTAAATAGTGAAAAATATAAATATTTAGAAAAAAATCGTTTTATTTTCATATAATTTATTTTTATGATTTAAATTTTATCTACAAGTATCATAAGTATTATTTAATTATATATAATATAATTAATATAATTTTAATCCTCATTATAATTTTTTTAGTATAATTACATATTTTGGCCTAAAAACACAATTTTCTAAATATTGTTTTTTGTAATGTTTTGCACATTTATATTAAATGTAATATCAGAAACTTAATGAAATTGAAATCTTAAAACTTTATTCAGTAATTAGATTCATAAGGTTCAAATTTGGTAAATTTTCCCTTTTATTTTTTTACATGATAAATGGTAATTGTGAAAACATTTATCACCTTGGTAAATGATAAATCCAGTAAATCTGGGATAAAACTAAGTGATAAGGACATAATTATTCATACTAATTATAATTGTAAGAATTAAATTTGACTCTCATCACCTTAGTTTCTAATTTCAGTTTTTAATGGATAATTTTCAATGAAAATGTCTTATATATTATTTTAACCGAATGATGTCACAAAATGTCACTCTCTTGGTTCTTAATATCATTTATTTTTTCAAATAGGGAATGTATTAGTTAATAATGAATTTAAATAGTAATTTTGTGATTAAATAAATTGTTTCATTATGGTAATTTATTTATAATTTTTACTAATTAAATAATTACCATAAATACACACACAATGCTGATGCAGAAATTATTAAATTAAGGGAAAAATCCAATAAATGATATTATAAATATTAAAAGTATTATAATATGATATAATTAAAGGAATACGTGAATTTTATATATTTCCATAAAATTTGGGGAATATGTTGAAATAATATTTTCTATTTTTATGTGTTTTCTTGATGTTATTAATGTTAAAGTAATGAATAGTTTCAAAATTGACAATAAAGATATTTTATGAAAATTATATTTCATTAAATTATAAAAAAAATAGATAAGGAAAAATGTAATATTATATGGAAACCAATTTAATAGCATATTTAATAATTGGTAAATAGTTCCCTTATATGTAAAATTATAACATTTTACGAGTGAAAAATATGTAACCACAGTGAATGTTAAAATAGGCTAGTTAGTAGATTAAATCCAAAATATTTGACATAAAATAACTCATAAAAATTTAAAGAAAAATTATTTTGTTTATATTTATAAAATAGAATACTTTATGTTCTAATTAATTTCCATTTAAAATTATTTTTCCCAGGAATTGTTTTACTGTGTTTTCTTTTTTTTGGAAATTCCAAAAGTGACCCTCACCTCAATTATAAAAGGGAACCTCATCCCTCACTTCATTTCACCACCATGAGCCTTATATCTTAACCAGAAATGGTGAAATTATCTTCTCCACTTACCAATACACATTCTATATGTGATTATCTTGACAAAATAAAAAACCCTATAACCCTTTAGAGGAGATATAAAGTATTCATTTGCAAGAATAGGTAATCTCCCAAACCGATAACTTTATTTTTATACTCTTAATAAAATAGTATAATGTTATGAAATATATCATAAAATAATAAATTATTTATACTAATTATTTTTAATTTTTATTATTATTATTAAAACACCATTATATACCCTCTTTACCCTCAAATAAGAACTGAAAGTACTACTTTTAAGTACATTCAACTAATCTTCTCCACATAGAAATACAATTCATTTTTCGTCACCATAATTTATGTATTGGTATTATGATGTGTTTAATGTTTATATATGATATTTATTATATAATAATACCTCTTTAATGATTATAAATTGTCTACTTTATTAGCATCCAATCTTTTTGGAAACAATAATGTCATTCTTGCGTATATGTGGACAATCACCTCCACAATGTGAAGAGAAATTTTTTTAATTTATATTTTATTTGGATGATAATGAAGGTGATTTATTGGAATATATATAATATATAATAATTATTATTTAAATTTTAATTGTTATTTCATTTATTTTATTTCGTTAGTCAAAAATTGGAAAAACATTTATGTGTGTGTATGGCCAACCATCTCCCTGAACAGTGTAATTAATTTTTCCCTATATAATTTTAATGAATGGTTTTAAATATCTATATAATGAATATATATTCTTTATTATAACATGATTTATATTATTTAAATTAAGTGACCACAATCATAGTTTTAGTACCGAGATAACCGAACCGAAAAATTCTTGGAAAACGAAGAAGTAATCACCAAGAATAGTGATTTTAAATACTAATTATTAATAAAAAATTGATAATATTTCTTAAATAAGTAATACATGGTATGATAGATATGAGTTTAGTTATTTGATAATAAATATATATTTATTATATGGTATGTTTGAATGTGAGAAATGAAATGTGAGACTTTATGTAATTATTTATTTCACATTATCATCATTATTTGTGATTGTATACAGATTCACTCTGGAATATTTCACCTTAATGTCCATATTATCTCAAAATATATTCAAAATGGATTTTAATATTCTATTAAAGAAATTTAAAATAATTTTTAATGTCACGTTACTTTTATAAAATGGTTTCAAATGAATCATTTTGTCATTTTCCAAATGAGTTACTTTGTGAATTCTTTTAAAAAAATTGGAAATTATTTTTATCTTATATGAAATGAGTGGATTTTCTTGACATCATGATGTCTGAACTCATTTATGATTCCTTTAAAATGTTATATTTTTAATTACAAATAATATTTTTTACTTTATAATTGCATAACATTTTAAAAGTAGAAGTGATTTTAAAATTAAAAAATTATTTTCCTAAAAAATTATTCCATGTAATCTTATAAAATCATTTTCCATATAAGATGACTTGATTTGATGAAACATGTGATTTTATTGGTATATTATCCAAGGATACCATCATTATTATTTTACTTTATGGTTTATTTTTATGAAGAAAATAATTTTTTTATGATACCAACTTCATTTCCCTGGATTATGATATGATGAAATGTTTATGTAACTCACTTCGTTCACATGTTCTAATGTGATTAATTATTTATGATTATATGGAACTCATATATATGATTTCTTTATCTGAAAAGTGGTTCTTATATATCCCTCCAATTCTTTGGGTAAAGTATTATATCTAATGATATATTAATGGGAAACATGTTTAAAAGATTAATCATTTATGGGAAATAAGTTTATGTGCTTTAACCTTATGGGAAACAAGTTAACGTTCATGATCTGTTAGGGGAAGGAATTTTATGGGATTTATTGAAAATGGAACCCATGGTTTTTCATATTCTTGTGGTCTTGGTATTTACCCATGGGTTTTCATGATCTTTTATTTGTATTTATAATTATTCCACATAGGTTTATGATAAGAACATATGGTTCATAATTGTTTTATAATAAATTTTTATTCTAATGATTCATGTATTTTGATATGATAATATTTTATTACATAAAACATTTTTATGATATTTTTCAGATTAGGTATTGTTTGTTTAAGTTATGTTTAATATCTCATTCCCTTGTTCTTATCATATGATTTCATATTATCATCAATTGATATCTACCATGTTTACCCTTATTGATCATCTGAGATCACCATTTTCTTATGTTTCATTTACCCAAGTTATGCAGAAATTTTTAGTAGGTTATTCCAATAAAGATTACAATGAGGGAAGATCTTCAAGTTATATGTTGATAATATTTTATATCTATTCCACAAATAATATAAAATTGTATATTCATGAGATATATTTTTTGTATAATGTACTGAATATTAATATATTATGATGTAAAATTTTTGTATCAAAATCATGGGTCATTATATCCCCTTTTATAGAAGCTGGTCTACAAAATCTAGGACTCTTTAATATTCAGATTCATCTTCTATGGAATAGTGAATTATAGATCGGTGGCACATGGAAAATCTACAGCACAAGTGCCCCACACAACCTCCACCCAACCAAAAAAAAACATGACTATCATGATGTTATGGATAAATATCAATATAATTTTAAAAATTGGATGAATTGAAGGATAGTTAAATGAGTTAACACATACCTTATGTTGAAAATTTATAAAAAAGTTTCAATTATATTTTTTAAAGGAGAATCATTTAACTCACCTCTCAGAGACAAATATAATCATCAAAAGTACGAAATAGTGTAAGGAAAATAGTCTTGTCTAGTTACCAAACAAACTCTAAAAATTGAAAATTTCATTATATCATGATCTGAAGTACTAGAATCATCTCAAAAAATGGAATCCTCATCAGATGGAGAGATCCTTTCTGGATTTGTTGACATTATTTCCTTATAATACCCTTTCTCTAATGAAGAATATTCCCTTGAATTTGAGTTCCATATACCTGAACTGGGAGTAAGAGATCATGTCCATACAATCCAGGGGCACATGGAATGATATGGTCTTGACTAAACCTAATATCCTAGAAATAACCACTATTAACCAATAGATGCATCAAAACCCCTTTGGTTTGTACTTCGAAAATATAAAAGAGATAATGGATTCACCTTGAAGCCATTCAATGACCGCCAAAGACCAATAATTTGTATGACCATATGGTGGAAGTATTGCTGCTTGATTAGTCCAGAAAAAGGTGGAGATTGACATGACACATGCCTTCAGCAATAGATGAACCCTCGAACTTTCTAATAGCACTAGGTCCATCCAACTCTCGCACTTTATCCCCTAATATGATTGAAAAGGAACTACCCTAACTGAGATGTGGAAACCTATATCTTTGAAATATAAAATTATGAGATTATTGGTGGTTTTCCCATCCATGATTTGAATCCCAGATTATCTCTATCTTTCAGATGATTTTAAAGAGGCATTTATCAAGGATATTTAGAGTCCCTAGGAGTTTGAGATATTATCCACTACAAGTAACTTTTATCGGGTAGAAGGTACATCATTAGAATGTCATACCATCATCTCATATAAAGATAAAGACTATAAAGAAGGTATTTAGGGACATATCAGACCCCAATAAGATTTATCCCATATAGATAATGCTGATATTTGATAAGATTTTATTGAAAACGTTTCCGAAGTCAGTCTCATACAAATATACAACCTACAATATATAGGCTGTATTTAGGGAATTTTATCTTCAACAAACGTAACCATTCATGGTATGAAAAGAGTGAGAAGAAGCCCCTAAGAATGTTCTATATTTTGGAAAATTTCAAGGATCTAATGTATAATGTTGAGTTAAATGTAATCTAGGAATACATGAAACTCAATTTCCTACTTGGTAGAACCTAGAATCTTTGAAACACAGAAATTACATCAGCATTTAATCAATGATTGAAATAACCCATCAAGGGAAATGTCAGTATATTATAAGGTAACATGTCCTCCTCAACTTCATGTGTATCCAGGAAAGGTGACGTGAGTATATATAATAGGGAATAAAAAACTAATATCATAGGAAATCATTATGTTTACCTTTCCCAATGACTTGGGAACCACCCCTGATACCCCTTTGTGCTTTCTCATTGGTGACTATATTCTGCCTATAAATCTACATTGGACAATTGATCTGGTCCCCAATAAAAATTTAAATTATTAACCTCACCATAAAACACAAATGTTATAAACATTATGACAACTAAATAATTTTTGTAAAATGATAATAATATTTAATATCATGTAGGATTAGAAAATTCTCCTTCACCCATACCATTAATTGGAAATTCCTCCATAAAATTCATTACAGTTCAGGATTTTTATTCTACTCCTACACTTAGTGGGAGTTTGGAGGAAGGAAACACATTTAATGATATACCCAAAAATTATTTTGTAGTTAAGGATGATAATGCCTCTTCTCATATCCTCTAATCATTTAATAATGATAGAGGCACCCCCATGTTATCCACAAGGTCTGATGGTGATCCCCCAAATGTGGAAATAAAAGATGAAGAAGATAACCTCAGGTAAGCCCTCCAAAATTTGAGGAAGATGTATCCATCACTATTAATGATATTTGGCATGTAAATATTAGAAAAATGGGTACCCAATACCGAATTGATTAGTACCTCCATACCCCTCTGGGAGTAAGATATGTATATCTTATTTCTAAATAATCATTGATATGTGTTCTCTATGAATTATTTGAAGAATCATAGACTGAGAATCGATGTAGATACTCATCATATAAGACTACTAAATGAACATCAAGGCACCAAATCATGAATCCATAATAATTAATTACTCACATGATATAAAGGTAGAGGTATAAGTAAAAAAAATGATAAAATCTAACTTCTTTTGAGAGTTAAAATACACTAAGTGGATTTCCAACATTGATCACATTAACTAAAAGAATGGGATGATTAGGGTATGCATCATTTTAGGGATCTTAATAAATATTTCCTGAAATATAAGGTCCCAATACTAATCATGTATCTCTTAATCGACAAGATAGTAGGGTTCCAATAACTTTACATTATGAATGGGTATTCAAGATACAATCATTTCAAGATGGTCACTGAAGATGGGGAATATATATCAATTATATCACCTCAATATGTGTTTTTATACCAACTCATGCATTTTGAATTAAATAATATTGTCACCCTTATCATTACTCCATGAATCATATTTTTAAACCCTTCTTGGGGTGTATCATAGAGTACTACATCAATTAACTGAAAATTAAAACCTGAAAGTGGTTTCATCACATCAAGGATCATTGAATAATCATCATAAAATTGTAGTAGCATAGCTTTACGATTATTATTCTAACGAATTATTCTTGAATAAATTCAAAGAAAATATTCATATTTTATAGAATTCCAATGTGGCTTCATGCTTAACTTAGAGAATACTAGTGTAATTATAAAGACTATACCTCCTCAAAATCGTAATGAATTGATCAGACTCCAATGTAGCCTCACTTACATCTGGCATTTTTAAGCCAAAAATGGATAGAAGACAGATCAAGTTCAATAATATAATGAATAAGTGAAACTTCTATAAGTTGGATGATAATATCCTTGAATATTTATAGATCCTCAAGTAGTATATGTTACATAATATGTTTTTAATTCCTCGCGTATAAGAAAATCCAATTATCATATATGTAGATACCATGAAATGATCACTTTGGTCACTCCTCATGTATAATAATGTTTCAAGAATATAAAAATATCTCCACTATCTTTGATGGGAGACGTTAGAAACAAATAATAAATATTTTTATATTGTGAAAAATTGTCTTGCACTCATCATCATTGTGTAAAAGACGAGGCATTACTTGTAGCATCTTCAAATCCACATGGTCTCCCACATAAACCCACTCAAGTATATTTTTATACACACTATACTAATAGGGCAAAAAACTTGATGGGTGGTTATTCTATAATAGTATGAAATTCAATTCATGGTGTAGAGGTAAGTCAAAAGAACAGTATAGGAAGATATCCCTACAGTGAAACTACTATGAGAACACACTTGTAAACACTAAAAATACAATCGAATAGGTTTTATATGCCCATTATCCACCCCCAAATAGGGGAGATGTTTTTTATGGGGCCTCCCGATGTTTGATTTATAGGAAATAGGAAAACCAAAATCCAAACCTGATTTTTTTAAAGATTGTGTTTGTTTCCCTAGACATGGGTATTTTTCACTACCCCCTATCTAAATCCAAAGGTTTCACCAATAATGAGGTAGAATATATAACACTTATTATAGGCTAGGATCTTTTCCTGTTGATATAAATAGGCAATATAAATATTGTAGATCACTTGAAGCTGGAGGTCGAACAAATAAACGGTGAATACACCATCAAGAATGAATTATTGGACCCTCCCATTGGTTATATGAGAAAAATGATACAAGAGTTCTATTTTGAACTAAAAATACACCCCTTCCCTCTTTGATCACAGAATTCTTGTGCTAATGTACTTTCCAATACATCCATAATCCTAGCTAATCCCGACTAGGATGCGTTGTTATTATTTATCAAACACTGATTGGTAGCTTTATCAATCATCATTTCTGACATGAAGGAAATAAATCAGATCAATTCAACCTTAGGTAAATATGATTCAACATATTCTTTTGGATGGATGATTCCAATAATAGGTTACCTATTATATTGAACCATCCCACTACATCAAGCAAGTAAAGAATATATCTCATGTAGGGTTATCAACATAACTCTTTGAGATATGCCAAATGAATATAAATACCTATATAATATAGGTTTTGATTTATTCCTCCTTCGATACATTGCAGATGGAGATACCTCCACTATCAAGAAAGAAGTGTGTAGAGGTTCTTATGGTGTTCACCAATATTGAAATAGCCTATCCAAATAAATTACTATACTTGGCTAATTCTGATCGATAGTGATACTTGATTGTTTGGAGTTCACAAAAAGGTTCCAATCATGTCAGATATATACTAACATCATGCAACAGACCCCATAGCTACCGTATACTAATAAATATTCAAGGATTTTTTAAGGTGCATGGATATTTTTGGTCCATACCCCCCATCTACAAATAAAATTTTTAAGTATATCCTCCCTTCTACCAATTGTTTCCCCAAATCAGTCACGCGTTTACCCCTCAAGGAATTCAGGACAATGAGTATAATCAAATTCATGAATTCTAATATCATTAAATAATTCAGTGTCCCCCATATGACATTGATCAACAATGAAACCTACTCCTATTATAATGAGTTTTTGACACTATATTAGGAGTATAACATTGATTCCAATCATTCATATCACCATAATTCAGTGAAAATTAATATATATATACCTTTAATAATAATACATTAAATATAATATTGAAAATGGTGGAAAAAGAAAAGAATTATTGGAATGATAAAATCATGCATGCCTTATGGTCCTACCATACTAAAACCTTCAATACCATGCCAGTGACCCCATACTCTCTAGTTTAATGAAAAAGGAAGAACATACCATAAATTTACTGTTTCCCCCACTCCAAACATCCATTTATAGAAAAATATCAAATTATGGGAAAATCCATATGTATTTTGATGATTTAGAACAAACTCAATGACAAAGGTTTTCATGCACTACACAACCTCGAAGTTCATCAAATAATATTTCATGATCCATTAACAAAAGGTCTACCTCCAATCATTACATCGAAGAGAGTTAGTACTATTAATTATAACCCTGATGATACCTGTAAATAAATCCCAAAAATTATAATCCAAGTGTGAATATCCTTACATAATTCATAAATTCTATTCCAACGCATATTACTCATCGTCTATGATGGATGGTGAATAAATTATGCCCCCACCACACACCCCCTAAAAAGAGGGTTCTTAAAAAAACATTTCATAATATCAACCATGATAGAAGTCCATAATACTAAGACTTAAAACTACATGTAATTTTACATCTGTATTGAATTAAATTAAACTACACGAAGCACATCCTTAACACATGGGTTAAACTACATGGAACATGTCCTTACTGTATGACAATTAACATCATGAAACACAACCTTATTGCCTATCATTAAATTGAGGATAACATGTCCTTACCCAATGACGTTAAAATACATAGAATATTCCCATTCTGAATAATATTAAACAATATAGAACACATTCATACTGTACGATGTTAAAATTCTAGGAAAAATCGCTCACTATATGATGCTAAACTACATGGAACATTACATAGTCACATGAAATTAAGATGTACAACATGTTCTCACTTGTAGGACACACCACCCCATCTTATTCTTGAGCTAGATCTGTTAAAAGAGTTTCAAGTGTGTGGGTTTTTTAGATCTTAGGGGATTTTCTTAAACAATACTTCATGGGGAGATAGTAGTCCATCCTTCATCCCGGCACTAAAACCTAACCCACACCCAGTTTCTTTCCATCTTTATATAAGATACCTCAATAATGACAATTTATTTTGAAGGAGGTTGATATGTATATGAAATAAGGTTCCAACATCCCTATGTGATAGTTAGATATATAAAAGGGATTATATTTTAGTACTATGTTTTCTTTATTCCTATTATGATATGATATAAAGTGATTCTCATAACTCAGATACTGGGCCTAGGAACAACATAAATAATCCCCCTCCCTACATATCGTCAGACCTGTGTAGGGTGTCATCCTTAAAATATCTACATGTGACTTGACTCCTATCCTCACAAGATATTTAGAGATTCATGGATAATCTATTTTTGGACAAACCATGGATATTCCTTATTTTTTTAACTATGTCCCTTATTGAGAAAGATAATTTTACATGGATTCTTTCTAACATTAATATTTAAATTCCCCCAGATGATCCTGATCAAGAACCCTAGTGTAGTTTAATTTAATTCCTAATCGTCTCTTGTTTATTACATTGAGAATGAATCATGTGAGGTTATAGGGCCTAGATAGTGACCTGATTAGTGTAGTTCAGCTACATTTTACTCTAATGATAGGTAATCACATCCATATTTCATGAAAATAAACTGGACTACATGAGGTATTCTTATTGAATATATCTTCTTTCCTAGTAACGTGTATTCAAGAATCACATAATTTATCCCTTTTACCAAAATATGTGTTCAATACATGTTTTCATTACATTTAGGGTGTTTGAACAATTCTTGAATATTAAATTCTCCATAAACCAACTATATTTATCTGGAATGTATGTTAATACCAACTAGTTCTATGAGTTGATATATTTATCTTGGAACCCCATGTGTCTTGGGTCATTTATCTTGGTTATTCCTTGTAGTGTATTAGAAACTAGTATTGGATACTCTAAATAGACCCCACATAGATTCACTAGTGAATAACTCAATAACAGAGTCTTTTCTCTTAGTGAATGTCTTGGTTTAGATGATATCCCACCACTTAAATATAGGAACAATTTCCATGACTACGTTTGATATTGGATTTCTCCATTATAAATGGTAGACCTGTACTCATTGGTCTCAACCTCACATTGAATCAACTATTAATAGGTTATGATTAGATTCAGATACCCTCGATGTTACACATCTATTCATAATTTCTATTATCATATCATGATTATAACATCATATTCTATTGCCCTTTCATTTCAAGGTATGCATCTCCTTAGAAGGACCAAAATATTATGAGTTATTCATTCCTATCATAATTTCAATATGGTCCACCATTAAAAACCTAAAACTTCTTACAGAAATATATACTATGAGACTCAATTCCTACGCAAGATCTAGATTCATTCAATGGTATGTGGACCAAATCCATATGTCTATTATGTGGTTGAATATTTCATCCCAACAATAGAAACGAATATGAAAATAACATTCCCCTATGTACGAGATCTATCTATATAAATAACTCCTTAGCTGACTTTGTTTTAATGGATCACTATGAAATGATAAAAAAATACCTCTCTATGAAAATGAACAAGATCTATATAGGGATAAAATATGTGAACAGTTTGTGGATTGATTTATATACCTTTAAGATATGCATTGATTCTCAGGTACCATAATCATGGGCCCAATTTCAATATTCAAAAGAATAATGAAACCATCATTACACTTGTTCCCAATATATATAGGGAACTTTCTCTTATAAAAACTACAAGGGGATTGATTCCTAACCAATAATGATATGTATTGAAACCTATTTAAATCTTCATAGGCACAAACATATGTTTTACACTATCAAAAACCACCCCAGTTCATGATCCTTATTTATAACTAACAACCTTATTTAACCTTAAAAAAGTAATGATGGCCCCACCATTGAAACAATCTCTCAATATGAGATCCCTTCACCATCATAGTATCACGGACAATTAGAGATCCTACACCTGGGTGATAGTTGGTGTCTTATCTTTCAAGGGGAACATGCCCATCTCCCCTTCATATGAGTTAGATCTTTATAATGGGGAATTACCTTATACATAACTACATATGAAATGTTTCTTATCCTTATAGGATATGCAGTGATGTATGGAATATTCATTGTTTAGTATAGTCATGAAATTTAATGAAAATGAAATTTCCCCTCCAACCATAGTGTCTGAACCTTTATAGTGATACGTCAATTACTAGATGGATCCACACAAATGTATGAATTAATCCCCTTTTAATATAGATGACCTATATATCTATAGAGGAATCCTCCAAAAATGATGTATGACTTGTGAAAAAAATCCCCCTACCCATATATGAGTTTGATCAATGTGGGGAGCTATATGATTACTATGTGTGTCTTAACTCTCATTATCACAGGATCCATGGTGATTCACATATACCTAAATCTTGGTCCTTTAAGGAAATTAAACCCAAAAACACCCTCCCCATTATGTGTATGATCTAGATCTATGATGGTGGATTTTATTTTAAAGGTTATATACGACCTGATTCATGTTCCCATGATATGTATATAGAAACCAAGGAGAATCCAAGCCACAAAAATTGCATGTTCCCCTAACTATAGTTCACCTTACAAAACCTTAAAATATATAAGGATGGTTGCGATGTATAATATTGTTTCACCTAACAATGAATTAGATCTGTATATTTATTTTTATCATATGAGTATGATATATACAATAAAACCCACAGTGTTTGACTACCCACTAGTAAGCCTATGCATGGAAAAAAACATCCTACATCTAAATGAATCTGGATGATGTAAATTGTCTCCAACGATATGTTTCCTAAATGAAAAATTGGTTTATAGTACTATAGTCACATGATGTTAAAATGTGAAACAATACCATGATGGCCATATGAAATTAATTTTCACAAAAATTATGACCATATAACATTACATTAAGATTCAAGATGAGTGTGTCCCTACAATGAAACAATAAAGTATACATGTCATCTTCCATAATCACTAATAAAATAACTACGTGATCCTAACTATGTCCAACCAAACTTTGGGATGTTGCTTTCATCATTATGAGCACATCAATCCATAAAACATATTTTGTGTCCTAAGTATCTTGATTCACCTTAAAAAATCCAGATCCCTCAGAATGGATAAAAGTTCCCACTATTTGAAAATGTATGAGTTTGATATGCATAAGGAAATTGAACTAATAAAACATAGGTATCTTGGCCTTATAAAAGTGGAATCTGGATCTTCGTGAGACCTAATAACATCACAGAGGTACGTATCACCATAGAATGATTCTTGAACATCCTCAGCATGAATATCCCATAACATTACTCATCATTTGAGAAACCTAAGAAATTATTTACTATATTCCCATCTCCTTATCAAAAGTTAGTTCGTGTACTCATGACCTTTAAAATAATAATTAATTTTTTTTAATGATTTGTGATTCTTTTCATTGGGACTACACATAAGATTTCATGACATGGTATTTCCTACATACCTCCACTGAAGTGGTTTTCTTCCATGGACTGGTTTCACCATCTCCTATGTGGCTGATTTGTTTTCCCACATTCCCACTTTCAAATGGTGGGTGTCCTCTACAACAATGGTTAGAGATTTCGGCTCTGTAATCAAATCATGATAATATGAATCTGGATCTTTCTTCCATGGATTTCTCATTGGATCTCATTTTCTAGTCTTGGTCACCCATGAAGATTTAATCCATGTTCATGAATATTGTTCCTAACACCATCTCTGGGTAGAAACCGCTTAATTATACTTCTTCTTTTGTGGAAGGGTAGCAACCTATGGTCATATATGATGAGGACATTGGAGACACCTATACATTAGTGTATGTTAGTTTTTTTGGAACCTGTAAATGATACCTCCTTCAAAGTCGATGGAATCCTATGTGTGAGGAATCTAATGTATAGAACCCAAGAAATCCTATGTCTTCCACAGTGTAATTTTTGGACGGTGTGTCTGATGTGAAAGTATTTTTACCATGATCATCCCATGTTCAACATTTGAGAAATATGTTCCAATACATCTAGTGGTGTTGCACGTTTTATGGCCCTATAGAGAAATAATAGTCACCTGTTTAATTTTTTGTAGGGATAAGTTGGTCAAAGGTTTAATATCTTTTGGGGATAGGTTTGTCACATGATTAATTTATTGTGGGGATAGGTTGGTCACATGTTTAATGTCTTGTGGGGATAGGTTGGTTGTAGATTTATTTTCTTATTGAGATAGTTTAGTCGCATGTTTAATTTTTAAGGGGTAAATGTTTGATGGTGTGATTTAAGTGTGTTCTAATGGGGAATCTAATCACACATTAGGTTCATCACAACCCATTGGAAAGATTGGTAAATTCATGTAAAAGTATGAGTGTTCCTTTATATAGGGAGGATCACATTTTAGGGTTTACCCCTCCCATGGGAGAACAAGTTCATATTTAATGGTGGTGTTGGGGAATCATTATTGAACCTTATAAGGGTGTCCCATTCTTATAGGGATTAGACCTCAAGGAGGAGTTCTGCATACCATGTTAGTAGATAGGGATCAAAACCACATTGATAGAGTTTACAATTTAGGGTCACATAATTGTACTAGTGCATGTAGTTTAGTGTCATGTGGTAAAGATGTTTTCTTCATGAAAGGATATATAGAAAATTATGATGTGGGGATTAAACTTATATACTACTTTTTGTAGGCAGTTTCACTCAATGTGGTTCGTACAAATGTTTTCCTATGTCGGTTGCATAGGGTAAAGATAGATTTTAACATCATGTGATGAGGATGTTGTCGTACAATTTAATATCCTGTGAATATAATATAGTGGTAAGCAGTTTATAGCCTTTCATGTCATACTTGGGATTTATTCCTAGGGAGACCATTTCAATGTATAATAGGATGATATGGAAAAATAACTTCTTATATGGAATGGTGGGTTGTTTCATGTAATGGTTCCACCTTCATGGCTTATGTTTCTTTTATACAGGTTCGTTTGGATGGATTATGGCATAAACACTTTCATAACACAATGAAATGTGGAAGTACCAACATCAGATTACCTATGATTAAGAGAATGAGGTGATACAACATGCCTAGCTATCCTTGGGGGAAATAGTTCATACATGAGGGTTGATTCTATAGGTCACGTTGCTGATCATGGAATGGGTAAACTCAGAAAGATTGGGTGTGGGGCACCAGAATGCTGAAATTCTTCACAATTGTGTTTAGTATAAGTAGGTGTTTGGATGGGTAATAGAAGGTTTTTTAAAAATATTTAATGTTTCATAAATAGGTAATGTTTCTTGAGGCATTGTCTCTAGCACAAGGATGGTCCACTGATATTGGATGTACAAGTACGCACAACTTCTTAAGTCATAAAAATCATTGAGTTGCATGATGGTAACTAAACATTCATGAACCCATGATAATTTTATAGACATTCATGTGAGAATGTATCAAGCATGATAAAAGACAAATTGGAGCCCATTATTTGTCATTCACACAGGTAATATACATTTGGATATCTATAGGGATGCTAGTGCTACACGATTTCGTGAATGGGGGGTTTTCAGGATTGAAAGTCGATGCTTTGACTTCCAGAGGTTTTTACACAAATATTTTGGGTGATTATCAATTTATAGATGAAGTAAATAGATTTAGGTTTAGTAACATAATATTTTTCATGCGATGTGTTTGTGCACCTATAATTCTTTTTCTACTAGTGGAAGGTTTAGTAGGGAAGTTGTTCCTTTGTTCTTTTCTCAAGAAAACGGCTTGGGTGACAATGTCGGTGTTGCATGAATTAGAAAAATGTTGTGTGCCAATATCTTATTCAATATTTGGGTCCTTCAAGATTCAGTTACAAACTTTTGTTTTCATCATTTCATTAGGTGAAAAAAAATCACACTAAAAATAGGTAGATTGACACACAACCAAAAAGATACGAGTACTCACTCCCTTGGATCGATAATTCTCCCATGTGTTACATTATTTCTTTCATTTAGGTAAAACCAGAATATCATGGATTGATACATGTATTTTGAACCTACAACCCCCCCCCCACCCCTATAATTAGAGATTACGGTGAGGTGAATGGTTGGGTTATGAGAAATATTTCGATGTGTATGGAAAGTTTTTTCCTTGGTACACAATTTTATGATTGCGTCGTGTAAATAAGTTGTGATTGCACAAAACATGGGAGGTCACATGATAATAAGTAGTTAAATGAGGCCTGATATGGTCATTTAATTTCATGTTTTATAACTTGTATCTCATTTTCATAACTCAAACCTTTTTTCTGAGCTCTTTATTTCAAACTGTGATGTCCATAATGGTCCTAATCATTTGAATGAATTTGTGTAAAATAAGGTAATTTTGTTTAATTTTATGCTAAGATTTAATAATTTGTGAAAAAAAGTTTGATATGTGTGACAATGTTATTAGTTTCACAACCTAAACACTTAAAAATATCAAAATAGTACATATATTGTTGGTAAATCTTCTTAGATCGGTGACATCACTTATACTTATATAAGAAGGGATGGGATGATTGGAAATCCTAAAATTTATCAAGATAGGAGGGTCATATCTGAGAACATAGATCTGTTGAACCCATTTATAGTGGATCAAATGAAATATCTAATAAGTAATAGGTTGTCTCAGTAAAATATTATATTATGAAAGGGTGTCGTTTTCTCAGTTATGGAGGATTTCATTAAAAGGTTTTGGTTTTCATGGAACAATGATATGAAAAAGTGGAGCATTACTTTTTCTAGAAACCCAGTCAAAGAATGTTAAGTATCCACCATATATACCTTAATTAGAAAGTTGAGGATGATGATTGGGGTACAAACATTAGATAAAAAATTCTTTTCTCGCTATATGTGTATCATTTAAGCCATCATATGAAAAAACTATATGTTATGGTGTGAAAACTGAAATCTATGAGATGATGGGAACATCAAAACTATAGGGGAATGGGAGAACTAGGTATGCTTCCATGGTGAATAGTATGGTGTTCAATAGTGTCACATCATGTTTAATAAAGCAGTTTATATGTCCCAGTTACATGTTTACCATCAATTAGACCTCTTTCTTATTATCTGCATTGAGTGGTAGCTAGATATGATCACCTTCCACCTACATCATGGGGAGGTGAGAATCATCCTATGGGATATTAACTACATTGGTGGTATTCCATGGATATGACATCCGTATGATTAGTTCCCCCTAGTTGTCAGTTATTGGGGGGATGTGAAGAAAACATTAGTGGTGGCACATATCGTCTTTTACTATCTGAGATTGGTGTTTGACAAGAAAACCCTTTTCTAAAAAGATATATCATTCAAGACATGGTTGGGCAAGTTCTTGAATGTTCTTGACAAAAATATGTTAGGGATGATGAAATAAGGCTCGGTGGAACGACATGAGAGGAGTCTAACATCCTACTGGATGATATTAGAGGAGTTCTGATATCATGAATGGAGATACAGTGTGAAGAATCATAAATAAGAAGTCTAGTATGTGGAATTTGTGGACACTTTCTTAAGTAGGTGTTTGATTCCAATCATGTATCTCCGCATGTGCTTATGTCCTAAGAAACTACCGATAATAGAAATCATTGCATTTGAGTATTGAGTGAATTTTGGTGTCCCTGTGTCGGATAGGATTTATAACCAGTTGGGCCATGTTTCAAGGGGAACAAGACCAAATGAATATGTTGCATATTCAAATTCCCCCATGTATGGTAAAAAACACACCTTTATAGGGGGATTATATTTTTGAATACCATTACCATCCTGAATGTTTTCTTTTTTTCCTCCATTCTCAAAATTATTGAGGTTCTACTGGTAACACTTAATGAATTCAGGGTGGTTTCTAGTATGATACATGCTAGGAATTTCCACTTCATTCCATTACCAACCCTAATTGATAGGATGATCAATGTTATATGGGGGTTGATGGAGTGGATGAATTAGCTATAATACTTCCATGGTAGGGAACTAGTTGCATAGGGTGACAGAAACACCTACTGTAATCCATACATTGGATCTCAATTCTCCCGATTGTTTAGGGGAATCCAGCAGTGAATACAAAAATTATACATCATGATACATGGAGAAAGACATCCTTGTATCCTTTTTCATCTATGGTTAATGATTGTTGATTAAGTTGTTTGGGAAATAATTATGTATTCATTAACCAAACTCAATTCTATATTCACATAAAAATATATTGTAATATAGATAATAGTGTACCCAGGTAAAATTTTAGGTTGACAGGTGAGGAAGGAGACACCATCTAATGAGTCACAAGAGCAGTGTGTAAATAGGTGTGATAATATTTTATGTTCACAATGATCATCAAGGGGTCAATATATGGAAATGAAATTGGATGTTTTGGAGACTGTCGTGCCTCCACCCTCTATTAGAATAGAGCTCGCTCAGAAGCGGCTGTAGGAGTATGTTTAGGGTACCCATACTGGGATGAGATTATACAGGGATTCCTTATATAATAATATTCAATACTTGGTGGAATAAGGTGATGATGTCATTCATCATGAGCACTAGGAAACATGGGGTTGTAGCAACTATCCTAGTTGGTGGAGTTGTTTTGGAAGAGGCTCACCCAAGATGGAATAAAGCAGTCAGAGGTTGGGATCACATGGATCATAGCCCAAGTTGGTTTCCATGATATTGTTTGGAACTAGAAATACATGGAATATTTCATGAGATGTTGTGGTGAGGGGATCCTACAACTACATGATTATGGGTGATGTTTGTTTTGGGGATCGGGGAATTGTAATCTACTGAAATTACATCTAAGGAGGGTTTGGATATCAATTATGACATATTGGTCTCCATTACCTAGGTGTCCTAAGGATATAATGATTACTGGTAAATCACTTAGGAGAGTGTGGAAGTCACTTTTGTGGAATATTGATTAACTGAGATCATATTCAATGAGGTTCACTTTATGGTTATTAGTTAAACTATGTATTTTGACAAAACCCATTATATTTCTCCTTAGAATTGAATGGAATAAGTATATAAATTCAAATATGCCTCTATCAAGGATGTTTAAGGTTCATTGATATGCATTGGAGATCCTACCTCATATTCTATTTTATATGTTCTAATAGAAGAGGCATCTGCTGAGGAGACTAGTGAGGAATGTTTTGATTCTTTGGCACTTATAGTCATCTATGGGGCGACCTCACCATGGTTTTCTAATAAAATTACCATATATTTTTCAGGAAAGACTCATAGATGTGGAAAAAACTTACTCCATGTCCTATTTTATGTATTTTTATCATGATATATTTATCATGTTTATTTTTATTGTTTACACTAATTGTCTTTCCCTTATTTAAAATAATGTTCTATAAAATTCATTCCCAGCAATCATTCATAGATTAGGGAGTTAGGATAATTAATATAGTAGTCAATGTAGGCCCTAATGAGCTATCCATTTAGGGGGATCCCACCTTTATTTCAAAAGAGAAACCAATTGTAAATACAGATGCGGTTGTGGGGGGATGTTGAGCTCAAGGATGGAAGAGATGCTACCACCAGTGAAGGGTTTGATGAAGGCATCCCACCTCTTAAAATAGAGTTGAGGACATATGATATGATACCTAAGGAGGTCCTTAATACCACATCCCTCATGGATTTCAATGACTTTTAGAATGAAACTCTCGATGACCTAGAATACTATTAGTTTTATGTCACTGAAGAGAATCCCATTTTCTACCATAGGGTGCATAATAGAGTAGAGACTATCATTACCCACACATGGAGTTTGTCCAAGTAATATATATGGGGTCCCTTATACATTAGTTACATAACCGAGGGACCAGAGGTATATAAAATAATTTTATCTATGATTTGGATTACAACTATGTTTTTGAGAATGTGTGTAACAAACAATAGGAGTTTTATGTTTACCAGTATAAGGAGAAGTCTGTTGGTTCCAAGGAATTCCATGAATCAAAAAAAGAACATTCTCATCAAGACTATGATGTAAAAATGAATTAATATATCACTAATTCTAAATTTAATATCATCAACCATGTAATGGAATAATTGTTCGTGGATGAGGTAGAGAAAATAGGGGAGGAATCTATGGTGGCTAAGTAGCAGGTTGAGCAGTGTCGGTTGGAGATTAGGGATAATGAATGATTCCCCATAGAAGAGGAGGAAGTAGTAGAGATTTCAAGGCAGTAGTAGTCACTAGAGGCTACCTGACAGAGGCTGGTCGAGCTTGAGAAATTTATTGCTGAGGCTGATCCATAATGAGAACATCCTTTTCTTATGCTACAAAAAAGAGAAACCCCAATATGTAGAAGACCCTTCTATTTCACCCATCTTGAAAAAAGTGTATCATTTCCATTATTTTTTTTATTCAAATCAATAATGTTAACATGAAAAAAATTATAATTTTTTAAACCCTTGTGGGTAATGATCTATGTTAGAAACAAGAGGAAAATTGATGAATATCAATTTATAGGAAAATGCCATTAAGAGAGTGATGTGTAAGGTGAATAATGTCCCATCGTCAACTGGGAGTGTCTGAAGATGAATGATTTTGTTAGTGACTAGTACTCTAAATAATAGTATTTTTTTACAAAATGTGTAGGAATGTGAGTAGATTACGTCCATGGAATCAAACTTGAACCAAAGGGGGGATTACGATGAGAATTGAGAGGTCCATGATTTGGAACACACGGTGGAGGGAAAAGCTAATAAGGGTGATTGATGACTATGTTCAAAAAACAAACTACACTATCATACTTACAAGAGTAGGGATATGATAATGGGGGTTGGCCATTGACCATGTTTAAAATATGATCCCTATAAAATTCTAATATAAAGTCCTTCGAGGTGTGTTCCCAATATGGAATGTAAGGCATATTGGCTAGGAACCATTACTATTAGGGTGTCGGTGGAATGTGGAAGGCGGTGGGAGTCCAAATCAAGGAAGGCATGATATTTTGGGGTGAACTAGAGGGAATTTTGTGATGGAGGTCAATTATATTATGATTATGCTACCATGATTATGTGAAATTTGGATGGGTTTATTAGACTAAGAAAAATCAGAAAAAATCCTTCCAATGGGAGCATTGTCTTGGATAAAAAGCATCAGTAAAGGAACTCAAGTAGTTTGGTAGGTGATCGGTATTAAAGGATTGAAAATTTACTCTTATGTGACGTCCTAATATATGTTTCAATTTTACATCATAAACAGTGGATTTTCACTTTAACATCTTCCTTTAAGGATGTCAAACAGAAAGTTTAAAATCATATAGTGTGGACATGTGATTTTTAGAGCTTATAGTCATATATATTTCACCAAGGTGAAATAAAATTGAACATTATATATATTGGATTTAAGTTGCATTGTTTAACATCTTTTGAATAGGATGTGTGAACTATTGTGAATAAAAAATCTACACACTCAATGTAGTGGGAAACACAAACAGGGAACACAAGGGTTGCCACCTCATGGAGGACTCATCAAGTAGGGGGAGTAAGGGTTTGGCCTAAAATTTAACTTGAACTAGGGGTTATATGGAGAAAATATAATATTTTTTCCGAGATTGGTAAATTATCTCACTGGATTTCTACCTCTTCCATTGATGTATTTTTTTCATCCCTTGGTCTCAAGGGAGACCATGTTAAAAAATACTCACAATTTTCTTCATATTTCACATCTGGGTTTTCAAATAGAATAATATATACACCTATTTAGTAGGGTAGTTTTAGTATATCCAATTATACCTAATGGGTATATATTTATGGGAATATCTATGGATGGATACATAAAGTTTATGTTCGTGATTCGTGGAACATAGATTTCAGTTTAAGTTCATTGAGCTTGGACACTTTCGAGAAACTTCTATGGAAAGGAATGTATTAAAAACTAGACCTAAAGAGTTATCCCACCACCTCCTTCACACTATCAATACTTCATAATATTTAGGATCCCACCATGGGGAAATGGAAACAAAAATAAGGAGAGGTAATTGAGAGGATTTTTGTTCGGTCCAGATATAAGGAATCTAAGAATCACTACCCATCTCGTGGAACTAGGAATTAGGATAAATATTGTTATGGGATGCAGCATGGTGGGAGACCAACATCGGGGTTTGGGGAATCCACTCAGGTGAGGATGTAGAGACGCGAGGTGGAATGGTAATTCTAAAGAACCAGTGTCGGGGAAAAATTGATGTAGTTCAATGACTCTTTAGATAATTTCACAGAGTTTACTGTCATAATTGGTTGATCAAAAGGTTGGTTTTCCCGGAGGATCTATGAAGCACCATAGAGTTAAAACATTATGTGAACCATGTCCATAGTGTCCAATGTGCTTATAAAACAATCCATTTTTTGTTTTCACATATTTGTAGGTATGGAATCTTGGATTGTGGGTAGTAAAACGTTTTAAGATCATTATTTATTGAAAAATGTGAAAAAAAACAATTTAAGACCATGCTTATTAAAACAATGGAAGAAAAATATTTATGGTTATGATGCTAGGACTAAGGGTGGTCTCTTAAGAGGTCAATGTAGCTTGAATATAGTCTCCTAATGTAAAAAGAGGTGGGAGGAGGATGTGTACCATGAAAATTTCTAAGACAAGACAAACCTAATTTAATGTCATAATGATTTGGAGAACTGTACTTTTTTAATGTTATAGAGTTTGGTGAGTATAGGTGGTGGAATTACATATGTTTAATTCTTATTCATTGAAATTAGGCTTGTGAGAAAGTTCCATCATGACTCCTGAGCCAACATGACCCATGCATGGTGTGAGAAACAAGTACTAGATGGGAATTCCTTTTGTCACAATTGAGAGAAACAAATATAGTAGATGGAATTGTCTTTGGAAAGTTCCAATAATGGTGACTTTCTTTTTCATCATGTGAAAATGTATGGCTGAATAACACTAAGGGGTTGAAACTCCACTATAAAAAAGGGTGGTGTAATGGAGGGGATCCATGAATTCCAAGATTTATACTATGAAGGAGGGGTGAATCATGGGTAGGGGACAACTATTTTCCATCTTAAAAACATAGGTTACCCATCCACACTATTCCATGATGAGATGAACAAATATAGGATAAAACATTGACCAGGTCAGAACATAGGAACTATCATCTATATCCAGGGATATTTCATGGTGTGTTCTTATGATGAGAGGTAAGCCATTTTTTCTAGGAACCATTTCCATTTGGGTGGTGGGATTATTCAGATCAAGAGTTTAATGATGGACCAAACCAAATAAGGTGAAATCCAAGGAAGCCTACATATTTGGAATGCTCGGGGTCATTTTGAAACTCTAGGAGTTATTCCTCCATGAGATCCATTGTGATGAATAGTCACATCAATATAAAAGTATATAGAATGTTCCTATGGTGAGAGGCTCCAAAAATGATGGGGGTTAGGTTGGGCCCATGATATGGGATCCAAGCAGAACAACATATCCCATGCGATAAGTAATCAATCAAAAAATAGCTATTAAATGCATTGTGGTTGATGAAAAACAACAAAATGGAGTGTTCCTCTCAATCTTGGACTCTATACATCATGTAGTTTAACATCTAGGGATAGGGACATGGAACATACAATATAATGGTGTTCAGAATTTTTTTGAACACCCAATTTAGACTTGTATGGTGGGGAAGTGTGGTTTCTGTATTATAATGTCATATAACATTGATAATGGTGGGATTTTTATAGAGCCTATCCATGGATGTAGACGAGGAAATATGTTTTAGTTGGGGCTCAGGTATGGATGTTGAACATTTTATATTCCTCACAATGAGTCATATAGTCATCTTGATCTGATGATGTTCCAAGGATTATGATTGAGGCTTAAACCTGATGGGGATTCCAATGGTCACAATTTAGTAGTCATATCATGATCATTACATGATTCATCATATTATTGATGTATAAGTCATATAATTTCTTTCATAAGAGGAATCATATTCTACTAAAATAGTTTATATTTGAGTTTAATGTCACCAACTAGGAATATTTTTTATGGTTTCTCAATGAGAAACTAGTTCCCTGGAAGGGGTACTTTGTGGTCATGTGACTATGACCTATAGTGAGAGAGTAGTGACTTCTACAAATATAAATAATGTACCCAACATGAATGGAGGCCATGGAACATAATTTTAGTGAAGATAATCTCACCCGGGGGATTTTCATCTCAACTCGAAGACAAGGGGTCAAGGAATCACTATATATCCCATAGTTCTAGGAATCAATCCATGCATAGATCTTTAATGGGCCATGGTTGGAGACGAATTCATGGAGTGTGGAATCTCCTCTAGTTAGGAATTTGAGTCATTCCATATGTTTCATATAATAAATCCCATGTTTATCGCACATGGTAAGGCTATATTTTAATTTCATATGATGTGGTTGTTTTTATAGTCGACATCGAATGGATAGGAATTAGGGATTATTTGTATAAAGCTGAAAATCTATAAATCATGGGGTCTATGAGAAGTATCATTTGTGGAACTTGGCATTTATATGAGGTGTGGTGTGCTCTCTGTTGATAGTGATCGAGGAGTGGAGGCATGACTTTTTATTGAAATCATGCGCTAGCTGATTCTAATGAGTTTCTAGGTCACACAATGCCTATGGTTTATTTTTATTGAGGGATTTCAACTCATCCAAATAGACTTTTTCACTTCCCTTTAGTGTTTATTGATCATAAACCATCATCTCAAGTGTCAGAGGTTGAACTTGTATAATTTAAATTGCTTCAATACCATACAAAAATGAGTATGGTATCTTTTAGATGGAATTTTGAATTTTTTGTCTGATTTTAAATGAATTAATTAGAGATATTATTGATCCAACTCTAATTATTTTGGACAATAATTTCCTTCAGTATGTTAGAGAGGGGTTTTTTGAATGCTTCAATATGTTCATTCACCTATATGTGATAGAGGGATGTGTAGTTAGAATGGATTTATTACATGGAATACAAATTATTCTACTAGATAGATAAATTCATTGTATTTGAGAATGGAGTGAGGAGTCCCGAATCAATGGATGAGTTTGAACTTCACAAATTTGACCATGGAATGGGTATTAACCACTTTGAGGGGGATGGCCTACATCCCCATTTTGAATAAGTGTGCTCCAGTTATATTTTCAAGCTATCACTTTTATGTAGGGGCCCACAAAATCAATCCCCAAGGAAGTAAAGGTACATGAGCACTTTTTGTAATGTAGAATCTCTAATAACTGACACTTTATGTTTTCATGGATTTTGAATTCATGAAAACTATTGGTTAATTCGATGTAATCTTGAACTATGGTGGACTAGAAGTAACCCAATATTTAGATCTTGTGAGAGAGATTCAATCATACTTGATATTCCCCACACAAACCAGTGTGGGTTTCTTTCATTACAAGAGTGAAATCAATCCCAGGTATTTGATAGAGGAGGATTCCATAAAAAACACACTTATATAGGGTATGCTCAAGGTTGGGGCCATCATGGAGGTTAAATATTACTTTATGTCTCCAGATAAATTCGTGCTTAGCTCGGTCTGGGGAAATAGTTTCTTGTTGGAGACAATAAATAAATGGATTCATCAAATTAGGTTCTTTATTAAATTTTAGGTCATTATAGGGGCTTTCTATAAGACTATTGATGGATATCTAGTTTACCAATCATTTTTCATCATTGAAATTGGTTGGGGAGATAAACCTCTAATATACGACATAACTGCCAGTCATCTTGGTCAGGCTCTACAAGAGATGTGTACATGATTTTAAAGGGATTGATATATCCGTTTTATGATCAAGGAACATGGGTCACCTTTGGATGGGAAATTAATTGGGCCATCAACTCATGAGTCCACTCCAGTAGGGGGAGTGGTTCCTATCTTCTAAGGATATAATCTTCATGGATATAATTTATGACCAGCTCAAAGTCTCTCTTCACATGTAAATGGGAGACATTGATTTATAAGGAAATATTAAAGTTGGTGATGATATCATAATACTTAGCCTTGATTTTTTTACATCCTTCTAATAAAATGAATTTTTACATCAATATGGCCTATGAAAAAGTGATAAAGACAATAACTATTCACACTGTAATGATTTTGGGGTTGTTTATCCTCCTATTTTATCTAATATGGGAAGAACGTTCAAAATCAATCTTCCAATTTGGTGAAAATATAATTCACATAAAGCGTGGATTACTCTATGAAATTGAAATCCAAGGGATGTTTCTCAAGGGTCTAATGTGATGCCAGGAAATATTCCAATCCTTGGACCTTGAAATCTTTTTGGGGGTACAAACGTAATATAGAAATCCTATTGAATTATTTTCCACCATGATTGTTGGATATTCAACATAGGGTGTATGAGAATGTACTTTATCATATCAACAGGGGATACCATCATTATCTCATGGTGCTACTACCATAACATCTAAACTATAAATACTATGTAGATTCAACTCTTCTTAGGGATAATATACTTAGACTTTATGTTTTGGCTAACACGAATGTGATAATATATGTATTGTTTTCAACCCTTATTGTTCATCTAAGCTAGAGGGGGACCTAGGGACTATTCCAGGGTGGTCGTATGAATGACTAGAGGCCTTCCTGGGATGGTTGGAATCAATACTAAAAAAATAATATATACTATTTAATGTCTTCACATACATCATGGAAGTATTCATCCTATTGTTATATGGTTACTTTTTTCATGAGGCATCAAAAGGACTTACAATTTAGTTCAATATTTTATATTAATTAGTGGATATAGGCCACGTGTCCCCTGCATCGATGTAGCTCTTGAAGGTTGAATAGGGGGATCTGGTTGATATATTTTATTTTTTCTATGTTTATATCTATGATTCTATATCTAAAAATGCTGATGAGAAAATTTCTATAGGTAACCCTAAAAGAACATTTTAGGGGGGGGGGTTAAATTTCAGGTGGTGGTAGTGAAGGTAGTCGAATTATTTCTCTAGATTATTCAGATGGTACTACCACTAGAGGGATTTAATAAAAAATAATCCACATAGAACTCCACCAATATACCTATGATCATTTTTGAAGATGTGATGTGAGAAATGCTTCTAGGTAGATATTCTATTCTTCAAATAAATGGGAATCACTTGATAATAGAATGTTCTCTGGGGTACTATAAAAGAGTTGTCTTATTCATATATGGGGGTCAACTAAATCTGGTTATATCTAGAGTATCCATCCATGAATTAGATATCCTAAAAACTATATGTATCATCAATCAATTGACACATCACTGAAATGCGAAAATTATCCATCAAGTGGTGGTGGTTGTGGTCCTGGAAATCAATGTTGACTCTGATCTTACCATAATTAATTCTAACATTGATAATGTTGTCAAAAAACATGGGGTATTAGACATCATTTATGATTTTTTTCATAATTATCATATCAATTTTAACCTCAACTATAGCACAGTGAGAGGGGACCATATTTCTAAGAGGTGGTTTGAACCCACAGTGGCCTAATGAGAGACCATGGCGAGGAACAAAAACCATATGATTAATTCATAGAATTGTATTTTAGATCCCAATGAACATGTTGCAATGGTCTTACAATAAATCCCAATAATTTTTTTACTCCAATAGAGACATTACTGCACGGACCAACATCAACCTCTATTCTTTCCATTGTTCAATTATTCTCTAAGGTTAGTTTATCGATTGTAGTGGAGACACCCTCTTCAAATTTTGTAGGAGGATCATCCTTATCCTCTTCGTCATTTGAAACATGTGAATCATAACTGGGATTTGTATCCACAAGAGTGGAAATCCATGTCATAGAATGAGAATTTTTTGGTAGAGGAAGAATTATTGGTAAGTAAACATAACTCTTTGGATACTATGGTGTAAAATATGATGGGCCAATCAAACTTAATTTCTAACTATTAAATTCACCTTTTATATTTAATAACTAATATTGAGTCAATCTCTATCGAGTCAACCCTACCTTTTGGAACCTTAGATGATGTCATGGATCTTTGGACAAGGTGTGGATGTATCGATATTCCATTGGAGTAATAACTTCTAGTATCAGCTAATATTATCCTATGTAAAAATATTAAGTAATATGTTTGTGTTCCTACTTCATTAAAAAAAATTAAGCATCTCCACATTTCCATGATTATGGGATTTGACCATTGGATTAATAGAATAATGTGGCCTTTGAAGTCTACCCAAGTATCTAATGATGTGGCTATCAAATCATTGGGGTTGTTTTTTGATCAACCTCATTGGTCTATATATTCTTTGCATCACTTAGTAATACTCTACATCTTGTCATTAGTATTCACATGAGCTAAATTTGGAAGGATCAACCTAGTGTACTCTTACATGGCCATCAAGGGGGTATTTTAGGGCACTTATGGTACGAATAGGGGACCACTATGTGTATATGGAGTGAGGGCCTTCCCAGTAAGGAATTTAAGTTAATTATATATAAGAATTCCCTTAATTCAATTCTTTATACTAGGAAAAAAATTATGTATTTAGTATGATATTTTCATGTGGTTTTTTATTGGTCTTATCATACCCCTAAATTTTAAGGTTTGATGGGGTTATATATATTTCCATGAGCCCATAATTTTAGAGTGTATGGGTCAGATTGAGATTGAACCCATATCATGTATCCACTAGTAATTTACAGATCTCTACAACATTGAACTATATAGTGATTTAAAATAGATGAATGTACCCCTTACTAGTGGAACCCGCATAATATTCAGATAAGGAAATTAAGACTTCGAATTATTATTGATTAGATTCCTATCTATTGTATGCATTATAGAAAACACCTCCATCTCAAAATAGAGATGTATTTTTAGTAACTAAATAATGGTATCACTTATCTCCTTTGAAAGGTTGATTCCAAAAATGATCGAGAGTCTCGCCTGGATAATAGGGATGTGATTCAGTACATCATATATTTGGATGTGGGGTATATTTATATTTGTAAATGTTAATTATTTTATAATAAATGAAGTTAGAATATGTGATTATGGTGTTGGGCCCTAGATCATATTGTCTGTGTCCAACTATTTACTGGCTGGTAATGGTTGAGAACTTGGTGGATGATGTGTAACCTCAGCCAACTATGGTTCATCATGATGATTTTGAGGTTGAGCGGCATAATCAACATGTGTAGTTGGATATGGAGGGAATACAATCAGAGAATCCTAAGAGGGTTGTTCCCAATGAACTATACAAGAGGCTTGTTTCATGGACTCAGTGGCATTAATGGACTCTATTAGATTCTTGGATTAGATGTCCAGCCTATTCCTATAATGCCCACACCTCCTTTGATGATTTATATATGAGGTTTCGAATATGATACATGAAATTACGCATCATTGAGTGTGATGCAGTGGTATACTAGCCTAATAATGTCAACAAGGTAATATTTTTACTCTTAGTCAGTGGAATATTCTATAATTGAGTTAATTATAGGGGTATCTCCCAATTTGAGAGGTGAACATGTCTAAGAGTAGAGGATAACATCTTCACCTATGGGGACTTCGATTGGCCCTGAATTTTTAATGCATATTATTATGGTATTTTGAAAGTTATGATATAGAAATTGGGGCCATGGAAGGTTTTGTGACTATGAGGGATAATGTTTTTATTAGGAGAGAACTGATAATGTGGTGGGAATGATAGGCCACCTTTTAAGACATTGAGTCATTTTACTTATGTGTGCCCCATCATGGAGCTTGTTTTCATTCAATAGAATCATTGTATCCACTATTAGCATTAGAAGATACATCTGACACCTCTTCTAGGATATCTACCAACTTGATCAGGTCACGATATACCTGATCCTAGATCCACTCATTTAAGATGAAACACTCCATGATATTGTCTGCAAAGGACCAATGGTACGGGAAGTAGCTAGAATGATTAATGAGGTTATCTTTTTTCTGGTCTTTTCCGTAATATAAATACATTAAATGGGTTTTTTGATAATAGTTCGTGGATCACTAATTATGGTATACAGAATTGTGAATTGTGAACCACATAGTAATAATGGTTCTTGGAATAGAAAATGTTATGTGGAGATTATAGGAGAAGTGGTTCAGGGAGTGAAGGAGGTTCGAGGGAAGGCCGACAACTCATCGAAGGCTACCAGTTTTTGGGATGCATTTCATTCATGAAAATGATGCTTAGTTTTTAGAAGCCATGAACGGTGTCATTTATGGAAACAAAGTGGTGATTTTTGTCACTGTATAGGGAGAATGGCTATATGCAAACCACATAGGGAATACAGTTCACAAAAGATGCACATTATGTGGTAAAGTAGGTGTCGTATTTAATATTTGGTAAATATCTGTTTAGAGGATTATGTGGATCTATTAACTTATATAAGGAACACTAATAACTTCTTTAGAGGACAACATTGAGATTAAAAATCTGGGAGGAATCCATTTATGTGTATAATGGTTCAGGGGAAGACAAACCTGCAAATGATACTTTTGATTAGACATCTAGAGGAATTTTGTAGTGTCAAGTCTTCTATGGGAAGCAAAGTCTGCATATGAGTGGTATTACATAGAAGTAGAACTTTTTTCATGGTTCTCTTGAAGTACGTGGAGTAGAATAGTCTATAGAAGGAAGGTGTTCAATGGAGGAGAAACAGTTTGTGGAATACGAGATAGTTTGTGGAGAAAGAACAATTTTTGAAGGAGAATTGGTTTAAAAATAACATGCAGTATGCATTGAAACCCATTTCATGGAGGAAGGATCCCAACACATGGAGGAATGAGGTATGTACACTGAGGAACAACCTAGTTCATGGTGGCATGGTTCAATATCTAACTGTGTGAGGAAATGTGAATTACACATACATGTGGTAATGATAATTTAACTGATCATATATATAGTTGAAGATGCATGATGTAATGCCTATCCATTGATTTTACCTTAATATCTATAATATATGTTTATATATTTTTCCAACATGGCGATAAAGTGAGAGTCAACAGAAGTGATCTGAGGGACAAATTGTGCTATCCCTAAAACCTTGTAAATAAAGTGCACCAGGAATAGAGTGATGGTGCTAAACTTTTGTATTCAAAAAACCTGTGAAGATTAATGGACATTAGTATGATCTAAAACCTATTAGAATATTCTCCTTGGATGTATCCCATAATGGTCTACCATGTAATATTATTTTGTCTTCACTTTGCATGTGATTTTTCGTTTTCTTCATTTTATCATCAGACAATTTTAACAGGTACTTACAAATGTGGGAACAATGTCTATCGGTTTAAAAGAAAAAGTTGACACCATGATTCACCCCTCCCCTCTTAGAGTCATCTAGTGACTTTAAGGTTCTTTGGTGAAATTTTCATATAGAGGTTATTCATGATAATTATATGATTACAAGGGCCTCTCTAGAAAAGGTTTTTGGATATTGACCGTGTATGAGGCCTCATTCTGTAAATCTTTGGCTATTTAAATATTCAACGTTTTTCATAGGGGATCTATAAGAAGTAATTTTCATGACCTCAGTTTGGTCCAAAATAAATTATTTTCTTGATGTTGAGATCACATAGTGATCTCTTGAAACCGACCAAGGTATCTCAGTGAGATAAGGGTTAGGGCGAATTCAACTTTGACCTTCACCAAACACATCATCAAAAGAAATTCCAAGGAAAACTACATATATAGGGATTATGCGGGCCCATTTCACTAGAAATTATGTCATGAAATCACTCGTTAGTCCTATACTTGAATTTAGTTAGGTTAGAGATACTGGCCTATATGTGGGATATATGAATTGATAGATTACATACCTATGTATATCCTCTCAGTTGGTGATAGATCCAAGAGCGATCTGATTATACCAAAAAATTGAAGGTTTCTAGGAAAACTTTCCTCAAAGTGTCCTCTCAGTATGTTTTGTGTGTGATTGTGTTTTTTTGACAAATATAGATTACCGATAATGAGTATGGTTGATTTTTCCAGAGCAAGTTTCTAAGGTGTTGTAGGTTCCCATTGTTTGCCAAATTTTTGCGCCTCAAAATATGGAGTTTAATTTTACAAAAGGAAGTATTTCCACATATGATTGAACAATATACAGACCATGAAGGAAAGTTCATGGACCATGAATGGTAGTACATGGAAGGTGGAAGGAAATCATTATAGGAAGGGAACCATAAAGACTGATATGTAGACGATGTATGGTAATAGTTCATGATGAAGGCACACAATACGTGGAAGGCTTGCAGCATGCAGAATGGATTTTCATTAGTGGAAAAGAGGTGGTAGTTTAAGAAGCTATTAAGGTCATATATGGAAAAAATGAGATAGTGATTTGAACCACCATGAAGGAAGAAAGTTAGTATTAATCCACGTAGGGAGAACGGCTCATGGGAGCACAGTACGTGGTGAAGATTGGGGTAAATCTTAGATTAGAATATTTTGAAGATCTATTTTCCTATATAAGGACCACTAATACCATCATTAAGTGAGTATGTTTTTTATTAGAAAATAGCTTTTCTCCTATAATTTATTGATGCTAGAAAGTGGTTTGCAGAGGAGGATTTAGGGAAGGGTGAAGCAGTTCGTTGAAGTGGTTCTATGAGAGGGTGTTTGTGGAGAAATGTAGTATGCAAAAGAAGATAGTGATCAGAGGAAGAATAAGTCTTCAAAATAAAGAATCCTACATAAGTGTAAGTGGAGGAGGTACACGAAGTTGGTACATGATGAAGGTTTTTTGAGGCAGTATGCAGAGGTAGTACGCAGCCGCGAAACTGGAGGCAGTTTGCAGAAGCGGTGGTCCATGAATCATATGTGCTATGTAGTTACTACAAAAAGTCAATTTACTCTAACTAATAGTAGACATAAAAATTGATTTCATCTATGGGTAAAAAAGGGCATTCAAAATAGAGTCTACCTACAGTTGATGATTCATGCTTTCATAGAAATGAAGGGACCTATGAGACCATAACATGTGAGTGGATCCCTTCTAAGATTAGTGAGCACAGGAATAGGTAGATGGTGATCCCTTCCACCATTGGTGAGATAGATAAAGGGACATAGGGAGTGAACCTAGGTAATATAGTCACCAGAACCTAAATATTGTAATTTTTGTGAGTCTGGTCAAAGAAGTAATCTAGCGCGAACCTTTTAATTCGTAGTCAGCTTTTTTGGAATTGGTACAATGAAAAATCACTATTGTATGATCCTTGGATGTAGCCCAGTGAGGGTGAACCAAGTTAAATCACTGTTTCCTATTCATTATTTCATTTTTGTTCATATATTTCTATAGGGTAAAGAGAGAAGAGATTTTTGTTTAACGATGAAAAAATTTCCGATGGGGTGGTATTTTTAATCTATTATACAATGATTCAGCCGCCCCAATCTCAAGGTATTTGACATAGTGGACCTAACAAAGGTCCCTCCATGGTCTGTAAAAAAACACAAAATCTTGGAAGCATATTTCTTCTTAGGGGTACTGAGCATCAGGAAACACCATCAGGTGAAGTGTTCCAGTTGCATTAGTGGATCACCCATTCCACTGAATGGGGTGATGTTCGAATTGCTGAATTTTGGAATGGGGAACATTTGGTCCCCCTATACCAGATATGGAATCCCATCTGGTAGAATTTTGTTTTTCTATATTTCCAATGATTTTAATGGTATTTAATAGTATCTATTGTGTCATAATTGTAAGGATTACTGGCCAACAAAGATTTTATTTGTCACACAGCTCATGATTCATAGTGTTCAAAGTCTTATGTAGGGATGTTGTGTTGTACATGTGGTGTGAGTGGGTCATATCATGAATTATTTCCTTCATCACCAGCCTCTACCATAATTGAATTTGTAGTGGGGCCAATATCAACCATGGGTGTCTATCTTAGAGGGACCAGATGTATGGATGGAGAAGGGAGAAGGTCCCTTATGACATTATCTCTCTCTTAGTTTTGTTCCAAAAGGCGTTCAACAATGAGTCTCTTATATACCTCAATATCCTTGAGTAATGTGACCATACAAGAATTTAAATTGATATATGGTGTGGAAATATATGGAACGACGGTATTAGAAACACCTTTTCATTTATCAAGAGGTTTACCGGAGGGTAGTAATACCTCATTAGGGAAACACTAGAGGCCCAAAACATGTCATTATTTATGTGTGTGGGAACATATTAGAATGTATAAATAATATTGCGCTTACCTCCAAGGATGGGTTTTTGTTTCATGATCCATTTCTTTGGATTGGTTTTTATGATCATCTAGAGGATTGATGATGATGACATTCACGCTGGTGGCGGTTTGGAGGAAAAATCACCATGTGAGCAGGCTGGCTAGCCTAGTGATATCATTATTGTCTTGGATGTGGGATTAAGTGGAGGGAATAATACTTCCGAAATACTATGATGTGTATATGGTGAGACTCCTCTTCTATGACTTGATAGAGAATAGTGAGGCTACATATATAGGTTCATATAAATCTCATGTTATATCTATATGATTTGGGATGCTAAGCCGCAAGGAGTGCAGAAATGTACCCCATTAGACATTACTAATGGATGGCCCCAAGATTCACAAGGTTAATGGATAGGATAACTGAAAATCCTAGAAGAATATATATGTAACCGGGATCTTCTGGTGGTTGAAAGACGTGTGGTCCTTGGTAAGGAAATCTTTTATTTTGATGTGTATGTTTACATGTGGCTAAAATGAAATTGATAACTATTCAGTGGATATGGTCTCCCATAATATTTTTCTTTAATGTTATACATAGGGGATTATAGTTTTTAATTTCCTTAAGACCCAATACGTGTGGCTTAGAAAATAAAGGGTTATAGTGATACATACTAGTTATACTGATAGGTTTCTACTAGAGTGGGAGTTACGTGGGCCAATCGTGCTTGGAACATCATAGTGTATTTTGGAGGTGGGGATAAATTTATGATAATTTACATATTATATGGGATATATGAATCCTCCAATTGATCAAGAATTACATAGCCCCAATATAGATTAGTAGAGCATTCACAATAATTTAAATGTTACATCCTGTATTATATGATTTCTCCCAAATATGAGGTGGATTTCCGAAAGAGGGAAGCTAATATAGGTAGGTAACTTTTCAAAATGTGTCCCTAAAAGGAGTTTAGAGCATCCACCACATTAATGTACCAACATAGGGATCAAGAGAATTTATGGACCTTTATCTTTAGGGATATTTAGACTCATCCAACAAGATTTTTCCCCTAGCTTTGATGGTTAAGGTGAATGTGATTCTATCAAGTCATCTATCATATTAGATTATGAGAGGTCCATGGTGATGTGAAATTTCCCTTGTTGTTTCCTCAAAAAGACTGGGAGTTCTCAGATTATATGAACCATAGGTTTTTGAGTAATCCTTACACATTGAATTTCAATAATTTCATTGGAACAACCCCCATGGATATTGTTCACCCTCTAACCTATGGATGGATCTTTAGGTCTGTAGAAGTTTTCAACATTGGGATGACCCATGTGTCACTTTCTGGTTCTGTAGGGTTTAATTCCATGGTGAAATTATTTTCTATGGGTTATCCTATAATTTCTTTTTGTGTCCCCCATTATGGGGATAGTCAACCCCAACTACCTGGTGGGATGATAGGGACTTCATCCCAATTAAGAAAAAATGGGAACAATGTGCGATTGTAATGGGGGTGGGATGATGTGGTCCATCGATGAAGGGGCCACTGGATTTTAGGGTTATTCCTTCCAATAAATAAGGTTTTTGGAACTACCCCGATGTTAGCATCGAGGGTTCTAGACTGAGTATATTAGATTTTAAATAATATCATTCTAGTCATTAGTCTGTGGAGTATGTTGGTGTTTTTATTATAGTAGGGTGAGATCCCACCTTGCTGGCCCCCAGATGGTGGTATCCATGGTCATGACCTGAACATCTCCTACCTCTTTGGAACAGGGGAACAGCCCATCAAACTTCTCTAAGAAGAGGATCCTAAAAATGATTTTTCATTATGATTATGGGGTTCTTCCCCCTACATGACTCTTAGGGGTGGTAGTGTCATAATTTTAATGAGGATTATAGGCCATGGAATACCATGTCCCTAGTTACAATGACCCCTTCATATTCATAAATATGAACTATGTAATTGATGAAACCTTTCTAAACTATTTAAGAGCGTAATATTGGGAGAGGTATTTTAGTAGTTGTTAAAGAGGGGGCCACTGTTATAGGAGGCTAGTTAGCTTGCATTTTGACACAATTATTATAGAGACCCAATGCTTGATGTACATGGAAATTAAATTACTTTTGTGGAATAATTAATAAATAACAAAAACAAACACACAAGGACCGTAATAGCTTAGTGTATTTGGAAACTTGGAATATAATCTTCTAATCATGGTGAAAGATCTTCAACATCTCTCATAAAGATCTTCCCCTTTTTTTTCTTACCTAAAACCTTTCTTTATATCCTGGGGAAAAGAAAAAATTAAAGGGGCGAGCTCAAATGCTCAGTAAGGGTAAGCATAGATAACATAAAACAATCCTTAGACATTTAAATGTAAAAAAACATGAGCATAAAATCTAAACATCAAAATATTGAGCAATGACATAAAACATTGTAGTAAGTAAGGCATAGATCATGAAGAAACATTAATAATGATAAATTAGAATGGGAATAAAACATGTAATTGTGGAAACCATTAAGAACATGATATGATTTCTATAGTAGACAAGGCATTGCTGCCAATACCATCTTAGTGGACAAAGTCCCTTTCTGAATCGAGTTCACTCCTCGTTCTAGTCCTGTATTACTGAATCAGTTTAAGTTTCCGTTCTAGCCATGTCTATCTCATTAGATATAAATCTTTACCCAAGGCATTGGATGGAGATATAGGTCCCACCCATCTCAAAATGAAATCAATATTACTTGTGCCACAAAATAAACATACATCATTCATAATAACCCAACGAATAAAATGGGTTTCATAAACATCATCCCATCATCACATAATCCATATAAAAGAAATGGATATCATTTCATAATAAGAACAGTGAAACCATGTAAAATATAGATACATTGTACTTTAAATATACACATATGAAATAATGTCATCTTAGATGGAAAATGGTTTTGATAAAACACTTAAAATGAATTCTTGAGAAAAATATATTTTCTTCTTCAAAATCATTTTCTTTTCAAAAAATGTCATGAAATTTTAAAATAAAAGGATTTTTTTGAAAATAGTCATGAAATCTTTTGGAGTAAGCTTCATGAAATAAGTCTTTATAAAACCGTACAAATTCTTTCATGCCGTATAGGTTAAAAAACATTCTTCTCGTACTTTTGTCGGAAAAGTCAAAAAGTACCTTGTATGGTAAATAAAAGAAATATTCCTTCTATACCGTGGGGTAAAAGTAAAAATGGGTAAAAAGGACTTTAAATATACATGAATACACTTTTATAAAACATGGACATGGATGACAACAATAACCCTAGTAAATACTTACGAATAAGCAATCTCGGATAAAAATGAGATTTGCAAAATTATCCCTTAACTTAGGTCCGATATGCTTCGTATGTATCCAAACCTCCTGTATAATGATTTAAATAATGTCATTGGATTATTAAAGAATCATATTAATTGTTATGATATCATATATGTTTCACTTATTACTTTATATTACCCATTCTTTTGTAAATTCCATGTTAAACCAGCGTTTTGGGTAAAATCAGTTCATTTATCGTATGTGTTTTGACTTATCGTTCTTGATATTATTACTTATATCCTAAATTATATAATTCCAGAATGTAAAACCTGATTTATATATAATATATATTCATCATATATATATATATATATATATATATTATATCGATAAAAGAAATGAAATACACCGTTCATGGAGACGGTAGGCCGTACGTACGCATGAACGCTGTTTTCGTTTCCTTATTGAATTGAATGAAACTAAATAGATGAAATACATATATATATATAAATACATTAGAATTATTATTTAATATATTTCATTATTATTCATTATATATACTTTATGATCATTCATGTATGGTTAACATGGAGAATGAATCTCATCACATCGTGGAGACGGTAGTCCGTACGTACGCATGAGCGATGATATCGTTCTAATAATCATTGAATAGAATTGGAGTGGATGGTATAATATATCAGAATCCGTATGATGTTATAATACCAATATATAGTTATTATTTACACCATTATACCCATCCATGTAAGGTGTTGAGGGAAAAACATATTTCACCACGGCATGGAGACGATATTCTGTACGTACACACGCGTGGTGATTTCGTTTTCCGTAGGATGGGTAGATGGTGAAATAGGGTTGTTTCATACTTATAATAACATATAATTATATGAGTTATACTGATGTTATTACTTCATAATGAAACAACAAAATAAGAATAATTGGAAGAAGAAATAAAGTTGAAAGAATCGGTAATGGACATTACCTCTTCTTTGAAGCGCCTCTTTGAGACCTCCTCTTAGGGCACTAAAATTGGTCTTTGAAGAAGACCAGAACCTCTATGATGTTTCTAAGGAAGTTTATAAGAGAATTTTTCCGGGGTTGGCCGAGCTTGAATGCTCAAAGTGGTGTCAGGAAGAGAGGGGGGAGGTGCCCTTTTATAAGGGAGGAGAGGGGAACCTTTGGAAAAACTAAAAATATTATTTTATTATAAAGTCATATTCGATTTTTAATAGCTCCAAATTAATTTATTTCGAAGCTAATGTGGGGATGGGTCTAAATACTCTCATCCAATAGAATTTAGAAATGTTTAGCTTTCTATTTTAACATTATTATTTAGATTTAACCTTAAGTTAAATAATTTTACTTTTACCGTGTCTTCTTATTTTCTTTCACTATAAGGTTAATAAACATACTATAACAAGCCAAACAAACCCCAAGTTGTTTATTATTAATATATATAAACTTATCTATGTTATGTTTTCGAACCTTATATTTTTAGGAATAAAATAACAATTAATAACATAATATTTGTTTTAAAAACTATTTTATGTCAATTTTAACACTATTTGGTAATTGATTTTTGTGAAAATCATAAAAGAATGATTAGTTCAAAAATAGTTAATTAAATAAAAACTAAAATATCATATTAACCTATAAAATTCGTGAAATGCATAAAAATTCTCAAATTACATTTATTTGGGTATTTATAACATCAATTATGTCAATATTTCATTAATAAGATAATTATTGCATCATCTTTGTGTCATAAATAAATTAAATTATTTAAACTCTAAAAATTATAAATAAAATACCATTATGTTGGAAATCATTTTATATTTCTAATGAATATATAAAGTATAATTTATCTTATGTATAACCTTATATTAAAAATGATTTATTTATTAGACTTTGATTTTAACTATTTTAACCCTTCTTTAAATAAATTAATATTAAATGTCCTAATCTAATCCAAGTGGGCCTAAATGGTCATATTTTATTTCTAAGGTTTTTTTGGTCAAATTACAATTTTCCCATAGAATTAAGTCATGTGTTACAGTAATAATAATATCATTTTTACCCTTAATTATCCTATTTACTTTTAGCCGTGGTAAATAAAAGTAAAAAGTTACTATTCACCAAAAATTATTTTCATCTCATTAAACCACATTTTATTTCTTGATATTAACCGTGTCTCTCGGATTTCTGAAATTCAATTCACAGAAGTGGTAAATTTTAATTTAAATTAGAAAAAGTCAGTTTTTTAACTACCTCTAAGTGGTTTCACTATTCATCGAAAATTGAAGTTTTTCAGAAAAAATACCAAGAATTCAGCCTAAGAATTATTTGATATTCCGAATTCAAAATTGATGTCTATTTTTCCAAAATCATAACATATAAGTGGCATTAATTAATTTTAAATTTAATTCCCGTTATCAAAAAAATAGCGTGTTTTTAAGAAACAAAAACAATCAAAAGATTGATACTTGTTTATATCCAATTTCAAAGTGAAATTAATTCCAATGAACAACATTGGATTAAAAGGTAAAAAAATATTCTAATTACACTTTAAAACCAATTAAAAGTATAATCAAACCATATAAATTATTTCGATGAAAAAAGTTGTTTTTAATTAAAATATATCGTGTTTTTACTATTTATTAAAATATGAAAGTTATCAGAATACTATGAAAATTTTATCCAAAGTAAATTTTTCTATCCTGAATTCAAGGAAGAATTTTATTTTATCAAATTTAACTTATATAAATGTCAAAAACTAGATTTAAAGTGGGTGCGCCATCAAAATGCGGCAAAACATCATTTTTTGAAATATACTTATTTTACCCGAAAAATTATTTTGTTCTCATACCATGTTATAGAAAATATGTAAGATGAATAATAATTTTATAAAATTCAAAATGTAGTTAATACTATTCATAATGGCTAGTCCATAATAATATTATAATAATATATCATTGTTTTATGAAACCCGGTATTGCGTACTACACACGCTATCGAGGAAGGTTGTGATTGCATGTAATGAAAGCCAAGTTAGGGTTGTGTGTTGTGAAAGACTCCTTTGTTTTTTCATATAACAGAATCCAACCATATTTCATTTATACATTGAATATATATATATATACAATCAATGTTGCGTGTAATGACTATTATCCAACGAACTTGAAATTGTGTGTAACACAATCTCATAATAGTGTTGCATATACTGTAAGCTAATACAGTGTTGCGTATAGCACAAGATAATCTTGTTGTAGCATAAAACACATGACATCAAATAAATTAAAAGGAATACTTATCATAAAATTTTGGGTTGTTACATTCTACCCCCCTCAAAAAGTATTTCGCCCTCGAAATTCGTTGGGGTTATACATGGTTTTCTACTTGAAAGTTTCTTTAATTGAAACCCACATCGTAAAATGAAATACCAAAACTTATCTTTAACAACTAAAGTATGAAATGTAATGGTTACCCAAATTAACTAATCACTGGGTTTCCACATACGAGAACATATGTAAAAATATGGATAAGGAAGAGAAATCTAACCATCATGTTTCGATGGAGAGTGGTAGAGAACATGGCTATGAAAAATCCATCAATCAAAAAGCCATAAATTTGTGATGATCTAAGGTACCATCTGATTCGTCGGATATTAGAGAACTATGAAAACATTTTCAGTTTTCAATATCATTTCCCTAAATTTGACAAATTTGAATTAGAATAAATACTTGCTTGATTTTGGTACAATCTCACTTTTGTTCGTGCTTTGAACAATTTCCACATTATCTCTTAAAGAAATGAAGTTCAATTTGTTATTCGTGAGGTGTTAACAGACCATGCGATAGAATGATAGGTTATTCCATCCATATCAAAGAAAAGGTTAGGAAAAGTTATCAAATATACATAAGTCTATCTATGGTGAGGTCAATCGTATATGATTCCTAAAATGGACTTTTACTCCATATATCATAACGCTTAATACAATAAAACTAGTTTCTACTAACCAGGGACTTCCTGTAGGCCAATGGTAGTAAATAAATTCCTGTCGCACTTGGGTTGTGGGTTCAATTCTCACAGCCTTGTCCGACACGATGGGATGTCACCCGACCTACAGGTTGTCCCTTTTCTGAAACTACATTACTATAACATCCCATCAATAATATCAAAAAACTTTATCCTTACACAATACTAACTTATGTAAAACATAATCCATTCCAATTTTTAGACTTATCTAAAATACATCGTTCCAAGATCATAGTATAATGAAAATGATTACTTGAAATGTCACATAACAATCACGTGAATGCCATCATTTATCCCCCATATATCATAAGATATATCTTGTTGGTCAAATTACAAACATGTGAATACCTTAATCATGTATTCTCTTGAAGAATGAATACCCATTGAACCTTAGTGAAAACATGAATGTTGTTAAATTTTAACACTTTCCACATACCAAAATCCTCAAAATTCTATATACTCACACCATGATATCACTTAGTCCTTATATCAATCGTGAGCTCATGAATACTATCAAACATTTCATTTTCATTTTATCCCTTCATTATACGCATATCATCTGCTTTCAAAAATATTTGAATCACTTTTCATGGTTACCGGTACTATAAAAAATATTGACAACCACAATAAACTAATACAAAAATATTCCAATACACCATAAAAGTACCTCAACAACTTTATTCTTGAATACCAATACATAAACACTTCAATCCATCATCTTCAATGATTTTCATGGAATAAGTCCTTCCTTGATTTAGAAGTAACTTCTTAGGTTAGGGCATTGAGTTGGATAATTCCTAGGATCTCCACAAATAAGACATTGAAATCCATAACATTCTGTCACTCTATGACCCTTTTCTCCACACAGAGAACATTTTTCCCTCCATTTGAGGTATTCCTCAAGGTTCTTCTTCCCTTATTTAGAAATCTCAATCTTCCTTTCTATATTCTCCTCAACAAGCGAACATGCATAAAAGTATATCTTCCTCTTATTTGATGAATTAGGAATACCACTAAATTTCACCTTGTTAATCATATATCGTGATGACTATTTTGGCATAATCACAATATCTTTCTCCCTAGGCATTATGCAATTTTGTTACTCATAGTCACCAATTTGTCCATTGGATTCAATGTTAACCGAATTCTTTCTGAATCCCTCCATTAACTAAAATACAAAAAGAATTCTATGAGAGGAAAAAATCATACAAGGAAAATAACATAATCAAGGGGGAGTACCTTTGACATCTAATATCCTATCTTTAATTCTAGGATCTTTAACGCAATTCTAGGACTATCACCTATACTTATACTTAAACTTAGGGATATCCCTAGATATACCATAGAAATATCTCTAGGGATATCACTAATGTTCTCGCATCCTAGTTTCCAAAGGTTGACTAAACCTTTCCTCTGATACCAACTGTAGAGACCAAAAGCTTGATATACATGGAAATTACATTACATTTGCAGAATAATTAATACATAACAAAAACAGACACACAGGGTCCGTAATAGTTTAGTGTCTTTGGAAACTCAGAATATAATCATCTAATCGTGGTGAAAGATCTTCAACATCTCCCATAAATAACATCCCCTTTTTTTCTTACCTAAAACCTTTCTTTATATCCTGGGGAAAAGATAACATAAAAGGGGTGAGCTCAAATGCTCAGTAAGGGTAAGCATAGAGAACATAAAACAATCCTTAGAAATTTGAATGTAAAAAAAACATGAGTTTAAATTATAAACATCAAAATCTTGAGCAATGACATAAAACATGGTAGTATGTAAGGCACAGATCATGAATAAAAATTAATCATGATAAATTATTGTAACAGCCCAAGATTTTATAAAAAAATATTCTTTTTAATTTTATTAATGTCTTGTGTTGTACGCTACACCAAAAGGAGCTTGCACAACAAACATCCTTGACTTGCCTTGCATTACACGCAATCGCGACCTTCCTCGATAGCGTGTGTAGTACGCAATACCGAGTTTCACTAAACAACGATATGCTATGAAAATATTATTAAAACTAGACGTAATGAATAGTAATAACCACTTTTTGAAATCCAGTAAATCTTATTTTTCAAAATGAACTTTATTTTTGGATTCGGAGTATCGAATTTAGCCTAAGGTGAAATTTTGGTACTTTTCGGATAACTTTCATATTCTGATGAATAGTGAAAATTACTAAATTATAATTAAAAACAACCTTTTTAATCGAAATAATTAATAGTGATAAATCATTAATTTGAGTGGTTTTAAAGTATATTTAGAATATATTTTTAAAATTTAATACAATGTTGGTCATTGGATGTAATTTCACATTTAAACTAGACATAAACAAGTGTCAATCTTTTGATAGATATTGTTTCTTAAAAACACGCTATTTGTTTTAACAGTGGGATTTAATTATAAAATTAATTAATGAAACTTTTATGTTATGAATTTGGTAAAATAGACTTCATTTTTGAATTCGGAATATGAAATATAGCTTGGGATGAAATTTTGGCATTGTTCTGAAAAACATCAATTTTTGATGAATAGTGAAACTACTAAGTGGTAGGTTAAAAACTGAATTTTGCATAAAACATAATTTTACCGCTTCTGTGAATGGAATTTCGAAAATCCGAGAGACACGGTTAATATCAAGGACTAAAATGTGGTTCAATGAGATGAAAATAAATTTTTGGTGAATAGTAACTTTTTACTTTTTTACCACGGTTAATAGTAAATAAGGTAACTAAGGGTAAATATGATATTAATATTACCCTAACACATGTCCTAAATCTATTGGACAAGTGTAATTCGACCAAAAACAAACTTAGGAATAAAATATGACCATTTAGGCCCACTTGGATTAGATTAGGACATTTATTATTAATTTATTTAAAGAAGGGTAAAAATAGTTAAAATCAATGTTTAATAAGTAAATCATTTTTAATATGGGGTTATACATAAGATAAATTCTACTATAAATATTCATTAGAAATCTAAAAAGATTTACTACATGATGGTATTTTATTTGTAATTTTTAGACATCAAATAATTTAATTTATTTATGACACAAAGATGATGCAGTAATTATCTTATTAATGAAATATTGACATAATTGATGTTATAAACACCAAAATAAATGTAATTTGAGAATTTTTATGAATTCCACTAATTTTCTAGCTTACTATGATATATTAGTGTTGATTTAATCAACTTGGTTCGAACATATAATTTTGTTATGACTTTCACAAAAATCATATATCAAATAGTGTCAAAATTGACACAAAATAGTTTTTAAATAAAATATTATATTATTAATTGTTATTTTATTCCTAAAAATCTAATGTTCGGCCAAATGACTTATATAAGGATATATATATTAATAATAAACAATTTGGGGTTCGTAAGTGTATTAACCATATAGTGAAAGAAAACAAAAAGACACGGTAAAAGTTAAATTATTTAACTTAGAGTTAAATCTAATTGATAAGGTTTAAAATAATATCCAAACATGTCTAAATTTGATTGGTTGATGAGATTACAACCCTATCTCATCTAATCTTAGAATATGAGTCATTTTTGGAGGTTTTTAAGTGGGGTTAGATTTATTATAAATTAATATTTTTAAGAATTCCTAAGGTGCCCCTCTCCTCCCCTATAAAAGGACACCTCCTCCCCCTCCTCCTCACACCAATTTGAGCACTCAAGCTCGGCCAAACCCTGCCAAAATCCCTTCTCCACTTCCCTAGAAACATCCTAGAGGTTCTGGTCTTCCTCAAAGACCAATTCTAGTGCCCTAAGAGGAGGTCTCAAAGAGGCACTTCAAAGAAGAGGTAATTACCGTTACCAATTCTTTCATCTTTATTTCTTCTTCCACTTCTTCTTCTTAGGTTGTTTCATTATGAAGTAATAACATCAGTATCACTCATATACTGATATGTTATTATAAGTATGAAACAACCCTATTTCACCATCTATCCATCCTACAGAAAAAGAAATCACCGCGCGTGCGTACGTACGGAATACCGTCTCCACGCCGTGGTGTAATCTATTTTCCACCACCACCTTACATGGATGGGTATAATGGTGTAAAGAATAACTATACATAGTTATTACAACATCATATTGATTCTGATATATTTTATAATCCACTCCAATTCAATTCAATATTTATAGAAATGATATCATCGCTCGTGCGTACGTACGGACTACCGTCTCCACGACGCGATGAGATTCATTCTCCATGTTAACCATTTAATAATGATTATAATGTATATATAAGAAATAATAATGAAATATATGACATTATAAAGCTACTGGATTTATGTATATATATACATATGTATGTCATCTACTTACTTCCATTTCAAGACAATAAGGAAAGGAAAACAGCGTTCATGCGTACGTACGGACTACCGTCTCCATGAACGGTGTTTTTCATTTTATTTATCTACCTATTATATATATATATATATACTGAATATATATGATATATAAATCATATTTTATATTCTGGAAGTAAGTAAATCATGATATAAGTAATAATGATGTCAAGAACAACAAGTCAAAACACCTACGATAAATGAAACGATTTTACCCAAAACGCTTCTTTAACATGGAATTTACAAAAGAACAGGTAATATAATGTCATAAGTGAACCATATATGATATCATAACAATGAATATGATTCTGTAATAAGACAATAACATGATTTAAATCATTATACAGGAGGTTCAGACACTTACAAAGCAAGTCGGACCTAAGGTAAGGGAAATATCACAATCTCATTTTTATCCGAGATTGTTTATTCGTAAGTATTTACTGGGGTGTATTTTATCATCCACATCCATGTTCCCTAAATATGTAATATTGTTTCCATCCACTTAAAATAGTTTAAATCCAATTTTACCCTTAGGTGAGTTTTTAGTAAAGAATATGAAAGGAATCTTTTGTCGTTTTTCGTACGAGGTACTTTTTGACTTTTCCGACAAAAGTACGAAGAATGTTTTTTTTAACTTATACAGCACGAACGGATTTCTACTGTTTTATAAAGCCTTATTTTCATGAAGCTTCCTCTAAAAGATTTCATGACTATTTTCAATAAAATCTCTTTCTTTTAAAATTTCATTATGTTTTGTGAAAAGAAATTGATTTTGAAGAAGAAAGGATATTTTCCTCAAGAATTCAATTCAAGTGTTTTATCAAAATTATTTTCCATCTAAGATAATAAAGGGTTCTGTTTCTATCCGTATTTTTACATTTATTTGACTATGTTGTGATGGAATTATGTTTATGAATTACTTTATCTTATATGAATTGATTTATGATGTCATGATGTTTCAAGAATCCCATTTTTGTTACATGTGTTATGCGATGATGTATGTTTTATGATTATGTGGCACACATAAGAAAGGATTCATTATAAGATGGGTGGGACCTATATCTCCCTCCAATGCATTGGGTAATGATTTTATATCTCATGAGATAGACATGGCTGGAACGGAAGGTTATTTCGGTTCAGTGATACAGGACTGAAACGAGGAGTGAACTCGGTTCAGAAAGGGACTTTGTCCACTAAGACAGTCTTGGCAATGAGTCATGACTAACAAGAAATGATTTTCCATGATTATGTGTGCATGCCACAAAGTTTCAAGTTTTATGATATGATTATGGGGATCTCATTTTCACTTCTATGATTTGTTCCATGTTAAGATATTATGCTCTCTTTTGCAGGTTAAGATTTCCAAAAGCTATGTTCTTATGTATATGATGTGATTGATATTTCTTTTGTTTACCCTTACTGAGCATTTGAGCTCACCCTTTTATGTTTTCTTTTCCCCAGGATATAAAGAAAGGTTTTTAGGTAAAAAAAAGGGAAGATCTTTATGGGAGATATTGAAGATCTTTCACCACGATTAGAAGATTACGTTCCGAGTTTCCAAAGACACTAAACTATTACGATCCTTGTGTGTGTGTTTTTGTTATGTACTAAGTATTCCGCAAAAGTAATGTAATGCCATGTACGTCAAGATACGGGTCTCTACAGTTGGTATCAGAGGAAAGGTTTAGTCAACCTTTGGAAACTAGGATGCGAAAACGTTAGTGAGATCCCTAGAGATATTTCTAAGGTATGTCTAGGGATGTCCCTAAGGATAAATATACGTATAGGATATGGTACTAGAACTAAGGTAACAATCTTAGAATTTAACCTAAGATGTTAGATATTAAGGGTACTCCCCCTTTACTATGTTGTTTTCCCTAGCATGATTTTTGCCTCTCACACTATTCTTTTTGGGTTTTAGACGATGGCTGGAACCCGAAGGAATCGTGTTGATCAATGCAATGGACAATGCAATGATTGTCCCCCTGAGCAACCAAACGATATGGGAGCTGGAATGCAAAATCTTGTAGCCATGCTCACACAACTTTCTCAAGCTATGAATCATGCAGGACTTCCAAACGAGCAAAGGAAGGAGCAACATTTTGTTGAATCCTTCATGAGGCAGCGTCCGCCTTCTTTCAGTGGGTCTACTGATCCATTAGTTGCTGAACAATGGATTAGTACTACTGAAAAGATATTTTCAGTTCTTCAATGTTCTGAACATGATAAAGTCATCTTAGTAGTATATCGTTTGGAAGGTGAAGCTGATCAATGGTGGAATCTTATCAAGAATACGAGGCAAAGAGATGAAATTGATTCCATGGAATGGGACGAGTTCAAGAACTTGTTTTTCAGTAAGTACTTCCCTCGTATTCTTCGAACGAAGATGGAGAAGGAGTTTCTTGAACTAAAGCAAAAGGATGATGAATCTGTTGGTATATACGAAGCGAATTTTACAAGACTTGCAAGGTATGCATCTGGAATTATCATCCAACCTGAAAGTAAAGTTGATCGATTTTTCAGTGGCTTAAAACCAAGTCTTCGAAGGGCATTAGCTATAAGAGACTTCAGTAGCTATGAAGAAATTGTGCGTTGTGCTATCAAGGTAGAAATGGAAGTTGGTGTTACATATCCATCTCATGGTTTTGACAAGAAACGAAAGATGGAGTTCAAGGAGAAATCTCAGAATAATGGTGAAAAGAAGATGAATGTTTCCTTATGCACAAAGTGTGGAAAGAAGCATGGTGGAGATTGTCTTAAAGGGACTAGAAAATGTTTTAAGTGTGGAAAAGAAGGTCATCGAGCAACTGAGTGTCGAAGTAATGGAAAAAGGGTTTCTAATGATGTGAATAAAGCAAACACTGCAGAGAACGCACCACCAACACTTCAATGCTTCAAGTGCAAGGAAATGGGGCATTATGCTAATAATTTCCCTAATCCAAGGGTTAGTGATGATCAACATGAGCAACCACTGAAGGCAAAGGACAAAGGGAAATCACATGCGATCACTATTGGAAATGTTGAATATGACAACGATGTGGTGGAATGATTAAGTGTTTATGTAATGGGATTCCAAAATAATGTTGTATCATTGAGTATTGCAATATTTATTGATGTGGTATTCAAAGTGATTGAGATATTTTTTGGAAATAAGATGATATGCGCATAATGAAGACGAGAAAATGAAATGTTTAATAGTATTCATGAGCTCATGATTGATATAAGGACTAAGTGATATCATGGTTTGAGTATATAGAATTTTGAGGATTTTGGTATGTGGAAGGTGTTAAATTTAAACTGCATTCATGTTTTCACTAAGGTATTCAAGAGAATACATGATTAAGGACTTTGAATGTTTGGAACGTGACCAACAAGACATATCTTATGATATATGGGGATCTCTGGTAATCGTTTTCACTATGTTATGAGAGTGGACTGCAGTATTATGGATAAGCCTAAAGATTGGAATGGATTATGTCGGACATAAGTTAGTATTATTTAAGGATAGAAGTTTTTTTTCGATATTATTGATGGGATGTTATAGTAATGTAGATTTAGAAAAAGGGACAACCTGCAGGACGGGCGACAGCCCATCGCTTCGGACAAGGCTGTAGGAATCGAACCCACAACCGAGGTGCGACTGGCCTTTATCGCCTACCACTGACCTACAGGAAGTCCCTGTTTAGTAGAAACTAGTTTTATTATATTAAGCAGTATGATATATGAAGTATAAGTCCATTTTAGGAACTATATATGATTAATCTCACTATAGAATGACTTATGTATATTTAATAACTTTTGCTTACCTTTTGTTTGAGACAGATGGAATGACCCGTCATTCTATCACATGATCTGCTAACACTTCACGAATAACAAATTCAACTTCATTTATTTAAGAGATGAAGTGGAAATTGTTCAAGGCACGAACAACAGTGATATTGTATCAAAATAAAGTAAGTATTTATTCTAATTCAAATTTTCAACTTTAGGGAAATGATCTTGAAAACCAATAATGTTGTCCTAGTGATCTTATACCTGATGAATCAGATGGTACCTTAGATCGTCACAAATTTATGGATTTGTGATTACTGGATTTTCCATAGCCATGTTCTCTACCACTCTCCATCAGAACATGATGGTTAGATTTCTCTTCCATATCCATATTTTCACCTATGTGGAAACCCAGTGATTAGTTTATTTGGGTAATCGTTACATTTCATACTTTAGTTTTTAAAGCCAAGTTTTGGTATTCCCTTTTACGATGTGGGTTTCTATTAAAGAAACTTTCAAATAGTAAACCATTTATAACCCCGACGAATTTCGAGGGCGAAATTCATTTTAAGGGGTGTAGAATGTAACAGCCCAAGATTTTATAAAAAAATATTCTTTTTAATTTTATTAATGTCTTGTGTTGTACGCTACACCAAAAGGAGCTTGCACAACACACATCCTTGACTTTCCTTGCATTACACGCAATCGCGACCTTCCTTGATAGCGTGTGTAGTACGCAATACCGAGTTTCACTAAACAACGATATGCTATAAAAATATTATTAAAACTAGCCGTAATAAATAGTAATAACCACTTTTTGAAATCCAGTAAATCTTATTTTTCAAAATGAACTTTATTTTTGGATTCGGAGTATCGAATTTAGCCTAAGGTGAAATTTTGGTACTTTTCGGATAACTTTCATATTCTGATGAATAGTGAAAATTACTAAATTATAATTAAAAACAACCTTTTTAATCGAAATAATTAATAGTGATAAATCATTAATTTGAGTGGTTTTAAAGTATATTTAGATTATATTTTTAAAATTTAATACAATGTTGGTCATTGGATGTAATTTCACATTTATACTAGACATAAACAAGTGTCAATCTTTTGATAGATATTGTTTCTTAAAAACACGCTATTTGTTTTAACAGCGGGATTTAATTATAAAATTAATTAATGAAACTTTTATGTTATGAATTTGGTAAAATAGACTTCATTTTTGAATTCGGAATATGAAATATAGCTTGGGATGAAATTTTGGCATTGTTCTGAAAAACATCAATTTTTGATGAATAGTGAAACTACTAAGTTGTAGGTTAAAAACTGAATTTTGCATAAAACTTAATTTTACCGCTTCTGTGAATGGAATTTCGAAAATCCGAGAGACACGGTTAATATCAAGGACTAAAATGTGGTTCAATGAGATGAAAATAAATTTTTGGTGAATAGTAACTTTTTACTTTTTTACCACAGTTAATAGTAAATAAGGTAACTAAGGGTAAATATGATATTAATATTACCCTAACACATGTCCTAAATCTATTGGACAAGTGTAATTCGACCAAAAACAAACTTAGGAATAAAATATGACCATTTAGGCCCACTTGGATTAGATTAGGACATTTATTATTAATTTATTTAAAGAAGGGTTAAAATAGTTAAAATCAATGTTTAATAAGTAAATCATTTTTAATATGGGGTTATACATAAGATAAATTCGACTATAAATATTCATTAGAAAGCTAAAAAGATTTAATACATGATGGTATTTTATTTGTAATTTTTAGACATCAAATAATTTAATTTATTTATGACACAAAGATGATGCAGTAATTATCTTATTAATGAAATATTGACATAATTGATGTTATAAACACCAAAATAAATGCAATTTGAGAATTTTTATGAATTCCACTAATTTTCTAGCTTACTATGATATATTAGTGTTGATTTAATCAACTTGGTTCGAACATATAATTCTGTTATGACTTTCACAAAAATCATATATCAAATAGTGTCAAAATTGACACAAAATAGTTTTTAAATAAAATATTATATTATTAATTGTTATTTTATTCCTAAAAATCTAAGGTTCGGCCAAATGACTTATATAAGGATATATATATTAATAATAAACAATTTGGGGTTCGTAAGTGTATTAACCATATAGTGAAAGAAAACAAAAAGACACGGTAAAAGTTAAATTATTTAACTTAGAGTTAAATCTAATTGATAAGGTTTAAAATAATATCCAAACATGTATAAATTTGATTGGTTTATGAGATTACAACCCTATCTCATCTAATCTTCGAATATGAGTCATTTTTGGAGGTTTTTAAGTGGGGTTAGATTTATTATAAATTAATATTTTTAAGAATTCCTAAGGTGCCCCTCTCCTCCCCTATAAAAGGACACCTCCTCCCCCTCCTCCTCACACCAATTTGAGCACTAAATCTCGGCCAAACCCTGCCAAAATCCCTTCTCCACTTCCCTAGAAACATCCTAGAGGTTCTGGTCTTCCTCAAAGACCAATTCTAGTGCCCTAAGAGGAGGTCTCAAAGAGGCACTTCAAAGAAGAGGTAATTACCGTTACCAATTCTTTCATCTTTATTTCTTCTTCCACTTCTTCTTCTTAGGTTGTTTCATTATGAAGTAATAACATCAGTATCACTCATATTCTGATATGTTATTATAAGTATGAAACAACCCTATTTCACCATCTATCCATCCTACGGAAAAAGCAATCACCGCGCGTGCGTACGTACGGAATACCGTCTCCACGCCGTGGTGTAATCTATTTTCCACCACCACCTTACATGGATGGGTATAATGGTGTAAAGAACAACTATACATAGTTATTAAAACATCATATTGATTCTGATATATTGTATAATCCACTCCAATTCAATTCAATATTTATAGAAATGATATCATCGCTCGTGCGTACGTACGGACTACCGTCTCCACGACGCGATGAGATTCATTCTCCATATTAACCATTTAAGAATGATTATAATGTATATATAAGAAATAATAATGAAATATATGACATTATAAAGCTACTGGATTTATGTATATATATACATATGTATGTCATCTACTTACTTCCATTTCAAGACAATAAGGAAAGGAAAACAGCGTTCATGCGTACGTACGGACTACCGTCTCCATGAACGGTGTTTTTCATTTTATTTATCTACCTATTATATATATATATATATACTGAATATATATGATATATAAATCATATTTTATATTCTGGAAGTAAGTAAATCATGATATAAGTAATAATGATGTCAAGAACAACAAGTCAAAACACCTACGATAAATGAAACGATTTTACCCAAAACGCTTCTTTAACATGGAATTTACAAAAGAACGGGTAATATAATGTCATAAGTGAACCATATATGATATCATAACAATGAATATGATTCTGTAATAAGTCAATAACATGATTTAAATCATTATACAGGAGGTTCGGACACTTACAAAGCAAGTCGGACCTAAGGTAAGGGAAATATCACAATCTCATTTTTATCCGAGATTGTTTATTCGTAAGTATTTACTGGGGTGTATTTTATCATCCACATCCATGTTCCCTCAATATGTAATATTGTTTCCATCAACTTGAAATAGTTTAAATCCAATTTTACCCTTAGGTGAGTTTTTAGTAAAGAATATGAAAGGAATCTTTTGTCGTTTTTCGTACGAGGTACTTTTTGACTTTTCCGACAAAAGTACGAAGAATGTTTTTTTTAACTTATACGGCACGAACGGATTTCTACTGTTTTATAAAGCCTTATTTTCAAGAAGCTTCCTCTAAAAGATTTCATGACTATTTTCAATAAAATCTCTTTCTTTTAAAATTGCATGGTGTTTTGTGAAAAGAAATTGATTTTGAAGAAGAAAGGATATTTTCCTCAAGAATTCAATTCAAGTGTTTTATCAAAATTATTTTCCATCTAAGATAATAAAGGGTTCTGTTTCTATCCATATTTTTACATTGATTTGACTATGTTGTGATGTAATTATGTTTATGAATTACTTTATCTTATATGAATTGATTTATGATGTCATGATGTTTCAAGAATCCCATTTTTGTTACATGTGTTATGCGATGATGTATGTTTTATGATTATGTGGCACACATAAGAAAGGATTCATTATAAGATGGGTGGGACCTATATCTCCCTCCAATGCATTGGGTAATGATTTTATATCTCATGAGATAGACATGGCTGGAACGGAAGGTTATTTCGGTTCAGTGATACAGGACTGAAACGAGGAGTGAACTCGGTTCAGAAAGGGACTTTGTCCACTAAGATAGTCTTGGCAATGAGTCATGACTAACAAGAAATGATTTTCCATGATTATGTGTGCATGCCACAAAGTTTCAAGTTTTATGATATGATTATGGGGATCTCATTTTCACTTCTATGATTTGTTCCATGTTAAGATATTATGCTCTCTTTTGCAGGTTAAGATTTCCAAAAGCTATGTTCTTATGTATATGATGTGATTGATATTTCTTTTGTTTACCCTTACTGAGCATTTGAGCTCACCCTTTTATGTTTTCTTTTCCCCAGGATATAAAGAAAGGTTTTTAGGTAAAAAAAAGGGAAGATCTTTATGGGAGATATTGAAGATCTTTCACCACGATTAGAAGATTACGTTCCGAGTTTCCAAAGACACTAAACTATTACGATCCTTGTGTGTGTGTTTTTGTTATGTACTAAGTATTCCGCAAAAGTAATGTAATGCCATGTACGTCAAGATACGGGTCTCTACAATTATCATGGGAATAAAACATGTAATTGTGGCAACCATTAAGCACATGATATGATTTCCATAGTAACCAAGGCATTGCTGCCAAGACCATCTTAGTGGACAAAGTCTCTTTCTGAATCAAGTTCACTCCTCTTTCCAGTCCTGTATTACTGAACTGGTTTAACTTGCTGTTAGAACCATGTCTATCTCATGAGATATAAATCATTACCCAATGCATTGGAGGGAGATATAGGTCCCAACCATCTCAAAATGAAATCAATCTTACTTGTGCCACAAATTAAACATACATCATTCATAATAACCCAACGAATAAAATGGGTTTCATAAACATCATCCCACCATCACATAATCCATATAAAAGAAATGTATATCATTTCATAATAAGAAAATTGAAACCATGTAAATCATAGAGACATTATACTTGAAATATACACATATGAAATAATGTCATCTTAGATGGAAAATGGTTTTGATAAAACAATTAAAATTAATTCTAGAGGAAAATATCTTTTCTTCTTCAAAATCATTTTCTTTTCACAGAATGTCAAGAAATTTTAAAAGAAAAAGATTTTGATGAAAATATTCATGAAATATTTTATAGGAAGCTTCATGAAAATAAGGCTTTATAAAACCGTAAAAATCCTTTCATGCCGTATACGTTAAAAAAACATTCTTCTCGTACTTTTGTCGGAAAAGTCAAAAAGTACCTTGTAGGGTAAATAAAAGAAACATTCCTTCCATACCATGGGGTAAAAGTCAAAATCGGTAAAAAGGACCTTAAACATACATGAATACACTTTTATAAAACATGGAAATGGATGGTAGCAATAACCCCAGTAAATACTTACGAATAAGCAATCTTGGATAAAAATGAGATTTGAAAAATTATCCCTTACCTTCGGTCCGATATGCTTCCTACGTATCTGAAACTCCTGTATAATAATTTACATAATTTCATTGACTTATTACAGAATCATATTCATTGTTATGATATCATATATGTTTCACTTCTGACTTTATATTACCCGTTCTTTTGTAAATTCCATGTTAACGCAGCGTTTTGGGTAAAATCATTTCATTTATCGTATGCGTTTAGACTTGTCGTTCTTGATTTTATTACTTATATCCTGATTTACATAACTCTAGAATGTAAAACATGATTTATATATAATATATATTCATCATATATATATATATATACTATAGATCGATAAAATAAATTAAATACATCATTCATGGAGACGATAGGCCGTACGTACACATGAACGCTATTTTCGTTTCCTTATTGAATTTAATGAAACTAAATAGATGACATAGATATATATATATACATAAATACAATAGAATTATTAATTCATATATTTCATTATTATTCATTATATATACTTTATGATCATTCATGTATGGTTAACATGGAGAACGAATCTCACCGCGTTGTGGAGACGGTTGTCCGTAAGTACGCACGAGCGATGATATCATTCCCATAATTATTGAATAGAATTGGAGTGGATGTTATAATATATCAGAATTAGTATGATGTTATAATTAACATATATATTTATTCTTTTCAACATTATACCCATCCATGTAAGGTGTTTGTGGAAAAACATATTTCACCATGGCGTGGAGACGACATTCCGTACGTACGCACGAGTGGTGATTTCGATTTCCATAGGATGGATAGATGGTGAAATAGGGTTATTTCATACTTATAATAACATATAAGTATATGAGTTATACTGATGTTATTACTTCATAATGAAACAACTAAATAAGAAGAAGTGGCAGAAGAAATAAAGTTGAAAGAATCGGTAACGGACATTACCTCTTCTTTGAAGCACCTCTTTGAGACCTCCTCTTAGGGCACTACAATTGGTCTTTGAAGAAGAGAAGAACCTCTAGGATGTTTCGATGTAAGTGGATAAGATAATTTGGTAGGGGTTGGCTGAGCTTGAAGGCTCAAAGTGGTGTGAGGAAGAGAGGGAGGAGGTGCCCTTTTATAAGGGAGGAGAGGGGCACCTTTGGAAAAACTAAAAATATTATTTTATTATAAATTCATATTCGGTTTTTAATAGCTCAAAATTGATATATTTCCAAGCTAATGTAGGTATGGGTCTAAATAACCTCATCCAATATAATTTAGACAAGTTTAGGTTTCTATTTTAACCTTATCATTTAGATTTAACCTTAAGTTAAATAATTTTACTTTTACCGTGTCTTCTTGTTTTCTTGCACTATAAGGTTAATAAACTTAGTATAAAAATCCAAAAGAAACCCAAGTAGTTTATTATTAATATATATAACCTTATCTATGTCATTAGGCCGAACCTTAGATTTTTAAGAATAAAATAACAATTAATAATATAATATTTTTTTAAAAAAACTATTTTATGTCAATTTTGACACTATTTGGTAATTGATTTTTGTGAAAATCATACAAGAATTATTAGTTAGAAAAAAGTTAATTAAATCAAAACCAACATTTCATGTTAACCTATAAAATTAGTGAAATTTATAAAAAGTCTCAAATTACATTTATTTGGGTATTTATAACATCAATTATGTCAATATTTCAATAATAAGATAATTACTGCATCATATTTGTGTCATAAATAAATTAAATTATTTTATCTCTAAAAATTATAAATAAAATACCATTGTGTAGAAAATCATTTTAAATTTCTAATTAATATTTATAGTCGAATTTATCTTATGTATAACCCTATATTAAAAATGATTTACTTATTAAACATTGATTTTAACTATTTTAACCCTTCTTTAAATAAATTAATATTAAATGTCCTAATCTAATCCAAGTGGGAAAAAATAGTCATATTTTTATTCCTAAGGTTGTTTTTGGTCTAATTAAACTTATCCAATATAATTAATACATGTTTTAGGGTAATAATAATATCATTTGTACCCCTAATTATCCTATTTACTTTTAACCGTGGTAAATAAAAGTAAAAAGATACTATTCACTGAAAATTATTTTCATCTCATTGAACCACATTTTAGTCCTTTATATTAACCATGTCTCTCAGATTTTTGAAATTAAATTCACAGAAGTGGTAATTTTTAAATTATATTAAAAAAAGTCAGTTTTTTAACTTCCACTAAGTGGTTTCACTATTAATCGAAAATTGATGTTTTTCAGAAAAATACAAAAAATTAAGCATAAGCATTATTTGATATTACGAATTAAAAATTGATTCATATTTTGAAAAATTCATAACATATAAGTCGCATTAATTAATTTTAAATTTAATTCCCATTATCAAAACAAATAGCGTGTTTTTGAGAAACAAAAACAATCAAAAGATTGATACTTGTTTCTGTCCAATTTCAAAGTGAAATTAATTCCAATGAACAACATTGGATTAAATGGTAAAAATATATTCTAATTAAACTTTAAAACAAATTAAAAAGATAATCTAACCATATAAATTATTGCGATGAAAAAATATGTTTTTAATTAAAATATAGCGTGTTTTTACTATTCATTAAAAGATAAAAGTTATCTGAATAATATGAAAATTTTATCCAAAGTAAATTTTTATATCCTGAATTCAAGGAAGAATTTTATTTTGTCAAATTTAACTTATAAACATGTCAAAAAATATATTTAAAGTGAGTGCTCCATCAAAAGGCGGCAAAACTGCATTTTTTTAAATATACTTATTTTACCCGAAAAATTTATTTTGTTCTCATACCATGTTCTAGAAAATATGTAAGATGAATAATAATGTTATAAAATTCAAAATTTAGTTAATACTATTCATAACGGCTAGTCCATAAGAATATTATAAAAATATATCGTTGTTTTGTGAAACTCGGTCTTGCGTACTACACACGCTATCGAGGAAGGTCGCGATTGCGTGTAATAAAATCCAAGTTAGGGTTGCATGTTGTGCAAGACTCCTTTGTTGTTTCATATAACATAATCCAACCATATTTCATTTATACATTGAATATATATATATATACACTCAATGTTGCGTAGAATGACTATTATCAAACGAACTTGAAATTGAGTGTAACACAATCTAAGAATAGTGTTGCGTATACTACAAGCTAATACAGTGTTGCGTATAGCACAAGATAATATTGTTGTAGCATAAAACACATGACATCAAATAAATTAAAAAGAATACTTATCATAAAATATCGGGTTGTTACAAATAGTTCTCCTACCACTATTCTTTTTGGCAATGGTTCGTGGGATGTTTTTGGTAGCTTGGGTCAAGTATCAAGAATTCAGTTAAAAATTAGTCTATTTTTGATGAATTCATTGACCAACAAGTCTAACATTATCTATTCTTTCTAATGTGGATGAAGGATCCATGTAGATGATGTAACAAACTAAAGAAGTCCAACATAATTAAATTTATGCCAGTTCTGGGAGAAATATTTAATGTCAGACCCACAATTTTTTTTCGTGAGTCTTTACAATGAATTTATGGATCTGATGATTCCAAAATTTGGTGGAGTCCCTTGTTATAGATCACCTCATGGATTAAGGAGAATATATTCACATCATGTTCACCTTTTTGTTTTTTGATTATTTCTTCTGGGGTCACCCATCAGGATTTATGATGCAATTTTTCCTCCTCACCTACCCTAAAATTATTTGCTTCTATGAACTAGTTTCACCTTCTCCAAGTGTCTAGATGGTTTCCCCACGTTCCATATTTCTAAAGGTGGGTGGCCTTTACCTTCATGGTTTGTGATGTTGTCTTGTTGATCAAAATAGGATGATTGGATATATATTACTCTTTCCATGGATTGAGAGATTCTGGTCAAAAGACCAGGAATGCGAAGAGGTGATCCAATAAAGCTGGAAGACCTCCCACGAAGATGTTGGCTTCAATCTCCAACAGGTTGCATCCGGTCTGAGATCTTGGAGTTACAATAAATTCCACCAACCTGATTGACATTGTGATGCCCTTGAAAAGAAGTTTCACAACATACTCAGGAAACCTCTATCCAATGGAAACATCTCCAGGATTGGAGATACTCAAAGAGAGCTGGACGAGGCCCTTCGTGTTAAGGAAAGCTTCTGGGCTATGTGGGCGCGAGACATCCACATTGAAGAGGGTTATGCTAATACAAGTTATTTCCATCTAAAAGCGTCATCTAGGCTTTAGAAAAACTCTATCATGAGCTTATCATGACCTGATGGAAGCAAAGACTCTGACACCTGCGGTATACATGAAGATTTGGTAGACTATTTACAGAACCTCTTCTCCACAGGAACTCCTTTCATGTCAGCTGAAGTGGAAGAATGTATCAGCCCCATGATCACTGATGAGATTAATCAGCAACTTAAAAAAGATGTGATGAATGATGAGATTCACCTGGCTTTGAAACAAATCCACCCCACTAAGGCCCCGAGACCGGATGGTTTTCATACCCTATTTTTTAAAAAATACTGGCACACTGTCGGCCCCGACATCTGCAAAATGATAAAAAAACAATTGGGCAGGGAATAAAATAATTTCCTCCATCAACGAAACTATCCTCGTCCTCATCCCCAAAATCAATAAACCTCAGGCAATCCCGAATTTTAGACCTATCAGCCTCTATAATGTCTCTTATAAGATCTTCTCAAAAATCTTTGTCAATCGGCTACGTTCGTGGCATACTGATATTATCTCTGAAAACCAAAGTCCCTGTGTGGCCAAGCAGCTGATTACAGATAATGAAATTGTGGCCCATAAAGTGTTCCACTCTATGATAACGCGTTCCACTACTAAAAAAGGAACCATGGCCTGGAAACTGGATATTACCAAAGCCTATGATAAAGTGGAATGACAATTCCTAAGAGATGTGATGCTGAGAATGGGCTTCTGCACTAAATGGACAGATATCGTCATGCACTACATCTCGACCATCTCCTTCATAATCAGAGTCAATGGGGAGCTCACCAGAGGATTCGCCCCAAACCGAGGCCTGCGCCAGGGAGATCCTCTCTCCCCTTTTCTCTTCATCTTAGTGGCTGACGTCTTCTCTAACCTTATTTCCAGGGCTGCATCCTCTTTGTCTATTCATGGAGAAAAGGTATTCCATAATATCCTACAAGTGTCACATCTTTTCTTCGCCGATGACTACCTACTTTTCTCTAGAGCCACTATTAATGAGTGCTAGGTGATCAACCACATGATTCAGCAATATGAGTGGGCGTCTGGATAGTCTATCAACCACGACAAATCGGAAATCTCCTTTAGTGCAGGAGTTCCTCTTTCAAAGAGAGGTGAGATTTGTGCATATGAAGCCATCCATGTGGTCGATAAACACCAAAAGTATCTCAGCCTCCCTACAGTGATTGGACGGTCCAAAAAATAAATCTTTGCAGCCCTGGTGGATATAATTGAGAAAAACATTCAAGGATGGACCCCAAAAACCATCTCCAAAGCGGGAAAAAGAACTCTCATTAAAGTGGTCATTAATTCTATCCCCAGCTACTTTATGTCTATGTTTAAGCTCCCGGAGGCCATCATCAAACTGATCCATTCTCATACTGCCAACTTCTGGTGGGGGAAAAACGATGGAAGAAATAGACCCCACTGGGTGGCCTGTGAGAAACTCTACAAACCGAAGTCAGAGGGAGGGATGGGATTCTGGAACCTTCTTCTGTTCAAAGACGCACTGCAGGCCAAGCGAGGATGGTTCCTTTTTAACCGTCCATCATCTTTGTGTGCATGGGTACACCGTGCCAAGTACTTTCCCCACACGGACTTCCTTGGCTCCTTTCTGGGCCCCCGTCCTAGCATCCTCTGGAGAAGTATTTTGGGGGCCCGAAATCTTCTGGAGAAAGGGGTGGCCTGGAGGATTGGAAATGGATTATCTGTAAACATATGGACCGATCCCTAGCTTGTCGACAAGGATGGCATGCGGGCCACATCCCCCTCCCAACCTGGTCTTGAAGACGCGACTGTCAACTACCTCTTTTCGGATCAGGGCCCGGGGTTGTGTGTGGAAAAGATCCAGGACTGGTTTAAAGAAAGAGACCAAAAAATTATTTTGAGCATCCCCTGTGTCCCTGATGTAGGCCTCGATCATCTATTTTGGGCTAATGATGTCTCGGAGACTACACGGTGAGATCCGGGTATAGACTGTCTCGTGGCATTCACTCTCTTGACCGTGACGATGGACCATGGAATGTGCTTTTGAAGCTCAACTTCCCCCCTAAAATATGCCAATTTTGGTGGTAGGTGTGCACGAGCACCCTCCCTACCATGAGCCTCCTTGTTTACCATCAGATGGCCAATGCTGAATCCTGTCCTTTCTGCCCGAATATTTTTGAAACTCCCTGGAACACCATCACTCAATGCCTAGGATCCAAGGAAATCATGAACAAATGGGGACAGACTTCAGATTCTTCTCTAAATTTTTTCTATGATCTCCCAGATCTTCTGATGCGATGGTGATCCTCTGTGTCACCGATCGATGCCATCTCATACTGTACCCTGGCCATGATCATTTGGGTTCGGAGTAATGACTTGGTTTTCCACCACGTTCATTACCCTCCCGAGTTTTGGATTGAAAGAGAAACTTCATGGATTGAGGGCTGGAAGGATCACATTGGACACGTTGGCCCAGATTCCCCCCCCCTCCTGCCCCCTCATTGGACCCCCCCACCCACCAGAAGGGAGTCTTAAGCTTAACGTGGATTCTTCGCTCCCCAAGGATGGGAATTTTGCTCTCAGTATCCTGGCGCGAAATCATCTGGGGTAGATTGTGGTGGAAAAAGTTGAATCCCATCAGGCCTCCTAGGAACCTGCAGTTGCTGAGGCCACTACCATCCTAGCAGGAATGATGCTCACTGCGGAACGTGGATGGGCGGATATTATGGTTGAGTCATACTGCCTCTATGTTATCAATTCCATTAACCGCTATGATGACGGACTCCAATCCTTTTGCTTTATCATCCGAAGAATCCGCTCGTTGTGCCAAGGCTTCTCTTGTTTCACCTTCTCATTTACCAAAAGGGAAGGAAACAATGCAGCCCATCAGCTGGCAGCCTTAGGCCCCTTTGATGTCAACCAGCTATGGCTTGACAATTTCCCATCATGGCTCTACTTATGTACGGCTGCTGATCTTCATCATTAATATTATCGTTCTTTCTCCTCAAAAAAACTTGTAAAGTATTCATCCTTAAAAGTTGAGGTAATTGCATGTGTGGTTACTCTTAGGTGTAGATCCTAAAGAATAAAATATTGTCCATAGGGTAATTTTTATTAGAATTTTATGTCTTTCCATTCGTTTTACCTCTATCTTCCCATGTTTATCACATGAGGTAGTTGTTATAATGAATCTTGTGGGGTAATAATTGTATGTTCATGTGGGGACACAATAGTAACATGCTTAATGTCATATAGGGATAGGTTAGTAACATGTTTAATTTCTTTTGGGGATATCTTACTCATAGGTTTAATGTATTATAGGGATATGTAAGTCACATGTTTAAGGTATTGGAAGGACATTTTGGTCAAAGGTTTAATGTCTTTTATTGATTGGTTAGTTATAGGTCTAATACATTATGGGGAGAGTTTATATTGTGGTGGATTTACTGTATTTTATTAGAAAATAGGATCACACGTTAGAGACACTGCCTCCAAGGGGAAAAGGAAAAAAAATTGGGTGAAATGTTGAGTGTTCCCCCTCAGGGGGGATGAACAAAATTTTATATTGCCTCCTTCTAGGGAAAGACAGAAAAGTTTTATTCTTTGTTTAGGGGATTACGAATGAACCTCAAGGAGGTGTCCCATATATGTTAGGATTATTCCTTGTGGAGGTGTTCTATAGACCCTTTTTAGTGATAGGGATAAGAAACCATGTATTTCTATTGCATAGTTGAAGGTCGTATAATAAGACTTGTCCATGCAGTTTAATGGTATGTTACAAGGATTCTTGAGTCTGGAAAAGAGAGAAACTATGGGACAGTTTGGGGATTAAAAATATGGGTTTCAAGGTTTAGAATGATTCATCCCATGTTATTAATAAACATGGTTCTTTGGTGAGTATTTTATTATGTAGGTCTGTATTTTAAGGTCATGTACAGAGGCTGTTGTTGTATAGTTTAACATCCCATGACTAGGATGTTGGGTTACATAGTTTAATGTTACATTGCTTATACATCCTTGGGGTTTATGACTATGAATATCATTTCAAATTTTTGGTGGAGGATATGACATTAGACATTCGTATAGTTAATTTTGGGTGATTTGATTCAATGATTCAACCCTTGGGGATTACGTATCTACTATACAAGTGATTTTGGATTGAATAAGGTGTAAATACAATCATGGATAAGTGTAATGTTTGGGTCCTAACAACAGGGGTCCTATAATTATAAGTAAAAGGTTATATAACTTTCAAGTTATTTTTTGGAGTAAAGAGGTATAACATGAAGGTTAATGATATTTTTCACATGAGTGATTGAGGTGTGGGTGATCATAGATAGAGAAGGTGTGGGGGAACCTAATAAATAAACTTTCACACAACATTGATTAGTATAAGGAGACATTTTCTTGAGGACCTAGTGGTTGTTGCGTGGAACTCTAATGTTTCACACGTAAGTAGAGTTGTGTGATCTAGATAATCTATTAGAAGGATATGTTATAGATGTTGGAGGGATAGGTGAACATAAATTCTCTGGTCACACGATGCTATGAGTTGTGTGAATGGAACCCATCTTTTGAAAACCAGGTATAATTTAGATTAATTCTCACAATATAATATCAAACATAAACAAATTCATATTGGGTACCATGAGATGTCATTCGTGCAAGTTATCTACCTTAGGGTAATCATGGGGATATTGGAGTTACTCAAAATTGATAAAGAGGGCATTGTGTGATTGATAGATAATACTTCAACATCCAAGGTCCATCCCAATATGGTTTTCGGTTGATGCTTTACTTATAGTTGAAATATGTGGCTTCGAGCATGAAACTCAAGTTGTGTCACACAAAACGGTTTCATTCATCACATTCCTTTACCGCTAGTGGAAGTTCGTGTGATGAAACCGTTCACAGAAACCTTTCTCATGAAAATGGCTTGTCAAACAACATTAAGGGTATATGAATTGGGACAAGGTTGTGATACACCATATTATTTGATATTTACGTCCTTCTTTATCTCCTGTGAAACATAGTTTTTCGTTATCACAATTCACATTCAAGTTAGTTGTGTTTCAAAAAATTGTAAGTTTCATGCACATCCCTACAGTTGTGTGCTCTCAATAACTTGGCTCCAAAATCATCCTTTGGTCTGGTTATGTCTATTATTTAGGAAAACCCACCTTATAGGGATTAAAACATGTTTTAAGCACCTTATTTATAACTATACCCTTATACTAGTTTCACATACCTCTAATTTAACTATGTTCACATTAATCATAGTTATATGACTTTAATATTTTTCCCTAGATGGTCCAAAGAACTATACATTAAATTTCTAATGATTGAAACAAAATAACTTATGAGACCTGATACTCATAAATGCCGGTATATGAAGAATTCATGTATACACTCATCAAGATATTCAACTTTAGAGTTTATGAAAAATTTATTTCATAAATAAAAATTCACAAATATCATATGGCTCATCTTATTACCGAGGTAACAGTTGGTAAATTCTCAATGGACCCCTATGGGCAGGGAAAATGTTTTAGATATGATTTATTATATTCTTTTGTTGTGATAACTTTCTCCATACATGGAGACAAAATATTTAGGGTGCTCAAAAATATTCTTGAATATTTTTCTTTCCATAGACCACCTTTGTGTATTTTAAGTCTCAGTCAATAACCAACAATTTTTTATGTTGTTATGCTTCACATGGAACCCCATAAATTTAAGTCATTCCTCTTGGTTATTCTATATTCTATATTGGTAATAGGGACTGAATTCTCTAAAGGGGCCGACTAGGATATTGTATTGAATAACACAATACCTTAGATTTTGCGCTTAGTGGATGTATTGGTCTTAGAGAAATGACCCCATTAAATATGTGATATATTTATATAGATACATGAGATACTAGTTTTGAGTTTTACCTCCATGTCATCATCAATTACTGACTCATATATTCATGGACCATGATTTACCAATCTAGTGACCCAAACATTTCAAGTGGATTTGGAATCCTTGAAATTATGTTACTATGTATTGTGCTCGTTCCCAAATTCAGAATGCAATACTTCATTCTTGAACCTTTGTATTGGTCCACATCAAATGATCTTGAACCATGTAGTATACATCCTGAGCTTTACAACCATAAGAAAATTACCCCATGGTTCTATAACCCTCCTTGGATAATCTCTCTTCCATAACCTACTTTATTATACATGTTTTTTAACATTTAAAATCATCCATGGCCCTTGGGATGAAATGGGGATCCCTCTGATTGATAATAAAATTTAACCCATATGGTCTCATTGATAAGTTCCATTAACCCATCAGCTATATTCATATCTACCTTGTAATAATGAAACTCTGATCCTCAAGATCCCCAACAACATCTTAGTGGAACTCATCATCTTATGGTGTTTTGATATCATCCCCAACATGTCTTCCCAATTTCAATAGTCATGATTCAAACTTCATGAGGTTTAATTTATACATACCATATTCCAAATATCCAATTATATTATATATTATGGAATTTATGTAACTACATACTATAGATGTTCTGAATAAGAATGTAGACTAATAAAAATATTTGTGAATATCAATACATCACAATTTCAGTAAGAGTTCAGGGTTCAGAACCCTTCGTGAATATCCATCCTTCAAAAAACTAGTAAGGATATTGGTCTTTAGAACCCCTCGTGTATATTCATCCTTCATCAATTTTTTAGCTATACAACCTTTAACTATAAAAAATGTATACGTTATAACACATTAAACTACAATAAAAGAAGTTATGGTCTATAAGACCATAAAATATAGAAAACTATCTGAGCTATAAGACCCTAAACTAAATAAAAATAAGGTGTGAGATATAATACATAAATTATAATTAAATATGGTACGAGCAATATGAAAACAAAATTCCATCAAAAGAATTTATAACCAGTTCAACATAAAATTATAACACCCCATCCATATATCTTATAATACCTAAAAAATCCAACTGAAAGAGCCACAACAGTTACCATAGTGAAAAACCATGAGGGGAACCCTGAGAAAAAGATTAGTTTCTACTCACTGGACACACACACAATGTGATCTTAGAAATTTTAACATTCATAAAATGGGGAAGGTGTAAATATTTCCATGATAAAAATTTGTAGAATGTAGTCTGAGAAAAAACAAATTTCACACCCACTAAGCCTCTCCTATAACTTCTTTGTCAAAAGTTAGGGTTAAAAATAAGTGGTAAAAGTATTGTTGGGAATCTTATCTAGCCCTAAAATAAACCCGGTAACATTGACCTAGACATAATCTTAGTAAAAAGATAGATCACTGTCTGTCTATAACATAATTTCTGAAATTATCCTTCTGAATGAGGAAATCTCATATGGAATGTTTCTAATACAAAAAAATGAGTATTCCTATGCCATTAATCATTCAAGGTCCATTATCCCAAGTGGTATTTATATCTTACGTTTTTTAGTTAATGTTTGGTTTAACTTGGTATTACAAAAAGATTTCATTCCTTGATTATATATATGATACCAAGTATAAAAAATTCATTGCACATTTAAAAAGGTATAAGTATTAAAAACAACACACAATTGTTCAAAGATCTATTCATTGATATTGTATAGAGGAATGGAGGAATCTCTATAGTTTAGAGTCTCTCTTAGGGTTCCCCAAATGAAAATAAACAACATCATAGTTAAAAATAGTATTTTGTGTTCTCTAGATTGACCAGTGCCCAGCAGGAAGAATTAATTGAATGTCGATGTGTTTCCTACTACGCTTACTCCATCATGGAAAGTTGATAAAGTACCTCAATTGAATAATAGTACTCCTGATACTATTTTTTCTAGAATCCAATTGGGTATATTACTTTGATAAATCGGCCATTTCTTGAGTTATAAATGCTTCATGTTCTTCTATATGGGAAGTCATGTCTCCCATATGATCATGAAATTGGGAGACTGTATGCCATTTATGAACCAACACCTCTGAGGAATGCCTCATGTGTTGGAGGATATTTGTTTCCAAAGTTGTGTTTCTATTTATCTTGTTCATACACTTGTTTCCATACCCGGATGAACCATGTCATAGTTTTTTATAATATCTTCTAATTAAATCCCCTTACCCTTAGGTTACAGAAATGATAGAGGAGGCCCTCCCCATGACCATGAACATCCTCCCAGGGATACTTAGTAATTAAGAATTAAATCTAGATCCAAATTACTCTTCATATTATCCTTATCATAGTGTCTATTTTAGAGGGTGAGTCAACATATGGAATAATGATTGGGATATATTCAAGAATCAAATCCATCAAGGTATGGCTCAACCAAGCCAATGAATTACTATTTTTAGTGGCATGTATAACCCTCCCATCACCACTAATATAATCTGACTATTATATAATCAGTATATCATCTTATATCATTACTGATGGGTCTATTCCCAAAAAATTCTACCTCAACATTAGAGGACTCTTTTTTTCATAATGGGGGAATATTTTTGAACAACATATTGAGTTCTGAACAAACTCCATTATGTCCATGATAAAGGTGTCAAAAAAGGTGTAGGGTGTGTATTCCCATCAAACAGGTGCTAGTCGAGTAAGATTCCATCTAGGATTGAGAATAGTATTTATATAGGAAAGTAATATGTTTACAATTTTGAAATAATATCTTGTAATTTTTATCATTACATGCCAAAATCATCTAGAATTGTCGAATAAGCACAATATTTATTTCCCCTCACATGTTAGTAAAAGTAAGGAAAGAAATATCCTGATTACTAAATAACTGAGGAAAAATTATACACGGGGAACTTGGATAGTAGATGATGAGATCATCTAAATGTTATTTAAGAACCCCAACTAGAAATGGGACTTTATATGAACTATTATCAAGGGAACCACTAATATCCTAAATGATCATCCCATAAGTTATGGGTTATGAAATGAAATTAAAATATTTATCCTTTTCCATATTTTAAAGGACTCATAAATATCAAAAAACATTGATTAGACCTAAAATAATGTTTTTAGCTTGGGTAAGAACGAAGAATAACAAATCACAATGGTATTATCTTTCCTATAACACAAGAAGTTCACACTTTTCAATACAAATAGGAACTAAAAGGTTATAATAATGTTGTATGGCGTATTACCTTATTTAATGTGGTAGGGAAGAAAAAAGATATAGGAATGGGTTGGAACATATAGGTTTAGGGGTTTCCCTTCTTTAAGTCAAGACACCATCACAAATTTTCTATATTGGATTCCCAGATGTGAATCCCCTTAATGAAAAATCCATTAGTTTAAAATCAGGGAAAAAATTCCACAAGATGAAGAGTGGGAGACATTCATGGCTTCATCTTGTAAACTTGTGAAGTTTAATCTCCATCCGATGGAAAATTTCAATAAGATCACACACTATCCTAATCCTTTTGATAGGGGTAGTGATAAGGAAATATCATTGTTTTCTGATCCAATCTTAAATAAAGAAAAATATGTATCCAGTTTTTGAAGGATATGATCGAGCATAGGTTTATCTCATTCTTCACCTTATATCTCATAATTGTGAGAATGTCCTGGTATAAAGTAATAGTTTGATCTGTATCATCCCACAAAATTTTTGTGGTGAGTAATTCATCATTTTTCTCCCTATGAGTAAGTATTCACCCAAGTTAATAGATTTCTTATAGGATAATTCCTTTTTCACAATGGTTCAGGTAAACAATAGTTGGTGTCGGGACACAAAATATTGATATGTTCTCTATGATGTTCTATAAAATGGTGTTCCATGAATTAATAAATATTTATCACATCATAGAGGTGTATGGAGGGAAGCTGATTGGAATCTTATATATATCTTTTTTTAACCCAAAATCTCCATGACCATTTATCCCAAAAGATTCAACCAAGGTGATGATTCCATGTTATACTCAAAAAACCATTTGGAATTAAAAAAGATAAGATAAGTACAATTGAGTAACTCCATGAAATTAGTTGATAAGTGGCTTCAAAACCACCCAAGATTTGAGATAAGTGATTTAGATTATAGGATGGCCACTAGAATGAAGCCAGTAGCAGTTGGCTATAGTCAGAGTTGATCACCGGGTTACATTCAAAGGAGGATGAAAATAAAAAAGATAAAAGATAGAAGTTGGGAAGTGGTATAGGTTGTTTCCAAAAGGCTAAATTTATATAGAGTTAATAATTGAAAAGTAGGATAGTTTTGAAGATTGTTTCAAATAAGACCCTTTAGAATTGCACTGTTAGAAATGACTTAATACTTGGTAATATCATTGTATATACTAGTGATAATAGCTATTGGGTGAGCCATGTTAGAAGAATCACATGATATTGAAGCTATCTGAACCAAAAAATAAAAAAATAATTCATTATAATGATGATAGATATTTAAGAAATTTTTGAACTGAATGGAAAAGTTTGTGAGTTGGATAGTGTCATGTGATGTGAGTTATCCAGCATGAGTCACATGATCGAATGACTATTGGAAGGTCATATTAATTGCATAAAACATTATAAACAGATGTTATAACCACATATGTAGAGACCCAAAGCTTAAAGTACATGGAAATTACATTAATTTTTGTGGAATACTTAATACATAACAAGAATAGACACACAAGGACCTTAATAGTTTAGTGTCTTTGGAAACTCGAAATATAATATTCTAATCGTGGTGAAAGATCTTCAACATCTCCCATAATGATCTTCCCCTTTTGTTTTCATACCTAAAACATTTCTTTATATCCTGGGGAAAAGAAAACATATAACAGTTGAGCTCAAATGATCAGTAAGGGAAGGCATGGAGAAAATAAAACAAACCATACACATTTGAACTTCAAAACATGAACATAATGTTTACACATCAAAATCGTGAGTTGGGAAATAAATCTTGGCAGTACGTAAGGCATAGGTCATAAAGGAACATTAATCATGATAAAATATCATGGGAATAAAACATTTAATTGTGGAAAACCATTAATCACATGTTATGATTTCCATAGTAGCCAAGGCATTGCTGCCAAGACCCTCATAGTGAACAGAGTCCCTTTATGAATCTAGTTCACTCCTCGTTTCAGTCCTGTAACACTGAACCTGATTAAATTACTGTTCCATCCATGTCTATCTCATGAGATATAAATCTTTACCCAATGCATTGGAGTGAGATATAGGTCCCACCCATCTCATAATGAAATCATTCTTACTTGTGCCACAACATGAACATAAATCATTCATCATTACCCAATGTATAAAATGGGTTTCATAAACATCATCCCATCATAAAATAATCCATACAAAAATAGATATAATTTTATAATAAGAAAAGTGAAAACATGTAAATCATATAGAAATTATACTTGAAACATACATATATGAATTAATTCCATCTTATATGGAAAATGGTTTTGATAAAACACTTAAAATTAATTCTTGAGGAAAATATCATTTCTTCTTCAAAATCATTTTCTTTTCACAAAATACCATGAAATTTTCAAAGAAAAGGTTTTTGTTGAAAATATTCATTAAATCTTATAGAGTAATCTTCATGAAAATAAGGCGTTATGAAACTGTAAATATCTGTTCATTCCGTATAAGTTTAAAAAAGCATTCTTCTCGTACTTTTGCCAGAAAAGTCAAAAAGTCCCTCATATGGTAAACAAAATAAAGAATCCTTCCATACGATGTTGTAAAATTAAAAAAGGGTAAAAATAAATTTAAAAATACATGGGATAAAAGTAAACATTTTATGAAAACATTTTGAGAACATATGGTCATGGATTATAAAAATAACCCCAGTAAATACTTACAAATAAACAATCTCGGATAAGAATGAGATTGGAATAATTATCCCTTACCTTAGGTCGGATATGCTTAGTACGTATCCGAACCTCCTGTATAATGATTTAAATAATTTCATTGACTTATTACAGAATCATATTCATGGTTATGATATCATATATGGTTCACTTATTACTTTATATTACCCGTTCTTTTGTAAATTCCTATATTAAAGCATTGTTTTGGGTAAAATCGATTTATTTATCATACGTGTTTGGACTTATTGTTCTTGATGTTATTGTTACTTATATCATGATTTAATTATTTTCGGAATTTAAAGCATGATTTATATATCATATATATTCAGTATATATATAATAGATAGATAAATAAAATCAAATACACCGTTCATGGAGACGGTAGGCCGTACGTACGCATGAACGTTGTTTTCCTATCCTTATTGACTTGAATGAAAGTTAGTAGATGAAATATATATATACATAAATCCATTAGCTTTATCAGGTAATATATTTCATTATTATTCATTATATATAATTTATAATCATTCTTTAATGTTTAACATGTAGAAAAAATCTCATCGCGTCGTGGAGATGGTATTCCGTACGTACGCACAAGCGATGATATCGTTCCCATAATTATTGAGTTGAATTGGAGTGGATGATATAAAATATCATTCTCAGTATAATGTTATAATAACTACATATAGTTATTCTTTACACCAATATACCCATCCAAGTAAGGTGGTGGTGGAAAAACTGATTACACCATAGCGTGGAGGCGGTATTCCATACGCACGCACGCGCGGTGATTTCGTTTTCCGTAGGATGGATCGAAGGTGAAATAGGATTGTTTCATATTTATAATAACATGTCAGTATATAATTAATACTAATGTTATTACTTTATAATGAAACAACTAATTAAGATGAAGTATAAGAAAAAAGAAAACTTGAAAGAATCGGTAGAAGGGATTACCTCTTCTTCGACACACCTCCTTTAAACTTCTTCTTAAGGCACTAGAGTTGGTCTTTTGAGAAGAACATAACCTCTATGATATAAATAGAGAGGTTTACAAGAGTAATTTTCATGGGTTGGCCAATCTTCAAGGCTCAAAAGGGTGTGAAGAGAAGAGGGAAGGGGTGCCCTTTTTATAAGGGAGGAGACGAGCTCCTTTGGAAAAACATAAAATATTATTTCTTAATAAAGTAATATTTGGTTTATAATAGCTACAATTTGATTTATTTCAAATTTAAAGTGGGTATGGGTCTAAATCCTCTCAAAAAATTGGTTTTAGAAATTTTTAGGTTACTATTTTAACCTTATCATTTAGATTTAACTCTAAGTTAAATAATTTAACTTTTATCATGTCTTCATGTTTTCTTACACTATTTTGTTAATAAAAATACTATAACAAGACAAATGAACCCCAAGTGGTTCATTATTAATATATATAACCTTATCTAAGTCATTTTGCTAAACCTTAGATTCTTAGGAATAGAATAACAATTAATAATATAATATTTATTTTAAAAACTATTTTATGTCAATTTTGACACTATTTGGTAATTGATTGTTGTGAAAATCATATCAGCATGATTAGTTAGAAAAAAGTTAATGAAACCAATAATAACATATCTTATTAACAAATAAAATAAGTTTAATTCATAAAATGTCTCAAATTAAATTTATTTGGGTATTTATAATATTAATCATTTTAATATTTCATTAATTTGATAATTATAGCATCACCATTGTGTCATAAATAAATTAAATTATACATTGTGTCTAAAAATTATAAATAAAATACCATTGGGTATTAAATCCTTGTAGATTTATAATGAATATTTATAGTATAATTTATCTTATGAATAACCCTATATTAAAATTTTTTGGATATTAAACTTTGATTTTAACTATTTTAACTCTTCTTTAAATAAAATAATAATAAATGTCCTAATCTAATCCAAGTAGACCTAAATGGTCATATTTTAATCCTAAGGTTGTTTTTGGTCGAATTACAATTATCCAATAAAATTAGGGCATGTTTTAGGGTAATAATAATATCATTCTTACCCTTAATTACCCTATTTATTTTTAATCGTGGAAAATAAAAGTAAAAAGTTACTATTCACGAAAAATTATTTTTACCTTATTGAACCAAATTTTACTCCTTGATATTAACCGTGTCTCCATAATTTTTTAAATTCCACTCATAGAAGTGGTAAAATTATGTTTTATGTGAATTTGCAAATTCTCCTAGGAGGTGGGTAAAAGACATTGAAAAGTTCAATAAGATTTTTATATATATAAAATTATTATAAAATGACTCCAATAAATTAAATTGAACTTATATAAGTATTATGTATCAATTTTGACATAAAATAAATTTAAATAAAGTAAATAATTATATAAATAATTTTTTTTTTAAATAATAACCCAGTGTTTTCACTATTCATCAAAAATTGAAAGTTTTCAGAAAAATATCAAAATTTAAACCTAGGATAATTTTGATATTCCGAATACAAAGATGAAGTCCATTTTGAAAGATAAAATTTATAAAATTTCCAAAAGTGGATATTACTATTCACAACGGCTAGTTTATATAATATTTGAATAACATAGCGTTGTTTAGTGAAACTCGGTATTGCGTACAACACACGCTATCGTGGAAGGAAGCGATTGCGTGTAAAGAAAGTTAAGTCGGGGTTGTGTGTAGTGAAAGATTCCTTTGTTGTTGTGTATAATAGAATCTAACCATATTTCATTTATACATTGAATATATATATATACACACTCAAAGTCGCGTAGAATAACTTCTATCAGATGAACGTGAAATTTTGTGTAACACGATCCAAGAATAGTGTTGCGTATACTGCAAGCTAATACGGTGTTGCGTATAGCTCAAGATAATCTTGGTGTAACATACAACATAGGAAATAAAATAAATTAAAAAAAATACTTCTCATAAAATCTTGGGGTGTTACATTCTACCCCCCTTAAAATGAATTTCACCCTCGAAATTCGTTGGGGTTATAAATCGTTTACTACGTGAAATTTTCATTCATAGAAACCCACATCGTAAAAAAAATACTAAAACTTAATTTTAAAATTGAATTATGAAACATAAAGGTTACCCAAAATAACTCATCACTGGGTTTCCACATAGTAGAACATAGGTGAAAATATGGATATGGAAGAGAAATCAAACCATCAACTTCTGATGAAGAGTGGTAGAGGAAATGGGTATGAAAAAGCCAACAATCAGAAAGCCATAAATTTTTTATGATCTAAGGTACCATCTGATTCATTAGATATAAGAGCACTAGGAAAATATTCTTGGTTTTCAATATCATTTCCCTAAAGTTGAAAATTTTGAATTAGAAGAAATATTTACTTGATTTCAGTGTAATATCATTGTTGGTCATCCTATGAAAAATTTCCACGTAATCTTTTATTTAAATAAATGAAGTTGAATTTTTCATTCTTGAAGTGTTAGGAGATCATGCGATATAAATATAGGTCATTCCATCTGCCTCTATCACAAGTTATTAAATAAACATAATTCCATATATGCTGATATTAATCGTATATGGTTCCTAAAATGGATTTATACTTCCTATATCATACCACTTAATAAATTAAAACTAATTTCTACTAACCAGGGACTTCCTGTTGTCCAGTGGTAGGATATAAAGACCTGTCACACTTCGGTTGTGGGTTCGATTCCCATAGCCTTGTCTGACGTGACGGGTTGTCACCCGTCCTACGGGTTATCCTTTTTCTAAAACTATACTATTATAACATTAAAAAATAATATCAAAAAGTTCTATCCTTAAACAATACTAACACATGTCTAACATAATCCAATCCAATCTTTATACTTATCCAAAATAAATCTGTCTAATCTCATAGTATAAATAAAACAATTACTAGAAATTTCATCTACCGAGCATGTGAATACCATCATTTATCATACGATATATCTTGTTGGTCACATTCCAAACACGTGAATACCTAAATCATGTATTACCATAGAACCTTAGTGAAAACACGAGTGCTGCCAGAAGTTAATTCTTTCCACATACCAAAATCCCAAAATTTCTATATATTCAAACCATGAAATCACTTTGTCCTTATATCAGTCATGAGATCATGAATACTATTATAAAAATTTATTTCTCCTTATCCCTTCATTATGAACATTTCATATACATTCCAAAAATATTTCAATCACTTTTCATGGTTACAGGTACCATAAAATTATTGAAAACCACAATGGACCAATTTTCCACGATACTAAAAATGACATTCCACACTAAAATTTTGGAATCTTGTTACATAAACACATAATCATTCCACCACATAATTTTCATACTCAACATCTCCAATATTGATCGCATGTGAATTCCCTTTGTCCTTTTCCTTAAGAGTTTGCTCACGTTGATCATCATTAACCCTTGGATTATGGCATTGATTAGCATAATGACCTATTTCCGTGCACTTGAAGCATTGAAGTGTTGGTGGAGCATTCTCTGTAGTATTTTCTATATTCGCATCATTAGCTACCTTTTTCCCATTACTTCGACACTCAACTTCTCGATGAACTTCTTTTCCACACTTGAATCATTTTTCAGTACCTTTTATACAATCTCCTCCATGCTTCTTTCCACACTTTGAGCATAACGAAACATTCATCTTCTCTTCAACATTTTTCTGAGATTTCTCCTTGAATTCCATCTTTCGTTTTCTGTCAAAACCACGATATGGATATGTAACACCAACTTCCAGTTCTACCTTGATAGCACAAAGCACAATTTCTTCATAGCTACTAAAGTATATTATAGCTAATTCCCTTCGTAGACTTGGTTTTAAGCCACTGAAGAAAAGATCAACTTTAATTTCAGGTTGGATGATAAATCCATATGCATATCTTGAAAGCCTTGTAAAATTCTCTTCTTATATACCAACAGATTCATCATCCATTTTCTTAATCTCAAGGAAATACTTTTCCATATTTTTTCAAAGAATATTAAGGAATTACTTATTGAAAAACAAGTTCTTGAACTCATTCTATTCCATGGATTCAATTTCAACATGGGTTCTTGTATTTTTAACTAGAGTCCACCACTGGTCTGCTTCACCTTCTAACCGGTAAATAGCCAAAATGAATTTTTCATACTCTGAATAGTGAATTATTGAAAATATATTTTCAATGGTTATAATCCATTGTTCATCAACCAGTGGATCAGAAGACCCACTAAAAGAAGGTGTATGTTGCCTCATGAAGGACTCAATGGAATATTGTTCCCTTCTCTACTCATTTGGAAGTCCAGAATGATTCATAGCTAGTATAAGTATAGCAATAATATTTTTCACTCCATCTCTATAACATTGGTTTGTTTATGAGGACAATCATTGCATTGTCCATTACATTGATCAACACAGTTCCTTCCGGTTCCAGCCATCGTCTAAAACCCAAAATGAATATTGTGAGAGGAAAAAATCATTCTAGGGAAAACAACATAATAAAGGGGGAGTACCTTCAATATATAACATATTAGGGTTAATTATAAGATTGTTAACATAATTCAAGGACTATAACCTATACTTATACTTAACCTTAGTGACATCCCTAGACATACCTTAGAAATATCTCTAGGTATCTCACTAATGTTTTCGCATCCGAGTTTCTAAAGGTTAACTAAACCTTTACTTTGATACCAACTGTAGAGACCCAAACCTTAATGTACATGGAAATTACATTACTTTTTAGGAATAATTAATAAATATCAAGTACATACACACATGGACCATAATAGTTTTGTGTCTTTGGAAACTCGAAATATAATCCTCTAATCGTGGTGAAAGATCTTTAACATCTCCCATAAAGATCTTCCCCTTTTGTTTTCTTACCTAAAACCTTTATTTATATCCTGGGGAAAAGAAAACATATAAAGGGTGACCTCAAATTCTCAGTAAGGTTAAGCATGGAGAAAATAAAACAAACCATATACATTTGAACGTCAAAACATGAACATAAAGTTTACACATCAAAATATTGAGTTATGAAATAAATCATGGTAGTACGTAAGACATAGGTCATAAAGGAACATTAATCAAGATAAAATAGCATGGGAATAAAACATTTAATTGTGGAAAACCATTAATCACATGATATGATTTCCATAATATCCAAGGCATTACTGCCAATACCATCATAGTGGACAAAGTCCCTTTTTAAATCGATTTCACTCCTCATTCCAGTCCTGTAACACTGAACCGGATTAACATACCATTTTAGCCATGTCTATCTCATGAGATATAAATCTTTACCCAATTCCTTGGAGGGATATATAGGTCTCACCCATCTCATAACGAAATCATTCTTACTTGTGGCACCACATGAACATAAATCATTCATCATTACCTAAAGTATAAAATGGGTTTCATAAACATCATCCGATCATAACATAATCCATACAAAAAATGGATATCATTTTATCATAAGAAAAGTGAAACCATGCAAATCATAGAGAAAATATACTTGAACATACACATATGAATTAATGTCATCTTATATGGAAAATGGTTTTGATAAAACAATTGAAATGAATTCATGAGTAAAATATCTTTTCATCTTCAAAATCATTTTCTTTTCACAAAATTCTATGAAATTTTAAAAGAATATAATTTTGTTGAAAATAGTCATTAAATATTGTAGAGTAAGTTTCAAGAAAATAAGGCGTTATGAAACTATAAAAATCTATCCATGTCGTATAAGCTAAAAAAACCATTATTCTCATACTTTTTTTGGAAAAGTAAAAAAGTACCTCGTATGGTAAACAAAAGAAAGATTTCTTCCATATGATATGGTAAAAGTAAAAAAGGGTATAAATTAATTTTAACATACATGGAATAAAATTAAACATTTTATGAAAACATTTTTAGAACATATGGACATTGATAATAAACATAACCCCAGTAAATACTTACGAATAAACAATCTCGGATAATAATGAGATTGGTATAATTATATCTTACCTTAGGTGTGAGATGCTTCATACGTATCCGAAACTCCTTTATAATGATTTAAATAATGTCATTGACTTATTACATAATCATATTCATTGTTCTGATATCATATATGGTTCAATTATGATTTTATATTACCCGTTCTTTTGTAAATTCCTATATTAAAGCATCCTTTTGGGTAAAATCGTTTTATTTGTCGTACGTGTTTGGACTTATTGTTCTTGATATTTTTATTACTTATATCATGATTTAAATACTTAAATAATTTAAATCATGATTTATATATAATATATATTCAGTATATATATATATATATATTAGATAGATAAATAAAATGAAATACACCGTTCATGGAGACGGTGGGTCGTACGTACGCATGAACGCAGCTTTCCTTTAATTATTGACTTGAATGGAAGTAATTAGAGAAATATATATATACATAAATACAGTAGCTTTATCATGTCATATATTTCATTATTATTATTTTTATATACTTTATAATCATTCTTGAATGGTTAACATGGAGAATGAATCTCATCGCATCGTGGAGACGATAATCCGTACGTATGAACCAGCGATGATATCATTCCGATAATTATTGAGTTGAATTGGAGTGGATGATATAATTATCATAATACTTATGATGTTATAATAACTATATATAGTTATTATTTACACCATTATACCCATCCAAGTAACATGGTGGTGGAAAAACTAATTACACCACAGTGTGGAGACGGTATTCTGTACGTACGCACGCGCGGTGATTTCATTTTCCATAGGATGGATTGAAGGTGAAATAGGGTTCTTTAATATTTATAATAACATATCAGTATATAATTAATACTTATATTATTACTTTATAATGAAACAACTAAAGAAGATTAAGTATAAGAAGAAAGAAAACTTGAAAGAATCGGTAGAAGAGATTACCTCTTCTTCGACGCACCTCCTTTAAACTTATTCGTAGGGCACTAGAGTTGGCCTTTTGAGAAGAACATAACCAATATGATATAAATAGAGAGGTTTAGAAGATTAATTGTCAGGGTTTGGCTGAGCTTCAAGGATCAAAATGGTGTGAAGAGAAGAGGGAAGGGGTTCACTTTTTATAAGGTAGGAGAGGGGCACCTTTGGAAAAAATTAAATTATTTTTTTGTAATAAAGTCATATTCAGTTTATAATAGCTCCAAATTTATTTATTTCGAATATAAAGTGGGGATTGGTCTAAAGCCTCTCAAAAAGTATGTTTTATAAAATTTTAGGTTACTATTTTAACCTTATCATTTAGGTTTAACTCTAAGTTAAATAATTTAACTTTTACCGTGTCATCATGTTTTCTTACACTATATGGTTAATAAACATACTATAACAAGACAAAAGAATCCCAAGTGGTTAATTATTAATATATATAACCTTATCTAAGTCATTTGGCCGAACCTTAGATTTTTAGGAATAGAATAAAAATTAATAATATAATATTTGTTTTAAAAAATATTTTATGTCAATTTTGATACTATTTGGTAATTGATTTTTGTGAAAATCCTAACAACATGATTAGTTCGAAAAAAGGTTAATTAAATACATACTAAAATATCATATTAACCTATAAAATTAGTTTAATTCATAAAAATTCTCAAATTACATTTATTTTGGTATTTATAATATCAATTATTTTAATATTTCATTATATAGGAAATTACTGCATCACCATTGTGTCATAAATAAATTAAATTATTTAATGTCTAGAAATTATAAATAAAATACCATTAGGTAGTAAATACTTTTATCTTTCTAATTAATATTTATAGTTGACTTTATTTTATGTATAACCCTATATTAAATTTTTTTTATTTATTAACCTTTGATTTTAACTATTTTAACTCTTCATTAAATAAAATAATAATAAATGTCCTAATCTAATCCAAGTGGACCTAAAGGGTCATATTTTAATCCTAAGGTTTTTTTTGGTCGAATTACAGTTATCCAATAAAATTAGTTTATGTGTTAGGGTAACAATAATATCATTTTTACCCTTAACTACCCTATTTACTTTTAATCATGGAAAATAAAAGTAAAAAGTTACTATTCACCAAAAATTATTTTTATCTTATTGAACCACATTTTAATCTTTGATATTAACCGTGTCTCCTGGATTTTTGATATTCCCCTCACAGAAGCGGTAAAATTTTGTTTTATGTGAATTTGTAAATTCTCCTAGGAGGTGGGTAAAAGACGGTGAAAAGTTTAATAAAATTTTTATATATCTAAAATTATTATAAAATGACTCCAATGAATTAAATTGAACTTATATAAGTATTATGTATCAATTTTGACCTAAAATGAATTTAAATAAAATATATAATTATTTAAATAAAAATTCTTTTTTTAAATAATAACCTAGTGTTTTCACTATTCATCAAAAATTAAATGTTTTTAGAAAAATACAAAAAATTCACCCTAGGATAATTTTGATATTCCGAATCCAAAAATGAAGTCCATTTTGAAAGATAAAATTTATAAAATTTCAAAAATTGGGTATTACTATTCATAGTGGCTTTTTTATATAATATTTTAATAACATATCGTTGTTTAGTAAAACTCGGTATTGTGTACAACACACGATATCGTAGAAGGTCACAATTGCGTGTAAAGCAAGCCAAACTAGGGTAGAATGTAGTGAAATATTCCATTGTTGTTGTGTATAACAGAATCCAACCATATTTCATTTATACATTGAATATATATATATACACACACTCAATGTTGCATAGAATAACTTCAGTCAAACGAACTTGAAATTTTGTGTAACACGATCCAAGAATAGTGTTGCGTATACTGAAAGCTAATACGGTGTTGCGTATAGCGCAATATAATCTTGGTTTAGCATACAACATAGGAATTCAAATAAATTAAAATTAATACTTCTCATAAAATATCCGGGTGTTACAACATACATCACATGAAGTTACCTCATGTCTATAGACATGAGAAAATAAATAAATAATTTACTATGAATTAGTTAGTGTCTTAGTTATAAGAATTTTTCAGATGATGTGATTATGTGGAAAAGTAATGTGATGAGATCAGAGGAATGATTTTTGTGATGGGGATACGTAAAGAAATGTCAAGGAATTGTCATATAATAGAAATTAATTCTATAACTCTCACAAAATTATGAGTAAAAACTGAAATAACCATCACTTTATCCTCCTATTTACTGGGAATGTGGTGGAACACCAATGGTATCGTGGAAGATCAATATATCATAAAGAGACTAGCCAACAGAATCCTAAGGGACAAAGGTGGTAATTTAATTCCTTATAACAAAGTCTTTATTCCCCCCTTCAGACTTCACTTCTAAGGGGGTGAATTTTTTCACACCAACGAAATCTACATTGGAAAATTTTTAAGTAAAAGTAATAAATGATTTTTTACCAATTTATCAATAATGATAAAGAGTAAAAATAAAAATTATATTTGGGTTAAGAACCTAGGTATCATGATAAAGTGTCCCAATAACAGACTTGCGCTCACAAAACCCATTAATCAGAATGTGATTATCTAAATAAGACAAGAAGTGTTTTTCATATATATGGATTTTCATGATAGTGCAGTTCCATCATGTACCTTTTAAAATAAGACAATCCACACCATGAAAATTGGCCCATGAAAATGGTTTACCTGATTCTTGTTATTATCCTATTGATCATTTGAATCCTTAGTGGGATACCATGTGAAAAAATTCATGAAAATCAATTAATGGATGCTGTTATAAAAAGTTGTGAAAGAAAGGGTCCTTGCACGATGGAATTTATAATTTTTTTGACATTTAGATATTATGTTGTTCGCATGGTTCGTTCTTCAATCACAGAAATTCCATTTTATTTACTTTTTGGATTACATGAAGGGACCTAGATATGTTGGCCTAGCCATGTGAAGGTCCTTGGACGTGTTGTGGTTAACCCCATGACATTTAAGTGACAGGATGAGGTGTGTACATCAAATTTGATGTGTGGATTGATCATGTAAAGTATATAACTTGTTTCTAAATTATTCATTCGGCCTATCCATGGACTTTATTTAATGTATTTGGCTTGTAACTCATGAAAAGAGAAAACAAATATAGGGGAGGTGACATCTATAAAACCCCCCCAGAAGAAAAATGAGGATTTAATAATACCCATAGATAGGGGTGTAATTTATAGAGTAAAGGGAACATGAGATCACAATAACCTTCCATCAAGAAAAGTATGGAAAGTAACTTTTTGGAAAAAATAGTAAATTTTACATAAGGGTTTATCATGATATGTCTTCTTGGTCATTTTTTTCTTCTTTACATGCCATACAGATCATGCAAAGGACTTTGGATATGTTTCCATAATCACATTAAGTACCCTAAACATTATTGCCTGATCATGAAAAGAATATTGGGATAACAGATGGATCATGAAATTGCCTCATTACATGATGTTTTTATCATGTTATTACTTGATTAATATTTTATTGACACACACTATGGGCTTCATGTGATTAAAATATATAAATTATGAGATTGTTATATGATTAATGTTATATTTATCTACATGATGACCTTTATACATATAATCATTTTTAGGTATAAACCTACAAACATGTCATTTTGATCATATGGTTCATGTGATTAGAATATTGATTATAGGAAGGCCCTTAGGCTTGTAAAACAGATCACACGAAACCCCATAGATTTGTTCACATTTTCAAGAACAGAACCATATACAAGTTAGCTAGATCACACATTTTAGTTGATCAATTCATTGATCACATGAAGGCCCCAAGAAATGTTATATGGATCATGATAAATCCCCCAAACATGTTAACCATTCCATGAAAGAAAACATAGACTTGTTCTCTTAAACCATATGAACCCACACCCATGAAACTTTGGCTGAGAATCCCCTTTATGTGGGCAGTTTTGTTAATGAACTAGGGTTCTGCACTAAGGAAAACTTATTCATGCCATTTCCTCCAAAGGGGACCCTATTCCATCTGAGCATACCCTATTTAACTCTAATGGTCTCCACTCTTTTCCAGTCAAAGGATGTATCACTGATATGTTACATGGGAATCAACCTTGGTTTATGTCCATCAACATTCAATTTAATCAAGATCATAGGACCTAACTCTTCTGGATATTCCACCTTTCACTATCCATCAATGGGTTAGGAAAAAACTTGAACTATGAGGACTATGATTCCTATTACAAACATGATACGTAGGATGCCATTATAAGGTCCAAGGTTCATATAAAAAATTAATATCCTTTCATTACATATGGGGTGATGTCTTTCATTGTGTTTATAATCCCATTCCATCAGGTCTATATCAATGTGTAAGTCCCATATATATATGTGGTGCATTTGATCCCTTCGCATATCTTATTTCTCACGTAAAGAATGACTCATGTGGTACTAGGTACTTACAACTATCATGCCATTATCAGGATAAAAATACCCCATTATGTGTATCTTTAAATGTATTAATCCCTTAATATATTTTCATTTTCATCACAATGCCATTATCTTGATAAATAAAATATTGGGGAAGTCTCAATGTGTAAGCCCTACTCAATCATTAGGGAATCCTCGATGTGTAATCCCTACTAAACTAAATCATCAGATTTCATGTAATTATTTTAATCCTAAGTTACCTCTTTTTTCACACACAAAGAATGACTCATGTGAGATTATAGAGTAGGTATGATGGGGACATTAGTATGACTATAATACCACTAATGTGGGATGATATTTAGATACATGTTTGATTGGGATTTCCTCTTCCATTATTGGCATATATATTTCATGATAAATCTAACATAATCCACAAAAGCATAATACCCGCACAATAATCTATCATCACGCGTTTTATGATGTAGATGATCATGATAATATTACAATGAGTATTATGGTGTTTTTCATAAATAGGATACATAAGACTCCTTCCTAGGGCCCAAGATCTTTTACCAAGGCTTAAATTCCATCATATACATTTTTATCACATTACATTAAACTACATGTCATGGTCCTATACAAAATAGTTGGGTTTTGATTGTTGTTCTCACAAGATATATAAGATGCCTAATTGAAGTTCAATCCGAATTCTAAAACACCAATAACCTCCCTGGATGATAGTAAACTCCATAGTTACCGGTAATAAAGCATCAATTTACAACTACTCCATCATTATTAACTTATAATGGATAACAAGATTGGAAATATATAATACATACAGATGGTGTCATTGGTTGAAACTCCCTTCTAAATTTACATGGATTTGACACTCAATCATTTTACAAATATTATGATTACCTCATTGATATTTGGTAAATATTAATTAACATATCATAAATCTATAAAATTTTATTGGACTAGGAAGTAATTCCCTCGAATAGGGTGTGATAACCCTAACCATTGAAACTATAGACCAATGTGAGTTCCTAAGAATTATTGGAAATAAGATCAATAACCGCCTATGTTTAGAAATAAGGATCATATCTTGATACAGATAGGGAATTCAATTGGTGTTTCTATGGATAAACATTACAGAAGTTATTGATTATAAAGATACACTAATCCTTTCAAAATCAACTGTAGACCCGAAAATATTTTTGTGAAATTTTTTTGACCATGACATAAATTCAAGTGATAATTAAATAACTAATTTAACATAGGAATAATAAATCTTGTGTCCCAAACTCATATAACAAATGAGGATCTGGATGAAAAACCCATTTATAAATTTTTTTAAAAAATTTTCAATTGGATTCGCAGCTTTACTCATAATGATAAATAAGCATACTCATAAATACTAATAAAAGTCAATCTAACTTATTGATGAATTTGTAAAATTTTATATTATCTTCAAATCTTCTTTACTTATGGAATTCATCTTCATACTCCAAAACAAATGTAAATTCTCGTCTTTATTCATATTATTATTACTTAAGGACCCTCCTAACATCAGAGAATTTTATTCTTAAAATAAAAACAATAGAAATTAAATAACAATTTAAAAATAGATTATTTCATATCTATAAACTCTTCCACACATAAAAATTTCGCAACCATGTAATTATGAAATTTCCAAGAAAAATATATACTAAAATAAAAAATGAGGTAATTTTTTATATCTTTTCCAAAATAGAGTTTATCATGTCTCAATAATGAAAACTATTTTCTATTCATTTTCTACTCTCACATTTATGTTTGTTTAACCAAAGAAATAAATCTACTATATAATCAGAACCATGTACACATAAAAAATTCATGCCAAACTTTACTTAAGGGAAATGTACTATAGAGTTATGCTCATACATGGAAGATGCATGCATCACCAAAAGAATCAAAAAACAATCATTTCTCCACACATAGAGATATAATACTAATCTAAATCATTATTAAAATCTTAATGTTATTTTTATAGATAAAATATGTGGGTAGAATCATTTAAAATTTTAAAAATTTAAATACTAAAAAGATTTGGTTTTTCACTTTGATAGAATTTCAATAATATCAAATCAGAACAATAGAAATTAATACTCTCTCAATTCCATATTAGAAAATTTACACCAAAATCCCTTTTCTTTACATAGACTATAAGTAAAATAATAAATCTAATGGATGGATACATCATTATTCACCCATATTTTCCATTCAATTTTCAATATTTTTCAGGGAAGATTATATGATAATGAAATAAAGTGAATAAATGACTATTCACAGCATTATATTCATAAATTGGTGATGATTCATGCATATAAGCATAATGAGAATCTCATTCTCTTTTACTTTTTTTTTTATTTTTTTAAAATTTACTTTTTTAATAGGAATTGAATGATAATAAAATAAGTACAATGATGATAACAACTCATTTTCATTTCTGTCTCCAAACACTAGAATGGTGTCACATAACTCATACACCCATTAATGTGATTATTCCTAGGGACAGAAAAAAGGCCCTTTATATAACCAACATTCATGCTGTCTATACCAAATATAATAAATCAGCCTCTCTCTAGAGATTACTCATTAGGTAATTTATCATAAAGATACAATTAGAAAAATATAAAAGGAAAAGTGCTCCAGAAATTTATCATTAGGAAACCAACAAAATGAAAATTAATATGGAAAAAAATATTTTAGGGTAGAAAGGGTATTGATAATATGTTCAATAGATAAATTTATCAATATAATTTGAATGTTCAAATTGTCTATAAAAACTTATGTGAATGAAGATAATACTAAAATATTATAAAATATTTTATCATCAAAAATAAAATTTCATATTTCATATTTTTTTATTGAAAAGTTTTTCAAAAAATGAATTTCCAATGTATTTCCTAGAAAAATATTACCATTAGAAAATAAAAAATATATATGTAAAATTATTACTTCAATTAAAATAAATTAAAAATTATACTATTAATGATAAATAAACCCTCGAGAATCCATCTATCATGTTAACGGTTTTATATTATTCTTGTGATTATTTCATCAGAATATAAATTTAAAATAGTTCATATCACATGATAAAATTATCATAAAATAGAAACACTATAATGTAATTATTTTTTGAAAATATTTGGGAAACTACCCCTCAATAAGATGGTTCAAAACATCAAGAAAAAATTCTGAAATTAAAAACATAAAAACTTGTTGATCCATAAAAAAGTATGTTCTGATATACCTAAATATATAGTTACTAGGTACCAATGATAGGTGTTTTGTTTTTGATACATATTGGCTTGATTTGATTATAAATTATGAATTTTTAATATATATCTTCTAAGTTATAGATGTATTTGAAAAAGAAAATTTTCACCCATATTTATTTTAATCATTGATGTTCATAAGTAGTCAATTATGTCATGATAATAAAACATTTTCTTATAAATGATTTTTGGTTCCCCAAATAAAAAACATTCTTTAATGCACTTCTCTTTGAAACATTAATAAAAAATGTTCTATACTCAACACAAATTAATTTTATTGATATATTTTACATTTTGTTATATTATTCCCAATTCCAAATGTAGTTATTTTTTTCATAGATGAAATCACAACTTCTCAAAAGATTTTCTTTTAGGGGTAATATTTGTAATAAGCCTCTTTAATATCTCAAATTTAGATTTTAGTTTAATATTGTCAATCACATATTTTGATTATTTTTAATCTTTCATACTATTAAACTGTGATTTATGTTTGGAAATTTCTTTCTTATCAGCAGTCAACTACCTCAAGATTATATTATTCACTTAAACTTTTCTAAAAACTTTATAATTATCATATTTATATAACCAAAGAAATTCATTTATTTTTGGAATACATAACTTTTACTCAAATTCCTTTTTTTTAACTTCTACTATTGGATTAGTATTTTTCTTCATTACTAAAATCATTTAATCTTCAGTTTTAACAATATTTTATTTCACTAATTTGATTATTATTTTATATTTGAATACTTCTTATAATAGTTTTGATATATATCTTGACACTCTATAATATAAAATTTAAATTCACCATATATATAAAAAACAACGTCTTCAACATCAGACTAATATGAACTTTATCGATGAATTAATATTTAGAGGAATATAATAACTTTTTATCAAGAGTTATATTTTTAGGAGATTATGTAGTTAACATTATCATGATTTTTTTAGTTTTTATACCATTATCATAAAACCCTATGATATTCCTATTCTCAACACATTATTCTGATGAGCTATCAGAAGTAACATATATTTCACTAGCACTTCATGTTTCCAAATCTTTTAAACTATCTTTCTATGAGATTATTTCTTATAATAATTATTATCATTTCAATTCAAATATAGGTAATCTAGGTGAACATGTCTAATAACTATATTTATAAAATATAGTCCGAGTACAATATTTATTATTAGATTTTTATTTTCTATCTTCCCAATAATTTATAAAAAAATTACAATATCTGAACATTCTCCATGACATTATATAAAATTATCTTTTATTTTGTTCAACGTCATTATCATAAAAAAACACTTCTTGAATTTATATTGGATAAAAATTGTTTATAACTATAAGATATGAAATTTAACACTTCAGATGTTGATGTAAAGGAAACTCCATTTTAGTTATTTTCTTTCTTTTTATATCTATTAAGAATAATTTCATACTATATTAATTTTTTAATTAAATAATCAAGACTTAACCGGGTAATAATCTCATATCATTAATGGAAGTCCTATTAGATTTTCACTCGTTTGGTAGAAAATCTATCACATTTTTAACAAGTTCGTCAATTGATAATTCTTTCCTTATAAGGGATTGTAAGCACATTATGATATTAATAATCTATAATAGATTTTAGAAATTATTTCTTAAGGTAATAAATCAATTGTTTGATAATTAACCATAAGAATATATCTCTTAGTCCCCTGAAAATTTTATGTTTAGACATGTGTAAATTCTAAAATTTCCAAAATGCCACATATAATTTTATAATATGAGACCAAATTGTATATATAAATTTTAATTTAAAATAGAATGTATTTGAAACTAAATTGTTCTACAAAAAATTAACATTTTCTTCTCTATATTATATATCAAAATCCTTCTCTAAATTTTTCTATGATCCAGTCAACATAAGAATGTTATCTACATCAGTATTGATAACGAATGTTTAAATATGATCTCCCAAATATTAATAGTTATTTCCATCAAAATTGTGAGGGATTTTTGGACTATGATTGTACCACCAATCAACATACATAACAACCTTAGTTTTAAAAAAACTCTCTACCATGCTGTTAGGTGTAAGGAAACTGATATTCAAAATAGGATAAACCTAAAAAAAAATTAGTAATACCAAGATCATTCTAAAATAAAGAGACTCACTTTGATACAAAATAATGTACCTAATTTTCATGTTAGGTAAATAACATGTGGGGGTGAATTGTAATAAAAACCATGACATAAAATTTTTCAGCACATCATGTATTAAAACATCAATAAATAAAAATTTCTAATAAACCCATACAATATAAAGCTATAATATATCAGTGTTAATTATTTTTTTTAGTAGATATTAAATTTATTAGAATTTTAGATACTTATAAAAAAAATAAAACATGCATATAATATAAAATCAACTACACAATTTCGTAAGCACACCAAAAAACAAAACCTGTAGTATAGATTCAAAAGATAGGAACTCATTTAAAGGACATAATATGCCATACATTTACCCAAAGAATAATGGGATTTATAAACTTGATTCATAGTTTCCTCGATATTAGATATTTTAATGTTGGTCTTCCAATCCTCAGTAATCCCTCAGGTAAACCTATTAAAATTTATCATACCACTTCTAAAAATTAAATCTCAGATCTATCTTACTATTAAAATTCCTTGATCAACCCATTTGGAAACAACTCTATTTCCAAAACCCAAAAGGTCATGATCTTGAAGGATCAGATATCACATTGTCTTCCTTCTCAAAATCCCTCAATCTAGATGGATCAGAAACTCAACAATTACTAAAAGATTCTATGAGTTCTAAATTAAAACCTCTCAATATAAATCATAGAAGTTACATTCAATAATAAAATACAAATAGAATCTCTCTAATTAAAATAAGATATTTTATACCTCAAGTGATTGTAACTTCAAAAGTATTTATTGTTCTCCTTTTAGTCCTATAATATATGTTTTTATTTATAGGAAAACCATCAATAGTAGGATTAAACAATTTTTGTAATCAAACATAACAATTGTAGAAGTAACTTCACCATAATCAAATGAACTTAATTTAGCTCTACACATTTGTATGAATTCAGTTCTACAACACTACAGTCTCATAAATCTAGTAAAATTTGTTTGGATAGAATAATAGGCAATGGGATTTTCATACCAAAATACTTCCAAATTTAGATTAAAATATATTTATTCTATAAAGAAAATACAGGAAATAAAAACCTTTAATTTAGGATTAATTTAATATTGATTTTTATGTAATTTTTGAAACAAAGAATCAATGAAATCTATAAATCAATAGTTATATTATTGTTCTTGGATGCATGACCGTAAAATTAACAAATTTTCCTTACATTCATGAACATAAATGTAACTCCTTTCGTAAAAGATGCACAAGATTACCACAATGGTCCTTATAAAATTTCACAAAATGGTATTGTGTTCACTAATTTAATAACACCAAACTTTGTGGGGTTTTATGCCTTTCTCATGGGTTAAATACCAACTCCAAACCCACATCAATAAATGTAAATAAATTCCATAATTCCCAAATATATGGATTTAAACATGAGAATAATTAAAAAAATGGGGGAGGTAGTGAAAATTTAATATATATATATATATATATATATATATGGTCACAAAATTCATGTTTTTGAACTATCACATTCCAAAAAGGCTAACTGTTATTATCAATATGATGGATCTCATAAATTTTTATTACATACTCTTATAATATAGAATAAAACACTTCATGTGATGTGATGATATCATGTACTCTTTATTTTTTACACGAAATGTGAATCTTCATTAGTTCATTATAATGGTCACCGACCTTTGTAAAGTTAGTCTATAGTCATCCAAAATTTAGACATGGATGTGTGGAGTAATCAAATGTTTAAATTGATATGAATAAAGTTACCTGTGAAAGAAATAAAAATACTGTACACTCTTACTTCCAATGTTTCACTGATGGGTTTTATTCCTTTTCATTCTTCCCATAGGTAACTCTCAATAAATAAAAAGGTCATCATCACTAAATACATCATCAAGAATCAAATTCCCTGACTAGGTTTGGGGAAATAGTGGATCAAAAAATATTCTAACATATCACTTTGATAAGGATCCCTATTAGTACACATTATCCATACTGCTTATGTAACACCCCAGGTAAATAAAGAATATGACATTTTTATATTTATCCCTATTTGTGAATAAAATGTCAATATTAATTTAAAGGGAACGCTATGCTCGATGGCTTACCCAATACGCAACAACGAGTTTCTTGGGAATCTTATGTTGCACTCTAATAATAAAATAATATTATTTTTAAATGGTAGTTAATGCCTAGACGTTATAATGGAGGGAATGAACAGAACTAACTACAATATGATTATATATTCTTGTCAAATATTTTTACTTTTTACAATAAATGTTTGAGGATTAAAAATGCGAATGAATCCAATTTTAAGCGTAAATATTCTAATATTATTTAAAAGGTCGATTAACCGCCTTTTGATGGAAAACCTCTTTTAAATACCATTTTTGACAATTTTATGTGTTATAAAATCCTTCTTTAGAATCGGGACATCAAAATTTACTTTGGGTAAAGTTTTTGTATTTTTCTGAAAAAGTTCAATTTTTAATGAATAGTGAAAAATGTTGTATTTTAATTCAAAACCACTTTTTAATCTAATTTATTTATATGATTAGATTATCTTTTGAATTGGTTTTAAAGTGAAATTAGAATATATTTTTACCATTTAATCCAATAGTGGTCTTTGGAATTAATTTCATCTTGAAATTGGACTTAAACTAGTGTCAATCTTTTGATACTTATTGTTTCATAAAAACACGCTATTTGTTTTGACAGCGGGAATTAATTATTAAATTAATTAATGAAACTTATATGTTTTTAATTTTTTAAAATAGACATCATTTTTTAATTCAGAATATCAAATATAGCTTAGGGTGAATTTTTGGTAATTTTCAGAAAAACTTCAATTTTTGATGAATAGTGAAACCACTAAGTGGTACTTATAAAAACTGATTTTCCGTTTAAATGAAATTTTTCCACCTTTGTGTTTTTAATTTCAAAAATCTGACATACATGGTTGTCATTAAGAAGTAAAATGTGGTTCAATGGGATTAAAATAATTTTTTGGTGAATAGTAACTTATTAAGTTTTTAATTGCGATTAGAGGTAATTAGTGTAGTTTAAGGTAAGAATAATGTTTTAATAAAATTAAATGACCTAGACACATGTCCTACCCTCATTTTATGTGTCATGGCCGACCAATACAATCCATGGGTCAACATGGGGACCCCATGGAGCCACTTTGGTTGGAAAATGACATAAATACCTTTTTATTTAATGATAAAGTAAAAATGACACAAACATGAGATGTTTTACTGAAAATATTTTTACATGGGGTTATACAAGTCAGAGTTTTGACTATAAATATTCATTGGAAATCTAAAAGGATTTCCTACATCATAGTATTTGTTTTATAATTTTTAGACATTAAATAAATTAAATTATATATGACATCATGATGATGCAGCGATGACCTCATTATTTAACGATTTAAATAAAATGGAATGATAATGTAATATCTAAGCCCTAAACATGTCCAAAACCTATTGTATTGGTGGATTTCGAACCCTTATCACCTTATCCAAGAATTATATCAATGTGGTACCTTTTAAATCCGAAACTCATTTTCAAATAAAGTAACATTTGCTTACTTTCCAAGAGTGTCCCTCCTCTCCTCTTATAAAAGGCCCTCACCTCTACCTCCTTACCCACACATTTCAAGCCTTTGGCTTGGAAAACCTCTGCCCATTACATCTCTCCACATCCCTCTCTAACTCCTTGAAGCCTCACTTTTGGCATAATACTTTCCAAGGAAGCCTTTGAGCTCAAATCAAAGGAAGTTACCCGATTTAAAGGTAATGTCTTCAATTGTGTCCTTTTGTTTTATTTTGCTTCTCCAACCCCCTAAACTATTTTTATTATTTTATTTTGTAACAAATCCAGTATCTTTAATATACTAGTATGTTGTTATAAGAATTATTCGAGCTACACTTACACACACCTACATCTAATGGTTAAAGAACATACTATTTCCGTGGATGGCGTATTTCTGCCTCCCCAAACGATGATTGTTCAACATTCTTCTAACACCTTCAAAGGTGGACATTAAGATGACAATATATTTAAATATGATATCTAATATGTTTATGTTTTACTTAAGCTTCTATATTTTTCATTTATGGCATACATTTATGGTTTCCATTATGGGTAAATGTGATATCTTTATTTAAGGAAGTGCGGACTACCGCCCCCTCAAAGTGATTTGATTCGTTAATACCATATGTGGTACGTATAAAGGATATATTTAATTATATTATATATGATTCCATAATGGAATTAAAATACTATTATTTATCATTATGTTTGAATTCCATTAAATATGAAATAGAAATGGAAGTAGCATTCATGCGTACGTACGGCTTACCGTCTCCATGAATGGTACCTTTCATTTCTTAACTCTAAATGTTATGTAATATTATAAATGCATGAATATACTGGATATATATGATATATATGATATCTACATCATGAATAAAACTCTTGATATAATGAACCTTTTACCACACGAACAACATGTAATTGTAAGAAGTCCACTTTCGACTTAAGAACCAAATATCGACAAAAAAAACATTATTAACTTAAATGATTACATAATGTTTATGACATGGTAATAAGTGATATAAAAGGAATAATGAACTAGAAAAATGTTCTTAAGGAAGTACAAATTAACTCAAGTTTATTATTCAGGAGATTATAGAACGATCGTGTCAAGTCGGACCCGAGATAAGGGATCCTACTCCACTTTTTCTTTTTAAGTACACTCTTTTATGTCATTCCTTTTAAAGCTCATCTTTCTTGATATTGGGATGTTATTTTATATTAATATTACTGTAATTTTTATGTTCATGTGATGAGAGACCATATTCTCTCTCATCAATCCATTTTGGAAGTTTTGAGTGGCGCCGTTAGGCTACCGAATTTTCGTAAGTGATCTGACCTCTCTCTTTCTCTTTAAGTACTCTCCTTTATGTCACTTCTTTTAAGCTCATATTTGTTATGATGGGGGATGTTATTTTATATTAATCTTTCTATACATTTTATTGTAATGTGATTAGATACCCTATTTGATCTCGTCAATCCATTTTTGGATGTTTTAAGTGGCGCCGTTAGGCTGCCGAGTATTCATAAGGGATTTTTCATCTCAATTTTATTCCCGTGACATATATGCTACGTTTGCCACTATTTCCTTTGAGTGGTGTATGTAATTCCCATTATTATACACTTTGTGTAGTATAATTTCATTTATGGGTATTTACATCTTTATTGTATGACCCTTCTTTCATGGGGTGTACTTTTCGAAAGTTACCCAACTCAGTAAGGGGACCTTTCACCCTCTTTTTTTAAAGACTTCTTTTGTTATGTCTTTTAATTCACATACTATTATGTTGGGATATGTTCTTATATATCCTTATTTATGTAAATTTTATGTCCAAGTGATGAGATCCCTTTTATCTCTCTCATCAACCCTTTTTGTAAAATTTTATGTGACGCCATTAGGCTGTCAAATTTTACAAAGGGAACTTCTTAACCCAATTTCGATTTCTTTGGGTTCAACATGCAATTATTGAATATGTCATCCTTTGAATATGTGTGAATAAACATTGATTGTTTTACATTTAATATCCACTTATATTGGGTGTATTTATATTTGTCACACATAATTATGAGATTGATTTATCCTTAATTTAAGGATACCTTCTTTATAATGGATTTTATCTCATTTTACATTTCTTTTGAGACTTCATTGTTGTTATGCACCAATTCACTCTTATATTGTGTTTATACTGTACTTTGACATATTATATCATGAATCCCTTTATTCTCATGATATTATAAAGTTCGGATTAAATGTTATTCTGCTATTATTTATATTCAGGAGTCTCTCATTTTGTTAAAAACTATTTTACAAAAATATCGTTTTAAATGTTTCAAAGATTTATTATTCTAAATCTTTATCTTTAATGTCCATGTTTTCAAAATGGTTTTTATTATTTACTTATATGAAAAAAATGTTTTAAATTATAATTTCATTAAAAGCATCAATGTGGTATGGGACACTTTGATTCAAAAATCTCTCTAAAATGGTTTTTGAAAATGGATTGATTAATTCAATATCTGGGAATTACATATTGTGATTGAAAATGAAATGTTGTTATTAAAATGTTTATATTTTCAATAATTTATGTGTAATGATGGTACTTGGACATTTTATGGGTGGTTACGTGATAAACCATATGACGGGCGGTGCCATGAATACCAGGATGGGTGGTTACGTTATAACCTCCAATGCATTGGGTATGGAAGTCGGCCGTATGGCTATTAAGTATATATGGAAGTTGGCCGTATGGCTATTCCATTAAGTGATATGTGTGGAAGTCGACCATATGGTTATTCCACTTAAGTATGTTTATATCCCAAGTTACCTTTATATGTTATGTGTTCTTTATATGGGTTTTATGGTAATCCTTTGGTTACAAAAGGGTAAGTAATGATATTTTATTCAGTGAATAGTTTTTACTACTTCATGTAGGTGAAGGTATTACGTTGATAAAGTATGCATGGTTTACTTGTTGTTTTGAATAACTAACAGTTTTCATTCTTTGTGTATCCCTTACTGTGGTTTTTATGCTCACCCCAAGTTTTTTTTGAAATGTTCTTCACATGACTTAATGTGGAATAGGGTCAAGGATGGAATCAAGGGAAATTCATGCTATCTAAAACATGGAACTAGTCATGTTTCTTATTAAGAGTTTTTATTTTATGTAAACTTAGTGGAAGTTTCTAATTTGTAATCTTTTGAGATGTAATAGTTATGTCCTAATTCTCTAAAACTCTAAACCTGAAAAGATCCTCAATGTGTAATCTTGAAATAACTCAAGATTAAGTAAGGTTTAAGGTTGGGGCCTTATAGTTGGTATCAAAGGTTGGTTTAGATAACTTTAGAGGTTAGGGTATTCTTTAAGCATAAGTGACATTACCATATTGGCTAGGATTTTAGAAAGTGTCATAATTTTTAGATAAAGTGAATGAGTAAGTATATATTTGTGTTTATATTACTCATTAGTACATGATGGTTATGTTGAAATAATCACACTGACCTTTTTGGTTTTAGTAAATGGGTGGATCTAGCAGGCACCAAAGTGACAATTGGTTTGAAGGAAACTGTGGTGGTTCTCTGATTAAGAGACTGGATGAAATGGGGTATTCAATGAGGAAACTCGTGGTTGTTCTAAACCAACTATCAAGGAGTCATGATCAAACACTTGAACCTTGGTATGTTCTATAATGCATCATGTACGAGATGACCAATCGATGTGGAATTTTAGGTAATATTTATAAAGGTAACCATTAGGGTTTATATGATCGTTACTTTTGAGGTAATTATGGGTAATTATATGTTATGATGGAAAATGAAAGGCATGAGATAAACTTGAGGTTAAATTATGTTATGGTTATTTTTGATGATTTTACCTCTTTTTGGGGAATGATTTAAGAGTTATATAGTTTTGGAAAAATGACAACATGCAGACCGTGTGACAACCCGTCGCGTCGGACAAAGCTGCGGGAATCGAACCCACAACCAAAGTGCAACTAGTATTTATAGCCTACCACTGGACTATGTGAAGTCCCTGGTTAGATTTACTGATTCTTTTTAGTTAGATGATTTTATGAATTAAGAGTAATTTTATTTTGGGATATCTATGCAAATATATTAACCTATCATGGAGGATATGTGATTAGGTTAATTACTTTTCAATACGAGACTTTAAGAGCAACTGATGTTGTTTGGGGATAAATGTTACGATTTAACTTGGAAGAGTATGTGGCTAAAACCTTCAAACATTTGGGTTTCAATATTAGATTGGTTTACTTTTAAGAATTTTATGGACAAATTTTTTATCGAATGGTCCTCGTTGAACTTTGGGTTTTGTTGGACAAATTTTGGAGATTAAGAATAGATTTTCTTTTTATAAAGGGTTATCCTTTTCTGGATTATCTGATCTTGTACTAACCTTTTTGGTTTTGGTTAAAGTCTAAAGACATGGGAAGTATATAGTTCTCTTTTGTGGATTAGGTGATTCTCTAGAAGTTGATTATAGTACTCTTAAGGTGAACAAGTCTTCCTAAATACTCGTCTTTTGGGGAAAGTATGAGTTTGTGTAATAAATCTCATAAAAGTTGAAAGTCAACATGATAAGTAATTATGTTTCGTTATGAATAAATTCCTCAATAAAGAGTAACTTCAAACAAAAATGTTGTCTATTAACTTTTCCTACTGGGGAATCGAATAACGTTTAACCCATCACAAGTTTGTGATTTTCTTGTTGTTAACTTTCTCCTAAACATGTTTTCTATCACTCTCCATCAGAACATGACCCTATGTTTTCTCCTCCATATCCATGTTTTCCTACATGGAATCCTAGTATGGGTTAACTCGGGTGACCTCTAAACTTATCTTTCTTTATTTTAAAGTGATTGTTTTATTGACTCTTGTTCCGATGTGGGATTTTCAATGATGTTTCCAAGCCCAGTTTTATAATTGCGAGGACGCAATTTCCAAAAAGGGGGGAAGGATGTAACACCCTAGGTAAATAAAGAATATGACATTTTTATATTTATCCCTATTTTTGAATAAAATGTCAGTATTAATTTAAAGGGACGCTATGCTCGATGGCTTACCAAATACGCAACAACGAGTTTCTTGGGAATCTTACGTTGCACTCTAATAATAAAATAATATTATTTTTAAATGGTAGTTAATGCCTATCAATTGTAATCGAGGTAATGAATAGAACTAACTACAATATGATTATATATTCTTGTCAAATAGTTTTACTTTTTACAATAAATGTTCGAGGATTAAAAATGCGAATGAATCCAATTTTAAGCGTAAATATTCTAATATTCTTTAAAAGGTCGATTAACCGCCTTTTGATGGAGAACCTCTTTTAAATACACTTTTTGACAATTTTATGTGTTTTAAAATCCTTCTTTAGAATTGGTACATCAAAATTTACTTTGTGTAAATTTTTGGTATTTTTCTGAAAAAGTTCAATTTTTAATGAATAGTGAAAAATGTTGTATTTTAATTCAAAACCTATTTTTAATCTAATTTATTTATATTATTATATTACCTTTTGAATTGGTTTTAAAGTGAAATTAGAATATATTTTTACCATTTAATCCAATAGTGGTCGTTGGAATTAATTTCATCTTGAAATTGGACTTAAACTAGTGTCAATCTTTTGATACTTATTGTTTCATAAAAACACGCTATTTGTTTTGACATCGGGAATTAACTATTAAATTAATTAATGAAACTTATATGTTTTGAATTTTGTAAAATATACATCATTTTTGAATTCGGAATATCAAATATAGCTTAGGGTGAATTTTTGGTAATTTTCTGAAAAACATCAATTTTTGATGAATAGTGAAACCACTAAGTGGTACTTATAAAAATTGATTTTCCATTTAAATGAAATTTTCCCACATTTGTGTTTTGAATTTAAAAAATCCGACATACATGGTTGTCATTAAGAAGTAAAATGTGGTTCAATGGGATTAAAATAATTTTTTGGTGAATAGTAACTTATTTAGTTTTTAATCGCGATTAGAGATAATTAGTGTAGTTTAAGGTATGAATAATGTTTTAATAAAATGAAATGACCTAGAAACATGTCCTACCCTCATTGGATGTGTCATTTCCGACCCAAACAATCCATGGGTCAACTTGGGGACCCCATGGAGCCACTTTGGTTGGAAAATGACATAAATACCTTTTTATTTAATGATAAAGTAAAAATAACACAAACATGAGATGTTTTACTAAAACAATTTTTACATGGGGTTATATAAGTCATGTTTTTGACTATAAATAGTCATTGGAAATCTAAAAAGATTTACTACATCATAGTATTTTTTTATAATTTTTAGACATTAAATAAATTAAATTATATATGACATCATGATGATGGAGCGATGACCTCATTATTTAACGATTTAAATAAAATGGAAAGATAATGTAATATCTAAGACCTACACATGTCCAAAACCTATTGGATGGGTGGCTTTCGAACCCTTATCACCTTATACACGAATTATATCAATGTGGGTCCTTTTAAATCCGAAACTCATTTTCAAATAAAGTAACATTTGCTTACTTTCCAAGAGTGCCCCTCCTCTCCTCGTGTAAAAGGCCCCCACCTCTACCTCCTTACCCACACCTCTCAAGCCTTTGGCTCGGCCAAAATCTGCCCATTTCGTCTCTCCACATCACTCTATAACTCCTTGAAGCCTCACTTTGGGCATAATCCTTTCCAAGGAAGCCTTTGAGCTCAAATCAAAGGAAGTTACCCGATTTAAAGATAATGTCTTCAATTGTGTCCTTTTGTTTTATTTTTCTTCTCCAACCCCTTAAACTCTTTTTATTCTTTTATTTTGTAACAAATACAGTATATTCAATATAATATGATGTTTTTATAAGAATCATTCGAGCTACACTTACACAAACCTACATCTAATGGTTAAAGAACATACTGTTTCCGTGGATGGCGTATTTCTGCCTCCCGAAACGACGATTGTTCAACATTCTTCTAACACCTTAAAAGGTGGACATTAAGATGAAACTATATTTATATATGATATATAATATGTTTATGTTTTACTTACGATTCTGTATTTTTCATTTATGGCATACATTTATGGTTTCCATTATGGGTAAACGCGATATCTTCATTTAAGGAAGTGCGGACTACCGCCCCCTCAAAGTGATTTGATTCGTTAATACCATATGTGGTACGTATAAAGGATATATTTAATGATATTATATATGATACCATACTGGAATTAAAATACTATTATGTATCATTATGTTTTAATTCCATTAAATATGAAATAGAAATGGAGGTAGCGTTCATGCGTACGTACGGCTTACCGTCTCCATGAACGGTACATTTCATTTCTTAACTCTAAATGTTTTGTAAAATTATAAATGCATGAATATACTGGATATATATGATATATATGATATCTACATCATGAATACAACTCTGGATATAATGAACCTTTGACCACACGAACAACATGTAATTGTAAGAAGTCCACTTTCAACTTAAGAACCAAATATCGACAAAACATACATTATTAACTTAAATGATTACATAATGTTTATGACATGGTAATAAGTGATATAAAAGGAATAATGAACTTGAAAAAGGTTCTTAAGTAAGTATAAATTAACTCATGTTTATTATTCAAGAGATTAAAGAACGATCGAGTCAAGTCGGACCCGAGGTAAGGGATCCTACTCCACTCTTTCTTTTTAAGTACACTCTTTTATGTCATTCCTTTTAAAGCTCATATTTATTGATATTGGGATGTTCTTTTATATTAATATTACTGTAATTTTTATATTCATGTGATGATAGACCCAATTCTCTCTCATCAATCCATTTTGTATTTTTTGAGTGGCGCCGTTAGGCTGCCGAATTTTCGTAAGAGATCTAACCTCTCTCATTCTCTTTAAGTACTCTTTTTTATGTCACTTATTTTAAGCTCCTCTTTGTTATGATGGGGGATGTTATTTTATATTACTCTTTCTGTAAATTTTATTTTAATGTGATGAGATACCCTATTTGATCTCATCAATCCATTTCTGGAAGTTTTAAGTGGCGTCATTAGGCTGCCGAGTATTCGTAAGGGATTTTTCATCTCACTATTATTCCCGTGACATTTATGCTACGTTTGCCACTATTTCCTTTGAGTGGTGTATGTACTTCCCATTATTATACACTTTGTGTAGTATAATTTCATTTATTGGTATTTACATCTTCATTGTATGACCCTTCTTCCTTGGGGTGTACTTTTCGAAAGTTACCCAACTCGGTAAGGGGACCTTTCACCGTCTTTTTTTAAAGACTTATTTTGTTATGTCTTTTAATTCACATACTATTAAGTTGGGATATGTTCTTATATATCCTTAATAATGTAAATTTTATGTCCAAGTGATGATATCCCCTTTATCTCTCTGATCAACCCTTTTTGTAAAATTTTATGTGACGTGGTTAGGCTGTCGAATTTTACCAAGGGAACTTCTTAACCCAATTTCAATTTCTTTGGGTTCAACATGTAGTTATTGAATATGTCATCCATTGAATATGTGTGAATAACCTTTGATTGTTTTACAATTAATATCCACTTATATTGGGTGTATTTATATTTGTAACACATAATTATGAGATTTATTTATCCTTAATTTAAGGATACCTTCTTTATAATGGATTTCATCTCATTTTACATTTCTTTTGAGACTTCATTGTTGTTATACACCAATTCACTCATATATGGTGTGTATACTGTCCTTTGACATATTATATCATGAATCCCTTTATTCTCAAGATATTATAAAGTTTGGATTAAATGTTATTCTGCTATTATTTATATTCAAGAGTCTCTCATTTTGTTAAATACTATTTAACAAAAATATCGTTTTAAATGTTTTAAAGATTTATTATTCTAAATCTTTATCTTTAATATCCATGTTTTCAAAATGGTTTTCAGTACTTATTTATATGGACATTAATGTTTTAAATTATAATTCCATTAAAATCTTCAAAGTGGTATGGGACACTTTGATTAAAAAATCTCTCTTAAATGGTTTTTGAAAATGGATTGATTAATTCAATATCTGGGAATTACTTATTGTGATTGCAAATGAAATGTTGTTATTGAAATTTTTATATTTTCAATATTTTATGTGTAATGATGGTACTTGGACATTTTATGGGTGGTTACGTGATAAACCATATGACGGGTGGTGCTGTGAATACCAGGACGGGTGGTTACGTTATAACCTCCAATGCATTGGGTATGGAAGTCGGCCGTATGGCTATTCCGTTAAGTATGAATGGAAGTTGTCCGTATGGCTATTCCATTAAGTGATATGTGTGGAAGTCGACCGTATGGTTATTCCACTTAAGTATGTTTATGTCCCAAGTTACCTTTATATGTTATGTGTTCTTTATATGGGTTTTATGGTAATCCTTTTGTTACAAAAGGGTATGTGATGATATTTTATTCAGTGAAGAGTTTTTACTACTTCATGAAGGTGAATGTATTACTTTGATAAAGTATACATGGTTTACTTGTTGTTTTGAATAACTAACAGTTTTCATTCTTTGTGTATCCCTTACTGAGCTTTTTATGCTCTCCCCAAGTTTTTTTTGAAATGTTTTTCATAGGACTTAATGTGGAATAGGGTCAAGGATGGGATCAAGGGAAATTCATGCTATCTAAAACATGGAACTAGACATGTTTCTTATTATGAGTTTTTATTTTATGGAAACTTAGTGGAAGTGTCTACTTTGTAATCTTTTGAGATGTAATAGTTATATCCTAATTCTCAAAAACTCTAAACCTCAAAAGATCCTCAATGTGTAATCTTGTAATAACTCAAGATTAAGTAAGGTTTAAGGCTGGGGCCTTATAGTTGGTATCAAAGGTCGGTTTAGATAACTTTAGAGGTTAGGGTATTCTTTAAGCATAAGTGACATTACCATATTGGCTAGGATTTTAGAAAGTGTCATAATTTTTAGATAAAGTGAATGAGTAAGTATATCTTTGTGTTTATATTACTCATTAGTACATGATGGTTATGTTGAAATACTCACACTGACCTTTTTGGTTTTAGTAAATGGCAAGATCTAGCAGGCACCAAAGTGACAATTGGTTTGAAGGAAACTATGGTAGTTCTCTGATTAAGAGACTGGATGAAATGGGGTATTCAATGAGGAAACTCGTGGTTGTTCTAAACCAACTATCAAGGAGTCATGATCAACCACTTGAACCTTGGTATGTTCTATAATGCATCATGTACGAGATGACCAATCGATGTGGAAGTTCAGGTAATATTTATAAAGGTAACCATTAGGGTTTATATGATCCTTAATTTTGAGGTAATTATGGGTTATTATATGTTATGACGGAAAATGAAAGGCATGCGATAAACTTGAGGTTAAATTATGTTATAGTTATTTTTGATGATTTTATCTCTTTTTGGGGAATGATTTTAGAATTATATAGTTCTGGAAAATGGACAACACACAGACCGTGTGACAACCCGTCACGTTGGACAAAGCTGCGGGAATCGAACCCACTACAAAAGTGCAACTGGTATTTATCGCCTACCATGGGACTACGTGAAGTCCCTGGTTAGATTGAATGATTCTTTTTAGTTAGATGATTTTATTAATTAAGAGTAATTTGATTTTGGGTTATCTATGGAAATATATAAACCTATCATGGAGGATATGTGATTAGGTTAATTACTTTTCAATACGAGATTTTAAGAGCAACTGATGTTGTTTGGAGATAAATGTTACAATTTAACTTGGAAGAGTATGTGACTAAAACCTTCAAACATTTTGGTTTCAATATTAGATTGGTTTAATTTTAATAATTTTATGGACAAATTTTTTATCGAATGGTCCTCGTTGAACTTTGGGTTTTGTTGGACAAATTTTGGAGATTAAGAAGAGATTTTCTTTTTATAAAGGGTTATCCTTTTCTGGATTATCTGATCTTTTACTAACCTTTTTGGTTTTGGTTAAAGTCTAAAGACATGGGAAGTATATAGTTCTCTTTTGTGGATTAGGTTATTCTCTAGAAGTTGATTATAGTACTCTTAATGTGAACAAGTCTTCCTAAATACTCATCTTTTAGGGAAAGTATGAGTTTGTGTAATAAATCTCATAAAAGTTGAAAGTCAACATGATAAGTAATTATGTTTCCTTATGAATAAATTCCTCAATAAAGAGTAACTTAAAACAAAAATGTTGTCTGTTAACTTTTCATACTGGGGAATCGAATACCGTTTAACCCATCACAAGTTTGTGATTTTCATGTGGTTAACTTTCTCCTAAACATGTTTTCTATCACTCTCCATCAGAACATGACCCTATGTTCTCTCCTCCATGTCCATGTTTTCCTACATGGAATCCTAGTATGGGTTAACTCGGGTGACCTCTATACTTATCATTCTTTATTTTAAAGTGATTGTTTTATTGACTCTTGTTCCGATGTGGGATTTTCAATGATGTTTCCAAGCCCAGTTTTATAATTGCGAGGATGCAATTTCCAAAAGGGGGGAAGGATGTAACACCCCAGGTAAATATATAATATAACATTTTTATATTTATCCCTATTTGTAAATAAAATGTCAATATTAATTTAGTGGGAACGCTATGCTCGATGTCTTACCCAATACGCAAGAACGAGTTTCTTGGGAATCTTACGTTGCACTCTAATAATAAAATAATATTATTTTTAAATGGTAGTTAACGCCTAGCCGTTGTAATGGAGGGAATGAACATAACTAAGTACAATATGATTATATATTATTGTCAAATATTTTCACTTTTTACAATAAATGTTAGAGGATTAAAAATGTGAATGAATCCAATTTTAGGCATAAATATTCTAATATTCTTTAAAAGGTCGATTAACCGCCTTTTGATGGCGAACCTCTTTTAAATACACTTTTTGATAATTTTATGTGTTATAAAATCCTTCTTTATAATCGGGACATCAAAATTTACTTTGTATAATTTTTTGGTATTTTTCCAAAAAAGTTCAATTTTTAATGAATAGTGAAAAATGTTGTATTTTAATTCAAAACCTCTTTTTAATATAATTTATTTATATTATTAGATTATCTTTTGAATTGGTTTTAAAGTGAAATTAGAATATATTTTTACCATTTAATCCAATAGTGGTCGTTGGAATTAATTTCATCTTGAAATTGGACTTAAACTGTTGTCAATCTTTTGATACTTACTGTTTCATAAAAACACGCTATTTGTTTTCACAGCGGGAATTAATAATTAAATTAATTAATGCAACTTATAAGTTTTGAATTTTTTAAAATAGAAATCATTTTTGAATTCGAAATATCAAATATAGCTTAGGGTGAATTTTTGGTAATTTTCTGAAAAACTTCAATTTTTGATGAATAGTGAAACCACTAAGTGGTACTTATAAAAACTGATTTTCCTTTTAAATGAAATTTTGTCACCTTTGTGTTTTGAATTTCAAAAATCCAACATACATTGTTGTCATTAATATGTAAAATGTGGTTCAATGGGATTAAAATAATTTTTTGGTGAATAGTAACTTATTAAGTTTTTAATCGCGATTAGAGGTAATTAGTGTAGTTTAAGGTAAGAATAATGTTTTAATAAAATGAAATGACCTAGACACATGTCCTACCCTCATTGGATGTGTCATGTCCGACCACGACAATCCATTGTTCAACTAAGGGACCCCATGGAGCCACTTTGGTTGGAAAATGACATAAATACCTTCTTATTTAATGATAAAGTAAAAATGACACAAACATGAGATGTTTTACTAAAACAATTTTTACATGGGGTTATACAAGTAATATTTTTGACTATAAATAGTCATTTGAAATATAAAAAGAATTACTACATCATAGTATTTTTTTTATAATTTTTAGACATTAGATAAATTAAATTATATATGACATCATGATGATGCAGTGATGATGTCATAATTTAACGATTTAATTAAAATTAAAAAGTAATGTAATATCTAAGAACTAAATATGTCCAAAACTTATTGGAAGGGTGGATTTATAACCCTTATCACCTTATCCACGAATTATATCAATTTGGGACCTTTTAAATCTGAAACTCATTTTCCAATAAAGTAACATTTGCTTACTTTCCAAGAGTGCCCCTCCTCTACTCTTATAAAAGGCCCCAACCTCTACCTCTTTACCCACACCTCTCAAGCCTTTGGCTCGGCCAAACTCTGCCCATTTCGTCTCTCCACATCCCTATCTAACTCCTTGAAGCCTCACTTTGGGCATAATCCTTTCCAAGGAAGCCTTTGATCTCAAATCAAAGGAAGTTACCCGATTTAAAGGTAATGTCTTCAATTGTGTCCTTCTGTTTTATTTTTCTTCTCCAACCCCCTAAACTCTTTTTATTCTTTTATTTTGTAATAAATACAGTATCTTCAATATACTAGGATGTTTTTATAAGAAGTATTCGAGATACACTTACACACACCTACATCTAATTGTTTAAGAACATACTGTTTCCGTGGATGGCGTATTTCTGCCTCCCGAAACGATGATTGTTCAAAATTATTCTAACACCTTCAAATGTGGCAATTAAGATGACACTATATTTATATATGATATCTAATATGTTTATGTTTTACTTAAGCTTCTGTATTTTTCATTTATGGCATACCTTTATGGTTTCCAATATGGGTAAATGCGATATCTTCATTTAAGGAAGTGCGGACTGCCGCCCCCTCAAAGTGATTTGATTCGTTAATACCATATGTGGCACGTATAAAGGATATATTTAATGATATTATATATTATACCATACTGTAATTAAAATACTATTATGTATCATTATGTTTTAATTCAATTAAATATGAAATAGAAATGGAAGTAGCGTTCATGCGTACGTACGGCTTACCGTCTCCATGAACGGTACATTTCATTTCTTAACTCTAAATGTTATGTAATATTATAAATGCATGAATATAATGGATATATATTATATATATGATATCTACATCATTAATACAACTCTGGATATAATGAACCTTTGACCACACGAACAACATGTAATTGTAAGAAGTCCACTTTCGACTTAAGAACCAAATATCAACAAAACAAACATTATTAACTTAAATGATTACATAATGTTTATGACATGGTAATAAGTGATATAAAAGGAATAATGAAATTGAAAAATGTTCTTAAGGAAGTAGAAATTAACTCTTTTTTATTATTCTGGAGATTAAAGTACGATCGAGTCAAGTCGGACCCGAGGTAAGGGATCCTACTCCACTCTTTCTTTTTAAGTACACTCTTTTATATCATTCCTTTTAAAGCTCATATTTATTGTTATTGGGATATTATTTTCTATTAATCTTACTTTAATTTCTATGTTAATGTGTTGAGAGACCCTATTCTCTCTCATCAATCCATTTTGGAAGTTTTGAGTGGCGCCATTAGGCTGCCGAATTTTCGTAAGAGATCTAACCTCTCTGTTTCTCTTTAAGTACTCTCCTTTATGTCACTTCTTTTAACCTCCTCTTTGTTATGATGGGGGGTGTTATTTTATATTACTCTTGCTGGAAATTTTATTGTAATGTGATGGGATACCCTATTTGATCTCGTCAATCCATTTTTGGAAGTTTTAAGTGGCGCCGTTAGGCTGCCGAGTATTCGTAAGGGATTTTTCATCTCACTTTTATTCCCGTGACATTTATGCTACATTTGCTACTATTTCCGTTGAGTGGTGTATGTACTACCAATTATTATACACATTGTGTAGTATAATTTCATTTATGGGTATTTACATCTTCATTGTATGACCCTTCTTCCATGGGGTGTACTTTTCAAAAGTTACCCAATTCGGTAAGGGGACCTTTCACCCTCTTTTTTTTAAAATACTTCTTTTGTTATGTCTTTTAATTCACATACAATTATGTTCGGATATGTTCTTATATATCCTTATTTATGTAAATTTTATGTCCAAGTGATGAGATCCCCTTTATCTCTATCATCAACCCTTTTTGTAAAATTTTATGTGACGTCGTTAAGCTGTCGAATTTTACCAAGGAAACTTCTTAACCCAATTTCAATTTCTTTGGGTTCGACATGTAGTTATTGAATATGTCATCCTTTGAATATGTGTGAATAACATTTGATTGTTTTACAATTAATATCCACTTATATTGGGTGTATTTATATTTTTCACACATAATTATGAGATTGATTTATCCTTAATTTAAGGATACCTTCTTTATAATGGATTTCATCTCATTTTACATTTCTTTTGAGACTTCATTGTTGTTATGCACCAATTCACTCTTATATGGTGTGTATACTGTCCTTTGACATATTATATCATGAATCCATTTATTCTCATGATATTATAAAGTTTGGATTAAATGTTATTATGCTATTATTTATATTCAAGAGTCTCTCATTTTGTTAAAAACTATTTAACAAAAATATCGTTTTAAATGTTTTAAAGATTTATTATTCTAAATATTTATCTTTAATGTCCATGTTTTCAAAATGGTTTTCATTATTTATTTATATGGACATTAATGTTTTAAATTATAATTCCATTAAAATATTCAAAGTGGTATGGGACACTTTGATTCAAAAATCTCTCTTAAATGGTTTTTGAAAATGGATTGATTAATTCAATATCTAGGAATTACTTATTGTGATTGAAAATGAAATGTTGTTATTGAAATGTTTATATTTGCAATATTTTATGTGTAATGATGGTACTTGGACATTTTACGGGTGGTTACGTGATAAACCATATGACGGGTGGTGCCGTGAATACCAGGACAGGTGGTTACGTTATAACCTCCAATGCATTGGGTAAGGAAGTCAGCCGTATGGATATTCCATTAAGTATGTATGGAAGTTGGCCGTATGGCTATTCCATTAAGTGATATGTGTGGAAGTCGACCGTATGGTTATTCCACTTATGTATGTTTATGTCCCGTGTTGCCTTTATATGTTATGTGTTCTTTATATGGGTTTTATGGTAATCCTTTGGTTACAAAAGGTTAAGTAATGATATTTTATTCAGTGAAGAGTATTTACTACTTCATGAAGGTGAAGGTATTACTTTGATAAAGTATAAATGGTTTACTTCTTGTTTTGAATAACTAATAGTTTTCATTCTTTGTTTATCCCTTACTGAGCTTTTTATGCTCACCCCATGTTTTTTTTGAAATGTTTTTCATAGGAATTAATGTGGAATAGGGTCAAGGATGAGATCAAGGGAATGTCATGCTATCTAAAACATGGAACTAGACATGTTTCTTATTAAGAGTTTTTATTTTATGGAAACTTAGTGGAAGTGTCTACTTTGTAATCTTTTGAGATGTAATAGTTATGTCCTAATTCTCTAAAACTCTAAACCTGAAAATATCCTCAATTTGTAATCTTGTAATAACTCAAGATTAAGTAAGGTTTAAGGCTGGGGCCTTATAGCTTACCAGGGCTTCTCAACCATAAAGGGTATTATCACCCACCAAACATTTCCAATGTTACTTTATGAATTACCTTTTTCTATGAATATAAATACAATGGTTACATGTCAATGATTTTGGTGGCTCACAAACACCTTCATGAGATGAATCCACTAAGCCATGTTATTAATGATAATCCATGGGATGAAAATTAGAAATTTGTTCCAAGTCATACTATTCTCAGATTCTCTCAGTGGAGAAAAGTAACATCAAGATTCTTTATCATTGGGAGGTGGAGCAAGACATCCACTACATCCCAATGGACACCCAAAATTATCTAAGAGGAATTTATTTGATATATCTACCATTTTAAATGTCTTTTATTCTTATTTAAATTAATTAATCCCCAAAACTATTTTAATATAATTTAAATTGCATCAATTTTTGAATTTTGATGATTTTAGAGATAAATTTTTATAATGTTGTAATTTTTTTGTCAATAGTTTTTTTCCACTTTTGTGTTTTGATCCTAAATTTTTAATACTAATACAATTTTATAAATTATTTTCTTACAAACCCATTTTCTGTGAAATAGAATGTATTCAACCATTCTAAGTTTTTATCAGAGAATCTTGAGGCCTAAATAAAGCAATCATTGTTGAAAGTGTTTTTTCCAACAAAATTGAAACTACCTCATTAAAAAGGCGTAAATCTAGGTAACGGTGTATAAATTGAGTTATTATCTAATTATAGATAATAAGACTTAAGGTAGTTCATCCATGTTAAATTTCAAAAGAATATTATCTCATTATGTCAATCTATGAATGAGTTAGATTTTAGGAATTTGAAAGATTTCTTCGGATAGAAAATAATGAAATCAATACAAAGAATGTAAATTTTAATTAAAGTGTACCAAAGACATGAATTTTTTTATTTTTATAGAAAATTAATTTTATATAAACTTTATAGAAGCACAAATGCGTAGTTTCAGCTATGAATGTGGGGAATAGTGATCCATCTTTAAACAGATAGAAACTCAAATAAACATTTATAGCCCCATTTTCACTAATTATTCTCATCCCCACATTATTTAAAATGATGTTTGGATTTATGAAGGGGGTTTAATTGAAAATATATGATTTATAATAGAATTTAAAGTTAATACAATAGATCTATGAAGGTATAGACTTCATGTAGTGGTGGGATGTGGAGATCTGGGAACTCTTCTCGTTTAAGTTAGTAATTTTCTTTATTTTTTCCATTGTATTCCTATAGAAACTTTTTTTCATGAATGACGACTGTCCATTTATATCTTGAATTATCTTTATATTAATTGTGGATATTATATGGATTATTTTCTAAATAAGGTGAAGAGATTGTCTGTGGTTAGAAGGCTCAGAGTCCCCATAATTAATTTTTGAAAAATGTTAAATATATTAAATAGAACACACATGTAGTTTTATAGAAAAAGATGAAAAAACTTTTAATGGAGGCTCATATTAGAGGTATTAAAGTACTATTGAGTTCTGAATACTGGTTTTACCCTATCTGTTACTTAATGTTGGTCAGTGTGGGTCGTTTACAGAAAATTCATTTCAGGCATAATTAAATGAAATAAATGAAATAAATAATTTAGTTTGTTTTCTTGACATGATGACCTGTTTTTTATTTAATTATATTATTATATAGATTCCTCATGGTTCTCCAATAAAACCCTAGAGATTTTAGACAAACCATTTGAGGGATTTTCGGGGTAGACGATGAAGGATTGGGATTAGTTCATCGATTTTCATTCCAACGGAGATCATGGTTCCCATAAAAATAGAAACATAACCTTTCATCATAGAAACTCATTCCAAAATCCTATTAGGAAATTGTTTTATTATTATTTCTTCCCTGTTCTTTATTTATATGATGAACATGAATCAATCGACCAACAGATTGATCCATGAATCATGTGTATTTCTAGATTGTTTTATAACGTGGGTTTTATTAGGAGAACTCTATTTAATTTTTTATTATTCATTATTAATATCATGTAAATGATTTTATATCAACATGAAAATCAATCAAAGACTATTCTTTTTATATGTTCTTGTGCTTTTCTCCCATGGTTCTTCATTCATGGTGGACGTTCATCATTTGGCCCAAGGTTCAAAAAATAACGATAAATTGATATTTGCTAAAATGTTACATGGAGTAATGATCATATATCTCATATTTATGATCATTAAAACACATTTAATGTGAAACACTGGTAGTGTTACCGAATCAGAAGATGTAGATACCAGATTTTTTTTCTTCAGAGCACAATAGAAAATGATGATTAGATCCATTTTTATTAGATTAATGGCATGAAACATGTTATTAGGTGATGGAATAACTTGATAAGATATGATCTATTTTTTACAATTAATTGATCATAATATTAAGTGCCATAATAAAAATAGGGATTTGTAGAAGTTGATCTGGTTTTCTAAGAAAATATGCGCCACACAGCATGTAAACTAGATCTAAACACCGTGTGGGGCCCCTAGTGGTGGCACTAGGGTTTCAACTAAAGAAAGTATCATAGGCAGTGTGAGCCCTATAATGTGACATGGGACCACTTTCCATGTGACATTGGGTGTAGTTCAGTAATTACACTCACATGAGTAAACGTACTTGGCCAGATGGCATGCCACATACTTATACATGCACACGGTTTGGTGTACAAGGGCTGGTAAACATTTATGGCCTTAGTACACAAACATGGCCAGGTGACACGGGAAGGATACTGTGTGTCTCTAAAAATAATTTCCTCCTTATACACTCCATGTATTATGAGACAACATGACATGTGAGGCTCCTCCATAGGGGTAGGAAAGGGGATAACTGGACACGCCATGGTCCCCCTAGTATACACAGTGTACTGTTTTCAAGAGTAATTTTGGCACTTCATTTTCTCAGTTTAGACTAGTATAAGTTGATTGTATTTCCTTGTTACTTTCCCTTGTCGGTATACTGAAAAAATTTATCCATATCACTAGATCATGATCCCTTATCGAGGTTGATTCTCATATATAGTTTTCGTCCTTCTATGATACTAGAGTGTTATCCACTATCACATTAGTTCCCAATGTGGGGTTTGTGAAATCAGCATGACCTCCCTAAGCAGGTCATTGGTCCCCCATCTATAATTACATATCTATAGGGTTTTTTATTCATTATTATATGATCCCCTACATAGTGGGTTAATATAGATTGGGTTCGTGGCTCCCCCAGTGGTTCTGGGTGTGACCCCCAATTTGTGTATCATAATCTCCTTAGACGAGTGAGCTATCATTGGGCATGGCCTGATGAGTTAGCCATTGTCGTCAAGTGTCTTGGATGATTGCAAGGATATTGGAGTGGGTTCTCAATAAACAAGCGTTGCTTCAAATAGAATCTTGTGGCTGATAGTTGTTTGACCACCTGGTGGTGTAGTGTCTTTCTTGAGTATTATTTGGGTGTTTCTTTTTATAAATTGATTATTATATATTTTATTGATCTGACTATATTTGGTGCATTGTGTTTATTTATTCCAGGGTGTCCTACTATGTATTGTTATGCACACCTCTTCATGTGATTTTCCCATACATGTCATGTCTTATGCAGATTGTGATCTTTTTGAAGGTATCCTAGGAGGACAGATAGTGAGTGGATTATAGTTATATCTCAATAGAACATGGTTTTAATGACACCCCAAACATTTTATATTTTATTTATATAAAATAAATTCTATTCATTAGATACCATATATTTCATGATGAAATGGGTCTCTGTGAAACTACCCCTGCTTATTTTTAGGATTAGGTCACACTCTAGCCATTAAACATAAATTCACCACTTCTGCTTTTTGAATTTCAAAAAACAGACATACACGGTTGCGATCAGGGTTATATTTTGAGTCTCATTAAATAACTTTAATTTTTAGTGTATAGTAACATAAACTTATGAATAGTATCATACCCTTAGGAATAGTAACATAACCGTATGAATGGAAAGACAAACCTTATGAATGTTATCCTTACCAATGAAAGTGTAAATAAAATTTAGGCAAATTAAAAATGAAGATGAATATTTTGAGTGTTGGTATTCAATGATTAAATTATTATCTTAATTAAAAATTAAATTTCTCATATTTAAAATTTTATTTGAAAAATTGAGTTCATTTTTGGACTCTACACATTGAAAAATGGTTATAGTGGATTTTTATATTTTTCTAAAATACTTGAGTTTTTTGTAAATAGTAAAATACATTAATTTACCATATAAATTAATTATAATTTAAATCCACTATTCCTAGCATATTGAGTGATGTAAGAACCTAAATCAAGAACTAAAAATAGATTATTACAATTCTAGGTCATGTAAACATCATTATTTTCTGCCTTTTGGTGAAATAATAAGTTAATGAATATAATATTAAGAAAACCCTCCTCTCCTCCACTATATAAACCACCCATCACCCCTCTTCCCCCATAACACTCAAGTATTGAGCCTTACCTATGGTATTCCAAGTACACTTTCCAAGACCTCCCCTACATATATGACCAAATTGTCTCACCAAAATGCAAAAAATAGAGCCTTTAAGGAGATTCTCAAGGAGGAGTACTCTAGAGGTGAACATCTCTTCATTTTTCTTTCATGTTCTTTTACAAGTTCCATTCTTTTGTTTCCCTATACTAACCTGCACTCATATGAATTCATTGATACTTCTGGAATGTTACATGAACTGGAATTTTACTACTCTAATGAAATATTTTGATCATCGTCTCTATTTTCCCCCTCCTCTTACACTAAAAATGAAAATATCATCTGAGATGTGTTAATTTATCACCGTCAAGGATGATGAGTTTTCAATTTCTATTAATATCTTCATGAATGGTCATGAAACATTTTTAATGTCTGGGATATATCATTATATATGTTTTTTTTATCATTTTCAATGTTATTTAATCCTTACATTCTCATGATATAAAATAATAATACAAAACAAGTTCATTGTGCCTAAAACTACCATGTTAATCCAAGGGTTTATCAGGTAATTATATCTATTGAGTCATCCTCCTGGAATATAACCCAAATAATTATAAGATAATTTATATCTCTATAATTTCATTATTAATATATTTGAACAATTCTGGATGTTCACATTTCAAACAAACTTCCATTCATGAATATAATTAAACTGATCATGAAAACCAAGGAAGAAAATGATTCTAAAACAATAAAATTGATCCTATTAAACCTATATAATTAGAAACAAATAAACCTAATAAGTTATAATAAATAAATTACTTGTATATATGGTTCTGAAATTATTAATTAATGAAGATAAATATGATTATTCAGGTCATTGAGATCAATTGAGAACACCTTCTGGCATTAGGTATGGGCTTTCTCATCTCACTTTAATTTCCATGAGACTTCCTTTGTTCACCAAATATTTCTTGTATTTGTAGTATGTTTACTGAAATTTGATATATAATGTCATGATTCTCTTTGTGTTCATTTTATTCAATGATTCACTTGATTGTTATTACCTCGATTGATTGAAATGTTGTAAAGGAATTTGTTTCGGTTTCCATTTCATTATGATTTACATAGTATTGTACACTTAAACATTATTAGGTGGTGTATCTATTAACTATTTGAGTTCATTTCTCATTTGAGATTATAAATATATTATATATCCATATTCTTGTTTTATGGATATGATTATTTTCTTAAGATGTATATACTTTTACATATAGTTTTTATTTGAAATATTATTTTAAATATGAAAATATTGATGAACAAGTATCCTCTACACTATATGGATATTGATAATAAATATTAGAAAATTATTAAATCTGTGTATAATGAATTTTTTGGACTTTCAGTGATGGTTGGGGCCCTCTATAGCCCCTCAATGCCTCAAACAAGTCTCATGAGACGAATTTGTTGGCAACAAACCTTTTGAGTTTGTTTCCAAAAATCAGACGAGTTTCTACCTATAGACTTAAACTGTTTAGATGGTATAGTGGTATCATGTTCTAGATACATGATGTCTAATTAATAATAAATATCCTCATTAATTATATGTTTTTATTATTCATGAGGTTTTCTCTATGACAAAATCTATGGACGTATTTTCATTCTCAGTTTCTAAATGGCATGTGTTCTTTATTTATTCAACATTCTATATTGACTATGATAATTTGATTATCATTAAATTATTGATGATTAATGATTCCACTATTTGTCACCCTGAATTAGAATTTGAGCTCACTTATTTTATTTTTTTCCTTCCATATGTTATGAATAGGAGATCATTTATTGAGTTTTCATGGATGTAGTTTATTAGTTTTTGTTATTTATTGTATTTTTTAAAAAATTTCAACTGTAATATGAGTTACATGTAGATATCTAGATTATTTTAAACTAGTAAACTGATTGTTACTCTGGGATTTAATATATTTTAATCATGCCAATATATAATGTAATTCACCAGCTCCAGGATTCTGGGGTTGAAGCATTATAGTTGGCATCATAGAAAGTTTAGTGTAAAACATGGAAACTAGTTTAGAAAATGTAGATTAGGTATCAAATCCCTATAATAGTTTTTTAGGATGAACATACCAGAACATCTTGGAATTTGGGAAAGGAATAGATTGTGTGGGTATTTATAGAAAGTACATCTCTTTCTGGATATAAATAAGTAGAGGTGGCTCTGGAATATATGTATCTAGGAGTAAAATTGAAAAGAACACTTTGATCTAGACTCGAATGGGACCGGGTGCATGAAAATGTTTCATTCTTCACCCTTGGATTGAGACTCCTGCGGGAAATTCTTAAGAAAATTCACTTTTTCAATACAATCCATTTCGAAGGATTTGAATGTAAATTTTTCATAGAGAAATAATGTTTAAGATATTATCTATTCAATGAGTTTCAATTTATTCGAAGTACTATTCTAGTCGAGATTATAAATTGTGATTCATAAACTAATCTAGTGTATTCCATTGATTAGAAATTCATTATAATGGAAGAAGGGGAATCTGTACTCATGAATAATGTAGAGATTTTCCCAATGATAATGTCAACATAGTCAATGTTTGAGAAGATCATATCATGACTACATTGGTACAACATACTCAAGCTATGACGAATAGCCATGCTACATCGGTGTTGGATCGTTTCATACATCAGTAGCCCCCATCTTTTAGTGGGACTACTAATCTAGTGGTAGCTGAGTAGTGGATCAAGTCCCTTGAAAATATATTCATTTCATTATGATGAAATGTGATTGAGAAGGTAGTGATGGTAGTATATTGCCTCAAGGGTGATGTTGATCAATGGTGGTCCTTTGTCCAGAATACCATGGAGGAAGAAGAAATAAAAGATATGGAATGGGGGAATTTTAAGGAAATGTTATTCAAAAAATATTTCCCTCATGAGTAATGAACTGAAATGAAGAGTAAATTCCTTAGCTTAAATAAAAGGGAAGAAGATAGTGTTGTAGAGCATGTGGCATCTTTCACAAGACCAGTCAGGTATATCATATATTACATACGTAACTCGATAGCCAAGATTGATAATTTCATTGAAGGTATTAATCCAATTCCTTTAAGGGCACTAAATTCTCAATAATTTTCATAATATGATGAAATTGAATTAACTTCCATAAAAATAGGGATGGAATTTTCTAGAACAAATGTTTTCAATGGATACCAAGATAAGAAGCAGTATTTTGATAACTCTAGAAATGGTGAACCACCAAAGAAAAAGAATGAAATGAAGTTATTTCTATTATGTTATAACTATGGAAAAAATAATCCTGTGAAGTGATTGAAATGCATGGGAGTTTTCTATAAGTTTGGAGAAAATGGTCATCAATTTTGTGGTTGCAAGGGGAATATACAAGGAAATGATGTTCAATGCTACAATTGTAGAGGGATGGGACACTATGAAAATGAGTGTCCTAAGCACCAAGGAAACATGCCTCAGAAAAGGTTATGAGAGCAAGGAAATTATTAAGCAATTACAACCATATAGGTTTAAGTTCCTAATTATGTGGTTTAATTTGAAACCCCAAGCTTCAACAGTACGTTTCTATTTAAATAATAAAATAGCTTGCGATGTACGTAACATCGAGTTCAAGCGCACTATAACCTATCAAACTAGATGATTTAAAAGCTGCTATGAATAGTAATAATCACTTTTTGAAATTTTATAAATGTTTATTTTTTAAATTGGACTTTATTTTTGGATTTGGAATATCAAAATAAATTTAGGGTAATGTTTTTTACTTGTCTGATTACTTTCATATGTTGATGAATAGTGAAAAATACTAAATTTTAATTAAAAAGAAATTTTTTTTTCAAAATAGTTTATTGGGATAAATTAGACATTTTAGTGGTTTTAATGTATCATTAGATTATATTTTTTCATTTAATATAATTTAGGTCATTGGTTGTAATTTTACATTTAAATTGTACATAAACATATGTCAATCTTTTGATAGTTTTTATTTCTTAAAAACCCGCTTATTGGTTTTGACAACGGGAATTAATTTTAAATTAATTTCTAAAACATATGTGTTTTGAATTTAGAAAAATAGATACCATTTTCTGAATTAGGATTTCCCAATTGTGTAAATATATATTGTTTACTTATAGATATTATGAATATTTACTTCAGGAAATATTTTATTTACCATGGTTAAAGGGTAAATTTAGTAAATAACTGTAAAAATAATATTATGATAATAATAAATTACCCTAACATGTGTCCTAACCCTATTGGATGATACATATCCGACCATGGGAATCCTTGAGTTGATTTGGGGCCCTCATGGTGCCACATGGGTGTGATAATGGCATTTTATATTAATTACTGTAAAGTAAAGACAAAAATAACATAAACATGTATCTTTCAGTAAAAAAAATAATATGGGGTTATATAAATGATAAATTTGACTATAAATAGTAATTATAAAGATAATAAGATCTCATACATTATGATATATTATTTATAATTTTTAGGCATAAAATAAATATATTTATAAATGACACAATAATAATGCAGTATTTTCCTTATTAATGAACGAATCAAATAAATAATGATATAAATATAAAAATGAATTTATTTTGAATGTTTTTTTTCTAACCATGAATTATATATGTTAATATTACATTTTAGGGTTTATTCAATTTATTTTATTCTATGTAATAATGTTTTGACGAAATTCACAAAAACCAAATACTAAATAGTGTCAAAATTGACATAAATGAGTTTTTAAAACAAATACTATATTATTAATTGATATAATATTTATCAAAATATAAGGTTCATCAAATGTACATAAATAATGATATATATTTCATTAATTAACCACTTGGGTTTCTCTTGACATTTTATAGTAAGTGTATTTATCATGTAATATAAAAATACAAGAATCCACTGTAATAGTTAAACTATTTAACTAAGTGTTAAGTCTAAAAGATAAGGTTAATATGATCACCTAAACCTATCTAAAACCTTTTGGTTGAGAGGTGTTAGACCCATCCCCACCATATCCTCAAATTTAATCCTTTTTTATCCATTATAAACCTAATATTATTCTATAATAAAATAATATTTCAATCTTTTTCTAAGGCTCCCTTCACCTCCATTATAAAAGGGCACTCCCCCTTCTCTCAAATTCACCCATCCAAAGCAAATTTTCTTGGGTAACCCTAGTTCAAATATTCCTACAACTACCCTAAAATCAATTTAGAGGCCTTAATTTGATAAAAATCAAACCTAATGATCCCTTTTTTTCAAATCAAACGGAATCACCCGTAGAAGATGTAATAATTTCATCACCTCTTTTAACATTTTTTATTCCACTTACATTTTCATTGTTGTTTCCACACCAAAATAATTAATCCAATAAATTTTATATAATTCTATGCTATTATTAATATGGTACAACTATATTCATTATTCTATCCATCCTATGAATGACAAAGTCACCATACGTGTATACGTACAACTTACCGACTTCACGTCATGGGGTAGTTTGTTATTCAACACTACATTATTTAGATGGGTGTAATGATGAGTATAAATGATGTAAATAATAAATATAACATGTTTAATATTAGATATATATGATATACCAGATAATTACATACAATTTCCCCATCAGTAAAATTATATTTTTGCTCATGCGTACATATGGATTACCATCTCCGTGAAAGCGATGAGAATCATTCCCCATCGTAACCATTCAAGAATAATTATTTTTTGGAATAAAAATAATGTTTTATAAATTAATATCATTATTTATATGAATCAAATATATCTTATCCTTAACAAACATGAGTTATGTACTAAAACATATAAAGGAAAATGAATCATTTAACACCCGAAACAATGATACTACTGAAACATTATTAACAAAACAATATTAGAAGATAGTATATAATATCATATTAATGTATATGGTTCTTTTATAATTAATAATAATGATTCAACTATTATACACTTGGTTAACATACCCTTGAACTTAGAAAATTACAGGGTAATGGTTAATTTTAAAATCCCTTTATTATCAGAGGTTGTTTATATGTGAGTATCTACTGGGACATCTTTATCATCCACATCTATGTCTCTTAAAAATATATTTCAGAACATTTTTACAATTTACTATACTATGGGTTAAATTCATTTATAACCTTGTTTTAATTTTTCTGAAATATTTTGAATGTATTCCTTCTATCCCATTTTCAAACAAGGTAATTTATGATATTTTCGACAAATTAAGGTAAGAATGTTTTTAACTTATATGCTGGGTGCTGAATTTTTTTTTTCATTATAACACCTTAGAATCTTCCCTTACAATATTATATTAATATTTTCAAAATAAATGTTTTATTTTATAATTATGTATGTTTTAAATGATTTCAAAATTGAATGATATATTTCTCTCAAATATTTTTGATTTCATATATTTCAACAACCTTTTATTGATTATACAATTATTTGAAGTTTATTTATTTTGATACAATCTTCCATATTGTATTGAAGCATTTGTGATATTTTTGACTATGGATGTTTTATTTTTATTCCATTCATGGTTTATGGTTAAATTATTAATATTTTTTATATTATTTTTATTATAAATGTTTAGGTTATGTTTCGAATGCATTGGACTTAGTATGTGATGGGTGGATCCTGCTATAGCTCCTCGATGCATCAGTAGGTATGATGATAAAAACTAGTGTCTTGGCACAAGGCCTTGACAAAATATTATATTTAGTCTTGAAACAAGTCCTTGACTATGTGGTTATGATGTCTGTAATTATACATTCCATCATTATAAAATTAGTATATGCGATTATTTGACCAGTAGAATATCTATTTGAATAAGTAAATAGTATTATTTGATTTATCTATTCCATTTTATTCTGATGTTTAATTTTAAAAGGCCTGTTTTTTAGTCTTATACATTGCCTTCAATTTTTATTCTTATTTATAAAAGTTTCCTCTATATTGTTATCGTTACTGAGCATCTGAGCTCACTCCATTCTTATGTTTTATTTTCCCAGGATATGAAAACGTATATTATGATTGACCTATAGGGATAGGCTATGGTATATTAGATTGTTCAAAGGGGACACAATGTTCTATTTATTTATTTCATGATGTAATGTAAAACTTATGTATGTGTCTAGTACTTCCCAAGATACTAAACAAATCGGCCTTTCGAGACTTGATCTATTGAGATCATGCCAATGTTATGTAATAATTAACTGACTTTGGGTAACTAGGGTCAAGGTATTATAGTTGGTAACAAATGAAGTATAGTACAAACCTTGGAAGATAGATTCAGAAAAAATCTTATTAGAGAACATTACCCTAATATAGACTTTGAGGATTAGTATAGAATAATATCCTAAAATTTTGAAAATGTAGATATTTTGTGTATTTTCCAAGAAATACATCCCTGTCTGGATACGAGAAGGTAGAGGTGACTCTAGAATATATGTACCTCGGAGTGAAAACCTGAACAAGGAGTTTCGGGCGTGACCCAGGGTATCCTGGTACATGACAACAGGCTTTGCTTCATTATTGGTATGATGCTCTCGCGGGATATGATTAGGATAATTTAAATTTTCTTCCCAAACCATTATGAAGTTTTTATGAGTAAATACCTCCTTAATGAAATTTTTTTTTTATTATGGATTATATGAATAAACTATTCAATTTATGTTAGGTATTTTACTAGTTTGATATTATGTATTCTGATTCATAAACTAATCAAGTTTATACCATTGTTCAGAAATGGTGCCTAGTAGAAGGAATGGAAACCATATTAATCCATGTAATCCATGTCGGGATTTACCTCCGACTCAAGATAATTATAGTGGATCTAGTTATGAAACTGGTGCTAAAACCTTATAAAAATATAGGGAAAACTCACTCAGGTAATGAATAATAAACTTACCCATATGGGGTACCATCATCCACAATGTGTAGGATCTATGTTAGACCACTTCATGAGGCAAAAACCCCCATAATTCAATGGGACTAAAAATCCATTTGTAGATGAGCAATGGATATGTTCCTTAGAGAAAATATTTCATGATTTGGGGAGTAGCGAAAGGGAAAAAGTTTTCAATGTTGTTTATAACCTCATGGGATATGAAGATCAATGGTGGTTATTAATTCAAAACACAAATAAGGATGAAGAAGTATCAAATATATAATGGAGGGTGTTTAAAGAGGTTTCTTTGAAAAATACTTTCTTCGTCAACATCGATCAGATATGGAAGGGAAATTATTGATTCTGAGGAAAAAGGAGGATGAGAATGTCACAAAGTATGATGCTAACATTACAAGGTTAGAAAGGAAGGCAACAGATTATATATGTAACCAAAGGAGTAAGATTGATCAAATATTTAATGGGTTAAAACCATTTGTTTGTCTAGAGTTAGTCTCACAATCCTTCCCATCATACGAAGATATTGTCTCATGTTATATCAAGGCAGAAATGAAATTCTCTATGTCTTACTACATAAAAGAAAAGAAAGAGAAGAAGAGATCTGTTAAACACTCTTGAAATGCAAATATGGGGAAGAAGGGAAAAATTGAATTTATATCCTATAGTAAATGTGGGAAGAAACACCCCAGTACTTTCCTAAAGGGAATATGAGTATGTTACAACTGTGGTGAAAAAGGGCACCAAGATCATGATTGCAATGCATGGAAAGAGGTTGTTAATGTTAAATTCTAAAATTATGTAGAAATGTGGAATTATACAAAAGATTGTCCTAAGTTCCAAGGAATATTATATTTGAAAAGGCAATTAGAGCAAGGACAAGATTATACGATCACTACTACTGAGGATGAAGCTTTGAATTATGTGGTCGAAGATAATTCAATGGTTTCCTCAAATTTATCCCATGCTTTATGTGATTCTAGATCATTTCATTGTTTCATATATACCCAGTTTTCTATGAAAATTATATATTTCCAATTTGATTTAACAATGGATTTGTCAGTCAAAAATCCTACGGGATGTATCATTGCAACAATGTTTCATGAATAAGATCCCATTAGGGCATAGAAACGTGCTTTATTTTCTGATATCATCGTCAAAACCATTCTTGAATTTAATATAATCCTTGGTATGGATTGTCTTTTGGAACATGATCAGAAAATTTATTCTAAGAAGAAGGATGTTACAATTTTCAATGATGATAACTATTACCATATCATTAGATCAGAAACGTTACCATCTAATTCTTATCTAGATCCACCGCCAGTAGCTCTACCAAATTCAATTATTGGAGAGGAAGAGAATTAAATAACAATAGGTTTGGAAAAGAATTTCCAAATAGAGGATGAAATTATTGTGCATGAAAATTTTGATGTGTTTTTAGAGGATATACTTGGACACCCTCAGAAATGAGAAAATGAGTTTTGCATTGACTTAATTCTGGGTTCAGGTACCATATCGAAGACCCCTTATAGAATGACCACTGTGGAATTAGTGGAACTAAATAAACAACTAGATTAATTGATTTATAAAGGATTTATTCACCCTAGTGTTTTTCCATGGGAACCCCTCTTCTTTTTGTTAAGAAGAAATATGGATCTACATGGTTTTGCATTGACTACTTGGAGATCAATGCTATACCAATAAAGAACAAGTATCTCCTACCATGACTTGATGATTTATTTGACCAACTTCATAGAACTAAATATTTTTCAAAGATTTAACTTCTATATGGATATCATCAGTTGTGTTTGAAGAAGTAATACATTCTAAATACACCATTTCATACAATGCATGGGCATTACGAGTTTACAATAATGCCTTTTGGAATGGTTAATGCACCCTATGTCTTCATAGATCTAATGAATATAGTTTCCAATGAATATCTTGATGAATTTGTAGTGGTATTTATAGATGATATATTATTATACTCTAAAAGATATGAAAATCATTAAAGTCACTTGCGCTCTATTCTAAAGACTCTAAGAAAAAAATGAATTCTATGAGAAGTTTAGCCATTGTGAATTTAGGCTTTAAGAGATTTGTTTCCCGGAAAAATTGTCTCTAAGTATGGAATATATGTTGATAATTCTAAGACAATAAGAATACAAGAATGGCTAGCACCGATGACTATAAAATGAGGTACATAGTTTTATTGGATTAACATGTTAATATTAGCATTTCATCTAGAATTTTTCATGATTGGCTAACCCATTAACCAATATCACACATAAAGGGGTTAAATTTGTTTAGCAAAAAAGAGTGTGAATAATTTTTTGAATAATTGAAGAGAATATTAGTCAATGATCTTATCTTGAGTCCACCATCAGGGAATGACGGGTTTGTTATTTATAGTGATGCTTTAAAGAAATGACTTGGTTGTGTTCTTATGATGAATGATAGTATTATATCCTATGAATCATGACGTCTAAGAATTCTTGAAAAAAACAATCTCACTCATAATCTTGAGTTCTCAGCTATAATAATTTCTCTGAAGATATGAAGACACTATCTATATGGTAAACAATGTGAGATATATACTGATCACAAGAGTCTGATGTATATTTTTTCATAAAAAGAACATAACATGAGGAAAATATGAAGGCTTGAATAACTCAAGGATTATTATTTCATGATACACTACCACTCGGCGAAGGAAAATAAGGTAAGAGATGCTTTGAGCTAAACAGATCATGGATTTTTTGACATGATGAGTTTTGAAAAGGATCCTTTGTTCATGGATCTAGTAAATATGGATATTGGAATAATCATGGAAGGTGAAACATTAATACTTTTTCAAATGGTTGCCAAACCGTCATTATTAGAAAGGGTAAAAAGTTCTCAAACTGATGATGAGGAGTTTCAAAAGAAAATTAACGCAGTGACTGATGGGATATTGGATGACTTCTTATATGAAGATGGAATTTTGAAATTTGGGAAGAGATTTTGTTTTCTCGACATACCTGATCAAAAAAAGGAATTGTTGGATGACGCCCAAATCTCCAATTTCTCTATACACCCTGGTAGCACTAATATGTTTAGAAATTTGAAATAATATTTTTGGTGGGACAACATTAAGCGGGAGATTTATTATTATGTGTCATGATGTATGGTTTTTCAACAGGTGAAGGATGAAAGACAACATCCTAGAGGATTCATGAACCCTCTTCTCATACATGAGTGGAAATGGGACAATATTACGATCGACTTTGTCATGGGGCTACCAGATACCCCTAGAAGGAATGGTGAAATATGGGTCATTATTGATCGTCTTACCAAGTCAGTACATTTATTTGCTGTAAGAGAAGTTTTACCACATGAATGTTTAGAAAGACTATATATTATTGTAGTTTTAAGGCATCATGGTGTACCCCTATCGATTATTTATTATTGTTATCCCCATTCCACATCAAGATTCTTGAAAATTATTTAGAAAGCCCAAGATACTAAACTTTTTTTGAGCACTTCCTACCACACTCAAAATGTTGGACAATAAAAATGGACTATTAAAACCTTAAAAGACATGTTGAGATATTTCTCACATGATTTTAAAGGTCTGTGGGATTAATATTTGCCTATGGTAGAATTTTCCTATAACAATAGCTTCCATTCAAGTATTCAGATAGCACCTTATGAAGCGTTATGTGGAAAGCGAATTTTTACACCATCTTGTTGGGATGGTGTTAGTGAAATAAAACATATAGGATGAGAACTTATTGAGGAATCAATGGAAAAGGATAATATTATCCAAACCCACATCAAAACAGCTCAAACTAGGAAACAAAGCTATGCCAATAACTGATCGAATGATTTGGAATCTCAAGTAGGATATCATATTTTCTTGAATGTGTATCCATGGAAAGGAGGTTCAAAATTCGGTAAGATGGGTAAATTAAGTCCTAGGTGCATGGGACCTTTCGAAATTCTAGAACAAATTGTATGTGTAGCATATCATTTGAAAATGCAGCTATGTCTCTCCAAAGTTCATGATGTGTTCCATGTATCACTGTTTAGAAAATACATGTCTGACCCAACGCATGTAATCACTTATGAATAATTAGATCTGGAACCTAATCTATCATATTGTGATGATCTTATCGAGATTATTGATACCATAGAAAACATGTTGAGAAACTAGATGACTCATCTGGTAAACTTTTTATGGAGAGACTATAAGATGAAAGAGGTAATGTTGGAACCCGAGGAACATGTGATGAAGAACCACAAGAATCATTTTATGTAGCATTACTCTATAAATTTTGGGGAAGAAATTATTTGAAAGTGGGAAGAATGTAACACCTCATGTTTCCACATTATGTTTCTCTTTGAATAATACAATAATGTGCGACGTACGCAACATCGAGTTTAAGCACACCGTAACCTGTCAAACTAGCTGTTTTAAAAGCTATTATAAAAAGTAATACCAAAATTTTAAAATTTTATAAATTTTATTTTTCAAATTGGTTTTAATATTTGTATTTGAAATATCAAAATTATCTTAGGGTGAATTTATGATACTTTTCTGATAACTTTTATATCTTGATCAATAGTGAAATATACTAAATTTTAATTAAAAACATCTTTTTAATTGAAATAATTTATTCTAGTAATTTATATACATGAGTGGTTTTAAAGTATAATTAGATTATATTTTAATCATTCTATATAATTTAGGTCAATGGATGTAATTTCACATTTAAATTTTACATAAATATATGTCAATCTTTTGATAGTTTTTAAATCTTAAAAACCTGTTTATTGGTTTTGACAAAAGGAATTAATTTGACATTTATTTCTCAAAATTCTATGTTTTGAATTTGGAAAAATGGATTCCATATTATTTATATGAATTTCCAAATTGTGTAAATAGGTAATTTTTTGTTTTACATATTATGAATAGTTACTTTAGTAAATATTTATTAACCACGATTAAAGAGTAAATCTGGTAAATAAGAGTAAAAAATAACATTATAATAATATTAAATTAACCTAAGATGCATCTTAACCCTATTGTAATATAACTTTCCTACCATGGGAATCCGTGTGCTGATTTTTGGACCCCATGAAGCTACATGGGAGTGATAATGGCATTTCATATTAATTAATGTGAAGTAAAGTCAATAATAACAAAAACATGTATCTTTTGGTAAAAAACATTATATGGGGTTATATAATTGATATATTTGACTATAAATAGTAATTATAAATATAAAAATATTTCCTAAATTATGATATTTTATTTATAATTTTTAGGCATAAAATAAATTAATTAATTTATGACACAATAAAGATGCTTTATTTTTATTATTAATGAACGAATCTAATAAATGATATTATAAAAATAAAAAAAATATAATTTGAAAGTTTTGATTCCATAAAATAATTTTAAAGGGTAATATTACATGTTTTGGTTGATTCAATGTATTGTTTTCGAAGTAATCAAATTGTGATGACAATCCCAAAAACCAAATATTAAATAGTGTCAAAATTGACATAAATGATTTTTTAAAACAAATATTATATTATTAATTGATATAGTATTCTTAAAAATATATGGTTTTCTCAAAGGTCATACATAATGATATATATGTCCTTAATGAACCACTTTGGATTGTCTTAGCATTTTATAGTAATTTTATTAACCATTTAATATAAAAATACAAGAAGATATTGTAAAGGTAAACTATTTAACTAAGAGTTAAATATAAATGATAATGTTAATATGGTGACATAAGCTTATATAAAACCAATTGGTTGAGAGTTTTTAGACCCCTCCCCACCTGTCTCTTGAAATAAACCTTTTGTAAGCGATTATAAAGGGAAGATGATTGTATAATAAAATAATATTTCTATCTTTTCCAAAGGTGCCCCTCACCTCTCTTATGAAAGGGAATTTTCCCCACTCTCATATTCACACATCCCAATCCACTTGGCTCAGACAAAACCTATCCAAATATCCTCTCAACTACACTAACTTTAACCTAGAGTCCTTACTTTGATCATAATCCAACCTAAGTATCCCTTTTGATCAAATCAAAAGGAAGCACCCGAAGAAGAGGTAATAATTTCATCAACACTTTCAAAGTTCTTTTCTTTTTCTATCTATTCTTTCATTGTTTTTTCATACTAAAATAATAACTCCAATACCTTATAAATACTATTATGTTATTATAAATATGGTACAACCATATTCATTATTATATCCATCCTATGAACGACAAAGTCATCATACGTGCGTACGTATGGCATACCATCTCTACGTCATGGTAATGTTTATTATTCAACACTTCATTATTTAGATAGGTATAATGATGAGTATAATTGTGTAAATAAACAATTAAAGAAGTTAATGATTATTTATATATGATTTAACTTCCAATTTCATACAACTTAACCATCAATTGAATGGTATTATCGCTCGTGCATACATACAACTTACTATCTCCACAAACACGATGATATTCATTCCCCTTCGTAAACATTCAAGAAAAAAATTCATTTTATGAATAAAAATAATGTTTAATAACTTAACATAATTATTGATATGAATCAAATACATCATATCAATAACAAACATGACTTATGTAAAAAAACATATAAAGGAAAAAGAATCAGTTATCACCCGAAAGAATGATACATCTGAAATATTATTAACAAACAAATATTAGAAGATCGTATATAATATTATATTTATGCATATGGTCCTTGTATAATTTAATTAAAATTATTTAAATATTATAAAAGAGTTTAACGTAACATTGACCGAGGAAAAGTACAAGGTAAGGGTTAATTTTACAATCTCTTTATTATCAGAGTTAGTTTATATGTGAGTATCTACTAGGACCTCTTTGTTATCCGTATATGTGTTTCTTAAAAATGTATTTCAAAACATTTTTACTAGTTACAAGAATATGTATAACACCCCAAGTTTTTCTATAAATAAATTTAAATGCTTGATATTTTGTTTAATATAGTTATTTTTAAGTATCCTTTAAACATAATTTCACTGCTTCTATGTTTTAAATTTTGAAAAATGGTCATCTACAATTGTGTTTAGTATGTTATTTGGAGTCTATTGGAACCAACTTGTTTTTTGGTGAATATTAACATACCATTATGAATATTAATATGACCCTAATGAATAGTAAATTGTATTATTATTTTATTTTCTAAACGATTTAATATATTGTTATCTTGATTAATTTTTATATGTTATATTAAAGCAGATATAGTTTTAAAATTATTAATTTTTGAATTAAGTATGATGTTATTTGAAATATTAAATTAAGATTATTTAAAAAATTATTTTTAGAAAAAGGTCTTCATTTTTGAATTCTACACATTGATAAATGATTTGGGTGAATTTTGGGGATTTTTATAAAATAGTTGATTTTTTTGTGAATAGTAAAAATTCCGTTTTGAGTTTCAGTGTGTTAATGACATCATTAATGATGTAATAATTATATAATAAATCAGGTAAACTTTTTTACAGTAATATAAATTATTAGGTGTCTCAAGTGGCTAATACCATAGGAAAATACCATGGGAAGCCCAGGTTTTTACTAATACCAATAATGAGGTGACCCTTGAAATTATTAAAACAATCCCTCACTTTTGCTATAAATACCAACCAATTCCTTCATTAACTTCATTAAAAATTCCTCATATAAAATTATCTGGACTCCTTAACTCCCTATTATTTCTACCAAGGTTTTCTCAATCCCCCATGGTCTGAACCGTCATGTTCTAGGAGTTACTCTACAAGGTAAGAAAATTCTCAATTTCGTTCTTTTTCCATTGATGTTCATTTTTATGTGATATAACATTCAAGTTTCCCTACCATGTTCTTATTTAATAATTATTCTTAATCTATTATTTGTTATGATTAATTTATATATGGGTGAACCTTGTCCTTTCCCTTTTTAAAATTGTCTAAAACCATGTTACATAGCCGTTAGGCTGCTGAATTTTTGTAAGGGATTTCTCAATTATCCTTTTATTTTGAGTTTATTTCTTTTCATATTATTTCATCATCTGTTCTTACCCAAGAGGCATGAAATATCCCAAAATCACATATATTGTTGATTTTATCATATTCATTTAAAAATCATCATCATTATTCATATCCTCTACCACTTATTCAAGGAATAGAAAACATTGTCTGTGATTTGTCGAATTACCGACATCACGGATGATGTGATTTCAATTTCCATTAATTATTTAAAGTCTGATCTTGAAACAACTTCTATGGTTTAATAAGGTTATTATATATATAATTCTTTTTAACTCTTGGTTTAAATTTATAAGACAAAATAAGGTTGTTATTATCAAAGAACCACTAAAACGATCTAAACAAACATCATTAATGTTTTTAGTTATGAATCATCCTTATATAAAACAACAAAATGATAAATTGTATACATTATGGTAATGAAAATATGTAAATACTATTTCATTCCAATTCTATAGTTTCACTTATAATTGACAATAATATCCCTCATGAACTAATCAGGGAAATCATGTAAGGAAGTCACCCAAAACAGTGCAAGGAACAGAATACTAACACTTTAGGGGTGAAATGAGGTTATTAAATGATCATATAAGATGTTATAAACAGGGACATGTTTATATAAAATACAAATAAATCTCTTTTAACCATTTTACAAGAAGTTTAAACATGTTTGACGCAAGACAAGCCTATGATAAAGGATTTCATAAACCCATTTCTATCCATTGGGTTAACCTTATTCTTAATTATTTATGTGTTATTTCAATTGTTTGTGTGATAAATTATGATTATAATATGTTTAATTATGTATATTTATAGAGTATATTCGTATTCCATCCACTCTATTAAGTCTTACTTCAATTATATGATATTTATAAGGGACTTTTCTTTTAAAATCATCATTTAAAATTATATTTTTAAAAATTCAAAAGCAATGTTTTTATGCTAATATTCCTATTGTATGATTATGTTATAGATATTGGTCATTGTTTAAGATGAAGTGTGGGACCAATATTTCCTTCCAATGCATTAGGAATGTGTAAGTTAGTGGTCTGCCATATGGTTACTCCATTTGTAACTACCATGCTTATAAAAATAGAAAGGTAGACTTGAGGGTTACAAATTATAAGGTAGCCGAGATGTTTACAAGATTATGTAAGTAATTCCCCAAGAAACCATTATGATTAAACTTATGTTATTAGGAATTTTTGAAATCTCATATTTCATGAAGTAAGTATATATATACAGGTGATAAGTATGTCTTCTGAAAATGATTTCACACGTTACAAGTATTTATGGACTAATGTGTTCTTTCTTTCTTTTTATATCCCTTTCTGAGTTTTTGTGGTCATAACATGTTTTAAATGATTTTCACAGGTTAATGGATGTGTAAGACATAGAGGTGAGCAATGTTAAATGTTGAATAATTGTCAATGAATCATGTTTTATGTTTTAATGTTTTAAATTCTGAAAAACATGGAAACTGTTTTTATGGTATCCACTCTGTAACAATTTGTAATGTTATGAATGTATTGTGTACCAATTATCTAAAACTCTAAACTTGAAAAGATACTCATTGTAAAAGGAATTGTTTTCTTGACTAAATTCATGATTATGTATATAATATGGTAGGGTCCTTATAGTTGGTATCATAGGATGATTTAGATAAATTTAGGGGTTAGGATGATGTTAAAAGAATACAATAAATGATTTTTACTCTATCATTAATTTGAAATGATATATCATTTAAATATTTCCATGTCTCTTCATCTAAGATATGTTTTTTTAGAATGGTTGTCCATATAAGTAACATTGATGTTGAAGAGGAGAGTCACTGACAGAACGATATCCTTCTGAATCTACAGCCTAGAATGATAGGGATTGGATTCATGCAGTTTGTGATAGTAAAGGCTCATCTAACTGAGGAAATAAATGGTGGTGTAATCCATGCAAGAAAACAAATAGTGGTACCACAATGTAAGATTATAGTTGTGGAACATTTTATGAGACAACACCATCCTTAATTTAATGGATATCTTGACCCAGTTGCGGTTGAAGGTTTGATCAAAGCCCTTGAAAAGATAATCGATGTAATGGGATATTTAGACAATCAAAAGGTAACTCTTTCCATTTATTGTTTTTTATGGTGTATCTGATCAGTGGTAGTCATTGTTGAGGAATATCAGGGGTAGAGAATATTTTGATACCTTAGAGTGGGATGAATTTAAATGTTTTTCCTTGAAAAATATTTTCATAAGGTGGTGCGATATAGGATGGAGAAGATATTCCTTGAATTGAAGAAAATATAGGATGATTCAATGGATTTTTATGAAGAGAACTTCAATCGACTAGCGAGGTATGATCAAAATCTTATTATAGAACTTGATAGAAAAATCAACCACTTTTACTCAGGACTGAATCCAATGTATTGAAGGGAGTTTGCCTCCTGTGAATTCAAAAGTTATGAGAAACTTGTCAAATGTGATAAGAGGGTAGATATGGAGTTTTATAATGATCATGTTCACTTTGGAAACAAGGAGATGAAGAGGTCCACATGGCAAGAGATGGGTAGGAATCAACCAAAGAGATCTGATGGTATGAAAATCTAGTTTTAATTTTTTGAAACATTTAGCAAGAAAAACCTTAGAGAATGTCTTAGGAAAATTTAGAAGTGACTTAAATGTGGTTTGTTTGGAAATATGGACCAATATTTCAATGAAAATAATCCTAATACTAATCCTGATAAGCAAGCTATAAATAGTTTTAAATGTGGTGAGACTTTCCATTATGAAAATGCCTACCCAAAGAGAGGTCTGAATGTTACAAAGAATCCAGACTATAAACATAAAGGTGTAGTGAGATCCTTTGTGACAACGTTAGAAAATTTCAGGCCATCCAATAAAGTTTTATCACGTACTTTGTTAACTCAGATTTTGATAAATTTTTGTTTGATACAGGGTCTACACATTCCATTATCTTTTATAAATTTCCAGGTAAATTGGAAATATCACCTCAATAAATGAGACCTAAACTTGTTGTTAAAAAACTAGAAGGAAATATTATAGCAAAGAGGAATTAATATAAATCTCTCTATTATGATCTGTGAAAAGACATTACATGAAAACCTTGTTGTTTTATCCACAGTAGAGTTTGATGTTATTCTAGGAATGGATTCGTTTTTTGTTTATCATGCTAAGATTAAATATAGACCAAAAGAAGTTTTTTATCAGAAAGAGTTTCAGTTTGTATACAATAATGAACCAATACAATTGATAAGATATCCGGAAGCGAAGAAACTGTTGAAATATGGAAATGAAAGTAATCTGGCTCATATTGTTGAAAATATGGGAACTATTTAGTTTGATGATGCGCATGTGGTAAATGAATACCATTATGTTTTTGTTGATGAGTTACCTAGTGTCATACCTAATTGGTAATTCGAATTCACAATTGACATAGTTTTTAATGCTTAGCCAATTTAAAAACCCCATATCATGTGGCTCAATTAGAACTTCTTGAATTGAAAAATCAGTTGCAGAATTCTCTTGATAAAGGCATCATTCGTCCTAGCACTTTACCATGGGGAGCTCTTATTTTGTTTGTTAAAAAGAAAGATGGTTCCCTGAGACATTGCATTGATTATAGAGCTTTGAATAAAATCACTGCTAAAAAAGTATCTTTTTCCTCATATCGATGACTTGTTTGATAAGCTCTAGGGATCTCGGTACTTTTCTGATATTAAGTTGAGATCCGGATACTATCAGCTGAAGGTGATAGAGGATAACATCCCAAAAGTTGCATTTTGTACTAGATATGGTCATTATGAATTTTTTGTTAGTCCCTTTGGGGTAACTAATAACATTTTGTATTTATGAATCTTATGAATATAGTATTTTATGAGTTCTTGGATAAGTTCATGGTTGAGTTAATTGATGACGTTTGGTATTTTCTAAAAATAAATAAGGTCATGAAAAAAAACTAAGGGTTGTTTTACAAACCTTAAAAGAAAATAAACTTCATGGAAAATTCAAAAAGTGTGATTTTTGGTTGCAACTGATTTCTTTACATGGGCACATTGTAAATAAATATTTAATAAAAATTGATCCAGCCAAAAAAAAGTGGTTGATGAATGACCAAGACCCACAAATTTTACATAGATTCATAGTTTTCTTGGATTGGCAGGTTATTACCAACATTTTGCTAAGAAATTTTCCCAGTTATCTAGCCCGATAACTAAGTTAACATAGAAAATGTTAAATTGTTTGGATAGAAGAATGTGATGTTCATTTTTAGGAATAAAAGAAGAGATTGGTAAATGCTGTAGTTTTCTCCTTGCCTTCCCAGAATGGAGAGTTTTTCATCTACAGTGATTCTTCGTTGAAGGGAATTGTTTTTTTATGCGGAATGATCAAGAAATTTCATATGATTCAAGACAACTAAAACCTCCTGAGTTAAATTATCCCACAGATTATTTGGAATTGGAAGTTGTGGGTTTTTCATTGAAAATTTGGAGGCATCATTTATACAGATCCAAATATCAAATATATAATGACCATAAAAGTCTGAAGTATATATTCACTCAGAAGGACATTAAACATGAGGTAGAGAAGATGGTTTGAACTGAAAAAGGATTATGATTTCATGATAAATTACCATCATGGAAAAATAAACAATTTGGTAGAATCCATGAGTCAAAAATATCATGCATCATTAACCATGTTACGTATTGAACATGATCCCTTGATTAATGATTTGATGAATTTTGGAATAGAAGTTGTTGGTGAAGGGAATACATATGTTTCGTTTTAGGTTTCAGTGTAGTCTTCATTGTTAGATAGGATTAATCAAGAATAGAAGGAAGACCGTGAGTTATAGTAAAAGGTAGAATTGGTTAAAATAGGTAAGCTTCCATAATTTATCATTGATAAAGTTTGTGTTTTAAGATTTGGAAAAAGGTTGTGTGTGACCTGTAATTATCAGTTGAAGAAATATTTGTTGTGTGAAGCTCACAGTTCTTCATTTTCGGTTCATCCTGGAAATACCAAGATGTATAAAGACCTTCGAGAGTAATGCGGGTGGGATTCAATGAAAAAATTTATTACAGATATTACCATCAAATATTTGACATGTCAGTAGGTTAAATCAGAGCAGCAGTTACTGAAGTGGATGCTTCATCCTTTTCCAGTTCCAGAGTGGAAGTGAGAGAATGTATCCATGGAATTTGTGTTGGGACTACCTATGACATATCGAGGTAATAATGAAATTTGGGTTATTGTGGATCGGCTGAAAAAAAACCTTCACATTTTCATTCAATTTGAGATATAATGTCTTTGTGTCATCTTTATCCATTGTACCATAAAGGGATTGTTAGGTTACCTGGATTTCATATTTCCACTGTATCTGACTGGGATCTCAGGTTCACTTAAAACATTTGGAAGAGACTTCAGAAGTCATTGGGCATAGAGTTAAATTTCAGTACATCTTTTCATCCTCAATCAGATGGGAAGTCGGAACGAATGATTCTAACATTGAAGGATGTGCTTCGAAATTGATCAATGGACTTCTAGGGAAGTTGGGATCAACATATTTCTTTATTTGATTTTTCTTATAATAATATTTTTCATTCTAGTATTCATATAGCACCTTTTAAGGATTTGTATGGGAAGCAGTGTTGGACTCTAGTATTTTTGGATGCAGCTGGTGAAAGGAAGTTGATATGGCCAGAATTAGTAGAGGAAGTGGCTGAGAAAGTGAAGATGATCCAGTAGCACATAAGGACAGCTCAGAGCAGACAAAGAAGTTTTGCAGATAACAGAAAGAAATACTTTACTTTTGAGGTAGTTGACCATGTTTTCCTTAAAATCCCTCCTTGTATAAGTGTGATGAATTTTGGTAAGAAAGGAAAGATATGTTCGTGGTACATTGGTCCTTTTGAAATCCTGGAGAAAACTAGACCAGTTCCATATCGAGTAGCTTTTCCATCAAGATTATCTCAGGTACACAATGTTTTCCATGTTTTTATGTTGAGGATGTATTTACCAGATTCAAATCATTTTTTGAGCCCAGAAACAGTTCAGTGGGAGGAGAACCATTAATATAAAGAGAAACCAGTTCAGATTCTGGATTGAAGGGAACTGGTATTGTAGAATATTGTAATCCACTAGGTAATGGTTTTGTGGAGATACCACATGGTTGTAGAAGCAACACAGGAGTCTGAAAATGCTATGAGATAAAGGTACCCTCACTTGTTTAATAAGTAAATAAATTTACAAGAATACAATTTCTAGAAGGTGGGGATAATGTAACACCCCAAGGGTTTCTAAAAATAAATTGAAATGCTTGTAATTTTTTTAATGTAGACATTTATAAGTATCCTTTAAACATAATTTTACTACTTCTATGTTTTGAATTTCGAAAAATGGTCATGTACAATTGTGTTGAGAATATTATTTAGCATCTATTGGAACCAACATGTTTTTTGTTGAATAGTAACAAACCCTTAGGAATAGTAATATGAATAGTAATATGACCCTAATGAATAGTAAATTGTATTATTATTTTATTTTATTAAGACTTTATGATAATTTCATATTGATTAATTTTTAAATGTGATATAAAATCTATTAAATTTTTTAAATTATTAATTTTTTAATTAAATATGCTTTTATTTAAAAAAATAATATAAAATATTTTAAAAATTATTTTCAAAAAATGATTTCATTTTTTGAATTCTAATCATCAATAAATGGTTATGCTGAATTTCGGGGATTTCTGAAATAGTTGATGTTTCGGTGAATAGTAAAAAATACTGTTTTAAGTATCTCTATATTAATGACATCATTAATGATGTAAAAATTATTTAATAAATATGGTAGACTTGTGAACATTAAAATAAGTTATGAGGTGTACCAAGTGGATTATACCATAGGAAAATACCATGTTTAAGCCAATGGTTTTGCAAATACCACTAATGAGGTGTCCGTTGTAAATTATTAAAATATTCTCTCACATTTGCTATATATACTGACCGATTCCTACATTAACTTCATTACAAACTCCTCATCAACAAATATCTAGCCTCCATACCTCCCTAGTATCCCTCCTAATGTTTTCTCAAGCCCCCAAGGTCCCAACCATCATGTTCTTGGAGTTACCCTACAAGGTAAGAAAATTCTCAATTCCTTTCTTTTTCCATTCAAGTTCTCTTTAATGTGGTATAACTTTCAGGTTTCCATACCATGTTCTTATTTACTTATTATTCGTGATATATTCTGTATTGTGATTCATTTCATGATGGGTGACCCGAGTCCCCTCTCTTTTTAATGTTTTCTAAAACCATGTTATATAGTCATTAGGCTACCGAATTTTTATAAGGGATTTCTCAATTATTCTTTTCTTTTGAGTTCATTTCATTTCTTATTCTTTTTTCATCTCTTATTACCCGAGATACATGAAATCTCAAGAAATAATTTACATTATGGATTCTCTCATGTTCATGTAAAACTCAACATCATTATTCTACTCCTATATCACTTATTCAAGGAATAAATAACATGGTCTGTGATGTATCGAATTACTGAAATTATGAACAATGTGTTTTCAATTTCAATTAATTATTTCTAGTCTAGTCATGAAACAATTTATATGGTTGAACCAGGTTAGAATATATGTATTATGTCTCATCCATGGTTCTGGAATTATTTTTTACTCATGGTTTAAATTTATAAGACAAAATCATGTTGTTACTATCAAAGAACCACTAAAATGATCAAAATGAACATCATTAATGTTTTTACTTGTGAATCATACTCATATAAAACATCAAAATGATAAATGGTATAAATTATGGTACTCTAAATATTTAAATACATTTTCATTCCAATTATATAGTTTCACTTCCAATCAACAAGAACATCCATCATGAACCAATCATGGAAATCATTTAAGGAACTCACCCAAAACAGTTCAAGGAACAAAATACTAATAATGAAGGGGTGAAATGAGTTTATGAATTGATCATATAATAAGTTATAAACATGAAAATTTTTCTTTAAAATACAATTAACACTCTTTTAACCATTATAAAGGATGTTTAAATAAGTTTGAAGTAAGACAAACCTGAGGTAAGAGATTTCTTAACCCAATTTCCATCCTTTGGGATAACCTTATTCTTCATTATTTATTTGGTATTTAAATTTTTCATGTGATGAATTCTGATTATACTATTTTTAATTACGTATATTTACAAAGTATATACATATTACATGCACTTGATTAATACTCACTTCAATTATATGATATTTATAAGAGACTTTTCTTTTAAAATCCCTTTTTAAATTCTGTATTTTAAAATTTTAAAAGAAATGTTTTTGTGATAATATTCATGTTGTTTGATTATGTTCGGGATCTTGGGAATTGTTTATGATGATGGTTGGGTCCTATATATCCTTTCAATTCATTGGGTATAAGTAAGTTGTAGGTGGTCCGTATGGTTACTCCAAGTGTAACTATGATGGTCACATATATAGTAAGGTAGTCATGAGGGTTACAAATTATAAGGTAGCCAAGAGGGTTACATGATTATATAAGTAATTCACCAAGATACCTTTATGGTTCTAATTATTTTCTTTTGTATTATGTTAATCTAATGTTTTAAAAAGTATGTATATATATACAGGTGATCTTTATGCCTTTTGAAAATGATTTCTTACGTTACAAGTATTCATGGACTAATGTGTTCTTTCCTTCTTTTTATACCCATTACCGGGTTTTTGTGCTCATTCCATGTTTTAAATGATTTTCACTGGTTAATGGATGTGAAATAAATAGAAGGAATCCATGTTAAATTTTGAATAATTTCCAAGGAATCATGTTTTTTGTTTTAATATTTTTAATTTTGAAAAAAATGGAAATAGTTTTTACAGTATCCACTCTATAACAATGTGTAATGTTATGAATGTATTATGTGCCAATTATCTAAAGCTCTAAATTAGAAAAGATCCTCAATGTAAAAGGAAGTGTTTTATTGAATAAATTCAAGATTATATATGTAATAAGACTGGGTCCTTATAAAATCTGTTATATTAATTTATACCATTGTTTGAATTTTTATGAAATGTTTTAAAAGGAATCATTCTGTCACTTTTTCAAACAAGGTACATTATGACCTTTTCGACAAATTAAAGTAAATTTTTTTTAACTTATATGACCTGTGCAGCTACTTTTTTCCATTATGACACCTTTAAATATTTCCTTATTTTCTTATAATAATTTTTTCAAAATAAATTTTTTCTTTTATAACTATGTAACATTTAAATGATTTCAAAATAGAAAGAGATATTTCTCTTAAATAGTTTTGATTTCATGTTTGTCATCATACATTGATGGATTTTATACTTGTTTGAATTTGATTTATTATGATACAATCTTCAATATTGTATTGAAGGTGTTTTTATTTTTTCAATAGTGGATGTGGTATTTTTATTCCATTAATGGTATATGGTTAAAGTATTAATATTTCGTATGCTAGTTTTAATTCAAATGTTTATGTTATGTTTCAACCTTTTCATACGAGGAATGCATTGGACTTAGTAAGTTCCGGGTGGATATCTTTATTTATTCTTGATGCATCGGTAGGTCTAATGAGACAAACTACTATCTTGGCACAAGGGCTTGACAAAATCTAATTTTTAGTGTTGGAACAATGCCTGGTCTATGTGGTTATGATGTTTGGCATTATTTATTCCATCATTACGATATTATTTATTGATATTTCATGCTATTATTTGACTAGTAGAATATCCATGTGAATAATTAAATTGAATTATTTGATTTATCATTGCCATTTTATTCGGAATCTTAATTATAAAAGGCTTGTGTTTTAGTTCTATACATTACCTTCGATGTTTATTCTTATTTATAAAAGTTTTTTCTTTATTGTTAGCCTTACTGACCATCTGAACTCACCCCTTTATTATGTTTTATATTTACTATGATTTGAAGAATTATATTATGATTGACCTGTAATTATTTTCTATGGGATATGAGTGTGTTCAAAGGGGATACAATGATGTTTTTCATTATTTCATGATGTAATGTAAAACTTATGTATGTATCTAGTACTTCCAAGGCTACTAAACGAATCAGTCTTTCGAGACTTGATCTATTGTGATCATTCTAATATTATGTAATAATGCTCCAACTCTAGGTAACTAGGGTTGGGGCATTACTTGGAAGATACTTTAATGGTTTCCTCAAACATATCCAATTCTTTACTTCATTCCGGATCATCGCATTCATTTATATCATCCTAGTTTTCTATGAAAATTAGATGTATCCAGTTTGATTTAATAAAGGAGTTTTCAATCAAAACATTTAGGGGAATTGTAATAGAAACAAAGATGTGTCGATCAGTGCCCCTCATGACACATAAACATTATTTAGTTTCAAACTTTATCATCATACCAATGATTGACTTTGATATAATTCCCGGTATGAATTGGTTATTAAATTATGATGCTAAGATGTATTGAAACTAAAAGGAAGTTACAACTTTTTAAAATGGTGTGGAATCCCTTATCATTAGATAAAAATACCTCACTATATGATTCTTATCTAGATCCACCCCCAATAGCTCTACAGAATTCAATTTTTAGAGAGGAAGAGAACACAATATCTACGGGTGAGGAGAGGAATATTCAAATTTAAGATGTACATATTTTTCAATAATATATTGATTTATTTCCTGGAGTATTTACCTAGATATCCTCTAGATTGGGAAGTTGAGTTCTCAGATGATTTAATTCCTAGTTCAAGACCTATATCGAAGACTCCATATTGAATGGCCACTCTGGAATTAGTGGAGCTTAAAAAATGACATGATGAATTGAGTGACAAATGATTTATTTAACCTATGATTTCTCTATGGGGATCCCCTATCCATTTTGTCAAAAAAAATATGGATCCATGAGGATATGCATTAATAATAATAAAATCAATGAAATTACAATAAAGAAAAAGTATCCTCTACCACACATTGTTGATTTATTTAACCAGATTCATAGAGCCCAATATTTTTTTAAGATCAAACTTCGATCTGGATATCTTTAGCTATGTTTGAGGAAGGAAGATATTCTAAAGACAGCATTTAGAAATAGGTATGGGATTTATGGTTTTACATTAATGCCTTTTGGTTTAACTAATACACCCTTTGTTTTTAATGGATATAATGAAAAGATTCATTAAGGAATATCTTGATGAATTTGTTGTGGTATTTATCGATGATACCCTGGTATAATTTCACCCAACTGGATAATCTGATAACCATGATCACACGTAAAGGGTTTTGTTTGTATGCCCTAAATAATGTATTGAATTCTTTGAAGAATTGAAAAGAAGATTGGATAGCGCTCCAATTTTTACTCTTCCACGTGGAAATAAGGGATTTGTAATATGTTGTGATGCATCAAAGATTGGACTGGGTTGAATCCTTATGAGAAATGATATAGTTATTTCTTATGCATCAAAGAATTTGAAGACTCATAAGGAAAATTACCCTAATAATGATCTTGAGTTAGTAGCTTTAATCTTTGCTCTGAATATATGGATACATTATCTGTTGGTGAAAGGTGTGAGAGATATACATATAACAAAAGTTTGAAATACATTTTAACATGTAAATAACTAAACATGAGGAAAAGGAGATGGTTTGAGTTACTCAATGATTATGATTGTTCAACACACCACCTCCTAAGAAAGGCAAATAAGGTTGAAGTTGCATTAAGTAGGAACGATCATGAACTTATGACCCAAATGAAAATTGAGATAGATCTTATATTCCTGGGTATACTAATGATGGATGTGGGAATTGTATTGGAAGTGGTAACATTTTTCCTATTTCAAATGATTTCTAATCCATCCTTGCTGGGGGAGATAAAAAACACTCAATTTGAGGATGAGAACCAACAAAATAAAATTAAAGTTATTGATGATGGATGATTGGTAGGCTTTGTGCTTGAGGATGGAGTTCTAAAATTTGGAAAGAGGTTATGTGTTCTATAAATACCTGAGATAAAAATTTATCTATTAGTTGATGCTCATAGCTCAAATTTCTCTATACACCATGATATCACAAAGATGTATAGAGATCTGAAAGAACATTTTCGGTGGGATAATATGAATTGAGAAATTTTTTAATATGTGTTAAGGTGTCTAGTTTTTCAACAAGTGAAGGATGAGAGACAACATCCTAGAGGAGTCATGAAATATATAACTATTACTTTGTAAAGGTGGGATGATATTATGATGGATTTATTCACAGGAAAAATGAGGAAACCTAAAAGGAATGATTCAATATGGGTAATTGTTGATCATCTTACAGAAATCAGCACATTTCTCTCCTATAAGAGAGGATTTTCCACTTGAGTGTCTAGAAAGACTTTATATCAATGGGTTTTCAAGACTTCATGGTGCACCTCTATCGATTCCTTCCAATAAATATCCCCGGTTTGCATAGAAATTCATGAAAAGTCTCTATAAGGATTTGGATACTAAGCTTTATATGAGTGCTTCTTATCACCCCCCAAACTGACAGATAGTCTAAAAGGACTATTGAAACAATGGAGGACATGTTTATATCATGATATCTTCACTCCCAAGGTATGTTGGATCAATAGTTTACTTTGGTTTAATTTTCCTACCATAATAGTTTCCATTCTAGAATTATAATGGCATTATATGAAGCATTATATTGTAAAAGGTGTCGAAATCCAACTTGTTATGATGAGGTTGGTGAGAGAAAACATATAGGCCCATAACTTATCGAAGTGAGAAATGAAAAGGTAATAAAAATATAGGTTCATATTAAGGAATCCCAAAGTAGGAAAAAGAGTTATGGTGACAAGTAGAAAAAGGATTTTGAATTTCTAGTATGAGATCATGAATTTATAAATGTATCGCTGTGGAAAGGTGTCTTATGGTTTTATAAGAAAGGGAAACTGATCCCCAGGTACGTCAGACCATTGTGAAATTCTGGAATGGATCAGAGCTATAGATTACCATTTAGTAATGTCACTAAGTCACTAAAATGTTCAGGATGTGCTTCACATGTCAATGTCAAAGAAATACATGTCGGAACCCGAAAATGTACTCACCTATGAAGAAATAGAGCTAAACCTGATTTTTCATACTGTGAAGAGCCTATCAATATTTTTTACATAAGGGAGAAAGTATTGAGAAACAGGATGACTCATCTGGTAAAGGTTCTTTGGAGGAACCATAAGATGGAGGAAGTAACTTGGGAACCAAAGGATGTTATAAAGAATAACCACCCACATCTTGTGAGGGATCAATATAAATGAAAAATGTTGAGGATGAAATTTTAGATGGAGGGAATAATGTAACACCCCAAACATTTTATGGAATGTTTCTCTTAAAAAAATTCTATTAATTAGATATCCTATATTTCATGAATCACTGAGTCTCTATGAAACCAAACATGGTTATTTATAGGATAAATTCATAACCTATCCATTAAATATAAAATTTCCACTTCTGCGTTTTGATTTTTGAAAAATGGACATACACGGTTGTGATCAGGGTGATATTTAAAGTCTCATAAAATCAAGTTAATTTTCAGTGAATAGAAGCATACACTTATAAATAGTAACATATTCTTATGAATATTAACCGACCCTTATGAATATTAATATGACCCTTATAAATTGTAATCTTAGAAATGAAAGTGTAAATAAAATTTTGGCACCATAAAAATGATGATGACAATTTTATGTGTCAGTATTTTTCAATTAAATTATGATCTTAATTAAATTTTAAATATCTCATATTTAGAAAATTACTTTTGAAAATTGGTGTTCATTTTTTCAGTCTATGCATTGAAAAATGGTTATGGGGAATTTCTGAGATTTTTATGAAATACTTGAATTTTTTTGAATGGTAAAATACATTAATTTTCCATATAAATACATTATAATTTAAATCCATTATTCCTAGAATCATGAGTGATATAAGAACCCAAATCTCATACTCACATGCACTTGTTACTATTATAGTTCATTTAATCATCATTATTTCTTGTCATTTGGATAAATAATAAATTAATGAATATAATAGTAAGAAACCCCTCCCCCCCCCACTATATAGACCACCCATCACCCCCAAGTCCTCCTACCCCACTAAATCATTGAGCATTACCTATGATCTTCCAAATAAACTTCCCAATCTCTCTCCCAACATCCAATACCTTCTGGTCTCAACAAAATACAAACAACAAAGGCCTGAAGGAGATTCTCATGGAGGAGTACTCAGGAGGTGAACATTTCATCCCTTTTTTCAACTTCTTTTAGAGGTTCCATTCCTTTGTTGGCCTGTACTCACCTCCACTCATCCAAATTCTATGATAATTCTGGTACCTTAAATGAACTATAATTTTATTATGATAATGGATTATTTCATCATCATATCTCTTTTACCACCTTCTATTACACTAAAAATGAAAATATCGCCTGAGATGTGTTAATTTATCACATTCAAGGACGAAGGGTTTTCAATTTATTTTAATGTCTTCATGACTTGTCATGAAACCTTTTTAATGGTTGTACTAGATAATAATATATGTATTTTATCTAATTCAATGTTCTATAATCCTTTCACACTAATGATATAAAATAATAATACAAAACAAGTTCATTGTGAAAAAAACTACCATGTTAATCAAAGCTTTTATCATTAAATTTTATCTAATGATTCATCCTCATTATATATAAAAAATTAATTATAAGTTCATTTTTAAATATGTAATTTCATTAATAAAATATATTAACAATTCTTGGTGTTTAACCACATTTCAAAAAAACTACTATTCATGAATACAGGTAAACTGATCATTAAAAGAAGGAAGAAAATGCTTCCAAAACAATAAAATTGAACCACTTAACCCCATGAAAAATGAAATTAATGAACCTAATAAGGTTATAATAAATAAATTAAATCTAGATTATGTTATGGAATTATTAATTAATGAAGATAATGTTGATTATTTAGGTAATTAAGATCAATCGAGAACACCTTCGTGCATAAGGTAAGGGGTTTCTCATCTCACTTTTATTTTTGTGATATTTACATTGTTCACCACTTATTTCATGTTTGTGCTATATGATTACTTCCGTTTTATATATAATATTATGATTTTTTTTTATATTCATGGTATTTTTTTATTCACTTGATGATTATTAACTTGATTGATTGCACTGTCGTAAGGGACTTTGTTTCTGTTTCCATGAGGGAGAATGGAGGGATGGCTCCCCACTCCCTGGATCTCCCGATACACCTTGAGATAGGGTTCCTTCCTAGCGCCACTTCTCCCTCCCTCTCATTTTCGCCCTCGTGGTAAGGGGTTTCTCTCCAGCGTGCTCTTCCCTTCTCTCACTCATCCCTCTTTTCACGGCTTGTCTTCTTCTTTGGCTTCTTCGATCATCTTGATTGGCGAGGCCGTGATTTGTTGCTGCTTCATGGGCCTCAACCAATGTGACTCTTCTCTTTTTTCTGTAAACATTGTGAATAAACGCCATCTTGGTTTAACTCAATGCAACTCCCGGTGATTTGGAATTATTAGTGGCATCCAGTGAGGTTTTCCTCTATTTTTTGGCTGGCTTTTGGATTTTGCGATTAGGCTCTTTATCTCACCTCCTGGTTTTGGATCTCGAGTCTCCCAGTCTGGTATTGCTTCTCAGTGCTCCTCCTCCTCCCTTATTACCTTACCCACCAATCAAGACCCCATTTTTGGTCAATCATGATGGAGTGATAGGGTTGTTTGGGATGGTGATGGTGGTAGGGCTAAAGACGATTCCTCTCTGATTTACTCTACCATCCCCTTTTTCCCTCTATGGTTTTCATTCCCATTTATCTTGGTTGTGGTATTTTTTGTGGTTTGTTTCCGTTCCGTGGCTTCGATTTAGACTCATCATCGCTTCGGGTTTCTAGTTGTGTGGCCAACAATTTGCGGTTTCAGTTACGGGGGTTTCCCTTTGAATTTGGTTTCAAATTGTCTAGTTCCTGGTTTTGTTTGGTGACTCTTCTTGATGACGGTGATGATTTATTTCATTCTGGTTTTGCGTGATATTTACATTCTTGGTCGAGGTGGTGGTATGAATCTGTTCACTTGGTGGTGGTTCCGAGTTCTGGTGTGTTTTCATTACTGCGTAATTTTCTGTTCGGTGATGGTGGTTCCGACATGGTGGTCGATGGATCCACATTCATGGTTGATCGTTTACTATGGGCTCTATTTTTGTTCCACCATTCGATAGTAATGATGTAGTGATATAGCTTGGGGAAGGTGATAGTCAGCATGTGTGGCTCTAGGCAGTTCGTAGCCCAAGGCTTTGACGTTTTCCTACTTTAATTTGAAATGCGTATTTTTGAAATTTGAATCCTTGGTGTTACTTGAAAGTTGTTTGTGGGTGGTATTGTTTGAGTTTGGTATTTTGTGTTTTTAATTTTGTGGGGTTCTCACTCAGCCATAAAAGTGATTCATTGAAAATACAAAAATATAGAATTGGAGTTTCTGTTTCCATTTCATTGTGATTTACTTAGTATTGTGCACCTACAAATTATTATATGGTTTACTTACCTCCCCATTGAGATCATTTATCATTTGAAAATATAAATATATTGTATATCCATATTCTGGTTTTACGGATATGATTATTGTCTTATGTCATATACTGTTTTACATAAGGTGTTTATTTGGAACCCTGTTTTAACTGCGAAAATATTGATGAATTTGTATCTTATACTATTTTTGGATATTGAGGAGGCATATTAAACCTATATTAAATATATGAAAATATAATTATTTTGACTTACAGTGATAGGTAGGTCCCTCTATATCCCCTCGGTGCATCTACATGTCTCATGAGACAAATCAATTAGCGAAAAACTCCTTGAGTTTGTTTCCAAAAATTTAGACGGGTTTCTACCCATAGACAAAAACTATTTCAATGGTATAGTGGTATCATGTTCTAGATACATGATTTCCAATTAATAATAATTCTCTTCATTCATTTTCAGTTATTACTATCCTTGAGGTTTTAACTATGAAAAAACCTATGGATGCGATTTCATTCTCAGTTTATTAATGCCGTGTGTTTTTCATTTACTCACCATGACATATTGACTATGCCAATTTGATTATGATTAGAATATTTTTGATTCATCCTTATGCTATTTTCAACCCATACTGACCATTTGAGCTCACCACTTTAATTTTTTTTCCTTCTATAGGTAATGAAGAGGAGATCATTTTATTAGTTTATATGGATGTATTTTATTTGTTTTTGTTATGTAGTGTATTTTTTTCACCTTTCCCAATGTAATGTGAGTTACATTTATATATCTAGTTTCTTCAAGACTACTAAACTAATCATTAATTTGGGATTTCATTCCTTTTAATCATGCCGGAATATAAAGTAATGCACCAGATCCAGGATTATGTGGTCTGGGCGTTATTGTGTTTTACTATGAGCTTTCATTTGACTTATTTTTCGACCTTAGAGTAGGTTGGACACTTTATGGATTTTGTTATAGATTGTATTTGGGCCATTTTTTCATTTTTGGTTCTTTTTAAGACATAATCTATTATGGGATCGTAGATGCATGCATGAATTGTTTCGGTTGGTTAACATTTGACCATTGTGTGGGCTTTTATATGTTTTTGTGTGTGTACAGGTACTTTTGGATAGTTGCTCTAATTTGTGGGATATGCTAACTTGGCGTTGGTCCCATAACCCTTCCCTATTGGAGGTGAGCATGGGGAAGTTTCTAATCTGACATCAGTTGTTCATGTTGTGATAGAGTGGTATCAGAAGCGCTGGATCAACATTAGAACTAGAGTTAGAGAGGTTGGTTTGGGGAAACATTGTTTAGTGTTTCATGTTCAGCATTCATACTAGGGAACCTAGTGTTGTTTCAATGGCTGACATATCTATACACTAGGACTCTGATTACCTAACATTTGATCTAGTACATGTAAATATTGGTTGGAGGGAAATTTATAGGTACATGCATCACATAAGAATGGTTTCTTTTTCTATGTCCTTCTTGAGTCATCTCCCCATATATACTCTTTTGAGTGTCGTATATCTTGATATAATTTTAGGATGCATCAACACAAACAACCTGAGAGAATTCCACTACATGATCAAAAGGATGAACTTCCGAGTTATAAGGCTCAGTATAGGGACTTGTAATAGAGATAACACCTCTGGGTGGTTCATCAGGTATACCACCACGCATTGAGAGGAATATAGAGATGGAAGTACCATATGAGGGTTCACATAGGATGGTTGAGTTTCATGAGTTCTAAAGGCAGTGACCTCCCATGATTCAAGATGAGCTAGACCCCCAGGTTACTAAGGACTGGATATATGAATTCACTTATGTTAAATACCTTGTGATGATGTTAGAAAATCAAATGGACGTCCTTGTGACGAATCTTCTTCCAGACTTTATTGGGTGATGGTTGATCATGGTGACTCTATCACACAACAAGATAACAATATCCTAGATAGAGATTGATCATATCTTCATAGAGGTGTTCTATCAAGACATGATGTGTTCAGTACGTATACAAGAGCTTCTATATCTCTGATTGTTGATGCTCCTTTCCATTACAGAGTCTAACAAATGGAAAAGGGGAATACCTTAAGCACAAGAAGAGTCATCCTTTAAAGAACATCAAAAATTGACAAAGGCATGAATAAGGAACCCTTTAAGAAGAGGTCGCACATGTTTCCTTATGGTCACGCAAGTCACTTGCGCGCCACATATAGGTCATGCAAGTCACTTGCACACGCTATTATTTTTTCACTCAAGGTGCCCGGTGGACTATAAATAGCGCCTGTGGGCCCCCCATTTCGAGGAAGAATTTTCCAAAACTCAGATTCAAGCTCTGGTCACCCAAGTCATTTTCTAACATCTTCCAAACACTTATAAGGTAATTCATTTCCTAGAATGGAAGCTATAAATAGGAATAATAAGGCCTAAGTGTAGAATTCATCAACACTTGCACGCCTACGTGTCCAGCCCTTAGGGGAAATGAAGACACTTGTGCACCGCCTTGCCCTCTCAACGAAAATTGTGTGCCACACTTCTAGAGGCCTCTAGGGTTGATACTAAGGGATTGAGTTCAAAATCAACCAAGTACTACCCTGTGGATTCTTCATCTCCCAAGGTGAATCATGTCGCGCAAGTATACTTGCGTGACTAGGACTTGCACGTTAGAACAATACTTGCGCACCTCCTTCATAGTCACCTCCTTTCCTCAAATCCACCTCTCCTCTTCAAGACATAGCCTTCAGAAACCTCTTCAAAGCCATTTATGGCATGGTTCCTTTGCTGGATTCCTTGTATGAAAGGAATTTTGTGAGAAACTCTCTTAAAAACTTTGGACTTACATGTTTTTCTTCACCATGGTTAGAATTTTCCTATATAACCTCATCCTTTAAGATGAGAAGATCCTTAACCTGGGCCTCTTTCTCAAGAATAATCCCCAGTCATAATCCCTTTAACCCGGGCCTCCTTCTCAAGAGTAAGCCCCAGTCATAAACCCTTTAACCTGGGACTCCATATAATGAGTAATCCCCAGTCATAAACCCTTTAACCTGGGCCTCCTTCTCAAGAGAAAACCCCAGTAATAAACCATTTTTCCTGGGCCTCCTTCTCAAGAGTAAGACCCAGTCATAATCCTTTTGATATGGGTATCATTCTTAGGAATAAAATGCAATCACAAGTCCCTCTTAATTTCGGCATCCTTTTCAAGAGTATGTCCCAGGTTAAAATTCCAAATCTCCATAAAGTACAAATACCTTAATGGACCCTGCTTCTTGGGATTATTTCCTATATTCTGGTATTCATTTACTTGGGCAGTCATACATACGTAAGCCCCACGTCATTTCTCATGACTGCATCTTCATGGCACCATCGTCAAGTTTACTGATACCTCTTGGTTCTCACACCGAGCATGACTCACGTGAGCTTAGAGTGTGAAAGTAATCACAAAATCTCTTTTTAGTCCATTAACCATGCATAAACCCCATATTTCATTACTCAAACTATGTAGACTTTGATCTCTACCATAAAAGTATAGTACGTAGGAATCCATTATATGGTTCAATCCCATCTTTCAATTAATTATTTTCAAGTCACATATGAAGTTAAACTATATCCTTCTTTTTGAATACATGGGTTCTAATTCCTTTTTTTACAAGTATACGTAGGTAGCCCATCTGCAGGTATGATCCAAATTCTGAAATAATCCATGTGTTTCTGAATGACAATAAACTTCAAGTGCCCCACTGAGTGGATTTAAAACTAGAATGGTCATCATAATGACCAAGAGATTTCTATATAATTTATTGAAGGATACCATTGACTAAGGATCTATAATACATAAAGAAGATCCTCCATCTATGAAGAACCTCAAATACATATAACATATTCTCAAAATCCTATACATATCAATAATTAATTACCAAATATAATGTAAAACTCATTTTCCTACATGGTGAATTAATAAGGATTCGTGAAAATAACTTAAATCTATTAAAGAGTCATGAAGTAGGAAATAATTCCCCCCAAAAAGGTGCGATGAGCCTGAATTCCCATCCTCTCAACCAATGAAAATTCTTAAGTCTCATCGGTCCACAACTAATGAGAACCTATATTTGGAAAGTAGGTCCAAGTGGATATAGAATCATTGGATATTTTCGGTTCTACGAATAAACCCATCAGAAACCTATTGGAAAAGTTTGAACCTTAAACAAACAAGGTCATCCCCATTTCTAGAAAAATAAAAAAATGGTGAACCCGATGTAAATCCTTAACCAAGTTAAAATGATGTATTAAGTATTTTTTAGCCCCTATTAAACTCAATATGACAGCCAACAAAGAAGTCAATAACAGAAGAACTCATCCAAAAGATGTAGTCTGGACAGACTTATCTTGATTATGTCTACTATATCAAATAGACACTCTTTTCCAAGATCTCTCTGCAATAAAGAATGGATTCTTTAATGTTCACACCTGTGAATGCTTCGTCCACTACTCCTACTGGATCCTCGTATGATCTGAAGATGACATCACCTACTCAGAGTCTTCAACGCTAGGTCTCAAATGCGTTGGTGAGAGAATACGGTCAACAAGGTACCATCCCAACTCTACAGGCCGGTCGACAAGCCCTCCAAGTTAACAAGTCACCCTGGTTTTCCAGACAGTGACGACCAGTGATAAAGAAGCCGGTGGTGCTAACCAATATCTCAAACCATTTTGGGATGTTATCCACAAAACGCAACAAACAGTCCCTCCCATATTACAGGGAGGTGAATGAGGAGGTCACTCAAGGCCTCAGTTCATAAAGACAAGAGTCCTTCCCAAGGATTCCCATCAACAATCGTCACCAGACTCATGTGTTAGTGCACCCTCAACATGATGAGGGTATCACCTCTAGGGGTTTGGCTCAGGTCCCTCAGACCCAAGCACACAAGACGAACCATCAGAGATGAAAATCTGCCTACATAGTGCAGGATCCAATCTCTACCCCCTTCGTAGAAGTCCATCAACCTAACTTGATGGTAAGAAACAAGCAGGAACACACACCCATCCGTTCTAATCATGCTGTCCAGCAGAATCATCTGGCATCAACCTGCCAATCCCTCCATGAAATTATAACGGAGTACTATAGGTAGGCACATACACCTGTTTATAATTAATCAACCAGTCAGCAGGCTGGTCTGACTGCATCCAGAGAAGCTCGCTACCAAATATGGTGACCACCTCTAAGCAAGAACGTACACCTGTTTACAATCACCAAGTATGCCAGTAGTCTCATCTACCAGTATTAAAGGAAACCTATCAACCATACTTTACGGAGAATACACAGTAGGCACGTACACCTTCCAATGTTCATCAAGTCTTCCAATAGTCTCGTTTGGTAGCACCCGGAGAAGTCGGTCAGAAAGCTCGGGTGACAAATTTGGAGCAGACTCAACTCTTTTCCCCTATGCAGAAGTACTGTTAATATCCGTTGACAGGAAAAGGAGGATAGGAGCAGACACATACATTTACTACAGAAAAAAATGGATGTATATTCCTGTTCCAGTAGCTGAAGTCACCAAGAACATTCTGACAATGGTGAAAGACCAGAAGCAAATCCCTGCCCATATTCTAGATACATGTCAGAATATTATAACAACTTCCGTGACAACAACGTCACAGGGAAAGAAACCTAAATCTATCCATATCAGTGGAGTGACTCATCGACATGTCACTCCAGAGAAGATACCGACCTCTATTCAAGTCCAGGAGGGTCGTAGGGCATACTCCCCCATGTCATATGGACAATCAAGTCGAGCATGTACAACCGATTTAAATGGGGATAATCAGCCTAACCTGACCATTTCTCTGATAAGGAACATAAAACTGCTCATAATAACCACTTTCATCAACAAGTGGTTTCCAAAGTGAGTAAGAAGGAATCCAAGAAAAATACCCATCCAGCACAGTTGAAAGAATAAGAGAAAATCTACTATAAGGCATTGCTCAATGCTCGAGTTCGAGAAGCTCTCATACAATTATCTATTACAACTCAACATTCTACACTCTCATTTCAACATTCTAGAAGTAAAAAAAATAATTCTGAAGGTCTTTATCATACACATCCTCATGAAGGATTTCTTCATGAAAATTTAGTCAATCTCAAAGTATCATCTTCAGATGATAGTCATGAGAACCCTCTGCATGGCCAGAAGACCAAGGAGTAAGTGGTTTCATATTTTGTTGTAACCCACTATGGTTATCCTCCCCATGATGATGAATTCAGTTGCGAAAGTCCTCTCCACAGTAGTAATTCGCATTTCCTGGAAAAGTCCTTAATGGATAATGCAGTAACAAGAAAGCCCTATTATCTTGACGCACTTGCAAAAGTGAAGCCAGTAATATCTAATGCCTTACCGCTAGCAGGTGAAATACTTTCTCAATAAGAAGATAACCCGGGGTATAGGTCATTCTCTGAACCCCCACTGGGTCATTTTTCTTCTGACTTGACAAATGAATTCTCTACTAATCCTATTGAATCTGATGAAGCAATAAAAAAGCACCAGCTTTGGTCAAATCAGGTAGAAGAATCTTCATCAAATGAAAAAGAAGAAGTTCTGAATATGAGAAAACAATTGGCAAAAGGTGAAATACTAGTCATGTTTTGGATTTTGGCTGACTCGTTGTATTATATTCCAGAAACGTTGACAGAAGATTGTATTCACTATATTCATCTCAACATATGGAAAACTCTTTATCACTTAAAAGAGAAAATATTATCTTTTGATGAATATCAAAATCATGTCAAGATAATAGAAGGGTTGAAATGACAAATTGACTTGGCATATCTCTCAAGTTCCCGACATCCAAAGGTTGAAAAGCAGCAGAGCCCTTCAGCGTTCATGCCTTGGAAAATAAAAAGGGTTGCGCTAGTTAATTACAAATTCCCCATCTAGTATTCATATTAGGGGATAGGGTGTTCATGGAGCATTGCATTTTACTCTGATCTCCAGCCAAAAAAGCTCACAAAAAGTGGTCTCATGCATTGTTATTGCCCATGGCTAGCCATATCCAACTGGTTTTGTTTGTAATTAGATTCTTGCTCAAGATCATGCCTCAACTAGTTCTTCCCAAATTCAGGCATATAAAGAACAAGTTATCGAATTACTCTTGCATCAAGCAAATGAGAATACAAAACAAGTTTATCATTTATAGTAGGCACATCATCAAGTGACATAAGTGTCAGAAATAATCCAACGGTCATTTGAGCTAGGTTATCTGAGTGGATTTAGGATGATGCATCTGGCCAATTTCTGGACTAATGTCTGCAAAATCAGGAGAGCATTTAAGAATGTTTTAGATATAGCAGCTCAATAGCCACCTCAGCTTGCCAAACAGGGGACTCTTTTAACTCAACCTTTGGGATCAATAGACAGGATTCAAGGAGTTGAGCAGGAAAAACAAAAATAGCCCCCGTCCACTGGACTGGGGACTTTTTCAAATTCTCAATCACTTCCTCAAAGAATGTTAGTCTTCTCTCGATTAGGGAAGAATCCACAAGAGTAACACAGAGCTGAATTATCATGAGATTACCTCCAAATTATGGTTTTTCAAGATGTTCCTGAGCGATCAACCAAACAAAAGGCAATGTCTCATAAAGGACATGGAAGAAGACAGTATCGTAGATGCACTGACAGAAGGGCTGCAATGCCTTATGCATCGATAAATGTAATCAATGCCATTGTCACCAATCCCCCAGAACGTGAGGCTCACTCAGGGGAATCAGATGAAGAATTTTATATTCAATAGGTTTTATACACAGAGGTAAATGAAAAACACATGTCTACCCGAAATCAAAGGATTTACCAGAATCTAGGTATTTCTTCAAATAACCAACTCCCACCTCTCCGAAAGGCGTCCAACAAGGGGAAAGAAAAAAATCTAGGTTACATTCCACCCTACCTCTGGAGAAGGTCAATCACTCGCATTAGAGGAAAGGTTCACTCAGCAAGAGGAATAAATAAAGGAGTTAAGAAGGTTAAATGTAGAACTTCTTCAAGGTATTCTTCCTCCTAATCATGCTGGAGTTAATCACTCAAGGGAATTTGTTGCAGCTACTAGGATGGATCAAGAATATAACCCTTTACAAGTACACCCTCACAGGTCTAGTCCTATGGGTTGTACATGACAGAAACCTATAATACTACCATCAGTGACACTACCAGTCACCACACCCGTTCAAACTCCAGTTCTTGCACCTGCACAGGTCCAAGCTCAACCAGATGCTTCTCAAATATTAATGACAATCATTGAGTCATTAACAGCTCGGTTGGAAGCTATTGATGGAAAGCATTCACCAGTTCAACTAGAGAAGAATGCTTACCCTGAATGGGTGGATGCAATTCCTCCCCCGTCAAATTTTGCGATTACCACATTCCCAATTTTAAATGGTTCGGGAGATCTAGAATAACAGTTAACACATTTTTTTTCTCATTGTGATCCTATGATGGTAACTCCTCAACAACAAGAAGTATTTAAGCTCAGGTGTTTTTTGCAGTCAATACAAGGACCTGCTTTCGTCTGGTATAAAATCTTACAATCTTGGTCAATTACTGGGTGGGAAGATCTCCGTCAAAAATTCCTTCTTCAATTTAGCTCAACATTTCCAAATACGATAGTTTATCATTTTACCAATTGTAAGCACAAAAAAAATGATAGAGTTTCAGATTTCATTGCTCACTAGAAGAGATTAACATATTTCTTAAGTTTAGCACTCCCTCAAGAAGAGTGGCAGTCAATCTGTGTGGAAAATTTGTGTGATGAATTACGCATACCGTTGATCCCTGTGAAATACACAGGAGGGTTTTGAGACATTACTTAAACTGCTCAGCAGATAGAGGACTCTCTTATGAAGAATAAGGCTAAAACTCTTTTAATTCCATCGGTTCCAGGAAGAAGAATAGGGGAAGTAGAGACTACTGTAATTACACTTAAACAAGCATTTTTACATGCTTCAACTTCAAAACCTTCATCGTGCCTAAGGGATCCACCTCCTAAGCGTCAAAAACAATGGCTGCCTCATCAAGATGATAAAAGAGATCAAAAATGGAAATAGATTGAAGATTTAAATAATAATGTTTATTCTTTATGGAACGAACAAGTTCCTGGATATTTCATCTCGGCTATGGAAAACAATCCGGTTCAATTGCCTAGGCCCAAAAGGCTGAACAAGGAAGGAGATGGAGACCTCCCCAACTATTTCCCATTTCATCATATATTTGGGCATCCCATTCAGTTGTGTTTTGTCTTCAAATACCTCCTGCAAAAGATGGTGGACTCTGGAGAAGTGAAACTGAAAGTTTCTTCAGCCCTCGTAGCATGTGTTACTGCTACTGATCCAAAGTAATAAGGTTAGTGGAATAAATTCAAAAGGTAAAACGTGCAGAAATATGATGATTGAATTCTTAGGAAAAGGATCAACTGAACTCATGCCATTTTACGAACATAATTGAATCAACCCATTGTGTCTTTTGCTATGAATTCCACATAAAAACCCCCTTAATTAGAAGGAAAATATTCAAAGAAGCAGCGTAATTTGAAGAAATAAGAGCAGTCAGAAGAAGATGAGTTCGTGACAAAGCCTAAATTTCCTTTGACTCTAGTAGATTTTATGCCATCTACTTCAAAACTACTGGAACCACCCCACCAAATGGCACAACCTAAACTATCCAATCAGGCAGAATCTTCATCAGATGAATAATTGATCTTTGGTTCTATTAACAAGAATAAATTAACAAATCCTTATGCCAATGACAGTTTTGATTATTATGAGCCAAAGTTCCCTGTATCTAATAGAGGAATTAGAGTAAGAGACAGAGGTCTAGGATACAAGGGAAGATGTGGATATTCCAGAAACCACTATTTCAATCCTACCCCTGCTAGAACTGTATATGCAGAAGAAACTCATGGAAAGTCCCTTCAGCGAGCTCAACATGAAAAAGAATGTTCTTCCACACATGGTAGATTATGTCCTGATGTAGTTATTTTGGAAGATCGGTTAGAGGTCACCCCTTCTTCCTCTCAGCAAATAGATAAACCTAGTCGGTCTAATCTACCAAAGCTAGGAGTATTTCCAACTCCTGCCCCGATACGAGATGCATCTACTGCCAAAGAATTAACTTCAAACGCACCAAAAAATACATTTTCATGATGGGAAACACAAACCGTTTAACAAAAGTATGATGTCTTGAAACATTTGGCCCATGTACCAGCCAAGTTATCAATTGTGGATTCCTTAAATCTATCAATAGATCTTCGGGAAGCGCTTATTGAGTCTTTTCCAAGTCCTCAAGAATTCAACACAGAAATTGATGCGGATGAAGTTTACTATATAGAGAATGATCCTGTAGAATGTCATGCAGTGATATCTTTTACAGATGAAGATGAAGATGATGTTGTACATGGACATATCATACCACTGTATCTATCTGGAAAATTCAATGATATAGACATCTTATGAGATTTCATTGATAATTGATCAGGAGTCAATCTCATTCTTATTCGTACACTTCATCGAATGGGCCTCACCGAATCTGATTTATCTCTTTCTACTTTGATGTTCAAAGGATATGATAAGAATTAACAACAAATTATGGGATAAATTACCCTCAGAATTCAGTTTGGATACATTGTATCTAAGTCAGATTTCATGTTTGTTCATCAGGACACAGCCTTCAACATTTTTCTTGGAAGACCTTGGCTACATCAACATGCGGTCGTACCTTCCTCATACCATCAATGTCTCAAATATTGTTCCCATGGTCAAATTGGGACATTTTATGGTGATAAAGCCCCATTAAAAAGATGTAAATCATAATACATTAAGGCAGAATTCTATCACATGGAGGGAAAGGAAAAATCCACAGCGAAGAAGGTCACTAAAATTAATGCCCCATATGGTTTGGAAAAGATTCCAGTAAATCCATTCATACATGTGAGTACAGATTATGTGTTTCCTATCAGTCAAATTGATGGGATACAACCAAATCCAAAACCTCTTATGAAAACTTCCATAATGTCAATTATGGCAATTGAGCTAGATAGCATTGGAGAAATTGTTGATTTTCTGAGAAATGATGAAAGATTAAATGGAGATGTCATCATTTCATCCGCTGAAATCCAGCAATTCTATACTTTACCATCCAGGTTAGAAGAAGTTATAGTAATACCAGAAGAAAACCATGTTGTCGATTTTCAATCCATCATCTCCTCTCTATCACCCATGCTAGACCCTTCATCGTCAATAGGATCAGAAATGGAAACCGCTTCTCCAAGATGTTCAAATTTTAACTTCTCCCCTGACCATTGATGTTCTGCTTTGTTATCTACTATGCAACTAGAAACAGAGGAAGTAACACATATTGAAGAAGAAGAGGAAGATATCAGAGATGCTCTTCCTGCATTTGAAGAGGGTATCTCTACCACTGTGGATGAACTCGGAGAAATAAATCTGGGTTAAAAAGAAGATCCACGCCCCACTTTAATTAGTGCAGTTATGACTCTTGAAGAGAAAGAAATGTATACTTACTTTTTAAAGAAAAATCAAGATGTATTTTCTTGAAATTATACAGAAATGCCAGGTCTTGATTCTGATGTTGCCACTCATCATTTGGGTTTTCCAGAAGAACATCAAGGATTCAAGCAAGCCGCAAGAACAACAAACCCAAATTATGCCTCCAAAATTGAATCTGAATTTGATAAACTTATCAACGATAACTTCATTAGAGAAGTTTAGTATCCCTAATGGATGGATAATATTGGCCCTGTGAAAAATAAGAATTTACAAATTAGAGTTCTCATTAACTTTAGAGATCTTAATCAGAATTATCCCAAGGATGACTTTCCAGTTCCAATCACAGAACTCTTAATTGATGCAACAGCTGTCTATGAAGCTCTTTCCTTCATGGATGGTTATTCTAGGTACAATAAAATATGAATGGCCCCAGAGGATTAGGATTATATAGCTTTCAAATCTTTTCAAGGTGTGTTTTGTTATCAGGTAATGCCCTTTGGCCTAAAAAATGCAGGTGCAACGTATCAACGTTCCATCTACCATATCATCAAACCCTTTTAGGGAAGTTTTTTGAATGTTATGTGGATGATTCGGTGGTTAAATCCAGACAACATTCTAATCACTTGACCGATCTAGAAATCATATTCATCAAACTTCGACAACACAATTTGAAGATGAACCCCTTGAAATGTGATTTCGGGGTAACCTCAAGAAAATTTCTTGGCTTTGTTGTATGCCATCACGGTATCAAAGTTGATCCTGGTAAGAAAAAATAAATCCTTGGTATGTCACCTCCTAAAAATTTGAAATAATTAAGAGGACTTCAAGGAAACATGGCCTATAGTCGGTGTTTCATTACCAATTTGGCAGGAAAGTGTTTACCCTTCACCAAATTTATGAAGAAGGTAGTCACCTAGCAGTGAACTGAAGAAGTTCAAGAATAATTTTATATTCTGAAGAGATATATCTTGAGTCCACTGGTATTAATGACACCCATTGACGGAAGACCACTTATTCTCTATGTGACAGCTTTAGAGTGATCATTGGGTTCCTTCCTTGCCCAAAATAATGATGCTGGGAATGAAAATAGCCTTTACTATCTCAGTTGGACTATGCTTGAGGCATAAAATCGATATTCAAGTATAGAAAAGTGCTTCCTAGCATTAATCATTGCAGTTCAGAAATTGAGACACTACATGAAACATAATGAGGTCCAATTGGTATCTTTCAATAACCCGCTCAAATTTATCCTTAGTCGTCCAATGCTTACAGGACGTCTGGCATGGTGGGTAGTTATTTTGAAGCAGTTTGATATCCAGTATGTGTCTCAAAAGGTAATAAACGGACAAGATCTAGATGATTTCCTTGCTGAACACCCTTCAGTAGAAGATAAATCAATAAATATTGAACTTCCTGATGAGTAAGTCTTCTCCATTCAAGATAATCCTCAAATATGGGAAATATACTTTGATGGAACCTTCAGAAGTCCAACAGGGAAGAAAATGGTACATCCTAAATTCAATAAAGATTGGTTAGGAATCATACTTATTTCCCAAGAGAAGGAAGTTCTACCCTATTTCTTCTTATTGTTGGAAGGCGGTACAAAAAATGAAGCAGCATATCAAGCTCTTATCACAGTCTTGGAATTGGTGCTTCAAGCATAGTAGAATCACTCGAAAGTAAAAGGTGATTTAGATTTGGTAATCAAACAAATAAATGAGGATTATGCAATCAGAAAAGAAGAGTTAATCCCTTCGTGTGATTAGTTCAGAAAGATAATGGCGGAATTTCCATCGGAACCGACATTTTCTTATGTCCCGTGATCACAAAATGCCCAAGCTGATGCATAGGCTAATGTAGCCACAACCATAGCAGATCCAAATCGGGTTGAAACAATCATCAATATTTCCCACATTCGTGTAGTTTCAACTTTTTTTCAAATCAGAACAGAGGAAATCCATGAAATCAGTCCCATTTATGAACCATATGGTCATACTATAGGATGGATTCCACCTATCATAAAATACCTTCAAAATGGAACACTCCCAGCTGATAGAGATGGGAAAGAACAAGTCGGGTGACGTGTGGTCAATTTTAATCTTTATGATAGCCCAAATCACCAAAAAATTCTCTACAAGAGAGGTTTTGATGGAATTATCTTCAAATGTATTGATGGTGAAAAGATAATGGCTATCATGAATGAAGTTCATGCAGCAGTTTGTGGTGCCCACTAGTTTGGACATAAACTATCCGATCAAATTCGAAGGCTTGGATACTTCTGTCCTTCAATGATACAAGATTGTGTTGATTTCACTAAGAAGATTCATTATTTCCAAGTATATTCCAATTTCATTCATCAACCCCCAGTGTTTCTTCATACAGCTAAATAATCAAGGCCATTTTCCACATGGGGAATGGATGTAGTAGGACCTTATCCTCCAGCTATATCTAAGTAGTTTAAGTATATTCTAACTGCTACTGAATTCTTTTCCAAATGGTCAGAGGCAATACCTCTCAAAGAAGTTAGTTCTAACGACATTGTTAGCATCTTCAAGTCTAACATAATTACCAGATTTTGTGTCCCTCATACCATATTGACAGACAATGGCACCAACTTCTATTCATCTGAGGTGAGAAAGTTTTATTGAGAATACAACATCAAATACAACCACTCATCTCAGTATCATGCAGTGACCAATGGCCAAATAGAGGCCTTCAATAACACTCTTTCAAACATACTGCAAAATACGGTTGATAAATATAAGAAATAATGGCCTGATAAACTTTTTCATGTTTTAGGGGCTTATCAGACCACCACCCACACTGCTACACGATCAACTCCATATTCATTGGTATATGGAAATAAAGAAGTATTGCCCATTGAGGTTCAATTAACTTCACTCAGAGTATCCATTTGTTATCAGTCATCCATAAATGAACAATCTCATAAGTAATTTTATGAATTGGAACAATTAGACGAAAAACGATTGTGCACCCTGAACCACTTGGAAGTTTATTAGAATTGAATATCAAAATCTTTCAATAAAAAAGTTCGTCTACGTTCATTCATTAAAGGAGAATTGGTATTGGTCCTCATAACTCCAATGATACCAGGAAAGAAGCCTCCAAAGCTTGAGCCAATGTGGGAAGTACCTTACGCAATACATAAGGTCTACTCTAATGGAGTTTATTTTTTAATCTCAATGGATGGAGACCTCAATACAACTCCAAACAATGAAATATTCCTGAAGAATTATTTTTTGTAACACAAATAAACATATTTTGTCCCTTCTACATAACACTAAACAGTGCAGAACCAATAGTCCTCACTGTAAGACTTTAAACCACATGGTCCCTATAGTCCTCAATATAAAACTTTAAACTGCATAGCCCCTCTATGATCCAACATGATGTTAAACTGTGTCCTCTTTGTCGTCCAACGTGAAGTTAAACTGTGCATCGTTAGGTTTGTTGTTACCTCTTGTTTCTCACACCAAGCATGACTGACGTGAGCTTATAGTATGCTTAAACCATAACACCCTCTATGGGACACTAACCATGCGTAAGTCCCAACACCATTTTCTAGTTGTCCTCAAGTACAGCTCAATCACCAATTCATTATCATTCGAACTATGCAGACTTTGATCCTTCCTTCTAGGTTGGGTACGTAGGCAACCTCTCGAGGTTCAAGCCCAAAACCAATATATTCACATTAGTTCACCTCCGTCTCATACGATGTTGATATGTGAACCCCCCCCCCCCCCCCGTGAAACCAATATATTAACATTGTTTCATCATCGTCCTTGTTATATGACATTAAACTATACAGTTCCCAATTGTCCTCATTGGAAGACATTAAACTGCATAGCAATATGTCCTAGCTACATGATGCTAAACTATGCAGCACCGGTCTATGCATATGAACTTAAAGTATTCTCACTTTTGTCCTATATGACAATGAACTAGAATAGTCTCTAACACCCTCACCTAAGAGGGAATCATGTTTGACATTGATCTCCAATCATGTTATATTCCAAGGACTACGTGCATACATGGAAATGCCCGAACCTTTAATCTTGGGTGCAACCATCATTGCATTAGAGTCCCCTTTCAGCCTTCAAATATACGAACCAAATATGTACATAGGGTATTTCAAGAACTACGTATGGCTTGATTCCCATCCTTATGGGATACATAAGAATGTTCGAGAATCACTCGAACCCAGCCCCAAGTATTTGGGCCTAACCCCAAATTCTACTTTCAGTCCCTTAGCTGAAAAGTCCTCCTGCAAACACATGAATGTGGTATGAAAACCCTAGTCTTTATTCACATCAGTTTTATAAAAAACACACAATGTGTCTCCCTCATTATGGTCCAAGCTCTACGACCCTAAACTAAGAGCTCCTACGCTTTCATCTCACATGATGTTAAATTATATTTTCAAGAATTACGTATGGCTTGATTCTCATCATAATGAGATATGTAGTGAAGTCCAGCATGTCAATTCATTACCCAGCCACAACATGATCATGGTCAGCATTGGTCTATGTATCTCTTTCATGCATTGGAAAATATCCATTTTCATGTGTCATACTCCAAAACATAAATACTTCCAGATCACCATAACCCTTTTCTTGACTTTTGTTCAGAAAATGTCTGATACCCTGGAATTCATTTTCCTAATTATACAAAACATTCCCTTAGGCGGCCTTGAATAAGTAGTCTACATAACAGACCTATCAGCCAAAAGATGGTATTATTTGACTTTGCATCCAATGCCCTTATGTGGCCCTGCATAATTCAGACCCCTTAACGGGTTTTTCAAATAGTGGTAACTTCATTTTTGGGGGGGAAACCTCTTTTTTCTTTATTGGTATTAACGACGATATGCAGGGATCTGAAAAAACATCCATCCTTAACATATTTTTCCCATACTATTTTTCAGGATATGAAAGTATTCAGGTCTATGGTTTATATTTCCCCTTCCTATGTTTAGGTCAGACATTCGCAAGAATGATATTTGTCCAATTCATTGACAATATTGATTGGAAATATCCTCTCTATATTCATTTACCTCTCTCCATACAGTAGACTATATGCTTTGGAAAATTTGAATCTCCATAAACTTTTACTAGATTTTACCAATAGAAAATTAAAATTTTTAGAGTTATTTTGTCTGACTATGAAGCATGTTCCCCTAGGTGGCCTTGAATAAGTATTCTACATAACAGACTTTTCATCTAAAAGATTCTATTATTTGACTATGTAGCCAATGCCCTTAAGTGGCCCTGCATAATTCAACGCCCTAACAGGTTTTTCAAATAGTGGTAACTTCACTCTTAGGAAATACTTCCTCTAATGGATTTTAGCCCTTCTTTCATATCATCCCTCAGACTCAAAATTTCTTAAGTCATAGTTTACATGTTTTCTTTCATACATGAATGTGGTAACATGTTTTCAAACAAATTATCATGAAATTGATTCAATTTTAATCCATTCGGTCAAATATATTTGACCTTAAAAATTTGCCTTTTTATGTCCGACATGCATGACATTAAACTGCCAACAAAAGACAGGATACTCATTAAATTGGGAACTCGTAAACGGAACTCTGAACAAAAGTCGAGTCTCGACTCTCTAAACGTACATATTGTGTGATTTAGGCAATATTGGGCAACAAAAGATGCAAAGTTTTTGGGGTTGTTAGTATAACCTAGAAAAAATCAAAATATGCTTCCTAGGCCCATTGGATTAGGTAAAAAAATATATAATATAAGTAATTAGCAAGAGAATGCATGTACAAATGATTGAAAATGAAATGTCTTTTTCACTAATACACAAGATTAGAAGAACATCTACAAATTGGAGTCTCTTCTCTTTTTCACGAATTACAAGAGGCTTTCAACATAACTGTTCATTTGATTTACGGCATTCCGAGCATCATCAGTAGCCACCTGGAATTCATTCATTCTACTGGATACAATAAGAGACACAGTGATAATGGGTCTTCTTGGAACAATTTTCAAAGAATGTTCTTGAGTGCGGTTGTAGAAAATTTTTTGTAGATCAAACAGTGACTATCTTTCTATCCAAGAAACTTGGAAGATGGATACATGGATTTGAGAATGGAGCATCAAAAGTAAAGATCCATTTGGAGAGAGTGCCCTTTTCAGATATTGTTCTAATGTCATGATAGTCTTCTCTCCACCAACCGGCAGTGAAAAACATATCATCCCATGGGTTGTCTGTTTTCATATCTACATGGAAATGGCATGGAGGAAATATTTAAATGTTCACACCATTATTGCTACTCTTAATGCACAACATAACCGAAATAGAGGGATTACAGTGCGGCTGAAGGTCAAGCTTGTGAGGTTTCAAATCTGGAGTGCATGGGCTATGATGCATTATGTATTCCTTTTCCATTATTCCAGCATTAACAAATGATCCTGCTGCTGAGACATTTCTTGAAGCGAAATTGGTGTAAGTCCGAAACCAGGAATGAGGAATGTAATTATTTGCCTCTAGAACGTCGACTCCTTGTAGATGATCGTGGCCATATAAAGGCAAGTAAATGCTCTGTGGGAAATTGACCTGATATTTCTTCAAGTACCTTGCCAAATCTGGGAGAGTTCGGTCACATATATCATAATAGTCATGGCCAACGATGTTCATCATATCATCTATTCTCTTGCTGGATAACTCATCAGCTGATACGATTCTTCTGGGAGCCATTGAATCTGCACAAGGATCAAACTGTTAACTTCTATGTATGTTTTTTTTATGAAATACTTGTGAAGAAAAAATGGATAAGGAATTAAGGTGAGCAAGTGTGGTCGTGCAAGTGTGGTCACACAAGTTTGGTCGTGCAAGACTATCGCGCAAGTCAGAATCTTACAGGAGAAGTGCGACACAAACAAAATTGAGTGACCAAAGAAGATGCAGAAACTTGCATGAAGAGAGGTCAAAAACTCAGAAGGTGGGATGAGAAGCGCGAAGTAACACCCATATATATACTCAATCCGGCGACCCTGCGTGCCATAACATGTACGCCAGAACCTAAGTTCCTACCACCTGTGCGCCGCCGAACTCTTGTTTCTCGTTTTCCTTAGAGTCAAATCCTCTTTCTTTTTTTAGATCCAACTATAATGGGGGACTTTTGTTAACACTACTTTCCATCACAGAGTCTAACGAATGGAAAAGGTGAATACCTTAAGCACAATAAGAGTAATCCTTTTAAGAACATCAAAATTTGATAAAGGCATGAACAAGGAACCGTTTAATAAGAGGTCATTCAAGTTTCCTTCTGGTCGCGCAATTCACTTGTGCGCCACATATGGGTTGCGCAATTCACTTGCGCACCCTATTATTTTTTCTCCCAAGGTGCCCAGTGGCCTATAAATAGCCCCTGTGGGTCCCCCATTTCGAGGACGAATTTTCCAAAACTCAGATTCAAGCTCTGGTCGCCAAAGAGTTTTTCTAACATCTTCCGAACACTTACAAGGTAATTCTTTACCTATAATGGAAGATCTAAAGAGTAATAATAAGTCCTAAGTGTTAGAATTCATCAAAACTTGTGTGCCTAAGTGTCCACCCCTTAGGGGAAATGAAGACACTTGCACGCCGCCTTTCCCTCTCAAGGAAAATTGTGTGCCACTCTTCTAGAGGACTCTAGGGATGATACTAAGGGATTGAGTTCAAAATCACCAAAGTACTACCCTATGGATTCTCTATCACCCAAGGTGAATCATGTCGTGAAATTATACTTGCACTACTAGGACTTGCGCACCAGAACAATTCTTGTGCGCCTCCTTCCTAGTCCCCTCCATTCCTCAAATCCACCTCTCCTCTTCAAGACATAACCTTCAAAACCCTCTTCAAAGCCATTTATGGCATGGTTCCTTTGTTGGATTCCTTGTATGAAAGGAATTCTGTGAGATCCTCTCTTAAAACCTTGTGGCATAAAAGTTTTACGTCACTATGGTTAGAGTTTCCTATATAACCTCATCCTTTAAGATGAGAAGATTCTTAACCTGGGACACCTTCTTAGGATTAAGCCCCAGTCATAATCCCTTTTACCTAGGCCTCCTTCTCAGGAGTAAGGCCCAGTCATAAAACTTTTAACATGGGCATCCTTCTCAGGAGTAATCCCCAGTCATAAACCCTTTAACCTAGGCCTCCTTCTCAGGAGTATGCCCTAGTCATAAACCCTTTAACCTGGGCCTCCTTCTCTAGAGTACGACCCAGTCATAATCCTTTTGATTTGGGTTTCCTTCTTAGTAATAAAACTCAATAATAAGTCCCTCTTAATTTGGGATTCCTTTTCAGGAGTAAGTCCCGAGTTAAAATTCCAAATCTCCATAAAGTACAAATACCTTTATGGACCATGCTTCTTGGGCTTATTTCCTAAGTCTTGGTCTTCATTTAACTTGGTAGTCATACATACGTAAGCTCCACATCATTTCTCATGACTGCATCTTTCAGGGCACCATCATCAAGTTTATTGATACCTCTTGTTTCTCACATCGAGCATGACTCATGTGAGCATAGAGTGTGAAAGTAATCATGAAATCTCTTTTTGGTCCATTAACCATGCATAAACCCCATATTTATTTACACGAACTACATGGACTTTGATCTCTACCTTAAAAGTAGAGTACGTAGGAAGCCTTTATAAGGTTCAAGCCCATATTTCAATTAATTCTTTTCAAGTCACATATGAAATTAAACTATATCCTTCTTATCGAACTATGTGGGTTCTGATTCCTTTTTTAAACAAGGATATGTAGGTAGCCAATATGTAGGTACGATCCCAATTCTGAAATAATCCCTATCTTTCTGAATGACAATAAACTTTATGTGCCCCCAATGAGTGGCTTTAAAACCTGTATGGTCATTATAATGACCAAGATATTTCTATATAATGTATTAGAGGATACCATAGACTAAGGATCTCTAATGCATACAGATGATTCTCCATCGATGAAGAACCTAAAATACATATAAAAGATTCTCTAAATCTTATACATATTAATCATTGATTTCCAAATCTAAAGGAAAAATCATTTTCATACTTGTTGAATTAATTTGGATTCTTGAACATAACTTAAATCTATGAGAGAGTCCCAGAATAGGAAATAATTCCCCCCAAAAGGTGTGATGAGCCTGACCTCCCATCCTCTCGTCAAATGCAAATTCTTAAGCCTTATCAGTCCACAACTAATGAGAACCTAACTTTGGAAATTAGTTCCAAATGGATATAGAATCATTGGATGTTTCCGGTTCTACGAATAAAACTGTTAGAAACTGATTGGAAATGTTTGAACCTTAAACAAACAAGGTCATCCCCATTTCTAGAAGAAACATCGATATAAAAGTACTACTGTGGCAGAGTACTCATTGAGGTTTACTGATCTCTTACATTACATCTTTGATATGGTGTGGGACCATTTCATTAGATCTTAGACCTTTGATCAGAGTTTTCACTAAGATGTTAAGAATTTAGTAGTGTCTCATTGAAATTCCACTTATGATGGGGTTCTTGAGTGAACCTAGTTGGTGGAGAGATTTCTAGTAGAGTAGACACTGGAAATGAGATATAGTAGTGGGTACCCAGTTGCTGAGACCTTAGTAGTAGGTAGTTTATTATTTTCCAAATGATCCAATTTTGATAGATGATTTAGAAAGCGATCTCGGGACTCAAGGCTAGTGGTTCAGGGATCTCAAAGTGTCTAGAATAAGCCGAGGTACATGAGGTGTTTCTCTTGAAATGGTCAGTGTATCTTGTATGATATTTTCCAACACTTAATATAACTGATAAAGATAAGGTCGATGGGCTACCGAGATAGATACATAGGAAAGAGGAGGCTTGTCTGCCGGGAGATAGACATGGTATAGGGGATGTCATGTCAGAAGGAGGTGCTCAGTGGTTTGACCTATTACCAACACCACCCCCAGGAGGTCTATGCCATGCTCATGGAGTTGGTGGATATGGACGAGGGAAACTATAGGATCTGGAGGCCTAAGACCCCAAGGCTATAGAGTTGGTGTGGGGTAAAATATGTGTCTTTTATACTTTAAATAATGTATTGATAGCAATATGTACTAGAAATTTCATCCTTCCCACTACTCTTGTTCGATACTTAAGGATTCTTATTTAGCCATTATCCCAACCCTTGTAGTTGGAAACTCTTATAGGTAGGGCCTCAATGATTTCACACATGATCCAATACTATGATATGACATTTGGAGGGGAGAGTTTTTTATGGGATCTCTTTGTTGCAATGCTAAGGACTCACAGTGTCATATTAGGTAAGGAATGACTATCCATAGTCCATGGCCATTGAAATAATTTTACAAAGAGGATGTTATGTGACCATAGTGACGGAACAAGGATTTCCTTCAGGATGAATGGAGGCCTTGGCAAAACAGGATGCCGTTCAAAATATGCTAGTGTAGTTAATTAATCACTAGTTGGATAACATGACACCTGGAGTAGTGGATTCTTTTGGATATCTATTTTCTGTATTGGTGGTGGAGTATGAGGACTTTTTTCTTTAGGATATACCATGTTTACCCCCCACACCTCACTTAGAAATGTAATTCCACATCGAATTGATTCCTAGGACAACATTGATATCTACATCATCATATCATATGGATACTACAGAACTTAGAGATCTGAGGATGTAATTAGAGGAATTATAAGAGAAGGGATTTTTGAGAACCAGCATTCCCCCCTGGGAATACCTAGTATTGTTTTCCATTACGTCGGATGATTTCTTGAGGTTATTTGTAGATTATCAGATCTTGAATTAAGTGATTGGAAATAATAAGTATCCACTATTTAGGATGAATAACCTCTTTGATTAGTTGAGAGGGGTGTGATGGTTCTTAATGATTTACCTCATGTTAGACTATCACCAATTGTGAGTAAAAGATGAGGACATACAGAACACATCCTTTAAATTTCATTACAGTCACTATGAGTACTTGTTGATGTTATTCTACATAACGAACTCCCCAGTAGTGTTCATCGAACAAATGAACTGGAACATTTAAACTTTATTATAGTGATTGTTTATCTGCATCATCAACAACATCCTATTATATTTGGAATCCAAAAAGAAACACACGATAAACTTTTGGATGGTCCTGAGCATGATTTACAAGAACCTTCTTTACGTGAGGCTCTAAAATTTCAATTTTGGATTTGAGTTGTCAATTTTCTGGGACATGTAATCTTAGAGGATGGAGTGGTAGTGGATCCAACAAATTTTGTGATGGTGCTTTCTTGGAAGCCACCAAGAGTGTTAACATGGTACAAAGTTTCCTTCAGTTGTTAGGGTACTATTAGAGGTTTGTAAACCAATCCTCTAGACTGTAAACACCTTTGAAAGCCTAAATTCAGAAGGGGGAAACCTTTTATGTGGAAAACCTGTTTTTAGTAGTTCTTTTATGAGCTAAGATAGAGGTTGATGAGTTCTCCCCTCATGATATTTCTAGAGGAGGTTGTCGAATATGTATTTTATTTTTGGTGCGTTAGGGACCAGACATGGTTGTGTGTCATTATAGAGACAATTGTTTACTACATATGGTTTATTCTATTTGAGACTGCATGAGAAGAACTACATGAACCATGATCTTGAGTTAGTAGTGGTAGTTTTCATTTTGATGATGTCAAAACACTACATGGTGTCCAAGCAGTTTATCATTTATTCTGACCACAATAGTTTCAGGTATATATTCTCTTTTAAAGTTCTTAGCATGAGATATATATGATGGATAGAGTTTCTTTAAGACTATGAATTCTTTATTTCCAATACTACATGTAAGGGGAAGGTGTTGGAATATTCTCCTGGTAGGAGATCGTGTTCTAAATTGTTGGTAGAGGTGTCAGAGCAGCTGGCCTTATTGGAATTTCCCTTTATGGACAAGGAAAATGCTTCATACCTCCAGTCAATGGTTTTCATCCCAATAATTTTACATCATGTCAGGGATTCTCAGTGTGGATATACTGATTGTGCAACCTTTCATATGCCAATACCCATTAAATGTGCTCCATATTGATATTCTGAAGGGGGGGGGGATTATCCATTTTAGAGGATGATCGACAGTACTTATGATGATGCAGGTGAGGTGTTGTGTGATTTTCATGCATCTAATCCTAAGGTATGTCCGGATGTGGAAAATATGTACTAGGACCTTCAACATCTATTTTAGTTGCCATATATGAAGAACAGAGTTGTAGATTTTGTCTCTTGATACCTTAAATGTTAGAAGGTGAAGGTTGAGCACCATGTCCCAACAGGTTCAGTCGAACCCTTTGAGGTTCCATAGTGGAAGTGGGATGAGATATCAAAGGAAATAATGGTTGGATTACAACATATTCCATGGGGAAAAGATTCCATCTATATGATTATATGCGGACTAAACATGTTGTCCCACTTCCTATCTATTCAATAGAATATTTCAGAGGGAAACATGAGACATATCTATGAATAGGAGATAGTTTGAATTGATGTATTTCAATCAATGATCATTTCTGACCATGATGATCACTTCACATGTCTATTATGGATAGGATTTCATAAGGATTTTGGAAATAAATTATTCTTGGGCATGGATTTTCTACCCCTTACTAATGGCTACACAGAGAGAACAAGCCTGGTATTGGGGTACATGCTTCAGACTTGAATTTTAGACTCTAGCCAAACATTGGAGGGTCACCTATCCTTGGTGGAGTTATCATACAACATCAACTATCATTACACTATCAGTATGACAACTTTTGATGCATTTTTATTGCCGACCATCTAGGTCAACACTTTTTTGGGATGATCCCAACGAGTAAGCACTAATGGGCTTGATGTTGGTGTGAGCTACTACAATGAAGGTTCCGGTCATCCAGGAGTGGATGAGGAATGTACGAATCCATTAATCAGAACAAACAAAAAAGACCTATATAGTTCTAGGAGGGAGACCACGTTTTCTTGAGAGTATCACCATACCATGGATTGAGGAAATTTGGTTTTGGAGGAATGTTATATTTGAGATTCATTGGTCCCTTCTCGATACTATGTAGAGTTAGAGAGGTGGCGCACCACTTATCTATATCATTGTAGTTAGACCAAGAACATGACATCTTCCATGTGTTTCAGCTGAGGAGGTACGTGCATATCCCATCACACATTATTTAATGGGGATAGATTGATATCGAGAATGGGGCTACCATTGTAGTGTATCTGGTGGAGATCAAGGATCTGTAGGAAAGGATCCTTCATAGGCATTTGATTTCCCTTGCCCTTGTCCTATGGAAACATGAGAATCTTCAAGAGAGAACCTGTGAGTGAGACAACCATATGAAAGCCCAGTACCGTCTTCTTTTTTAGAAGTTTTTTATATTTTGGGATGAAAATCCATAAGGTCGGGATAATGTAATGATTTAAATTTCCCATGTATTATTTTTGGTAATTATTTTTATTAATTTTGAGACCTGGAGCTAAGAAAACGTATGATTCTAAGTCTCATTGTGCACAAAATATTGTTTTTTGAAATATATTAAATATTACCCACACAAAAGTTTCCTAAAAAATTCGAATAAATTTTGAACGGAGTCTCAGATCAGAAATACAAGGGCACTGTTGATTTCATAATGCGAGTTTTACACTAGGTGCAACTAAACCTTGGTCGGGGAGGGTAATTTTTATAAAAGTATTTTCAAGAGTACATAATTGAAATAAATTAAATATTTTTTTGAGGTAGTGAACTATTTTATTTTTTATGTATATGGATATAGAGATTCCTTAGGTTTTTCCACTCAAACCTAGAAGATTTTAGACAAAACAATATAGTGATTTTCTTGGTTGGAGATGACTGATCAAAATTAGATCATGCATCATCAAACCAATGGAGAAATTGGATCTTGTCAACAAGAGAAACACTACATTCTTTTATAAACAATCAATCTAAACTCTAGGTGGTAAATTGATTTTTATTTCTTCATAGTTCTTTATTTTTATTATGAACATGAAACAAATAACCAACAGATTGATCCATGGATCTTGTTTATGACATGATGGTTTTATTATGATTATGTTATTAGGACAATAATTTTTACTTTATGATTTTTCATTAACAATATCATAGAAAATAATACATTTCGAAATGAACATATATTATGGTATGTTCCTCTGACATGTTCACTTGTTTTTCTCCATAAATTCATTATTCATCACAGGTGTTCTTCGTTTGGATCGGGGTTCGACATATCCTGATGAATCAATCATTTTGAAAATGTTTCTTAGTAAAAAATTCTATAAAGTAGATCTGGGATCAACATGACCGGACATAGGTGTGACGGTTGTAGCAACATATGATTGGATGATGCATATAACTGATTTCAGGGTCAACAACATGTAATGAAGCAAGATGATTAAATCCTTTTTTAGAGTGGATAAAAGTCCCAAAATGTGATATTTGGGGATTATGTGACCCAATGAAAAATCATCTATGATTTTTAGATGAATCTATCATAGGATCGGGGGATAGAGAAAAAACCTAGTGGCACAGAAGTAGATCTTGATTTCTACAAAAATCTAACTTACAAGATGTTTCAATCAGATAGAAATGTTGTGTGGGGCCCCAAGATGTGACGCTAGGGTTATTCCAAAGTTAAGTATCACACTCCTTGTGAAACCTTTCAATGTGACATTGCAAGTACTTTAGTAAGTACACTGTCGTAGGTAAAAGTACATGGACAGATGGAACACTGTGTACTTGTGCACAAACACAACATGGTGTACACATGCCTATACATGGACACGACCATGGTACATAGAGATATCCAGGTGACATGGGTATGATAACATGTGTCTCTAAACACTGTGTACTCCTTATACACATAGTTTATTTGAGGACTACATGTCGTGTGATGCTCTTACATTAGGGTAGGAAAGGGATAACTGGACACATCATGTACCCATGGTACATGTCATGTACTCCCTTCAAGAGTGCTTGTGGATATTTTTTCTTGCATATTTCACTAGTATATGTTTACTACTATCCATTGGTCCTTTTCTTTGAGGGTGAAGTGATACATTACAACCATATCACAAGATTGTGATCCCTTATAGAGGTCGAGTCCTAGATAGAGTTATGGTGTACCTCAGAAAGTCTAAAGTGTGATCCTCTATCACCTATGTTTTCTAGGTGGGTTTGTGGAATTACTATGAGGTCCCTGATCAGGGTGATGATCCTCTCTCTAGTATTCCATGATATTAGTTTTTTGGAAACAATGGTATATGATCCCCTACGTAGCATGTTGATCCAAATTGGGGTTTTGGTGTCCCCTAACGGTTCAAGGTGGGACCACCTATCTTTGTATCAGAGTGTTCTAAGACCCATGAGCTTTAATTTAGTGGGGTATAATGAGTTAGACCTATTCATCATGTTTCTTTAATGATTTCATGGCTCGTGTAGTGGGTTCTCGTAGAACTATTGTTTCTTCAAACAGAATCTTGTGGGTGATAGTGGTTATGACCACATGGTGGTGTGGTGTCTTTCCTGAGTATATTTGGGTGTTTCTATTATAAATTGTTTTTTACATATTTTATTTAGATTATTATACTTGGGGACTCATGTTTAGTGTTTTTGGGGTGCCCTACTTGGTATTTTTATACTCACCCATGCATGGGATTTGGCTGCAGGTGTCATGTCTTATGCAGAAGATAACCTTTTTGATGGTGCCATGGAATGATGGTGAGTCGGTGGAGTGTCGCTGGAGCTTTATAGAACGAGGTGTTTTACCATGATATTTCATTTGAAATATTCCTCTCTCTTGGATAATGTTAAAATATTTACATTTTTTGGTTTGGATTATACTTTTCCCCTTATTACATTTCAGTACTTTTGTTCTCACATTCTGTTATGGATTCTAAGATGTATGCATGAATTTTTTCAGTCGGTTTACATTTCGACATTCTGTGATCATGGAGATGTGTGTGTGTGTATAGGTACATAAGGTAAATAAATCCCATTTGAGGGATATGCCTACACGGCGCTACTCACCCGCCCTTGTCCAATTGGTGGCAGGATTTGGGTAGTCTTGGGTTGGACCTCAGTGGATTGGGTCCTGAAAATGGTGTCTAGGTAATTTAGGTAAATCCATTAAGGTATTGAGGTATACATTGAGAAATATGATTGGATATTTAATTTATAAAAAGACATAGATAGTATATAAAGATCGAATCTAGTCAACTACTACTTAATTTAGTTTGATTTTTTTAATCTAGATTTATTTGGATTTCTAATCACCAATGTAGATTTTCTAAAATAATATTTATTTTCTATATTTTAACTTGTTTTAACAAATTTCAGTCCCCGGTTTTAGTTTCAACACAAACAATCAACAAAAAAATTTAAGAAATTTTAATTTTGAAAGCTTATCTTATAGCCTCCTCATGATACAAACCCATTCATACCACAATATTGCATTTTTAAGGGAAAATTATTGACTAGGGTAATGAAACAAAAAACCTATTGTCAATTTAGCACTATTGTTATGGAGGTTTCCGATGTTATTTTTAGTTTGTTCTGTTTTTGGTCACTTACCACTAATATGAAGTCTTTTAAAAATGGATTTTGATTGTGAATACTCTGAATCTTGGAATTATTATCAACAATATGAGGAGTCTATTCATAAATAATTCCTGAAATTTCAGTTGCAAAAAAATGATATTTTGTTTTGACCCAGAGTATCAATGATTCAAGAATTAAAAAAACATTTGGAAATTCTTTCCAATTATATAAAATGATTCAAAATTGAAAATCCTAATAAGATGTTGAAGGGATGGAAAATATTTCCCCACTCACTATTGAAATTCAAGATCCTTTAATGGGTGAATTTAAAAATTATTCAGAATCTCCCTTTTCAAATTTAACAAAAGAAATTATAACTAATTCACCAATTGACGTGTCATTAGGAAATCAAATTTCATTGGAAAAAAATATACTAGAATTGTTACAAATGAAATTTCATGTGGAACCCAAATATTTGAAATTGAAAATTCATAACCTTTTTATAAAGATTTTTCGAATGAGGAAGAAAAACATGATTTATTCACTTTTGAAACGATTGTGGAGGAACCTGAACTACTACAAACTTTTAATAAAACTATAATCCATTCCCATACAGACTTGGAACCAGAAATTCTACAGTGATATGTCTCAATTATTGATCCATTTTTTCCATATGATTTTGATAATAACATATTAACTATTTCTCTCTAGGGATATTCAGTGCATATTTCCAGGAAGGTTCAGCTATCAAGCATGCTCAGCCCTAAAATTTATTAATGAAAATAAAATGCAGAAATACAAAAAACAATAATGAGGCACATATAGTACCACCAGACTTAGAAAGTGACAAAACAAATACACCCTATAAGAATGAGGCCCAAAGACCCACAATATAAATCCAAACCACATCAAAATAGAATAAAATCAAAAGGATTTAAGTCAAATCCATTAATGGGCCAACTTAAATCCAAATTGAAAAATTGGTACTGCACATCCAGCTCACTGAGCCAGCTTAAGAGAACATTCTCCCTATAGTGAAGTCACCGCCCTATTATTGAGTTCATCGCATCCCTCTTTTTGATGTCCTTTCCGGACTACATCCACACTCCCCTTCCAAATCAAGGACACCACTGGACGTTGTGGTCATTTGGTACCATCTTTCGCCCCGCAATACGCACCACTAATCCATTCCATACTCTTGAATCCCAATTTTTTCATTCTCCATATCTCAAACCAGTGTCCCTCGGTGCTGAAAAGAATGTTGGGCGCCTTCCTGGTTGGCGCACTGGGTAACGCCTCCTCAAAGGGTGCCCATGCATTTTCTTCTTTTAATGTGGTGTTTTTAATGCGGGCCAAGACCATGTGAATTAATTCACGTGGTGACACTCTTTTGACACGGCGACATTATTTGACGCCAATTCTTTTCCTATATAAGGAGGCAGAGTCAAGGCATTTCAACATCACCGGCAGCAACAACACCGAGAGAAAATCTCATTTGGTGATCATCTTTCTTCGATGATCACCTTTCTTTCTCTCCACCTTTTGATCAACACTTTCATTCATGAGTATTACTTTTGAGATCCCTTTCATTTTGGGGAGTCTCTACCGTGTACTTCTTGATTTTAGTGGATCCCTATTTCTGGACTAGGTCCAATGGTTTTTCGATTTCGTGTTTTCCACATAAAAATTTCTGGTGTCAAATTTATTTTCTGAACATTTAGTTTTGTCGCTGCGCATCCGCTTCTATTTGGGCAGAAAGATTCAATTTCCTCTACACATTATCTTTTTTTTGCGCATTCGTTGCTTTCCCGTCTTTCCCAACATCTAGTAATAGAGGTTTGGTTCTTTTTCATTTCATATTTAGTATGGAGGCCAACTACAATCAGATGATTTGGTTAAATGGTACCAACTGCCATATGTGGCGACTTAAAATGAAGGATCTGCTTTTTGTCAAGCAAATTCATCTTCTAGTGTTTAGTACCCAGAAGCCAGAGATGATGTCAGATGAAGAATGGGCGTTCGAGCATGATATGGTTTGAATCTTCATTCTCCAATGGGTCGAATACCATGTGATGAACCACATTGTCAACATCTCTCATGCCAGAACTTTGTGGGAGAACCTTGAGAAGACCTATGCTTCGAAGATGGGAAATAATAAACTATTTCTTCTCAAGAAAATGATGAAATTGAGGTACAGAGAAGGTAAGTCTATTTATGATTATTTAAGTGAATATCAAGGATGTTTTGATCAATTTTCTGGCATGAGTATCAATTTTGAGGATGAGGTTTTAACTCTTTTTCTGCTAAACAATTTACCCGATTCATGGGAAAATTTATGTGTTACTCTAACCGGTTCTGCTCCAAATGGTGTTGTGACATTTAGTTTTGTCAAGTTTGCTATTTTAAATGAAGAGGTCAGGAGACACACTCAGGAGAAATCTTCTTCCAAGATTTTTTTCACAGAGAACAGGGGGAGAAGCCATGACCGGGGGCAGAGTAGTCGAGATTAGAGGAGAGGCAGAAGCAAATCTAGACCGTAGCATAGAGATTTTGAATGTCATCATTGTGGTAAGTAGGGGAATGTTAAAAAGTTTTGTTATCATCAGAAAAGAGAGAACAGAATGTAGGAAAATAAACATAAGGAAAATGGCGATGGAGATGATCATGTTGTCGCCGCTACAGGGGGTGATCTTGTTATAGTTTATGACTCCATTAACATTTCTTCTGATGATTCTTACTAGGTTGTTGAAAGTGGTGCATTTTTTCACGTGACATAGAAGAAGTATTTATTTACATCTTACAACCCAGGTAATTTTGGGATTTTTTAGATGGGAAATAATGGTCATACTGACATTGTAGGCATCGGGACTATTTGTTTAAAGACCAGTATAAGAAGTAAGAAGATTTTGAAGAATGTCGAACATGCACCCGAGGTTCGTTTGAATTTTATCTCTACCAGAGTTCTTGATGATGAAGGGTTTATCAGCACTTTTTGTGATTTCTAATGGAATCATTCCAAGGGATCTTTGATTGTGGCTCAAGGGAAGAAGCAATCAGGTTTGTACGGGACTAGAGCTTCTATTTCTTGTGATACTGCTTGTGTTGTTGAGTGCAATGTTTCGTCCAAGTTGTGGCATAAGAGGCTCAGTCACATAAGTGCGAAAGGTCTTGGTTGTTTGGCCAATAGAAATCTTCTTCCAGATTTGAAGAGTGTCAAATTGGCCACATGTGATCATTGCATGGTTGGGAAACAGAGCATAGTGAGTTTCAGCAGTCATCCTCTACACAGGAAGTCACAGGTACTTGAATTGGTACATTATGATGTTTGTGATACTTTCAAATCAAAGACCTTTAGTGGCGGTCTTTATTTTGTTACATTTAATGATGACTACTCATGAAATCTCTGGGTTTATGTCTTGAAATCCAAAAGTCAAGTGCCTAGTGTTTTTAATCAATTTCATGTTTCTACTGAGAGAGAATCAGAAAATATATTGAAATGTATTCGCACTGAAAATGGAGGAGAGTATTGTGATCCTTTTCATCAGTATTATAGGCAGGAAGGTATTTGACATCAGAAGACGCCGCCCAAGACACCTCAGCTGAATGGTGTATCTGAGAGGATGAACATGACTTTACTGGAAAGAATTCGTTGTTTTCTTTCAGAAGAAAAGTTTATTGGACACTTTTGGGGTGAGGGTTTACTTACTTCTACTTATATTATCAATTTATCACCTGTGGTTTCTTTTCAGACAGACATTTCTGAAAAATTTTGGTATGGAAAAGAGATCAGGTATGATCACTTGCGTGTTTTTGGTTGCAAGGCTTTTGTTCATGTGCCTAGAGATGAGAGATCCAAGCTAGATGGTAAGTCACGCCAGTGTATTTTTATTGGCTATAGACACGATGAGTTTGGGTACAGGTTCTATGATCCTGTTTTGAAGAAACTTGTCTGAAGCCACGATGTAGTGTTTAAAGGGGATCAGACTATTGCAGACATTGATAAGGGAGAAAAAGATGCTTCTCCAACTTTTGATGGTTTTGTCAGTCTTGAGCCAGGTTCTGATTCACATTTACCTCATATTGTTGATTATGATGATCATGTTGATGTACAAAATGATGCTCAAGGTTAACAGGTTAGAGTTGAAGTTTCTGATGCACCTTTTTCTTCTGATGATCTGGTTCCAGGGGTTATTAATGAACCCGCAGTTCCACTCCGGAGGTCATCTCGGCATCGCACCGTTTCTACTCGATATTCACCTGATGAGTATTTGATCCTCGCTGAAGGGGGACAACCATAATCGTTTTATGAGGCAATGGAGAGTGAAAATAAAGACAGATGGGTTGCGGAAATGGATGATGAGATGACATCATTGCATGAAAACTACACTTTTGAGCTGGTGAAGTTACCGATAGGGAAGAGAGCCTTGAAAAATCGGTGGATTTAACAGATTAAGAATGAAGAATCCAGTCCTGTTCCATGATACAAGGAATGGTTAGTTGTCAAAGGATTCTGTTAGAAGAAAGGTATTGATTTTGATGAGATTTTCTCACATGTTGTCAAAATGTATTCCATTCAGGTTGTTCTTGGTTTGGCTTCCAGTTTAGATCTATAGATTGAGAAGACGGATGTGAAGACAACTTTCCTTCATGGAGATTTAGAGGAGGAGATTTATATAGAGCAACCGGAGGGTTTTGATTAAACAGGTATTGAAAATCACATCTGCAGGTTGAATAAGAGTTTGTACGGTTTAAAGAAAGCTCTGAGGCAGAGGTATAAGAAGTTTTAATCTGTCATTTCTCATCAGGGTTTCAGGAAGACATCTTATGATCATTTTTTTTGTTCAGAGATTTACTGATACTGATTTTATTATACTGTTGCTTTATGTTGATGATATGATCATTGTTGGCCATGATATTCCTAGAATTGACAGATTGAAGAAGGATCATTGTCAGTCTTTTATGATGAAAGACTTGGGGCTAGCACGACAGATTCTTGGCATGACGATCTCCCGTGACAGAAAGGCCAAGAAGTTGTGGTTATCTATGAAGATATACATTGAGAAGGTTCTTAAAAGATTTTCTATGGATAGAGCGAATGTGGTTAGTACTCCTCTTGCTTTACATTTTAAACTCAGTACCAGTTAGTCACCTTCTACTGATGAAGAGAGATAGGAGATGCAGGACATACCGTATTCATCTATCATTGGCTATTTGATGTATGAAATGATATGTACTAGACCTGATATAGCTCATGTAGTTGGTGTGGTTAGTCGTTTTCTATCAAATCCAGGTAGAGAGAATTGGAGATCAGTGAAGTAAATTTTTCATTATCTTCATGGTACTTCTGATCTGATATTGTGTTTTGGAAAAGGGGAAGCTATGCTTTGTAGCTTTACAGATTCAGATATTGCAGAAGATATCGATTCGAGGAAGTCTACTTCAGGACATTTGATAACTTTTGCAGGGGGAGCTGTATCTTGGCAGTTTAGATTGCATAGATGTGTTTCTTTATCTACCATAGAGTCAGAGTTTATTACAGCTACTGAGGCGTGCAAATAATTGTTGTGGATGAAAACCTTTATTTTAGATCTCAATTTAAATCAGGACAGGTATGTTTTATTTTGTGATAGTCAGAGTTCTATTTGTTTGGGAAAGAATTCCACATTTCATGGAATGTCAAAACATATCGATGTTCGATATCATTGGATCTGCATCGTCCTTGATTCGAGATAGTTAGAGTTTGAGAAGATCCACACTAATGACAACGGGTCAGACATGCTGACCAAGAGTTTACCCAAAGGAAAATTCGAGACATGCCCATAGATTGTAGGGTTGGCAGTGATCCTGTTAGGGACAATAGGGGCCTATATACCCTAAGAGGGGGGGGGGGGGGGTGAATCAGGGTATGGATATACTTTTTCAAAGTTCTTCCTACCCCACTGGTTCTTGACCTCTTTATTACAAGGGTCACTTTTTTTGCTCTTGTGTTTAAACTATGATCACTTCTTTACTTCTTTATCTAATGATGATGCTTTGAATGTAATGCATGGAACCAAACAGATAGACACAGAGATTTTTACTTGGTTCACCCTCAATGGGATACGTCCAAGGAGCATACGCCGACAAGTTTCCGGTCGTACCAAATTCCACTATTCTTCACTAGATGTGGATACAAAGTTCGGGCTAGATCACTTCTATGCCCAGGCTCACTGCCTTTACAAGTTTAGGGTCAGCTCACTGCTTTCCCAAGGGTCAGTCCCTATTTCTCTCTCTCTGGCTCACTGTCGGTGGAGAGGATCACCTACTTCTTCTTCCTAAGCTCACTGCTCTTGGAAGGAATCCACTCACAGTTTATAGACCTGTAGGTCTCTTCATTTGCATGAATGAATGCATCTTCTCCTGTATGTAGATGCTATGTTGAAGTTCAAATTTCATCTGTAGATGAATATCTCTTTGCACCGAATGTATCGGGCAATCTTCCAGCTTCCACGCAGCCTGAAAAACACTGCAGGAACAAAACCTTACTTGGCGCGCAAGTCAAACTCAGCGCGCGAGTATCAGCGCGCAAGTCACAAAGGGCGTGCAAGTCCTCCTCAGACACTTACGCGACTCAAACTTCCTCAACTCCAAACTTGCGCGATTCTCTTCCTTTTACGCCCAAACCAATATTGGCGCGCAACTTCTAACACCGGTGCACAACTTCAACCTCTGGCGCGCAAGTCCCACCTGCACGACCACACGCACCACTTGCGCGACCACCACTCCTGCGCGATGGGAGCTCTAATTTCTCAAAGAGTTGAACTTCGGTGGAAAATGAAGAGAGGTGGCCCAGTATTTATAGGCAAATTGACCACCCTGCGCGTCGGCGCGCAAGTCACCTGCGCGACCCAGTCTTGGCGCACAAGTCTTCTCTCCTTTTAGACACTTGCGCGACCAACTCCCAAACTTGTGCGAACCTATTTCCTTAGCCATACTTTGATATTCTGATCTTTAAAAACATATGGCGCGCTAGTCTCCAGTACACCAAGTTCACGACGCGCAAGTCCCTTTGCCAAAAACACTTTTCTTCATTTGCCGATTTTCAGGCCCAAAAATTTGGCAAACACTGGAAAACGGCGCCACCTTATATCCGTTCTTTTGTACCGCATCCAGATCATCCATTCCTTTTATCGACGTTCTTGAAACAAACATGGATCATTGACCTCAGCTCTTAAACTTGACATTCCACCATGAAATCCTCTTTGTCAACAAATTTGTATGTCATAGTTATGCTTTGTCAACAATCACCACGCAGATGTCCACTTTGTCAACAAACACAATCACCTCAAAAATGCTTCAATGATACCTTGAGGGATTTTTTCCCAATAGATCCCCACTTGATTCATAGGGGGAGTTTGTTGGGTGTCTTCCTGGTTGGCGCACCGGGTAACTCCTCCTCAAATGATGCCCACGCGGTTTCTTCTTTTAATGTGGTGTTTTTAATGCGGGCCAAGACTACGTGAATTAATTCAGGCGGTGACACTCTTTTGATGCAGCAACATTATTTGACGCTGATTCATTTTCTATATAAGGAGGCAGAGGCAAGGAATTTCAACATCACCAGCAGCAACAACACCGAGAGCAAATCTCATTTGGTGATCATCTTTCTTCGAAGAACATATTTCTTTCTCTCCAACTTTTGATCCACACTTTTATTCTTGAGTATTACTTCTGAGATCCCTTTCATTTTGGGGAGTCTCTACTGTGTACTTCTTGATTTTAGTGGATCCCTCTTTCTAGACTAGGTCCCATGGTTTTTCCCTTTCGGATTTTCCACGTAAAAATTTCCGGTGTCAAATTTAATTTTTGCACATTTAATTTTGTCACTGCGCATCGGCTTCTATTTGGGGGGAAAAATTCAATTTCTGTTGCGCGTTCAATTTTTTTTGTTCATTCGTCGCTTTCTCATCTTTACCAAAAAAGCATGCCCTCCACACCGATGAAAAGGATATTTACATCTGAGGACGATGCCTGCCTTTCCTGTATGATCGCCGTTAACCAAGTCGTTGATGTGAGGCCCTTCCACCCGTCATTGCAAACAAGTATCATTACCAGCCGATCCCCCAAACATCACACGAGATCTCAGCCATCAGGATCCCATTATCCATGTGACTATCGCCCCATAAACCACACACGTAGGTATTTATGATCGTATCCACCAGATCTAACACCTTCAGCTTCGAAAATAGGGTTAACGAACCCCTATTCGTAGAACTCATTATGCGCCTCCAGCCACATAGTTATCACCCCACTGGAAAATCCCCATCCAGTCAAAAAATGAAAGCCCCAAATGAAGTGGTCCTCTATATGAGATATAGAAGGTCTGATGACAGGTCATCCATAATCGTTACTTTTATTGATGTTAGATGATCAGAAATTTCAAGATGGGTAACCTCACAAACCTTTGGATTAGAGATGATTATATAGAACTTCTTGAATAGGGACATTGAAATCCTAGATCTCCCTTGGATGTTCATACCAAGGATCTTTTCTCTACACATTTTTTTCCATTAATCAAAAAAACTTTTAGGATATCTTTTTTCTCATGTAGGTTTCCGTGTTGCAGTTTCGATGAGGCTATAACAGGTCCATAATTGCTCAATAAAAATCAGGTGAGGTATTTCCTCTCCACTTATTTTTATTATAAATTATATTCTTGATTTTAACATTAAAATTTGAACTACTATGCATGATGATGATATTGTACAATATAAGTGTTACGGGGGGAAGGTTCTAGGTAGATTAGAATTTTGTGTGTTTTATTTTCAATTTTTTTTGTTTCATGTCATATTTTATTTTAAAAAATCCATGAGCATAAAATAATTATACCTTGTGCATTGAAAACTGTTAATGATCAAAATAAAGAACATGATTCATGCAATTTAACTTAAATACTTTATAAAATATGTTTTATTCTGGTTGCAAACTGTACAAATTTTGGAAAATACCTTTGACTTCTGAATGGCATGTCAGGAATGCAACCCTATATTGGAAATCACTTTCCTATAAGGACTAAAAAAGATTTGCTTAAATTTTCTTCACATTACCCCAACTTATTCAGAGAACCAAATCATTATTATTTTAACTAGAACATTCCATTTTAGTCTTTATAATCCTATGATAATTAATGAACCTGTGTTCAAAATTACAGGTAATAATTTTTTGTGATTGAAATTCCGATTTTTAAGAGAATAATTTTCATTCTAGATTTCCCTGTACATATGATATTTGAGATTATTTAGTAGCCATGTATATCTTATTATGTAATAACCCTTTTTTTCTATAAAATAATTTGAAATATTCTTGATCTTATTCCAGAGCAGCGCCTTCAGACGGCATGCGATTTCGAGCCCCGGTGTGGCCATAATTAAATTTTCAGTGCATCCACTCTGGGAATACCAAATAAATAGGACAACTCTTAAACAGTATTTCAGATCCTAAATCTGAGAGTACAGATGAGTCCGAAATGAGGTCTTTACCCTATGAATGACATAAAACATGTCGGTGCGGGATGTTGGGACCCCTCGCCTGTTAACAGAACGTTAAATGGATAATTAAAACAATTAATTGATTCGTTTAATGGGTAACTCATGTATCTCTTAAATTGTAGCTCTGATTGGAAAACTAAAGGCACCTTTGAGTCTGGAACGTGCCTTTTACCCTAGGAGGGGTGTAATTTTCGTGGGCGCGGCCCTTCTGTGGAAAATGTCACCAGTGGCGTTTTTTTAATTTAGAAGCCTCAGTCATTAAATTTTATATCTTTCGAATGAAGGCTCAGATTAAAATTCTGAGACCGTCGTTGAGCTCGGGAGGTGGTGTTTACCCTAGGTGCGGCCTGGATTTAACCGCATCGGGGGTTTTGGATGCGGGTGTTTTCAGGGGTCGAGTTTTTAATTAAAACAGTTTAATTATTTAAACTCTTCTCTCCCTCTCCCCCATCTTTATTTCCACCGCCTGACGAAACCCCCTCACCCTCAACCTCCTCTCCTCTTCCACCACCTCCTCCTCCCTCCCAATCAAGGTGGAAGAGACAACGGTGGGGTGCAGATCTCTCACGAAGATTCGGGCTATACCCAAGAGGTAGGGTTCTTGATTCGTATTTCAATTCATACATCTCTCTTTGAATTGCTTCTTATTCATCTAATCTCTTTTAAATTGTTGAGAGAAGCCCATAATAACATAGCATATGTTATGGTCTTTCCAACGCCTACTTCGGTTTGAAAATCTGAGTCCAGAGGCATTCGCGGTTGTCCGCCAAAGGAAAGTTGGTTTTTGATGTTTTTCAGGCGGTTTTGGGTTCTCTGGCGAGCTGGGATGGTGGTCCGAAGTGGGTTCACAGCGGAAGTGCAGCAACTCAGCTGGAAGGCACGACAGCTCAGCGAGCAAGCGGCGCGGCTTGATCAAGACGGCGGCCGGGTGAGCTGGGGGTGGCGGTGAAGGCAAGGTGGCCGGGGTCAAGCGGTCAGGCGAGCGGGCCACGCTGAGGGTGATGGGGGACAATGGAGGTGACGAGCGCCTACCTGCGGGGGCGCGCACAACGCGGAAGACCGGGGTCAGTGACCCCGGCTGGCAGACAGCGGACCCACACTTTCTGGGTCCCCGCGTGCAAGGAAGACCGGCCTCCAAGCAGGTCTAGTTAGGTGGAAAGTGGTCCGCATGGGGTAACCACGGGCCGCGGCGGCTCAGCTGGCTGAGCCATGGGCCGCCGTCATGGGCCGGTCCAGGGGTGTGGACCGGCCGGACCGGTCTGGTCCACCCCGTTCCCATCTGACGACATTAAAACACCTGTAACTTTTAAACTGCTGGTTGAAATTGCGTGTCGTCTGTGGAAGTGCCTTCTTAGCATCAAGATGATCATTTTGAGATGGTTTTGGGTGTTTTAACACCCGAAATGGGGGCCTCGGTGGTGTGACACGCCTATAAGTGGTTTAGCACTTTTCCTGGGGGTTCTTGTTTTGGACGGCACGGACACATCCGATATCCGAATTGAGCGCCGTCAGTGGCATTGTGACCCAGGTATCAAGATGATTTTTTCCAAGTGGTTTTCGGGCATTGAAGCTGGAGTTGAGGCATGGGCCCCATGACCGTCTTTCGAGCTGCGTGAAGCACTTTACAATTTTCTCATCGGATGTCCATTCGGGGCGTGCAAGCAATAGATTGTGGGTGTTTTTTAGAGGGAATTGCAATGGCGCAATCCGCCCGCTTTAATTCTGCAAAATAGTACGGGCCCCACGAGGGCGGTTTTGGGATTTGGAGGTGATTTCAAGCTTTATCATCGGGTGTCTATTTTGGACAAGTGAATAGTCCATCTTGTATACATTTTTAAGAGGATCACAACAGTGCGATCCATTGGTAGTGCTTTGGGACGGGGATGCGGGTCCCATGAAGCACCGCTCGTGTGCGGTGCGGCAGAATACATATTTTTTCCGGATATTTATTGCACTCGAGTGAATGGTCCTTTTGATGTGTCTTTCCAAGGAGATCGCAATGGTGTGATGCACCCAACGGTTTTCGGGGCTGAGGCTCGGGTCTACGGGATGTCGTTCAGGCGTAAACCGATGTCAGACGACTTTTACGTCGGATATCCTTTGGAGGCGAGTAAGTAGTCTATCTTTCATGTTTTTTCTACGAGTATTACAATGGTACGAACCGTTAGTATGTGAGGAACCTCATTCGAGACCTCATTTAATGTGGAAGCATGAAAGATGTACCGGTGGTGGTTCCGTCCGTGGTGTTTGTAGAGAACCCTTGGAGTGTGATTGCGTGCACTCCCATGTGAGTGAGGTAAATGTTTGAAGAGATGTAGTTGGTCTTGCTTGGGTCGATGAGGTGTCATGTTGGAGTTGTTACGTTTATGCCCTTCGCGTTGACGTTGGGTGCCATGTGCACTATAGCCTTTGGGCCAGAAATGTGGTATACTCTGGGAGTATACAGGAACGCTTGGAGTTACATGTCATTGTTTGTACCTGAGAATGTTTTTGAGCTTGGTTGGAGTTGACATGGGGACACACGTTGTGTGGGCCCCATGTGTGTGACGTGTTCTACTTTGCATGCCCTTGAACACTCGTGACGTAGAGGGCCCCTCTGTTCTCATTTGTTTGACCAGCAGGTTTGAGTATCCCCTAGTTGTATTCTCATTTGTTTGAACAGTAGGGTTAAGTTTCCCCTAGTTCTGTACTCGTTGTTTGAACAGCAGGGTTGCGTGGGTTCCCCCTGGTCATGTTCATGATGGTTTCGACCAGCAGGGTTGAGTGGTTTTCCCTTGGTTCTATTCTCGATGGTTTGGCCGGAAGAGTTGGTTGGTATTCCCTGGTAGAGTTCTTGTGGATTTTGTGTGACCAAAACATTACGCTGGCACCGATCCCTTACCCAAGAGGTTGTTTCCAGCAAGGCTGGCTAGATGGTTTTTTCCAGAAAAGGTGGCAAGTTGTACCATCCAACAGGGGTCGCCAGTGCAGTACCATCTAGAAAGGATGGCTAGTGGGTTACCATCCAGTAGGGATGGCAAGTACGCTACCGTCCAGTAGGGATGGCTAGTACAACATTGTTCACCTAGAAGTACCATCCAGCAGGGATGGACAGAGCGGTTTTGGGTTTACTCCAGCAGGGCTGGGAAGTGGTCCCCGATGCTGGGTTTACCTCCAGCTGGGCTGGGAAGTGGTCCCCAATGACAGTTCTGAGCCTACCCACATTGGAGTACCCTTTTACATGACTGGGCATTGGGACTCGTTGATATCTTTAGTCAGGTCTACCTCTAGTGGATTAAATTTTTACGGGATTGGGCAGTGTAGAACCCGTCGACTTTTTCCTGGTCTCCCTCCAGTGGGAACCCACCGACTTTCGGGGATTACCCTCCAGCAGGGCTGGGCAGGGGGTCGCCTATCGACTTTGAGGATACCTCTCGACTATGGGGCAGTGAAAAGGTATGGTTTGATATTCCCTCCGAACTCTCAAGTAAGAGGGTTGCTTTCCCCACCAAGACGCATCCTTGTGACGCGACCTAAAACCGTGCGGGTGAGTCAGTGCTGCCCAAAGAACATAGTGTCAAGGTGGTTGATTTGAGCCCCTTGACTTGCAGTTCGGGGTAGACGTGCGGGATTCTAGGCATCGATGGTGTTTACTTATGGGACTATTGGCTACTCACTTTATTGGTATGAGCTACGGGATAGAGATCCCCTTACAATATTGTTCGGGTTTCGTGACGTAGAATATAATTATGTTTACCTTGTTCCAGTACCCATTCCTTGGGTTTGGTTACTCTCCTTCCAAGAGAGGTGAAGACACGCGGGGTATGCCACCTAGTTTCCGTGTCTAGCTTCTCGTGGTTGGACGAGTCTACTCTCCTACTATAGGTTGCGAAGAACCGATGAGAAGTTCAACTTTTCAACGCTTTTAGATAATTGTGTTTGGATGAGTCTATTTCCTTCCTCTTATTGGGTTGAGCTATAATCTTTACTGAACTCTCTGTTGTACTCCTTTACTTTTCCCTGTTCGATCTACCGCTCACCTCTTCAGTACCTCCTTTGTTGCTCCCTCGAGCCTTCAGGGCATCCTACTGAGTATTGTTTTATACTCACCCCTTCTTGGGCTTTGCCTGCACTTGGTGTGCCCTTACAGACGACGGATAGGTTGGTCGTGACGTCCGAGGATCTTAGAAATTCGGGAGCTTGGACCGCATGTGGTGGTCGTTGTTGGGTTCCAGGTGTGGGACTCTCCCAGATGTTTTACTTTTTTTTACCTGTTGCAGGGTTGTGGCAATTTTCTGGTTGGGAGTGTATTTTGCCCCTTTTCTTTTCAGTTTACCTTCAGCACTCGCTTTGTACTGTTTAGAGTTCAATGCACATTGTGGTTTATTTATGGTAGTTACTACTTTACATTTCCTTTCACTCTACACTTCTGCATTGAGTGGGATGTATGAGTGTTTGTGTACAGGTACTCAGGAAAATGCCTCCCTGAGTTGTTTAGCTTTTGGCGCTTGTCGCCAGCCCCTGGCCTATGGAGGCAGGCTTGGGGTAGTTGCGGCTCGAGCCTGGGTAGGGTTGGGTCGTGACAAAGTGGTATCAAAGGTGGTTCGTTCCTTGGGACGTTGTTCGAACATCCCTAAAAAAGGAATTGGTTGGGATTTAGGGCAACAGTGTTAACGTGTCTTGAGAGCGGTTCTCAGGCCAGTGAGTCCAGTGATGGTGAGGCGGCTGTCGTATCCATTCACCAGGAGCCTGATAACCCGCTTTTCGACTCGGCATGCTGAGACACTTGTTGCAGGGAAAATTGGTTTGTGCATCACATAGGATTGAGTATTGATTGTCCTTCTTGATTCAGCTCCCCATTGTTGTTATTGTTATATACATATATGTTCATCTGACTATGACACTCCTTGATAACATTCAGGATGTCTCCGTGAAGATAGCTAGCCAGGATACCAGCTTTGGTTCATGACGACAACCATGTGAGCTACAATGCCTCAGTCCAAGACCCATCATGTGAGTCCCTTTGTCCGGGTGGGCCGGTAGCAGCACCCCCACCTGGTGATCAGTAGACAGCTTCAGCAGAGAAGACTGAGCTTCAGCGTAGGTTGAGTGCGCTCCGTGAGTTCCAGCGATAGAGACCACTGAGGTTCAGTGGTGAGCCAGACCCTCAGGCAGTAGAGGTTTGGCTAGAGACAGTGGTTTGCCTTTTCATGCTTGTTCAGACGTCGACAGATCTTATGGTGGTTTTGGCCGCCAACCATTTATGAGGAGTAGCTTGGCATTGGTGGAGTCTGGTGACTATGTTTCTTGACGAGTCGTCACTTTCGTGGGGTGAATTTTAGTTGTTGTTTTGTGAGGAGTTTTCCCCCTACTTCTTATGCTCTGTTCGGATTCAAAAGCTCATACAGTTTCAGCATGGAGGGATGATGGTGGCCGAGTACGCGGCTAGTTTCGCAGACCGTTCACGCTTTTACCCGGATATGGTCCATGATGGAAACATATGAGCATGGAAGTTCGAGCAGGGTCTCTGAAGAGAGATTTGTGCTATCATAGTACCCTTGGGCATTCCCACTTATGTCTGGGTGCTAGAGTAGGAGCTGGTGATAGAAAGCTTCCTGTCATGTTCTACAGTTGGTGTTGGTAGTAAGCACGTCGGAGCTGAGACGTCTGCCACATCTAGCAGGCGTCGGCAAGCAGAACGTCGACGCAGGTGGCTTTCTGACAACCAAACTCAGGGGTGTGGTTGTACACCACAGTGGCGTTGGAGGGCACCAGTGTAGCCTGGAGAGAGTTGGTGCTATGCTTGCGATGGGTGAGGACACCTTGCGCGGGACTGCCCGACCAAGAACGTAGAGAATATCGGGCAGGTAGCAGGTGCACCACTGCAGCAGAGGCAGCACAGTGATCAGAGTAGCGCCCAAAGAGGTGGTGCTAGCAGAGGAGTGGGAGGAGCTGGTATTGGGGGACGACTTTGCGAGGGCTTCCCATCACCACCAGGCGGTCCACATCAGGCTCTCGGAGATGACAATTGGGACCATAGACATCCACAAGCTTTGGATTTCTACGATCCTACAGAGCATGAGGTGATAAGAGGTACGCTCTATAGATCATATACTTTTTACAGTAGAATTGTTAGACTCTGTGCGTGAAGTGCTTCTCTCCCTTCTCCTTGCTTGAGTTGTTACTAGGGTGATGCGGGGCGTCAGTGTAACCCTATGTTGGTGGAATAGAAGCCGTGGAACCTTTCCCTTTAGTCGATGGTGGTGACTCCTTCACCTTTCAAGTGTGTAAGAGAGTCTTGGTCGTGGGACATCGACTGTGAAACCTTGCGTGATTGGATATCCTTGGATGTTTCACCATATGGATATTCTGATGGAGGGAATCACTGGGCTTTGTCCCAGATCCAAATGGTGATTCCAGTCGCGGCGTGCGATGTAGGGGTTCGGTCGGGGAGGTGATCTACCCTCGAGAGCCTTCGGGCCATTTGAGACCGTGCGAAGGGATGGCGAGGTTCCCTACCGCCTTTCCCTAACCCCAAGGTCGGGTGTGGGTGCACATCATCTCCCACATGACTCACTCAAGATGAAGTATGTGTGCTTCTATGCACGTCATTGGCAAGGGATGAACTTGCATGAACAGATTTAATCCTTTGGTCGGTGTGCGGTGAGACAGGACCATGCAAGAGTTCTTCAAGATACAGGAGAGCCAGGTGCGAGCTTAGACCCTAAGTTCTTCCATGGTTTTGCTTTTAGGGGGTGAAAATATTGAAGATGAGAATGATGTATGAACCCAGTTTTTCCTATAAAAGACTTTAGAAAATTATTGATGTTATTCCAGAGCAGCGCCTTCAAACGATGTGCAATTTCGAGCCCCGATGTAGGCGGAATTAAATTTTCAATGCGTTCACAATGGGCACACCAAGTAAATAGGACAACTCCTAAACAGTGTTTCAGATCCTAAATCTAAGAGTACAGATGGGTCCGAAATGTGGTGTTTACCCTAGGAACAAAATAAAATATGTCGGTGCGGGACATTGGGACCCCTCACCCATTAACAGAATGTTAAATGGATAATTAAAATAATTAATTTATTCTTTTAGTGGATTAACTCAAGTATCTCTTAAACGGTGGATCAGATTGGAAAACCGAAGGCACCGTTGAGTCCAGAACATGTCGTTTACCCTAGAAGGGGTGTAATTTTCATGGGTGTGGCCCTTCTGTGGAAAATGTCAACAGTGGAATTTTCATAATTTAGCGGCCTCAGTCGTTAATTTTTATAACTTTCGAATGGAGACTTGGATTAAAATTCCAAGACCTCTGTTGTGCTCAAAAGGTGGTGTTTACCCTAGGTGCGGCCTGGCTTTAACCGCGTCAGGGGTTTTGGATGCTGGTGTTTTTAGGTGTCGAGTTTTTAATTAAAAGAGTTTAATTATTTAAACTCTCCTCTCCCTCTCCCCCCTTTTCATTTCCACCCCTAGCGAAACCCCCTCACCCTCAACCTCCGATCCTCTTCCACCACCTCTTCCTCCCTCCCAATCAAGGTGGAAGCGACAACGGTGGGGTGTGGATCTCTTGCAAAGCTTCGGGCGACACCCACGAGGTAGGGTTCTTGCTTCGTATTTCAATTCATACATCCCTATTTGAATTTTTTTTATGCTTCGAATCTCTTCTAAATTGTTAAGTGAATCCCATAATCACGTAGCATATGTTCTGGTCTTTCCAACGCCTACTTCGGTTTGAAAATCTGAGTCCCGAGGCGTTTGCGGTTATCTGCCGAAGGTCAGTTGGTTTTTGGTGTTTTTTAGGCAGTTTTGGGTTCTCCGGTGAGCTGGGACAGCAGTCCGGTGAGGGTTCACGGCAGCGGCGTGGCAACTCAGTAGGCCGGCACAATGGCTTAGCGAGCGGGCTGCTCGGCTTGATCGGGATGACAGTCCGGTGAGCTGTGGCGTCGATGAAGGCGAGGCGGCCGGGGTCGAGCGACCAGGCGAGTGGGCCTCGCCGAGGGCGATGGCGGACAGTGGAGGCACTGGGCACCTACTTGTATGGGCGCGCACGACGCGGAAGACCGGGGTTAGCGACCCCGGCTGGCAGACAGCGGACCTGCACTTTGTGGGTCCCCGCGTGGAAGGAAGATCGACCTCTGGGCCGGTCCAGTTAGGTGGAGCGCGGTCCGCGGGGGCGAACCGCAGGCCACGGGGGCTCAGCCGGCTGAGCCGCGGGCCAGCCAGCTTGGGCCGGTCCAGGGGTGTGGACCAGCCGGACCAGTCCGGTCCACCCCGTTCCCATCCGACGACGTTAAAACACCCTAACTTTTAAACCGTGGGTCGAAATTGCATGTCGTCTATGGCAGTTCCTTCCTGGCGTCCAGAAGACCATTCTGAGATGGCTTCAGGGGGTTTTATCTCCTGAAATGGGGGCCTCAGTGGAACGACATGCCTTTAAGTGGTTTAGCACTTTTCTCGAGGGTTCTTGTTTTGGACGGCGCAGACACATCCGATATCCGAATTGAGCGCCGTTAGTGGCATTGTGACCCTAGCATCAAAACAAATTTTTCCAAGGAGTTTCTGGGTGTTAAAGCTAGAGTTGAGGCATGTGCCCCATGACCATCTTTTGAGCTACGTGCAACGCTTTACAACCTTTTCATCGGATGTCCGATTGGGGCGTGTGAGCAGTCAATTTTGGGTGTTTTTTCGAGGGCATTGCAATGGCCCAATCCACCCGCTTTAATTCTACATGATGGTGCGAGCCCCATGAGGGCTATTTTGGGATTTGGTGGCGATTTCCAGCTTTATCACTGGGCGTCTGTTTTGGAAAAATGAATAGTCCATCTTGTGTACTTTTACGAGAGCATTGTAATGGTGTGATCTGTTGGCAGCGCTTCGGGACCGGGATGCGGATCCCACGAAGCACCGCTCATGTACGGTGCGGAAAAATACATCATTTTCTCTGTATATCCATTGCACTCAAGTGAGCAGTCCTTTTAACGTGTCTTTCCAAGGAGATCGCAATGGTACAAATTTCCCGACTGTTTTCGGGGCCGAGGCTCGGGTCCACGGGACGCCGTTCGGGCGTAAAGCGGTGTCCGATTACTTTTACATTGGATATCCATTGGAGGCGAGTAAGTAGTCTATATCACATGTTTTTTTTCACGAGGATTACAATGGTATGAACAGTTTGGATGTGAGGAGCCTTATTCGAGATTTAATTTAATGTAGAAGCATAAAAGGTAGACCGGTGGTCGTTCCTTCTGCGGTGTTTGCAGAGAACCCTTGCCGTGTCATCACGTGCACTTCATGTGAGTGAATTAAATTTTTGAATAGATGTATTTGGTCGTGCCTGGGACAATGAGGTGGCATGTTGGAGTTGTTACATTTACACCCTTCACATTGACATTGGGTGACATGTGCACAATAGCCTTTAGCCTGGAAATGTGGTATACTTTGGGAGTGTACGGGAACGCTTGGAGGTACATGTGGTTGTTTGTACCTAATAACGTTTGTGTGCTTGGTTGGAGTTGACTTGGGGCCATACATTGTGTGGGACCCACGTGCGTGCCGTGTTTTGCTTTACGCACCCTTGACCTCTTGTGACGTAGAGGGTCCCTCTGTTCTTTTTTGTTTGACTAGCAGGGTTGAGTTTCCCCTGGGTTCTGTTCTCATTTGTTTGACCAGCAGGGATGAGTTTCCCCTGGTTCTGTTCTCATTGTTTGACCACAAGGGTTGAGTGGGTTCCCCCTGGTCCTGTTCACGATTGTTTTGACCTGTAGGTTTGAGTGGGTTTCCCCTGGTTCTGTTCTTGATGGTTTGGCTGGCAGAGTTGCTTCGTGTTCCCCGGTAGAGTTCTTGTGGATTCGGTTTGACCAACACATTACACAGGCACCGATCCTCTACCCTGGAGGTTGTTTCTTGTAGGGCCGGCCAGGAATTTGTTTCTAGCAGGGGTGGTCAGTTGTACCTTCCAGAAGGGGTGGCCAGTGCGGTACCATCTTGTAGGAATGGAAAATGGGCTACCATACAACAGGGATGTCCAGTGCGCTACCATCCAACAGGGAAGGCTAGTACAACGGTGTTCACCGAGCAGTACCATCCAGGAGAGATGGCCAGAGTGGTTTCAGGTTTACCTCCAACGGGGTGGGGAAGTGGTCCCCGATGCTGGGTTTACCTCCAGCTGGGCTGGGAAGTGGTCCCCGATGACGGTTCTGAGCCTCGCTCCAGTGGAGTACCATTTTACGGGTCTGGGAATTGGGACTCGTCGAAGACTTTAGCTGGGTCTCCCTCCAGTGGATTACCCTTTTACGGGATTGGGAAATGTGTCACCCATCGAGTTTTGCCGAGTCTCCCTATAGTGGGAACCCATCGACTTCCAGGGATTACCCTCCAGCGGGGCTGGGCAGGGGGTCGCCTATCGAATTTGAGGAGACCTCTCGACTGCGGGGCAGTGACGAGGTGTAATTTGACATTACCCTGGAACTCTCAAGTACGAGGGGTGCTTTCCCCACCGAGACGCATCCTAGTGATGTGACCTAAACTGTGCAGGTGAGTCAGTGTCACCCAAAGTGGATAGTGTCAAGGTGTGATAATTTGAGCCCCTTGACTTGCAGTTCGGGGCAGACATTTGGGATGCTGGGCATCAATGGTGTTAACTTCTGGGACTGTTGGCTACTCATTTGCTTGTGCTGAGCTATCGGACAGAGATCCCCTTATGATCTTGTTCGGGTTTCATGATAGAGTATATATTTATATATACCTTGTTCCATTACCCAATCCATGTGTTTGGTAACTCTCCTTTCAGGAGAGGCGAAGACGGGCGGGGTGTGCCACGTGCTTTCTGTGTCTAGATTCTCGTGGTTGGACGAGTCTACTCTCCTGATATAGGTAGCGAATACCCGATGAGAAGTTCATATTCTCACTGCTTCTAGATCCTTGGGTTTGGAAGAGTCTACTTCCTTCCTATTGTTGGGTTGAGTTGTACTCTTTACTTCACTCTTTGTTGTACTCCTTTACTTTTCCCTGTTCGATCTACTGCTCACCTCCTGAGTACCTCCTTTGTTTCTCCCTTGAGAATTCGGGGCATCCTACTGAGTATTTTTTTTATACTCACCCCTGCTTGAGATTTACCTGCACTTGGTGTGCCATTGCAGATGATAGACAGGTTGGTCGTGATGTTAGAGGAGCTTAGGAGTTCGGGAGCTTGGACCGCATGCGGTGGTCGTTGTCGGGTTCCAGGTGTGGGACTCTCCCAGCTAGTTTACTTTTGTTTACCTATTGCCAGGTTGTGGCACTTTTCTAGTTGGGCGCGTGTTTCGCCCCTTTAATTTTCAGTTTACCTTCAGCACTCTCTTTGTACTGTTTAGAGGTCGATGCACTTTGTGGTTTATTTATGGCAGTTAGTACTTAACTTTTCCTTTTACTCTGCACTTCTACATTGAGTGGGCTGCGTGTGTGTGTGTGTACAGGTACTCAGGCAAAGGCCTCCCTAAGTTGTATAGCCTTCAGCACTTGTCGCCTGCCCCTGGCCTACGGAGGCGGGCTTGGGGTAGTTGCAGCTCGAGCCCGGGTAGGGTTGGGTCATGACATGTTATGTAGGGAACATTACAAGAAAATTTTCCCTTTCCAACCTACTCTGGAAGTGACAATTCATGATGTGTTGGAACTTAATTATGGGAATAAGAATACTTGTTGTGTGACACGTCATTTGGTGCTAATTTTTGTGTAAATTCAAATTATGAATAGTTTTTTTCTATTTAATTTTTTTTGAAAGATCTTCCATTTTGGAGCTGTCAAGGAAAAAAGCGCTATCCCTTTCAGGACTTACTAAAGAAAAAAAATTGTGCATATCTGGACCTTTCAATATAAAAATAGAGAACAAAAATTCCATTTATTCTGACGAAATATTGATGGTGTGGTATATAAAATATATTTTCAAAGATGTTGGAAAGTAAATTTCTTCCAAGGAGAGTGAGTAGGAAACCATACTTGAGTGAAAATTAGAATAATACATTTTTCCTTCCCAAAGAGCCATACAATATTTTAAAACCTCATAAATTTCACATTTGAAAACCAATATCCTTAAATGCTTAGAACAACCCTCTCTAGGTCCTCATGATGTATACAATTATTTTACACAGTTGGGTGGAGAATTATAAATGTTTCAATCCTATTGTGACCCATGTATTTCATCGGATGAGAAAAACATTTGTTCAAAATCAAAATCATGTGTTGAGAAAAAAGTGAGGTTGGCATACTTTTACATTGAATAATGTAATAAATGGTAATGGAATGAATGTTCATAATGAAGAATTTTGAATTGAAGCTTTTGAAAAGGCATGATTAGTTGGGTGCTAGGATTTTATTCTTATAAAATTTATTGACATGTGTTTTGAATTTTTATTCCAAATCTAGTTTCATTTATCACTTTTTGAGTATTCTAAGTGTTAAGTGTGGTGGATTTGATTGATTTTAAATTTTAAATATTTTTTTAAATGAATATATATCCCCACCAATATTTAATCATAAGTGAAATTTCAACAATTTTTGAATTTTGATGAGGTTTGATCTAAATTTTGAAAATTTCCTAATTATAGAATTTTAACAGTTTTCATCACTTTATTGTTCCAGGAATATCATTTTTTATAATGATCCATTTTACAAATTTATTATTTTTAGTTTCCCTTGCAGTGTTTACTATAACTTTTTTAATATGGAAAAGTGTTTATTCAAACATCGTGAGGCCTAAATAAATCATTAATTATCAAAATTTTGTTTAACCGATCGAATTGACCCCACCTCATTGAATAAGGTATAACTCCGTATAAATATTTCCAAATGGATTGATTTTAGATTTATATAAAATATTAGTCAATGTATTTCATTTTTCTAATTTAAAGAAAAAAATCTCTTATTAAGTTAGTGCATGGGTGATCCAAATTAAAAGAATTTGAAAGGCCTATTCATACAAAAAAATATGACATTATTAAAACGTATGTACATTTTTGTACATGTGTCCAAAAGAAATTTTATTTTAAGTTTAGACATAAAATTACTTTAAAAACAACTTTCTATGAGCACCATAGTTTATATTCTTCTAGGAAAGATTAGAAATGTGAGCCAACATCTGAAAGATTGAAATAGGACATAACATTTGGCACCCCTTTTCACTATTTATGCTCATCATCACTTCAATTAAAAATATGTTTGGATTTATGGAGGGGTATTTTATAAATGTGATATTTTTATATTATGATTTACATTTAATATAAAAATCCATTAAGGGCTAAACTCCAAGTGGTTTTGGGAAGTGGAGATCCGATGACTCTTCAATTTTGAGTTTTTGATTTTCTTTGTATTCTTTTGTATTTATATGGAAATTGTTTTTCATTAATGAAGAGTCTCTATTTATTTATTGAAATAACATTATTATAAATTATTATGGATTAATTATAAACTTATTAATTAAAAGTGGATATTATCATTGTTTAAACTTTATTGGCAATGACTCTCCTTTGATCATGATGAGTATATTCAATTTCAATTTCTTGGTGGTCTTTGGGTTATTAGATCACTTTGATAAGGGATTAAACAACCGTATTTGAGGTATAACTATTTTTTTAGGTAATTTAGGTGTATCCCTTGAGTTATTGAGATGTTTACTGAGAAATATAACTAGATAATTCATTTATACAATGATAATGAGATTGTTTGAGGATTGAATCTTATCCACTACTACGTTCTTTAGTCTGATTTTTTAAGTCCATCTTGCTTCAGATTTCAATTAACAAATGCATTTTTTCTTTCATAATATTATTTTCTATAGTTTATTTAATTTTATGTCAATTTAATCAACAAATTTAGTTTTAACAAAAACATTTAACAATTTTTTTAAGAGTGACAGTTTGAAAATTAATCCGGCAACCTCCTCATGAGATAACCTCATTATCACCATTGTACTACATTTTTACGGGAAATTATTAATTAGGGTAATGTGATTGAAAATACCAATTTCAAATTGGATCTATTTAAGGGGAGGTTTCCTAGGTTTGTTTTTTATAAATATTTAGGATTCCAACCACTAATATAGAGTCTTTAAAATTTTAATTTTCATAGTGAATACTTAAATGATTGACATAATTATCAACAATATGAGGAGTATAGTCATGAAATTTTTCTTAAATTTAAATTAAAAAATGATATGGTCATTTTACATTGAGATTCCACTATTAAATCTTTAATAAAACCAATGTAATTTATTTCCAATTATTTAAAATTATTTAATGAATTAAAACATCAAAAGGATGATGATGATATGGAAAATCTCATCCCATATAGATTTGATATTGAAGAACATTTTGTGGTTGAACTGAAAAAATATTAAGAATCTCCATTTTAAATTTTAATGGATTTTATTATCACCAATTAAACAATTTATGTTTCAATAATAAATCAAATGTCTTTGGAGAATTATTATACTGAATTTGTTGAAAATAAAATTTAATGATAAAACCACATTTTTAAAATTGAATGTTCATAACATTTCAAGGAATAATTGTTCAAAGAGGGAAATATAATTTATCCATTCACTTTTGAAAAGCATATGAAGGAACATGAGCCGCTTTACACTTTTAATACAACTGTCATCCATTCCCACAAAGAGTGGAACCTAAGATGCCACAAGGAGATGTCTCAAATATTGATCCAATGTTTCCTAATTATTTTGATAATTAATTGTTAAATATTTCTCTCTATGTAGATTTAGTACCTATAGATTTTGGGAGGATGGATATTTCCAATGAAGAATAAGTAAATTATGAAATTGAATAAATGATCCTTTTTCATGACAGTATAGTATATTGGTTTAGATGAGGATGGTGGTACCATTCCATTTTTTCAAAGAGAAAATTATTTTTAATCTATATGTGAAGATAAAACGCATCCTCATATTAAATTTCAACAAATAGTGGAGGTATTTCATGAGGGTAATGTATTGGGATGTTTCATTTGTATTTTATTACCTCTTTCATTTCATAAAGAGAACATTAATGTTTTGGAGGGGAATTTGAAGAATTAAATATATGGGATATTATACATGTTTTTAGTGAATAATAGGATTAAATAAATTCATATTTAGTGTTTCATGAGGAATAAAACACACCCACCATTGTATTGGGGATGATCATATGGAACTTCCTAACTAAGTGTAGTGTAATCCTATTAACAACTTGGGAGTTCATACCAAGGCTCTTTTCGTTACACTTTTTTATTTCTTTTTAATTTACTTTCTTTCAATAAAATTTTCATGCATTATTTTTTCATGTAGATTTCCATGACAGGGCTTCTTGGAGGCTAGAATAATGCTACTAATGCTCAATAAAAACCATGTTATTTCATTCAACTACACCTTTTTAATGTATTGTCTACTTGATTTTTACTTTACAATTTGAACACTAATACATGATAAAGAAATTGTAAAAAATATGTGTGGGGTGAGGAACGTGCTGGGTAGATTAGTATTTTGTGGCTTTTCATTTCAACTTCTATTTTTTCTCAAATTAAATGTTAAAAAAACTTGTGAGCATAAAATTAATATCCTTTATTAATTGAAAACAGTTATTGATGAGAAGAACCAACTTGAATCGTGGAACTAAACTCAAATGTATATTGAAATGTCTTTTTTTCTTGATTCAAATTGTATAAATTTATGAAAATAATATTTATTTTTTAATTTCAAATCCTGAATATTTTCCAATGTAGAAAATCACATTTGTGTGAGGTCTCTAAACCATTTTCTGCATCTTCTTCACATTCACCACACTTCTTCCGAGAACAAAATAATATTTTCTTTAACTATAACATTTCATTTTTCTTTCAAAACCTATTGTCTATAAATAACATGTGTTAAAAATGATTTAATTTTTTGGTTATTAAAATAACCATTTATAGGAGAATAAATTTTATTATAGCATACCCAATACATTTGATCATGGTGATCCCTTTGTTTCCATATACACCATGTGATTTTAACCACATTACAAGTCAATTTTCCCTTTCTAAAGTACTCTAGAAGTGAAAATGAATAATCTAGTTGTACTTATGTGTGGGGGGAAGATAACTTGTGTTGTGAAACATCATATGGTTTTTCATTTAGTAGAAATTAAAATTTTGATAGGTGTTTTTCCTATTATTTTTTTTCTAAACTCTATTCCCTTCTGAATCATTCAAGGAAAATTAATTTATTACCTTTTTGGGATCCCAAATAAAGAATGTTGTGCCAATCTATCCCTTTCAAGAAAAAACATAGAGAAGATAAATTTAATTTTTTAGATGATATATTAATGTTGTGGGATGGAAAATGGATTTTAATTTATTCCTAGAGATGATTATATTCTATGGATAGTGAGGAGGACACCATACTAGATTGAAAATTAGAATCATTCATTTTTTCTTCATAAAGAGTCAAGCCTTTTCTTTCTGCCCCATAAAATTTCAAATTTTAAAACCGCCAAATTTAAAACCATAGAAAAAACATTTCTATGTCTTTATGATGGATATAATTCATTGAATCAATTAGGTGTATATTTATATATTTTTTAATCCTATGGTGACACATTCATTTATTTTAATGAGAAACAAATTATTTAAAATCAAAATCATGAGTTGAGAAAAGAATGTGTGGTAGGAATACTTGTTCATGGATTAATGAAATAAATAGGAACATAATAAACTAATATAATGAATAATTTTTTACTTAAGTTTTTCAAAATTCATGATAAGTTGGGTTCCTTGATTTTAATCTTGAAAAATCCATTTACATGTGTTTTTAATTTTCATAAAAAATTTATTTTAAGTTCTCACTTATTCTAGAGTCCAAGTTTTAAGTGTGGGGGGACTGATAGATCTTAAATTTTGGATATTTTTTTATTTTTATTTGAAATAATATATCCCTAACATTATGTAATTATAACTGAAAATTCATCAATTTTGTAATTTTGATTTGTTTTTAGCTAAATTATTAAAATTTCTTTATACTGTAATTTTAGCAATTTTTCATCAAATTGGTGTTTTAGGCATAACATTTTAAATACTGATCCAATTGTGAAATATTTTTTTTTTATTATCCTTATTTCTATGTACTACAACATTTTCAACTAGGAAAAGTATTTATTCGAACATCGTGGGGCCCAAATAAACCATTTATTGTCCAAAGTTGTTTTGGCCGACATAATTGAACCCACCTCATTAAATGTTCCATAAATACAAATACATGTTTCCAAAATGGTGTGAATCGGGATGTAGAGAAAATAAGGATTAAATTCATGACTTAATGTTAAATTTCAAGGAATAATTCTCTCATTATGTCAATCTATGAACGAGAACAATTAGAGGAAGTTAAAAGGTCTCTTCAGACAGAAAATATGGTATTTAATAAAATGGTCTAAAATTTTTATAAAATTGTCAAAAAGGAATGGTATTTTTATTATAGATAGATAATTCCATTAATAGTATCATTATAGAATAATTAAAATTTATATTAAGACATTAAGTAGTAGAAACACAATCCAACTTCATACAGACAAAAACTTCAAATATCATTTGGAACTCCTATTTGACTATTTATTCCCTTCTCTACTTCATTAAAAGGGATGGTTGGACTGATAGAAGGGATATACTAGATATTATATTCTATATAACAAGAGTTAAAATGATTATAAAAATTACATAAAGGATAAAACTCCATGTTGTTATGTGCATCAGAGATCTGACGACTCTTCACTTTTGAGTTTGGGCTTTTCATTATTTTCATTTTTATTTCTCTAGAAACTATTATTCTTGAATAAAGAAGGTAATTGTATTTAATTAAATAAATTTATTATAAAATATTAGGAATTTGTGTCAACTTATTATAGTATATTGGCTATTCTCATTATTTAAATTTATTTGGTGAGGTATCTCCTTTGATCATGCTGAGTATAATAAATTTTGGTTTCACAAAGGTCTTTGGGTAATCAGACCAATTTGATAAGGGTCTCAACAATAATATATGATGTATCAATATGTTTTTATACTTAATTTAGGAATATTACTTATGTTATTTATTTATAAAATGTGAAATATAATAAGATAATTAATTTATACAACGATAAAGGGAGTGTTTGATGATCAATGTTTGACTGTCATTACCTTTTTTAGTTTGATTTTTTTAGTACAACTTGCTCTAGATTTATAATCACTAACATAGATTTTCTATCATTATATGATTTTCAATAGTTTAACTAAGTTTAAATCATTTCAATCACCAATTTTATTTTTATTACTAATATTTAATAGAAAAAAATTAACAATGTGACAGTTTGACAGCTTTTCCTAAAACCTCTTCCGGAGAAAACCCCATGGTCACCACTATAGTGCATTTTTATAGAGAAATTATTTATTGGGTTAAGGAGAATAAAAAACAAAATTTAAATATTGAATCATTTCAAGGGAGGTTTCTTAAGTTTCTTTTTTTATTTTTTTTAAAGAATTTATAGGTTTCTAATGTCTAATTTAGTGTCTTTAAAAAATAGGTTTTATAGCGATTACTTATATTACAATCCAAATTATAAACAGTAATAGGATTCTATTAATAATAAAGTTTTAAAATTTTAATTACAAAAAATGAAATGGTGCTTCAAAATAGTGCTTCCAAGATTCACGAATGATGAAAACAAAGGGAAATTCATGAAAATTCTCTAACGGAATTGAAACAATTGATATATCAAAAAGATGTTGAATAGATTGAAAATATTTTCCCATAGATATTGCTAATTGAAAAAAAATTTGAGAGTTAATTGAAAATTTATTTGGAATCTCTATTATTAAATTTAATGGATGAAATTATCACTAATTCACTAATATGCATGTTTTTAATGAATAAAATGTATTGGAAAATTTATTATGATGAATTTTTTGAAAATAAAATTCATGTGGAACCAAACTTTTTGAAATTGATAATTTAGAACCCTTTAGATATTATTTGGATAAATAGTGCTAGAAAATTGATCCATTCAGTTTTGAAATGAATATGGAGGAACCAATGCTTCTTCCCACAATAAATAAAACTATGATCCATTACCAAATAGAGCTATAACCTGAGATTCTGAAAGGATATGTCACAAATTTTAATTCACTTTTTCTAGATTATTTTGATATTATCTTGTAATCTATTTATACCTTTCATGTTACTTCCTATTAATTTTGAGTAGTCTAGTTTTTTAGAGGAAGTGGAAGTAAATGATGGAATTGAAGAAAAACTGGTTTTCTTAATTGAATTGTACACTGGTTTAGATGAAGATGGTGGTAAAAATATTTTTTTAAATTAATAAATCATTATTAAAGTGAATCCTAAACACAAAAAAGATCATAGAATTTAATTTCAACAAAAATTAGAGGATGTTTGTGAGTATGATGTCTTCGTAATTTTCTTTTACATTTTTCCCTCTTCCACTCTATCACTGGAAACAAAACATCAGGGATAGAAACCTTATGAAATATATTTTTGGTAGATTATAAAAGTTTTGGGAAATTAAGAAGATTAAAGAAATTTATTTTTTGTGGTTTATGAGGAAGATACCACACCCACCTTTGTATTGATGATGATCTCCATCAATTACTTGACTAGGGGAAATGAAATACTAGCACCAATATGGTGCTCCATACCAAGGATCTCTTCCCCACACTTTATTTTTTATTTTTTATTTCCATGATTTCTATTGAATTTTGATTCTTTGTTTTTTTTCATATAGGTTTCCATATTGTAGCTTCTAAGAGGATAACATAATTCTTCTGTTATTTAATAAAAATAAGACGGTACCATTCATATCCAATTTTTTTCTTTATCTTATGTTCTTGATTTTCACATCAAATTTTGAAATGCTCTACATGATGTATACAATGTAAAAAAAGCGAAGGGGGTAAAAACATAATGTGGAATAGGATTTTGTGTGTTTTATTTTAAAAAGTTTTTGTGGTTTATTTTAAATTTATTGTTAAAAATATTTATGATCAACAATATAATATCCACTGTGAATTAAAAGCTATTATTAATGAAAATAACCAACCTGATTAAGGGAATTGAACAAAATTTATTTCTAAAATGTGTTGAGTTCCATATTCATAAATTGGAAATTCAAGAAAAGATCATTGACATTTGAATTCCATGTCATGAATATTATCTAATGTTGAAAATAACTTACCCATGTGGACTTTAGACCATTTTTCATCTTCCTCACATTTAACCCACTTTTTTATAGGATTAAATAATACTTGTTTTAACCAGAACAATCCATTTCTCTTTGAAAACCTGTGATCTTTAACTATCTTGTGTTCAAAACTTTTAAGGAAATATTATTTGGATTTAAAGAATCCATTTGAATAGAATCATTATTATTCTAGACTTCCCTATATATTTTATCGTTGGGATCCATTAGTAGTCATGTAAATATGGTTAGGTTAGCCACATTATAAGAAACGTTTCCCTTTAAAAACTACATTGGAAGTGAAGATACATGATCTAGTTGACATAAGTGTAGGATGGAGATGAATTGTTGTGTGCTAAATCTTGTGCTGATTCATTAGGTAAAAATCAAACGTATGAATTGATGTTTTTGGTTCTCAAAAAATTGATATATTTTCCCTTCTTGATATTCCAAGGAAAAAGTAGTTTTTACTTTCTATAGCTCGCAAAGAAAAACATTTTTTCTTCCTTGGAATTTCAAGAAAAAAATAGAAAAGAGAAACTCCATTTTTTATACTCAAATATTTTTGGTGTAGGATTAAAAATATATTTTAAATTATGCCTAAAGATGATTTTATTTTGAGGATATTGAGGTGGAAACCGTAATTTATTGAATATTAGAATCTTACATTTGTATCTTTATAAAGATTCTATCCAAATGTTTTTGCATGATTTTTGTTTTAAATTTTATATCTAGTAACCTAAAAAACACCCAAACAGCCCACTATAATTCATCATGATGGATTCAATTATTTAGCCCAAATGGCTGAAAATTTATAATTTTATAAATCTTCTGGTGACCATTTAATTTATTTGGATGACAAAAACCTTGTTCAAAATCAAAATAATGTATTGAGAATAAAAAAGCGAGGTATGAATACTTTTAAAAGAAAGAATGAATGAAATGGGAAATGAAATTAATGAACATAATTAATAATTTTTAATTGAATGTATTGAAATGTCATGATATATTGAGTTCCTTGATTATAAGCTTGTAAAATTCAATGACATGTGTTCTTAATTTTCCATGGATTTTTTTTCAACGCTCACTTGTTCGGGAGTCCGAGTATTATGTGTGGGGGAATAAAAAGAGGTTCTATATTCAATATATTTTATTTTTATTGTAGTTAATATATCTCCACCAATATGTCATTATAAATGAAATGTCATCAATATTATAATTTTGATGAGTTTTAAATGCTATAATTATGGAATTTTAAAAATTTTATATCACTTTGTAATTTTGGGAATAACTTTTTTAATTCTATTAAAATTTTCAGAATTATTTTTCCAAGGAACCCCGGGAGTGTGTGACATATGTTTTTCAATTGGGTAAAGTGTTGATTCATAAATCATGATTCCTAAATAAATAAGTCATTGTGTAATATTTTATTGGATGATAGAATTTACCCCATCTCATTAAATGAGGAATAACACCATATTGAGGTGTGAAAAGGGAGTTATTCTTGATGTAGAGAAAATATGACTCAAATGATATAATTAATTATTAATTTCGAGGAAAAATTATCTGATTAGGTCATTATATGAATGCGACAAGTTGGAGGTAGCGGAAAGGTGTCTTCGGATAGAAAACCAACACTACAATAAAAAGTCTATAAATTTTTTTAAACATGTCCAAAAGACGTGAAATTTTAAGGTTATATAGATAATATATTTTAAAACAACTTTCTAGAATCACAATAGTTCATATTTATCCATGTAGTAGTAGAAACATTATCCAAAATAACAAAAATAGGAAGAGGACATAACATTTAGCCCCACTTTTTTAGTATTTATTCTCATCTTCAATTCACATGAAATGATGGTTGGATTGATGTAGGGGACAATGATTAATAATATTTGATGGATAAGATAATTTAAATTGATTATCATCATTTCATTAATTGATAAACTCAAAGTGGTGGTGGGAAATGGAGATATGAGGACTCTTCTCTTTTGAGTTTGTGTTTTTCTCTATTTTCCATTGTATTTCTCCAGAAACTACTTTTATATAATGAAAAGGGTCTTAATTTTTTGTGAATTAACTTTATTTTAAATTGTTATGGGAATTTTAACACCTTAATAAAGTGAATTGTTGATTCTAATTGTTTAAATTTCATCAATGAGGTCTCACCTTTGAGCATGGTGAGTATAATCCATTTCGGTTTCTTAGAGGTCTTCGTGTAATCAAATCACTTTTATAAGTGGATCAACACACATAGTTGAGGACTCAGTATGGTTTATAGGTAATTTTGGTGTATAACTACATGTATTTAGGTATAATGTGATAAATTTAATTTTATAACTCATTTATACAATGATAATGGGAGTGTTTGGAGATCAAAGTTTTTCCACTGCTACCTTATTTTGCTTGATTTTTTTCACACCAAATTACTTCAGATTTATAATCACTGACATAGATTCTTTTTAATAATCCTATTTTATATTTTATAACTTTATTTTAATTCAATTCAATTCCCACATTTATATTTAACAATAACTTCTAACAAAAACTAACTAATAAAGTGACAATATGACAACTTAGTCTCCAACCTCCTCATGAGACAAACATGTGGTAGCCATTGTATATAGTTTTTAAGGGAAATTATTAACTAGGTTAATGTTATTAAAAACCCTATAATCATTCATCAACTATAGTCACCAAAATTTCTACATTCCACAATCACTTAGCATGCCATAAAGGATAATGTAATTGTTGTTGTCACTCTAGTAATCTATACTGGGCCACCAATGAGGAAGGCCCATCAAGGGAAATTAAATTACAAGGCCTAGAATAATGGTATTTAACCAAAGACCTATAATTTCTTTATATCCTATAAAAAATATCACATTTATGAAACTTTGATTCATCCAAATCACTATTTGAAAATAGTATCAAATTATTTGACTTGTAGCATCGATGGGTAGTTTAGGAGGCCTCCCACAAATTAGCTAATATAAAAACTACTCTATTGGTTTTCCTGAAATTGATAAATCTATAGGCCCTAGTGATCTATCAAAATTAAATTTTCACAAAGGTTTTCCTCATGATAATATAAACGCTAATGGAGGTCCCCCTATGGCCATACAAAAATAGGAAACCTTTAAGGTCATCCTCAATGTTATTTCTATATAGTTTCTCCTCACATACATATGAGGACTATATCAAAAACCTCACCATGATATAATTTAATCTAATAATGACAGATCACATACTAATTATTTTAGTTTTGGAGGTCCTCCCCGTATTGAAAATACTAAAAATTAGGGTGGTCCTCCCCTTTTCAATAAAACTACAATTAGTGACCAAGGAGGTACTCCCTATACAGATCAAGAAAATATCTTTGGAGATTCATTATAAGAAATAATTTATATAGTTCCTCACGTTGGTAAAATATATTACCAATGATAGATCCATCTTGATGAAAATAATCATTAAATCAATAACCACAATGTTCCTCCTTATGGTCATCAAGTAAATATCCCAAGTAGATCCCCCCACCAACAAGATTATGGATCATAAATCAATAACCATTCTGGTCCTCTCCAAGGTAATTATTGAAAATATAAACTTACAATGACACATATAAATGGCATTAAGGTCCTCCGTATTTCATAATGATCCAAAAAATCCCTAATGGTGAAAGGAATTGGAAAAGGCAAAGTCAACCGAACATGGAACTCTACCATCACATAGTGGATTTTTGACCAAAAAAATGGGAAATATAATGAAATGATAATCATTAGTTCCTCCCAAGATTAAAAAACCTTGTATTTTACTCAGTATATTAAGATTAATTCATCTCCTCTTAAATAATTTTATGAAAATGACCATTATGGAAAAAAGGATAAAAATTCTCTCACAAAAGAAAAGGATGATTCTAATATCATGTTGAAGGGACTAGATAAAGATAATTTACTAATGATATTCTGGTATTTTTCTATTATTGGTATGATTTTACAAAGACAATAGAGGATATTTTTGTGTCTCATAATCATAAAAAACTATGCTTGACTCTATATAATCTCAAATATTGGATCCAATACTATAAGGTATATAATTATCACCTTATGTAATTCACTTGTCATTGTTTCCATGTTGATCTATATATTGTTTGGTTGGATCAAAATCCAAAACTTGGAAAATAGTGTGAGTGCCTCAAACTACCCTGCCACCATGGTTTGAAAATACTCTATCTAATGATCATTGATGTTTCACCCAACACATGCATCATAGCAAGGGATGAATATATATCTCTAAAATTCAGTCCACTTATTGGCCATAAAGGTTCTTTGGATTATAAAGCATATAATTTCATTGCATCGTGCTTCGTAACAGGCCTTTATTTCATATTTAATTAGTCAAAAAATCTTCCCATACCTAGAGTTCCAAAAAGATTAAATCGATGGGATGGATCTATTGGTATACCCCTACATCAAGCCTCTATAAAATGGAAGTAGGTGAATGATTTATGAAAAGAAAAAACAATAAAAAGTGAGTCACTTATAATTGAATAACTTTATAACCAAAATGAATAAAACACACACTATACCCAACTCATGAAAAAGTGAGATCCTATGAAGTAAAGAACGTTGCATCAAAAGATTTAAATGTAACATATGAGTGTATCCATCCAATAGGGTTGGGGAATTTTTACCTCCATTGTTACCTATAGCCATAAAACATGAAAATAGATATAATCTAGATTGTGGTTGAGTAGGGTCCACCCAATTATATAGGCCTAAGGAATTTTTAGCACCCCCTCCACCATGAAAATTTTCATTTTCATGGTTATAAAAAAATCCCCATATACTATCTCTTCACTTTACTACACTAATGTTTCATGACTCATCCCTTCTATAAAGATCATGTTCAATGAATATAATAGGATATTAACTCATTATCACCACCCCTAAATGATGTACTACTTCATCTACCCATGAGCACCAATAGAGGAAATTAAAGCCTCAAAGGGGTCAGATACACATGCAATATTCCATAGTAACAAGATATAATGAATATTATAATATATATCTCTAAGGATACTCATACACTGATGAGTATTTGTACCATTCAGATGCATAATAATACCCAATTATTTATATAAGATTCACATCAGTAAATAACATTGATGAAAACCATATAGATAATTTAGAGTATAATGAAATTATATAAGTGATTGACAGATGTATATGTTCGAAATATGGTCCCCATCAAGGTGTAAGAAGAGGTTGTTCTTACTCAACATTAAAGGAAGAATCATGATTTTGGATCTCTAGTAAATATACCATTATTCTCTACTCATAGAACTTCATTTAAGGATAAAGGAAATGATTTAACTAAATATACAGACAACTCATCACCTATTGAAGTTGAGCCAATTTTAGTGAGGAAGATAATATCCTGTATGATGTTGAGTTAGAGAAGTTGAGGGAAATTAATGTAAAACAACTTAGAGGACATATATCCACAAAGTGAATCTCTCAAGTTCTAGTCTCCATGACCTCACTTATTTAACACTTTTTACCAAGAGTAAATTTCCCAGCCAACAAGGTCATAGTTGAATCACACAATAAATTGATGTTCAAATAAACCAATTAACCAGACCCTGATAGAAGGTGATAATCATAAATTTCCTCTACTACAGTAATAAATATTGCTACATCAATCAAGTAGTCATAGGTAAACACAGGTAAGCTATCAACTATAAGCCTATAATAGTTAACCATATTAGGTTCCACTGACTTTTATTTCTCATATTTCATCTCAATTTTTGATACCATGAGAGATTCACAAATCTATTGAATATCTTTTATTTAGAATAAAAACTATGGAATCTTGACGAGAACCTATGAAACCATAAATGAAAAAGTATCATATATTCTTATATCTGAGTCCTCCTATTAATAACTTTTGAAATACCACTATTTAGACATTCAATGTCATAGGAGGCCTAAAACAGTATCTTACAAATTTAAAATCTCAATGTTGTACTATGTTTGGAATGATAGATCATAAAAAGTTATTAAATATTATATTTTCATCATATATTTTTAAGGGTATTATTTTCTAGGAATAAAAATATAATATCTATATACATTACTATTTTGGAATTCTCTTAATCTCTCTAAATAACTCATAGATGATCCTTTTTGGGTCTTTTATATCTCTTAAAAATTCAATACTAAATTTGATTCAACTAAGACATATCATTAAGAAAGGGGTCTCATAGAGTGTTACAAGGTCATTATATTAACCGAAAAAAGACCAAGAAACTGGAATACAAGGTCTCATCATACCCTTATATATTTCTTGAAAGCATGATAATATCAAAATTCATCATTCCATAGTTAAAAATGATTTTGAAATAAATATCATCCTAATATGGACCATCTTTCACTTCTGTTTTTGTGATATTGAGTTGACTCCTTCCAACCACATGACCACATATATAACAATAGTGACAAGATACTACCTATGAGTATTAAGCTAAGAAATCAATTTAGAGACCTCATGTTTGGATCAAAATTCATGTCAATTTTCAAAGATAGTGCATTTAGAAAATTTTTAGGACTTTCATGGATTAATATGCATATTTTAGTATTCTTTTTATATCACCAATGATTTTGAGTATTCTATTTATGGATATGTCAAGGTACTCTATAGTTATAGGTCAAATTTCAAGTCATATGAATCCCAATGCATTCATGTAGCACATTAAAAGGAACTGGAATCATCCATTTTTGAATGATTCCAAACAAATAAAAACCCCTAAATGATTATAGGATTAACCTATCAATATTGGGAGAATTCTCAATAAATATTTTGTATTTTCTATTATTCATATTAAAGAAAATATATCTAAATTGGGTTAAGAATCGATACATTTTATGCAATGAGACAAACCACCCAATAAACTCCCTCTACTACAATAGTCAAGCACATGTTTTATTTGAAAAAATCTATAAAAAGGAATTAATTATGATAAAATAAATTCAAATAAACATTCCACTATGTTTCACTACATTAATGAAAGCTTGATAGATACTTAATAAATAAAACCAAAGATATTTCACTGGTTGTATGTGAATCCATGAATGAGAAAATAAGGTATATCAGTATTTTACTAACTTTATATGCTTTTATCTATGACATCAAACCTTCACACACCATAGATGGATATGATTTCAATATAAATAACAAAACTCATCCCTCCTTTCCTAGAAAACTATTTGTAAACTCTCATGTGAGAAGTACATATCTATCCCCCAATAATGAAGAAGGGGGATATATCAAGGATGTTTTTTTGGTATTTAAATTAACCACTATAGATGAACACCCATATGTGAATATAGGTACTGAATAAAACAAAAGGACATTATTAACTACTGTTGCGAAGATTCTTTAAGAACAAGAAGAATAAATCACAGTCTATAAGAAACATTTAGATATGTTTTCATGGAATCACACAATTATTCTTGGGTTATGTCTCTTGGAAGCTTCTCATAACAAGGGATTACAATATAACCATTTTTTTATAAATAGGAACCATTAAAAATTCCTCCACACTACTGAAAAAATGACATATACCAACGGTTCAAAACCATAAGTATAACCCCAAAAACCGTGGGTATAGCCAATACCCATGCTTTTGAGAAACATGGGAAACCGAGGCATTGGGATAGGTCCCGAACCTATACCCAATGTTTGGAAAAATTATGGGTATAAATTTTTTTCCACCATGTCAATGGGTCGTATCGAATTGTCGCGTTGTCAAAACCTTATACCCATGGTTGTATAACTATGGGTATAATATTTTTTACAAAAAACACGCAATAGGTTTTGAACCGACGATTCTGATTTCTTACTCTAGGTGCTTCAAAACTTAACCAATGATAATTTCATATATATATTTATCTATATTTCTCTAAATATATTAATGCAACTCCATAATAGAAAAAAAGAGCCAGGTATTGCCAATACCCACTGTTTTGAGAACCGTGGGGAACCAAGACATCGGGATAGTTTCCGAACCTATACCCACGGTTTGGAAAAAGTTTGAGTATATCATTTTTCCACTATTTCAAAGGCTCGTATCTAGTTGCCACACTGTCAAAACCTTATACCCATGGTTTTATAACTGTCGGTATAATTTTTTTTAAAAAAAACACGCCGCAGGTTTTGAACCCATGACACTAATTTCTTACTCTAGGTGCTTCACTACTTAACCAATGGGTTTCGAACCCTCGTTCCCACCTACATAAATCCAAAGCTGAACCAAATGAGCAAGCATGATTTTATATAAATATATCATCATTTATCATCATATAATAATTTCACTCCATGAATTAGAAAAAAAAGCATCCAGCGAGTTTCTCTCTAGTGACCACAACGAAGAATGCAAAGGGAATCACCAACTCACCTATGAAGATTTTATTTTTATATCATCGTATCTGCCTAAATATATCAATAATAACCATGGGTATAGGTGGGAAAACAATGGGGATAGGTTTTCCCACCAAATATGTTTTGGGTCCTATGGATTTTTCCCCACCGTAACATGGGAAATCTATACCCACGATTTTATAAAATTGTGTGCATAGGTCTTCGAAAAAAATCTTATACCCACAGTTTTTCCAAAACTGTGGGAATTGGTCTTGAAACAAATTCCTATACCCACATTTTGGAAAAAAAAACAGTGGGTATAGGTGTCTTTTTTCCCCATGGTTTTCTAAAACCGTGGTAATAGGTCTTCAAAAAAAACCTATACCCGTGATTTTTAAAAACTATGGGTCAAGGTTCCCATAATAACCCTATCCCCACAGTTTTCAAAAACTGTGGGTATATAGTTTCCCTATTCCTATAGTTTTGGGCAAAACCATGGGTATAGGGCTATTTAAAGTATTTCCAACACATACCACCAAGGTGGAATTTTAAGTCGATAAGGTTATCAAAGATAAAATCCATTGGGAAGTTCAGTTCCGTAAGTGCATTTCCAACAATTCCATGTAAAACAAAGAATAGTAAAATTATATATTTTTTATTTACGTTGATTATTTGAACTGAAATTAACCAATTGATTGGTTTTTTTATTTTTCAATACAAAACAGTTCATCAATACAACAACCGAATTTCAATTCCAATCATTCATGGGAATGTATTCTTATCACAATTAGATCTTAATGGACAACGAGGATGGAGAATTCAATATATTTAGAGAACCCCAAAGGTTATTTTTGTAAAAATTAGTATCCTTTATCATAAATAATTCCTGGAAAACTTACTAATATTTTATGTTCCATATTTTTTTTTATTTCTATAGAAAAATTAAAATTCTATGCGAATAATATTTTAGTAAAATCCCCTAGAGAATCATTATCACATTATCAACCTTGAGGAACATTTCAAGAAATTATTCCAATATATCTTCAAAATAAACTCATAGAAATAATCATTTGGTAAGAAAACGGGGAAATTCATTAACTTCATGGTATGCCATCAGGATATCAAATATGACCCTGATAAACTAAGGAGATACATGATATGTCTCTTATTAAAACCCTCCATAAATGGAGTTGAATCCATATATATCTTTCTTATATCAAATTCTTTATAGAAAACCATACTGGGAAATTCATAAACTTTTCAAATATTATGATGAAAGGAGTACCTTACTGGCGGGGTGAGGATTTTTAGAAGGATTTTTATGACCTCATGTAGTATCTTATAAGGTCACCAATTTCAATACCTATATTAGATATTAAACCCCTTTATTATTTATATGGTAACTATATAATTATTATTTGGTTACCACCTTACCTAGTGAAAATATGTATTTTAAAAAAATACACACAACTACCTCATTCGAAAAGTGTTTTAAGTTATGACTTGATGCACTGATATTAGGAGTACCTAATTTTCACTAATTATTATGCTCTAAAACATCATAATTACCTATATATTCTAGAGATCAATCTATATTTCTATACAAACCCACTAAATTACATACTATTTTTCTTTTTCTTTTATGGTGAAATTATAAATAAGGGAATCCATCATGTAGAAATATTAATTTCTCCTGGTACCCCATATGGAAATGAAGGGAAAGGAACTATAAAATTACATTACCAAATATCCCACCAAAAAGAAAAGAAAATTTGACAAAGATAAAAAAATTTAATCAATCAATGAATCTTCACAAACATGGGATATTTATTTTATAATTGTTCAAAATGTCTTACAAGGAGAATGATGGAAGACACATGAATCAACTATGTAGGCATGAGGATTATGTTTGTTACTCCAAATAAAGGTAGTTCCTCCATATATTTCTTCTCTAATTAGATTGGGGAATCAATAAAAATGAATAAATAAAATTCATCCTTATAGGTTTAGAAAAAGATAAATATATACCATTTTCCCAATTAAATATCTTGGGAAAATCAATGTTAGTGATCCTGAAAATCAATAGGGTGTATTCAGTCAAATAATAATACTAGATACCCCTTCTAAACTATGAATGATAATTGATTTCATAATTTATCCTAGAGATAGTGTTTCCCACACATTTGTTTCTTATATAATATGAAAGTGTCCAGTCAGAGTATTGTAACACTAAGAGGGTGAGGGGGTGAATTAGTGATACTATGTTATTTTATGTTTCTTTTCAATTAAAAAAACTTTACCTCCTGTTAAATATTTCCATTCTCTACTGAGGAAAAAATCAACACACATCCAAAGGAACATTATGATTTACAAGGTTCAATATTTAATAAGAATAACTACATCCTTGGTATGGTTTGGAAGTAATTAAATACCATACAATCCACTAAGAGAACAATACATGGATTACAATGCATAGGATACAACCATACACTCATGTATCACAACGAAACAATCTCACTAGTGCGTGTTCACCCTAAATTCACAATAGGGTAATAAATTGTTTTTTAATAACTCATGTTACCATCACTTCTTTTCAATTCAACAAATGTATTCAAATTGTATTACAATTCATCAATTCCTTAGCTAGTATAATTGTAAGAACTACCTAGACTCTATTATGAAACATAGAGTCTGATCTATTCTATGTTCAATTCATCTGAGTCCAATTCTTATAAAATAATACTCTTAATATGATTTTCTAATATAAGACAATGAAAATGAATTGACACAACTAAAATCCCTGAGTATGATGAAACTCATTATGAAACTTCCTCAGTATGAATTGCTAATAAATATAAATGTAGTCTTTCTGTGTATGATTAGAACAAATTGGAAACCCTTCTTCCTCAGTCTAAGAAACCCAATACGTAGATACCCAATATTGAAACCCCATTCCAATTTATCCATCCTGATATCAAAGTTAGTTTCATACAACATTATTCCTATTGAAATGTATTCAATAAAAAAACAACAGTATCTATTTGTCTCACTAAATACTTAGAGATCCCCTCTCTACTTCAGTGAACAATTAACCTCACAAAAAAAGTAGAATGTACTTCTTCTTTTATATAAAAAACTTGAAACCTTTGGTGGGAATCTAAAAAATCATTCCCATTCACACAAATTTATCCAAATTTGAATTTCCCTCCAAAATATTGGGATACATATTTACTTTCTCAAAACTTCTCTAAGACTCATGAATCTAATACAATATTTATCTCTTCTTTTCCAGACTCCCATTTCAAATGTCAATAAGATTACAATTGATGAGTAGTACATGGGTCTGATCATCTAAATCTGACTCTCTCATGATGATTTCTTCAAAACAACGTCAGATACCAAACCAATTGAATGCGTTTTAATAAATAAACTTCTCTATTAGATATAAAATCACTATTTTAAATGAATTGATCCGCCTTGACAACTAATTCATCAATATCCAATTTCTTTTCTTTTATCTTTACCCACTTCAGAAAACACATATTCGGATTCAAAAGTAGTGCTTGAATCATGAATACCTTTATAACTTTGAATTCATGGAGGATCATATTTATAATCTTCTATATTGGATTGGAATGTATTGTAATGGTCAATTCATTCTATTAAACTCTATTCTTCACACAACCACTGATTCACTTCAAATACAATCTTCTTTTTTATCTTATATTGAATGCAATTAGACCCATTGAAATTTCATATGAAATGAATACAAAACAATCTAATTCTTACACCACTTAATGAAATCAGTTGAAAAAAACCAAGAGTATGATACTTTTTGGATACGATCATTTATGGTTATGATCATTTTGGTTATGATCATTCTGGTTTGAGTCCTTGTGGTTACGATCATTTTGGATACAATCATTCTTGTTACAATCATTCTAGTTGTGATAATTCTGAATAAGATCATTCTGGGTATGATCATTGGTTGTGATCATTCTAGATATGATCATTCGGGGTATGATAAATTCTAGTTTTGATCAAATACAATCTAAAAACAATGATCTTCCCTAATACAATACAATACAATTTGAAATCGATGATCCACCTGAGTGCGACGCAATACAATATGAAAACAGTGATCTTTGATCAGTACCATGTATATTATTTCACTTTCATATAGATATAGTAATTCTGTGAAACAATTAGCACCACCACCTTACAGTTTTATCGACACCCCTTTCTAATTAGCACCACCTAATTACAAATCAACACCCGATCTTTTACTTCCACTTAGAATCCAATTGTTTTGAAAGACAATCGATATAATCTAGGCATGATTGTTTTGAAAAAAATCACCACTGCCACTTCAATACAGATATTATTGTTTAAAAACAACAATCCTTACAACCTCTTCAATATGGATACAATTCTTTTTCTAATTTTTTTAAAATCAATCGATACAATATGGATATGGTTGTTTTGAAAAAAAATCAGAACTGCCTCTTCAATCAAGATATGAATGTCTTGAAAGACAATCAACACCGCCTCTTCAATCTAGATACTATTTTTTCAATTATTTTGAAAAACAATTGGTACAAATTCTTTCTATTTACCATCTAGATACAATAAATATGAATACGATTTTTCTTCTATTTGTTTTGAAAAAAAATCAACACCACTTCTTTCTCTCTTCTATTTAGATCTGAATATAATTATTTTCTGATTTTTTTTAAAAGCAATCTATACCACATATTTCACTCTGCCATCTAGATACAATAAATCTGAATACGATTATTTTCTAATTTTTTAGAAAAACAATTTGATTTTGATTATTTATTGATTTTTTAGAAACAATCTGAATGCGATTCTTTTCTAATGGGAAACATCTCTTTCACTCCCCTTTCCTTCTATCAAGCTTATATCACATGTTCCCAATACAACTTGTGATTTATATGAAATAAAAATCAGAAAGGAATCATCACAATAAATCAATCATAGTTATAGTTACTCTGATTCTCCAGAAAGGCAAGCACCTCTTTATCTTCCTATTCATAGTTAATCTAATCACCATTTACTTCCAACGAGATGTTTTCACTGTCAAGACCACTACTTTTACCACAAGGAACATTCAAAGTGATTCCTATTTTTATTAATTCCACCAATAGTACAATTTTTTCCAAAAACAAAGTAAATACAATTGGAATACATTTCTTCTTTCAATGAAATAAATATCACCAACAAAATAACCACTTCTTTCAATCCCTTTCATTCTGAATTCCCATTCATCAACATCCTTCTTTCTTCAGTATACCTATCAATTGTCAATAAATACAACCCAAACACAACTAGGGACTAACAGTCTCCCCCTATGATTTTTTTTCAATACCCACTTCAACTAATTAAATAAAAACAATTAGTGGTATTTTTTCTTTTCTTGCTCCCTCTATTTTGTTTCTCTCCCCATTTCTCTTATCTTTCCCTTTATTTACAACCAAATTTAAAGGGTCCATGATGATAAATTTCTCCCATATTTTTAATTGATATCTATTTCCTGAGGTTGGGATTTTTCTTTAACAAGGCTATCACATGTTTTATATAAAAAGTACCTTTAACTAACTAACTCTAAGTCTCTTTTGGAGAACCTGGTGTAGAAAATAAGAGTGTATAATCAAGGTGATCAATATTTTCCTTAACACAACTATCATGTAATACCTTTTCCACACCTATTTCAATATTATCATGATTGAGGGTAAACCTTGAAGGAATTCATTTAATAGAAAAGTATTATGCACCCATCTCATCAAACACATCAGAAATTCCATATGTATAAGAACACAACATATCAAAACAAACTTTTCTCATCCCCCATAAAATCTTTTTCGTGAATAAAAGAGACTCATCAATTCCATCTTCTTTATTTAAACTCCTTAAATTACATACATTTTAGAATATGTGTACAATGATATTGGAAATAAAGAGTAATCTCTATTGTTTGTTATAACCAATAATAAGACTAAGAATCCTCTATCAGTATTTCCTTCTTCTTCTTCATCATAGATTTTTCATACGATGTGATTTCTTCCTTATATTCATCATTCTAGAGTTTTGTACCATCATTATTCTTATTTGAAGAATATTTTAATGAGGATGAAATATTTTTCTATATGGATTTAGTTGAAAATGTTTTGATATCATTCCCTTCTTTATCATTTTCACCATCTATTGATACATTTTTGTCAACATTTCTCATATCATCATAAATATGCTTCTTACACTCTTATATCTCCGTCTTTTTTGATTCCTCTAATTTCATAGATCTTTCAATGTGTTCTGCCCAAACAACTAATCACTCCTTCTTTTTTAATTTAGCAGATATGTCTTTCCTCACTTCTAAAACATCCAGCTTCTGAAATGTTTTAATAATCTTTTTTTTTGTGCTCGTAACAAAAAATATAGCCTTTCATAAGGTTTCCAGGTTTCTCACATATTTCAAAAATAGTTTCCAATGGTTGGAACCTATTTTCAATATGTAATTCATTCTTATCATATTTCTTCTATACAACCATATCAGGATTCTTCTGTTGGGAGAATTGACTCACCCTCAAAGAATGCCATCAATAACCTGTGGAATAATAGTAGTGTTGTAAGTTAAACCAACACATATCATCTGTGTGTCCAAATCCACCACAATACCTTCAATATCCATCAAAAGAGTATTGTTCTCTGAAACATTAATATTGTCCATAATTTGGAATTTTTTTCTTAGCCACCTTCTTCAATTTATTTTCCAATCCACCAAACCTTTTGTTATCAATTAGATACTTCATTTTCTTTTTTTCAATATCAGAATTAGAAGTATTGGAACCATTTCCAGATTCAGACTGATTCAAAACATTTTCATAATTTGGGTTCTTGGATACTTCTGAATTCCCATCCTTATTGGTCTTGGCAGAATACATAACATTCCCATCATTCTTTATTTCAAAAAAAATTCCATTCATCTTCTACCTTTTTAGGTAACATTTTTTTGATCCTTCCCATGACTCTAATTTCAAGAACATCCCATAATTTTAGGGATAGAGTTTTAGAAACTTGTATTTATCCATGCAGTTTTAGATAAATTTTGCTGGAAAAGTCCCAAATCAACTTCCTTTTTATTCAACTTCACTTCCAGATGCTCATTACTATCCTTTTATTCTTCATGATATTTCTTCAAATCATCAATACTATTATCTATCTTCTCTTTCTATTTGAAAAACTATCCTTGATTTCTTGTTGAGGAATATTCATCTTCCAATGTTTTGTTTTTTGTTTCAATCTTTCTGATCTTTCTCAAACATTCTTTCAATTATTTTTACAAATGAATCTCATTTTGAGTATCTTCTTCCCCAAAACTATTACTTCTGAATTCATCATCATTAATTTTTGTAATAAAATTATTTTCCATATTATGCTCAATGGAATTTTCAGATTCAGCATCACTTTCTTCTTTTCTTCTTCAGCACAACAAATTTCATTACTGGAATAAAATTCTTCATTAACTATTGTAATTAATGTGTTGTATCCACCATTATCTTTAACACCCTCACTATAATCTTCCTTAGACAAAATTCTTACCCTTTTATATTTAGATAACCTATTATATTCCCTATTGGAATATAATTGTGGAGACCCCAATCCTGGTGTACTTTGACATTACATTAATTTTTTAGGAATACTTAATACATAACAAAAACCAAAAATCAAGTATCTTAATAGTTTAGTGTATTTGGAAATGTGGAACACAATCTTCTAATCATGGTGAAAGATCTTCAACATCTCCCATAAAGATCTCCCACTTTTGTTTTCTTACCTAAAACCTTTCTTTAAATCCTGGGGAAAAGAAAACATATAAAGGGTGAGCTCAAATGCTCAGTAAGGGTATGCATGGAGAAAATAAAACAAACCATATACATTTGAACTTCAAAACATGAACATAAAGTTTAGACATCAAAATCTTGAGTTGTTAAATAAATCTCGGCAGTACGTAAGGGAAAGATCACAAAGGAACATAAATCATGATAAAATTGCATGGGAATAAAACATTTGATTGTGTCAAACCATTAAGCACATGATATGATTTCCATAGTAGCCAAGGCATTGCTTCCAAGGCCATCTTAGTGGACAAAGTCCCTTTCTAAATCGAGTTCACTTATCGTTCCAATCTTGTATCACTGAACCAGATTAACTTACCATTCCAGCCATGTATATCTCATGAGATATAAATATTTAACCAATTTATTGGGGGGTGATATAGGTCCCACCCATCTCATAATGAAATCACTCTTATGTGTGCCACAACATAAACATGCATCATTCATCATAACACAAAGAATAAAATGGGTTTCATAAACATCATCCCATCATAACATAATCCATATAAAACAAATGGGTATCATTTCATCATAAGAAAAGTGAAACCATGTAAATCATATAGATATTATACTTGAAGCATACACATATTAAATAATGTCATCTTATATTGAAAATGGTTTTGATAAAACACTTGAAATGAATTCTTGATGAAAATATCCTTTCTTCTTCAAAATCATTTTCTTTTCACAAAATGCCAAGAAATTTTAAAAGAAAAGGATTTTTTTCAAAATATCCATGAAATATTGTAGAATAATATTCATTGAAATAAGTTTTTATGAAACCATAAAATTTATTTCATGCCGTATAAGTTATAAAAACATTCTTCTCGTACTTTGGCTGGAAAAGACAAAAAGTCTCTCGTATTGAAAACAACAAAAGATTCCATTAATATCTTTTACTAAACATTCAGCAATAGGTAAAATTGGATTTAAACAATTTTAGGAGGATAGAAATAATATTACATATTGAGGAAACATGGATGTGGATGATAAATATGCCCGAGTAAATTCTGAAGTATAAACAATCTCGGATAAAAATGAGACTGTGAGATTTTCCCTTACCTTATATCTAATATGGTTTGTATGTATCTGACCCTCCTGAATAATGATTTCAATAATGTTACTGAATTATTACAGAATCATATACATTGTTATGATATCATATATGGTTCACTTATGATTTTATATTACCTGTTCTTTTATAAATTCCATTTAAAAGCAGCGTTTTGGGTAAAATCGTTTCATTTATCGTATGTGTTTTGACATCTTGTTCTTGATATTATTACTTATATCCGGATTTAATTAATTCCATAATGTAAAACATGATTTATATAGAATATATATTCAGCATATAAATATATATGATAGATCGATAAATGGAATGAAATACACCGTTCATGGAGACGGAAGGTCGTACGTACACATGAACGTTGTTTTCATTTCCTTATTAAATTTAATGGAATTAAGTAATTGAAACATATATGTACATAAATATAGTATCATTATAATGTAATATCTTTAATTATTATTTATTATATATACTTTATAATCATACATGAATGGTTAATCATGGAAAATGAATCTCATCGCGTTCGTAGAGACTGTAGTCCATACGTACGCACGAGCAATGATATCATTCCCATGATCGTGGAATTGTATTTAAGTGTATGTATAATATTTCAGAATAAATACCACTTTACAATAATCATATATAGTTATTTATTTACACTATTATACCCATCCAAGTAAGGTGGTGGTGGAAAACAGATTACACCACGGCGTGGAGACGGTATTCCTTACGTACGCAAGTGCGGTGATTTCGTTTTCCATAGGATGGATAGAAGTTGAAATAGGGTTGTTTCATATGTATAATAACATATAATTATATAAGTAATACTGATGTTATTACTTTATAACAAAACAAATAAATAAGAGGAAGTAGAAGAAGAAAGAAACTTGAAAGAGTCGGTAGAAGAGATTACATCTTCCTCGACGCACCTCATTTAAACTTCTTCTTAGGGCATTAGAGTTGGTCTTTTGAGGATACCAGAACCTCTATAATGTTTCTAGGGAAGTTGATAAGGGAAATAGTCAGGCTTTGGCCGAGCTTGAAGGCTCAAAAGGGTGTGAAGAGAAGAGGGAAGGGGTGCCCTTTTTATAAGGGAGGAGAGAGGCACCTTTGGTAACATAAGAAATATTAATTTATAATAAATTCAACCTCACTTAAAAACCTCAAACAATTCCTCAAATATGAATATTAGATGAACTAGGGTTGAAATATAATCAAAAAATAAAATTTAGACATGTTGGTAATTTATTTTAAACATTAACAACTTGATTTATCCTTATTTAATCTATTTAATTTTATTTGTGGTTATAAGGTTCTCAATTTTAAATTGTTATAAATAAATACTAATGTGTTATTAATTGTCCATAATTAGATTATTTATAAAATTTTGGACCATTTAAATTTTAATTTATAATTTTTAAATTCTTTTGTGATTTTTAAACAATTTTATATTATGTTATTTTTATAATATAACAATAGTGTCAATTTTGACACTATTAATTTATTTGAATTTAAATAAAATCCACACAGATAATATAGTCAAACTAAAGTCTTTAATAAATTCATATAATGTCATATTTATCTAGGAAAATAGTGGATCACATTAAATAGTTCATATAATATTTATTTTAATATTTTTAAAACTATTTATTTGATATTTCAATGAATAAAATAATTTAAACATCACTATTGTGTCACCTTTAATGATTATTATTTAATCCCTTAAAATTACAAATAAATTCAAATGATATAGATAATTTTATTAGGTTTCTGGGGACTATTCATGTTCTATGTTTCATTAAGTTTATCACTAAAGTAAAATTATTATACTTATAAGATTTAAGAGAGTGACATGTTGTCACTTTCTTTGGTTTTAATAATAATTAAAATATTTTCATGGTAAAAAGTGCAGAAAATGAATATATTCCGACCCTTAGGTGATATGGGTCGACTTATAGTCATCCAATAGAATTTTGGCTAGTGTTAGGGTAATTTTATAATCTTATGTTTACCCTTAATTACAAGATTTACCATTAACTACAGTAAATAAAATTTATCGTAGGAACTATTCATAATATCAAAAAAATAAAATTAACCTATTAAAATAATTTGGTCCAAATTAATTTTAATATGGAATCCATTTTTCAAAATTTAAAACATATAAGTTGCAGTAATTAATTTAAAATTAATCCCATTGTTAAGAAAATGGGTTTTAAAAGTGAAAACATTGCCAAAGATTGAAATTTTTTTACCTATGAATTCAATGTAAAATTAATGGAAATGACATAAATCATATTAAGTGGTAAAAATATATTCTACTTATACTTTAAAACCATTCAATATTTTAATATAACTATATAAATTATTGCGATGAAAAAAGTTGTTTTTAATTAAAATATAGCATGTTTTTACTATTCATTAAAATATGAATGTTATCAGAATAATATGAAAAATCTATCCTAAGTACATTTTTATATCCTAATACCAAAGAAGAATTTTATTCTGTAAAATTAAACTTATAAACATGTAAAATACTAGATTTAAAGTGGGTGCGCCATCAAAAGGCGGCAAAACAACATTTTTTGAAAAATACTTATTTTACCCAAAAATTTTATTTTCTTCTCATACCATGTTCTATAAAATGTGTAAGATGAATTATAATGTCTTTAAATTCAAATTTTATTTAATACTATTCATAACAGCTAGTTTATAATAATATTATAACCATATATCACTGTTTAGTGAAACCCAGTATTGCGTACTACACACGCTAGCGAGGAAGGTCGCATTTGCGTGTAATGCAAGCCAAGCAAGGGATGCATGTAGTGAAATCTCCCTTTGGTGTTGCATATAACATAATTCAAAATTTATTTCCTTTATACATTGAAAAAAATCTATACTTAATGCTGCGTAGAATAATTTCTACAAAACGAACTTGAAATAGTGTGTAACACGAGCCAAGAATAGTGTTGCGTATACTGCAAGCTAATACGGTGTTGCGTGTAGCACAAGATAATTTTGGTGTAGTGTACGACACAAGACATCAATGAAATCAAAAAGAATAATTATCATAAATTCTCAGGTTGTAACATTCTACCCCCCTTAAAATGAATTTCTCCCTCAAAATTCATCAGGGTTATAAATGGTTTACCACTTGAAAGTTTTTTTCATAGAAACCCGCATTGTGAAAATGAATATTAAAACTTAATTTTAAAAAGTGAATTATGAAATATATTGGTTACCCAAGTTATCTCATCACTGGGGTTCCACATAGGAGAACATATGTGAAAATATGGACATGGAAGAGAAATCTAACCATCATGTTCTAATAGTGAGTGGTAGAGGACATGGCTATGAAAAAGCCAACAATCACAAAGCCATAAAGTTTTTATGATTTAAGGTACCAACTGATTCATTGGATATAAGGACACTAGGACAACATTTTTTATTTTCAAGATCAATTCCCTAAAGTTGAAGAATTGTTGAATTAAAAGAAATACTTACTTGATTTTGACATAATCTTACTATTGTGTGTGCCTTGAACAATTTCCACTTAATCTCTTAAAGAAATGAAGTTGAATTTGTCTTCCGTGAAGTGTTAGAAGATCATCTGATAGAATGATAGGTCATTCCACCTGTCTCAAACAAAAGGATAGCAAAAGTTATTAAATATACATAAGTCCATATATAGTGATATTAATCGTATATGCTTCATAAATGGACTTATACTTCATATATCATACCTCTTAATATAATAAAACTAGTTTCTACTAACCAGGGACTTCCTGTAGGCCAGTGGTAGGCGATAAAGGCCTGTAGCACATCAGTTATGAGTTCGATTCCAATAGCTTTGTCTGACGGGACGGGTTGTCGCCCGTCCTGCAGGTTGTCCTTTTTCTAAAACTACATTATTATAACATTTCATCAATAATATCTAAAGAAGTTATAGCCTCAAACAATACTAACTTGTTTCCAAGATAATCGATTTCAATCTTTAGGCTTGTCCAAAATACTTCTATCCAAGATCATAGTATAAAGAAAACAATTACTAGAAAGGTCATCTACCAAGAATTGAATACAATCATTTATCTCTCGTATATCAGAAGATATATATATATTGTTGGTCACATTCCAAACATGTGAATTCTTTAATCATGTATTCTCTTGAAAAATGAATACCCATTGAACCTTAGTGAAAACATGAATGTTTTCCAAAGTTAACTCTTTCCACATACCAAAATCCCAAAAATCAGTATACTCAAGCCATGATATTGCATTGTCCTTATACCAGTCATTAGCGCATTAATACTATCAAACATCTCATTATCTCTTTATCCTTTCATTATACATGTATCATCTACCTTCCAAAAATATTCGAATAACCTTTCATGGTTCCCGATACCATTCATCATATACATTCAAAAACTCATGGAAAGACAACAGTGTAACAATACTTAGATTTTTCTTTATTCGATAGTACCATACATTATTCTTGATAAACATACAATCATTCCACTACATTCTTAAACCACTGACTGAGCTTCATCATTTATTTCATCTCATATATCATTTGTAGTCTCTTCATCATCATCAACATAAATACAACCCATACGACCATGCTGATTCTCATCATGAAATTTTCCCATAGAGCATTGGTTTTGATAATGCTCTTACATTACACATTTAAAACATTTAACCAATTTTTATGTCTTAGAAATACCATTATCCTAGTACATGGTGTCAACTAAACCTTTTCCTTTACAATTACTAGGTTTGTGTCCTTCTTTTACACACCCAAATCGTCTTCTAGTTCTTTTGAAACATTCTCCCTGATGCCTCTTACCACATTATTTACATGATAGAAATTGATCTTTCTTTCCTCTATGATCATCATTAAACATCATCTTTCTCTTATTAATTGAGTCATGAAACGTACCAAAAGTTGAGATTATTGATCATATTATGAGATTACTCATTATGAATAATAAATATTTTTGGACTTCCAAATCCTGTTTCATTTGGTTGCTCATGAAGAATATCATTCCATTGTCCATCATATCCTCCATTATCGTGAATCTTCTTGTTTTCATCAATTTTCTAAAACCCAAAAAGAATAGTGTGAGAGGAAAAAAAATCATAATCAAGGGGGAGTAACTTCAATATCTAACATCTTAGGTTAAATTCAAAGATTATTACCATAATTCTAGGACTATAACCTATACTTATATGTAACCTTAGGGACATACCTAAGCATACCTTAGAAATATCTTCTAGGGATCTCACTGAATTTTTTGCATCCTAGTTTCCAAAGGTTAACTAAACCTTTCCTCTGATACCAACTGTAGAGACCCCAAACCTGACATACTTGTACATTACATTACTTTTTCGGAATACTTAATACATAAAAAAATCAACACTCAAGTATTGTAATAGTTTAGTGTCTTTGGAAACTCGGAACACAATCTTCTTAACATGGTGAAAGATCTTCAACATCTCCCATAAATATCATCCCATTTTGTTTTCTTAACTAAAACCATTCTTTAAATCCTAGGGAATAGAAAACATATAAAGGGTGAGCTTTAATGCTCAGTAAGGGTAAGCATGGAGAAAATAAGACAAACCATATACATTTGAACTTCAAAAGATGTACATAAAGTTTAAACATCAAAATCATGAGTTGTGAAATAAATCTCGGCTGTACGTAAGGTATAGATCTCAAAGGAACATCAATCATTATAAAATATCATGGGAATAAAACATTTAATTGTGCAAAACCATTAAGCACATGATATGATTTCCATAGTAGCCAAGGCATTGCTGCCAAGACCATCTTAGTGGACAAAGTCCCTTTCGGAATCAAGATCACTCCTCATTCCAGTCCTGTATCACTGAACCAGATTAACATACCATTCCAGCCATGTCTATATCATGTGATATAAATCTTTACCCAATGCATTGGAGAGATATATAGGTCCCACCCATCTCATAATGAAATCATTCTTACGTGTGACACAACATAAACATAAATCATTCATCATAACCCAAAGAATAAAATGGGTTTCATAAACATCATCCCATCATAACAAAATCCATATTAAACAAATGGATATCATTTCATCATAAGAAATGTGAAACCATGTAAATAATAGATACATTATACTTGAAACATACACATATGATATAATTTCATCTTATATAGAAAATGGTTTTGATAAAACACTTGAAATGAATTCTTGAGGAAAATATCCTTTCTTCTTCAAAATCATTTTCTTTTCACAAAATTCCATAGAATTTTAAAAGAAATGGATTTTGTTTAAAATATTCATGAAATATTGTAGATGAATCTTCATTGAAATATTTTTTTATGAAAATGTAAAAATTCGTTCATGCCATATAATTTAAAAAAACATTCTTCTCTTACTTTAGACGGAAAAGTCAAAAAGTCTCTCGTACTGAAAATGACAAAAGATTCCTTTCAAATATTTTAATAAAATTTTACCAATTGGTAAAATTGGATTTAAAAAAATTGTATGAGGATAGAAATAATATTACATATTGAGGAAACATGGGTGTGGATGATAAATATGCCCCAGTAAATTCTGAAGTATAAACAATCTCGGATAAAAATGAGATTGTGAGATTTCCCTTACCTTATGTTTGATATGCTTCGTATGTATCCGAACCTTCTGTATAATGATTTAAATAATGTCATTGACTTATTAGAGAATCGTATTAATTGTTATGATATCATATATGGTTCACTTATGAGTTTATATTAACCGTTCTTTTGTAAATTCCATGTTAAAGTAGAGTTTTGGGTAAAATCATTTCATTTATCGTACGTGTTTCGACATGTTGTTCTTGATATTATTACTTATATCCTGGTATACATAATTCAATAATTTAAGATATTATTTATATATAATATATATTAAGCATATAAATATACATGATAGGTCAATAAATGGAATGAAATACACTGTTCATGGAGACGGTAGGCCGTACGTACGCATGAAAATTGTTTTCGTTTCCTTATTGAATTAAATTGAATTAAGTAAATGAACCATATATGTACATAAATACAGCATCATTATTATGTAATATATTTCATGATATTTAATTATATATACTTTATAATAATACTTGAATGTTTAATCAGGGAAAATGAACCTCATCGCGGTCGTGGAGACGGTAGTCCGTACGTACGCACGAGAGATGATATCATTCCCATGATCATTGAATTGTTTTGAAGTGTATGTATAATATTTCATAATCAATATCACTTTAAAATAATATTATATAGTTATTTACATACACCATTATACCCATCCAAGTAAGGTGGTGGTGGAAAACAGATTGCACCATGGCGTAGAGACTGTATTCCGTACGTACGCACGCGTGGTGATTTAATTTCCCATAGGATGGATAAAAGATTAAATAGGGTTGTTTCATATTTATAATTACATGTCAGTATATTATTAACACTGATGTTATTACATTATAATGAAACAACTAAAGAAGAGGAAGTATAAGAAGAAATAAACATGAAAGAGTCGGTAGAAGAGATTACCTCTTCCTTGACGCACCTCCTTTACACTTCTTTTAGGACACTAGAGTTGGTCTTTAGAGGATACCAAAACTTGTATAATGTTTCTAAGGAAGTTTAGAATGGAAATGGGTAGGGGTTGTCTGATCTTGAAGGCTCAAAAGGGTTTGAATAGAAGAGGTAAGGTGTGCCCTTTTTATAAGGGAGGAGAGGGGCACCTTAGGTAACATAAGAAATATTAAATTATAATAAATTCAAACTCACTTAAAAAACACCAAAAATGACTCAAATCCTAATATTCAATGAGATAGGGTTTAAATATCAAAAATAAATAAAATTTATACATGTTGGTAATTTATTTTAATCATTTTCAACTTGATTTATCCTTATTCAATCTATTTAATTTTATTTGTGGTCATAAGATTCTAAATTTTAAATTGTAATAAATAATTACTTATGTGTTGTGAATTGTCCACAATTGGATTATGTACTTCATTTTAGACCATTTTAATTTTAATTTTTAATTTTTAAATATTTTTGTGAATTTTAAAAATTTTATATTATGTTATTTTTATAAAATGACAATAGTGTCAATTTTGACACTATTCATTTATTGGAATTTAAATAAAATACACACGAAGATATGTTCGAAATAAAAGATTTAATAGATTCATAACATGTTATATTTATCTAGAAAATTATTAGAGCACATTAAATAGTTCATATAATATTTATTTTAATATTTGTAATACCATTTATTTGATATTTCAATCAATAAAATAATTTCAACATCACTATTTTGTCACCTTTAATGATAATTATGTAATCCATAAAAATTATAAATAAATTCACATGATGTATATAATGGTATTATATTTTTGGAGACTATTCATGTTCTATGTTTCATGAAGTTTATCACTAAAGTAATATTATTATACTTATAATATTTTAGAGAGTGACATGTTGTCACTTTCTTTGGTTTTAATAATAATTAAATTATGTTCATGGTAAAAAGTCCATAAATGGATTCTATTACGACCCTTAGGTGGTATGGGTTGACTTTTAGTCATCCAATATAATTTTGTCAGGTGTTAGGATAATTTTATAATCTTATTTTTACCCTTAATTACCTGATTTACCTTTAACTACAGTAAATAAAAATTACCGTAGTTACTATTCTTAATATCAAGAAAATAAAATTAACCTATTAAAATTATCTGGTCCCAATTAATTCAAATATGGAATCCATTTTTCAAAATTCAAAACACGAAAGTTTCAGTAATTAATTTAAAATTAATTCCGTTGTTAAGAAAACGGGTTTTAAAAGTTGAAACATTGCCAAAGATTGATGTGTTTTTACCTATGAATTAAATGTTAAATTAATGGAAATGACATAAATTATATTAAATCGTAAAAATATATTCTATTTATACTTTAAAACTATTCAATGTTATAATTTAACTATATAAATTATTGCGATGAAAAAAGTTGTTTGTAATTAAAATATAGCATGTTTTTACTATTCCTTAAAATATGAAAGTTATCAGAATAATATGAAAAATTTATCCAAAGTAAATTTTTATATAATAATCCCAAAGAAGAATTTAATTTTTCAAATTGATCTTATAAAAATCGAAAAAACTAGATTTAAAGTTGGTGCACCATCAAAATGCGGCAAAACTGCATTTTTTGAAAAATAATTATTTTACCCAAAAAATTTATTTTGTTCTCATACCATGTTCTATAAAATGTGTAAGATGAATTATAATGTTTTAAAATTAATAATGTAGTTAATACTATTTATAAAAGATAGTTTATAATAATATTATAACCATATATCATTGTTTAGTGAAACCTGGTTTTGCTTACTACACATGCTATCGAGGAAGGTCGCAATTGCGTGTAATGAAAGCCAAGCCAGGGATGCGTGTAGTGAAATCTCCATTTGATGTTGCATATAATATATTTCAAAACTTATTTCATTTATAAATTAAAAAAAATCTATACTTAATGTTTCATAGAATAATTTCTACAAAACAAACTTGAATTTGTATGTAACACGAGCCAAGAATAGTGTTGCATATACTGCAAGCTAATACGGTGTTGCATATAGCACAAGCTAATTTAGGTGTAGTGTACGAAACAAGACATCAATGAAATTAAACATAATAATTCTCATAAAATCTCAGGTTGTTAAAATAATTTTTCTATATCACCCTTTTTCTTCCATGATCTTCTTGTCCTTATTTCTTCGTCTTCACTTTCTTATCCATCACTTTCTTCTTCATTTCCTATTTTAGGACAACTGGAAATAGAATGACCAATGAGTTCACATCCAAAACAAATTAAGAGAATTTTACATTCATACCTTCTTATACATATATTCAAATTCATAGAAAATAAAGACAAAATTAAATCAATATTTTTACATACCTCATTTTCATATTAAGAATCTCTAACTTTTTCTTCTTCAAGAATATTCTTTTCTTTCATGAAGGCCTTGAAATAAATTTACATATCAAATTTATTTTTTCATTTCATAAAATTATCCCTTATTATTTTTTATGTAATGAGAGTACTATGTAAATCATCAAGAGATAGTGTTTCAGGATCTATGTCTTCTAATGAAGAAAATTTTTCATCGATTTTGTTGGGTAGGATTCTTAAGATCTTTTCAACCAAGTAGAATAATCAAAATTTTCACCAAGACATATGATAGAACATACTATTACATTTTAGTTGGTAATGAATTCCCCAACAGATTCTTTCTCATCCATCTTGAGATCTTCATAGTTCAATCTCTAAATTTGTATCTTTTCTTACTTCACTTTTGTATTGACTTCATATAAGTTTTTCATTTTACCCCAAATACCTTTTTTTGTTGAAACTCCTTTCACTATCAAGAATTAACTTTAAAAAAGTGATGATAATATATCATTCTTGGCCTTTCCATCATTCTCATGAAATATCTTGTCAACGGGTGTAAGTGGAGCACTATCATCAATGGGAGGAAACACAACTATTGCAACTTCAAGAACATCCTAGATGATAGTAATAAGATATAGAAGCATTATATCTTGCCAGATATGATAGTGTTTTAATCAAATACTGGTATACCTTTACTTTTAACATAGTTCACATTCCCCATTAGGAAATAATAGTAACGAGAACCTGGCTCATATACCAATTGAAAGTTCCCAGTCTGAGTATTGTATAACTGAGAGGGGGAGGGGGTGAATCAGTGATACTATTTAATTTTATGTTTATTTTCAATTGAAGCAGCCTTTTCCTCCTATTAAAGATTTCAATTCCCTACTGAGAAAAAAATAATCACACATCAAAAGGAACACAATGATTTATAGGGTTCAGTATTCAGTAATAATAGCTATGTCTTCAATATGGTTTGGAAATGATCCAATACCATACAATCCACCAAGAAAACAATGCTTGGATTACAACGAGTAAGATATACCCTTAAACTTGTGTAGATCTATGAAAAAATGCAACTAGTGTGTGTGCACTCTGTTAGAAAAATATGGTAATATAATTGTTTTGTAATAGCTCATGTTACTTTCTCTTATTTTCAATTCAACAAAAGTATTCAAATTTTAATAAAATTAATAAATTCCTTACCCCGATGAAAGTTATGAACCACATGTACTTTGTTATGTAACAATGAGTTTGATCATTTCGAAGTCTAGTTCCTATGAGTATGATTCTTACAAAACAATACTCCCAATCCAATTTTTTGATAGAATATAATTAAAATGAATCAGCACCACTTCAATCCTGGAGTATGATGAAAATAAGTCTGATAATTACTCAGAATGATTGCCCAATAAAAAAGAATACAGTGATACTAAGTACGATTGGAACAAATTACAAACACTTCTTCCTCATTCTAAGAAACCCAACACGTAGATACCCAGTATTGAAACTCCATTCAGATTAATTCAGCCTGATATCAAGGTCATACAAATAAAACATCCTTCTCATCAAAATATATTCAATTCAAAACACATGGGTATCACTTTCTCTCACTAAAAACCTAGAGCTCCTATCTCTACTTCGGTAAAAAGTACACCTCACACAGAAATTAAAATGTACTTATCCTTTTATAAGTTACCCATGGAACGTTTGGTGGGAATCCAAAAATTCATTCCCACTCACTCAAATGTATCCAAATTTGAATCCCCCCCCAAAAAAAATATAAGGATACATTTTCACTTTTTCAATAGTTCTTGAAGATTCATGAATATTATACAATCTTCATCTATTATTTTCTAGACTCCCATTTCAAATGTCAATACGATTACAATTTGTGATCAATAAATCGGTCTGATCATCTGAATATGATTCTCTCATGATGATTTCTTATGAACAATGTTTGATACCAAACCAATTAAATGTGTTTAAAGAAATATACTTCTCCACTTGAGATACAATCACTCTTTTAAATGAAAAGATCCCCCTTGACAATTCATTCATAAATCTCCACATTCGATTCTTTTCTCTTAACCCACATGAGAAAACACATCATTAAATTCCAAACCTCTGCTTGAATCAGGTCTACCTTCATGAATTTGAATTCATTGAGGATCGGTTTTAGCATCGTCTGACTTGGATTGGAAAGTATTGTAATTTTCCATTCATTCTAGTAAACTTTTTTCTTCAAACAAACCTTTATTCACTTCAAATACAAACTTCTTCTTATTTTCTTTTATTTAAGGAACATGATCCCATTAAAATTTCATATAAATAAAATATAATACAATTCAACTCATACTCTACTTAATGATGTAATTTTAAAACAAACCAGAGTATGAAACTTTTTGGATATAATCCTTTATTTTTATGATCATTCTGGTTATGATATTTTTGAGTACGATCATTCTTGATATGATCATCTAGGTTACAATATTTTTGGATATGATCATTCCAGATAGGATCATTTTAGGTATGATAATTTCTGGTCACGATCATTCTAGATAAGATCATTTTAGGTACGATCATTTCTGATTATTATCAAATACTATCTACAAAATTGACCTACCCAAATATGATACAATACAATCTAAAAATGATGGTCCCCCATAGTAAGATGCAATACAAAATGAAAAAAATGATCTTTTATCGCTACAATGACTATTCTATCACTTTCACCCAGATATGGTCATTTTGAGAAACAATCTGCACCATCTATTACTCATTTATCAACACCCCTTTACAATCAGTACCACCTTATTACAAATTATTCCCAGATATTTTACTTCCACTCAGTATCTAATTATTTTTAAAGAAAATTGATACATTATGGATAATATTGTTTTTAAAAACAATCAGCACAACCTCTTCAATATTGGTGTGATTGTTTTTAAAAACAATCAGCACTGCCTCTTCAATATGGATAAAATTATTTTCTGATTGATTTGAAAAATAATCGATACAACCTAGTTATGATTGTTTTGAAAAAAAATCATCATCACCTCTTCAAAATTGTTATAGTTATTTTCTGATTGTTTTGGAAAAAAATTGGTACCACTTCTTTCTCTCTTCCTCCAGATAATTTAAATCTGAATATGATTCTTTTCTGATTGTTTTGAAAAACAATCAGTGACACTTTTTTCGCTCTGCCATCTGGATTTGAATATAATTATTTAGTTATTCTTTTTTTTTTAAATCAGTATCACTTCTTTGTCTCTACCATCCGGATATGATAAATTTAAATATGATTATTTTTCTGATTGTTTAAAAAAAATCTAAATACAATTCTTTTCTGATTGTTTTGAGAAACTATCTGAATATGATTCTTTTCAGATAGTAGTATCTCTTTCATTCCACATTTCTTATATCAAGATTTCATCACAAGTTCTCAATACAACTCTTCATTTATATGAAATAAAAATCATCAAGGAATCATCACAATTAATTTAATCAAAGTCATAGTGACTTTGATTTTCTAGAAAAACAAACACCTTTTTCTCGTCGTATTTAGAGTGAATCTGATGACCATATAATTCCAGCAAGATTTTTTCACTTTCAAAGGATCTTCTTCTCTCTCAAGGATCTTTCATAGTGATTTCTATTTATATCAATACCACCAGTAATACAATTGATTATATAAACAAAGTGAATAGAAGTAGAATACATTTATTCATTCCAAAAAACCTATCACCCACAAAACAACCAATTAATTCAATCCCTTTCTTTCTGAATTCTCATTCATCAACATCATTTCATTCTTCATGAAACCTATATATTGTCAAAAAATACAACCAAAAGTCATCTTTGTCCTGATATAATATTCAAATTAATTTCTTAGAAAATAAAACTACTACCCTAGAAGCTCTATTTCATGACAAGATTGTGATTCACATTATGCTCCATACGGTGGTATCACTAATTAATAGTATTGATATAGAGGAAATCAATGAAATTTATGACACCTTAATTCAAAAAGACTCATCAACCTCAATGACTAAAACTACTAATTTTTTTATAGATCCAATAATAAAGTATCATCACTTTAATTTCCCTTTCTATTCATGTTTTTTTTGACTTCTCCCTTGGTCACATAGGTTATTCCAACAACCCTGTATTTGGTTGGAACCATTTTGTTCACTTTGGTATTAATGACTCTTATAATTTACATAGAGTTTCATTCTACCATCCCTCACTAGGAAAATCATCCATTTAACTACGTGTTCTTCTTTTATGAGCTATCTCTTTATAGATACTAACTTAAGGACTATGTGTGTCTTTATTTACGTTCTCATAGGATATTTAATGATTTATATACCACTTATCTTGGACCCTCCTATAAAATTCATCCTTATTAATACCCCATTCAATACTAGGGTACGACCTTGGTTCATGCCACGTTTTCCCTTCATGACCCATTATAATATGCAATTATTCATTTTTCATACAATAATTGGATCCAGGTAGGGAAATTTTATCTTAGATCTATGTGTCCCTTGATTCTTGCTATTTCTGGTTACATAGTGGCGTTCGAGATACTAACCTCAAACACAACAACAAATTTCATCACCATCAAACCCACTATGAGTATATGGTCTCCTAATTAACATAAACTATTTATATATTTAACTATAAACTAGGTAAATATATTTTCACTTTGTAACTATGTGTATCTTGATTCATGATTTAAAAAGATATTATGTGATTAATAAACCATCTATAATGAATTGATCCATTAATCCCTACTCACTTACACTCCCCTATAACATTCCATAACAACCCAACCATGGTCAATCAAGAAATGTTGTGTTCCAATTACCATCTAGATATTCTCTTCCCATATTTCATTCACATTTAATTATGTATCTAAATAAAAAAAATTCATAGATATCAGTAATGAGTATATCAAATCCCAAAGAACACATTTAATTGGTGATGGAATATAATTCATGTATCCAACCCAACTATTATTAACCAGAGGCATGATTTTTTCCTTGTAATATAGTTTTACAAATCAATACTCCCTTAGAAGTAGTATGGAGGAACCCATCATTCAAATATAATCAGATAATATAATAAAAAATATTTTTCCACAATATGTTAATAGGATAATAACCCAAATAGATTTATCTATTTTTATATCCTATCCATTGTCACTTCATCATTTACCATTGTATATAGCTCAATTTATGGATTATATCACTCTCATTATCAGTTCAAATATTCTGAAAGATTTTCATCCCTTAATATTCTATTTAGGTTATCACACATCCAATTGATTCAAGTACTATGACCAAAAAATACTTATACTCATTCATTAATTCCATCTATACTAGTATTGGTCCCTCTATTGAAATCATGTTTATCTCACCCTCATCTCATTATATACTACCTATTATTTTGGTCAATGTTATATTCCCTTAGAAATAAATAATATTTTTTCAAGTCTATTAGACCATAAACATCAGAACCCTTTCTGATATAACTAAATGTACTTAAAATTATAATGAAAAAACATAATTGTATTCATCACATAGAAGACACCCAAAGTTAAAATTGGAAAAAATGAATGTCACTTCTCACAAATATTGCACCTTATATACCCTAGGAAACATTTCTAGTGGCTGATAAAAAACCAAAAAATTTGTTATAATGAAATATCATAGAGAATAATTACAGAAAGAGGTGAGTTTTCCCTAAAAGGCCTTTAAATTTCAAAGAATAGGAATGTGTTAGGGTTAAAATAAAAACGGCATAAAAAATAATGGAGAACACCACATTTCCTGAGAAAAAAAGTCATGCTATAATTTTTGGGTCAACAAGACATGGAAAAAATAAGATCGCCTTTTTCTTCCTCACTTTGGTTCATATGATCTTTGTAGATCATAAAAGAATGTAATTTTAGGGTTCTTGAAACCTCTTGAGCATTGATTATTATATGAAAAATACCATTATGATTTTAATTATGTTGGTTTATTCATTCCCTTATATCTGAATGAGAGAACCTTAGACTATAGTGATGGTAAATGTTTTATATATCCAACTATCCTATATCCTTAAAATAGAAACAATTTAGGAAGAAATCAATATTTTTAATATTTTATCCAATATGTTAACATTTTCTAATAGTTGTTGTATATACGTGTTTTGTATCCATATTGAATGTGCCCATTTTTGAGTAAATTTATTGTATTTGATTGATTGATTCCTTTCTTATTATTTAATTCATGTATTTTGAGATTATGATTTACTAAAACAATATCCTTTTAATTTTTAGGCGAATTAAATTATTTAATTATTACTCTTTCTATGTTTTCATTGTTTCTGAAGGATTGATAATTGGAAAAATAATTATGAATGTTGATATTAATTTTGAATATAGTTTTTTTTATTTAGTGAGAAAAAAGTATAGAGGAACACCCAAAATTTAGTGCATCTCCTCAGATAAAAAAATTGGGGAGAAAAGAATACATTGAATCAGAATACATCTACAAGGACCACTTAATGGACTCCAAATGGTTGATCATTGATTAAACTGAGTCACTGAGATCATCTCATAGTTTATCCAAACTTATGGATATTACTACTTCATGAAGATGAAGTTCCTACACCATTATAATAACATATATCCAAGATTTGTTTCCTCCTCATCCAACTTTTATTCTTCTTTCACCAAGTTCCTAGTACTAGATAACTCATGGTGAATTTATTCCAACAAGGACCCTCTTTCAACAACTTGGTTCTACCACTGAAATGGAATCTCGGTATATATAGATGGTTCATAAAGAAAAAAAGTCCTATAAATTTTAAAAAATCTGTAGACTTTTTTATTGAATAATCTGACAAGAATAACCTGAATCACACATGCATAACACTCACCTATTTTACACATACATGAATTACATTATAATAAAATACTATAAAAACCAACGCGGTGATTTTTTTTACATGTGATGTAATAGAAAATATAGTTTAATAAGGTGGGTATCATATATCAATATATTTATATTACCCATTTCTCACTATCACATCCCTAATTTGGATGAAGTAAAACTTGAGCCTGAATCAGAGTCCATCGAAAGAACCAAACATAGTTTGAAAAAAAACCACTCATATAGGGCCTAGTCATAATGTTACACAAGTAATCTATCACATAAATTAATTTTTTCTACATTATTTGCTAGGGATGGGACACCAGAGTAGTGACCCGATGACTATTTGTGGTCTAATGTGGGGCTCAAACCAAATACATGTTATTCAACAAGAATAAAAATTTAAAAGATAAATATTTATATTTACCATTACTTTCAAGAGGGTTGACTTCATTATTGTCATTATTTTATTAGATTGGGTGACTAGAAAGTCTTCATGAATCAACTCTTCTATAGGATGATCATAATATAAATTTTCCTCCTAAATAACGGGGCCCTCTAACGGTGCTGTAAATTTAGTGGACAATATTTTCCTCACTACGATTTGGTAAATTCCAAATACAGATATTTAATCATATTTTATTCTAGTCGATTAAAATGATTTAAAAGGAATAAAATTATCAAATACATGAATCATTGAGATGAAATACTCTAATACAATGTTTCTATAATTGAATATAAATGTTTAGTAAAATCACAAACCACCACCATGAAATCATATGTCAATCTTATTAAGATTTATAAACAAGAAAAAATATTTAAATCTAGGTCCAATGTCAGTCATCCCATGATTCCACTGATAGACGTCACACATTATGACTACTCTCGAATGGATTTATTGGACATATCATGAACAGACAGTAGTACAAATCTTGAATGGATCACTCAGGTATCGAGAAACAACGTTAGGTTAAGAAAATAATCTAATGAGATCTCGAAAAACATATGGGATCAAGCCTCACCATCAAATCCTAACTGCAATGAGAATTCCAAGATTTTTTATCATCATTGTTGGATATGATTATATATGTATGTCTAAAAGCATGGAACTGTAAGTTATGAAATTATGAATAAATCCAAGGGATCAGAATCTATAGCCTTCATTTGTTCCATGGAAACGGATTATGGTTTATTTTCAGCCCTATTACTCATAGTGGTAGTTGACCTAATCAATGTTCACATAGGAAAATGATTTGGGGACCTGATAAGTGAACATGAACTCTCCCAATAAATATGATAGGAATCTTCAAGAATAATACTAATAATGAAATGTTACATGAGAAATTGGTTGACATTTACCATGGATAATAAGTGATTTTATGAATGTTTTTATGTCAGTTGTATTCCTTACATCTAGGTAGCCTTAATCATTAGCTCTATCCACATTATCCTCATTTTCTTATTTATAATAATCATCATCATCACATCATGATTAAATAACCATTAGTGTGAGTAATCATTGGTCTAGGTTCCGTAGATGGTTCACAAGAATTTAATTTTAAGAAGTATTTATCATCCCATTCCACTTATGTGGCCTTGTCTCCACCAACTACTCATAAACTCCCACACCTTTAGATGTTGATAATCTATTAACAAGGACCAAAATTTTTTCCAATATAACATTATAGAATGATCTTATCTTTGATATTTTATAGTTATGGAATATCCCAATATAAGATAAAATTGGTACAAAGGTGGGCCAAATATTCCATTAATTTTATAAAATCATCAACCAAAATTTATGTGTGACCATAAGATTCCAAATGTGCTAAAAACTATAAGGTGGACCAGGGAAGATACTTTGTAAAAAGTGGAATTAGAGACTAAATCTCAATGAATATATGACTCGATGATGGTAACTTAATAGATTTTGGTCTCCGATATTTCTTTTTATATTTCCATCATAAAATATCCTTTATCATGTATAGTAGGGTATTTTTTATGATTTTCAAGGATAATCCCAGTATAGTGTAAAAATGAACCAATTATAGAAATTTAGCATATTGATCATGTCTCTATCTCTTAACTATATTGGTCACACCCTAAAGTTATATAGCTAGAATCAAGTACATGTAATGTATCATCTATTAAAGAATTCATATCACCCCATATGGGCTTTGATCCAACACCAAAAATTTCCATTGTGATAAAAAATCTTGAATGAGGTCCTCCCGATATATATGATCAAAAGATGTTTGTACAGTTTGGAAAATATAAATATCAAAAAATTGATTTTTCAATCACTTTGTAATTTTCAATCATCAAGAATGTTCAAATATTATAACATACCATTTTTTATAAATTAAAATAGGTACACATTGTATATCATTAAAAGGAATGTCTCCAGATGCACTAGTGGTATCATTTGTGATACAATTTCCTAATCCTATTAATTATAAAATAATTCCTCAAAAGTTTTTCATTACACACCTAAAGCCTATAATTTTTAGGGGTTAGAAAACTTCTTGGTCTTATTATCATGGTTCCTTGTCCACTTGATCTGATGAAAATTCAAGAATATCCCTTGAATAGAATTTCAATGTTTAGATGGAAGTCTGTATCATTAATATCCTAGATAAATGTAGTAATTATATAACCATGGAAAAATTTGCCTTTATGTTATCCAATGTCATTCCTAGAGGTTTCAACTCATCATAAATATTTAGGGGTATTAGATCTCCAGAAATCAAGTGAACATCCTAAGAGTTGGATCCCAACCTCTCTGTGCATCAAGTGGAATGTGACAGTGTGAGGATTCACCCGCTTATCATGTATAGAAAGATATTTTTAATATGGAATTAGAATTAATGAGATATCCAGACCACCTCCTAGATGACCGAAGAATTTATCTCCCTCTCATATCTAGTCCAACTGGATCAATATGAATAAGAAAACCCCGAATCCATAATAAAAAAATATCTCTCATATGAAGGTACCACATTGTGTCCCCCTTATATTTTTTCATAGTCCTTCTATAAAATGGTTGAGTAAAAATGCATTTATATTTACTAGAATTGATACCCCTTTTCTAGAGCCAGCGGGTCATGTCAAAAGATATTCTTATCTCCACACTATGCTTTATTAATAAAATGACATGATTTTGTTATACAGTATTGATCAAATTCTTAGTGGTAGCTGATTCAAGTAATTAGTTGGTTCTAACATAATAGATGTTTTGGAATGATTACATCATCCAATAGAATAAACTTTTTGAGAATAATAAACTTCAATTTAGAGTAATTTTTCAAGGTGTTTCTCATATACTATAAAAGATGAAAGTGCATTGGATGAATCAATGTCACAGATTACCATAAAAACAGTAGGTTATATACATATATATCATTGTATAATATTAAAAAACTTATCCAGACATATATATATGAAATATAAAATGAAAAACTAAATTTTTAGGCCAGTTCAGAAAAAAACATGAATAGAAGAAGATTGAAAAAACTATTTTAAAAGGATATAATCCTAGATGAAGCATATGTGGAGGACATACCGCATAAATTCTTTATATTCCCATGTAAATGGTTCATTGTGGAAAGGGTTATTTATTATTTCATAAATGGTTACATAACCACTTTTCATGTCCTTTTATGTATGTTTATTATATAGTGATATTGAATAAAAATATTATATGGGATTAGAGAAACTTCAAGAAACTCCTCATTAGTTGAAAAGTAATAGAACAATATATGAGGATATGTCAAACCTTTCATCTACCACTTTATATATCCCACAATAATTTTATATGAATAATATTTCATTGTCTTGTAATTATATCCTATATATCCTAATCTTATCTAATTCCAAGGGAGCACATTATTTATTGCACAAAAAAACTACAAACACTTTAGAATGATGATTTAAAGATAATGAATTAAAAATATAGAGTTTGTTATAGAATTTTATAGTTGTCCATGAAGGAATAACATAGGCAATGTAATAGTCACATGAAAATATATATCAAATGTGGGTAGTAGGTAGTATAATTTTATAGCAAGGAGATTGGGTGTGTCTAAGATATCACTTGTAGAAGTGAGTTAAAATTCTTATATTGTCATAAGTATTCTACGATTTCATCATTTTTAGTGTCAAAGTGAAGATCCTATATATTTATGTACAAAATTTATATTCATCTACCAAATATTAGATTTTCATTTTTAGTTATAATAACACATCATACACAGAATAAGAAAACCAAGAAAAATTACATAAGGAACAAATTTCTATAAATTTCATCACATTTTGTAAATAACTTCATAGAATTTCATTTGAGATCAGTTAATTCAGTTTGATTTTAAATTTATGTGTAATGTGGTGGAGGTATCCCATGTAAGTTATTCATAGCCATGTCTTTCATGAATAATATTATGCAAGCTGGCCTATGTAAAAACACCTCAAGAACCCTCCATGTGTCTCTATATGACTACTTTTTAAAGGGATACCCAAAAAATATTTTGTGGTCACCATCCATTAAACCTTAATAATTTTTGGACCCCTAAATCCATGTAAGATCTTGATTTCAGTTTGGTTTAGTAGTTTCCTATAATATATGTGGTTATCTTCCCAACAGATCATCTTCACATAATATTTGACAACATCTTATCCTTTCGGGGAAAGATTTATTCCATAGGCATTTGATCCCTATTTAATAAAAAAAGTAACTTATTGGACTCCATTACCCAAGGTCAAAACCTCAAAAAAATTCTATCAAGGATTCCTCCATATCCATCGAGATTTCTTTATCATGTAACAATAAAATTTTGAATTGTTACCTTTCATCACTTATTCTTTCAACAATGGAAGCCATGCATACTATAAGATAGCTACTTTGATTCTTTTTTTTCAAATAAGATCTCCTAGATACAATTAATCATGTATTCACTTGATAAAATATATGCTCCCTTTTAAAGGACTTATAGAAGATTCTCAAGTTCATCCCTCTTGAGTCACATGATTTTATAGTTATTAACCAATAAAAAATCCACAATGTTGTCAAATGATCATTCAATCGGCCTTTTTGTGTCGACATAATGATAGAGGGACATAGATGGGACTTAAAATTTGTTTAAGACCCAAAATATAACAACATAAATCTTTCATCGGGTTAAAAAAATAAAATTCATGGTCATGTCCCACGCATAAAATTTATAGGTACTTTTGTCTATAATTCCATTTAACAACAACTTAAAAATTTGAAAATATTCCTTGATCTATAACCTTAATAAATAAGCACTAAAAAAATGACTTATTCCAACCGAAATTTATTGACAGACAATATATCTGTCGGTAAAAATGAGAAATTCCAAAAGATATTAAATTTTATATGTATTAATTTTATGTACCAACACTTGTTTTTACCAATAAATATATCTACTGGTATTGATCATTTAACACCAACAGATCTTTTTCCAATAGTAAATTCTATTGCTTTATCTAAGGAATACCAAAAAAAAATTTCCAACACTTGTATCTATTATTAATAATAATCATTACCAACAAATCTTTTATCATCAATAATATATTTTACAATAAACCATTCATTGATAATAACCAAGAGAAACCAATTTTCTTATATATTATTATTTTATGAACAATGTCAATATTCACTTTTAAAGGTTTTATTAAAAACATCTCATATATATGAATATATACACTACTTATATTTTCCAATGTTTTTCATTATAATAAACATTTGAATGATTTTCATAAAAAAACTAAATCATTATTATATTTTAATTTAATAAACATAATAAATAAAAATACGGTAATGGATAAATAAATAATAAACATAATTGAAATATAAGTAATTAATAATTGATATTCACATATTGAAAATTTATATATCAAAAAGAAAAAAATATTAAATTTTATTATTTTTTATATTCATTATATAATAATAAATTTAGTAATTAAGTAATGTTTATATTTTATATCCTAAAGAAAAAATATTAACTTTTATTATTTTTTATATTCATTTTATAACAATAAATTAAGTAATTAAGTAATGGGCATTTAGAGATTGGATTTTTTATATAATATATTATTATATATTATATTTATTTAATATTACAAAATTAATAATTTTTATATATACATAATAATTTATATATATAAATATTTTCTATGTAAATAAAAAAACCCTAAGTCACCCCCGATCACCCGAGCCCCCCCCCCCCACACCCGTAGCGGCAGCCACCACCCACACTACCGCACCCGCCGCCCTAGCTCCCAGTAGACGCCGCACCCACCACCCTAGCTCCCGACAGACGCCGCACCCGCCACCCTATCCCCAGTAGACGCCGCACCTGCTGCCCCCTCACCCCACGATTATCTCCCCTTAAATCTTCTGCACGGGACCTTCAGGTTTCCCAGTAAAGCTTTACCCACCAAATCCACCCCGTGAATGAAACATTCCCCAATCTTCAAGGTGGACGTTCCCACCACACAATACAGTTTGGTAGCATATAAGGTACCATGAAATAACTTAATCTCTAATTTCTATTCCTAGGTATGGGATGCTCATCATCTAAGATTTATTGAGTCTTTGATTCATTTAATAGCCTCTTATTCATTTGTTTATGTATTCCACTACTGCCCCCCTCTTGTCCCATATTATGCTGCAACATTGGGGAATTTTATTTGAGATAATAGTTTATTTCATTTCCCTACAAATACTGATGAAACCAATGAAAAATCAGTATTCAATTTTAGTTTATTGTCTTTTATGGTTCGAGGTTTATTGTTTTTTTGATTTCATGGTGATCAATTTTATAATCAATATTAAATTGTAAAAAAATTTAGCTAAATTTTTTTTTATTGTGGTTAATTTCTTGAAAATTGAATAATATGCAGGAACATTCATAATGAATATATTTGGTGATAAGAGTTGGGTGAAGTTAAGGAGAACATCTCAAGATTATTTATATGGTGTAACTTTATTCCTTGATATTGCTTTTTCAACTCCAGAAAGGGATAACATGATTGTGTTTCCATGTCAAAGTTGTACTAATTGACATTATTTGCATCGAGATAGTGTGAAAGCTCATCTCATTATCAAAGAAATGGACGCTGATTATCAAAAATGTATTTAAAATTTTCATGGGGTGTTGACGTTCAACGGTGATAATAATTTTTTTAATATTGAACATGATATTTCTTCAGAAGATGATATGATAGAAATTTGGGGGATGCCTTTGAATTTGAGAAACCAGACAACACCTCATCATTTCATTCTAATGAGGTGCACACATTTTTTTAATTAGTTCAAGATGCTGGGAAACCTATATACCCCAGATGTGAAGTATTTACTAAATTATCTTTTATAGTTGAAATTTATCATCTAAAATGTTTACATGGGATCACTAACATGGAAATTGATGCTCTTATAAACCTATTTAAGAGAGCACTTCAAAATGATTCAACATTACCTGAATCATTTATGAAGGTGAAAGGGATTATCATGAATCTTGGGCTTGATTATAATAAGATTGATGCATGCCCGAATAATTGTGTGTTGTTTCATAAGGAAAAACATTTCCATGATAGTTGCCCAAATTTTGGTGCTTTGAGGTGGATAACTGCTAATGATGGAAGTATTATGAAATTATCAAATGTTGAAAAAGTACCAATGATGGTTTTGCGTCACTTCCCTTTGATTCCCAGGATTAAAAGGTTATTCATGTCAACTAAAACGGCCCCTCTCATGACATGGCATGAGCATGAGCGAGTTAAAGATGACAAGTTAAGGCACCCGATATATTGGTTTGTTTGGAATGATTTTAATGATAAGTATCATGATATTGCAAGTGATCCAAGAAATGTTAGGCTATGCTTGGAAAGTGATGGTTTTAATCCATTTGTAATGATGTCTAGTCAATATAGCATATGGCTTGTTGTCTTGATGATTTATAATTTGCATCCATGGTTATGTATGAATCCATCATATTTTATCATTTCATTATTGATACCTAGACCTAAGTCACCTATCAATGATATCGATTTATTTTTAGAACCTTTAATTGAAGAGCTGAATGTGTTATGGGAGTTTGGTATTGAAACATTTGGCGTATCAAAGAATGAGTTATTTGTATTAAAAGATGCATTAATGTGTACAATTAATGACTTTCCTGCATATGGTAATCTATCAGGTTAGCAGACCAAGGGTAAAAATGCATGTCCATGCTGCAATGTTGAAACATGTTCATTTTACTTGATATAAAGTAAAAAAATGTGTTACATGGGCCATCGATGCTTCTTGGATCGATGTCACAAATTTCTTCAAAATAAAAAGGCATTTAATGGGGAAATAGAAACAAGGATACCGCCTAAATCTCATAATGGATTAGAATAGTTAGATCAGATGAAAGGATTGGATGTCATATTTGGAAAAAATATGGAGACTCAAAGACATAATAAATGGAAGAGAGATTTTGATGCACCTCAGAAAAAGAAGAGTATTTTCCTTCAACTCCCATACTGGGAGAATCTTCTTCTACGTCACAATTTGGATGTTATGCTTGTAGAAAAAATGTCTCTCAATGTTTGATTGGCACACTTTTTGACATTGAGGGGAAAACTAAAGATACTTTGTAATCTCGACTTTACTTGGTAGATTTAAATGTAAGACATGATCTTCACCCATACGAGGATCATGGTCAAACATATCTACCGGAAGCATGCTTTACATTGACAGAATGAGAAAAAGCTAAAATGATTAGTGTACTAGCCTCTATCAATGTTCTAGATGGGTATTCATCAAACATTAAGAGGAAAATTATTATTGGAAAATTTTTTGGTTTGAAAAGTCATGACCACCATGTTTTAATACAACATCTGTTACTATTGGCTCTTAGGAAAATGAAAAATAATAAGGTAAGAGGTGTGTTGATTGATCTGAGTAACTTTTTTAAGGATTTATGTTCAAAAGTGGTTACAAATGAATATTTTAAGTGGTTACAACATCGTACTGCTTCCATGATTTTTCATCTAGAGTGCATCTATCCACCTTCATTTTTTGACATCATGGTACACTTAATAATTGATTTAGCACATGAATCCATGAGGGATGGACCTGTTTATTATTGTTGGATGTATCAAATTGAGAGGTATGAAAACTTCATTTTCATCATATAACTTTTGTATACATTTGATTAAATTATTTATGTTTATTGACTATATGTTTTTGTGATGATTGAAAATGTATGTTCCTAACAAAATTTTCCCAGAAGGATCAATTACTTAAGGATAAATTGTTGAAGAGTGTATGACATTTTTTTTCAGGTATTTTCATGACATTCAACTCAGAGAAAATAGGTCAATAAGAAACAATGTTGGTGAAGGTGATGAAACACATAAAGGGATATCCATATTCTCTTTAAAATGTCATACAATGTCTAAAAAGAAAGGTATTCTACCTGACATTTCAATGATATTTCGATTACATAATTATGTTTTGGGAAATTGTGACGAAGTTCAAGTATATGTACGGTAAGATACATACACATAAATTTTTTTATATTTGTATTGTTTTTAAAATTCTTACCTTATTATTGATTTGTAGGGAGCACTATGAAATTCTCAGTATAAAATATCAACACAGACCAGAAATAATTGATGAAATCCATAAAAATAAGTTTTATAAATGGTGTGATGATAATGTGCGTTATATATCATACTTTGAATTTAAAATTTTATATTTCTTTTTGTTTCTATCATTTATATTTTTCATTAATTATTCAAATTATTACTTTTATACCCAAGGACACTTGTATGGAAATTGATTTGGCATAATTAAGTCAATTTCCTAACATGTGGATTAAAACAATGACCAAAGTCACTTGCAATGGTTATCTATGGCGTGTGAAATCTATTGATAAGAGCAGTGTGACCCAAAATTGTGGGGTTCTTGTGAGTGTAACAACAAATACAAAAATGTATCATATTATGGATTGTTGAAAGAAATTATTGATTTGACTTATCCAGTTGGAAGGAGTGTTATTTTATTTTATTGTGATTGGGAAAATCCCATTGAAGGCGTCAAAGAATATAATTCTGGATTCACTCTCATCAACCTTAAGAGGATTCTTAAAACCGATGATCCATTTTTACTTAAATCTCAAGCCTTAAAAGTATTTTATATGGTAGAATATAAATATAAAATTTGGCATGTTTCAACCATCTCTAAACAAAGAGACTTATTTGAAATGGAGGAAGATTTCATACCTGAAGTGTATGGCTTACAAACCAGCTTGTCAACTGATGTCTATGTGGAAAATTATGACATTTAGGATGAGGAAGTAGGTTTAATTGATGATCATTCACTTCATTTCTTTGAAGGATGGCATGAATACATGAGTATATTGATAATGAAATTCTAGAAACTTGATGTTTGTGACTATGATCATGATAATGACATGTTTCATGATTCTGATTATTACATTTTCTATTGACACTTGATAATATATTTAGTTTTGTGTTTTAAATATTATTATTTGATTTTGGTTAGAAAATTTTACTTTATATTTGACACTTGTATACGCTTATTTGGTATTTTAGTTATTGTATTTCATATATAGCTTTGAGATGATATCTGTTGAGAACTCTTCAATCAAGAGAAATGTGGTTTCAAGAGATCAGTTAATGGTATTAATTTATGAATTTTATATAAATTTACACCTCCTTTGATTCCATTTTTTATAGTTTTATATTGAAAACCGTTTCTTGTTTTTTTGTAGAAATTTTTAGCCTCACATGTTTGTGAAAATGGACAAGCAACATCAAATAAACCATTGAAACATTCTTTATTTTCGATATAAAACCCTTCTAATGCCTTTGCAAAAAATGTCTAAAGTCATTGATAGTTGAAGATGAAATTCATGATTCAAATTGTAAGTTTCTTTTAATTTACCTATAAGCTGTATAGGATATTGTTTTAGGTTATCTTTAGATAAATTATAATTTTTTATTTCTCGTATTTGTTTTAAATAGTTCATGAAAGGATAAAACTAAAAAAAATTGTAGAGATATCCTTGAATAAGTGGTGCATGTTATTTACCAGAATGGGTAAGTTAATTAAATTTGTGACCTTATTTCTTTTATTATTACTTTAAATATACAACCAATGTTTTTCTTTATATAGTGGACTGTCGAAGAGAAGACACTCTGATTGGTGTTAAGTGGTTTGCCATTATTTATTCAAATTATTGATTTTCTTATACTGGTTTAAATGTGTTTAAACATATTTTATAATTTCCATTTTATTTTAAGGGTTTCAATCTCATCATGTTGGAAATAATGAAAAGGATGGCATAATTCGGTCATCAATTTTGAATGCTAAAGAAATATCTGTTGAATTGACGAAACAATCAAGTCTTCCTCATTATTCCACTATGAGTAGAAGGAGAACTTAGGCATGTCATGTGAGAAATGAAATGGGTCATGGATTGAGAAAGAATAAAGTTTTGTCCGAGCGTGTTTCTATAGACGTCAACGACTTTCTTCAACAAGTTGGAAATTCCGCAAGAAAAGTATCTTCACTCATCAGTTGTTTGGCTCGTGACCCTGGGTGATTACCATTAGACTACCAAGATTGGAGATTAGTAGATATTAATAGAAAGACAATATCTGGGATGAAATTAAGGTACAAATTTAGTCATTATTATTGTTATTTTAATAATATATTTTTTATAAACATGATGTCATTTATTTATGTTTTTGTTATCATATTACATTCCCAAAGGGCATGAACCATATCATTGGGGAATAGAAAAAATGGGTGCTGCATGGAGATCTTATAAATATGAGTTAAAGGTAACTTATTTTGATAGTAAAATGGACAATGAGGTTATGGAAAAAAGGCTTAAAAACATTCATGAAGACACATGGAAATATTTGGTGGAGTTTCGGGAATCATTAGCTGGACAAGTAATATTTATTTCCATAATTTATGTATTTAAACCATTTTCAATTACTAATAAATAGTTCAGGTCTTGATTAATCATCTATTAAGATTAAATAATATGTTTCATCCCAATATAATTTAAATTTTTTTGTAGGCAAGAACTATGAGGGGCGTAGAAAATCATTCAAATTTGAAAATGCCGCATTATCCAGGGACTAAGAGTTTTTCATGTATACATGCAGAAATTAAAGTATTTCATTTTTCTCCACTCATTGATATTGTTTCCTTTTATTATATTTTTTTTATTTTATTTTATCATACATTTTTTGTTTAGGAAAAAGAAGGTAAAGAGGCAGGTAATCTTCAAATATGGATCAAAACCCATGAACATAAAAAAAGGTTCAAAACTTGATGACACTTCTACCTTAGTTAAGGTAATTTTTGGCTTCTGCTACCACCATAAAAAATATTGTGTATTTTTAATATTGGATTTTTTTACATGGAATAATGTTTTTTTACAGCAATCAATTGGGAATGCATTAGCTTCTCATTCAGAGAACACCTCAACTATTGAAAAAAATTAGATTTTCAAAAAATTATAGGAGAGGTTAAAAATGGCTATTTAAAAAACTTTTGGTTTGGGTGCTAAGTATCCATGTGATCATGAAAATATATGTGCATTAGAGGAATATCATACTAGAAAGATTAAGAGTGAGGAAAATTTTGAGAAAATTGAGAAACAACATGATGAAGTTGTTGGACAAATATCACATTTGTTAGATTTAGTAGAAGTTCATATAACGCACCAGGTATTCATGCTTGTGTATTTATTTTTCCTAAAATATGTTTTTTTACATTTGTTTTCTAGTTATGTGGGTTTGACCCAACCTTGGCCAAACGTTGTTATCAAATTCTTGTAGAGGAATGTAATTTTTCAAATTGTATTTTTTTGTAGGTGAGATCTGCGAGTGGACTCTTACTTGGTGATGAGGAAAATAATTGTGAAGTTGATAGCTCTGATGGTTTTCATGAAGAAAATAACAATGAAGAGTCTCTTTAGTTTTGCTTTACACACATTTTTTTGACAGCTCGGATGGTTGTCCCTACCCCACCTCGTTTTAAGTAACTTTTTTTCTGCATTCTATTGTTTTCTGGCATTACTTATCCTACTGTTGGTGTTCTTGTTTCTGGATTTTGGATCTGTCTAGGCTTTCTAGAATTCTTTGGGTCTTTTAAGTCTGGTTCTCTCTATTTTTTGATATCTGGACATGATTTTTATAATTCTGGATCTTCATTGATTGGTGTTTGTTAGGAACTCCTTGTAGATGAAATGTTTCTGATTGGATCTCTTGATCATGAGCATTTTTTAAAGTTTTCAGATATAAAAAATTGGGACTAAGCTGCTTGTAGTTCTCATAATGTCCTATGATTTTTTCATCATTGATGTCTGCATTGCCCCAATGTTTTAGACATGCCTTCTGACTTCAAGAGCAGAAATCTGGATCAGATCCTTACAAAATTCTGGGACTACCTAGCTTTTCCTCAAGTTGAACAGATTCTGTTTATCTTTCTCTGTGTGTTGATTAGATATTTTCTTTATCATCTTTGATTCATGCTTGTATTTATAGCTACACACTGCCTTAAGATCATAGAGGTCATGCATTAAGGGCATGCTCAACTGTAAAAGACTTTGAAGTCAGTAATGGAGTACCTGTGCATTTGACACCACTACATTCCTCGAGATCATGGATAGGTGGAGGACAAGGCTTGTGCATTTGACACCACTGTGAAGAATCGTATGTTTAGGCATTCTACCCCTACATTTGGCAGTCTTAAAAAGATCTTGATTGAGGTAACTTTTGTCATCACTTAACACATGTTTATTTAAAAGGGAATGATTTATTCATTTTTTTTTCTATTCACCAATTTTTTATTCATACTTAACACATGGATGGAGGATTCCCCTTTTAGGGGTTTTGTTCTATAACTCATTACATGGCTCTGGTGTGGATAGAATGCTACCGGAGCTCTAACACATGGATGGAGGCATCCCCTTCGGCGAAATCACCGCCCTCTACGGCTGGCTCCGCCTCTGCGACCCGAAATTTCCTCCGCGGCCACCACTATCCTCGCAGATCCCTGCCACGTACTCCACCACTCTCTGTTGTCGGCACCCTCCCCCTTTATGACCCCCACTACCTCCTCCGCGACCCTCCACCTACGCCACTGGCCCCGTCGACCATGACCCTTTTCCCTCCTTCAGCGACCATTGCTCCGACCATATTGTCCCCACCGGATAAGTCCTGCCATCCCCGACCTTCCTCGGTTGGCCCACGCCATCCTGTACATTTCCCATTCCACCCCCACCATCCCTAGGATTCCCCACATGAACATGCCGTACCTGTGTTTGTCTTCTCCCTCTTGGCTAATTGATCGATAGTGATCTAATCTTCTTTAGAGTATTCTGATCCTGGTTTGCTTACTATAATTCAATCACTCCCTATGAAATCTGTATGAATCATCTTAGCTAATGTCTTGATTATGGTTCTCTTTTGATAGAATTGCAGCATTTTGCGAGCTAATGTATGCTATAACAATCCTTTAAGTCTGTCATTCCAGTTATCTCTATTTTTAATCCTCTAGACTATTTTTTGTTCTGCTCGCACATCTCTGTGGATGTGAGTTAGTCATCATCATCACCAATAGTGCATGTGAATAAATAGTGATGTGTAGTAGAGTGGACCATTATTTTCAGATTCTGTCATGGTTCATGTACTAATGTATATTGTGACCAAACATTGTGAGTCGACCAGTCTTAGCCTTGATTCTCCATGTCTTTTTTTTGGAATTGTAGTGGCTAGGTGTGAAGGAACTATTTATTTTATTCAATGGCGGGCAACACACGTGTCTCGAGAGGGCCATGACTTTTAGCTTGTACAACCTAACATGTAAGAATATTCCTCCTCAACCCCTAGAATTTTGGTTTTTCTGTCCTTAATTGTTTTATGGAGGTGGATTTGGATATTGGTTTGATACTCTAATGTGTTTCTCCAACTATAAATTTGATCATGTAATAATATGTGTAAAGGTCTTGGTTCTCTTTATCTATGGTCCCTCTTAAATTTCATATCCTTGCAAAAAGATTTAAAACTACTGCTTGATTTAACATAAGACTCAGTTTTCAAGGAATAATCAACTTTATAGTGAATACACTAGTGAAAAATTTACTGACTAAAAGAAATTTAATGTTTTTATTATGAAAAAGATGACATAGTTCATGATGAAAAATAAAACCAAGCCTTCATGGGGGACAATAGTGATGGAGCCCAAGGGCATCTCCTCTGATAATTTTAGTACAGTCCTAAGGGAGAGAGATAATGTTTTTATAGGTCATGAAGGTGTCGCCCTACTTGTATTTTGAAGCCAGGTCATCTACTTCCATGAGACACTCTTCCCAAGGGTGACTAATAACCATGTCCAAACTGGTCAGACTTGTGAAATCTCTAATTTCGTAAACAATGAACAGTGGATTTTTTTGGTACCGCAATAAAATTTGGACACCAAATAAGAGTCTATTTCTACCACAGAGGGATTGAAATTGAGTTTATTGTAAAGACAATGCCAATTTAGTGTAGATTTTCCTTCAGATTTTAGGGAATTTCTTTGGCAATAAAATAAATCTAAGGCCAATACCACTGATCCCGTCCGATTCATGGGTGATTCCTCCACCCTTCATGGTGCCCTGCATACATGCACCATCCAAATTGAATATAAACCTCATGGTGGGAGAACTCCTAATCACCCACCATCCAATATTAGATCTAATATAATTCCATCAAATCTGAGGTGGAGTATGATTCTACTGAGTATGAAATGATCCCTCTACTTTAACAATGAGCTATGATCTACCATGAGTGATTAGACTTTCACCTTTCTATGATTTGGTGATATTCTATGACCATTGCATCTATCTTTATTGAAGGCCTCCCAGATGACCTGACATCCAACAACTATAATCTTACGGTGCATCTGGATCTTTGTTTTTGAGTTTGATGAGTCCTGAAACCGTGTATAAATAAAATAAATTATAGATAGACCCTAAACCTATATTCCAATGATGTTTCAAAAAATCTTCCAGATGAAGCGCACCTTCTCTCCTCCATAGATAAATGGTGAGTGATATTGACTTTCTTCTAGCTGCAACATGTTCTTTTGGAAGCTAACTAAATGGAATCACTCTGTACTTCTTCATCTGTGGGAAGTGCCTGGTTGTGAATTATCTAAATGAGGAAGCAGAATTTGGGTGGAATTGATATATCCCAAAAATGGTCTTCCTTGACTACAATCTCTTATTGGACACAAGTGATCCTCTGAATTTCCACCGCCTTGAGGTATCCCGAAGTAGAATCTGTGAACCTATAACAATCGAGTTCCTCTATAAACTGGTTAATATCCCTCAGAACCTTCTGGTTTTGTCAAATACTACTTTCATGAATATCTGATAGTTTCAAAAATTTCAGAGGGTGATGTATGGGAATCAAAATACTATAAAATGAAGGAGACTAGACTAATAGTCAGACCACAAGTTGATGTTGTCTTTCCCCTCAATCCATCTGAACTGCTCATAAATATTCTGAAGAGGCTATTGAATGTTGTTCATGAGAGGGGTTCCATTCACATCTGGATGAATTCTCTCATGCCTGCTATATTTTTCCTTAATAGTATTTCCTTGGGGAGTTTTCCCTTTTATCGCTTCCCATTATAACTTCTCCTGCATGTCATTCATGGGATCTTCCACATTTTTATTATTAATACCTCCCAATTTAATATTTGTATCCATCCATGCCTAACTTGCCTAATGGAATTTTCCTTATTGATGAGATTCCAAAATCAAACCATTCACGATGGATTCAATTTTCCACACTACGTATTTAGGAACTTTGAGAATTGAGAGAATGTGCGTGGGTTTGAAGAGAATATAAAATTTAAAAATGTAATTCTACCACTAAAAGAGAAGAACATATTTTTCCATTTGATGATTCAACTGTTAATTTTATTCACTATCCCTTCAAAATGGTGACTGTGAACACTCCCCAAAGCTAGAGGACCACCTAAATACACTAATGGGAATGCTCATCTTCCAATTCTCAGCCAGCTCTCTATCTGATTGGAATGTCTGGGAGTGCACTTCTAGGATATGTACACCCTTCTTTTCTCTCGATTCTAGTATTTTATCACTTAATTTACCTTATTATTTCATGAACCTGTTGAAACCCTGAATGGATATTTGTTTTTTTATGAAGAACGTGTTATCAGTGAAACGAATTGTGATACCGAAGTGAATTATTTCATACCTATTTATATCACAATCTTCCCTATAGAAATGTTATGCTTGATGTTGTTACTGAGGACCACTTGAGCCAAATATAAACAAACATGGAGAAAAAGGATATACTTGTTGAAACCCTCACCATAGTTTTAAAAATCCATTCATGCATCCCATATGAGAGATGAAGAACCATATGGAAGAGAAACAAAAAAAAAATTGTTGACCTAGTCTGTGAAGTCATATCTCTACATGGTTTTAGGAATGAAGTTCCACAACTCTCTATCATAAAACTTATCCATATCCTCCTTGAAAACCACAATGGCCCCCATTTATTTCCTATTGATATCACATATCATCACATTATTAGACTAATCGCTCCATGTATACACCTTCCTTTGAAGTATTATTGTATTTTGGTTGAACATTGGAGGTGATTTACTGACCCTTGTAAGTAGTTTTTTCACTTGGATAAGAAAGTAAGTGGACATTTTATGAATTGAGCTATCGCCTTTTGGGTTCCATGCTCTGCATTGGATTTGTTCTCGTGCTGCAACACATAGGTTTAGCTCTTAGGGATAAATGTTGGATGTTCTTATTATCCTAGTTTATAGCTTATTGCTTAGGGGGGAAGGGTAACTGAGACTTTTATAACATTTAGGTTTATCAAAGCTCTATGTGATTTTTTTGAATAAATCTATATTCTAATCCCAAGATCATTACATCATTATACCTTCTCCAGGTCTTATTAGTAAACTCATATTAAAATACATAATAGGGATCATGCCCAAAATTGTTTGAAAACACAATTAAAAGATAATGAATTCAGATCATGTTTCAAATCCCTAATGTAAATGAAGCTCATATGGGGAATTCTTATAGGGGAGGGCAATGAGATATTTGGATTTTAGCATGGCTATTAAGAGACTACGACCTTGGCCTCAGGGATCCTTTCCTCAGGGATTTCTTCCACTGATTCTTCTTGAATTGTTTTATTATGCTGCAATCAATACGGGTGTACAGTTGATTCCAAGATTTATTCTAATTTCTTCTGGAATTCTTTGTATTTTCCTCAATACAAACTATGATTCTATTATTTTGCGATGCTTCTATTGAGAGAAACACATCTTGTGAAATCAGTTCAGAGGATTGTATGTGAATATGCCTTCATGAATAGAGTCCCATGCTGCATCGATAAGAGCATTTGGTGCAGCAGTAGGTTTCTGTATTTTAGAAATTCTAATAGGTTGCAGGAACATGTAGTCTAACAGGTTGTAGTAACTCGTAGGACACATGAAAATGTTCCATATACCATTGAAATCCTCCCTAGGGGACAATTAGAGCTCTTTCGTCAAGAATACTTACATACCGGGTTTCTGAAAGGAAAATTTTGGACAGTTGAAATGAGCCAATGCAATAGTAAGTTTGGAAACCTACCACTAATTTTTCAAATTGCTATCTTCATGAATTCATGCATATAATAGATTTGAAAATTCCCCACTATTATGCCAAAAATATAGAGAAACTCTTGATGATAAGTAATACATTTGATTCACAAACTTATTTCAACCTTTAATTTTATCATATGCTCTTTTTTATATTTTTCATATTGATCAGCTTATAAAAAAAATAAAATATGTTGTTGTCCTTTTATTATTATTAATCTTTTGCAAGAATTACAATCATTTTTTATAAATCCATGGAAAAATAATTTGAAAAAACAAGCTGGGTGAATGTCGAGTTTATTATTTTATTAGAAAGTCTTTATGATGATCAAATCATGAGGATGAAGGATTTTCATATTATTGTCAAATGTATACTAAGAATTTTGATTAAAAATGGAATTTATCTTTTATAAGTTTCTTCATAAGTGGGAATATTTTTCATTGTAGCTTTGAAACTTCTACTATGTGGTTGTTCTACTATTTGAGCAGTAATACATGCAGCAAGGGGGATGAGTGATCATCCCTTATAGAATTATGGAGTGAAGAGATAACAGTTTGACTCATCATTCTTCAGTAAGTGGGTCTTTTAAGTTGTATCATTTCAGTCCTTTTCAGGTCATTGAATGAAAGTGCATGTTTCATTGCATTTTAGTGCTACTGCAGGTATGCACAAATTTGTTAAGGGGGATTGAAGGACTCATTAAACCCAACTAACCAATTTCAAAGGTATTGCATAACATTTTTTTAGATAAATCTTTTATTTATATGATCTTTTTGATTGTATGTGAACTCATATTTTTGGGCCCACTATTTTTGATTCAAGACTATTGATGAATCTCTAGAGCATCTCTTCAAGATGTGTGGGACCTCATGAGTAGGTAGTGTTATGAATTATTTTCTATAATTATTTAATTCATGGTCAAGGTGGGTATTCTAAATTGTTTCATGTTATTCATTTTTATTTCATGGAACGAATGGGGGTGTTTGATAGATATTTTGACTTATTACAGGTTTGAACAAAATTGACAATAAAGGTGGCGATAATGACAGATTTGTTGGTGACCATAAACTCAACTGATCTTATAACCCCCATTCATGTGCATCCCCAGGTCAAGGAGGGGCTATGTTGGTATCTATGATCATTTCCATCACTATACACACCATATATGCAAGATTCCATTTCAGTGACTCGTCTGTGAAATCGTCTAGGAATTCAATACTGATCTGAGGTTCCCGAGCTCCACAGTGGAGGTGCTTTTGGAGGTGAGGGAGGCGTTCCTGCTGGGACTGTTCGAGGACACCAATATGTGTGCCATCCATGGGAGGAGGCTGAAAATTATGCCCAAAACATTCAGCTGGCGATGAGGATTCATGGTGATGGGGTTTCAATGCTCCATTGCTATTATTTGTGTACTCTAATATGATTTCATTTTGATTGAAGTTGATCTGTTTGAATTGAGTGACTCCTTGAATTTTCATGATATTGTCCTATTACTATGGACTATGAAAGAAAGATCATTTTTAAAATTGTCAACCCACTTCTAAAAGATTAATTCAAACTAATTTTCTAATTATTAATAATTATATTAGTAATATTATATATAATTATATTTCTGAATATAATGTAATAGATATGGTAATAAAAATATATATTTTTTAATTAAAAGAATATATTAGAAACAGATATTATTCTTGGTATTACTTAAAGTGCGACAAATCTGTTATCAGTTGGTATTATTATAATTTCAACAGAACTATTTTATCTATCGCAAAACAATTTAGCAACAGAGTTTTTACCAACAGTTTAGTGAAAGAGACATATATGTTGGCAAAATGATTTACTAACAGAAAATGAACTTTTACCAACAGATATGTCCATGTTGGAAAAAGTTAAATATTTTGTAGTGAATTCACAATGGTTTTGTATATATACCATAAAAATCACATCATTTCCCTAGAAACATAATATTAATGGGAACCTTATTATTTAAAGATTCATAACTACAAAATGAACTTCTTTGGTCCAGGATATATTACCTTAAAAGGAATTACATTAGTCCTTAGATGATATTATATGACACAATAAATAGAATTTAACTATGTGGGTTTTGATTCCATTTGAAAGTAAATTTTGGAAGCCCATTTCATGGGTGTAATACCGACTCAAAAACACTCATCACCTCCTTGTATAGTGATAAATTCTAGAGTATGTGGACATATAGATATAAACTAGAGAATAACTAAACTACAATGGGTAATACGTAGAACCCTTCTTATATACATAAGTTCACATCAATTCATAGTGTTGATTGATCAATTTCACAATAAAGGTTACCATTATTTATATTTTTATTAATTTCAATAATATGTCTGAATTCAGTAAGAATGTCTATAACTTTTAAATATTTCCCTTAATGGGATGACTGGAACTCCCATCCTCCATATCCTAACATGAAATTTGAGGCATTTTTAATTTGTTCTAATGAATTCCAATATTTTTAAAATCCTTATACAACTTACCCAAACATGTTTGTGAATATGTGGGAGTAATAAAATTTCATAGTGTTTTCAGAATTAGTGACTTAAAAAGAATTTTCATATATGAATTAATCAATTTTTAGTTGCATACCAATTTTTATTTTTATGACTGGGTAAAACGTTTCCCTTGAGATTGAGGAATATTTACATATTTATATCAATATTAAATATCGTTATATTCATAAAATATTCACTTAGATATATTATTATCATATTTCCACGAATTTGGGTTTTTTTGTTCTAATTGATATTTTTTTTTAATTTTTGAATATTTAAGGAATTAATTATCAATTTAGTGTCATTTAGAAATAGTTTAACAAAAAATTTTCATTTAATTTTTTTTGTACATGATATAAATGACATGGAATTATATTGAAAATGAACTACATGGTCAAAGATAAGATTCACAACTAAACAGTAGTGATGAGAAATTAATATGTCCATGAAGAACCAATATATGATCAGGTAGAATGGAGAAGTTGAATGTTGAACCACTGGACTATACCATAAAAAATTTGATATTCATGTTCAGTTGTGCAACAAAAAATATTAAATAAAATTTCCATGACTATTTTTAATTGTTTATTTTTATGATTCAAAACATAAGTCACTTGCTGAGCTTTAATGAGAAAAAAAAACAATTAATAAAATGGTTAATTGAAAATATTAATCCCATTTTACATTTTTCATGTTTTAAGTCTAACAACCTATATATTTTGAGGTATTAATTTGATATATGTTTTATAAAAATATATTTGTTTTGGTTATTTATAGTGTAGGAGGTGTAGTTAGTGGTATAAGGGTCAATTTTGAGGAGTTATCCCCATGGATGGGCTAAAACATTCCAACATGTGCATCGTCATTCCATTTGGGAGGAGGTTTCTCTTTGATAAGGGTATTATAAGAGGTTTTCACACCATGATGATGAAGGTTACCCCATGAATCTCAACCAATTAAGGAGGTTTCCTCATGAAGAACCTTACGATGGCATGGGGGTGAAGGTTCAGTTTTAGGATTCTACCTTACGAAGAGGCATTTCACTGTGACTTGGGTGGTCATGTTTCATTATGAACCAAACTAGAGGTATTGTTCTATGATTGGATGTTGTTGTACCATGATTTAATTAAGTTTTGGAGTTATTATTCATCCCTGGAGCAGGGTGCTACCCCATGATCAGAAGGGACACATCATACGGGTAACCCTAGAAAGTGTGTTTCACTATAACCATTTTTTTCACACATTAATTCATTTTCAATTTAATATTTCTATGTTTTATTGATATACATTTAAAATGTTTAAATGTTCACTAAAACAAAGAATTAATCATTTCCAAGAATCCATTCATAAGTCCCCATTATCTTTTCTCCTTTTTCATTTTTTAATGGCATCTCATTCATTATTAGATAGAATAAATTGTCAATCAACGTAGAGGATATCCACAAGTCTTTATAGAGGCCTTTTATCCTATAATATTACTTTCTCTCTCAACTTATTTATATAACATCATTAATGTACTAATTTGGAGGTGGTTGTAGTGGGGGTCCGGTTTTTGATTTCTACTAATTTAAGTTGAATTAATAGATAATCTATAAAGGACAAATCTATTAGACCTAGGAAGGTGTTGAATAGATTTCCCATTAGTTTTTACAAGTATGTAATTGTTTTGTATGGAATTAATGAATTCTTTACTGTATATGTGAGGTTAAATTTAAAATGTAAAATTAAATTATCATTTATTTTTGATTGATTAACATTTATAAAGTCCATGAATGGTTTTAGTATTGGTGTTCATTGACACCATGTTCACTAGTGAAATTCATCATTATATTGCTTATATAAAATAAAAACACTATGCCCATTAAAGGAATCCTTCATGATGTTGTAAAATTATGAGTCTCATAGAGATTAATAGACTAATAATTGATGAAATATATCATAGAAACACTATTGGTCATGGGCGAACAGGCCTATCAATGAGAACTTGAGCAGGTTAGTTTCCTGAGGATAGAAACAATATACTTTAAATTATTTTGAATTATATACATTGATCATAATTTATTAATCATTAAATATAATAAATATTTGGTGGTGCATTGATTTAGAGCTCTCAAGGGCCTCATATTCAACAGATAATTTTTAGAATACATATAATGTGTCTTGGGAAACTAAGTCTGGGTTATTCTATTGAGGATGGGGTTACACATTCATTTCTCACAATATTTAATATATTTTGATTATATATCTACATTTTTAATAAATAAATGAATTAAGGTTAATGAATGAGTTTTTTTAATGGAGACAAATGTTTGAGAAAATGAATTATAGAATTAAAAGATATAGAACTGAGCATCGGATAGTCCTTAGATAATCCTCTCATTCACTCTTTAATTATCACTTCTAAATAAATTTACTCTCTTACTCTACTCAATAAGTGTCCGGAGACCTGAACACCCTCACTCCCTATTCAGGTAAATTCATCTTGAAATGTACATTCAATAACCACTATAACTCTATTTTTACTATCCCGAAGTGCACAAGGACCCTCAATCACTTTCAATAAAAAATTAATCACCTCCACCATATGAGAAATAATAGAGACCATGGGAATATTTCTTCAATGAAATGATAGGAGAAAAGGAAAATAAAATTAAACAACCATATAAATATCCAATTACTACCAATATTTAGAAAAGTAACATCATGAAAATAAAAAATGGATATTAAATAACTAATTCATTGATATTTAATAGGTCGTATGGGGGGATGTCCTTGGAATGTACCCAAAAGGGTATATGGTTCCATCACTGGAGATATAGAAAAGGAATAAATATAAATGAAAATGAAATAAAATGATCCCCCCATTTAGGGGTGGAATTCAAATTTTATACATAAAATCAGTCATATATTCTATGAGATCAAAAAATCTCAATACCCATATCAAAACATTTCTTTCTCCATGATGCTTTCCATGTGGTTGTCATGGTGGATTATCCACTCAATTTCATTAGATTAATCCTGTACAACAGATTCCCTCTATTGATATCGATACCACATCTAGAAGAATCTTATGTTTAAATTATACAGTAACTCATAAAGGAGAATTAGAAATTTACACTATATTCTTATAAAAAATTCCATTGAATTATTTTTCATTTAATTATCTAATTGATTTTTAATACAATGTGATACAGGTGGTCCAGTCATATGGGATGAGATTCCATATATGGATTCCTCTAACAGTTTAACTTACATAGTGCATGGAAGCTGTGAATTAATCATACATGAGTGGGTTTTTGGAATGGTTCACCTATCCTTGCTAGTTAGAGCACACACTTCAACTTACACTAGTCCAGGTATGGCACATTGAATATCACACAAGTATTAAGTTGATCAGTTTCAACCTTCACAAGCATGAGAGGTGCTATTTTATTTTTAAGTGATGTTAATTCCATATTGATTTAATTGCACAGAGTTCGATCATCTATTAATTTATTCTCATATATTTCTTGAAACCTGGTGGTTCTCTTGATGCAATGATGATATATAGGGATTGATTAATTTTCAAGGATTTCCTCATGTGAATTGATTGTAAAATGTTATATGATTTGGCCATTTTATATATATACCAACTATTATCTAAATTAATCTCATACAAAATTAAGGTTAATCACATGCCTCATATCCCAAGAGCTTTCATTTTATGTAGATGTCAAAATCTCCCACTTAATATTACATAGATTTCCTTTTCACCTTATTTAAAAAACATGGTCCTCTCTTAATCGAATATAGCTAGTAACCACCCATTTTAATCTCACATAGGACATATTATACCCTAATTTCCTTATACAAGTACATAAATATCCAATTAATCATTTCCAAGACCTAAAATTCCAAAAAAAAGTTCTTAATTGTTTATTTAAATTCACTAAATTAAAAAAACCTATAAAAATAAGAAATTGGAACATTTCAAATAAAGAATAATATTTACTTATTAAAATATAAATGGATTTATATATAATATCATAATATATTAGTTATATTAATTATATTAAATATATAATAAAAAAAAAATATGGCTTTATCAGTCCCCCACACAAGAACAAGAACGTGTCCCCATGTTCAAAACAGTACAATTTTATCCAAGTTAGTATCACAATTCACTGAATACTAAAAGATTATAAATTAATGGAAATAAATACTAAAATAGTAGCACCTTAATTTAGATTCATATCCTAGGATCCTCAAATAATTTAACCATTTCCCACTACCACAATACAACCTATATGACATTATTATAAATCAATTTCATCCTTCTTCAATCGAGCTCAATATTCCTATCACCCTAACCCATTTATTTATTATCATTTTATACCATACTATTTTTTTCTTTTTTATTTTAATGAATATGATAAAAATTTATTCCATTTATTAATATGATACTCTTTCCTGCACACACCAAGTTCCTAATCATCTCATAACTTTCTATAAAATCCTAATTACTATTTTAATATAATTTTAATAGAATTATATTATTCTCTTTCGGGTTATCTCCTTAATGTGGTTTTTTTAAAAAAATAATTTTTTATAAGGATTAAGTTCAAAAATATATTTTTTAAATGTCCTAATTTTTATTTCCTTGTCATATCATTCATCAAGTATTATGTTCTCAATCCCTGAATAATAGTTTTTCCTGGTTCTAATATGTTTTTTATTTCCATTAATAAAAATGAATCTTTGATTCTGATTTTTCATCTTAGATTAACATCAACTAACATAGCATAAGTAGGAATACATGAAAACATTTTAAAAATACTTATAAACAATAACTAATTAGTCCTTTTCCACACACTTATTCGAAAAACATCTCCTATGACTTCAATAGTCCATGTGTTGATGTTAATTCCAAAAATGATAGTGGGTGTTTAAAATTTACCAGTGATGAAATATGTAACCTGACTAAGAGGGTATAATGAACCATTATTTTCTTAAGATTATATTTAATGATGTACAAATGATTTTTTCCTCCTTGAATACTTATAACAAAAGGAAAATCAATATTTGAAATTTATTAAAAATTAAATAATAAGAAACAAAAATAGAATTGGGAGAATATTATTGGTCAATACCACTGAATATTGACTATATGATATAATTTTAACAACAAGAAAACATTAAGATCATATAAAATCTAAATATAATTTGAGGGTCTTTGATTCGAACCGTCATGTCATTATGGTTACTTGTTGATTCTAAGTCATGTTCCTCTTTCTCTAACCTCAATATTCCTCAAATTTCTTTCACATAAGGTCCATATTGATGATTTAGCCATCAATGTATTCAACCTTTTTATTAAAAAAAATTTTCAACAAAAATTAATTCTAAATAAAAGGATTCTCAAAATTATCTTTATGGTTTTTAATAATGAAATCATATTTGAAATCCATTTTGGGTAAGTTTGTGAGTTTTTCAATAGGTTCATCACTTTTTTAAAGTATCACCAATTATTAAATTTTCACTCTCAATTCCACATTATATGGGTCCTTCCATAACATATATGAATCTAAAATTATATACCTGGATAGTCAATATTAAAGTAATATTTTTAGAAAATCAACCAGAATGAATTTAAAAGTGTGTAATATTTTTTGAAGATATCAAATAAGAGCTTCAATTCCGATTGATAAACCTCTATTAAACTTGGATAGAGATAAATTAATGATTAATATATATTTTCATAAAAACTAAACACTTTCATTACGGTATGTTTGACTTTGGAAATTATAAATGGTGTTAAACCTATAATAGAATCATAGATGGGCTTTATTTTTGGATCAATTTCAATAAAATATAGATTCAATAAATACAATTTTCAGTTAATTCTATACATTATATCTTTTTTACCAATTTATCTTCATGGAAACATTTTAAAAATAGTTTTTGATGAGTCTGGTAAGTGGAACATCAATTTTTCCCTCAATGTAAAATCCATATATTATGGTTTTATGTTCCTCATCATCTAAAAAATAATTTTTTAGACTGGATCTTCTTGGTTACCAAATTATTGTTTATTTTCTAAATGAAATGCATCATAGATGTTAATTAAGAAAAATATCGGTAGGGGATCATCAAAATTTTCTTCAAATCACATTAGATCAATCATGTCTTTTTTATTTATGGAATGTAATTTTTGTGTTGATTATAAACTCATTGTTTAGTGGGTCTAGGTATTTGAAAAAGATTAAACAAAATGAAAATAGAGTGATTTCAATGATTAATTATCCCACCTATTTTATCATATTATATTATTCTTATAAATAATTATCTATTAGAAAAACATCTATAAGAGTGGTAAATGGTGGGGTTTCATCCTCATGATTTTATTTTACCTTCAGAGTCAAGTAGAAAAATGGATTTAATTTTGGTTTCTTTTCATCCACCTATTTCTAATTCTTATCTATAAGTTACCTTATTATACTTTTACTATTGGCTAATGACTAAACTATTAGGTATTTTAGTTCATCCTAATTTATTTCTTCTTTAACGTTCTCTTCCTTCTCATGAGAGTTAATATATTAATCATTTCCATTTTTTGAACATTTTAATGTAAACAATATTTATATCATCAATCCTTTTTAATTGAAAAATAATAATAATAGTTTTTATGAGGTAAAATTATATTATTTTTACCTAACCAAATATGAAATAAAATATAATTGAAAATTTAAAAGAAAAATTAGTTAAAAAAAGAGAGAATACACATATTGTGGAAAACTAAGGAATGAGTTTCCAATCCTCCTTAAAAATGGCATCAGTTCTAAATTCCCTTACTCTAGTATCCCAAATTATCTGATAACCATATTAAATTGTAACTAGATATATAGAATCACATCTTGAAGTATTGAATATTTTAGTAGTATTGGAAAACTAGATACTTATATGAATCTCACATTACATTTGAAAATATAAAATATAATATAGATTTTTCATTAATATAAAAATAATTCCCTTTATAAAATTTCTACATATTAATTATAATTAATATATTTAACATATCCTTTTGAAATATTATTACTTGATTTTAAGAACAATTATCTGTGAAATATAAACAAAGGATCAAAACGTCTAACGTATTTGGAAGACTGGTTACATAATTAAAAAACATGATAAAAGAATAAAACATCAATTTATTAACCTTCATAATGATCTTCTAACTCCCTTTGAGCTCCAATAACATTATAGGATAATCTGGGGAATACAAAGGAAAAAGGGATCAGTTAAAAATCCCAGTAAGGGAATAAACATAGGAATAAATTATAACACATGTGTTAGAAATCATAACATGATTACATAAATGGCATGGATGATGAATGAACATATAGAAGAAAAACCTATAAAAACATGAAAAAAATGATCATGGAAATTTTTCAATGTGGTATAAATATATAACATGACACGCACATGAGTCAATGCTAACTTCCAAGACCATGTCTGATGGTAAAAAAAAGTCACATAATGGATTAGGTTTACTCTTTACTACCATAAATAACTCATTATTTGACTAGAATATTACCAAATTAATTGTAGAACTATTTGGTGGAACCCATCATAAAGTTTTCATGCATAATTGTTTCCGCATAATGAATCAAACATAAGGAATAAACATAAGGGTTGCCAATGGAAGAAATGTGTTTCACAATCATGTCATATAAATAACCAATGTGTGTATAAAAATATTATATGAAAAATAAGGGATTAAATCATTTCAATAAATCAGAAAATAAAAATAATAATAGATCATGAATAATGATTTACAACAGTAGTGAATACATGAAAAAGAGTGTTCAGTAATCTTAAGAAATGAGCCAATTTAGTACGGTTTAAAGAAATATATTAAAGGTAAATTATAAACTTAAAAGGTAAAATTGTTTTTATAAAACCAAAAAAGACTAAAATATATTTTCATGATAAAATTAATGATATTGGAAAACTATTGGTGGTTTAAAATAGATTATGCGGTGTACTTTAAAATGGGTAACAAACTAAGAAGTTCTCTTTAATTTGGATTTTTTATCAAGAAGAATTAAAAAGGGGACCTTTTAAAACATGTATTTACCCATAAAATTAGGATGAATTGATCTATAAAAATATTTTTAGAACATATAAATAGAATTTAGAAGAAGTATACAAAAATAATGAATAAATACATTTGGTTAAATATAGAAAGTGTAACCCAAATGGAAAATGGATGTTCAGAGAGTTCCCTTACCTTATGCCTGAATGCGTTCTAAAATTTCTCTTAGTGTCCTGAATAATAAAATTGGATTTATTAATTAATCAATTAATAACTAATTATATATTTATTTAAAAATATTATAATTTTATTATGATCATTTATGACTATTTTAGTGAGTTATAATGTTCAAATTGGTTATTCTTGTAGTCTTTGTTTCACGAAATCATGGTCGGTTCACTTGAGTAAAATTATGGAAATTCAAATAAAATGGTAATAACTCTCTATAAGTTAGATTACATAGTATTAACAAACTTATAGATGTTAAAATGTTCCCATATATTATTTTTTTTCAAATGGGGTTGATTCATTTGTTAAGCGTTAATGATAAATGATTATTTTTTTTATTTTGTGGTATTTCGATCTATATGATCTGGATTTGTTTTATATAATATTATGTCTCTATATTGGTTACATAACATGAAAAAAGTTATATTATAAAAATTAAAATATGTTTTAACTGTAATAATGGTTTTATTACTAGCCTTGAAGGCTTTAATGGAAACAAATAATTCATTACCCATGGAGACGATAAACCACCAAAATTTGGAAAATGATTTCGTTTAATTTCAAATAATGAGATTGGAAAATTGTTGGATAAAAGATATTACATTATAAATATAAAATTATATTATATATATGATATTGGAGTTATTATAATTTTATGTATGATGTCTGTGATAAGAAGGTTAAAGAACAAATGAAATTTATAGAGATGGTTTGAGAAAGTCACCTATCGAATATCACCTCCTTGAAAGACCCATTAAGGATATTGGAAATGTTATTTTGAAGACACCAATAGCTTTTAAACACATTTAAGATGATATAGAATGTAATTGGGTAGAATATTTACAAGATAAAATGCTTAGAATGTGTAAGGATATGTGGTGGTGAGGGGTGGTATTTATTAGGGGGGGATATTGGTGTTTTTCATTATCATATTCATTATTATTTTTTGAATGAATAGTATCAATAGAGTATTTTCCTGTGATTAAATATAGTAAATGGTTTATTATACTTCAAAAAATGGGTTCATAGATCATTCATGAAACAAAAGTTCATGTATTTTGATTATAATGAAAAATGATATAAATTAATGTATTTCAATATTCATCAAAAAATTCAAATATTTTAGAAAAATATAAAAAAGTCACTCTAAATTTTTTTTGATGTATAAATATAAAAAATTGAATAATTTTTATGATTTTATATTAAATATATGATAAAATTAGTTTTTAAATAAAACCATCATTTATTGTAAAAATATCGACTTTCATATTATAGTTGATTTTACAACCCCTTGAAAAATTAATTCAAATCTCATAAAATATCAGATAATTATAGTAAAACATAATATTAATATTATATTTATTTTATGAAAATAAATTTCATTTTAAATAATTATATTAATTATAAGATTGTATATAATCATTTAATTTTAAAAAATATACCCACACCTAATTTATCATTTTTAAAACATTTATTTACTTATACCTTGATATAAATATATCAATTTTTATTTACATGATAAAAAATTTTATTTTATACTTTGATAGGTGAATTTAATAATATAACAACCATTTTACGATTCCTATTTTTCAGATTTCTATTCTAATGGTCAGATTTATAGTTGTCATATATAGGTTTCATAATTTTTATAAATACAACTTACTTTAATCATTCTTTATTCACTTATACTTTATCTCATGGTTTTGTATTTTCATCTTCAAAATAAATACTATATTATTAATATTATCTTTTATTTCTACATATTTGTTCATGAGTGTGGTTATTCTAGTGGATTGAGGAGATCTAACTTTTCCTATTTTTGGTATCTTCTTTTCTATTTATTTTCCTTCTATAATATTTAGAATTTTCATTGGTTTATTTAATGAAAAATGTTTCATCATTAATTTATGAGAATAATATTTTTATTAGGTTCTCTATGTGATGTATGTTTTTATGAAAGAATTATGAGAAGGATATCCAATTGATAAAATTCTAGGTTGTTACATTCTCCCCCCATATGAAATTTCGCCCTCGATTTTTCATATTACATACTATGGTTAAAATAAGTGAGTGTATTTCAATTTCATTGGTTCCTCAGGTTCTCATGTCACCTATTCAAAATTTTAGCTTCTTTATTGTACCATGATAAGGTCAGTGGTCTTGTTTCGTAGAATCTTGTCTCTAAAATCCAAAATCTTCACTGTCTACTCATTATAAGAGATATCATTTCTCAACTATACAACAAATGAGTTTAGTACATGTGATAGATATTGTTTTTACTTAGTCAAGAGGCATATGAAGAATACATCATGTATTTAGGAAATGGTTGGTGGATGTGTTAGTGAATAGCCATATCTCCATTATAAATAAAAATTTCCAAGGGGCCAGTGTACTAGGGACTTATCTTTCATTTCTTCCAAAATCTCATGACCCTACTCCAGGGACATATGTGAAGGAATACATTTTCACCAATTTCAAAATATAATTCTCATCAATCATTATCTGTTTATATATTATATCAACATTGGGAAGCCCAAATATCATGCTACATGGTCTTAAACATTTTTACTATTTCCTATACGATCTCAGGTCCCAACTACATAATTTCACCAAAATCACCCCAACATTTAATGTTTTTACATATTTTCCCATAAATGGATTCATATGAACACATTTGGATGTTTGAACCCATTATTTTAAGAGAACTCAACCAGTGGAAGCTGTTGATCACATCCTCCATTGAAGTCCATTGAACATGTTCACAACATTTCTTATAATATCTAAATAGTCCACTCATATTAGACATCATTTTGGTGGTGATATTACATACTGATGTTCAACATATTATATTTAGCATGTTGGAGACATTTTCATAATAGAGAGGTAAATCTTAGACCGTGATCTGATATAATCGATTCTAGTACTCCAAGAAACCTCTCCAATTTGTTGATTCATATCCATGCATGTTGGTTGAATGAGACATACTCTTGAATCCCAATAAAGTGATAAGTCTTTATAAGACAGTCCATAATGACTCATAATGTATTATTTCACCTATATATCTTTAAAATTACAGTGAAAATGTCCATAGTGATGTTTTCCCATTTCCATAAAGGTATGGGTAATGTTTTCATCAATATATTATATGTTTTCCTTTTATCATTCACTTTCTGACATAGAATACACGTTTTTAAATATTTAGTGATATCCTTTTTTAGATCACCCCACCAATAGTGATCTCAAAGATCTCGATACATCTTCGTACTCCCTTAGTGAATAGATAGTGTTGAGTTATCTAAATCATTCAAAATATATTTCTTTATCTATAGATTATTTGGTACACATAGTTGTGACCCAAATAATACAACTCATTACTCATCAAGTTTTAACTCCATGGATTTCTTATTTCTGATAGATTACACCTTCTTTGGAATTTACACACTATTTCATTGAGAATCATTTTTCTTATCCATAAGGGATGGTTGATAAATAATTTGATAAAGTAATGATAATGTTACTTCTCTTATGATTCCCATATCCTTAATTTTCATGTATAATAAGATCAAAATCTTCTATATTCTCAACATTGATTATGTTTCAGGATCCTTTCTACATTGAGAATCCACCACTTTATTTTCATTATCATGATGTTAGTTGATTGAACAATCATAAGTCTTGATGATCTCTAACGATATTTACTTGAGAATATTAGTCTTCTTATATGTAAATATATATATATATATATGAGGCTCTTTTTATCATGATATATATCAGACTTATCTCCATATAGATAGTTCCACCATATTTTCAATGCAAATATCACAATCGCACACTCTAGATCATGTGTGGGATTGTTTTGATATTGAAATTTCAACTACCTTAAAGAATAGGATATCACTTTATCATTTTTCATTAGTAAACTGGATAATAAATTCTTTGAAGCATTTTTGTATACCACAAAGAGGTCACCACTAATTAGTAGTGTATGTACTGGTGTAATGATAAGTCTTTCTTTCAACGGTTTAATGCAATCAACATATTCTGTGGTATAAAAACACACTAGTCCCTTATAATTCAGATTGGTTAGGGGGTTTCAAAATCATGAGGTGTTCCTAAAAAATCTATGTTAATACACATATAGACCAAGGAAACAGTATATATCCATTACAAATTCTGGTCTGGTCCACTCCTCAATTTTCATTGTTTTAGATTGGTCCATAGATGTTCAGTTTCTAGTGATAACATGCACCAAGAAAGATACTTCCTCCATCCATAAATCACATTTATTGTACGTTACATCTATTTTATAACTTCACAATATCATTAAATCAATATTTAAATGATCATCATGTTCCTCCTTTATCTTGATATATATTATATTATAATCTATAAATAATACCCCATATTATTTGAGGTAATCTATAAAGATTGTATTCATTATGTCCATGAAACATTATGGAGCATTAGTGATTATAAAGTTCATCACAAAGATATCATAGAGTCCAAAACTCATTCAAAAGAAAATCATGGGAATATATTCCTTCATCACCATTAATTGGTGATATCTCGACCGAAAGTTCAGCTTAAGGAAATACTTGGCCACGCTTAGTAGACCAAACCTGTCATCTATTTTTGGTAAGGGATACATATTATTTTCATGATTAGGTTTACATAATGAGAATAAAGACACAAGTTCATTTATCCATCCTAATTATTGATGAATAAGACTATAATACCCCATAGTGAAGCACTCGGGCATATAAAACCCTTTTCCAGATTCTCTTGTAACTATTTCTTCAATTTCTCTTACTAAATGGTTCCTGTAACGACAAAATATTTTTAAATGGAAAGTCATTTCATATAAATATGTCATAATTAACTACTATATTTTATGTGATCTTTAAACATAAGTTTTTCACTTCTGTGATGTGAATTTCTATAATCTGACATACAATGTTGCGATCAGTATGTTATGCTGAGTCCGATAAGAAAAATATAATTTTTGGTGAATTGTAACTTACCCTTATGAATTGTAACATATCCTTTTGAATATGATATACAATAATTAAGAGTGACCTTACCTATTATTATATATAAATAATATTAATGTGGAAGTATGATATCCCAAAACTTTGTAATAAGTAAATAAATGTTTAAGAACTGTTGTTTTTAGAATAAATTATGATTTTAATTAAATATTTAAATAATCATATTTATAAAATTATTTTTTAAAAATGGAATTCATTTTTGGATCTTACAGATCAAAAAAATTTTAGGGTGAGGTTTTGGTATTTTTCTGAAAAAACTAGAACTTTTGATGAATAGTGAAATACGGTAAATTACCGTATATACAAATTATCTGTTAAATACACTATTCATGACATCACAGGTGATGTAAGACCACTTGGTTCGGATTCATATTATAACATTACTATTCTTTGTCATGTAAGACTCAATATATATTTTCTTGTGGATAAATAATAAATTAATGAATATAAAATTGTGAAATCCTCTCTCCCCTACACTATAAAACCAACCATCACTCCCCCTTTACTTCACTCCTCTCAAGCCGCGTGCCTTCTCCAAATTCTGCCCAAATATCTTCCTAACCTTGTACCCTCCATGATTTTATAAAAATAAATTGAAATGCGTGAACTTTTTTTAATGTATACATTTATAAGTAGTCTTTAAGCAGAATTTTACTACTTCTATGTTTTGAATTATGAAAAATGGTCATCTACAATTGTGTTCAGTATGTTATTTTGAGTCTATTGAGACCAACTTTTTTTGGTAAATAGTATCATACCCTTATGAATATTAGTATTAATAGTAATATGAACCTAACGAATAGTAAATTTTATTATTATTTTATTTTCAAAAGCTTTAAGAGAATGACATCTTGATTAATTTTTCAATGAGAAATAAAAGAAGTTATAGTTTTTAAATAATTAATTTTCGAATTAAGTATGAATTTATTTTAAAATTTAATTAAAAATACTTAAAAATTAATTTTCAAAAAATTCACTTCATTTTTTAATTCTACATGTCGATAAATGGTTAGGGTGAAATTTTGGGATTTTTCTGAAAAAATTGATTTTTCGATGAATAATAAAAAATACAGTGTATGTTTTAGTGTGTTGATGACATCATTAATGATGTAATAATGTTGTAACAAATCTTTTAGACTTTTTTACAGTAAAATAATTTATGAGGTGTTCCATGTGGCTTATTTCATGAGAAAATACAATGGTCAAGCCCATGGTTTTGCAAATATCACTAATGAGGTGTCACTTGGAAATTATTAAAATATTCCCACACTTTTTCCATAAATACCAACCCATTCCTTCATTAACTTCATTAAAAATTCCTCTTCAACTAATCTATGGCCTCATTACCTCTCTATTATTTTTCTCAAGGTTTCTCCAAGTCCCCAAGGTCCTAACCTTCATGCTCTAGGAGTTACTCTACATGGTAAGAAAATTCTCAATTTCTTTCTTTTTTCTATTCATTTTCTCTTTTATGGGGTATAACTTTCAATAATCCATAAAATATTATTATTTATTTCTTATGATTGATATATTAGGTATTATTATTCATATTTTTATGGGTTAAACTTTTCCCATTTAATTTTAATATTTTCTTAAACCATGTGGCATAGCCGTCAGGTTGCCGAATTGTTTTAGGGATTTATCAATTATTCTTTTATTTTGAGTTCCTTTATTTTCTTGTTATTTCTTCATATATTCTTACCCAAGAGGAATAAAATATCCATAAATAATGTATATTATGGATTCTCTCATGTTCATGTAAAACTCGTCATCATTACTCTTCTCTTCTCCCACTTATTCAAGGAATAAAAACATTGTCCGTGATGTGTCGAATTACCGACATCATGGATGATATGATTTCAATTTAGATTAATTCATTAATGTATCATCATTAAACCATATATACGGTTGAACTAGGTTATAATATATATATTATTTTTTACATCTATGGTTCATTAATTCTTTTTTACTCAAGGTGTTAATTTATAAGACAAAATGATGTTGTTATTATCAAATAACTACTATAATGATCTAAACAAACACCATTAATATTTTAACTAATGAATCATCCTCATATTAATCATAAAAATTATAAATGGTATGAATTATGGTACTGGAAATATGTAAATACCTTTCCATTACAATTCTGGATTTCACTTCCAATCGAAAAGAACATCCATTATAAACAAATTATGCAAATCATGTAAAGAACTCACCCAAAATAGTGCAAGGAACAAAATACTAACAATTAAGAGGTGAAATGAGGTTATAATATGATCATATAATATGTTATAAACATAAACATGTTTCTATAAAATAATAATAACACTCTTTTAATCATTATACAGTATGTTTATACAAGTTTTAAGTATGACAATTCTGAGGTAAGGGAATTTTTAACCCGATTTCCATCCTTTGGGTTAACCATATTCTTCATTATTTATGTAGTATTTAAAATGTTTCTATGATTAATTAGGATTATAATATGTTTAATTATGTATATTTAAAGAGTATATACATATTCAATCCACTTTATTAAGTATCACTTCAATTATATGCTATTAATAAGGACTTTTCTTTTAAAATCCTTTTTTAAAATTCTGTTTTACAAAATTCAAAAGCATTGTTTTTATGATAATATTCATGTTGTATGATTATGTTCTGGATGTTAGGAATTGTTTATGATTAATTTTGGTACCTATATTTCCCTCCAATTTATTGGGTATGTGTAGGTTGGAGGTCAATCATAGGGTTACACTAAGTGTAACTGTGATGATTACACAAATAGCCAGGTTGCAGTGAGGGTTGGAAGTTATAAGGTAGCCAAGATGGTTACAAGATTATGTAAGTAATTTCCCCTGAAAAATTTATAGTTCTACTTATGTTAATAGTTATTTTTGAAATCTCATGTTTCACAATGTAAGTATATATATACAGGTGATAAGTATGTCTTATGGAAATGATTTCATATGTTACATGTATTCATAAAGTATTGTGTTCTTTACTTATTTTTATATCCCTTACTGAGTTTTTGTGATCATAAAAATTATTAAATTTTTTTCATAGGTTAATGGATGTTTAAGACAAATAAGGAATCCATGTTAAATTTTGGAGAATTTTCAAGGAGTTATGTGTTATGTTTTAATGTTTTTAATATTCAAAAAACAGGAAACTGTTTTTATGGTATCCACTATATAACAATGTGTAATGCTATAAATGTATTATGTCCCAATTATCTAAATATATAAAAATGGAAATATAATAAATTTAAAAGGATGCTTTTTCTTGAATAAATTCCAGATTATGTATGTAATAAGGCAGAGTCCTTATAGTTGGTATCAGAGGATGGTTTAGATAACTTTAGGGGTTAGGATGATTTTAAAAGAGCACCATAAATGATTTTTACTCTATGATTAATTTTAAATATTATTGATTTTAAAGATTACCACGTTGCTTCATCTAAGATATATTTTTTCAGAATGGTTCTCTATAGAAAGAATAGAGATGTTGAATAGGGGAGGAACCAACAGAACGACATCCTTCTGGATCTAAATCACGGAATGGTAGGGATTTGAATAGAGAAGTTTGTGATAGTAATGGATCAACTAACGCATGAAATAAATGGTGGTGGAATCCATGAAAGTGAATTAATACACGTACCACAAGAGAACATGATAGTAGTGGAACATTTTATGAGACAACGCCCTTCTGCTTTTAATAGAGCTTTTGACCCAGTAGCAGCTGAAGGATAAATCAAATCACTTTAAAAGATATTCAATGTTATGGGATCTATATACAATCAAAAGGAAGTCTTTCCATTTATCTTTATTAAGGTGAAGCTGGTCATTGGTTGTCAATGGTACGGAATATCATGGGTAGAGAGGATTTTTATGCCTTGTAGTGGGATGAATTTAAAAGACTTTTCCATGAAAAATATTTTCCAATGGTGGTGTGAATTAGGATGGAGAAGAATTTACTTGAATGGAAGAAAAAGGAGGAGGATCGAGTGGCTGTGTATGAATCAAAATTCACATGACTGGCGAGGTATGCTCCAAGTCTTATTCTGAAACTTGATGACAAAATCAAAATCTTTTACTCAGGATTGAAGCCAATGTATCATAGGGAGTTGGCCTCCTGTGAATTTAAAAGTCACAAGAAACTTGTCTGGTGTACTGAGAGGGTAGAGATTGTGTTTTTGGATGATCACATGAATTTTTTCAACAAGGAGAAGAAGAGGTCCAGGTGGAAAGTGATAGGTAAGAATCAACCAAAGAAATCTGATGGTAAAAAACTCCAGTTCCCAGTTTGTGAAATGTGTGGCAAGAAACACCCTGGGGAATGTCTTAGCTAAACTGAGAAGTGTTTTAAATGTGGTATATTTATAAATATGGCTTGATATTTCAATGAAGATGATCTTAAGACTAATCCAAATAAGAAAACTGTAATGTGTTTTAAATGTGGTGAGATGGGTCATTATACAAATGTCTTCCCAAAGAGAGATCTGAATGGTGCAAAGAAGAAATAATATAAGTATAAAGGTGTAGTGATATTCTTTGTGACTACGTTAGTAGATATGGGGCCATCTTATAAAGTTATATCAGGTACTTTGTTTGTTTACTCAGATTTTCCTAAATTTTTGTTTGATATGGGGTCTACACATTCCTTCATCATTGAGAAAAGTTTTGGTAAATTGCAAATACCACCTCAAAAAATGAGACCGGAACTTATTGTTAAAACACTAAGAGGAAATATTATAGAAAATTGGAATTTTAAGAATATTTCTATTGTGTTTTATGGAAATAATTTACCTACAAACCTGGTTTTTTACCCTTAGTCGAGTTTGAGGTTATTCTAAGAATGGATTGGCTTTCTGTTTATCATGTTATGATTGAATTTATATCTAAATAAGTTGTTTTTTAGAATGATATTCAGTTTGTATACAAGAATGAACCCATTCCATTGATAACATATCAGGAAACTGAGAAACTGTTTAAAGGTGGAAATGAAAGATATCTCTCTCATATTTTTGAAAACAAGGGAACTATTCAGATTGATGATGTTCCTATGGTAAATGAATACCTTGATGTTTTTACTGATAAGTTACCCATTGTCATACATAATGGGGAAGTTGAATTCATAATTGACTTAGTTCATGATGCTATGCCAATTTCAAAACCCCCATATCATATGGATCAAATTGAACTTCTATAATTGAAAAATCAGTTGTTTTATTTTCTTGATAAAGGATCCATTCTTCCAAACACTTCACCATGGGAAGCTCCTATTTTGTTTGTTAAAAAGAAAGATGGTTCCATGAGACTTTTCCTTGATTATAGAGCTTTGAATAACATCACTTTAAAAAATAATAATCCTTTTCCTCATATCGATGACTTGTCTGATTAGCTTCGGGGATCTCAGTAATTTTCCAAAATTTACTTGAGATCTGGATACCATCAGATAAAGGTGAATGAGGATGACATCCCAAAAACAACCTTTCATACTAGATATGGGCATTGTAAATTTGTTGTTATGCCCTTTGTGTTAACTAATGCATCTTATGTATTCATTAATCTTATTATTATAGTATTTTATGAGTTCTTGGATAAGTTTTTGGTTGTATTTATTGATGACATTCTGGTATTTTCTAGAAATATCGAGGACATGAAAAAAAACTAAGGGTTGTTTTACAAACCATAAAAAAGAAACTATATTGAAAATTTAGAAAGTGTGATTTTTGGTCGCAACAAATTTCATTTGGGAACATTGCAAATATGGATGGAATAACAGTTGATCCTACCAAAAAAGTGGATGATGAATGGAAAAGACCCTAAAATGTTACAGAGATTCATAGTTTTCTTGGATACGTTTGTGGTTGTATTATATTCGTACGTCTCATCACAGCAGTTTTCTCACCAGAATCTGACCTCCTCAATGAGATCCAAGGCACCTGATGAGGAAGCTTTGAAGGGTTTTTCGAATTTCTCTGGTTTCTCGGGAGGGTCATTTGCTGCACTTGTGAATCGACCGTTGAAAAGAATGGTCAGGAAAGGTTTCACTATGCATTTCTTGGCTTTAGACAACACAATCTCAGATAGGCTTGATCAATGTAACTTCTCCTTCATCGCTTGTGTTTTTCTGTTGAAAGGGTCAAAACACTGTAAAATTACAAATCTGATTACCAGAATTGCATTTATATGGGGATTTGAAGATTTTTTAATGCATTTCCCCTGGGCATGATTTCTTTCACATACAACTTCCCTTGGCTGATCTTAATGGGAAAGCATGGATTTCAGGTTTGGTCAACCTTAGGACAGGTACTTAGAGAGTTTATGATTGGAAGATAAATTTCAATTTGGATGATTTTATAGATACATGCGTACAAGTTTGGGTTAGAATTCATGGACTCAATTGGGTTTTGTGGCATCCTAAAATCCTTTATGATATTGCATCGATGATTGACATTCCAATTAGGATGGATAATTCCACTTAAAAGGTAATTTTTGGGCACTATGCTCATGTCCTTGTAGAAGTGGACTTAAGTGCTACACTTATTGATAAGGAAATACTATCAACCCCACAACATGAAATTCTCCGTAAGATCGAATTTGAAAAAACCCATGTTTTATGACTCATGCAAAATTATTGGTCACTCGAAATCTATGTGTAGAACTGATTTATTTTGTACCAATTGTCACTTTAGAGGACATGATTTGCAACATTGTAGGAAGAAAGGAAATCATGTGAATGATCAAACCATTGTGAACCAAATAGAAAATCCGGAGACTAATAAAGGTTCCCCTGCTACTGTTCTCATTTCCCTAGTTTCATAGGCCTTTAAAAGGGAAGGGACTTCCATGCCAAAAGAAACTCCTATTTTCAATTCTATGGACAATGTATGCCTTCATATCCCTTCTGTTGGAAATGTTTCACCTCTGAAAGAGGACCTAGGTAATGTTGTATCTACTCAAGTGAATGTAAAGAGTCAATCATCATGGGATTATTTTCCAGATGAACCCCATCTTGCTACTGGAGGGATATCATTTAAGGATGCCCTCTTCAAAGGCCTTAATGATGAACATAGTGATGTGGAATCTGAAGATTCACAAACTGCCATGGAACTTGAAGCATAGGAAAATCTGAATTTTGAGTTCTGGCAAGATCAAAAAACAATTTCTTCAAACAGAAAATGAATATTGAAGATGGTTACTGTCTCTTTGGGGAAAACTAAGGATAATAGGATGCTCTCCTCAAGACCTCAAATTCAAGGCAATGATGATCCTATTTTGGGGAAAGCTCCTTCTACATCTGTTTTTTTCTCCGTCTTATAGGGTTTCTAAACTCAACGTTCCAATGGTTATGTCATATCCCTTGCTGCCATCCACTCATGGAAACACCACCAAACATGTTGCTACTCCTTTATCAGGTGATATTGAGGTTCCAATCTGTTTGAAAAATAAATCAGAAAGTGTGCAGTCTGTATGTAGCAAGTTAGATGTTGGTAAAATTATCCCTCCTACAGGTGATGTGATATCAACTGCGGCTTCGCAGACTGAGGGGCTTCATTCATGCGAGCCCACTATGAGTAGCATGACTTCCAGCCTGGAAATTTCTCCTGTTACATCTCTTTTTCATGCTAGTGATCTTGTTTCAAAAAAAGTGGGATATGGTGGTTCATGTAATGAGATGCCCATTATGGCCAAGAAAAAATCTTTTGTTCCTTATCTAAGCACAAAAATTGTTCATCATGTGAAAAATAGCACAAATCCAAAGGTAAGTACTCATAATTCATTTGGGTTGATTGCTTTAGGTAGCAATGATGAGGATGGTCAATTGAATATTTGGGCTTCGAATCTTGATGAAAAGCCTGATGTTGTTGAGATTGGGATTCTAGATTATGGAGGTGATCCTTTTATACCTGTCAAAATTAGGAGAAGAGGTCGATACCCGCATGGCTGGGGTGGAAGTTCCCCGCACCACAACATGTGTAGTCGTTAATGAGATGATTGAATTCTTTTGACTTTGTGTTGTCCTTTTGTTCCTCGGTTGTACACTTCTTCTAAAATTCAATAAAGGGGCTTCTTGCCTCACCTTAAAAAATGACGTTTTGTTAAGAACATTTCTTGGTTATCTTTCCTGATAACTAAGAAACACAAAAAGGGGACAGATTTGTTTGTACAGAAGAATGAGATGTTTGTTTTTAAAAACTGAAGAAGAGATCGGTAAATTCTCCTATTTTTTCCATGCCTTCCCAAAATGGTGACTTCATCATCTGCAATGATGCTTATTTTAAAGGAATTGGTCATTTTTTGATGCATAATGATCAGGTAATTTCATAGGATTCAAGACAAATAAAACCTCATGAGTTAAATTATCCCACTCATGATTTGGAATTGTAAGCTGTGGTTTTTGCTTTGAAAATTTGAAGGCATCATTTATTCGGAGAAAAATTTCAAATATATACTGACCGTAAAATTATGAAGTATATATTCACTAAGAGGGAATTAAACATGAGGCAGAGAAGATGGCTTGAACTAATAAAGGATTATGATTCAAGATCAATTACCATCCTGAAAAATCAGTCAAAGTGGTAGATTCCTTGAGTCGAAAACACCATATATCATTAAACATGATACGTTTAGAGCATGATCCCTTGACTAATGATTTGATTAATTTTGTCTTAGAAGTTTTTAGTGAAGGGAATAAATTTGTATTGTTTCAGGTTTCGGTGTTGTCTTCATTGTCAGGAAGAATTAAGCGAGCACAGAACGAAGACCATGAGCTATAAAAAAAGTTAGAATGGGTTAAAATGGGTAAGCTTCCAAAATTTAACATTGATAATGTTTTTTATTAAGATTTGGAAAAAGCTTGTGTGTGCCCTATGATTCTCAGATGAAGAAAGATATGTGTTGTGAAGCTCATAGTTCTCCATTTTAGGTTCATCCTGCCAATGCTATGATGTAGAGAGACCTTCGGGAGTATTATTGGTGGGATGGAATGAAAAGGGATATTACTGCTTTTACCATGAAATGTTTAACATGTCATTAGGTTAAAGTAGAATGGCAGTTACGGAAGGGGATGCTTCAACCTTTTCTAGTACCATAGTGTAAGTAGGAGATTGTATCCATGGACTTTGTGGTGGGACTACCAATGACTTCTTGAGGTAAAAAATTTGATTAGGGTTATTGTTGATCATCTAACAAAATCTGCACATTTTCATTCTATTTAAGATACAAAGTCTTTGGATCAGTTTTCTTGATAGTACCTTAAAGATATTTTCAGGTTATATGGAGTTCCTCTTTCCATTGTATCTAATCGGGATCCCATGTTAACTTATATGTTTTGGAAGGGACTTCAGAAGACTTTGGGCACATAGTTAAATTTCATTAAAGCTTTTCATCATCAATCAGATGGGTAGTCAGAATGAATGATTCAGACATTAGAAGATATGTTTCGAGCTTGTTCAATTGACTAAAAGGGAATTTGGGATCAACATCATTATTTAGTCGAGTTTTCTTATAATAAAAATTTTCATTCCAGTATTCAGATGGAACCTTTTGGGGATTTGTATGGGAAGCAGTGTCAGACTCCATCATTTTGGGATGAAGCCAGGGAAAGAATGTTGATGGGGCCAGAATTAGTAGAGGAAGTGGATGAGAAAGTGAAGATGATCCAGCTGCACCAGAGGATAGATCATTGAAAGCAAAAACGTTATGTAGATAACAGAAGGAAATACTTCTCTTTCATGGTAGGTGATCATGTTTTCCTTAAAATATCTCTTGGGAATAGTGTGATACCTTTTGGTAAGAAAGGAAAGCCAAGTCTGCGGTTCATCAGTCCTTCTGAAATCTTATAGAAAGTTAGACCAGTTGCATACCTAGTAGATTTGCCTCCATGTTTGTCTTAGGCAAACAATGTCTTTCAGGTTTCGATGTTGAGAAAGTATGTGCCAGATTCGACATATGTCTTGAGCCCAAAATTAGTTCAGCTAGAAGAGAACCATTCTTATCAAGAGAAACTAGATCATATTCTTGATCAAATAAAACAAGTATCACAGAATAAGGTAATCTACCAGGTAAAGGTTTTGTGGAGAAACCACACGGTTGAATAAGCAACATGGTATTCTGAAAATGCTATCAGGTAAAGGTACCCTCACTTGTTTAATAAGTAAATAAAATTGCGATGATGTAATTTCCAAAAAGTGGGGATAATGTAACACCCCAAGGTTTTCAAAAAATAAATTGAAATTATCGATTTTTTTAATTTAGATATTTATAAGATGCCTTTAAACATAATTTTACTGCTTCTATGTTTTGAATTTTGAAAAATGGTCATATATAATTGTGTTCAGTATATTATTTAGAGTCTATTGGAACCAACTTTTTTTGGTGAATAGTAACATACCACTATAAATAGTAGTATGAATAGTAATATGACCCTAATGAATATTAAATTGTATTATTATTTTATTTTATTAAGGATTTAAGATAATGACATCTTGATTAATTTTTAAATGATATATAAAAGCACATATAGTTTTTAAATAATTAATTTTTTAATTAAGTATGATTTTATATAAAAATTAAATTAATTTTTTTTAGAAAATTATTTTCCAAAAATGGACTTCAGTTTTGAATTCTACACCTCGATAAATGGTTAGGGTGAATTTTAGGGATTTTTCTGAAATAGTTGATATTTCGATGAATTGTAAAAAAATACAGTTTTGAGTGTCGGTGTGTTAATGGCATCATTAATGATGTGATATTAATTTAATAAGTCTGGTCAACTTATGTATAGTAAAATATTTCATTATGTGTCCCAAGTGGCTTATGCCATTGGCCAATACCATGGGCAAGACCATGGATTTTCAAATACCACTAATAAGGTGTCCCTTGAAAATTATTAATATATTCCCTCACTTTTACTATAAATACCAACCTATTACATCATTAAATTCATCCAAAATTCCATATAAATGAATCTCTAGTATTCTTACCACCATAGTAGTCATCCCAAGTTTTAATCAAGCCCCCAAGGTCCCAACCTTCAATCAATAGGAGTTACTCTACAAGGTAAGAAAATTCTCAATTTCTTTCTTTTTCAATTCAAGTTCTCTTTTATGTGGTATAAAATTCATGTTTTCATACCATGTTCATATTTACTTATTATTATTGATCTATTATTTATTATTATTCCTTTTTGTATGGTTGACCCTTGTTCCCTCTATTTTCAATATTTTCTAAAACCATGTGGCATAGTCGTTAGGCTACCGAATTTTTGTAAGGGATTTCTCAATTATTCGTTCATTTTGAGTTCCTTTATTTTATTATTCTTTCTTCATAGATTCTTAACCAATAGGAATGAAATATATAGAAATAATTTATGTACTGTATGTTCTTATTTTCATGGAAAACTCATCATCATTACTCTTCTCCTCTCCCACTTATTCAAGGAATAAAAACATTATCCCTGACGTGTTGAATTACCGACATCATGGACAATGTGATTTAAATTTCAATTAATTATTTACATTATGGTCAGTAAACCAATTATAGGGTTGAACCATGTTATAATATATTTATTATGTCCCATCCATGGTTCAAGAATTCTTTTTTACTCATGTTTTTAATTTGTAAGACAAAATGAGGTTTTTATTATCAAAGAACCACTAAAATGATCTAAACAAAGATCATTAAGGTTTTAACTTAGGAATCATCCAAATATAAAACAACAAGATGATAAATGGTATAAATTATGATAATGAAAATATTTAAATATATTTCCATTCCAATTCTGGATTTTCACTTCCAATCATCAAGAACATCCATCATGAACCAATCATGGAGATCATGTAAGGACCTCACCCAAAACAGTGCAAGGAAAAAAATACTAACAATTAAAGGGTGAAATGAGGTCATTAAATGATCAAATAATATGTTATAAACATGAAAATGTTTATATAAAATAATAATAACACTCTTTTAACCTTTATACAAGATGTTTAAATAATTTTAATTAAGAAAACCATCGGGAAAGGGAATTTTTAACCTGATTTCTATCCTTTAGGTTAACCTTATTCATCATTATTTATTTGGTATTTAAATTGTTTTGTGATGAATTATGATTATAATATGGCTATTTATCAATATTTATAGATTATATACATATTAAATCCACTCTATTAAGTCTCACTTAAATTATATGATATTTATAAGGGACGTTTCTTTTAAAATCCTCTTAAATTTTTGTTTTACAAAATTCAAAAGGAATGTTTTTATGCTAATATTCATATTGTATGACTATGTTCTGGATATTTGGAATTGTTTATGATGAAGTGTGGGGACTATATTTCCATAAAATTAATTGGGTATGTTTAATTTGGAGGTCGGCCATATGGTTACTCCATGTGTAACTACGATGGTTACACAAATCGTAAGGTAGCTGTGAGGGTTTCAGATTATAAGGTTGCCAAGTGGGTAACAAGATTATGTATGTAATTCCCCAAGATACCTTTAGGGTTCTACTTACGTTCTTATGTATTGTGTAAATCTCATTTTTCAAAATGTAAGTATATATATATAGGTGATAAGTATGTATTATGAAAATTATTTCATACGTTACAAGTATTCATGGACTAATGTGTTCTATCCTTATTTTTATATCCGTTAATGATTTTTAGTACTCATTCCAAAATTTAAATGATTTTTTACTGGTTAATGGATCTGTAAGACAAATAAAAAAAGCCACATTAAATGTTTAATAATTGTCAAGGATTCATTTTTTATGTTTTAATGTTTTTAATTTTGGAAAAATGGAAAGTGTTTTTATGGTATCTACTCTGTAACAATGTGAAATGCTGTGAATGTATTATGTCCCAATTCTCAAAAACTCTAAACATGAAAAGATCCTCAATGTAAAAGGATGTGTTTTATTGAATAAATTCAAGATTATGTATGTAATAAGGTCATTTCCATATAAACCTCCTCTCCCACATCCAGTAAGCCTTGGTCTCACAAAAAGAACAAAACCTCCCCCTTAAGGAGGCTATCAAGGATGTTTGTTTCAAGAAGTAAATTCCCCTTTTCAATTCATTTATTTTTCCTTTCATATTCATTTGTTTTATTTTTCAATTATAACCTCTCGTTATCCTTATGTTGTGATGACTCCAATAACTTCAATTTACTATAATGTTATCATGATAGTGGAATAATTTATCATCATCACTTCCTTTAACCTTCTTTATACTAGTAGAAAGAACTCCTTCTAAGATGTGTCAATTTACCACATTCAAGGATGATAGGATTTTGATTTCAATTATCATTCTCAATTATAGTAATGAAACCATTCTAGTTATAGTTTAACTATATTATTATATATTTAATATACCCTATGTAAGGTTTTGTAATCCCTTTGTATAAATGGTAATATGTTATAAAGGAAAATGAGTTCATTGTAATCAAAACCCACAAATTAGCCAAAAATGTTATCATTAGAGTTATATATAATAATTTATCCCCATTTAATGTAACCAAGTTATATAAATGACCAATAAAACATATGTATGTCCATATATAACATGAAAATTCAATTCTGTAGATTTACATCCATTCCACATGAACTCCATTAATTAAGAACAAGTGAAATGTTTATGAAAATAAAAAAATAAACACAGCGGAATGATGAAATTAAAAATAATAACGTATCAATAACGAAATAAATTAAATAAATAGAACTATGATAAATTAAATAAATGTCTAATAATATATGAAATAATCTTTTAATAAGTATAATTTCATATTCCACGAGATTATGTTCAAGAGCTGAACATGTTCAGATTTATGGTAATGGTTTTTCGCCCAAAACATCTATTTTCATTCGGGTTACTTTTATTGTATATTACCTCAATAAAACTCTTTTGTAATATTATTTACTCCAAAAATATTATTTTTTTGGGTTATATATATTTTTACCAACTATAATATTTCCTTATTTTATGGATGTTTACACATTTTAAAAGGATCTTTTAAAATTGTTTTTGAAATACAAGCCTGAACCAAGGGAATTTCTCTAATCCTTACCTATTTTCAAGGGCACTCTATAATCTTTTTTTGGAAACCATTATCATTATAGAATCACTAATTTTATTTTTAAAATAATATCAAACTTTAATTTTAGTTTTATACAAATATTTTTCCAAAAGAACTATCCTTTTCCAAGTAAAAGAGTATTTATCTCAAGAATTACTCGAAGATTTTATAATAGAATCTTCATCTACTTCAACACTCTTGTTGATTATTATGTACTATTGGGATTATTATTCCATTTTATCATATACCATGTTTAATTTAATGTTTTATGATTAATTTGGATGTCTATGTGTTATCTTTAATCCATTCCCCGATTTAATCTGAATGGATAGTGTTTATACTTAATGTTCGGGGAAAGTTATTTGCATTTCCTATATTAATTTTAATATGAATGTATATGTTGTTTATGTTTATCCCTGTTCAATTGTGGAATGCATTGGACATTTTAAGTGACGGGTGGGGCCTGCTATATCCCCTTGGTTCATTGATAGGTCTCATGAGACAAACTACAGTCATAAAACAAGGCCTTGACAAAATGATAACTTATGATCTTGGAACAAGGCCTTGACAGTATGGTTATGTTTTCCTGAATTATACATTCTGTCATTATGAAAATAGTATTGATGGTTCATGTGTTTATTCAGATAGAAGAATAACCATGATTATGTTAGGTTATGGCAATGTTTACTCTGCTCATTTTGATAATATTATGTTAAAATTTATTTTTAGAGGCACGTGTTTTCAATTATTCACCATTTATAATGTTTATATTACCTTCAAAAGTATTTCTAACCCTTAATGAGTGTTTGAGATCACCCCTTTTTTATGTTTCATTTTTTCAGAACATGAATAAGTTTATTATGAATGATATGCAGAAATAACATAGTATTTAGGGATGTTGTCTAGCAAGTTTCTATGTTGTATTTCCTTTCAAGTTATAATGTTTAACTTATCTATGAATCTTTTTTCCAATAATACTAAACTACTATGTCCTTCGGGAAGTTTATTCCTTTTTTGTATTCCGATGTAATCAAATAAGGCACTAGCTTTGGGAAACTGGGTTCGAGTCCTTAAAGTTGGTATTAGATGAATTTTAGTAGAAAACATGGAAACTAGATTTCGAAAATGTAGATTAGGGAAGACTCCCTAAGATAGTATTTGAGTATTTACATACAAGAACATCCTAGTATTTTGGTATGGAATAGATTATGTGGATCTTCTAAGAAATACACCCCTGTCAAGATATGAGCTGGTAGAGGTGGCTCTGGCACAAATGTACCATGGAGTGAAAGCCCTAACAAGGAGTTTTGGGCTTTACCTGGGGTATCTTAGAACACGAAAATGGGCCTTACTGCACTCTTGGTTATGAAAATACTGATGGGTATTCTTAAGATAACTCACATTTTGTTTACAAGCAATTATGAAGGATTTAAATTTAATTTTTCCCTCAAGGATACCATGTTTATGATTAAGGAATTAGATTTGCGTAGAAATTCAACTTCTGGAAAGTATTTTTCTACATTGAGATTATACATTATGTTTCATACCCTAATCTAGTATATTCCAATATTTATAAATGGCACCTAGTGTCATGAATGGAAACTTCACGAATGCGCATGTCCCCTGTAGGGATTTCCCACTGATGCAAGATAATGATTTTGGCTCCGGTGCTGTGACTGGTGTTGAGGAACTTTTAACTATACTGGGACAACTTACTCAGGATAAGAATAATAACCTTACACGTATGAAGCATCCAGATCAACTATGTGGAGGAGCTATGTTAGATAATTTTATGAAACCAGAGCCTCCATTATTTAATGGGACTACAAACCCATTTTCAATAGAGTAGTGGATATGTTTCCTAGAGAAGGTATTTCTCACTTTCGTATGTAACGATAGGGAGAAGGTTGTCATGGAACTTTATCATCTAATGGGAGATGTGGATCAGTGGTGGTCATTAATCCAAATCAAAAATGAGGATGAAGAAATAAAAGAGATGTAATAGAGAGATTTTAAGGAAGTATTCTTAGAAAAATGTTTCCCTCCTGAACATCGAGCAGATATGGAGAGAAAATTCTTGAATCTAAGTTAGAAGGAGGATGAAAATGTTTCAATGTATGATGCCAACTTTACTTGGTTGGAAAGGCATGTTGCGGACTACATATGTAATCCAAGGCGAAAAATTGATCGATTCTTTGATGGTTTAAAACTATTCCTCCATAGGGATCTAGTCTCCCAGAATATTTCATCATATGAAGACATAGTTTCATGTGATATCAAGACAAAAAAGGAATTCTCTAAGTGTTATGACATTAAGGGAAATCAAGAGAAGAAGTGGGATACAGAAAACTCTAGGAATGGAAATAAAGAAATGGGTAAGAAGTGAATATTTAAATTTCTATCATGCAATAATTGTGGGAATAAACACTCAGAAAATTCCCTGAAGGGAATGGGAGTTTGCTACAAGTGCAGTGAAAAAGGCCACCTATCTCGATATTGTAAGGGGAATAAAAAAGCTACCAATGTTCTGTGCTACAATTACAGGGAGATGAGACATTATGCACATGAATTTCCTACGCATTAGGGAAATGTTCTCTAAATAAGTCCAATCGATAAATGCCAAGATTATGTGGTCAAAACTACATATTTTGAAGTTCCTAATGAAGTGGTGGATGGTACATTGATTATTTCATAAAAATTATCAAATAAATTATCAAATATTGGATCATTGCATTCATTTATATCTTCCCAGTTTTCCAAGAAAATTAGATATGTCCAATTTGAGTTAATAAAGGAGTTATCAGTAAAAACCCCTGGTGGATGTATCATTGCATGAAAGGCATGTCGATTAGTCCCCCACATGACACATAAACAAGCTTTAGTTTCTATCTTTATCATTATACCAATGGTTGAATATGATATAATTTTTGGTATTAATTGGATATACAATTATGATGCGAAGATGTATTGAAAGAATAAGGAAGCTTTAATTTTTTAGAAAGGTAATGAATACAATATTTTTAGAGAAGAAACCCCACCATTTGATTCTCATATATATCCACCCCCAGTAGATCTACTAAATTAAATTATTGGGGAGGAAGGGAATGAAATAAATATAGGTAAGGAGAAGAATGTACAGATATAGGATGTACCTATTGTGAAAGAATATGTTGACTTCTTTCTGGAGGATTTACCTGGACATCCTCTAGAGTGGGAAAATGATTTTTCCATTTACTTAATTCTTTTTTCAAGGCCCATATCAAATACCCCTTATAGAATGGACATTGTGGAGTTAGTGGAACTAATGAAACAACTAAAGGAATTGAGTGATAAAGGATTTATTCGACCTTGTGTTTCTCCATGGGGATCCCCTATCCTCTTTGTCAAGAATAAATATGGATCCATGAGGTTGTGCATTAATTATATGGAAATCAATGCTATTACAATAAATAATAAGTATCATCTTCCTTGAATTGATGATTTATTTGATCAACTTCATGGAGCCTAATATTTTTCAGAGATTCATCTTTGATCTGGATATCACCAGTTGCTTGTGAGGAAGGAAGAAATTCAAAAAACAACATTCCGAACCACGTATGGGCATTACAAGTTTACATCAATTCCTTTTGGACTAACAAATGGACCATATGTTTATATGGACCTGATGATTAGATTTTTCAAGGAATATCTTTATGGATTTTTAGTGGTTTTTATTGATGATATCTTGGTATGCTCTAAAATCCATGAAGACTATGTAAATAACTAGTGCACTATTTTGAAGACACTTAGAAGAAATAAATTATATGGTAAGTTTAGAAAGTGTGATTTTTGGCTCCAATCAGTTTCATTTCTGGGACACATTGTCTCCAAGGATGGAATATCAGTATATCCTATGAAGAAAAAGGCTATGCAAGAATGGCCTACTCCAATGAACTTAACTAAGGTAGGTAGTTGTAACACCTGATACTTTTATGAGAAATATTTTGTTTTTATATAAATCATAAAAGGAATCTTTCACTACACACAACAATATCTTGGCTTTCTTTTCACACAATCGCGACCTTCCTCGATAGCTTGCGTTGTACGCAATACCGAGTTTCACTAAACAATGATATGCTATTAAAATATTATTAAAACTAGCCGTTATGAATAGTAATACCCACTTTTTGAAATTTTTTAAATTTTATTTTTCAAAATGGACTTCATTTTTGGATTCAGAATATCGAAATTAGCCTAGGGTGAAATTTTGGTATTTTTATGAAAACTTTCAATTTTTGATGAATAGTGAAAACACTCGGTTACTATTTAAAAACCAAATTTTTATTTAAATAATTATTTATTTTATTTAAATTTATTTTAGGTAAAAAATGATAAATAATACCTATATAAGTTCAATAAAATTCATTGGAGTCATTTTATAATAATTTTAGATATATAAAAATTTTATTGAACTTTTCACCTTATTTTACCCACATCCTAGGAGAATTTCCAAATTCACATAAAACTTAATTTTACCACTTCTGTGAGTGGAATTTAAAAAATCCAAGAGACACGGTTAATATGAAGGACTAAAATGTGGTTCACTGAGATGAAAATAATTTTTGGTGAATTGTATCTTTTTACTTTTTTACCATGGTTAAAAGTAAATAGGGTAATTAAGGGTAAAAATGATATTATTATTACCCTAAAACATGTTATAATTCTATTGGATAAGTGTAACTCGACCAAAAACAACCTTAGGAATAACATATGACCATTTAGGCCCACTTGGATTAGATTAGGACATTTATTATTAATTTATTTAACGAAGGGTTAAAATAGATAAAATCAAAGTTTAATAACTAAATAATTTTTAATATTGGGATATACAAAAGATAAATTCGACTATAAACATTCATTATAAAGATAAAAAGATTTCATAAATAATGGTATTTTATTTGTAATTTTTAGACTTTAAATAACTTAATTTATTTGTGACACAATGATGATACAATAATTGTATTATTAATAAAATATTGATATACTTGATGTTATAAATAACCAAATAAATGTAATTTGAGAATTTTTATGAATTCAAATAATTTTATATGTTAATATGACATGTTAGTATTGATTTAATTAACTTTTTTCGAACTAATCTTTCTGTTATGAGTTTCACAGAAATCAATTACCAAATAGTGTCAAAATTGACATAAAATAGTTTTTAATACAAATATTATATTATTAAATGTTATTTTATTCCTAAAAAATCTAAGGTTCGGAAACATGACTTAGATAAGGTTATATATATTAATAATAAACAAATTGGGGTTCGTTTGGCTTGTTATAGTATGTTTATTAACCTTATACTGTAAGAAAACAAGAAGACACAGTAAAAGTTAAATTATCTAAATTAAAGTTAAATCTAAATGATAAGGTTAAAATAGAAATCTAAACTTGTCTGAATTCTATTGGATGAGATTATTTCGACCCATCCCCACCTTATCTTCGAAATAAATCAATTTGGAGCTATTAAAAACTGAATATGACTTTATAATAAAACAATTTGTTTTGTTTTTCCAAAGGTGCCCCTCTCCTCCCTTATAAAAGGGAACCTCCTCCCTCTCTTCCTCACACCACATTGAGCATTAAAGATCATCCAACCCCTGCAAAATTATCTTTTCCATTTTCCTAGAAAAATCCAAGAGGTCCGGGTCTTCTTCAATGACCAATTTTAGCACCCTAATAGGAGGTCTCAAAGAGGCACTTCAAAGAAGAGGTAATGTCCGTTACCGATTCTTTAAAATTTATTTCTTCTTCCACTTCTTCTTCTTTAGTTGTTTAATTATGAAGTAATAAAATCAGTATCACTCATATACTGATATGTTATTATATGTATGAAACAACCCTATTTCACCTTCTATCCATACTATGGAAAACGAAATCACCGCGCGTGCGTACGTACGGAATACCGTCTCCATGTCGTGGTGTAATCTGTTTTCCACCACCACCTTACTTCGATGGATATAATGGAGTAAATAATGAATATATATTATTATTTTTAAGTGATATTGATTCTAAAATTTTATACATACACTCTAATAAAATTCCACGATCATGGGAACGATATCATCACTCGTGTGTACGTATGGAATACCATCTCCATGATGTGATGTGACTCGTTCTAAATGATCTTCATTGCATAATGATTATATAAATGAATTGAATGAATGAATATGATATATATTACACTAATACCATACTGTAAATGATGTATCTATAACCTAAATATAAGAATAATAATTTCTTCGACAAAACCCGCATAAGAACAAAAAGTAATAAACACCCGAATAACAAGTAGCAATGAAATATTACTCATAATAAGCTAAGAATATGACCATATATGATATAAGAAAAATAAGTATGATTCTGGAATAATTCAACGACATTATTTAAATCATTATACATGAGGTTTGGATACTTACGAAGCAAATCGCACCTAAGGTAAGGGAAAATCTTGCAATCTCAATTTTTATCCGAGATTGTTTATATTTCAGAATTTACTGGGGAATATTTATCATCCACATCCATGTTTCATCAATATGTAATATTATTTCTATCCTCAAACAATTTTTTAAATCCAATTTTACCCTTTGGTCAGTTTTTAGTAAAAGATATGAAAGGAATCTTTTGTCGTTTTTCTTACGAGGTACTTTTTGACTTTTCCAGCCAAAGTACAAGAAGAATGTTTTTTTAACTTATACGGCATGAATGGATTTTTAGAATATTGTTTCCATGATGCTTCCTTTACATGTTTTCAATTTAATTTTTTATCAACTTCTTTTAGTTCAAAATTATGTGACAAGTTAAGAAAGGAAAATGTTTTGGAAGTAGAAAGGATATTTTCCTCAACAATGGAGTTCATGTGTTTTATCAAAATTATTTTCCATCTAAGATAATATAGGGTTTTGTTTCTATCCCTATTTTTAAACTGTTTTGTTTATATTATAATGGAATTATTTTTATGATGTCCTTTTATCTTATATGGATTATGTTATGATGGCATGATGATTAAGAATCCCATTTTTATTACATGGGTTATGATATGATGTATGATTTATGATTTGTGGCACACATAAGAATGGTATAATTATGAGATGGGTGGGACTTATATCTCCCTCCAATGCATTGGGTAATGATTTATATCTCATGATATAGACATGGATGGAACAGTAGGTTAATCCAATTCAGTGAAACAGTACTGAAACGAGGAGTGAACTCGTTTCAGAAATGGACTTTGTCCGTTAAGATAGTCTTGGCAATGAGTCTTGACTACTAAGAAATGATTCTCTATGATTATGTGTGTATGGCACAAAGTTTCATGTTTTATGTTATGATTATTGGGATTACATTTCACTACTATGATTTATCCCATGTTATGAAATTATGATCTCTTTTGTAGGTTAATATTTCCAAAATGATATGTTCTTATGAATATGATGTGATTGATATTTCTTTTGTTTACCCTTACTGTGCATTTGAGCTCATCCTTTGGTATGTTTTCTTTCCCCAGGTCAGGAAGAAGGTTATTAAGTGGAATATTCCATAAAGGGACTTTAGATATGATAAAATAAATGGGTGATGACGTAGATGATTTATGAACCAGTTGTTTATGTTTCCCAGTTTCTAAAGACACTATACCTATATGGTCCTTTCATGGTTTGGTTATATGTTGTAATAAGTGTACTTAAATTTTGAAGTATTAAAAATTTATGTAAAGTATGGGTCATTATAGTTGGTATTAGAGGAAAGGTATAGTCAACCTTTGGAAAATAGGATGTGAAAGCCTAAGTAAAAACCAAAGGATATGTCTAAGCATATAACACAATCATATTGATTTAGAAATGGCCATGAAAAACCTATGATAAGACCTTAAGTGTGAAATGTTTTTCTTGATTATGTGTTTTTCCTATTATAATTAGTGTTTCTCACACTATTCTTCTTGGTTTTAGTCAATGGCAGGAACCCGAAGGAACCGTGTTAATGCGGAAAGCGACGGGCAATGCAATGATTGTCCCCCTGAGCAACCAAATGTTATGGGAGCTAGAATGAAAAATATTGTGGCCATGCTCACACAACTTTCTCAAGCTATGAATCATGCATGACTTCCAAACGAGAAAAGGAAGGAGCAAAATTCTGTCAAATCCTTCATGAAGCAGCGTCCACCCTCATTCAGCGGGTCTACTGATCCATTAGTGGATGAACAATGGATCAGTACTATTAAAAATGTATTTTCAGTTATTCAATGTTATGAACATTATAAATTCATCTTAGTAGTTTATCGTTTGGAAGATGAAGCTGATCAATGGTGGAATATAATCAAGAATATGAGGTAGAGGGATGAAATTGAGTCCATGGAATGGGATGAGTTGAGGAACTTATTTTTCAATAAGTACTTCCCTCGTATTCTCCGAACAAAGATGGAGAAGGAGTTTCTTGAACTAAAGCAAAAGGATGATGAATCTGTTGGTACCTACGAAGCATATTTTACAAGACTTGTAGGGTACGCTTCTGGTTTTATTATCCAACCTGAGAGTAAGATCAATTGATTCTTTATTGGATTAAAACCAAGTCTTCAAAGGGCATTATCTATAATGGACTTCAATAGGTACGAGGAAAACGTTCGATGTGCTCTCAAGGTTGAGATAGAGATTGGAGTAACGCATCAGTCATCTGGGTATGATAAGAAGAGGAAAATGGAATTCAAAGGAAAATCTAAAGAGCACACTGCAAAGAAGATGAGTTTTCCCTTATGCTCAAAGTGTGGAAAGAAACATGGAGGGAGTTGTCTTAAGGGGACAAGTAAACGATTCAAATGTGGAAAGGAAGGTCATCGGGCATTTGAATGCTGCAATGATAGGAAGAAGATGTCTGGTGATGCGAACAAAGAAAAGGATACATAGATTGAACCTCCTACACTTCAATGTTACAAGTGAAAGGAAATGGGTCATTATGTTAATCAATGCCCTAATCCAAGGGTTGTTGATGATGATCAACGTCAATAAACTCTTAAGGCTAAATACAAAGTAAGGTCACATGCAATTTCTATCAGCAATGTGGAGTACGATAATGAAGTGGTGAAAGGTACACTTACCATCCACTCTAAAGTAGAAAATGTTTTATTTGATTCCGGATCCACCCACTCTTTTATTGCTGAAGAATTTTCTAAGGGTATCACCATATTACCTCAACAATTAGATGTTTAGTTAGCTGTGACAAACCTTAATGGCACAACAGTCGCATCAGAAGTTTATAATTCTTCTCTGATTGAAGTTTGTGGGAAAGTGCTTCCTTAAAATCTTGTGATCCTTCCAATAGTGGAATTTGATGTTATTCCTGGCATGTATTGGCTTTCTTTATATGGAGCTCATATCAATTACCAAAGAAGGGAAGTCACATTTCATATTCCAAATCAATCTATGATCGTCTATTGATGTAAGGATGAACATAACCTTCCATCTGAAATTTCTTCCATCTTATGGGTCTTGATTCCCCTAAATGAAGGTTATTTATCTCAAATGGTTGGTGATAAACTCACGATTAAGAATATTCCCATTGTACGGGAGTTTGATGATGTCTTTCCAGAGGAATTACTGGGTCTTCCACCAAATTGTGAAGTTGAATTTTCAATAGAACTCGTACCAGGTGCTTTACCTATTTCAAAGACACCTTATAGAATGGACCTAATTGAGTTATAGGAATTGAAGAAGCAACTCCAAGAAAATCTTGATAAGGGATTCATATGCCCTAGTGCATCACCTTTGGGAGCACCTGTTCTGTTTGTTAAGAAGAAAGATGGATCAATGAGACTCTGCATTGATTATCGAGAACTTAACAAGATCACTATCAAGAACAAATATCCTCTCCCACGCATTGATGACATATCTTACCAACTCTGCGGAGATTAATACATTTCCAAGATTGATCTTCTTTTAGGGTATCATAATTAAGTTTCAAAAGGGAGGATTTATGAAAGATGGATTTCCGTACAATCTATGGACACTATGAATTTATAGTGATGCTATTTGGTCTTACTAATGCCCCTGCTATCTTCATGGATCTAATGAATAGAGTCTTTAGATACTATCTTGACAAGTTTTTGGTATTTTTTTATAGATGATATTCTTGTATATTCAAAGAGCAATGAAGAACATGAAGATCACTTGAGAATTATATTGAAGACCCTGAGAAAGGAGAAAATTTATTCCAAATTTACCAAGTGTGAATTTTTTCTTCAAAAAGTTTCATTTTTGGGTCACATAATCTCAAAATATGGGATATCTATGGATCCAGCAGAAATAGAGGTTATCAAAAGATGGCCGAGACCAATGACAGTAACCGAGATTTGAAGTTTTCTTGGTTTGGCTGGATATTATCGATGTTTTGTGAAATATTTTTCATGATTATCTAATCAACTCACCAAGATGACTCGGAAAAGAGTTATGTTTCTTTGGACTGAGGAATGTGAAGATAATTTCAAGGAGTTGAAAATAAGGTTTTCAAGTGCACCTGTACTCACACTTCCTTGTACTGGAGAAAGGCTTGTGATCAACAGTGATGCATCTAGGAAGGGGTTGGGGTGTGTTCTTATGCAAAATGATATGGTGATAGCTTATGCCTCACAACAGTTAAAAATCCATGAGCAAATTTACCAAACTCATTATTTGGAGTTAGCTGTGGTAATCTTTGCATTAAATATTTGGAGGCATTATCTTTATGGAGAAAGGTGTGATATTTATACTTATCATAAAAGTTTAAAGTATATTTTCACACAAAAGGAGATGAATATGTGCCAAAGAAGATGGTTGGAGATGATTAAGGATTACGACTGCTCAATTCATTACCACCCTGGGAAAGCAAACAAGGTGGCAGATACATTAAGTCGACAAGACCATGCTATCTTATCCATGATGAGGATCACAAAGATCCAATATTTTTGGATTTACAAGGGATGGATCTTGGAATTATAATGGAAGGGGAAAATTGTATCTTTCTCAAATGAATGTTCAACCATCTATACATGTGAAGATTAAAGAGGCACAGAAAGAAGATGTAGAGATACAAAAGAAGGTGACAAAAGTTTCTGAATTCAACTTTGATTGTGATGGGATAATAATGTTCAGGAATCAGGTTTGTGTTCCTCCCATCCCAGAATTAAAGAAGGATCTGCTAGATGAGGCTCATAGTTCTTCATTCTCTATTCATCCTAGAATCATGAAGATTTATAGGGACGTTAAAGAGTACTTCTTGTGGGATGGCATGAAAAGAGATGTTGCTGAATATGTCTCTCGATGCTTGATTTGTCAGCAAGTTAAAGCTGAGAGAAAAAAGTTTAATGGGATGTTACAACCATTACCCATAGCAGAATGGAAATGGGAAAACATCACTATGGACTTTTTCACCAGACATCCTAAAACATCCAAAGACAATAATGCTATCTGGGTCATAGTTGATCGTCTTACAAAGTCGGCACACTTCATTGCTATTAGAGAGGATTTCTCTCTAGATCAGCTTTCCAGGATATATGTGAATGAAGTGGTAAGATTGCATGGAGTACCACTTTCTATTATATCTGATCAGGATCCGAGGTTTACCTCGATGTCTTGGCGAAGTCTTCAGCATAATCTGGATATAGAGTTGAGTTTTAGCACTGCTTATCATCCTCAGACAGACGGTCAGTCTGAGAGAACAATTCAAACTCTAGAAGATATGTTGCGAGCTTGCTCAATGGATTTCAAAGGTGGTTGGGATCAACACCTACCTTTGGTGGAATTTTCTTATAATAATAGATTTCACTCCAGTATTCAGATGGGTCCTTATGAAGCTCTCTATGGAAAGAAATGTAGGACTCCATCTTACTAGGATGAAGTTGGGGAAAGAAAGCTATTAGGTCCCGATCTTGTTGATGAGATGGCAGAAAAGGTCAGATCTATTCAACAACACATTAGAGCTTCTCAGAGTCGACAAAAAAGTTACACCGACAACCGAAGAAAAGACCTAGAGTTTTAAGTGGGTGATAAAGTGTTCTTACGAATATCTACTTGGAAGAGAGTAATGAGATTTGGAATGAAGTGAAAGCTGAGCCCTAGATATATCGGTCCTTTCGAAATAATGGATCATGTTGGGAAGGTAGCTTATTGATTAGAGCTTCCACCGAATATCTCTCAAGTTCACGATGTGTTACATGTATCTCTCCTGAGAATGTACATACCTGATCCTTCACATGTACTCAGCTCATATGTTGTACCGCTGGAGCAAGATCTTCCTTATGAAGAACAACCGATAGAGATTCTCGATCATAGTGAAAAAGTCCTACGGAACAAGACCACTCGCTTGGTGAAAGTTTTATGGATGAACCACCAATTAGAATAAGCTACATGGGAGCTTGAAGATATGATAGGAGAGAGGTATCCTCATCTGTTTGTTACAAAGTGACGAATTTCAAGGGCGAAATTCATTTTAAGGGGGGTAGAATGTAACACCCGAGACTTTTATGAGAAATATTTTGTTCTTATATAAATCATCAAAGGAATATTTCACTAAAAACAACATTATCTTGGCTTGCTTTAGACACAATCGCGACCTTCCTCGATAGCTTGCGTCATACACAATATCGAGTTTTACTAAACAATGATATGCTACTAAAATACTATTAAAACTAGCCGTTATGAATAGTAATATCCACTTTTTGAAATTTTTTAAATTTTATTTTTCAAAATGGACTTCATTTTTGGATTCCGAATATCGAAATTAGCCTAGGGTGAAATTTTGGTATTTTTCTGAAAACTTTCAATTTTTGATGAATAGTGAAAACACTGGGTTACTATTTAAAAACTGACTTTTTATTTAAATAATTATTTATTCTATTTAAATTTATTTTAGGTCAAAATTGATACATAATACCTATATAAGTTCAATGTAATTCATTGGAGTCATTTTATAATAATTTTAGATATATAAAAATTTTATTGAACTTTTCACCGACTTTTACCCACCTCCTAGGAGAATTTTCAAATTCACATAAAACTTAATTTTACTGCTTCTGTGAGTGGAATTTTGAAAATCCAAGAGACACAGTTAATATCAAGGACTAAAATATGGTTCAATGAGATGAAATTAATTTTTTTGTGAATAGTAACTTTTTACTTTTTTTACCACAATTAAAACTAAATAGGGTAATTAAGGGTAAAAATGATATCATTATTACCCTAACACATGTCCTAATTCTATTGGATAAGTGTAATTCGACCCAAAACAACTTTACAAATAATATATGACCATTTAGGCCCACATGGATTAGATTAGGACATTTATTATTAATTTATTTAAAGAAGGGTTAAAATAGTTAAAATCCACGTTTAATAACAAAATCATTTTTAATATAGGGTTATAAAAAAGATAAATTTGACTATAAATATTCATTATAAATATAAAAAGTTTTCCTAAATAATTTTATTTTATTTTTAATTTTTATACTTTAAATAATTTAATTTATTTATGACACAATGATGATGGAATAATTATATTATTAATGAAATATTGACATAATTGATGTTATAAATACCCAAATAATTGTAATATGAGACTTTTTATGAATTACAATACTTTTTTATGTTAATATGACATGTTAGTATTTATTTAATTAACTATATTCGAACTAATCTTTCTGTTATGATTTTCACAAAAATCAATTACCAAATAGTGTCAAAATTTACATAAAATAGTTTTTAAAACAAATATTATATTATTAATTGTTATTTTATACCTAAAAAAATCTAAGGTTCGGCCAAATGACTTAGATAAGTTTATATAGATTAATAATAAAAAATTGGGGTTCTTTTGTCTTGTTATAGTATGTTTATTAACTTTATAGTGTTAGAAAACAAGAAGACACAGTAAAAGTTAAATTATCTAACTTAAAGTTAAACATAAATGATAAGGTTAAAATTGAAATATAATCTTGTATAAATTCTATTGGATGAGATAATTTTGACCCATCCCCACCTTAGCTTCGAAATAAATCAATTTGGATCTATTAAAAAGCGAATATGACTTTATAATAAAATAATATTTTTAGTTTTTCCAAAGGTTCCCCTCTCCTCCCTTATAAAAGGGAACCTCCTCCCTCTCTTCCTCACACCACATTGAGCATTCAAGATAGGCCAACCCCTACCAAATTCTCTTTTCCATTTCCCTAGAAATATCATAGATGTCCTGGTCTTCTTCATAGACCAATTTTAGTACCCTAAAAGGAGGTCTCAAAGAGGTGCTTCAAAAAAGAGGTAATGTCCGTTACAGATTCTTTCAACTTTATTTCTTCTTCCACTTATTGTTATTTAGTTGTTTAATTATGAAGTAATAAAATCAGTATCAATAATATACAGATATGTTATTATAAGTATGAAACAACCCTATTTCACCTTTTATCCATCCTACAAAAAACGAAATCACCGCGCGTGTATACGTACGGAATACCGTCTCCATGTCGTGGTGTAATCTATTTTCCACCACCACATTACTTGGATGGGTATAATGGTGTAAGGAATAAATATATAGGATTATTTTAAAGTGATATTGATTCTGAAATAGTATACTTACACTCCAATACAATTCCACGATCATGGGAACGATATCATCGCCCATGCGTACGTACGGAATACCGTCTCCACGATGTGATGCGACTCGTTCTACATGATCTTCATTGAATAATGATTATATAAATGAATTGAATGAATGAATATGATATATATTACACGAATAAAATTCTTGAAATGCGGTATCTATAACCTAAAAAGAAGAATATGAATTTATTCGACAAAACACGCATAAGAAAAAAAAGTAATAAACACCCGAATAACAAGTAGCAATGAAATATTACTAATAAGAAACTAATCATATGACCATATATGATATCATAAAAATAATTATGATTCTGTAATAAATCAATGACATTATTTAAATCATTATACAGGAGGTTCGGACACTTACGAAGCAAATTGGACCTAAGGTATGGGAAAATCTCGCAATCTCAATTTTTATTTGAGATTGTTTATATTTCAGAATTTACTAGGGAATATTTATCATCCACATGCATGTTTCTTCAATATGTAATATTATTTCTATCCTCCTACAATTGTTTAAATACAATTTTTCCCTTTGATCAGTTTTTAGTAAAAGATATGAAAGGAATCTTTTGTCGTTTTTCGTACGAGGTACTTTTTCACTTTTCCATCCAAAGTACGAGAATAATGTTTTTTTTAACTTATACAACACGAATGGATTTTTAGAACATTATTTCAATGAATCTTAATTTACATGTTTTCAAGTTTATTTTTAATCAAATTCTTTTATTTTAAAATTATATGACATGTTAAGAAAGGAAAATGTTTTTGAAGTAGAATGTATATTTTCCTCAAGAATGGAGGTCAAGTGTTTTATCAAAATTATTTTCCATCTAAGATAATATAGGGTTATGATTCTATCCCTATAATTACATTGTTTTGATTCTGTTTTTATGGAATTATTTTTATGATGTCCGTATATTTTATATGGATTATGTTATGATGGCATGATGATTAAGAATCCAATTTTTATTACATGGGTTTTGCTATGATGTACGATTTGTGATTTGTGGCACACATAAGAATGGTATCATTATGAGATGTGTGGGACCTATATCTCCCTCCAATGAATTGGGTAATTATTTATATCTCATGAGATGGACATGGCTGGAACGGTAGGTTAATCTGGTTTAGTGAAACCGGACTGAAACGAGGAGTGAACTCGGTTCAGAAATTGACTTTGTCCGCTAAGATAGTCTTGGCAATGACACTTGAATACTAAGAAATGATTCTCTATGATTATGTGTGTATGACACAAAGTTTCATGTTTTTTGTTATGATTATTGGGATTACATTTCACTACTATGATTTATCCCATGTTATGAAATTATGATCTCTTTTGTAGGTTAAGATTTCCAAAATGATATGTTCTTATGAATATTATGTGATTGATATTTCTTTTGTTTACACTTACTGAGCATTTGAGCTCACCCTTTTGTATGTTTTTTTCCCCAGGTCAGGAAGAAGGTTATTAAGTAGGATATGCCAAAAAGGGACTCTAGATATGATGAAATAAATGGGAGATAACATAGATGATTTATGAACCAGTTGTTTATGTTTCCCAGTTTCTAAATACACTATACCTATACGGTCCTTTCATGGTTTTTTTATAAGTTGTAATAAGTGTACATCAATTTTTAAGTATTAACAATGTATGTAAATTGTGGGTGGTTATATTAGTTTAATTGGTTTAGTAGGTTATTATATGCGTTTCATTCAGAACTTCTCCCATTTAGCCAACCCAATGTCACAGCTCACACGAAAAGGTTTTATGTTAGTATGGACCAAGTAATGTGAATAATGTTTTGAATAATTTAAGTGGATGATAGTGAATGATCCGATCCAAACCATACCATCGAGGAATGATGGGTTTGTTATCTATAGTGATGCATCAAAGAAAGGACTTGGTTGTGTCCTTATGTAGAATGATCGAGGGGTTTCCTATTAATATAGGTAGCTAAAAATTCATGAACAAAACTATCCAACTCATGGTCTTGAGTTAGCACTGGAAATATATTCTTTAATGATTTTGGGACATTACCTATATGGAAAAAATGATAGATATTTACAGATCGTAAGATAATGAAATATATAATCTCATAGAAATAACTCAAGATGAGACAAAGGAGTTGGATTTAGCTACTCAAAGATTATGATTTCATAATACACTACCACCCAGGGAAGTAAAATAAGGTAGCATATGCTTTGAGTAGAAAGGATCATGGAGTTATGAAAAAGATGAGATTTGAAAGGGATCCTTTGTTCATGGATCTAGAAAAGATGGATATGGGAATTATCAAGGAAGGTAACACATCACTACTTTTCCAAATGGTTGTAAAAAAATTATTTACTGGAAAGGATAAAAAATTCTCAGGCTGATGATGAGGAGTTTCAAAATAAAATTAATGTTGTAAATGATGGGAAGTTGATGGACTTCAAATATGAATGTGGAATTTTGAAATATGGAAAGAGGATTTGTGTTCCTGCTATTCCTGAGCTCAAAAGGGAACTATTGGATGATTCTCATTGCTCTAATTTCTCTATACACCCTGGTATCACAAAGTTGTACAGATATCTAAAGATACATTTTTTGTGGGAAAACATGAAGAGGGAGATTTCTAATTATGTGTCGAGATGTTTGGTTTGTTAGTAGGGGAATGCTGGAAGACAGCATCCTGGAGGATTCATGCAACCCCATCCTATTCCTATGTGGAAATGGGATGATATTACGATGGACTTTTTCATGTTTCTACTAATGACTCAATGAAAAAATAATGTGACATGGGTCATTGTTTACTGTCTTACAAAATCAACACATTTTCATTCTATAAGATAAGATTTACCACTTGATCATTTATCAAGACTATATATAAATGAAGTTGTAAGGATATTATACAATTCAGTATGAAGGGAAAATTAAGTTGAAGGTATATCGAATATTAAGAAATTTTGGATCGAATTGGAGTCATAACTCACCGTTTTGAAATACCGCCATGTTTCTCCAAAGTTCACAATGTGTTCCACGTGTCAATGTTAATGAAATAATTTCCAAACCCAACATATGTACTCACCTTTGAAGAAATAGAACATGAGCCCGATCTGTCTTACTGAAAAGAGCCTATCAAGATTCTTGATACCATAGAACAATTATTGAGAAATAAAATGACTCATCTGTTAAAGGTTCTTTGGAGGAACCATAATATTGAAGAGGCGACATGGGAGCCTAAGGAGCTTATGTCGAAGACATACCAGAATATTTTTAGGTAACTCTATATGAATTTTATGGAAGAAATTATTATAAGGAGGGGAGAATTTAGTGACCCAATATTTTTCAATGGAAATTACTTTCATAAAAATATGTCACAATGAACTACTAAGTTCTTTGTGACCTTTAAAAATATTTTTTTCACTTCTGTGATGGGAATTTCGAAAATCTTACAAACACCGTTTTGATCAGTATGTTATGTGGAGTCTGATAAGAAAATCTTAATATTTGGTGAATAATAACTAACCCTTATGAATAGTAACATACCCTTATGAGTAGTGATATACCGTAATTAATAGTAACCTTACCTATGATATTGTATAAATAATATTCAAGTCGAAGTACGATATACTTATGCTTTGGAATAAGTAAATAAATGTTTTCAAACTGTTGTTTTTAGAATAAATTATGATTTTAATTAAATATTAAATTAATCTAATTTATAATATTATTTTAGAAAAATGGACTTCATTTTATAATTCTACACATAAAAAATGGGTAGGGTGAAGTTTTGGTATTTATCAGAAAAACACGATTTTTTGATGAATAGGTTAATACGGTAAAATACCATATATACAAATTATCATTTAAATACACTAATCCTGACATCACAAGTGATGTAAGACCACTTGGATCATATTAGCATGATAAAATTACTATTATTGATCATATAAGACTAACTATTCCTTTTCTTGTGGAGAAATATTATATTAATTAATATAAAATTGAGAAATCCTTTTTCCCCTCCACTATAAACCCCGCCCATCACTCCCCCTTCTCATCACTCCTCTCAAGCCCTATGAATTATCCAAATTCTGTCCAAATATCTTCCAAACACCCTATCCCATGTCCAGTAGGCCTTTTGTCTCACAAAAAGTCTATAACGTCCACCTTAAGGAGGCTCTCAAGGAAGATTGGTTCAAGAGGTAAATTCATCTTTTCAATTATTTGTTTTTCCTTTCCAGTTCATTTGTTTTCTTTTTATATTATTACATATCCTTATAAAAAATTTGTGATGAATCTAGTACCTTACATTTAATGTAATTTTTTCATGATAGTGGAATAATTTATCATCATATATTTCTTTTAACTTCTTTATACTAGTAGCAACAACACCATCCGAGATGTGTTAATTTACCACATTCAAGGACGATGGGCTTTCAATTTTTATTATCATATTAAATTATGGTCATGAAACCATTTTTGTTATGGTTGAACCAAATTATTATATATTTAATATACCCTATGTAAGGTTCTTTAATCTCTTTTTACAAATGTTACTAATTTATAAAACAAAATGGGTTTTTTGTATTCAAAACCCACAAATTAACCGAAATAGTTATCATTAAAGTTCCATATAGTAATTCATCCTCATTCCATATAACCAAGTTATATAAATGACAAATAACACCTATGTAAGATCATAAATAATATGTGAAATCAATTCTGTAGATTTACATCCATTCTACATGAACTCCATTAATTATGAACAAGTTAACCGTTAATGAAAATAAAGAAAATGAACGCTGTGGAACGATGAAATTCAATATAATAAATTATCAATAACGGCATAAATGAACTAAAAATAATTATTATTAAATAAATAAATGTATAATTGGATCTTAAATATGGTGTTAATAATTATACTTTCATATTCCAGGAGCATAAGTTCAAGATCAAAAAACGTTCAGATTTAAGGTAATGGTTTTTCCACCCGAACATCCATTTTCATTCGGGTTACTTTCATTGTATATTACCTCAATAAAACTCTTTTGTAATATTATGTACTCTTAAAATATTATGTGTGTGGGTTAAATATATGTTTACCAGCCATAATATTTCTATATTTCATGGATGGTTACTTGTTTAAAACGGAACTATCGAAATTGTTTCTGAAATACAAGCCTGATCGAAGGGAATTTTTCTAATTCATACCTATTTTCAAGGGAACTCTATAATTTTTTTTCTGGAAACCATTATAGATATAAAATGCCTAATATTATTATTAAAATAATATATTACTTCATGTATGGTTATATAAAAATATTTTTTCCCATATAACTCTTCTTTTCCAAGTAAAAGAGTATTTATCTCAAGATTTACTCGAAGATTTTATAGGAGTATCTTCATCTATTTGAACACTCATGTTGATTATTATGTATCATTGGGATTATTATGGCATGTTAACATCTAAAATATTTAATTTAAAGTTTTATGATTACTTTGGATGTTGATGTTATATCTAAAATCCATTCCCCAATTTACTCCGAATGGTTAGTGGTTATTCCTAATGTTTCGGGAAATTTATTTTCATTTCATATATTAAGATAAATATGAATGTATATGTTGTTTATATTTATCCCCATTTATATGAGGGATTAATTGGACCTAGTAAATGTAAGGTGGGGCCTGCTATATCCCCTTAGTGCATCGGTAGGTCACACGAGAAAAACTACAGCCATGACACAAGGCCTTGGCAGAATGATTACATTTGGTTTTGGCATGAGGCCTTGACGGTATGGTAATGTTGTCCCGCATTAGGCATTATCTCATTATGAAAATAGAATTTATGGTTGATGTGGTTATTTGGATAGTAGAATACCCATGATTATGTTATGTTATGGAAATATTTAATCACCTCATTTTTCAACCATATTATGTTCAAGTTTATTTTTAGAGTCACGTGTTTTCAATTATTCACCACTACTAATGTTTATATTATCTTATACTGTATTTCTTACCCTTAGTGAGAATTTGATCTCACCCCTTTCTTATGTTTAATTTTCATAGGACAAGAAGATGTTTATTATGAATTACATGCTAAAATAAACTATGAGTTATGGATGTTGTCTAAGAAATTTCTATGTTGTATTTATTTTCAAGTTGTAATGTTTAACTTATGTACGAATCCTGTTTCTAATAATACTAAAATACTCGGTCCTTCATGATGCTTATTCCTTGTTTCTAATCCAATATAATCAAATAATGCGCCGGATCTGGGAAACTGGGGTTGGTAACTTACTGTTCCAACACTATAAGGAGTCTTTAATTTGGGAGGAGATCCAAGTATAAGATCAATTGAGAACTCAAACTCTCTATTAGTAAGGTTACCATGTAATTACTTTGTGAACACGTCATTGTAGTCCCTAAGAATGGGAATTTATTTGAACATGATCCTATCCTTTATATCAGTCATTTGAGATAGATATTATTTGTCATAAAAAAATAATATCCAAAATTGAGATGGTGAATATGAGGGATATTCATCCTCTTCGTTACACTTGTACAGACTTGAGGATGCCTTGAGAAGTGAAGAGTGATCTCCCTTTCCAAACAGATGATGATAAATCTATATAAACATATCCAATCCTTTCCAAATATAACATCAAAGTCTACCAAAGGATGTATTAAACATTTTTTTGGGAGGTTCAGTCCACAAACATTAATCGAGGAGGAGTCATATACTATAGAGGCAATAATTTCCACCTTCTTCATTATCACATATAAATCATCATTTATATTTTGAGGTGGTGTTTGAATAGTTATACTAAACATGAAATATATGGAATAATGTGTAGAACATGAATCCCATAGTATGCTTTATACTCTTTAATGAATAACAAAAATACCTATTACCACATCATTTTCAAGAACCACCATAGTAGTAGTGATCTTATATTCCCTTCTTCACTACCTATGATATTTTTATTGTTGATTGTCTCTATCAAACCATAGAATAGGGAATTATCTAGTATAATTTCCTTGTTCTTTGTTGTTGAAAGGCTCTACTATAGGTTGAGATTTGATCTAAACCTTCCTTTATTATTCCTCATTAGTGGGATTCTTCAATTCACTATAGAAATAATTATCCACATTATCCACTCTCCTATATTTGAATCATCTCTTGGTTCCCTTTTGAAAATTTTGGGGATGCTTCTTATAACACTTTTGAAATGTGGTATGTTTGGTTTTTGTTCCTTTATAGGATTTATCTTTTGATCCTTTAGTATTAAAATCCATTTTACTATTTTTATCTCTAATCCCATGAGAGAACGAAGATTAACTAATATCCATCTCAACCATTAGGTCACATCATTAAATAACCTCATATCTATCAAAGTCTCAAATCATGAAGGATTTTCATAGAATCATATTTAATCCACTAAAGTAGAAATCCACCTTGTATTTAGTGTTCCTGAAAAATCTATAGGTGTATCAAAAAAGCATTGTAATGTTTTCCTTATATTCCCTAATAAGTTCATCTTGATTTTTCTTCATTCCTATAAAAACCAACTATAATTTAAGATAGAGAGTTAAGGGTAAAATATTTATTAAAATATATTTTAGGGAATATTTCCAAATCCAAGGAATCAATTACCTCCTAATAGATTGTTTATTTATTATTGTCTCCCACTGATTAGTTTCCCCATAAAAATATAGCTTATTCGTATGACATTCTCTTCTTTTGATCATCGAATTATAAAGAATATATTCTCAATAGATTTAATATATTTTTCAACGATATAGGCATCATAAGATCCACTAAAGATAGGAGACCATTGTAATATAATGGATTTTAACAAAATTTTTTAATTTTTTTGGAGAAGGAGTGTGTTCCACACTATTCCAGTTATTATTCATAACAAGATCCAATTCAGCTACTACTATCCGGATTTTCTTGGATTTTTTCCTCATCAGGATTAGCATCTCACTAGTGATGTTTTCAAATTTCCTTACAAATTTATTGTTTCCATAGTTTCTTATATTTCCCACAATTAACTAAGAAAAATAAATCAAATACAGTTAGGTTGATTTAGTACATATATAATGAGAATTCAAAAAGGAAAAAATAAACATAGAGGGAATAACTAACAAATAAAAATTATATCATAACTTATGATTCCTTGAGTTTTAACATAGGTTATTCATGGTGATAAAATTATCCCCTGGGATCTTACCAAGGTATTCTAGTCCTAATCCCAAAAATAATAAGACTATGTTATTATACCAACTATAGTGATGTTAACCTTTTACATATATTATTTCATGATTTTTAGTATAATTATACAAGTAATAAAAATCCAACTTAGAAAAGCCTATACTTTGTATGAATATTAAAATAGTTATAAGACATGAAACTAGAATAAAAAATCAATATATTAATCTCAATAATTAGATACTAACTACCTTTGAGCTCTTACAACATCATATGATATCCTGGAGAATATAGAGACAAAAAGTGTGAGCTAAAAAGACAAATTATGGAATAAACAAGGGAATAAATAATAGAAAATTATTTATAAAGAATAAGATTTCTATGTAAAATGCATGGACTGTTAATAAATATATGGAAGCATAACATATAGAAAATGGAATAATATTATCAAGTAAATATTTCAATATGGAAAACACATATAACATGACATACACATGAGTCAAATAAAACATCCAAGGCTATATCACTTCGTCAAAAAAAGTTTCCTAATAGATTAGGATTACTCCTAATCCCATACATAACATATCATGAGACAAAAACATTATCCAATATATTGGAGTGATATCGGGGTGCACCCATCCAAACATGTTCATGCATATGTGTGCAACTAAAATTATCAAACATAGGGAATAAAAATAATGGTAATGTATGACAACCCATATAATTATTACAAGTTAATTAATGAATTATTAAATAAAATTACACATAATACAACCTAGAAGATTGATAAATCTAGTTTATTTTAGAATTACGTAAATTAAATAAACACATAAAACATGGGATATAAAAACGTTATTGAAAACTTCCTTAAACTACATATATCATTCTGTCGTACAAAAAACTAGATCGAATAACCAGGGGACATAAAAAATAATTGGGCGATATTTAAATGTTTGTAAGGGATTAAACATGATATAACATCAAGAGAGTAATAAATGTTAGAAAATAGGTTTATCAATGAGACAAAAGAGTATTATAATCATAAACATGAAAAATGAGGCATGATACAACATGATAACATTCAAGAAACCTTAGAAATTTGGCAAAAACATAAAACATTTCATCATAAACAATTGGTCAAGGATAACTGTTAACAAATTATGATAGATTAGGTTAACAAACTAATAGATTTTTGATGTCTCATGAGTCTAAGAAATTACCCAATACATTGGAGAACTATATAATTTAGGGTGCACTCGCCTCTTTCATTTCATTATCACGCATAAGTGTGCGACATATATCATAAAATATGGAATCATTTATCATCAAATTTTATTACATGATAAATGAGTTTGAATAAATACATGTTTGAACCAATTAAAATATGTATATGTTCATAATTTTGAACACCCTTTATAGGAAGTTTCTATAGGTACTCACTACACAATATTTTAGCATGGAAAATTTTGTTGAAATTTCGGCAGCAAAAAAGGAGTCGTATTATTGTTAATGTGAGGGATTGAGGATAATTAAAGGGGCATCTCATAATTTATACATAAAATGGAATTTAAAGGGTATATTTACAAATGTATACAATCGTTATGAAATGGAGATAAAATATATACAATAATAAAGATACTTGAATAAAGAGGAGAAAAAGAGGACCCCTAACATTGAGAGGGTGATTCCAAATGCTTGGGAGGGGCCCCTTGAGGGCTTGGGGGAACCATGGGAGGAATATATATAGCGGTTCAGATTAAGGATGTTCTTTAAGGTTTTTATGTGGAGATAAATGGGAGATTGTGTGGGGTTATATATGGAATGTTTGGGGAGCTTTTTATTATTTCTAAAACATAGGTTTTGTACTCTATATAATAAAGTAATAAAAAACAAATATTTATTCGATTTTTTTGAATTTATTCAAAACCAGTTTGGTTTTTTTAATTATTTATAAGGACAAGGAAATAAATTATTATAATACTACCCTTTATAATGTGAAGTTGAGTTGTGTCCTAAAATAAATGGCTACAAAACCTAAAAAATTATTTTACTCTTCAAAGGATTCATAAAGGGTTTATAAAATTAATCAAATAAACATAAAATAAAATTATTTTAAATGGTAAACATAGAATTTATAATTTATACCTTATATATTTTTTATTACATCATTTTTGGGTCATTATGAGGTCATAATACATACTGTATATTTATACTTTATTTAAATTTTACCCAAAAATTTGAATACATTGGAAAATTAAGAAAACCTCACCATAGGATAATTTCGATATTATTATTGCAAAAATAATATTATATTTATCAAAATAATCTTCTAAATATTTGAATTGTACTTTTACTATAATAATCTATATTTATTGATAAATGCTTGGTTTTTGACATTAACAGTTTTTTAACCTGTATAAAAATTAAATTTCACTTTATTAAAATTTTATGATCATTTATATTTAATAAAAGTTATTTACATATTATATTTTATAAAATTATTATTTATTTAATACACCTATTAATTAATTAAAATAAAATCATTAATTGAATTTGAATATTACCCAAAAATATAATTTCTATTTTATAGTATTAAAATAAAAATCATTTATAAAGAAATATTTTTGAGATGAAAATAAAAAAAATTATTTTGAAAATAAGAATATTTATATTATTACAATATTGATACATATCCATTTATTAAACAAAAAAATACTATTAGGGTGAGGTGAGTGATAGTGACACTTGTAGGGTGTGGTTTAACATACACGGTTTGGGCCACATTCTTGGTGATCTTAATATTATCCCATAAACGGTTTCACTCATGATTAAGTTATTAGATGACATATTGAGATTTTTTAAGCTAATATACCAGTGATGTTATCTCCCATGGAACCACCGATAAATGGGATTCATAGGATATTATCCTGCAAGGTGAAAAAATCACTTCCTTCATCTATTTCAATTAGATTTTTCAAAACTCTATATTTATATTAATCATATGATTACTATTCAACAACTATATTATAAATGGTTATGATTTATTACACTATTTTAAATCTGATATGTATGTTTATGAGTGGTCTATAACCATGATATAAAATATGTAATTTAATTCATCCACATAGGGAATATTATTTACAATAGTTTCGGTCATTAAAATCTTCCCCCCTTAAAAAAATTTCAATCCAAATTGAACTTCACACCTTAAAATATATGGGGGCTACTCAATTTCATCACCTCATTCTATTCCCTCATAGCTTCTTCAAACATGTGGTTTCTCCATAGCACATTGACCAGGTGTATTTTCTTATTTCGTAGAACATTTTCTCTTTGATATAATATATTCATAGGTTGATCCTTATAGGAAAGAAAATTCTCCAATGGTACTAAATATATATTGATTACATGTGGGTGTCTAGTATATACTTCCTCAAGAGTCATACATAGAACACATCATCTACTTGAGATAGTTCATGTAGGAGTAATAGTTGATAGTCCTTCACTCTGATGCTATCAAGCATAAAAAGGGTCCAATGTAACTTGGACTAAGATTTCTCTTTCTTCCCTTATATAATGACATTATTCCATGGAGATATGAATATGAATACCTTTTCTCCAACCTCAAACTCTAGGTCTCATTGAATATTTTCATCATAGGGGAATCTATTATTGTATAAGAACTCGACCAGAGGAAGATGTTGATCCCACCATCCATTAAAGTCAATTGAGAATGCTCTGAACATGTATTCGAGTGTATAGATATTTTTATCTGATTGATCATTAGTTTGAGGTTGATAATTCATTCTAAAGTTCAACTTAGTATTTATATCATTTAAGATAATCATCCAAATCTTGAAGGAAAATCTTAGAGGTTTTTCAGATATAATCTATGGTGGTGTTCCATGCAGCCTCACCACTTTTTTGATATATATCTTTACAAGTTGACCGAGTTATAAGTACTCTAAAATTGAAATTAAATGAGTATTATTTTTGAGATGATCCTCCAAAACTCATTTTGTATTATTTTACCCTCATGTATTTAAATGAAAAGTGACAATGTTCATGGGAATGTTTTCAAATTTCTTGTAGTTATGGCTAAATATTGTATCAACCCCTTGTATTTATACGTTTCCACCTTCACTTTCTAGAATAAAAGACATATTGATGCGTTTTCCATGATATCCTCATACATAATGTCCAAAAAATAGTTCTCTTGGAGATCTTGATACGTCTTTTTTGATTCCTATATATACGGAGAAGGTCGAGTTATGTGCATCATGCAATTGCTCTTTCTTTAACTTAGGATTTGATGCTACATATATTTTTCACGTAAATCTTACAACTCCTTCTTTATTAACATTTATATTAGTGTATTTCCCTTTTTTTATAGCATCAAATTTCTTTGAAATTCCCAAATCATCTCTTTGATTATCCTTTATATTATTTAAAAGGGATGGTTGATCTACCATTTTTGAAAGGATTGATTATTCTTCTTTAATTATGATTCCTATGTCTATCAATTTAAATTATAAGACAATCAGATAATTCTCAATTTTCATCAATGATAAAATTGATGGGCCATTTATACTTAGTGTGTCTGCCATTTTATTTTATTTCTTATGATGGTATTGGATTAAAAATCTATAGAACTTTATAAGTTCTAACCATCTTGTTTAGATCATATTAATCTCATTGTGTGTGATTAAACACTTTAGTCTCTTGTGATTTGTATATATTTAAATATTCTCTCATAGATTTAATGCCACTAGATTTTCAATTTTAAGATCACCAAAAACAACTCTAGATCAATAATTTTTGTGTTTTTTTCATGAAATTTAAAATTTCTTGAAGCGTAGTCCATCAATTTTTTATTTTGTTTTAACACACATCCCAAACCATTATTTGAAGAATCAATATACACTATAGAAGGTTCCCCTATTGTGGGATGTGTAAGTACATGTGTAGTGCTATGAAAATTTAAACTCCATTAATCTCTCTTCACATTTATTAATCTGAAAAACATAACTCTTTTGATGTTATCTTGGTCAGAGGTTTTGATAATTGCAAGAAATATCTCACAAACCAAAGATATTACCAAACTAACCAATTGAAAGTAATAATTTCTTTCATAGATGATGGCCTCAACCAGCCTAAAATTTATTCTATATTTTAATAGTCTATAGATATCCTATTTCTCGTGATAATATTCCCCAATAATGATACTTCTTTCATCCATAACTCACATTTAATATAATGTTCATAAATATTCTCCTTTACTATGGGTTTTTAGCATAGTGATCAAATGATCCTCATGATCCTCTTGGATTTTGGAGTATATTAGAATATCATCTATCAATAATACTAATTTTTCTGGTAATATCTAAAGACTATATTCATCATTTCTATAAGTATTTATAGAGTGTTAGTGAGTCTCAATAGAATTAATAAAAACTCATAGTGCACATACCTTGTATGGAAAGTGGTTTTTAGTATATCCCCCTTATTCACCATTACATAGTAACCACCCAACCAAATATCCATCTTGGAGAAGTATTGGGATCTAGATATCTGATCGAAAAACTCATCAATTCATAGTAGAGGATATTTTTTCTTTATATTGATATTTTTTAGCTCGCTACCCTTTATCTATTTTATCATATAGTTGTTTATTTAGCTGCTCAAGTTCCAAAAAATCAATTATAAAGATATTATTGGATAATGTTAATTCCCCAGGTGTATGTTCAATTGAAAATTCAACCACCCATTTAGGAGGATGACCAGTAAATTATTTGGAAAACACATCAAATTATTCCTTCGCAATGGGAATTAATTCAAGGATGATATTTTCCTTATAATAAATAAATCAAACTAGATATTTTTTATTTTAAAAAAATGATATCTATGATTGAGATGTTGTTTCTAATGAAGATGCATCCTCAACCCTACACTTGTATAGAATCAGGGGATGATTCATTTTTAGAGAGTGATTTCATTCTCAAGGAAATTATAATGGATCTATATAAGGAAATCCAATACGTATGCATAATTTCATAAAACTCCAATAATGGGAGTATCCCATGGTTCTTTAGGAAACTAAAACAACAAAATTTTATAGGGAGGAGTTATATACATGGTATGAAAGAATAAAAACATTTTCCATTTTCACAAACATTTATACTTCAATTACTTGTGGTCCTGTTTGAATAGTTATACTAAAATTGAATTACATGAATGAATGAGTAGAACAAGAATCCAAAAATAACATTATCTATTCTTGAATAAATATCAAGCATACCTATCACTGCTTTACTATTGGGATCCACCATAGCGGTTGCGATGGAATAAGATTTACATTTCTTCCTTGGTGGTTTTTGATTGTCTCCAAATACCCTTATCTTAGTGAATAAGTCAATAAAGTGACATTGTTCCATATATTTGAGACAATGAATAATTCAATAAGGGTTTACTATAGAATAACATTCCTCCATTTAATTAGATTAATTATTCCATCATGAATTCCTATCTTGGATTCCTTCCTCCCCACAGCTAATGCTTATCATCATACCCCTTAGGATATTTTCTGGGCCCTTCTTTCCAAAATTTTGACAAGTGGGATGTTGAATTTTTTTAGAAATGTGAGTTTTCTCTATAAGGAAACTATAATTAAACTTCACTTTCTAATTTATAACCTTATTATCCCCATGATATTCATAGATCTCCATTTCAACTTTGCGGGAACATCAGACAATTTGCTCATACTATCAAAGTCTTGTATCACTAGAGATTTTGTACACAATGTTTTATCCCACTAAAGATGTGTTTAACCTTGTATTTAGGGGTAACAAAAAAGACAGAGAAATATAATGCGATTATTTTTAGGTTAACCTCATAAACCATGATATATTATTTATATTATTTCTTAAGGTAAAGGAAATCACTAACCATTTTATGTCAGATAGTTTAAGGAAAATATTTTTCAATTTTTTTTCATAATCCCTTCCCCCACAATGCTTTAATATCTTCCTCATTCTTTGTATTGTTTATCAATTTCATCCACTTATAATATTCTCCCACCTTATGATAAATAGATATTATAACATTCTCTTTCTCCAAAAATTAAATTATAGAGAATATCTTCTCAACGGAGTTGATCCATTGTTCCACGATTAAGGGATCAAATGATTCATTTAATTTCGGGGGTCTTTCCATGCATCATTTCATGATAAAGTTTATCGCAATGCAGGTTTTTTGGGGATTCCCCAATTACATCTATTTTAGAGCCGATTCACTTATAGAATTCAAAGATGGATATATTTTCATGGCAAATCACATAATATATAATTTATCAATATTTATGGATCTTTTATTATACTTAGTTTTATCCAAAAGGATTTTTCTATATTTTTCTAATCTGAATCCCAAAATAACTAAACATTACTTTGAAACCAACTAGGCAATCCCAACTCTTAATTAAACATTAACTAATGATATATTAAATAATACTACACATAATACAACTAGGAATATTGAGAATTATAGTTTATTTAGTAAATAGGTACATTACATAAAAATATAAAAATATAGATATAGCAATATTATTGAAAACTTCTCTAACATGCTTATATTATTCCATCGTATATAAAAAGGCATGAGATAACATGGGGAAATACATAAGAAATGGTTGATCTATAAGGCCCATTAGGAGAGTAGAAATAGAATAACATAGACAATTATATGTTAGACAATAGTCATATCAATGAGAAATAAATGGTTGAGAATCATAATCCTGATAAAATTAGGCAAGATATAGCCTGATATAGCATCATGACATGAAGTTAACATGGAAAATGCGGCGACAACTTAAAGCATTGCATCATAATCATAGGTCAAGGATAAACACTAAGAAATAATGATGTAAAAAGTCACATTATGTATTATGTTTTCTCCTTAATCCCTTTCATGTCATCGTATAAGACTAAAACATTACCCAATGTATTAAATGCAATATAATTGCAGGTATACCTGTCACTTTAATTTCATTATCAAGCACAAGTGTGTCACATAGATCATAAAACATGGAATCATTTATCGGAAAATTTTATTCCATGATAAATTATTTTTGAATAAATATATATATTTCCCCAATAATACAATTATATTTTCATAAAGGTGAGTACCCTTGATAGGAACTGGGTATGAGTATTCACTACACAATTATTAGGCACTGAAAATTGTGATGAAATTTTGGCAGTATAATAGTGGGTGTATGAATGTTATTGGGAGGGATTGATGAGAGTGAAATGGGAATATAATATTTTAGATATAAAATAAACAGTAAAGAGTATATTTAATAAAATATCCCAACATTATGAAATGGAGAAAAAAGACATATGATAATGAAGGTACTTGAATAAAGTGGAGAAGAAGGTGGTCATTTTTTTGTGATGGTGATTCCAAATTCTTGGAAGGAGATTATCAGAAGCTTGGGGGAACCCTGTTAGTAATATATAGATATGGGGGAATATTTGGAAGTTAGCTGATGTTTTTGAGTGAATATAAATGTGATATTGGGTGGGGTTATATAAAATTTTCATGGGGAATTCTTTATTATTTCTGAAACATAGGTTTTGGACTCTATGTAATAATGTTATCAAAACCAAAAACCTTAAAATGGGTTTTACCATAGTTTTTCCAATACATGTATAGTGTTAATTATTTAATAATCCAAGTTCCAAACTTATTAAAATATTAACCTTATTGATATGGAAGTGAGTCATGTCCTTAAATAAATGAATTAAAACCCTAAAATATATTATAGGTTTTGGAGGATTTATAAAGGCTTTATAAAATTAATAAAATAAAATTAAAATCAACTATGTAAAAGGGTAAACATGGATATGGTTGTTAATATCATTGAGAGTATTTATTACATCTTTTTTGGGTCATTATGTTGTCATAATACACACCATATATATATAACATATTTAAATTTTACCTAAAAATTGGATAATATAAAAAATAATGAAAAATTCACCATTGAATAATTTAAAAATTATGATTAATAAAATAATATTAATTTTATCTAAATAAATTTCAACATATTTTAATTTTCAATGTTATAATAATAATCGATATTTATTGAGAAATGTTGCGTTTCTGACAATAACTGTTTTAAAAACCATATGAAAATTCCATTTGAATTCATAAACATTATGTGATCATTTTCATTTAATAAAAATTATTATATACCAATATTTTAATGTTATATTATTTATTTCAAAAATCAATTATTTCTTTTAATTAAATTCCTTAATTGAATTTTAATATAACAAAAAAAATACAATTTTTATTTTATTTTCTAAAAATCAAAATATTTTATAAAGTAACAATAATGAGATGAAAATATACATATTAATATTATTATGGACATGATACATATCCCTTTTTTACACTAGAAAACACCCTACAAGTAAGGTTCATGATGATGAGAATTTCATGGGGTGGATCGAAATACATGTTTTTAATGTGATCTCGATGTACTTGAACTTGTCATATAAATGGTTTCATGCATGCTTAATTTATTGGATATCAGCATGGACATAATCAAATGAAAAGCCTTGTGATGCTACCTCCCTTAGAACCTCTGATTAATGGGATTCCTAGGGTATGGTCATACTCGTTGAGGTCATCACATCCTTTTTTTATGTCAACTAGACTTCTTAAAAACCTCAATTTATACTAATCATATGATCATAGTACAACTACTATATTATCAACAATTATGATGCATAACAGTATTTTAAATATGAAAGGATATATAAAACTAATGGAGTTCATGAGTTTTATATAACCTTCATATACAATAGTCAATTTAATTCAACCAAAAAAAGAATTTTTTTATAATATTTTAGGTCGTTTCATTACCGATGGATAGAAATGGGTTTTGTAATCATGCCATAAGGCATAAAAAAATGGTGTATCAAAATGGTATCCAAGAAAGAATGGATTAAAGAATTTTTGGAAAATGATAAAATAAAAAAAAAAAAATTATCATGAATAATGATGTCTAAATTAAATGAATACATGGAATAGAGTGTTTAGGAATCATTAAAAATTTTCCACTTTAGTGCGGATTAAGGAAATATATTAAAGAGTCTTTAAACTGGACAAAGGAATAAATTTCTATATAAAAACATAAATTATATAAAATAGTTTTAATGATAAAATTATATATTTAAAAAAATTATTGGTGGATTAATATAGATTTTTTACTGTACTTGAAAATGGGTAAGAAATGGAGAAGCTCCCTTTAATCTGGCTTTCTTGTCATGATGAATTGAGAGAGGCTCATTTTAAAACAAGTATTTACCAATTAAACAATGATGAATTGTTAAAGAACAATATATTTGGAACATATAAATGTAATTTTTAGAAATTATATAATAATATTTAAGAAATAAATTTGGGTAAATAGAGGAAAAAGTTTTCCCAAAGGAAAAAATGGAGGTTCAAAGAGATCCCTTTCATTGTGATGAATATGTTCTTCACCTGAATTTAATGAACTGTATAAAAATTATATTAATTAATTATTTATAAAATAACCTATTATATATGTGTTTGATTTATTATAATTTTATTTTATTCATTTTTGACCATTTCAATGAGTTATAAGGTCCAATTCCGTCATTCTGGGAGTGTTTATTTCATCGTTTCACGGTTAGTTCTCTTGTGTAAAGTTATGGATGATTTTTTAATTGGGAATAATTTTCCATAAGAGAAAATTTATAGTATTAATTTTAATTGAAAATTTTTAATGGAACCATATAACAATTGTTATAGTATGAGGATGATTCATTTGATAAAATATTAATGATAAATGATTAGTTTATTTTGGTCATTTTTCTATCTTCATGATCTAGTTTCATTTTATTTAATATTATGTCTGTATATTTGTTACTTAAAAATAAAAAATTTATAATATACTTATTAAAATATAGTTTAACCATAATAATGGTTTTACGACCATCCTGGAAGGTGGTAATAGAAAACTAAAACTCATTATCCATGGATACGGTAAACTACCATAATTTTGAAAATCATTTTGATTCATTGAAAAAGAGGGAATGAAAGGAGTAGTGGATAGAATATATTAAATTATAAATATAATATTCATGCATGTACATGATACTGATTTTTTTATTTTTTCAATGGATGAATTAGGTGGGGATAAGGTAGAATAAGATTGAAATTAAAAGATTAGTTTTGAGAAACTTACCTCTTGAATATCACCTCATTGAAGGACCCCTTAAAGAATATGGATTTGGTATTTTTTTAGACTGGTTTCCCTTTAACATGGGATAAATTATTGGAAAGGGAATTGTGTAGAATAATCACATGATAAAAGGATTATAAAGTGTAAGGATAAGTGGTGGTTATAGGTGATTTTTATAGGGGACAAGAGGATTGTTTTTATAATTATATTCACGAGTTTATTATTTGTTCTCAATACTATAAATAGTGGTTATTACATTGCATATATATACTAAATACTGTATGAAAGTTACAACAAATGGGTACTTAAATCATCCATGAGTAAAAAATTCAGGTATTTAGCATATAATGTAAAATGTCATAAATTACTATATTTTAATATTCACAAAAAAAATTAACTATTTTAGAAAAATAAAAAAAACATAACCAATCATTTTTTTTGATGTGAAAATTTTAAAAATGGAAATATTTTTCTAAATATGATAATTTTAATTTTTAAATAAAATCGTAATTTATTAAAAAAATATCGATTTTAGTATTATAATCATTTTTATAACCCATTGAAAAATTAATTATGGTCTTATGAAATTACCTTATAATTATACTAAAACATAACATTAATTTTTTATTTTATTTTATGAAATTTTTATTTCCATTAAATTTTTGTATTAATAATAAAATTATAAATAAATATTTTCATATTTTAAAAATACCATCCACTAATTTATCATTTTAAAAACATTTACTTACTTATACCTTGATATAAATATATGATTTTTTAATTGTAATATAACTTAATTTTATTTTATACTTTCCTTGGTAATGTTATTATTCAAATAGATAGATAACTATTCATAAAAATCATATTACTATTCCAATAGTTAGATTTATAATGGTCAGAAAAGTTACTTAATTTCAATAAATACTAATTATATCATTTATTATTCGATAACTTATACTTTATATCAAGTTTTATTTATTAAAATTCAAAATAAATATTTTATTATTAACAATTTTTTTCCTATATTTTTTTATGAGTGGGCCATTCTAGTGGATCGAGAATGTATAAAAGTTTCCATTATTATTATCTTATTTTCTGTTTATCGTCACACTATAATATTTTATTATTATTATTAGTTTATTTTATGATTAATTTATCATTCTCCATTTATGAGAATTTCTTTTTATTAGGTTGTCAATTTGATGTTTTTGCTTTTTGACATAATTATAATATGGAAGTTCCACTGAAAAAATTATGTGTCATTACAATACACTTTCTAGCATGATGAGGAAAGGAATCATAATAAAGTGGAGGGATTTGATGCTCTGTAAGGGTATGTGTATAGATGAAGATAACATGAATAAATTAGTATAATGAGTATGGAATGTTAAATATATGAAAATAGGTTCCATATAATCAATATCTTGAGAATGAAGAATAATATGATAGGAATAAATAATGGTTAAATAATACAACATAAAGAATCACATGAGATCAAAAACTTATCCATGGATATCATAACTGATCAAATAATCACTTGGAAATCAATAAATAATCTCATAATGAGCGACTAAAGTTTTTTTTATGTCATAAACAAACCATCAAGGCCTCATTCCAAGACATATTATATAAGTTGTTTAGGACTTAGATATAAACCTATGCTAGTTTGTCTCAAAAGTCTTGTCATTGTATCGAGGTGATATAATAGGCCCCACCCATCAATTAAAAATTCTGATGAATTACTGATATAAAAGGACCTAAACACAATACATTTAAATAATCATATTGAAAAATAGCATAAAAATGTTAATACAATCCCCAATCAACTAAAATAAAAATAAACAGTCCAGATTAATATGATGAATGATATAAAAATAGTACATCCATTCTCATAGTGATCATAAAACATACAGAGAAAAAATAATGATGGTATCATTGAAATATATACCCAGTGGATCATAATTAAAATTATGTTTGTTATTGATGATGAATATGAATACCACAAAATTTTCATTAAAATCATTCTCAGGGAAAATACCTTTTCCACTTTGAAAATCAATTATAAAAACATAAAACTTCTAGAATATTTGTAAAATAAATATTTTAAAATAATCATATAAAACTTTAAATTAATATTTAATGAAATTATTGGCTATGAAGTTGGGTAATTCCATACATTCTGTATAACTTAAAAAATTACCTTCACACTGTTGTAAAAAGGTCAAATAGTAACTCGTTCAGAAAAAAACAAGAATATTCCATTCAAAGTATTTATGAAAAAGTCAAGTAAGGGTAATAATGTCTTTAAAATTTTTTTTGGGTAATTTTAAAAATGTAATTAAAAATATTTTTATAAAATATGGGTATGGAAGAAATATAATTGCATACCAATGGAAGAAATAAAATTAGTTTCTTCTAAAAAACATTTTCTCATTCATTTTAAGTACTAAAGATAAGAAAATGGTATTATAACATGAAAAGTTCATGAATATATAGGGGATAAGAAAATATATTGGGTTTAATATAAAAATATCATAAAATTCAATCAATGGAGACTTAAACATAAATAATATTTTTTAAAGATGATATCATAAAATAAATAATTATCGCTTTGGAAACTTTTGAATTATAACCCCCATGAACGAAAGAAGATGAAATGACAATTTAATTTGAATAAATAAAAAAATATTATTGTTAGAATATATCAAAGGTCCATTATAAATTCCACACAAATAAAATAGTTGTGAATATGGAATTTGTCTGGTATGAGTAAAAGTGAGATGAGAAAACCCTTATCTCAGATTTAACCTCCATCATATGTATATCAACATCATGTATACTAAATATATATTTATTATAAATATATTATAGAACTTTAATCATATATTTTATACCATATATGATTTAATTATAATTTTTTATCACCCATTTATTTACAATTATTTTTAAAAATCATTTTTTCATGTAATAATAGCATCGTTTTTAATATATGTCCTCGTCTTGTAGTTTAAATAGTGTTAATTTTATCATATTCCCATCATATCCCAAATGATAACCATGATATAAATTTCATATATATTCATTATATTTTTATTTATATTAATTTATAAAATATTGGTATAGGAAAATAAATTACATCATTCATGGATAAAATAAGTTGTATGTATTCATGGACGTTGTTTTTTCTTTTCGATTGATTGTGTGAAATAATGGTAAATAATAATTAAATTTTATAGAGTAATATTTAAATCACATATATCATATGTAGTTATTAAATATATCTATATTACAATACATGTAAATATGAAATGACAAACGAATCATATCTCTTTGTGGACGTGGTAGTCCTTATATACGCACGAGCAACGTTATCTTTTTCCAATGAATTGAAAGGTAAAAAAAATATGTGATATTATAATTACAGAAGTATAGTTACATAAAAATTATTATATATAATAATTTAATACATTATAATTCCCATCCATAAAATATGGTTATGAAAAAGGAATTGTACCTCTATGTGGAGCTATGAAGTCATAAGTACGCTTGAGTGATATTTTCACATTCTATTTGATGAAAAAATGTTTGATAATGTTGATTAAATAATCATAAAAAAAGTATATATATTAATTATTATTAGATAATTATTTTACTAAATAAATCATATTTTTGTTGGATTTAAATGATTTATACAAAAGGAAGTGAACAATTAAGGTGGTTACCACTTCTTTAAAAGAAATACATTAAATATCCTCTTATGGTTCCTATGTTTGGTTTAGGAATGAAATAAAGTTATAGACATTATATAATTAGGTTTAAATGATGATTATTTAGGGTTTGGGTAATCTATATGGCACAATGTAATTGTAATAATTGGGATAATGGGTTTCCTTTTATAAGTGAGGGGAAGGGAATTCATGGAAATTCATAAAGAATTAAATTAATATAAATTCTTTTTCAAACCCAAATGGATACAAATTATTGTAATTAAAATTTTGTAGAATTATAAGTTATAATAATATAATTATCTAACTACTGTGTAGGTTTTGGGTATGTTATCACCCCTATCTTTTAGTTTAACCCCTCAACCCCCTTAAGACTTTTGAAAATTACTATAATATTAATGTTTTCTATACTTTATTTTTTAATAATGTTATAATAAAATGAAAAAAATACACACCAATGAACCATGTTTTATTTTTGACAATCATATATAATTCATTTGGATGAATTTAATATATTTTCCAACTTTAAATCATTTAACAAAATATTATTTATTACAAAATATCATTACAGTAATATTTAAATCTTATTCATTTCATTTGAATTTAAATATATCAATACAAGTGGGAAATATATTATTATATTTTAATAAATTAATATAATTTTATATTTATCTTAAAAATTTATAGAACACAATAATTATTTCAAATTATATTACTTTTAGTATTTTCAAAATAGTTTTTTTATTTTTATATTAATTAAATAAATTTTTTTTCGGTGTTGCAAAAGCATTTCAAATATTTATTTCATCACTGAAAATTATAAATAATTTACCAGGATATAAATAAACAATTTATAATTCAAATTTCAATTTATAATAGAACAAAATTTTTATTTATCTATATTTAAAAAATTCAATGTTAATAAAACAAAGAAAATGACATTTTTTTCTATTATTTAAACAAATAGTATAAAGTTGAAAATCATTTCAAATGGAAACTTAAGTTCATATATTATAAATTTGTATGTTTATAGATGATTTAAACTCTATTAATAAAATTAATTCAAGTTTTAGGTTCATTTTCTAGTCTGTATCATAATATTGTTATCCTTAATTAAACGATTTACCATTATTATGGTGAATTTTTTTCTAAGATTACTATTTATAATGGAAAAAATAAAAGTGTTTTATTTACCAAATTTGGGACTCCTAATTAAAAATATGGAATCCATTTTTTCATATTAAATTTCTATTAGTGGATATAATTTATTTAATATAAAAAGATATCCCGCAATGAAAATTAGTTTTTTCAAAAAAAATTCCTTTTTATATTAAATTATTTTATACCAAATACAATCTTAAAATTGATTATATGGAACTTAATTGGATTATTTAAAATATAATAAAACTAATTTAATTTTTAAATAATTTTAATACAAAATGTCACTTTTAAAATGTTTGAAATAGAAATACATGTTTCAATAAAAGCATATATTTTTCACTAATCACTAGAAAGTCAATCTCTTCAGAAAAATATGAAAATTTCACCATAAATCAATTTTGATATAAAAATTTCAAAAATGATACTATTTTTAAAAAATAAAATTTATAAAATTTCTAGACATTAATTATAATATTTTGTCACAAAAATTAATAAAAATTGTTTTTTGATGAAAACATATTTCTGAATCATAAAATAACAATACAAAAAAATGATTACTTATTTCCAAAAACCTAACCAATGAATTTTTATTGAGTAAATAAATTATATATATTTCATAATTTATTAAATACTATTCATATCTACCAATTCAATGACTATGTTATCGTGGCCACATTTAAATAATAATATTTTGTGTTTTGTATAATCTAAGTGTTTCTTGTTGTATATACTCTCAAACATAGTATCGTTTTAAAAAATTGGGGTGTTACGTTCTCCCACCCCTTTTATAAATAGTATTCTTGGAATGTTACCTTGTTCTCATTAATAAAATTTTTTACATTCCTAAATTATTTTATGAAAAATACCCATAATTAAAATTGGTAATAAATATTTCTCTTAAAAAGTGGAAAAGTAAGTTAAATGGTTACCACACGGCTTTTAAAAATAATAGAACATTAGTGAGAAGTGAAAATATGTACACGGAAGATAAATTTAAAGTGTAAGGACTATAATAGAGTGATAAAGAACTTGTCCTACAAAAATTTTATAACCACAAAACTATAAACATATAATGAAGACCTCATACTAAGATTTCTTAAATAAATTTGTAAGACCTCAACAAAATACCAAATCCAGATTATATAATGATACCTACCAATAAATCTAGGGGGTATAGCAGGAATCAAGCATCACATAGTAAGTCCAATGTATTAATAATATTAAATGAGTGATACATACTCATCCTAAACATTTGTAGATCCCAGATGATTCATGTTGGGAAACAGAGAGGGGGTGAATATATGTTCCAAACATTTACTAGATTTATAATATCTTTTCAATTTGGCATTATAACTCTTTATACAATTTTTGGTTAAGATAAATAGATCTGTTGTGTGCTATCAATAATCTCAAATATATGTACTACTAATAATTAATAAATTACAGAACACAATTATTTTTACATTGTTTGGTACATAGGCCTACTCCTTAACATGATCAAAATGTGGTTATTTCTTGGATTATCTTATTACAATAAATTTATTCTGATAAAAAATGTAAATAATTAGAGTAAAGTGTAGAGGAAGGAAAAAAATAAATATTCAGGATTCACTGACATTCTCTATACTGATACTAATAGTCTTTAAGGGCATTGTTTATACTATAACTGGACTTCTTCAATGATATTCAATAAAAACTACGAACAAGATCTATACATTGCACATGATTTCTATACATCAATTGGATAAAATTGTTCCTCAACTAAGGAATTTTTAAAAACCTGTATCAACATTGTTCTATTCATTTCATCCCAATACTCTTCAATAAATATATGATACAATTTAAACTCCAACTCACTATCATTTTATAATGATCAACTGATGAATATGTAAACATATTTAAATTCTTATTCTTCCTTGATAATAAAATTAAGTACACTCGTGCATGAATTTCCTGGTTTCTAAAAACCTATCAAATTAATTTTTTATATTTATTTTTATATTACATTCATTTATGTTCTATGTAGTTATAATGGTTCATACATATGCATGGAAGCATACATGCACCAATTTCACCTTATTCTTTTAATATTCACACACATCACAAATCCCTTATAGATTCATGTTATCACATGCATGTGTATGACACGCTAATTTAAAATCCTTTATACAAGGGTGTTTATACACTATTCAATTCTTTGTTTCTTCACACACAACCTATATGAACAAACACTATCTTCTTTTATTTTATTTTTTCTCTATGCATGTATTTCGTTCATGTGCACATTAAAATAATTTAAACAATGATGGGTGTGCATACACATACTATCTTCTTTGCATATATGGAATCCTCAAGCACAACTCAAAATTATGTGTTCTTTACATAGTTTCAAGTACACACTATCTCAACTATAGTTTGTGAAAACCATAAAGATATAGTAGAAAGGTTTTACTAAAATTCGATTGGATTTGAAAAAAAGTTCTAAATAATTAACCTCGAGTGTTTTACGCACAAGTTTGGTGCCTAGAGAAAACCCTTATAATTTATGAAATTAAAATATATGTGAAAACATCTCTTCAGGAATCTAAATTTCATGGATGATAAGGTTTTTAGAAAAAAAGATAGCTTATAAAATTTATTTGTAAAATTATCATCATCGGAAGCTCTTTTTTATAGATGAGGATCATCATTCCTTCCACTGTCTATCCTCATGTTTTTATGTCGCATTGTAGATCTGAGTTTTATATCATGTCAGGACATATCTTATGGTTTTATTCAAATATATGCTGAGTTTCATGGAATATTTTATATGTTATTTAATTTTTTATTAATAACTCACACACAAACGATAAGTAACAAATGGATATTATATCATGAAACCTAAAACTTATTAATGGTGATTTACTGCTAGAAATTACACTGGAAACATTATTTATATTCAGCAATAGCGTTCTTACATGACATCCACATGAATGTATGATAAGAATTCCATTCATGGAGTTTAATAGAATATTATCTTAAAAATATTGATATAGAAATTGTCATAGGAGGCTTGGGCTTGATCAATGGAGGTTTGGACAGAGCTTCAGGGAACTAAAATGCTCGAATGAAGGGCTGAGGATGAATACAATGTCCCTAAATTGATCAGATGGATACAATCAAGATGATTGAGTGGTTCTCATTCTGTTAGACTTATAAATTAACAAGGAACAATATCTTTGTACATGAATCCCACATCGATCATCATTTTAGTTGTATAATGGTTTATTAATTATTTTTCCCTTTAACTGGCCAGAAGTTAGTACAGGGTGTACTCCTAGACACAACCTTGCCATGCAGCTACCCTTGTGGCTCGGCCCATTTCCTTTAGTGGGTTTATACATGACCCCTCCCATGAAACATATCCATGGGGTTTCCTGGGGTGTATACACAACCCACTATACTTCCATACATCCTCATTGGATAGGCCCTCCCAGGAGGTTTACTTCAAGTCCTAAAAGTTTGGTTTGAGGTATAGCCCTTACGAGAATCTGTGGTTGGACCCATACCTTTTAATGACAAACCAATACACTTAGTAAATACTATGTGTGAATTTCAAAACCAACCTTTTTAAAAATAGTGCACAAAATAAATATATTTTTCATTCCCTCAATTAATTAATTATATATATTTTAAATTAATCATTATATAGTATATTTTAAGTAAGGGAGATTCTATTTATAGGGGATTCCATTGGGAATTACTTTTACAGGCCTTCTTATCTCTCTTTGTATTTTAACAATTTTCTGGTTGGTTCGCATTGGTCCTGTTTTCACGATGCTATTTGGACTCCTTATAATAATAAAATAAAAACGCTAATGAAAATATGATCAATAGTAAAAATACAAACCATATCCAATTAATTATTTCATAAAACTAATGATGATTGATATTCATCGTGACAAGATTTTCTTCAAATGACATAGACAATGCGAAATATACTAATTCCATTTGAAAAGGTATTTGAACATAAGAATAAGTTAAACAATAATTAGATCAAACATAGAGAATTTTGTCCAGCATGACATATAATTTCACTAAATTTATCCAAAACAATTATACAAGAATCATCATCAATCATGGGGAATATATCTTAAAATCACCCCATTTTTCTCTTCCCATGATTAATCACTAATAATAGAGCAATTCATCATATGTTGACTTTAGATTCCTTTTTATATATAGGAAAAAATACCACCATACACCTCAACCACACATAAGGGATTTTCAACATTTAAATTTAAAACATTCTTAAAAATTATTAATATGTTCCCTAATCAATAAACATAAGAACAACCGATCCAAAGAAGTATAGGGAATGGTAAACATTAGTACATCCCTAGTTAAACTGAACATAAACCATATGGAGAAATAATAATGATGGTATCTCACTACATATACCCAGTGGAGCACAAGTAAAATGTGCATTGTTGTAGTTGATGAATAGAAATTCCATATAAATGTCATTAAAAACATTCATAAAGAAAATACCCTTTCCACATTAACAATCACAATAAAAAATTAACATTTTTAATAATATTAGGGAAACAATTATTTAGAAGAATAAAGGATGATTAAAAATTAATACTAAATTAAATGATAATTTATGATGTTAGATAATTTCTTACATGTTGTATATGTTGATAATTATTTTTTTCATAGTGTTATAAACTGTTCAAAAAGAACCTTGTTCAGAAGAAAAGATTCATTTCAAACCATTTGGTAAAAAATAAAATATGTCTAAAAATTTATCTTATAAATATTTTTTATAATTTATCAAACATTCTCATATCTAATGTTAGAAAACATGGATATGAAAGAAGAAGGATTTTCAACCCAAGATACAAATAAAGTCATATTATTTTAAAAACCATTTCTCAATCATTTTAGGTACCAATGAGATAAAAATTATAATATTTCTAGAAACATTTATTAATAAACAAATGATAATAAAGTTAATTGGTTTTAATATAGTAATAGAAAGAAATTTATCAATGTATTATTAAACATAAAAAATATGGAATAATGACGACATTGTGAAATAAACTCTTACCCCTTTAGTAACTTTTGAGTCATAACACCCACAAAAGAAATAACTAAAAATGAAACTTTAAATACAATAAATAAATAAATATTCATTATATGTAATTAAAATTATATATACATACACCAAATAAAATAAACAAGTGTTAAATATGATATATGTCTTATATCATTAAAAGTGAGATAAGAAAGCCCTTACCTCAGGTTCAACCTCATTTATATGTGTCAGAAAATCTTGCATGATAAATATATTTTTATTATAAATATATTCCAAAACCATAATAATATATATTTTATCATATATTATTTAAATATTTTTTTTAAAATTTTTTATCAACAATTCTAGGTTATATTCTCTATTCCGAGTAATAACTGCATCATTTTTCATGTCTGTTTTTGTTAGACCATTTCGGTCCTTTTACTTTTATTATTATTCCATAATATCGATAATATCAAACATGATATAAATATACAATTAATTCATGATTTAATTTTTTATATTATTCTATAAAGTTAGAGATATAAAAATGAATTACAACATTCATGGAGATAGTAGGTCATACGAAAGCCTGAATGATGTTTTCACTTTTTAAAGGACGGTATCAAAGAAAGGTAAATAAAACATAAAAATTATAAACTTATTTTAATTTAATATATTTCATATATTTTGATTAAATATTTCTTTATTTCCATCCATGTATAAACGAAATGATAAACTAATCACATCACTTTGGGGAGGTGGCGGTCCACACAAATGCATGAGCGATGTTATCATTTTCCAACAAATTAGAAGGTAAGAAAGTTGAAGTGATATTATAATTATATAAGTATAATTATGTAATAATTATTATATATAAATATTAAATCAATTATAACATTCATCAATAAAATATGGTGACGAAAAATGAATTTTATTTCTACGTGGAGACAATAAGCCATACATATGCACGACCTATACTTTCACTTACCATTTGATAGAGTAAGGGTGGATAATGGCGATTTCATAATCACAATAATTTTTTTGTATATTGTTAATATTTAATTAATCACATTGTGATAAATACCATACATTTATAGGAGGTAAAATAATAAGTAAAAGAAAGAAAGTGATTGTTTAGGACTATTATATCTTCTGAGTATGAATTCATTTAGATATCCTTTTATGACACCTAGTGACAGTCTTTTAGAAGAACAAAAACTATAGATATTGGATAATGGAGTTTAATAGATAAATGGGATTGTTTTTCTAATATATATAGCTCAAAGTGGTGTGAGAAATTGAGATATGGGGTGTCCCTTCATAATTTAGGGGAGGGAATTTTGAGAATTTCATAAAAGTATTAAATTAATATAAATTATGATTCACTACTAAAGGGATAAAATTGATTTCGTTATAATATATTGTGATTATTAATGGAATTGATCTCATAAAATAAAATTTTTACTATATTTTGGCATGTTTTTACCCTTATCATTATATTTTAACACCTCGCTGACCCTTTAGATAATTATTGTAATATTAAAGTGTTCTACACTTTATGGATTCATAATGTCTCTATAAAAAATAAAATTACCCATAAATATACCATGGTTGATGCTTAAAACCATATACCATGTATTTTTAAGAATATAATATTTTTGGAAATTTTAAATCATTTAAAAATATACTATTTATTATAAATATCATTAATGTCATTTTTAATACTTATTCATTTAATTTTACATTAAATAATTCAATACAATTTGAAAAATAGAATACGATCCTTTTACGTATTAATAATATATTATATTTATATAAAATAATCATGGAACGTAATAGTTTTTTCAAATAATATATTTTTAGTATTTTAAAATATATATTTTTTATTTTTCAATTAATAAAATTAATTTTTTTAGTGTTACGCAAGAATTTTGGATAATTGTTTCACCAAAAAAAATTAGAAATAGTTTATCCAAATTAAAATAAATCACTTAAATTTCAAATTATTATTTATAATAAAAATTAAGTTTTTATTTATCCCCATGTGAAAATTTTATAATTTATAAAACAAAGTAAATGCCATTGTTAGATTTTTTTACATAAAACATTGTGAAGGTAAAAATCATTATTAAATTAAAAAGGTCATATATTAGACATTTAGATGTTTAAGTTTTAGAAATACTCAAAAATTAAAGTTAATTCAAGTGCTTGGGTAATTTTTTAGTCCTTATCATATTATTTATATCCTAAATTACCATATTTACCCTTACTGTGGTGAAACTTATTTAATATTGTTACTATTCATAATGAGCAAATAATAAAAGGGATAAATTTATATAATTTATAACTCCTAATATCAAATAAGAAATCCATTTTTTGATATTCAATTTCCTTAATTTTCAGTAATTAACATAATATCAGGACATAAAATGAAAATAAATTTTATTTTCTTAGAAAAAATGAATTTTTATGGAGAATAATGTTTTTATAAAAAAATTCAATCACAAAATTGATCACAATTAACATAATTATAATATTAATAATATAATAGAACTAATTTAATTTTTAAATCATTTTAAAATAACATGAAACTTTTTAAATGCTTAAAAAAATATATATCTTCAAAAAATGGATATTTTACACAATCCATTGGAAAATAAATAATTTCAGAGGAATCCAAATATTTCCGACATATATAATTTTGATATGATGATTTAAAAGTTGATATTATTTTTATAAAATAAAATATATAACAATTCTAGAAATTAATTATAATGTTTTCTTATAAATAGTATTAAATATTATATTGTAAGAAACTATATTTCTAAAGCAGAAAATAACTTCATTAAAAATTAAGCACTTTTTTATAAAGGATTAATCAATGATTTTTTATTGTGTAGATCATTTATATATATTTCATAATTTGATTACTAGTACTCATACCCAACTATTCAACAACTAGCTGATAACAATAATATTTAAATATTAATATTTTTTGGTTCGTTTAACCTCAGTGTTGAGTACTGTATACAAAATCAAACATATTATTATTTTAAAATCTCAGGTAGTTTTATGAATAATGCAAGTCTATTCCAATACTCATAATCAAAGAGAAATTATAACTCTTGGAATATATCCAGGGATGCTAGCTAGGGGTTGTTTTTTTTAAAAAGGGGCTACTCGTACATTTTCTCTACTATTTATTTTATTTTAATAATTCAATACCTTTTTAAAGAAATGGGATAATGAATGTGAAATAGTGTGAGTGTGAATAAAGGAAAGAGATCAATATATATAAAAAATATATAAAATTAACTGAAATAATTTTTGGAAAGTCCTTGGAAAATATTCACATCTACACGATCAAAATCCCCAATAAATAAATTCACTCACATACTCAGCTTAGAAAGTAGCCAAATACTTTAAACCACGTAGTTTCCCTTTAATTGTGTTCATTTTGGTTGGTATATGAAATTAACAATACGTCACTACTTTCACTAATTTCATGACCATGAAGTGTCCAAATACCCTCAATCACTACACAATCAACCTTTAATCACCCCATTATATGAGAAATAATGTTGACCATGGGGTAATGTGTGAAAACCAAAACAAATAGAAACTGATTGTGATAATTACTCATGAAGAGAGATAATAATATATTTATAGGATCAAAATATATGGGACTTTTTGAAAAAAAATTGTGTAAAATTGTTAATTCCTTAATATTATGGATTGATGGATTCTTTTTGTCCAAGATATAAAATAGTTTATGTAACTATCTCTATAGTAAAACCCAGGGGGATACAAAATAAAAAGAAAAATGAAAATATATTATCCCCTTTCAGTGGTGGAAATAATTTTTTTACATGCTACTTCCTTATATATTTCTTAGGGATCAATAAATTTTTGGATACATATCAAAATGTTATTTTATACTATATTATTTCCAAATAGTTTTATTTATGGCTTATTCATTCAATATAAACTGACTTGTCATGTGTCATAACTTCCATCGATCATGCTCTAGGCCAGTTATGGAAGAATCATAAGGTTAAATGATCTAAACTTATTATGAAGTGAAATTAGAGGTTTTCATTTTAGTTCAAGCATCAATTCCATTTGAAAATTATCTATTGAAATCAAAAAATGATTTTAATAAATCATGAGGCTTGAAGACCTATCCTATTATACAACATAGAGTGAATATATTCATTTTCCATTTTAAGTCAAACAACACTTGGAAGTTTATGATTAATTACAGATGAGTGGGTTTGTTTCTAGTTTCTCATTCCATTGATAGTTGGATAATGTACTAAAATATATATAGGCTAATGTATGCTCTAGTGAATCTTAGATCAGTACAGTGTTACTCAGTTTCACCTTGAAAATGTGTGAGGGTAATATTTTATTTTGAAATGATGTTGTGGTTCCCTTGATTTAATTTTACAAATATCAAGCATCCAATGATATATTATAAAATGGTAATTAAATCAAAAATATTTAATTAAAATTTTACTAGCACATAAGGAATGATTCATACGCAAGGACATCCGTCAATAAATTTTTTATTAAAGTTTCTATAATCTAATTATTTATTAATATGTATATACAGTACGTTGATTTAATCACACACATATTCTAGGTTAATCACGTGTGTCATATTGTAGGATCATTCATCTAACATAGAATTAATACATTTATACTTAATATTAGATGTTTTTTCACTTTACGTGAAAAAATATAATGCACTTTTAATCACACATAAGACCTCACAAGACTTGATTTACTTACACAGCTATTACAAACCATAGAATATCTTTAGTATGATCTAAAATTCTAAAAAAATAAATTTCTATTGAGTGGTCCTATTGATTTAAATTCTAAAAATTGATAAAAATCTATAAAGTCATGAAATTGATGTTTATTCACATAAAATACATAAATTAACAAAATATAAATTCATTAATTAAAAAAATGATAATTTATTATTTATATTAATTATAATTAATATAGACTAAAAATTTAATAAAAATATGGCATGATTATAAATCATACACCCTTTGCATATTAGTGTTAGCTTAGTTACCTTTTGATATGGTTTAGTGGTATATCTCCTACCCTGAGTTGGATTTATGATTTCTTGTTTACCTGTCTGATAAGCATGGGTGATATATATCGTTCACAATGGGATCTGGTATTGATGTTATATCATCCTCCTAGAGATTATTTCATGAGATATATCATATATATATATATATATATTTAGTCGAGGTATACCATCCACCCTTGATAAGTTCATGTTGCATCATCTACCAAGAGTCATCCATTGGTGTAAAATCTTACACTTGAGGACATTGATATTGGTGGTGCCTCATCCACCGATTATGTGTTGTCTTATTTTAATTAATTTAATACTTCCATTATTAAATTGAGTCATCATAAGGAAAAAAACAAACAATTATGTGGGATGGGGTAATTCTATTATGAGTTTTTTATGTATCTATTTTGTTGGTTTTTATTATTATTATTTTTGTATCATTCATCAATGTATTATATTTTTAAAAAAAGTATTTTTAACAGTATATTTAAATGAATTATTAGATAAAAATATATATTTGGGGGAAGTTTTAAATTTCAAAAAATATTTTTCTAATTATTATTCATATATTTTCATTATTTGGTTTTAATTTTCAAATACATACATAAATCTTGTGAAATTATGCAAATCCATAATCATGGGTGGTTTTTCGATAATTAATTTCACAAACGTGAAAGTTATTCTAATCCCATTTATATATTTTTATTATACCATTATTTTTTGAGTGTGTCTGGAATTATAAAATTAAACATTAATCATTATTTAATTATTTTCAAAAAAAAATACAATTATCAATAGTTGTGTCAACATGATTATGGAACTTTTTTAATTCATTGTAATTTATTTATATTTTCATTATTTTTAAGTACCCATTGAAATCCCTTACAAACCATTGATATCATAATAGGTGATTGTTTCCCTTGAAAGATGATAGGTTTATGCTTATCCCTGGGTTATAGGTGACATGATTCTTGATTCCTATAATGATTCAGTTATTTTATCTTTATGTGTTTCACATTAGGTTCACCATCCTATTTTATTGTGGGTGGATTGATAGTGTGGGGTTCAAGTATGGTTTCACAATCATTCATATCTGGTTTACAAATTTTATATCTTATAGAAACTACCAATGGTTCCAACATCCATAACTAGGTACATTTCGACATTCCAAAAGCAGGTGGTCATTTTGAATTTCAGAACCAATGGAAATAAGAGAGTCACATTGGTCTAGAGGATGGGAGGTTAGCCTCATCACACCATTTTGGGGGGAATCATTTTCTATCCTTGTACTCTATTATAGATTTTGGATATATTCATGAATCTGTTCCAAATCCCCATAGAAGACTGGTTACCCTAACAAAATGATCAACTGTTGAATCCTTCCTTGTGTAAAATTAGGTTCTATTAATGAGGTCATATATATTTATATGATATTATTTAATCATTTCTAATAATTTCTCAATAGTAGGTAGATGTTTGTATTTTGAATTCATATAACTAGGAAAGCTATAGTTTACATCCATCTAGGGAGGAGATTAGTGTTTTGAGGATGGTTTTGAATAAATGTACTAGTAACATAGTGGAAGCCCCAAAAATGGGTTTTAATTTATTTCAGGAATGAAAAACATGAAATCATCATCGTTAAAGATATGTTTCCCAATTACATCAGGAGGATCATGTGTGAAGTAAATCAAGCACAAAAATCAAAACCATAAATACATGGTTATATCCAAAGTCATGATTGATGTCTACTGATCATTGGTGATCAATTATCAAATAATCTAAAGATGAATTCTTTTAGATAATCCAAACATGCATTAGGATTCTACAGAAGCATTGATCATTCATGTTTTGATGCGAGCACAGATATCTAATGATGCCTTCGATGCTCTGACGATTACCGCATTTCCATTACTATGATTCTTAAGAGAGAGATCAATATGAGGTCCTATATCAAGATCATCTCTCTCTATAATATTGGAGATAAAAGAATACAGGAAAACACCATGAATAGTACTTTTCATGTGCCTCTCAGCTATTATTTTTGGAGCACTAGAAAAGTATCTGGTATTTCCTCCATAACCCCCTTAACAATTAAAACTCTATATAAATGATATTATGAATTCTTTATTGAGCCACAAATATAATTCATTTTTATTTTCACTTATATGTAATATAATAAATATATTAAATGATAATAATTGATCCATTAACATGCCCCATACATCCCGTAAATATTAAACTACCCATGAATATTTTGAACTAATATTTTTTCAATTAATATTTTCAAGTATTTATTTTAAAACTTGTAATTACATTTAATAAATAAATTAAATTCCATATATTATTAACTTGAATTATATAAATTTATTTATTTATTTGTGGATCATATATCCTTAGAGAAAACCTGGGCCCTTATGGTGGGTCACACCATGAACAAAACTCATATCCAACTGGATCGGTAAGATTCATCAATATGCTATTGTGTGTGTCCCACTAGGCCCTTATCTCAATAGAAACGAATATTATTCATAGAATAATAGTGGTACATAGTAAACCATCATGGCCCCTAAATATAAATTGATTGACACAGTAGTGAAAACCAACCAATGAACACCCACTCTATAATATAATCTCATTGTCTTTAATAAACCATAAAGCAGAGTGCACCCCTGTGTCGGCATCATTTTCTTGCTATATTATTTGTTTATATAACTAGATGGATTTACTTTGGATTTCCATGGCCATGGATTTTCCAAGGTAATACCATCCTGATCAACATGGACCAAGATATATTACTTCCTTAACTTGGAAGAGTCAAATACTTTCTTCACCCTTCATCCAATTTCACGCCACCAATGACTCACCCAACACAAACTACCTCACCATGATTTAATTATCATGGTATTCACCTTTCATCAATGTATTCAATCAATTGATGCACATTGGTGATGATCTCAAGTTAGGAGACCATAACTCATGTCTATTGATATGAACAACCAATAACACCCAAAACATGTGGTGTTCCAATTGGCAGGTATGTCCACATGATATCACAACTAGACATCACAATTTGGGAGCGTTAAGAGAAGATGTCTCAATGATTATGACCCCCATAAACTTATAGTCAATCATTAACAATGTCCAATTAGTAAGATGTATATTGACTATGGGACCTATTTAGATTAGGGACATAGTATCTCGAGGTTCTCCTAGTAGCCTGCAATCTACTATAACCTTTTTATATGATATTTAATACTTGTACTTTACCATTATATAGTGGACATATAAAATTGTACACTATAATGGTTAGAATAAAACATATATTACTAACTATATACACAATATAGTAATCAAAAGTACTATATAGTTGGTTTTAGGGAATCCACTATTTCAACACTCCCACTTACACTAGAGCTAACCTGAAAACTATACATTCTATCTCTCACATGATTAAGATATACATTATACTAAGTCATTACTTTAGTGTTTGGTTCTTCCAAAATTCCACCATGTGGCTATTCTGTTATATGCGACCTCATCTCATTGAGTAAAATGTCTCAGGATATGGTATACCCGAGTATATCCATTTATTTCACTTTCATAAATTGACATCATGGATAGTGAGAATATCATAAGTTATATTATGATAATTCTTTACACACAAGGTACAATTCCAATAACTATAAAAAACGGTTTCATTCAACTACTTATTATCTTCCATATAATTTGCAACATACTTATGTTTGGTAGGTATGGCTACTACTATCTTATTTGATGTTATATTACTCATCACCTTATCGTAATAGTGATACCAGATCTCATGGATCCAAGGAAGACTAGTTTTTTCCACCTTAAAAATAATATCCTTTCTTCTCCACTTACCAAGAACATATCTTTTGTACATTCCAAAGAACAAAGAGATTGTTTTGACTGCTTCTCTTATAGTGCTCCTGAACAAAATAGATATTTTCCTACAATAATTTATATCATGTAAATATAAATTCTTTTACATATCAGGGAATGTGTGATTAATCAATCACCTAAGAATATGTATTTAAAATTACCATGTTAGTCTCATCCCATGTGAAGGACATGTCAACCTAGAGAGATAAATTCTATATGACATTGGTAAAAATTCCTCCCTTGAATTGTTCCATCATGTATTTTTCAATAATGTGTCACTATATGTATGATTGAAGAGATCCAAGAAAAATTTAGATCCACCACAGTTGATCTTTTCCCCTATAACTTTGGTTGGTATATTATGTCAATCACTAAAGAAAAAATTTCATCTTGGTATTCACTAACATGAAGACTAATACCTATTTTTAATATGATGCCAACAAAATTTTAACCTAAAAAATGGTTCTCACACTAACCTCTGGTAGAAACATTGAAAAAATTCATTCGGAATAAAAATTCTATGATCCTATTTCTTACTTCAACCCTAAAACAAACTATAGTAACTAGAAACCTCTATTATCAATTTGTAACATGACCATCCCTTTCTAGTCACATCGTATAGACACCTCCCTTGATTGGTGATCATTACATCTAATTCCAAATATAATGATCATATAAATTAGATATGACTAGTAAACATCTAATGGATTTAGGAAGAACAAATTGGTATCATTAATCTAACCTTATTGGTTACATGCTTGTACCATCCACGTATCATCTCACATGAATACCCACAAATGTATTCCTTATCATTATCCCATTTTTCACTTTTCTACATGGAATCCATTTAATTAATTTTAATTAGTCTTTTCAATCATATCCAATTTCCATATTCTTATAACCTATAGAAAATTTTATTCATAATGAATAATAGATCACATAAATGGTGAATAAGAAACCATAACGATGGTTTTATCCTTCCTACACACTATGTGTCTTTGGAACATTCATGTTCCTCATGAGCTTGTGGATATTGTTCCTATGCTAACTATTTATGCATCTATGTCAATGACTAAACACAACTAAATATGGATCCCAATATATAAAAAGATATATACACACTTTTGTAGAAATGTAGTCCATCACATGACTAAAGCAGTCTATCATATGGATTTATGTAATATCATAAAAAATATTAGGATAATTACAATAAATGCACAATTTGTTTGTACTTGATGTGATTTTTTATATCCTAACAAAATCCTTGCATCTAAACACATTTAATTAGGACTTAATAGATGTATACCATAATTCAACTATTATGATATTTGTTAGTCATTATTGATGGTATATAGTAATTGGATATTATGATTATTCTCAAGGAACAACATCAAAATATAATGGATATTTATGCTAGTTGATCCATTTTCACTACTTACATCATAAATATGATGTATACAATGTGTATTTAAGAATTATTCCATGCTATATATTTTTGATAAATTTCAACATATAATACTTCATCATCAATCCTCATTGTTAACATCAATGATTTCATGTTGATAAGATAATGTGAATTTAAGAATTCCTCCATGCTACATTTCCATGATTGATGAATGCTTGGTCAATATATTCTTCAACATTCTGGCATGAACCAACTCTTATTTTCAAACCATGAATATATATGATACTTCACTTTACAATTAATTAATGACTTAAAGGAATCATATGATTTATATTTATACCTCAAACTAAAACTTGGAATAGTTCACCCTCTTTAGCACCACTAATTCTGAAAGCATTGTGGCATACCTTTATTTAAAAAATTTTATTTTCCAAAACTAAATACCTTGATAATATTAATGGTGTTTAGTTTTACTGATCCTTAATAATGAAATGGGTATAATATTTATGTCCACTTTTATTTTTTCTTGACAAGTATTTATCTAGAAAAAACTATAAAAATGTGTCTTACATTAATATTCATCACATATTTACCATGATTAATTTATCACTTGAAATATTACATGAGTATTAGATACAGAAGACAACATTAATTCATAAACCTAGAATAATGACTTTTTTTTTGTCTAAAGGAATCATGATAAAAATGTTTCGTTCATACACAATACTTTTTCTACAAGAATCATTCACTTGGAAATATAGAAGCTATGTACTTCTCACTACTGAACAAGGAATCACCCCTTCTCAGCTGCATGGACAATACACCTAACCTCTAGTAAAGTTTCCATACATACATTGTTACCATATTTAAATACACATATGTAAGTGGAATATATTATTTAATACCAATGAATTTATATTGAAACATTACTTTCATGTGATGAATATATCTAAATGAGATGTGATAAATTTCATCTTTAAATCAGTTTGTTGAATTTAAACATCCATTATTTCATTTTATGATATGTGATTAAAATAACCTCATATTAATTCCCCTTGCTTGAAGGATGTTGCAAATGTTCCCTTGGAATTACATGACCTTTTTTCTTTTCACCATGTCATTCAATTGTTTCTCCATTAGAGTTAATGATTTATCTGTCTTTTATCATCTTATTTACATGGAAATCCTTACCAAAATAGGTAATGAAATTTTTACTCTATAATATTAATTTAGTAACCTCAATCAAAACATGAGTAAATAGGTTAAAATGATATGAGAAATTGATCCATTGAAAGGTCGTGGTCCATATTTTAATTTACAAATCCATGTGTAATCATCACATTATTTATATCTTGCTTCATTACTCCTTGAAAACGTCTCAGATATTAGACTATATGTTATATCGTATGTGTACTGATGTAACAGCCATATCTAGCATCATTCTATGATTTGAGAATAATGACATAACTATCATATGTTCTATACGTGAGTATCATGTATGAAATATCTCACTTTCTCTTCTTTAGAAGACTTAAGAGGTATTGGGGACACTAACACCTTTAGTTTTTTATATCATGGTACAACACGCAAGCAACTGTACTATTCTTAGATATTTTCTATAGTGTGGAAACTTAATTTTTCCATTATTTATCCAAATTATTTATTTTGGTATAACATTCAATTTTTAGAAAAGTAAATTTTATAGGATTAGTACTTTTTATATGTTTACCATTTTAGAAATTATGATTGACTAATTGTCCCCCACTGTATTATCGAGTTCTATGAACCCTCTGTACAATAACAGGAAAAATATTTTACTTGATTATTATAGTGGAATGGATCATTGAAATTCCCCTCATAGTCTATAAGATATAGCTATGCCACTACTTGGAGGGTTCAAGGTAGTATTTTGACTTGCCAAATGCATTAACTTGTGGTTCCTTGATCTATTGAGTGAAGTCTTGAATTCCAAAATCATGACTTGATTAAATCATTATTCACCTCTAAAATAATATAACGTCACCTATGGCTAATCCTTACAACCACTTTAATTATGTCAACCCAGAATTCTCATAATAACTTTGTGGTAATAAGAGGCACCCTTCTTTATGCCATGACTAACACCCAAAACGCCTGGTTTTTTCCAAATATTAATGATAGAGGATATTTAGATATAATATTTCTTTGAGGGATTATTTTTTTATTATGATGAATGAAATTATTTTCTATTTTAAAAGAATATACTATGTGATCGTACTCATAAATGACCATGCAATAAATAGAAAAATCAATCACATCAAACATTCCTTTTGTCTTTTCATGCATGTTTATTATATTATGTGATCATGCATAAACTAAACATACACAAAAATAATAAAAAATGAAAAAAATAAAATCATGAATTGATCATGAGGCAATTCTAATGGTTTACCATTTGAGTGAATAATGGATTAACCTATACCCTAGGGGATCTACCAAGTGTCACATCACTTGCGACTCGAATTGTAGCATCTTCCCCTCCAATGAATCACATATTCTATCTGGTGCATGGCCATAGCTTAGTGAAAATTGTGTCACTCCTCATCTTGTCATTATAAAAAAGTACTCACTCACAGGTGAGGGGAACTCGAGAGTATATAATAAAACATTTTTTAAAATGGGCATGCTAACCCTTATACATATAATGAAATAGAAATGATATAAATACCTTCTTTTATTTAAACTACTTATTTCAAACCGTTTCAATATTTAAATAAAATAATAAAATACACCAAAAAAGAATTGGTATGTTCAAAGGAGCATGATCAGTCCAGTACAATTAAAAATCACGTATTGAGATAACATTATAAATAAATTAATCTTCCATTAAAGTATATATTTGATGGAATTTTTATTGAATTAAAATTCAATCGTCTTTTAAGTCAATATTTTCAGTCGCCTTTCCCCATTAATTAATTTAATTTTATAATCAAAAATTAAATTACTGAAGTGATTTAATTTGATATGAAAAATAAATTAATATAACTGCAATGAATAAAAACAAAAATTAATATTTAATTAATTAAATATTAAACCAAACTTAAATTCATTAATTTCATTAATTTCTGATTACATTATAATTAACTGGGTCCAGAAAACCCTGGCCTCTTCGGGTTTGTCTGAACCTGCGTAGACCCATTCCATGTTCATCCAACCTAATATAGGGTAATTTTTGGATAGGCCGACACAACCATGCTAGTTGTGGGCTGAGTTAACCCAACCACGCTCGTTTTAGGATTAGTTTGTTCCGAAAAAAAGCTAGCATGACTTAAAAGGTACCTCTTGTGGGCTTTGTTTTCATGCATGCCGGTGCGGGTCACACTTCCAGAGGAGTACGGCTCCCCAAGGCCACTAGTATGGGTAGAATAGGAAAGACAGAGTCAGTCTAATCAATGAGACGGGTCTACGGTCGATAGCGGGATAACCCACATGGTCCAGTCTTGGCATTGGTGGAATTGTGGTGACCTGATCGTGAACAAGGTTGGTACTTGGTGGGTGTCACAGTTAAGATAGATCTCACAATAAGGGGAAGGCAGTAGATGGGGTTAGAAACATAAGGGTACACAAATAAGAGCCGCTCCAACTAGAGGCAGGTGATAGAGGGCAGGTTTCACGTAGTTGGGTTCCACCTTGGAGAGGAGTTCGGTCTGGCAAGGTATAAGCGTCTGAATGAGAATAAAAATAAAAATAATATTATTATAATGTTATTATCATAATAAAATAAATATTATTATAACAAACACTAAAAACGGAAACACTATTTCGTCCATCGGTCTGGTCAAAATAAAAAGGATTTGTCAAAATGACACCATTGACTAGAAATAAGTTTAATTATCAATAATAAATATTTGAATTTCAATAACCATTATTAAAATTCATTTCATATTTAAAACTTTATATGGCCAAAACCGGGTCAAATGATATCAGACTTCATCATCGTCAGCGGTGTTGGAACTAGTACGATGCCCTTTATAACATTTAATGTAAATTTAATTTCTTTTCACTTAATATATCTATGTGTCCATATAATACTAGTTAAAGGTACTGACAACATAGTAGAATCCCCCAAATGGGAATTTAAAACTTTTCACCGATGGTCAACATGAACTCATCTTCGGGAGTGATACTTTTCCTAATTACTTCCAGACGATTATGTGTGAAAGAAGGTAGGCACAAAAATTAAAACCATAAATACTTGTTTAGATATTTAGTTGTGCTCGAAGTTTTATATTATTTGGAAATCTCTACTCAAATAATGTGAATATTAATTCCTATAGATCATGAACACATTCTTTTAGAATCCACTAGAGCGCCAATCATTGAAATATGGGTTCTAGCACAAATATGCGGCAACACCTTCAACGCACTGATTATCACAACATCACCTTGCATGAGATACTTGAGATATAGCTCGATTGGAGCACCTAGATCAAGTAAATATCTCTCTATAACCTGTTACATTGAAGATGATAGATAAATAAAATGTACAGTACTTAGAATGTACCTCTCTTCTTCTATTTATAGAGTACTAGAAAATTATGGGCTATTGCCTCCCAGACCCCCCAAAATAATTAACACCTTATAAAGATGAAGATCAGACTAATATATTGATCCATAAATATCGTTAATAATTATTATAACATAACTATAATATAATAAATATATTATGTTATAATAATTGATCCATTAACTCAGCTCATACTTTCTGTAAATATTAAATAAACTGTGAAATGTTTAAACTAATATTCGTTCTATTAGTATTTTCACATATTTACTTTAAAACATGTAAAAACAATTAAAAAATAAATTCAATGATAATTATTCTTAACTTAAACAATATGAAATTATTTATTTATTTGGTGATCATATCTCCTTGGAAAAAACCCTTGTCCCAATGGTGGGCCCCATAATGTGCAAAACTACTATTCGAGTTAATAATGTTCATTCCTGAATATGGTATTGTGCGTTCACCTCTAGGCCCTTATATGGATAGTAGTGAATACAATTCATATACCAAGTGTAGGATCTAGAAACCCATTATGGCCCCAAATGGGATATGAATTTACAAAATAGTGACAACCGGTCTACGAACCTGCACTGTGTAATATAATCTCATTATCTTTTATATATCATATAGAAAGTTGCACAACCTTTTCATCATAATTTTAATGATTTATTATTTTTTGACCTAATTGTTTTGATTTACCTTGGACTATCTTATCCATAGATTTATTAAGATATTACTATCATGATCAACATGTCCTAAGATATATAACTTCCTTAACCTTGAAGCAACTAATCCTCTCGTGATCTTTCAACCAATGTCATGGAACCAATATTCACCCAATAAAAACTACCACACCAAAGTTTCAATATCATGGTTTTCGCATTTCATCAAAGTACGTGATCAAATTCCACATATTAGTAATGTTCTCAAGTTAGTAGACCATTACACATGTTCGTAGATATGAACTTCCAATGACACCCAAATCATATGGTGTTCCTATTGGCGAATCAGTCCTCCTAAACTCACTACTAGATATCACTAAGTGGAAACATCATGATAATATGTATCAATGATTATGATCCCCCATCACCTGATATTCAAATATATACTATGTCTAATAGTTAATATTTATCATGACCATGGGACCTGTAGTTATGATTAATTACATAGTTTCATGGGGTTCTCATTATATCCTATGGTCTAATTTAACCTTTTGATATGGAATTTAATCTATGGACCTTTCTATTAAATAGTGGGTGAATAGAATTCTACACTATAATGGTAAGTATACATCAAGTATAACTAAATATATACATGATATGATAATAAATATTACTGTATGGTTGGGTCTATGGAACCCACTATTTCAACATTTAACCACTATAAGGTGTCTTAAAATGTAATGTATATAATAGGAATCAAAAATCATGTAGTTCATTTAATCTATGTAGTTTATTGTTTTGATGAAATGACATATATGATGGACTTAGGAACCAGGTATAGAGATCAAGCCTTTGGAATACATCCTAAAAATTATTCTTATATCGGGAATCAGAGTCCTTAGAATTCAATCTTCCCTTAACCTGCTGATGTGAATTGAATGATAATTAATTCCAATGAGAGTTATTTCCCCCATGGTTTACCTATAGGGGAATTACTTTGGGTATTAGATCAAGGTGGATGCCCTTGTATGGTTCAATCATATCATGTCACTGGATGATGATTTCACATTGAAGTTTCCCAAACTGATGAAAATTTAGGACATGAGTGAGATGATCATTACAAATCCATAATCCCACATTATTTATTCTTACTGTAAAAAAAGTGATAATAATTTATCAAATTCATTAAATATGTATACAAGACATATTCACTAGGGTGGCCCTAGAATACAATTTGATTTAAATCTCATGATATCGGAAGAAACCCTATATAACCAACTTATAGGAGGAATCATAGTCCTCATAGTTCACTATGATTCTCAATCCATTGATGCATGAGGAAAAATTATTAACCCACAATATAGTTTGGGTCTTGGGGGTTGGATTGTTTGAAATATAAAGGCATTTACACTGAGATGGATTCACATTTGGCGCTCATTCCTTAAAAATCTTCCCTACATATCCTATTAACATAAGGAATCATCTTCCTTTTACATTAGTGGGGTTTATGTATGAATGTGTCTGCTAGACAAGGTTATACTGTCTTGAAGTTTCTTCCTGACATACTCGACATGTAAGAGGTTCTATTCCTAGAATGTCATGGGTGTTTTTTCAACATCTCCTAAGTTCCTATCTTAGATGTCCTAATTTTCTATCTAACATGTCTTGATGGTCTACTTGACATTATTTGATTTTCTATCCTACATGTCCTGAGTCTCTATCTGACAAGGCAAACATTTCTCACGGTGCTTCACACGGTAGAAGCAGACATGTTAGAGGTCCACCACATGATCTCTCTGAAAAGTCTTGAGGAATGATTTATTACTTGTCTGGCACATCCGAGGGACTTCATGTGATTAACTCAATCACATACATTGGTGTCTGTGAATATGGTTGATATGTCAGAAGTTTTTCTCATGATCTGTATGGAGAGTTTGGAGGAAATCTCATGACATGGATGATATGTGTAGAAGACTTCTCAAGACCTGATCGACATGTTCAGAGGACTTAAAAAGACTTGGATGATATGTCTATAGGATCATGTGTCTCTTGGATGACCTGTCCAAAGGACTTCACAAGTCTTCTCTAATATTTTTAGGTGTTGTTGCATGATTTGGATTGGTTTTTTAATGTTCATGATACCTTCACATGAAAATAATCATATCCATATTCACATAATTCTTAAATATTTTTCATTCATTATTTCATATATTCCTTAATGTTTTTCAATCATTATCTTTCAAAGGTTTCAAATAACCATGATGACATGCATAAACTCCTTCAGATAATCTGGATGGAAAACCAAAATTCCTTTACATGATAAATAGGGTCATCGGGTGAAGCACACACACATTTTTCATAATCCTTATGTGGTTCCCTAGGTTTTACATGATGGATTACTCCTACAATTACATGGATTTTCAGTAAAATTAGTATGCTATGGTATTCCATAGATATTCCACAAATGTGTCTGTGTGAGTTTCTTTTTGTTGGGGGAGGATTTTATAGTCTCGCTACCCTATTTCTATGTCACCATTCATTGTTCATATATCACAAATATGGGTTTTATTTGATGGTGTGAGTATCGTATCACATTCATCACATGATCTTTTCATTGGTCATCCATGGAATCACATGATAATCAAGACCCATGAGAACACTTCATTATCACCAAAACTGTTAGACTTGTGGCCTATCAAAGGCCATTTTCATAATCATGTAGATATGTAAATGATCTTTTACAAGATTCAGAATACATGTCTATGAGTATTTGGGAGATCAAGATGTTGGTCAAAGAAGAATTTTTAGGATCAAAGGAGACATGTCTGGGGCCCTTTAAAATATCAAGATGGCTTATCATAGGCTATTCACTAATCAAATATGTCTCGTCAGTGGCCATTCCCAAGCCCAAGCTATCTTTTCAAAGGGTCTTCTAAAGGAAAATCGTGTTTGTTAGAGGCCTTAATGAGACTAAGCTAGATTATTATAGGTCTTTTTGTGTTCAATTATTATCACATGAGGGGTATAACCCATTCATAGAAAAATTAGTGTATCTTCCCTTCAATAGAGTCATCCACCTTTTCCAAATCGTATTCTTTATTTTAGTAGGCTTTCAATATTTTACCATTGATTTTACAGCAATACATTACATGATCAATGATGGATCTCATGACTTCATGCATGAATTTTCATGGATTGTAACTATTCATTTCAATGATGTTCTATATTATTAAATTAACATGTTAAAGTGACCTCTGAAATATTTGGTTGACATGTCCAAGAGTCTCTACAAGATCTGGTAGCTTGTTGAAAATGATTTTTCTTGATCGAGAGAGACTTGTCTAGGCCCATCGTGAGAACAATTCAGCTTTTCAAAGGGTCATTGATGGATCAAGATTGAATACCAAAGGACCACCATGTGATCTAAGATGATCACATGAGGTGCATAACCCCTGAATCTAAAAAATAACAAAACTTTAACCACATGAAACCTCATTTTTTAGATTTATTTATTTATAATAAAAATGTATTATGGTGATTTATAGGAATTTATTTCTTGATATGTGGAATTATAAAAGGATCTCATTAGGTATCCTTATCATGATCATTAATTCTTGTGTGGATTCCTTTATAAGAATAGGATGACTAAAATGAGGTGATTTATATGATTAGAGGGACTCAACAGATAGGCTTTACATAATCTTCCCGAGATCATGTGATGTGCATGATTTATCCATGTGTCCTTCCCAAAGATATTTGATATGTGTCCTTTTTGGGATTACATGATTTTTGTGATCTATATGCATCTTCTACATGTATCTAGGTTACTTCATTGTATTGTAGAAAAAAACAATACCCATGATTCATGTATTTCTTTATTTCTAGAATTTTGGTGATAATTTAGTATGATTCAATAAATTCCCCCATTTTGGAGAATGTTCTAAAGGGAAATGGACTTTGTCCTAAGGAAAGTGAATTCCCTCTTCAGTCTTTGAGGCTTCCAATGATCAGTTTCCTGAAGGGAGTTTGGTCTTCCATGTGAAATTGGTGTTATGAAAATCATCTTATAAATAGGTGAATTATGGAGATTTACATTAAATCATTGACATTAAATACCGTATATCTTGAAATTAATTCTATTGCATGAATTCTTCCCAACACCATCTTGAAATAACCACTACGTAAGAACTCTTTTCAAGACAACATCATGAGATTTGATTATATGATCACTACGTGAATGAATTGTCTGAATGACTTGCATAAAAAATATTAAAATGAACATGTGGTAATTTGGATGAACCTTGATATATTTTTTGGACATAGTGTCACTTTTTCATGTTTCATGTGACCTCATGGATTCTAGCGTGATTGCGTGATCATTATGCGATTTATGTGGCCTTTATATGGATATAAAAACCTATGTTTTTTAATCGGTCAGGCGATTTATAGATGATACCTGGGTCATGAGATTCAAAATACCAATATAATATTCACTTATTAAAAATACTTATACGGTTCATGTGATTTTCATGATGTTTTCCAAGTCATGACCATCTTTTGAAAGGGTTCCTCACTCATCAGACAACTGCTTCTTATTTTGTGAATATGGATTCCATTTCTAAAAAATATTCTAATGACGTTGGATAAAGGGATATAATCACCCTGAATTATGATTACAACAATCGATACAATGTTTTCCTTAAAAATGAGGCTTTGACGGGGCTTATATTATATGAAATTCAAGGATATACTTTGTTGCACTGACTTCTTTTTCATAGATTTTCTCTTTTGAATGATACTGCCATTCCTCCACCTAATGATAATTTTCTATCTCATTGGCTATCATCTTATACTAATATTACTCAAGATACAATATAAGAGGATATTCAATAGGTTGTTACACCAATCCACGGGTTATCAGATATTTTAGATAACTTCCCTTGGGGTCTAGATGGTTTGATCTTTCCAATCATCTAATTTGTCAATTCTATTTGAACATAATAAACTCCTAACTTCATAATCTGAGAATAATTTTGAGCTCAATGTAGGACCTCTAACATAGAAGTAAATTTTTTTTTGAATGGGAATGGTTGTTCTTGCTCTGACATAGCTTCTTAGGATTCTCCAACTAGTTACACTTTATTCATATTTATGATGAGGCATATAAGTCTTAGATCATCATGTACTGCTAGTCAGAGTTCCTCAAAGAGATTATTAGTGACAGGTTCCCTGAGACTAATTCCTTTCATTTGATTGGTGTAGAATTATGGATCATCATTTTGGCATTTACTAGCTAGGAAGTATTCCACTGACTAGTGATATGAATGAATTTTTTTTTCTGACTGCATATTTTTGGGAGGACACACCCAAACTCCATTCCCAGAAAGGGACATGCTCACCATGAAGGAGAAATTATGGAAATATTTGAACCTTTAGTCCCTCATTTCTTTTAAGGATTTGATCAACATGTGAATCTACCATAGAGGGATTCATCCAGCAGCTATACACGCTCATTGATGACCTTCCCAATAGATTTTCAATAGAACATGAACTTATGTGTCCATTCATGATATTGGGTAGTATTCATACAAATTCTACTGGGTGGGACCAGATATATCTACAAACTATTGGTTAGTGGGGATTCTAGCCTTGAATTTCAATGGATCTATTTTCCCATCTCAGGATGTATTCTTTTGAATTGGCGTATGCTTGATTGTAATAAAATCAAAATAGGTTGAGTGGTTCCTTATTAATCTAGTCATATTGACTCTTTCTTATCTGTATCATGTTCATGGACATATTCAATAAGGAAACATCCATTACTAGATTAAAGGACCCTCCTAGTTCCTATATGGGTTGACAAGAGAGAATTTATATTGTTATAACTATTACAACCCTACTAGAATCCCTAACTCTTCATTTTGTCTTAGGATTTTGATTTTTTTTCAGGGTTGAGTTGATGCCACTGGGTCCTGATGAGTGTATTGACATGTTAAAATGCCATGATTGTTTCCAATTTGTTCCCAAACCTGTATCGACTGGCCTAATTTTTTATAATGAAAGTGGATCTCTCGATAAGAGGTCATAGAAATTCTATCTCTGTGATGGGGTTCTTATGGATTTTATAGATGATATAATTATCTTCAATTGAAATACCCCTATCTTTTTTCACACCATATTGGATATAGTAAAATTTCTTCTAACCTCTTTTTATCTGGCATGTGGGAAGAATGAAATCCCAGGCTCATTCTCTAATTTTGGATCTTGGTGGTGTGTAAAGAAACAATTGATGAGATTATTCATCCACCTGTCGATTCCCCTATATGTATATCTTGTGACTATTCCCATTCATGGGTGGAAGTTTACTCGAGTGATGTAAAGAATCGATTGGTCATTTTGATAGACAAGCCCTATGCTTCTCCAAACCCCTTATCTGTGGTAGAAATAAGAATGATTTATGACTTGGGTGAGCTTCAAAGGATGTTATATCATCATAGTGACAAACATATCATAATTTGGGTTTTTTGTAGGAGTATTGTATTTCCATATTAGAAAAGGATGATGAACTTATTGAGAGGATAGCACATGAAACATCTTCTATTGCTTCTTCATAAGATCAACCAACCATTACTTCAACATATTTGATAGCTAAACACCCTCCAACAACTTTTCCTTTGAATATAACTAATCTAAAAGTTATAGAGAACAAATTACCACAAATGATTGTTTGTTATAAAATCCATACCTTGATCCCCAAGAAACCCTTTGGAGGAGTTCCATGGTCGCGTTGAATGTTTTAAACAGCATGTTACTGATTTTGGGATTGATGGAATTAATAATCATCCATTATATGATATCATACTGCAAATTCTCTTGGTCTGGAAATAACTATCCAAAAATGAGAATGACCTATGCAGCTTCAATGAAAAATTTTCACTAACCTAGTAAATAAGGGAAGCTTCAAAGATTCTTGGGTAGAGACACAAAACAGTCCCTCAACTACATTCTCGTATAGATGTCTTGACTACAGAAATAGTAGAATATGAAGCACTGGTAGCTTGCACGAGGTTAAATTTTCTACCATCAGCTTTTTTGTTAGTGACTACTTATAAAATATCCAAAGTGATATCCTATTCATTTGATACTCTTCAACCATAGGTGGAAACCTAAGAAATAGAGTGGGAAACACATCCACACTCAATTAATACCTCTCATTATACTGTAGGTGATTTTTAAAATACACTAAACTAGATTTTCTTTTTACCCCTCTATGGGAATTTAATTTCTCCCTTTCTTCATTAATATTGAATCATTAGGAGAGAGTCTAGAATGTGGAGATCCATTATTCTTTTAGATGTTATAAATGAAAAAATATTCTAAAATTTACATTTCATTTTACAACTTCATTTCATTCATGATGTGTATGTCATTTCAATGACCAGATAAAACATGGATCATAAATGACACCCATACATCATATAATAATAAGTAAACCCAAATTCCTATATTTTAATTATTACATCACCAAATATTTCTGTTGATAAATTTCCATTAATGCCTACTGAAATGAAATGTGATTCCTCATTGATGTATCTACTCATAAAATACATGGATCACCTGGTTTAAAAGGATAATTTGGTTAGTATATATATTGAATGGAGATCGCTCTAATTTCTTCCTAATTCAATGGAATTACTACCAATATCTTTATCTTTTCTAAGGAAAACTAATGATCACTAAAATAGTTTTATAATTTTTTATATTGGACTTTAATTTTCCAATGTTTCATATGGTGGAAATATTATATATCCTAGCCATGAATATTTCTTGGTCTACCCTTTTATGGGTTTTTTATATAATGACCCATGCTTATCATAAATTGAAATTTTGTCATTTTTGAAGAAAATTTTGTACAATAAAAAAACATGTCCAATACCATATTAGTTTAGTGACTTTGGAAAAATTGAGAAAATTATTTTAATTTGGTTAAAGATCATAAACATAACCATAAATGATCATTCACTTCAGTATTCCTATCAAAAACATTTCTTTATATTCTAGGGAAGGGAAACATAAAAAGGGGGGAGCTCATATGCTCATTATGGGTAAATAAGGCAGATATGTAAGAGTAATCATGAGAATAAGGGTATGTGAACATGGTAATGAAAATAGAAGATGATGGCCTACATATCAAAGATCACAACCATGAATCATGAAATAAATATTATCTGTTTATATGACATTTATAATATGTAAATAAAGAATATATTTCATGAAATTGTAACATAAGAATATGATATAGAATTTATGGAAGGCACATAAGAATATAAAATTTTTTTCCATATTAGTTAAGTAATCACTTCCAAGTCCATCGTAGTATTATGGGTTCACTACCCACACCATCTTGGCAGCCGTTTTTCACTCCCATCACCATATTGGTAGTCAGGTATCACTCCCTTGACTATCTTGGTAGTGATGGTTAACTCCAACAACCAACTTAGTAGTCAAGGTTCACTACAAAAACCATATTAGTGCACAAGGTCCTTTGTTTTTATCTCATGAGATATATATCATTACACAATGAATTGAAGGGAGATATAGATCCCACACATCACATAATGAAAACCATAAACAAGTGTTCCACAACACCATAAATCATATCTGAATCAATTAAAATAAATGGGTTTCATAAACATTTCATCATAAAATAACCCATGAAAAAAATACAAAATTCATATCTACCAATCTATGAAATTTTTTTTTGAAAAAGAATAAGAGTAGTATCATTGGATCATATCCCTAGTAAAACATAAGTGACATCAAATATATTTTTCTTATATGGGATATAAATTTTAAATATCACTTGAAATAATTATTGAATAAAATATCCTTTTCATTTTGAAAATTTATTTTTAAATCATAAAACATTAAGAAAGAAATTTTCATTGAAAATGACCTTATAACATATAAATGAATTTTTAAAAACTATTTGTAACATATTTTAAATCTTTTACTATAAAAATACTTAAAATATCATTTAAAACACTTTTAATTTTTTTAGAAAACATTGATTTCAAGGTATATGGATTTCCGAACAAAGAGAGAATAAAATTAAGTAAATTTTAACATATCATGAAAAGATTTATATGCATTATAAAATATTTATAATATTATTATATACACCCCGATAAAATAATATATGCTCATAACATAACATGTGTCTCAAAGAAGGAAAATTGTGACAAAAATACCTCACCGATTTGGTAATTTTTGAACCGTAAACCCCATGAAAAGAGAGATCATAAAATTGATATGTAAATACTAATAAAAATAATGATAAGACTCATAAAATAAATTCATGGGGAGTATATACCCCACATATAAGAAATAGGTGGTTAACATGGCTTGTATTTATGGAAAATAAAAGTGAGATGGAAATCCCTTACATTATGTTTTGATTTACGTCAAACACATTAGAAAATAATGTAGAATAAACATAAGTTTAATATACATCAAATAAAGAGACATATACATATATTTAATTTCTTATTTTATTTATTTGTGTCTCTCTATTACCCATTTATTAAAAATTCCCATGTAAAAGTAACGTTTCGAGTGAAAACCGCTTTATTTATTGTATGTGTTTTGACTTTCAATTCTTGATCATTTTACTTAAATCAAGATTTAATTATTTCTATAATATAAAATGATTTATATATCATATATATAAATTATATAATATTTTAAATTAATATATAAAATATAGATATATGAAATGTAAAACACTATTCACAGAGACAGTATGTCGTACGTACACATGAATGATATTTCTATTTTCTTGTCGGGTTAAGATAAAAGACTTTATATGATATATTATCATTAAAGAATGATTTTTATTTCATCTAAAACATATTATCATACATTAAATATTGTTGAACAACTAATCGAATCACATCATGGAGATGGCATGCCATACAAACACACGAGCGACATTACCATTTTCCAAAAATAGTAGATAGTAAAAATGTAGACATGATATTATCATTAAAGAAGAAAAATTATTTCTTAAATATGATATATAAATATTAATTCCATCTGAATTATCACACATAAATGATTAGGATGAGAAATGAATTTTACTGCTACATGGAGACGGTAAGTTGTACATATGCACAAGCGATACATTAATTTTTTTGGTTTTTTGGTAAAGGGGTGTTGTAATGTTGAGCCAATAACCAAAAAATAATTCAATAGTATTCAGTAAAATTAATATATTATTTTATGATATATACATAAAATATTTATAGGAGGTATAGAAGAGTAGAAAAAGAGAATTATTGGTTAGAGCGATTACCTCTTCTCCAGAAAAGCTCATTTAGATCTTCTATAAAGGACTGTAGAGTTGGTTATTTGGAAATATAAAAAACATATAGAATGTGTATATGAATGTTTAGAATTCAAATGTGCAAGTTTTGGCCAATATATAAGTCTAAAAGTGGTGTGAGTGTGTGAGGGAAGAGGTGGCTTTTATAACATGCGGGAGGGGTACTTTTTAGAATCTGTTAAAATATTACATTAATATAAAATGATTTTCGATTTAATATAGATCCAAAGTGAATTATTTATAATATAATATTATTAGGGTATAAATAATCTAATCTAATTATTTTTATACATGTTTAGGTAACAATAGTAACCTTGTCTTTTGGATTTAACCATTAGTTGAACCTTTTGACTAATATCATGACAACTTAGCTTTTTAACTCTATAGGGTTAATATATTTACTCTAAAATTCCAAAAAAAAAAGAAAGATAATTTATGAAATATTTAACCTCATTATAGTTATGTGTCATAATTTTATATTTTTATGAACTTAATATAATTTAATAAATACTTATTTATTTTAAAGTATCATTTATGTCAATTTTGATACTATTCAATATTTTTTTTTGCATATCATAAAAAATAATAACTTAGATAAAATACTTATAATAGGTCACTAAGATATATAATGTATCTATAAATTTCGTTTATGTCATTTATTTATTAAATTATATTTATTTTAATATTTTTAATATCATTTAATTGATATTTCCATTAGTTAATCAATTATTGTATCGTCAATATGAAATCCTTTAATTAAATCATTCTTTATCTTAAAATATAAAATAAAATATCATGGTGAATATATAATTATTTTATTTAAATTTAATATTTATAATAGAATTTTTCTTCTGTATACAACTATATAAAAATTATTTACTTATTAAAAATATCAGTATGACATTTTTAACATATTTTTAAATAAAAAATAATAAATGTCACATTCTTACCCATGTGGCCTAAAAATGTTATAATTATTAATTAAGGTTTATTTGGGTCCAAAACAACCTATACAATGAAATTATGACATGTTTTAGAGTAATTTTATAATATTATAATATAATTTATACCTTTAATTACCAGACTAACCCTTAACCATGATAAATACAAATTTACTAAAGTTACTATTCATAATGACCAAAAATTTATTCAATCAAAATTAGAATCTAAATATCATAAATATTAAAATAATTTATTTCCTTGATTCTAATTTCAAATCCCAAAAGTGGATAAATTATGTTTAATTATAATCCCATGGATGTGGCGAGAAGACGGGTAAAAGGAAACATTCTAAAGATCAATACGTTTTTATTTCTAAATTCAATATAAAGATAATTACAATAACCTATATTAGATTAATATATTAATTATTTACCTATTTTTACATTAAATATAAATTTAATGTATAATAATTAATAAAACAAAAAAGTCAATTTTTTATCTACATTGAGTTATTTTTCAATATTCATCAAAAAATGAACCTTCATCAAAAAATGAACTTTCTCAGAAAATTTTTATTTTGTAAAATAATATATATATAATTGAAAAAATTTGATATAAAATGATTTTTCCATTAAAATGTGAAAAAATCACAAATTTGAAAATAACATTTTTTGAGCATAAAATTAGTTTGGTTATTATCTTTTAACAATATAATATAATTGATAAATATAAAAAAAAAATTATATAGAAAAAAAAACATAAATATTTCATTAATATCATTCACTAATTGTATTTTAATTAATTTTTCATGAAAAAATGTCTTTGGGAGAATAAAATTAAAAATATTTCATTTACGATAAATTAGAAAATATGTTCATATCTAATTAATTACTAACCAATGAATTAATATTATAAATAGGTTTTCCATTAAAATGTGAAAAAATTAATGTTTTGAAAATAAGGCTTTTTGTGCATAAAATTAGGTTGGTTCTTATCTTTTGACAAAAAAATATAATTGATAAATATAAAAAATATTATATTGAAAAAAACATATATATTTCATTAATATCATTCACTCATTGTAATTTACTTAATTTTTCATGAAAAAATGTCTTTGAGAGAATAATATTAAAACTATTTCATTTAAAATAAATTAGAAAATATGTTCATTTATAATTAATTAGTAACCAATGAATTCAGATTATTTACCTTATATTTTTATAAGTTATTTAACACTATTCATAAAATCTAATTTAAAGGCTATGTTATATCTTGTTGTATTAAATAAAATTATTTTAATAAAATATTATTGTTTGATAAAACATAGTATTTCATGCAATGAAATCTATAAAAAACATCGTGTTTTAATTAACACAAGAAAATCATGGTTTTTTATGTACTGTAATCTAATCCATGTGTTGGATGTAGCATAATCTCAAATTGTAGTTTCATATAAGGTAAGAGATACACGGTGGTTTTCAAATAAAAAATCTATTTTCATTATTTTGTGGAATGAAAAAAATAAAAATGGTTAAATTAAATTTAAAATAAGTATTTCACCAAATATCAAGGTGTTACATTCTACCCCCCTAAAAATAAATTTCTCCCTCAAAATTCATGTGGGTTATAAAATGTTTAGGAATTAAAATTTTATTTCATGGAAACCCACATTAAAAAAACAATACTAAAAATTTCATCAAAAAAGGAAATATGGAACAATAAAAGTTTCCCAATGTAACCTGTAACTAGAATCCCATTTTGGAGAACATAGGTGGGAAGTAAAAAATTTTCCATTTAAGGGAAATATATCAATCATTTTATGATGAATAGTGATATAAAAAAAGCCCATGAGAAAGCTAACAATCGTGAAGGCATAAATCTGTGATGACATAAGAGACCATATGAGTCATCTTAAACAAAGGTACTAGGATAATATTTTATGTTTTAATTTATTTTTTCAGAATGTTAAATATTTTTAATAAAAATCTATAATAATTTCTTTTTAGGACAACCTAACCCATTATTTTTCCTTGTTCCACTTCACCACTTTCTCCAAAAAGGAATGTGAATTTTTCATTCCGAAAGCTCTAACAGATCATGAGATCCATGATATTCTATACTATCTATCATCAGTTATTATTTATTAAATGTTGTTATAAGAGGTTATCCAAGACTCATAAATCATCATGTGTTGAGTTAATACTTTGATCACACATACGTCTTCCAATGTGTTGCATCATGGTTCTATAAATGTTTGACCGTATAACCCTTTCGAAATATAAAAATCCAATACTTTAGAAAGAAACTCAAAAAATAATATTATCATTGATCCACTATATATCACAGAGTATTTATTGGTTGTCACATTTCAAACATGTCAATAACCACATCATATATTCTCTTGAACCATGGTAATAACCAAATTTATAATAAAAACCTTCAAAAAACATGCATGTCTCATTATTCCCAAGATTAGTGGATATATTCCTTGAATCCTTGAAGTTATAACTTGATGCATGATAACATATACTATGTTTTCAACAAAACCTTTATCAGTTTGGAGGTAATCAATACCATCCATTTTACATATTCATATATAAAAAATATTTATCCAAACATCATTATCTCAACATCATGAATAAATTAAGAATTACATCCTTAATCAAAATATCACCATTCATGAAACCACATTTATATTCTTTTGGAACTATTCAATATATTCTTGTAAATATTTAGCAAAAATATAAACCGTACAGTCCTTATATAGTTCAACATTGATAATTCATAAACCCAAATACATAAATACTTAAATATGTCAACTTTATATATTGTAATGGTATAGGTCATCCCTTAGTTTATAAGTAAATTCCTAGGTTAGGGCATTGATTTGAGTAATTCCTTAAGGACCCCAGAACACCCTGAGAGGGGAGGGGTGAATCAGGGTGTCAGAATTTTCTTTTAAACTAGTAGATCATGTTCCCCCATTGCTAGGAACATGTTAGACCTATCTAAAGAGGAAGTGAAAAAATAAACAATAACATGATATGAAATGACACCACAATTTTTCTTGGTTCACCACTAAGGGCTACATCCAAGGATCTTGCGCCGACTGTGTGTCTGTCACACAAAAAACCCGTAATCTTCACATGTTGTGGATTACATGAGTTTAACACAACCACTTTGTGACAGGTGCAATGCCTTTACATGGTTTTTGGGATAGCACACTTTTCCCTTATGAATTGTAACATATCCTTTTGAATATGATATACAATAATTAAGAGTGACCTTACCTATTATTATATATAAATAATATTCATGTGGAAGTATGATATACCAAAACTTTGGAATAAGTAAATAAATGTTTAAAAACTGTTGTTTTTAGAATAAATTATGATTTTAAATAAATATTTAAATAATCATATTTATAAAATTATTTTTTAATAATTGACTTCATTTTTGGATCTTACAGATAAAAAAAAAGGGTGATTTTTTGGTATTTTGCTGAAAAAACTAGAACTTTTGATGGATAGTGAAATACGGTAAAATACAATATATAAAAATTATCAGTTAAATACACTATTCATGACATCACAGGTGATGTAAGACCACTTGGTTTGGATTCATATAATAAAATTACTATTATTTGTCATGTAAGACTCAATATTTATTTTATTGTGGATAAATAATAAATTAATGAATATAAAATTGTGAAATCCTCTCTCCCCTACACTATAAACCCACCCATCACTCCCCCTTTACTTCAATCCTCTTAAGCCGTGTGCCTTCTCCAAATTCTGCCCAAATATCTTCTCAACCTTGTACCCCCCATGATTTTATAAAAATAAATTTTAATGCGTGAACTTTTTTTAATGTAGACATTTATAAGTAGTCTTTAAGAAGAATTTTACTACTTCTATGTTTTGAATTTTGAAAAATAGTCATCTACAATTGTGTTCAGTATGTTATTTGGAGTCTATTGAGACCAACTTGTTTATGGTAAATAGTATCATACCCTTATGAATAGTTGTATGAATAGTAATATGAACCTAATGAATAGTAAATTGTATTATTATTTTATTTTCATAAGGCTTTAATAGAATGACATCTTGATTAATTTTTCAATGAGAAATAAAAGAAGGTATAGTTTTTAAATAATTAATTTTCGAATTAAGTGTGACTTTATTTTAAAATTTAATTAAAAATACTTAAAAAATTATTTTCAAAAAAATGCGCTTCATTTTTTAATTCTACATGTCGATAAATGGTTAGGGTGAAATTTTGGGATTTTTCTGAAAAAATTGATTTTTCGATGAATAATAAAAAATACAGTGTATGTTTCAGTGTGTTGATGACATCATTAACGATGTAATAATGATATAATAAATCTTTTAGACTTTTTAACAGTAAAATAATTTATGAGGTCTTCTATGTGGCTTATTCCATGGGCAAATACAATGGTCAAGCCCATGGTTTTGAGAATATCACAAATGAGGTGTCACTTGGAAATTATTAAAATATTCCCTCACTTTTTCCATAAATACCAACCCATTCCTTCATTAACATCATTAAAAACTCCTCTTTAACGAATCTATGGCCTCATTACCTCTCTATTATTCCTCTCAAGGTTTCCCCAAGCCCCCAAGGTCCCAACCTTCAAGCTCTAGGAGTTACTCTACAAGGTAAGAAAATTCTCAATTTCATTCTTTTTTCCATTCATGTTCTCTTTTATGTGGTATAACGTTCAATAATCCATAAAATATTCATATTTACTTCTTATTATTGATATATTATGTATTATAATTCATATTTTTATGGGTTAACCTTGTCCCCTTTCATTTTAATATTTTCTTAAACCATGTGGCATAGCCGTGAGGTTGCCGAATTTTTTTAGGGATTTATCAATTATACTTTTATTTTGAGTTCCTTTATTTTCTTATTATTTCTTCATATATTCTTACCCAAGAGGCATAAAATATCCATAAATAATGTATATTATGGATTCTCTCATGTTCATGGAAAACTCATCATCATTACTCTTCTCTTCTCCCACTCATTCAAGGAATAAAAACATTGTCCGTGATGTGTCGAATTACCGACATCATGGATGATATGATTTCAAATTACATTAATTCTTTAAAGTATCATCATTAAACCATATATAATGTTGAACTAGGTTATAATATATTTATTATTTTATACATCCATGGTTCTTTAATTCTTTTGTACTCAAGGTTTTAATTTATAAGACAAAATGATGTTGTTATTATCAAATAACCAATATAATGATCTAAACAAACATCATTAATGTTTTAACTTATGAATCATCCTCATATTAATAATCAAAATTATAAATGGTATGAATTATGGTACTATAAATATGTAAATACCTTTCTATTAAAATTCTGGATTTCGCTTCCAATCGAAAAGAACATCCATTATAAACCAATTATGCAAATCATGTAAAGAACTCACCCAAAATAGTGCAAGGAACAAAATACTAACAATTAAGAGGTGAAATGAGGTTATAAAATGATCATATAATATGTTATAAACATGAAAATGTTTCTTTAAAATAATAATAACACTCTTTTAATCATTATACAGGATGTTTAAACAAGTTTTAAGTAAGACAATTCTTAGATAAGGGAATTTGTAACCGGATTTCCATCCTTTGGGTTAACCATATTCTTCATTATTTTTGTAGTATTTAAAAGGTTTCTATGATTAATTATGATTATAATATGTTTAATTATGTATATTTAAATAGTATATACATATTCAATCCACTTTATTAAGTATCACTTCAATTATATGCTATTAATAAGGACTTTTATTTTAAAATCCTATTTTAAAATTCTGTTTTACAAAATTCAAAAGAATTGTTTTTATGATAACATTCATGTTGTATGATTATGTTCTGGATGTTAGGAATTGTTTATGATTAATGGTGGGACCTATATTTTCCTCCAATTTATTGGGTATGTGTAAGTTGGAGGTCAATTTTATGGTTACTCTAAGTGTAACTGTGATGATTACACAAACAGCCAGGTTGCGGTGAGGGTTGGAAGTTATAAGGTAGCCAAGATGGTTAAAAGATTATGTAAGTAATTTCCCATGAAAACATTATAGTTCTACTTATGTTAACAGTTATTTCTGAAATCTCATGTTTCACAATGTAAGTATATATATACAGGTGATAAGTATGTCTTATGGAAATGATTTCATACGTTACAAGTATTCATAAAGTATTGTGTTCTTTACTTATTTTTATATCCCTTACTGAGTTTTTGTGATCATAAAAAGTTTTAAATGATTTTTCATAGGTTAATGGATGTTTAATAAAAATAAGGAATCCATGTTAAATTTTGCAGAATTTTCAAGGAGTTATGTGTTATGTTTTAATGTTTTTAATATTGAAAAAATAGGAAACTGTTTTTATGGTATCCACTATATAACAATGTGTAATGCTATAAATGTATTATGTCCCAATTCTCTAAATATATAAAAATGGAAATATAATCAATTTAAAAGGATGTTTTTTCTTGAATAAATTAAAGATTATGTATGTAATAAGGCAGAGTCCTTATAGTTGTTATCAGAGGATGGTTTAGATAACTTTAGGGGTTAGGATGGTGTTAAAAAATACCATAAATGATTTTTACTCTATGATTAATTTCATATATTATAGATTTGAAAGATTACCATGTTTCTTCATCTAAGATATATTTTTTCAAAATGGTTCTCTATAGAAAGAATAGGGATGTTGAATAGGGGATGCACCAACAGAACAACATCCTTCTGGATCTAAAGCTCAGAATGGTAGGGATTTGAATAGAGATGTTTGTGATAGTAATGGATCAACTAATGCATGAAATAAATGGTGGTGGAATCAATGAAAGTGAATTAATAGAGGTACCACAAGAGAACATGATAGTAGCGGAACATTTTATAAGACAACGCCCTTCTGATTTTAATAGAGCTTTTGACCCAGTAGCAGCTGAAGGACAAATCAAATCACTTGAAAAGATAATCAATGTTATGGGATGTATATACAATCAAAAGGAAGTCTTGACATTTAGCTTTATTAAGGTGAATCTGGTCATTGGTTGTCAATGGTAAGGAATATCATGGGTAAAGAGGATTTTTATGCCTTGTAGTGGGATGAATTTAAAAGTCTTTTCCATGAAAAATATTTTCCAATGGTGTTGTGAAATAGTTTGGAGAAGAAATTCCTTGAATGGAAGAAAAAGGAGGAGGATCGAGTGGCTGTGTATGAATCGAAATTCACACGACTGGTGAGGTATGCTCCAAGTCTTATTCTGAATCTTGATGACAAAATCAACATCTTTTACCCAGGATTGAAGCCAATGTATCATAGGGAGTTGGCCTCCTGTGAATTCAAAAGTCACAAGAAACTTGTCTGGTGTACTGAGAGGGTAGAGATGGAGTTTTCAGATGATCACGTGAATTTTTTCAACAAGGAGAAGAAGAGGTCCCGGTGGAAAGTGATAGGTAAGAATCAACCAATGAAATTTGATGGTAAAAAACTCAAGTTCCCAGTTTGTAAAAATTGTGGCAAGAAACACCCTGGGGAATGTCTTAGATAAACTTAGAAGTGTTTTAAATGTGGTATATTTATAAATATGGCTTGATATTTCAGTGATGATTATCCTAAGACTAATCCAAATAAGAAAACTGTAACGTGTTTTAAATGTGGTGAGATGGGTCATTATGCAAATGCCTTCCCAAAGAGAGATCTGAATGGTGCAAAGAAGCAAGAATATAAGTAGAAAGGTGTAGTGATATCCTTTGTGACTACATTAGTAGATATGTGGCCATCTTATAAAGTTATATCAAGTACTTTGTTTGTTCACTCAGATTTTGATAAAGTTTTGTTTGATACAAGGTCTACACATTCCTTTATCATTGAGAAAAGTTTTGGTAAATTGCAAATATCACCTCAAAAAATGAGACCAGAACCTATTGATAAAACACTATGAGGAAATATTATAGCAAATAGGAATTTTAATAATATTTCTATTGTGTTTTATGGAAATAATTTACTTACTAACCTGGTTTTTTTACCCTTAGTCGAGTTTGAGGTTATTCTAGGAATGGATTGGCATTCTTTTTATCATGTTATGATTGACTGTATATCTAAATAAGCTGTTTTTTAGAATGATTTTTAGTTTGTATACAAGAATGAACCCATTGCATTGATAACATATCAGGAAACTGAGAAACTATTGAAAGGTGGAAATGAAAGATATCTTTCACATATTGTTGAAAACAAGGGAACTATTCAGGTTGATGATTTGCCTATGGTAAATGAATACCTTGTTGTTTTTACTGATAAGTTACCCATTGTCATACCTAATCGGGAAGTCGAATTCAGAATCGACTTAGTTCCTGATGCTATGCCAATTTCAAAACCCCCATATCATATGGATCAAATAGAACTTCTTTAATTGAAAAATAAGTTTTTGTATTTTCTTGATAAAGGATCCATTCTTCCAAACACTTCACAATGGAGAGCTCCTATTTTGTTTGTTAAAAAGAACGATGGTTCCATGAGACTTTTCATTGATAATAGAGCTTTGAATAACATCAATTTTAAAAATAAGAATCATTTTCCTCATATCGATGACTTGTTTTATTAGCTCCAGGGATCTCAGTACTTTTCTAAAATTGACTTGAGATCTAGATACCATCTGCTAAAGGTGAATGAGGATGACATCCCAAAAACAACATTTCATACTAGATATGGGCATTATAAATTTGTTGTTATACCCTTGGTGTTAACTAATGCATCTTATGTATTCATTAATCTTATTATTATAGTATTTCATGAGTTCTTGGATAAGTTTTTGGTTGTATTTATTGATGACATTCTGGTATTTTCTAAAAATAATGAGGAACATGAAAAACAACTTAGGGTTGTTTTACGAACCATAAAAAAATAACCCATATTGAAAATTCAGAAAGTGTGATTTTTGGTAGTAACAAATTTCTTTTGGGAACATTGTAAATAAGGATGGAATAACAGTTGATCCTACCAAAAAAGCGGATGATGAATGGCCAAGACCCTCAAATGTTATAGAGATTCATAGTTTTCTTGGATAAGTTTGTGGTTGTATTTATTCGTACGTCTCATCACACCATTTTTCTCACCCGAATCTGACCTCCTCAAAGAGATCTAAGGCACCTGATGAGGAAGCTTTGAAGGGTTTTTCGAATTTCTCCGGTTTCTCAGGAGGGTCATTTGCTGCACTTGTGAATCAACCATCGAAAAGAATTGTCAGGAAAGGTTTCACTATGCATGTCTTGGCTTTATACAAGACAATCTCAGATAGGCGTGATCAACGTAACTTCTCCTTCATCGCTTGTGTTTTTCAGTTGAAAGGGTCAAAACACTGTAAAATTACATATCTGATTACCAGACTCGCATTTATTTAGGGATTTGAAGATTAATTAATGAATTTCCATTGGGCATTGTTTCGTTCACATACAATTTCCCTTGGCTGATCTTAAAGGGAAATCATGGAGTTCAGGTTTGCTCAACCTTAGGCTAGGTACTTAGAGAGTTTATGATTGGAATATAAATTTCAATTTGGATGATTTTATAGATACATGCGCACAATTTTGGGTTAGAATTCATGGACTCAATTGGGTTTTGTGGCATCCTGAAATTCTTCATGATATTGCATCGGCGATTGACATTCCAATTAGGATGGATAATTCCACTTAAAAGGTAATTTTTGGGCATTATTCGTATGTCCTTGTAGAAGTGGACTTAAGTGCTACACTTATTGATAAGGTGATCCTATCAACCCCACAACATGAAATTCTTCGTAAGATCGAATTTGAAATAACCCATGTTTTGTGACTCATGCCAAATTATTGGTCACTTGAAATCTATGTGTAGCACTGATTTATTTTGTACCAATTTTCACTTTAGAGGACATGATTTTCAACAATGTAGGATGAAAATAAAATCATGTGAATGATCAAACCATTGTGAATCAAATAAAAAATCAGGAGACTGATAAAGGTTCCCCTTCTACTGTTCTCATTTCCCTAGTTTCATAGGCCTTTACAAGGGAAGGGACTTCCATGCCAAAAGAAACTCTTATTTTAAATTCTATGGACAATGTACGCCTTCATATCCCTTCTGTTGGAAATGTTTCACCTCAGAAGGAGGACCTAGGTAATGTTGTATCTACTCAAGTGAATGTAAAGTGTCAATCATCTTGGGATGATTTTCTAGATGAACCCCATATTACTACTGGAGGGATATCATTTAAGGATGCCCTCTTCAAAGGCCTTAATGATGAACATAGTGATGTGGAATCTGAAGATTCACAAACTTCCATGGAACTTGAAGCACAGGAAAATGTGGATTTTTTGTTCTGGCAAGATCAAAAAACAATTTCTTCAAACAGAAAATGAAAATTGAAGATGGTTACTATCTCTTTGGGGAAAACTAAGGATAATATGATGCTCTCCTCAAGACCTCAAATTCAAGGCAATGATGATCCTATTTTGGGGAATGCTCCTTCTGCATCTGTTTTTTCTCCGTCTTCTAGAGTTTCTAAAATCAACGTTCCAATGGTTATGTCAAATCCCTTGTTGCCATCCACTCATGGAAACACCGCCAAACATGTTTCTGGTCCTTTATCAGGTGATATTGAGGTTCCAATCTGTTTGGACAATAAATCAGAAAGTGTGTAGTCTGTATGTAGCAAGTTAGATGCTGGTAAAATTATCCCTCCTATAGGTGATGCGATATCAACTGCGGCTTCGAAGACTGAGGGGATTCATTCTTGCAAGCCCACAATGAGTAGAATTACTTTCAGCCTGTAAATTTCTCCTGTTACATCTCTTTTTCATTCTAGTGATCTTGTTTCAAAAAAAGAGGGATATGGTGGTTCATGTACTGAGATGCCCATTATGGCCAAGAAAAAAACTTTTGTTCCTTCTGTAAGCACAGAAATTGTTCATCATGTGAAAAATAGAACAAATACAAAGGTAAGTACTCATAATTCATTTGGGTTGATTGCTTTAGGTAGTAGTGATGGGGATGGTCAATTGAATATTCGGGCTTCGGATCTGGATGAAAAGCCTGATGTTTTTGAGATTGGGCTCCCAGATTATGGAGGTGATCCTTTTATACCTGTCAAAATTGGGAGAAGAGGTCGACACCAGCATGGCTGGGGTGGAAGTTCCCCGCACCGCAACATGTGAAGTCGTTAATGAGATGATTGACTTCTTTTGACTTTGTGTTGTCCTTTTGTTCCTTGGTTGTACACTTCTTCTAAAATTCAATAAAGGGGATTCTTGGCTAACCTTAAAAAATGACGTTTTTTTAAGAACTTTTCTTGGTTATCTTTCCTGATAACTAAGAAACACAGAAAGGGGACAGATTTGTTTGTACAGAAGAATGAGATGTTTGTTTTTAAAAACTGAAGAAGAGATCAGTAAATGCTCCAGTTTTTTCCATGCCTTCCCAAAATGGTGACTTCATCATCTGCAGTGATGCTTCTTTGAAAGGAATTGGTCATTTTTTGATTCATAATGATCAGGTAATTTCATAGGATTAAAGACAAATAAAACCTCATGAGTTAAATTATACCACTCATGATTTGGAATTATAAGCTGTGGTTTTTGCTTTGAAAATTTGAAGGCATCATTTATTCGGAGAAAAATTTCATATATATAATGACCATAAAATTATGAAGTATATATTCACTAGTAAGGAATTAAACATGAGGTTGAGAAGATGGCTTGAACTAATAAAGGATTATGATTCAAGATCAATTACCATCCTGAAAAATCAGTCAAAGTGGTAGATGCCTTGAGTCGAAAACATCATGTATCATTAAACATGATACGTTTAGAACATGATCCCTTGACTAATGATTTGATTAATTTTGTCTTAGAAGTGGTTAGTGAAGGGAATAAATTTGTTTTGTTTCAGGTTTCGGTGCTGTATTCATTGTCAGGAAGAATTAAGCGAGCACAGAACGAAGACCATGAGATACAAAAAAAAGGTAGAATGGGTTAAAATGTTTAAGCTTCCAAAATTTAACATTGATAATGTTTTTTTATTATGATTTGGAAAAATCTTGTGTGTGCCCTATGATTCTCAGATGAAGAAAGATATGTTTTGTGAAGCTCATAGTTCTCCATTTTGGGTTCATCCTGCCAATATTATGATGTATAGAGACCTTCGGGAGTATTGTTGGTGGGATGGAATGAAAAAGGATATTACTGCTTTTACCATGAAATGTTTAACATGTCATTAGGTTAAAGCAGAATGGCAGTTATGGAAGGGGATGCTTCAGCCTTTTCCAGTGCCATAGTGGAAGTAGGAGAATGTATCCATGGACTTTGTGGTGGGACTACCAATGACTTCTTGAGGTAAAAAATTCTATTAGGGTTATTGTTGATCAGCAGACAAAATCTGCACATTTTCTTTCTATTTAAGATACAAAGTCTTTGGATCAATTTTCATGATTGTAACTTAAAGAGATTTCCAGGTTATATGGAGTTCCTCTTTCCATTGTATCTAATCGGGATCCCATGTTAACTTATATGTTTAGGAAGGGACTTCAGAATCCTTTGGGCACATAGTTAAATTTCATTAAAGCTTTTCATCATCAATCAGATGGGTAGTCAGAATGAATGATTCAGACATTAGAAGACATGCTTCGAGCTTGGTCAATTGACAAAAAGGGAATTTGGGATCAACATCATTATTTAGTAATGTTTTCTTATTATAACAATTTTCATTCCAGTATTCAGATGGCACCTTTTGAGGATTTGTATGCGAAGCTGTGTCAGACTCCATCATTTTAGGATGAAGCTAGTGAAAGAAAGTTAATGGGGCCTGAATTAGTAGAGGAAGTGGATGAGAAAGTGAAGATGATCCAGCAGCACCAGAGGATAGCTCATTGAACGCATAAACATTATGCAGATAACTGAAGGAAATACTTCTCTTTCAAGGTAGGTGATCATGTTTTCCTTAAAAATATCTCTTGGAAAATGTGTGATACCTTTTGGTAAGGAAGGAAAGCTAAGTCTGCAGTTCATCAGTCCTTTTGAAATCTTAGAGAAAGCGGGACCAGTTGCAAACCTAGTATCTTTGCCTCCATGTTTGTCTTAGGCAAACAATGTTTTTCGGGTTTCGATGTTGAGAAAGTATGTGCCAGATTCGACATATGTCTTGAGCCCAGAAGTAGTTCAGCTAGAAGAGAACCATTATTATCAAGAGAAACTAGTTCATATTCTTGATCAAATAAAACAAGTATTACAGAATAAGGTAATCCACCAGGTAATGGTTTTGTGGAGAAACCACAAGGTTGAATAAGCAACATGGTATTCTGAAAATGCTATTAGGGAAAGGTACCCTCACTTGTTTAATAAGTAAATAAAATTGCGATGATGTAATTTCCAAAAAGTGGGGATAATGTATCACCACAAGGTTTTCTAAAAATAAATTTAAATTATCGATTTTTTTTAATTTAGATATTTATAATATGCCTTTAAACATAATTTTAATGCTTCTATGTTTTGGATTTCGAAAAATGGTCATATATAATTGTGTTCAGTATATTATTTAGAGTCTATTGGAACCAAATTTTTTTGGTGAATAGTAACATACCCTTATAAATAGTAGTATGAATAGTAATATGACCCTAATGAATATTAAATTGTATTATTATTTTATTTTATTAAGGATTTAAGATAATGACTTCTTGATTAATTTTTGAATGATATATAAAAGCATTTATAGTTTTTAAATAATTAATTTTTAAATTAAGTGTGATTTTATATAAAAATTAAATTAAATTTTTTTAGAAAATTATTTTCAAAAAATGGAATTCATTTTTGAATTCTACACCTCGATAAACGGTTAGGGTGAATTTTAGGGATTTTTCTGAAATAGTTGATTTTTCGATGACTAGTAAAAAAAATACAGTTTTGAGTGTCGGTGTGTTAATGACATCATTAATGATGTAATAATAATGTAATAAGTCTGGTCAACTTATATATAGTAAAATATTTTATGAGGTGTCCCAAGTGGCTTATTCTATTGGCCAATACCATGGGCAAGACCATGGTTTTTCAAATACCACTAATAAGGTGTCCCTTGAAAATTATTAATATATTCCCTCACTTTTACTATAAATACCAACCCATTACATCATTAAATTCATTAAAAATGCCATATAAATGAATCTCTAGTATCCTTACCACCATATTAGTCATCCCATGTTTTACTCAAGCCCCTAAGGTCCCAACCTTCAGTCAATTGGAGTTACTCTACAAGGTAAGAAAATTCTTAATTTCTTTTTTTTCAATTAAAGTTCGCTATTATGTGGTATAACATTCATGTTTTCATACCATGTTCATATTTACTTATTATTATTGATCTATTATTTATTATTATTCCTTTCTGTATGGTTGACCCTTGTTCCCTCTATTTTCAATATTTTCTAAAACCATGTGGCATAGCCGTTAGGCTGCCGAATTTTTGTAAGGTATTTCTCAATTATTCGTTCATTTTGAGTTCCTTTATTTTCTTATTCTTTCTTAATATATTCTTAACCAATAGGAATGAAATATATAGAAATCATTTATGTACTGTATGTTCTTATTTTCAAGGAAAACTCATCATCATTACTCTTCTCCTCTTCCACTTATTCAAGGAGTTAAAACATTATCCCTGACGCGTTGAATTACCGACATCATGGACAATGTGATATAAATTTCAATTAATTATTTAAATTATGGTCAGTAAACCAATTACAGGGTTGAAACATGTTATAATATATGTATTATGTCACATCCATGGTTCTAGAATTCTTTTTTCTCATGGTTTTAATTTATAAGACAAAATGAGGTTGTTATTATCAAAGAACCACTAAAATGATCTAAACAAAGACCATTAAGGTTTTAACTTAGGAATCATCCTAATATAAAACAACAAGATGATAAATGGTATAAATTCTGATACTGAAAATATTTAAATATATTTTCATTACAATTTTGGAGTTTCACTTCCAATCATCAAGAACATCTATCATGAACCAATCATGGAAATCATGTAAGGAACTCTACCAAAACAGTGCAAGGAAACAAATACTAACAATTAAAGGGTGAAATGAGGTCATTAAATGATCATATAATATGTTATAAACATGAAAATGTTTATATAAAATAATAATAAAACACTTTTAACCTTTATACAAGATGTTTAAATAATTTTAATTAAGAAAAGCATCAGGGAATTTTTAACCTGATTTCTATCCTTTAGGTTAACCTTATTCGTCATTATTTATGTGGTATTTAAATTGTTTTGTAATTAATTATGATTATACTATGGTTATTTGTCAATATTTATAGATTATATACATATTAAATCCACTCTATTAAGTCTCACTTAAATTATATGATATTTATAAGGGTCGTTTCTTTTAAAATCCTCTTAAATTTTTGTTTTACAAAATTCAAAAGGAATGTTTTTATACTAATATTCTTATTGTATGACTATGTTCTAGATATTTGGCATTGTTTAAGATGAAGTGTGGGCCGATATTTTCATCAAATTAATTGGGTATGTTTAATTTGGAGGTCGGCTGTAGAGACCTGAAGCTTGACGTACATTGACAATACATTACTTTTGTGGAATACTTAGTACATAACAAAAACACACACACAAGGACCGAAATAGTTTAGTGTCTTTGGAAACATGGAATATAATCTTCTAATCGTGGTGAAAGATCTTCAACATCTCCCATAAAGATCTTCTTTTTTTTAACCTAAATCCTTTCTCTATGTCCTGGGGAAAAGAAAACATAAAAGGGTGATCTCAAATGCTCAGTAAGGGAAAACAAAAGAAATATCAATCACGTCATATTCATAAGAACATATCTTTTGGAAATCTTAACCTGCAAAAGAGATCATAATTTAATAACATGGAATAAATTATAGTATTGAAATTTAATCCCAATAATCATAACATAAAACATGAAACTTTGTGGAATACACACATAATCATAGAGAATCATTTCTTATTAGTCAAGACTCATTGTGAGGATTATCTTAGTGGACAAAGTCACATTCTGAACCGAGTTCACTCCTCGTTTCAGTCCTGTTTCACTGAACCGGTATAACCTACCGTTCCAGCCATGTCTATCTCAAGAGATATAAAATCTTTACCCAATGCATTGGTGGGAGATATAGGTCCCACTCATCTCATAATGATACCATTCTTATGTGTGCCACAAAATCATAAACCATACATCATAGCATAACCCATGTAATAAAAATGGGATTCTTAAACATTGTGACATCATAAAACAATTTATATAAGATAAAGGAATTCATAAAAATAATTCCATCACAACATAATCAAATCAATGTAATAATAGGTATAAAAACAGAACCCTTTATTATCTTAGATGGAAAATAATTTTGACAAAACACTTGAACTCCATTCTTGAGGAAAATATCCTTTCTACTTCAAAAAAACTTTTCATTTATTAACATGTCATAAAATTATAACTAAAAGAAGTTGTTTAAATTAAACTTGAAAACGTATAATCTAATATTCTTGGAAATAATGTTTTAAAAATCCATTCATGTCGTATAAGTTAAAAGAAAACGTTCTTCTCGTACTTTTGTCGTAAAAGTCAAAAAGTACCTCGTACGAAAAATGACAAAAGATTTCTTTCATATCTATTACTAAAAACTCACCGAAGGGTTAAATTGGATATAAAATGTTGTAGAAAGATATAAATATTACATATTGGGGAAACATGGATGTGGATGATAAAATACACCCTAGTAAATACCAAAGTATAAACAATCTCGGATAAAAATGAGATTGTGATATTTCCCTTACCTTAGGTCCGATTTGGTTCGTAAGTGTCCGAACCTCCTGTATAATGATTTAAATAATGTTATTGACTTATTCCATAATCATACTTATTGTTATGATATCATATATGGTCATATTCTTAGCTTCTTATTAGTAATATTTCATTACTACTTGTTATTCGGGTGTTTATTACTTTTTGTTCTTATGCGTGTTTTGTCGAATAAATTATTATTATTCTCTTTAGGTTATAGATACCTCATTTCCAGAATGGTATTAGTGTAATATATATCATATTCATTCATTCAATTCATTTATATAATCATTATGAAATGAAGATCATGTAGAATGAGTCGCATCACATCGTGGAGACGGTATTCCGTACGTACGCACGAGTGATGATATCGTTCCTATGATCGTGGAATTGTATTGGAGTGTATGTATACTATTTCAGAATCAATATCACTTTATAATAGTCATATATAGTCATTATTTACACCATTATACCCATCCAAGTAAGGTGGTGGTGGAAAATAGATTACACCACGGCGTGGAGACGATATTCCGTACGTACGCATGCGCGGTGATTTCTTTTTCTGTAGGATGGATAGTTGGTGGAATAGGGTAGTTTCATACTTATAATAACATATCAGTATGTGAGTGATACTGATGTTATTACTTCATAATGAAACAACTAAAGAAGAATAAGTGGAATAAAAATAAAGATGAAAGAATCTGTAACGGACATTACCTCTTCTTTGAAGTGCTTCTTTGAGACCTCCTTTTAGGGCACTAAAATAGGTCTTTGAAGAAGACCAGAACCTCTAGGATGTTTCTAGGGAAGTGGAGAGGAGAAATTGGCAGGTTTTGGACGAGCTTGAAGGCTCAAAGAGGTGTGAGGAAGAGGGGGAGGAGGTGCCCTTTTATAAGGGAAGAGAGGGGCACCTTTGGAATAACTAAAACAATTATTTTATTATAAAGTCAAATTCGGTTTTAAATAGCTCCAAATTGATTTATTTAGAAGCTAAGGTGGGGAGGGGTCGAAATACTCTCATCCAATAGAATTTAGACATGTTTAGGTTCCTATTTTAACCTTATCATTTATATTTAACATTAAGTTAAATAATTTTACTTTTACCGTGTCTTCTTGTGTTCTTACACTATAAGGTTAATAAACATACTATAACAATTAAAACGTACCCCAAGTTGTTTATTATTAATATATATAAGCTTATCTAAGTCATTTGGCCGAACCTTATATTTTTAGGAATAACATAACAATTAATAATATAATATTTGTTTTAAAAACTATTTTATGTTAATTTTGACACTATTTAGTAATTGATTTTTGTGAAAATCATAACAGAATTATTAGTTCGAAGAACGTTAATTAAATCAATATGAACATGTCATATTAACCTATAAAATTAGTTTAATTCATAAAAAGTCTCAAATTACACTAATTTGTGTATTTATAATATCAATTATTCTAATTGTTCACTATTATGGTAGTTACTGCATCATCATTGTGTCATAAATAAATTAAACTATTTAATGTCTAAAAATAATAAATAAAATATAATTATGTAGGAAATCTTATTTTCTTTCTAATTAATATTTACAATCGTATTTATCTAATGTATAACCCTATATTAAAAATGTTTTAGTAAATAAACTTTGATTTTAACTCTTTTAACTCTTCTTTGAATTAAATAATAATAAAGGTCCTAATCTAATCCAAGTGGGCCTAAATGGTCATATTTTTTTCCTAAAGTTGTTTTTGGTCGAATTAAACATATCCAATAGAATTAGGACATGTGTTAGAGTAATAATAATATCATTTTTACCCTTAATTACCCTATTTACTTTTAACCATGGTAAAAAAAGTAAAAAGTTACTATTCACCAAAAATTATTTTCCTCTCATTGAACCACATTTTACTTACTGACATCAACCGTGTCTCTCAGATTTTTTAAATTCCACTCACAGAAGTGGTAAAATTAAGTTTTATGAAAATTTCATGTTTTTTAACAACCACTTAGTGGTTTCACTATTCATAAAAAATTGAAAGTTTCCATAAAAATACCAAAAATTAGGCCTAAGCTATATTTGATATTATGAACTAAAAAATGATGTCTATTTTACCAAATTCAAAACATATCAGTTGTAATAATTAATTTAAAAATTAATTCCCGTCATCAAAACAAATAGTGTGCTCTTAAGAGATAATAACTATCAAAAGATTGACACTTGTTTATGTCTAGTTTAAATGTGAAATTACATCCAATGACCAACATTGTATTAAATTGTAAAAATATATTCTAAATATACTTTAAAACCACTAAAATTAATAATTTATCACTATTAATTATTTCGATTGAAAAAGTTGTTTTTAATTAAAATATACCATGTTTTTACTATTCATCAAAATATGAAAGTTACCAAAATGATATGAAAATTTATCCAAAGTAAATTTTTATTTCATGATTCCAAAGAAGAGTTTTATTTCGTCAAATTGAACTTATAAACATGTCAAAAACAAAATTTAAAGTGGGTGCACCATCAAAAGGCGGCAAAACTGCATTTTTTTTAAAAATACTTATTTTACCCGAACAATTTATTTTGTTCTTATACCATGTTTTAGAAAATGTTAAAGACGAATAATAATGTTATAAGATTAAAAATTTAGTTAATACTATTCATAACGGCTAGTTCATAATAATATTATTATAATATATCATTTTTTAGTAAAACCCGGTATTGCGTACAACACACGCTATCGAGGAAGGACGCGATTGCGGGTAATGCAAGCCAAGTCAGGGTTGCGTGTTGTGCAAGAATCCTTCGTTGTTTCGTATAACATAATCCAACCATATTTCATTTATACATTGAATATATATATATATATACTCAATGTTGCGTAGAATAACTATTATCAAAATTGTGTGTAACACGATCCATGAATAGTGTTGCGTATACTGCAAGCTAATACGGTGTTGTGTATAGCGCAAGGTATTCTTGGTGTAGCATACAACACAAGAAATTAATGAAATTAAAAGAAAATTTTTCATAAAATCTCAGGGTGTTACATTCTACCCCCCTTAAAATGAATTTTACCCTAGATATTCGTCGGGGTTATAAATGGTTTACTATTCGAAAGTTTCTTTAATAGAAACCCACATCGTAAAAAGGAATAACAAAACCAATCTTTAAAAACAAACGTATGAAACGTAACGGTTACCCAAATAAACTAATCACTGGGTTTCCACATAGGTGAAAATATGGATATAGAAGAGAAATCTAACCATCATGTTCTGATGGAGAGTGGTAAAGAACACGGCTATGGAAAAGCCAGCAATCACAAAGCCATAAATTTGTGATGGTCTAAGGTACCATCTGATTCATCAGATATAAGAGCACTAGGACAACATTTTTGGTTTTCAAGATCATTTCCCTAAAGTTGATGAAATTGGAATTAGAAGAAATACTTTCGTGATTTTGGTATAGTCTCACCGTTTGTCATTGTTTGGACAATTTCCACTTTATCTCTTAAAGAAATGAATTTGAATTTGTCATTCGTGATGTGTTAGCAGATCATGTGATAGAATGATGGGTCATTCCATCTGTCTCAAACAAAAGGTTAGAAAAGTTATCAAAAAAAACATAAGTCCATCTATAGTGAGATTAATCATATATGGTTCCTAAAATGGACTTATAATTCATATATCATACTGATTAATATAATAAAACTTTTTTCTACTAAACTGGTACTTCCTGTAGGGCAGTGGTTGGCGATAAAGGCCAGTCGCACTTCGGTTGTGGGTTCGATTCCCACAGCCTTGTCCGACGCGATGGGCTATCGCCCGTCCTGCAGGTTGTCCTTTTTTTAAAGCTATATTACTATAACATCCCATCAACAATATCAAAAAAAGTTTTATCCTTAAACAAAACTAACTTATGTCCAACATAATCCATTCCAATCTTTAGGCTTATCTAAAATACTTCGGTCCAAGCTCATAGTATAAAGAAAATGATCACGTGAATGCCATCATTTATCCCCCATATATCATAAGATATATCTTGTTGGTCAAATTAAAAACATGTGAATACCTTAATCATGTATTATCTTGAAGAATGAATACCCATTGAAACTTAGTGAAAACATGAATGCAGTCAAAAGTTAACTCTTTCCACATACCAAAATCCAAAAATTCTATATACTCAAACCATGATATAACCTTATCCTTATATCAGTCATGAGCTCATGAATACTATCAAACATTTAATTTTATCCTTATCCCTTCATTTTGTGCATATCATCTACATTCCAAAAATATCTGAGTAACCATTCATGGATACTCCTACAATTAATCATACACTTTTAAAACTCAAGGAAAGACAACAGTGTAACAATCCTTAGATGTCTCTTTATTCCATAGTACCATGATATTACTTATACAACATTACACATGATAAACATGTAATCATTCCACTACATTCTTAAACCATTGACCGAGCTTCAACAATTATTTCATCTCACATATCATTTGTAGTCTCTTCATCATCATCAACATAAATACTACCCATATGACTATACTGATTCTCTTCATGAGAATTTCCCTTGGGGAATTGGTTTGCATAATGCCCATACATTCCACAATTAAAACATTTAACCATTGTTGATGTCATAGCAATACCATTATCCTCATCCCTGGTGTTAACTGAACCTTTTCCTTTGCACTTACTGGCTTTGTGTCCTTATTTTCCACACCAAAAGCTTCTTCCAGTTCCTTTGAAACATTCTCCTCGATGCCTCTTCCCACATGATTTACATAGGGGAAATTGAACTTTCTTTCCTCTATGATCATCATGAAACTCCATCTTTCTCTTATTAGCCGAGTTAGGAAACTTAACATATTTTAATTTATGGATCATATTATGAGATTTATGATTCGGCATAATAATGATGTTTGGACTTCCAAATCCCATTTCATTTGGTTGCTCATGAAGAATATCATTCCATTGTCCATCATATCCTCCATTATCATGAATAATCTTGTTTCCAGCCATTTTCTAAAACCCAAAAAGAATAGTGTGAGAGGAAAAAATCATAATAAAGGGGGAGTAACTTCAATATCTAAAATCATTGGTTTAATCTAATATCATTACCATAGTTCTAGGACTATATCCTATACGTATACTTATCCTTAGGGACATCCTTAGACATACCTTAGAAATATCTCTAGGGATCTTACTAACGTTTTCGCATCCTAGTTTCCAAAGGTTGACTAAAATTTTTCTCTGATACCAACAGTAGAGACTCGAAGCTTGACATACATTGACATTACATTACTTTTTCGGAATACTTAGTACATAACAAAAACACACACACAAGGACCGTAATAGTTTAGTGTCTTTGGAAACTCAGAATATAATCTTCTAATCGGGGTGAAAGATATTCAACATCTCCCATAAAGATCTTCTTTTTTTTAAACCTAAATCCTTTCTTTATGTCCTGGGGAAAAGAAAACATAAAAGGGTGAGCTCAAATGCTCAGTACGGGTAAAAAAAAGAAATATAAATCATGTCATATTCATAAGAACATATCTTTTGGAAATCTTAACCTGCAAAAGAGATCATAATTTCATAAAATGGGATAAATCATAGTAGTGAAATGTAATCCCAATAATCATCACTTAAAACATAAAATTGTTTGGCATACACAAATAATCATAGAGAATCATTTCTTATTAGTCAACACTCATTTCCAAGACTATCTTAGTGGAAAAAGTCCCTTTCTGAACTGAGTTCACTCCTCGTTTCAGTCCTGTTTCACTAAACCGGTATAACCTACCGTTCCAGCCATGTCTATCTCATGAGATCTAAAATCATTACCCAATGCATTGGAGGGAGATATAGGTCCCACCCATCTAATAATGATACCATTCTTATGTGTGCCACAAAATCATAAACCATACATCATAGCATAACCCATGTAATAAAAATGGGATTCTTATACATTGTGACATCATAAAACAATTCATATAAGATAAAGGAATTCATAAAAATAATTCCATCACAACATAATCAAATAAATGTAATAATAGGTATAAAAACAGAACCCTTTATTATCTTAGATGGAAAATAATTTTGATAAAACACTTAAACTCTATTCTTGAGGAAAATATCCTTTCCACTTCAAAAACACTTTTTATTTCTTAACATGTCATAAAATTATAACTAAAATAAGTTGATTAAAAATAAACTTGAAAACATATAAAGGAAGCTTCTTGGAAATAATTTTTTAAAAATCCATTCATGTCGTATAAGTTAAAATAAAACATTCTTCTCGTACTTTTGTCGGAAAAGTAAAAAAGTACCTTGTATGAAAAACGACAAAAGATTACTTTCATATCTTTTACTAAAAACTCACCGAAGGGTTAAATTGGATATAAACTATTGTAGAAGGATATAAATATTACATATTGGGGAAAAATTGATGTGGATGATAAAATACACCCCGGTAAATACCAAAGTATAAACAATCTCGAAAAAAATGAGATTGTGATATTTCCCTTACCTTAGGTCCGATTTTCTTCGTAAGTGTCCGAACATACTGTATAATGATTTAAATAATGTTATTGACTTATTCCAGAATCATACTTATTTTTATGATATCATATATGGTCATATTCTTAGCTTCTTATTAGTAATGTTTCATTACTACTTGTTATTCAGGTGTTTATTACTTTTTGTTCTTATGAATGTTTTGTCGAATAAATTCTTATTCTTTTCTTTAGGTTATTAATAACTCATTTCCAAAATGGTATTATTGTAATATATATCATATTAATTAATTCAATTCATTTATATAATCATTATGAAATGAAGATCATGTAGAACGAGTCACATCACATCGTGGAGACGGTATTCCGTACGTACGCACGAGTGATGATATCGTTCCTATGATCGTGGAATTGTATTGGAGTGTATGTATACTATTTAATAATAAATATCACTTTATAATAGTCATATATAGTCATTATTTACACCATTATACCCATCCAAGTAAGTTTGTGGTGGAAAATAGATTACACCACGGCGTGGAGACGGTATTCCGCACGTACGCACGCGCGGTGATTTCTTTTTCCATAGGATGGATAGATGGTGAAATAGGGTTGTTTCATACTTATAATAAAATATCAGTATGTGAGTGATACTGATGTTATTACTTCATAATGAAACAACTAAAGAAGAAGAAGTGGAAGAAGAAATAAAGATGAATGAATCGGTAACGGACATTACCTCTTCTTTGAAGTGCTTCTTTGAGACCTCCTTTTAGGGCACTAAAATAGGTCTTTGAAGAAGACCAGAACCTCTAGGATGTTTCTAGGGAAGTTGCGAGAAGGCATTGGCAGGTTTTGGCCGAGCTTGAAGGCTCAAAGTGGTGTGAGGAAGAGGGGGAGGAGGTTCCCTTTTATAAGGGAGGAGAGGGGCACCTTTGGAATAACTAAAACTATTATTTTATTATAAAGTCAAATTCGGTTTTAAATAGCTCCAAATTGATTTATTTCGCAGCTAAGGTGGGGATGGGTCGAAATAATCTCATCCAATAGAATTTAGACAAGTTTAGGTTCCTATTTTAACCTTATCATTTAGATTTAACATTATGTTAAATAATTTTACTTTTACCGTGTCATCTTGTGTTCTTACACTATAAGGTTAAAAAACATTCTATAACAATCCAAACGAAACCCAAGTTGTTTATTATTAATATATTTAACCTTATCTAAGTCATTTTTCCGAACCATAGATTTTTAGGAATAAAACAATAATTAATAATATAATATTTGTTTTAAAAACTATTTTATGTCAATTTTGACACTATTTAGCAATTGATTTTTGTGAAACTCATAAAAGAATTATTAGTTCAAAAAAAGTTAATTAAATCAATTTTAACATGTCATATCAACCTATAATATTAGTGTAATTCATAAAAAGTCTCAAATTACACTTATTTGGGTATTTATAATATCAATTATTCTAATTGTTCACTATTATGGTAATTACTGCATCATCATTGTGTCATAAATAAATTAAATTATTTAATGTATAAAAATTATAAATAAACTATCATTATGTATGAAATATTATTTTATTTATAATGAATATTTACAATAGTATTTATCTTATGTATAACCCTATATTAAAAATGTTTTAGTAAATAAACTTTGATTTTATCATTTTTAACTCTTCTTTGAATTAAATAATAATAAATGTCCTAATCTAATCCAAGTGGGCCTAAATGGTCATATTTTATTCCTAAGATTGTTTTTGGTCTAATTACACTTATCCAAAAGAATTAAGACATGTGTTAGGGTAATAATAATATCATTTTTACCCTTAATTACCCTATTTACTTTTAACCATGGTAAAAAAAGTAAAAAGTTACTATTCACTAAAAATTATTTGCATCTCATTGAACCACATTTTACTTACTGACATCAACCATGTCTCTCAGATTTTTGAAATTTCACTCGCAGAAGTGGTAAAATTAAGTTTTATGAAAATTTTATTTTTTTAACTACCACTTAGTGGTTTCACTATTCATCAAAAAATGAAAGTTTCCGGAAAAATACCAAAAATAGGCCTAAGATATATTTGATACTATGAAATAAAAAATGATATCTATTTTACCAAATTCAAAACATATCAGTTGTAATAATTAATTTAAAAATTAATTCCCGTCGTCAAAACAAATAGCGTGTTCTTAAGAGATAATAACTATCAAAAGATTGACACTTGTTTATGTCTGGTTTAAATATGAAATTACATCCAATGACCAACATTGTATTAAATTGTAAAAATATATTCTAAATATACTTTAAAACCACTCAAATTACTAAATTATCACTATTAATTATTTCGATTGAAAAAGTTGTTTTTAATTAAAATATAGGGTGTTTTTACTATTCATCAAAATATGAAAGTTACCAGAATGATATGAAAATTTATCCAAAGTAAATTTTTATTTCATGATTCCAAAGACGAATTTTATTTTGTCAAATTGAAATTATAAACATGTCAAAAACTAGATTTAATGTGGGTGCGCCATCAAAGGCGACAAAACTGCATTTTTTGAAAAATACATATTTTACCCGAAAAATTTATTTTGTTCTTATACCATGTTTTAGAAAATGTGAAAGACGAATAATAATGTTATAAGATTCGAAATTTATTTAATAAAATTAATAACGGCTAGTTCATAATAATATTATAATAACATATCATTGTTTAGTAAAACCCGGTATTGCGTACAACACATGCTATCGAGGAAGGTCACGATTGCGTGTAATGCAAGCCAAGTCAGGGTTGTGTGTTGTGCAAGAATCCTTCGTTGTTTCGTATAACATAATCCAACCATATTTCATTTATACATTGAATATATATATATATATACTCAATGTTGCGTAGAATAACTATTATCAATATTGTGTGTAACACGATCCAAGAATAGTGTTGCGTATACTGCAAGCTAATACGGTGTTATGTATAGCGCAAGGTAATCTTGGTGTAGCATACAACACAATACATTAATGAAATTAAAAGAATATTTTTCATAAAATCTCGGGGTGTTACATCGGCCATATGGTTACTCCATGTATAACTACGATGGATACACAAATGGAAAGGTATCCATGAGGGTTTCAGATTATAAGGTAGTCGATAGGGTTACAAGATTATGTATGTAATTCCCCAAGATACCATTATGGTTCTACTTATGTTCTTAGGTATTGGGTAAATCTCATGTTTCATAGTGTAAGTATATATATATAGGTGATAAGTATGTCTTATGAAAATGATTTCATATGTTACAAGTATTCATGGACTAATATGTTCTATCCTTCTTTTTATATCCGTTAATTATTTTTAGTACTCATTCCAAGTTTTAAATGATTTTTTACAGGTTAATGGATCTGTAAGAAAAATAAAAAATCCACTTTAAATGTTTAATAATTGTCAAGGATTCATTTTTTAAGTTTTAATGTTTTTAATTTTTTAAAAATGGAAAGTGTTTTTATGGTATCTACTCTGTAACAATGTGAAATGCTATGAATGTATTATGTCCCAATTCTCTAAAACTCTAATCATGAAAAGATCCTCAATGTAAAAGGATGTTTTTTATTGAATAAATTCAAGATTATGTATGTAATAAGGTCGTTTCCAAATAAACCTCCTCTCCCACATCCAATAAGCCTTGGTCTCACAAAAAGACCAAAACCTCCTCCTTAAGGAGGCTATCAAGGATATTTATTTCAAGAAGTAAATTCCCCTTTTCAATTCATTTTTTTTCCTTTCATATTCATTTGTTTTATTTTTCAATTATAATCTCTCGTTATCCATATGTTGTGATGACTCCAGTAACTTAAATTTACTATAATTTTATCATGATAGTGAAATAATTTATCATCATCACTTGCTTTAACCTTCTTTATACTTGTAGAAAGAACTCCATCCAAGATGTGTCAATTTACCACATTCAAGGACGATAGGATTTTGATTTCAATTATCATTCTCAATTATAGTAATGAAACCATTATAGTTATAGTTTAACTATATTATTATATAGTTAATATACCCTTTGTAAGGTTTTGTAATCCCTTTGTATAAATGGTATTATGTTATAAAGGAAAATGAGTTCATTGTAATCAAAACCCACAAATTAACCAAAAATGTTATCATTAAAGTTATATCTAATAATTTATCCCCATTTAATGTAACCAAGTTATATAAATGACCAATAAAACATATGTATGATCATATATAACATGAAAATTCAATTCTGTAGATTTACATCCATTCCACATGAACTCCATTAATTAAGATCAAGTGAACTGTTTATGAAAATAAAGAAAACAAACATTGTGGAATGATGAAATTAAATATAATAACTTATCAATAAGGAAATAAATCTACTAAATAGAACTATGATAAATTAAATAAATTTCTAATAATATATGAAATAATTTTTTAATAAGTATAATTTCATATTCCACGAGCTTATGTTCAAGAGCTGAACATGTTCAGATTTATGGTAAGGGTTTTTCGACCAAAACATCCATTTTCATTCGGGTTACTTTTATTGTATATTACCTCAATAATACTCTATCGTAATATTATTTACTCCAAAAATATTATTTTTTGGGTTATATATATGTTTACCAACTATAATCTTTCCTTATTTTATGGATGTTTACACATTTTAAAATGATCTTTTAAAATTGTTTCCGAAATACAAGCCTGAACCAAGGGAATTTCCCTAATCCTTACCTATTTTCAAGGGCACTATATAATCCTTTTTTGGAAACCATTATCATTATAAAATCACTAATTTTATTATTAAAATACTATCTTACTTTAATTTTAGTTTTATAAAAATATTTTTCCAAAAGAACTATTCTTTTCCAAGTAAAAGTGTATTTATCCCAAGAATTACTCGAAGATTTTATAATAGTATCTTCATCTACTTCAACACTCTTGTTGATTATTATGTATTATTGGGATTATTATTACATTTTATCATATACCATATTTAATTTAATGTTTTATGATTAATTTGGATGTGGATGTGTTATCTTGAATCCATTCCCCAAATTAATCTGAATAGTTAGTGTTTATACTTAATGTTCGGGGAGAGTTATTTGAATTTCCAATATTAATTTTAATATGAATGTATAAGTTGTTTATTTTTATCCATGTTCAAATGTGGAATGCATTGGACATTTTAAGTGACTGGTGGGGCCTGCTATAGCCCCTTGGTCCATCGATAGGTCTCATGAGACAAACTACAGTCATAGAACAAGTCCTTGACAAAATGATAACTTATGATCTTGGTACGAGGCCTTGACAGTATGATTATGTTTTCCCAAATTATACATTCCATCATTATGAAAATAGTATTGATGGTTCATGTGTTTATTCGGCTAGAAGAATAACCATGATTATGTTAGGTTATGGAAATGTTTACTCTGCTCATTTTGACAATATTATGTTAAAGTTTATTTTTAGAGGCATGTGTTTTCAATTATTCAACATTTATAATGTTTATATTACCTTCCACAGTATTTCTAACCCTTACTAAATTTTTGAGATCACCCCTTTTTTATGTTTCATTTTTTCAGAACATGAAGAAGTTTATTATGAATGATATGCAGAAATGACTTAGTATTTAGGGATGTTGTCTAGAAAGTTTCTTGGTTGTATTTACTTTCAAGTTATAATGTTTAAATTATGAATGAATCTTGTTTCCAATAATACTAAACTACTATGTCCTTTGAAAATTTTATTCCTTGTTTTTATTCCAATGTAATCAAATAAGGCACTAGCTCTGGGAAACTGGGTTCGTGTCCATAAAGTTGGTATTAGGTGAAGTTTAGTAGAAAACATGGAAACTAGATTTCGAAAATATAGATTAGGGAAGAGTCCCTAAGATAGTCTTTGAGTATTTATATATAAGAACATCCTGGTATTTTGGTAAGGAATTGATTATGTGGATCTTCCAAGTAATACATCCCTGTCAAGATATGATCTGGTAGAGGTGGCTCTGGCATAGATGTACCAAGGAGTGAAAGCCCTAACATGAAGTTTTGGGCTTTTCCTGGGGTATCCTAGAACACGAAAATGGGCCTTACTGCACTCTTGGTTATGACACTACTGATGGGTATTCTTAAGATAACTCACATTTTGTTTACAAGAAATTATGAACGATTTAAATTTATTTTCTCCCTCAAGGATATCATGTTTATGATTAAGGAATTAGATATGCGTAGAAATTCAACTTCTAGAAAGTATTTTTCTACATTGAGATTATACATTATGTTTCATACCCTAATCTAGTATATTCCAATATTTATAAATGGTACCTAGTGGCGTGAATGGAAACTGCACGAATGTGCATGTCCACTGTAGGGATTTCCCATCGATGCAAGATAATAATGTTGGCTCCAGTGCTGTGATTGGTGTTGAGGAACTTTTAACTATACTGGGACAACTTACTCAGGATAAGAATAATTACCATACACGTATGAAGCATCCAGATCCACTATGTGGAGGAGCTATGTTAGATAATTTGATGCAACCAAAGCCTCCATTATTTAATGGGACTACAAACCCATTTGCAATAGAGTAGTGGATATGTTTCCTAGAGAAGATATTTCTCACCTTCGTATGTAATGATAGGGAGAAGGTTGTCATGGTAGTTTATCATCTAATGGGAGATGTAGATCAGTGGTGGTCATTAATCCAAAACAAAAATGTGGATGAAGAAATAAAAGAGATGTAATGGAGGGATTTTAAGGAAATATTCTTAGAAAAATATTTCCCTCCTGAACATCGAGCAGATATGGAGAGACAATTCTTGAATCGAAGGTAGAAGGAGGATGAAAATGTTTCAATGTATGATTCCAACTTTACAATGTTGGAAAGGCATGTTGCGGACTACATATGTAATCCAAGGTAAAAAAATTGATCGATTCTTTCATGGTTTAAAACTATTCCTCCAAAGGGATCTAGTCTCTCAGAATTTTTCATCATATGAAGACATTGTTTCATGTGATATCAAGACAGAAAAGGAATTCTCAAAGTTTTATGACATTAAGGGAAATCTAGAGAAGAAGTGGGCTACAGAAAACTCTAGAAATGGAAATAAAGAAATGGGTAAGAATGAAATAGATAAATTTCTATCATGAAATAATTGTGGGAATAAACACTCAGGAACTTCCCTAAAGGGAATGTGATTCTGTTACAAGTGCAGTGAAAAAGGCCACCAATCTCGATATTTTATGGGGAATAAAAAAGCTACCAATGTTTTGTGCTATAATTACCGGGAGATGAGACATTATGCACATGAATATCCTACGCATTAGGGAAATGTTCTCCAAATAAGGCCAATGGATAAATGCCAAGATTATGTGGTCAAAACTGCATAGTTTGAAGTTCATAACGAAGTGGTGGAAGGTACATTGATTATTTCATCCAAATTATCCAATACATTATCAGATATTGGATCATCGCATTCATTTATATCTTCCCAATCTTCCAAGAAAATTAGATATGTCCAATTTGAGTTAATAAAGGAGTTATCAGTCAAAACCCCTGGTGGATGTATCATTGCATGAAAGGCATGTCGATTAGTCCAACACATGACACATAAACAAGCATTAGTTTCTAACCGTATCAGTATAACAATGGTTGAATATGATATAATTTTTGGTATTAATTGGATATAAAATTATGATGCGAAGATCTATTGAAAGAAGAAGGAAGATTCAATTTTTTAGAATGGTAAAGAATACAATATTTTTAGAGAAGAAACCCCACCATTTGATTCTCATCTATATCCACCCCCAGTAGATCTACTGAATTAAATTATCAGGGAGGAAGGGAATGAAATAAATATGGGTGAGGATATGAATGTATAGATATAGGATGTACCTACTGTGAAAGAATATGTTGACATCTTTCTAGAGGATTTACCTGGACATCCTCTAGAGTGGGAAAATGAGTTTTCCATTTACTTAATTCTTTGTTCAAGGCCCATATCAAATACCCCTATAGAATGGACACTGTGGAGTTAGTGGAACTAAAGAAACAACTAAAGGAATTGAGTGATAAAGGATTTATTCGACCTTGTGTTTCTCCATGGGGATCCCCTATCCTCTTTGTCAAGAATAAATATGGATCCATGAGGTTGTGCATTAATTATATGGAAATCAATGCTATTACAATAATGAATAAGTATCCTCTTCCATGAATTGATGATTTATTTGATCAACTTCAAGGAGCCCAATATTTTTAAGAGATTGATCTTTGATCTGGATATCACTTGTTACTTGTGAGGAAGGAAGAAATTCAAAAAACAACATTCCAAACCACGTATAGGAATTACAAGTTTACATCAATACCTTTTGGACTAACAAATGGACCATATTTTTTAATAGACCTGATGAATAGATTTTTCAAGGAATATCTTTATGGATTTTTAGTGGTTTTTATTGACGATATCTTGGTATACTCTAAAATCCATAAAGACTATGTAAATAACTTGTGCGATACTTTGAAGACACATAGAAGAAATAAATTATATGGGAAGTTTAGAAAGTTTGATTTTTGGCTCCAATCAGTTTCATTTCTGGGAAACATTGTCTCTAAGGATGGAATATCAGTATATCCTATGAAGAAAAAGGCTATGCATGAATGGCATACTCCAACGAACTTAACTAAGGTAGGTAGTTGTAACACTTGATACTTTTATGAGAAATATTTTGTTTTTATATAAATCATCAAAGGAATCTTTCACTACACACAATAATATCTTGGCTTTCTTTATACACAATCACGACCTTCCTCTATAGCTTGTGTCGTACGCAATACCGAGTTTCACTAAACAATGATATCCTATTAAAATATTATTAAAACTAGCCGTTATGAATAGTAATACACACTTTCTGAAATTTTTTAAATTTTATTTTTTCAAAATGGACTTTATTTTTGGATTCAGAATATCAAAATTAGCCTAGGGTGAAATTTTGGTATTTTTCTGAAAACATTCAATTTTTGATGAATAGTAAAAACACTGGGTTACTATTTAAAAACCGGCTTTTTATTAAAATAATTATGTATTTTATTTAAATTTATTTTAGGTCAAAATTGATACATAATACCTATATAAGTTCAATGTGATTCATTGGAGTCATTTTATAATAATTTTAGATATATAAAAAATTTATTGAACTTTTCACTGTCTTTTACCCACCTCCTAGGAAAATTTCCAAATTCACATAAAACTAAATTTTACCACTTATGTGAGTGGAATTTCAAAAATCCAAGAGACACGGTTAATATCAAGGACTAAAATGTGGTTCACTGAGATGAAAATAATTTTTTGTGAATAGTAACTTTTTACTTTTTTCACCACGGTTAAAAGTAAATAGGGTAATTAAGGGTAAAAATGATATTATTATTACCCTAAAACATGTCATAATTCTATTGGATAAGTGTAACTCGACCAAAAACAACCTTAGGAATAAACTATGACCATTTAGGCCCACTTGGATTAGATTAGGACATTTATTATTAATTTATTTAACAAAGGGTTAAAATAGTTAAAATCAATATTTAATAACTAAATAATTTTTAATATGGGGTTATACAGAAGATAAATTCGACTATAAATCTTCATTATAAATCTAAAAAGATTTACTAAATAATGGTATTTTATTTGTAATTTTTAGACTTTATATAACTTAATTTATTTATGACACAATGATGATACATTAATTGTATTATTAATGAAATATTGACATAATTGATGTTATAAATACCCAAATAAATGTAATTTGAGAATTTTTATGAATTCCAATAATTTTATATGTTAATATTAGATGTTATTATTGATTTAATGAATTGTTTTTGAACTAATATTTCTGTTATGATTTTCACAAAAATCAATTACCAAATACTGTCAAAATTGACATAAAATAGTTTTTAAAACAAATATTATATTATTAAATGTTATTTTATTCTTAAAAAATATAAGGTTCCTAAACATGACTTAGATAAGGTTATATATATTAATAATAAACAACGTGCTGTTTGTTTGGCTTGTTATAGTATGTTTATTAACCTTATACTCTAAGAAAACAAGAAGACATGGTAAAAGTTAAATTATCTAACATAAAGCTAAATATACATGATAAGGTTAAAATAGCAATCTAAACTTATCTGAATTCTATTGGATGAGATTATTTCAACCCATACCCACCGTATCGTCGAAATAAATCAATTTGGAGCTATTAAAAACTGAATATGACCTTATAATAAAATAATTGTTTTTGTTTTTCCAAAGGTGCACCTCTCCTCCCTTATAAAAGAGAACCTCCTACCTCTCTTCCTCACACCACTTTGAGCACTATATATTAGCAAACCCCTTCCAAATTATCTTTTCCATTTCCCTATAAACATCCAAGAGGTCTTTTTCTTCTTCAATGACCAATTTTAGCACCCTAAAAGGAGGTTTCAAAGAGGCACTTCAAAGAAGAGGTAATGTCCGTTACCGATTCTTTCAACATTATTTCTTCTTCCACTTCTTCTTCTTTAGTTGTTTCATTATGAAGTAATAATATAAGTATCACTCATATAATTATATGTTATTATAAGTATGAAAAAACCTTATTTCCCCTTCTATCCATCCTACGGAAAATTAAATCACCGCACGTGTGTATGTACGGAATACCGTCTCCACGTCGTAGTGTAATCTATTTTCCACCACCACCTTAATTGGATGGATATAATGGAGTAAAGAATAAATATATATTATTATTTTTAAGTTATATTTATTCTAAAATTGTATACATACACTCTAATACAATTCCGTGATCATGGGAACGATATCATCGCTCGCGCGTACTTATGGAATACCGTCTTCACGATGTGATGTGACTCGTTCTACATGAACTTCATTGCATAATGATTATATAAATGAATTGAATGAATGAATATGTAATATATTACACTAATACCATTCTGTAAATGATGTATCTATAACCTAAAAATAAGAATAATAATTTATTCGACAAAACCCGCATAAGAACAAAAAGTAATAAACACCCGAATAACAAGTAAAAATGAAATATTACTCATAAGAAGATAAGAATATGACCATGTATGATATCAGAAAAATAAGTATCATTCTGGAATAAGTCAATGACATTATTTAAATCATTATACATGAGGTTCGGATACTTACGAAGCAAATCGGACCTAAGGTAATGGAAAATATCGCAATCTCAATTTTTATCCGAGATTGTTTATATTTCAGAATTTACTGGGGAATAATTATCATCAACATCCATGTTTCTTCAATATGTAATATTATTTCTATCCTCATACAATTGTTTAAATCTAATTTTACCCTTCGGTCAGTTTTTAGTAAAATATATGAAAGGAATCTTTTGTCGTTTTTTGTACGAGGTACTTTTTGACTTTTCCAGCCAAAGTACGAGAAGAATGTTTTTAACTTATACGGCATGAATGGATTTTTAGAATATTGTTTCCATGAAGCTTCCTTTACATGTTTTAAAGTTAATTTTTAATCAACTTCTTTTAGTTCGATATTATATGACATGTTAATAAAGGAAAATGTTTTTGAAGTAGAAAGGATATTTTCCTCAACAATGGAGTTCATGTGTTTTATCAAGATTATATTCCATCAAATATAATATAGGGTTCTGTTTCTATCCCTATTTTTAAACTGCTTTGATTATGTTATGATGGAATTATTTTTATGATTTCCTTTTATCTTATATGGATTATGTTATGATGGAATGATGATTAAGAATCCCATTTTTATTACATGGGTTATGCTATGATGTATGATTTATGATTTGTGGCACACATAAGAATGGTATAATTATGAGATGGGTGGGACTTATATCTCCCTCCAATGCATTGGGTAATGATTTATATCTCATGATATAGACATGGATGGAATGGTAGGTCAATCCAGTTCAGTGAAACAGTACTTAAATGAGGAGTGAACTCGTTTCATAAATGGAATTTTTTAGTTAAGATAGTCTTGGCAATGAGTTTTGACTACTAAGAAACGATTCTCTATTATTATGTGTGTATGACACAAATTTTCATGTTTTATGTTATGGTTATTGGGATTACATTTCACTACTATGATTTATCCCATGTTATGAAATTATGATATCTTTTGCGGGTTAATATTTCCAAAATGATATGTTCTTATGAATATGATGTGATTGATATTTGTTTTGTTTACCCTTACTGAGCATTTGAGCTTACCCATTGGTATGTTTTCTTTCCCCAGGTCAGGAATAAGGTTATTAAGTGGGATACTCCAAAAAGGGACTCTAGATATGATAAAATAAATGGGTGACAACGTAGATGATTTATGAACCGCTTGTTTATGTTTCCCAGTTTCTAAAGACACTATACCTATACGGTCCTTTCATGGTTTGGTTATATGTTGTAATAAGTGTACTTAAATTTTGAAGTATTAACAATGTATGTAAAGTATGGGTCATTATAGTTGGTATCAGAAGAAAGGTATAGTCAACCTTTGGAAACTAGGATGTGAAAGCCTTAGTAAAAACCTAAGGATATGTCTAAGCATAGAACACAATCATAGTGATTTAGAAATGGCCATTAACAACCTATGATAAGACCTTAAGTGTGATATTTTATTCTTGATTATGTGTCTTTCCTATTATAATTAGTGTTTCTCACACTATTCTTCTTGGTTTTAGTCAATGGATGGAACCCGAAGGAACCGTGTTAATGCAGAATGCGATGGGAAATGAAATGATTGTCCCCCTGAGCAACCAAAGGTTATGGGAGCTGGAATGAAAAATCCTGTAGCCATGCTCACACAACTTTCTCAAGATATGAATCATGCAGGACTTCCAAACGAGAAAAGGAAGGAGCAACATTCTGTTGAATCCTTCATGCGACAGCGTCCACCCTCATTCAGCGGGTCTACTGATCCATTAGTGGATGAACAATGGATCAGTACTACTAAAAAGGTATTTTCAGTTCTTCAATGTTATGAACATGATAAAGTCATCTTAGTAGTTTATCGTTTGAAAGGTGAAGCTGATCAATGGTGGAATCTAATCAAGAATAAGAGGCAGAGGGATGAAATTGAGTCCATGGAATGGGATGAGTTCAAGAACATATTTTTCAATAAGTACTTCCCTTGTATTCTCCAAAAAAAGATGGAGAAGGAGTTTCTTGAACTAAATCAAAAGGATGATGAATCTGTTGGTACCTACGAAGCATATTTTACAAGACTTGCAGGGTATGCTTCTGGGATTATTATCCAACTTGAGAGTAAGATCGATTGATATTTTAGTGGCTTAAAACCAAGTCTTCGAAGGGAGTTATCCATAGTGGACTTCAATAGTTATGAGGAAATCGTTCGATGTGCTCTCAAGGTTGAGATAGAGATTGGAGTAACCCATTAGTCATATGGGTTTGATAAGAAGAGGAAAATGGAATTCAAAGGAAAATTTAAAGAGCACACTGAAAAGAAGATGAGTTTTCCCTTATTCTCAAAGTGTGGAAAGAAACATGGAGGGAGTTGTCTTAAGGGGACAAGTAAATGTTTCAAATGTGGAAAGGAAGGTCATCGGGAATTTGAATGCCGTAATGATGGGAAGAAGATGTCTGATGATGCGAACAAAGAAAAGGATTCACAGAGTGAACCTCCTACACTTCAATGTTACAAGTGCAAGGAAATGGGTCATTATGCTAATCAATGCCCTAATCCAAGGGTTGTTGATGATGATCGACATCAAAAAACTCTTAAGGCTAAATACAAAGGAAGGTCACATGCAATTTCTATCAGCGTTGTGGAGTACAATAACGAAGTGGTGAATGGTACACTTACCATCCACTCTAAATTAGAAAATGTTTTATATGATTCTAGATCCACCCACTCTTTTATTTCTGAAGAATTTTCTAAGGGTATCATCGTATTACCTCAACAATTAGATGTTTAGTTTCCTTTGACAACCCCTAATGGCACAACAGTCGCATCAAAAGTTTATAATTCTTCTCTGATTGAAGTTTGTGGGAAAGTGCTTCTTGAAAATATTGTGATCCTTCCAATAGTGGAATTTAATGTGATTCATGGCATGGATTGGCTTTCTTTATATGGAGCTCATATCAATTACCAAATAAGGGAAGTCACATTTCATATTCCAAATCAATCTATGATCGTCTATTGATGCTAGGATGAACATAACCTTCCAGAGGAAATTTCTTCCATCTTATGGGTCTTGATTCCACTAAATGAAGGTTATTTATCTCAAATGGTTGGTGAGAAACTCATGATTAAGAATATTCCCATTGTACGGGAGTTTGATGATTTCTTTCCAGAGGAATTACTGGGTCTTCCACCAAATCGTGAAGTTGAGTTTTCAATAGAACTCGTACCAGGTTCTTTACCTATTTCAAAGACACCTTATAGAATGGCCCCAATTTAGTTGCAGGAATTGAAGAAGCAACTCTAAGAGAATCTTGATAAGGGATTCAAACGCCCTAGTGAATCACCTTGGGGAGCACCTTTCTGTTTGTTAAGAAGAAAGATGTATCAATGAGACTCTGCATTGATTATCGAGAACTTAACAAGATCACTATCAAGAACAAATATCCTCTCCCACGCATTGATGACTTATTTGACCAACTACGCGGAGCTTAATACATTTCAAAGATTGATCTTCGTTCAGGGTATCATGAATTAAGGGTCAAAAGGGAGGATATAGGAAAGATGGCTTTCCGTACAAGGTATGGACAGTATGAATTTATAGTGATACTATTTGGTCTTACTAATGCCACTGCTATCTTCATGGATCTAATGAATAGAGTCTTTAGAGACTATCTTGACATTTTTTTGGTAGTCTTTATAGATGATATTCTTGTATATTCAAAGAGCAAGGAAGAACATGAAGATCACATGAGAATTATATTGAAGACCCTGAGAAAGGAGAAAATTTATTCCAAATTTAACAAGTGTGAATTTTTGGTTCAAAAAGTTGCATTTTTGTGTCACATAATCTCAAAATATGGGATATCTATGGATCCAACAAAAATAGAGGTTATCGAAAGATGTTTGAGACTAATGACAGTAACTGAGATTCGATGTTTTCTTGGTTTGGCTGGATATTATCGATGTTTTGTGACAGATTTTTCATGATTATCTAATCCACTCACCAAGTTGACTCAGAAAAGAGTTAAGTTTGTTTGGACTGAAGAATGTGAAGGGAATTTCAAGGAGTTGAAAATAAGGTTATCCAGTGCACCTGGACTCACACATCCTTGTAGTGGAGAAAGGTTTGTGATCCACAGTGATGCATCCAAGAAGGGGATGGGGTGTGTTCTTATGAAAAATGATATGGTGATAGCTTATGCCTCACGACAGTTGAAAATCCATGAGAAAAATTACCAAAATGATGATTTGGAGTTAGCTGTGGTAATCTTTCCATTAAATATTTGGAGGAATTATATTTATGGAGAAAGGTGTGATATTTATACTAATCATAAAAGATTAAAGTATATTTTCACACAAAATCAGCTGAATATGCGCCAAAGAAGATGGTTGGAGATGATTGAGGATTACGAATTCTCAATTCATTACCACCCTAGAAAAGAAAACAAGGTGGCAGATACATTATGTCGACAAGACCATGCTAGCTTATCCATGATGAGGATCACAAAAGATCCAATATTTATGGATTTACAAGGGATGGATCTTGGAATTATAATGGAAGGGAAAAATAGTATCTTTCTCTAATGAATGTTCAACCATCTATACATGTGAAGACAAAAGAGGCACAGAAAAAAAGATGTAGAGTTACAAAAGAAGGAGAGAAATGTTCCTGAATTCAACTTTGATTGTGATGGGATAATAAAGTTAAGGAATCGGGTTTGTGTTCCTCCCATCCCAGAATTAAAGAAGGAGCTGCTGGATGAGGCTCATAGTTCTTCATTCTCTATTCATCCTAGAATCATGATGATTTATAGGGACGTGAAAGAGTACTTCTGGTGGGACGACATGAAAAGAGGTGTTGCTGAATATGTCTCTCGATGCTTGGTTTTTCAGCAAGTTAAAGCTGAGAGACAAAAGTATAAGGGGATTTTACAACCATTACCCATAGAAGAATGGAAATGGGAAAACATCACTATGGACTTTGTCACTGGACATCCTAAAACATCCAAAGGCAATAATGCTATCTGGGTCATAGTTGATCATCTTACAAAGTCGGCACACTTCATTGCTATTAAAGAGGATTTCTCTCTGGATCATCTTGACAGGATATATGTGAATGAAGTGGTAAGATTGCATGGAGTACCAATTTCTATTATATCTGATCAGGATCCGAGGTTTACCTCGATGTTCTGGTGAAGTCTTCAGCATACTCTGGATACAGAGTTGAGTTTCAGCACTGCTTATCATTCTCAGACAGACAGTCAGTTTGAGAGAACAATTCAAACACTAGAAGATATGTTGCGATCTTACTCTATGGATTTCAAAGGTGGTTGGGATCAACACCTACCTTTGGTGGAATTTTCTTATAATAATAGCTTTCACTCCAGTATTCAGATGGGTCCTTATGAAGCTCTATATGGAAAGAAATGTAGGACTCCAACTTACTTGGATGAAGTTGGGGAAAGAAAGCTATTAGGACCCGATCATGTTGATGAGATGGCAGAAAGGGTCAGATCTATTCAACAACACATTAGAGCTTCTCAGAGTCGACAAAAAATTTATGCTGACAACCGAAGAAAAGACCTAGAGTTTGAAGTGGGTGATAAAGTGTTCTTATGAATATCTCCTTGTAAGAGAGTAATGAGATTTGGAACGAAGGGAAAGCTAAGCCCTAGATATATCAGTCCTTTTAAAATACTGGATCGTGTTGGGAAGGTAGCTTACCGATTGGCGCTTCCACCAAATCTCTCTCAAGTTCACGATGTGTTCCATGTATCTCTCCTGAGAATGTACATACCTGATCCTTCACATGTACTCCGCTCAGAAGTTTTACCGCTGGAGTAAGATCTTTCTTATGAAGAACAACCGATAGAGATTCTCGATCGTAGTGAAAAAGTCCTACAGAACAAGACCACATTCTTGGTGAATGTTTTATGGAGGAACCACCAATTAGAATAAGCTACATGGGAGCTTGAAGATTTGATAAGAGAGAGGTATCCTAATCTGTTTTTTACAAAGTGATGAATTTCAAGGGAGAAATTCATTTTAAGGGGGGTAGAATGAAACATCCGAGACTTTTATGAGAAATATTTTTTTCTTAAATAAATCATCAAAGGAATCTTTCACTACAAACAACACTATATTGGCTTTCTTTAGATACAATCACAACCTTCCTTGATAGCTTGCGTCATACGCAATACCGAGTTTCATTAAAAAACGATATGCTATTAAAATATTATTAAAACTAGCTGTTATGAATAGTAATACCCACTTTTTGAAATTTTGTAAATTTTATTTTCCAAAATGGACTTCATTTTTGGATTCGGAATATCGAAATTAGCCTAGGGTGAAATTTTGGTATTTTTCTGAAAACTTTCAATTTTTGATGAATAGTGAAAACACTTGGTTACTATTTAAAAACCGACTTTTTATTTAAATAATTAATTATTCTATTTAAATTTATTTTAGGTCAAAATTGATACATAATACCTATATAAGTTCAACGTAATTCATTGGAGTCATTGTATAATAAATTTAGATATATAAAAATTTTATTGAACTTTTCACCGTCTTTTACCCACCTCCTAGGAGAATTTCCAAATTCACATAAAACATAATTTTACCGCTTCTGTGAGTGGAATTTTGAAAATTCGAGAGACACGGTTAATATCAAGGACTAAAATATGGTTCAATGATATGAAAATAATTTTTGGTGAATAGTAACTTTTTACTTTTTTACCATGATTAAAAGTAAATAGGGTAATTAAGGGTAAAAATGATATTATTATTACCCTAACACATGTCCAAATTCTATTAGATAAGTGTAATTAGACCAAAAACATCCTTAGGAATAATATATGACCATTTAGGCCCACTTGGATTAGATTAGGACATTTATTATTAATTTATTTAAAGAAGGGTTAAAATAGTTAAAATCCAAGTTTAATAACAAAATCATTTTTAATATAGAGTTATACAAAATATAAATTCGACTATAAATATAAATTATAAATCAAAAAATATTTCCTACATAATGGTATTTTATTTTTAATTTTTAGACTTTAAATAAGTTAATTTATTTATGACACAATGATGATGGAATAATTATATTATTAATGGAATATTGACATAATTGATGTTATAAATACACAAATAAATGTAATATGAGACTTTTTATGAATTACAATACTTTTTTATGTTAATATGACATGATAGTATATATTTAATTATCTTTATTATAACTAATCTTTCTGTTATGATTTTCACAAAAATCAATTACCAAATAGTGTCAAAATTGACATAAAATAGTTTTTAAAAAAATATTATATTATTAATTGTTATTTTATTCCTAAAAAAATCTAAGGTGCTGAAAAATGACTTAGATAAGGTTATATATATTAATAATAAACAAATTGGGGTTCTTTTGGCTTATTATAGTATGTTTATTAACCTTATAGTGTAAGAAAACAAGAAGACACGGTAAAAGTTAAATTATCTAACTTAAAGTTAAATCTAAATGATAAGGTTAAAATAGAAATATAATATTGTATAAATTATATTGGATGAGAGGATTTTGACCCATCCCCACCTTATCTTCGAAATAAATCAATTTGGATCTATTAAAAAGAGAATATGACTTTATAATAAAATAATATTTTTTGTTTTTCCAAAGGTTCCCCTCTCCTCCCTTATAAAAGGGAACCTCCTCCCTCTCTTCCTCACACCACATTGAGCTTTCAAGATAGGCCAACCCCTACCAAATTATATTTTCCATTTCCCCAGAAACATCCCAGAGGTCCTGGTCTTCTTGAAAGACCAATTTTAATACCCTAAAAGGAGGTCTCAAAGAGGCACTTCAAAAAAGAGGTAATGTCCGTTACCGATTCTTTCAACTTTATTTCTTCTTCCACTTATTCTTATTTAGTTGTTTAATTATGAAGTAATAACATCAGTATCACTCATATACTGATATTTTATTATAAGTATGAAACAACCCTATTTCACCATCTATCCATCCTACAGAAAATGAAATCACCGCGCGTGTATACGTACGGAATACCGTCTCCATGCCGTGGTGTAATCTATTTTCCACCACCACCTTACTTGGATGGGTATAATGGTGTAAAGAATAAATATATAGGATTATTTTAAAGTGATATTGATTCTTAAATAGTATACATACACTCCAATACAATTAAACGATCATGGGAACGATATCATCGCCCGTGCGTACGTACGGAATACCGTCTCCACGATGTGATGCAACTCATTATACATGATCATCATTTCATAATGATTATATAAATGAATTGAATGAATGAATATGATATATATTACATGAATAAAATTCTGGAAATGAGGTATCTATATCCTAAAAAGAAGAATAAGAATTTATTCGACAAAACACGCATAAGAACAAAAAGTAATAAACACCCGAATAACAAGTAGCAATGAAATATTACTTATAAGAAGATAATAATATGACCATATATGATATCATAAAAATAATTATGATTTTGGAATAAACCAGTGACATTATTTAAATAATTATAAATGAGGTTTGGACACTTACGAAGCAAATTGGTCCTAAGGTAAGGGAAAATGTCACAATCTCAATTTTTATCCGAGATTGTTTATATTTCAGAATTTACTGGGAAATATTTATCATCCACATGCATGTTTCTTCAATATGTAATATTATTTCTGTCCTCCTATAATTTTATAAATACAATTTTACCCTTTTTTCAGTTTTTAGTAAAATATATAAAAGGAATCTTTTGTCGTTTTTCGTACGAGGTACTTTTTCACTTTTCCATCCAAAGTATGAGAATAATGTTTTTTTAACTTATACAGCATGAATGGATTTTTAGAACATTATTTCAATGAAGCTTCCTTTACATGTTTTAAAGTTTATTTTTAATCAACTTATTTTAATTTAAAATTATGTGACATGTTAATAAAGGAAAATGTTTTTGAAGTAGAATGGATATTTTCCTCAAGAATGGAGGTCAAGTGTTTTATCAAAATTATTTTCCATATAAGATAATATAGGGTTCTGTTTATATCCCAATATTTACATTGTTTTTATTATGTTCTTATGGAATTATTTTTATGATGTCCTTTTTTCTTATATGGATTATGTTATGATGGCATGATTCTTAAGAATCCCATTTTTATTACATGGGTTTTGCAATGATGTATGATTTATGATTTGTGGCAGACATAAGAATGGTATCATTATGAGATGGGTGGGACCTATATCTCCCTCCAATTAATTGGGTAATTATTTATATCTCATGAGATAGACATGGATGGAATGGTAGGTTAATCCGATTCAGTGAAACAGGACTAAAACGAGGAGTGAACTCAGTTCAGAAATTTACTTTCTCCGCTAAGAAAGTCTTGGAAATGAGTCTGGACTACTAAGAAATGATTCTATATGGTTATGTGTGTATGCCAAAAAGTTTCATGTTTTCTGTTATGATTATTGGGATTACATTTCACTACTATGATTTATCCCATGTTATGAAATTATGATCTCTTTTGCAGGTTAAGATTTCCAAAATGATATGTTCTTATGAATATTATGTGATTGATATTTCTTTTGTTTACCCTTACTGAGCATTTGAGCTCCCCCTTTTGTATGTATTCTTTCCTCAGGTCAGGAAGAAGGTTATTAAGTAGGATATGCCAAAAATGGACTCTAGATATGATGAAATAACTAGGAGACAACGTAGATGATTTATGAACTAGTTGTTTATGTTTCCCAGTTTCTAAAGACACTATAACTATACGGTCCTTTAATGGTTTTGTTTTATGTTGTAATAAGTGTAATTCAATTTTTAAGTATTAACAATGTATGTAAATTATGGGTCGTTATAGTAGTTTTATTGGTTTAGTAGGTTATTATATGCATTTCATTCCGAACTTCTCCCATTTAGCCAACCCAATGTCAGAGCTCACACGAAAAGGGTTTAAGTTAGTATGGACAAAGTAATGTGAATAATTTTTTGAAGAATTGTAGTGGATGATAGTGAATGGTCCGATCCAAACCATACCATCGGGGAATGATGGGTTTGTTATCTATAGTGATGCATCAAATAAAGGACTTGGTTGTGTCCTTATGTAGAATGATCGAGTGGTTTCCTATTAATATAGGTAGCTAAAAATTCATGAACAAAACTATCCAACTCATGGTCTTGAGTTAGCACTGGAAATATATTCTTTAATGATTTTGGGACATTACCTATATAGAAAAAAATGATAGATATTTACAGATCATAAGATAGTGAAATATATATTCTCATAGAAATAACTCAACATGAGACAAAGGAGTTGGATTTAGCTACTCAATGATTAGGATTTCATAATACACTACCACCTAGGGAAGTCAACTAAGGTAGCATATGCTTTGAGTAGAATGGATCATAGAGTTATGAAAAAGACGAGAGTTGAAAGGGATCCTTTGTTCATGGATCTAGAAAAGATGGATATGGGAATTATCAAGGAAGGTAACACATCACTACTTTTCCAAATGGTTGTAAAAAAATTCTTTACTGGAAAGGATAAAAAATTCTCAGGCTGATGATGAGGAGTTTCAAAAGAAAATTAATGTTGTAAATGATGGGAAGTTGATGTACTTCAAATATGAATGTGGAATTTTGAAATATGGAAAGAGGATTTGTGTTCCTGCTATTCTTGAGCTAAAAAGGGAACTATTGGATGATTCTCATTGCTCTAATTTCTCTATACACCCTGGTATCAAAAAGTTGTATAGAGATCTGAAGATACATTTTTTGTGGGAAAACATGAAGAGGGAGATTTCTGATTATGTGTCGAGATGTTTGGTTTGTCAGTAGGGGAAAGATGGAAGACAACATCCTGGAGGATTCATGCAACCCCTTCTTATTCCTATGTGGAAATGGGATGATATTATGATGGAAATTTTCATGTTTCCACTAATGACTCAAACAAAGAATAATGTGATATGGGTCATTGTTTACTGTCTTACAAAATCAACACATTTTCTTTCTATAAGATAAGATTTACCACTTGATCATTTATCAAGACTATATATAAATGAAGATGTAAGGATATTATACAATTCAGTATGAAGGGAAAATTGAGTTGCAGGTACATCGAATATTTTGAAATTCTGGATCCAATTGGAGTCGTAACTCACCTTTTATAAATACCGCCAAGTTTCTCCAAAGTTCACAATGTGTTCCACGTGTCAATGTTAAGGAAAAAATTTCCAAAACCAACATCTATACTCACCTATGAATAAATAGAACTTGAGCCCGATCTGTCTTACTGCAAAGAGCCTATCAAGATTCTTGATACCATAGAAATATTATTGAGAAATAAAATGACTCATCTGTTAAAGGTTCTTTGGAGGAACCAAAATATGAAAGAGGTGACATGGGAGCCTAAGGAGCTTATGTCGAAGACATACCCAAATCTTTTTAGGTAACTCTTTATGAATTTTAAGGAAGAAATTATTATAAGGTGGGGAGAATGTAACGACCAAATATTTTTCAATGGAAATTCCTTTCATAAAAATATGTCACATTGAACTACTAAGTTCTTTCTGACCTTTAAACATATGTTTTTCACTTCTGTGATGTGAATTTGGAAAATCTTACAAACACTGTTGTGATAAGTATGTTATGTGGAGTCTGATAAGAAAATCTTAATATTTAGTGAATCGTACCTAACCCTTATGAATAGTAATATACCCTTATGAGTAGTGATATAACCTAATTAATAGTAACCTTACCTATGATATTGTATAGATAATATTCAAGTGGAAGTATGATATACTTATGCTTTGGAATAAATAAATAAATGTTTTCAAACTGTTGTTTTAAAATAAATTATGATTTTAATTAAATATTAAATTAATCATATTTATAATATTATTTTTGAAAAATGGAATTCATTTTATAATTCTACACATAAATAAATGGATAGGGTGAAGTTTTGGTATTTTTCATAAAAACTCTATTTTTTTATGAATAGGTTAATACGGTAAAATACCGTATATACAAATTATCAGTTAAATACACTAATCCGGACATCAGAAGTGATGTAAGGCCACTTGGATCATATTAACATGATAAAATTACTATTCTTGATCATATAAGACTAACTATTCCTTTCCTTGTGGAGAAATAATATATTAATGAATATAAAATTGAGAAATCCTTTTTCCCCTCCACTATAAACCCCCCCATCACTCCCCCTTCTCATCACTCCTCTCAAGCCCTATGACTTATACAAATTCTGTCCAAATATCTTCCAAACAACCTATCCCATGCCCAATAGGCCTTTTGTCTCACAAAAAGTCTATAACCTCCAGCTTAAGGAGGCTCTCAAGGAATTTTGGTTCAAGAGGTAAATTCCTATTTTCAATTCTTTGTTTTTCCTTTCTAGTTCATTTGTTTTCTTTTTCTATTTTTACATATCCTTATAAAAAATTTGTGATGAATCTAGTACCTTACATTTAATGTTATTTTTTCATGATAGTGGAATAATATATCATCAAATCTTTCTTTAAACTTCTTTATACTAGTAGCAAGAACACCATCTGAGATGTGTTAATTTACCACATTCAAGGACGATGGGCTTTCAATTTTTATTATCATTTTAAATTATAGTCATGAAACCATTCTTGTTATGGTTAAACCAAATTATTATATATTTAATATACCCTATGTAAAGTTCTTTAATCCTTTTTTAAAAATGTTACTAATTTATAAAACAAAATGAGTTTGTTGTAATCAAAACCCACAAATTAACCGAAATAGTTATCATTAAAGTTCCATATAATAATTCATCCTCATTCCATATAACTAAGTTATATAAATGACCAATAAAACCTATTTAAGATCATAAATAATATGTGAAATCAATTCTGTAGATTTAAATCCATTCCACATGAACTCCATTAATTATGAACAAGTTAACCGTTAATGAAAATAAAGAAAATGAATGCTGCGGAATGACGAAATTCAATATAATAAATTATCAATAACGGCATAAATGAACTAAAAATAATTATTATTAAATAAATACATGTATAATGGGATCTGAAATATGTTTTTAATAAGTATACAATCATATTCCAGGAGCATAAGTTCAAGATCAAAAAATGTTCAAATTTAAATAAATGGTTTTTCCACCCGAACATCCATTTTTATTCGGGTGACATTCATTGTCTATTACCTCAATAAAAATCTTTTTTAATATTATGTACTCTTAAAATATTATGTGTGTGGGTTAAATATATGTTTACCATCCATAATATTTCTTTATTTCATGGATGGTTACTTGTTTAAAAAGGATCTTTCGAAATTGTTTCTGAAATACAAGCCTGATCGAAGGGAATTTCTCTAATTCTTACCTGTTTTCAAGGGAAATCTATAAATTTTTTCTGGAAACCATTATAGATATAAAATACCTAATATTATTATTAAAATAATATATTACATCACTTATGGTTATATAAAAATATTTTCTCCCATATAACTCTTCTTTTCCAAGTAAAAGAGTATTTATCTCAAGATTTACTCGAAGATTTTATAAGAGTGTCTTCATCTATTTGAACACTCATGTTGATTATTATGTATCATTGGGATTATTATGGAATTCTAAAATCTAGAATATTTAATTTAAAGGTTTATGATTACATTGGATGTTGATGTTATATCTAAAATCCATTCCCCAATTTACTCCGAATGGTTAGTGGTTATGCTTAATGTTTCGGGAAATTTATTTTCATTTCATATATAAAGATCAATATGAATGTATATGTTGTTTATATTTATCCCCATTCATATGAGGAATTAATTGGGCCTAGTAAGTGTAAGGTGGGTCCTGCTATATCCCCTCAGTGCATCTGTAGGTCACACGAGAAAAACTACAGCCATGGCACAAGGCCTTGACCGAATGATTACATTTGGTTTTGGCACGAGGCCTTGACGGTATGGTAATGTTTTCCCGCATTATTCATTCTCTCGTTATGAAAATAGAATTTATGGTTTATGTGGTTATTTTGATAGTAGAATATCCATGATTGTTTTATGTTATGGAAATATTTTATCACCTCATTTTTCAACCATATTATGTTCAAGTTAATTTTTAGAGTCACGTGTTTTCAATTATTCACCACTACTAATGTTTATATTATCTTATACTGTATTTCATACCCTTAGTGAGAATTTGAGCTCACACCTTTATTATGTTTCATTTTCTTAGGACAAGAAGATGTTTATTATGATTTACATGTTGAAATAACCTATGAGTTATGGATGTTGTCTAAGAAATTTCTATGTTGTATTTCTTTTCAAGTTCTAATTTTTAACTTATGTACGAATCTTGTTTCTAATAATACTAAAATACTTGGTCCTTAATGATGCTTATTCCTTGTTTTTATTCCAATGTAATCAAATAATGTGCTGGATCAGGGAAACTGGGGTTGGGACCTTACTGTTCCCACACTATAAGGAGTCTTTAATTTGGGAGGAGATCCAATTATAAGATCAATTGAGAACTCAAACTCTCTATTAGTAAGGTTACCATGTAATTACTTTGGGAACACATCATTGTAGTCCCTAAGAATGGGAATTTATTTGAACATGATCCTATCCTTTGTATCAATCATTTGAGATAGATATTATTTGTCAAAAAAAAATAATATCCAAAATTGAGATGGTGAATATGAGGGATATTCATCCTCTTCGTTACACTTGTACAGAACTTGAGGATGCCTTGAGAAGTGAAGAGAGATCTCCCTTTCCAAACATATGATGATAGATCTATATAAACATATCCAATCCATTACAAATATAACAACAAAGTCTACCAAAGGATGTATGAAACATTTTTTTGGGAGGTTCAGTCCACAAAAATTAATCTCAGAGGAGTCATATACTATAGAGGCAATAATTTCCACCTTCTTCATTATCACATATAACTCATAATTTATATTTTGAGGTGGTGTTTGAATAGTTATTCTAAACATGAAAGATATGGAATAATGTGTAGAACATGAATCCAATATTATGTTTTATACTCTTTAATGAATAACAAAAGTACCTATTACCACATCATTTTCAAGCTCCACCACAGTAGTAGTGATCTTATATTCCCTTCCTCACTACCTGTGCTATTTTTATTGTTGATTGTCTCTATCAAACCATAGAATAGGGAATCGACTAGTATAATTTCCTTGTTCTTTGTTGTTGAAAGGCTCTACTATAGGTGGAGATTTGATCTAAACATTCCTTTATTATTCCTCATTAGTGGGATTCTTCAAGTCACTATAGAAATAATTATCCACATTATCCACTCTACTATATTTGAATCATCTCTTGGTTCCCTTTTGAAAATTTTGGGGATGCTTCTTACAACACTTTTGAAATGTGGTATGTTTGGTTTTTGTTCCTTTATAGTATTTATCTTTTGATCCTTTAGTATTAAAATCCATTTTACTATTTTTATCTCTAATCCCATGAGAGAACGAAGATTAACCAATATCCATCTCAACCTTTAGGTCGCATCATTAAATACCCTCATAGCTATCAAATTCTCAAATCATGAAGGATTTTCATAGAATCATATATAATCCACTAAAAGAGAAATCCACATTGTTTTCAGTGTTCTTGAAAAATCTATAGGTGTATCAAAAAAGCATTGTAATGTTTTCCTTATATTCCCTAATAAGTTCATCTTGATTTTTCTTCATTCCTACAAAAACCAACTATAATTTAAGATAGAGAGTTAAGGGTAAAATATTTATTAAAATATATTTTAGGGAATATTCCCAAATCCAAGGAATCAATTTCCTCCTAATAGATTGTTTTATTATTAGTGTCTCCCACTGATTAGTTTCCCCATAAAAATATAGATTATTCGTATGACATTCTCTTCTTTTGATCATAAAATTATAGAGAATATATTCTCAATAGATTTAATAGATTTCTCAACGATATAGGCATCATAAGATCCACTAAAGATAGGAGAACTTTGTAATATAATGGATTTTAACACAAGTTTTTAATTTGTTGGAGAAGGAGTGTGTTCCACACGATTCAAGTTATTATTCATAACAAGATCCAATTCAGCTACTACTATCCGGATTTTCTAGGATTTTTTCCTCATCAGGTTTGAATCTCACTAGTGATGTTTTCAAATTTCCTTACACATTTATTCTTTCCATAGTTTCTTATATTTCCCACAATTAACTAAGAAAAATAAATCAAATATAGTTAGGGTGATTTAGTACATATATAATGAGAATTTAAAAAGGAAACAATAAACATAGAGGGAATAACTAACAAATAAAAATTATATCATAACTTATGATTCCTTGAGTTTTAACATAGGTTATTCATGGTGATAAAATTATCCCCTGGGATCTTACCAAGGTATTCTAGTCCTAATACCAAAAATAACAAGTCCATTTTATTATAACAACTATAGTGATGCTAACCTTTTATATATATTATTTCATGATTTTAAGTATAATTATCCAAGAAATAAAAATCCAACTTTGAAAAGCCTATACTTTGTATGAATATTTAAATAGTTATAAGACATTAAACTAGAATAAAAAATCACTATATTAATCTCAATAATTATATCCTAACTACCTTTGAGCTCTTACAACAGCATATGACATCCTGGAGAATACATAGACAAAACGTGTGAGCTAAAAAGACAAATTATGGAATAAACAAGGGAATAAATAATAGAACATTATTTATAAAGAATAACATGTCTATGTAAAATGAATGGACTATTAATAAATATATGGAATCATAACATATAGAAAATGGAATAATATGATCAAGTAAATATTTCAATCTGGAAAACACATATAACATGACATACACATGAGTCAAATAAAACATCCAAGGCTATATCACTTCATGAAAAAAGTTTCATAATAGATTAGGTTTACTCCAAATCCCATACATAACATGTCATGAGACAAAAACATTATCCAATATATTGGAGTGATATCTGGGTGCACCCATCCAAACATGTTCATGAATATGTGTGCAACATAAATTATCAAACCTAGGGAATAAAAATAATGGTAATGTATGACAACCTATATAATCATTACCAGTTAATTAATGAATTATTAAATAAAATTAAACATAATACAATCTAGAAGATTGATTAATATAGTTTATTTTAGAATTAGGTAAATTAAATAAACACACAAAACATGGGATACAAAAACATTATTGAAAACTTCCTTAAAATACATATATCATTCTATCGTACAAAAAAACTAGATCAAATAACCAGGGGACATACAAAATAATTGGGCGATATTTAAATGTTTGTAAGGGAGTAAACAGGATATAACATCAAGAGAGTAATAAATGTTAGAAAATAGGTTTGTCAATGAGACAAAAAAGTATTATAATCATAAACATGAAAAATGAGGCATGATACAACATGATAACATTCAAGAAACCTTAGAAATTTGGCAACAACATAAAACATTTCATCATAAACATAGTTCAAGGATAACTGTTAATAAATTATGATGGATTAGGTTCAGAAACTAATACCATTTTTATGTCTCATGAGTCTAAAAAATTACCCAATACATTAGAGAAATATATAATTTAGGGTGCACTCGCCTCTTTAATTTCATTCTCACGTATAAGTGTGTCACATATATCATAAAATATGGAATCATTTATCATCAGATTTTATTACATGATTAATGAGTTTTGAATAAATACATGTTTGTACCAATTAAAATAAGTATATGTTCATAATTTTGAACACCCTTTATAGGAAGTTTGTATAGGTATTCACTACACAATATTTTAGCATCGAAAATTTTGTTGAAATTTCGGCGGCAAAAAAGGAGGCGTATTAATGTTCATGTGAGGGATTGAGGATAATTAAAGGGTCATCTCATTATTTATACATAAAATGGAATTTAAAGGGTATATTTACAAATGTATATAATCATTATGAAATGGAGATAAAATACATACAATAATAAAGATACTTGAATAAAGAGGAGAAAAAGAGGACCCCTAACATTGAGAGGGTGATTCCAAATGCTTGGGAGGGGCTCCTTGAGGGCTTGGGGGAACCATGGGAGGAATATATATAGCGGTTCATATTAATGATGTTCTTTAAGGTTTTTATGTGGAGATAAATGGGATATTGCGTGGGGTTATATATGGAATGATTGGGGAGTTTTTTATTATTTCTAAAACATAGGTTTTGGACTCTATATAATAAAGTAATAAAAAACAAACATTAATTCGATTTTTTTGAATTTATTCAAAAACAGTTTGGTTTTTTTAATTATTTATAAGGACAAGGAAATAAATTATTATAATACTACCCTTTATAATGTGAAGTTGAGTTGTGTCATAAAATAAATGGCTACAAAACCTAAAAAATTATTTTACTCTTCAAAGGATTCATAAAGGGTTTATAAAATTAATCAACTAAACATAAAATAAAATTATTTTAAATGGTAATCATAGACTTTATAATGTATACCTTTTATATTTTTTATTACATCATTTTTTGTTCATTAGGAGGTCATAATACAAACTGTATATTTATACTTTATTTAAATTTTACCCAAAAATTTGAATACATCAGAAAATTAAGAAAACATCACCATAGGATAATTTCGATATTATTATTGCAAAAATAATATTATATTTATCAAAATAATCTTCTAAATATTTGAATTGTACTTTTACTATAATAATCTATATTTATTGATAAATGCTTGGTTTTTGACATTAACTGTTTTTGAACCTATATAAAAATTAAATTTCACTTTATTAAACTTTTATGATCATTTATATTTAATAATTGTTATTTACATATTATATTTTATTATATTATTATATATTTAATATGCATATTAATTCATTAAAATAAAATCATTAATTGAATTTGAATATTACCCAAAAATATAATTTCTATTTTATAGTATTAAAATAAAAATCATTTATAAAGAAATATTATTGAGATGAAAATATAAAAATTTTTATTTTGAAAATAAGAATATTTATATTATTATAGTCTTGATACATATCCATTTATTAAAAAAAATACTATTAGGGTGAGGTGACTGATAGTGACACTTGCAGGGAGTGGTTTAACATACACGGTTTGGGCTACGTTCTTGGTGATCTTAATATTATCCCCTAAACGGTTTCACTCATGATTTAGTTATTAGATGAAATATTGAGATTGGTTAAGGGAATATACCAGTGATGTCATCTCCCATGGAACCACCGATAAATGGGATTCATAGGATATTATCCTGCGGGTTGATGAAATCACTTCCTTCATCTATTTCAATTGGATTTTTCATAACTCTATATTTATATTAATCATATGATTACTATTCAAAAACTATATTATAAATGGTTATGATTCATTACATTATTTTAAATCTGATATGTATGTTCATGAGTGGTCTATAACCATGATATAAAATATGTAATTTAATTCAGCCACATAGGGAATATTATTTACAACAGTTTGGGTAATTAAAATCTTCCCCCCTTAAAAAAATTTCAATCCAAATTTGACTTCACACCTTAAAATAGATGGGGTCTACTCAATTTCATCACCTCATTCAGTTCCCTCATAGCTTCTTCAAACATGTGGTTTCTCCATAGCACATTGACCAGGTGTATTATCTTATTTCGTAGAACTTTGTCTCTTTGATATAAGATATTCATCGGTTGATCCTTATAGGAAATAAAATTCTCCAATGGTAATAAATCTATATTGATTACATGTGGGGTGTCTAGTATTTACTTCCTCAAGAGTCATACATAGAACACATCATCTACTTGAGATAGTTAATGTAGGAGTAATAGTTGATAGTCATTCACTCTGATGCTATCAAGCATAAAAAGGGTCCAATGTATCTTGGACTAAGATTTCTCTTTCTTCCCTTATATAATGACATTATTCCATAGAGATATAAATATGAATACCTTTTCTCCAACCTCAAACTCTAGGTCTCATTGAATATTTTCATCATAATGGAATCTATTATGGTATAAGAACTCAACCAGAGGAAGATGTCGATCCCATCATCCATTAAAGTCAATTGAGAATGCTCTGAACATGTATTCGAGTGTATAGATATTTTTCTCTGATTGATCATCAGTTTGAGGTTGATAATTAATTCTAAATTTCAACTTAGTATTTATATCATTTATGATAATCATCCAAATCTTGGAGGAAAATATTAGAGCTTTTTCAGATATAATCTATGGTGGTGTTCCATGCATCCTCACCACTTTTCTGATATATATCCTTACAAGTTGACCGAGTTATAAGTACTCTCAAATTTCAATTAAATGAGTATTATTTTTGAGATGATCCTCCACAACTCATTTAGTATTATTTTACCCTCATGTATTTAAATGAAAAGTGAAAATGTTCATGGGAATGTTTTCAAATTTCTTATAGTTATGGATAAATGTTGTATCAACACCTTGTAATTTTACGTTTCCACCTTCACTTTCTAGAATACAAGACATCTTGATGTGTTTTCCATGATATCCTCATACATATTGTACAAAAAATAGTTCTCTTAGAGATCTCGATACATCTTTTTTGCTTCCTATATATACGGAGAAGGTCGAGTTATGTGCATCTTCCAATAGCTCTTTCTTTAACTTAGGATTTGATGCTACACATATTTTCACGCAAATCTTACAACTCCTTCTTTATTAACATTGATATTAGTTGATTTCCCTTTTTTATAGCATCAAATTTCTTTGAAATTCCCAAATCATCTCTTTGAGTATCCTTTATTTTCTTTAAAAGGGATGGTTGATCCACCATTTGTGAAAGGATTGATTATTCTCCTTTCTTTATGATTCCTATGTCTATCAATTTAAATTATAAGATGATCAGATAATTCTCAATTTTTATTAATGATAAAATTGATGGACCATTTATACTTAGTCTGTCTGCCATTTTATTTTATTTCTTATGATGGTATTGGATTAAAAAGTCATAGAACTTTATCAGTTCTAACCATCTTGTTTGGATCATATTAATCGCTTTGTGTGTGATTAAACACTTTATCCTCTTGTTATTTGTATATATTTAAATATTCTCTCACAGATTTAATGCCACTATATTTTCAATTTTAAGATCACCAAAAACAAATCTAGATCAATAATTTTTGTGTTTTTTTTCATGAAATTTCAATTTTCTTGAAGCGTATTCCATAAATTTTTTATTATGTTTTAACACACATCCCAAACCATTATTTGAAGCATCAATATACACAATGGAAGGTTCCCCGCTTGTGGGGTGTGTATGTACAGGTGCAGTGATATGAAAATTTAAACTCTTTTAATCTCTCTTTACATTTATTATTCTAAAAAACATAACTATTTTAATGTTATCTTGGTTAGAGGTTTTGATTATTGCAAGAAATTTCTCACAAACCAAAGATATTTCCCAACTAACCAATTGAAAGTAATAATTTCTTTCATAGATGATGGCCTCAACCAGCCTAAAATATATTCTATATTTTAAAAGTCTATAGATATCCTGTTTCTCGTGATAATATTCCCAAATAATGATACTTCTTTCATCCATAAATCACATTTACTGTAATGTTCATAAATCTTCTCCTTTATTATGGTTTTTTATTATAGTGATCAAATGATCCTCATCATCATCCTTGATTTTGGAGTATATTAGAATATCATCTATCAATAATACTAATTTTTCTGGTAATATCTAAAGACTATATTCATCATTTCTATAAATATTTATGGAGTATTAGTGAGTCTCAATAGAATTAATAAAAACTCATAGCGCACATACCTTGTACGGAAAGTGGTTTTGAGTATATCCCCCTTATTCACCCTTACTTAGTAACCTCCCAACCAAATATCCATCTTGGAGAAGTATTGGGATCTAGATATCTGATCGAAAAACTCATCAATTCATAGTAGAGGATATTTTTTCTTTATATAGATAATTTTTAGCTCGCAATAATCAATGAAAATGCCTATTAACCCATCTTTTTTCTTGATGAATAGAACTAGTTCACCCTAAGGTGAAACACTTGTTCATATAAACCCTTTATCTATTTTATCATCTAGTTGTTTCTTTAGCTGCTCAAGTTCCACAAAATCAATTATAAAGATATTCTCGGATAATGTTAATTCCACATGTGTATGCTCAATTGAAAATTCAACCACCCATTTAGGAGGATGACCAGTAAATTATTTGGAAAACACATCAATGTATTCCGTCGCAATGTGAATTAATTCAAGGATGATATTTTCCTTATAATAAATAATTTGAACTAGATATTTTTTATTTTAAGGAAATGATATCTACGATTGAGATGTTGTTTCTAATGAAGATTCATCCTCAACCCTACACTTGTATAGAATCAGGGGTTGATTCATTTTTTTAGAGAGTGATTTCATTATCAAGGAAATTATAACGGATCTATATAAGGAAATCCAACACATATGCATAATTTCATAAAACTCCAATAATGGGAGTATCCCATGGTTCTTTAAGAAAATAAGACGACAAAATTTTATAGGGAGGAGTTATATACTTTGTATGCAATAATAAAAACATTTTCCTTTTTCACAGACATTTATACTTCAATTATTTGTGGTCCTGTTTGAATAGTAATACTAAAATTGAATTACATGATTGAATGAGTAGAACCAGAATCCAAAAATAACATTATCTATTCTTGAATAAATATCAAGCATACCTATCACTGCTTTACTATTGGGATCCACCATAGCGGTTGTGATGGAATAAGTTTAAATTTCTTCCTTGGTGGTTTTTGGTTGTCTCCAAATACCCTTATCTTAGTGAAGAAGTCAATAAAGTGACATTGTTCCATATATTTGAGACAATGAATAATTCAATAAGGGTTTACTATAGAATAACATTCCTCCATTTAATTAGATAAATTATTCTATCATGAATTCCTATCTTGGATTCCTTCCTCCCCACACCTAATGCTTATCATCATACCCCTTAGGATATTTTCTAGGTCCTTCTTTCAAAAAATTTGACAAGTGGGATGTTGAATTTTTTTTAGAAATGTGAGTTTTCTGTATAAGGAAACTATAATTAAACTTCACTTTCTGATTCATATCCTTATGATCCCCATGATATTCATCAATCTCCATTTCTTCTTTGAGGGAACATCAGATAATTTTCTCATACTATCAAAGTCTTGTATAACTAGAGATTTTGTACACAATGTTTTATCACACTAAAGATGTGGTCAACCTTGTATTTAGGGGTAACAACAAAGACAGAGGAATATAATGCGATTATTTTTAGGTTAACCTCATAAACCATGATATATTCTTTATATTATTTCTTAAGGTAACGGAAATCACTAACCATTTTATGTCAGATAGTTTAAGGAAAATATTTTTAAATGTTTTTTCAAAATCCCTTCCCCCTCAATGATTTAGTATCATCCTCATTCTTTGTGTTGTTTATCAATTTCAACCACTTTTAAGATTCTCCCACCTTATGAAAAATAGATATTATAACTTTCTCTTTCTCCAAAAATTAAATTATAGAGAAGATCTTCTCAACATAGTTGATTAATTGTTCCACGATTAAGGGATCAAATGATTCATTTAATGTTGGGGGTCTTCGTCACATAATGGTCTAAATATATGCTTTTTTTATTAGAGGGATTTGGGTGTTCCTTATGATCAAGTTTTATATTTATAACCCAATTCACCTAAGAGAGTATCATTAAAAATTTCTTTACTCATTCTCCCATCTGGTTGGGAATCTTATTTAGGTAGTCATCACATTACCATTCAACATGATTGTTTACTAAGATCCTCAATTTTCCAATAGTTGTCTAAAATAATGGGAAATTTAGGGATGAGTATTTTTAAACTATTTAAAGAAAAATATTATTCTATTTACATTAAATGGATAAATTATAAATGATTTTTATTCCTCAACTCATAAATTTTTCTGCTTTAATCAATTTTATCCATAATCTATTTCCTAACATATACTAACATTAGAATTTATGGTCGCTTAATAATGGTTCAAAATGAGTTTTTTAATTTTCCAAATCATATACTCCGTGAGTATCATGCCATGTGTGTATCAAGGACCCTTTCCATGCATCATTTCATGATAAAGTTTATCGCAATGCGGGTTTTTTGGGGTTTTCCCAATTACATCTGTTTCAGAGCCATATTCACTTATAGAATTCAAAGATGGATGTATTTTCATGGTAAATCACATAATATATAATTTATCAATATTTATGGATCTTTTATTATACTTAGTTTTACCCAAAAGGATTTTTCTATATTTTTTTAATCTGAATCCCAAAAATAACTAAACAATACTTTGAAACCAACTAGGCAATCCCAACTCTGAATTAAACATTAACTAATGATATATTAATTAATACTACACATAATACAACTAGGAATATTGAGAATTATAGTTTATTCTGTAAATAGGTACATTACATAAAAATATAAAACTTTAGATATAGCAATATTATTGAAAACTTCTCTAACATGCTTATATTATTCCATCGAATATAAAAATGCATGAGATAGCATGGGGAAATACATTAGAAATGGTTGATCTATAAGGCCCATTAGGAGATTAGAAATAGAATAACTTAAACAATTATATGTTAGAAAATAGGCATATCAATGAGAAATAAATGGTTGAGAATCATAATCCTGAAAAAATTAGGCATGATATAGCCTGATATAGCATCATGACATGAAGTTAACATGGAAAATGAGACAACAACTTAATGCATTGAATCATAATCATAGGTCAAGGATAAACACCAGGAAATAATGATGTAAAAAGTCACATTATGTATTATTTTTTCTCCTTAATCCCTTTCATGTCATCGTATAGGACTAAAACATTACCCAATGCATTAAATGCAATATAATTGCAGGTATACCTCTCACTTTAATTTCATTATCATGCACAAGTGTGTCACATAGATCATAAAACATGGAATCATTTATCAGAAAATTTTATTCCATGATAAATTATTTTGGAATAAATATATCTATTTCACCAATAATACAATTATATTTTCATAAAGGTGAGTACCCTTGATAGGAAATGGGTATGAGTATTCACTACACAATTGTTAGGGACTGAAAATTGTGATGAAATTTTGGCAGTATAACAGTGGGTGTATGAATGTTATTGGGAGGGATTGATGAGAGTGAAAGGGGAATATAATAATTTAGATATAAAATAAATAGTAAAGAGGATTTTTAATAAAATATCCCAACATTATGCAATGGAGAAAAAAGACATATGATAATGAAGGTACTGAAATAAAGTGGAGAATAAGGAGGTCATTTTTTTGTGATGGTGATTCCAAATTCTTGGAAGGACATTATCGGAAGCTTGGGGGAACCTTGTTTGTAATATATAGATATGGTTGAATATTAGGAAGTTAGCTGAGGTTTTTGAGTGAATATAAATGTGATATTGGGTGGGGTTATATAAAATGTGTTTGGGGAATTCTTTATTATTTCTGAAACAAAGGTTTTTGACTCTATGTAATAATTTTATCAAAACCACAAACCTTAAAATGGGTTTCCCATAGTTTCTCCAATATATGTATAGTGTTAATTATTTAATAATAAAATTTCCAAACTTATTAAAATATTAACCTTATTGATATGGAAGTGAGTCATGTCCTTAAATAAATGAATTAAAACCCTAAAATATATTATAGGTTTTGGAAGATTTATAAAGGCTTTATAAAATTAATTAAATAAAATTAAAATCAACTATCTAAAAGGGTAAACACTGATATGGTTGTTAATATCATTGAGAGTTTTTATTACATCTTTTTTGGGTCATTATGATGTCATAATACACACCATATATTTATAACATATTTAAATTTTACCTAAAAATTGGATAATATAAAAAATAATAAAAATTTCACCATTGAATAATTTAAAAATTATTATTAATAAAATAATATTAATTTTATCTAAATAAATTTCAAAATATTTTAATTTTCAATGCTATAATAATAATCGATATTTATTGAGAAATGTTGCGTTTCTGACAATAACGGTTTTAAAAACCATATGAAAATTCCATTTGAATTCATAAACATTATATGATCATTTTAATTTAATAAAAATTATTCAATACCAATATTTTAATGAAATATTATTTATTTAAAAAATCCATTATTTCTTTCAATTAAATTCGGTAATTGAATTTTAATATAACCAAAAAAATACAATTTTTATTTTATTTTATCAAAATCAAAATAATTTATAAAGTAACAATAATTAGATGAAAATATACATATTAATATTACTATGGACATGATACATATCCCATTATTACACTAGAAAACACCCTACATGTAAGGTTCATGATGATGAGAATTTCATGGGGTGGATCGAAATACATGTTTTTAACGTGATCTTGATGTACTTGAACTTCTCCTATAAATGGTTTCATGCATACTTAATTTATTGGATATGAGTTTGGTCATAATCAAATGAAAAGCCTTCTGATGCTACCTCCCTTAGAACCTCTGATTAATGGGATTCATAGGGTATGGTCATACTGGTTGAGGTCATCACATCCTTTTTTTATGTCAACTAGACTTCTTAAAAACCTCAATTTATACTAATCATATGATCATAGTACAACTACTATATTATAAACAATTATGATGCATAATAGTATTTTAAATCTGATAGCATATAATAAAACTAATGGAGTTCATGAGTTTTATATAACCTTCATATACAATAGTCAATTTAATTCAACCAAAAAATGATTTTTTTTATAATATTTTAGGTCGTTTCATTACCGATGGATAGAAATGGGTTTTGTAATCATTCCATAAGGCATAACCAAAGGGTGTATCAAAATGGTATCCAAGAAAGAATAGATTAAAGAATTTTTGGAAAATGATAAAATAAAAAAAATAATTTATCATGAATAATGATGTCTAAATGAAATGAATACATGGAATAGAGTGTTTAGGAATCTTTAAAAATTTTCCACTTTAGTGTGGATTAAGGAAATATATTAAAGAGTCTTTAAAGTAGACAAAGCAATAAGTGTCTATATAAAAATATAAATGATCTAAAATTGTTTTTAACGATAAAATGATATATTTAAAAAAATTATTGGTGGATTAAAATAGATTTTGTACTGTACTTGAAAATGGGTAAGAAATGGAGAAGCTCCCTTTAATCTGGCTTTCTTGTCATGATGAATTGAGGGGGGCTCCTTTTAAAACATGTATTTACCAATTAAATAATGATGAATTGTTAAAGATAAATATATTTGAAACATATAAATGTAATTTTTAGCAAGTATATAATAATAATTAAGAAATAAATTTGGGTAAATAGAGGGAAAATGTTTCCCAGAGGAAAAAATGGAGGTTCGAAGAGATCCCTTTAATTGTGAGTGAATATGATCCTCACCTGAACTTAATGTACTGTATAAAAATTATATTAATTAATTATTTATTTAATAACCTATTATATATGAGTTTGAGTTATTATAATTTTATTTTATTCATTTTTGACCATTTCAATGAGTTATAAGGTCCAATTCCATCATTCAGGGAGTGTTTATTTCATCGTTTCACGGTTAGTTTGCTTGTGTAAAATTATGGATGATTTTTTAAATGGGAATAATTATCCATAAGTGAAAATTTATAGTATTAATTTTATTTGATAAGTTTTAATGGAACCATATATCAATTGTTATGGTATGAGGATGATTCATTTGATAAAATATTAATGATAAATTATTAGTTTATTTTGGCCATTTTTCTATCTTCATGATCTAGTTTCATTTTATTTAATATTATGTCTGAATATTTGTTCCTTAAAAATAAAAAATTTATAATATAATTATTAAAATATATTTTAACCATAATAATGGTTTTACGACCATCCTAGAAGGTGGTAATGGAAAACTAAAACTCATTATCCATGGATACGGTAAACTACCATAATTTGGAAAAACATTTTGATTCATTGGAAAAGAGGAAATGAAAGGAGTAGTGGATAGACTATATTAAATTATAAATATAATATTCATGTATGTACATGATACAGATTTTTTTAATTTTTATGGATGAAGTAGGTGGGGATAAGGTAGAATAAAAATGAAATTAAAAGAGTTGTTTAGAGAAACATACCTCTTGAATATCACCTCATTGAAGGAACCCTTAAAGAACATGTATTTTGTATTTTTTTAGACTAGTTTCCCTTTGACATGGGATAATGTCTTGGCAAGGGAATTGTGTAGAATATTCACATGATAAAAGGATTATAAAGTGTAAGGATAAGTGGTGGTCATAGGTGATTTTTATAGGGGACAAGAGGAGTGTTTTTATAATTATATTCACAAGTTTATTATTTTTCTCAATACTAGAAATAGTGGTTATTACATAGCATATATATAATAAATAGTGTATGAAAGTTAGAACCAATGGGTACTTAAATCATCCATGTGTCAAAAATTCAGGTATTTAGCATATAATATAAAATGTCATAAATTACTATATTTTAATATTAAAAAAAATTAACTATTTTAGAAAAATAAAAAAAGTATAACCAATCATTTTTTTGATGTGAAAATTTAAAAAATGGAATTATTTTTCTAAATATGATAATTTTAATTTTTAAATTAAATCATAATTTATTAAAAAAATATCAATTTCAGTATTATAATCATTTTTATAACCCATTGAAAAATTAATTATGGTCCTATGAAATTACCTTATAATTATACTAAAATATAACATTAATTTTTGATTTTATTTTATTAAATTTTTATTTCCATTAAATTTTGGTATTAATAATAAAATTATAAATAAATATTTTCGTATTTTAAAAATACCATCAACTAATTTATCATTTTAAAAACATTTACTTACTTATACCTTGATATAAATATACGATTTTTTATTTGTAGGATTACTTAATTTTTTTCTATACTTTCCTTGGTAATGTTATTATTCAAATGGACAGATAACTATTCATAAAAATCATATTACTATTCCAATAGTTAGATTTATAATGGTCGGAAAAGTTACTTAATTTCAATAAATACTAATTATATCATTTATTATTCGATAACTTATACTTTATATCAAGGTTTTATTTATTAAAAATCAAAATAAATATTTAATTATTAGCAAATTTTTTCCTATATTTTTTATGAGTGGGTCATTGTAGTGGATCGAGAATGTATGAATGTTTCCATTCTTATTATCTTATTTTCTATTTATCGTCACACTATAATATTTTATTATTATTATTAGTTTATTTTATGATTAATTTATCATTCTCTATTTATGAGAATAGTTTTTTATTAGGATGTCAATTTGATGTTTGTGCTTTTTGACATAATTATAATATAGAAGTTCCATTGATAAAATTATGTGTCATTACAATACACTTTCTGGAATGATAAGGAAAGGAATCCTAATAAAGTGGAGGGATTATATGCTCAATAAGGGTATGTGTATAGATGAAGATAACATGAATAATTTAGTATAACGAGTATGGAATGTTAAATATATGAAAATAGGTTCCATATAATCAATAACTTGAGAATGAAGAATAATATGATAGGAATAAATAATGGTTAAATAATAAAACATAAAGAATCACATGAGATCAAAACATTATCCATGGATATCATAACTGATCAAATAATCACTTGGAAATCAATAAATAATCCCATAATGAGCGACTAATTTTTTTTATATCATAAACAAACCATCAAGGCCTCATTCCAAGTCATATTATATAAGTTGTTTAGGACATAGATATAAACCTATTCTAGTTTGTCTCAAAAGTCTTGTCGTTTCATCGAGGTGATATAACTGGCCCCACCCATCAATTAAAAATTCTGATGAATTACTGATATAAAAGGACCTAAACACAATACATTTAAATATTCATATTGAAAAATAGCATACAAAATGTTAATAAATTCCCCAATCAACTAAAATAAAAATAAACAGTCCAGATTAATATGATGAATGATATAAAAATATTACATCCATTCTCATAGTGATCATAAAACATATAGAGAAAAAATAATGATGGTATCATTGAAATATATACCCAGTGGATCATAATTAAAATTATGTTTGTTGTTGATGATGAATATAAATACCACAAAATTTTCATCAAAATCATTCTCAGGTAAAATAACTTTTCCACTTTGAAAATCAATTTTAAAAACATAAAATTCCTAGAATATTTGTAAAAGAAATATTTTAAAATAATCATATAAAATTTTAAATTAATATTTAATGAAATTATTGGCTATGAAGTTGGGTAATTCCATACATTCTGTATAACATAAAAAAATTACTTTCACACTGTTGTAAAAAGGACAAATAGTAACTCATTTAGAAAAAAACAAGAATATTCCATTCAAAGTATTTATGAAAAAGTCAAGTAAGGGTAAAAATGTCTTTAAAAATTATTTGGGTAATTTTAAAAATGTTATTCAAAATATTTTAATAAAATATGTGTATGGATGAAAAATAATTTCATAAAAATGGATGAAATAAAATTAGTTTCTTCTGAAAAACATTTTCTCATTCATTTTAAGTACTAAATATAGGAAAATGGTATTATAACATGAAAATTTCATGAATATATAGGGGATAAGAAAATATATTGGTTTTAATATAAAAATATCATAAAATTCCATCAAGGGATACTTAAACATAAATAATATTTTTTAATGATGATATTATAAAATAAATTATTATCGCTTTGGAAACATTTGAATTATAACCCCCATGAATGAAATAAGATGAAATGAAAATTTAATTTTCATAAATAAAAAAATATTATTGTTAGAATATATCAAAGGTCCATTATAAATGCCACACAAATAAAAAGTTGTGAATATGGAATTTGTCTGGTATGAGTAAAAGTGAGATGAGAAAACCCTTATCTCAGATTCAACCTCCATCATATGTAGATAAACATCATGTATACTAAATATATATTTATTATAAATATATTATAGAAATATAATCATATATTTTATACCATATAAGACTTAATTATATTTTTTTATCACCCATTTATTTACAATTATTTTTCGAAATCACTATTTCATGCAATAATAGCATCATTTTTAATATATGTCCTGGTCTTGTAGTTTAAATAATGTTAATTTTATCATATTCCCATCATATCCCAAATGTTAACCATGATATAAATTTCATATATATTTATTATATATGTATTTATAATAATTTATAAATTATTGGTATAGGAAAATAAATTACATCATTCATGGAGAAAATAAGTTGTATGTATGCATGGACGTTATTTTTTCTTTTCGATTGATTATGTGAAATAATGGTAAATAATAATTAAATTTTATAGAGTAATATTTAAATCACATATATCATATGTAGTTATTAAATATATCTATATTACAATACATGTAAATATGAAATGACAAACAAATCATATATCTTTGTGGATGTGGTAGTCCTCATATACGCACGATCAACGTTATCTTTTTCCAATGAATTGGAAGGTAAAAAAATATATGTGATATTATAATTACAGAAGTATAGTTACATAAAAATTATTATATATAATAATTTAATACATTATAATTCCCATCCATAAAATATGGTTATGAAAAATGAATTGTACCTCTATGTGGAGCTATGAAGTCATAAGTACGCTTGAGTGATATTTTCACATTCTATTTGAAGAAAAAATATTGGAAAATGTTGATTAAATAGTCATAAAAAATTTATCCATAATAATTATTATTATATAATTATTTTACTAAATAAATCATATTTTTGTTGGAGTTAAATGATTTATACAAAAGGAAGTGAACAGTTAAGGTGGTTACCACTTCTTTGAAAGAAATACTTTAAATATCCTCTTATGGTTCGTATATTTGGTTTAAGAATGAAATAAAGTTATAGACATTATATAATTGGGTTTAAATGATGATTATTTACGGTTTGGGTAATCTATATGGCACAATGTAATTGTAATAATTTGGATAATGGGTGTCCTTTTATAAGTGAGGGGAAGGGAATTCATGGAAATTCATAAAGTATTAAATTAATATAAAATCTTTTTCAAACCCAAATCGATACAAATTATTGAAATTAAAATTTCATAGAATTATAAGTTATAATAATATCATTATATAACTATTGTGTAGGTTTTGGGTATGTTATCACCCCTATCTTTTAGTTTAACCCCTCAACCCCCCTTAAGACTTTTGAAAATTACTATAATATTAATGTTTTCTATACTTTATGTTTTAATAATGTTATAATAAAATGAAACAAATACACACCAATGAACCATGTTTTATATTTTACAATCATATATAATTCATTTAGGCGAATTTAATATATTTTCCAACATTAAATCATTTAGTAAAATATTATTTATTACAAAATATCATTACAGAAATATTTAAAACTTATTCATTTAGTTTGAATTTAAATATATCAATACAAGTGGGAAATATATTATTATATTTTAATAAATTAATAGAATTTTATATTTATCTTAGAAATTTAAGGAACACAATAATTATTTTAAATTATATTACTTTTAGTATTTTCAAAATAGTTTTTTTATTTTTATATTAATTAAATAATTTTTTTTCGGTGTTGCACAAGCATTTCAAATATTTATTTCATCACTGAAAATTATAAATATTTTACCAGGATATAAATAAACCATTTATAATTCAAATTTAAATTTATAATAGAACAAAATTTGTATTTATCTATATTTAAAAAATTTAATGTTAATAAAACAAAGAAAATTACATTTTTTCTATTATTTAAACAAATAGTATAAAGTTGAAAATCATTTCAAATGGAAACTTAAGTTCATATATTATAAATTTGGATGTTTATAGATGATTTAAACTCTATTAATAAAAATTAATTCAAGTTCTAGGTTCATTTTCTAGTCTGTATCATAATATTTTTATCCTTAATTACACGATTTACCATTACTATGGTGATTTTTTTCTAAGATTACTATTTATAATGGAAAAAATAAAATTGTTTTATTTACCAAATTTGGGACTCTTAATTAAAAATATGGAATCCATTTTTTTAGATTAATTTTTTATTAGTGGATATAATTTATTTAATATAAAAATATATCCCGCAATGAAAATTCATTTTTTTCAAAAAAATTCTTTTTTATATTAAATTGTTTTATACCAAATTCAATCATAAAATTGATTATATGGAACTTAATTGGATTATTTATAATATAATGAAACTAATTTAATTTTTAAATAATTTTAATACAAAATGTCACTTTTAAAATGTTTGAAATAGAAATACATGTTTCAATAAAAGCATATATTTTTCACTATTCACTTGAAAGTCAATCTCTTCAGAAAAATATGAAAATTTCACCATAAATCGATTTTGATATAAGAATTTCAAAAATGATACTATTTTTATTAAATAAAATTTATAAAATTTCCAGATATTAATTTTAATATTTTTCCACAAAAATTAATAAAAATAGTTTTTTTTATGAAAACATATTTCTGAATCATAAAATAACATTACAAAAAAATGATTACTTATTTACAAAAAAATAACCAATGAATTTTTATTGAGTAAATAAATTATATATATTTCATAATTTATTAAATACTATTCATATCTACCAATTCAATGACTATGTTATCGTGGCCACATTTAAATAATAATATTTTGTGTTTTGTTTAATCTAAGTGTTTCTTGTTGTATATACTCTCAAACATAGTATCATTTTAAAAAATTGGGGTGTTACGTTCTCCCACCCCTTTTATAAATAATATTCTTGGAATGTTACCCTGTGCTCATTAATCAAATTTTTTACATTCCTAAATTATTTTATGAAAAATACACATCATTAAAATTATTAATAAATATTTCTCTTAAAAAGTGTAAAAGTAAGTTAAATGGTTACCACACGACTTTTAAAAATAATAGAACATTAGTGAGAAGTGAAAATATGTACACGGAAGATAAATTTACAGTGTAAGGACAAAAAGAGAGTGATAAAGGAATTATCCTACAAAAATTTTATAACCACAATACTATAAACATATAATGAAGACCTCGTACTAAGATTTATTAAATAAATTTGTAATAACTCAAAAAATACCAAATCCAGTTTATATCAAGATACCTACCAATAAATCTAGGGGATATAGCAGGAATTGGGCATCACATAGTAAGTCCCATGTATTACTAATATTAAATGAGTGATACATACTCATCCTAAACATTTGTAGATCCCAGATGATTCATGTTGGGAAACAGAGAGGGGGTGAATATGTGTACCAAACATTTACCGGATTTATAATATCTTTTCAATTTGGTACTATAAGTCTTTATACCATTTCTGGTTAAGAGAAATAGATCTGTTGTGTGCTATCAATAATCTCAAATATATGTACTACAAATAATTAATAAATTACAGAACACAACTATGTTTACATTTTTTGGTACAAAGGCCTACTCCTTAACATGAACAAAATGTGGTTATTTCTTGGATTATCTTATTACTATAAATTTATTATGATTAAAAATGTAAATAATTAGAGTAAAGTGTAGAGGAAGGGAAAAAATAAATATTCATGATTCACTGACATTCTTTATACTGGTACTACTAGTCTTTAAGGGAATTTTTTATACTATAACTGGATTTCTTCAATGATATTAAATAAAAACTAAGAACAAGATCTATCCATTGCACATGATTTCTATGAATCAATTGGATAAAATTATTCCTCAACTAAGGAATTTTTAAAAACCTGTATCAACATTTTTCTATTCAATTCATCCCAATACTCTTCAATAAATAAATGATACAATTTAAACTCCAACTCACTATCATTTTATAACGATCAACTGATGAATATGTAAACATATTTAAATTCTTCTTCTTCCTTATTAATAAAATTAAGTACACTCATGCATGAATTTCCTAGTTTCTAAAACCCTATCAATTTAATTTATTATTTTTATTATTATATTACAATCAATTATATTCTAGGTAGTTCTCACGGTTCATACATATGTATGGAAGCATACATGCACCAATTTCACCTTCTTCTTTTAATCGTCACATGCCTCACACAAGCCTTATAAATGCATGTTATCACATGCATGTGTATGACATGCCAATAAAAAATCCTTTGTGCAAGGGTGTTTATACACAATTCAATTCTTTTTTTCTTCACACACAACCTATATGAACAAACACTATCCTCTTTTATTTTATTTTCTCTCAATGTGTGTATTTCGTTCATGTGTACATGAAAATAATTTAAACAATGATGGGTGTGCATACACAAACTATCTTCTTTGCATATATGGAATCCTCAAGCACAACTCAAGATTATGTGTTCTTTACACAGTTCCAAGTACACACTATCTCAACTATAGTTTGTGAAAACCATAAAGATATAGTAGAAAGGTTTCACTAAACTTTGATTGGATTTGAAAAAAAGTTCTAAATAATTAACCTCGAGTGTTTTACGCACAAGTTGGGTGCCTAGGGAAAACCCTTATAATTTATTAAATTAGACTATATGTGAAAACTTCTCTTCGTGAAACTAAATTTCATGGATGATAAGGTTTTTAGAAAACAATATAGCTTATAAAATTTATTTGTAACATTATCATCATCGGAAGCTCTTTTTTATAGATGAGGATCATCATTCCTTCCACTGTCTATCCTCATGTTTTTATGTCGCATTTTAGCTCTGATTTTTATATCGTGTGATGACATATCTTATGGTTTTATTCAAATATATGCTGCGTTTCATGGCATATTTTATTATGTTATTCAATTATGTATTAATAACTCACACAAATACGATAAGTACCAAATGAATATTATATCATGAAACCTAAAACTTATTAATGGTGATTGACTGCTAGAAATTACACTGGAAACATTATTTATATTCAGCAATAGATTCCTTACCTGACATCCACATGAATTTATGATAAGAATTCCATTCATGGAGTTTAATAGAATATTATCTTAAAAATATTGATATAGAAATTGTTATATAAGGCTTGGGCTTGATCAATGGAGGTTTGGACAGAGCATCAGGGAACTAAAATGCTCGAATGAAGGGCCGAGGATGAATACAATGTCCCTAAATTGATCAGATGGATATGATCAAGATTATTGAGTGGTTCTCATTATGTTAGACTTATAAATTAACAAGGAACAATATCTTGGTACATGAATCCCACATCGATCATCATTTCAGTTGTATAATGGTTTATTAATTATTTTTCCCTTTAACCGGCCAGAAGTGAGTACAGGGTGTACTCCTAGACACAACCTTGCCATGCAGCTGCCCTTGTGGCTCGGCCCATTTCCTTTAGTGGGTCTATACATGGCCCCTCCATTGAAACATATCCATGTGGTTTCTTGGGGTGTATACACAACCCACTATACTTCCATACAACCTCCTTGGTTAGGCCCTCCCATGAGGTTTACTTCATGTCCTAAAAGTTTGGTTTGAGGTATAGCCCTTGCGAGAATCTATGATTGGACCCATACCATTTAATGTCAAACCAATACACTTAGTAAATACTATGTGTGAATTTCAAAACCAACCTTTTTTAAAATAGTGCAAAAAATAAATATATTTTTCATTCCCTAAATTAATTAATTATATTAATTTTAAATTAATCATTATATAGTATATTTTATATAAGGGAGATTCTATTTATAGGGTATTCCCTTGGGAATAACTTTTACAGGCCTTCTTATCTCTCTTTGTATTTTAACAATTTTCATGTTGGTTCGCATTGGTTCTGTTTTCACGATGCTATTTGGACTCCTTATAATAATAAATAAAAATGTTAATGAAAATATGATCAATAGTAAAAATACAAACCATATCCAATTAATCATTTCATAAAACTAATGATGATTGATAATCATCATGACAAGATTTTCTTCAAATGATATAGACAATGCGAAATATACTACTTCCATTTGAAAAGGTATTTGAACATAAGAATAGGTTAAACAATAATTAGATCAAACATAGAGAATTTTGTCTAGCATGAAATATAATATCATTAAATTAATCCTAAACAATTCTACAATAATCATCATCAATCATGGGGAATATATCTTAACCTCACCCCATATTTCTCTTCCCATGATTAATCACTGATAATAGAGCAATTCATCATATGTTGACTTTTGATTCCTTTTAATATATAGGAAAAAATACCACCATACACCTCAACCACACATAAGGGATTTTCAACATTCAAATTTAAAACATTCTTACAAATTATTAATATGTTCCCTAATCAATAAACATAAGAACAACCGATCCAGAGAAGTATAGAGAATGTTAAACATTAGTACATCCCTAGTTAAACTGAGCATAAACCATATGGAGAAATAATAATGATGGTATCTCACTACATATACCCAGTGAAGCACAAGTAAAATTTGTGTTGTTGTAGTTGATGAATAGAAATTCCATAAAAATTTCATTAAAACATTCATAAAGAAAATTCCCTTTCCACATTAACAATCACAATAAAAATTTAAAATTTTTAGTAACATTAGGGAAACAATTATTTAGAAGAATAAAGGATGATTAAAAATTAATATGAAATTAAATGATAATTTATGATGTTAGATAATTTCTTACAGGTCTTATAAGTTGATAATTATTTTTTTCATAGTGTTATAAACTGTTCAAAAAGCACCTTGTTCAGAAGAAAATATTCCTTTCAAACCAATTGGTAAAAAATAAAATATGTCTAAAAATTTATATTATAAATATTTTTTATAATTAATCAAAAATTATCATATCTAATGTTACAAAACATGTATATGAATGAAAAAGGATTTTCAACCCAAGAGACAAAGAAAGTCATATTGTTTTAAAAACCATTTCTCAATCATTTTAGGTACCAATGAGATAAAAATTATAATATTTCTAGAAACATTTATTAATAAACAAATGATAATAAAGTTAATTGGTTTTAATATAGTAATACCAAAAAATTTATCAATGGATTATTAAACATAAAAAATATGGAATAATGACGACATTGTGAAATAAACTCTTACCCCTTTGGTAACTTTTGAATCATAACACCCACAAAAGAAATAACTAAAAATGAAACTTTAAATACAATAAATAAATAAATTTTCATTATATGTAATTAAAATTATATATATATATACCAAATAAAATAAACAAGTGTTAAATATGATATATGTCTTATATCATTAAAAGTGAGATAAGAAAGCCCTTACCTTAGGTTCAACCTCATTTATATGTGTTAGAAAATATTTCATGATAAATATATATTTATTATAAATATATTCCAAAACCATAATAATATATATTTTATCATATATTATTTAAATAATTTTTTTAAAAATTGTTTTACCAACAATTCTTGGTTAAAGTCACTATTCCGAGTAATAACTGCATCATTTTTCATGTCTATTTTTGTTAGACCATTTCGGTCCATTTACTTTTATCATTATTCCATAATATCATTAATATAAAACATGATATAAATATACAATTAATTCATGATTTTTTTTTTATATTATTCTATAAAAGTTATAGATATAAAAATGAATTACAACATTCATGGAGACAGTAGGTCATACGAAAGCCTGAATGATGTTTTCACTTTTTAAAGGATGGTATGAAAGAAAGGTAAATAAAACATAAAAATTATAAACTTATTTTAATTTAATATATTTCATATATTTTGATTAAATATTTCTTTATTTCCATCCATCTATAAAGGATATGATAAACTAATCACATCACTTTGGGGAGGTGGCGGTCCACACAAATTCATGAGCGACGTTATCATTTTACAACAAATTAGAAGGTAAGAAAGTTGAAGTGATATTATAATTATATAAGTATAATTATGTAATAAGTATTATATATAAATATTAAATCAATTATAACATTCATCAATAAAATATGGTGACGAAAAATGAATTTTATTTCTACGTGGAGACAATAAGCCATACATATGCACGAGCTATACTTTCACTTACCATTTGATAGAGTAAAGGTGGATAATGGTGATTTCATAATCACAATAAATTTTTAAGATATTTTTAATATTTAATTAGTCACATTATGATAAATACCATACATTTATAGGAGGTAAAATAATAAGTAAAAGAAAGAAAGTGATTGTTTAGGACTATTATATCTTCTGTGTATCAATTCATTTAGATATCCTTTTAAGACTCCTAGTGACAGTCTTTTGGAAGAACAAAAACTATAGATATTGGATAATGGTGTTGAATAGATAAATGGGATTGTTTTTCTAATATATATAGCTCCAAGTGGTGTGAAAAATTAAAAGATGGGGTGTCCCTTCATAATTTAGGGGAGGGAATTTTGAGAATTTCATAAAATTATTAAATTAATATAAATTATGATTCACTACTAAAGGGATAAAATTGATTTCATTATAATATATTGTGATTATTAATGGAATTGATCTCATAAAATAAAAATTTTACTATATTTTGGCATGTTTTCACCCTTATCATTATATTTTAACACCTCGCTGACCCATTAGATAATTATTGTAATATTAAAGTGTTTTATACTTTATGGATTCATAATGTCATTATAAAAAAGAAAATTACCCATAAATATACCATAGTTGATGCTTAAAACCATATACCATTTATTTTTAAGAATATAATATTTTTGGGAATTTTAAATCATTTATAAATATATTATTTATTATAAATATCATTCATGTCATTTTTAATACTTATTCATTTAATTTTACATTAAATAATTCAATACAATTTGAAAAATAGAATACAATCCTTTCACGTATTAATAATATATTATATTTATATAAAATATTCATGGAACGTAATAGTTTTTTCATATAATATATTTTTAGTATTTTAAAATATATATTTTTTATTTTTCAATTAATTAAATTAATTTTTTTTAGAGTTACGCAAGAATTTTGGATAATTATTTCACCAAAAAAATTTAGAAATAGTTTATCCAAATTAAAATAAATCATTTAAATTTCAAATTATTATTTATAAGAAAAAATAGGTTTTTATTTATCCCCAAGTGAAAATTTTATAATTTATAAAACAAAGTAAATGACATTGTTAGATTTTTTTACATAAAATATTATGAAGGAAAAAATCATTATTAAATTAAAAAGGTCATATATTAGACATTTAGATGTTTAAGTTTGAGAAATACTCAAAAATTAAAGTTAATTCAAGTGCTTGGGTAATTTACTAGTCCTTATCATATTATTTATATCCTAAATTACCATATTTACCCTTACTGTGGTGAAACTTATTTAATATTGTTACTATTCATAATGACCAAAAAATAAAAGGGGTAAATTTAAATAATTTAGAACTCCTAATATCAAATAAGAAATCCATTTTTTGAGATTCAATTTCCTTAATTTTCAGTAATTAACATAATATGAGGACATAAAATGAAAATAAATTCTATTTTCTTAGAAAAAATGAATTTTTATGGAAAATAATGTTTTTATAAAAAAATTCAATCACAAAATCGATCACAATTAACATAATTAGAATATTAATAATATAATAGATCTAGTTTAATTTTTAAATCATTTTAAAATAACATGAAACTTTTTAAATGCTTAAAACTAAAAAATATATCTTAAAAAAATGGATATTTTACACCATTCATTTGAAAATAAATAATTTTAGAGGAATCCAAAAATTTACGACTTATATAATTTTGATATTATGATTTAAAAGTCGATATTATTTTTATAAAATAAAATATATAACAATTATAGAAATTAATTATAATATTTTCTTATAAATAGTCTTAAATATTATTTTGTAAAAAACTATATTTCTAAAGAAGAAAATAGCTTCATTAAAAATTAAGCACTTTTTTATAAAGGATTAATCAATGAGTTTTTATTGAGTAGATCATTTATATATATTTCAAAATTTGATTACTAGTACTCATACCCAACTATTCAACAACTAGCAAATAACAATCATATTTAAATAATAATATTTTTTGGTTCATTTAACCTCAGTGTTGTGTACTGTATACACAATGAAACATATTATTATTTTAAAATCTTAGGTAGTTTCATAAATAATGCAAGTCTATTCCAATACTCATAATCAAAGAGAAATTATAACTATTGGAATATATCCAGGGATGCTAGCTAGGGGTTGTTTTTTTTGGAAAAGGGGCTACTCGTACATTTTCTCCACTATTTATTCTATTTTAATAATTCAATACCTTTTTAAAGAAATGGGATAATGAATGTGAAATAGTGTGAGTGTGAATAAAGGAAAGAGATCAATATATATAAAAAATACATAAAATTAACTGAATTAATTTATGGAAAGTCCTTGGAAAATATTCACATCTACACGATCAAAATCCCCAATAAATAAATTCACTCTCATACTCAGCTTAGAAAGTAGCCAAATACTTTAAACCATGTAGTTTCCCTTTAATTGTGTTCATTTTGGTTGTTATATGAAATTAACACTACTTCACTACTTTCACTAATTTCATGACCCTGAAGTGTCCAAATACCCTCAATCACTACACAATCAACCTTTAATCACCCCATTGTATGAGAAATAATGTTGACCATGGGGTAATGTGTGAAAACCAAAAAAATAGAAACTGATTGAGATAATTACTCATGAATATAGATAATAATATATTTATAGGATCAAAACATATGGGACTTTTTGAAAAAAAAAAGTGTGTAAAATTGTTAATTCAATAATATTATGGATTGATGGATTTTTTTTGTCCAAGATATTAAATAGTTTATGAAACTATCACTATAGTAAAACCAAGGGGAATACCAAATAAAAAGAAAAATGAAAATATATTATCCCCTTTCAGTGGTGGAAATAATTTTTTTATATGCTACATCCTTATATATTTCTCAGGGATCAATAAATTTTTGGATACATATCAAAATGTTATTTTATACTATATTATTTCCAAATAGTTTTATTTATGGCTTATTCATTCAATATAAACTGACTTGGCATGTGTCTGAACTTCCCTCGATCATGCTCTAGTCCAGTTATGGAAGAATCATAAGGTTAAATGATATAAACTTATTATGAAGTGAAATTGGTGTTTTTTATTTTAGTTGAAGCATCAATTCCATTTGAAAATTATCAATTGAAATCAAAAAATTGATTTTAATAAATCATGAGGCTTGAAGACCTATCATATTATACAACATCGAGTGAATATATTCATTTTCCATTTTAACTCAAACAACACGTGGAAGTTGATGATTAATTATAGATGAGTGGGTTTGTTGCCAGTTTCTCATTCCATAGATAGTTGGATAATGTACTACAATATATATAGGCCAATGTATGCTCTAGTGAATCTTAGATCAGTACAGTGTTACTCAATTTCACCTTGCAAATGTGTGAGGGTAATATTTTATTTTTAAATGAGGTTGTGGTTCCCTTGATTTAATTTTACAAATTTCAAGCACCCAATGATATATTCTATCATGGTAATTAAATCAAAAATATTTATTTAAAATTTTACTAGCACCAAAGGAATGATTCATAAGCAAGGACATCCGTCGGTAAATTTTTTATTAATGATTCTATAATCTAAGTATTTATTAATATGTATATACAGTACATTGATTTAATCACACACATATTCTAGGTTAATCACGTGTGTCATATTGTAGGATCATTCATCTAAAATAGAATTAATACATTTCTACTTACTATTAGATGTTTTTTCACTTTACGTGAAAAAATATAATGCACTTTTAATCACACATAAGACCTCACAGGAGTTGATTTACTTACACAACTATTACAAACCATAGTATATCATTATTATGATCTAAAATTCTAAAAAAATCATTTTCTATTGAGTGGTCCTATTGATTTAAATTCTAAAAATTGATAAAAATCTATAAAGTCATGAAATTGAAGTTTATTCACATAAAATACATAAATTAAAAAAATATAAATGCATTAATTAAAAAAATGATAATTTTTTATTTATATTAATTATAATTAATATAGAATAAACATTTAATAGAAATTTAGCATGATTATAAATCATACACCCTTGTCATATTAGTGGTATCTTAGTTACCTTTTGATATGGTTTAGTGGTATATATCCCACCCTGAGTTGGATTTATGATTTCTTGTTTACCTGTGTGATAAGCATGGGTGATATATATAATTCACAATGGGATGTGGTACTGATGGTATATCATCCTCCTAGAGATTATTTCATGAGATATATCATATATATATATATATATATTTAGTCGAGGTATATAATCCACCCTTGATAAGTTCGTGTTGCATCATCTACCAAGAGTCATCCATTGGTGTAAAATCTTACAGTTGAGGACATTGATATTGGTGGTGCCTCATCCACCGATTATGTGTTGTCTTATTTTAATCAATTTAATACTTCCATTATTAAATTGAGTCATCATAAGGAAAAAAACAAATAATTATGTGGGATGGGGTAATTCTATTATGAGTTTTTTATATATCTATTTTGTTGGTTTTTATTATTACTATTTTTGTATCATTCATCAATGTATTATATTTTAAAAAAACATATTTCTAACAGAATATTTAAATGAATTATTAGATAAAAATATATATTTGGGGGAAGTTTTGAATTTCAAAAGATATTTTTTTAATTATTATTGATATATTTTCATTATTTGGTTTTAATTTTCAAATACATACATAAATCTTGAGAAATTATTTAAATCCCTGATCATGGGAGGTTTTTCAATAATTAATTTCACAAACGTGAAAGTTATTTTAATCCAATTTATATATTTTTATTATACCAATATTTTTTGAGTGTGTCTTGAAATATATAATTAAACATTAATAAATTTTTAATTATTTTCATAAAAATACAATTATCAATAGTTGTGTCAACATGATTATGGAACTTTTTTAATTCATTGTAATTTATTTAGATTTCCATTATTTTTAAGTACCCATTGAAATCCCATACAAACCATTGATATCATAATTGGTGATTTTTTCCCTCAAAAGATGACAGGTTTATGCTTATCCTTGGGTTATAGGTGACATGATTCTTGATTCCTGTAATGATTCAGTTATTTTTTCTTTATGTGTTTCACATTAGGTTCACCATCCAATTTTCTTGTTGATGGATTGATAGTGTGGGGTTCAAGTATGGTTTCACAAACATTCATATCAGGTTTACAATTTTTATATCTTATGGAAACTACCAATGGTTCCAACATACATAACTAGGTACATTCGACACTCCAAAGGTAGGTTGTCATTTTGAATTTCAGAACCAATGGAAATAAGAAAGTCACATTGGTCTAGAGGATATGTGGTTAGCCTCATCACACCATTTTGGGGGGAATCATTTTATATCCTTGTACTCTATTATAGATTTTTGATATATTCATGAATCTATTCCAAATCCCAATAGATTACTGGTTACCCTAACAAAATGACCAAGTGTTGAATCCTTACTTGTGTAAAATTGGGTTCTATTAATGAGGTCATCTATATATATATGATATTATTTAATCATTTATAATTATTTCTCAATAGTATGTAGATGTTTGTATTTTGAATTCATATAACTAGGAAAGCTAGAGTTTACATCCATCTAGGGAGGAGATTAGTGTTTTGAGGATGGTTTTGAATAAATGTACTAGTAACATAGTGGAAGCCCAAAAAATGGGGTTTTAATTTATTTCATCAATGAAAAACATGAAATCGTCATCATTAAAGATACGTTTCCTAATTACATCATGAGGATCATGTGTGAAGTAAATCAAGCACAAAAATCAAAACCATAAATAAATGGTTATATCCAAAGTCATGATTGATGTCTACTGATCATTGATGATCAATTCTCAAATAATCTAAAGATGAATTCTTTTAGATAATCCAAACACACCTTTGGATTCTACAAAAGCATTGATCATTGAAATTTTGATGCGAGCACAGATATCCAATGATGCCTTTGATGCTATGACGATTACCACATTTCCATTAATTTGATTCTGAAGAGAGAGATCAATATGAGGTCCTAGATCAAGATCATCTCTCTCTATAATATTGGATATAGAAGAATATAGGAAAACACTATGAACAGTACTTTTCATGTGCCTCTCGACTATTATTTTTTGAGCACTAGAAAAGTATCCGGTATTTCCTCCATAACCCCCTTAACAATTAACACTCTATATAAATTATATTATGAATTCTATATTGAGCAACAAATATAATTCATTTTTATTTCACTTATATGTAATATAATAAATATATTAAATGATAATAATTGATCCATTAACATGCCCCATACATCCAGTAAATATTAAATTACCCATGAATATTTTGAACTAATATTTTTTCAATTAATATTTTCAAGTATTTATTTTAAAACGTGTAAATACATTTAATAAATAAATTAAATTACATATATTATTAACTTGAATTATATAAATTTATTTATTTATTTGTGGATCATATATCCTTAGAGAAAACCTGGGCCCTTGTGGTGGGTCACACCATGAACAAAACTCATATCCAACTGAATAGGTAAGATTCATCAATATGCTATTGTGTGTGTCCCACTAGGCCCTTATCTCAATAGAATCAAATATCATTCATAGATGAATAGTGGGACACAGTAGACCATCAAGGCCCCTAAATATAAATGGATTGACACAGTAGTGAAAACCAACCAATGAACACCCACTCTATAATATAATCTCATTGTCTTTAATAACTCATAAAGAAAAGTGCACCCCTGTGTCGGCATCATTTTCTTGCTTTATTATTTGTATATATAACTAGATAGATATACCTTGGATTTCCATGGCCATGGATTTGCCAAGGAAATACCAGCCTGATCAACATGGACCAAGATATATTACTTCCTTAACTTGGAAGAGTCAAATCCTTTCTTGACCCTTCAACCAATGTCACGCCACCAATGACTCACCCAACACAAACTACCTCACCATGATTTAATTATCATGGTATTCACCTTTCATCAATGTATTCAATCAATTTATGCACATTGGTGATGATCTCAAGTCAGGAGACCATCACTCATGTCTATTGATATGAACAACCAATAACACCCAAAACATGTGGTGTTCCAATTGCCAGGTATGTCCACATGATCTCACAACTAGAGATCACAATTTGGGAGCGTCAAGAGAAGATGTCTCAATGATTATGACCCCCATAAACTTATAGTCAATCATTAACAATGTCCAATTAGTAAGATGTATATTGACCATAGGACCTATTTAGATTAGGGACATAGTATCTCGAGGTTCTCCTAATAGCCTGCGATCTACTATAACCATTTTATATGATATTTAAGACTTTTACATTACCATCATATTGTGGACATATAAAATTATGCACTATAATGGTTAGAATACAACATATATAACTAACTATATACACAATATGGTAATCAAAAGTACTATATAGTTTGCTTTAGGGAATCCACTATTTCAACACTCCCACTTAAACTAGAGATAACCTGAAAACCATACTTTCTATCTCTCACATGATTAAGATATACATTATAATAAGTCATTACTTTAGTGTTTGGTTCTTCCACAATTCCACCATGTGGCTATTCTGTTATATGCAACCTCATCTCATTGAGTAAAATGACTCAGGATATGGTATACCCGAGTATATCCATTTATTTCACTTTCATAAATTGACATCATGGATAGTGAGAATATAATAAGTTATATTATGATAATTCTTTACATACAAGGTACAATTCCAATAACTATAAAAAACTGTTTCATTCAACTACTTATTATCTTCCATATAAGCAGCAACATACTTATGTTTGGTAGGTATGGCTACCACTATCTTATTTGATGTTATATTACTCATCACCTTATCCTAATAGTGATACCTGATCTCATGGATCCAAGGAAGACTAGTTTTGTCCACCTTAAAACTAGTATCCTTTCTTCTCCACTTACCAAGAACACATCTTTTGTACATTCCAAAGAACAAAGAGATAGTTTTGACTGCTTCACTTATAGTGCTCCTGAACATAATAGATATTTTACTACAATAATTTATATCATGGAATATCAATTCTTTTACTTATCAGGGAAAGCGTGATTAATCAATCACCTTAGAATATGTATTTAAAATGACCATGTTAATCTCATCCCATGTGAAGTACATGTCAACCTAGAGATATAAATTCTATATGAAATTGGTAAAAATTCCTCCCTTGAATTGTTCCATCTTGTATTTTTCAATACTGTGTCACTATATGTATGATTAATGAGATCCGGAAAACATTTTGATCCACCACAGTTGATCTTTTCCCCCATAACTTTGGTTGCTACATTATGTCAATCACTAAAGAAAAAATTTCATCTTGGTATTCACTAACATGAAGACTAATATTTGTTTTTAATATGATGCCAAAGAAATTTTAACCTAAAAAATGGTTCTCACACTAACCTTTGGTAGAAACGTTGCAAACATTCATTCGGAATAAATATTCTATGATCCTATTTCTTACATCAACCCTAAAACAAACTATAGTAACTAGAAACCTCTATTATCAATTTCTAACATGACCATCCCTTTATAGTCACATCGTATAGACACCTCCCTTGATTGGTGATCATTACATCTAATTCCAAATATAATGATCATATAAATTAGATATAACTAGTAAACTTCTAATGGATTTAGGAAGAACAAATTGGTATAATTAATCTAACCTTATTTGTTCCATTCTTGTACCATCCGCATATCATATCACTTGAATACCCACAAATGTATTCATTATCGTTATCCCATTTTTCACATTTCTACATGGAATCCATTTATTTAATTTTAATTAGTCTTTTCAATCATATCCAATTTCTATATAATTATAACCTATAGAAAATGTTATTCATAATGAATAATAGATCACATAAATGGTGAATAACAAAACCTTCAACATGGTTTTATCCTTCCTACACACTATGTGTCTATGGAACATTCATGTTCCTCATGAGCTTTTGGATATTGTTCCTATGCTAACTATTTATGCATCTATGTCATTGACTAAACACAACTAAATCTGGCTCCCAATATATCAAAATATATATGCACACTTTTGTAGAAATGTAGTCCATCACATGACTAAAGAGGTCTATCATATGGATTTATGTAATATCCTAAAAAAATATTAGTATAATTACAATAAATGCACAATGTGTTTGTACTTGATGTGATTTTTTATATCCGAACATAAACTTTGCATCTAAACACATTTAATTAGGACTTAACAGATGTATACCACAATTCAACTATTATGATATCTGTTAGTCATTGTTGATGGAATATAGTAATTGGATATTATGATTATTCTCATGGAACGACATCAAAATAAAATAGATATTTATGCTAGTTGATCCATTTTCACTACTTACATCGTAAATATGATGTGTACAATGTGTATTTAAGAATTATTCCATGCTATATATTTTTGATAAATTTCAAAATATAATACTTCGTCATCAATACTCATTGTTAACATCAATTATTTCATGTTGATTTGATAATGTGAATTTAATAATTCCTCCACACTATATTTCCATGATTGATGAATGCTTGGTCAATATATTCTTCAACATTCTGGCATGAACCAACTCTTATCTTCTAACCATGAATATATATGATACTTCACTTTACCATTAATTTATGACTTAAAGGAATCATATGAATTATTTTTATACCTCCAACTAACCCTTGGAATAGTTCACCCTCTTTAGCACCACTAATTCTGAAAGCATTGTGGCATACCTTTATTTAAAAATGTTTATTTTCATAAACTAAATACTTTGATAATATTAATGGTGTTTGGTTTTAATGATCCTTAACAATGAAATGGGTATAATATTTATGTCCACTTTTAGTTTTTCTTGACAAGTATTTATCTAGAAAAAACTATAAAAATGTGTCTTACATTAATATTCATCACATATTTACCATGATTAATTTATCACTTGAAATATTACATGAGTATTTGATACAAAAAACAACATTAATTCATAAACCAAGACTAATGTCTTTTTTTGTCTAAAGGAAACATGATAAAAATGTTTCGTTCATACACAATTCTTTTTCTACAAGAATCATTCACTTGGAAATATAGAAGCTATGTACTTCTCACCGCTGAACAAGGAATCACCCCTTCTCAGTTGCATGGACAATACACCTAACCTCTAGTAAAGTTTCCATACATACATTGTTACCATATTTAAATACACATATGTAAGTGGAATATATTATTTAATACCAATGAATTTATATTGAAACATTAATTTTATGTGATGAATATATCTAAATGAGAAGTGATAAATTTCATCTTTAAATCAGTTTGTTGAATTTAAACATCCATTATTTCATTTTATGATATGTGATTAAAATAACCTCATATTAATTCCTCTTGATTGAAGGATGTTGGAAAATTTCCCTTGGAATTACATGACCTTTTTTCTTTTCACCATGTCATTCAATTGTTTCTCCATTAGAGTTAATGATTTATCTGTCTTTTATCATCTTATTTACATGGAAATCCTTACCAAAATAGGTAATGAAATTTTTACTCTATAATATTCATTTAGTAACCTAAATCAAAACTTGAGTAAATATGTTAAAATGATATGAGAATGTGATCCATTTAAAGTTCATGATCCATATTTTAATTTACAAATGCATGTGTAATCATCACCTTATTTATATATTGCTTCATTACTCCTTGACAACGTCTCAGATATTAGAATATATGTTATATCATATGTGTACTGATGTAACGACCATAGATAGCATCATTATTTGATTTGAGAATAATGAAATAACCATCATATGTTCTATAAATGAGTATCATGTATGAAATACCTCACTTTATCTTATTTAGAAGACTTAAGAGGTATTGGGGACACTAACACCTTTAGTTTTTTATATCATGGTACAACACGTAAGCGACTGTACTATTCTTACATATTCGCTATGGTGATTTTTCCATTATTTATCCAAATTACTTATTGTGGTATAACATTCAATTTTTATAAAAGTAAATTTTATAGGATTAGTACTTTTTATATGTTTACCATTTTAGAAATTATGATTAACTAATTGTCCCCCACTATATTATCGAGTTCTATGAACCCTCTATACTATAACAGGAAAAATATTTTACTTGAGTATTATAGTGGAATGGATCTTTGAACTTCCCCTCATAGTCTATAAGATATAGCTACGCCACTACATGGAGGGTTCAAGGTAGGATTTTGACTTTCCAAATGCATTAACTTGTGGTTCCTTGATCTATTGAGCGAAGTCTTGAATTCCAAAATCATGACTTGATTAAATCAAAATTCACATCTAAAATGATATAAAGTCACCTATGGCTAATCCTTACAACCACTTTAATTATGTCAACCCAGCATTCTCATAATAACTTTGTGGTAATAAGAGGCACCCTTCGTTATGCCATGACTAACACCCCAAATGCCTGGTTTTTTCCAAATTTTAATGATAGAGGATATTTAGAAATAATATTTCTTTGAGGGTTTATTTTTTTAATATGATGAATGAAATTATTTTCTATTTTATAAGAATATACTATGTGATCGTACTCATAAATGACCATGCAATAAATAGAAAAATAAATCGCTTCACACATTCCTTTTGTCTTTTAATGCATGTTTATTATTTTATGTGATCAGGCATAAACTAAACATACACAAAAATAATAAACCATGAAAAAAATAAAATCATGAATTTATCATGAGGAAATTATAATGGGTTACCATTTGAGTGAATAATTGATTAACCTATAACCTAGGGTATCTACCAAGTGTCACATCACATGCGACTCGAATTGTAGCATCTTCACCTCCAATGAATCATATATTCTATCTGGTGCATGGCCATAGCTTGGTGAAAATTGTGTCACTCATCATCTTGTCATTAAAAAAAAGTACTCACTCACAGGTGAGGGGAACTCGGGAGTATATAATAAAACATTTTTTAAAATGGGCATGCAAACCCTTATACATATAATGACACAGAAATGATATAAATATCTTCTTTTATTTAAACTACTTATTTCAAACTATTTCAATATTTAAATAAAATAATAAAATACACCAAAAATGAATTGGTATGTTTAAAGGAGCATGATCAGGCCAGTACAATTAAAAATCACGTATTAAGATAACATCATAAATAAATTAATCTTCCATTAATGTATATATTTGAGGGAATTTTTATTAAATTAATATTCAACCATCTTTTAAGTCAATATTTTTGGTGGCCTTTCCCCATTAATTAATTTAATTTTATAATCAAAAATTAAATTACTTAAGTGATTTAATTTGACATGAAAACTAAATTAATATAACTGCAATTAATAAAACCAAAAATTAGTATTTAATTAATTAAAAATTAAACCAAAGGTAAATTCATTAAATTCATTAATTTCTGATTACATTATAATTAACTGTGTCCAGAAAACCCTGGCCTCTTCAGGTTTGTCTGAACCTACGTAGACCCATTCCATGTTCTTCCAACCTAATATAGGGGAATTTTTTGGTAGGCCAACAAAACCATGCTAGTTGTGGGCTGAGTTAACCCACCCATGCTCGTTTCAGGATTAGTTTGGTCCGGAAAAAAGCTAGCATGAATTAAAAGGTACCTCTTGTGGGCTTGGCTTCCATGCATGCCGGTGCAGGTCACACTTCCAGAGGAGTAAGGCTCCCCAAGGCCACTAGTATGGGTAGAATAGGAAAGACAGAGTCAGTCTAATCAATGATATGGGTTTGTGGTCGATAGCGGGATTACACACATGGTCCAGTCTAGGAAGTGGTGGAATTGTGGTGACCTGATCTTGAACAAGGTTGGTACTTGGTGGGTGTCACAATTAAGATAGATCACTCAAGAAGGGGAAGGCAGCAGATGGGGTTAGCAACATAAGGGAACAAAAATAAGATCCGCTCCAACTAGAGGCAGGTGACAGAGGGTAGGTTCCACGTAGTTCGGTTTCACCTTGGAGAGGAGTTCGGTCTGGCAAGGTATAAGCGTCTGAATGAGAATAAAAATAAAAATAATATTATTATAATGTTATTATCATAATAAAATAAATATTATTATAAAAAACACTAAAAATGGAAACACTATTTCGGTCATCGGTCTGCTCAAAATAAAAAGGATTGGTCAAAATGACACCATTGACTAGAAATAAGTTTAATTATAAATAATAATTATTTGAATTTCAATAACCATTATAAAATTCATTTCATATTTAAAACATTATATGGCCAAAACCTGGTCAAATGTTGTCGGACTTCATCATCGTCAGCGGTGTTGGAACTGGTACGATGACCTTTAAAACATATAATGTAAATTTAATTTCTTTTTCACTTAATATATCCATGTGTCCATCTAATACTAGTTAAAGGTAATCAAAACATAGTAGAATCCCCCCAAATAGGAATTTAAAACTTTTCACATATGGTCAACATGAACTCATCTTCGCGAGTGATAGTTTTCCTAATTACTTCTAGAAGATTATGTGTGAAAGAAGGTAGCCACAAAAATTAAAACCATAAATACTTGTTTAGATATTTAGTTATGCTAGAAGTTTTCTCTTATTTGGAAATCTCTACTCAAATAATGTGAATATTAATTCCTATAGATCATGAACACATTCTTTCAGAAGGTACTGGAGTGCCAATCATTGAAATATGGGTTCTAGCACAAATATTTAGCAACACCTTCAACGCACTAATTATCACAACATAACCTTGCATGAGATACTTGAGATAGAGCTCGATTCGAGCACCTAGATCAAGCATAAGGGTATGAGAACATGGTCATGAAAATAGAAGATGATGGCCTACATATCAAAGATCACAACCATGAATCAGGAAATAAATATTATCTATTTATACGACATAAATAATATGTAAATGAAGAATATAATTCATGAAATTGTAACATAAAAATAAGATATAGAATTTATGGCAGGCACATAAGAATATAAAAATTAATTCCATATTAGTTAAGTAATCACTTCCAAGTCCATCGTAGTATTATGGGTTCACTACCCACACCATCTTAGCAGCCTTTTTTCACTCCCATCACCATATTGGTAGTCAGGTATCACTCCCATGACTATCTTGGTAGTGATGGTTCACTCCCACAACCAACTTAGTACTCTAGGTTCACTACAAAGACCATATTAGTGCACAAGGTCCTTTTTTTATCTCATGAGATATATATCATTACACAATGCATTGAAGGGAGATATAGATCCCACACATCACATAATGAAAACCATAAACAAGTGTTCCACAACAACATAAATCATATCTGAATCCATAAAAATACATGGGTTTCATAAACATTTCATCATAAAATAACCCATGAAAAAAATACAATATTAATATGTACCAATCTTTGAAAAAAAAACAATTTTGAAAAAGAATAAGAATAGTATCATTGGATCATATCCCTAGTAAAACATAAGTGACATCAAATATATTTTTCTTATTTGGGATATAAATTTTAAATATCACTTGAAATAATCCTTGAATAAAATATCCTTTTCATTTTGAAAATTTATTTTTAAATCATAAAACATTAAGAAATAAATTTTCATTGAAAATGACCTTATAACATATAAATGAATTTTTAAAAACTATTTGTAACATATTTTAAATTATTTCCTATAAAAATACTTAAAATATCATTTAAAACACTTTTAATTTTTTTAGAAAACATTGATTTCATGGTATATGGATTTCCGAACAAAGAGAGAATAAAATTAAATAAATTTTAACATATCATAAAAAGATTTATATGCATTATAAAATATTTATAATATTATTATATACACCTTGATAAGATAATATATGTTCATAACATAACATGTGTCTCAAAGAAGGAAAATTGTGACAAAAATACCTCACCGATTTGGTAATTTTTGAACCATAAACCCCATGAAAAGAGAGATCATAAAATTGATATGTAAATACTAATAAAAATAATTATAAGACTCATTATATAAATTCATGGGAAGTATATACCCCACATATAAGAAATAGGTGGTTAACATGGCTTGTATCTTATGGAAAATAAAAGTGAGATGGAAATCCCTTACATTATGTTTTGATTTACGTCACACACTTTAGAAAATAATGCAGGGGAAACATAAGTTTAATATACATCAAATAAAGAGACATATACATATATTTAATTTCTTATTTTATTTATTGGTGTCTCTCTATTACCCAGTTAATAAAAATTCCCATGTAAAAGTAACGTTTCGAGTGATAACCGCTTTGTTTATCGTATGTGTTTTGACTTTCAATTCTTGATCATTTTACTTAAATCATTATTTAATTATTTCTATAATATAAAATGATTTATATATCATATATATAAATTATATAATATTTTAAATTAATCTATAAAATATAGATATAAGAAATGTAAAACACTATTCATAGAGACAGTATGTCGTACATACACATGAATGATATTTCTATTTTCTTGTCGGGTTAAGATAAAAGACTTTATATGATATATTACCATTAAAGAATGATTTTTATTTCATCTAAAACATTTATATTTTAAAAAAATTCATACTTATTAGCATACATTAAATATTGGTGAACAACTAATCGCATCACATCGTGGAGATGGCATTCCATACAAACACACGAGTGACATTACCATTTTCCCAAAATAGTAGATAGTAAAAATGTAGACATGATATTATCATTAAAGAAGAAAAATTATTTCTTAAATATGATAAATAAATATTAATTCCATCTGAAGTATCACACATAAATTATTAGGATGAGAAATTAATTTTATTGCTACATGGAGACGGTAAGTTGTATATATGCACAAGTGATAAATTAATTTTTTTTTGTTTTTTGGGAAAGGGGTGTTGTAATGTTGAGCCAATAACCAAAAAATAATTCAATAGTATTCAGTAAAATTAATATATTATTTTACAATATATATATATATAATATTTATAGGAGGTATAGTAGAGTAGAAAAAGAGAATGATTGGTCAGAGCGATTAACTCTTCTCCAGAAAATCTCATTTAGATCTTCTATAAAGGACTGTAGAGTTGGTTATTTGGAAATATAAAAAACAAATATAATGTGTATATGAATGTTTAGAATTAAAATGGGCACGTTTTGGTAAATATATAAGTCTAAAAGTGGTGTGAGTGTGTGAGGGAAGAGGTAACTTTTATAAGATGCGGGAGGGGTACTTTTGGAATCTGTTAAAATATTACATTAATATAAAATGATTTTCGATTTAAAATAGATCCAAAGTGAATTATTTATAATATAATATTATTAGGGTCTAAATAATATAATCTAAAGATTTTTATACATTTTTAGGTAACAATAGTAACCTGGCCTTTTGGATTTAACCATTAGTTAAACCTTTTGACTAATATCGTGACAACTTGGCTTTTTTACTCTATAGGGTTAATATATTTACTCTAAAATTCCAAAAAAAAATTAAAAGGATAATTTATGAAATATTTAACCTCATTATAGTTATATGTCATAATTTTATATTTTTATGAATTTAATATAATTTAATAAATATTTATTTATTTTAAAGTTTCATTTATGTCAATTTTGATACTATTCAATATTTTTATTTCATAACATAAAAAATAATAACATAGATAAAATACTTATAATAGGTCACTAAGATTCATAATGTATCTATAAATTTCGTTTATGTCATTTATTAATTAAATTATATTTATTTTAATATTTTTAATATCATTTAATTGATGTTTCTATTAGTTAAACAATTATTGTATCATCAATATGAAATCCATTAATTAAATCATTCTTTATCTTAAAATTAAAAATAAAATATCGTGGTGAATATATATTTATTTTATTTAAATTTAATATTTATAATAGAATTTTTCTTCTTTATACAACTATATAAAAATTGTTTACTTATTAAAAATATCATTATGACATTTTTAACATATTTTTAAATAAAAAATAATAAATGTCACATTCTTACCTATGTGGCGTAAAAATGTTATAATTTGTAATTAAGGTTTATTTTGGTCTAAAACAACCTATACAATGAAATTATGACATGTTTTAGAGTAATTATATAATATTATAATATAATTTATACTTTTAACTACCCGACTAACCCTTAACCATGATAAATACAAATTTACTAAAGTTACTATTCATAATGACCAAAAATTTATCCAATCAAAATTAGAATCTAAATATCATAAATATTAAAATAATTTATGTCCTTGATTATAATTTCAATTCCCAAAAGTGGATAAATTAAGTTTAATTAGAATCCCATGGATGTGGTGAGAAGACGGGTAAAAGGAAACATTCTAAAGATCAATACATTTTTATTTCTAATTTTAATATAAAGATAATTAAAATAACCTATATTAGATTAATATATTAATTATTTACCTATTTTTACATTAAATATCAATTTAATGTATAATAATTAATAAAAGAAAAACTCAATTTTTTATCTACATTGAGTTAGTTTTCAATATTCATCAAAAAATGAACCTTCATCAGAAAATGAACTTTCTCAGAAAATTTTTATTTTGTAGAATAATATATATATAACTGAAAAAATTGGATATAAAATAGGTTTTCCATTAAAATGTGAAAAAATCACAACTTTGAAAATAACATTTTTGAGCATAAAATTAGTGTGGTTCTTATATTTTAACAATATAATATAATTTATAAATATAAAAAATATTATATTGAATAAAAACATATATATTTCATTAATATCATTCACTAATTGTATTTTAATTAATTTCTCATGAAAAAATTTCTTTGGGAGAATAAAATTAAAACTATTTCATTTATGATAAATTAGAAAATATGTTCATATCTAATTAATTACTAACCAATGAATTCATTTTATAAATAGGTTTTCCATTAAAATGTGAAAAAATTAATGTTTTGAAAATAAGGCTTTTTTGTGCATAAAATTCTGTTGGTTCTTATATTTTGACAAAAAAATATAATTGATAAATATAAAAAATATTATATTGAAAAAAACATATATATTTCATTAATATAATTTACTCATTGTAATTTACTTAATTTTTCATGAAAAAATGTCTTTGGGAGAATAATATTAAAACTATTTCATTTAAAATAAATTAGAAAATATGTTCATTTATAATTAATTAATAACTAATGAATTCATATTATTGACCTTATAATTTTATAAGTTATTTAACACTATTTATAAAATCTAATTTAAAGGCTATGTTATATCTTGTTGTATTAAATAAAACTACTTTAATAAAATATTATTGTTTGATAAAACTTAGTATTGCATGCAATGAAATCTTTAAAAAACATGGTGTTTTAATTAACACAAGAAAATCATAGTTTTTTATGTACTATAATCTAATCCATGTGTTGGATGTAGCATAATCTCAAATTTTAGTTTCATATAAGGTAAGAGATACATAGTGGTTTTCAAATAAAAAATCTATTTTCAGTATTATGTGGAATGAAAAAAATAAAAAGGTTAAATTAAATTTAAAATAAGTATTTCACCAAATATCAAGGTGTTACATTCTACCCCCCTAAAAATGAATTTCTCCCTCAAAATTCATGTGGGTTATAAAATGTTTAGGAATTAAAATTTCATTTCATGGAAACCCACAATGAAAAAACAATACTAAAAATTTCATCAAAAAAAGAAATATGGAACTGTAACAGTTTCCCAATGTAACCCGTAACTAGAATCCCATTTTGGAGAACATAGGTGGGAAGTAAAAAAATTTTCATTTAAGAGAAATATATCCATCATTTTATGATGAATAGTGATATAAAAATCCCATGAGAAAGCTAACAATCATGAAGGCATAAATCTGTGATGACGTAAGAGACCATATGAGTCATCTTAAACAAAGGTACTAGGATAATATTTTATGTTTTAATTTATTTTTTCATAATGTAAAATATTTTTAATAAAAATCTATAATAATTTTTTTAGGACAACCTAACCCATTATTTTTCCTTGTTCCACTTCACCACTTTCTCCAAAAAGGAATTTGAATTTTTCATTCCGAAAGCTCTAACAGATCATGAGATCCATGATATTCTATACTATCTATCATCAGTTATTATTTATTAAATGTTGTTATAAGAGGTTATCCAAGACGCATAAATCAGCATGTGTTGATTTAATACATTGATCACACATACGTCATCCAATGTGTTGCATCATGGTTCTATAAATGTTTGACTGTATAACCCTTTCGAAATATAAAAATCCAACACTTTAGAAACAAACTCAAAAAATAATATTTTCATTGATCCACTATATATCACAGAGTATTTATTGGTTCTCACATTTCAAACATGTCGATAACCTCATCATATATTCTATTGAACCATGGTAATAACCAAATTTATAATAAAAACCATCAAAAAACATGCATGTCTCTATATTCCCAAGATTAGTGGATATATTCCTTAAATACCAGAAGTTATAACTTGATGCATGATAACATATAATATGTTTTCAACAAAACCTTTATCAGTTTAGAGGTAATCAATACCATCCATTTTACATATTCATATATAAAAAATATTTATCCAAACATCATTATCTCAACATCATGAATAAATTAAGAATTACTTCCTTAATCAAAATATCACCATTCATGAAACCACCTTTATATTATTTTGAAACTATTCAATATATTCTTGTAAATCATTAGAAAGAATATAAACTGTGCAGTCCTTATATAGTTCACCATTGATAGTTCATAAATCCAAATACATAAATACTTAAATATGTCAACTTTATATATTGGAATGTTATAGGTCATCCCTTTGTTTATAAGTAAATTCCTATGTTAGGGAATTGATTTGAGTAATTCCTTAAGGACCACAGAACACCCTGAGAGGGGAGGGGTGAATCAGGGTCTCAGAATTTTCTTTTAAACTAGTAGATCATGTTCCCCCATTGCTTGGAACATGTTAGACCTATCTGAAGAGGAATTGAAAAAAATAGACAATCACATTATATGAAATGACAACACAATTTTTATTGGTTCACCACTAAGGGCTACATCTAAGGAGTTTGCGCCGACTGTGTGTCAGACACACCAAAAACCAGTAATATTCCCATGTTGTGTATTACATGAGTTTAACACAACCACTTTGTGACAGGTGCACTGCCTTTACATGGTTTTCGAGATAGCACACTTTTCCCTCAGATCAATTCTACTAACTCTCCCATGCTCACTATTTTGGAAGAATCTACACTCAATTTTGAGGACTTGGAGGTCGCTTTAGTGGTTTAGCATTAGATCATGCCTCCTCAAATGTAAATAGATGGTCTATCGAAGTCTCATAAACACCTACAGTTGTAATTTATTTTCCCGTACATTGATATGTTATGAAAATAAATTTCAAAAACTAATTTGGCCAATTTCCTTTCTTCCTTGGGTGTTCTTTGTATTGTTGTTGTTTCTAAGTACCACTGTTGTTTTCATGTACAAATATTATTTCCATGTACCATCTAGCTGTTTCTACGTACTGCCCAACTCCTCTGCAAATGTTCATGCTATGCATACTTCCCTACTCCACGTATTTCTCCAATCCTCCGTATACTGTTCTGCTCTACATAATTCTTTACTCGACTATGCACTGTAAGATAATATTCTATGATCCATGATCTCTTCCGCATACTGGATTCCTTATACGGATGATTCTGTCAGCCTATCATCTTCTCCTCTTCGTATGACTTCAAAATTCACTAAATTTCATCCTTAAATATTAATCTCCAATATAGTCCTATAACAGAAGGGGATTACTACTACTTATATAGGCACATAACTCTGCCAATTTTGTTAATCTAATTTACACAAATTTTCAATGTGGGACAATCTTCACTATAAATTGAACTCCATCTGCATATTGTTAGCCTCCATCATGTACTAAAATCCTCTGAACTAAAAACATTTATCATATACTGCTAAACTTCCCCATACCATATGTATTTTGGTCCTCATACTACATCTCTTCATTACATACTGTTGTTGTAAACCATTTTCAGAAGCATTTCGTGGACCGCATTCCTTCACAGCCTACCGTCGTTGCGAACTGTTTTCATTTCTTCTCACAATTCTGCGTACCGCATGCCATGACCACATAACACACACCTTTACCACATACCACGTGCCTTCACCACAAACCACACACCTTCACCGCTGAAGTGAGGATTATATGTATTTAAATCCACAATCAATTAATTTTTCCCCAAAAACAATGCAATATAGCAGTCCCTGGATTGTCTCTCGAGGAGGTTTCAATTTGAGTTGCAAAACTGTCACTTTTTTTGTTGGATTGTTTTCACATGAAATGGAAAATTAGGGATTTGATTAAAGACTCAATAAAAGAAAATAAATAAAAACTAAAGAGAAAGAAAATTTGAAAATGAGCTAGAAAATATATATGAAATAAAATGGGTTTGAAACCAGAATCAAAATAGTGGTTACGAACAAGCTTTAACATCCTAGACATTCCCCTCTTCCTTGTTTAAAATTATATCTCTAATGAATCTCTCAATGCCTACCCAAATACCTGTGGATAAACACCTTATTTGGAAAGGATATCATATTAAGTCCTCAATATGATAGTTTCCCCTCCTATAGAAGTGATCTAATTACTTGAAAACCTTCAAATAACCAAACCTAACAGAAATCACTATGCTCAACGGCAAGACCTCACCGAAGAAATTTAAATAGTGAAATCGACTATTTTACTTCATAGATTGGGAAACCATCCAGAACAAACAAGTTTAAAATATATTTGACAAAGAAAACAACTGTTTTCATTCAAGAAAAATAAATTCAAAAGAGATGCAACAGGCATTACACATGAAGATCAAAACTCAGAAGGGAGTGTCTGTCGGTTGTCGTCGTTTCCTAACCACATGGTGCTTAGCCTCGCATCACTTGATAAGCCCACATAATCTCCATTACAGAAAGAGTGTACACCATATTCATCATTGTCTCCACAAATCCAACCCCCCTTTAAATGAATGAAGAGATAGAGAGAATAGGGGAGGAGGGCTGGAAAAACTTCTCTCCAGATTCTGTCCTCCTGAAATATGCTTATGTTTAGAACACTTCCCGGCCGAATCAACCTCTGGATCCTTCTAAACCGTTGTTTATAAATATGTTCTCTATCGATCCACAAATGATCAGACACTTTGGAGACGTAGTGAAAAAGTTATGAATTAATTACACCACGACTCTTTCTCTTCCCGAGGAGACCTTTCATCTCCCACTTTATTGACTCGATCATAGTGTGCTCTAATGATCTAATTTGTACTTGAAATTAATCATTAATGCGCTTCTTCGAGTCCTATTTCATGCCCATTTTGAATTAATGACATTGGAAACATATAGCCAATGTTATTCTCCATTTATTGAGGTGGGATCCACACATTCGAACATACAAACTCTTACCATAGAATGATTTATTTGGACCCCTAGATGGACATTTTAGATCTTGGTCCAATTTAAATATATGTAGAGAATATTACATGGGTTCCTAAAAAAAGTATCAGTCTAATTGGATAATTATTTAAAAAGATATGACCAAATACTCAGACAAGTCAAAAACTGCTTAAAATCTAGAATTAAGGCATTTTCACAATTTAGCTCAAAATACAAAAATATTCCAAAAATGATGTAAATTAACATGTAATGAAATATTGGTGAGGATTAAATCATTGAAATGAAGATAAAATATATTGAAAATATCCACTCTATAAATTCCCCCACACATAGAACTTGGTCTCCTGGACAAGTGATCATTAAAACCAAATCAAAGCATATTCAAAATACAAACCAATGAGGTTCACTAATCAACCACCAAGAATCAAATGATATCATGCCTCATAAAAAAATGATTCAAGTTATAAATTCAGTTCATTCAATCCATTTCAATTCCTTTTCTCTTCTCATTCACACAACATAGTCACCTCACAAATATTTTCTCTCAACACAAATATTGATTTCCAACAAAGCTTCTCTCAAGAAAACATGCAAGAATCATCATAGGCTTGAAAAATTTCTAAATATCCACCTGATGTGAGCCAAGAAAAATGTGATCATCATGAGGTCTTTTCAAGGATGTTCTGTGGATAATGGTGTGTGTGTCTCAAATGTCCAAAATTCTGAAGCCGAATAAGGAGGGTTTGGCTCATTTTAGAAGAAAAAAAATACATGAATCTAATCTTCATTCATGTGGGGAATCATCCTTACTCTCGTCCAATGAAAGTCATATATGAGAATCTTTGAGAATATCTTTTCCACCTCATTCCATCCACATTTCAGCAGTAACTATTACATTTCCCTTCTTCTTTTTTTTCAAAAGCTCCAGATTTGGCACAGCTTCCTTCCATCAAGAGCTCTAGACAGGCACAACTCTCTTCAATTGAGAGTTCCAGATAGGCACAATTCTCTTCCTTTGACAGCTCCAAATAGGCACAGCTCCCAGAAATAAAACATCTTTTAGCAGCAAAAACATCTCTTTAGAGTTTAGATAACCACCCAAAGCAACACCAGATGAATTCTCACACCACAAATCATCTCCCCCACACTTAAGTTCAACTAGATCATGCATTTATACTTCCAGAGTAGGATGGAAAGGGAAAATGGCTTGTAATGTGGCTATCTAAAAGGTGGTACATGGAAACTAAGGGTTCCAGAAATATAAAATGTAAAAGGTGGGCCAGAATAAAAGGGATAATCATGAAAACGGGGCTTTCAATCACAAACAAATTACCTCAATCATTTCAATCACACTCACCTTAGCCCTCATGTTTTGATAGAAAAAGATCATGTTCTGGTTCAATCAAACAAGCATTATTTGGTTCACTCAAGAAGTAGGATGAATGTGGAGAAGATGATAAATTGGTTCAAAATACTCACAGTCAAGTGGTTTTCAATATTAGACATCAATCATGGAATGTAATTCAAATTTCAATGGTTATTTCAAAATTTTGGAACTTGAAACAGTGTCTTTTTCAGAATTTATTTATAACCAGATTCAAGGGATCAATTGGTTCACTCATTGATAGGTTTTTCAAAGATCATCATGTAAGCTCAAATGTTTTTCAAAATTTTAAATAAAACACCCAAAGTTTGAAAAATAAAAGAACACACCAAAAATTGAAAGAGGGAGAAAAGAAAAGGAAAAAATGAAATGAATGAACACAAAATCCTAATCTACCCATCATGTTCCTCCCCCCACAATTATTTTATGCAATGTCCTCATTGTGTAAAAAATATCTGAATATGAAATTCAAGAAATCAAAGACATTACAAAAAAAATTGAGAAGGAAAAACACAACCTGGCATCAATTGTATTCTGCTTCATGACGATGGATCTTCTCCGCTGGAGGATCATGAACATTCTCTCTAAATAGCTTCAACCTGTGCCCATTGAATTTGAATGGTTTCCCTTTGCTTGGTTCATTAATCTGGATTTCACCAAAAGTAAAAACATGAGTATCAATGAATGGACCAGACCATTTGGAATGAAATTTACCCAGGAACAGCTTCAATCTGGAATCAAACAACAACACTTTATCTCCTTCCTTAAAGTTTTTGTTGAGAATCATCTCATCATAAAATGATTTGTTTTGTTCCTTGTACAACCTATATCTTTCATATGAATTATTTCTGATCTCCTCCAGCTCCTGCAAACAAAATTTTCTTTTTCCCCAGCAGAAAACAGATTCATGTTACATGTTTTAACAACCCAAAAAGATTTGTGTTCTAACTCAACTGGAAGGTGAAAAGCCTTTCCATAGACTAATCTAAATGGTGACATGCAAATTGAGGTTTCGAATGTAGTCCTATAATCCCAGAGTGCATCCTCAAGTCTCAAACTCCAATCCTTTCTATTTGGGGTCACAATGTTTTCCAGAATTTGTTTAATTTCGCTGTTGGACAACTCATCCATTCCATTTGTTTGATGGTGATAGGGTGTAGAGACCCTAGGATGAACTCCATACTTCTTCAATAGTGATTCCAAAGTCTTGTTACAAAAATGAGTACCTTGGTCTATAATCATAAACTTTGGAAATGCAAACCTTGAAAATAAATTTCCTTTCACAAACTTGGACACAGTTTTGGCATCATCGGCTTTTGTGGGAATAGCTTCTACCCACTTGGATATATAATCAACAGCTAGAAAAATGTAAAGATATCCAAAGAAATTGGGAAAAGGTCCTATAAAATCCATACCCCAAACATAAAATATATCACAAAACAACAGAGGTTGTTGTGTGATCTCATTCATTTTGGAAATTCCCCCTTGAAATTGACAATTTCTACAAGTCCTCTAGAAATCAAAAGCATCTCTAAAAATCGTAGGCCAATAAAAACCAGAATCCATAACCTTTCTTGCAGTTCATTGAGGCCCAAAATGTCCTCCATAGCTCAATGTGTGACAAAAGTTTAAGACAGACTGAAATTAAGAATTTGGAATGCATCTCCTAATCATTTGATCACTACCAACATGCCACAAGTAAGGATCCTCCCAAATGAAATTCTTTGAATCATCAAAAGTTTAGAAATTTTATTCTTGGAAAACCAGTGGGAAACATCATCAGAAGCTAAATAATTCACCAAATCAGCAAACCATGGCCTTTCTGTTTGACAAGCATACAACTCCTCATCTAGAAAAGTTTCTTTAATTGGAAGATAGATCTAAGGATCCCCATTAAAAATAGATGGTATCCTACTCAAATGATCAGAAAAAAGGTTTTCACTTCCCTTATTTTCCTTTATTTCAACATCAAACTCTTGTAACAAAAAAATACATCTCAAAAGTCTTGGTTTTGAATCATGTTTCTTCATAAAAAATTTTATTGTAGAATGATCAGTGAAAACAATCACCTTAGATCCCAGAAGATAACATCTGAATTTTTCCAAAGCAAAGACAACAGCAAACAGCTCCTTCTCTATTGTTGTGTAGTTTGATTGGTCCTGATCTAATGTTCTAGAGGCATAGGCAATCACATGAGATTTCTTTTGTATCCTTTGACTTAAAAAATCCCCAAGAGAAAAGTCAGATGCATCAGTCATGATTTCAAAAGGAAAGTCCCATTTGGGAGGTTGAACAATGGGATGAGTAATCAATTTTTTTTTTAGTTCCCCAAAGTTCAGTTTAAAATTTTCATCAAAGTAAAATGGGGTGACTTTATGTAGAAATCTAGAGAATGAAAGTGAAACCTTACTGAAATCCGTAATGAATCTCCTATAAAAACTAGCATGACCAAGAAAGGATCTCACATCTCTGACTATTTTTGGGTATGTCAATGAAGAAATGACCTCAACTTTGGACTTATCAACTTGAATTCCATCCAATGACACAACATGTACAAGAACAATCCCTTTACCCACCATGAAATGACATTTTTCATAATTAAGAACAAGGTTCTTAGCAATTCATGTTTGAAGAACATCATCTATACCTTCCAAAAAACTTTCAAATGATGATCCATGAATAGTAAAGTCATCCATAAAAACATCCTTTCATGTTTCAATAAAATCAGAGAAAATGCTCATCATACACCTTTGAAAAGTACCAAGAGCATTGCACAAACCAAATGGCATCCTTCTATAAGAAAATGTTCCAAATGGGCATGTGAATGTGGTTTTTTCTTGATCCTCCGGTACAATATGAATTTGGAAATAACCAGAGAATCCATCTAGAAAACCATAATGGGTTTTTCTAGCCATTCTTTCAAGGACCTGATCAAGAAATTGAAGTGGGAAGTGGTCTTTCCTCGTAGCCAAATTGAGCTTCCTATAATCAATGCACATTCTCCATTTACTTGGAATCCTAATAGGAACAAGCTCACCAAATTCATTCTTTGATATTGTGAAGCCACCTTTTCTGGGAACTACATGGATTGGACTCACCCATTGACCATCAGAGATGGGAAAAATAATTCCAGCAGCTAAAAGGGTGGTAACTTCCTTCTTAACAACCTCTATAATTGTTAGACTCAACCTCCTTTGAAATTGTCTCACTGGTTTAACATTTTCCTCCATGAAAATTCAATGCATGCACACTGCGGGGCTGAATCCAGTTAAATCAGATAGATTCCATCCAATAGCTTTCTTGTGCGTTTTGAGGACTCCTATTAATTGATTCTCTTGGTCCTTTGACAAATCTTTTGAAATTATAACAGGGAATGTTTCGTTTCCACCTAAGAAATCATAAACTACTGGAATGTGGGGTTTTCCCCACAATTACATACCAACGATTTCATAGAACCGTTGGTAAAGGATGGTATAGAGAAGGTTTTACCAACGGTTATAGTAAACTGTTGGTAATGATGTGTTTAAGGGGATTTTTACCAATAGTTCAATGAGAACCGTTGGGGAAAATGTGGCTGGGGGAGTTTTTTAGCAACTGTTTATTAAACTATTGGTATAGGTGTGGTTGGGGAGCTTTTTCCCAATGGTTCTTCAGAACTGTTGGTATAGGTTTGCCCTGAAAGTATATACCAAGGGTTTTTAAAAACCGTTGGAACAAGTTTCCCCCAAATTTCCATCCCCCAATCCTCTCCCCCATTCAGATACAGAACCCTAAACCGGAGTAGCAGCAGCCGATTTTGGCGATTTTGGAGCTCCTTCTGCTGGACCAGTTTGGATCTTCGACCTCCTTCAGGTTCCTCTTCTTCTTTATCTAATATTTCAGTTTTTAGATTTCTAGAATCATTACACTCATTGAAGACAGTATAATGAGACATAGGATTTTCACCACATGTGAGGATATGAATCCATGTGATGCATTAGTATCAAAATGAGAGGTTTTACTAGTAGAGGCTACTTTGATCTTACATCTCACTATAGATCGTATGCTACCCTTCTCCATCTGGGTAGGTTTTACATAATAGATATTTTATGAACCATGGACATGTAATAAAACCTCATTGTTTGGAATAGGAACACACTGATTTCTCAGTGTAATTATGGCATGGATGACATAGCCACAACCACCACATCCACAACATGATCAAACATCACTTATATATCTTCATTTATGATATTGAGTTATTAAAACAATTCCAAAACTTGTTTTCAAATATGTCTATCACAAGTCACTTCTAGAGGGATGGTCCAGCAGAAACACTTCATGTTGACTATCCTTCCACATGGTTGAGACTCTATTGGGTCATGATTACATGAAATGTTCTTAATGCCCCCTCTTCCACACTGTTGTAGGAAAACTGAGAAACCAGTACTTCAATCACGATTGTTACTCATCTCATAGGAATCCCCAAAAAAATCCTACCACATGATGTCGGTATACTAGTTCAATAGTCTATAATTCTATCCTATTCGCCCATGACCTCCCTCACCTTATAATATATAAATAGTGTCTACTTCATAATTTCAGTATTATAGGTCAATATTAACACGTCATCCATGGATCATACAACATTTCAATGACTTCCCTTAAAGTGTCTCTCTCACAATATCTCATAAAAAATGTACGTTGGTGAAAAATGAAAAAACTCTATAAAACAATTTTAGTACTCAATAATAGTCATGGTTCCCTACTTTTAATGCGTGAATTCATTATCCCTATATGTTGATAGATTCTTTAAGAAAAATTAGTTATAGATCCTAGTCTATAAATCATCCCATACCATGCCTCATAGATAGATAGTCTTGTTTGGTACATCACACCCACACTTTTCCTCCTCTCATAGCATATATCTCATGATTTTATCTCTCTAATGATGAGGCCTATATGGATTATTTAAGGTGAATATCATAGTCTCAATCCAAATATCAATTTATCATGGGAGACCATCAACCGAAATTATTGGACAACAAATCTACCAGAACACACAGGTCATCTCAACCGTAATCAAGGTATGCATCAGAGTTCCTCAAAAAGTATTCATGAAGTGATAAAACCCCTCAAAGAACATTTATTCAGAACCCATGTCTGAATCAACATGTGGTTCCACAGATAGAAAAAATTTATGATCCACATGTATCCCATGGAACTCTACCTCTAGATCATGTTCATTTCCTCCCTCATTTTTTATAACTGAAGGTCCTCATAGTTGCATGTATTTAAAATTCCAAAACCTCACATCATAAATGAAAAATATCATAGTTCGTATCTCAAAATTATAGTACATTTCATTCACACTTTAAACTAGGTCATTAAAAACAAACTTCTCCTAAAACTAGAGATGTAATGGAATATAATCATAAAAACAACTAGTGATACTTCTTTTTTCCCACTAAAACTATTAATCTAGGTCGAGACTTAATTTAAACATTCAATATTCAAATTCAATTTGTTTTTATTTGATATTTCATTTTAACTTATACACATTAAATCATATTTCATAATTAATTTTAAATGTTTCTACTAATATTTAACTAAATTTATATTTAAATGGGACACCACCCCCTAGACACACCGCTCACCTCCTTGGATAGCCCGTCCACCCCCCTGGACTCCCCCTACCCCATTGGACAGCCTGACCACCCCCGCGGACAGCCTGCCCACCTGGACACCCCGACCCCCCTAGACACCCCCTGACCCCCTGGACACCTCCAACCCCCTAGACGGACCCACCACCCACTAGACACCCTACACCCCCTGGACACCCCGCACCTCCCTTGGGCACCCTGTACTACCCTCGAACTGCCCGCTCACCTCTTTGGACAGTCCGCCCACCCCCGGACAGCCCGCTCACCTCCTTGGACAGCCCACCCCCTGGACACCCTGTACCCCCCGGACAGCCCCACCCACCCCATGGACACCTAGCTCACCTCCTTGGATATCCCTCCCACCACCTGGACACCCCGACCCCCCTAGACACCCCCCGACCCCCTAGACACCTCCGACTCCCCAGACATCCCCACCCCCCTAGAGTGTGTATCCTTGTACTTACCTTAAAACCACCATAAATCTTCTTTTAATTTATGTTTTTTATCATAATGGTTTCTCTATATATTTTTTTTCGGTTACACATGAGTTATCTATTTTTAATTACTTCCATATTTGTTTTCATTGCAGGAAATGACACCCATTGAAGAGAGGCGATGGTAAAAGATGACAGATAATAATCGTCGCATGATACAAATGGGTGTTCCTCCACTCATCCCTATTGTGAGTATTTTATTTAAAATATAAATATTTCAATAACATATAATATCATGTGTTTACTTATATGTTAAACTTTTTTTCAAGATCGACCCCCTAGACGAGAGATATCTGACGAGGAGCCTGATATTGCTCCCAGTAGAGTGGCTGGTGGTCGGATGGGTGGTGGTGTCAGAGATGGATGATCATCTAGTGGGCCCGGTACTGAGACCGGTGGTATGAGAGCTCATGGGGCGAGAGTTAGATGATCCACTGCCACAGACGTATCTTCTTCACCACATTATGATCGTAGTGTGTATTTAAGGACACACGGGATATTTAGACCTCCGATGTTTACACTACCAGTTGGCCAGACGTCTATGCCATCATCTTTTGCTTCTGGATCATTATCCCCGAGCTATTATAATCCACCTTCTTTGACTCCTGATGTGACACAGTATGCGGCTGAGGAGTGTACACTGAGGGACACTCTACCACTACAGGATATTCCTTCAGCTTCTGCACATCCAGTGATGACCATTAATCCGACTACCACAGGTATATTTATCTGACTCTCAAATTTTTATACCAAAATTTAATTTATTATAACTTGTGCTGATATTATTTTTCTTTAATAACAGATTCATCTACAGATAGGAGGTGGGGGAGGGGGCATACTCGCTTGCGTGCGGTATGGAACCTCCAGACATAGTTGATGGTTGAATATAATGCTGATGAATAAATGATTGAGAAATCTGGGTTGGAATGTTGGGGTTTTTTGGTGATGCTAGCCAAATACTCCGATATCATTCTGGTCAGCCCTCTCTCTTGGAGACAACTGCCACATGAAGTCAAAGATAACGCGTGGGAACAAATATGGGTAAAAAATATATTGGATTTAATGTTGTATTTTTTTTGTATTTATATGAACTAATCTATTGGGTTTCAGCTTCAGTTTAACTTCCCTGATGGTGAAGGTGCACAACCAGCGCATTTAAAAGAGTTGGGAGAGCTTTGGAGAGATTATAAGAATGACCTATATGTTGGCTGGTGTGATAGGGTGGGCACAGATTTAGAGACTTTACCTATCGTGGATGACTGCCCGATAGAGCAGTATCACCAAATGATTACCCATTGGGTGACTGCCAAATTTAAGGTATTAATCTCATTTCAGGTATTCAAATCAGAGTTTTCATATTTTATATTAATATAATATTATTTATTATTAAAAATTATTTAGGAATATTCTAAGAAAAACAAAAAAAAACATTGATTCAAAGAAATACCTCCACACTTTGGGGCACACAACTATGTCAGATCATGAGAGGCAGCTGGTACGATATAGTTGTTTATAATTTTTCTTTAGGACTTTACCTTTTTATTATTTCCTACTTAAATTATGTGATTTATTGAATATTGAATATATGATTATACTTGCACTTTATATTGTTTCAATGTCATTTCAGAAGCACTAATTAAATATTGAAGGATGTATCCCTCGAGCAAAATTATTTTTCTCAAGTAGAAGAAAAAAAGATGGAACTGCGGTAAATGAATCAACCCAAGAAAAGATTGTATATTTTAATTTGTTTATTTCAAAGTTTAATATCTATTTTGAAATTTATTAATCTATTAATATTTTTAACAGGCTGCTTTAGAGGCTCTTGATGCCTAGGAGCCTGACAATTTTGGGCCACACGATCATTTATATCAGGTTTTGGGAGAGGAGCACTCTGGTCGAGTACGCTGCCGACCTGGTAAGAATATAGTCCCGATGAGGTATTGGTCCTCTCCAGGAATCCATTTTAGTACGACTGAGTTGGAACAGGTCAAAGAGAAAGTAAGACAATCTGAAAAAAGGGTCACAGAGTTGGAAGTAGAAGTTCAAACGAGGGACAAAGACTTTATGAAACTGATGAAAGATTTATCTTCATCACTTCCACCAGTGGCTAGCGTGGCTTGCCAGACATTTATGTCGTCGATGGGTGCATTATCCAATGCACCGGGTGACATCTCTGGTGGCGATCAAGATCATGACGTTCCAGGCGATGATGAGGATGCTGAAGAGGATGAGGGCGAGGATGAGGATGAGGATGATGGTGAGGATGGGGCTGAGGGCGAGGATGGGGCCGAGGGTGAGGATGGGGCTGAGGATGAGGATGAGGCTGACGACGAGCATGGGGACAATGAAGAGGATCATGACAAGGACAGAGATGGCAGCGAGGATGAGGCCGATGATGATAGTGGTGATGATGATGGTGATCAGGGGCAGATTGATCCATTTCATTTTTGAATTTGGTATAACTCTTTATTTTTAAACCTGGTTTTCCACTCCGGGGTTTTCCTCTCCTTCATAGGGATGTTGTTATCAGATCTCTTTTTTTTCACTTGATTCTTATTGTATGATGAGTCTACTACCTAGACCATTAGTATTCCTTGGTACTATGATTCCCTGTATGATATCTGGTTTGATAAATTAAAGGGACATCTTAATATTCAAAAAAAATCACTCGAAATTAGGGGTGGCCATGGGCCGGGTCGGGTCGGGTCGGGTCATGGGTGTTCTAGGGCCTAAGGACATATGGTCATCCATAAGTAAGATTTAGGGCCTAAGGACATGACATGAAAAATTATGTGTTTTAGATCCATGGGTAATATTGGGGGTTCATTTTAAAAATAATAAAATGAGGGATTTTGAGGGGGAAAATGATTTATTAGGTGATGAATTTCCTTGGTTAAAAAATATAAATAAGTGTCTGTATTTTTTATTTTGATAAATGGATTTTAATGATAATGAAATATTGGTTAATTTCTTTGGTTAAAAAATTTATTTTTAACATTTTTATTCTCTATTTTATATATTTTCATTGATTAGGAATATAATTTACAAACAAAAAATATCCAATTACTTATAATATTTATATGTATTAAATTGATTAATTTTGATAAATTTTTATATTGTCATTTGTGACGTGTACAAGTCAACCCCGCCTCAATCCGAGGGCCGGTGTGGCCGGTACCACTAAAAGTGTCTTTCTTTTGTTTAAAATGGATGCGCTTTTAATTAAAATAAATGACATACGGAAAACTGAACAAACACATTCGGATTATGTTGAAACTTTAGGAAAACGATCCATGGGTCATTTTTTACGTGTACGAGTCAACCTCACCTCAATCCGAGGGCCGGTGTGGCCGGCACCACTCAAAGTGTCTCACTTTTCTTTGAAATGGACAACAGTTTAAGTAAAAACAACAACTGACATACGGGAAATAGACAAAACGCATTCGGATTCTATTGATACTTTAGGAAAAGTATCCATGGGTCATTTCTGTTGTGTATGAGTCAACCCCGCCTCAATATGAGGCACGGTGTGACCGGTATCACTCAAACTGTCTCACGTTTATTTGAAATGGACATGATTTTAAGTGAAAACAACTACCAGCATACAGAAAACTGACCAAACGCATTAGGATTCTGTTGAAACTGTAGGAAAACGATCCATGGGTCATTTTTGATGTGTACGAGTTAACCCCACCTCAATCCGTGGCACGGTGTGGCCGACACCACTCAACGTGTCTCACTTTTCTTTGAAATGGACAACAGTTTAAGTAAAAACAACCACTGACATACGGGAAATAGAACAAACGCATTCGGATTATGTTGATACTTTAGGACAAATATCCATGGGTCATTTTTGTCGTGTACGAGTAAACCTCTCCTCAATATGAGGCACGGTGTGTCCGGTACCACTCAAAATATCTCACTTTTATTTGAAATGGACAAGATTTTAAGTGAAAACAACTACCGGCATACGGAAAACTGACCAAACACATTCAGATTCTATTGAAACTTTAGGAAAACGATCCATGGGTCATTTGTGACGTGTACAAGTCAACCCTGCCTCAATCCGAGGGCCGGTGTGGCCATTACCACTAAAAATGTCTTTCTTTTGGTTAAAATGGATGCACTTTTATTTAAAATAAACGACATTAAGAAAACCAACCAAACACATTCAGATTCTGTTGAAACTTTAGGAAAAAGATCCATGGGTCATTTGTGACGTGTACAAGTCAACCCTGCCTCAATCCGAGGGCCGGTGTGGTCGGAACCACTCCAAGTGTCTCACTTTTCTTTGAAATGGACAATAGTTTAAGTAAAAACAACAACTGACATACGGGAAACGGACCAAATGCATTCGTATTCAGTTGATACTTTAGGAAAGGTATCCATGGGTAATTTTTGTCGTGTATGAGTCAACTCCGCATCAATATGAGGCACGGTGTGGCCGATACCACTAAAACTGTCTCACATTTATTTTAAATCGACAGGATTTTAGGTGAAAACAACTACCGGCATACGGAAAACCAACCAAACACATTCAGATTCTATTGAAACTTTAGGAAAACGATCCATGGGTCCTTTGTGATGTGTACAAGTGAACCCCGCCTCAATACGAGGGCTGGTGTGTCCAGTACCACTAAAAGTTTCTTTCTTTTGTTTAAAATGAATGCGCTTTTAATTAAAATAAACAACATATGGAAAACTGACCAAACACATTCGGATTGTGTTGATACGTTATTAAAACGATCCATGGGTAATTTTTGACGTGTATAAGTCAACCCCTCCTCAATCTGAGGTGCGGTGTGGCCGACACCACTCAAAGTGTCTCACTTTTCTTTGAAATGGACAACAGTTTAAGTAAAAACAAAAACTGACATACAGGAAACAGACCAAACGCATTCAAATTCTGTTGATACTTTAGGACAAGTATCCATGGGTCATTTTTGTCGTGTACGAGTCAACCTTGCCTCACTCTGAGGCACTTTGTGGCTGGTACCACTCAAACTATCTCTTTTTTATTTGAAATGGACATGATTTTAAGTGAAAACAACTACCGGCAAATGGAAAACCGACCAAACGCATTCGGATTCTGTTGAAACTTTAGGAAAACAATCAATGGGTCATTTTTGACGTGTAAAAGTCAACCCCGACTCAATTCGAGGGCCGGTGTGGCCAATACCACTAAAATCATCTTTCTTTTGTTTAAAATGAATGCGCTTTTAATTAAAATAAACGGTATATGGAAAACCGACCAAACACATTCGGATTGTATTGATACTTTATGAAAACGATCCATGGGTCATTTGTGACGTGTACGAGTCAACCCTGCCTCAATCCGAGGTGCGTTGTGGCCGAAACCACTCAAAGTGTCTCACATTTCTTTGGAATGGACACCAGTTTAAGTAAAAAACAACAACTGACATATGGGAAACGGACCAAATGAATTCGGATTCTGTTGATACATTTGGACAAGTATCCATGGGTCATTTGTGTCATGTTAAAGTTAACCCCGCCTCAATCTGAGGCACGGTGTGGTCTGTACCACTCAAACAGTCTGACTTTTATTTTATATGGACATGATTTTAAGTGAAAACAACTACCGGCATACGGAAAACCGATCAAACGCATTAGGATTCTATTGAAACTTTAGGAAAACGATCCATGGGTCATTTGTGACGTGCAAGAGTCACAAATGAAAATGGATTTTTCATTTACATGAAAATGAAAATGGATTTTTCAGTGTAATCTGCTTGGTCCCAAAGCATGAACCAAACAGGTTGTGAGACATAATACCAGTAGGCATCCACCACAAGATTTATGCCCAAATTTTAGTGAATATACATGTATAAAAACAAGGTACAAAAGTAAACATAGTATAATGAAATCAACAACCATTAAATATTTAAGTAAAGAATGGATAAAAATTTCTCTGGAGACATCAATATCTTGCCTAAATGCATGTCATTATCTTGACCTCAGGAAAAAAACACATCCTCTCCCTCATGCATCACAGTCTCTCCCTCAGACATATCATAATCTCACCCACATGTATCATATGTAATTAATCTATTAACAGGTAAAAATAAGTACCTCATTTAATTTTAATTATTACATCGCAGACTATTATCAACACACCTAATCTAATCTAACAATTACATGGCATAATAATAATCAAATCACCTCATGTAATCTTACTATCACATCGCTTTTTAATCATCAATAATCCATCCTAAACAAAAAAAGTCATGGAAAGCAGTATGCATCTAAGGCATCATGGGCCAATAGCTCTAAAAAATTAATCAAGGGAAACACAACCCTGTGGTTCCCTATCTCAAAGAAATAACCTTAATAACCTAATAAACCAATATCATATGATAATCACGGTGTAATTCCAAGTCATGTATAGCAAAAACATGAGTATATGAGTTTTAGGCACATATAATTCTTGACAAAACAACATATAGGCACAACCCACCTACCTCGTAGTCGTGAGAACAATATTTCTGAATATTGGATCTTGATTTATCCTAGATGATTAAAAATCCACAAATGATTCATAAATTATCAAATCTATATCTGTAAAATGAGGAGAGGAATCAGGAGGATAGGATTAAGGTGAAGGGAGAACTCATTAGTGGGATCCCAATGCACCTTCTAGAGTTCTGATTGGACATTGATAGGAGAATCAGTGGCTCAGAGAATAATTGTCACTTCTAGACAAACATGGATGAACCAAGGTCAAAAGAAGTAAATTCTGTAAATGAGACATGACCCCTCTCCCGTATATTAAATAAAAAATAAAATACACGAAATTTCCTTTAACAATACACACTGTGTATAACCTTTTACTGGGCCTCACCTTAAGAGGCACGACCACTACACAACATGACTTGGTACATGGCTGAGACACGACCAGTACGTGGTCTGGAAAGGACATCAATGTTCATGGTGTGTACACTGAAGTACATGGCTTGTACATCTAAATTCACCAATTTTACATTTTCCTCAAAGAAACACGAATACAAAATCCATACATGGAATTGCGGAATTGGGTTCTTACAGTTTGATTATCACACCATAGATCTTGTTTCTATCTCAACCATGCACCAAAATCATTGGTTTCTTCAATCTAGTGGTCTAATATCACATTACGATCTTAATAAAGTCTTATGTTTCATCGGACCCATGTAACAGATCAATGATAGATCTGAAGTAAGACAAATTTGTTTATTTCTCTCTTTTTGGTCATTATTTGGCTTGGAATCTCTAACTAATGATTTTTTATCATGTTTTATTCAGTCTCGCATTATAATATACGCAAATTCAGGTTTTATTCAGCTTCATAATGAATTTGATTATAGATTTTCTCATTACTAATGACCTCAACTGAAGGTTAATATCTTTAATAATGTGTAAATTATTTGTTCCAACTTTTATATCTTGTATCAATTAGTTGTTCACATTCAATATATCATTACTTGTTAATATTACATTAAAATTATTTTATACAATATTTCATGATAAGGAGTATTATTGAGGTGATAAGATATTGGATGTTGTGTGTTTCTAAATTGTCGTTTAGTTTAGTGAGTTGGGTTTTAAAAATTGTTTGCATTGATAATACATCATGTTCATTTTGGTTTTGAAAATGTTGGTTCATGGGATAGCTGAAAAATCCATTTTCATGTAATTGCATAACATGAGATGGTTTTGTAATGGGTTTTCATGAAAGTGGATTTTTCATTTACATGATATAAAAAATCCATTTTCAAGTCTGTTTCAAGTCTGTATGCAGGTGTACAGTGGAGGGGCTACTGGAGGGAGGGGGGCTGCTGTGTGCAGTTCTGGAAAACCTCTATACCAATGGTTATAAACTGTTGGTATAAGGGTGCTGGGATTTTGGAAAAACACTATACCAACGGTTTAAAACCATTGGTATATCTGTTCTGTATTTCTGGAATAACCTATACCAACGGTTTTAAACCGTTGGTATAGGTGTTTGGATTTTTGGAAATCCAATACCAATGATTTATAACCGTTGTTATAGGTGTTGCTGGAAAACCAATACCAACGGTTCTAAACCGTTGGTATAGGTTTTCCTGAAAATCACATTACCAACGGTTTAAAATCGTTGGTATAAGACTTCCTCAAATTCATTACCAACGGTTATAAACTGTTGGTATACATTGGGTTAAATTTATATAATGCATATACCAACGGTTTGGATCAAACCATTGGTATAAGGCTTTCCTCACGGCTTACTAGCCAATGGTTTGGAAAACCATTGGTATAGGGTATACCAACGGTTTTCCAGCCTATGCCAACGGTTTTTAACCATTGGTATAACCATTATTTCCAGATATTTGAGATTCTCAGGAAGTGGTTTCAACTCTAACTCAGCTGGGGTATTTTCATTGATCAAGGAACATTGCTTACAGGTGTGGTTGTTTAGTGGTGTTCCAGAATTTAAAGGACAATCACCATGAATATCAATTTCAATGTTCACAGAATTTGATTCTAGTGGAAAATTTTCAATTTCTCCTGGGAGACCACTAGCAGCACTATGGATTTCTTGGGAGACATCTTCCTCAATGTTGAGATCAATAGAATCTTGCAAAGCCATCTCAACTTTCCAAGACTCATCATCAGGTCCCTTTTCCCTCTCGTGTTGATCAGATTCAGAAACAAAAAAATTTCCATCATCAAAAATATCAGCTAGTTTCTCATCATAGGAAAAATCAGGGAACATATCAGTGGAAAACCAGTCAATCATGTTCACTTTGGGGGATGATTGATCCCCGAATGGGTGTTTCATGGACTGAAAAATATTGAAATGAACAACCACTCCTCCAAACTCCAGTGAAAGTGTTCCCTTGTGAACATTGATGATTGCTTTTGCAGTTTTCAGGAATGGTCTCCCTAGAATGAGAGGTGCATGGGTACTAAACCTATCATCTTCCATATCTAAGACATAGAAATCCACAGGGAAAATCATGTCTCTCACCTCAATGAGAACATCCTCAATAACTCCATCAGGCATGGTGGTACTTCGGTTAGAAAGTTGAATGATGATCCCAGAGGGTTTCAATTCTCCAACATGAAGAGATGAGTAAACAGAATGTGTCATAACATTGATGGAGGCAGCTAAATCAGGCATAACATCCTTGAATTCGCATTTCCCAATGGTTCAAGGAATGTTAAAGGTTCCTAGGTCTTTACATTTGACAGGAAAGGCATGCTGGATCATGGATGAAACATTCCTCCCTATGTTGACATTTTCTCCTCCTTTGAATTTCCTCTTGTGGGTACAAATTTCTTTCAAAAACTTTGCATACCTTGGAATTTGTTTCACAGCATCAAGCAAAGGTATATTGACTTGAACATTCTTAAAAGTCTCCAAAACCTCCTTATCCAACTCTTTCTCAGCACTCTACTTCACTGGTGGTTCACTCCTAGGGTAAGGCAATGGTGGTGTGGTTGTTTCAAGGCTATTTTGAGCACTTCTTTGAGAAAAAAAGGTCCAGACATCCTCTTTCAATCCCTATTTGTTCTTTCAAGCAACATTTCTTCTCTTTAAATTGTGTTTCCCTTCAAAGAACATTCAGAATTTACAGCATTTCAATCAGTGGTGGGATTCTCAACAGCAGTTTCAACAACAGGTTTTGGTTTCTCCATTTGAGGGGTATTCAATTGTTTTTCACTTCTTAGATCAATTTTACTCATATTTTCCTTCCCTTTATCTCTCAGATTCACTTGAGGTTGTGAGGGAAAACATCCACTCATTTGGTTTCTTATGCAACTAAGATCAGAGGCATGTTGACCCATTTGAGTCATTAGGGTATTCAGCATGTTTTTTTGTCAGTCTTGTGTTTGTTTCATTGCCTCATGTTGTTTCCTCATTGCTTCTTAAACATTACTCTCTGAATTTTGAGTGAGAGGGCAGCCTAAAAGTTTCATCCAGAATGAGCATTGGCTGGCTCATTGAAATATGATGGTTGTGAATTGCTTTATTGTCCTTGGATGAAGCTTCTAGGTTGTTCAGGCTGTCAAAATCATTCATTAGGGTGGTTGTTCTAGCCTTGATTGAAATTTTGATTTGATTGAAATGGCCTTTGTTTTTTTGATTGAAAGGTTTTTTCAAGAAAAACACCATTTCAATTTTCAGAAGGTTCCTGCATTTGAGGGAAATGGTCACTAAAATGGTCATTGGAAGAACAAATTCCATATTAGACATTAATTTTAAATGTTGCTTCAGGTTTGGGTGGAGTTGGTGGGGTATTGGATAACATCATTGACCTCACCAAGTTCGTAAGATCAGAAAGTTGACTCGCAATCATATAGTTTTCAGGACTAGAAATGGGGAACTCTTGGGTAGATTTCACATGAAGAAGGCCTCTTGTTCCGAACTGTTGATCAATATGGGCCATGTTTGCAATTATTGTCCTAGCAAGAGTTGGTGTTTTTTCAACTAGAGCCCATCTTATAGAAGCATCCATAATTCTTCTATCAGTAAGACACAATCCCTCATAAAAATATTGAATCAAAAGTTGGTCACTAATTTGATGTTGGGGGTAACTGAAACAAAGTCTTTTGAAGCGTTCCCAATACTCATGCAAAGTTTCACCATGAGTTTGCCTAATTACACAAATCTCCTTTCTAATTGGAAGCAGTTCTAGAAGCAGGGAAACAAATTTCAAGGAAATGTTTTTTCAATTCATTCCAATCCCTAATCAATGTAGAACATGAATAGAAAAACCATTCTTTGGAAATTCCTTCTAATGAAAAACGAAATGACCTCAATTTCATTTTATTTGCATCAACACCCTGGGGTTTCATGTTGACACAAAGATAACTAAATTCCGGAAGGTGTTTATGTGGATCATCCCCTAGTAAACCATTAAATTTTGGAAGTTGGTGAATGAAACCAGATTTAATTTCAAACCCAGCAGGTGCATCAGGATATTCAACAGGATTTTCTTGATTCCATCATAAGATGAAGCCAATTCTTTCAAGGTTCTATTTTCAGCCATTGGAATTTCAATTTCAACTAGGTTTCTTCTAAGTGAGTTATTAGAAGATTCACAACATGGGACAATGGGATTTTTGGTAGCTCTATCCCTAGAGTGAAAAGTTCTATCATTTTCAGAATCCAATGGGAAAAAAATTGGGTTAGAAATTTGGGTCATGCAAAAACAATTTTCAGAAAAATCAACTCAAGCAACCTCCCCAAAAACAACGCCAGTTGAAGTGAGGATTATTTGTTGTGAAATCCTCAATCAATTAATTTTTCCCCAAAAACAATGCAATATAGCAGTCCCTGGATTGTCTCTCGAGGAGGTTGCAATTTGAGTTGCAAAACTGTCACTTTTTTTGTTGGTTTGTTTTCACATGAAATCGAAAATTGGGGATTTGATTAAAGAATAAATAATAGAAATTAAAAAAACCAAAAGGAAAAGAAAATTTGAAAATGTGCTATAAAATATATAGGAAATAAAATGGGTTTGAAACCAGAATCAAAATAGTGGTTACGAACAAGCTTTAACCTCCCAGACACTCCCCTCTTCCTTGTTTAAAATTATATCTCTAATAAATCTCTCAATGCCTACAAAAATACCTCTGTATAAACACCTTATTTGGAAAGGATATCATATTAAGACCTCAATATGATTATTTCGACTCCTATAGAAGTGATCTAATTACTTGAAAACCTTCAAATAACCAAACCTAACTGAAATCACTATGCTCAACAGCAAGACCACACCAAAGAAATTTAAATAGTGAAATCGAATATTTTACTTCATAGATTGTGAAACCATCCAGAACAAACAAGTTTCAAATATATTCAAGAAAGAAAACAACTTTTTTCATTCATGAAATATAAATTCCAAAGTGATGCAACAGTGATTACACATGAAGATCAAAACTCGGAAGGGAGTGTCTGTCGGTTGTCGTCGTCCGCAACCACTTGGTGCTTAGCCTCACATCACATGATCAGCCCACATCATCTCCATTCCAGCAAGAGTGTACACCATCTTCCTCATTGCCTCCACAAATCCAACCCCCCCTTGAAATGAATGAAGAGATAGGGAGAATAGGGGAGGAGGGCTGGAAAAACTTCTGTCCAGATTCATTCCACCGGAAATATGCTTCGGTTTAGAACACATTACGGCCAAATGAACCTCTGGATCATTCTAAAGAGTTGTTTAAAAATATGTTCTCTATCGGTCCACAAAAGATCTGCCTCTTTGGAGACGTGGTGCAAAAGTTATGAATTAATTAAATCACGACTCTTGCTCTGCCCGAGGAGACCTTTCATCTCCCACTTGATTGACACGATCATAGTTTTCTCTAATGATCTACTTTGAACTTTAATTTAATCATTCATGTTATTCTTGGAGTCCTCTTGCACTCCCAGTTGTAATTAATGACATTTTAAACCTTTATCCAAAGTTATGCTCCATTTATTGAGGTGGGCTCCATACATCCGAACATACAAACTCTTCCCAAAGAATGATTTATTTGGACCCCTAGATGGACGGTTTAGATCTTGGTCCATTTGACATATATGTAGAGAATATTCCATGGGTTCCTAAAAAACGAATCATTCTAATTGGATAACTATTTAAAAATATATGACCAAATACTCATACAATTCAAGAACTTCTTAAAATCCAGAATTAAGGCATTTTCACAATTTAGCTCCAAATACAAAAATATTCCAAAAATGATGTAACATAACATGTAATGACACATTGGTGAGGATTAAATCATTGAAATGTAGATAAAATATATTGAAAATATCATCTCTATCAACCGTATTCCACATACCTTCACCGTGTACCGTTGCTGCAAATTGTTTCCAAACTCTCAATTTTTGAGGCCCAAAGGTTTGGTAAACACTGGTAAATTGTGCCACCTTCAATACTTCTTTCAACCTCAAACACATAACCCTATTCATTGAAAACTCCCGTGTCATCCATGTTCAAATTGAAAACAAACACAAACCAACCGCTATTATTATCAATGAGCATCCTTGGTTCTAACAATTCCCATGTTCTCCATAGATAGGAAATTGAACTCCATGATAGAACTTCATTATATGGAAGTTTTTCCTATATAGATAACATATTCCTCTCTGTTTTAGTAATTAATCAAGGATAGTTTTCCCTTTTTATTGACATGTAGGAATAAAAATCTTATTTCTTATATGTTCCTTACCATGTGAACATTTATAAACGTCCATATTCTTCTTAATATATGTGTTAGGAGTTTGTCCAAATATAACATTGTTAATCTTATATTGCGATAGTTGATTTGGAATAATCAAAATATCTTTCTCTCTATTGATCATCCCATTAGATTTATCACATTCAATGTTAACCTAGTTCTTTCAGCTTTCAACCATTGACTAAAACGAGAAAGGTTTGAGTATGAAATATTTATCACAGTGAGGAAACACATAGTCATGAAAACCAACTTATAATATGTCTAAATAATGAATCCTTCCATGATCTATGACAAATTATTTTTATCCTAGTTTATTTATTGTAAAATTATATTTAAATCATTCTTGATGTTTTGTAAAGAGTTTGGGAATTCCCAAAGAATGTCCCTTGGTAAGGTCAAACTAGGTTTGCAACAACGCTCGTTGTCATGTACCAGGTTATGCTGAGTATGGCCCAACACACCTTTTCAGACTAGTTACCTCGAGCTATAGTTATGCCAGATCCCCAAACACATGTCCTATCCATACATTGATCTATTTATAAGAAACCACTCACTCTATAATTTACAAAAATTTCAAGATGTTTTTCTTTATCCTTAGACTTATCCATAGAGATGTCCTTAATGCTCTCAATAACATTTTCTCAACCTAGTTTTCAAAGGTTAAATAAATTTTTCTCTAATACCATATATAATGACACATGATTTTCATAAATTTACATTACATCAATTTTTCAGAACATTTCATAAAATACACAAATGCACACCCAAATACCATATTATTTTAGTTCCATTACAAATATGGAAGTCACTATTCTAATTTGTTGAAAGATATTAAACATGTCCCATAATGATTTTGCCCTTTAGTATTCCTACCTAAAAAATTTCATTATATCCTAGGAAAGAGAAACATAAAAAATGGTGAGACCATATGCTCAGTAAAGGTAACTAAGGGAGATATGTAAGCATAATCATGAGCATAAGGGATATAGAACATGATCAAGAAAATAGAAGATCATACCCCACATATCAAAGATTATAAACACGAACCATTAAATAAAGATTACAATATGACAAGAAATGAATCATAAGGAAATAAAGAACATAATCCATGGTATCATAATATAAGATTAATACATGGAATTTGTAGAATACACATAAGAATAAAAAAATTATTTCCATATTATTTAAGGCATCATTTCCAAGGACATCATAGTAGTAAGGGTTCAATCCCCATACTATCTTGGTAGTCATGGCTCACTCCCATAACTATATTTTTAGTCATCTATAAATCCCATAACCATCGTGTTAGACATGTTTCATTACCATAACCGTATTAGTATTCATGGATCAGTCTTATAACCATCTTAGTAGTCAATGTTCACTCTGAACACCATCTTGGCGGAAAAGGTCCTTTGTGTCTATTTCATGAAATATGAATATTTAACCAATGAGTTAGAGGGAGATATAGGTACCACCCATATCATAATGAAATCCATGAACATGTGTTCCACAAAAAACATAAATCATATCAAACCCCATAAAAATAAATGGGTTTCATAAACATTTCATCAAAACATAACTCTTGGAAAAGAAACAAAATTCATAAGTACAAATCTATCCTAAATAGAAACCATTGGAAAAAACAATAATAATGGTATCATTGGATCATATCACTATTTAAACATAATTAACATCAATTAATGTTTTCTTATATGGGAAATTATTTTGCAAGATCACTTGAAATAATTATTGATGAAAATATCATTTTCATTTTGAAAAACACGTTTTTAAATCATAAAATATTAAGAGATACTATTATTTAAAAATAACCTCCAAATAATATAAATAATTCACTGAAACCTATTTTAAACATATTTAAAATCATTTTTCCTTAAAAATAATTAAAATATCATTTAGGAACACTTTTAAAACATTATTTCGAAGCACTACAAATTTACAGCTAAAGAGTGAATAAAATTAAAAAAATATAATAATATCATGAAAATATTTAGATCCATAATAAAACATTTCCAAGTATATTATATATAACTATTAAAATAATATAGGACAAAAATATAAAATGTGTCTCAAAGAAGGAAAATTGAGAAAAACATTACATCACCGATTTGGTAATTTTTGAATCGCAAACCCCATGATAGAGAGACCATAAAATTGTTATGTAACTACCCATAAATTTAAGTATTATACTCATAAAGTAAATTCATGCGTAGTATGTAAACCACATAAAATAAAATGTTGGTGAACATGTCTTGTATCTCCCCAAAAAGAAAACAGAGATAGAAATCCCTTACATTAATTATTGATTTCCTTCACACATGTTGGAACTCCATATATATTAAATATAAGATGATTATTGCTCAAAAAAAGAAACATATTAAAATATTTAATACCTTATATGATTTACTTGTGACCTTATGTTACCATTTTTTTTAAAATTACCATGTAAAAGTAATATTTCAGCTGGCAACCACTATGTTTACCATAAATGTTGTCACTAGTGATTCCTAATCATCTTACTAAAATCATGGTTTAATTATTTAAAGAACATAAAAAATGACTTATATATCATATAAATTGTCTATATAAACATTTATAATAATCAATAAATTATAGATATATGAAATGGAATACAACGTTCATGGAGACGGTAGTTCGTACGTACGTATGAACGTTGTTTCCATTTTCTTTTCATGTGGAAATAAAAACAATTAGAGAATTTATTATCATTACAGAATCATACTTATGTCATATAAAACATATATATTCATAAAATTTCATTTTTATTACCATCCATACAATGTATGTGAATAATTATTCACATCGCATCGTATCGATGGTATTCCATATATTCGCACGAGCGATGTTATCATTTTAAAAAAATATTAGATAGTTAAAAGGTTAAAATTATGTTATAATTCAACAAGAATAGATATATTTTAAATATAATATATATATATTAAAAACCTTCATATTTATCACTCATAAAATATGGTGATGAAAAATTAATTGCATCGCTACATGAAGAGAGTAAGTCGTACGTGCCCGAGTCAAAATTTCATTTTTTTTCCTTTGATGGGAAATGAGATATATAATGGAGTTTAAATTATCATAATAATATTTCAGAATATTTTGGATATTTATTTTATTAATTTAATATATTTATCATAGATTTAGAAGAGTTATATAATTGTAGAAAAAGCCATTGATCATTTAGAGCAATTATCTCTTCTTCAGAACAACTCCTTTAAATATCCTATAAAGTACTCTAGATTTGATTATGTGGGAATATAAACAACTATACAATGTGTCTAGGTATGTTTATAAAGTTAATTTTCAGGGATTTTCTGATATATAAGGCTCCTAGTGGTGATAGTATATGAGGGAGGAGGTACATGTTTATAAGATAGGGGAGGGACACTATTGAAATCCTTTAAAATATGAAATTAATATAAATTAATTTTAAATTTAAAATAGTTATAAAGTGATTTATTTAAAACATAAGATGAGTTTGGGTCTAAATAATCTCATCCAGTTATATTTATAATTTTTTTGTCACAATATTAACCTTCTCATTTGGATTGGACCATTAGTTAAACCATTTAACTCTTATGAGGACAACTTGGGTTTTTTACTCATTAGTATTAATAATGTTAATATAAAATCAAAAACGAACCCCAAATGGATAATTTTTGAAATATTTAGTCTTATTTTAGTTATTTTTATTTTTTTATGAATTTTATATCATTTAATAAAATATAATTTATTTTAATGTATCATTTATGTCAATTTTGAGACTATTCAATATCTGGTTTTTAGATATCATAAAACATGATAAATTCAAAAAGAAATGCTCCTAATATATCACTAAAAATCATAATCTATCTTTAAAATTTCATGGATGTCATTAATTATCTAAAATAATATTTATTTTAATATTTGTATAATAATTAATTTGATATTTCCATTAATTAAAATATTACTCCATTAACATTATGTAATCCCTTAATTAAATTTTTTCTCTCTAAAATTAATTAAAAACATATCATGGTGAAGATAAATTTATTAGACTAGAAATTAATATTTATAATGGAATTTATATTATGTGTAACATTTTTTTAAAAATTAATAACTTTTTAAAAATATGATTATAATATTTTTAACATATCTTTAAATTAAATATGATAAATGCCATATTATTAACCAAGTGGATTATATAGGATATAATTTGAGTTTATGGTTGATTTTGGTTAAAACCCACTTATCCAATGAAATTAGTACAAGTTTTAGCGTAATTTTAAAATTTTAAAATATGATTTTTACCTTTAATTTCTTGATTTATCCATAACTATGGTAAATAATTGTTTACTAAAGTTAATATTCATAATATACCAAAATTAATTTGATCCAATTAGACACTATCTATCATTTAATACTTATAATTAATTTTTTTTGTCAAGATAAAATGACTTTGGGTGCATAAAAATAAAATTATTTTTTAAAATCAATTACAATATATTTTCATTTATAATTAATTGGTAACCAATGAGTTTATTTTGAAAACAACATATTTTCATAAGACAAATAATATTATTCATAAATCCTAATAAAATGGCTAGGTTATATCTTATTTTAGTACATAATAATATTTTAGTAATATATTATTATTCAGCAAACTTCAATATTGCATGTAATGAAATCTATCAAAAGAAATCTGTGTTGTGTGTAACACAAGACAAGAATAGTATTGAATATAACACAATCCAATCCATGTGTTTCATGCAGCACAATATTCAATTTGAGTAGCATATGACACATGTCATACATCGTGTTTTTCATATAACCAATGGTATATTCAGTATTGTGTGAAATGGAAAATATGGAAAATATTAAATTATTTCGAAAAAAATATATTTCACCAAATCTCAAGGTGTTACATTCGACCTGACCATTTTTTTGAATTTTCTATTTTATAAGTGCTCAATATTTCCTTGGTCATAAAATTTTCATGTCCAGCTAGTAGAGAATCTACTTTTCGAAGGTTTACCATTTCATATTTTTAACCTGGTGAGCTTTGTGTCTCATTCAATTAATTATATTATGGAATACTGATTAGACCATTGTGGTGTTGAAGTTTAGGGTCTTCCAGTTTGGACCATATGCTACTATAGTTTATGTTATTCTAGTTCAAACCTTATTTTACTAATAGTTTACCATTCATGATGTAACATTCTCTGTGAATTTATACGCCATGTTTTAAAGACATCATCCATTCATTTAAAAGGCATGTGGTAAGGACATAAAAAATTTTTTTGGTTTAAATTACTTTTTCCAAGATATGATAGAGTTAGAGGGATGCTGAGCCAACATTAATAGTTTGAATCAATGGATATGTAAGGGTTAAAATATTTCATAGATGGTCAAAAACACCATAAGGTTCTGGTTTCCTCTGTGGTGTTGTCAGCAGTAATGATTTTAATGTGGCATTGTTATCGGGAATAACTTGGAATACCCTATGGTCTTGAGTTCAATCATGGTGTTGTTGAGGCTCATAAATATTATAGTTCCTTTCCCACAAGGATGATATTCCTCTAGTTGGTAGTTTAGAGGCCTTAGCTCCAAGCTCCATTGGGGTTACAAACATGAACATGTAAAGGGGATCCCCACTCTTTTCTAAAGGCCATGGGTGATTTTTTGAAGATAATAATAATGAATGATAATATGACAGAGAAGCTGAATCCACCCGAATAGTTTGGGTGTTGAAGCTGTAAACCCTAACATAAAATATTGAATCAATGAATATGGAATGTGGGGGACATGCCCGAGATGACACAAAAACACCATAAGGTGTTGAGATATTCCATTTAGTTTTCTTGTATCATGATGGGAATGGGGGAGAAATAACATGGATAAACCAAAACACACTAAGGTGATTAGTTCCTCAATGATGTTACCAAGGGTCATAGGGATTAGGGTTACTTTCTTACAAGAAGGATATGCCTCTATTTGGAAGGTTAGAATACATTATGCATGGTCCCATTGGGATTGAATTCATGGTCATCTAGAGGCATCCCCACTTTTTTTCAAGGGCCATGAAATATTTTTAAAGGATCAAACATTTGTAAAATGAATTTTTAGGTATATCGATTGGCACCAAAAAAGGGTTTGGACCACAAGGGTAGTTTATCTTTTATTCAGGTGGATTTATCCCTAATCATAGTGGTTTCGAATCACATGGAATTCACCATAAAAAGTACCATGAATGGACTGTCACATTCCTTCTTTGAGAAAGGGTACAATACATGGTGACATAATGTTGAGGATGTTTAATCCACTAGAATAGTATAGTTATGGGGATTGTAAATCCTGGTCTAGGAATTTTTGTGTTAACAATATATGGGAACTGGTGGGTACAGGTCATAAATTTACAATGGCGTAATCTAATATTGTCTAACATGGTTAGGAAAATAACTCATGTATTTAAGGGTGAATTTCTAGGAACAATGTTTCCATTTAGATTATCCAATCCATCTTGCTAGTTTTAAATATGGATGAACTAGGAGTAAGGGATTCCAAGGTCAATGGGGTTCCAAGATAAGGATATCAACTTGAGAAATATGTTGTGTCAGCTTAGAATTTAAATACATAAAGGTGGTTTATGTAAAATTTAATATTAGAGAAGGATTAGAGCACTGTAAAATTTGTGTCTCCACATACTGAACATATAATCTTGGTGAGGAGATATGAAAAATCCTTACTCTTACTTTTTCTTGGACCAGGGGGTCCATCGAGCAAGGATCATATTTTACTAGGGCTACAATTTAGTCCATCTGAGTATTATTACTTATTTATTTAAGCTCTCACTTTTTTCAAAACACTAGATAAAATGAGTTTAGAGGGATTAATTGAATTTTTTATCATACCAACCTTTTTGGATTTTCTTCATAACAAGTTTAATGATTCTTTCACTTTAATTTTAGGGTCTTATTATTTGGATAATAAAAGGATAATATTTAATTTTGTATAAGTATGAACAAAGTTCATGCTGTTTTTGGTCATGATGCACTTACATCTATAATGAGGGAAATGTACAATATTATCCTAATTTGGAAAACTAGGGTCAAGAGTATTCCAAAATTCTTTTGAGCGAGAGATGAAAATATTATAAATCATAAAACAAGGTTATTTCTTCATGAGCCATGGTATTGGACAATCATGCTAGTGATGACCCAAAACACTATAATGTATTGAGATTTTATATAGTGACATCAGAGACCACAAGTATTGAAAATCCATTCCTATAGTTCCATAATGCATTTGGTTTGTGGGAAAAATCCATCATGTAGATCCACCTATATCATGGTTAAACGTAAAGATCTATTCTCATTTGAATTGGTAATAATAGGTTTGTAGAAACCTGAGGTTCTCAATACATAAAGTGTGATTCATGAGATGAGGATCTTAAAAGATGATGAAATAACCATGTAACCTTATAGATCATGGTTAGGTTCTTGTGATACATGGATTTGGAATGGTGATAAGAGATGGTATGTAGTTTTTAATGTCATATAGTGGGGACCTGTTAGTCATTTGGTTTAACATCATCTGACATGGAATTTTTCCTTGCAGTTCAATCTAATTCGGTAAGGATTTTTTTCGTGTAGATTAATGTCATGGAGTAATGAAATAGGATCCAACATGATGTTCTTAAATATTCCCATGATGATTCTTTGAATTGGTTATGGGAAATTAGAAACATAAATAATCTTTTATCCATGCACAAGCTTGTTTATGGGTAGTGTTATTTTATATCCCATCTTGCATATATTTATCTCATTCATGAATTATCCATACGTATACATGACTCATGAATAGGTAGAGGGAGATTGTATGAATTTTCACTATTTAAATAGCAGTATATGTTACTTTTATTGTTGGGCTTCTATGGGATTCCCAGTCAATATTTTAAGGGATGGAATAAATCCATAATTAGGTTCATTAAATAGATACCACTATGAATATTTGACTCATATGAATTGGATATGAATGGGAATTATGGAAATGCATTAATGGGCCTAAAACAGGGAATCTATGTGCCAATACATACCAGGTGATGATAGGATTCAAACCACACATCATTCTCATATGAAAGTTCCTTGTGTAATTCTAACTTATGTGCAGGGAGGGAGAACATTTTTATATTATGGTTGAACCCAGGATTGAAATTATAAGTGTTTATATCTATCCTATGATGACAGAATCAAGAGACATGTTGTTATAGAATGGAATAAACTCCACATTGGTCTAAATCATAATATCAGGTGAAATATTTCTATCTATAGTGCGGTTGGACCCAAGATTATATATTAAGGAATCACTAATTATCCTATGATAATATGAATCAAGAAAAATATAGTGCTTCAATGGAAAATTCACATCATAGGTATGATCCATATGTAAATGGAGAAATCTTTCATATTTATGTTGCATCTAGACATAGGATTTCAGATCCCAAATTCACTACATATCATCTGATTGCTATAATCAAGCCACACATAAGTATTGAATAGAAAACTCTCCATGTAAATATGAAACAAATTCATATGGTTTATTTTTTACATTGATGTTACAGATATACCCAATACTGGAGATTCGAGTGTCACTATATATCCTATGATAGCATGAATCAATCCACACATAGTTCTTAAATGGAAAATGATTCATACTGGTTTGACCCACAAGTAGAAGGCGGAATGTTTTCTCTTGATTTTGTAGTTTTACCCAGGATTGGAGATATGGGAGTCACTTTGAATCTTATGATAGTAGGAATCAAGCCACACATAGTTCTTGAATGGATTTTTGGTTCAATACCATGCTAAGGATAGTTGTACTCTCGAGAAAGGGACATAGTAATTTATAGTTTTATGTTATTCCAGATATGTCAACTGTGTAGTTTAATATCATGTGGTGAATGTGTTTGATGTACATTTTATGATCTTGCATCTGGGACCATGCTAACCCTAATGAGAACTGATACATCAATAATTTGGGGAATCCCTTACCAAATTAATAATCCCACATGAGCTATTTTTGTTGTGAACAAAATATAACGGAAAATGATTCTTATGAAATTTAAATAATGAAAAGGGGGATTTTTAGCAATAAGTGGTCATGACACGATATAGGATCATGGAATCTCTATGAATCCCATTTGAATGAGAATAAAATCATTTAAGAAATCATATCAATAGAGGAATGTGATGTTTCTGACATGAGGCTTTCTGAGTTGGCTCAACAAGGAATCCTATGCTTAGTACATAGAGTAAGAATAAAATATAACTTCATGTGATAATATGATCTCATACATTTTAATGTATTGTGATTGTAAAAAAATGAGTCATTATTGTTAGGGCCATGTGAAAAATGCTTATTATGAAGTTCAATGATATGTGAACATGATGAGTTTTCTAGTTTAACAACATGCGACCAAGAAAATGGACACTATACTATTTAAATTCATACATCTAGGACCCCATCCATGCAGTTTAACATTGTACGGTAAGGATGTTACAAATTTTGTAGTTTGACTTCTTAATTTATCTCATTACTTGAAGTTTAAAAGCATACGATAATGATATATATTCTTGATGGTTTCTATAATAAGTAATTATTTGGTAACCTTGCATTAGTGGGGGAATAATGTGTTCCCCATCCATTAAAGACACTGAATTATATCCATTGGAATAGATTTTGTATGATTAATGTACTTTATCATTTGGTTTCTAGTGTTGTAGGATTATTTCCTAGAATCATATGGATTATGAGAGAAAATACCATTTCTCCTTGAAGATACAAATGGAAGATAATCTTTTTATAAAAGTCTCATTCAATCCAATTGTTATGGAATTTGAGGTTGTGCAGTGTATGAAACCTCATATCATTGTGTTTTCCAGCTCATCTAGCCTTGTTTACAATTTCTTGCCATCTGATAGTTGTCCTCAAGAAAATATTTTAATTATAGTAAATCATGCATCTATTTGAAACACTAACTTATTCTTGTACACCAATTAATATGAGGTCACTTCTGTGTCAATGCACATAGTGGTATGGTGGGACAATAAAAAAGGGAGGGTCTTGTCTTTCTATGACTTCTTATCCTTATAAACAATTTTCTAGAGTATATTTGATAGAGTCTTATTGAAGGTATCTATTTTTTCACTTTCCACTGTATGATATCATGATGAATAGTTTGATTAAATATTATACTCCCAGTATAATTTCATCAATTCTATACAACATATGTTGGTTCTAGTTTCTATTAATATCATGAGAGGGAATCTAAATCTAGTGATAATATTAGAATTTATGAAGTTAATGATATTCATCATCCTTACTTCCATGAGGGTAATTACCTTATGCCACAATGAAATGAATTTTGTAGCTGAAAGGATGTACTTAAACTTCATAGTTGTGGATGGGAGATATGGCTCCACAATGTATATACTGATAAATAAAATGGGAATGAATATTTAGTTATATATAGAAATTATGGTGGTTGATGGATGAAGTTTCCATGAATATGGAATGCACAAAATTTCCTTTTGAATTATAAATAGTAATATAAAATCGTCTTCCAATAGTATCCAAGAATTATAAATTTCTAGGAGATTTTGGTCCCATACTGATGAGCGTCATAGGGGATAGCACAGACTTCTTCCACTACGATGAGAATCGCTCCTTCTGTTATGAGTCTGAGGATGATTCTAACAATGACTCATTTGTAGAGTTGTGTTTTATTTTCATTTGTCCCATCCCGAAGCATAATGATTGCCTCCTAGTACTGAGTATGTACCCTTTTGAATCAATCTAATATTCGGGTCTAATTTTTAATGTAATAAATTATAGGCTTCATCCATCTAGGCGTGGATATAGGTTCATCACGCACAACAACATTATTGACCTGATTAATTTATTCCATGTCACATATGATGACTGATTAGACCACCCTTCAATTCATGATGTGGAAAACCACTTCTCCCAGATAGGAGTGGGTACAGACTATTGTATCATTAGACAGTGCATCGATATGATCATTTTGTAATCGAGGGACATGATGTAATATGGGTTCAAATTGGAACTCTTCCATCATTACTGTTACTTAAATGATTAGAGGGACCAATTATTCTTTCTTGATAGAATATCCACTGATAAATTTTTTATCTATATATATATTTATTTATTTATTTTTAGGTATGCTATATGAAAATATAGGGATTTTTCTATACCAGAAAAAAGGGCTTGGCATTCTACCTAATTATTATGAAATCCTTCAAAAGTGAGAAGGATTAGGAAAGATTTTCTTTGTTCAGGGAAACAAACAGAATCCCTAGACTAACCTTATTGAACTTTGGGTTTTACATCAATTTTAATATACTACCATGGATGGTTATATCAATATATATATATCCCATGTTTGGGAAGTGTCATGGGCTTATAAAAACTCTTCATAACGATGTTCGGTGTTCACTGGTGTGCTTTTTGGGTTTGGATGTGCTACACGAAAATCATTCAGGGCCTACACTTTAACTTTTCTTTATAAAACAAACTAAATGATATATTATTAATGAATAACCCAACATTGGTCCAAACCTATAGTCATTATAGGTAGGTCGAGGATGTACTTGAGTGGGTCAATATGAGAGATCAAGTGGACTTCATGATTCTGAAAGTAATGTCTCAACATTTTCATTCAAAATAAGAGCACAAGGAAGTTCTTCTCAGTATTGGAATATGAAGTCTCAATATACTGAGAATTTTTTTACAATGGTAGTAGAGTTTTTTAATTTTATGTAACAATTTTTGTGCAAGGTTAGAATCAAGATATTTCTCCACGGTGGCAACAGATAAGTAAACCAGCTTTACATCCCCCAATGAAAATAATGTTGGTGGTTTCAATAAGTAATGAAGGATATAACCAAAGGCTTCTTAGCAGACCCCATTCCATCAGTATGTGACTCGTATCTTTATTGACTTGTTAAAGGGGAGACATTTTCTGACTATGAATGCTATGAGACACCAAACATACAAAATTTAACCTATGATCTACATTAGTTATTTTTTATTCTAAAGAGGTGATATTTCATATATTACACATATATTTTTTGTTTTCACATCAATTCCATGGTGGAATAGCACAAATATGATGAATTTCACTGATGTTACATCAAAAGCACACTTCGTTGGATTAATCTGCAAAAAATGATCTTATAACTTGAAAAAGATTTATTGAATATCCATAAGTGATCACAAAACTATTGATATTTGAAAACCAGGTCATCAATATTACATTATTATATTATTCCTAATATGGTTTTAAATATATGATTCATAGAACACTGTTAAGTTGCAGTGGTGTTCTTTACTCCAAAGTGCATTCCCTGAGAGGAAAATATCCCCAAAGGTACTCTAAAGGCAGTGGATTCCCCGCCTTCATGGTCCATATTTATTGGATTATACCCCCAATACCTATCCATGAAGAAGATGACATGGAATCCAGTAGTTTTATTGATTAAATTTTATGTGGTCTGCAATGGGAAATCATCATTCAAGTAGTTTTGATTAAGGTCTCTGAAATTGATGTTGACCCTGATCTACCATTTCCTTTTCTTGATATGGATGATGTTGTTATGCCATTTTTGGTACTGCAGTTCTCGAAAGAAGTTGTCTTTGAAATTTTTTTGACTTCATAGTCTACATTAGTAGCATGATAGGGGTGAATCCTATTATCTGTATTCTTAAACCCTTGATGGTTATTGGGAAATTTTTGGTTATGTGTAGCCACATTTTGGTTTATCCTAGGAAGTTGTGTATAATTCAAAGTGAACATGTATCAGTATTTCTTCAAAAAAGAAATATATATATATATATATATCCTTGAGAGGCATGGTGACACAAATCATTGTGGGTTCATGGTTTTATTCAATTCACATGAGCAGCTTCAAGATCTCATTGATGGTGGTGGAGACACAGTCCTTAAATACGGGTGGGTGTTCCTAAGGTCATCCTCTTCTTCTTCTATCCTTGAGTCTGTGAAAAACAATTGAGACATGATAGGTAATCTTGGGGTCTATAACAATCATGGTAAGAGAGGCCACGGGGAGAGGCATTTCCATCCTAAACTGCAAGAGTCATCGTAGAGAGATTCTTGAGATTATTATCTTCTTTTATGCTGTCAATAATGGAAGTAGGATCCTAGATATCAAGAATTATGTTTTTTTGCAATCATGTTTATGGGTAGATGATAATCACAATCGATTATACTCTATGGATTCATGGGGGGTGGTCACCAGTCCATAAAAGGGTGAAACCTACATATAATCATCCAACATTTGTTCTTTTTCTTCCCATTTTTAAAAATATAACTCACCATATATTTCTTCACAAGAATTGGATGGGTAATTTTCTTTATATAGTATGTTGACTATCCCATCGATGGGGTACCTTATGAACTGTAGAAATTTTTAAGGTACTACAACGTGGTTGTGAATCCAAGTTCTTCAAAGTAGGAAATTATATTATACATCTTTTTGTATAACCATAAACTCAACATTAGATGTGAGACCCCAAACTATTTTTTTAGATTGATCTTCCTAACATGTCTTTTCTCTGTCTTATCATACCCTTTAATGGTAATATTTTTTAGATATAACCACCCCTTACTATATTCCAAATGTCGGGGGTCCAAATAAGGATAAGTTTAATTTTAGAACCACTTTCAATTAGTGATCATTAGATGTAAACATTATTATGTTTACCTAAAATTTATAGGGTTTCAATATTTCCCAACATAATTTCATCTTAAGACTGTTTTTTGAATGAGATGATGGCATGAAATTATGATAGCATGGTCTCCACACCTCAGCAGCAATGACCTCTATCTCAAACTCTTGTTGGATCTAGAGGGCCTATATATGTTTTTATAAACATTCTTTTGAAATACGGGGAGCATCTTATATTGAGAGTTTTGATAGGACAACCACCAACTATTTTTTAATATCATACTTTTGTTCCATAGGCCTACGCATCTAAAGGTGGGAAAATCCCTATTATATGGATCATGTTTTGAGGTGTTTAAGGTAGATGGACCCGGTTCTTTAGAAGAAATTAAAGGACTATCTTCTTCCTGTGAAATTGGTTGTTCCATACTCCCCTTTTTCTCAGATGATAAGACAATCGCAACCCCTGCTAGTTGGTCATGTAAGAGGACTGTGAATGGGGGACCATTAGAGAACACTATGAAATCTTCATGTTTTTTTATTATTGGAATTTACCCCATGGGACATCAATAAATATATGTACTCCATGGGGATATGAAAAAAATAATAAGTTTAACCATTCTTACATCTTCCCTTATATCCTCAGGTCTTATGTTCTCGGCTTCCATCTCCCCAGTCAGGTTTGGGGAACTCATATTCTGAGGTGTATTAATAATTAGATAAGGTATATATTATGTTTAATATGTTAATTGAAATAAAAATTATCTTTTTATCCACTTAAGATTCCCTTTTGTGGGGCAGTTCATGTTCTATGAATGTTTACGGAATGATTTATGTATGATGCATATCGTGTGTGGGAGATATATATGACTCCTAATCCTATTTATTTTCTTATATATAATGATTAAATAAACCTTCAAGAGGTGTATTTAATTTTATATCAATATGTGATGGTATCGTTTTTATGTTTTCAAAGTTGTTCTCTCTGGGTGGATAGATCTAGGTCAACTATCTATCAAAGTCATCCAGTCATTAAACCTTTTGTCCATGCTTGGATGAAACCTCTTTCCAACCACCATCTATTTTTGGTTGGGAAATGGCTATACAAGTTACCTATGTCTGGAAATTCTCTAGTATCTCCTGTCCAAAATAAAACATTCCTTGGATAACATATTTGAAGATGAACAAAACATGGACGGTGTGACCCATCCTCCTGGGGAAAGGGATGTTGTTCAGCAAATTAGTGTGGTTAACCTCATTGCTATTCTTAGGTTTTGGTAGCTTAAGTGGGTTATTATCCATTTCTATAATGCAATAACTAGGGACCTAATCATTTTAAAGGGAGTACACTTTATTTATCTATCACTCAAATCATAGGAAACCCTGTACTCTTCTCTCTTCTAGTCAAGGGTGAATTTTGTTGTGGTTGCTGCTCGATGGGTGGTGTTAGATGATTTGGTTACTTCTTGGGTGATTTAATGGGAACTAATACTATTATAATAGTAATAACTTTAGTATTTGGATTTATAATCCCTTTTCACTATTCCAAAAGAATTATTTGATACTATGTTTGGGACCACTGAATGGATTCTTCTAGGCATTGTGCCATTTCAACAAACTCATGGAATATGTATGGATACTTCATTAGGAATGATGGTGTTTGAATCCCATCTATAATATTTTCACCTTATTGTTATACCAATTTCACCTATGAGAGAAGGATAAAAATTGAATATGTTAAACGTTTCCATATGATGATTATGTAGGAAACCCTATCATATTCGCATTATTTTTAGTTTTTTGGGTTGATAGTTAATGTTTTCATTAGTGTAGAGATAAAATGATAATGGAATTGAAAATGAAGCTATTCTAATCTTACAAAAAACCCATATAGAATGCATTGATACCAAAGGATGGATGGTATCATTGGAGTCTGTTCAGAACATCTTATCTTGATCCCCTCTTGCTGGTCTCAAGGGCCCATCATCAGGGCAGTATGAGGATAGGAAGTGTATGAGATGTTTTTATAGATCTACCATGATGTCAAAGGATAAGAAGTTTGGATTTATAAATTTTGGTTTGGGAATGTTTCATCCAAACATTTGGGATATGGATTCATCTTAGGCTGCATATGTGCATGATTCACTTCGATGGATTTCATTTGAAAAATAAGGGATTCAATGACATTGAGCAATTCCAGAGGTATCATAATCTTTACCAAATCTAATCTATATGGACCAGGAACGAATTAATGAGGTTGATATATTTTTACATAATTATGATTATCAATCTATTATAGGATTGAATGATCTCCCTGGTGAGGGATAGGATATCATCGAAATGGAGGAAATTCACTATCATCCTCAAATTACTCATTTATGTTGATGGGTTTTCTAGATCTAGAGAGAACAAGATGCACAGATGCCACTCTTAATGGTGGATTAGATTTCTCCTGATTTGGGGGAGGAGGTATATTTGTCTCTTTCTAGAGATAATACACTATTGGAATGTTACTCCTAATTAATTCTTCACTTAGCTATCTATGAGTTTGTATATTTTTCTTCTATTAGGCCATCCATTCCACCACATATATAATTTCAACTATTCTAGGTGGTGAGTGGGATATATCCAAAACGTTCCCCTTATCATTTGTGGGGTTCTTACAAAGAAGTTTTAATTCATTATTCATAGGTTCTAGGTTTTGTATCCTTTTCTGATTCCATGCAAGTGCAGCCTCAATTGATGCATCCAGATTATCATCCTCTTAAGGTAAGGTTTCTTCATTGCTTCCCTATAAATTTTCATTTCTGTTCACATCATATATTATGTTGACGGTGAAGACATTAACTCATGTGTATCAGGAAATGGTAGTCATATCATTACAATCAATGAAATGGGGACATTATTTACCACTGAATCCACCTTAGAGGGTTGGATTAGAATCATTTGTTTTTACCCTAGACCTTATTAGTCCATTTTGGATTATAACCCTTATGAAGTATGATTGCCTTTTTCATACATTCCTAATTTTGTGGTTAATGAATAGTGACCTTGATGGTGTTTCAAGTCATGTTTTTTGGAACAAGATCCCAATAAAAAAATTTCAGTGGGATTGATAGATGGAATGTATACTATTGATATTAACCACCTATCCTAGTTAAGAATAACACTTTCATAGGTAATGATGTGATGAAAATTAATCCATCCTTATTGGATGGGGATGAATTGGGACCACAATTAAATTTTTTTGGTCACATTATTAAGGATTTTATTTTTATAGTCAAATATATAAGGGATCCTGAGATGGAAATTGATATATAAATTACCCCATAATTGTGGGTTGGGGTTAATCAGGAACTGAAGTTGATGTCTAAAGGACCCTCCCTGGGTGTGATAAACTTGGTGATGGAGATTGAGATCAAAATTAGCTTAAACCTATTGGATATTGTTGGTTTTTGACTACGATAAATATTTCCTAAATTATCTTAGTGTTTGATGAACCGATGGGTGGATGATGTAGTAAAAATTCCGCAAGCCTTCTCCACTATGTTCTCTCCTAGATGATGACTATGGAAACTGATGTTGCGATCCATTTGATTTGGAAACATTTTACTCAAGTATGAGTTTACTACAATAGAAGACCATGATATGAGTGATTTTCAAATGGAATTTAATAGCTTGGTCACAACTTTGGCTTTTGTGTCTAAAATCAGGTCCCATGTTTTTTAGGGTCCAAACATGGGAATATTTTGGAAGACCTATCTATCCATTAATGATCTCCTTGCATCTTCAAAGTGGGGGGATTTCACTATATTGACCAACCAAATTGTGCATTACCCAGTACCATTGTTTTTATAATGGACATGACATTACAGGATGCCATATATTGGGTGTTTTACTATTATAGAGATGAATTGAAGTTAAATAGACCATACGTTACACATACTCATATATGGATATTTTATAGGGATATAGTGATTAGATGTTGAAGATTTTATGTGTAATGGCGGAAAACATATTGTTGATTTTCACTACCATTTTTTAGTCATGGATCTCAGACCATCAAGATAGAATCATGGTCTATTTTTATAGTTATGTATTCTTTTACACATGATATTAAATTATTTTAAGCCTAATGATCCATGAAATAAAAACCATGAATAAAAAAGTCTAGTGTATTTGGAAGCCTAGGTACATTATTTGAAAACATGAAACTAGAATAAAATTCCATTTTATTAATCTATATAATTATCACACAACTCCCTTTGACTTCATATAACTACATAGTATAACCTGTGGATTACATAAAAAAGGATTATCTAAAAATACCAACAAGGTAATAATCATGGGAATAAAGCACAACACATTGGTTAGAAGATATAATATAATAAAAAAATAACATGGTTCATGAATAAATATTTATAATCATAACATATATAACAGATAATCATATGATCATGGAAATATTGTAATGTAGAAGAAACATATAAAAAGAAATAAAAATGAGTCAAAGCTAACTTCTAAGACTATATCAAATGGTGGATAAATTCCCTTAATAGAATATTTTTACTCTCTAATACCACACATGGCGTATCATGATACATAATATTAAAAAATGAATTATAGTTTTATCTAGGTGCATCCATCATAATATTTTCATGAATATGTGTTCCATATAAAAAAGCAAACAAAAGTAATAAACCTAATGGTAACCCATGGAAATAAATGGGTTTTATAGTCATATCATAAGTAATAACAAATGGGAGTATGAAAATGGTATCCATGAAAGAAGTGATTAAATAATTTATTAAAAATAAAAAAATAAAAAATAATAATATATCAGGAATAATTATTTCTAAGTAATTTGAATACCTAAAAAAGAGATTTTAGGAATCTTTGTAACAGAGACACTTTAGTGACATTTAAGGAAAAGTTTTAATGAAACATTAAGGAGGAAAACAACATATTGTTTTGTATAAAACATGAAATGAACCTAAAAATTTGTTCTTATTAAAATTAAATATTATAGAAAAATATTGGTTTCACAAAACAATTACGGAGTCTACATGAAAATAGGTATGAAATGGAGAAGTTCCCTTTAATCAGGCATTCATATGTAGAGAAATTAAAGAGGGACCATTTTAAACATATATTTTCTCATCAAATATCGATGAATTAAACCAGATACACATTTTTATGACATATAAATATAATTTTTAAGAATTATATAATATTAATTATAAAATTAATTTTTTTAAATAGAGAAAAAGTATGACCCAAGCCAAAAATGGAAATTCAGAGAGATCCCTTACCATGTGTCTGAATGCTTTCAGCAATTGAAATTAATGTCCTAGATTATCAAATTAGATTAATTAATTAATTAATTTAGAACTGATTATATATTTTTGTTATTTATTTTAATATTATTAAGTTCATTTCATCATATTTTAATGAAGTATAATGTTCAATTTCTCTATTCAAGTAGAATTTGTTTTAAGGCTTCATGGTCGGTTCACTTGTGTAAAATTGTTAAATTTTCTAGTAAAATGGAAATAATTTTCCAAAAGTGAAATTATATATTATTAATGGACATAAATAATTTCAACGGTTCATATATATAATTTTTTTCATATTTTAGGTTGATTTATTTGAGAAAACATTAATGGTGAATGTTTAGTTTATTTTGGAAGTTTTTCGATCTTTGTGAAATAGTTTCATTTTATTTAATAATATGACTATATATGAATTCCAAAAAATGGAAAATGTTGTAAAAAACATAATATAATATTATTAAATAATAATAATGATTTTATGGATGGATGTTAAGATGATAGTGTAAAATTAAATCTCATTATCCAAGGAGATGGTAGACTGCCATAATTTGGACAATGATTTCGTTTATTTGAAAAATTGGAGATGATAAAAGGGATGGATAGAAGATATTACATAAAAATATAAAATTATAGTTTATACATGAAACTGGATCTATTTTTCTTTTATTGATTTATTAAGTAGGTGAAGATAGTGTAAACGAAGAAATGAAATTAAAATTGATGGTTTGAGAAAGTAACCAGTTCAATATCACCACCTTGAGGAACCCCTAAACGAACATGGAATTTGTTTTTTGTGGACACCAGAAGCTATTAGACATGGTGGAGAGGCTTGGTATATGAATTGAGTATAATATTGACCAAATACAAGTATTATAATGTGTGAGGAGAAGGGGTGGTGAAAGGTGGTATTTATGGGGGGAGAGGAGAGTTTTTATTATTATATTCATTTGTTTATTTTTTAACTCATGAATATCAATAGTGCCGATCCTTATAAATAAATAAAGTAAATGGTTCAATAAATTTATAAAAAATGGTTTATTACATCATCCATGACTCAAAAATTAATTTATTTTGATTATAATGTTAAATTACATAAATTATTATATTTAATTATTCAGAAACATTTCATCTATTATTGAAAAATCCCAAAAATTCAACCAATAAATTTTAAACATGTAAATTTAAAAAATGAAATCCATTTTATGGAAATAATTTTTTGTATATTATAAATTTTATTTTTAAATAAAATGATAATATATTTGAAAAATACATATTTTTTTATTAAAATCGATTTTATAACCCATTTAAGTATTAATTAAAGTCTAAAAAAATAGAATTTTATTTATATGAAAACATAATATTAATTTATAAATTTATTTTATCATAATAAATCTTCTTTTAAATCATTATATTAAATTTTAAATTTTAAATAAATATTTATGTTTTCCAAAATACCAACAAATAATTTATTATTTGTGAAACATTTATTTAGATATACCATGATTAAAATATCTGATTTTTTAATTATAAGATAAGTATATTTTATTTTATACATTCATAGGTGAGGATACTATTCTAATGGAAAAATTATTTTTTCTAACGGTTAGATTACTATTTGAGCAGTCCTATTTATTAAAGTATTATTGGTTCCTTAATTTGTATAAATACCACTTATTTTATTCGTTACTCTAAAACATCAAATTTCCCTCACATTTAAATATTTTTATCTTCGATATTAATACTATATTATTAACATTATGTTTGATTTCTACATCTTTTTTCATGAGTGCAGTCATTCTTGGGGATTGAACATATCAATATTTCCACATTCTTATTATCTTATTTTCTATTTATTATCCCACAATAATATTTGGAATTCTTATTGGATTATTTAATGACTAATATATCATTATTAATTTATAAAGATGATGTTTTAGTGCGTTCTCTATGTTATGTATTTATTTTATGACATAATTATAATAAAGAATTTCCGTTGATCAAATTCTGGGTAGTTACATTGTTCCCCCTTATAAAATTTCACAACTGAAATTTCATTTTACATACTAAGGTGAAAATAGGTTAGGTTTTTTCTCTTTAATTAGTTGATATGGTTTAAATTCTACATATTCATAATTATGGTTTCTCCATAGAACCTTGACCAGTTGAGTGGTCATGTTCTTTATAACCTTGTCTCAAGGGTCCAAAATCATTACTGTTTTCTCCTAATAAGAGTGATCATTTCCAACTATACCACCTCTGTGATCAGTATATGCAAGGGATATTGTATATACTTCCTCAATATATATATATATGGAATACATCATGTTATTATTACATGGGTGGTGGAAGTGGTAATTGATAGGCCACAACTTCAACTCAATCAGGAATCTCTATGTTTTTGATGTACTTGGGACTTAGCTTTATTTTCTTCTCAAATCATAAGACCCTATTACAAAGAGATATTTAGAGGAAACCCTTATCACCAACCTCAAACTCTAAGTCTCAATGATAATTATCTACATAGCTCTTCTATTGAATTTGGCCAGCCCAGATATTCTATTCCATGGTATTCAAATTTTCCTCTATTTTATCGACTATTTTATGTCCTAGAATCATACATTCATAACTTTCATCCTAGCATTAAGGTTTTTTATATTTTTTCAAATAATGGGAATCATATGGATCCATTTGGATTCTTGAGTGGAATTATTTTTTAAAGAAAACTCAACCAATGGAGGATGTTGATCCCATCCTCCTTTGAGGTCCATGGAGTATTCTCTCAACATGTCTTCCAGTGATTAGATATTCAGCAAAAATTGGCCATTAGTTTGGTAGTGATAAGTCGTATAGAAGTTCAACTATGTATTTAAAGCATGTTAGAGACTTTTCTAGAACATTGAGGAAATTCTTGGATCATACATGGATGTAATCAATAACGAAACTCTATGAAGTCTCGCCACTTATCTGATGTATATCCGTGCATGTTGGTCAAAGGATAAGTCCTATCAAATCACAATATAGTGAGAATTATTTGTAAGACAATCCATTAGGAACCATATAGAACTAGTTTCTCTGGATGTCATTGAATGTCCAGTAATAATGTTAGTAGTGATGTTTTCCCATCTCTATCTTGTTTTGGGTAAAAGTTTTCTCATTCCCTTAGTGTTTTTAAATTTATCCTTCACATGCTGACATAGGTGATTCTTTGATGTATGTTAATAAATATGCTTCATCATAAAATCCCACTAATAGTGATTTTGAATATACCGATACATATTTGTTCTACCAAAGTGAATAGAGATGGTTGATATTTTGGAATCATTTAGAAGATATTTATTTATCTCTAGATTGGATGGTACATATAGTCGGGACCCAAATCTTACAACTTATTACACGTAAATTTTGAACTTTGGGGATTTTCCATTTCAAATAGATTCAACCTTATTCTGAATATTACACCATTTATGGGAGATTCCTTAACCGTCTCCATAATGGGTGGTTGCTCAATCATTTGAAAAAATAATGATTATGTTATTTCCTTATAATTATAATGCATATCATTTGTAAATATAAGAATATTGGATCCTTAACAATTCTCATCATTGATAAATGTGAAGTTTCATTTCTACATAGAGCATCTACCAAAATAGTTTCTTTATTATGAGGGAAGTGGATTGATAAGTCACAATCCTTGATTATATATAACCATCTTCGGTAGTTAATACTAATATCCTTCTGTGTGAATATGTATTGGAGGACCATTTGATCAATATTTATATCAAACATCTCCCCATTGAAATAATGCAGCCATATTTTCAATGCAAAGATCAAAAATTCCAAATCCAAATCACGCATGGGATAATGTTTATCATTAAATTTTAACTACCTTGAGGAATATGATAACACTTTATAGTTTTTAGTAGTACAAAACCAAATAACTTCTTTGATGAATCATTGTATCTAATAAATTTTCCCCACTTATCGGTAGTGTATGTACTAGTGGAGTTATAAGCCTCGTTTTCGGCTCTTTGAAGTAGTCTTCACATTCACTAGAATAGAAAAACCTTACTCCCTTCAAATTCATCTTGGAAAGTGGGTTTTAAAATCATGAGTATTTTCTCACAAATCATCGATAATACATTGAATGACCAAGGAAGCTATGGATATCTATTATATATTCTAATCTGGTCGACTTCTCAATTTCAATTTTTTTAGAATGGTCCATAGATATCCTTTACTGGTGATAACGTCCCCCAAGAATGATACTTCCTCCATCCAAAAACTATCCTTTACTATACTTTTCATATAATTTCTCCCTTTGAAAATTATTTATTACAATATAATAATGCTACTCACGTTCCTCATTTCTCTTGAAGTATATCAAAATATCATCTTTAAAGATAATGAATTTTTTTTCATGGTACCTTTAAAGACTCTATTTGTTATGTCTGTGAAAATTTATAGAGCATTAGTGAGTCTTAAGGCCATCACTATGAACTCATAGTGTCTATACATCATGCAAAAGGCAGACTTGGGAATATATTCATTACACACTTAATTGGTGTTATCCTGACCGAAGTTCCATCATAGAGAAATATTTTTCCCTTATAGTTAATAAAATAAATAATCTATCCAAGGTAGGGGATATGTTTTAATTTTCATTATTTTATTGGGCTTCTGATAATCAATGCACAGGCACATTGATCCATCCTTATTCATGACGAAGAGGACTGGAACACCCCATAGTGAATCACTCCTGCATAAAAAATACTTGTACAAATTCCCTTTTAAATTCTTCTTCAGTTACTCCAACTCAATGGTGGATATACTATAAGGATTATTTGATATAGGAAGAGATATAGGTAGAATATTAATTGATAACTCATCCTCTCAATCATGTGGAAGAATGAGAAATTCTACATGGAACACATCAATGTAGTACCTCACAATGGGGATGTGTTCGATCATGAACATTTTTTAAAAATTATTTTAGCTAGACCTGGTTGTTCATAAGGCAATAATATCCACAATTTACATGATGATTCTGAAGGATATTTATCCAACTCCTTACACCTATACAGAACTGGAGGATTTCTTGGGATGTGACAAGTGATTTCCCTTCCCAGTAGTTGATGTTGGATTTATGTGAAGCTAGTCAATAAATTCCCAATATATAATCAAAATACACCAATGGATGCAAGATAAGAGTGTATGGGAGATTAATTCCAAAAATATGAACTAGGGATTAGTTATATACATTAAATTCAATAATTTGGTCAGTCTCTATTCTCACATATAACTCAACCTTTATACTTTGAGGTGGTGTTTTAATTGTTCTATTAAACATTCAAGATATGTAACAATTCACATAACTATAATAAAATAATGGCTTCTCTATTCTTTAATGAATAATAGTTTCACCTTTCACCACATTATTGTCGAGGTCCACCTCAGCATTAGTGATATAGTATACCCTTCCTTAGTACATTGGAAGTTGTTGATGTTCATTGTCCCCAACAACCCTTGGATTAGGTAATTATATCCCATAATTCCCATGTTCTTTGATGAGGAAACATTGAACTAAAGGGTGAGGGTTGATTTAAACCATCCAATATTATTCTTCATTAGTGGGCTTCTTTAATTCCCTTTCGAAAAAACTATGTTGGTTCCCTTATCTTATTCATTAAAAGAATCTCATGATTCCATTTAGACAGTTTTTGGGATGCTTCTTACTACACTTTTGAGATGTGGCATGTTTTGTTTTATTTCCTTTATCAAACTTATCTATTGATCAACCCATATTAAAATCCATTTTCCTCTTTTTATCTCTCATCCCACAAGTCTAATGAGAGTCACCAATCTATATCTTATCCTTAATATATTTCAAAGTCTCTCATCGCAAAGTCCTTTTTTAGATTTTGATTTAATCAACCAAATAATATATCCACCTTACATTTAGCGTTCATAAAAAATCCATAGGTGAAATATGAATGCATTGTAATTTTTTCCAAACACACCCCTATAAATTCATCTTCCTTTTTCTTCAGTTTGAGAAACAAACTCTCTATCTTAATATAGAGAGTTTAGGGAAAATATTTATTGAAAAATGTTTTCCTAAATCCTTCCTTATCTATAGAATCAATTTCATCCTTATACTTTGTGTTTTTATCAATTTACCCCATTGACCTGCTTCACCGATAATGGGAATGACCTATTTTATATAATTCTATTCTTCTTAATCATTTATATACAAATAATATCTTTTCAAGGGAGATAATCCATTTCACCTTGATGAGAGGATCAGAAGATCACATAAAGATAAGAGCCCTTTTTCTGAAAAATTATTTGACCATAACTTATTCATTATTAAGATAATGATGGTGTGCCACATGATTCTTGTTATTATTCCTAACTTTTGTGATTTTAGCTAGTACAATAATGAAGATTGGGGCTCCCACTCCCATCACGTTTTTCAACTCATTAGGGATATCATCACATGACCTATCTCATTTATCGTTGGCATGAGCTCTCCTATTTCCCTCAATTAATTATGAAAAAATAACTAAAATTAAATTAAGGTGATTTAATACTTATCTAATGATAATATGAGAAAATCCATTAACATAGAGGAAAAAATAAAATTAATGAAAAGTATATCCTAAATTATGATTCATTAATTTTAACCATAAGTTATCCATTGTGATATAACTATCCCTAGGGTTCTTAATAATATATTTTATTCATAATCCCTAAAAATAATTAGTCCATTTCCTGAAACCAGAAATAGTGACCAATGACTTTAATAGATAATATTTTAATATTTTAAGCATAATTATCCATGATAGACAAACCAATGATTGAAAATTAGAGTTCTATATAAGACAAGGTATAAAATAAATAAAAATGAAAGTAGAATTAATCATCAATTTATTAATCTTCATAATGAGTTTATAGCGATATTTGAACTTCTATAACTACATAGGATAACCTCGGGAATGCATACATAAAATGGATAAGCTAAAAATCCCAAAAAAGGAATAAAAAATTGGAATAAAGCATAACACATGATTAGAAGGAATACAATTATAACATAAAAGACATGGCTCATGAATTATACATGGAAGAATATTATCATGGAAATATTGGATTTTAGAAAAAATAGCACAAGACATAAACAAGAGTCATAGATAACTGCTAAGACTATATCATATGGTGGATAAAGTACCACAATGGATTAGGTTTAATCCCTAATCCTATACAAGATATATCATAAAACTAAACATTACCCAATTAATTGGAGAACTATCTAGGTGTACCGATAAAAACATGATCATGAATATTTTTTTACACATATATAAGAAAATATATGGAATGAACGTAAGGGTTACCCATGGAAAGAAATTGGTTTCATTATAATGTCATAAGTCTTAAGAAAATGGTGTATCAAAATGGTATCTGTGAATGAAGGGGTTAAATAATTTTGAGAAAATAATAAAATAAAATAACAATATATCATGAATAATAGTATTCATCTAAAGCGAATACATGAAGAAACTATGTTTAGGAATCCTCATAAATGATTAATTTTAATGACGTTTGAGTAAAAATATTAAATAGTATTTAAAGAATATAGAATAATAACTGTTTTCATAATACCATAAATGAATTTAAATAATTTGGTATTATAAAATGAGATATTTTATATAATTATCGGTTCTTTATAATTTATTTTGAAGTGTACATGAATATGGGTAAGAAATAGAGATGTCCCGTTTAATTGGGATTTTTTATCGAGAGGAATTGAGAAGGGAACCTTTTAAAACATGTATTTACCCATCAAAGAAGTATTAATTGATCTAGATAATTATTTTTGGAACTAATAAAAATAATTTATAAGAATTATATATGAATAATGAGTAAATACATTATGGTAAATTAAGATAAATCATATACTAGACTAAAAATTTGAATGCTCAAAGAGATCCCTTACCTTATGCCCAAATGCATTATGAACTTTCACATAATGTACTACATAATAAAATTAGATATATTAATTACTTAATTTATAACCAATTATTTTTTTATTATATTTTTTATAATTTTATTAAGTTAATTTATGACCTTTTAAATGAGTTATAATGTTCCATTGCATTGTTCTGGGAGCGTTTGTTTTATGGTTTCATAGTTAGTACACTTGTGTAAAATTTGGGATGTTCTTATGAAATTGGAATAATTATCCAAAAGTGAAATTATATTGTATTAATAAAAATATATAGGTTTTAACGGTCCCATATAGACTTTTTTTCTAGTATTGGATTATTCATTTGATAAAATGATAAAGATAAATTTTTGGTTTATTTGGGAGGTTTTTTATCATAACAAACTAGTTTAATTTTATTTAATAGTATGTCTATATATTAGATCCATAACATTAAAGAAGTTATAATATATATATTAAAATAATTTTTATTAATAATAATTTTTTCATTATTGGCCTTGAATGTGTTAATGGGAAATGAAAACTCATTATCCATGAAGACGGTAAACTGCCATTATTTGAGAACAGTTTTGTTTGTTTGAAAAATAGGACATGAGAAATAGAATGGATGGATTAAATTAAAATTTTAATATAAAATTTTAAAATATACATGATACTTGATTTATTATCATTATATTTCCAAATTATTTTAGGAGAAGGTAGAAGAATAAATAAAATTAAAAGTGATGATTTGATAAAGTTACCTCCCGAATATCACCCCATTGAAGAACCCCTTAGGAAACATCAAATGGGTATATTTTTGAGACCACTAGATCATGTATTTGGGTGAGATTATTGGGAAGTTAATTGATCCGAATATTGATAAGATACTTGGATTATAAGTTGTTATGATAAGATGTGGTGAGGGGTGATATTTAAAGGAGTAGAGGGTTTTATTATTATTATACTAATTTGTTTATTATTTTGGTTCAAGACTATCAATAGTGTTGATTTTTATTACAAAATATTGTAAATGATTTATGATATTTCAATACAATGGGTTCATACATCATCTATGACTCAAAAATTCATGAATATGGCTTATAATGTTAAACAACATAAATTACTGTATTTCACTATTGACAAAAAATTCATCTATTTTAGAAAAATCACAAAAATCATCATAAAAATTCTATGACATTTATATTTCTAAAGTGAATCTATTTTATGAAATTACTTTTATAAATATTATAATTTTTTTAAAATAAATCCACCATTTAATAAAAAATAAATATTTTCATATTATAATATATTTTTTATACCTTTGAAAATATAATTATGGTATCATAAAATTATATTATAATTATATAAGAACATAATATTAATTTTAAAATTTATTTTATTGAAATAAAGTTTATTTTAATTCTTTATTATATATATATATATGTAAAAAAATATTTCGATTTTATAAAAATACCAACACCTAATTTTTCATTTTTAAAACTTTTATTTTCCTATAACAATATATAAATGTATCATTTTTCATTTATAAGATACCTAAATTTGTCATATAAATTCATAGGTGAGTTCTCTATTTTAACAATTGGATTAATATTAATAATGTTCATACTATTATTCCAATGGTCTGATTTTTAACGGTCATATAGGTTTCATAATTTCTATAAATACCACTTATTTTATCCATTCTTAATTCACTTAAACTTTATCTCTAGTTAATATATTTTCATCTTAAAATTTAATATTTTACTATTATCCTTATGTTTTATTACTACATCTTTGTTCATGATTGCGTTCAATCTATTTGATTGAAAACGTCCAAATTTTCCCAATCATATTATCTTATTTTTCTATTTATTATCCTACTGTAATATTTGGAACATTTATTGGATTATTTTCTAAAAAATGAATAATTCTTAATTTATATGAATTATTTTTTCATTGGGTTATCTATTTGAATTATACATTGTATGACATAATTATAATATTTAAATTTAATTGATACCATTATGTGTCATTACAATTTGAAAACATAGTATTTGTATAGTCTGAAGGTTACCATTGTATCCTTTTTAGGGGAGGTGTCTAGCCTTTAACTAATTATGATTTACTCACATATGTTATAATAGATAAGGTATGAACTCATTCTCTTGCTCATCTAGGAGCACATATTCAGTGGTGGTAATGGACCAAAACATGGTTGGGAGGTTGTTTTCAGTTAACTCTCTCTATATATCATCATAGTCTTCGTCATTGTCAGAAGTATGGGCCTCTTAATGTTTATACCATATAGGTTTCTTCTCTGGGTCACATTCTGGTCATGGTAATGTGTTACTGATTTTTTTTGGTGTACTATATATGGTCAACCTTGGTGTTTCAAGAAACTTTCTATAAGAAGGTGTCTAATATTTGAGCACCTCACTATATGAAGATGTCTGGGAATGGGAAGGATTTCTTTGTCCATGAGATATATCACTATGGTGAGGTTGACCATGGAAGATGTTAGTAGTAGAGTCCCATTGATCCACATTTTAACTACCATGAAGAGGAATATTGATGTAATGATCACCTTCTACTTCAATTGAAGAGTTGATGGAACCTTGATTTGTTGAAGATATTCACCGAATAGCATAAAGGACACTAGAATTGAGGAGACTAAGGATATGGGCCCCATTCTACATTGTGGTCAGAATATGTCGATCTGACTTTTGAGGATGATTAGTGATATGAGCCTATGAATGGTAACTTCAAGAATATGTTGATAATAATTGGGTGTTGTAGGGATACGGTCCCCTGGATAAGAAGCTACATGAGTATACCTATGAGACTCAATATTATTTGCTGGGAGAAGAGCCTACTGGTATGTGGTTTTTGAAATATGCCACTCCATCCTGGATTAAGTAGGGATATAAGCCTAGTTCAAATATAAATTCCTCATTATATTTTTCCAAAAGGGCCTCTATAATGGGTGAAAGGATACAAACCTCCTACTATATATCCTATGATGGATTCTTCAATAGTTGTTCATCATCAGAAGTAGTTATATGAGTTTATCTTTTGTGAGCTACTGGAATATGTCGAGAGGCTTCATTGTTAAGTATATGAGCCTAAACTGATGTGGTTTAAATATTTCATTGAAAAACATTGGATATAAAAGTGATATGATCCTAGTATGATGCCTTTTAAATATTCATCTAGTGTTCTTTGGTAGGAATATGGGCTTGTACCAAGGTATATGTCAAAACAAAATTGGTTAGCCCCAATTATAATGAGGATATGTTCCTAATCCTATACCTATGGAGTATCTCACTGGTAAATTTTTTCAGGATCTGTGCCTATCCCTAGGAATCATTCTCACTGATTTGATGGGAATTAGTTAGAACAATGATATGATCCTAGTCTTGTGCCTCATACTTTTCTAGAATATGTCGATAATCCTATAGGATAAGAGTAAAAATGTGTTTTTCTATCTCTAAAGTAGACACTTCTTTTAAATAATCATGGTGATATACTACGTTGGATATCGGGATAAGAATATTTTTCTTTCCCATTATTGGTACCTGTTCTGAAATATATTGATGGAGCTCTTCAGTTATTGCATGAATGTAGCAATACTCATGAAAAGTGTGTGTAGGAATGTAGGCTTGCACATTTTTAGTCTCCAAAATATACTGGAAGCTATCTTCTATTGAATCAAGGACATGATCTCACTTTTGTCCTCATTATACCATTGGAATATTCCAATGGGATTCATTCATGGGGGAATGGATATGTGCCTCCCCCATGCTTATTGTAGGAATTTGATTGCAGACTTAATCTAACTGAAAATGGATATGAACTTACCTTCTAGATACCATTAGAATATACCAAAGGGATTCATCAGTTGAAGTTGGGATATGAGAACAATCCTATTTACCAATATCTTTCCATGACCGAAGAGACTTCCTTGGAACCTGTACATGAGTTTCTAGGGTTGAAATATGTTGGGTTATCTTCTCAGTAGTAAACTAAGGGTTGAGGATGGTTACAACACTTGGAACGTTCCCTCCTTGGAAGAACATGAATTGGAATGAATCCATAGTCAAATATTTAATCCACCTTCCTATTATATGTAAGGTTGTGGTTGATGCACTCCAGTGATAATCTTGCTAGGTAATTTTTTTTGGTGATAGGTTCCACTAGTTTCATTGTAGCTTTCCTTGAAAGAAATGGACTTTCCAGCTTTAGTGTCTAGAGACATTTATGTGGACCCTCGATGGTTGGAATCAAACCATGACAGTGGTCTTCTTGATCCAACATGTCTGCCACCCTATGATGAAGTAATCTATTAGTGGGAGGTTTTTGTTTGACCATTAGAGGTTACATCAATAGATAAAGTTCAATAACATTCTTTAAATGAAGACATTATATTGGGTCGAGGTATTGTTTGTGAGATCAGTATCTGTAGGCACAAAGATGACACAAAACAAGGTTATTGATCATTACATTTTCACAATAATGAAACATGATTAATTGGTTATAGATGGGTAACCCAATTGTCATATCATTCTCCTAATTCAGCTATTTCCCAAATATATATTATTTACAGTGAGAATGGTATTATTTCAAGGGAAGAATTGTTATTAATGATTTCATATTGGTTATTCCTTTTTTTAATAGAGTAAGAGAAAAAATTGTTTGGGCTTGTAATTAACCAATTTTTTTATTATTTTAGAGGTTCTTGTCAGGTTCACGATTTTTTCCCTCAAAATATGACGAGTTTAGGGTTATCCCTATGTTTTTAGATACATGATGATTTATGCCTATAAAAATTTGTTATTCTATCATTATATTCTTTCAGAATGGTTTTACTATAATTGTTTCTTATTTTAGTATTGATTATATCAGTGTGGTAAAATATGGTTTCAAAATCATTCTCATCTGGTTAACCACTTTGATCTCTCATAAAAACTCTTAATGGATCCCACATCCACAAATAGGAATATAAATTCTTTCTGAAGTTATGTGGTCATTTGGGTTTCCAAACCCAGTGACACTTCATAATTCACATCGGTCGAGAGGATCAAAGTTTGGGTTTATCACACCATTTTTGGGAATTATTTTCATTGTGTAAAAGGGGGTTATATTGACAAGACCATCATTATGTATCTGAGGTTCTTCATTTGTTTTCTATAATTTCATTCCAATGGGTAGTTGTTTCTATTTTGAATCCATGTAACTAGTAACTCTGGTGTTTACAACCATCCAGGGAGTTGATTGGTGTTTCAAGGATGGCATTGAACCTTTATGAGGTGTCCTAATTTCTTATGTATAATAGGAAGTAAAACCCATGTAGTACGTCTAAGCCATACACTTTATAATCTTGATGAAAAAATATGTATAAGGGATCTTAGGTCCTAGGTATGGATCATGAAACATTAGTATGGAGTCCTATGAATCATTATTTTAGCTGAAATTAGATTCATGATAGTTTGATCTACCCACAACCCTTTTATGGGCGGTGATAGAAAATTATTTCTTGTGAGGGTTATTTCTCATGGGTTTAACAATATAAAAATTTCTATAGGACTTACACCATGGTGGATTCCCTCGTTTGGTGAAATTACATCATGTCATTAAACGAATATTACATACTGTGGTTTTTCTATCTAGGGAGAATTTATAATTCTTGTAATATGATCTATGAAAATTCAAAATCCTGTTTGATTCATGCTCGGTGTGAGATACAAGGTATATCAAGTAAAAATCATCATCAAATATGTATAAAAAACTTATGCACTAGGGTGACCTTGAAGAGTGTTTGATATAGATCTCGGGACATAAGAAATAATCACATGTATCTTTAATGTATCATGAATAATATTCCTCATATTTCACTAATATTTTTGATCTACTGATGGATAAGGAATAATGATAAACCCCCAAGAGAGTTTGGGTCATGTGGATTAAAACATATGAAGTATGGAGGGACTTAATTAAGGCAGATTCCCATATAGAGATCATGAATTAAGAACGAATCCTATATATGCTATTTATAGTAGGACTCATAGTCCTCATAGTTCAGTTGTGTGTATATATGAATGTGTTTACTGAAAAAGGTAATCATTTCTCCGAGTATCTTCCTAAAATGCTTAAAATGTCAGAGGTTCTATCCATAACACTTCTTCAGTGTCTATCTAACATATCATGAGTGTCTATGGGATATATCATAATTTTTTTTTCATACATGTATTTAATGTCTTCTAAATATTCCTTGTGGTCTATCCAAAATTTCTTGAGTGTCTGTACGAAAAATCTAACATGTCCCAAGATGCATCGCCTGATAGAATCATATATGTTGGAGGATTATCACATCATCTGAATGAAATTCCATGAGAAATATAGAATAAATTAGTTACATTTTCTGAGAATATTCTTGTTATCCACATTCCAAAATCTAGGGGTGTTGCAAGACCAAGGATGACATGTTGGAAGGTTGTCTCATGATATAGATGGAAATATTAGATGGATTTTTATGACTTATCATAAATCTGTAGAATAATTCTAAAGACTTTATTGGCAGGTCTGGAGGACTTTATAAGACTAGGATCATATGTCTGAAGGATACAATGTGGCCTGAATGACATGTCTAGATGACTTTTATATTTTGGGCCAACATTTTTATGTGTTATTTCATTATCTAGATAGGTCTTTTGAATCTCATGATTCCTTCACATGAAAATCATTATATCCGCCTTCACATTAGCCTTCCATTTTTTCGGACATTATTTCATATAATCCTCAATGTATCTCAAGATTTATCTTCTTGAGATTTCATGTGACCAAGTTCACTTATGGAAACTTCTTCACATAATCTAGCTAATCTATCATAAACCCATCGCATGATCAATTGGGTGATCACTTGAAGCGCATATATATGTTGTGTAATCCTCAAGTCATTCCATGGGTTTTAGCTGGTGGAAGAATATTTCCATTGCATTGAATTTTTTTAATTTAATCCTATACTGCACTTTTGTGGGTATCCGTCATGTGTTACTGTGTATATTTTTGTGACATGGGGGTGAAATATATAGTCCACTATATCCAAGTTCTATGTTTCCTTATGTGGCACGTATATTTCATATATTGGCTCGATTCAGTGCAGTGAGTATCATGTCCCACACTTCACATGATCTTGACATGTTTCTTCCATGGTGTATCATGATAAACAAAGAGTTCAAGAACACTCTATTATCACCATACTTATTGTACCCATGTCTTGCCAAAGGTATTTTGCATCATCATGTTGAGATGTCAAAGGGCCTTCTAAGATGAGAATAGAATGTCTAGGAGTCCTCGTTATTTCAAGAATTCTGTCTAAGAGGATTTCCAATGATCAAAGGAGACTTGTTAAGGTCCATTTCCGATATCAGGTTGGATACATAGAGACCATTAATGAGAAACAATTTCCTCTTTATAGGATATTTGAGAGAAAAATTTAACAGGTAAAAGGGTCTTCATGAGACCGAATTGGTTTTTTGGAGGCCTTCATGAGACCAAGATAGATTGTTTGTGGCCTTCGCATGATCAACGGTGATTGCATGAGGTGCATATCAGCTTTACATGAAAATTAGTGTATCATCCCTTCATGATAGGATTCTGTACTTTCAATATTTCATTCAATATTTTACAACTATTTTGTTCTTTACCCATTGATTGTACATTAGGGAATCACATGATCAATTATGGATCTCATGATAACATGTTAACATTATCATGGATAGCTGCTCAGATTTTTATTGATACACTATCTGATAAAATTTAGAAGTAAAATGGACACCTAAAAACATTGATGACATGTTTGGGAGTCATCGTTATATCTAATCTCGTATTGAAATGGATTTCTCATGATCGCAAGAGACATGTATGGGGGTTGTCATTTGATCAAGTTAGCATGTACAAGTGACTTTGAAATATCGATATATTGTGAAAAAGGACCTCCACGTGATCAATGATGATCACATGAGGTGCATAATACATTTACATGAAAACTTATGTTACACAAAGTGCGAGAGTCCTACACCATTTTCTTATTTATTTCTTTGTTTTATAATGGGATTCAGGCGATTGTTAGTCATTTATAATCTGATATGAAACATGATTGAAGGATCTCATCAGGAAGCCTCTAATGATCATCAGTTCTTGTTTGGATTTTTTATCAAGAACATAAGGGATCATCAAAGGGGGTTTTATGAACATAGGGAGACCCCAAGGGGATTCATGTGATTATCCAAAAATCATGAAAAGTTCATGATTCATATTTGTTTCCTTCCTAGAGTACTGTGAGCATCTTTCCTCTAAGGGATTATGAAATTTTGTGATCACTACACCTAAATAAGTGTTTAGAAGAGGTTTATTAAACCACCAATAAATTATTTTTAAATAATTTTTTTGGTGGTTTGTTAAAAAAAATGTCGCTAAAACATTTTTTTCAAAAACCCGACACTTATCCCCTGAAACCCCTGCTACCCCGACCCCCATGACCCATGACCCCCCAAAGCCCTACCATCGCCACACCATTCCACCGATCCTGGGCATCACCACCCCTCTCCGTGCTTTTCCACCATTCTTGAGCCCCGCAACTGGTCCCTAGGCTCGCCACCCATCACTCCACTTGATTATATCTATTATGGCTTCTAACCTATTAGATCCTCAAAAACAAATATACTCATTAATGAAGGTAGATTTTTATGATTGTTTTATATATATTTTTCTATTTTTAGGATGTTCATTAATGTGTAACCCTCTAGTTTATTTGGATGTTCATTCATTTTAACCAGTCTATTTGATTTGATGGAAATCAATAATTACATACAAATAAAATCCTTATTAATTATAAAATGTAATGAATTGAATTTCTTTTAATTTTAAATTTGGTGTTGTGAATGGTGAATTTTCATTTATATGTTTATGTTATTTAAGATTTTTTTGGGATTTATGTGGTCATTGTAGGGATTTAACAATTAGTGGTGGTAATTGGGTTTGAGTTAGAGTGTGTTGTTCAGTGAAAAAATGGTTGGTTGGAATGAGATGTGACGTTGGATAATGTATGATATAGTTGTGTGATGATCATGGTTGTGGTGATGATGTGTGATGCAAAACCATGGAGTTGGTCAGTGAATTATGTATGTGGTTTTGAATTGGCTTGGTTGTTTCCTAGTAGTTATAGTTTGATTAAAAAGTGTCATTCTGAATGTAGATGATCGTCACCTATAATAATTTTATTGGGGATGGAAATAAATGGATGGAAGAATAAATTATATTGTGCATTATGTTTTCTTCTCGAGAATGTTTATTTATTTATATGAATAAATTATAAAAAATATTGTTTTGATATTAAACATGTAAAATCCTTTAATATAGGGAATGTGTATTGTTTTGATGTGAAGTATGTCTATGGTTATTATGTATATAATGTCTACTATGTAACTAGGGAAAACATTTTGTTACTCTTTCATTAATTGATTTCATTGTGATTACCTAAGGTTTCCGTATTCTAATTTTCACATATATAACCTTGATGTTGTTATGAATATCATATGAAGCATTTTGGAATTACCTTATTGGTTTTATCTAGAATATTATATACTAGAATCAATATTGGTTCATCAGGTTATAACTAGGTTACCCCAACACATAACCTCATCTGTTTCTACCAATTCTAATGATACATATATTTTATTCTAAAGTCATTAGAGTTCCATTAGTGAATTAAATTTAAATATCTAGTACTAACCATAATAAAAATCACAATGGATGTTCATCTCAATAGTCAATGATGAACGTAAAGAGAATACATCACATATAACATGACATTTAAAGAAAGAATCTAAATATACAAACTCTCCAACAAGTACAATCATTCCCTTTGTGTAGGGTCTCATAGACACATCCCATATCCACCAGTCAACATCAGAAGTAGTCTGAAGAGGGTATCCTAATTTCTAACCTCCCTCACAAGCCAAACCATATCAGTGTAAGGTGTCTCTCATGGATAGTTACATATAGATCGAGCATCACTAGAAGTGGTGCAAGGAGAAAATCTTAATATTTGCCATACCGTATGAGATAAACCTCACTAACATGAGGTATATACTATAGATAAACACATATATATAACTCAAGATACAATGAGAACAAAAGAGATGTAACTCTACACTTCGATCATTGTGCCTTCAATCCTCAAACTCATCTAAAACATAAACATCTACTACATACCATCCATAAAATCTCAATCCCTTTGGTCGCACATACATCACAACTTGACACTATGATCAAACCACTCATTATGGACCTCATTGGTTTTTCACTATCCTAATATCAATGGATTCTTGTTCCCCTTCCCACTACTTTTTAAGAACCTAGCCATATATGAACCAACAAATATACACTCAGTTCCTCCAAGGTGTACCTCTTTCAATATTAATTATGTCTTATAAAACCTTTCAAAATGAATTCTTACTTATATAATGATTTCTCATCACTCCCTCAAGATCCCCACACTCAAGAGATATTATTCGCCCAATTACAATCATCTAGTTACACTAAAAGAACCCAAAGAGAGTGACTATTCTCTTCTGTGAGCCACCAACATTGATACCCCTAGACCAATGACTTATCATGATCTATTCAACCCATTCCCACATCCCAATCTTCTTGTTCAATTAGTTTCAAAATTCTATGTCTATTTCCACATCTTATCCTATATAATACCTATGGTAGTACAATAATTAGTATATTTATCAATGATAACCCATGAGAATCCCTTCATGTAACTTACTATAGTTCATACCATTTCAAAAACAACTCATTCCAAAATCCTATATGACTTCGGTGTCTTTTAAGTATGTAATGATATCACTTCCCTTGTGTAATAGCCACTGAGAAACTCTCAAATCCCCAACCCAAGAATGAAACACTCACACCACATTGTATATTCTATATAGCCTAGCTGACTATAAGGCCATAAAAGTTCATCACACAATGGTAATAATCCTTTTTTATTTGACCATTATTATATGATACTCAACCTATCAACCATTTCATCATTTACCATGGGTGTGGTGTATTTTGTAGAATTTTTCAACAATATATCAACATGTTTCACACAATCTTCATGGATGCTTCATTTTAGACCTAGAAACCATTTTATGTCATTTATGGATATTTTATAATTAAAAAAAATATTTGGATGGAATCCTTTGGAGAAGTCCATATGACTGACTGTAGTAAGAAAAAAATAGAAAACCATATTTAAAATACTTTATTATTTATCATTGTTAGGTAAATATTTTTTTAGTAATGTGCACCTGTTATCATTTATATTTTATTTCTTGTGTAATTTTTCTTGAATTATATGTTATAAATTTTATTTTATTTTATTAAATGATTGGAATGCCAAAGAGGAAGTTCTATATTGTTTCACCGCTCGCACCAACAAATGAAGATCCATCTGTCTCCCTCCCAACAACATCTGAGACACCATCTATTTTCCCACTGAACCATCTCTCGCACAATCCATGGGAATCCAATCAATTTATAATTGGATTCCTTCCCATTAAATAGCCTTTGCAGTGAGGGATTAAGGCTCCAATCCTAGTTTTTCATATGGATACTGGAGGGTCACTGTTTAAGGTAAAAAAATTAATATGAATAAATTTGATGTACTTTTGTAATACTAACTATTTGTTCATAAAAAATGGAAACAATGAAACTATAGAGAACCATATAAATTTTTTTAGATGTATGTAATGTGACTGGAATAAAGATAGTTATCCCATTTGATTCCAATGGGGTCTCTACAGATTATGCTACATGATTACATGGATGGATTCTAGGTTAGGTAGTCGCAGAGCTGGTTTCCCTTCCAATTAAATATGATGATTTGAAGCATATGCATTCATCATGGATGAATGATGTTTTTATTTGATAAATAAAGGTAATTTAAAAACATTATGGTATAATTGAATGTCATTTTGTTATTAAATTCAAATATTTTGAAAATTAATTTCTATTTACATATGTTTTTTCCAATTTATAGTTGTTGATGTGCCAGCACGAAAGCAGACATTAGAAAATCTGGGTAAGAAATGAAAACAATTTAAATCGATATTATTGGGAAATGTAGAAGATACTTCATTGAGAAGCCAACAGATGTATGATAAGGCACCCAATAGGGTACCTAGAGATAAATTGAATGTTTTTATTGGCAGACATCGTGATGAGAATCACGTGGTATTTAAAGATATATTATTATATTAATCTCATTTTAAACTTATACATGCATATGAAAAGGATATGACCTTTCATTCATTACTATTTAATTCAATTTTACTTATTTCAGGATATTTTTTAAGGAATAATGCATCGATCTAGGATAGAAAATCATTTCTCACACTACGGGGTGAAATAGTTTTTTCTAGAATCCGACCGACTCTAGTAATAATTTCATTGGATTAAATATTTATAAGACAATATTATATGTTCAATATATTTGATTGTTGATTTATCCATGTTTAATTTAGTCATGGAGTTTAGGGAACCATTCATCTCGAAAGGTTGTGTCGTTGGATGTTCATTAAAAATATGATGGGAGTTTTGTTAATGAGCCTACCAAAAAACATGGTTTATTAATTATTTTTCATTATAATGAATTATTATCAGTTGTCACTATGTAAATATATATTGAATATAATATTCTAGATATTAGATTTATTATTAATAATAAAAGAACTATGTGATGTCAATCATGCACTATCATTCTCATTTTCCAAGGATGACATAGTTGGTAAAGTTCTTGGGAAGATGCTTCCTGGTCGAGTGCATATGATGTTTTTGGGACCCTTACCATCTGTGTTATTTAGTAAACCATTAGGTATTGAAGATTCATATATTATTAGTTGTATTTTATATTCTTAGAGAGATTGTGTTTCTATTAAAAACACAATTCAGGAGCAGGGGGATCAGATATCCGCTTTGCAAAAAGAATTGGTCGATTTATATCTGACGACAACCACAGATTTGTCCCTTGTGATATTGCATCGATGATGGGTGGTGAGTAGATAAATCACCCATATTCATATTCATTTAGTTTGAAAACATTTATCGATTTTAGTTTTAAATATAAATACAAAACATTATTTAATATTCACTATAATTGTCTTATAGGAGTCGGTAGCTGGAAGTTGAGATAGAGGTGGAGAGGGTGACAAGCAGTGTTCATCATCAAATAGTGATTAGTTATCTTGTTGATATGTGGGAAAAATATGGAAATATAGGGTTTTTTCATGTATCATGTATCATGTATCATTTATCATGTATCATGTATCATTTATCATGTATCATGTATCATGTATGATTGATGATGTATCATGTATCATGTATCATGTATCATGTATCATGTATCAAGTATCAAGTATCAAGTATCATGTATCATGTATCATGTATCATGTATCATGTTTCATGTATCATGTATCATGTATCATGTATCATGTATCATGTATCATGTATCATGTATCATGTATCATGTATCATATATCATGAATCATGTATCATAAATCATGTATCATGAATCATGTATCATGTAGCATGTATCATGTACCATATATCATGTATCAGGTATCATGTATATTGTATCATGTATCATGTATCATGTGTCTTGTATCAAGTCTCAAGATTCATGTGTCATGTACCATGTGTCATATATCTTGCGTCTTCTATCATGTGTCATGTCTCATGTATAATATATCATGTGTGGCATAGAGTGCTCACTTAAAATTTTCATAACATAACATTTTCATGATTCCCCATGTTTGATATAGGCATTAGAATTTGATATGGCTCGATGATTTAATTGTAATACCCCAATATTTTAAGAGATATGTTGTTTTTAATTTCATTGATAGCTTCTGTTGTATGCTACTCCAATATTATCTTCCGCAATACAAAACACCATAATAGCTTGTAGTATACACACCAATATACTTGGCTTGTTTTGCACACAATTTCAAGTTCTTTGGATAGAATTCATCTCACAGAACAATGAGTATATATTCTGTTTAATTCATAAATAAACTATGTTTGGATTATGTTATACAAAAAACCAAAGGAATCTTGCACTACATGCAACACCAACTTGGCTTGTGTTACACCCAAGAGCGACCTTCCTCGATAGCTTGCGTTGTACGTAATAACGAATTTCACTAAACAATGATATATTAATATAATATTATTATTAATTAGACGTTATTAATATTATTAACCAAAATTTTATTTTAATGACATTATAATTCATCTTACTCATCTTCTATAACATGGTATGAGTACTAATAAATGTTTCGGATAAAAGAAGTATTTTTCAAAAAAATACAGTTTGTCCGCCTTTTGATGGCACACCAATTTTAAATTTGGGTTTTGACACAAATATAAGACCAATTTGAAAAATTAAAATTATTCATTAGAATCATGATATAAAAACTTATTTTGGAATTTTTTTTGATATTTTTCTAATATTTTTAATATTTTAATGAATAGTAAAAATACAATAAATTTTAATTAAAAAAAACTTATTTATTCAGGATAATTTATATTGTTAATTTTTAATTTTTAATGATTTTAATGTATAAATAAAATTTATTTTTACCATTTAATATAGTTTATGTAATTATCAATAATTTTACCTTGAGTTCATATGTAACATCATTTCAATCTTTTGCAATGTTTTAACTTTTAAAACCCATTTTCTCAACAATAGAATTAATTTTAAAATAATTACTGAAACTTCTGTGTTTTGAATTTAGAAAAATGGATTCCATATTTGGAATTATTAGTTACAAATTTTGTAAATATAAATCTTTTATGTTTAGAAATTATGAATAGTAACTTCGGTAAATTTTATTTGCCATAGTTAAAGGTAAATCAGATAATTAATGCTAAAAATAATATTATAAAATTACTCTAAAAATTATCTTAATATATTTGGATGATTATATTTTTTTCCTAAAACATAATTTGGTCGAAATGGTTTCTTTTGGAACCCAATTGTATGTGATTAAGACATTTATTTTATTTTATTTAAAGAAAAGTTAAATATGTCTCACTCAAACATTAATAATTAAATTGTTTTTAATATAAGGTTATACTGAATATAAATTAGATTATAAATTAATATTTGAAATATAAAATGTTTTTCTTTATCATGGTAACTTATTTGTAATTTTTAATAAATATATAATGACCTTAATAGATTATACATTAAAGATAGAGAAATTATTTATTTAGTGAAAAATCAATAATATAGTTTTTATTAAAATAATAATACCCATAAAAAGGACTAAACACTTGACCAAACATTGTTGGTCTAGTATATATATACCATAATCATCCAAAGGTGGGATTGATGATCATTTTGAGCTTTATAAAGGATATTATGATACTTATATTATTTTATTTTAAATGATGTCAGAGTTGTCAGCTTCATAATTTAATAAATAAAACATTTTAAATGCTTGTTTTTTAGAAGAAAAATTTGAATAAAAGTATTCTTATGAAATCTATTAGATTTATATTCATCATAGTATTTTTTTAAATTTTATGCAACAAATAATTAAATTAAATATGTATAAAAAATGTTGTAGTAATTATATTATTAAGAAAATATCAAATAAATGGTTTTAAAAATATTAAAATAAATATTTTATGAACTAATTAATGTGATCAAAAAAAATTCAATATTAATATGACATGATATGAATCAACAAAAGTTTTTGGGTCAAATATATCTTATGTGTGGAATTTATTTAAATTCAAATAAGTGAATAGTGTCAAAATTGACTCTATTGATATTTTATAAAAATAACATATTATTAAATTTTCTAAAAATCTCAAAAATATCTAAAAATTACAAATTGAAAATTATATGGTCTCAAATTTCATAAATTATCCAAATATAGACAATTAAAAATACATATGTAAGTATAAATAATCATTTAAAAATTAGAATATCATTACCACAAATATAAATAAATAAGTTATATAAGGATAAATCAAAATGATAAAGTTTATAATAAATTAAAATCATATCTAAATTTTATTGGATGATGATATTACAACCATATCTCATATAAAATTCTAATTTGAGTCATTTTGGAGTTTTTTATATGAGGTTTGAGTTTATTATAAATTTATATTTTTGAGGTTTCCAAAAGTGCCCATCTCTTCTCTTATAAAAGGAAACCTCCTCCCTATCCCCTTCACTCCATTTTGTGATTTCAAACTGGGGCCAAACATTCCCGTTTCCCTTATCAAAATCCATGGAAACATTTTAGAGGTCCTGGTCTTCTTCAAAGACCAAAGTTAGTGCCCTAAGAGGTGGTTTAGAAGAGGCACGTCAAAGAAGAGGTATTGCCCTTTACTGATTCTTTCAAGCTTATTTCTTCTTCGACTTCCTTTATATGAGTTTTTTTATTATTACGTAATAACTCCATTATAAATTTTGTACTGATATATTATTATGGATATTAAACAACTATATTCCATCTTATATCCATCCTATGAAAAATGAAATTACCACACCTACATACGTACAACTTACCATCTCCATGTCGTGGTGTAATCTGTTTTTCATCACCAACATACTTGGATGAATATAATTATGGAAGAAATAACTCTATATAATTATTTTAAAGTGATATTGATTCTGAAATATTATAAACTATACACTTAAATACAATTCCGTAATCATGGGAATGATATCGTCGCTCGTTTGTTTGTACGGCCTACCGTCTCCATAATGTGATGTGATTCGTTCTACATGATAATCATTGAATAATGGTTTTATAAATGAATTTAATGAACGAATATGACAAATATTATATTAATACCATTCTTTAAATGATATATCTGTAACCTAAAAAGAGGAATAAGAATTTATTTGACAAAACATGCCTAAGAACATAAAGTAGTCAACACCCAAATAATGAGTAACAATGAAATGTAACTAAGAAAACGATAAGAATATAAACATATATGATATCATAAAAATTAATATGATTATGGAATAATTCAATGAAATAATTTAAATCATTATACAAGAGGTTCGGATACATACAAAGAATATCATACCTACGGTAAGGGATAATTTTTTAATCTCATTTTTATCTGAGATTTTTTATTCGCAAGTATTTCCTAGGGATATATTTATCATCCATCTCCATGTTTTATAAATTTTTTTTAAAATGTTTAATATTTTATCATGTATGTTTAAAGTCATTTTTACCATATTTGTACTTTTACCTCATGGTTTGGAAGGATTATCTTTTTTGTTTACAATACAAGGTACATTTTGACTTTTCTGCAAAAGTTGGAGGAGAATGTTTCGTTAACTTATACAGCCTGAATGGATTTTTATTCTTTCATAAATAATTATTTCAATGAATAATCATTTACAAGTTATCAAGTTAATTTTCAGTTAACTTGTTTTATTTTAATATTTCATGACATATAGGAAAAATAAAATGTTTTTGAAGATGAAATGATATTTTCTTCAAGAACTAAGTTCAAGTGTTTTATCAAAATTATTTTCCATCTAAGATGAAATAGGGTTATGTGTTTATCCATGTCATTACATTTATTTGATTATGTTATGATGGAATTATTTTTTTGATGTACTTTGATTTTATATGGATTATTTTATGATTTCATGATGTTTAAGAATCCCATTTTATTACATGGTTTATGCTATGATATATGATTTATAATTTTGTGGCACACATAAGAATGGATTAATTATGAGAATGGTGGGACCTATATCCCTCTCCAATGCATTGGGTAAAGATTTATATGTCATGATATATACATGGCTTGAATGATAACTAAATCTGGTTCAGTAATACAGGGCTGGAACGACAAGTAAACCCGAATCAGAAATGCACTTCTTTCATTATTATGGTCTTGGTAGAAATGCATTGGCTACAATAGAAATAATAATATGTGCATATTCATCTTCCAAAATTACATGTTTTATTCCAATGCTATTTTTTCATGGTTAATGTTTCTTTATAATCCATGACTTACATACTACCATGTTTTATGTCATTGCTCATGATTTTGATGTTTAAATTTTATGTTAATGTTTTTATGTTCAAATGTTTATGGATTGTTTATGTTCTCCGTGTTTACCCTTACTGAGAATTAGAGATCACCCATTGTATGTTTTATGTTTTCTTTTCCCCAGGATATAAAGAAAGGTTTTTGGTAAGAAAACAAAAGGGGATGATATTTGTGGGAGATGTTAAAGATTTATCAACATGATTAGAAGATTATGTTCTGAGTTTCCAAAGACACTGAACTACTATGGTCCATGGGTGTGTTTTTTATGTATTAATTATTCCGAAAAAGTTATGTAATATCCATGTACATCATTCTTGGGTCTCAACATTTGGTATTAGAGGAAAGGATTAGTCAACCTTTGGAAACCAGGATGTGGAAACATTAGTGAGATCCCTAGAGATATTTCTAAGGTATTTCTAGGGATGTCCCTACGGTTAAGTATAATTATACGTTACAATCCTAGAATTATGATAATGATCATGAATAAGATAGTATTAATCCTAAGATTTCAGAGATTGAATGTACTCCCACTTGGTTTTTTTGTTTTCCCAATATGATTTTTCCCCTCTTGCTATTATTTTTGGGTTTTAGAAAATGGATGGAAACAGGAAGATTCAGGTTAATGGAGAATATGATGGACAATGAAATGATATTCTTAATGAGAAAGAAAATGAAATAGTATTTGGAAGGTGAAACATCATTATTATGCAAGATCTGAAATCTCTTAATATGATCAATAATCTCCAATTTGATAAGTTTCCAGACTCAGGCAATAAGATAAAGATGGAGTTTCATGATGATCATTGTGGAAAGAAATTTTAATTTCCCTCATGTAAATAATACTGGAAGAGGCATCAAGGTGAATGTTTCAAAGGAATTGAAAGATGCTTTGGGTGTGGAAAAGTACACAAATCTAGTAATTTCAAAGGAAAAGGTTCAGTTAACCCAAAAGAAAAGGATAATGTTATTTATAAGACATCAATAATAGTTAAATGTTTTAAATGTCTAATGTACAGGCATTATGAAAACCAATTCCATAAGGGAAAATCTCATGAAGAGAATCAGCATGGTCGTATAGGTAGTAATTATGTTGAAAATGATGAAGAAACTACAAATGATATATGAGATGAATGTAGTGTTAAGGAATCAAATGATGAAGCTCATTCAATGGTTTAAAAATATAGTGGAATGATTTCTTGTTTATCAAGAATATTGTACGGTACTTGGAATAATGAAAAAACTATGGATTGTTACTCTATTGTTTTTCCTTGAGAATTTGAAAGTATAGGTTGAATGGTACCGGTAACCATGAAGAGTGATTAAAATATTTGTGGAAAGAATATTATATGCGAATAATTAAGGAATAAGGATAAAATAATATGATTGATAGTATGAATGAGTTCATGACTGATAAAAGGACAAAGTGATATCATGGTTTGAGTATATAGATTTTTTTTGATATTTTTGGTAATTGGAAATAGTTAATTTTTAAGATAATTCATTTTTTCATTAAGATTCTATGGTAATTCATGTTTCAATAGAAAACATTATTAATGTATTCACATATTTGGAATGTGGCCAAAATGATATATCTTCTGATATATGAGGGATAAATGATGGTATTCACATGTTTGTTATATGACATTTATCGTAATTTTTTTCTTCGTACTATGAGATTAGACAGAAGTATTTTGGAAAAGCCTAAAGGTAAAAATGGATTATTTTGGACATCAGATATTATTTTATAAGGCTATAACTTTTTTTCCTGATATTATTTCTGAAATTTTATAATAATGTAGTTTTACAAAAAAATGACAACCTCCAGGACGGGCGACAACCCATTGCGTCAGACAAGGATGCGGGAATCGAACACACAACCAAAGTACGACATGCCTTTATCACTTACCAATGGCCTACATGAAGTCCTTGGTTAGTAGAAATTTGTTTTACTTTATTAATAGGTTTGACAAAAGAAGTATAAGTCCATTTTTTGAACCATATATGATTAACCTCACCATAGATAGACATATCTATATTTAATATCTTGTACTATCTATTTTGTGATGGAGACAGATGGAATGACCTATCATTATATATCCTGATCTTCTACCACATCAAGAATGACAAAACCAACATCATTTCTTTAAATAATAGATGATGTGTAAATTGTTCTTGAAAAAACCAATGATGATATTACACTAAAATAAAGTATGTATTTATTCTCATGAAAAATTATACAAAAATAGAGAAATGGATCTTGAAAACCAAAATGCTATCCTAGTACCTTATTATCTGATGAATCAGATAGTACCTTATATCATCCTAATTTTATGGCTTTGTGATTGTTTGATTTCTAATATCCATGTTACTTACCACTCTTCATCAAAACATGATGGTTAGATTTCTCTTCCATATACATGTTTTCACCTATATTATTCTATATGGAAACCCAATGATGAGTTAATTTGGGAAACCATTATGTTACAAAAATTAATTTTTTTAAATGATGTTTTAGTATTCCTTTTTACGTTGTGGGTTTCAATGAAAAAAACTTTCAAGTAGAAAACTATTAATACCCTCGAAGAATTTCGAGGGAAAAATTCATTTTATGGGAGGTTGAATGTAATACCTAGTTATTTTATGAGATATTTTTTTTAAATTTCTTTGAAACCTTATATTGTATGCTACACCAATATTATCTTGCGATATACACAACAGCGTATGAGATTTCAGTATAAGAAACAATATACTTGGCTTGTGTTGCACACAATTTCAAGTTCGTTTGGTAGAATTCATATCACATAACAATGAGTATAGATTTTGTTCAATATATAAATTAAGTAAGTTTGGTTTATCCAATACAAAAAACCAAAGGAATCTTTAACTACACGCAAAACTAACTTGGCTTGTGTTACATGCAAGAGCGACCTTCCTCGATAGCTTTCGATGTACACAATACCGAGTTTCACTAACAAAGATATATTATTATATTATTATTATATTATTATTATGAACTAGCCTCTATGAATTATATTAACCAAATTTTTAATTTTATAACATTAACATTCATCTTTCAAATTTTCTAGAACATAGTATGAGAACAAAATCAATTTTGCAGATAGAAGAAGTATTTTTCAAAAAATGTGGTTTTTTCACCTTTTGATGGCCCACCAATTTTAAAACTGGGGTTTCACATGATTATAAGTTAAATTTGAAAAATTAAAATTATTCATTGAAATCAAGATATAAAAATTTACTTTGGATCAATTTTTGAAATTTTTCTGATAACTTTAATATTTTGATGAATAGTAAAAATACGGTAATTTGTTATTAAAAATAACTTTTTTCATCGAGATAATTTATATGGTAAAAATATAATATTGAATGGTTTTGAAGAATAAATAGAATATATTTTTTACATTTAATATGATGTATGTAATTATTGTTAATTTTACATTGAATTTATAGGTAAAATCATTTCAATCTTTTGCAATGTTTTAACTTTTAAAACCCATTTTCTCAACGACGGGATTAATTTTTAATTAATTACTGAAACTCTTGTATTTTGAATTTGGAATACTTCATTCCATATTTGGAATCATGAGGTCCAAATTGTGTAAATAGGTAACTTTAATTTTTAGAAATTATAAATAGTAACTACGGTAAATTTTCTTTACCACAGTTAATGTTAAATCAGGTAATTAAGGGTAAAAATAATATTATAAAATTACCCTAACACTTGTCATAATATAATTGGATGATTATATTTAACCCTAAAACATAATTGGGTCAAATGGTTTCTTTTGGAACCCACATGTATGTGATTAAGAAATTTATTTTATTTTATTTAATGAAAAGTTAAATATGTCTCACTCAAACTTTAATAATTAAATTATTTTTTATATAAGATTATACTAAATATAAATAAGATTATAAATAATCATTAGAAATATAATTTTTATCTTTATCATTTTAATTTATTTGTAATGTTTAAGAAATATATAATTACTTTAATAACTTATACATTAAGGATGTATAAATTATTTTTTTAGTGAAATATACATAATATAGTTTTTATTAAAATAATAATACCCATTAAAAGGAAAAAAACTTGACCAAAACATATTGGTCAGGTATATATATACAATAATCTTACAAGGGTCAGCATTATGATCATTAGGAGTCTTATAAAGGAGACTATGACACTTATATTATTTTATTATAAATGATGTCAAAGTTGTCACCTTCACAATTTAATAAATATATCATTTCAAAAGTTGGTTTTTTAGAAGATAAATTAGCTTAAAAGTATTATTATTAAATATATTATATTTATATTCATTATATTATTTTTTTATGAATCAAATAATTATATTAAATAATTATACAAAAATAGTGTAGAAATTATTTTATTAAGAGAAATATTAAACAAATGGATTTAAAAATATTAAAATAAATAGTATATGAACTCATTAATGTTCTCCACAAATTTTCTATAGGTTTATGAAATTCTATAAGCCTATTAAATATATTTTTTTGAATATATATTTTGTGTGGATTTTATTTAAATTCAAATAATTGAATGGTGTAAAAATTAATACTGTTTATATTTTATAAAAATAACATATTATTAAATTTATTAAAAATCATGAAAATATTTAAAAATTACAAATTGAAAATTATATGGACTCCAATTTCATAAATTACTCAAATATTGACAATTAATTACACATAATTAAGTATTTATACCCGTTTAAATTTTAGAATATTATTACCACAAATAAAATTAAATAGATTAAATAAGGATAAATCAAAATGATAAGGTTTAAAATAAATTAAAATTATGTCAAAATTTTATCGTTTGATGAGAGTACAACCCTATCTCATATCATATTAAAATGTTATTCATTTTGGAGTTTTAATGTGGGGTTTGAGTTTATTATTAATTAATATTTTATGGGTTTCCAAAAGTTCCCCTCTCATCTCTTATAAAAGGAAACCTCCTCCCTCTCCCATTCACTCTATTTTGAGCTTTCAAAATCGACCGAAACCTGCCCATTTACCTTATAAACTTCCCTAAAAACATTCTAGAGGTCATGGTCTTCTTCAAAGACCAACGTTAGTTCAATAATAAGAGGTTTAAAATATGCACGTCGAAGAAGAGGTATTATCCTTTACTGATTCATTCAAACTTATTTATTTTTCGAATTCCTCTATATGAGTTGTTTCATTATTAAGTAATAACTCTAGTATCACTTGTATTCTTATATATTATTGTGTATATGATACAAATATACTACATCCTCTATCCATCCTATGAAAAATTAAATCACCACACGTGCGTACGTACGAATTATCGTCTCCACGTCGTGGTGTGATCTGTTTTTCATCACCAACATGCATGGATGAGTATAATTATGGGATAAATAACTATATATAATTATTTTAAAGTAATATTTATTCTGAAATAATATACACTATACACTTTAATACAATTCCATAATCACTTGAATGATATCGTCGCTCGTGCGTACGTACGACCTACCATCTCCATGATGTGATATGATTCGTTCTACATGATATTCATTGAATAATGATTATATAGATGAATTTAATGAATTAATATGATATATATTATATTAATACCATTATTTAAATTAAATAAATATAATCTAAAAATAGTGATAATAATTTATTTGACAAAACATGCATAAGAACATAAAGTAGTTAACACCTGAATAATGAGTAACAATGAAAAGTTACTAATAAACCAAAAAGAATATGAACATATATGATATCATAAAAATGACTATGATTATGGAATTATTCAATGACATTATTTAAATCAATATACAAGAGGTTCAGATACATCAAAAGTATATCGAACCTATGGTAAGGGATAATTTTGTAATCTCATTTTTATCTGAGATTGCTTATTTATAAGTATTACCTACGGATATATTTATCATCCATGTCCATGTTTTATAAAAATGTTTTAATAAAATGTTTAACACTATTAAATTTATGTTTGAAGTCATTTTTATTATTTTTTGACTATTACCACATGGTGTGAAAGTGATCTCTCTTTTGTTTACTATATGAGATACTTTTTGACTTTTCCGACAAAAGTACGAGGAGAATTTATTTTTAACTTATACGGCATGAACGGAATTTTATGATTTCATAGAGAATTATTTCCATGAATCATACTTTAAAAGTTATCTAGTTTATTTTCAATTAACTTCTTTAAAAAAAATTCAGGACATATTGAGAAAAGAACACATTTTTGAAGAAGAAAGGATATTTTCCTCAAGAATTCAGTTCAAGTGTTTTATACAAATTATTTTCCATCTAAGATGATATAGGGTTATGTTTCTATACCTATTATTACATTTATTTGATTATATTATTATGAAATTATTTTTATGATGTCCTTTTATTTTATATGGATTATGTTATGATGGCATGATGTTTAAGAATTCCATTTTATTACTTGGGTTATGCTATGATGTGGGATTTATGATTTTGTGGCACACATAAGAATGGTTTAATTATGAGATGGGTGGGACCTATATCTCCATCCAATGAATTAGGTAAATATTTATAACTCATGATATATACATGGCTGGAATGAAGATTAAATTCAATTCAGTGATACAGGGCTGGAATGAAAAGTAAACCCAGTTCAGTAATGGACTTCGTTCACTATGATGGTCTTGGAAGAAATGCCTTGGCTACTATAGAAATAACAATATGTGCTTATTAGTTTGCCATAATAACATTTTTTATTCGAATTATATTCATTAGTTCATAATGTTCATTTATGATCCATGCCTTACGTACTACCATGTTTTATGTCATTACTCCAGATTTTGATGTTTAATTATTATGTTCACATTTTTACATTCAGTGTTTATGGATTGTTTTATTTTCTCCCTCATTACACTTACTGATAATTCAGGCCCACAATTTCTAGGTTTTATGTTTTCCTTTACCCAAGATATAAATAAAGGTTTTAGTTAAGAAAACAAAAGGGGAAGATCTTTTTGGGAGATGTTGAATATCTTTAACCATTAATAGATGATTATGTTTAGAGTTTCCAAATACACTACACTATTACGGTCTTTGGTTGTATGTTTTTGTTATGTATTAAGTATTCTGAAAAAGTAATGTAATATCCACTTACGTCATGATTGGGTCTCTACATTAATAGGGTAGTGAGTCTAGAATTTTTGAATTATGAAGTTGGTTGGGTATGAAGTAATATATGATCCATATAGAAGATGGAGAAATTTAATAGTTTCATTTGATATTTGATTGGATCTATATATTAGTATTTTGGACTAACTATTATGTTTTTTATTTGATTCATTTTATTCATGTTGGAGACATAAGCCCCACAACCGTGTTATTCAATTATGTCCCCCACAAATGTTGGGTCGACCATTGACCACATTCGAAACATGGGAATCATCACTTCTCACTATAGATCCTTCGAGGTATGTTCCCTAGATGGTATTCAAGTCTATTTTCTTCACGTCCAATCACTATAGGGGAGAATAATACTTAGAGGATGATGGAGATCCAAATTTGGTGCAACACCACTATGTCCTTGAGCACATTGAGTGAGCCTATATATAAGAGAGATGATAATGTAAACATCCAATTATCAACTAGAATATATATATATATATATTCACAATAAATTTAATTTTTTTATGGTCAATTAAGAGTTATGGTTCTCTCAATATCACAATATATTATTTATGAAATTCCTTAATGTGAAAACGGTACTCTCAACACATTCATTATGTTATATAGGAGGATATTACCCCTGGTCCTCAATTTGATTGAAATGACTTAAATCTAATTGAACAAGATCATTCTGTTGACAATAATTTTCCTTTAAAATCTCTAAAAAATCATTAAAATTTACCTGTCTCAACCCACCAAGTTCCTGAGGTTGTTCCTCACTGAACACATAATACTTTTAGAAATAACTCATATTTAACTGTTTTTTGTGGAGTATTATTCAATAACAATCAATATTATTAGTCTTCATCTCTAAAGCCATAGTTCATCCCCTTTTATCCAAGGAACCCCAATATCTCTTTGATCATGCTCACCCGTGCCTGTAACTAACATCCAACGACATCTCTTGATCTGACCAAATAATACTTTTTTATGTCACCATTCAAAATAAAATATTTTAGTGAATTCCTGATCCACCAAACCTAGATAATAAAAAGGTATCCCAAGACTAATGCCTAGACTCAAGCTTCTCCCATGTATTTATTTGAACCAATACTTGGCATTCACTATGGAATACAATAGTACCCAGTTCCAGTTATCATGAAACTCAAAAACTTAAACAACTATCCAATGACTGGTCCAACACTCACATGAGTGTTACCCTTCAATATTTGACATTTGTAATCCATGTCATAAGGATTTATATAAATCAATCCTTCTCTAAACCACCCATGGATTACTTTCATCCAAAAAAAATGAATTGGTTTTAATTACATATCTTTGAATATATACAATCTCCCATTATACTTATGGTGTCAATATTTTTGGGAATGATTGAATATAGAATAGGAGTATTCCATGTTTCTAAACATTACTAATTCGTAGTCCACAAATAAAAAAATCATGACAGTTTTGAAAAATTATATAGATGGAACTATTTAGATTTTTCGATACACGCTCCTTCAAAACAAGTTATAAATTCCTTGAACTATCCCTTGAATCCATTTCTCTCGATAATGTGTGACTTGGTCCAACAATGGCTCTACCACCTCAATGCACCCTAAAACCATCATTGTACTTCTTGGTATATCCTTAAAGTGTTACACCACTAAAAGTTCCCATCTAATTTAACATGATTCATAGATGGAAGGATCTGCTCCCCTTCAAAATTTGATCACTAAAGCATCAATAAATCCACTCTAGACTTACTTGTTTAAGATATTCACATCTTAATAGTTGGTATTTTAATTAATATATTAATCACACAACCTTATATCCCAATGATATCATGTTATTTCACACATAACCAAAAAGCTCTAAAAATGAATTTCATCATTCATCAATGGTTCAGTAATCAAATAACCACCATTCCATTTTATTTCCATGAATTCCTAGACACACTAACGATTGATAAAACTCAGGGATCATTTATTTACTTCTATCATGAATCTATCATCTAGAATTAGTTTAAACTCAAACCAATGTTTTAAAAGTTATTGTCATGTTGAAGATATGAAATATTGAATATACCAACTCATCGGCTTCAAGAGGTCATTTTGAAAATTTCTAATTGGTCCATTACAATTGAGACCCTCTACATGAAAGGACATAGTTTCCATAATACTCAATGTTCATCCCACCTTAGGAATTTCCTGTACAAAATTTTATTGAAATAAAAAAACTTTCCATGGAACATGATTCATCCACTACTAAATGTGGTTCCAAAACTATAATAGCATGCTTATATTAATCATCATACTAAATTGAAAAAGCTCCATCCCCTTAAAATTTTTATAGTATTGGTTTTCTATAGACATGTGCATGATCCTCTACCAAGTCATGTTTAAGAACATTATATATATCAAACATAAAGTCCAAACTAAAACTAATCATTAGTGTTTTTAGACCCAATTGTTTTTATAATGATATCCTGAGCTCTGGGATAGGTCATCATTATTAGGACAGCACAATGATACATGTTATAAGTTCATGTTATGTATATTGAAGTCTTAGAGCTCATATTTTGGTTCTATATAGTTTAATGTCATTGATTTAGATCTACAAAACATTTTTAGATTATTGAGATGCTATAGTTTAGATTATTCTGTTATATATTCTCTATACATGGTTTTTTTAATGAAACATTATTAGATTGTTTTCTAATGAAAATTGTTATATGGTTTAGATTATTCTATTATATGTTCTCTCTACATGTTTTTTTCAGGGTACTCGTACTGGGGATAAAGAATATGCTACGTTTTTTTACTTATAAATCAACATTTAGTGGCGGTTTAAACCGCCACTAAAAAAATGGACCATATTTCCCAGCGATTTAAACCACTGATATAGCTTGATATTATCTTGTTAGAGGAAGTTAAAATTTCTCTAAATAAATGTGTGTTATTTGTTTGGTGATGGTTATGGGGGTATAGTGGTTATTTTAATGTAAAAATATGAAAAAATAGTGGATCTTTAAACTACATCTAAAACCACTGCTAAATATGTTTACTACAACAATTTCCAAAACATATGATAAATTTAGAAACCATTGTGTTTGGGATGCCGACAACCAATTTAGCAGTGGTTTTAAGAAGCTGTTCTATAATCATATGGCAGCATATTAAAATACCGCTATATTAAAAACATTTTCTTGTATGAGGTGATTTTCTTAGAGTGGATCTTTCCACATGGTCTCTATGTATCAAGGTTTATCATTAAATTGTATTCTGGAAAAATAATAATACACATGATTCAGGTATTGCTTCAATTCTAGAATTATCGATTCTTATTTGGTGGGTGTGAATTTTGATTTATGTTAAAAGACAAATTTTATCAACCAACTGATAAAGATAATATTTTATCACAAATTATATTGATTTTTAATGTTTATAATCCCACCATAGTGTTATGTTATGAGAAGTTTTTAAATTTTTTGTTATTAGTAGTAATTTGAGTAAAATTGTAAAAATGAACGAATTTTGGAATTCAACTGTTTTAATTTATTTATGTATTTTAGACATAAATTTCTATAATTAATTTAAATTGGTAATTTCCTTTTTTTAGGCTACCATAATACATATCATTCCTTTAAACCTTTTGAATAGAATGTATAATCAATCACCTAAAGGCCCAAAATTAGCTCACAAGTAAGGACTTGGAATCTGAGCATAGATCTAGATGGTTTTAATTATGAGATTATCTATCCTGAACTACAAGCCTAAAGGTTTTGTAATTAAATATAGAGATTGATAAGATGTTAGTAAAAACATTTCATAAAGGTATACCTACCTGATTATATATAATTCAAGGGCAAATATGCATGGGAAATCGTATTTTGGGAATATAATGATCCTCCCAATCCAGAATAATTTTTCGATGTGAAATAGTCATAACACCTACATACAATGTCCAATAAAGCTAAAATTTTATGGCGAACACATAAGAAATAAATGACAAACATTCAAGTATACCAATTATTTCTATTCTTAAAATTAATTGGGATAACACACACAAATTTTTTAAATACATTTTTTGATAGAAAATTATTCTTCCCTTTCCCTATAAAAATGATTTTCCTCTTCATTTTAAAGGGTTGGATACATTTTGGCCATTTTGTGAAGATTTATCAGTTCCTATATATTGTATTATATTTTTATAATATTAATATATTATCTCTCCTATTTATAACCCCTTATTTTCATTTGTCAAAGTTTCTCCCACATTATTTCCCTTCTCAAATCCAAAAAAATGGAGAACTAACCTCGAATATTATTCAGTGGAAAGAATGGTGGTTTGAATGAGTTTCACGTGCTTGAATATATTCTCCTTATTCAGTTCATGAGTTTTGGTGATGGTTAAAAGTATCAAAGTTAATATTCACCCCATTCTCCCAATCATTCGAATTCTTCTTCTCATTTATTAATATCATTCCCATCACGATTTTTCTCATGCATATGGTGGATCATGGAATGAATAGTGATAGTCAGTGAACTTGTATCCTAGTTGATGTTATGAATAGAATTTACGAATATGCAGAAATGTCAGTATAGGGTAGTAATATTTCAATAAGAATATGATGTTTGATTGGTCTTGATCACCTCATTGAGTTGGATAAGGATATTTGTTTGACCATTTTTTTCAATCACAATGACCTTCCAATTAAAACGTTTCCTCCTTTAGTTATATCTAACTCATTTTTTGTGGAATTGAATTTATATTTATATATGTAATATTTACATTTCATTCATTTAACACCCCACATCTACATTAATTATGTTATTTTTATATTAGATACAATAGAGTAGTGACAATAGAAATGTTGTGCAAGTGAGCAGCCTCATAAAGAGACCAACCCTAGGTGTGCACACTAAATTACATAATTTGGATAAAAAAAATATTGATTGAGATCAAATTAATTAATCATTATTTTAAATTTCATGCATTTTTATAAAGGAAAACAACCTTGACATGCTATTTTTTCTAAATAAAATTTAAAAATGGAAAAAAAGAACTTTTTTGTATATCATTGTTTAATTAAGTCATGGATTAATTTTTTGATTTTTCATATTCAAGGCCAAGTAATACATTTTTTAGTCGGTTAGAATCATTTCATACTCAATATTTATAAAATTCACAATAAATTAAAAAAATTCATTGATGATTTAAGATAATTTCAAAATTATCAAAAAAGAAAGCATGTTAGTTTCATTAGTGACAGCCGATGTTGAAGATGTATAAGTTCTATGCCTGGAATGAAGAATAGATAAGTTAATTAGAATGAAAATTTTATGCTGCATATATTATATTTTTAAGAACCTAATGAATACTTTATGATGCATCATGATGATCCAATCATCTCTCTGTGGTTCTTGATTGAATAGGTTCATGATGATTTCATTCTCCTTGATAGATGTGTGGGATCATAACCAAAGTTTTGAAGAGCATTGGTTAGATTTTCATAAATACAAAAAGGTAATTTATCCTACAATATTTTTTATAGAATAAGAAGCTCCTCTATAAATCTCACATTAGTTGAAATAAGTTAAATATGAGGCCACTATTGGGACCAAGTATCTGGGGGTATCTCTTGAAGAAATCAATATTTAGTATTCTATAAATTATAAGGAATATTTATTTATTAATTATCCTTGGTTAAATTATCAAAAAATATTTATTGAATTTATCCTTATAAAAATCACGGACACATCAAATTCCCCGATCTAGGCCATGAATTATGTCGATGAAGTGGCCAATGAAGTCATGTCTAATGAAGTGGAGGACCCATTATTTTTCATTACCCCACCATCTAAGTTGAACTATATTGTAAATGGGGAGGATATGATGTGATGTCAAAAACTGGGGGCCACCCAATGGTTCCTGGAAGATGTTTAGACACATGGCCTCAAGAACGCCTCCCCATATACTTGAGGTAGCGGACTAGTTGGGTGGGACTAAGGTGTCCTAGTGGGGAGACTATGACCTCATAAAAAGAGTTGAACACAATAGGTAAGTAATAACATATTAATAGAAGAATCATATGTAAATAGATGGTATAATAGAAAATATTCACTATCAAACTATTCCAGTAACCTACCTTAGAAGATACTTTATATAAACCAAAAAGAAACTGATAACAATAATAAATGATAGAAAAGAAATCTTATACAAAATTTTATGATAATTTATCACATGTATATAATTACTAGAAAACATGTATACATGGAAGAAGGAAATACATGCTATAAAAAATAATAAAAAATGATAAAAAAATCTAAGCATCCCGATCACTGACCTGATCATATTTTATCAATCTCAATCCTTATCAAAGAAGTAAAATTTGGTGTCCAATGTGGGATTGTTACCCTTATCAAAACCTTTATACATATAGCCTGTTTAGGTACAATCAGTGGATCAGATAGGGTCTAGGATAAATCTTAGTAGACCACCACCAATGGAATATATACAATCCTACCTGAGAAATATAAATTGATCCTATGCAGGTATATGAAAATGTAGAGTAGTAATGTAAATACCCTGATACCTACTTCATCCTCAGTAGGGGTTCGGTCATGTAACCATTTAAATAATTATGTTCTATATTATAAAGATTAATTAAGAGGATCTGAGGTGTGAACAAGGCATCCTACAAAAATAATAATAATAGTAGAGGATCTAAGGTAATAACCAATTCATCTAGGATAATGATAATAATGAAGAGGATCCAAGGTAATAACCAAGGCATCCAAGATCTCGGGGGTCTAGACAACTTAGTAATAACCTGTTTCATAGCTATAAGGGGTTTGAGTATAATCCAATGGACATTGCCTATGAATTCCACTATAATATGAATCTAATCATGTGTAAGGATTTCATCCATGGTAAAATGGGATAAGAAATGACTAGGCCTAATGGGTGTATCAATGGTGTCACATGTCTGAAGATTCCAAGTTGGATCAATGGTGTGTATCCAAGGAATCCTAATATCTAAATGATAATTAAGGGATCATATGATGACCTTTTATGCACCCATAAGAAGACATGGACTATTTTCCAGGATGGGTATCTCCCATGGCAACCAAAATCCAAGAATCAGAATGGAATCCTTTGAGCGAATAATGCATTCCAATGGGAATTCAAGGATGGATCAAGTATGATCATTCCTATAAAATGGAATAGGTCCATATTAAATATGAACCATATATTTAATTCATTATTTAATTCATAAAATGTAATACTCATGACTTTTAAAAATTTATGGGGTGCATTCCATACCTTTCATTAATGTTATAATGTTAATGGGAATGAAACAATTTAGTACATTGATTAATTGATCATTTTTTATGATCACTCTGATTCCTTCCATTAAACATAGAAAGGTGTTATATAGAAAAGTGATCAATTCATTCAATTACATTCAATTAGGAAAAGATATATATATATTATACTTTCAATTTACAATTGATATACTTTTATTATATTGAATCATTTTCCTTAGATGTGAATGTGATACTATGAAATAATAGCCACTTTTTATTCATATATCATTTAATTAAAGAAGTATTAACATTAACAGGGTCAAGATACATATCCAAACAATTTCATAGGAAAACCCAAATTGGTTACCAAGTAATAATAAAGGGGTCACCCAACATGGGGTGGAACGCGTTGAGGTCTTACCTCCAAGGATGTGTTATACACATATAAAAAGGGATCAACAATATAAGATTAATGTTTAAAAGTTTGAGATATGAATTAAATAGGTGATTCCTGATGAAAACTATGTTCTAAAAAAGATAGTAGTTTATAAAATTGTGTGAATTGATGGATAATTCCTAAACCACCTACTTTAATATTATTGAACTATCCTCGTCTAGTATCAGCCTTTAGTTTGGCTTGGATATGAAGAAATCTCAATAAATTATCAATGCCTTAAAAATATATAATATTACCTACATATAAAAAGCGTCATTGATAGAAATAATCCTGATTAAATGAGATTAGGTATTTTAATTCTTAGCTTGAACAATCCAAAGAGACAAATAGAGATTTGATCATACACCAGATGAAGGAATGTTATAAAAAAATATGAATATGTAACTTTGTGAGCCCAGAATAGGGGAAGAGAATTTATATGTACGTTGGAAGAGTAAAATAGAAATATTGGCTGATCTTAGAAGTCATTATGGGTAATTTAGTGATCTTGATCAATAATTTTTGGGGTTCCTGGTTTGGCCACAAAGTTGGCCAAACTATGTGCCAACCATTCATGGGTAGGTACTTAAGGAGCATACTAGAATGGTTAGGCCACACGGTTAGAGAAACCATGAACCAAAACCGAAAAACACTGATGGTATATTTTTCTGAGATACACATAAAGGCGTGCAACCCCAGGTGAACTGTCAGGGAAACATTTGTACCTAGTTTCTCTTCTTTCCATCCTTGCACGGTCAGAGGTAACCATTTTTTTGTCCCTCGTAGTTTCTCCAAACCTTGAGACCAGTATGTTTCCCCCAAAATGTTGGGCTCCAGGATCCAAAAAATCCCCATACACACCCAAAACACCCCTGAATTTATTAGGAAATCATATTAGGTCCAAAAAATATTGGAAAAAATGATATTTACATGATATAAATATCGGGTTATTACGGTCTACCCCCACCTAAAAAAACTCGTACCCGAGTTCAACATCTAAGGGAATAAAAACTTTATCTAAGAACAACTTCAGCAACTTTTCATGTACACCAACCTTGCCCTCCCTAGCCTCATATAATACCCAACTGTGATACCATAGTACTCATACTGATGATAAAGATCACACTCAGATTTCCTTTTGGCGAATTAAATGATGTGTAAATGATAATTCTAAAAAGAAGAATTTTCATCATTTTTTACATCCTTGATATAAAAAGTTGGAGGTTTGTGGGCATGATACCAGTAATGTTGTGAATCATGGAAGAAGTCATGCATGTAATGGGACCTTTGAGGTAATATAAATTGATAGGCTTTTGTCTCTAACGTATCCAGAATCTCAAATGGACCAACAATGTATGGGGATATCTTCCGTTTCCTTATTGTATGTCTATGCCCATGTATGGGTCATACCTATAGGAAAACATGATCAACATCCTTGAATTTGAGAGTTCATTGATGGTTATCATCATAATAATTATTTCTAGGTTGAGCAGCACACATACGCTTTTTTGATTAGCTAAACCAACTCCTAAGTATCCTGCACAAGATGAGGACCTAGTAATGTTTTCTCTCTTTCCTATGACCAGCATAGGAATGAATGACAAAAACTACCATACTAGGACTCAAAAGGATCTATCTGAATTGTATCCTAAGTGATTTTATTATCGGTGAACTCAATGAGAGGAATATGTTTCTCCCTAGAACATCTAAAATCAAGGATGCTAGAGAAGATCATATCTTCTAAAACATGTATCATCAATTCTGAATGATCATCATACTACATGTGAAAGGTTTTCTTCAGAATCAATTCTCTACCCATATAATTATGCAATCCCTACCAAAACTGTAATGTGAAATATGAACCCCTACATGATATGATAGTATGAGGTGCCCCGTATAGTCATATGATCACATATATATATAGTCTTCATATCTCATCAACTGAGAAAGCCTCCCATATAAGAAAGAAGTTATTTTCCTTTTACAGTCGATCCAAAAGTAACCAAACTACGTTACTACCTAGAGTATACCTCTGTAAGTTAAATAAAAAGTATATAGTGATATCTTCCCATTTCCATTCTGGGATAGGAAAAGGTTATAGCAAGATATAAGTCCATTGGTGATCCACCCTCACCTAATTATAGGTGGAAAACCTACTGATAAAATCATATATTTATAATTTCATCCAAGGACACCAATATTGGTGTCACATACCTTGATACATCTTGCAGATCCCTAGATTAACTACCCACTGAGAAGCATGGGACTCCCATGTAAATTCCTCTCTCATATATATAGGAAACAAGACATATCAACGTGAACATGGTATGCCATCTCTGACTATAGACCAATCAGGAGGTGGGTGGTCTCAAGAAATAACCTCTTAAAGAACCAACCCCTTAGAATATGCGAACTACCGACTCTTTTCCCTATCAAAGAGGGAAGAGGTAACCACTATGTCAGTAAGAGAAGAATGATCATGACTCTTATGAAAGTCCATATGAAGCTTAAAAAAGGGCCATCAATTTCTATCATCAATGGATTTGTATACAACAAGTTTTTAAATTTTTGGACATATTGCATCCACTACCACATTACCCTTTCCATTCATATTGGAAAGATCAAAATCGAAGGACAGAAGATATTCAACACATCCTTTTTTCTCTAAGATTCAAGTCACATTGAATAATGAGATTCTTGATGTTATTATTGTCCATATACACCATATAGTTCTAACGAAATGGATATTTTCTCCAACAATGTATGGCATCGACCACTGTTGCTATATCATGGCCTTCCAATGGGTAATTGTTCTCTTAAGGCCCAAACCTCCAAGATTCTTATGAAATGACTATATCCACCTAAATTAGCGCTACTCATGTCTTAATTCCTGATGCCTCACAAAACACTATCCTACCTCTTCCTGACTTTGGAAGAATTAGAATCAATGCCAAAACAAGCCTTCCACTCTTCTGATGAAAGGATTTCTCAAATTCTTTTGACCATAGGAAATTTACACCCATCTTTATAAGACAAATAATAGCTGAAAAAAGGTGTGATATTTTATGTATAAAACACTTTTAATATCACTACATCCCCCAAAACTCCATATTTGAAACATGTTATTGGGTTCCTCCCAAGAAACTACAACACTCACATTCTCTAGGTCAAATGATACCCATAGTTATAAGATAATATTACCAAAGAAGTGAACATTTTCAATCCAGAATTGGAACTTAGTAAACTTGAAATAAATATTATGGTCACTCCACGTATGAAAAATGATCTCAAGATGTGTATAATGGTGTCTATGATTATGATAATAAACTAAAATTTCATCAACAAATTCCACAAAAAATGAATCGATATAGGGGTGTAATACCCTATTCATCAAATCCATGGAAATCGAGAGCATATTCGTAAGATCGAATGACATGATGAGATACTCATACAATCTATACCTTCTATAAAAAAATTTAACAGGAATGACTGATGGTCATACTTACACCTGATGATATCTTAATCTCAGGTCAATCTTTAAGAATACTCTAGCTTCTCAAAGCTGGTTAATGAGATCACATTATTCGAGGTAGTGGATAATGGTTCTTAACTGTAATCTGGTTAAACCATCGATAATACATGCATAAAAAAGTTTTTAATATACCTTCTTCAAGAAAAGCATAGGTGAACCCTTAGAGGAAGTGATAAGCTAAATAAAAATGTTGGACTCCTGATCCTAAAACTATCTCTTGAACTCCTGGAGCTTAGTAGGTGCTATCCTACATGGAGGAATGAAAACTAAATCTTTTACATGGATGAGATAGATCATAAATTCTACCCCAATATCATTAGGTAATCCCTAAAAAGCACTGGGAAAGACATCCCATAAAAGAAATTCTACTGGAGGAAAATTTTACATCTGTACTTCGTGCTCCTCTATGAAGATACTAGAAATCTGGGTGGTCACTCCACCTCACTCATGATATTCTAGTCTAGCACTATAGGCCAATACAGTTCACTCACCATTGTAGAGATAAATATATCCTTCTGTTTATGTTAACAACACCGTACGAGGATAGTTGTCTAAAAACGTGTGATATAAATCATACAATATATCCAGAGAATGAAAATGAAACTTAGTATCTCAATAACAAATAGGTCCCACAATAAGGTATAACATCCTACCTCAAGGGGTTGTCCCTGAACTAATATATGCCCACAAACCGTACATCCAACAGAATTTCTAGCATCATAACACCACAATAATATTAAATTTACATCCATATACATTTTATGTTTGATAAAGAGAAAAGGTATTGTGAATCACAATTATAAAATAAACTATATACAATAGTGGAAACTACTAGAATAATACCTCGTATTGTAAATGGTCCTTCACTTCAATCATTAGGTATAGAGTGAAATTCATGCAGCTGACCTGATATGTATACCTATGCTACGACTGGAATACCCTAATAAGGTCAGTTCTACTAGCACATATAACTATAATTCTAGAATTCATGGCCATGACATTCCCCTAAACCAGTCCTGGTAATGCTACTCCAACTCTCCTCCTGATGCATCATAAAATGGCCTACACCTAAGGTGTAGATGGTGTGAATCCCCTTCCACTTCAAGTATATTGAACGGTCTAAAAAAATCTCTAAAGTTTCAGCAAATGACCACAATCTCATCACTTTAGAGGGTCTCTATCATACTGAGGATTCGGATTCCCTACCATCAACTCTAAGGGTATATTGTTGATTTTCCAGTTCAGTTTCTCTAACTACCCTTTAAATTATGAATAACCCTGAGGCAATACTTCGTACCACAGGAAGAACTATAGGCCCCTATTGCCACTAAACCTCTAGGCTGGGAACTACCTCCTTCCCTCATGTTGCACTCACTGATAAGATCCAAATTAATGATCTAAGAATATGTTGGTAGGATAAATTCATCCACCTGAGTACAGATGACATTATATATCCCATCCTCAAACCATCTACCATGCAACATCTCATAATCATCCAGAAAAATTAAAAAGTTTTTTTTCTTAGTAAAACATGTTGAATACTCCATTATTGAAATAGATTCATACTATAGATGTATAATATATCTACATAAGTTATCTATCAGTGTTTGAGGAATGAAATGATCATAGAAGGTAGTCTAGAAGTCATCCCATACCACGCCCTGATGCAGACTAGCTAGGTTTATCACATTCAAGCAGTGCTCGGGAAAATTATGAAGCATATATGTGGAAATCTTGACCCTCCACTCTAGATTCATATCCATATTCCCAAATATAGTTAATTTGGCCTCCATCCGAGACTTAGTATCCAATGAACAACCATCCAAAAAAATATGGTAGGTTTATACTACTATAATTCACTAGTCAGATCATCCATTGTAAGTGAAGGTCTCATGGAATCTCGGATAAATTACATCAAATGTAAAAAACACACACAAAGCTGAGCGACAATTCCCATACTAGGTGCAACAGGCCTTGACTCAAATACAACTATTGATGGTAAGACTGGAATCTCAGGTCCCACCACCTATGGAAAATGTCCATCACCACCATCTTGGCACAAAAATTGAGGATATGGTGGAAGAATAGATCTAAAAATTTCATGTACAAACATTATAATAAAATTGGTAAAAGATAGAAGCATTAGTAGATGTAGTATGTGAGAGTAAGGTCTCAAAACCCTAGGTATACTACCCCAATCACCCAATTACGAGGATATGTATTGGTAAGGGTAAAAATTTAATTTATATGGGTTCCAGTAGTTGAAAGGGTCATTCATTATTTTCCCCTTCATTTACTGGAAACCATTTGATTGTTTTAAGCCAATATTTATATTTATAGTTCTTATTTTCTTATACATATATTATAGTTTGATTAAAATGGGTCTCCATTCCATGTGAATAATGGAACATACACCTTATCTCTGAATGATACAACCATTTAATTTCTATTTAACCTTAGCTAAATTCAATCTAAAAAATTAATGGGTTATATACTATTGACTAAATAAATAAAATACCCATACAAATCTAAGAGGGACTATACACCCCATGAATTGAATATGGAAATTACTCAATCATAGCCAATGAAAAGCACATGTAACCATAGGTAATATGTTAGTAGCATAGGAAAAAATAAAGAAACCATAGATAACTCAATAATCATTGCAAACATAAGAAATGAATGTTATGAAATGCACATATATGTCATGTATATGTATCGAACGTGAATTCTAGGTTCCTTTAAAGATACATGTTACAAGGCTTCATACCAAGATCTCATCGGGCCAGAGAAAAAATAAAATACAGAGTTATCAAAATAATAATAACCATCACATAACATGTGTGTCAGCCAAATGTGAAAAGGATATCAACTGTTATAAGAAAAAAAATGGAACAACATTTGTCATTTTAGGAAACCTGGTATTTTCCCAGACATTGGTTAACAATGTAAAATATTTTCACATTACCATGTTATAATGCATTCCTAATATCATATCTATCATTTCAAAATTGAAAAACAATATAATAAACCTATGATAACACATTTTGATGTCCCAACCTAGGTTCCACACTACAGTTCCCAAAAGGCAGTTACCCTCATGGCCTCAAGTGCGCCTCCCCATATGCCAAATGCTACCGATTAGTAGTGATGGTCTATGGTGTATCCCAGGGGAGACTATTCCTCCATAATCAGAGTGTAAGACAACAGATAATTAATAATAGATCAGTCTTAGAAGCTTATGTAAATGGATTGAATAGTGGAAAGATACACTATCCTAAATAAACCAATAACACACCTTAGTAGAAGCATGATATAAATAACCAATAAAATAAAAACAATAATAATATATGGAAATTGAATCATATACTATAGTTGGTGATAATGTATGTCATGAATATATAAAACTAGAAAACATGTATACTTAAAATCATATAATATATGTTATACAAATGAATCAAATATATGAAAAACTATCCAAGAATCTCGACCAATAGCCCGATCATCTACTACCAAGATCCATCCTAATCATTTAAGAAGCTAGTACTCTACCTGTGCATTTGCACGACTCTACATATTATTTCTTATTATTATTAATTGAATACCATTTATCAAACATACTTATTCATGTTAATATTGAAAACATTTGAAAAAAATTACAAATATATAATGGAGGAATAAAACTTACTGATATTGAGGAAGAAAATTTACATAATGAGTAATAGTCTATAAGGAATAAAAGTCATAGAAAGACTGACTACGTGGGATCTAATGTTAGGAATTTTTGGAATGATAGTTACATAATGTGAAATATCTATTTTAATAAGATGTTATAGAACCCAAAACCAGTTTTGTTTATCCAGTTCACAGAAATCCAAAAAACCTAGGAACTTTTGAATCCCTCTCTTTCTGCACCAGAACCATTAATTTAGAATAACATCTAAGCCTAAATGCATCGAAACTAATTTACATTGTTCATGATAAATTTCAGAGTACAACCTATCTCTGTCATCAATGACATTGTGATCATGGAAAAAGAATCAAATGAAATACCCAAGCAGGTACAATTTAGAGAGGGTCATGATTTCCTTCATTCCTGGTAGAACTTCATAAGCACTGATATGAGAACTATGTCTGCATAGTTTGCATCAAAATATTATAAACCATTGTTTTTTATCTTCATATAGTAAGTGTTGAGTTTTATAAGACATTTGAAATAAGTGAGCCTAATTCCATTAGAAGGATAAAAAATATGTATAGAAATGGAAATAAATCTAAAAATACGTTGGAGTTATTCATAAATGAAAAGGAACATTCTTCATGATAAATAATACAATTATTGGCTATAGTACCTTGAGAACCAAATGAATCGGCAACGAAGACACCCACCCTAAAGGGCTGTTTGAAGAGGACATCATGAATGATCAATATTTTGTACCTTACAACAGTATTAGTTTCCAACCAAGGAGAATTTTTTATACCATGTTGAAAACTCACCAGTTGGCCCAAATCAGATTCCACTTCAGCAATAACCATTTTGTGATGACTTCATATCATAATTCCCAGATGAAGAAACCTGTCCTTTTCTTTAAGAGAAGACCCATCAAAAAAGATTCCCTGAACTTCATAATAACCAAACTGTGGATTTCCATGAATAATTTTCCACCACAGATCTGCACAGCTAAGATACAGCTATCCATGTTTAGATTCTACATTGTAATGGGTGTATTCCATTTAATAAATATCCCTAATTTGACATACCTATCCAACCTCCCAATGAATGATATTTGTAGCAACAATTTTTTGGCCACCATAAATTCTCCTCCTTCCACAAGAAACCCATGTTGAATTGGAATTATAGTAAATATTTGAGCATCTGATTGATAAATAATGGAACAATATCAGGAGTGAAGAATAAAAATAACACAAAAAAACAGCACAGCTTCATTCCAAACCATTTTCTTAAGCATGATTTTTTGGGGTTTTATAAGAATACCCGGACAACGATTAAAGGCTATAAGGTGTGAATTTAGAAGAGTTTATGGATTAAAGTCAAAAAATAGAAATGACAAACCTCAAAAGGTAAGATAGCAGGTTCGAAGGTATGTCCATGATCCACAACATCCACTACTTGAATGAGAGTACATGAACTGTAACAAACGAATGACAACTCACATTTAATACATGTAAAATAAACTATTAGTTGAAAAATATCTAACCCAATTCTTGATAATATACCATTGTTGTAGTCTTTCATTATGGTGTATTCTTCTCAATCAAGTGACACTCACCATGTAACATTGTATGCAAAGGCCCCCTTCATCCATGGATTTGTAGTCTTCTCTATCCATGCATGCCATAGTTCTAATACGGAGGTAAAATAATCATTACATATTAGATATTTATAGTAGTGATTCATATGAAATGTTTCGGAAATTAATATATCATTATAAGAACAAAATAAATACCACTTTTTAGCATTTCATATTCTATTATGTTGTCTGGAAGACAAATGTTACTATCACAGTTAGTATGTGTCCATAATTTACATGTTAACTAAGAAATCTGATTGTTAATATACAATTTTGAAAATAACTAAATAATGATCGATTTTTAATGACACAGATTAATGTAGTAGTGGAGTCTAGAAGGATTCTTACATATATTTGGTCCGCTTAATCAACATTTAGCACTGTAAAAAGATTTTCCTACATGAAGAATTTGATTTAATGAATAAGTATTACTTAATAATGACAAATGATTTCATTGAAGTAGAATTATAACTCTTTATAACAAAGAAGAATAAATTCAATATATGTGATAGTTAGAGGAAATTCATATGTCATTAAAAAATTCAGGAATGCTGGATCAAATGATTTTATAAAAGTAGTGGTGAATTAAAATAGAAAACAGATACCTTAGTATAATTAATATTTGTAGTTGTAAAATACCCAGTTTTAGTGTTGCAAAAATATCACAAACTACCTACATTTCATCATAATCTAAATCAAATGATGTACCACAATCTACAACAGAACAACACATGATAAAATGATCTTCAAAATAATTGCAAAGGGTAAATAGAACTGCACATGATTAAAATACTGGGAACTTCTCTACAATAGAATTGTATATTAACAACTGAACTGGACATGATCATCATTTACAAGAGAAATTCAGTCAAGTATGTCACCATTATTGTGCAACCTGTTGCTCACCGACACCATACCCTAATAATAGTAATGTATAAAAGTTTCTAATCACAATGTATTCATACAATATAATGGTACAATAGTCGATTTATTATGGAAAAACCAATAGAGTACTTGAATAATGGAAAGAATGACACAAAGTATATACTGATTTTAGAGGGAGATTTCATTGTATTTGGATTACCATTCATGTCTTGCTTGTTGGTCATAGTGGGTCTATAGCATAAACTAAAAATTTTATTTAAATAACATTCATTTCATACAAAGTAGTGCATGAAGTGTAATTAAAACTGAAAGACACAATCACTATATGATTCTTTGAAATAATAAAAAATATGAACAACATAGACGATTCATTTGAATACAGAATGATAAAAACCAATGTTTTAATTGCAAAATATTTTATAAAGTTCATGTTTGAAGAGGTGTTGCAGCTAATTGAAGTTGAAACGTCTACAAGAGCATATTGTGGTTGAAATTTGTCTGCATCTTTTATATTGTCCAGGAAAATGCATCCTGCAGATGAAAATATATTTATATACATTAATAAATAGTAATGAATATTTGAATATGAAAATCCAATGTAACAAGTAAATAGAATATGGTTTGAGAAACAAAAAAGAATTTTCTGGAAATACACAGTATATGGATCATAGGATAGAAATATATTGTGACCAAATTCATATGTGAAGTCATTATTTGTGACTGGAAAGTATAAAAAACTATAAATAATCATACATTTGGATGTAATTATACATATTATTCCATCAATTTCTTACAGTTTTAGGAGGGCGTTTTTTTGAAGTAGATTTATTGGAAACATAAACAAAAATTCATTTCAAACTAGGTTGTTTTTATAGTACCTCAAATTTAAGGAATGGAAAAGAGAATAGTTAGATAGAATGAAAGAAAACACTATATAGCTAAGGGGATAGACAGCAAGGAAGAGTGGTGGGCACATGGGTTTATATAATGATTTTATTTAATGATTCCAAAGTAAATGACAGTGTAGGTAAGGTGATAGAATTCAATAAAAATATGTGGTTTTTCTTAAGGTAGTGAACCATCAGAATTTGTATCCACATTTTAAATTGTATTCAAAATGATATATTTTGAAAACACCACATTCTGAATTCAAACAAAGAGGTTTATTGTTTGCAAACTCAATAAAACATAAATTAGCAATAATACATGCATCGATCAGTTGTGTAATACCAATAAGGAATTATTAGTCGAGTAGTGAAAAACATAGCTGAAATATTACATTGACAAGACTGAAACTAAAAAAACATATAATACAAATAACACAGTGAAGAAGAACACTATTGATGAGTGAAAATAATATAGGAATGGAAGACTATACCAGAAATGTTAATGAATAATTAAAAACAAAAAGAATAATAATATAGTAGAAGACTATACCATAAATGTTCTGGTAGATAATAAAATAAATACAGAGGGTGTACATCAATGAAAACCCAGTGATATCTGATATGAAGTGTGCAGTAAATAACAAAAAATTAAAATTACAATAAACATTAAAAAAACTATACAGGTCACCTCATCCTGTGTTATTTAAAACAATCTCAAAAAATTAAACGTCATTATTCCATAGAACTCACCATTTCACAATCGTAATGTACATCTCACCTCAAAATGTGTACTACAGGGAAACAATTATCCAATGTAGTGGAATAAAACCATTATAACATTAGAAGACAGCATGCTTCATTCTCATCTTCAACACCAAAAATGTTTAAGAAGATTTAGATAAAACACTAAACAATTAATATGTGTTATTACTAACAAACTCAAAAATTAGACCCTAATATGCCATCATAGGTCCTGTAAATCACAATATTACTGGGGACCCAATTGAAACAGTGAATTACTACTCAAGAATACCCCTCATGAAACTAGAAATCAATGCTTGAAAAGGCCCTGAACAATATACAGTGTATCAGAATGCTAAAACATTGTTGTATAGTGATGATGAGTTTCAATTACATAAGTGTCAAAATAAATGGTATTAAAATGAAATTAATTGTCATAATAATACATTAATTACCCTTGATACCTGCTACAATCATTACAGCATCAATGCTACCACCACTAAATTCCTGAAAACCAATTCCATCACCGTAGAGCACAAACTCACTAAATTAATTATATTTAATTGATATAACAGCATTTAAATGTTATATGGAAAATAAATAGGAAACAGTAAGCATTCAAGACATCTACCTGAATAGGTAAATGAATCATATTCAATATTTTCATCCAATTACATGCACTGTTATATACAGTAATAACTCAATCTGTCATCATCTTCCACCTCAAGAAGACATGTAAGAACAATGGAGGGTATTCCATAAATTTTCATTTCATTAAATACAATAAAAGCATGAGACAGTTTATTTATGATACATTCCACAAATAACTACTTCAAAATATAGTTTCCATTTAATGGAAGAATAAATTTCTAGAGGCAGATAGTAAATAGTGTGGACATATGTATAAAATTCATAAAGTTTAAATCATAGACATGTATGGAAGATCAAATTACTATTTATGGAATGACACGTCCCAATTTTTTCAAAAACAATAAAAGTGGTACAAGATGTAATTAGTGTAAAAGAGTGTTGTAAAATCTTGTATTGAATGCAGATGTATAAAATGTCAAAAATTAGTTCACCATTGTTCGCAGACTAACTGTACTTGAAATGTAGTAGGAAATTTCTGGGAAGTCAATAGAGATAGTGAGTCAAAAAAAGAGTAAAATGTTAATAATATATGAAAAATCCATTAATATGCAGACCACATAAATGTAGAAAGAGTTACCAGTTGAAATACATTGGAAGGGATAGTACGACATGATTTCCTAAAAAATTATATGTCCCAAACAAGCATATGATATTATGTATACTGACCTGGCTTGGAGAGCTACCTGAATTTCGATTTTGTGGAGATAGATTTGTATTGAACCTTCCAACAATGCCATGACGGAAATTTAATATCCAAAGAGTTGAAGTCGTAGTGTTAAAAATCAGTGTCAGCCATAGATTCGAGAGAACGATCTAGGTGAATATGTAGGATGACGATGAAGCAAAAATGATGTATCTTTTCGAACTGGTGAATTAGAAGAGAGTAGTCACGACGGAGAGGAGTTCCATAGACTTGAATATGATGTAGCGCAGGATAGACGATATGCGTGAGGAGATGAGCATAATGGAAGGAGTCACGTAATGATTCCGATGTACAGATTGGAGCTCTCTCGAAACCCTAAGCGCAGCTAGAGTAGCAGGTATAGAAAGCTAGCCGAATGGAAGGAGTCACACAGGGTGAAATGATTCAGGAGGTAGCGTGCGATAGTGCTATGGTAAAATCAAGAATGGCAGCGTATTTTGGGTTATGTGGTTGAGTGTGGAGGTGACAGGTCGGCTTGGAGGTACCCAGATTTAGTAAATATAGTAGATATAGAAGATGTAGAACCCATTTGGAAGTTAGTGAATGAATCTTAATTTACAAAACAAAATCATATAATGATTAATAGATATCTGAAAACCTGTTTTTATTTTTTGCCTTATAGTCTCCACTCCTATCAATTTATGGTGAAACATTTAGCAAAAAATTCCTGGAAAATCATAAAGAAGTCAGTAATATTAAAATGATATGTTATATTTATAAAATACTAACATGTACATTAGGGAATAATAGTATAATGAAATTAACAAAAAAATCTTGTAAAGATTAATAAGCATCTAATAGCCTATTTATAGTTTTTTCCTTAGTAGTCTTCGTTACATATCTGGTCAATTCTTGCTCACAATTTTAGCGATAAAGTCCAGTAAAATCATAAAATAGTCAACAATTTTAAAGTTTAATGGTAAATTTGGAAACTAATGACAAGTATTCTAACAGTACAATGAAATAAAAAATTTACAAAGATGCGGTTAAAACATAATTTATTCTAGAACATAAATGCAGGTAAGTGATTATAGGATTATTACATGGTATTGGAATCATGATTTGTATGATCACATTCAGATCACATGGGGCCATCCATCAGTTTTTATCGCTGCATCTAATCCACTTGAATGAGAAGGGAATAAAAGAATACATATACATAAAATAATAATAAATGTAGTCATTCTATCTTTAAGGCCATGTGTATTAAAAGTATATTATTGAAAGGGAGTCAAAAACCTATATGATAAAACTTATAATAGTTATCAATAGATGTACTTCAAGCAATGTGAATCATAAACACATAAATATTGATAACTGACCAATTTCTTCCTCTGCCTATCATAATCTCAGAAAAGTAATATGTAAATATAAAATACCAGTCCGGATATGCCTCAATTTTTTTCTCCACAATAGCAGAAACTATTTTGGCCTCCATAGAAAGATAAGTAATTACGTTGTAATTCAAATTTTCATCACCAAGGTTGTCGATATCACCCTTCCAAGCTTCCAGCCAACATTTATCAGCCACTAAAAATATCCTGAAACTTGTTTAGAAAATTAGAAACCAGCTTCATGGGAAAAGTGATTTCTAATGTTAAATAGAACACAATGTTAATATTCATTAGACCATGAAGCAAAAACAGATATCTATGACAACAAATGGATAAAAAATTAAAGATAACAAACCAATGAAATGAATCTTTAGCAGAAGGTTAATATTAGTAAAAATTTTAGAAGAATCAGATTAGTCAGCCACATAAAACCCAAATGAAAAGATCAAATGTGGAAAATCTCTCTCAATTATTTTATGTGGAGGAAATATCTACAGAAAATGACATAGTAGATAGTTGAGGATCCAGGCAGCTCAGATATAACATCCATGCATGGATTCCTTGATCAAACTCCCAAGATTTCCAGAGATGTACAATAAGTAGTCCAGAAAATATCTATGAATGACTAATAGGGAAAAACATCAATAAGCAGTCCAGAAATATCTATGAATGACTAATACAAAACAATTACATATAAATAATCATTAAAAATTAATGTTTCAACTACCTGTATGTAATTATGTAAATTTCAGTCCCATCTTAATGCAGGGGCACCAAGATACTATCTCCAAGCACTACACATTCATGGTATATCGAACCATACAGAGAACTCAATGGGGAGGGAGTGTAACAATGTCAGTTAAACACAAATAGAAAAGAGAAAAAATGGTTTGATTATTTGGAGGGAAAACATGATATTGAAAATTACAAGAACTCTACATCAATATAAGAAACACCCAAAACACCCTACGTAAATATATATGAATGACTAATAGTGAAACAATTACATATAAATGATGTTGAAACATTAATGTTTCAACTATCTGTATGTAATTAAGTAAATTTCAGTTTCATCTTAATGAAGGGGCACCAAGATTCTTTTTCCATGTAGTATAATTTCATGGTATGTCAAACCATATATAGAAGAGAATGGGAACGAAGCCATAACCAAGTCAATTAAACAAAAATAGAAAAGGTAAAATAAGTAGGATTATTTGAAGTCCAAACAGGATCTTGAAAATAATATGAATGCTATATCCATATAAGATACACCCAAAAAACCATGTAGAACTTGTATTTGAATGTGGGAAAAAAACTACAGAGTTAGTTAATCATACCTTCCAAAAAACAGTGATCCATGGAATCCAATACATGCAACCCATTAGATGAAGCATTTGGTAAATGCACAGTTACCTCCAAATTAGGCGATAAAATTACCGAGATGAATCAATCTCACAGGAATCATTTGATGTCGTATGAAATCGATGGATACTGAAGAAATTCGTTGAGGGCACGGGTCCTAGTGGATCATGTGAGTTCATGTCATGAGTTCAGAGGGGATTTGTTGAGGGGAGTGGGAGAGAGGATTCAGAGTGCCAGCTCGGGGAGGGATAATGGAGGGCGGTGAGTAGTTTGTCGCTAAGTGTTTTGAGCACCCTCTGTCGACAGGACAAGCATGAGAAGAAATACATGGAGGGGTATCATGAATGTGAACCCTAGAAACAAACTTGGAGGAGTCTTATCCATAGAAGGTTTCGGGCGAGAGCAGATGAAGCGGCGGAGGGAAGTCAACTGGAACTCTAATCATGTATTGGATGAAAATCCCGAGAGTGGGATGGTTTGGACAGTGGGAATGAAGAAATGGGTGGGGATGGTGAGCGGCAGAGGGAAGTCGTCTGGAACCCAACTGAACAGAGTTCTGTCAAAACCCTAAGAGCAGATGGATGAGCACGTATATAGAGCGAGGCGAATGAATGGCCTCGAGCTCGGAGGACTCATCTTGGCAGATGAGCCCGATAGTTGGGGGGGTAATATCAGGATGCTTTTTTTAGGAGACGTGGATGCTTGGAGAGGTGACACGTAAGGATGGAGAAACCCATATTTAGTATATATATTGGATAATAGGTGTCCAAAGAGAGAATCCTTCCCTTACCAACACATGCATACGTATGGTCTCCACGGGTACCATTGGCAGCCTGAATAGGGTTTGAGAAAAATCTCAATAATCCTCTACTAATGACGTCTATATGACCTAGTTTGAGAAATAAAAACTAAATTTTTTCATGTATATGTATTTGGAAATTCCTTGATACTTGATTTAGTCATATATTGATTTTGGTCTTGTAATAATTTAATTAATTATGTTCCAGTTTATACTATGTTTATTAAGATGATACATGGTATGGAAAGATCTTCCATTAATAATAATAATAGAGGATACTAGGTAATAACCAAGGCATTCAGGTTGATGATAATAATGAAGATGATACACAATAATAACCCAGGTATCATGGACCTCAAGTTTTGATCCAAGACAGTAAAAACATGTATCCTTGCTATAAGAGTAATGTGTGTAACCTAAGGTTCATCACTGAATTAATTCCAATATAGTATGATTACAACTATTTCCAAGGATCTTGTCCAAGGTAAAACATGATAATCAATGACTGGTCCCAATGGGTATATCAATGGTGCCACAGTTACAAAGACATAAATCATGATCCAATGAATGTATCCAAGGAATCCTAATATCAGAATGGTAATGAATGGATCTTATTATTTTTTTGGAGCATCCATATGTATACATAGAATAGGCCCCAAGGTTGTGATCTCCCTAAAAAACTTGTATCCTTAAATCCAAATGGAGTCCTCTATGTGTATAAGTAATTCCCTCAGGAATCCAAGGTTGGATCAAGTCTGACCATTCCTATAAAAGTGAACATGTCCATATTCAATGGGAACCTTCTAAGTAATTCATTATTTAATTAAGTCCATATAATACTCATTCCTTTTATTATTTCATGAGGTTAATTCCATACCTTTCATTAGTGTGAAAATTATAAAGAGAATGAAATCATTTAGTACATTGATCTCTTGGCCATTAATTTGGTTCACTATGCTTCCATCCATTAACCATGGAATGGTGTGCTACTGATATGAAACTGAGTCATCAAATTATATTAAATTAAGCCAAGTGATACATATATTATATATATTCCATTTACAATTTAGATTCATTTATTATATTGAAAACATACCTTAGAAGGTTCAAGTGATACTATGAGATAATAGTTACTATGGATTCGTATATCATTTAATTAATATTTAATTTCCATTAGTACATTCAGTAAACACACCCGAACAATGTCATAGCTAATCCCACATGGGTCACCAAGGCATAATGAATGGTCTCCCTACATGGGTTGAAGGCATTGATGTGTTACCTCCAATAGTGTGATATACATGTATGTAATGGTATCTAGAATAAAAGAATGATGAATATTATCATGATGTATGAATTAAATAGTCCACTCCTGGTGAAATTAGTGTGATCACAATGACGGCAATTTATAAAGCTGTGAGACTTGAGGGATGTGTCATAGAAAACATACCTTAAGCTCATAAAACTCTTCCCATCTAGTATCATCCATTATTTTGGCCTGGATTAGAAGAAATATAAATAAAGTATCAACACCATGAAAATAGGGCATATGAATTTTCATCTAAATAGAATTTTCAATAGAAATAATAAAAAACTAAGCCTTAGGATTTCAGATCTTACCTAGAGGAATCTAAAGTGATTAACAAAGCTTCGATCAGACATCAGATAATGAACCGAGATAAAAAAATGCTAAAGATGGATATTTGGGTGCAAAAAATGGGAGAAGATAGGGCCTCTATACATTGAAGTGAAAATGAAAAATAATTTTTAAGATTATAAGTCATTAAGGATATGTTAGTAAACATTACCAAGAATTGAAGGGGCATGTGGTTTGGCTACATGGTTGGCCAAACTGTGCACCAACCATGAATCACTCATTTCTTATAGAGGGTAACACATTGGTAAAGATGAACATTTATAAAAACCAAGTATTTACCATGTAAAAAATACACTACTACATATTGTTGAGATACTCACACAGTGGTGTGGCCATAAGCATATGGTTAGGGAAAAATGTGTTCCCTTATTTCTCCTATTTATAGCCCCACACGGTTAGTGGTAACCGTGTGGCCGTCCCCAAATAGTTTCTCAAAACCATTCACCTAGTATTTTTATAATAAAATGTTGGTCTATGGAATACGAACAAGCCATAGACACACCCAAAAAACTTGTGACCTCATTAAGAATCAATATTAGGTCCAAAAATTGAATTAGAACTTCTCAAAATGATATATAATTTCCTTTAAATTTAATATATATATATATATATATTCTAAATGAAATAATATTCATTAAGTAACATAGGAAAATCACAAACGAATAGTTTAGGATTAGGGTGTTTGAAAATTGGTAAACATAAAAAACTGATTCATAAAACATCTAGGTCATCTCCTGATTATTCCATAATAACTAGAACCCTTTTTTATATATCTTACTTAATATCATTCTTCACATCCTGGGGAAAAGAAACTTAACAAATTTTTATTTAAGATGCTCGGTGAGGGTAAAAAATGGGAGATTTTAATAATATCATGATCATAAGATACAATAACATAAAAAAAAACTTTCAATATTATATCCTTTATATCAAAGAGCATAATGTGATGTGATGGAATAAATACTAGAATTTCATAAAAAAACAAGGAGCTTATTCTATGAGAGAATAACATAAGACTTGGAATTGTGGAATATACATAAGAAAAGAAAATAATTTCCCTATTAGTATAAGCTCATTTCTAGAACCATCATTGTGTATATAATCCCTTACCAAATTGGATTCAATTTGAATTCCATCTATATATTACTAAATCGAGTTTACCTCCACCCCACTCTAGTGTTACTAAATTTAGCTCACTTCCGATAACTGTCCTATCGATCCCCTTATATATAAATATTAACCCAATGAATTAGATGAATATATTGATCCCAACCATCACATAATGGAAACTAAACATATGTTCACTATAAGAACATAAACCATTCATAATATTAGAACCCATTAAAAAGGGTTTCACAAACATCATTCCATCATAGCATAACCCATGGAAAAGAATTGGGTTTCATAAATATCATTTCATCATAAACATAAACTACAAATAATAGGGATTTAAATCTTGAAAAATATACCTATTAAAGTATAAGTAACATAAGATAATGTTATTATAAATGGAAAATAATCATGAGATATCACATGAAAATAATTCTTTAAGAAAATATCTTTTTATTCTTTGAAAATATACTCTTTTCCTAAAATTCCTCACAATTTAAAAAAACATTGAAAATAACCTTAAAACATTTAAGGGAAGCTTAATAGAATTAAGGAATCATAAAAGAAATGAATTCATGTAGGATAAGTTAAAAAACCTTTTTCGTATACTTTTTATGAAAAAGTGACAAAGTACCACATTAGGAAAATGAAAAAAAGATCCCTTTTAAACCATTGAGTAAAAATTCACATATAGGTTAAAATGACTTTAATATTTTGAAAAGGAAAATTAAAATATTTTTTAAGAAATTTTTATGATACATTGACATGGTATATAAATATTCCCCAATAAAAAATAACGTATAAACAATCTCAGATAATAATTAAATTGAGAAATTAACCCATAACTTAGGTATGATTTCCTTCATATGTATCTAAAACTCATGTTTAATGTATATTAAAATTTTATTAACTTATTTAGAACCATATTAATATTTATGATATCATATATAATCATATTATCACCCATTTATTAATAATATTTCATTATTACTCTTATTTCAGGTGTTACTGCTTTATATTCCTATACATATTTTGTCACATAAGTCTAAATTATTATTCATAGGATATATTTACACAGTTTCATGAATTATTTCAAGGTAATATATATCATATTTATTAATTATATAAATTTATATAGTCATTGTTGAATAGTGAATATGGAAAATGAGTCGCATCGCATTGTGGAGATGGTAGACCATACGAACACATGAACAATGGTATCATTCCATTAATAGTTGAAGCATAAGGAAGTTGATAGTGTATATTTTCTTTTAGAATCAATATAATTTTATAATTAATATATATATACATATATCTATTATTTCCATCATTATACCCATCTTGTTAATGTTTTGGTTAAAAATAGATTACACCATGGCATGGAGACAGTAAGCCATATACACACATGTGTAGTAAATTAATTTTTCATAGGATGGATAAAAGGTGGAATATGGGTATTATATAATCACACTGAAATATCAGCATATAGTTGATACTTTATTTTCTTATAATAGAAACAACATATTAAGTGTATGTAGAAGAAAAAATAATCTTAGAAGAGTTGGTAAAGACGATTACCTATTCCTTGGGTAACTTCCCATAGATATCCTCTTAGGGACACTGGGGTTTCTCTTTTGAGAATAGTGGAAACTGTAGAATATTTCAAGTGAAGTTGAAAAGAAATTTTCAACAAATTTTATATATTTATGGCTCAATTTGATGTTAATAAGTGGGGGAGGTGGTTCTCTTTTTTAATTGTGGTCAGGGGCACATTTGTAAATTCCAAAAATATTAATTTATAATAAATAAAATCTCAAAAAAATTTCTAAAAATGAAATTTATGCTAAAATGAGATGAGATAAGGCGCTATCCTAATCAACAAATATATTTTTGACATGTTTTATTATTATGTTGAACCTTATCATTTTAATTAACCCTTATTTGACCAAGTTTAATTTTAAATAATGTAGCCATGTTTTCAATAAATAAAAGTTGCAATTTTTACTTATTTGATACAAATTAATTCATAAATGAATTTTTTTAACATTATAGATCATATCATAATTTTTTTATATTTAAATATTTTTTATTTTTTTAATAATTCAATTAAATATTTACAGAAAATCATTAGTTTCAATATTGAAACTACTCATTAGTTGGACTTTTAATAATTCCAAGATAACAAGTTAAATTAAAGTAAATATTTCTCGATATGTATACAGGTTCAAGGTTATCTATAAAGTTCAATGATCACATTAATTTTTTTAATTTTATTTATTTTAATATTTTTAGTAACATTTTTATTCATTAATAAAATAATTACTATATTAGTGTTGTGTAATTATTTAATATACTTATTTTTTTCCTTAAAAATTAAAACTAAAATACAATGATGGATTTAAATATTCTATATTTAATAACAATATTTATTCTAAAATATATATTTTCCTTAAACATATATAAAACATTATCTAGTATTTAAAACATGAGTGGGAATTTTTAAATTTTTGTTAAATAAAATATTAGAATTACCATAATTTCATCTAAGTGACCAAAAAAGAAAAAAAATTATTTATATTATGAAAATATTTTTGTCAAGTTAAGAATATATAGTTAGATTCTTCCGTGACATAAAATTCTCACAATGTGGACACATAAGGAATTGTAGAGACAAAGAAAGCGACATTTTGGGATTTTTTTTGATATATATATATTATATAAGTCATTTTCATGTACAAGATTCCATTAAACTACTTAATTTATATCCCTATGTGTTAGGGTCTAATTTTGTTTAACCAATACATTTTTTTCATGTGTCAGAGTTAATTTTCATTCTTTAAAATTTTAATTTTTTCATAAATTACTCAATTTATCCTTTACCATGGTGACCAAATTCATCAAGTTTACTATTCATCTTGGCTAACTATAAAAGTGAACTATTTACTAAATTACAGCCTTTTGAATCAAAATTTTTAATTCATTTTTCGAAATTCAAAAAAAAGTTATAGAATTTAATTTAATATAAAACTAGTAAAATTATTTGAAATACATTTTTTCAAGAAAATTTCCCTTTTAGAACATAATTTTTTTTATAATAAATTCTCTTATAAAATAATTTAAAAAATTAATGAATGAATTATTTTAAATAAAAAAAACTAATTATAATTTAAAACTAATCCAGAACATTATTTTTAATTTTAACATCTTTAAAAGAAAGTACATTTTTCATTATAAATTTAGTATTTTTTCTATTCCAATAAAATAATTGTTTTTATAAAAAACTGATTTAAAGATAATTTTTTCATGAAGAATTCAAAAATTAAATTCATTTTTTCAAATCCATTTTATAGAACATATATAAATTATTATTCACTCATAAAAATAAAATAAACAAATTTTTGATGAAAATGTATTTCATAAAGAATAAAGTGATTTTACTAAAAATTGTGAGATCATTTTCTAAGAGCATGCCAATACATTCAAATTGAGTTGTACATTCATTTTTATATCATAAATTTTTTATAAATATTTATTCATTCCAAATTTCAACAACTAGGTTAAAAAATGAAACATTATAATAATATTGTCTCGTGGTTGGTTAAAATTCATAGTTGTGTGCAATGAAGCTGTTAAAAAAGTAAATTTATTTAAAGAGAAATGTTTATTAAATTGTTGGGGTGTTACATGATCCATACCTGATAAAAAGACTAAGTTCCATAGATGATGTACTCTATCCATTGTTTCTTCCCTGACTAGTTCAAGTTAAAGAATATTGGAGGAAATATTATTTTGTAGTTTTTATGTATGAAACATCATCGACCATTGGATTGAGTTTACAACACTGAAACTCTCTTAATAGTGGAATTAAAACCCCATCATCCACTGGGGGGATTAAACCAATAATTATCATTTTTATTTACCCTCTCTCTTTCTTTTTAATTATTCTTTTCATGGACCGTCCTTTCTTTGTATAGGATTAAATTGGTAGTATTTGGGATCTTAACTCAATGTTGCCACTTTAAAATAAATCAGGTTACATCTTTCCATTTATTTTTTTCTTCTTAATTAAAATATTACATGAAAATATAAATCTTTATTAAACTAAAAATAGGGTAGTAAATGAAATAAGTGTCAGGATATTAGGCCACTTTTACGAATTTTGTGTTTGCTTCAATTTTTTCAAGTTTTGTTTCTAATTTTTTCTTATATTTCTTTTCATTTTGGGTGTGTATTTACGATTCTTGAGTTGAATCTAATACATTGAAAAATTAAAAACGTATTGGAATTATTTGAATATTTCTTGATTTAAAAATTTTATGGAATAAAATTATTTTTCAATGGATTTTGAATTATGATTTCCAATTATTTAATCTGAATAATTTTGATTGAGTGTGAAACATATGTCCACTACTGTTGTTCAAATTTAAAATCAATCCCAACTTGATATATTTATAAACATTTTACACATATTCTTTAAATTCCCCTTTGTTAGATTCTTGAGACATTTTATGAGATCCATAAATAGTATTATTATCTGTTTTAAAGTTATAAAAGTTCAAGTAATGTGCCAAGTGTGATTTTGGCCCCACTAGAATTTACCTTTTTTACATTTAACTCTCATTTTGTCCCACCATCACTTATGACCCTTATTAATGCCTTAGAGTCCATGTAATAAATTATTAATACGGCACATTACAATCCATTTATCCCTTTCATAGTTTTTCTATATGTTAAATTCATGATAATTTTTAAACTCAAGTGTGTAGGAGGGAGAAGATGTGTTTCAATTTTCTGATTTGAAGAAATTGGTTGTAATTATTTTAAAGAGTTTTCATGTGTATTGATGATTTGGTGGAGGAAAATTAATGATTTAATGATGGATCGGTGTCCCGAATATCCTTAAAATGTTTGGTGGGTATTTCACTAATATTAGAAGATAAAAAATGGCATAACTTTATCCGTTAAAATATGATTCTGAAGAGAAATTACATATCCATATTCAAGTATAAACAATTCAACAAATGGGGAAAAGAGTGAAGGAATTTATAATCGATGCTGAAACACCACAAGTGACCTTACCATGTAAAGAAAGAGGTTATTATAGGTTATTTATTTTTTATTTGATTGGGAAGCACACCATTCTTAAGAAAAACTATTTTAATGCATTTACTTCACTTTAGAGACCAACCCTCATCATTCAAACTCTAATGTTTTTACATTTAAAATATTCCAACCCTCAGTCTCATAAATAACCAATGAGTAATACCTCATTATTATTTCATTTTTAACTCATTGAATTTGATATATTTAGAGGACAAAAATTCTATAAGGATCACACATGTTATTAAGAATGAGAAAAACTACTCACATAAAAATCTTGGAGTGAAGAGAGAAATATTGGGGGGGGGGGGGTGTACAACTTTCACATCAGTATTAACATGATATAAAATGAATTTTTATAATTTGTGATGATTTAGATAATTTTGATTCATTTACGAGGCTTGATATTTCCTTAGATGGGATAATTGAGTTTTTTTGTCATTTATACATTGAGAAATTTTGTTTGACCGTGGTATTAGGAGATTTTCCAAGAGTGAAACAATATTTTTGGGGGTGTTATAAAGATAATACATTCATACTTATATATTTTTATTCAATTTTCACAATAACACCATAAATTTTTTTATAGTAAATTATCACATTTATAGGTTTTATTAGAAATTTGAGCTTAATTACAAAAATTTCCAAATTTTGGAATTTTAATTGTGTAATTTATTTTGGTATTTTAGCTATAATTTTTTATAAACTAATTAAAATTTTCAAGTATCATTTTTTTGGGTTTCCAGGAATAATTTCATTCATTTAATTCTTCTTGACCCAAATCTAAATCCATTATTTAAAGGTGAAACCTATATCACAAGTCAGGCCTCAAAATCCTTACACATATCTAGATACTTTTAATGATGGGCCCATAATCCTAGAGATACAATCCAAAAGTAGATTAAATTATAAATAGGGATTGATATAATACTAGTGAACATTTTTCATAATTTTTTAATTCCTAATTATACCTATTTCAATGCAAAGTAGATTTATGAGAAACAAGATTTAGGGAATATGATGAGTCTGTCTCTCCAAAATACTTTTCTATAGAAAAATAGTCAAAAATCATTCATCCAATGGACAATAAAGTAGAATTATTTTGGATACATTCGAAAGAAATATATTAAATACTTTAAATAAGATCATTTCTACCACTTTGTCCATTTCATGGGGCTAACATGCTCCATCTTTCTAATAATATTTTTTGGAGTGGAAATTACTCTCCCCTATCGCTATTAAAAGGTGTTTCCTCTCTATTTCAAAGGGTTGGAAATGTTTTGGATATTTTTTATAGATATGTTGGTTCTTGTATAATGTAATATATTTTTATAATTTAACTATATGACCTCTCACATTCACTCCTCTATTTCTTTTTTATTTTTATTTGTTCTTCCACAATACTTGCCTTCTCAACTCCACAAAAAATGGAGAACTAACCTTGGCATTCATTCAAGGGAGGGAATGGTGGATCGATCAAGTCTCATGTGCTTAAAATTCATTTATTTATTAAATTGTTTTATTTTTATGTGGTTTAAATGATTATGGTAGGAGGTCACCCCATTCTATCCATAATTTGAATTCTTCTTCTCGTTTATCAATCACCATTCCCTTCACTATTCGTTTCATGCATTTAATAGAGCATGATATGGGTAGTTATGTTCATTTAAAAGGACACATAATTGTTGTTCAGAAGAGTATTTACCTATATTAATTGGTATCATTATGGGGTAATCAAATTTTACTTGAGATTGTGAGTTCAGGTAGATCTTGATCACCTCATTGAGTTGAATAATGAGAACTCTTTTTTTGGAAAATTATTTAAATAATCACAACCTCCTAAGAAAAAATTTAGTTATTAATTTCTATATAACTCATTTTGTGCTGCATTAAATATAAATATTTATATATATAATATTTTTATTTCATTCATTTCATTCCCCCATCTATATTAGTTATGTTAGATTTATAAAAGATAGAATATAATAGTGATAATAAAATTACAGTGTTTGTGAGCGGCATACTCGAGAGATGGGCCATGCGTGTGACCACTATATTGCATAATTAGGTTGAAAAAATATTTAATGAGGTAAAAATAATTAAGCCTCATTATCACATATTCATCTCCTTGTTTAATTTTTAGGATTAAAATTCATGATTTTTATAGATGAAGGGCTGATTCCTGATTTATTTTGGAAGAAAAATACATGTTAATGGATATTGTGTGGTTTTTTCCATTATTTTTGTAAAGAGGTTCCCAAAACCAAATTAAAATTTCAAATTATAGGTATTAATTTTATTATGAAACAGAAAATTTATTTCATTAGTGCTATTTATATATAAACAAAACAAAATAAAAATAGTGCTTTTTGGAATGATCATTTTTGGATTTCATTTATTTGAGTTGTTATTCATTAAGGAAATCCTGAATGGAATGTATTTGGGATACAATTTATAAATAAATAATTGGGGCTCATTTTATATTAATCCATGTAATATAATTAATTCATCGTTATTAATGATTTAAATTCCTCATTGAATTGAAATAATATCACATAATTACTAATCAACCCATAAACCTCAGAGAATCCCTTCATAATCCTACATTAATGATAAATTATTTTATCCCTATGTGTGGAGAATTATGAGTCAAACCAAGATTATATTGATAAATAATAACATTGATATTGGGGAAACCTTTCCAAATCATTTATTCACAAGTTAAGAGAGAAAAGTATTCAAGAATATAAATTATAAATTGTGCATGGGTGGAAATTAAATGATAAGATAAATTTAGATGGGAGGGAAAACGTTTAGGGAAATGAAATATATTAGGAAGTATAGTAAATATATGGTAGAATGATTGAATATATTTCTTTAATTTTAACATGATTATATATATTTTATAGTAGATATATCATTTCTATTAATATATTTATAATACATTTCCATAAGTAAAAATGATAAATTTTGAGGAATTTATAAAACATAATATTTTCATATTTATAACTAAATTTCATGATGTTATATCCCCCAAAATTTTCACCTAAATATGTAATTTATCACATTTTTAGGATTTTAGGTTTTTTGATTAATTGATAACTTAGATTCACTATATATTTTAAATGAATTAATTATCATATTCAAGTTTAAAAAAAATAGTTGAACTTAAATTCATTTTAATGAATATAAGGGATGTTATTCAAGACATGAAATTATATAAAAATTAAACTAAATGATTGACCATGAAATTCATGATGGTGTTTTCATTAATATAATGGTTGATAATAAAAATAAATTTAATTGATTGTATGGGTCCTATATTCAATAATTTATAATCTTTCAGTTTATTATGATACTACTAGAGTCTTGTGTGAAAAGTAAAATGGAGGACATGGTAGAAAATTCAATATAAATATCACCCCAAAGCTACAATGACTAGTTTTGGAGGTATATCATTATGAATAATATAATAATTAATATATCACGAATTTACTAAGTACTCATTACATGAATCATAATTTCTATTAAGGATCTTTCCCTTTTGACCATTATTAAAATTAAATAGTCGGTGACAAATTTTGATCAGAATCCATGTATCTAAGTAGCTGTTGAGAAGACAGTAGAGGGTGAGGATAAGTTAACTACATTTCTACATATATTTGTTTAGTCATGAAATTTTTTAAAGGATAAAAGAAATTAAATAAAGCATGAATGAATCCAGTAAACCTACTTTATCACTTGTTCAATATACTTTTTTTCTTACTCTATTTGTTTTAACATTTTTTAGTTAGTACGCTATTCAATAATTTTTGTTTCAATGAGAAGATAGAAAAATATTTCTTTATATATTTTTCATAAGATTTATTTTTGTTAGAATATATAATAAAATCTTTAAAACACATCACTTATTCCATTGGGTTCCATAGTACCATGATTTTTTATATTAGATTGGAAAATATAAATATTATTTTGATAGTACCACCTTAATTCAAAATGTGTCACTATTTTTAGGGAAATTACATCTTTTTTTTTCTAAAAACTATTTTAAACAAATATGTAGTAATTATGAAACCACTTCTAAAATAAAAAATATAAAAAAATATATGTTTTAAAGAGTGATTTAATCTGAATTGTTTCTCACTGTTTATGTTTCACAAAATAAAAATATGTTTTTTGTGCTCATATTGCTGAAAACAATTGAAAAAACTAGTTGAACCCTTCTAATATTTTTTAACTTGATTTCAATATTGGAAACTATGAATTACTTGTTTTTCTATTTTTATAATCTTATGAACTGCTATATTCTCCTATGAAAATTATAAAAAATATTTTTTCTTCTTGTAATATTTACTTTTAGTGTGGAATTGTTTTTAGGATAGTTTTTATTTTTATGTATGTTTATAGAATAACCTTAATGTTAGGATCTAAATTTAATACTTATTGCAAAAAAGCATCATACACACTAAAAAATATTATTTAGGGTTTAAAACCATTAATCCTTGAGATTTATAAACATTTCTGTTCACATATTATAGAAAATAGAGTGAAAGTATAAAATTAAAGGAAAATGCTTACATAAAATCAAAATTATAACAAAATCAACCCCGTTATAAGATTTAAATTGTTTAGATTCAAAGGCATAGTGATTATCATCTCCTAATAATTTCAAATAATATATCTGTTGTTAGGATATATAAAATGGAATGGGAATATATGGTGCAATTTATAATAGTTGTATGTGTAAATAATAAATTACTTTTGATCCATTATCAAAGTATTACAATGATGGCTATAAAAAACACCCGAATTTTTTATGGGGAGACCAAGGATTGATTAAACAGCCTGGTGCACTTAGTGTAATAAAATCAAACAAGAACCCAATTTTAAAATAGTACTAGACCTTTTAGTTTGACACTAATTTGGATGTTCTAATAAAACAACTAACAATTAAAGTGGATTATCAATAATCATGCATTTATAACATGGAAATTATGTTATTTCAAATGGAAAATAGTATGAGTGTGAGAGATAAAAGTAAAAATTATAGTAAAAATTATATCAATAAATGTGAAAATATCATGGCTGTTACAATTAATAGTTGCTAAAAACTCAAGAAAAATTTAGAGACCTTCGTAAGAAAGACCAGAATGAGATTTATGATTGATATATAAATTAAAAGAATGAAAATGGATAATCATTAAAAGTGGATAGAAATTTAAAATCACATTTAAACTCATATATTTCTCTTGTAAAATAATGTTGAAAATATTTAAAATTTAAAAATGACATGGAGAGAAATAATAATATGGATGAGAGTTTAAATGGCACGATAAAAGTTTCTTTACCCATCCTATTTCAACAAATACCGATAAAAATGATTAATGATCCAAAATATAAAATGTTTCTTAATATGTTTAAAAATATTGATGTTCATTTTCAATTCAATGATTCTTCAGTTTATATGCATTCACTTATTAAATTATTAAAAAGTATTATAATTTTTTTAATTTGAATACTTTTCAACAATATTCTTAACCTAGTGTAGTTTTTTACATCAAAATAAAACTAATCTAAAAATGAATGAACTTATAAGGCTTGGTATTTCTTATAAAATATTTAGTATTGGATATCTTAACTACTCAAAATACATTTTTTTAATTCCAATTTAAATTCATTATTTAAATTGGTTTAATTGAAAGTTGGATAATTTAAGAAAATGTTAGTTACTCTTAAATTAGTTGATAAGTCCATTACTCGCCTTAGTATAAGGTTAAATTATATTAAGGTCAAAATTGGATGTCTGTACATACCCAATGACATTATAATTTTGGACATGGATTGTGAGAAATAGTTTCATATAATTCTTGATATAAAATATTTATATACTAAATGGTGAGGAATGATATTCCTAAGGAGATATGATTTTTAATATTTTTATTAAATCATCAGTTTTTAATTTTAATAAACTAGAAATTATGACACACATAATGAAAGATCTAATATAGTTAATTTTGTTAATAAATAATAATATAGATATATTCAAAAAAAAATTATATAATTTAATCATTTGATGACTTTGAGAGGGAAATAAATAAAGTGAATATTGAACAAAAAAGTTTTTTTTCAATTTTTAAAACATATATTTATTGAAAATATCTTACATGATATAAACGATGTCATGAATAATGAATTTCTTCCTCTTTTTTAAGGGCCTAATTCGTTTGAGGAAAGTATGGACTCTAAAAAATACATCAAAAGTACTGAAATTGATTCATTTAAATAGGAGTCAAGTACATTTCCTGATTTTTCATGCAATTTTGAAATCAATTTTTGGAAAGAGTGAGATACTCATAGTTGGTGTTGCACCTATTCTTAAGTGTTTTCATGTCACAAAGGTAATTGATGTAAAATATGGTAAATCATACTCTTTGGGGTTTTTTTTCTAAAACTATATCAAATGTTGTGAGTGTTGAATTTACTAATTTTATCCTAGAAACAACATTGGATTTTAGGTTGTTTCCTATTATCATGGAAGAAATAGATAAATAATAAATATATTAAAGAGTTATAATGTTTTATAATATAGTTTTTAAAGTTTCTTCATCAACTGATAAAGATACTCTTGAAAGAAAGTTACTCCTTTATATAGTTTATAGGTATATATTTTTTATAGATTTTAAACTAGAGACTTCAAATATAGTGATTCGTAAGAGTGAACCCATGTTTTCAAAAAATTACAATTTTTTCATTTAATAATTTTGAATAAAAGTTAATTATCCAATTTTTTCAAGTCCATACACTCTTTTCAATCAATGGAGGGAGTGTCACTTTCGAGAACATATCTACATAGATTTGAAATGGAATTCATTCAAGATTCATAGTAGGAAAAAACATGTTTCATTAGTGGTATTGAATATCATTACCACACCTTTATTTCTCGAATAAATGATACATTTTTATCTATTTTCATTGATGAATTATAATTTTGATTTATTCTTTTCTTGCAAATTATTGAATGAAAAAAATGTGGTTGAAATGGAATGATAGAAAGGGTAGTGTCTAATAAAGTTTCCTTCTCAATAAGATTATATGTAATATTTAATATAAAGGTATCCTCACCCTACTAATAGACAACCAATATTTTATTTTCAGACCTCACATATTTACATTATGTTTTTTTATGATTATGATTTCCTTATTAATTGAATTAAACTATTGTACATAACAATACATCCACTATGTTTTATTGGAACATCAATATTAGCAACCAGATAAACTCAACATAGTGAAGAGGAGAGTTAATTTTTGTTAAAAATTATACTGAAACATCCACTTGGGTCCTCTATATATTTTATTATTTTGAATAAATTTTTTCAATTAAAGCTATGTAATAGAATATTATCCTTATTGGTTTCAAGCAATGAGAAATATTTCTTGGTTCGTGTGACCAACTCAAATATTAGTCTTAATTTATGTTTATTCATTTCCAAACATGATTAAAAAAACATTTACAACTAAAACCATGTATTAATTGACAATATTAAAATGCCAGAATTGGAATTAAAGGACCTTCATATGTAATTTATAATTAATTTATGACCATATATATAATTACATCAACTCATTATGCAACATTCATTGAGGATCATGATCAATAGATCTCATCACACCGTAATTGGTATTTAAGAAAAATTTATATAATCCCTCTTGTGGGGATATACGTATGCCCCATAATCTTTGACTTTCACCTTAGAATCATCGGGTGCTAGCATGGCCAATCCTAATTGCTTGTTTTGTTCATGATTGATCATGGTAGTATTCTTCTCGAAGAAGGAAGAAATCTTGGTGGTATCTCAATGATTTAATAGAGGAAGAATGGAGGAATCTTCTTGATCTATAGATCACTCTAAATATATTATGTACACTAATATTGATTTTTTAAATAGTTATAATTACAGATTTATAATAGAAATTTCATGGTTGGAAAATTTCACCCAATACCCTAACCATATTTAATATTTTTAGTTGACCTCATGTCCATTAATAATAAGATTATTATTATTAATTTCATTTCGTCTAAAACACATTATTAATATTAATAAAAATCATTAATAACAATTATAATGAGATCATTTATCTTGGCCTTCTTTTACTCATTTAAATTTACCTGTCCTTGAATAATAACTTTTTAATAATAAAATTTCACTGAATTATAATATGATAAATATAATAAATAATGTATTTTAGAAATTTCCATTGTTAGAATCTATAAATACATAAAGGATATCATATAAAATGATGTTGATGTTATAACGACATCTATCCTGCTTAGAATTCTTGTCCTGTAATATAAACATTCTTATCTAAAATCATGTTGGTTGTGTGCTAGTTCCATGTACTTATATGCTCTATGTATATTTCTTTGAATTTTAGAAAATTAACTCACCCACCAAACATCAGCACCATTGATTTATGTATGATGTTTCGTTCCCATAAAAGGGCCTAAGATATTAGCTTCCATCAAGGCAGTGAAGGGATAAATCATTTCTATCATTATCAATCAATTCAATATCAGTCATCACACACCTAACCCATCATACCTCACCACGATCATACAACACCACTTTTTTCCTTGTAAAATAATAATAATCTTAATGTCTAAGTATCAGTAGACACATCAGTATATAGTAACTTCTAATGACATATGGAATTATTGATTTCCTATTGATGAGTTTGTTGTCATAACCTACTATCGTAGAGATTACCATGGGATAACATCATGAGAGTTGTTATAAAGGTGTTATGTGACTCCTACCTCTAATATCTAGTATCATCTATGTCACATTGGACAATATCAACAATATAAAGAACTATCTTCAATAATACTATCATAAATCCTCACTTTTATCATCATAGTGGGGAGATGCTATGACCTTTCACTGTGAAATGCATTTATATGACAGTATCATATGAAAAAATTTTACAGTGGAAAATAATATTGTGATACGAAATGTTTTTTATTAAATAAATAAATTAATCATGTACTAAGAAAGTTGGTTCTAGGGCACTAACTCCAACAGACTCCCACTTTCACTATACCCAACTAATAATAAATTTTATGCCACTTGGTCTCACATTATAATCATGACTCTATTAAGATAAATAATTATTCAAGGGATATCCCACTTTTTTCTCCACAGATACTCTACTCACCACAACTTTACCTCATTGAGAAGAATACCTCGAGAGAAAAAATTTACAAATTATGTGCTTTATCCTTTGGCCTGAGCTTTGATCATTGGATAGAGTCACCACTACAATGTTATAATAGTAAATTATTATATTGTATACACTTCTAGGACCAAAATATAGATCTTGGAAAATTTGGGGAATCCAAATTGGTTCCTTGGATGTAACTAAAGCTGCAATATACTCAGACTCTATTGTAATGTCAAAAAAATTGGCTACTTTGAACACTTCCAACTCACAGCTCCTCTGTTGAGATAAAATATGTATCCAAACTATGACTTCAACTCATTATAATATATCTAAAATATATAATTTATATAACCATTTGTTAATTACTCTTCATCCCCTTGATATTCTTGGAACATATCCTTAGTTGACCCCAAATACATAAGGATAGTCTTAACAGTATTCCAAAGTTGTTATCCTAGATCTTCTTTATATAATCCTACCATTATCAATTCCTAAACATCATCAACTATAATATGAATCATGGAATACATGATGGATCCCATTACATAAGTATGGATTTTTTCCTCACTCTCTCTCTTTCCTGTAGCGTCTAAGGTCACGTTTTCATGGAATGATGTAAACCATGTTACATTGGATCCAATCCACTCTTAGATTATTCCTTACCTAACCTCTTTAATATAAATTCAATGTATATACATTGATGGCTTTTGAAAATAATTTGGGATCTATCATGCATTATCTTGATTCCTATAAAATAGGATTGTCCACTTATGTACATTATTGAAAAGCCATTTCTCAACCACACCTTAAGCACTTGAATAGATGGTATATAATTTCTAATTAGTAATCTATCACCAACATGTACTACTATGAAAACAACTATTATCCCACTAAACTGTTTGTAAACACATGACTTACAAACATTATGAATGAAACCAAATAATTTTAAGGATTTATTGAATCAAATTTTACATTACTTGGATACTTACTTTATTACATTAATGGATCTCTACATCTACCATACCATTTTGGAATTTCCTATTATAAACAACCCTCCTAGTTGTGTCTTTTACACATCCACTTGATGGTTCCCATTAATGAATGAAGTTTTGAAATGTATTTCCCAAATCTCATATTCATGGTATGTTTCTATGGAAAACAAAATTCAAATTGATATAAGCATAGAAACTAGAAAAATTGTATCACTATAGTAAATTCCTTGAAATTTTCAAAATACATTATCCACTATCCCTGATTTATATGTATTTAAGATACCTTTCATGTCTAGTTTTATCTTAAATACCCATTTACACATAAATTTCATTACATTGATTGGAGGATTTACCAGAACCCAAACACACTTTTGATACGTAGAATCTATCTCAGAATCCATGACCACCTTCCACAATATATCCTCTGAACTCCACACAACCTCATTTTATGATAGAGGATCATTTTTGTCAACTAATAATGTGTATCCATTATCAATGACTAGAAAACCATATCTCTCTAGTTCTCTAACCTCCCTGGTGCTCCTATGCATTACTTGTGTTTTAGGAACAACTTCTTCTATGAGGAACTATGGAATTGTTTCCAATACCAACTATTATATATCGTGAGCACTAACTTCATCGATGTTGATTTTTCTCCCAGTATCCTCCTTGAAAATGTCCTCCCTCTCAAAAAAATATATATTGTCTTGTGACAGTCGGATTTTTATCTGATGTGTTTTATAGAACATATCCCCTTATTTACATGGGATACCACATAATGATACACTTCATTACTCAAGGTGATAGTTTTTTTTTGATGTATCCTCATAAAATATTTCACAACAACACGCATGAACATGTGAAAAAAATAAGTTTCTTGATACTCTATAACTCAAAGGTAATATCATTTTCCACTTTATTTGGTCCTCAGTTTTGTAATTATGAGACTACTTCTAATGTATATCATCATAAGGATAGTGGAAGGGTTTTACGGCTCATCATAGACCATACCATGTCCAATAAGATAAGATTCATACTTTAACCAAAACCATTAAACTATGGTGTATAATGTGGAGTGTGTTTAGATATAATCTAACACTCCCCTAAAGATTTGATAAAGTCTTAGATTAGATATTCACCACCTCGATCCGATATATGTTTCATTATTTTATTCCAATATTATTATTAAACTCAATAGTAAACCATTTGAATTTCTAAAAAAATATACTTACAACACATTAAGTAGATATAACAATAACTAATCAAGTCAATGGTAAAGGTAATAATTTTTAAGAATCCAAATCTGGTATATACTTGAAATAGTCCACACATATAAGTGGATAACAAATCTTAAATCTCTATGACCTTTTTCATTGAACACTAAATGGTGGTTTTTTCATATTACCTTGTAAAAAATCATGACACATTTCAGGTGGATTAAGCTCAAAAGATTCAAAATAATCGTGATTATATACCTTTGCCAAAATGCTTCTCATTTACAAAACCAATATAGTTATTTCATAATTTGTCCCTATTTGAGTCGTGCATATTTATTTCACAATAAATTTCCAATATTTCTTTATTAATTCAATAATTATATATTTTTATTAAATTAATCCATACCATGACAAATTATGTATTTATAAAATTTATAGATCTTATTTCTAAAACTAAAAATAAATATATACATATATAAAAAAGTAATAGAAATGATCTTATTAGTAACAGTAGGGAGAAAATAATAGTTTTTTATAACCAAAATTAATCTTTTTAGCAATGTTATATAGTAGTCTATAATGGATAGAATATCCATCCATGCTCCATCGGCAGCCCGTAAATCACCTCAAATTTGTTAATATTCTGAAATCTACTTAGTTTTTATATTTGGAAAAAAAATATGATCACCATAGATAGTATATAATACCATCTTATAGATAGGTAAATATTATACTCAATAATAGACACACCTAAAGCTTCCCCTGGCCTCATCAGCTGGGTGAAATTTCTCTTTCAAAGCTCCTTATTTCTATATGAAAAACATACAACATCTTTCTCTTTTCCTTTCCCATATATCAAAATTTTCTTGAAGGATGGTGATTTAGATCCTTAGGATTGGAATGAATCATTAGCACCTTTTCCATTTTTCCCTCTTCTTGTTCACCTTGAGGAAAGAGGGTTTTTCATGCCCCAGGTCTTTATCATAATGGAAAATAAGTGTAAGAAGTAATGAAAATTTCTTCAGACTATCTCTCACATTATAATTCATAATAAAACTATAGATGTTTTTAGGTACTGTGGAAAAAATTATTTCTGTCTGCATCTCATCTAGGATCATAAAGCAAAGGATTTCCAAGTGCTAAATGTATCCAATCATCTTAACTATATATTCCCCAGATAGAATTGACTCCCCAATATTACACATGAATAGTGCATTGGAGGTCTCATATCTCCCAAATATTTCCTTCTCTTGATAAATATATTTAAGGTGTGAATGATGTTATGTGCATCTATATCCAAATATTAATATAGAATCTCATCAGATATCGGATATAATATGAAACATTGGAAATCAATAGCGTAGTCCATTGGCTTCAAATAGAGAGATATTTCTTACACATTGTCCTCTTTAGAAATGTACTCAAGAAGTGTGGTTTCCAACACATAATTTCTATTCATGGCATAGCATAACATAGAAGCACAAATACCATTCCTATAAATTTTCACTGGTGAGAAGGTTATCCTTGTCTACTATAGATCATAGTGACACTATCTAAGTCATTATATATTATATTTCTTAAAATTAAGAGAATATAATTAGTACTTATTTTGATTACAAAACCATATTAATAACTTTAGAATAAATTAGATTCCATTAATATCCCTCTATTTTTTGAAACGCAATACCCATCACCATCATATTCAGAATATATTTTCCCATAGATATTTTAGTGGAAATGATATTTATTCTAATAATTATATTTCATAATTGAACCTAATAACCTGTTTTATGGGTTTTACGAAGGAATAACCTGAAAACTTCATTAACCCATTATTCTATAATATGTTACGTGAAATCCCCAATCACAATATCTCATTTAAAAATTTACTAAAACTTTATTACTTATTTAAACGAAAATAATCTTGGGAATTCCATCCTTGATGTGAACGTTGTTAATTTAATCCAAAACACCAAGATAAAAGTACCAAGATAATTAAAATCACCCCAAATTGGTTTATTTAAGAATTTTTAACTATAGGGTCATTTCAAACTTATGTAGTTCAAGGAAATACTGACCTAGAATATTATTTTGGAGATTTTTATCATTTTTTTAATGCTAATTTTATATTTTCACATGACTTGTTAATATTAAGTGGATTTTAATTATGTGATTAACCATTTCTACTAAATCATCTATGAAAAAACCGATTATATTTTATTTTATCACGTATTCTCATTAATTCATCTATTAGTTAGTTTCATATCATCCACATAAATAAACAATTTACCACACAACTAATAGATATATAATATAAGTATCATGATCATAATATTCCTTAATTTTTAGTTTATCTTATAGTTGATAAACTAACCCTCATAATATGGGGGAAACTCCAGGATGCGTATCTTGGTTCATGTTGCAACATTACACCTTAGCTACAATGTATCTTCTAGATTCATTTTTCCTTGACTCCTTGACTCGAATTTTTTCTCATTTGGGAGGTCCATATTTAATTTTCAACAACTTAATCATATTAATTCAATTTATAATAATTACCTACAAACATAATTAACTTTTATGATATGTAATTTTAAAAAAATTAATTTATTTAAAATTAATGAAGTACACAAGTGTATTATGAGGTAACTGTGTGCTCTTCACCATAAGTTTTTATGAAATTATATTTAATATACAATTTTCAATCCTATAGAATAATGTGTAATTTTTGAAAGAAATGAAACATGGATCACATGTTTATAGGATTGATTATACATTGAATTTTCTCCTTGAAAAACTGGTCACACTGTCTACAATAGACTACATGACATATAGTATAGTACATTGCATGTACTGTCTTCTGTACATTTCTGAAACACACTCCTTGGGTATATCTAGGTTGCATACCAATGACGAGTTTGAGGTACACAGTGTGTAGTCCAAATTACATAGTGTGTAATATTGTATTTTCACAACATATCTATCCACATGTCATGTATCTGATACATGGAATACTAGTACATCCCATGTTCTCATCCATGAAAAAATATGAAATAAACGTCATGTATAGTTGTTTAACAGTATGTAGTTCTTCAAGTTGTGTTACATCATTTCTATATATAAATTAAGATATATTTTTATTGAATCATAGATCAGGTTTCCTCATATATATCAAACCTTATCTTGAGAACTAGATGTGAAAACAAAATTACACAGTGTGAATATAGGTAGTACACTCCATGAACTCTGGTTTTTTTAAAGAAAATCCTTTGGAACATCTTGTTTTTATGAATAAAATGCTTCTTGATATTTAATCATTAACCTAAAACTGGTTATGGTATCAATAATTAATACATAGATACTTTTTTTTATATTAAAACAAATATTTTTAAGTTAAAGAAAACACAAACACATGAAGCTAATAAATGTATAATAAATAATTAAAAATTAAAAAGTTGACCTCTGTGATATAACATGATGGTTTTGAGCACAATAGAAGCACCCTTTGATGTTGTGACCAACTCATCTATTAGTCTTAATTTACTTTTTAATCATTTTATCACATGGTTAAAACAACATTTCCAATGAAAACATACTTGACTATTGATGTGCCAGATTTGTGTATACATTGTTTTACATTTTATTGAGTTTTTAAAACAAGTTTTCACCAGATACAAGTTAATTTGGAGATAAAATGTGATAATTTAGTGATCATAATGATTTTCATGTATTTCAATGATAAAGACATAAATCGGGGGAATGCTAATAAAAAATTCCACACTACACACTGTGTACTTTTAGATACACAACGTGTACCCAATCTATGACACGAATTGTCTAGGCCAAGTACATTCCCAAGTTACCAGAATCCCATACACACTGTGTGTATCATAAACATGCCATGTATCCTCTTCTTGAAGTAGTTGGTGGATGAGAAGAATTATACACACCCATGTTGTCGGCTGACCTTTACATGTCGTGTACATCATATACACACACCATGTACCCCCTTCTAGAAGTGGTTGGTGGCTGATTAATGAGAGTACATGCTGTGTATGGCAGCGCTACACACTGCGTACCACCACATATTAGGCGGTGTTGTGTTCCATGTCAAGGACACCATGTTAGGTCACCCACTGATGGTGAAAATGATGGAAAAGGGTGTTGACAAGAGTACACATCTTGTACTTTCCAGTACACTCCATGTACTTCTAAAATACATAAATAGGTAGTACGCCCTCTATGTTTGGGAGTTATTCATTCATCCATTCAGATCTCATTCAGTTCTAAGGGAGAGCACTCTGGGTTTGGCCTAGAAGAGAAGAAGAGAGAGAATGAAGAGGAGAGAATAGATAATGAAAGGTGCTTCTATTATATCTTCCCAAAGACGTTCAGTCCAGAGCTTTCAAGATGATGTGTCCTGTTATTACAAGTTATTAAATTAACAGCAACTACATGAGTAGCTAAATTCCATATGTGTTGGGGCTATGGACAAATGAATGTTGTAATTTATCAATTGTGATGTTGTAATCGTATTGTTCATCTTTTTCTTCTCATAATTTTTTTAATAGGTTTTCAAATATCACTAGAAATCTCCAATCAGACCAAGAATATGATTTCTAGGGATCCTTTATGGAATTTCGTTAAAAAACATCCATGAAAATTGAATTTTTTAATCATCTAAAAAGGGTTATGGTTAATAAAAATTTAAAGAAATAAATTTTTGGACCAAAGAAATTGACTTCCATTCATTTAAACAAAGATTACTAGACCAAGGGAGTTTTTTTACATAAGTAATCTCAAATTTTTGAATTATTGTGAACAATACAACCTCACAAACTAATTTATTTAAGAAAACCTCTTAAAATCCATAGCCAAGACGCATTTTCCTCTAAATTTTCACCCAAAGCAAATTCATGTGTCTTTCATTATCGTTTATGTAATTTATAAAGAAACTAAAATCCAGTCACTTTTTCATCAAATCTTAAAACAATTGACATTAAATTTAGTACACATCATTAAATAAAGTACAAATTAGATAAGAAAGATAAAAGTAACTCATTTTTCTTGTGGATCGACCCCTTACTGGTACTATAATCATTAGGGTAATACAATTTTGATAGACAAAAATAACAATTCGGAAGAAATGATAAACATGTTTTGGAACCATTTCCGGGAAACAAGAAGTTAAATTTGTTTTTGTTTAAGAAATGTTTTTATCAAATTTATGAATATAAAAATTAAAAATTCCCAAATATATCTTTTTTGACCCCATTTCTATTTACCTTTCTTCTTCCCCATTTACACTTGGTGTGTTTAGTGTTGTGCAGGTTTGTAGTTCTTTGAGTGGCTACCTTACTCGTTCCAAAATCATTGAGTCATCAGAGCTTCTCCTAATTGACCACGAGATTGAATGTACACTTTTAAGGCGACAACGTACCCTCATGAATGGGCGCAACCAAAACAATTCCATGGCACAAAACAAAGAGGGAGATCTAGATGTTGTCTAAGGAGAAGGAAAACCATTTGGCCCGAATGAAAACCAGAACCATCAGGCTCCACTTGCTCTGGAATATAGCCCGCATCAGCTCCAACAGTTCAAACCGGAGTGGATTCCATACCTACAGCCAGGAAAGGGGCCATACTTTTTCCCTCTAGAGCAGTAATATATGCCGCCTTCACTCCCTTATCATCCACCTCCACACCGTACTATCATGGAGTACGGATTTTCATCTATTCACGGAGCTAACACGGGCATCGTCCATCCACCAGTACAAGCCCAACATTTCGACATCAAGCCTGCCATCAAGCAGTTGATCCAAAACCTAGATCAGTTTGCTGACATGCCCAGTGAGGACCCAGATTCCCATCTCTCCAATTTTTTGGAGATTTGCGACATGTTCTGCTACCATAGAGTGTCTGAATATTCTATTCGTCTACTTCTCCTCCCCTTCTAAATAAGAGATAAGCTGAAACACAAGAAAATGGTTTGGTGGGAAAGATATATTCTTGCCTTGGAGGTGCTAGACCAGGTGTTCCTGTCCAAATATTTCACACCTTCAAAGATGATAACACTATACAAAAAAATACAAAACTTAAAGAATCACAACTCGGAGTCATTGTACGAGTCATGGGAGCGTTTTAAAGAAATTTTGTGCAAATTATCACACCACAGACTCCAACTCTGGATGCAGTTCAGGACCTTATATGGAGGAAGGATGACGAACACAATTTCTATTGTGGATGCTTCTATTGGCGGTACAGTTATTAGGAAGTCCCTGAATAGCTTTTCAATCTGTTAGAAGACTTGTATGACAATATTTTATAGTGGAATTATGAGTGGGGCACACAAAAATGAGGTATGCACAATATCAATGCCACAACTATGTCTAATTCCCAGTTGGTCACTATGGCCAAAAAGATCAATGCACTGAATCTGAAGAATGTGTCCCAATTACAAGCGAAAAACCATCCAGTGTGCACTGAATGTGTTGTGACCACATCATGGGAGAATGACCAGGACCTACATCCAGACCATCAACGAGTGAGGTGAGCTATGTTTCTCAAATCTGAGGGTCTAACCAGTACCAGCAGTAATAGAACCCAACCGGGCGTGATCACCAAAACCCAAGCTGTGCCCAACAGCATCAGAATCCTCCACCATATAGACCAACCAACTACGATCATCCCTTGTATCAGAACCAGTACCTGAGGGCACAGATTTACCAACAGGGCTCTTACCAGAAGCAAGGGTATCCAAATCCTCACCTGCGGTAGGCACGACAGCCACCGCCTCCACCAGATGCAGAACCACCACATCAAAATAGCTTTTCAAGGTTATAGGATCTCATTAACAAATTTATATCTACTACTGAGACTAGATTACAAAATTATAAGGCTTCCATTCGATTCATAGAGAACCAAATCAGCCAGCTGGAAAACCAACTCTTGGGAAGGTAGTTTGGTATACTACCATGTAACAATGAGAATAACCCAAGTGAGGAGGCCCATGTCGTCACAATGTGAAGTGGAAAGGAGCTACAACAGAAAGAACCACCATAACTAGATGCACATAAACCCCCTGCTGATAAAGAAGGTACAATTATATACCCATCCTAATCCAAAGTCCCACTAGATTAGGCTCCACAGGGAAAAGGAAAGGATGTTGTCCAACCCTTTAAGATTCTATTTCCATTCCTGAAAAGAATTAAGTAGAGATATTTATACCACTAGTTTGGAAAATTTATGGAAGTGTTCAAGAAACTGCACATCAACAATCCGTTTATTTTGGCACTCAAACAGATTCCCACATATGCAAAATTCATGAAGGAGATCCTCCCCAACAAAATAAAGTTGGAGGATATAGGCACCATTTCACTGACCAAGGAGTTCTTAGTGGTGGTACAACATTAAATGCATCCCAAGATACCGGATATAGGAATCCTTACTATCCCATTCACTATTGGACCATGTGAATTTGGGAATACCCTCTTCGACTTATGGGCCAGTGTTAAACTCATGCCCTTCTGATTTTTTAAGAATATAGCGCTCAATTACCTGAATCCTACTTGATTATCTCTTTAACATGATGACTGATCCATCAAATATCCAAAGGGGATACTGGAGGGCGTGTATGTAAAAGTGGGAAAATAAACCTCACTTCAGATTTCATCATCCTCGACATTGAGGAAGACCAGGAGGAACCTCTCATTCTGGGAAGGCCTTTCTTGGCCACTGGGAAGGTATTAATCGTCGTACACCAGGGGGAGATGATTTTATGATTAGGATATGAATGATTATCCTACAATGTCCTCAAAGCCATCAACCAAGCATAATTATCAGAGAATGAGGGCTTCTATGTAGTGACCACCGTGGATGATCCATTATGTGGAAAAGGAGGTGATCTAGTATGTTCTTTCACCTAAGATGAATTGGTTCTTCAAGACATTTTAGTTGATGAAGCACCAAAGGACCAACAATTCCTTGGAGGCCAGGGCGGTCTCCACTGGAAATGTGCTTTTATTCCTGACTTCCTAGAGTGGGTAGTGGTACAACAAATTGTAACTTTGATTCCAAAGGCTCCTACACTAGAACTAGAGCCTATTCTATAATCATTGATGTATGGGTACTTGGGATACCATTAGACATTACTTGTCATATTTAGTGTTTCACTATCAGAAGATCAGGAGGATAAGCTTCTATAGGTTTTGAAGTGGTAAAATAATGCTATTGGGTGGATAGTTTCATACTTGAATGGAATCATCCCTAACATTTTCACCCACAAGGTGCGGCTCAAAGAAGTAGAAAATAATTATCTGCAACCACCGCAATGCCTACCCCCCCCCCCCCATGAAGGAAGTTTTAAAGAAAAAGTTAATCAAGTTGCTAGATCCAGGCATCATATACTCCATCTCAGCTAGTTTGTTGGTGAGTACCCAGCAAGTGGTACTCAAAAATGGTGGTATCACAGTGATTTCAAATGACAAGAACGATTTCATCCCTACATGTACTGTCACAGGCTGGAGAGTCTGTGCGAGCTATAGAAAATTGAATGAATCCATGAGGAAGGATCATTTTCCCCTCCCCTTCATGGATCAAATGCTAGATAGACTAGTGGGTCATGAGTTTTACTACTTCCCTGATGGATTTTATAAATACAAACATATTTTCATTTCCCCATAGGATCAAGAGAAGAGACAATTTACTTGAACTTATGATAATTTTGCTTACCGAAGGATGTCATTTGGCATGTGCAACACTCCCACCACCTTCCAGAGTTAAATGATGGATATCTTCCATGACATGGAGGAATAGATCTTATAGATATTCATGGATTATTTTTCAGTTTACAGGAAATCATTCAACACTTGCTTGTGGCACATAGGGCTAGTTCTACAAAGATGTGAGAACACTAACCTAGTTTAGAGATGGGAAAAGTGAAATTTCATGGATCATAGTGGCATCGTCCTTGGCCATAGAATCTCATAAAAGAGGATAGAGGTGGTCCTGAAAAAGATAGAAGTCATTTCACGACTTCCTATTCTGACTTCCGTCAGAGCCATCTGCAACTTTCTTGGTCATGCAGGTTTCTACAGGCAGTTTGTCTATAACATCTCGAAGATAGATCTACCCATAACCAACCATTTGACCAAGGATTCTATTTCTCAGTTTGATGAGGCATGAACCAAAACATTTTATCACCTGAAGTAGCGCCCAGTAGAAGCTCTGGTGATGATTACTCCCAACTGGGAGGAGCAATTTGAAGTGATGTGTGATCCCAGTGACTACATAGTGGATGTAGTCCTAGGTCAGCACCCTGACTGAATCTTCCAACACATCAATTATTCTTGAAGGACGCCCAATGAGGAACAGATGAACTACACTGCAACATAAAATGAGATATTGGTAGTGGTGTTTTCATTTGATCAGTTCCATTCTAACTTAGTGATATATAAAGTTATTGTTTATACTAACCAAGAAGCACTCAAGTACTTGTTGAACAAAAAAGAAGAAAATCCACGAATGATCCAATGGGTACTCCTTCTACAAAAAGTTTATCTGGAGATCTTAGACAAGAAGGGTATGTAAAATGTTATTTCTGATCATCTCTCTCGCATGGAGCTGACGAATTTGGATAAGGAGGAATACCGAGAGATCCTAGAGGATTTCCTTGATGATCACCTTTTTCTCATTCCAAAAATACCCTCAGACTTGGTATGATAATATTTCAAATTATTGGGTTATAGGTTCCATCCAACCTAAACTCCCATTTTCGTAGAGGAAGAGGTTTTTCTCTAATGTCAGGATATACTTTTTGGAAGATCCTTTACAGTTTTGTTCCAGTGGGGATGGGGTGATCCAGGATTGCATCCCCGAAACTGAAGATCATGGAGTCCTAGAAATCTATCAGGACTCTCCAATTTGGGGACATCATGGGCCTAACCATACTACACAAAAATATTTCCATCTAAATTTTCAGTCCTACCATGTATAGAGATGCTCGAGCCTTTGTTTCTCATTGTGATAGACGCCAAAGAATAGGTAATGAGGGGTTCCGAGCGTAGATGCCCCAACAACCCATCTTGGAGGTAAAAATCATCAACGTCTGAGGCATATAATCCCAGGAACCATATCCCCCATAATTCGAGAACACTTATATCACGGTCTGGATCGACTAAACCTACATATGGGTGGAAGCTGCTGCTATGACACATGACATGGCCATGGTAGTCGTGGAATTTTTAAAGAAACATATTTTTATCAGGTTCGTCATTCCCCATGTTATAATCAGTGATAGAGGGACCCATATAGACAACACATTTATTAATGGAGTACTGTTGAAGTTTAGAGTGAAGCATCATATTGTGACACCATATCATCTACAGTCTAGTGGAAAAGTGGAGCCCTCCAACCGTGAGCTCAGGATGATTCTAGAGAAAATAGTGAGCACTTCAAGGAAAGACTGGTCCAAGAATCTAGATGATGCTTTTTGGGAATATTATACCACCATCAAAACTCGATGAATCCAATTGGAGGCATTTGAGAACGCCAATATGTATGAAGAGAAGGAAAGATAAATCTATGAATGGATGATTTCATGAAAATAATTCCAACCTGGTGATCAAGTGTTCATTTTCAACTCTCATCTTTGATTATTTCTAGGAATTCTAATGTCAAGATGGTTGAGACCATTCTGACTCATACGAATAAACCACATGGATCTGTTGAAATTGTTGGGGAGGATGGTCAACCATTTAGGGTGAACAGATAGTAGTTGAAGACATACCATCACATGGAATACACGGTGGGAACTCTCTCCATCATGGATATCAAGTTAGCAGAGGTATGTCGGTTGAGCCAATGACCTAAAACAAAGGGGATTCTTGGGGGGAAACCTAGAGGTTACACGAAGTATACCTTTTATATACCTAGTGTGTACTGAGGAAAGATGTAATCATGTTTCTGGATGCAAGAATCATATACCCCATCTCAGATAGTCCATGGGTGAGTCACCTACAAGTGGTACCCAGAAAGGGTGGTATCACTATGATTTCAAATTATAAGAATGATCTCATCCCTACATGGATTTTCACGGGATGGAGAGTCAGTGTGGACTACAGAAAACTGAATGATTCCATGAGGAAGGATCATTTTTCCCTGCCATACATGGATTAGATTTTAGAGAGACTAGAGGGGCATGAGTTTTACCGCTTCCTCGATGGCTATTCTAGCTATATTAAGATTTTCATTTCCCCAGAGGATCCAGAGAAAATCACATTTACTTCACTTATGGTACATTTTCTAACCATAGGATGTCTTTTGGAATGTGAATTGCTCCCACCACCTTTTAGAATTTTATGCTGGCTATCATCCATGACATCGAGGAATAAATATTGTAGGTATTCTGGGATGATTTTTATATTTATAGAAAATCATTCCCCACTTTCTTACGGCACCTAGAGTTGGTTCTAGAATGATGTGAGAACACTAAGCTGGTTTTGAACAAGGAATAGTGTCATTTAATGGTGAAGAGTGGCATCATCCTTGGTAATAAAATCATGAAAAGGTGGATAGAGGTGTACCTAGAAAAGATAAATGTCATTTCATGACTTCCTATTCTAACTTCTGTTAGAGCTATCCGCAACTTCCATGGTCATGCTGGATTCTGTAGGTGGGTTTTCCATGAATTCGGAAAGATATCTTAGCCCATCACCAACCTTTTGGCCAAGGATTCCATTTTTTAGTCCGATGAGGCATTCACTACATATTTTGAGAACCTGAAGCAGCACATGGTAGAAACTCTAGTGATTATTTCTCCCAAATGGGAGAAGAAATTTGAAGTGATGTGCGATTCTAGTGACTACACAGTGGGAGAAGTCCTAGGCCAGTGGCTTGACTAAATTATATGACTTATATATTATGTCAACAGGACACTCAATGAGGCACAGATAAAATACACTACCCCATAAGAGGAGATGTTGGAAGTGGTGTTCGTGTTTGATATGTTCTATTCTTACATAATGCTATCTAAATTTATTATTTATATTGACCATACATCACTCATGTACCTGTTGAACAACAAATATGTAAATCCACGACTAATCCGATTGGTAATCCTCCTAAAAAAATTTGATCTAGAGATATGAGATATGGAGGGGAGAGAAAACGTTTTTGTTGATAATGTCCCCCACCTAGAGATGCCGAATTTGGATAAGGATGAATTTTGAGAGATCAAGGAGGATTTCTCTGATGAGCACCTTTTTTATTCAAAAAATAACCTCATCTACAATATACTGATATTGCTAATTATTTGGATATAGGTTCCATCCACACAAAACTCCCCATATAGTAGAGGAAGTGGTTTCTCTCTAATGTCAAGAGGTACTTCTGGGAAAATCCCCTACTATTATGATCTTGTGGGGATGGGGTGATCTGATGTTGCATCTAGAAAACATAAGTTCATGGAGTCATGGAATTTTTTCATGCCTCTTTAGTTGGGGGGACATCCCGGTCTAGACTGTACTATAGTAATGATCCGACAATCTAGGTTTTTCTGGCCCAACATGCATTGAGATGGCCAAGCATGTTTTTCCCACTATTATTGATGCTAATGAAAAGGTAATGTGGGGTTCAGAGCAGAGATGCCCCAGAACCCCATCCTGGAGGTTGAAATGTTCGACGTATAGGGATAGACATCATATGCCCATTTCCCCCATCTTTTGGGAACACTTATATCCTAGTCTATGTCGACAACGTCTCTATGTGGGTGGGTGCCATTAATATGGAACACAACATGCCCAAGGTAGTCGTGGTCTTTTCAAGGAAACAAATTTTAGTAGGTTCATCATTCCCTGTGTTCTTATAAGTGACATAGGGACCCACTTTAACAACACATTGATGAATTGAGTATTGTAGATGTACAGAGTAAAGCATCATATGGGGATGCCATATCATCCCTAGTTTATTGTACAAGTGGAGCTCTCTATCTGCGAGCTCAAGAAGATTCATTAGAAAACAGTGAAAACCTGAAGGAAAGACTTGTCCGAGAATCTAGACGATGCTTTGTGGGAATATCAATCCACCTTCAGAACCCCATTGGGAATGTCCCTATTCCTTCGCATCTTTGGAAAGCCATTCCATATGCAAGTTGAGTTGGTGCACATAGTTTACTGGGCCGTCAAGGGCCTAAATTTTGATTTGAAGGAAGTTGCAGAGAAGAGTAAGTGCCAACTATAGGAACATGATGAAATCTGATTGGATGCATATGATAACACTAAGATGTACAAGGAGAAGGTGAGATAAATAGATGACCAAATACCTTTAGTTAAATATTTAAATCCCAATGATCATTTACTGCTTTTTAACTCCTATCTTTGTTTTTCTTAGGAAAGCTAAAGTCATGATGGTCGGGACCATTCCGAGTCAAACGACTACTCCACCATAGAGCAGTGAAAATTTATTGGGAGGATTGTGAAAAATTCAAGGTGAATAGAAAACGGCTGAAGACATACCATTACATAGAAGACATATTGGAACTCTCAACAATTCATCTCAGGCATGCAGAGGTATGTTAGTCATGCCAATGACCTAAAACAAAGGCGCTTCCTGAGAGGCAACCCAGAGGTTAAGCGGTCTGTACCACCTATATACATGGACTGTACTGAGTCCTTTTAATTTATATTATTAACATTATAACTATATATATTTACAAAATAACAAACATGGATGATGCCCGTATAGGTGGTAAAGTCAATGGAGTCTGTCTGTGCCATCACCAGTTCGAATCCCTCCATAACTACCTTCAGCACAGGGTTCCTCCTTTTTATACTCATGTTTTCTTACATAGAGTGTGTTTTGTTTTTCATAATATATATATATATATATATATGTTTAAATTCAAGAAAACTCATGATGGGGATGGACCAGTTTTCCAGGGTCGTAACACAATTCCAAAAGTCCCAAGTTCGAATCTGGACAACCGTCACATTTCCATCATTGGTACTTTTATTAAAAACAAACATCATATAATTTGATATACATTTTGTGTGCCATGTATTCATTACTAAAAGATTTTATTTTTAAAATAATGGAATACATGCAGTTGAGGTTGTCAAATTGGCAGAGTCTCAGCCCTAAATCCAAAAGACCGGGGTTTGAACACGGTTAATCTCCCTGCTATATGAATTTTATTCTAATTAAAAACTACACCCCTTGATTTTCATTCCTCCCAAGTAGTTTTAGTCTTGTAAATTATAAAATATATAAATTCAAAAACATGAGAAATAGTAAAACCTTTGCTCCAGTGGTTGAGGGCTTGAATTTGAAACGGTAGATCGCCAGTTCGAACCTCGCCCCAAGCACCAGACCTGTAACATCCTAGGTAAATAATGAATAACTCATTTTCATATTTATTAATCTTTGTGAATTAAGTATTAATTTTACTTTAAATTGGACCCTGTGATTTTATGTAATACCCAATATGCAACAACGAGTTTCTTTGAAATCTTATATTGCACACAATGCTGAGTCATACTGAAAAATAATAATATAATATTATTATTTTAAAGAGTAGTTAATTCCTAGCCATTCTAATGGTGGGAATGAAAACAACTAACTAAAACATGATTATAAATGTATGTTAAATGTTTTTACATTTATCTAAAAAAAATATAGAGGCTTAAAATGTGAGTGAATCTAATTTTAAGCATAATTTACTTTAAAAGGTTGATTTTCCACCTTTCGATGGAAAAACCTCTTTAAATATTGTTTTGTTCTCTTTTATATGTTAATTTTTTATAAAATAAAATTATTATTTACAAATGGGACATCAAAATTATCTTTGGGTAAAATTTGGGTATTTTTTTGATAAAATTCAGTTTTTTGATGAATAGTGAAAATACTGTATTTTAATTCAAAAATGCCTTTTCATCTAATTTATTTATATGGTTAAATTATCTATTTAATTGGTTTTATTTTTTAATAAGATTATGTTTTTACCATTTAATCCAATGGTGGTTATTTTAATTAATTTCACTTTTAAATTGGACATAAAAAAGTATCGATCTTTTGATAATTATTGTTTCTTAAAAACATGCTCTTTGTTTTGATAATGGGAATTAATTTTAAATTAATTAATGCAAATAATATGTTTTGAATTTGGTAAAATAGATATAATGTTTTATTTAAGAATATAAAATATAGATTTGGCTGAATTTTTGGAAATTTTCGGAAAAGAATCAATTTTTGATGAATAGTGAAAGCACTTAATAGTAGTTATAAAACTGACTTTTTCATTTAAACAAAAATTTACCACTTAGCTGAATTGAATTTATAAAATATAACATACATGGTTGTTATTATTAAGTAAAATGTGGTTCAATAAGAATAAAATAATTTTTGGTGAATAATTACTTTTGACTTTCATTTACCACGGTTAAAGGCTAAAAGGGTAATTCAAGGTAAAAATATATGATAATAATACCAAATTACTTTAAAACTTGTCCTACCCTTATTTTATGTGTAATTTCAGACCATGTCCATCATGTTGTCGATTTTGGGACCCTATGGAGCCACTTATGAATGATAATGACACTTTATTTTAATTAACTTAAAGTAAAGGAAAATTTGACAAAAACAAATATCTTTTAGTAAATCAATTTTTACATGGGGTTATATAAGTCACATTTTCGACTATAAATATTCTTTGGAAAAACAAAAAGATTTAATAAATCATGGTATTTTTATTTTTATTTTTAGACATCATATAAATTAAATTATATATGACACAATAATGTTACAGTTTTTACATCATTAATAAATGATATAAATAAATAAGATTATAAATATTAAAATAATATCCAAAACCTATCCAATTATAATTTTATAATTTTATATCAACCATGAGTCAAATTATCTTTGACTTTAATTAGTTTGGTAACTTTAAAAACCGAATATCAACATATAATAAAATAATATTTTCCCAATTTCCGGAAGAGCCCCTCCTCCCCCCTTATAAAAGGAAACCACTTTTTACCCATTCCTCACATATCTCAAGCCCCTTGGATCATCAAAACCCTTCCCAAATAATCTCTCAAGATCCCTTTCTTCCTCTTATAATCCTTACCATAGGAATAATACATTTCAAGAAGTCCTTTTGGTTCAAACCAAAGGAAATTACCCAAATTACAGGTAACATTTTCTCTTAAATTCTTTTGTTTTATTTTGTTTTATTTTAATTCTCCAACCCCCTAAACTCTTTCTATTATATTATTTTATAAAAAATCGGTATCCTCAATATACTTGAATTTTTTTATAATAAGGATTCTAACTACACTTACACACACCTTCATCTAATGGAGGAAGAACATACTGTTTCTGTGAATGGCAAACTAACACCTCACGAAACGATTATGGGTAAACATGATAATTTCATTTATATCATACCTTTATGGAACATATCCCCTTAATATATATATATTTATAATTCTAATAATATAAATTATTGGTAAACGTGATAATTCATTTATAGCATACCTTTATGGTTTCCATTATGGGTAAACGTGATAATTTCATTTGAGGAAGTGCGGACTACCACCCCCTCAAGGTGATATGATTCATTCATGACATACATGGAATGTATAAAAGATGTAGTTAATTAAATTATGTAACATAAATAACATATGATATTATAATTTAATTATAATATTGTAGTGTATCATTAAGGTTTCATTCCTTTAAATATAAAATGGAAATGAAAGTAGCGTTCATGCATATGTACGGCTTACTATCTCCATGAACGGTGTGTTTCATTTCATAACTCCAAATGATATGGAATGTTATAAATACATATACACCGGATATATATGATATATATGATATATAAAACATTAATATCATTTTTTAGATAATGTAATTTTGACCACATGGACAAATTGTAATTATATCAAGTTTATTTTTGACTCAAGTTCCGAACATCGATAAAATATCAAATATGAACTGAAATAATTACCTAATTGTTATATAAAGATAATAAGTGATATAAAATGAATAAAAAAATTTAAAAATTTTCTTAATGAATTATATATTAACTTAAGTTTATTATTCAGGAAGAACATGGAATATACGAGTCAAGTAGGACACGAGGTAAGGGGATTTCTTATGTCACTTTTAATTCTGTGAGATTTCCATTGTTCGCCACTTATTTATTGTGTGTGGTTTAATGTATACTACCATTGATATATATTATCATTATTATATTTATATTCTTGGTATTGTGTGATTCATTTGGTGGTTTCTATCTTTTGGTCATACGACTCGATTGATTACAACGAGGTAAGGGGTTTTTATCTCACGTTTTATTCCTGTGAGATTCATAGTATATTTGTCACTATTTACTTTTGGTGGTGTATGAAATGACCATGATTATACTCTTTGTGTAATAAAATTTCATTTATGGGTATTTAAATATACATTTTATGGTCCTTCTTTCATGTGTCGTATGTTTTGTAAGTTACCAAATCCGTAAGGGAACCTTTCACCCTCCTCTTTTTAAAAGTCTTGTTTTTGTTATGTCTTTTAATTTACATCTTATTATGTTGGGATATGTTATTATATATCCTTATTGATGTGACTTTTTTTACAACTGATTAGATACCCTTTTTATCTCATTAACTCATTTTCTGAATTTAAATGTGACCCCTTTAGGCTTTTGAATATTTGCTAGGGAGCTTCTTAACACAATTTCAATTATTTGGGATAAACTTGTACTTCTTGGTTATGTTGTCCAATGAATATGTGTCAATGATATCTAATTGTTTTAAACTTGATATCCACTTTTATTGGGTGTATTTATATTTTTCACGCATAATTATGTGATTGATTTAACCTTAATTCAAGGATACCGTCTTTATAAGGGATTTCATCTCAATTCACATTTCCATTGAGAATTAATTGTTGTTGTGCATCAATTCACTCTTATATGGTGTATGTACTATCCTTTGTCATATTATATCATGAATCCCTTTATTATCATGATATTATAAAGTTCATATTAAATGTTATTCCTCAATTATTTTTATTCGAGAGTCTATCATTTTTTAAAAAACTCTTTAAGTAAAATATCATTTTAAATGTTTTAATGATTTGTTTTTCTAAATAAATTTCTTTAATGTCCATATTTTAAAAATGGTTTTGAGTAATTATTTTTATGGAAATTAATGTTTTAAAATTTTAATTCCATTAATGGTTTCAAAGTGGTGTGGGACACATTGATTCAAAATAATCTCTTTTTAAATTTATTATGAAAATTGAATGATTATTTAAATATCATGAAGTTACATCTTGTGATATCAAAAGAAATGTTATTAGTGGAATGTTTATATTTGAAATATTTTATGTGTTATGATGTTACTTGGAAATTTTATGGGTGGTTATGTTATAAACCATATTACGGGTGGTGCCGTGATAAACCAGGGTGGGTTGTTCCGTTAAAACCTCCAATGCATTGGTTATGGAAGTTTTCCGGATGGCTATTCCATTTACTAATATTTGTGGAAGTCGGCCATATGGTTATTCCAATTAAGAATGTTTATGTCTCAAGTTAGCTTTATATGTTATGTGTTCTTCTATGGGTTTTCTAGTAATTGTTTGTTATAAATGGGTAAGCAATGATCTTTTATTCCATGAAGAGTATTTACTAATTCATAAAGGGGAAAAGTATTACTTATGATAAAGTATTCATGGCTTACTTGTTGTTTTGAAAATCGAGCATTTTTCCTACTTTGTATATCCATTACTGAGCTTTTTATGCTCATCCCATGTTTTTGAGATGTTTTTCAAAATACATAAAGTGGAATAGGGACAAGGATGGGATCATGGAAAATTCATGCTGTCTAAAACATGGAACTAGACATGTCTCATTTATTAAATAGATTTGATTTTATGTCAAAAAAATGGAAACTAAGTAGAAGTGACTACTTTTTAATTTTTGAGATTTAATGTAATTGTTATTCCTAATTCTCTAAAACTCTAAACCTGAAAGGATCCTCAATTAGAATTATTCATTTAATTCAAGATTATGTAATATTTAAGGCTAGGTCCTTATAGTTGGTATCAGAGGTAGGCTTAGATAACATTAGAGGTTAGGGTGTTATCTAAGAATAATTGAAATAACGATAATGGCTAGCATATTAGAAAAGGTCAAAGTTATTTTGAATGATTTTAAGATTAAATGAATAAGTATTTACCCTAATCATATCATATTATATGATGATTTTACTGATATACTCACATGGACCTTTTTGGTTTTAGTAAATGGCTGGATCTAGCAGACACCCAAGTAATAGTGGATGTCAATAAAAATGTGATGGTTTTCTGAATGGTCAACTGAATGAAATAAGAGATGCAATGAGAACTCTTGTGGCTATTCTCAACCAACTATCTGGAGTCATGATTGTCAAGCTGAACCTTGGTGATTTTTAAAAGGCATCATATATTCTAGAAACAAATCCATACAGAATTTAAGGTAATAATCATAAAGGTATGTATGTTCAAAAACCTCTGTGTCAAGGATGTGGAAAGAAACACCTAGTAAAATGCTTAAAAGGGATGATAAGATGCTATAGATGTGGGAATGAAGGTCATAAATCAAGAACCTTCCACGGAAAAAGGAAGAATCCAGTTGACTCTAGGAAAGGGAAATAAGTTCTTTCTGAGGGATCAATTGAATGTTTTAAATGTGGTGTGAATGGTCATTATAAAAATAGATGTCCTACAAAGATGTTTCAGGAATGGGATCACCAGGTTCATACAAATATATGTTTACCAATACCTAATGCTATTCCAATTTAGGATGAAGAAACTGACAATGACCAATGAAAGGTATGGATTATTTCTTAACATATGTTGTGACATTATTGAATCTTTGGATATGATTCATGATTTTGATTTTATGAAAGAAGTATTTCAGAATATGTTGGTAAAGAATGGTTTCTGGATCATGAATAATGTTGAATGAGTAAGAAGTCAACAGATAAGGGATTCAAGAGTTATGGTAGATTTTAGGATGGTGAATTGCTTAAATGTATTAAGGCTCTTTTGATGATGAGATTACATTAGAAGACTTTTTATAGTATGTGTAACCCTGAAGTTTAATATATGAATTATTTTCAAGGAATAATTGTCTTTTCTTTTGTTGATATAGTTATAAATAACCATTTGGGTTTATATGATACTTGAAATTGAGGCAATTACATGTTAATACATTTTGGGTTGAAAAATAAATGTTATTTGATAACCATTGTGGTTAAAAAATGACAAAGTTATTTATGATGAATTTATCTCTTCTTAGGAATGTTATAAAATTACATAATTTTTTATAAAGAACAACACATAGACCACAAGAAAAACAGTCGCGTCAGACAAAGCTATGGCAATCAAACCCACAACCAAAGTGTGGCTAGGATATATCGCCTACCACTGAACTATGTGAAGTGCCTAGTTAGTATATGTAATTATTTTTAGTTAGATGATATTATGAATAATTTTATTTTGGGTAATTTATGGAAATTATTAACCTATCATAGATAATATTTTATTAGGTTAATTACACTTCAGTATGAGACTTTAAAAGTCGCCAATGTTATTTGGAGATAAATGTTACGATTTACAGTGGAAGACTATGGGATTAAATTCTTCTGAGTTTTGGTTTTCAATGTTAGTTTGGATTATATTGGATAATTTTAAGTAATTTTTTTTATTTAATGGTCTTTTTTGAACTTAGAGTACTATTTTTTGAATTTTGGAGATTAGGAATTGTATTCTTTTTTGATATAGAATTATCCTAATGGGGATTACCTGATCTTGTACTAACCTTTTTGGTTTTGGTTAAGGTCTAAATTCATGGGAAATATATAGTTTAACTTTTTTAGATTATGTGATTCTCTTGAAGTTGATTATAGTTCTTTTAATGTGAAAAAGTCATCCTGAATACTCATCATTTGGAGAAAATATGATTTTATGTTAGAAATATAGTAAAGGATGAAAGTCTACATGAAAAGTATGTATGTTTCATTATGTTTTTAGTTAAGATCATAAATAAATTCCTCAACTTTTGGAAAAGTAAATTAAAACATAAATATTAACTCTTAACATTTATTAATGGGGAATCAAAGACTGTTTAACCCATCACAAGTTTTTGATTTTTTGGTTGTTAACTTTCTCATAGCCATGTTTTCTATCACACTCCATCAGAACTTGATGGTTGGTTTTCTCTTCTATATCCATGTTTTCCTTCATGGAATCCTAGTATGGGATTATCTTTGGTGACCTTTTTACTTCTCTTTCATTTTTTTAAAGTGATATATTTATTGACTCGTTTTCCAATGTGGGACTTTCAATTAAGTTTCCATGCCCATTTTTAAAATTGTGAGGATGTAATTTCCAAAACGGGGGAAGGATGTAACATCCCATGTAAATAATGAGTAAGGAATTTTCATATTTATTAATATTTTGGAATTAAATATTAATATTACTTTAAATGGGATGCTATGATTCGATGGCATAGCCGATATGCAACAATGGATTTCTTTGAAATCTTAAGTTTCACACAATAATGAGTCATACTGAAAAATAAAAATATAATATTATTATTTTAAATGGTAGTTAACGCCTCGTCGTTGTAATTGAGAGAACGAAAAAAACTAACTGAAATATGATTATAAATGTTTGTTAAATGTTTTTACATTTATCTGAAAAAACTTATATGCTTAAAATGTGAATGAATCTAATTTTAAGAATAATTTACATTAATAGGTTGATTTTCCGCCTTTTGATGGAGAACCCTGTTTAAATAAATTTTTCGTCACATTTATATGTTTTTTTTATAAAATAAAATTTCTATTTAGAACCATGACATCAAAATTCACTTTGTGTAAAATTTTGGTATTTTTTTGATAAAATTCAGTTTTTTGACGAATAGTGAAAATACTGTATTTTAATTCAAAACTTCCTTTTAATATAATTTATTTATATGGTTATATTATCTTTTTAATTGGTTTTAAAGTGTAATTATATGATATTTTTACCATTTAATCCAATGATGGTCATTGGAATTAATTTTACTTTGAAATTGAACATAATCAAGTGTTAATCTTTTGATAGTTATTGTTTCATATTGACACGCTATTTGTTTTGACAAGGGGAATTAATATTAAATTAAATAATTAAACATCTATGATTTTAATTTGGTAAAATATACATCATTTTTGAATTCAGAATATCAAATATAGATTAGGCTGATTTTTTGGTATTTTTCAGAAAAGTTTCAATTTTGATGAATTGTGAAACCACTTAGTAGTAGTTAAAAAACTGACTTTTTCATTTAAATAAAAATTTACCACATCTGTGAATTGAATTTAGAAAATCAGACATACATTTTTTTATTAGTAAGTAAAATTTGGTTCATTAAGAAGAAAATAATTGTTGGTGAATAGTAACTTTTTACTTTTATTTACCGTTGTAAAAGGTAAATAGGGTAATTCAAGGTAAAAAGGATATGATAATAATACAAAATTTCCTTAAGACTTGTCCTAACCTATTTTTATGATTAATGGCTGACCATTTCCATCCTTGGGTCGATTTTGGGACCCCATTTAGTCACTTATGAATGATAATGACACATTATTTTAATTAACATAAAGTATAGGCAAAATTGACATAAACAAATATCTTTTAGTAAATCAATTTTTACATAGGGTATATAAGTCACATTTTCAACTATAAATAATCATTAGTAAACTAAAAAGATTTAATAAATCATGGTATTTTTATTATAATTTTAGACATCAAATAAATTAAATTATATATGACACAATAATGATGCACCATTTACCTCATTAATAAATGATTTAAATAAATAAGATTATAAATATTACAAAAATATCCAAAACTTATAAAATTCGTATTTTTTTATTTTATTTCAACCATGAGTCATCTTATATTCGACTATAATTTGTTTTAGACCTTTATAAACCTAATATCCTTATAAAATACAATAATATTTTTACACTTTCCAAAAGAGCCCCTCCTCCCCCTTATAAAAGGACACCACTTATAACACATTACCCACAACTCTCAAGCCCCTTGGATCTTCCAAACCCTTCTCAAATAATCTATTAATATCCCCCTCTTCCTCCTAGAATCATTACCTTAAGCATAAGGCAGTTCAAAAAGTCATTTTGGTTCAAACCAATAGAAGTTCCCAAATTAATGGTAACTATTTCTCTTAAATTCTTTTTTTTTTGTTTTATTTTACTTCTCAAACCCCCTAAAATATTTTTATTCCTTTATTATATAACAAAACATGTATCCTTAATATAATAGTATGTTTTTATAATAATTATTCGAACTACACTTACACACACCAACATCTAATGGGTGAAGAACATACTGTTTCTGTGAATGGAAAACTAACGCCTCACGAAACGATGATTGTTCGATTATATCCTACCATCGAACATGGTGGGAATCAGATGGCACTATAATTATATTTGATGTATACTATGTTTATGTTATCTTTATTCTTCTGTATTATTCATTTATATCATACCTTTATGGTTTCCATTATGGGAAAACATGATAATTTCATTTGAGGAAGTGTGGACTACCGCCCCATCAAGGTGATATGATTCGTTCATAATATACATAGAACGTATAAAGGATGGATTTAATAAAATTATGTTACATTAATATAATATGATATTATACTAGAATTATAATATACCAATTTATCCTTAAGTTTTCATTCCTTTAAATATAAAATAGAAATTAAAGTATCGTTCATGCGTACGTATGACCTACTATCTCCATGAACGGTGCATTTCATTTCTTAACTCCAAATGATATGGAATATTATAAATACATATACACTGGATATATATGATTTATAAATAATTTATATCATTCTTTAGATAGTGGAATTTTTTCCACATGGACAAATTGTAATTATAACAAGCTCATTTTTAACTCAAGTTCCGAACATCTATAAATTATCCAATATGAACTCAAATAATTAAATAGTTGTTATAGAAAGATAATAAGTGATATAAAATGAATAATAAACTTTAAAAATTTTCTTAATGATGTAGATATTAAATAAATTTTATTATTCATGAATAACACGGAAAATACAAGTCAAGTAGGACACGAGGTAATGGGATTTCTTATCTCACGTTTAATTACGTGAGATTTCCATTGTTCCCCACTTATTTATTTCATGTTGTGTATTGTATAATTCCACTGATATATAATTTCATTTTTCTCTATATATTCAAGGTTTTTTTGATTCATTTTGTGGTTATTATCTTTTGGTCATACGACTAGATTGATTACAATGAGGTAGGGGATTTTTATCTAACTTTTTATTCCCGTGAGATTCAGGCTATATTTTCCACTATTTCCTTTGAGTGATGTATGTAATGCCAATGATTCTACTATTTGTGTAATATAATTTCATTTATTGGTATTTAAATATACATTTTATGGTCCTTCTTTCATGTGGTGTTTGTTTTGTAAGTTACCAAATCGGTAAGGGAACCTTTCACCCTCCTCTTTTTAAAAGTCTTCTTTTTTGTTATGCCTTTTAATTTACATATTATTATGTTGGTATATGTTCTTATATATCATAATTGATGTAAATTTTATGTCCAAGTGATAATATACCCTTTTTATCTCATCAACTTATTTTTTTGAATTTTAAATTGCCGCTGTTAGGCTTTCAATTTTTTGCAGGGAAACTTCTTAACCCAATTTCAATTCTTTGGGTTAAACTTGTACTTCTTGAATATTTAATCCTATGAATATGTGTGAATTACATCTAATTGTTTTACACTTTATATCCAATTATATTGGGTGTATTTATATTTTTCACACATACTTATGTGATTGATTTATCCTAAATTCATGGATAATTTCTTTATAAGGGATTTCATCTCAATTTACATTTCCATTGAGACTTCGTTGTAGTTATTCACCAATTCAATCTTATATGGTGTATATACTTTCCTTTTTCATATTATATCATTTATTAATTAATTCTCATGATATTATAATGTTTAGATTAAATGTTATTCCTCAATTATTTGTATTCAAGAGTCTCTCATTTTTTTAAAACTCTTTAACTAATATAACATTTTAAATGTTTTAAAGATTTATTATTCTAAATCAATATCATTAATGTAAATGTTTTAAAAATGGTATTGTGTATTTATTTATATGGAAATTAAAGTTTTAAAATTTCGATTCCATTAAAATATTCAAAGTGGTATGAGACACTTTGATTCAGAAAATATCTTTTTAAATGGTTTAAGAGAATGGAATGATTATTTCAATATCAAGAAATTACTTCTTGTGATTTCAAATTAAATGTTATTAGTGAAATGTTTATATTTCAAATATTTTTATGTGTTATGATGGTACATGGACATTGTCTGGGTGGTTACGAGATAAACCATATGACGGGTGGTGCCATGATAAACCAGGACGGGTGGTTGCATTATAACCTCCAATGCATTGGGTATGGAAGTCGATCATATAGCTATTCCATTTAGTGATATTTGTAGAAGTCGACCATATGTTTATTCCACTTAATAATTTTTATGTCCCAAGTTACCTTTATATGTTATGTGATCTTTATATGGGTTTTATGGTAATATTTTTATTACAAAAGCATAAAGAATGATCTTTTATTTATTGAATAGTATTTACTACTTCATAGAGGGGAAAAGTATTACTTATGATAAAGTATTCTTGTCTTACTTGTTGTTTTGAAAATCTAACAGTTTCCCTTCTTTCTGTATCCCTTATGAGCTTTTTATTCCTATCCCAATATTTTTGAAATGTTTTTGACAGGACATAAAGTGGAATAGGGTCATGGATGGGATCAATGAAAATTCATGCTGTCTAAAACATGAAACTATACATGTCTCATTTATTCAAGAGTTTTTATTTTATGAGAAAAAAATAGAAACTGGGTAGAAGTGTCTACTTTGTAATTTTTGAGATGTAACGTAATTTTTATGACTAATTCTCTAAAACTCTAAACCTGAAATGATCCACAATGTGAATTATTCTTCTTATTCAAGATTTTGTAATGTTAAAGGCCAGGTCCATATATGACCAATGGTTGTAGTACTATTTATCCAATCTTAGAACACACACCATTTATTTCCTGATACATTACGTGTATAGATTTATTTTTTGTATATTATATATATATATTTTTTTTTTATTTTAATTATTAATATTAATTATTATATAATTTATTATAATAATTATATTTTATAACTATGTTCATCAAAAAAATACTACATGACATTTCTTCTAGAGTACACGCTGTGTACACTAGATATAAAAGCTGGAAACCCTGCGCGGCCACACCCTATGTCGCACAGAGCCTCCCCTTGCTGTTTTCCTCTCCCAGAAGATGAATGACCTCCCCTCCTAAAATCCACCATTTGGTCCATTTTTCACTTTGATTTCATCTCTATTGGGCTCCTCACATTAGGTACTTCTTTTTTAACTTCATATTTCCTAGTTTTCGTATCAGTTAGGGTATTTTCCGGATCGACTGCCTCCTCAACTCCAGCAGTACACAGGCACGAAAATAATAACACACTTCATGTACTTGTTTATACATCCACACACTGGATAATTTTAAATATTAAATTACATGGTGTGTATGTTTGGTACACACTGTGTATTAGAAAAAGTCATGCCTGGGTACCTCATTCACATAGCCATACACACCATGATTACCTGCACAATATGTATGTTTTGTATATGCCGTGTATTCTATTTCCTTGGTCCAACCCATGTCTAGAACTCAGCACGGGCATATGAACTATGTTCTTACACACGCCATGTCATACCTTCACACGACATGCACTGCATTTTTTCATCTACTCGGGTAGTGGTTGTTTCTTTGAAACACATGACCCAGAACCAATTTACAGTACACAGTGTGTATGCGCAGTACACGCTGTGTATACATTCTTGACTAGTGAAATGCCCACACGGTGTGTTAATCAAGAGAACACGGGATTCTAAACCTCTTACGCTACACAACATGTACTCTATATAAAAATTTCATGTTCTTCTACTTGTCTATTTTTCCCACATTTTCTTATTTTCTTTTTCTTTTATTTTGTTTTATTTTATTCTCTAGGATATGGAAGATGGATACCCTATACGTGGGAATCAGACCGCCTCCACCACTGAGGGCGAGACGCCCACTTTTACCCGGATATGTCTCTGGCCAATGACGACACCAACCCAAAACTTCTCAGAGTACCAGCCTCCACCAGTATCCATCATGCCACCACTGACCACTCTGGTAGAGGCTGATCCTAGAACCGAACCTCCACAACCCCACACAAAGCCTCCAAGTGCCACCCTTTATTCACCACCAGCTTCCACACCTCTTGAGCCCTCCTTAAAGGTGTCAGATACTTCTATAGCCTCCACATCCCGCAAACATTCACCCACTAAGGCCACTCCACCACTAGAGCCAACCCCTGCTGCTTCCCATCTTAGCCCGGCCCCTGTTGGTGCCCCCTATCCTTTCTAGGTGTTTCCAATCACAGACCCAGCACATGACCACATCGAGTGCTTCTCTCGTCACATGATTCAATTGAGAAGTCAGTATCTAGATAGTAGTGTTCCTCAACAGTTGGGCATTTGGGGTGAGTTGGAGGATCTCCATAGGCACACACAATTACTCTTGATTTTTCAAGTCAGAACTCTTATTTTAAGAGAATTATTTTTGCAGTACGTTATTTCCTTTGAGTTCGAGTGGCCCGAGTATCGGGTGACACCTAGCGACACAATTTAGATGGTCTGTTTTCGGCTAGGTGATCGACCTTTATCCCTTACCAAGACCGATGTTGGCTGAGGGTGTTTTTTATATCCCCATCCTGTCATGCCACCCCTTGACTCCACCCTGATCCACCGCCGAGTGATCTAAGCTCATTACCATATGGAAGGATATTACTGGGCCTGAACACTACTACACCCCCACTTCCCAGAAGACTAACCCATCATTGACCATATCCTCTATTTCACCTACCAGTTCTTTAGTGCCATCTTATTTCACATCCACGAGGATATGTGATTTGTGTCCGGCCGTGACATTGAGCTCCTCACCTATGTCATCTGACAGAACTACCTCGAACTCCCCTACCTTGTTGCCTCTTACATCCATGACATGTTCATCAGCCGTCTGCGAAACATGAACGGAAGGTTCTACGCCACCCTCCATGCCCACCACCTCGGGATTTTCGAGCCATCCCTTCCCCACGACCGCTTAGGTTCCCCCCAGAGGATGGACTTTCACATGATTATTTGCATGGGATTGGTCCGGATGCAGGGGCTCTTGCGTCCTTTCCCAGGCCCCACCAAAACACCTTGTCAGCCCTCCAATCCACAATGTTTCCCCTAAACCACCCTCCCCAACACACCCCCTTCTTCTAAACTTTCTAATTATACTACCATTCCATCTTCTTCTATTCCATATACCGCCCCACCTCCCTATGTACCCTGAGTCGCTCTCTCCATTACCCTCCGTCTAACCATGGTGGAAAATCCCCCAGTTCGTCTGTATCGTCGTCTGGACCGGAACCAGCAGATGTTGGGGCTTCTTCATCAACATCAAGATAATCCACTATTCCCCACTCCTTCTCCTCCTTCGGCTCTTGGACCTCCTTATGTCAATCCACCGCCATTTACAACACTATCCATAGACTCAGATCTCTTCTCCACTTCTAGCCCAGCTTGTAACACCCCAAGATTTCATAGTGTGTTATTTCTTCAAAATAATTCAATAACTTGCACTACATGCAACACTGAGTTCAATCACACCATGACTTACAAAAAAAAATCCATTCAAAAGAGGTTATGAATAGTATTATCTAAATTTTAAACTTTATATAATCCTTATAATTTTAGAATCCATATTATGAGTTTCTTAGATATAATGTAAGAACAAATTCATTTTCAGTATTGCACTTTTATCAACTTTTAATAGTGAACCCTTTTTTAAATAAAATATTTTAAACTTTTTGACTAAATGGGGACATCAAAAAATTTAAAATGAAACATCCCAAGCTTCCACGGTACACTTTCCTTTGAATAATACAGTAGCGTGTGTTGTACGCAACTTCGAGTTTTAACACACACCACAACCGATCAAACTAGCCGTTATGAATAGTAATACCTACTTTATGAAATTATATATATTTTATATTTCAAAATTGACTTCATTTTTGGATTCGTAGTGTCGAATTTATCCTAAGGTGAAATTTTGGTACTTTTCGGATAACTTTCATATTTTGATGAATAGTGAAAATTACAAAATTTTAATTAAAAACAACTTTTTTAATCCAAAAAATTAATAGCGATAAATTATGAATTTGAGTGGCTTTAAAGTATATTTAGAATATATTTTTACCATTTAATATAATGTTGGTCATTGGACATAATTTTACAATTAAACCGAACATAAACAAGTGTCAATCTTTTGATAGTTATTATCACTTAAAAACACGCTTTTTGTTTTGACAGCGGGAATTAATTTTAAATTAATTTCTGCCACTTCTGTGTTTTGAATTTAGAAAAATGGATTCCATATTTGGAATCAGGATGTACAAATTGTGTAAATAGGTAACTTTTATTTTTAGACATTTTGAATAATTACTGTGGTAAATATTTTATTTACCATGGTTAAGGGTAAATCTGGTAAATAAGGGTTAAACAATAATAATATAATAATACTAAATTACCCTAAAACGTGTCCTAGCCTTATTGGTTGATACATGTTCGACCATAGGCATCTTTGGGTCGGTTTGGGGACCCCAAGGTGCCACTTGTAGGTGATAGAGACACTTTATTTTAATTAAGTTAAAATGAATACAAAAATGACACAAGCATATATCTTTTATAAAAACAATTATTACATTGGGTTATATATGTTGGACTTTAGATTATAAATATTCATTAGAAAGATAAAACTATATCCTACATAATGATATTTTATTTATAATTTTTAGACATTAAATAATTTATTTTATTTATGACACAATGATGATGCAGTAATTACTAAAATAGTGAACAATTAAATTATGTCATATTATAAATACCCAAATAAATATAATATGAAACTTTTAATGAATTAAAATAATTTTCTAGGATAATATTCTATATTAGTATTGATTTAATTTACTTTTTTCGAAGTAATAAATCTGTTATGAGTTTCAAAAAAATCAACTATTGAATAGTGTCAAAATGGACATAAAAGAGTTCTTAAAACATATATTATATTATTAATTGATATTAAAGTCCTAAAAAATATAAGGTTAGGCCAAGAGACTTATATCATGATATTTCCATCATTAATGGACCACTTGGGGGTCTCTTGGATGTATATAGTAAGTTTATTAACCATATTATATAAAAATACAAAGAGACATTGTAAAAGTGAAACTAATTAACTTAGAGTTAATACTTAAAGATAAGGTTAATATAAGTACCCAAACCTGTCTAAATTCTATTGGTTGAGTGGTTTTCGACCTATACCCACCTTAAACTATGAATAATAAACTTTGGAGCCATTATAAACCGAATATGAATTTATTATAAATTAATATTTCTAGCTTTTCCAAAGGTTCCCCTCACGCCTCTTATAAAAGGGCACTCCTCCTTCTCATTTCTTCACACCTTCAAAGCCTTTTGGTTCGTCCAAACTCTGCCCAAATACTCTACCAACATCCCTCAATACAACCGAGAGGCCTTAGTTTGATCAGAAAGCCAACCTAAGGAGACCTTTTGATCAAATCAAAAGGAAGAACCCGAAGAAGAGGTAATGTTTTCACCACCCCTTTTCAAGTTCCTTTCTTCTTCCACTTCTTCTTTCTTTGTTCTTACCATTATAAAATAATCACTCCAGTATCTCACATATACTATGATGTTATTATAAATATGGTACAACCATATTCAGTATTCTATCCACCCTTTGAATAACATGTCACCATACGTGCGTACGTACGGCTTACCGTCTCCACGTCGTGGTGTAATTGTTATTCAATATATTATTATTTGGATAGGTATAATAATGATGTGTAACTCATGTAAATAATAAATATAACATGTTAATGATTTTGTATATATGATATACCATCCATTTATATATTATTTTAATATCAAAAGAATGATATTGTCACTCGTGCGTACGTACGGACTACCGTCTCCACGAACGCGATGAGATTCATTCTCCATCGTATCCATTCAAGTATAATTATAATTTGATGATTTGAAAAATTATGTTTAAGGACTTGATATCATTCTGGATATGAATAATATACAACATATCCTTTACAAACATGGATTACATAACAAAACATTTAAAAGAAAACAAGTAAGTTAACACCCGAAACAATGATAATACTAAGATATTATTATCAAATCAATATTAAAAGATCATATATGATATCATATTAATATATATGATTCTTGAATAATTTAATAACAATTATTTCACCATTATACAGGAGGTTAACCTACCCCAACCAAGGAAAAGTACAAGGTAAGGGATTTTCATATCTCACTTTCAATTCCGTGAGATTTCCATTGTTCGCCACTAATTTATTGAAAGTGGTATATTGTGTACCGCCATTTGATATATATTATCATTATTCTCTTTATATTCATGTTATTATGTAAATAATATGGTGTTTATTAACTTTTGGCCATACGACTCAGTTGATTAACGTGGTAAGGGGTTTTCATCTCACTCCTTATTCCCGTGAGATTCATGCCATATTGCCACCATTACCTTTTGTGTGGTGTATGTACTGCCCATAATTATATTCTTTGTGTAATACACTCTAATTTATGTGTACTTACATATTCATTGTATGATACCTCTTTCATGGGTTGTTTGTTTCATAATTTACCAAATTGGTAAGGGTTATTTCACAATCTCTTCATTATCCGAGGTTGTTTATACATAATAATCTACTGGGATTTCTTTATCATCCACATCCATGTTTCTTCGAAATGTATTTCAAAAAATATTTATTATTTACAGGAATATGGGTTAAAGTCATTTATACCCTTGTTTGACTTTTTATAAGAGGGTTATAAAGGAATCTTTCCGTCGTTTTCAAAACAAGGTCCTTTTTAACCTTTTCGACAGAATTAAGGTAAAAATGTTTTTTTTAACTTATACGGCGGGTGCGGCTATTTTCCGCCGTTATAAAATCTTCAAAGCTTACCTTACAAGCTTATAAGATTATTTTCAAAGAAAATGTTTTATTTTATATGGATCTTAAATGATTTCAAAATAAAAGGAGATATTTCTTTAAAAAGAATTTTGAATTCATCTATGTCAACATCCTTTGATGGATTTTAATATTATTTGAAGTTGATTTATTATGATACAAAACATCCATATTTTATTGAATGTTTTGTTATATTTTTGACTGTGGATAAGTTATTCTTATGTCACTCATGGTTTTTGTTTAGAGTATTGACATTTCATAAGTTATTTGTAATCTGAATGTTTATGTTATATTTCAACATTTCATTCAGATGAATGTGTTAGACAAGTATGTTCCGGGTTGGGGACCGGTAAAAGTAAGCCCTCCGGTTTGGTCTCTGGTTATTAGAGGAACTCCGGTTTGGTCTCCGGTTATTAGAGGAACTCCGGTTTGGTCTCCGGTTAATAGAGGAACTCCGGGTTGGTGTCCGGTTATTAGAGGCACTCCGGGTTGGTGTCCGGTTATTAGAGGAACTCCGGTTTGGTCTCCGGTTATTAGAGGAACTCTGGGTTGGTGTCCGGTTATTAGAGGCACTCCGGGTTGGTGTCTGGTTATTAGAGGCACTCCGGGTTGGGTTCCGGTTACAGTTATCCCCAAGGTCTTGGGACGAGGCCTTGACAATGAAATTAAAGTTCAGCATTATGCATTCCATCATTATGAAAGTGTTATTGGTTTTGCATGTGATTATTCGATTAGTAGAATATCCATGTGAATAAGTAAATGGCATTATTTCATTTTATTTATGCCATACTATGTTGAAAGTTCAAGTTTTAAAGGCTTTTGTTTTATTTATACATTTCCTTAAATGTTTATTCTTATTTATGAAAGTTTCCACTATATTGTCATCCTTACTGGGCATTTGTGCTCACCCCTTTTCTATGTTTTATTTTTCCCAGGAAGTGAAGAAGTAAATTATGAATGACCTTCAGGGATATTATGTGGGGATATGAGTGTGGATTATGGAGACATTATGTTGTTGTAGTAGTTTATCATTTTATGATGTAATGTAAAACTTATGAATATATCTAGTGTTTCCAAGGCTACTAAACCAATCGGTCTTTCGAGATTTGATCTTTCTTGTGATCATGCCAATGTTATGTAATAATGCACCGACTCTGGGTAACTAGGGTCGGGGCGTTACAGTTGGTATCAGAGGAAGTTTAGTACAAACCTTGGAATCTAGATTTAGATAAACTCTGATTAGAGCACGTAGACCTAAGATGAGCTTTGAGGATTAGTATAGAAGAACTTCCTAGAATTTTGGTATTGTAGAGATTTTGTGAGTTTTCCGAGCAATACATCCCTGTCTGGATACGAGCAGGTAGAGGCGGCTCCGGCACAGATGTACCTAGCGGTAAAACCCGAAAACACCGCTTTGAGCTAGACTCGAACGGGAACTGGTGCACGACAACGGGCCTTGCTGCACTCTTGGTTACGACACTCCCGGGGGATATGCTTAGGATAACTTTCATTTTCTTTAAAAATCATTATGAAGGGTTTATGAGTATATACTTCCTCAAAGAATTTTTTTTATGATTATGGATTATATCCATAAACTATTTAATTTATGTTATGTGTTTCACAAGTTTGGGATTAGGTATTGTTATTCATAAACCAATCTAGTGTATGCCATTGTTTAGAAAGGGCGCCCAGTAGAAGGAATGAGAACTCTAGAAATGCACATGATACAAAGAGAAAGAAGGATCATATATTTCATAGTCTTAAGGCAGAATTTATAAGAGAAGTAGTCTCACATGTATTATCATCATATGAATAAATAATATCATGTGTTGATAAGATAAGTAAAGAGTTTACTGAGTCCTATGGCTTTGAAAGGAAGCAAGAGAAGAAAAGAATGGAAGAGAGAAATATGGATAAAGGTAAGAGGGAAAAGAAGAATTTTCCCATATGTGGTAACTGTGGAAAGAAACACCCTGGAACTTTCCAGAAAGTAATGGGAGTTTGTTATAAGTGTGGAGGAAAAGGGCACAAAGTACGTGACTGCAAGGGTAAGAAAATGGTTTTAAATGTACAATGCTTCATTTGCAAGGAGTTTGGACACTACGCGAACCTATGTCCCAGTCATCAAACTATGCCGCAAATGATGCTATTGGATAATAATCAAGTTATGATACTACCACAGATGAAGAGGAATGATTAGAGTTCTTATTTTGATTATGTCAATTGAGTGTTGTATCAACAATGTACTTGTTATAATAATTATGGAGTATATAAGGATTGTACTGCAGTACTATTTCATTAAGGACTTGAGATTGTGTGGAACAAAGAAAAGTGACTCAATAGAAGGTTAAATTTTTGGAAAATATATGGTTGAGAGAAAGATAAACCATAATGTGGTTCTGATACCGAGGTAGTGATTTTAGAATAATACATTATTGATTTGGATAAGTTATATTGGATAATCTTGACTACCTTGAAACTGATTAATGATTTGTCTATTCCATCATTGTTGGGGTTTAAAACATTTTTGGATTGATGAATTATATCCAGCATTCTATATGCAATAAGGGAGCATGAATGTAATCAATAAAGATTATGGTAAATCAGGATGTTTCAGTGTATTAAAAGAATACATGATGAAGGTATTCATATGCTATTACGGGGTAAAAAGGATCTAAATTATGTTTACCTTCCTTATAAATGTTGGATTGTGAGTTTGGACAGAAGTATTTTGGATAGTTCTAGTTTGGATTATTTTGGATTGCCATAAAAGGACAACCCGGAGGTCGGGCGGCAACCCGTCGCGTCCGGCAAGGCTGCGAGACTTGAACCCGCAACCGAAGGGCGACAAGGGTGTATCACCTACCACTGGCCCACGAGATGTCCTCGATTAAATAATGTAGTTTTTTTTAAAAGATCTGGTAGATGAATTATAAATTCATTTATTTTGGAACCCTGTACGAATAGTATAAATAGAAAAAAAATTACATTCTATTATCTTTTAGAGTGAAAGATGAGTTTGTGGTAGAAATTTATTAATGGATAAAACTCTAATTATAAAGTAAGTATATCTTCTTATGATCTTAGCCAATCTCATAAATAAATTCCTCAACATTAATAAAAGGAACTTAGAACAAAAATGTTGTCCTAGATGGTACCTTAAATCTTCACTAATTTATGGCTTTGGGATTTTTGGCCTTTTCATAGCCATGTTCTCTACCACTCTCCATCAGATAATTGACGGTTAGATTTCTCTTCCATATCCATATTTTCCTACATGGAACCCTAGTATGTGTTATTTTCGGTAATCTTCATACTTTCCACTCTTTATTTTAAATAGAGGCCTCGTTAATTCATTTTTCGATGTGGGATTTCAACTAAGATATTTTGAAATGTCAAAAATGTGTTATCCTAATACCCTATGTTTTGTTGAACCGATGGTATTTTAAATCATCATAGATTGATGAGTTTAAGGACCTCAATTTCATACTTGTTTGTGATTGATGACCTCAATCACTACCTATAAATATTTACGTTTTTCCTCTAATTATATGTCTCTAATTGCCACCAATGTTCTCCTAATCGATATCATAATTTGGTGGTGACCCTTTCATTTCTCTTTTCCTCATATTAAGACTAAATTTTAGAAACCCAATTTCCGATGTGGGTTTTCCCACAAATATATTTTCTATTTTCAACCTTTTATTTTCGAAGAACAATTTCAAATTGCGAGGACGCAATTTATTTAAGGAGGGGAGAAGTAACACCCCAAGATTTCATAGTGTGTTATTTCTTCAAAATAATTCAATAACTTGCACTACATGCAACACTGAGTTCAATCACACCATGACATACAAAAAAAATCCATTCAAAAGAGGTTATGAATAGTATTATCTAAATTTTAAACTTTATATAATCCTTATAATTTTACAATCCATATTATGAGTTTCTTAGATATAATGCAAGAACAAATTCATTTTCAGTATTGCACTTTAATCAACTTTTAATAGTGAACCCTTTTTTAAATAAAATATTTTAATCTTTTTGACTAACTAGGGACATCAAAAAATTTAAAATGAAACATCCCAAGCTTCCATGGTACGCTTTCCTTTGAATAATACAGTAGCGTGTGTTGTACGCAACTTCGAGTTTTAACACACACCACAACTGATCAAACTAGCCGTTATGAATAGTAATACCTACTCTTTGAAATTATATATATTTTATATTTCAAAATTGACTTCATTTTTGGATTCGTAGTGTCGAATTTACCCTAAGGTGAAATTTTGGTACTTTTCGGATAACTTTCATATTTTGATGAATAGTGAAAATTACTAAATTTTAATTAAAAACATCTTTTTTAATCAAAATAATTAATAGTAATAAATTATGAATTTTAGTGGCTTTAAAGTATATTTAGAATATATTTTTACCATTTAATATAATGTTGGTCATTGGACATAATTTTACAATTAAACCGAACATAAACAAGTGTCAATCTTTTGATAGTTATTATCAATTAAAAACACGATTTTTGTTTTGACAGCGGGAATTAATTTTAAATTAATTTCTGCCACTTCTGTGTTTTGAATTTAGAAAAATGGATTCCATATTTGGAATCAGGATGTACAAATTTTGTAAATAGGTAACTTTTATTTTTAGACATTTTGAATAATTACTGTGGTAAATATTTTATTTACCATGGTTAAGGGTAAATCAGGTAAATAAGGGTTAAACAATAATATTATAATAATACTAAATTACCCTAAAACGTGTCCTAGCCTTATTGGTTGATACATGTTCGACCATAGGCATCTTTGGGTCGATTTTGGGACCCCATGGTGCCACTTGTAGGTGATAGAGACACTTTATTTTAATTAAGTTAAAATGAATACAAAAATGGCACAAGAATATATCTTTTATAAAAACAATTATTACATAGGGTTATATATGTTGGATTTTAGATTATAAATATTCATTAGAAAGATAAATAGATATCCTACATAATTATATTTTATTTATAATTTTTAGACATTAAATAATTTATTTTATTTATGACACAATGATGATGCAGTAATTACTAAAATAGTGAACAATTAAATTAATTGATATTATAAATCCCAAAATAAATATAATATGAAACTTTTAATGAATTAACATAATTTTCTAGGATAATATTCTATATTAGGATTGATTGAAGTTACTTTTTTCGAAGTAATTAATCTGTTATGAGTTTCAAAAAAATCAACTATTGAATAGTGTCAAAATTGACATAAAAGAGTTCTTAAAACAAATATTATATTATTAATTGATATTAAATTCCTAAAAAATCTAAGGTTCGGCCAAGAGACTTATATCATGATAGTTGCATCATTAATGGAACAGTTGGGTGTCTCTTGGATGTATATAGTATGTTTATTAACCATATTATATAAAAATACAAAGAGACATTGTAAAAGTGAAACTAATTAACTTAGAGTTAATACTTAGAGATAAGGTTAATATAAGTACCCAAACCTGTCTAAATTCTATTGGTTGAGTGGTTTTAGACCTATCCCAACCTTAACCTTTGAATAATCAACTTTTGAGCCATTAGAAACCGAATATGAATTTATTATAAATTAATATTTCTAGCTTTTCCAAAGGTGCCCCTCACCCCTCTTATAAAAGGGCACTCCTCCTTCTCATTTCTTCACACCTTCAAAGCCTTTTGGTTCGGCCAAACTCTGCCCAAATACACTACCAACATCCCTCAATACAACCGAGAGGCCTTATTTTGATCAGAAAGCCATCCTAAGGAGCCCTTTTGATCAAATCAAAAGGAAGAACCCGAAGAAGAGGTAATGTTTTCACCACCCCTTTTCAAGTTCCTTTCTTCTTCCACTTCTTCTTTCTTTGTTCTTACCATTCTAAAATAATAACTCCAGTATCTCACATATAATGTGATGTTATTATAAATATGGTACAACCATATTCAGTATTCTATCCACCCTTTGAATAACATGTCACCATACGTGCGTACGTACGACTTACCTTCTCCACGTCGTGGTGTAATTGTTATTCAATATATTATTATTTGGATAGGTATAATAATGATGTGTAACTCATGTAAATAATAAATATAACATGTTAATGATTCTGTATATATGATTTACCATCCATTTATATATTATTTTAATATCAAAAGAATGATATTGCCACTCGTGCGTACGTACGGACTACCGTATCCACGAACGCGATGAGATTAATTCTCCATCGTATCCATTCAAGTATAATTATCATTTGATGATTTGAAAAATTATGTTTAAGGACTTGATATCATTCTGGATATGAATAATATACAACCTATCCTTTACAAACAAGGCTTACATAACAAAACATATAAAAGAAAACAAGTAAGTTAACACCCGAAATAATGATAATACTAAGATATTATTATCAAATCATTATTAAAAGATCATATATGATATCATATTAATATATATGATTCTTGAATAATTTAATAACAATTATTTCACCATTATACAGGAGGTTAACCTACCCCAACCAAGGAAAAGTACAAGGTAAGGGATTTTCATATCTCACTTTCAATTCCGTGAGATTTCCACTGTTCGCCACTAATTTATTGAAAGTGGTATATTGGGTACTGACATTTGATATATATTATCATTATTCTCTTTATATTCATGTTATTATGTAAATAATTTGGTGGTAATTAAATTTTGGCCATACGAATCAGTTGATTAACGTGGTAAGGGGTTTTCAACTCACTCCTTATTCCCGTGAGATTCATGCCATATTTCCACCATTACCTTTTGTGTGGTGTATGTACTGCCCATAATTATATTATTTGTGTGATACACTCTAATTTATGTGTACATACATATTCATTGTATGATACCTCTTTCATGGGTTGTATGTTTCATAAGTTACCAAATTAGTAAGGGTTATTTCACAATCTCTTCATTATCCGAGGTTGTTTATAGATAATAATCTACTGAGATTTATTTATCATCCACATCCGTGTTTCTTCAAAATGTATTTAAAAAAATATTTATTATTTAAAAGAATATGGGTTAAAGTCATTTATACCCTTTTTTGACTTTTTATAAGAGGGTTATAAAGGAATCTTTCCGTCGTTTTCAAAACAAGGTCCTTTTTAACCTTTTCGACAGAATTAAGGTAAGAATGTTTTTTTTTAACTTATACGGCGGGTGCGGCTATTTTCCGCCGTTATAAAATCTTCAAAGCTTACCTTACAAGCTTATAAGATTATTTTCGAAGAAAATGTTTTTTTTATATGGATCTTAAATGATTTCAAAATAAAAGGAGATATTTCTTTAAAAAGAATTTTGATTTCATCTATGTCAACATCCTTTGATGGATTTTATGCTTATTTGAAGTTGATTTATTATGATACAAAACATCCATGTTTTATTGAAGGTTTTGTTATATTTTTGACTGTGGATAAGTTATTCTTATGTCACTCATGGTTTTTATTTAGAGTATTGACATTTCATAAGTTATTTGTAATCTGAATGTTTATGTTATATTTCAACCTTTCATTCAGATGAATGTGTTAGACAAGTATGTTCCGGGTTGGGGACCGGTAAAAGTAAGCCCTCCGGTTTGGTCTCCGGTTATTAGAGGAACTCCGGTTTGGTCTCCGGTTATTAGAGAAACTCCGGTTTGGTCTCCGGTTAATAGAGGAACTCCGGGTTGGTGTCCGGTTATTAGAGGCACTCTGGGTTGGTGTCCGGTTATTAGAGGCACTCCGGTTTGGTCTCCGGTTATTAGAGGCACTCCGGGTTGGTGTCCGGTTATTAGAGGCACTCCGGGATGGTGTCCAGTTATTAGAGGCACTCCGGGTAGGGTTCCGGTTACAGTTAGTCCCATGGTCTTGGGACGAGGCCTTGACAAAGAAATTAAAGTTCAGCATTATGCATTCCATCATTATGAAAGTGGTTATTGGTTTTGCATGTGATTATTCGATTAGTAGAATATCCATGTGAATAAGTAAATGGCATTATTTCATTTTATTTATGCCATACTATGTTGAAAGTTCAAGTTTGAAAGGCTTTTGTTTTATTTATACATTGCCTTAAATGTTTATTCATATTTATGAAAGTTTCCTCTATATTGTTATCCTTACTGGGCATTTGAGCTCACCCCTTTTCAATGTTTTATTTTTCCCAGGAAGTGAAGAAGTAAATTATGAATGACCTGCAGGGATATTATGTGGGGATATGAGTATGGATTATGGAGACATTATGTTGTTGTAGTAGTTTTTCATTTTATGATGTAATGTAAAACTTATGAATATATCTAGTGTTTCCAAGGCTACTAAACCAATCGGTCTTTCGAGATTTTATCTTTCTTGTGATCATGCCAATGTTATGTAATAATGCACCGACTCTGGGTAACTAGGGTCAGGGCGTTACACAGCTGCTACCACTACTACTACCAGTCAAGAGATAGCTATTGAGCCTTCTATTCTGAGTCTATTTCTCATTGCTCCAGGTAAAATAGCTTCTCTTTCAAGCGTAGCTTCCAAACCTCAAGATTTCTAGGCTACTGATCCTTCTCTATCAGATATTTCTGTTCAAAAGGATTCCTCTTCTAAGCCCACCCCTTGACTGGTTTTTGGGCACATTTCATTCATTATATATATATATATATATATCTGTGTGTGTGTGTGTGCGCGCGCGCTATCTCTTGCCTATGTTCTATTTTGTATGATTTCATTTCTCTCTCTCCATGACTATCGCAGGTACCCTGACATGCTTTGGGCTGTAATTCTCTATCACTTCCCATCATTATTCACCTAGAAACGAGGTGCGTATTATTTTTCGGATTCTATTGTTTTCATTTATTTTCTTTCTCGTTTTACTTCATCAATTACTTCCCCTCATCCTGGTCCACTTTTGTGTCACCACATCACGTTCTCCTCCATTATGTGGAACTTGGGGGGCGACCATATTCCCTATTCAATGTGGGGGATCCTCTCTACCTACACTACACTTTTCCCTTGAACTAATCTAGGAGACGTCATTAGTGGGTTAAATATTTTAAATTTTTGAAAATATTCGCATAATTATAATTATAAATAATAAATGCACTATTCAGAATTTTAGATTTCGCATGCTTATTTTAGAATTGTAATGAATTATTTTAAAATGATTGTTGATATGGTTTATTTTCAAACATAATTTCTTGGATATATACATTTATTAGACTACTCATTCATATTCATCCCATGAATTTATTGACACTTTATTTTTTTTTCTCATTCCTGAGAGGTATTCTAATCCTTTTTTGAGATATTCTTTCTTATACCCTCTCTCTTGAGAAATTCATGGGATATGCATAACTACAAGAATTTTCTAGTTTTTCTCTTCAAAACATGCATATTTTTTAATCTCATCAAAATGATTGAGACGTATGAATGTTTTACAACCCCTTTGACCCTGAAACCTACCTTACATCTGATCTCCATAGACCCTTAGAATCCATGAACTACCTGGATAGGATGCTACATTAAAATCCTATTTTCTCTTTATAGCCTAATTCTTTTATAATATTGAATGATTATTCACTTGAGATTTAGATAAGGATTTTTGTGTTTTCATGGTACATTTTCGAGAGAAATAATGAACTTAAGTGTGGGGGAGGTTGTCACATGTTCCATTGTGGAAAAGGGTTGCATAGCCTACTATCCATTGTATTTTTTGTGTTACCTATCATATAAAAAATGAAAAATAGGGAAAAAATTCATTTATTACAATTTAATGATGGTTTATGGACCCATTTCGTCAAGAGACTATCTTGGGGATGATACCCTTTTTAAGAGATCTTTACTGGGGATGGATTTTTGTTTAGCTCTAATTTTTGAATATCATGAATTGTTGTTTAAGAATTTAGACTCTTTTTTCAAGCCTCTGAGATTATTTTTTACATTATTACCTACCAACCCTTATCCATAGACACATTAGAACCTTGATGAAATCCCTCATGATTTTTGTGATTTAAATATTTAATGTAGGGAATGAGAACACTTGCAAGCCTATGGATAGAGTGCATACACTTGAGATAGAGCACAACTCTGATAAAATGATATTGACTGATGAGAGTATTATTTTATGGGGAGGTAAATCATAAAGTGGGATGTGTAATTGTTAATTGTTGAAATATTTTCATAAAATATAATGGATGTTTCATAATTTAACTATAAATGAGGCATGATTAGAATATCAATTAAAATTGAAAAATGTTATTGTGTCTTCACAAAATATTTTTTATGCCTATAGTATTTATTTAGTATAATTAATGATGAATGATTCCATTTTTGGAATATGGATAATATGGATTAGATGTTGAGATTCTGGTTGAGGACAAGCTATTGACTATGTGTGGGGGAGTTTGTTGTGCATGATTTGTGTATATAGTTTAGGGCATTTTGTAATGTTTTTAAAACATGTGTTTACTAGATACAAGTTATTTTGAAGATAATATGTTGTAATTCGGTGATCATAATGATTTTCATGTATTTCCATGACAAAGACACAAATCGAGGGAAATCTAATCAAATATTTAAAATTACACATTGTGTACATTCAGATACACGTTGTGTACCAGAACTCCTACACGGATTGGCTAGGACAAGTACATTACCATGTTACCAGAAGCTAGTACATGCTATGCGCATCGTATAAACATCATGTATCCACTTCTAGAAGTAGTTGGTGGCTGAGAAAAAGTCTACATGCCCATGTTTTTGGCTGACCTTTACACGCCATGTACATCATATACACGTCGTTTATTCACTTATTGAAGTGGTTGGTGGCCGATTACTGAGATTATACACCATGTGTGGCTGTGCTACACATCATGTACCTCCACCTACGAGGAGGAATAATGTTCCAAGTCAAATACAGTGTGTCAGGTCACCGACCAGCAGATAAAAAGATGGAAAACTTCATTGACAAGAGTATACTCCGATTACTTTCCGGTACATGTTGTGAACTCCTAAAATATATAAATAGGTCCCAGGCCCTCCATGTTTAGAAGTTAATCATTCATTCATTCAGATCTTGTTCACATCAAAGGGAGAGTACTCTGGGTACAGCCTAAAAGAGAAGACGAGAGTGATAGAAGAGGATAGAAGAGGGAAAATAAGGTTCTTTGGTGCTACCTTCCTGAAAACCTTTGTTAAAAATATTTCAAGGAGATGTCTCCAGGTATTACATGTTCATCCATTAACAGCTACTCCATGAGTAGCTAAATTCTATATGTGTTGGGCCTGTGGACAAATTAATTTTTTAATTTATCAATTGAGATGTTGTAATTGTATTGGTCACTTTTTATTTCTCATAATTCATTTTTAATAAATTTTCCAAAAATCAATATAAATATCGAATCAGACCTAGAATAAGATTTCTCAGGATCTTTTAAGGAATTATGGTTAAAAACATCCATGGCCATTGGGTTCTTAAATCATCCTAAAAGGCCTGTAATTAATAAAAATTAAAATTAATCAATTTCCAGACCAACGAAATTGACTTCCATTGATTTAAACAAAACTTACCGAACTAAGGGAGTTCTGTTAAATATTTAATCTTAGAGATGTGAATTATTATGGACAATACAACCTCATAAACAAATTGATATATTAATTGCCTCCAAAATTCTACTACCCCGACACATTTCCCTCCAAATTCTCCCCAAAATCAAATTCTCATTTTTTTCGTTATCCTTTATGTAATTTACTAAGAAACTAAAATCCAAAAACATTTTCAAGTAAAAAATAGATAATAAAGACAAAAATAACTCCTTTTCCCTGTGGATCGACCCCTTACTAGTACTATACTCTTTAGGGTAATAAAATTTGGATAGCTAAAAATAAAACTTTGGCTGAAATGACTACCAACTATATATAAACATCATAACTAGAATATGGGGACCTTCACATGAAATTTATAATTAATTTATGAGATGATACAAAATTACATCCACTTGTAATTAATCTTTCGTTGATGATCCAATGGAATATATCTCATCTCACCATCATAGTTCTACAATATCCAAGTGAAGAATCCCCCTAGAGGTGATCCACACATGCACCATAATGACTAAAAATTGTAACATAATCGCTAGGTGCCAGCACAGATGATCCTAATCACTTACATTTTTCATGGTTAATCATGTAAGTATTCTTATTTATGGATGAATAATTGTTAGTGATATCCCAATGCATTGAGAGTGGAATAAGAGAGGTTCCATTATAGATATCCAAATATCTATTTATCTATTGTGCACACAAAAAGTTATTTAGGATATAGTTATAAATAGATATTTATTATGGAATTTTTAGGGTTATAAAATCACACATTAATCCTTAACCATGTTAAATATTCTTAGTTTACACCATTCCCATTAAAAAAATATTGTTATTTTTATTTTTTTTAACATGTGTCACACATTATGTGTAACATCTCGACCCGACTCACCCTGAAAGCAGTTGCCTAACCGATTCCCACATAACCTAAAGCATGTCTCCACGTTTTATAGAGGCTTTCGACTAGTATTGAGGGTGTAAGGATTGTTAGTGGGGAGACTATACCCTCTTATTAGAGTAAAAAATGGACAAAATCATAAAATATCAGATGTTGTGCAACAAACAATAATGCAGTGGAAGACATAATTTTATATATATTGTATAAATCATAATGGCCAATTTCAATGCTATACAATGCATTCATGTTATGATGGTACAACTAAGAAAACGATAAACAATACATCATGATTTACATATGAATAAAGAAATAAATAAATATGATTCAGTGCACCAAGGGAAAACTCTACAAGACTCATGAGGTCCAAATCATCCCTTTTCCCATATCTCTAGGTACTAGTATACAACAATAAGAAAGGTCCAAGATCTGTGGTCCTGAAAATAAGAAAGGTATACTTGGGAACCCTAGTGCAATGGAAGCCCGAGTAGGGTGTGAGATACACATCTTAGTAGGCCCACACCACTAGTCACTAGCCCAATCTAGACAGTGAAATATAAAGAGTGTGCAGGTATAACGAAGTAACAACTGAATTGAATAAATAAACTAAAACTCGTCCAAGTTCCTAAGGGACACCTGATGATGATAGATGCTTCAGATCGTAGATGGATATAAGAGACTGAATAGGAAAAATAAATATATATTTTATAAATAAACAATTTAACACAATAATTGATATTATTTTTTTACAGTATAAATGCTCGGGATCCCTTGGACACCCGCATCTCAATACTTTCCTCAATCGTGCTGGGGTCTGAACCATTTCCCATATTTAATCCACAATTCATCACATCACACCAAATTTCATTAACTATTTAATTTAGTTTATGTATGGCCAATTGGACACACAGTCCATTGTCAATTAATGGGTATATAATTCCATGTCAAACACCCTCACGTGTATTTGGGGCATCAGTCCTTGTCTCACAACCCATGGGTATTCGGAGAATTAGTCCACGTCCCATAAAAGAATATTTACCTGAAAGATGGGTGTTGAATGACATGTCTATCACCCCATGAGTATTTGGAGCATCGGTACCTATGTCACAAGCCATTTATCAACAACATTTATATATTTATCATTGTTGTAGAATCCCATGTCTAACACCCCAAAACCATCCATTAATTAACTCATAAATTAATTTATCAATTCCATTAATTAATTCATCAACTAATTAACAACATAAAATATCCCATCTAATTACTCTGCAATTAATTAACCATTTAATATCTTAATATTTAATAATGAATTAACATTTAATTATTCATAACCCCAAGCAAGTCAACTTGATAATTAACTAAACATTTAATTATCCCAATTCCTTAACTATTGAAAATTAATTCATCAATAAAAAATCATTATTCCCTTACTAATCCAATAGATTACTTAAATATTACTTATCTATTACTTAACACAACAATTAACTAATTAAAATTTATAATCAATTAACCCATAAATTAAATAATCTTCAAAACAAATCACATCCCATATTTAATTTTCCAGAATTAAATATCTCATTATAAATATCAACTCTCCACAATTAATTTATCTCATCATTTAAATTTAATTAGTTCACAATTAATTAACTTGGTTCAACATGGTCAACATCCCTTAATTAATTCAATAATTAATTACCACTATTCAAGATCCTCATGAACCCATGAATAATTCAACAATCAAATATTTATTCTATGGAATTAACCCGTCATATATCATTACTAAGAGAAATATATATATATTGAAAACTAAAACCACAAGAAAATATGATGTAACCCTACCACTAATTTTTGTTTTGAAGGAAGTGCACCTTGATTGAGGTGTTTTATTACAAAAAATCTATATTAATTATCTCACAAAATACTTATAACCTTTAATATTTTATATCATTAAACATGCTAAATTCACATTAAGAAGAATTCAATATAAATACTTCACTACATGGATTTAATTTCTAATAAATTTACAATAAGAAATTTATTAATGCATTTATAAAATTTAGGACATTAAAAGGGACCCTACCACTAGGTGTAACCAATTAAATATTCAGCACTTTGATATACGTCGACAACCAATCCACAATTGTTCAGTAGTCGCACACGTGCACATCATCATATATATGTGTGTGTGTGTGTACATGTGTGCGCTGACTACAACGATAAAAAACCAATATATTAAATAGGTACCAAGAATCAAAGCAGTAAGGAGAAACAAACCTCTAACTATGCACCAAAGACTCATAGAAAATATCGTACACTAAATCGAATGATGTGAAACCAAACCACGGGTATATAACCTAACCCAAACTAGAAGATAGGAACCAAAACTGAGCCAAAACGCTTCATCCTTGGCGGCGATAGTTGGAAGACAGATCAATGGGTCTAGAGAAGCCTATTACATAACCCTAGAACCAAATAAATCAGAAAACCCAATTAAACCTGAACCTTAGGGTTTCAACCAAGAAAAAAGGGCGATGGAGGATCCAAACGGTCGATGAGAATCAAGAAACAGACATAGGAAAACTCACCTTGATGAGGGGAATAGGACTCGTGAATAAACTGAAAGGATTTGATGTGCGGAGTGGAGCCTGATTGAAGGAGTGTTGTGCACCTCATATGGGGCCTGATGGTGGGTGTGCTGCTCATACAGTGCACCTCATCCTTTCAATCGCCTTCCTCAATCATCTAATTATTACCCCAATAAACTAATAGATTTAATATAATAATAATTATAATAAAAATAACAATCATATTATCTAAATCATTAATTATTTAACACCCCTATTATGTAAAACACAATACTTCTTTAACACGTCAAAATAGTTAAATTCTCTCCAATAGAGTCGAATTAAATAAAAACTCTAACTCATTTATTTTATAATTATCAATACACAAATTCATTAAATAAATCCTCCACTTCATAGGGATTAATTAAATTCCGTTTTACCATTAATTTAAAAAACCTCCATTTCTCCTTAACTACCTTAATTCCCCATTACCAAGAATTTAATTTAATTAAACCCAACACCAAATTAATCATCAATTAATATTACCATTTATTATTACCATTCTTTGATAACCTCTAACTCCTAATTTACACATATTTTAATATTAACATTTAATATTACCATTCTTTGATGACACCCAACTCCCCATTTACCTGTCATTTAATTAAATCGTCACAATTTATTTCAATTAATAGATACCCCTAACAACTCATTTAATTAAATTCATTTCAACCTCAAATAAAATAAATTAAACTACCATAATAATAGCCATCATTATTGTTATCATCTAATAAAACATTTCATTGACAAAACCCAAAAAATCTATACTACACATCATTTAATTAAATTCTGTTTAACTCAAGTTCATTAAATGAAACCACTATTTTGCAACAATTAATTAAATTTCCTTTTCATTTGATTTATTATAAAAATCCCCAAATTCCATTATTATTATTCTTCATAATAATAATAACAACAATAATTAATAATAACTATTATTCTTATAAAACCATAATAATAATAATAATAATAATCACATTTTTATCATAATTAAACTTTAGATAAAACCCATGAATATAATACAATTATTAATGATAATTATTATTATAAAATTAATAATAATTGTCCTCCATTATTACAACACCCTTTAATTTATTCATTTGAAACCATAACCCCCAAAATCCATTATTATTATTCTTTATAATAATTATAACAACCATAATTAATAATGATTATTACATTCATAAAAGTAAAATAATAATAATGCCCATATTATTATTTTCCAAACTATTGATTAATCCAACACCTCTATTTAATAAAAAATCTTCTTCATTAATTGTGAAAATCCTTATTTAATTAAACATATTTTCATTAAATATGAAACTCCTCATTTAAAAAACATTTCTTTGAGACACCCAAAGGCCTCATTAATTTTACCTAACTATTACACCTCATTAATCATCTAGTTAAAATCTCTTAACACCAAAATAATTTATGACACCATAATAATAATAATATTATTATTATTATTAACACATTCTTCTATTTAAAAAAATCTCACATTTATTTTTATTTAATTAAAATAAATACAATATTAAAATGGGTAAGCTGCATGGGTTGGACCGCAACCGTGCACAACCCATGCATATCCATTAAATTGGGATTTTCTGGAACTGGTTCTCCTGAGAAATATCGGCACACTTGTGGAAATTATTGGGTATTCAACCAAGTCGAAAAAACCCCTTTAAGTGTTCCAACATTCATAATAATGTTCTGGAGCTTGGTTTAAAAACTGACCCATTGATAAAGGGATTTTTTTGAAAAATATCATATTTAAACCTGGTTTAAAAACATTAGACTTTACAATCTACCCACCAAAAAAAATTATTGTCCTCAATTATCCATCAGGAACTACTACAACAACATCTAACCTACCAAGGATAAAAATATTTGTTTTAACAAAGATGTTACGTTTCCAAATTCCAAACACACTACTATCCAAAACATAATTCAAACAGCATAATTCATTAAAACCCGAGCCAAAGCTCACTAAAAACAGAGATCACATCTGAGGACATTACAGGGACCTCATTGAGGAAAAATGTCAAATCTTGATCGACAAAAAAAACTGGTTTCACAGGATTTCCTATAAAGACTTTACGGTCCTAAAACCCACACTCACCCTTACATTGGCGATGTGCTATTTATAATTATTACATCACTAACCGCATGTACACGAAAGTCCTTACTCGACTTTTGGTTACATTACCAGGTCAATCCATCACATGGGTATTTAAAAAAACTAATGTACCACAACATGAATGAAAGAATATCCCAATGAAACCACACATCCCACGTATAACCCAAATAACAACCACTCATAAAGCCTCACATCATTTAAAACATTAGCATAGTATAAGACCAACACTATCATAGTGTCTCCATGATGAGGCCAAGATAGGGTAAATTATCATTGTATTCAGAAAAGCACACTATGATAAAACCAAGGTCACTTATAAGATCATTCAAACTACTAAAAGAACGACTCTATTCAAAAATCTCAGTGTCACCTGCTGACATGTTTACCAAAATTGACGCAACACTACCGAACTTAGGATTTTCCATGATGTTGAAAAAAATAGTTACCGCTGACTGTAATTCTATTTCATAACACATTAATGCATGCATGTGACATTCGTCGAACCATGATCACCATGTAAAAAATTGAACATAAAATCTATAACATAAACCTATCGGTATGTCTAGACACTTGAGACCCAAAAAGTCATCCCGAATATTGGTATGAACATATCATAACTCCCAAAACATTCTTAGGGTACTACCTACCATAGGTTATCCCCTTACAAAACATAAACATTGTCCCTATCTCTTGGCCATGAAAAACTGAAATAATGAGGTTCAAAATCCCCCTTTTCATTTAGCATTTTAATTAAATCATTTCAATCTTTTAACATTTGAATGAATTTCAACAAACACACAAGTACATTTTCACTAAAAGTCACATGGTTTGGAATTAACACCCCATAGGAAAAATAGACATGCTATAAAAAATATCCTCTTTAAACATTTCACATATAGTGTTATTCATAAAAAATAATCAATTTGTTATAGAAATTCCTTTTAATGAAAAGGCGGCCTCCAAAGGTCCCATTTATTCAATCTGGTTTCTTCAAAAAGCAACCCCACAATAGTTCAATGCAATTAAAACTCTGAAATATTACATTAATAACGATTTTCAAACATACTATGGTTATGTGGTGATGTCACATGGATGTCCACCTACTAGTTGATAAGGCGCCCATACACCTTATTACTAGCATTTGGATCCCATTTAATATATCCAATTTTTCATTTAAAATTTTAATATTAGCATACCTTTTTAATTTTTTGAATACACAGGTTACTCTTTTTCGTAGTTATAAGGTACCCATACCCTTACAACTTAAAACTGTTTCCGTCGTAATTATAACTAATCAAATGTTTCCAAATAAACCAATCATTTATCAGCAAGCTAATATGTCACTAAAAGTAGCTAACACTGAGCAATATTATGAAATCATTAAAACATGCTATAACACAAAATCATGGAACATAAATATTTCATATTATCAGCTAAGCATGTTAATCTCTAAAAAGGAATTCTAAATAAGTACAAGACATGTCCTATATTCAAGGCATAAAATCCATATTACTGGGCATCCTTCTAATGAAACTACATGATATAGAATATATGCAAGGCATCTTAATCTCTAATTGACTAATATGATGCATGTAATGAAACTTACTTTACATATCTGGTCAAGGAACATTTTTCAAAATTTTCATAATCAATAATTAGCCGAAAATACACTAGTCACTAAAGGTAAAATCCTATCAACTGTAATAGTGAACAACATGAACAACAACCCAATCCTTGGACCCATGGACATTTCCCGTATGTGTGGTGATCAGTACCAATTATGGATATTAACACAAGATCCAACACATTCCTATTATTCTATCTACTAACCCCAAAATAGTAAGATAAAGGAATAGAAACATGCCTATGATACCCCTTTGTAACATCTCGATCCGGCTCACCCCTAAACCGGTGGTTGGGTCGATCACCAAATGACCTAAAGCACGCCTCCCCTTATGTTAGAGCCTGCTAAATAGCAGTGAGTATGTAACGAAAGTAAGTGGGGAGACTATACCCTCTTATCAGAGTAAAAAAAGTGGACAATAGTAGTAAATACCAGAAGCAACGCAATAAACGATAAAGTAGTGGAAGAAATAATTTTATAAATCTTGTATAAAACAAAATAGACAATTCCAATATTATACAACACATGAATGTTTTGATGTTACAACAAAAAAAGTAATAAAAAGTACATCATGCTTTACATATCAATAAAGAAATAAACAAACAATTTCTCAATGTCCCAAGGGTAAACTCCACAAGCATCGTGAGCTCCAGCTCAGTCATCTGCTCCTATCTCCTAGTACAATAATACAACAATTAGCATGGTCTATGGTCTGCAGTCCTATGAACAAAAAAGGTCTACTCAGGTACCCTAGTGTAATGGCAGCCCGAGTAGGGTGTGAGATATACATCTCAGAAGGCCAGTGCCACCGAGGTCTAGCCCAATCGAGACAGTGAAATATAAATAGTGTGTAGATATAATGAAGTAACATCATAATTGAATAACTAAACTACAACACATCCACGTTCCTAAGGGACACCTGATAGAGATACCTAATTTAGTTGATAGCCCAAATTAAGAGTCTAAACAGAACTATACATATATATTTTATAAAAAAATTGTTTAACACATTAATTGACATTCATTGTTTACCTACATAAATCTCTGGGTTCCCTTGGACACCTGCATATCAATGAATTCCTCAGACGTGCCGAGGTATAAACCATTTCGCATATTTAATTAACAATTCATTACATCACACCATCTTTTATAAACCATTTAATCTAGTTTAGGTATGACCAATTGAACCCACGGTGAAATTTCAATTAATTGGTGTATAATTTCATGTATATCCCCCACATTAGTATTTCGAGCATCGAACCTTGTCTCATAACCCATGGTTATTTGGAGCATCAATCCATATCTCATAAAAGAATATTTAAATGGAAGATGGGTGTAGAATTCCTTGTCTAGAACCCTGTGAGTATTTGGAGGATGAATCCCTGTCTCACAACCCATTTATCAATCATACATATATATTTATCATTGTTTAATAATGACTTGTCTAACACCGAAAAACCATCCCTTAATTAACTCATAAATTAATTAATCAATTATGTTAATGAATGAAACAACCAATTAACAACAAAAAATCTCCCATAAAACAACTCTACAATTAATTAACCATTCAAGATCTCAATAGTTTTCAATTAATTAACAATTAATTATTCTTATCCACAAACAAGTAACTAGATAATTAACCCAACATTTAATTATCCCAATTCCTTAATTGAAAACCTGATAATTAATTTTCCAATAAATTATACTTATTCCATTACGAATCCAATATATTACTCAAATATAAAAAATCTATTTGTCAATGCCACAATTAACTATGTACACGTTACCATTAATTAATCCTTCAATTAATTCATCTACAAAAAAAATAACATCCCATATTTAATTTTCCAAAATTAATTATATCATTCTAAATCCCAACTCTCCATAATTAATTTATCATATAATTTCCATTTAATTACTTCACAATTAATTAACATGGTTGAACATGGAAAACATCCCTTAATTAATTAAATAATTAATTAACACTATTGATTAACCTCATTAGCCCATGATTAATTCAAAAATCAAATATTTATTTCGTGGAATCAACCCGTAGTATATCATTACTAATAGAAAGATATATGGAAAGCTGAAACCCCAAGAAAACATGATATAACGCTACTACTACTTTTTGGTTTGAAGGAAGTGCACCTTGATAAAGCGGTTTTGTTACGAAAAAAAGATATTACTTATCAGACAAATCAAATATGAAATTTAATAATTTCAATCATTAAACAACCTAAATTCACATTTTGAGGCATTCAATATAAATAATTCACTACATGGATTTAATTAATACTAAAAGTGCAGAGAAAAATTTGTTAATGAAATTATAAAATTTAGGACTTGGAAAGGGATCCTACCTTAGGGTGGAACCAATTTAATATTCAGCACTTTAATATACATCGACAACCAATCCACAATAGGTCAGAAGTCACACATTCCCACACCTTCATATATATATATCCATATATATATATATGTGTGTGTGTGTGTGTTGTGTACATTGATCAAAAAAATTCAATATATTAAATAGGTACCGAGAGTCAAAGTAGTAAGGACCAATGCAACGCTAACTAGATACCAGGGACTCATAAAAAAATATCTTACCCTTAATTGAATGATGTGAAATAGAATGGTAGATATATAACCTTACCAAAAATAGAGGTGTTGAACCGAAACAAAGCCGAAACACATCTCCCTTGGCAATGGAAGTCGGAAAACAGTCCAACAGGTCCAAAGGAGCCCATTGCACAACCATAGAACCAAAGAAACAACGATACCAAATTAATATCGAGCCTTAGAGTTTATGTGAATCAAATAGGGTGAGGGTGGAGCCAACGGTTGATGAAAATCATGAAACATATGAAGAATGACTCACCTTGAGGAACTGAACAAGACTAGTGAAGACACTGAAAGGATTCAACGTGTGGATAGGAGCCCGGTTGAAGGTATGTAACACGCCTCTTAGGGGGCTTGGTGCGGGTCCCTCTACTCATGAAGTGCGCCTCCTCCTTCCAATCACCTCCCTCAATTATCTAATTAATACCCTAATAAACTAATATATTTAATATAATATTTATTATAATAAAAATAACAATTATATTATCCTTATCATTAATTATTTTACACCCATATTATGTAAAACCAAATACATCATTAACACATAAAATTATCTAAATTATCTACAACATAATTTAATAAAATAAAAACTCTAACTCATTTAATTTATTAATTATCTCAACATGAATTAATTAAATAAAACCTCCTATTTATAGTGACTAATTAAATTGATTTTAACAATTAATTAAAAAAACCTCTACTTCTCCCTAATTTCTGAAATTCCTCATTACCTAGAATTTAATTAAATTAAACAAAAATCCACATTTATTAATCATTTAATATTACCATTCTTTTATAACACCAAACCCCTCATTTACATGACATTTAATTAAATTAGCACAACTTTAATTTAATTAAACGAAACCCCTAACAACTCATTTAATGAAATTCATTTCAACAACAAATTAAATATATAGAACCTTAATAAAAATCAAAATCATTATTACTATCATCTAATATAAAACTTATTTGATAAATCCCAAAAACTCTTCACTACACATCATTTAATTGAATTCTGTTTAATTAAATTTAATTAAATGAAACACCTGTTTCGAAATAATTAATTAAATCCCCATTTTCCTTGGATTTAAATTACCCCCCCCCCAATTCCATTATTATTATTATTCATTATAATAATAATAATAACCATAATTAATAACAATTATTATAAAAATAAAACCATAATAATTATAATTGAATTATTATCATTATTCAGCCTTAGATAAAACCCATGAATTTAATATAATTATTAAAGATAATTATTATTATAACATTAATAATAATTTCTATACCATTGTCACTATAACCATTCAATAATTCATTTTAATCAATAACACCTAAATCCATATTATTATTCTTTATAATAATAATAATATCCATAATTAATAATTTTTATTACATTTATAATACAAAAAATTTAATAATATCCTTATTATTATTTTTCTATCCTTTGATAAAACCAACACCACTATTTATTAACATCGTTTATTCATTAATTATGAAACTCCTTATTATATTAAGCATATCTTCTTGAAATCTGAAACTCCTCATTTTAAAAAAAATGTTTCTTTGAGATACCCAAAGGCCTCATTAAATTCACATAACTATTACACCTCATTAATCATCTAGTTAAAACATTTTAGCATAAAAATAATTTATGAAACCAATATAATAATAATAAAATTATTATTATTAAAAAATTATTCTATTTGAACAAAAATATACCATTTAATATTATTTAATTAAAATAAAAAAATATTAAACTGGGTATGTTGCACGGGTGGGACCACAACGGTGCGCAGTCCATGCAGATCCATTAAAATGGAATTTTCTGGATTTGGTGCTCTAGAGACATATCAGGACACCCATGAAAATTATTGAGTATTCAAAAAGGTCCAAAAAACAACCCCTGTAAATGTTCTCACACTCGGAATAATGTTTCAGAGATTGGTTTAAAAGTCGACCAATCAATAAATGGATTTTTTTTAAACATTTGTTTTTAAACCTGATTAAAAAACACGAGACTTTACATTAGGTATATAAGTAAATATCATTAAAAATTTCTAATCAGAACATTGATCTTGGTCCACTTTACCTCGTCGAATTTTACCAGTAATTAAATATTGAAAAGTCAATAATTAAATGCCACTGCATTATACTACCATTAATATATTGAAAATTGTATTTTCCAAACATGAAAAAAATATTTATTTATTTTATTTAACTCAATTATTCTTTTGAAAGACCTCAGATTAATGTTTGGTATTCAACCAAACAAAATAAATCTTATTTATTATAAATTTTTAAATTCAAAACATGAATTTAATAGTGATTGTGGATATACTAAGTGTGAGACCTTCTATCTCTCTTTCTCAGTGGAATTAGGAATAACCACCTAATGTCCATGGTTAGTGTTTAGAAACATTAAAAAGATCCCATATAGAAAGAAGATAATGATTTAATGACCTCCAACCTCTTACAAACATTTTCCATGTAATATAATCCCATTATCGTGATATCCCGGATCATATAGGCTGCATGCTGGTGCTATCAACCTAAATGATTGATGTCCCATTCTATGACTTTTCGAAAATCAACTCACCCACCAAAATACATGGCCAAGGATTTATGGATGTAGTTCAATTCTCATCAAAGAGAATAAGATATCAAATTCCATCAAGATACATAATTGATAAATCATTTTTTTACAATATCCATTAATGAAATATCACTCACGATGCACCCAACGTATCCTACATCACCATTAGAATATGTGATCTAATACAATAAAGTGATTGATTCATGATTTTCATTAATGATAATCCTAAAGTCTATATTCCAATATACTAGTTTCTATATAGGAATATCCAATTAAAGAAGGAAATGTGGGTTTCCTATTGATGGGTATCTGTTCATAACCCCATATATTGAGGATTACTAAGGGTGAACACCATGAGAAGGTAGTTCAACATATTATGATCCCCATTCCCTTGTATCATGTATCATACATGTCTCCTTAAACAATATCATCTGGTCATAGAACTATATTCAATATTACTATCATGGAACCTCAAGGTTCTCACCACAGTGATGAAATGTTGTTACCTTTCAGTGTGAAATTAATTCTTAGGACAATATCACATTAAAAGTTCTTACATAAGTTAATAATAATGTGATTAAGATAACATTAATTAATAAAGAAAACAAGTAATGCATTACTAATAATTTTTGTTCTGGGGCACTAAATCTAACATTTTTCCTTTTTATTATATGTGTTCCATGTAAGTTGGAATCTATTTACTAGTTTTAATAGTCTGCATTCGTGGTACATAAATTTTCTAGAATATAATTATATTTAAATTTCATTCAAATAAGTTTTTATTTCCATAATATGTTCCAATATAGTTTTAATGGATCAATTCTTAAAAGGGCAATTACCATGGTCTTTTTTTATGTTTATCTAAAAATAGATTTCAACTTAAACAGAATCATGCATGCACACTCCGATTTGTTAGCATTTACATATTGATGGATATCGCATAATTTTATATTGAACATTCTTATGACATTTTATATGTGTTTAAAACTACAAAATATGGAAATCTTTTTTAACATTATTTGATAAATGAAAACTTCATCCTTAGAGTTCAATATCAAGGAAAATTTTTAATTTTATGTTTGAGGAAGGTATTAGTGTATAAAAATTTCAAATACTTTAAAAAAATGTTATGTGTTTTACAGTTATTTTTAATAACCCATAAAAATCATTACTTTTTTTTCAAAATTATTTTATCAAACATATTTTTCAACTTGTTAAATAGACATTATTGTAATAAGAAAACCTATGTCATGACTTCTTTATTTTTTTGGGTATTTATACTTTCTTCAGGGAAATATTTTAATAATGTATAATTTTTATTCTTATTATGACTGTTTATTTTTTTTAAATCTGTAATTAGATTTGGTCATTTTAAATTAAACTTTTTAGATAGTAGGAAATACATTCTGAAGATTTTTTAGGGATTCTTATAGATGATCTCTTAAATTTATAGTTGAGAGACTTTGTTATCCACTTATAACGATGAATAATTAGTTGATTAAATTATTTTGAACAGTTTATTTATTTCCAACACATTAATATAGTTTTTTCTTTAATGTGAAATTATGAGTTCGTAATATTTTTGAGTATTTGTGGGTATATTATGTCATTGTGTTTTTTACTCAACCATAGAAATTAATATTAGTCTTTAAAAATTTATTAAAATAAGAATTAAAATTTTTCGTTAATCTCTACCAAATCATTATTGATCACTAATTCTAAATGAAACATATTTTGAAAAATAACTTTGTTAATTTGAAATAGAATCAGTTTTTTTATCATGGTAACTAAATTTTGTGGAGAAATGAGCATTGTTGAAAATTTTCTGGGAATGAAAGTCATTTCATTAAAAAAATTCAATTGATTTATTTTTTAATGAATTTTTTGATTACTTGAGAATAAAAAATTATCTAAGTGCAGAATAATTTTTTATATTATGATATTTATTATGGTCTCGTAGGTTATAGAAAAAAAAATGCAACAAATGATACACCAATGTTACAGTATGGAAATGTATCACCCCCTCCAAGGTATTATTTATTATGTTTTACATGGGAATGATTAATTAAATTTTGGTATATTTTCATCTAAAGTCGAATTTTATTGGATAATTATTTATGTTTAATAAATTTTCATTGTAAATTTTTTCATTTGAAATATATTCAAAAACTATTATTTTAATATTTTTTTGAGAAATATTTTCCTTGTTCTCTAAAAATGGATATCTTATCTAATTATTTTTGTGTCCTAATGAATTACAATTTGAATATAAAATGTTATTAAATAAATTTTTGAAATGAATGTTTTTGGTAAAATAAATTAATTTTATTATAACACCATGGTTTTAATTCATATAAATTTTCAAATGAAAATAAAACATTGTAAATTTCAAGTGTATTTTTGTTGGAAGTTGAATTTTGTAGGTTTTTAAATTATATTTTAGATTTTCATTGAATCATGATGACATTTTTAAACAAATATAAATATTGGAAATACATTTTTTGTATGAATATTTTGGTATATTCAATTTAATATGCTTTAATAATGTTCTTTTTTAGATGTCTCGATACCAAGAAACAATGATCTGTTATAGAAATATGATTGTTTGATCATTCGTGTGTTATTGTACCCTTAATTAGAGAAGTTATGTGTTTATAATTCTGTCCAAGGATGGGATAAATTATGTTTAGTCAAGTGAGTTCAAGAGAACATTAAAAGTAGGACCAAAGAATTTTAAGCTCTTGGATACATGAAGTGAGATGTAGGAAGAAAACGTGGCACTTCCAGATAGATGAGATTTATTACTGGTCTAGAGAGACTACCTTTTTCCTTTCATTTTTTTCTTTTCTTATTACTGTTGAAAAATAGAGATGTACATATTCTTTCCCTACAATTCATTCTATATGAATATGTTTTTTTTATTTAATTCTTAGGGATATGGATTGTTGATTTATTGTTATTATTTCACTGGTCTTGTTTTTTATCTTTAATGATTATATGTTATTATTCATGGCTGTTCTATCTTGTATGACTCATTTCCATGCTATCAACCCACGAACCGAGAGAAGGATTTTGATAAAAAAATCATCATTATAAAATAAAAAAACAATATCAATAACAAACAATCCTTATACCCAAATATATATGGGTTTTTGTATATATCAAACAACACTGACTAGTTCTATCAAAGACTATATTTTAATTAAATCCATTTACAAAAATATCATATTGAATAATTATTTTAAGGGACTTTTCATCTATATTTCTACATCTTTTAGTAAGTTATTTTTTCATTAAATTTACCCTATTAGGTGGTTCATCCCTGAGTCTTGCTCTATTTTTTCTAAACCATCTTTTGATTTATTAAATTTATAAATCTTTTATGAGATCATCATTTCATTTATTTATGATCTGATGTATAACGAATAATGACCATCTTCAATTTTCAAATTGATAGATATGTATTTCAGAAATTAAAACCATCAATTATTGTTTTTTGATGACAAATATACATTAACACTAAATAATTATTGACGGTTTATTATTTATTTTACTATAGATCCATGGTTATGTTTCTGAGTGAGAGTTGTGAAAGGTTAACTATATCTATTCACAAATTTTTCCCATTCATGAACAATTATTTTACAAGAACTGAATATATTTAAAAGACATGAAAGAGTCTATCACTTATTACTTATTCCAATAGTTTTGATTCTTGGATCCCGACATGACACATAGAGATTCTTATTTTGTGAAATAGGTGAATTGGATTTCTTTAAAACCACTTTTTACATAATCATAGGAATATAAAATGATTTAAATTATATAATTTTACACACATAAATGATTAAAAATTAAACATAAAACAAAAAAAGTAAGAGCACATTCAAATTCATAATTAAAAAAATTTCTTAAATTCTTAATGAATCAAACACATTTCCCATCCAATTATTCATGTAGAATAACCATGAGAATAACCAAATTTAAATCGTATTCTCCATTTTCATGATCTTCCATTTCTTCTTCACCATTAGTTTCACTATCACTCCATTTAAAAATCCTCTGTTCATTTATTTCCCCATAATCACCATCATCATAAAATTAATGTTCATCTTTATCTTCTTCAATAACCATAAATTTGTTTCCTTTATAGATTGAAATTTAATCATGGGTAGCACCTCCTCTTTTTGTTTTCCTCCTTGTATCATGGGATGATTCACTGGCCCCAATAACTTCCTCAAAAAATCCTCAAGACATGGTGTTTTTATCCTCAAACACCAATTCATCTTCAACGCCACCTTTATTACCATTCATTTATCCTAAAAACCCTCGCTACTATTATATTCATAATAATTTAGAAAAATAGTATCAATCATATCTCTTGAATCAAATTGGTCCTTATAAAACATTTTTTATTTGATGAAATAGAATTCTTGAAACCATTTATGCTCTAGCTAACTACTATTTTTAGAATATATCTATATTATCTAAATTTTAAGAAACATTGGAATCACTAATTATGTTTAGGATTAAATGAAAGAAAATATATTTAAGAATTTATACTAATTAATAAGTTACTTACATGCTCAAACATACTCCAATTTCTATCACATTCCAAAGAGATAAATGTAAAGATCAAAACATTGATGCAAATTGTAATCAATGATGGTGTTCCTCCTACATAATTCTTCCAGCATTTAGCTAAAATTATAATTTATTAGCATTTTTATGTAATGATCATAATTAAGGATCATTTAATTAAATAATAATGCTCAAAAATAAACTCTTACTATGAGTTATTGACCTCTATTGTGACATGAAACATTTCCACTAAAGTGGCCTTGATGCTTCTATATGATTCCAATTATGAAAAATATTTATCATCCTCCTCAGGGATAGGAGAAAATATTTCAACAAAATCATATAATCCTTGCATCACCTCTAAATTTCTTAAAAAACATGGATTTCCATAAAAAATTAATTATTAAAACAAAAACTCACAACATGAAATGGATGATACAACTAAGTATTCAATCTATCATCAATTATGTCAAATATATCCTTATTCTTGGTTTCATAATTCTTGAAAGAATTTGAATTGACTTTTTTTCCTTCACCATAAACTAATAAATGAAACCCATTTTAGGTTTTTCCCCATTATCAAACAATCAAAAGACTTATACAAGAGGTCATGTAGTCTATGTATATAATCAAAATCACTCCAAAATGATGATTTCAATATGGTTTTGTCATCTTAATTTCCCTTTGCTTCATTTTTATTTATAGATCTCAATGACACATGAGAAGTGAACATTTTTTTAATATTAATTTATTTCAATTACTACTTTTCTAAGGTTAAAAGGGTTGTATCAATATGAGTAAATCCATATATCACCAACTAAATTTTTGATGGTGAACCTCTTCAAAATGTTCTATGTAAATGCATAGTTGTAGAAGATGGCCAAATGCTAAATGACTATATCAACAACCCTCTTCACACTACTAAGAATGTCAATGTTTTCCATGATAAAATCAATAAAATGTTTGGCAGATTATTTCAAAAATAAGTGTGGCCTATTAGCCATAAAAAACAAGCCTAACATCATAAAAAAACAAACATATAATACAATATATTATAAACTAAATTGATTGTATTTAAATGAAATGGAAGTACTTTTAAAACAAAAGTTTTTATTGTCAGTTAACATGAAATTTTTTCCTTTGTAAATAACTACTTTCACAACTTTTGAATATCCAATATCTTCCAAAAAATATTCCAAAAACATAAAAAACACATATCAATTTTTCATATAACATGATACATCAACAATGTTTTTAAACATGGAACCATTTTGTAATTTTACAATGAAACTGATCACGGTTTTTTTATTATATTTCCATCTATGAGACATTACTGTGGCACAATAGTTTTCTCATTCAATTTCATCACACTTAAACAATTAAATATTATAATCTAACTCTTATTTTATTAGGGAACCTTAAATACTTGAAATTGTAGAACATTCATGTCTGGTTCATATTGTCCAATTACTTCCACCATCATCTTAAAGCTTCTCGATCGAACAAAAAAAATATATTATATTTTAGTAAATTAATTTCTCAATGTATTTCAACATTATGTCTCTTTATTTCTTAATACAAGAATCTTTAATGATTGTTTGCTTTCTATCCTTGACTACTCCTACTAGATCTTCCATAAACATTACATCAAGTGTCCCCTTCACATTTCTCACTCTGTTTTCACTTAAAGGAAATGACAATTAACATGATGCATAAATTCTTATTTTTACTCTCAACAACATGAAATTATTCATTCCCTTCCCATATATCATCATAAATGTTATGAATATAAAGATTGTATACTAACTTTTAGTATTTTTTCTTATATTGTTTTGAAAAAAATATCATCATTCACTTCCGGAAGAGTCTTCCTACACATATGAACATTTCCTGGTAATAACATTTGATTTTATATTTCTTAAGTAATACCCCTATTGGTGTCTATCATACAGAATTTACATCTGACTTCATTTTTATTATTTATGTATCTTAAAGAGTTACACTGTTAAACAATATATAAATTTTTTCCTTGAGGATTCACCAATGGTGGAAAATACTGTATAGTTGTAGCATTAATTAGTGAAATAGATAGATGAGAAAATGAATCCATATCAACAGAAGAGGAAGAAATACTAGAAAGGATGGATTACAGTAATTGATTAAAAAAAATAACATGTAAAATAAATATTTTTGGATCACAAAAAAATACCAAATAAAGGCTTCCATAACATCGTCTTTATTCTTAGTTTTTTCTAGTGTCATCAAAATAGTGCAGAGAAAAGAAGTTGTTTCAATGAACAAATGGAAGGCAATATAAGGAATAAAGATAAGTACACAACCCCCTGTAGTAAGGATGAAGAAGAAGGTTTACCTAAAAATGGTGTATGTAGCAGTGTTTGGCGGAAGAAGAAGTTGTGGCTGAAAAAAGGGGTTGTGATGTAGGGAGGGATTCATCACTTTAGTATTTTGGTAAATAGGATGGGTAGGGTAGGAGCAAAGCTGGTTTGAGCACATACGGGGAAACACATTTTTTAGCACCAAAACCGATGTGGCAACATCGACTGACATCATGGTGTAAGTGAGATGTTACAGATTACGGGTGAGGCAGAGAGATCGCGTACCGCCCATCGGCAATCCGCTTGAAGCAGCAAAGATTTGTTCCACACTACACAGGAGCAATCATGGCCATGATTCCACATTTTAACTATCAATATTATTTCATTTATTCCTTCTCTCTTTCTATTAAAATCGATTCTTTAGTATATTGTTTACTTATTTTTTTATTATAATGAAAGCATATAAAAATAAATGTATAATACATATTTTACACTTACTTTGTATTTTTGTGTTTTCTTAATCCACTGTAGGTTCATCACATATTCCGTTCACTTGATCCACACTTCATATAATGGTTTTGATTAAGTCAAGGGATAAGTGGTACATGATCGTGGCTGTGTCATTTAGGAAACAAATTCTTGGTACATGGATACATGATGGATTTGTCACTTGATTGAGGGTGTTTTAAGCCATTAGGATCCAATGTGTCAATGGATAACACTATTATCTTTAAATGATTCATAACTATTCACATAAGAGGATATATGGGATAGTTTGTTAAAGATAATAATGTTAGGAAACATAAATTTTTGAGACCATGAGCGGTGTCTTAATGAATGTTATTCAGTTAAGTCACTCAGTTAAATTGATATTAGTGAAAAATTCAGTAAAACGTCGATGGAATTACCCTGTAAAATATCATAAAGATCACTAATATTTTCCACAAAATTTTTCATTTAATTATTTTATCTAACAATAATTTAATAATATCTAAAAACCCAAAATTTAATCTTGTTTTCTTTGAGATTACTATTGAAATGTTTTTTTCTTAAGAAAAAGAAATGGTTTTAGTGTAAAGGATTTTAGTATAAAATTTTGATACATATTTTCTATAGAATTTTATTGTCAAAATTAATATATAAATCCCAAAGTAATGTTTTTTTTAATTATTGGTTGTATGTTTCATCAAACATAATTGTTTAAAAAATTTTGGATCATTTTGATGAAGATAATAGAAAACTGTGTTATGGAGGCCAACTTTCTACACTATTATTTTTAAAAAATTCAAAATTCATTTGAAATAACAATCAAGTCATTGATAAAAGGAATAAATTACTAAATTTACATTAAAATATTTTTTATATGGTTGTTTATGATGAATATGCTTTTTGAAATTCACAAATACGATGAATAATAGAGACAAAGAATCATGTTTTGAACCTCAAAATGGATGAAATAAATTACAGAAATACATAATAAATAACCATAATCTGTAAACCAAAATATTATTTTACCCCATAGTTAGTGGAAATGATCTAAAAAACGAGATCAGGTATTATCAACATAGTAATAGTATAGAATATTCTATTTATCAAAAAAGAGCCACATTGACATGTCGACTAGTCCCACATCCGGTTCTGTTGAGTTATAAAAATATTTTTTTATATTTTAGTATAAATTATAATTCTTTATTTATCATTATTTGTTCAATTATAAAAGAAATTTATTTGTTATTTTCAATAGTCTTTGCATGTTTCGAATTTCTGAAAATTATATGCTCTCTTTAATTATAATAAGTAATTTATTTGAATCTACATTATTCTTTTTGAGGTTAATTTTACAATATTGGTTATATAATATTAAATCAATATTGACTGAATTAATTGAGAGGTATGTGGTCAAAAGGAGGGAAATGTTTAGATAAATAATTAATCATATTCCTTAACAAATAGTTCTTTTAATTATGTATTATCTTGATATTCAATTCATTTTACATTATTTATAAATACTTTAAAAAATGGAGTTATTATGAATGAAAATACAAGATGATAGGTTTAATTAAAATATGAATTTTCATTTGGATTTATATTTTAAATTTAATTAATAGGATAAGATAAATGAATTAATTAAGGTAGTTATTGATCTCACTTTTTAATTCTATTGTATTAGTTTTCAATGACTGAAGGAGTGAAAAATCTATGATGTCAGTACGTATTAAAGGAAGTATAGATTCAAAAAATGAAGGAGTTTCTAATAATGCTGAGAAGAAGGTTACAGTTCTTATTCAAGAATTTATATTGTGCGATTATTTATGAATATTACATGAGGGCTGGTGAATTACCTTGATAATTGGAAGAAGATTTGGGTGATGGATTTGGTGTCCCCCAAATGTACAAAGTGAAAGATACCTATGTATCATGGGTGGAGAAGGAGAGAGGTTGGAAAACATGATAGGAAATTGGACATTTCAATGCTTGTGGTGGAAGACACTACATGATATTTCATATAAAGATATGTTTGAATCATAATTATTGGATGAAGATATTAGTCCATGGAATGGGATGAAAGGTAAAATTATATATCACCATAAAGTTCTTAAAATGATTTATGAATTGTTTAATATTTGAAAAATTAATTAATAATAAGTTAAAAGAATGATTGAGGATAATGGTATTAATTTGAAGAAATTTATTAGTTGTGTTAAGGTCAATATTGAGTTACTATATCCATTAAAAGGTATATTGATTCCTACATAAAGGTAATGCTAACATCTAGGTCCTATATAATATTGAGTCAATCAGTGTATAAATATAGATCATGTGTTTCGTATCACATGATGGTCATAACAATTTAATAAAGTAAAATTCAAAAAAAATTATATAATTGTAACCGTTGCATGGAATTCAACATCATTAATGTAATTGAATAATTTCCAAACCTAAATAAGGGTAATTTAGAAGCTGTGTAAAGGTACCTCAGTAGTCAATAAACATCCATAAACATAAACTAATTTTTTTAATATTAAGATATATTATGAAAATTATAGAGTTAATATTCCTTGAATATTATGAGATAATGTAAAGAAAAAATGAGGATCTGTTTAGACAAATTATTTTGAATAATCAAGTTAATTCAGGCCCTACTTTGTGAGAAAGTTCACACGGTAAAAAATATCATGATTCCTCAGTGTGTGCCTTAATTCTAGGTACTGTTAAGATGAATAAGAAGGAATAAAATTAAATATGATGATGATTCTACTTTCATTATATATTATACATCATGATTTGGATGGGATAATCGTGACTCAAGAAAATGAAATGGGGTGAAATTTTTTTTTAATTAAATTCAATAGTGGACTATAAATATATTACAACATAGATCCGAAGAATATGTGGTTTTTACAAACAATTAGTTAGATAAAACCACATTCTATTAAAAGAATAAATGAATGTGAATAGTAAATATTAAGAAACAACACCACAAAAGACACCCCTGTAGGTTTTCAATTAAAGTTGAATTATGGAAACATCCAAGAGCATGAATAAATGACATGAAGATAAGAACCAAGATGTATAGTTGAGAATTTCTTGAATATTTTCACCCATTATAAATGGAATGAAAAAACCCCTTTGTAGTATAGGCCTTGCTGACTCATTGAAGTAGGTAAATAGTCCAAGTTTTAGAAGAAGGCTCTTCTGTGGAAGCCCATGATGAAGGAGATGATGGTGGACATATTTTTGTCATAACTTGTGATAATTTAATGAACCATACATTATATATAAAAATTTACAAAATATGTATTTTATATTATATGGTATAGATAATAAAAATGGGTGTCACCTTATATTTAATTCAAAAAAAAATTATAATATTTTTTTGGGGATTGTAATCTGACTAATATATTGTATAGTGTCAATAAAATATATATATATATATATATATATTTATAATTATTTTAAATTCATTTAAAAAACATTCTTATTGTGTTTTATGCACATATATATAAAATAAATTTTATTATTCAAATAATTTGAATATAATAAATTTACATTTATTATTGGATTCATCATGGGAAAACGAGTTTAAGATTAATTTCTAAGATTTTTCTAAAATGTTCATTTTATTATTGATAGGGTAGAATAAATCTTTAACAAAATCTATAATTTTTATGACATTACCATAATAGGAAATTTCCATTTAAATTTATAAAACATTGAAGATGTTTTTATAGTATAAAAGTTAAATATTTTAAAATATTTGGTTACAAAAAGAAATCATATTTTTATCATTTTTCAGTTTAAATAATGATTTTTAATACTTTTTTTAGAATCTTCCTTAAATTAAATATTTTTTAGTTAATATATTAAAGTTTTTTTCCTAAAATATATAAAAATTCAATTTAATTTATAATAAATCAATATTTTTTCATGATAATCGAAAACATTGATGACTTAATCCCAATCATAATGTTTTTTCTTAAAATGAACTTTTTAAAAAATATGTGGTTTTACACGTTACATGCGCTAATGTTAAAGTTAAATTTTTATTACGCATTTAAATTTTCTATGAGAGAATGATTTTTATATATTTAATCAATAAGACCAAATTATGTAATATTTCCCATGATATTTTTAGGAACTAAAATTAAATTACTTACGTTAATATTACTTATCATGTTAAAATATTTATTTTTTCAAAGATTGATACTTTTGTAAATATTGTGTATCATTAAATTAATTGGATCTATTTTAAATTGATACTCTAATATAAATTTTAGAAGAACATACAAATAAATTATCCCTTATTTCATTGATAATTAATGACAAAAAATATTAATATCCCTTTTTAATTAAAAAATCCTTTTTCATCAAAAAAAAATTCTTACACATTATAAGTTTTAATTTCTAATATATTTTTCCCATATTTAGATGTTAGTGGGTTTAAAATTAGACCAATTTCAGAATGACAGCATCAAAATTTTGAAATAAGGGTCACCATATGATTGCAGTGATAAAATAATTACCAACATTAATATTTAATCAAGATTAATAAGTGTAAAATTATGTAATCTAATGTTTCCTGATTTTTTTATAAATAGATAAGACCTGTAGACCTTGAATAATAACATTATTTGTTTTTTTATTTGTGTCGACTTATTTCAAAAATATTTCTTCACCCAACTTGCCTAAATCCTATGTGATATCATTCATTCCCCTTACCTAACTATTGTTTCCAAAAAAAACCCCTCACTAATAAAATGAGCTCACTCCCACCCATTATCTCACCCATATCCAACCAAAGGAATTTTTCATGAATTTACATTCCCTATAAATCTCTAAATCCATCCCAAGGATTTATTTGGGGTTTAAGGAGTCCTATGAATCTTTATAGAGATATATAGTATGCTGAGGTTTCACCTCCCCCACCATTTGATTCAAGCACATCTTCTATTATAGTCTATTTTGACATCCATATTATTATCCTTTCATGTATTCATAGTCAAAAATAAAATATCTAAATTATTAAATATTTAATAGACATTACCCTTCTCTCTCATTAAACCCTTTTCATAATCACCTTTCTATAGTCTTTGTGTTGCCGAAATCACTCATTGATGTTCTCCCACCTCTTTCTAATTCAAACACATCTTTATTACAAGGCCTCTTAATTTCCATATGATTATTATTAATTGTGTTCATAATCAATCATTTACCTCAAAAATGATTCCATATTTATGAGAGATCGCCATTCTTTCTCATTGATCCAACTCAATCCATAAAAGATCCTTTCATATTTCGAAAATCATTTCCAATGGGTTTCATTTTTCTTATTACTTCTCCTGGATCCTTAGCATGAATCAAACTATAATAGAACTCAATTTTTAAGAAAATTCTTATTTATTAACATAAGAACTTGTAAAATGATTCAGTTCCACCTTTCTGGAATCCATGTGCTATAGACATTAGGTTTTCCTTGATAAAAATTATGAAATGAACTTCTCTCACATTGGTTTTAAAAGTCTTATGATTTTTTTGGTTTCTATTACACATGTGGAAGATATATGAATTTATATATTATGATATTAATTAAGTTATGGGTAGTCATATGATTATATTTCCATCCAATTCATTGAGTATGTTTTCTATCAAATGAGATACCATGTATAGTGCTCGAGTGGTTAGGTTAAGCACAATATGTTTTGTGATAGGTGGGTACAAAATTATATAGCACACTAATTCATTTGGTAAAGAATTATATATGATGAAAAGGGTGTAATTATATAGAATCTAGATGTTTGAATACTTATGTGTCATAATTTCCCAATACATTAGACCTCCCGATCCTTTTATTACATTTATTGGTAATAAAATATTAAAAATCTTCAAATAAATTTTATTTCTGGATTGGGTTCCTATAATTGTTATCAGATGAAGGTCTATTTAGTTTTTGGATTATGATAATATAAAATTATTGAAATCACTATATATAAGTCAAATTATATAATAACATATTAATATTTTCCAAAAATATTGCTTCCACGGGTTTTCAAGCAAAGAAATCCCAATCTACTTACTAAAAGTCGATAAAGGATCTGACACAGATATTACTAAGGGTAATAAAACTAAATATAAAAGATTGGATATTATATTTTTCAATATTAATTCCCAAAAAATAGGTATAACTACACACCTTGTTTTACACTCCCATGGTATCTTATTTGGATAATTCATATTCTCTTTACAAAAGATTATGAAGGATTTTATTATAATGATAGTTTAGATAAATTAACAGGAAATAAACCATGCATAAACTATATTGAGATCGTGATATTCAAATCTATGAAAATGAATTGAAATAATCGGAACCATTCCAATAAATAATGAAATGGTAAATGTGATTATTTCCATAATGAAATGTCGATCATGATGAGAGAAGTAATGGAGAACTTCATGATAGTACTGATTCATCTGAGTCTAGTTATGAATAATAAATTGAGTCACATGGAATTATCTTATATAGGTCAAGTTTTAGTTGATTCTTTTATGAGACAGAGACATCTAATTTTAAGTAAATCTTATAGTCGTATAATTATCGAATAATGGATTAACTACATTTGGAAGATACGGTATGCCATTCAATTGTTTGAGTAAGATAAATTCAGACTGGTTGTTTATCGTCTAGATGGAGAAGGTGATAAATGGTTGAAATTGATCAAGAATACAAAGAAAAGTGAACACAAATAATATATGGAATGGAATTTAACCCAATAGGATATTTTTCAATAAATATTTTCTTGACACATTCCATATTAAAATAGATAGGTAATTCCGTACACTTATGTAAGAGGAATTTGAATCAATCAGGTCTTATAAGAAGAATATCATAAGTCTCCCACAATAAATATCTATCATTTTCATTAATAATGAAAGTAATATCAACCACTAATTTAGTTGTCTAAGGACAATTCCATGGATAGATTTTGAAATTTGGGATTTTTAATAGTTATGAAGAAGTTGTTCGATATGTCTTCAAAGTCAAGATGGAAGTTGGTGATTCCAAGTGCTCTCAGTGGAATGTATATAAGCCAAGAATAATAGAATTTAATTCTTAAGTTTTAATATATAAATATTAGTATATGAATAAAATCCAACTCCCACATGTCAAAAGTGTGGGAAGAATAATATTAGAAACATTATCAAGAGGACAATGAAATTATTTACTTGTGGAAAGGGGGTATCAAGAAAATAAATATATAATTTAGATAAATAATCTTACTTATGTAATGGAGGAAAATAATGAACTTATCAATCCTTAAAATATGGTATAATGTTTCAAATACAAGGAACATAGACATTATGAAAACTAGATAAGTATGATAAGGTTTATCAAATATGACCATAAAAATAACCTGCAAGGCCAATATAAATAGGGAAATCTTATACTGTAACTATTGCTGAGGCGGATTAAGATAATAATGTTGTGACATGTATGACTATTTATTCATTCAAAAATATAAAACTTACTATTTGATTCTAGTTCTATGAAATATTTCATATCTTGCCTGTTTTGTGAAAATATTAAAATACCCCCACAAATAATAGAGGTTAAAATATCATTAATGATGAGAAATGGTTCATTTATTGTATTTTAAGTATATAATTCATCCATAACTAATATCTGTGGGACATACCTTCCAAAAACCCTTTTTGTACTCCCTATTGTAGAATGCAATGTCATAATGATATTATAATATTTATCTTTAAATAAACACCATATCAACTAAAAATAGAAGAAAACAACCTTCCATATCTCGAATCTTCCTCTGATTCAATAATATTTTTATGAAGAAGATGAATATCTATTGTATTCATTACGAATTGAATGCATATAGTTTCCCTGTAAGAAATAATATCTTGTTTAATTGGTAAAAACTAATAAGTAGACTAATATTGAATACATCACCATTATAAGATAATATGTATAAGTAACACTTTAAAAGATTCATGTTCATCCTCCTATTTGAGAGGTTGAGTAATCGATTGAACATATACCAGGATCTCTATCGATATCCAAAACTCTTTATAAAATAGGTACCATTGAACTGGAATGACTGAATAAGTAGGTACAAAAGAATCTAGATAAGGTTTTAATCCCCCTAATTCCTTCCCCATGGGGTACCACAATTTTGTTTATAAAAATGATGGATTGTTTGATGAGCCTATGTATAAATTATCATGAGATGAGAAAATCAAGATAAAGAAAAATTACTCACTATCATAATTTGAGTAGTTGTTAAATCATCTATACGAGGCCCAATACTTCTATGAATTGGAACTTTGGCCTGGATATCATTAGTTAAAGGTAAGGTAAGAGGATATTACTCAGTCATACATTCATACAAGGTAGGAGAATTATGGTTCCATTGTCATTCTATTTGGATTCATGTATACTCTAGTGATCCTTATGGTATTAATGAATAGAGTCTTTTGAGATTTCCTAGATAAATTTAAAATAGTCTATATATATTATGTCTATATATACACAAAAATAAAGAAGTAACCTAATGATTATTTAATTACTTTTCTAATGACATTAAAGAACGATATGTTATAGAAAATTATAGTAAATATAAATTTTTGATGGAACACGTAGCGTTCTTGGAGAATATCCTCACAAATAATATGATATATATATACGGATCTATTAAAGATGAAGGTGATTAATGTATTTAGTAAACCGAAGTTAGTTATAGTGATCCCTAGTTTCCTCAAAATAGATGGGTATTATTGATGATTTTTGAAAATATTGTCATTATTTAAAACCCACTAACCAATCAAACAATAAAGGGTGTGAAATATGTTTCAACAAATGAATGTGAACAGAGATTTGTAGAGTATAATAATAGGCTTACAGTTTTATCTAAACTCACACAACCCACAAGTGGGGATGGATTTATTATTTACAACGATTCTTCAAAGAAGGTTTTAGGATATGTACCTAAGTGATATGTTAATATTATTGCATATATCTTAATATTGTTTAAAGTGCATGTGAAAAATTATCTCATGCATGAATTAGATTTGGTAATATTTATCTCCCTGTTTATGGTTTGGAGGAATTATATCAATGGATAGAAATGTGATATATAAATATATATATATATATAATATAATAGTTGAAAATAAATATTCACACCCACCGAGATCAATATGCTCTAACAAAGATGGTTAGAGTTAATAAATGATTATAACTCCTCAATCCATTTCCATCATGGAAAGCAGAATAAATTAGTGGATGATTTCATTATAAAAGATACTAAATCCTTATCTATGACGAGGATTGAGAAATATAAAATCTAATTATACATGTAATTCATGGACAAAGGAATCATTAATGAAGTAATATCATCCTATCTTTATCAAATGACTTCTCCACCATCCCTAATATAGAAAATTATGAAACATAATAAGAATGATAAATATATACAAAACAAGGTGGATGTCATAAATAGAGGAAAATAATTAGAGCTCAACATTGATGTTGAAGGATTTGTAAGATTTGGGAAATTGATATTTGTTCCTAGATATATTATTATAAATAGAGATATTTAATGTTTCTCATTGATCGATACTATCCATCCACCAATGGAGAACAAAGATGTACATAGATCTACAACAACACTTTCGGTGGTAGAATATGAAGAAGGTGATTAAGAAATATACATCAATGTACCAGGTGTATCAGTAGATGAAGGTTTAGAGAAAAATTTGTAATGGGATGATCTAACTATTTCCCACATTAATATGGAAATTGGAGGACATTTATATAGTTTCCTTCATGAGTCTTCCAAAGATATATAAAAGGGATAATGACCTATGGGTTTTAAAAGACTATCTAATGATGAATCCTCACTTTAGTTTCATATAAAGTGACTTCATATTTGAACACTTGGAAATGATATACATTATAAAAGAGGTGAGACTTCACGGAACACCACTACTGATTAAAACTAATTAATATTTTAGGTTCACATCACTATTATGAAAAATATTTCAATATGAATTAAACATAGAGTTAAAAATTGGTATATCCTATCATCCCAATACTGATGGTGAATCTAAATAAAATATCCAAAACCCTTGTCAATGTGTTAAGATATTTATCTACAAAATTTATGTGAGGATGGGACAAAAATTTTCCTTTGGATGAGTTTTATTAGAGAAACAATTTTTGTTAAAATATCCAAATGTACATATACGAATCCCAGTATCATAAGAGATATAGAAGACCTATTTTCTGGGATGAAAGTTTTTTAAATAAAAGTTTCTAGAATGTGGGATAGTTTAAGAAATGGTACATAAGTTAAAAACCATTCAACAACACATGATAGATACTCATAGTCAACCAAAAAGTTAAAGTGATAAATAATAAAGAGAACTAGAGTTCAATTTTGGTGAATTTAGTTCCATTAATAAATATTAATTGAATAGATTCATGAGGTTTTTAATGAATTATAAGTTAAGTCATAACTAAATTTACCCATTTAGGATTCTTGATTTCTTTAGAGAAGTTTAATATCGACTAGATCTCCCACCAAAGCAATCTAAATCACATGTACTAAATCCATAGATGACACAGTTCCAAAAATGATGTTATTTTATAGGAGTGGTCTATTAATATCATAGACCATGTATATAGAGTTATGTACAACATGACAACTCACATTGTAAAAGTACATTGGAAAAAACATATGTATGAAGAGGTGACATGACAACCTAAATGGTTGCCTAAATATATGATTTCATAATTTCTAAGAGTGGGAGAATTAGAATTTTAAAATTAAGTTAATGTCATATTTAATTTTTAATTTAAACACATTGGAAAACCATAATAAAATGAACCAAATATATTTTTATAGTTGTTCTGACCTAATTGATCCCAGTATACTCTTCATCCCTATCCCAAAATGGGAGTGGTGGATCCCACAATAAATAATATAATGGAATCTTATAATTAATTTTTCCCACATTGAGTCACAACCTAATTAAACATACATTCCCCCTAGAGGTTTAAACCCAATATTTATTTCCTTTTAACACCTAGATGATCAATCGAATATGTGTTCCTTTTTTAATCTAGAAGTACAAACCAATTCCATAATTTAGTTTGTGTGTCACAACCCAAAATCCTTCATTTTATTGGGTATTATAACCCATCAAATTTATGAAAAAAATGAATATAAAATTAATACAATAGAACCAGAATGAGCAATTCACAGTCTGAGAGTAGAGGAAATAAAAATATCTCTAGTAGTAATGGACAAAATAATATAAATTTGTCTAGGAAAAGTAGTAGATCACAAAATAATGCATTACCCATACAGTGTAGTTAGTATTTGTTGCAATCACTAATGGTTCCGAAATACAATGTTTATAATGTGATATAAATTTGGTTGAAATATGATTTGTTTGATTTTTTATGAAATAATTAATACTTAATAATTAATTAATTAAATATTATTTTATTTTTTCACATATGTTTAGTGATATCATTTCAATGAAGCATCATATTAGGATTATGTCTTCTCTATTGAGTTTGGACAGGTAGTGGTTTCCTAGTCAAAGCATAAACTCATGATGGGCATTGTGATTAGTCACACGCCCACTACTTTTTATTTTCATTTTCTCCTATTTCTTTTTCATTTTTTATTAATTCATCTATCCTTATCTTCTTTCTTACACCACTATGGGATTCTACATGAAATATTTAGAGATAAAATGGCATATGGAGAGAGAGAGATAGAGTGAATAAGATATGAACCACCATGAAGCTCAGCAGGATATAGATCATCATGTGGAAGTAGTGTAACACGAATCAAGTAATGTTTCAGTATATTCTTACTAGAAGTAGTTTTTTTATGTTTTTTTAAATAAATCCCCAAATATTTACCATCTACTAGTTATAAATCACTATTAGGACTAATATGGAACCCTAGTGGGTTGATCTATCCTTAGTCAATAAACAAAACTAGGATTTTGGGTTGTTCATAAGGGTTTCCCATTTTGAAATATTGATCACACAGTGTGTAGTTCAATAATCCAAGAATTTTTTATTTTCGTTCAGGTAATATGACTTTCTAGAAGTACATGCCTTATACAGGGATTAAAAATTGTGTAGTCATTCTTCACTATGTATACGAGTACATGGTCATAATGCCCATGTAGGGTCACTTGGTCATGTTGGGTACATGTCTAGATCCTATATGAATTACATGTCACATAGATGTACATGACCATGAGGAAGCACATGGACTGGCCATGTATGGTACATGAGTAGGTACCCCATGTAGGGTACATGTCGTGTACATGTTTTACATGTCATGTACATGGGTTTTATACACTATTTCTGGATGAAGAACACAACTAGGTGGAGTGTAAGAGTATATATCATATACCAGGGAATACACATTGAGTACTTCTTCCATGCTTCCCAATTGATGTTTTTTCCTATTTTTATATCCTTCAGTTATAATGAGACATAATAGGAGTCTATTATTAGTGGGTTTACAAGTAGATCAAGATCATGGAACACTTGGGATGATTTAAGGACTCATAAAAGGAATCATGTGGTGAGTGAGCTATAATGCACACCTTGGTTTCATACCATCAGCCTTGGTTTTGTTTATATATAGTAATATGATCTGAAAATTTCAGTACTGGATAATCCAGGTATCTTCAATGTGGGTCATAGACTCAAGTATCAATTGTTTTATACAACACTTTAGTGGTAAGACATCCAGATCAATTACTTATTAATAGTTTATCCATTAAATCAATTTTATAAGCCCAAGTATTGAATATGGTTTTACTTATTTATTTTATTTATTATGTTTCATCTAGGCCAAAGATATTGCATGATCCTACACTCATGACATCAGATAATATGTTCGCCATTGGGGATGGCATACTAAGATTTATTTCTCACCCCTGTACATGCACCTCAATGTACTTGTTGGAATTATTTTTCCCTTTCTGTTTTTGAATCAAAACATGAAGCACAGGGATCAGGCCAAGGGTTGCAAGATCAAGCAGAGTTGCTCTTCGGGATTCTCAATATTAGGTTAGGGAATCTCAGTTATGTGTTAGAGATAAGGAATGTGGTTCATCATGGAGTTAACAGTAGAGCCTTATACTATTATTTTCATTCCTTTATTTAATATTATATGAGATTAAACTAGTGGGTGATCGATGTGGTATATATAACATAACTAATCATTGTTTTACAGCATTCCATTTATTATTATAGTCATATATATATTTATTGCTTATGAAAAATAATTTTTTAATGATATGGATGATTTTTATTTTTTATACAATTTTATGACTCTAATATGAGGTTATAGTCTCCCCCCATACACACTCTAGTCCCTCACTGCTAGTTGGTAGCCTCTGGTGTATTGGAAGGTGCACTTGATGCCCAGAAATCAATCGGACTGATTAATATTTATATATTTAACCAAGTCGAGGTGTGAAGAATTTGTATCATAGGTATTTTTTCCTATTGTGTTAAAATTGGGGATATGGTAGACATGATTATTAGTAATGTGTTGGAAACTATGATGGAGATGAGACTGGTGTGCCGAGAACATTTTTTCCAGTGAGAAGTCCCGGTTTTCAGGGTTATGGGATTGTTGTTCTTAGCATGTGATGTTTTGTTTATATAATTTTTTCCTTGAGTTACACACATGTGATTTCAATTTTATGATCTATTATGGATTTCTTGATTTAATCCTATTGGTAAGATTCCAATGACTAGTTTTAATACATTTCCCTGAAATGTTAAGAGGAATCTCACGCATCATATATGTCATGTTGGGTCCACGTGTTAAAGGCTTACCAATGTGTGAATTTACTACTTATAACATAATAAGTTTATTTAAAGTTTAAAAAATAACATAAATATTTAATTCACATATATTCACTTTGTTTCACTCTGATTAATTAGTTTTACTTGTGTATATATTTCCTTCTGTTGGAAGCTCATGTTGATCTATAGTGATACACTGATAGTGAGGATGATGAATCATTCCTCATATAGATGAGGTTAAATTACCCTAGTAGGTCGATAGTGAGAATATATCCATAGATATGGACCCCTTAGGGGATTTTGTTTTTTAGGTGTGGTAGTTTAATGTTTTAGTAACAACCTGTACAATGTTTTCTCGGATATATTTCAATGAGATTATACTTAATCAAAATATATATAAGTGGTATGAAATATAACATTGATATGATTTTTTCAATTTATCATTGACACCTATAGGTCATCATATATAGTTATACCTTTCCAGTAGACCCTTAGTTGGGTTATCCATTTTGGGTATGGTTAACTAAGGATTTATAAAAATCTACGTTGTGTTTTCTCATCTTGTTTGTAATGATATGTAACTTAATAGACCATCATTAATGGTTATCTAGTAAAATAATCTAGTATAATGTTGATAGTTAACTAAAACTTTATAATATGATAATACCTCATATGGGTATTTTTATAAAAATATTACTATTGAGAATCATTTCATCATATTTTACAAGATATCGCGATCCTCTAGGGAGAACTTCCATATGAGGATGGTTAGAGAGGATCATGGATTGGTAGGAAAATTTTTTGTAGGTGATGACATTATAGTACATTATATGAACTAGAACATTATTTATGAGTTTCATTTATATGAGTTTCTAATTGAAACTCATTGAGAATTTTCATATGTAACATCAGAATTCAAAACCTATTTAAATAACCTATTTTTACTGGTATGACCCTCATAGATCAGTTCTATATTTACTTTTCTTAGAGAGGTTTTAATTGTGGGAAAGGTTATAGGACCTTGTGATCCTATTATGACACATGATTAGTAGCTCTAGGTGGGACACATATAGACCCTCAATTGTGACTCAGAACCCGATCAGTCTGTGTACAGTTTGATTGAGGGAAACCAGTGAGAGGGGCCATCCTGTGTTTACAGATTCCATTTTAGTTAGAGATATTTGTTGTATTCTCATGTTTAGATAGATTCATGACATGTTATTATGAATTTAGATATAGAAATGATGATTCCTTTTGTTTATAGAAAATAACATTGGATTCAGGAATATCAAGACTGTCTTTAAATGTTCATAATGTTAGAGTTCCTGGCCCTCTTAACCAATGGTTTCATGTTTGACCCTATAATTATAGAAAACAACATTGAGTGATAAGAAATAATTAAATAAATCATGGACTAATAGAGGTTCATGAATTTAAAGATTATTTCTAGGGATTATTTGGATTAATGTGATAGATGTTCTATATAACATAGTCTAGTTATCCCAATGTGGGAAAACTCACAAGAGCATGAGTTGGGAGATAATCATATTTTTTTATGACTAGTAAGACTTTATTTGTAAATAGGTGAGGGGATATGTGTTATCTGAGGAGTAATGGTTTATTAAAAAATATTAAGGTAAATGTTTCCCATGAGTTGTGTTAAATTGAGGAATGTCATTCCATTATATAAAAAACATTGATAATGAATCAGGTGACATGAGGTATTTAAACCATGCTTGAACCTAGATACACATTGTCCGGGGGAATAGTGTTAGGAGTTAGTTCAGGGAATATAAATCCTATTTTGATGTGGGCATGGGATCGAAGAGAGAGATACACTCATGTCCATGGAATCTTAATATACTCATATTCTAGAGATTATCATGGCCAATATGTTGACATTATCCCAAAGTACGCCAGGAGAGAATCTGTTATGCATTATGATTTTTAAATATGTTTTCTTTTCTATGAATGAACTCATTGGGAGTTATTCTTGTATATCATTATAAGTTAATTAATATGGTGGTGAGTATAACATTGTCCATTAGAGGGTGGTGACCACCATTATGAGTTGAAATTACATATTTACCATAGAATCTAGTCTTAGTAAGTAGGAGTGAGAAATTCAAACTTGAGATAAGTGGTTTTTTCTACTATAATAACCAGATTTAGTGATGGATAGAGGATGGGCCTTTGACTATTGAATTATATTTCGTGGTTTTAATAAGGATTGTCTTATTATGGAGAGTTGTAAGGACTATGGAATGGGAATTGGATAATACAGACAATGTAGTTGTAAAAATTCCTATCATTAAGGTTTGACTAACATGGTTTTTTGAATAATGTGGTTTATTGTGGGGACGTTGGAAAGACATGTGATTTTTCCAACTATAAAATTTAGTAGAAATTTGATTTTTTTCTATTGGATACTTATTAGGAGTAAAATGATCTTTTTGGACAATTTTATGATCTTATATAATATTTCTGACTGATACGTTTGTCTTGAAATATGGTTTTTACCATAGTATAACAGTTTTAGGGAAATATGAATCATTCTAATTTTCATGGAATAATTAATAATTTATATCTAATTAATTAAATATTATTTAATTATAATATATTAACTCGAAAATAAATTTTGAATGGAGAATTTAATTTAGATCATTTTTTCCATCGATTTCAGAATGTGTGGTGTTTACTAGTTGAGGCATAAAATCTTGAAGGGTGTTGATGCTAGTCTCATGCCCTTTTTCATTTTCTTTTCTTCTTTCATCATTTTCATTTTCCCAGTTATTTCTTCTACTCCCACATGGCTTGTCACATACTCCCCTATGGGGTTCCACTTGAGATATTGAGAAATAAAATGGGCGAGGAAGTGTGATAGATAGATAGATATATAGGTAAATAGATAGAGATTTGTGATATAATATAGGTTCTTCCATTGGGCTTAGAAGGAAATGAGTCTTCATGCAAAAATAGTGGAATGTGAATCAGGTAATGCATTGGTGGATTCTTACAAAATGTAGATAGTTTTTAGGTTTTTCACATAGATACCCATATATTTAGAACATTATAATTTATTCCACATTAAACATCATAAGGACCCCTAGCGGGTTTATATATGCTTACCCCCTAGAAAAATTGGTTTACATTTTATTCAAAAGGGGTTTCCATTCAGAAATCCCGATCACACGATGTGTAGTTTAGAAACTCATGTCACATTTTCATCTATTAAGGGAAGATGACATTTTAGAAGTATGATATGTGTTCTAGGAGTACATTTCATTTAGTTATACTCATCTATTTAGTTGAGTAAATTTATAGACATCATGTGTAGGGGCACTTAGTCATTTAAGTTACTTAGCTAAAACCCATGTGGGTTACCTGCTATGTAGATGTAAAAAACCATGTGAAAAAACATGTCCTTTCCATATATGGTACATGGGAATGTACCCTATGTATAGTACACACAGTCCCCATATTAATATGTTGTATGCATGGGTTTTATATACTCTGTGCAACTAAAGTAAATAGCTAGGTGGAGTTTTGATAGTGAATTCGATGAACTGGAGCCTACACATGGTGTACTATTTCCTTACTACCATTTTGATGGTTGTTCATTTTTTAATTCCACATAGTTGAAATTGGACAAATTATTAGTTTATTTGTAATATTTTCCCACATAGATTGTGATAGTGGAAACGTTGGGGTGATTTTAGGACTCCCGAGCGAGCAATAATGGAGCAGTACTTCCTCCAATTATTGATTCCAATTATTTCCTAAGAGCTAGGCCTAGCATAATACCTACCAAATAGTCATGATGGAGATATAAGGAAATAGAATTTGATCACCAAGGTCCTCATTTAGTGTCCTTTATAAATACATTCCCTAGTAAAAGGGACTATGAGGTGACTTGAAGAGAAGATAGGTTGGGAGTTTCAGCAAATATCGAGTGAGTTATTGAATATATATATATGTCTTTATGCATATCTGTTGTTAGATTATTAAGTATTTTTTGCTAGAGGGAATTTTAACTTAATGGTGGGCCAATTTAGGCCTATGAGGCTGTGGTTGTGAGAAACTGATATCTGACTAAGGATCCGTTGTTGGATGTCTCCACTTATGTTTCATCCTAAAGGATGTCGAGTAAGATACCTCCATTTACTTACTCATTCTAAATATTTTGTGTCTGTTACCTCAACGTATATACACTTTCCAAAGACCCCAATTACGATGCCTCTATTTACATACTCTTTTTGTTGGTCCTGAATATGATTATACAACATACATACTCTTTTTTAGGATCCCATGTAGAATAACTCCACTTTATTATTGTCTTCCTGGATCCCAACTGCCTATTATTACATTTTAACTTAGTAGGACCAAAGTATGGTGCTTCTCTAGTGTTATGAACAGATGAAACTAGCTTGTTCCCTCGTTTTTGACCAACCCTGAGATACTGCATTGGGGGCTTGGGTAGAGATTGTTGTGGGTATCACCCTAGAACCCAGTCCGAACAACTAATACCAAGAGGGTATAGAAGTATTTGTGGTTGTAGGCATTTGGAAACCCTTATATTTTTATTTATTATTTCACTCAGCTATTTGTGATGTAACTTTGACTTCTATAGGTGCTTCTTTGTGTGTGGTCGATGAGCCTAAGTAAATGTGTGTTATTATTGGTATTCCCATACGTACATCCTATGATCTATCAATTGTTCCTACTTGCATATTAGGATGCCCAATCATGCTTCCTAGGATCCACCTTCTAATACATTTCCGTTTAATGTTATTGGACATGGAGTTCCTCAATTTTGATAGTGATTAGTAGACATGGAATTCCTCAAATATGTTTGAGATTAGTGTACATGAAGTTATATAGTAGACTCATTTTTCCACGATTATGACGAGATTATATTACACCAAGAGAGATACATGGATTCCAGACACAAAATGACTTGGAAAACTCATAGAGAAAGTGGAATATTATGATCCCTTTAGTGATACATGGGTTCCTAATTTGAAATACCTTTGAAGGGATCATAGGATACATGGAATTAATATTTCATACCAGATTATTATTATACATGGACACCTTGATTATAGACATTGGGTCCCAATATCGTTTATATAAAATAAGTGATAAAAAAATCTAGTACAACATAAATTTGGTATCATATTTGGGGGTAATAGACCCTAGGATCGATAGGTTTATATAAGGAATGAGTGTTATTCCATTAAAATCAATGCCATATTCACATTATGTATTGTAAATTTGGATTATGATCCCATAGATATAATGATATTTATTTATTTATTTTATTTTTTATGTTCAAAATTGGATAAGCATATCGTATGAGAATGATATTATAGATGCCAATTGTAGGATCTCCATTGGTGGAATAAAGACTCTGAATAGAATATCTGGATGATCAATTACAAGAGGGTGGGGGTGAATAGTAAATTTAAAAACACTTACTTTTAACCTTATTGAAATATTTGTTTAACTAGGTTAAAGAAGGTAAATTCACAAACCTTCTTTGGTTCTAACTCAAATATATAATTCGATGTTCCAAGATCTAATTATAAGAATCCTGATCTTAAATAAGTTAAACATAAGAAAACTTATTTTGGTTTTAATTAGTTTATGATTCTACCATAATGTGTATAGAATCTTATATAGAAGAGTATACAAGTATAAGAAAGTATAAGAATGATATAATTTCTTTCATTAACAAAATATAGCTGAAATAAAACATGTTGAAAAAACAAGTAAATAAGTAAGAAATGTTTTAACACAAAGAGAATTGTATCTATCAAACTTAGGCAAAGGTCCATTGATTTATACTATCAAGAAAGTCTATTGTACCCACACTCGAGTAATAAATCTATATGAATATCAGATTATTTCATGATATCCTTACAAGACCTCAAACCTTAAGGTAGTTGAAACCTCAATATTCCTATCATTGAAATTCCTTTTACAATAAGTTAGTTGGAACATATGTCTTCCTATCGTCATAATCCCTTGATTATACACAACAACAATCGAAGTCACACAGAGTAAGATGAACAAGATGTTCATAAATCGCACAAGGCATGAGAGTCTTTATCTCTCTAGAATTCACTTCACAACCTGCAATATCTAGGATCATAGGTCTATGTGTTGATAGTGTGATCATTCAAATGAGCTCCAATTTATAGGAAATATCTTTAATGGTCATCTCCCTCCTCCAACGTTCAAATTTCCCCTTAAATTTGAAGTGAATTGTACCCATATCACTCAACCAACAGTTAGTTAGAAACAAATTTTATGATATATTTTTATGTACTAAAACAAGGGAAACATTATCATATTTAATAATTAATAATATATATGTAAAATAATGTCAAGTTTGAGAAACTATGATACAATAAAAATGAAACAATATGTTAGAAATGTAAAGTAGCATAATCAAATGTGAATAATCAGAATATAGGAAATATTGAATACAATGTCTAAATATATAAACAATTCGATTCTGGAAAAAAGGACATACATATTAATTTAAACAATTCAGAGTCTGAATTCTGAGTAATTTGAATTCTAAATTTCTGGGAATTCAGAGTCCCAATTTCAGAGAATTTGGGGTTTGAATTTCATAGAATTCAGGGTATGAATTTTAGAGAATTCATAGTCTAAATTTTAGAGAATTTAGAGTCTAGATTTCAGAGAATTCGGAGTCTGAATTTTAGAGAATTTGGAGACTGAATTTCAGAGAATGTGGAGTCTGAAAAAAACTTTGATATCTAAGGAACTTTAATATTCAAAGGTTTTAGATAAGAATCAAAATTATTTACATAATAAATAAAAGATTGACTTGGATTTGAGAATACATTAAATAAGACATTGAAAACCAAGTTAGGGACAAAACATTTCTTATATAAAGAAAATTTTCCCTAAGAAAAATAATACATAGATAAGGGTAAATTTCCTCAGGAAAATGTGTTTGTGATTTTCAAAACATAGATGAATTCAATTCTCATATGGAATCCTTATTAACTCAAAAATCTCACCGTTTTTGGAAAATATAGACAACCTTTTAAAAAATAATATTATGAATAAGGATTTTTCAATTTTATCTTTTAATAGATTACTTATATCCCTTTACTTATGTCTTTATTTTCATACATGATCTCCTCTGAGCATCATAACCAATAAGAAGTGTCTTGAATACTATTTCAAGTTTGATATACTTTTGCTGATCATACTTATCGTATTTGATTTCTGATTGAAATAATACTGATGCAACTGACATCTTGAATTGATACTGGGAAGAAATGTATTGTGTTAATTAATTTATTCAACGAATGAACAAAAACATCATGACTCATTGAAGATGAAGATTCAGAAGTTAATTCCTTTGTAGGTAAGGAAATTTAATCTACCTCTTCAGCTTTCCTCTTGGATGTTCCACCAAAATATTTCTTAGATTTCACAACCACAACCTTTCTAGGAGAATCATCAACCACTTTCTTTCCTTTATCAGATCTAGAGACTGGCTTCCAAATATTCATATTTTTATGTCCGCCATCTGAAACATATATTATTTTATCATCATCAACATCTCATTTCTCAGTATCTTCCTTATTATCATAAGGATGAATGAAATCATGATCTCTTATCTAATCATATTTTGGTTTATCAACCACATCCTTCCCATCATCATATTTTCCTTGATATATTATCTTATTTTAATATACTTGTGATGTTATGATCGATAACATATCTAAAATGACATTATTTATCCTGATATTCTTCCACCTATTTAATCACATCTTCACTTTGTTTTCTTCTTCTTATGCTACTTGTTATTGTTGAGATATCCATTCTTCCACAATAGGTTCTGAAATTGAAATTTTCTTTCCATGAGTTTTAATTAGAACAAACTCATGATAGATGGATTCTGGTACCAAGATTTTCTTGTGTTCTTTCATAGTATCTTTGAGAAGGGCTTGGATGATCTCGGATTCTGATATCTTCCTCTTCATTTTATATTATTTATCTTCTTTCTCAAGATTTTTTTCTACCTAAATATTAAAATCCATTTCCAGGGCATGGTCTAAACCAAAGCTAGCATCTCCCTCATCCTTCTTTTTTTGTACCCTCTACACTTTTCTGCAACTTTATTAGATAAAATCTTTTTCTTTTTCTGCTTTGTTGGACATGAATGAGTTTCCAGAATGGGTGGCTTTTCTTTGATTTCGGTTCTTTTATTCTTTCTTTTCTTTTAGGTTTTCTGGGAATTTTTATATACTTCCCATTTTTTATTCAACCTTGAAACTGACATTTAGAATGATCATAAAAATCTCATACCTTGATACAGAAACCATAATTCTTCATCCTAATAGTATCATCACTAAACAACATAATCTTGAATGTTCTGGGTTTTGAAATGTATGTAATTTTCAAATATTATAAATAGAGAACAATGATATTTTACAAGATCGCTAGATACATGATTATCTGAGACTTGAGGGTTCCATTCATGATATTAATGATGTTCATAAGTATGTACTTGATACGTTTTACCTTTCTATTATTAACAAATAATTTCATCATTAAAATATCACATTTCTTAAGAGATTCCTTGTCTCCCTTTCTGGAAGTAATAAATACATGTAACCACAAAGATAAAAACTTTATGTTTGTTGAAAGATGGTTTATTTTTAGTTATTTTAATCCCATTAGTCCAAGTCACTCAATTTCATTTTCCTTCTAAAAACATCCTTCCTTTTATGAAATCATGTGTGAGTAAAAGATGGATTTACCTTGATAAGGAATATTGGGAATTCTTGCAGCCGTGTTGAAGGATAATGAATAGGTCTTCCCAGAGGTCTTAAATGAAAATTTTTCCCTTACTCCTTCTTCATAAAAATATAATTGATCATAAAATTCTACGACAATGTTATAATAAACTGGGTCTTGACTCTTTAACTTATCTATTCAAAAACTGCCCATGGGGGCTGGGTGAGTTGGTTCAAGGCGGTGGCGACCCATTACTAAGGTTCCGGGTTCGAGTCCTCATAAAGGCAACACACACTATTTGTCAGCGAACCTCTCATCCCCTTCATCCTGTGTGGAACTGGCCCAAGCCCAAGGGTTGGCCACCTTGGGCCTATCTGGGGACGTGTGACGCGCAGGTGGTAAGGCTAAGCCCTATACTTTATTACCCAACAACACGTTTCTGCCTGTGGGGGCTGGGTGAGTTAGTTCAAGGTGGTGGCGACCCGTCGCTGAGGTTCCGGGTTCGAGTCCTCCCAACGGATATGTGCACCATTTGTCAGCGAACCTCTCATCCCCTTCATCCCATGTGGAACTATCTGATGCCCAAGGGTTGGCCACCTTTGGCCTAGCTGGGGACGTACGGCGTGCAGGTGGGTAAGGCTAAGCCCTATACCTCATTACCCAACAACACATCTGAATTATTAAGATTGAGAGTTTGAGGAGGCGACCGTAGAGGCGACTGGAGATGCCCTAATCCGATGAAGGTGAGTTCTGCGCCCCTCCCATTCAGAGGGTGGAGATCTATGTTCACTTGATAAGGATTTCACTCATCTTGGTTCGACTTTTCCTTTACTAAGGATCCACCTTTTGTCAAAGGTCCTAGATTTGTTTCAGGAAGCACCGCAGTTTCCTCTTCTACCAGCTGAGATCAATAGCGCTAAGGATTTATGCAATCTAACCCTAGTTGCAATGTTTAGTCTACAAAGCCCTTCAGTTGATGAGTTAGAGAGATTTGTCTCAGATTATTAGGAGTTATGGGAGCGGACTGTCGTGGGTCTTCTTTACCGGAAGCACATCATGATTCTCTTTGGCTCTAAGGCGGATTTGATTATGGCCTTGTCCCGAGCTCCCCGGAGATGCAACGGTTTCACCTTCTTTATGTTCCGCTGGATCTTCGACATCCACATGCGACGAGATCCTGTAACAATCATGACGTCGGTCGATGCCTCAAGACTACCGGTGCACTGTGTATGGATCACATACAGCAAGGAGTTCCGATGGAGGTAGGATATCATCTTCGATTTTTGGATGCGCTATTGCGTTGTTTGCTCCCGATTTGGTCATCTGGAAATAGTTTGTCACCGTGGACAGATGAATCGGTCATCAAAGATGGTTGAAAGGATAAGCTTCGATGGTAATCTGGCTTCAGGCTTGAATTCAGTTCTAGGAAAATCTATTTCTGGTGATATTCTGGTCGTGTGAGGGGATGAAAATAAAGTTATGGGTGGACCTGTGGAGTGCAGCGGGGATACGGGTTCTACAAGGTGTGATGAGCAGGTGGGAAGCCCCTGCATTGGCACAACCGTTCTAGGTGAAGGTGTGGAGTAGGAGGTTCGGAAAGACTTTCATTCAGAGGTTTTTCCATAAGATTGTGCTCTGAAGGAGGTGTGGGACTCAATCAACCCATCTGTGCAGCAGGTATTTAGGCGGCTCAAGTGTGGGCTTAGAGTGGAGGACCCCAATGTGCAGGAGGGTGCTGCTGGACTTGGTGGAAGCATAAATCGAGGTTTAATGGACTCTATACAAGAGTTTCTTTCTGGTACTAGCTTTGAGGTCTTGGATCAGGAGGAGCCAGCCAATCTGAATAATGATTTGCAGGGGACGGAAGACTTGCGTATGCAAATTGGTTCCACTTCTCAGGTAAAGGATGTAGTTTCTACCCCTATGGTGACTGTTCAGTACCCTATCAAGGAGATAAATTTGCAATGTCTTGCTCCAATTTATCATAATAGGTTCGATCTGATGCTTGGGGGTGAGTCTCTGAGAAACTCAGAAGGAGTTTTAGTAAGGCAAGAAGGTGGGGATGCATGATTCATCCCGATGACTATCATGGGTAAATGGGGGAATGTATCTGGTAGTGACAAGGAGAATGACCGCGGGTCTGAAAGAACCTTATATAGTGACATAGTCAAAGGGGGTTAGTAGAAATTGTCTGGCAGTGAAGGTGCAGTTACTGCCCAACCAAAGAGGAGGCCACGAAAGGATTATTCTCACTTACCGAAGCCGGTTTCCACCAGGTCCTCGGTCAAGAAAAAAAGGGGATGTTCCTATTTCTAAAAAGATTCGTGAGAGAAAGAAATCAAAGAAGGAGAAAATCACTATGGATCAACTGGAGCTTAGACAGAAGTATGCCATGATTCTAAAACCATATGATACGAACTCTGAATGGGAGTCGGCGACTATGGAGGATGTGCCTTATTATGTAGGTGGAGATGATTATGACTACTATGATATGTAGCTAACCTATTCTGATTGGCACTGATATCTAGATTTGGATGCATGGTATGCATGTACACTTGAATCTGTTCTCTTGTAATTTTATTTTATTTGATAACGGGTCAGAGGTCGCCCTCTGACTAAGCGTTTTGGGTATACAGAAACTTTCCAATCCATTCATCTTGATATTCTTCATAATCAAATAATTATATTCAGAAAAGAAATTTGGGTCAACCAACATTGCTCTATAGATATTTAAATCCTTGATTTCCTTGTTTGATCCCATCTGATTATATAAGGAAACATTGAGAGTCATCCAGAATATACGGAAACATGGAAAAGTGAATGTCATATTTGATGAGTGGCAGAGCTTGGACGTAAAAACTATTGAAAACCCTAAGTGGGACACGTATTAGGGGGACATTATATAGGTTCAAAGACGATGATTAGAATTCACAAATCTATCCAAAGATTGATATTTTCTTGATTTGATCTGAAGGTTGAAATCAATGTTTGAGAAGGATTTGATAGGTTCTGATATTATGACGTTTTACAGGAAAAATCAAATTTAAGGAAACTGAATCTGATATATGTTTCTTAAATCAAGATAGAAATAACAATAATTAAAAAACAATTACGAATATTTATGTAATGAAACTTTCCCTCCAGATTTCATAGAAATAATTCTCTGTATTAAAAATGCTCTCTATGAAGAACCCAGATTCCAAATAATGTTTTAAGGATAGTAAATTTTAGGTTCTGGAAATTTTGGTTCTAATAATTTTATTAAGGGAAAAAATTAGGATCTATAAAATCAGGTAATTTTTAAATGAATAGAAAAAAGTATTCCCCCTATGAAAATGATTTTCTTAGTGTAAGGAGATAGGTTTTAGCAAAAATTTAATATGGGATATTACCTTACAGTTATCATTCATAATTTTTTTAATGTATTAAAATCTATCAAAATGTAAAATTATTTAATAATGTCAGCAAGTTGATCTTGTGTACCTATAAATTGAAGAATGATATCTCCGTTAAGTGTGTAATCCCGAAGAAAGTGATGTCTAATATCTTTGTGCTTTTCATGTGAGTGATGTGAAGTGTTTTTCTTAGAGTAATGGAGCTTGTATTATCCCAAAATATATCTGTCTTGGTAAAACTCATGTCACAGTCTATGAGTGTGTGTTGCATAGATAATACTTGAGCACAAAAACTTCTAGTTGCTATATATTCAGTTTTAGTAGTGAAAAGTGATAAAGAGTTTTGTTTCTTGCATGGACAAGAAACTAATGAATCTCTAAGGAAATTACAAGTTCAAAATGTAATTTTTCTATCCATTCGAAATCCCACAAAAACAGTATATGAAAAACTATTTTATACAAACCCATTTCAAGAATAATAGAAAAGTACAAATCCTTGGTTCACTTTAAAAAGTAAAAAACTCATTTCGATTCTTTTAAATGATATTTTATTAGATTAGACTGATATCTTTAACATAAGCAGACTAAAAACATTAAGTCTGGAAGACTAGATATTAAGTATAATAAACATCCTATCAGACATATAAAAGATGGTTGATCTACTAGTTTTCTATCTTCATCAAGATCAAGGGAATTTGAGTTACTGTTTGGAGTGCATATACATTCATTGTTGTCATATCCATACCTTTTAATAATATATTTAATATAATTACAGTCAGATATATAAGTTCCTTCTGGTTTTGGAGAACTTTTAAAACCCAGGAAAAATGTTAAATCACCCATTATACTAATTTCAAAATCATATTTTATAATATTCACAAACGAATCAGTTAAATATTGCAGAGTTGATCTGAGTATAATGTCACCAACAAAAATTTTAACAAATAAAATGTTTCCTTATCTTTTTTTATAAAAATATTTGAATCATGAGATCCCTTAACATTATCATTTTTAACAAAAATCATTTAATCCTATCATACAAGGATCTACGGGCTTGTTTAAGTCCATTAAAAACCTTGGTATGTTTGAAAACATATTTAGAATGTTTTCTGTCTTTATAACTAGGAGGTTGTTCAACATAAACTTTCTCTTGAACATATACATTAATAAAAGTTCACTTCATGTCCATTTTAAAAAGTTTTAAATTAATGAATGCTGTAAATTCAAGTTGTATTTGAATAGATTCATGTCTAGATAATGGAGCATAGTTTTTTTCATAGTCGATTCCTTCTTTTTGATTATATCCTTTACCTACTATTATTTCTTTATTTCATACTATGATTCACTTTTAATCACATTTATTTATGAATACCCATTTTAGTTCAATTACAGAAGATTATTTAGGACTTTCGACCAAGGTCCAAACATTGTCCCTTTCAAATTCATTTCGTTCATCTTACATAATTTTAATCCAATCATCATCAACTAAATCTTTATCAGTTCTTTTTTGGTTCTTAATTAGAAAGAAATTATTGATTTTACACTTAATTTCATAAAGAAATTCAAATCCTTAGAGGTTGATTTACATCACCAATGATATTATCATTGGGTAGAATATTTAGAAACAACTGATTTGGGATTCGTAAAACCTATTCATCAGCATAAGTTAGAAAATGTTTTTGGGTAAATACATTAGAAACATTTTCATGAGATTTTTTTTATTTGAAGAATCTTCCATCAATGGTTGATAATATGTTTTTGACAATACTTATGAGGGTGTAGGTTGGGGTTGTTTAAAAATAAAAGGATCAGTTTCATCAAATTTTAAAAAAACTATATCTTCAACAGTACAAGATTTTTTGTTAAAAACTATATAAGCCTTATAAGTAGTGGAATAACCTATGAAAATTCATTCATCATATTTGTGTGTGAATTTATGTAATTTATCTGTAGTATTCAAGATGAATACTTTTCATACAAATACTTTTATGTATGAATGTTTAGGTTATCTACCAGTCCAAAATTTATAAGGTGTTTTATTAAGAAAATGTCAGATTAAAACTTGATTTATAGTATAGAAAGAAGAACAAATATCTTCAGCCAAAAGAAATGTTTAGTAATTGAATATTAACTCAACATAGTTCTAGTTATCTCTTGAAGAATTCAAGGTCATCTTTTAACAAAACCATTTTTTAGGAGTTCTAGGGGAAGGGGAGTTATGGGAAGTCCCTTCCTTACTAAAAAAAGATTCAAAATCTGAATTTGGAAATTCTACTCCATGATCATTAGGAATAGTTATCAAGGGAATGTTTTTCTCATTCAATACATGGGCTCTAAATGATTCAAAATATGAAAAGGATTCGTATTTATTTTCTTAAAAATAGACCCATATAAATATAGTGTAATCATCAACTAAAACAAATACATTGTATATTCCTCCAATATTTAATGTTTTTGTTGAACCAACAAGATACATATGCACTAGCTGTAATGAATCAGAAGTGGAGAATTCACTGATTGATCTATATCTAGACTTATGTTTCTTTGCATATCAAAAAATGTCACAAAACTTTTATGAATCAAATCTATGCTTGGGTAGATCCTTAACAAGTTTTTTATTTGTAAGTTTTCATTGGTTCATAAGGTTATAGAGTCATATTATTCTATTTCATAACCATGATTGATCTTCCATTTCACTAAGGAATGTTATATCTTGGATCTTAATTCCTTTTAAAATGAGTTTATGAACATTCTAATGCTAATGGGCATATAGAATAAACTCATATATGGAATTTTTTAATAGAAATTTACCATTCCTAAAATTCAAAAGGTAAATATCAACACATAATTGTATTGTGCTTATGAGGTTATGCTTTTGAACATTAACAAGTAAAATATTTGAAATTAAATACTTTCCAAGAATAACATTGTTACCTATACTAATAAATTCTCCCAAAAAATTATCTCCAAAGGTTACTTTTCCTCATTTCATCTGGATAATCTTTTCAGAAACGTTTTTGTTACCAGTCAGGTACTGGTAATTCCCGCTATACATGTACCATATATTATTGTTGTTACATCATTTATTTTCTTGGAAATAAAATTGTTATACTTTCTGAATCCATACTTTCATTTATCCAAAAAATTCGCAATGTAAAATCTTAGTTATCCACATTTTCTTATAAAAATAAGCATTATGGAAACATAAGGATTGGGTTTTATTTAAAAAATATATTCCAATGTCCACCATATTGACATTTAGTGGAAAAAGAGAATATTAGGGAACAATATAATTATGAATAAAACCATTTTTTAAATAAGTATAACCAAATCTATAACTATACTTTAGATAATGATGTTTTGAATACATTTTATAAAAATCATTCCTTCTAGAAGTAAAATTTGAAAAAAGATTATTTATGTAAATAATTTCTCAATTATTGTGATGGAAAAAATTTTATCCTCATAGATATATAATTAAAACATAAGTAATTTTCTATAACATTTTTCTTAGAAATAAAATTTCCAAGATCCGTAGAAGGATTGTCCTTCTCAGAAAAAAATTCCTTATCCTTTTTAGAAACCCTTTCAAAATTATGGTTTTTTTATCAAGAAACATAGAAAAATAAAAAACTTCTTTTGTTAGAACATAAATTCTAGAATTTTCATTCTCTAACTTCGTTATATCTTACAATTTTAATTATCTAGTAATTTAGAAAATCTAGAAACTACATCAAATAAAGGTAAGGTTTTATCATCTGATGAGGAAGACTTTTCATCTGAAGATTCATAATATAATTCACTAGAAAAAATTTCATTTAAACACATTTTGGTTAAGTATTCATAATTTTTTACCTTTTCCATAAAACAAAGATTTTCAATATGTAGTCTAGCTAAAAGAACAATATTATTCTAACCAGAAGATTCACATTCTGAAGATTCATCTGAAGAGTCACCACCATTAGAACTATATGTGTCATTAGCCTTCAAGAATTTATTTGCCTTATATTTTTATTACTTATTTTTGTTCCATTAAGAATACTTTTCTTTTCTGTATTTTCTCTTAAGAATCAGATAATCAGGTCTGATATGTCCAGCCCTTTTTCATTCATAACAGGTTACACCAGAATCCGTCTTATTCTTTCTGTGTTTTTACATATATCTATATTGAAAATATTTCTTTCTAACCATATTTTTCATCCTTTGGTCAATATTTACTAAGTCATTCTCATACTATTCACTATCACAAGTTTCAGATATAATAAAATCACGGTTTTATTTTGATCTAGTTACCATTTTTGGAGACTTGGCATTAGAGGTGGTATTGAAAGATACACTTACATTACCATTATTCTTTTTATTGAAATTAGAATCCCATTTAATTCTTGTTTCATGATGGAGAAGAGATCAAAATTACACATCAAGAGTAAGGCTTGATACTTTCATATTTTTAACAATAGTTGTCTTTTTTGATTCCCACTCATTGAGAATGATGTTAATTATCTTGTTCACATAAACTTCATCATCAAGACCTTTCTCTCCCTTATATTAAAGACTTTTTACAATGTTAATAAATATTTTTTGTAATTTGAAAACATGTTCACTCTATGGAAATAAGAGTCCATGATATTCATCACATAAAATAGCTATTCTTGTTTCTATCACTTTAGAACATCCAAAATGTGTAACTTCATAAATATTCCAAACACAGTTGGAAAATTTAAAAGAAAATATTGATCTATATATATTCTGGGTCAAATAACATAAAACATAATTGCGTACCTTATAGTTATGATGATATTCTAGTTTATATGAATTTTTTATGGTTCTGACTTCCTTGTCTGGAATCGTTTATTCACCAGTGAGAATAACAAAGATTAAAAACTTTAAGAAAAATTGGAACATGGAAAGGTAAGTAAGAAATATTAGTGTATGAAAAACATATATGTATGTATATGTATTATAAATACCTCCTCTGATACCAATTTTAGGATCAAAATAGAATATTTAGATGCTTAATTACAAGAGGGGTGAAGAGTATGTTTAAATACCATCTCTTTTAACCTTATGGAAGTCTATGTTTAACAAGGTTAAACGAGGTAAATTCACACACCCTCTTTTGTTCTAGCTCAAAGAGATAATTGGAAGGTACCATGTCTAATTATAAGATACCAAAAATTAATCAATTTAAACATAAGAAAACTTTATCATGTTTTACAAAGATAAATATTATACCTTAAAGTGTATAGAATATTATTTATTAGAGAATACAAGTATAAGATATTATAAGAAAGTTATATATTCTTTCTTTAACTAAATACATCATAAATAAAATTTGTAGAAACAACCAGTAAACAATTAGGAAATCTTTTAACCAAAAGAAAATGGTATCAAACAACCTTGGAAAAAGGTCCCTTGGTGTATAATTTTAAGAAATTCTATCTTACCCACACTAAAAAAATACCTCGATAAGAATATCAAGGTTTCTATTGTTATCCATGAAATCCACTAAACATTAAGGTATTTAGAACCTCTATTTTCTTATCCTTGTAAGTCCTCCAACTTTAATGTTTTCAGCCCATCTTTTTTCTTACCCCTGAAGCACTAGATTGCACACACCAACAATCAGAGTCACACAAAACAAAGGTGAACAAAATGGTCATGGCTAAACAAGTGTTCATAAATCGCACCAGTCATGAGAGTCATTCACTCTCTATAAATCAATTTATTACAAAACATATCTTTGATCATAGTTTGATGTGTTGATAATGACCTCATTCCAATGAGATCCTATTTATAGGAAAATCATCAATGGTCAGCCCCCTCCAATAATGGTTATATTTTTTAGGAATTTTGGAGGTACTTGTACACATGTCACTCAACCAATAGTTATTTAGAACCAAATTTTATACCATATTTTTATATAAGAAAAATGTGGGAAACAATATCATGACTATGAATAAAAAATATGTAAGGAAAATAATATCATGTTTAAGAAACTTGGATCTGATTGAAATTGAAACAATGTGTTAGGGAAGTAAAGTAGCTTAAAAAATCTGAATAATCAGAATCCAGGAAATATAGAATTTAGAGGCTAAATATATGAACAATAGGATTCTGGAAAAATGGATATTTAGATTCTGTTAAATTATTTGGAGTATGATTTCTGAGGAATTCAGAGTCTGAATTTTAGAAAACTGGGAGTCTGAATTTCAGAGAATTGTGAGTATAAATTTCAAAGATTTTGGAGTCTGAATATTAGAGAATTTGGAGTCTATATTTCCAAGAATTCAGAGTTTCAATTTCATGGATTTCCGATTCTTAATTTCAAATAATTCAGAGTCTAAATTTCAAAGAATTCAGAGTCTAAAATTCAATGAATTTAGAGTCTAAAAAGAGAAAGATATGATATCTTAGGAAATGTAGGATTCTAACATTTTAGATAAGGATCCAAATATTTCACTTAATAAAAAAAGTCACATTTTTATTTGATAAGACATTAAATAAGACATTGAAATCCATGGTAAGGATAAAACGTTTCTTAGAGAATGAAAATCTTCCTTATGAAAAATAATTCATAGAGAAAGATAATTTTCCTTATGAAAATATTTTTGTGGTTTTCAAAACATAGAGGAATAGAAAAGTCATAAGTATACCTTATTGACATAACAATGATGTTTAATAGAATTTATTTCTAACCCCTTGTATATGCATCTAGGTGTTCATGGAGACCATATCTCTGCTTTAATGTTGAGAATTTAATGACCCTTTCTTTTTATACATTAACATCACATAAAGTTTTTCTGAATATTTGAATCATTTTACAAAATATGACCAAATACTGTATTATTATAGTGCCTTTGGAAACATGAAAACATAAAAACAATAATATAAGTGAGATACATTATCACCCACTATATTCTTATTGATAAGAATCCTCCTTAGACACATCAAAAATAAAATATATATTTATAACTCGGGGAAGAAAACATAAAAATGGGTGATCTCATAAGCTCAGTAAGAGTAATGAAGGGAGATATGTAAGCATAAACAAGAGAATAAGGTCATGATAACATGATCATATCATTAGAATATCATACCTTGCATATCAAAGATCATCAATAAAAATCATGGCATAAAGATTATCATTTCCTATGACATGAATCATAAGGGAATCAAGATCAGAGGCCATGAAAGCAAAACATATGAGGTAGATATGATAATGTGTAATTCACAAAAACATAGAAAATCGTATGTCAAGGATACCAACCAAGACCTTCATAATATTTTTAGCTTGGACTATGTCCCAGTATGTACTCTAGGATTGGGATAAAAACCTATTTACCCACTATTTTTTGTGATTGGGATGTAACCAATGCATCCTCTTTCTTTTAGTCATTGGATATAACCCATGAACCAGCTTATTTTAAGTCTTATGATTCAACATATGTTGGTATGTATTTTCATACTTGGGCTTCAACCTATGTACGTACTTTTTTTTCGGGATTCTGCTATAACTCATGTACCCTTTTATCTCTTATACCATTTATCATTAACCAATGAATTCGAGGGAGATATAGGTCTTAACCATATCATAATAAAATCAATCATACTTGTGACACAATAAAATAAAACATTCATTGCATCATCACCCATAAAAATTTTGGGTCTTATAAACATCATATCATAATCCCATGAAATGAAATTAGGGTAACAAACATATAATCATAACTTAAACTATATAAAAAGATAGGTTTCATAATCATTCATTAAATCCTAACCTGTGAAAATATGTGGGTTTTATAAGTATAAAACCTGTGGTAGAGGAACATGTTTCATAAACAACATTCCATCAAAGCATAATCCATTCAGAGAAATAATGTGAATGGAAACTTTGGATCATTTCCCCAAAAATGATTGAGTAACACCAATGTATTTCATCTTATATGGGATATAATTTTGATAGATATTTTAAAAATATTTCATGGTAAAAAAATCCTTTTTTTCATTCAAAAAAACTTAAAAATACATTTATAAAACATTTGAAAACATTTTTTAAAACATGGATTTTGATATAAAACCCATTTCAGACCAAAGAGTGAAATATAGTCAGATTTTTTTACAATCATTTTATCAATTATAATAAGTACCAAAGAGTCAAAAAATGGTACTAACACATGTATATATCATGAATAAAAATATTAAAAGGTAGTCTATGAGTTTTATTGAGATATAGATCATTATATTTCATTTACAGAAGGATAATCATTAACAGTCTGGAAAAGCTATGAGATTGTTTCAAGAAACACTTACCACTTGGTTAATTGGTATCAAAATATCCATGTAAAAAAGGGGATTAAATGATGCTTCAAAATATCATTAAAATAAATAAATTCATGATATAACATGTAAAATAGAATTATATACGCCCCAACAAATAAAATAGGTACAGAACAAAACATGTCTCTCTTAGATGGAAAATTGAGAGAAATATTTCTTATCAATTTGGTAGCTTTTGAAACATTAACCTTATGAAATAAATATCATATAATGGATATGTAAATACACATAAATTTAATTATAATAGTTATATAATACATCCATGGTGATTCTACACACAAAAGGAATGGGAGGTGAAAAAAAATGTATCTCATAGAAATAAAATGTAAGATGAAATTCTCTTACCTTGTGTCTTAACTCTATTCGTAGTCATAAAAGATTACTATATATTAATTTTTTTATATCTATTTTAAAGAATAATATTCTTATATCTAATACGTTATATAGTTTAATTATAACATTATATTTCTCTCTTGTTAACAATCCTCTATTAAGGTTTATCTTCAGGTAATATTCATTTTGTTCTTGGCATGTTTCCTAATTTGTTATATATTAGGTCATTATACTTATATATTCATTTCAAAAATGTAAACCATTATATAAATATTATATTTTATCATTATATTTTTCTTATAATAATCAATAGAATATATAATTAGGAATTGGAATACACCATTCATGGAGATGGTAAGTCGTACTAAAGTATGAAGGTAGTTTTGTTTTTATTTTTGTATTGAAAGAAAGATATAAAATGACATATATGTATATATATGTAAATAATGTCATTATAGTATAATTATAATGTTATATATGTCATATAGGTTCTCTAAATTAATCATTAATATATTCCATGTTGTGTGTGAACAAATCATATCACTTTGAGGGGGTAGTCCACACTTCCTCAAAAGAAATTATTGTATCGACACAAAATAGACAGTATAATATATTTATTAGAAAAAAATTTAAATAATCATGAAAAATTATTAATATAATATTATATATATATATATATATATTTTTATCTAGCATAATTCCCATCATGATAGGTGGTAAAGTAAAATATAAATATCATCATTTTGTGAGGCGGTAGTTCACCATACACAAAAACAATATGTTTATTTCCCATTAGATGTAGTTATATCAAGTTATAGGTAGAAAACCTAGAAACAAATATCACTAATATTATTATTTTTTTATAATAATGAAATATGTAGATTTTTTGGGTGGATAAAGAAAATAAATGAAAGGATCTTGAGGGAGTTGTTACCTTTTAATCGGGTAAATCCTTTTGGTTTGCAACATAAAGATGTCGTGGAAATATATATGACCAAATTGAGGATTAAATTAGGAAATGAGGTATTTTGTGAAGTATATTGGGCATATTATGTCCAATAATTAGTATTTTTAGAGGTTTTAGTAATTGAGGGAGGTGGTGACCTTTTATTGGGAAGTGAAAGGACACACATGGCATTTTTTAGATGAAATAAGGTGTACCAATGTTTTAACCATAAAAAGTCATAAAAGACAAATAACAAGTAGATAATGGTAGGATTATTGAAGAAATATGGTAATAAAATGCGTTTTTGAAGAGTTTATATGTCTTTGTGTGCCTTAAATTTAGGGTTTAGAACTTTATTAGCCTAATTTTTCTCTTATTCATTGTAATTAATTTTAATCACTTTCACTAATATTTTTCATCCAAAATTATGTTGGAATTATTAGAAATTACAAATTATATATATTATAATTTTTTAATCAATTTTTCTAAATTATGATTACAAAGAGGAAAAAAATTAAGTTTTTATTATACCTGCAAACGGGATGATAATCCACGTTTTTTAGTAAATATATCCAAATGTTTGCTATGTTTTTAAACCCAGTTTCAAAGTGAAATTGATTCCAATGAACTATATTGTATTAATTAATAAAAATATCATATAATTAAACATTTAATCCAATTGGAAATATAATTTAACTTTATAATTATATTAGATGCAAAGTCATTTTTGGATTAAAATTCCCATGTTTTCAGTATTAATACAAAAATTAAGTTTCTATGAAAAATATAAAAAATTCACCTGAAGCTTATTTTAGAATTATAAATTAAAAAATGAATTTTTTTATCAAATTAAATTTGTAAATTTTCTGTAAATTGATTTTATTTTTTTCTAGGAAGGACATATAAAGTATTTTCTTTGAGAAAATAGTATCATTAAAACATATAAGGACTCAACCAAAAACTATATATTTTGTTATCAATATGTTTTATTTATATAAAAACATTACAATAAATATTTGAAAAAAATTATGACTGTTAATATTAGTAAGTATATCATCTAGGTTATAATTATCACGTTTTAATAATTATAGAAAAAAATCGAATAAATTCAATGTTGCGTGTAATGGGTTCCATGATGGTGATGAGTGTAATGTATACCAATTTGGTGTTGTGTGTAACATATGATAATTCAATGTTCCATCTAACATATATTATGTCTATTCCATATGAAAGGAATTCTTTACTAAGAGTAATGCAAGATATCAATGAAAATTATTTCATTCGAAAAAAGGTCCATAAAATGTAAGGGTGTTAAATTATACCCACATTAAAATGACCTTTTCATTCATATTCATCATTCAGGAAAAATATGAGGATAATTTAGCAATATCATATCCTAAATTTCCCATTTACCTTTTTTAATCTGGTGATTTCTTCACAAAATGTTGACGAGGTGAGTGGTCTCGTTTCATTGACCTTTCTCTTATCGATCTAGAATTTCAACAGGTTGTTCCTCACAAGAAAGAACCTTCTCTAGTGGTATGTCCTCTATGATTATTTAATGTGATTGTTTGGTAATTTAGTTACTCTTTATATATAAATAGAACACATCTTGGACTTGAGATAGATTTGGAGGTTTTTCCAATCGATAGGCTACCATCCAGATGCTATCAAGAATTTCAAAGTGATTGAATTACATAGAACTTAGTTTCCCAGTATTCCTAAATCTCTAATCCTTATTCTATGGATTTATTCATTGAAATAAAATTTCACCAATATCAAATTCTAGATCACTCAATCATTTTGCATCATAACTTTTCTTCTGACTTGGATCTTCCTTGATATGATGCTGAATGAATCTAACTTTCTCTGGAATTTCATGAGCAATCTCAGGTCCCAATAGCTTTCTTTCTCCAACATAATCCTAGAACATTGGAGCTTATCAATTCATTCCACAGAGGGCTTCATAAGGTTCCATCTAAATTCATTATTGGAAGATATTATTTTATTAAAATTAAACTATATGAGGGTGTTGATCCCCACCACCGTTGAAATCTAGAGAACAGGATCGTAAAATTACCTCTAGAGTTTGAATTGTTATTTTAGACTGAACATCTATATATGTATAATATTTTGTTATAAAACTAAATTGTAATGAAGTTCTTGCTGAATAATTCACTAGAACATTGATTTCATCCTCGAATCCTGATTCGATACGATGGAATGAGGTATGATATGAAGTCATACCACTTCCTTAATGTATATTGGCTAGAGAGCTGATTCGAAGAGAATTATTCTCTAATAGATATGAAGTGTGATGACATTTTAAGGTGGTCGACTACCAACCATATAATATTAAACCCTTTAGAGGTTTTGTCTAGTCTAATGAACAAATACCTAGAAATTTTCTCTCATTTCTTTTCTGGTATGGTTAATGGATGAAACATCCCCATAGAATTTTTTCTTTAAACATAAACTTATTTTAATACCAAGCATGGAGATAAAAAATCTGTGATATAAATCTTCACTACATCCCACATAAAGAATGCATTTAATTCCATATACTTCATCGTACTTCTAAGATGAATAGAGAATGAAGAACAATGTGCTTCCTATAATATATCCTTATTCAAATTTGGTATGGAAGGAACAAATACATGGTTTTATAAACTTATTATTTCATATTGACAAAGTTTAAACTTATGAAAATTTAAAATTTTGTTTTTAATCTCTACATCTTCCTTCTACACCTCCTTAATATTCACTTGGATAGTGGGTTGAACATTCATTTTAGAAAGATAATATTTTCCCCTTCCATCAGGATTTCAAAATCCATCCTTTATAAATTCTTAAATATTGGATCTTTTTTTATCCACATCATTTATAAGATAGAATGATAATTTTGACTAAAAGCATCAACCAACTTGTATAATATCCCAGGTTAGTAATACATTGATTAATCGTAATTCATTATCATTTCTTACCATATTCTATAGGACTTATTAAACAACTACTCTGTGAATATATATTTCAGAAGTTTAGGTTCAGTATATATATCTCACATTTCTCCATAATTATAATGCCTTCATATATTTAATGAAAAATTTACTTAGGCTGACTCCAAATTATGAGTTGGGTTATTTTTTCCATGAATACTTAATTTCCATATGGAATAATTCAAAACCATGTTATTATAAATAAGAACATATCCCAACACATTCATGGGAGAATCACTATAGATTAAAACCCATTCTCTGTTATAGGTTAATATAAGCATAGCTTCACTGACTAACCTTCTCTACAATTCCTTGAATTTATACTCACATTCATCTATCTAGAGGAACTTTACACACTTCTGAGTTAACATGGAAATAAGATTATATAGTTTTGAAAAAATCTCCACAACCTATCGATAATATACATCTATATCAAGAAATATACTGATACCAGTCACCATGGTTGGTATAGGTCATCATTCAATATTCATTGTCTTTGATTGATACACCGTTATACCATATTTGGAGATTATGCGACCTAAATAAGAATCTGTTTTCATCCAAAATTATCATTTTGAAAATTTTTCAAATGGTTTCTCCTTATAAATGGTATTTAGTAAAATTATCAATTAACATTCATGATTTTAGTTTCTCTTTGAATAAATAATAATATCATCTATAAATACTACAAAAACTAGTCAAGGTAATCTCTAACGACTCTATTAATCAAACCCACAAAGATAGGAAATGAATTAGAATGAACAAAAGTAATCACAACATATTTATAGAGTTCATACCTTGTATGGAAGGTTGTCATGGGTATATCCTAATTCTTAACCCTTAATTGATAATATCCAGAATTAAGTTCAATCTAAGTAAAGTAATGATCTCTACACAGTAAATAAAACAGGTCATAAATACAGGGAAGAGGATACTTTTTCTTGATTATAATCTAGTTCAACTCTTGATAATCAATGTTAAGTGTCATTGATCCATATTTATTTTTCACAAAAATTAAAGGTGCACCCCAAGGTGATACACATGGAAAAATGAATCCGTTATCAAGGTTTTATTGGAGTATCTTCTTCAATTCCTGTAACTCAATTTGGGTAATCCTATAAAGAGTATTTGAAATTGGTGCAGAACCAGGTATGATTTATATTGAGAACTCAGCTTCATGATTTGGAATAATTCTAGGAATCTCTTTTGGGAAGACATTCAAAAAATATCATAAAATAGGCATGTCATCTATGTTGACTTTTCCCAAAACCATTTGAGATAAACCACCCTTATGAATAGGAATTAAGACCCATACACTAGATGTATTCTACATAGGATGTTCGTACATATCATCTGAGGGATGGATGTTCATAAAAGGGTTTGAGATTTCAATCATAACATCCCTTCCTCGATAATTGATGTGGGATTTGTGAAAATAAACCCAATCCTTGCACAATATGTCATTAAATTCAATAAAAGGAAGAATGACACGATTTGAAGGAAGCATATATCCACCAAGGTCAACTAGAGTAGAATCATAAACTGGGGTAGTAATCATCATACTATCAGAGGATTGATTTGATAATTACACATTTGATCATTTTGGGGGAAATTTTAACAACCTTAGAACATTCTGCAGATATGAAGTAATGGGTAGATCAAGAATCAAATAAAACATTAGTAGTTCTAGTGTGGTTGGTAAGTGTACCTTTCACCACATCATTATTGCACCCCTAATCAGAAACAGTGATTGTAAAATATTTCTCCTTTTCCAATAGATTATGATTTATTTAGTGTTGTTAATCATCTCCAACCATTGGGTTTGGTAACTGGTTATCATAATTTCCAATCTCCGTATACATATAGTATTGAAGCTTAGAAAGTGGATTTTGTGCATATTTTTCTCCATTCACACCATTTTCTAACTTCCTTCCATCGCTTTAGTAATAAAATTCCTGATGGATTTCTCTTATACACTTAAAACAATTATTAGACCCCTTAAGACAATTTATTCTATTATTTTTGTCACACTTAGAGTATAATGAGAAGGTCACATTCTTATCCTCGTGGTTTTTATATTTTCTTTTAAACTCTAAATTACTTTTCCTGTCAAAACCATGGCATAGAGACATAACTCAAACATACATATCAACCTTGATTGTACAATTTCAAATATCATCATAGCTAATAAATTCGCTTATGGAAAAACCACTTATGAGACTAGGGTTTAAGACACTAAAGAACCTATCAACTTTACATTCAGGTCAGATGAAAATCAGTGCATCATTCCTCACATGTTTTTTGAAATTATCCTCGTGGGTACCTATAGATTCATCATCCCTTTACTTAAAATCATAGAATTCATTCTAAATTATGGTATGAATAATCAAAATAAAGTACTTATTGAAAAATATGTTCTTTAAATAGTCTTAATCAATGGATCCAATCTCATATTACTAACTTGAATTGTTGATTATATTCCACCACTTGTACTCTTCACCTTATAAATGATTAACAGCTATAATAACATTCACATTCTATGAAAACTAGATAACAGAGAGTATATTTTCAGTAGTACTGACCCATTGTTCAGATACAAGTTGATCATAAGACCCTCAAAAATAAAGTAGATGTTTCCTCATGAATGAATCACCAGAATGTTGTTTCCTCCATTGTTCATTAAGAATTCCACCACGATTCAAAGATTGAGAAATATATGTGAGTATAACAATGAGGTTTTTCATTCCATATCCCATAGTATTTGGTTATTTAAGAGCAAAATCATTTCATTTCCCACCACAATTACCATTAATTTGGTTCCTTCAGCTTCCATCCAATGTCTAAAACATAAAACATAGAGTAAGAAATAGTTATCATATTGAGGAACCAAATAATCCTGAAAAGTAACTTATAGGATGTATAAATTATGAATCCTTACTTAATATATGACACATAAGGTTTATCCTAAGTTATTATTATGAATATTATATTTAAATCCTTAATTATGGTTCAAGAAGATTTTGTGAATTCTCAAAACATACCCCCTAAGAGTGTCAATCCAGTTGTAAAGTAAGGATTGTTGTTTTGCACTAGATTACCCTAGGTCAGGTCTGAGACATCTTATCAGAGTTTTTATCCCTAGTTAAATATGTTCCAAAGCCACATCCACTTGTAGTATACAAACAGGGATGTATTTCTAGGAAACCACTCACCATATCATTTACTAAAATTCTAGTACATTTTGCAATATTTTTCATTATCCTTAGATATATTTGTAGACATGTCCTTAGGTATATCACTATGGTTTTTGAATCCAATATTTCAAAGGATAACTAAAAATTTCTCTAAATCGACACTATTGACCCTCTATTTTCATACCATAATATTGCAAAAAATTCATAATTCTTAAAACATTATACAAAAAGATGGTAAATAACATATTAGTATACTACCTTTTGAAACCTGAAAACGTAAACACTCCTATATAGGTGAGCTAAATTATCTCCCACTAGGTTCTTCTTGACTAACACCATCCTTATACATATAAACCATAAATTATATCTTAATAACATTGGGAAGTGACATAGAAATGGGTCGTATCAGCTGATCAGTAATGGTAATCAAGGAAGAAATTTAATTTTAAATATGATCATAAGGGTATGAGAATGTGATCATAACATATGAATATCATACCATTTATATCAAAGATCATAAACATAAATCATCTAATTATGATCATCAGTTCATGAGACTTGAATTATAAGTTAATAAAGATTGTAGGCCCCAAAATCATAACATATTATTAATACATGTAATTATGGAATACACAGAAACATATAAAATCTTATGTCAAAGATACATACCAAGACCATCATAACATGTTAGGTTTGGCCTATGAACCATGTACCATCTTAGTTTTTGAGATAAAAAATCAAGTACTCTTTTATTTTTTGGTATTAAGCTATAACCAATGCACCCTCTTTCATTCAAGATTCAACTGTTTACCCATGTACCTGGTTAATTTTTGGTTTGGGAATTAACCAGTGCACCTGCATTATTTTTAGTGTTCAGCTTCAACCCATGTACCTTTTTGTTTTATTGATTTTTCTACATCTCAATTACCCTTTAAGATAATATACCATTTATTATTACCCAATGAGTTTAAGGGAGAAATATGTCCCAATAATGTCATAATAAATTAATTTATACATGTGCCACAAGATAATACAACTTTCATCGCATCATGACCCAAAAAATAGATGGGTATTAAAGACATCCTATAATAAAAACATGAAATGAAATTTGTGTCATAAACATGTAATAATATCTTAATCTATAGGAAAATATAGGTTCTATAATAACTTCATCAAATCCTAACCCATGAAAATAATATTTTCTCAAAACCAGAAAACCTAGGGAAAAGGAGATAGTATCATAAACATCATACTATAACAACATAAACAATTTAGAGAAAGAAAATGAATGGAGAATTTGGTTAATTTCCCATGAATTTAATGATTAACACCAATGGATGTCATATTATAGGGGAAATAACTTCGATTGATCATTTAAAAAAAATATTTAGTAAAATATCCTTTATTCATTGAAAAATGATTTAAAAAATGGTTTCGAAACACATTATTTTCAAAATATCATTGAAAACAAAAAAATGGATGATTTTACAACCATAAAACATTTTTAAAATAATTTTTACTTGAAAATAATTTTCAAATATCATTTTAAAACATTTTTTAAATCATTTTTGAAAAAAGAAATTTTAAAATAAAACATATTTTAGATCAAAAAGAGAAATACGGTCATATTTTTCTTTAAAACATTTTATTTTTTTATATTAGGTACAAAAGAGTAGAAAATGGTATTAATACATGGATATATATTGAATAAATGGATTTTAAATAGTCTCATAAGTTTTCTTGAGATATTTATTATAATATTTTATTAAAGGAAGCATAATCATTAACAATCTCAAAAAGTGATGGGATTGTTTCAATAAACTTTTACCCCTTAGTTACATTGGATCATACTCTCAATGTATGAAAAGAGAATTACACGATGATTAAAAATATAATGAAAATAAATATATTAATGATATAAAATTTCAAATTTATTTATATACAGCTTGACCAAGAATGTTATTTTATAACAAAACATGTGTTTCAAAAAAGACAAATTGAGACAAAATGGTCTTACCGATTTGGTAGAATTTTGAATATTAGCCCTAAAAAACAAATATCATAAAATGGATATGTAATTAACAATTATTATAATTATTATAATGGTATAAAAAATCCATAGTTAGTATAAATACCACAAAAAATTAATGGTTGGTGAATAAAGCATGTGTCTTACAGAAATAAAAAGTAAGACGAAATTCCCTTACCTTGTGTCTTGATTCTCTTTGTACTCATACAGGATTCTGGTATAATAATGTAAGTTTATTATAAATATTTTAAAAACGAATATTCCTATATCTAATAGCATATATGGTTTTATTATGACCATATATTCCCCACTTGTTATCAATCCAATGTTAAGGTTTCATTTTTGGTAATATTCGCTTTGTTCTACACATGTGTCTTAATTTATTTAATCTATGGTCCTTATATATAAATCACAATTTCATGAATTTAAATCATTATATATATATATATATGTAAATGATAATAATTATATTTTTATTATTATAATATATATAATATATAATTATTAAAATGATTACACCATTCCAAGAGATGGTAAGTCTTATGTACGCATGAACATTTTTCAAATTTTAATTGCCGTATTAAAAAATGAAATAAAATTACATATATGTATATATTTGTATATATTTGTATATAATGTAATTAATGTATAATTATCATGCTATATATATCATATAAGTTCACAAAACACATACTTAACACATTCCATGTAGCGTGTGATCGAATCACATCGCTTTGAGGGGGTGTTAGTCCACACATCCTCAAAAACAAATTATCGTGTTAAGAAAAAATGGAAATAAAATATATATGTGTTCTAAAATAATTAAAGAATCTTAAAGACATTATAAATATCACATATATATATATATTATATAAACACATTTTACATCATAATTCCTACCAGGAGAGATGGTAAAGTAAAAAATAAACAATTATATTTTTGTGAGGCGGTAGTTCATCGTGAACATAAATTATATGATTGTTACCCATTAGATGGAGATGTGTGTGATTTTAGGTCAAAATATTATCATAGAACATCTAATTATATTTCATATAATTTTTTTTATTGATGGAATAAAAATATTTGATGGGGTGGATAAAGAAAATAAATGAAAGGAGCTTGAGGGAGGGTGTTACCTCTAAATCGGGTAAATCATTTTTGTTTTCAGTAAAGTGATTCCTAGGAATAATTACTAAGAAAATGAAGGATTAAATAATGAAAGGGGGGATTTTTGAAAATTTATTGGGAATATATTTTCCAAACCTATGTTTTTCGGGAGGTGTGAGGAATAGGGAGTGGTGGTGTCCTTTTATAGGGATGGGAAATGAAACACTTGATATTTTTTAGAACATTTTAGATATATCCATGTTTTTACCTAATAAAGTAATATCAAATCAAAAACAAACAAAAATTGAATTTTTATGGACTAAATAGGGCTATAAAAAGGGTTTTGGATAAGTTTATAGGTAGTTTTGGGTCTTAAATTTAAGGTTTACTACTTCGTTAACCTAATTTTTCTCTTAATTGTTGTAATTAATTTTTATCACATTCACTGATATTTTTGGTAAAACAACTAAGTTGAAATTAATAGAAATTATAAATTATTTTGATTCCAAATATAGATTTTGTTTTTATAAATTTTGATCACATAATTAGAAAGAACATATTTAAAATTAATCCCGCAGATGGGACAATAATTCATATTTTTAATGTAAAAAAACAACCAAAACTAGCAAAAATTTTATAACCAATTTCAATGAAAAATTGATTCTAATGACATAAATCTGATTAATTGATAACATTTTGACCTAAATAAAATTTTATCCCAATTTAAAATAAAATTTTATCTTAGAAATAAATTATAAGAAAATGTATTTTTTGATTATAATTAAATATATTTCACTATTCATCCAAAAATGATGTTTCTCAGAAAAGTCTGGAAAATTCACCGTAAGATACTTTTGACATTATAAATTCAAAAATTAAGTTTATTTTGTTAAATTATATTTCTAAATTTTTCTAAAATAAATTTTATTTTATTTAACAGAAGGACAAGAAACACATTTTATTTGATAAAATAGAATTTTTTTAAATGTATAACGACCTTATCCAAAAATATATATATATCATTATCAATATGTTTAATATACATAAACAAATAATAAATAATATTTTAAATGCGTTTTTAACTATTTATATAAACATATTTAACATCTGTGTTATAATTATCTCTTTTAAATAATTATATAAAAAAACTCATAGAAAGTTAGTTTGCGTGTAATGTATTCCAAGTTAGTGTTGCATGTAATGTAGAGAAATTTAGTGTTGTATGTAATGTACATTGATTCTATGTTATGTGTATTGTACACTGAGTTGGTTCTATGTTAAAGGAATCTTTGAGTTATTCTAATACAAGATATCAATGAAAATTAATTCTTTCTAAAAAGGTCCATAAAAACATGGGTTGTTACAAATATAGATACATTATGGATTGGGATGAAGCCAAGGGTTTCATGATCGATTAGATATTCTCATATGGATTATCAAAATCAAATTAGGATAGCAGGAAAGTTTCATGGAAACTGGTTATGTTGTTTTTCTAGGAGTAAGCAGTAGATCCATATTGTAACATCCCAAAAATTTTAACTTATTTTAATTTTAATAAATATTTATTAAATTGTATGTTTTACAATTAACACAAAATGTGATCTGTTTTAATATAATGAATCATTTAAAAAATGGTTTTTCTCTAATCAAAATAAATTTTGGCTATTAATTAACTTAAAATATTCAATTATAAAAATACTTATACATTTATTTATTTTACATGAAACAATATTTTTATTGAAAAATATTTTAATGGAAATATCTTAATATTTTAGTAAATGTTATAATTAAATAAAATATTAAATTTATTTTAAAACATCATTGAAAAGGTATGATTTGTTATTACAAATTACATTACTATTAGTAATACCAAATAATAAACTATTTTGAAAATATTCAACTTTATTTTTCTAGAAAATAACTATTTTTCATAAATAAATATTTTTTATTTTTTTTTAACAAATTAATATTAATTTTTATGTAATTTGTTTTTAAAATAATGATTTGTAACTGATATAAAAAAATAGTTAGTAAAATAATTTTACTATAATATTAATTATAGTAGTAATGTAGTAGTAATAAAATCTAATTAAATTTTTATAGAAAGAAAGAAAAAAGTAATTTTAATAAAAATCATTTCGAAAAAAATGTTAAATGTCAACATATATGGTTAGATATATTTAATATTTTTAGATATTTAAATATTTGTATAAAAATGAAATTTACTATTAAAATATTAAATGTACGTTTATTTTGATATCAAAATTGATTGTTTTCAAAATATTTTTCTTATAATACTCTTACTTTTGAATAAATTATTAATTTAAAATTAAATTTATTTTTAGGAATTAGTTAAATTTATAGTAATAATATTTTACATTAACAAGTAGTTAAATTATAAAATTAACTATATAACATATGTTATGAAAATTACGTATTAATATTAATATATTTAGTACTGATATTTTGATAATACATTTATTAGTAACAAAATAACCATGTGAATAATAGTATATAAATTCATAAAAAGTATTATACAATTAATGTTTTTATTAAAGTTTTACTAATTAATTTAAATATTATATATTTTAAAAAATCAAAACAACACTTACCATAAAGAAACAACCTCTACCACATGTGAGACTAGGTGGTTAATAACATGGGAGGTTGGTTTATTAAGTAGGCCACCTGGCGGTAGAAGGGTGGGTGTATAGCGGTTACATAGTGTGTCAATGGGCACACATATCACCCATAGGGTGCCTAGTGGATCGTGTGGTGTAGTGCATGGTAGGTGTCTGTGTATGTGTGTTCGAATGTTGATCCCCCAGTTCCTTGGAATGACATGTCCTAAACAGTGGTTGATATTTATAGGATCAGTCAATAGAGTTATGTTTTTATGTGGGATAGAGGGACACTATTACTGTTCACCCAACATTAAAATGCTTTCGTATATCATCATCAGTCGATCAGACAAATCAAAATTATATGATCTCCTTATAAATTTGTCTTCAATCATACACATTACATATGTATCCTGAAGTCAACATATTCGCCCTCCAATGGTCCAGGCTTCATAGTTTTCATGTTTTCATACTGATTGATGGATCGATTAAATATCAAAATAAACATTGGGTGTCATTGTATAATTCAATGATTATTTAAATGGGTTAGAAAATATATAATCTAAATCTTCTCTGGAGTACTTATATTGAATTAAATAAATATATATAATTGGATATAAAAATTTTATGCATATCAGTGATCATCTATATTTTATTTTAAATCTTTTATTTTCTCTACTACTCCCTCATGTTTCACAAGTAGTTACAATAATATATATATAAATATATTTATATTCTCCAACGAACAAAAAATTCATGATTACTCAGTTCATCCATTGTATATATATAAAAAATATATATTACATTCTCTATTAGTATTAAATCCCAGTATACACATCCTCATTTTTCTCTGCAGCTAGAAGGATCTCAAAATCCTTGGGTCTGTACATATATCATGAGATGAAATTTATATTAAAATATAAAAACACACACTTATATATATATATTCTCTTTCTATATTAATGCCCATTTTCTGTTTACATGGTAATCTATGAACATGAGTTTCTTATTCCAATTTATCAAAAATCTAGATCTCCCTCAATTCTTTCATTGGCAATATAAAACTATATATATATATAAATAATGATTGATAAGTATTTTTTATACTTCCCTTACTTTTTTGTATAAAAAATTATAAAATGGTGGCTATATATTGAATTTATTTCTGGAGTTACTCACATAAAATTCTAGTCCAAAATAAATAGGAACTGGGTAAGAGAGAAAAGGAGAGTTTTTGAAAATAGAAATTTTCCTTGGAGAATAAATTTTTGAAAGAATTAAGGCAGGGTTGATATCATTTAATAAAATAGTTTCTATATATAGTAAATTTTATTTTGAAATAACAAATTTTTATAAGGGAATTTTATTTTAAAACATATATTTTTCTTATTGAAAGGGAATTATTTTTAACAAATATTATATTTTCATGAAATTCCTTAATTTTGTATTATTATTTTATTTTTAAAAATTTATGTATAGAAAAACTACACTATATATAGAAATAATCTATTTTTAAAAAATTACTTTGTTAGGTTAATATAATAAATATTTTTGAATACGCTAGATAAAGATAAAATCTTTTATCTTATTTTCATCACCTATATTTAAGAGTTATTTCATGAATTTTAATGAATAAATCTTCATGTAAAATTTTAATGGTTAATTTTATCATTTTATAGATGAAAGTTTCTTTAAAAAATGGATATTAATCATATTTATATATTCATCCGTACTCAATATTTATCATTTATATTACAAATTTTTTTATAAAAGGCATTTACCTATGTATAATTTCTTCTTTACATGAATTATTGAATTTATTTCTTGTGAAATGTGGATTTATATTAATATTTATGGTATATTCATAGAGGGAGTTTATTCTATAAAATGAGTGTGTGGTATAAAATTATTTTCCACATAAAAATAATTTATATATATTTAAAAGAGATTTTTAAAGGGTTATAAATATGTAAGGAAAACTTTTAAAAAATGTCTTTATATAAAATTCCACACTTAGGTACTTTATAAAATTATGAGGGATATGAAGTGAACCCACGGCCTCAGGGTGTGTAATTTTCATAAAAGTTATACAGGTTGTGGCTACATGGATTTCTTAATGTTTTCCAAAAATCATTATTTTAAATAAAAACGTAATTATTTTCAATGAAAAGTTTAAATGCTTTTAATTATAAATCCAAATTTATTTCAATGTGATTATTTTCTGAAATTATAAGGTTTTATAAAATGAAATGTATTTTTTCAATGGTTTTGAACAATATTTCCTATTGATAATTTTGAAAACTTTTGATTTATTTGAAAATTATTTATCAAATTGTATATATTTATTATAAAACGTTTATAGGAGTTTAGAAAATAATTTATAAAAATAATTTATTCATAGTTTTAAAACATCTTACGAAGTATTTTTATACTCACCGAATGTTTCAATATTACTTTCATAGGATCATTAATAGTTCCAAACGTGTTTGATTTTATCTATAGATTTAGCACATTTAAATATACGTGACTATAAATAATATGGATATTTTTTAATCCTAGTTTTTTTATATTCTAATATGTAATATTTAAAATTTTCTTAAATATGATGAATGAATTGTGAGGCCATAATTCCATTATGGGGGATATAAGATCCCAAGAAGTTTAGCTTAATTTTATTTTTAATAAATACTTATTAAATGGTTAATTTTATAATTAAAAAAAATTTGCATGTGTTTGAATACATATAATCTTATATGAAATTGTGTTTCATTAATCAAAACAAGTTTCGACAATAAATTGTGTTAAATTATTAAATTATAAAACTACTACTACATTTTTTTATTCTCCAAGAAATATTATTTTTATTGAATAATACATTGATGAAAATATATTAATTTTTTAATAATTTATATAATTAAAAAATATATATATTTTCCTAAAATATTTCAAATATTTATTTTGGATTACCAATTTCAATTATTATTAATAGTGATAAATAATAAAAATATTTAAAAATATTTAATTGTATTTTTTCGAAAATAATTTATTTCATAAATAAATATTCAATATTTTTTTCTTAAATTTTTTATTAATTTTTAAGAAAATTGTTTCAAAATAATGTTTAGTAAACTCATATAAATAAAATGGTTACAAAAAATACATCAAGAAAATTTTAATTCCACAACTAATATAATAGTAATACATTCAAAGTAAATATTATTAGAATGAAAAAAATAAGTAAATGTACAAAATATAGTATTGAGACAAATATGTTATATTCATACATATATGGGTATATAATTTTATTATAATTTTTAGATATTTAATACTTATTTTGAATAAAAAATAAAATAAATTTTTTATTACTTAAAAGTACTTTATTTTTTTTTTGAAAATTCAAAGTTTTAAAAATATTACGTTTATAATATTATTATATTGGAATAACACAAATATTTAAAAATTTAAAATATTAGTCAACCTTAGTTAAATTTTTACTAATAATATTTTACATTAATAGGTAGTAAATTATTAAAATTAAAAATATAAAATATGTTAACAATATTAACTATTAATATTAATATAATTAGTATTAATATTTTGGTAAACAATATATGATTAAATAAATTACAATGGAAAAAATAAACATCCATATAAATAATATACTTCTATGGTTTTTATTTTAATTTTCTGAAGTAATTTAAAGAATTTGTTTTAACAAAAATAGCCAACCAAGACAACCATAAAGTACAAGCCTCAACCACTTGTTGGACCAAGCGATCTTCCACACGGGAGTCCAGTCTACAATGTAGCCATCATGGTGGCATAAGGGTGGGAACATAGCACCGCTATAGTGCGTCAACAGGAACACATAGTGCTTTTAGGGTTTCTGGTGGACCATATGGAACGACCCAAGGTGGCCTGTGTATATGGGTGTTTATGTGATGATCCCCTTGTTCTATAGAATCACCTACTATTGGAAATGGCTTATATTTATTGAAGCGCTAAAATGAAGTGAGTTTCAAAGTGGGATAATGGAAAATGGGTGTTGTTCACTCGTCCTAAAAATGTTTGATTATATCATCATTGTTCCATTAGAAAAATCCCAATGTTACGATTTCCTCATAGCATTGTCTTCAACCTTGCACCTGAGCTAGGAATCTCGACATTAACTTCTTCAGCCTCTTATAATGAAATATTTTTTGTCTCCCGATTCTCTTAACCATTGATATCCTAGATCAATTTTTAATTTTATAGTAGGTGTCATGATTTTCTTGAACGATCGTTAAGATGGGTTATAAAATATATAATTTTAAGATCCATAGGACTTCTTATAAAAAATAAAATTAATATATATAAATAATAGAATGTAATAATCCAAGTCAAACCAATTATCATCTATAATTCATTTCAAATATTCTAGTTTCACTTCTACTCCCTCAGGTTACACAAGTGGTGATAATGAGGTATATATAAATATAAATTCTCTATAAAACAGAACCTTCATGGATACATAGTATATCATTTTACAACCCAACCCCAGTTACCCAGAGTCAGGGCATTATTAAATAACATTGACATTATACAAAGAATCAGGTCCTGAAATCCGTTTAAACATAAACTTCAGCATAATATGGAAAAGATAAAATCAAATAATGTCATTTATTTATTTTCACTGATATTCTACTAGTAGAATAATAACATGCAATATCAAACAACCACTTTCATAATGATGGAATGCATAATGCCTGACTTCATAACCACATCGTCAAGGCCCTGTGCCAAGAATAATAATAATATTTTGTCAAGTCCTTATACCAAGACTCTATTTTTCTCATGAGACCTAATGATGCATCAAGGAGCTATATCGAGCTCCACCCGTCACTTACTAAGTCCAATGCATTCCCCGTATGAAAAGGTTTAAACCTAACATAAACATTCGTATTAAAAATAGCATATGAAATTTCAATACATTATTCATAAACCATGAATGGTATAAGAATAACACATTAATATTCAAACATATCACAATAACTTCAATAGAATATGGAAGATTTTTTTCATAATAAATCAACTTCAAACAAGCTTAATGTCCATCAAAAGGATATCGATATAGATGAAATCAAAAAAAATTAGAGAAATATATCTTTCTATTTTGAAATCATTTAAAAGTCATATAATTATTAAAGAAAAAAAGTTTTATGAAAATATTCTTATAATCTTTTAAGGGAAGCTTCTACGATGTTATAACGGATGAAAATAGCCGCACTAACCGTATAAGTTAAAAAAACATTCATACCTTAATTTTGTCGAAATGGTCATAAAGTACCTTGTTTGAAAAATGATAGAAAGATTCATTTCAAAACATATAAGGTCATATAAGGGTATAAATTATTTTAACCCATTGTCTAGTAAATGGTAAAAATGTTTTGAAATACATTTTTATAAATACACGAATGTGGATGATAACGAGGTCCCAGTAGAAACTTACCTAAAAACAACCTCAGATAATAAAGAGATTGTGGAATTAACCATTGCCTTGTACTTTTTCTTGTTTAAGGGTATGTTAAACTATTGAATAATATTTAAATCATTGTTATTAAATTATACAAGAACTATATCCATAATTATGATATCATATATGATCCTCTAATATTGCTTTGTTAATAATATTGTAGTAGTATCATCGTTTCGGGTGTTAACTGATATGTTTTCCTTTATATGCTGGATTACGTAAGCCATGTTTGTTAAGGATAGGATATATTTTATTCAAATCCAGAATGATAATATGTCCTTATAAATTATTTTTAATCATAAAATTAAAATTATTCTTGAATGATTACGATGGTGAATGAATCTCATTGGGTTCGTGGAGACGGTAATCCGTACGTACGCACGAGTGACAATAACATTATATTAATGATGAAATTTTGTGTAATTGGATATTATATCATATATACAGAATAATTAACATGTTAGATTTATTATTTACATCATTTATAATCATTATTATACCCATCTAAATAATGAATTGTTTGAATAACAAACTTCACCATGACGTAGAGATGGTAAGCCGTACGTACGCACGTATGCTGACTTTGTCATTCATATTATGGATAAAATAATGAATATGGGTGTACCATTTTAATAACATCGCAATATATAGAACATACTGGAGTTATTATTTTATAATGGAAACTACCAATAAAGAAGAAGTGGAAGAAGACAAGAACTTGAAAGAGGTTATGCAATATTTACCTCTTCTCCGGGTTCTTCCTTTTGATTTGATCAAAAGGGCTCCATGGGTTGGATTTATGATCAAATAAAGGCCTCTAGTTTGAATACAGGATAGTTGATAGGATATTTGGGCAGGGGTTGTTCGAGCCAAAAGGCTTTGGAGGTGTGAAATTAAGAGAAGGAGAAGTGGCCTTTTATAAGAGAGGTGAGGGTCAGTTTAGGAAAAACTTGAAATATTACATTATAATAAAATAATTTTCGGTTTATAATGGAAGAAAAATGAATTATTTAGAGACTAAGGTGGGGATGGGTCTAAAAAATATCAACCAATAGGTTTTGGATAGGTTTAGGTCATCATATTAACCTTATCTTTTAGATACAACACTTAGATAAATAGTTTGACATTTACCATGTCTCTTTTTATTTTTATATTATATGGTTAATAAACATAATATAACAAGATAAGAAAACCCCATGTGGTTCATTATTAATATATATAACATTATCTGAGTCATTTAGTCAAACCTTATATTTTTACAAATATTATATCAATTAAAAATATAGTATTTGTTTTAAAAACTCAATTATTTCAATTTTGACACTATTTAGAATTTGATTATTTTGAAATCCATAAATTCTTTACCACAACAAATAAAATTTATTTATCCAATCCCAACATGTCGCATTACCCTATAAAATTAGTGGAATTCATTAGAAGTCTCAATTTACATTTATTTGGATATTTATAATATCAGTAATTTTAATGTTTCAATAAATTATTTAATGTCTAACAATTATAAATAAAATACCATTATCTAAGAAATGTTTTTATCTTTCTAATAAATATTTATAGTCTAATTTATATTTTGCGTACACTTATATTAAAAATGGTTTAGTTATTAAACATTGATTTTATCTCTTTTAAATCTTCTTTAAATAAAATAATAATAAATGTCCTAATCTAATTCATGTGGACCAAAGAATATCATATTTTATTCCTAAGGTTGTTTTTGGTCAAATTATACTTATCCAAAATAATTAGGACATGTGTTAGGGTAATTATGATATCATTTTTACCCTTATTTCCCTTATTTACTTTTAACCATGGAGAATAAAAGTCAAACATTACTATTCATCAAAAATTATTTTCATCATATTGAACTACATTTTACATACTAGTATTAACTGTGCCTCATGGAGTTTTGAAATTCAACTCACAGAAGTAATAAAATTATGTTTTATGCAAATTTGCAAATACTCCTAGAAGGTGGGTAAAAGAAAGTAAAAAATTCAATAAAATTTTTATATATCTAAGATTATTATAAAAAGACTCAATGAATTACATTGAAAATATATTTGTTTTATGTATCTATTTTGATCTAAAGTAAATTCAAATAAAATATATAATTATTTAAATAAAAATTCGAGTTTAACAAATAAAGTAGTATTTTTCACTATTCATCATAAATTGATGTTTTTTAGAAAAATACCAAAATTTCACCCTAAGCTAATTTTGATGTTCTGAATTAAAAAATGAATTCCATTTTGAAAAATAAAATTTCAAAAAAGTAGGTACTACTACTCATAACATCATGTTTGATTGGTCACGATGTGGTAGAATCTCAAAGTTGCATACAATGGAAACTCTGGCATTATTGAAAGGGAAATGTACCACAAAAGCTTTGGATGTTACATTTATCCCTCCTTCAAATAATTTCATCCTCGAAATTTCTATAATACTACCACATAAAAAGATTCGGGTGGTTCTTCATCATAAGGTCATATGCTTCCCATGTTGCCTCTTCCATCTTATGGTTTCTCCATATAACTTTTACAAGACGATTTGTCTAGTTTCTTAGCACCTTTTCTCTTGTATCAAGAATTTTAACATGCTCATCAAAATAAGATAGATTGGGTTCCAGTTGAATTTTTTCATAGGTGATTACATGTGTTGGGTCAGGCATGTATTTTCTCAATAGTGATACATGGAGCACATCATGAACTTTGGAGAGACTTGGAAGAATTTCCAAACGATAAGATACAACTCCAATTCATTCTAGAATTTCAAAAGGTGTGTTATACCAGGGACTCAATTTACCCTTCTTACTGAAACGTATAACACCCTTCCTTGAAGATACCTTCAAGAAAACATGATCTCATAACTGAAATTACAAATCCTTCCTTCAGTTATCAGCATATCTATTTTTCTTACTTTGAGCTTCTTTGATGTGGGTTTGGATAAACTTCACATTTTCCATCATTTCATCAATAAGTTCAGGGCCTATGAGTTTTCTTTCTCCAACATCATCAAAACAATTTGGCATGAGATATCTCTTTCTGTATCACACTTCATATGGAGCCATCTGAATACTTTAATGGAAGATATTGTTATAGAAAAATTCTATCAGATGTAAATATTGATCCCAGATTACTTGAATGTAAAGTGAGCAAGATCTCAACATGTCTTCTAAGGTTTGAATAGTCCATTCTGATTTTCCACCAGTTTGAGGGTGGTAGGCAGCGCTGAAATGAAGATCAATATCTAGAGCCTTCTCAATGACATTTCTAGAATCTTGATTTAAAATGGGTATCACGATCATAAAAAATTTATTGGGGTACTCCATGAAGTCTTACGACTTCATTAATATACGGTATTTCCTTATGTTCAAGTGGTAAATATTCTCTTACAGAAAAAAATTTGCTGACTTGGTAAGACGATCATTACTAACCCATATTGCATCATACCTTCTTGGAGTCTTTAATATCCCCATGATGAAGTGCATCATAATATTATTCCATTTACAATCAGGTATGTGAAGAGGTTGCATGACTCCTCCAAGCTGTTTCCTTCTAGATTTCTCTTATTGACAAACCATACATCTTGACAAAAAATCAGAAATCTCACTCTTTATGTTGTCCCACTATTTCGCACAGATTTCGGGGATGACCTCCTGGATGGGAGATTCAAACGTTCCGATCGGTTTCTAGCGGGTTTGTTCGTTGAATCGGAAACATCCAATGATTCCACATCCGTTTGGACCTACTTTCCAAAGGTAGGCGCTCATTAGCTTGTGGACTGATGAGGCTTAGGAATTTGTATTGGTCAAGAGGATGGGAGGTCGGACTCATCACACCTTTTTTAGGGGAATTATTGTCTACTACGGGACTCTCTTTATTGATTTAAGTTATGTTCGTGAATCCTTATTATATTACCAAGTATAAAATGAGCTTTCCTTTAATTTTAACAATCAATGATTAAATATGCAAGAAATTTAGAAAATCTTTTATATGTATTCGAGGTTCTTCATCAATAGAGAATCATCTGTATCTATTTAGAGATTCTTGGTCAATGGTATCCTTCAAAACATTTATATAAAAGTCTCTTGGTCATTATGATGACCAGGCTGGTTTTAAAGCCACTCAGTGGGGCACTTGAAGTTTATCGTCATTCAGAAGGACATGGATTATTTCAAAGTTGGGATCGAACCCATAAATGGGCTACCTACGTATCCTTTGTTTTGGAAAAGGAATCAGAACCCATGTAGTTCGAGTAATAGAGTATGATGTTTATGATTGATGGCTCAAAGAAGAATGTCATAATTACTTTTACACTCTAAGGTCAGGTGAGTCATGCTCGGTGTGAGAAAAAAGAGGTATTTGGTAAAAATTTAGTCAATTGTGCCATGAAATATGCAATCATAAGAAATTGTTTGGGGCTTATGTATGTATGACTGCCCAGATAGATGAAGGTTTAGGATTTACTTTTAGGGAGAAAATCCAGGAACAGGGTCCATAAAGGTATATGTGCTTTATGTAGATTTGAATACTCTAACTTGGGACTTATTCCTGAAAAGGAAACCCAAATTAGGAGAGGATTGATAATTGGGTTTTACTCCTGAGAAGGAACCCCATATCAAACGTGATTTTGGACTGGTTAAGAGAAATTAAGGGATTTAGGGTTCACTCCTGAAGAGGATGCCCATAATTATGACTGGGACTTACTCCTAAAAAGGAGGCCCAGGTTAGGGGACTTGGGGCTTACTCCTGAAAAGGAAGCCCAAGATTATAACTGAGCCTTATTCCTGAAAAGGAGACCCAGGTTAGGAATTATGGTTTGGGGCTTACTCCTGAGGAGGATGCCCATGTTTGGGAACTTTAAGAATTTGGGGCTTACTCCTGAGGAAGATGCCCAGATTAAAGGATTTATAACTGGGGATTATTCCTAAAAAGGAGACCCAGGTTAAGGATTCTCTCATCTTAAAGGATGAGGTTGAATGAACGAACTCTCAATCTTTGGTGACATAAAGATGTATAAATCACCAGGTTTTGAGAGATATTACACTGAATTCCTTTCAAATAAGGAAGTCAAATCAAGAAATCATGCCATAAATGGCTTTGAAGAGTATCTTGAAGACTGAATCTTGAATAGGAAAGGTGAAATGGCTTAAGAGGGGTAAAATGGGCAAGATGGGCACCCAAAAAGGTAGGGGCACTCAAGTCTTGAAAGGCGAGCAAGTCTTGCGTGGGCGCACAAGTATACCTGTGCGACACATGGTGTACTTGCGCGATTTTCAATCAGAATTGAAATACTTGAGCGACTCTTTATTAAACCCTTTAGAATCCCCTTGAGGTTCTTCCAGAAAAGGGATGCGCAAATTCTATGGAAGGAATAAGGTGGCGCGCAAGTGTGACCAGTTCCCTTAAGGGCTGGCCATTCAGGGGCGCAAGTGTTGATGAGTTTCAACACATATGCCTTCCTCCCTCTCTTTAGATCTTCTGTTCTAGGTAAGAAATTACCTTATAAGTGTTCCGGAAGCTTTGAGAAGAGACTTAGGCATCGGGAGCTTCAATCCGAGTTTCTGGAAAAAGATCCTCTCGAATGGGGGGCCCACAGGGTCTATTTATAGGCAAAATAAGGCCCTGGGCGGTTACCGGGCGGTTACCACTTAGGTCGCGCAAGTCACTTGCGCGACCAAGGTCGTCGCACAAGTGTACTTGCGTGACAGTGAGATAACTTGTGCGGTGCAGTTTCTTTTGATCTTGTGTTCATGCCTTTGTCGATTTTTGATGTTTTCTTCAAAGGATGAATCACTTTGAGCTTAGATATTCCCCTTTTCCAATCTTTAGATTCTGTGATGAAAGGAGCGTCAACAAAAGTCCTCCCTCAGAGTTGGATCTGGAAAGAAATGAGGATTTGAGTCTGAGGAAATTGAATACATTCAAAGGAAAAGGGGGCGCGCAAGACTTCAGGGCACAGAGGGCAGCGCGCAAGTGTGCTGGAACATGACTTTTATTCAGAGTTCCTTTGTCTTTTGTGGGCAATTTAATGTCATGCATGCCAGACATAAAGGGGCTAATGTTTAAGGTCAAAATAGCTTTGACCAAAAATGGGTTAAAATTGATTCAATTCCTTGAAAATTTATCTGAAAACATATTACCATACTCATGTATGAGGGAAAATATGTAAACTATGACTTAAGAAAATTTGAATCTGAGGAATGATATGAAAAAGTGCTAAAACGCATTAGAAGAAGTAGTTTCCAAGAATGAAGTTACTATTATTTAACAAAACCCGTTAGGGGGTTGAAATATGCAGGGCCACTTAAGGGCATTGGCTGCATGGTTAAATAAATTGCATCTTTCGGCTGACAAGTCTGTTATGTGGACTGTTTATGCAAGGCCACCTATGGGAATGTGCTGCATAGTCAGGCAAAAGAACTCCCAAAAATTTACTTTCCTAGTGCTAAAAGCCAGTGAATGTTTATGGAGATTCAAATTTTCTAAAGTATAGAGTTTTTTGTATGAAAAGAGGTACTTGAATATGGAGAAGATATTTCCAAACAAGAATATCGAAGAACTAGATGAATATCACTCCTACGAAGGTCTGACCCAAACGTAGGGAAGAAGAATAAACCATAGACTTGAATACTTTCAGATCATGAAAAAGGATATGGGATAAATATGTTAAGGATGGCTATTTTTTGCGGATCCCTACATACTTTCGTTTAAGACAAATAAGGACAAAAGAGTCATTCTTCCCAAGAATGAAGTTACTATTATTTAACAAAACCCGTTAGGGGGTTGAAATATGCAGGGCCACCTAAGGGCATTGGCTGCATTGTCAAATAAATAGCATCTTTAGGCTGACAAGTCTGTTATGTGGACTGTTTATGCAAGGCCACCTATGGGCACGTGCTGCATAGTCAGGCAAAAGAATTCTCAGAAGTTTGACATTTTTTTGATTAGAAGTCATGAAAAGGGGTATGAAGATCTGAAAATATTTAAGGTTAGTATTATAACACATAAATATGGGTATTGTCCAATGTATAGAGAGATACATAGGTCAATGATAACCATAATCATGTTGTGGCTGGGTCCTGAATTAAAATTTTGGACTTCACTACGTATCTCATAAGAATGATAATCAAGCCATACGTAGTTCTTGAAATGAAGTTTAACGTCGTACAGGACGAAAGAATGAGAAATCTTAGTTTACGGTCATATCATTCGGACCATAATAATGAATATACAGTGTTTGTTTTCATGAGGACTTTTCAGCTAAGGGACTGAAAGTGAAATTTGGGGTTAGGCCCAAAAGACTTGGGGCTGGATTCGAGGGATACTCAAACGTTCCTACGTATCCCATAAGGATGGGAATCAGGCCCACGTAGTTCTTGAAATACCCTTTGTACAAATTTGGTTCGTACATGTGAAGGGTGAAAGGGGACTTTAGTGCAATGATGGTTTAACCTAAGATAAAAAATTTAGGCATTACCATGTATGCACGTAGTCTTTTTGAAATGAAACATGATTGAAACAAAATCAATGTCAATAATAATTCTCTCTCAAGTGAGTAAATCAATGAATATTGTAGTTTATTGTCTTACCGGACAAAAGTGTTGTATAGTTTAACGTCGTATAACAAGGACGAAAGTGAATCAATGTAAAAATATTGATTCTAGGAGCGGTTTCCCAAATCAACATCATATGAGATGGTGGTGAACCGATGCGAAGAGATTGTTTTTGGGCTTGAACCCTGGGAGGCTGCCTACATACCCAGCCTGGAGGGCAAGGATCAAAGTCCGTGTAGTTCAATTAAAGATTGAATTAATGATCAAGTTGTTCTTGGGGACAACGATCTAATTAAAATGTTGTTGGGACTTACACATGGATAGTGGCCCAAAGGGAGTGTTATGGTTGATTTTCGCTCTAAGCTCACGTGAGTCATACTCGGTGTGAGAAACAAGAGGTAACAATAACCTTAACGATGCACAGTTTAATGTCATGTAGGACATATAAAGGGACTATGCAGTTTAAAGTCTTGCAGTTAGGACTATTGGTGCTGCACAGTTTAGTGTCATGTAGCAGGGACAAAATACAGTTTAATGTCATGTAGGACATATCAAGGATTTTCTGTACAGTTTAGCGTCATGTAGTTAGGACGATGGGGATAAAATAGTTTAACGTCATATTGGACGAAAGGGGGACTGTGCAGTTTAATGTCATGCAGTAAGGACAAAATAACACACCATTTATGTCATGTTGGATGAAAGTGCGAATAGTTTAAGGTCATATGCATGGACCGTGGATGGTGCAGTTTAATTTCATGCTGGACCTTTGATGATTATATAGTTTAACATCTTTCCGGACGTGAGGGACTTTTATACAGTTTAGCGTCATGTAGTTAGGACGTCACAGTTTAACGTCTTGCTGGACATAAGGGATTTGCAAATAGTTTATGGGCATATACATGGACCAGGGATGATGTAGTTTAAGGTCATGCTAGACGGTTTAGGGAACTTTTTCACAGTTTAATGTCGTGTGGGACGAAGTTGCAGTTTAAGGTCATACTGGTCCATTGCTGTATAGTTTAACGTCATATAGCAAGGACGAACTGGTGCTGCACAGTTTAATGTCATGTTGCGGGGACAAGTTCTTTTCTACAGTTTACCGTCATGTTGGAGGAAAGTGCAAATAGTTTAAGGTCATATGCATAGACCGTGGATGATGATGCAGTTTAAAGTCATACTGGACTTTTAAGTGCTTATGTAGTTTAACATCTTTCCGAATGTAAGGGTCTTTCCTACAGTTTAACTTCATGTCGGACGAAGTTGCAGTTTAAGGTCATACATGACCATTGCTTTATAAACCAATTGTAAGAGTCTTGGTTCTGGGGACCATATTTTCTTTTTATAAAAAATATTTCTTCAGAAATCTGGCATTGGTTGGAGTCGTGATGAGTTCTCCATCCATTGAGATTAAACAGAACCAAAGATTAACTCTTTGTCTGATAAAGACTCTGCCTGGTTAGCCTGTTTAGGCTGTGCCTTTTGATGGGGCGGTGCCTGTGGCTTTGAAGTAGATGGCATGAAATCTGCCAGAGTTAAAGAAAATTTAGGCTTTGATACATACTCATCTTATTCTGATTCCTCTTTCTTTTTTGAATTGCGCTGCCCTTTTGAGGATTTGTCTTTTGATGGAGGCTTTACTGCAGCTTTTGTAAGAGACACAATTGGATTCTTCAATTGTGTTCAAAAAATGGAATGGGTTCAATTGATTGTCTTTCTGACCATCCAATCATTATATTTCTTCGCAGTTTTTCTTTTGACTTCCTGCCACTCACCTCCTTCCTCTGGATCTGTAGCGGTAATACACGCTACATGAGCTGAAGAACCCTTCAATTTGACTTGTCCCAAGTCGACCATCATTTGCAGGAGATCTTTAAAGACAAAACACTCCTGGATGGGATGCCCCAACATTTGATGAAAGGGACAATAATTGGGACGGTCTTCATCTCCTTCCTTGTTTGGCCTCTTGGGCACTGGTAATTGAACCAAATTATTTTCCAGAGCTGAAATAAAGTAACTAGGAACTTGCTCACTTCGGAAATAGTATGTTTTACTCTTCAAATCCTCAAATTGTTTTCGTCGTTGATCTCTTTGATCATTTAGACGAAACAGCCTTTGTTGTTGGCGTTCAGGAGGTGGAGCCTTTCGAGAAGATGAAGGTTTTGAAATAGAAATAGGTACAGGTGCTTGTTTAAGCATAACTGTAGTAGTTTCCGCTTTACCCATTCTCCTTCCTGGAGCTGATGTAATTATACGAGATTTAACCTTAGCCTGTATAAGGGAATCTTCAATCTGTTGAGCGATTGAAGTAAGGTCTCGAAACCCTCATGTGTATTTCACAGGGATCAATGGCGTGCGTAATTCGTCATTCAAATTTGCCACACAGATTGGAAACAGTTCCTCCTGAGGGAGTGCTAAACTCATGGAATGCGTTAATCCCTTCCAACGAGCAATGAAATCAGAGACTCTTTCATTCTCCCTTTGGTTGCAGTTTGTAAGATCGAAAACTGTCGTTTTTGGAAAAGTTGAGCTGAACTGAAGAAGGAATTTTTGACGAAGATCCTCCCATCCGATGATTGACCGGGATTGCAAGCTTGTATACCAGACAAAAGCTGGTCCTTGCAAGGTTCGCACGAAGCATCTGAGTTTCACTGCTTCTTGCTGCTCTAGAGTTCCCATCATAGGATCACAACAAGACACGTAATGCGTCAAATGTTGTTCAGGGTCGCCTGATCCATTGAAAGTAGGGAAAACAGGGTTTCCAAAACTGGATGGAGGAGAAATTGAATCTACCCATTCAGGGTAAACTTTCTTTTCAGGTTAAACTTGCGCCTGTTTCCCTTCCATAGTTTCTAACCGAGCTGTTAATGACTCAATAGTAGTTATTAACTTTTGAGAAACATCAGGTTGAACTTGGTTTTGGGTAGGTGCAATGAATGGAGCTTGGACAGACGTGGTGGTTGGTGCTGCAACTGATGGTAGTGCTGCCAACCGTTGTTGCGTCTGACCCAAAGGATTAGACCTCTGAGGGTGTACTGATAAAGGAGGATATTGCTGATCCATCTCAGTAGTTACAACAAATTCCTTCGACTGTCAGACTTCAACATTCTTAAGAAGAAGACTACTCTGAAGTAGTTCTGCATTCAACCTTCTTAATTCTTTCACTTCTTACTCCTATTGTGCAAACCTTTGCTCTAATGAGAGCGATTGACCTCCTTCAGAGGAAGGGTGAGAAGTATCCTGATTCTTTCCTTTCCCCTTATTGGATCCTTTTAGGAGGGGGAAGTGGGATAGTTGAAGGAATACCCAGATTATGGGTAAGCCTTTTATTACGTGTGCGCACACCTTCTTCATTTAGGTCTGTGTGCGCAACTTCTTGAGCAGGAACCTCTTCGTCTGATCCCTCTGATTGAGCCTCATCTGGTGAATCAACAGCAACGTCATTGATGACATTAATGGATGCATATTGCATGGAATCCTTTCTATCAGCATTTCTGTGATATTGTCTTCTTCCATGTCCATGATGAGACATGGCATTCCGTTGACTTGATCCCTCAGGAACTTCTTGGAGAACCGTCACTTGGAGAGAATCTCCTGATAGCTTGGCTCTTCGTTCCTCTTGAGGCTTATTCCCTAATCGAGAGAATACTGACTTTCTCTGAGGGAGGGATTGAGGATTTGAAAAAGTCCCCAGTCCGGTGGACTGGGGATGTTCCTGCTGCTTTCGCTCAACTCCTCGAATCCCATTTGTTGACTCTGAGGGTTGGGTTAGAGAAGTCCCTAGTCTGACAAGCTGGGGTGTCTCTTGACATGCTATGTCTGAGATTTTCTTAAAATCTCTCTTGATCTTGAGAATCTTAGTTCGGAAATTAGCTGGATGCATTAACCTGTATCCACTTTTATCACCTGGTTCAACAGACCGTTGGATGATTTCCGAAACTTCTGTCATTTGATGACGTGTTTTCTCCAGACGAGAGGCTTGTGCAATATTCTCGCCTGCTTGATGTAGGAGAAATTCAACAACTTTTTCTCTATATACTTGATTTTAAGAGGAACTAGTTGAAGCCTGTTCTTGAGCAAGCTTTTGATTATCAACAAATCCCATAGGCTGTGGCCGGCCATGGGCAATAACATTGCATGAAACCATTTTCGGCGGGCTTTGCTGACTGGAAAGCACTGTGAAATGTTGTGCTCCATGAACACCCCATCCTCTGATATGAACATAAGATGGAGCATTGGCAATTAACTGATGCAATTTTCTTAGTGCGCCAAGGCATGAACGTTGAAGGGTTCTCTATTGCTTTTCACCCTTCAGATACCGAGAGACTGATAGAGATGCCAAATCAATCTGACGTTGTAACCCTTCTATTATCTTAAGATGATTTTCATATTCATCATAAGATAATACCTTCTTCTTTAATTGACAGAGTTTTCCATATGTTTAGATGAATATCATGGATTCCATCATCCGTCAATATCTTTGGAATGTCATACTGGGAGTCAGCCAAAGGCCAAAACATGACTGGTACTTCACCTTTTGCCAATTTTTTCCTCATGTTCAGCATTTCCTCTTTATCATTAAATGATGATTCTTCTACCTGTTTTGACCAGAGTTGGTGTTTCCTTGTTGCTTCATCGGATTCAACAAGATTGGTAGAGAGATCATTGATCAAACTAGAAGATGCATGACTTAGGAGTGGTTTGGAGAATGACCTGCACCCTGGGCTATCTTATGATTGAGAAAGTATTTCACTTTTTAGCGATAAAGCATCAGACATGAATGGTTTCGCATTTGCAAGCGCCTCAAGATAAGAGGGTTTTCTCACCACTACATTATCCACTGGAGTATTTTCCAGGCAATGTGAATCACTACTGCGGAGAGGACTTTCGCAAAGAAGTTCGTCATCATGGGGAGGACCACCATAATGGGTTACAGCAAAAGATGAGATCTCTTGATCCTTGGTCTTCTAACCACACAGAGGGTTCCTGTGGCTCTCATCTGAAGAAGAAACTTCAAGATTGACTGAAATTTCATGAAGCAAGCCTTCATGAGGAAGTGTCTATTGAAGACCTTCAAAATTAATGTTCCCGTTATTGGGAACTGAGGGAGTAGAATCTTGAATTCCGACCGATAAATGTCTGAGGGCTTCAAGAACTCCAGCATCGAGTAAGGCCTTATTGTATATTGGCCTTTGATCTCCTGACTGTGCTGGGCGGATCTTTTTCTTAGATGCCTTCTTACTCACTTTAGCAACCACTTGTTGACGAAAGTGGTTACTCTGAGCAGGTGTATGTGCCTGATCAGGAAATATGGTCAGGTTAGGCTGACGATCTCTACTCAAATCAGGTGTATGTGCCTGAATTGGTTGTCCGTATGATATGGGGGAGTATGCCCCATAACCCTCTTGGACTGGAACAGATGTGTGTGTCTGTTCCGGAGTGAATCGTTGATGTGTCACTCCATTGCTAGGAATATATTTATGTGTCTGTCCCTGAGATGATGCTGAAGCTGTTATGATATCCTGGCAAGCATCCAGAATATGAGCAGGAATTTTCTTCTGCTCTTTCACCATTGACAAAATATGTTTGGTGACTTCAGCCGCCGGAACGGGGATATACATCCATTCCGGGCTTGGAGTAGGTGTATGTGCCTGCTCCTGTCCTCCATTTCCTGTCAGTGAATCCTGACAGTACTCAAGTGTGGAGGCAGAGAGTTGAGTCTGCCTCCTGTTAGTCATCGGGGCTTTCCGACTGACTTCTCCATGCGCTACCAATCGATACTGTTGGTAAGCTTGATTAGTTTTAGCAGGTGTATGTGCTTGCTGATTACACTTCGCCAAACGCAGTTGACGATATCCATCATATGTAGTCAGACTATTCTACTGACTAATTGGTGATGTATAAGCAGGTGCATGTTCCTGCCTATAGTACTCCGCCGGAATTGCCTGGCGGGATTGGCTTGATGCTGCCAGACGAGTCTGCTGGACACTGGAATTAAAACAGACAGGTGATTGTGCCTGCTCGTTATTTTCCACCAAGTTAGGTTGGTGGACTTCTCCGGAGATGGAATGGATGACAACCTGCCCATTGTTAACCGGATTCCATCTCTGGTGGTTCATCTTGCCTGCTCGGGTTCGAGGAACCTCAGCTGAATGCCTGGAGTCGGTACCCTCATCATGTTGAGGGCGCACTACCACATGAGTCTGGCGGCGATTGTTGATGGGAGCCCTCGAGAAGGACCCCTGTCTTTTTGAATTAAGGCCCTGCGGGACCTTCTCATTCACTTCCTCAGAGTAATGGAGTGAATGGAAATTGTGTTCCGGGGATAACGACCTGAAACGGTTGGAGACAGTAGTCAGCACCGCCTGCTTCTTGATCGCTGGCCGCCGTTGTCCGGACGACCAGGTAGAGTTGTTAACTTGGAGGGCTTGACGAGCGGCCTCCAGAGTTGGGATAGTACCGTTGCGACGGTACTCCTTAACCAGTGCATTAGAAACCCAGCGTTGAAGATGCTGAGTTGGTGATGTCATCCTCAGTGTGGACGACGTTCCAGCAGGAGTAGCAGCATTGGTTTTCACAGCAGCAGACCTCACAGTAGAGGTGTTCACAGCAGTAGTATTCATAGGGGTGAATTTAAGAAAAGCCATTTTGCAGAAGATCGTGAGAAAAGAGTTCCTGTTCCATATAACAGACATAATCAAGATGAATCTGGCCACTGCATCTTTTGGAAGAGCACATGTCAATGATTGATTTGTTGGCCCAAGGGGCCTAACAAATAAGAAGAACATCACTTTAACTTGGTTAAGAATTCACGTCGGGTTCACCATTTTTTGTTTCGCACGGATTTCGGGGATGTCCTCCTGGACGGGAGATTCAAACGTTCCGATCGGTTTCTAGTGGGTTTGTTCGTGGAACCGGAAACATCCAATGATTCCACATCCGTTTGGACCTACTTTCCAAAGGTAGGCGCTCATTAGCTTGTGGACTAATGAGGCTTAGGAATTTGCATTGGTCGAGAGGATGGGAGGTCGGACTCATCACACCTTTTTGAGGGGAATTATTGTCTACTCCGGGACTCTATTTATAGATTTAAGTTATGTTCGTGAATCCTTATTACATTACCAAGTATAAAATGAGATTTCCTTTAGTTTTAACAATCAATGATTAAATATGCAAGAAATTTATAGAATCATTTATATGTATTCGAGGTTCTTCATCAATAGAGAATCATCTGTATCTATTAAGAGATTCTTGGTCAATGGTATCCTTCAAAAAATTTATATAAAAGTCTCTTGGTCATTATGATGACCAGGCTGGTTTTAAATCCACTCAGTGGGGCACTTGAAGTTTATCGTCATTCAGAAGGACATGGATTATTTCAAAGTTGGGATCGAACCCATAAATGGGCTACCTACGTATCCTTTGTTTTGGAAAAGGAATCAGAACCCACGTAGTTCGAGTAATGGAGTACGATGTTTATGATTGATGGCTCAAAGAAGAATGTCATAATTACTTTTACACTCTAATCTCACGTGAGTCATGCTCGGTGTGAGAAACAAGAGGTATTTGGTAAAAATTTAGACAATTGTTCCATGAAAGATGCAATCATACGAAATTGTTTGGGGCTTATGTATGTATGACTGCCCAGATAGATGAAGGTTTAGGATTTTCTTTTAGGGAGAAAATCTAGGAACAGGGTCCATAAAGGTATATGTGCTTTATGGAGATTTGAATACTCTAACTTGGGACTTATTCCTAAAAAGGAAACCCAAATTAGGAGAGGATTGATAATTGGGTTTTACTCCTGAGAAGGAACCCCATATCAAACGTGATTTAGGACTGGTTAAGAGAAATTAAGGGATTTAGGGTTCACTCCTAAAGAGGATGCCCATAATTATGACTGGGACATACTCCTAAAAAGGAGGCCCAGGTTAGGGGACTTGGGGCTTACTCCTGAAAAGGAAGCCCAATATTATAACTGAGTCTTATTCCTAAAAAGGTGACCTAGGTTAGGAATTATGGTTTGGGGCTTACTCTTGAGGAGGATGCCCATGTTTGGGAACTTTAAGAATTTGGGGCTTACTCCTGAGGAAGATGCCCATATTAAAGGATTTATAACTGGGGATTATTCCTGAAAAGGAGACCCAGGTTTAGGATTCTCTCATCTTAAAGGATGAGGTTGAATGAACAAACGCTCAATGTTTGGTGACATAAAGATGTATAAATCACTAGGTTTTGATAGATATTCCACCGAATTCCTTTCAACTAAGGAAGTCAAATCAAGAAATCATGCCATAAATGGCTTTGAAGAGTATCTTGAAGACTGAATCTTGAATAGGAAAGGTGAAATGGCTTAAGAGGGGTAAAATGGGCAAGATGGGCACCCAAAAAGGTAGGGGCGTGCAAGTCTTGAAAGGCACACAAGTCTTGCGTGGGCGCGCAAGTATACCTGCGCGACACATGGTGTACTAGCGCGATTTTCAATCAGAATTGAAATACTTGAGCGACTCTTTATTAAACCCTTTAGAATCCCCTTGAGGTTCTTCCAGAAAAGGGACGTTCAAATTCTATTGAAGGAATAAGGCGGCGCGCAAGTGTGACCAGTTCCCATAAGGGATGGCCATTCAGGCATGCAAGTGTTGATGAGTTTCAACACTTAGGCCTTCCTCCCTCTCTTTAGATCTTCCGTTCTAGGTAAGAAATTACCTTAGAAGTGTTCTGGAAGCTTTGAGAAGAGACTTAGGCATCGGGAGCTTCAATCTGAGTTTCTGGAAAAAGATCCTCTCGAATGGGGGGCCCACAGGGTCTATTTATAGGCAAATGAAGGCTCTGGGCGGTTACCGGGCGGTTACCACTTAGGTCGCGCAAGTCACTTGCGCGACCAAGGTCGTCGCGAAAGTGTACTTGCGCGACAGTGAGATAACTTGCGCGGTGCAGTTGCTTTTGATCATGTGTTCATGCCTTTGTTGATTTTTGATGTTTTCTTCAAAGGATGAATCACTTTGAGCTCAGATATTCCCCTTTTCCGATCTTTAGATTCTGTGACGAAAGGAGCATCAACACCCACCAAATATGTTCTTTCAAATATCTATACATCTTGGTGCTACCATGGTGTATAGAAAAATTGGAGCTATGATCATCATCCCATAATTCTATTTTTAGATCAGGTATGTTAGGAATACAAATTCTCTTCCCAAATTTCAAAATCCCATCTTCATATTTAAAGTCGATCAATCTCTCTTCGTTCACATTTTAAATTTTTTTAGAACTCCTTATCATCAGTTTGAGAATTCTTTATCCTTTCTAGTAATGATGGTTTGGAAACCATTTGAAAAATTATCAATGTTTCACCTTCCCTGATTATTCCAAGATCCCTCTTTATAACATCCATGAAAATAGGATCCCTTTAAACTATCATCTTGTTCAAAACTACATGATCCTTTCTAATCAAAGCATTTTCCACCTTATTTTCCATCCCCGGGTGTTAGTGTATAGTGAAATCATAATCCTTGAGTAGTTCAAACCATCATTTTTTGCCTCATGTAGAGTTCTTTATATGAGAAAATATACTTCAAACTCTTATGATAAGTATAAATCTCACATTTTTTACCATAGAGATAGTGTCTCTAGGTTTTTATAGCAAATATTACAGCAGATAACACAAAATCATGAGTGATATAGTTTTTCTATTGAATTTATAGTAGCCGTGATGCATAGAAAATAACTTTATAATTCTATATAAGGACCCAACCAAACCCTTTATTTGAAGCATTACTATAAATAAAAAACCCACCAATCCCCGATAGTATTGTCAAGATAGTAGAATTTACTAATACTCTCTTCAGTTCTTCAAAAACATTATTCATACTATTTTTTCCAAACAAATTTAACCCCTTTACTAGTGATCTTGGTTAATGGGTTGTCCAATAAAGAAATATTTTGTACAAAACACTGATAATAACCTACTAAACCAATAAAATTGCCTATGTCAGTTATACTCATCAGTTCCGGCCATTCATGGATTGCCATGGTATTTGAAGGATCAACACAAATTCCATCTTTAGAGACAATATATCCAATAAAAGAAATCTCTTGAAGACAAAATTCACACTTGCTAAACTTCCCATATAATTCATTTCTTCTAAGAGACTTTAGAAAAATGCGCAAGTGATTTTCCTTATCTTCGTTGCTTTTGTAGTATACCCAGATATCATTAATAAATACCACTACAAATTCATCAAGATATTCTGTGAAAACACTACTAATTAGATCCATGAAGATAGAGGGTGAATTAGTCAATCCAAAAGGCATTGTTGTAAACTCCTAATGCCCATACCTGGTTCAAAATGTTGTTTTCAAAATGTCTTCCTTCTTTACACACAACTTATGATATCCAGATCGAAGGTCCTTCTTTGAAAAATATTGAGCTCCATGAAGTTATTCAAATAAATTATCAATGAGAGGTAGGGGTTCCTTGTTATTTATTGTTATAGAATCTATCTCCCTGTAGTCAATTCACAACCTTATAGATATGTCTTTCTACTTAACAGAAAGGGTATGGGATCCCCATGGAGAAACACTTGAGTGAATAAATCCCTTAATACTCAATTCCTCCAGCTTATTCTTTAGTTCCACTAATTCGACAGTGGTCATTCTATAAGGGGTCTTCGATATGGGACTTGAAACATGAAGAAAATCGATGAAAACCTAAATTTCTCATTCTGGAGGATTTCTAGGTAAATACTCTAGAAACACATCAACATATTCTTTACAATAGGTACGTCCTATATTAGAACATTTTTTCCACACCCATAATTATTCAATTCTCATCCTCACCAATAACTGAATTTAGTAGAGCTACTGGGGTGGATCTAGATAAGAATCAGATGGTGATGTTTCTGATCTAAATATAAGGTACTCCTTATCATCATCAGAATTGTATCCTCCTTATTCTTACAATAAATTTTCGAATCATGGTCCGAAAGCTAATATATTCCAAGGATTATATCAAATTGAATCATGGGTATGACGACAATATCAGCAGCTAAAGAACATTTATATTCCCTAATGGGAACTAATTCACAAAACATTCTTGTGATGATACTTCCCTTTAGTGTTTTTACTGAAAAGTCCCTTGTTAAGTCAAATTAAAAATATCTAATTTTCTTAGAAAACTGGGAGGTTATGAAACAATGTGATGATCCAGAATCAAATAAAGCATTGGTTAAACTTGATGAGACCATTAAATTACCCACCATCATGTCTTTCAATGCTTCAACCTCAACATTAGTGATCGCATAAGCTTATCCTTACTCCCTTGTCCTTTTTTAGGTAAATTCCTTTAGCGATTAGGAAATTCATTTGCATAATGCCCATTTTCTCTACAATTGTAGAATTCAACATTGACAACCTCTTTATTTCCCTTGCTATCATGAGCTTGGTGGACTTTTTCACTACACGTGTAACAAACTCTCATTCCCATCAGGAAACTACCAGGGTGTTTCTTACTCCTTTTACAGTAACATGGATATTCAAATTTTCCCTTCTTCCCATTATTTCCATTTCCTAAGTGTTCATCAGATCTCTTCTTCTCTTTCTTTTCTTCAAAGACATAAGACTTAGAGAATTATTTTTCTATCTTGATAAAAATTGAGACAATATCTTCGTATGACAAAAAGGACTGTGAGACTAATGCTCACCAGAGAAATGGTTTTAACCCAACAAAAGAATCGATCGATCATACTCTTTGGGTTGCTTATATAATCTACAAAATGACTTGATAACCTTGTAAAGTTAGCCTCATACTTTGTGACATTCTCATCCTCCTATTACCTCAGACTTAGAAATTGACTATCCATATCCTCTAGATAGTCACGAGAAGAGTATTTTTCTATTATAATCTTCTTAAACTACCTCTATTACATTTTTGATACTTCTTCATCTTCATTTGTGTTTTGAATCAATGGCCACTATTTATCTTCATCTTTGGTGAGGCGATAAACTGCCATGACAACTTTTTCCCATTTTCTACACCCCAAAGCATGAAATATTTTCTATAATGAACGTATCCATTTCTCTGTTACTAAGGGATTTTTACTCCCATTTAATGTTGGTGGTTGTTTCTTCATGAATTGGTCTAACATTTATCCTTCGTATTGTGGATCAGGGTGCTCTGTACTGCTAAAGTTATTATTTATAACCTGAGTGTGTTATCCCAGCATGGTGATAAGATGATCAGTACCAGTTTCATCACCAGCTCCACTATAATTATCTTGAGTAGCAGGTAAAACCAATCATGGATTACATGCATTGATACAGTTTCCATTCCTTCCACTAGGCGCCATTTCTAAAAAATGGCTTATAGTAGATTAGTTTATGAATCGCAATACATAATTCGGAGCTTCTAAAACACTTAACATAAAATGATCAGTTTATAGATGTAATCCATAATCATAAAATAAAAATTCGAGGAGGTATATACTCATAAAACCTTCATAATGGTTTGTGAAGAAAATGAGAATTATCTTAAGTATATCCCTTGGGAGTGTTGTAACCAAGAGTGTAGCAAGGCCTATTGTAGTGCACCAATTCCCATTAGAGTCTAGCTTAAGGCGGTGTTTTCAGGTTTAACCCCTGACTTCATCTGTTCCAGATTCGCCTCAATGTGCTTACCTCCAAACAAGGATGTATTTCTTGGAAAACTCACAAAATATCTACAGTACCAATATTCTAGGAAGTTCTTCTATACTAAACCTTAATGTATATCTTAGGGTAGTGTTCTCTAATCAAAATTTTTCTAAATCTAGTTTCCAATGTTTGTACATAATTTCCTCTAATACAAAATGTAATGCCCCAACCCTAGTTCTCTAGAGTCGGTGCATTATTACATAAAATTTTCATGATACAAGGAATCATGATCCGAAAGACAGATCTATTTAGTAGCCTTGGAAGTACTAGATACATTAATAAGTGTTACATTGCATTATGAAATAAAAACATCAACAAAATTTTCTCCCCTTCTCAACACACTTATATCCTTATCCTATCTATAAAGGTCAACTATAAAATACCTCTTCACATCTTGGAAAAAATAAAACATATAAAGGGGTGAACTTAGATGCTCAGAAAGGATAACAATATAGCAGAAACTTTCATAAATAAGTAGAAACATTTTAGGAAATGTATTAGAATAAAACAAAATCATTTTAAACACAAACTACCGCATAATATGGAAATGATAAAATCAAATAATTCCATTTACTTAATCACATGGTTATTCTACAAGTAGAATAAACACATGCAATATCAAATAGAAACTTTCATAATGATGAAATTCAAAATGCCAGACTTCATAACCACATAGTCAAGGCCTTGTGCCAAGACTACAAATAACATTTTGTCAAGGCCTTGGGCTAAGAAACTAGTTTGTCTCATAAGACCTACCAATGAATCGAGGAGATATAGCGAGGTCCATCTATCACTTATAAAGTCAAATACATTCCTCATATGAAAAGGTTTAAACATATAATAAACATTTATATTAAAAATAACATAAAATATGTCAATACATTATCCATAAACCATGAATGGAATAAGAATAACACATCTACAGTCAAACATATAAAAAAACCTTCAATAAAATATGGAAGATTTGTATCATTATAAATCAACTTTAAACAAACTTAAAATCCATAAAAAGGATAATGACATAGATGAAATGAAATTTTTTTAGAGAAATATCTCTTTCTATTTTGAAATAATTTAAAATTCATATAATTATAAAAGAAAACATATAATTTGAAAAGATTATTATAATATTGTAAGGTAATTTTTACAAATGTTATAAGGGATGAAAATAGCCGCACTCTTACAATAATGTAAAAAAACATTCTTACCTTAATTTTGTCGAAAAGGTCATAAGATACCTTGTTTGGAAAATGATAGAAAGATTCCTTTCAAAACCTATAAGGTCATATAAAGGTTTAAATGAATTTAACCCATTTTCTAGTAAATAGTAAAAATTTGTTAAAATGCATTTTTAAGAAAACACAGATGTGGATGATAAAGAGGTCCCAGTAGATAAAAACCTCAGATAATAAAGAGATTGTAGAATTAACCCTTACCTAGTACTTTTCCTTGATCGAGGGTATGTTATCCTCATTTATAATAGTTAAATCATTGTTATTAAATTATAAAAGAACAATATACATAAATATCGTATCATATAATATCCCCTAATATTTCTTTGTTAATAATATTTTAGTAGTATCATCATTTCAGTTGTTAATTGATATGTTGTCCTTTATATGTTCGGTTACATAAGACATGATTGTTATGGATATGATTTATTTTATTCATATCTGAAATTATATTAAGTTCATAGATATTATATTAAATCATAAAATGAAAATTATTCTATAATGATTAGGATGGGGAGTGAATCTTATCGCGTTCGTGGAGACGGTAATCCGTACGTATGAACGAGCGACAATACCATTATATTGGTGGTGAAATTGTTTTTAATTGGATGTTATATCATATATACAGAATAATTAACATGTTATATTTATTATTTACATAATTTATACTCATTATTATACCCGTCCAAATAATTAAGTGTTTGAATATCAAACTACACCACGATGTGCTGACGGTAGGTCGTACATATGCACGTATGGTGAAATTGCCATTCATATGATGGATAGAATAGTGAATGTGGTTATACCATTTTAATAACATAAAAATATATATTAGATACTGAAGATATTATTTTATAATGGAAAGAACAAAGAAAAAGGATGTGGAAGAAGAAAAGAGCATGATAGAGGTGATGAAATATTTACCTCTTCTTTGGGTTCTTCCTTTTGATTTGATAAAAAGGGCTCCTTAGGTTGGCTTTATGATCAAATTAAGGACTCTAGGTTGAAGGGAGGATAGTTGAGAGGATATTTGGGCAGGGGATGCCGATCCAAAATGCTTTCGTGGTGTGAAATTAAGAGTAGGGGATGTGGCCTTTTATAAGACAGGTGAGAGTCACCTTAGGAAAAGCTTGAAATATTATATTATAATAAAATCATTTTCAGTTTCTAATGGCTCAAAAAAATTATTTTGAGGCTAAGGGATGGGTCGATATCCTCTCAACCAATTTGTTTTAGATAGGTTTAGGTCATCATATTATCCTTTTCTTTTAGATTTAACTCTTAGTTAAATAGTTTGACATTTACCGTATCTCTTTGTATTTTTATATTATATGGTTAATAAACATTCTATAACAATCCAAGAGAACCCAATGTGGTTCATTATTAATATATATAAAAATATATAAGTCCTTTGTATGTACCTTAGAATTTCAAGAATATTATATCAATTAATAATATAGTATTTGTTTTAAAAACTCAATTTTGTCAATTTTGATAGTATTTAGCATTTAATTTTTTTGAAATACATAAAAACATTATCACAATGAATAAAATTTATTTAATCAATTATAACATATCGTATTAACCTAGAAATTTAGTGGAATTCATCTAATGTCTCAATTTACATTTATTGGGATATTTATAATATCAATTATTTTAATATTCCTTTAAATTATTTAATTTCTACAAATAATAAATAAAATACCATTATCTAGGAAATATTTATTTCTTTTAATGAATATTTATCATTGAATTTATATTCTATATACCCGTATATTAAAAATGGTTTAGTTATTAATCATTGAATTTAACTCTTTTTACTCTTATTTAAATAAAATAATATTAAATGTCTTAATCAAATCCAAGCGGACCAAAGAGGATCATATTTTATTCATATGGTTGTTTTTTGTCAAATTATACTTATCCAATAGAATTAGGACATGTGTTTGGGTAATTATGATATAATTTTTACTCTTAATTACCCTATTTAATTTGAACTATGATAAATAAATGTCAAAAGTTACTAGTCACCAAAAATTATTTTTGTCCCATTGAACCACATTTTACTTAATTATGTTAACCATTTCTCTCAGACTATTGAAATTCAACTCTGAGAAGCGATAAAATTATGTTTTATGCAAATTTGAAAATTCTCCTAGGAGGTTGGTAAAAGACGGTAAAATGTTCAATAAACTATGTATATATATAAACATATTATAAAATGAATCAATGAATTACATTCAAATTATATAGTTATCATGTATATATTCGGACCTAAAATAAATTTAAATAAACTAAATAATTATTTAAATAAAAAGTTAGTTTTAACCAATAACGCAGTGTTTTTCACTATTCATCAATAATTGAATGTTTTCAGAAAGATACAAAAAATTCACCATAATCTAATTTCGATATTCCGAATTCAAAAATGAATTCCATTTTGAAAAATAAAATTTATAAACTTTCAAAATGTGGGTTTTAGTATTCATAACGACTAGTTTGATTGGTCGCAGTGTGTTAGAATCTCGAAGTTGCGTACAATGCAAGTTATTGCATTATTCAAAGGGAAATGTATCGTTGAAGCTTGGGTGTTACATATCACATGTATAGATATATAAAAAATATATTTTACTCTACATCAATATTAAAATTAATTTTCTACATCCCCAAATTTCTCTATAAGACATAAAGATCTCAAACTCATCAGGTCTGTACCAATATCATGAAATGATATATATATATATATATATGTATGTATGTCTGTTCTAATTCAAGATTAATTCTTATTTTAATCTTTCTTGGTATGATATAAACATGATCTCTCTATTTTTAGGTATCAAAAATTGTGATCTTCCTCAATTCCTTTAGTGGCTATATATGACTATATATATAAGCATCAATAGATAAGTATTCTGGAGAATTACCTTTTTATTTTATATAAAACATCCTTGTAATTGGGTGGAAATATAAAGAGATTCATTTAGGAGTTAGTCAATAAGAAGTCTGGGGAATAATATTAGGGAATTTAGTATGGAAGAAAGAGAGAGTGTTCGAAAAAAAATCTTTCTTGAAGAACACATTTTCATCAAAATTAACGTAAAGGTTATTTGTTTTAATAAATTGTTTTATTTATAGAAGAAAATTTTATATTGAAATTACTATTTATGAAAGGGAATTATTTTTCATTTATTCTTCCATATTAATTAAAATCCATAATTTTATATTATGGTTTCATTTCATAAATTTTATTTAATGGAAAAAATTAATTTTTTTATAAATATTCTATTTTTTTCATAACTCGAATGTTGCTAAATGTAATAAATGTCTCTTAAAACTGTATATGATGGGAAATAATTTTATAATATTTTCCCCTCTTTTTAAGAGTAATATCGATAATTTTAAAAATAATATTTTTGAGTTAATTTAGATGCATTAAAGTTATCATTTTATTCATAAACATTTCTTTAAAATAAACGGATGTTAATAATTTTTTTAGTCAAGGGAATGGATTATATTTATCATTGATATAATAAATTAGTTATAAAAAACATTTCCTTGTGTTAAACTTATTCTTTACATGAATTATTTTATGTATTTATTGTGAAATATGGATTTCTCTTAACATTTATTGCATTTTTTAAAGGAAATTTTATTCAAAAAGTTAATATTATATAAAATTATTTTCATCTTGAAAATAATTTATGTAGTTTTGGGAGTGTGTTTTAATGGATTATAAATGAGAAATAAAATCCTTCAAAACGTTTTTATATAAAATTTGGCACTTAGGTATCATATGTGATGACGAGGAATGGAGAGTGAACCATAACCTAAGGGGGAAGTTGTCTTAATGGTGACACTTCTAGTGGAAACTTGAATTTATTATTTTTTCATGTACTGAAATATTCTATAAAAGTTATTATTTTTAAATAATGGTTTCAAAGTATTAAAAGTTAAATAAAAATTAATTTTTTAAGGTTATTAAATTCTAAAATGATATTATTATTCAAAGTGATATGCATTTTCTAAATGGTTTTCAATATTTTTCCATGTATATATTTTTTAAAACCAAAATTTGTTTTTAGAAAATTATTTACCAAATGATATGTAATTAATATGAGATTTTTTCAAGAGTTTTCCAAATAATTTATAAATGGATTTTATTTTTTATTTCAAAACTTATTATTGAGAAATTTTATACTCACCCTATATAATGAAATTTTTTACATATGGTCATTAAATGTTCTAAACGTGTTTGGTATCATTTAAAAGGATAACACGAATAAAGAAAAATAAATCCTTGTAGATAATTTTTAATAAAAATTTATAGGTTTTAAGGTTCTAATAAATCCTGTGAAAACTAAACTAAAAAGATCATTGTATTTTTAAAGGACTATATATTTTCAGTTATATTTTATAAAACAAATACAACATATTTTTTCACCAGATTCAAGAGAGAGGGTCTCAAGATGTCTCAACTATACATTTATTTCCAATCCTTTATTTATCATATATATGCAGTCGAACGAGTTCTAAATCATTGTTGTAAGTATGACAAGTTTGTTTGGTATTTTACTACATTTCTTTTGTTATTATAACTTTTTTTACATTTACTTATTTCGGAATCTAATTATTTACTACTATGTATTGTGTTATTTTGTTTTTGTATTTTTATTTTCATTGATATAGGGTCATAATCTACCTTTGTATACACCATGGGCCCTCTCAGCTAGTTGAAAAACTATACAGTATGAGGAAGAACTATTAGAACCATGTCTATAAAATTTATAGAAAATTTTTATTAAGAGATATGATATGTGAGCTAACAAACACTTTTATTTTTTAAACCGGGATGGATAACCCAATGCCAAACTTGTTTGGGAGTCTTAAACCTCAATACATCATTTTAAAGGGTAGTGTAAAAAATTAAAATTATGAACAAATAAAATGAATATGAATAAATAAAACCCAAAGAACTAGAAATAATAATTAAAATTCTGAGTTTCAAGGTAGCAATGAACACTCCTGTAGCATTGGATCAAACAATTTTAGTTCATTTGGGAACCTTAGTGGGTCACAAAATATTTCATCACATTTACAGTTACTGAGAATCACAAACCTCTATATATTTCATGGGTTCTATTAACTCTATATATAGAGTCCTTGATTACAAACCATTATTTCAAATTTCAAATTCATTGCTTATTTATTTTTCTAATGAACTACTTTAGGGTTATCGATGTTAATTTTTTAGATGAATATCAATGTGTAAAGCATTTATAAATTAATAATATAATTACTATAAGTCTTCCACAAAATTTAGTAAAACAAATAAAAAATACATTGGGGTATTCATAAATTCAATTGATATAGTACTAAATAACAATAATTAATATCCTTTAAATTCTCCTTGATAGTAATCAAGATTGACCCTTCATATTTCATCCAATTGGGAATTCGATAAATAAATTTTTAAAATTTCTATGTGAATTTCAATAAACAGTTAATCACATGTAAATAAATTTTAATATACCAAACAATAAATTAAGAAAACTTTTCGTGATATCAAAATAATTAATAAGTTATTCAATAACATTAAAATCATTAAAAAATCCTATTAAACGTAGATAAAGTGAAAATGTGAAATTTTACAAATAATATAGAAAATTTATAGATTTAAAATATCCTATAGATAGTCAAAAAACTATATAAGAAAATATCACATTGGTGAATCACATACATTGTCATGTATGTGAATAATATAATGGATTCATGTTGGAGAATCATGTTGGAAATTTTCTAACATTGATGATTTTCTCACAAAGGAGAATTTTAATATATTGAAATTCTAAAATCTATAAGCAAGTAGACATATAAAAATTTATTAGAAAAATAAACCTTTCAAAAGACCAAATAATCTATATATCTAAAATACATATATTTATAAAATTTCATTATATTTCTCAAGAATAAATAATCATCTTAATTATAAATTTATATCCCATGTTACCATAGAAATATAGTAGCAAAATGGTTTTCCAAAATTGTGGATTTCTGACTCAAAACATATATTGAATTATAACCTAATGTTAGACACGATAGAGAGCATTTCATAGGTTTTTGTCTTCTATAGAAATGAAGGCAATTTGTTAATTTATTCCACACAATAATTATCACTCAATTTATTGTTCTTTATACCAATACATGGAAAAAATATTGAGGTTACCCGATTCAAGAAATTTATTTACATGGATTGGCTACATAGGAGAAAGGGCTGCATAAATTTGCTATATGGGAGAAATAATTATGTGAATCGGCTTCATTGGAATGCTAATAATCATATATTATTTATATTTTAAGCTCCAAATGATGTATTTTTCCTAATAACTCAATATAATACTTATACATGAAATGATCGATCGAAACATGAAATCAAAATATATTTTCAGAAAATAAACATCCCGATCTACTCAAGATTAATCCTACATTAATCGATACAAAAGAAAAATTATTAAGACTTAGTAAAAAAATTATATCATTGTTGTTATCAAAACATAAAGTGGTTCAAGGATCCACTCAATATTATCACCCTTTTTATAATTAAAAAATAATTTATAATTTCAATACTACCCATATGAAATTATAAAAGAGATAATGCTTCAATAGAAATTTTATCATCCATTTGAAAGGATAATGTTTATTCCTCAATTTTTCATAAAAATTACATTTCACAAGAAGGATTATAATCATTGTAAAAAATTATATATATGTATATTTCAAAACATGTGTCATAGAGACATGATGCAATAAGAAAAATTTTAATTTTTGTTTATGAAAAATAAAAAGAAATACTCTATAATATAATATTTTATAAAAAACACAAAGTTTAGAAATTAATTTATAATAATCTAGTTTGTTTGTGATTTTTTAATATATAAATATAATAAAGTAATATTTACAAAAATTAAGCTATCGTAATTTGAAAAATAGATTCTAAATTTCACATATTTATTATAAATAGAAAACTTTCAGTATATAAACACACATAAAATCCTCGGAAATTAATTCCATATAAATTTAAATTTAAATATCCATCATTTCAAGACCAAAAATGATTATCTAAAAATTATTATTCTTCTAGTGATTGTTAATGAATCTTTCGAATTGATTTTCTATTGAAATGATATCATGGAATATATTTTGTTTTTGAACTTGATCTTTAAAAAAATAAAATCTAACATTAATGTGCATATTTCTAGAGAGTTATAAGGTAATTTTAGAAATATAAATAGATTAATTAGTTTCATATAAAATAATATTCTTTGAAAAATAAAAAACAAAAATAAAAATGATTTTTCTTAATACATAAACTCTGGGCACAAAAATTTGCAACAACTATATATTCAAAATTAATTGTTCAAAGTGAAAAGTATTTAACTTACTCAATCACAAGAAATAAAATATGTACCAATTAAATTATAAATTCTTGATTTTATTTTTCTATCAAACATTCATTGATCAAAATTAGTATCTGAATAACTCGCTACTAGAAACAGTGCCTATACCAATGGTTTTTGCTAAATCGTTGGTATATGTACCATAAAATGACCCTATACCAAAAGTTTGGGAAGAAAATTCTATATATCATTAGCTAAATGACACTATACCAATGGTTTATTCAGAACGGTTGGTATCGGTAATAGCTATACCAACAGATTGTCTAGAACCCTTGGTATAGCTTCCAATAAATGATCCTATACCATTAGTTATTCCAAAATCATTAGTATTTGTCCCAAAATTTTAAATACCTATACCGACGGTTTGGAAAATTGTTCGTATTGAATTTTTTATTTTTAAGGAATTGTTTTGTCAAATAATGTTGTAAAAATAATAATAATTTTAATTATAAATACACATATAAATATTTATAAAATATTTTTTCAAAAAATAGTCTTGCTTAGAGGTAAGGTCAGTGAGTTATAAGTCAGATGTCCAGGGATCAAAACATTCCTGATTATTTTTATAATTACATATACCAATGATTTTGAAAACTGTTGGTATAGGTAATTCAAATAGAATATACCAATTGTTTGGAAACTGCTGGTATATCCTCCTATACAAATGGTTTCCCAAAACTATTTCCATAGGTCTATACTCACTCCAAGGTAGCCTATAGTCACCCAAACCATTAGTGTGGCCTATACCAATTGTCTTGGGGCCTATACCAATGGTTCCAAACTGTTGGTATAGGTCCAGTTTCCAGTAGTGACATGTTGAATCAAAACTACTTTTATCATTATAGGATAACACAAGATTAAAAAATAATTTAATATATATTATAATTATTTTAATATCATTAATGTGAATTTCCGTAGTGTAACTTTCATATCATGGACCCATAGAAATTAGATACTGTAAATCAGTTCAAGAATTAGTTAGATATAAAAAACTTACCTCCATACCACTACAAGTTTTATCATCAATTACATTTCCATATTTATCAAAATCTAAGGTAATTGAAATTTTTTAAAACATCTAAACTAAATCTATCAACTTAATATTTAGTATACACTGATTTATTTAGAAAAATTGATTCATTTATTTGAAAAAAAATCCAAAACAAGGATTAATTTCAATTTCCCCATCATAATAATATCATACTCAAATGTCATCAATTATGAAAATTCATTACAAATATTTTTTATTTTCATTTCCTTATATGATATCATCCTTATAAATTAGTTTAATAAAAATATAATTAAAAATTTTCTTCATAAACAATGTATGACCAACCTTTCCATTCTCAATTTTTTGTCAAAATAAAACTAGTCACCATTTTATACCAAGCTTGGGGATCTTGTTTTAAACCATACAAAACACTTGTTAATTTTAAAACATGATAAGGATTCGGTTCATTAGAAAAAATAGAGGGTTGTTTATCATATAATAATTAAAAAATAAATCCATCTGGAAAATTATTTTTTGCATCTATTTGAAATATTTTAAAACCATTTAAAAAAGAATAAGCTAATAATATCATAAATAAATAAACCCTATAAATAGACAAAATAGATTCTTTAAAATCAATACACTCTTTAGGATAATATCCATGAGATAATAATGTAGCTTCATTTTTAACTATGTTTATATATTCTTCATGTTTATTTATAAAAATAATTTTTTTCTAATAATATGATAAATTTTTAAACAATATCTAATGCCCACACAGTTTTCCTAGTAAAATTAGTTATTACATATTTCATAGATAATATCCAAATATCATCATCTAAATAATTGTTAGTATTTATATGTACAAAATCAATAATAAATGAAAAATAAGCCCAAATATTTATAAAAGATTTTATAGTGTGCATTCATTATTCAACATTTCCAATCACATAATCTATGTATGATCTCTATGAGTATTCCAAGATATTTCATGAAAAGGTTTAAATTGATAATAAATAATATCCCCCTCAATTTTTGAATCATTATATTGAGGTGGATTTTCTTTATGATTAAAATATCTAAATTATTCCTCAAGATGTTCAATTTCATAATCCCACTTATTCAATGAATTTTCATAAAACAAAACATGAATTGATTATTCAAAAATCATAGTTATTTTATTTTGTAATATATATTCTATACTATTATTTTAATACCATATGAATATGACTTCATTATATGTTTCATCAAATTTATCTATATTATCTCTCATGTTGAAAATTAAAACTCTAAAACCAAAAACACTAAAATATCTAATTTTGGGTTTTCTACCCCTTTAAAGTTTATAAGGTGTATATTTCAACAAGGTTCATAAAATAATTGTATTAGTTAAAAAAGAAGTATTCAAAGCTTTTGACCCAAAATATTTTGGATTGATAAACACATTTCACATGGTCCTAGTAATTTCATGAAGTATTTTATTCTTATTTACTACAAAACCATTTTGTTGTAGTGTCCTAGGAGATGACAAATTGTGAAATACCCATTTTCTTCACAAAAAATGTTAAATTCCATATTTTAAAAATAACCACTTTGATCACTTGTAGTTGATTTAATTAATCTTCCATTATCATTTCATACCAATTTATAAAATGTTGTAAACATTGCTAATGTTTCAAATTTAAGAGTAAGAAAAAAACCCCTGAGTATCTTGTAATGTTGTATATAATAAAAAAACAATATCTATTACTTCCCAAACTAGTAGGTTTAATATGACCAAATAAATATTAGTTAATAATATCAAGATTCCTTAGAGGTTTTTCTTATTTAATTAAATTTAGAATCATTCTATGTAGTTTACAATTCAAGTAAGAGTTTCAAATAAATTTGTTGTATTATTTATGTTCTGGTGTCTACAAAACTATTTTGTTCATGAATTTCTAGTGCATAAACCAAAAAATTGCATATCCCAACCTTATATTACACAAATTTTATACGATTATACTATATTTAAACATTTTAAAATTTGGTCATTTAATTCATAAAATTTATATGAATTAAGTTTGTATTTTTTGTTTTCATAAAAAAATAGTATTATCCTTGAAAATAATGAATTTATCATTTTGAACAAAAATTACATCAACACAAGGTTATGAAAATCATATTCAATTGTGTCTTAATAATATACAAAGGTATAATTTTGAAATAATAATCAAATTTTAAATTCCAACCTCACCAAAACATTTTAAAATTCTCTAAATAATTATCATCAAATGTAACATTACATCTATCACATTTTTAAATGATGTAGAGTTTGATATATAATTAGTCATATACACTTCACAACAATTATCCATGTACCAAACATCATTTTTTATTCTATTGAGAAACTATTCTTATAAAATAATCTTTAATAAGGCTTCTTTACAAATGTAAATTTAGGTTTGATTGTATTAGAATATAATCTTTTAGGAACCCAAAAAAAATTAAAACAATTTTTTATTTTAAATATTGGAAATAAATATTTAGAAATAAAAACCTTATTATTTCTAAGAGATAGTGGAAATACCATAGAACACTCATTTGTATAATGACGTTTCATTTGAAATATAGACCATATAGAAGTATGCGTACATCCATTATTTATTTTTAAAAATAATTTTTTGTACTTTTTTTTAAATATATTATCAAAACCAATAAAATATTTACTCATGTTAATTTTTTTGAAACTCGTTATTTTATCAATTATATATCTATCTTTAAAAAATGGGTAGATATGATTTTAATCTTTCAAATTAATTTCTGAGCTACTAATTCTCCATAAGAACATTATAAAAATTACTTATTTTGGTTTTATGAAATTTTGATATGAAATAAACCTCTATCATTATTTTATAATTTTTAGAAACAATATTTCTCAAATTTTATTATAATACTTTTTGATATTTAAGAGTAGAATGATTTTCATTTGGGATATATTTCTTTAGATTTTAACAATTCATCATAAAATACTTATATTTTATATCAAGGGTTTTGAATGGAAGATTATTTTTTACATTATGTTCAAGTATATAAACTTATTTAATTAATTTGTTAATAATGGGTTTTTCATTATCATATTCTACAGATGAATAATATGGTGAAACTCATAAATGATTTAATAAATCCATTATGCATGAGTTTTCCACACCATTTTGATAACTAGATTCTTTTATAGTACTAGAATACTTACTTCCACTCCATCCAGAATCAATTTCCTTATTTTCTTTTTTTATTTCTTTTTTTATTGAATCTTTCGAAATCATGCTTTATATTCCCCTTTTTCTGCACTCATAAAAAATTACATCTTAAGAATAGTTAGAAATAAAATTTCATTTCTTTGTCTCCTTGTAATCATACTTAAGATATAATTTTTAGGATCTCCTTGAGTAACCTTTATTTATTCTATATCACCATTTATAACTTATGTGGTATCATTATTTTCACAACTCTATAACACAGAATCAGAAGAGTAAGTAGAAAACTTTTACTTAATATAAATTAACTTCTTTATTGAATTATCTCCTTAGTAATATATTTGACTTTCGACTCATATAATAATAATAATCCAATATATTCAACTACTTAATATTCCTTGAAGTTATTACTCTCATCTATAATTAACGTTTTAGCATACCACATCTTAGGATCTCCTCAAATTACTCTTTCAAAAATAAAAATAATTTCAATAGTATTTCTTAAAGAACTAATAACATTTATATTACTCATAAATCTATGGAACATTTGATTAATAGTTTCTTCTTCATCCATTTTAAATTATTGTTATTCAACACTTAAATTCAAAACTAATTTCTAATAAGTTTATTGGATTCAGATACAATCATAGATAATTTTCTAGACGTAATAAATATATATTACACAAACATACATGACTTTATATGTTTCTATTTATTTCACAATATAATATATTCTCAACATTGTAATTTACCACACAATTTACCACATTATTTCCAACTAACAATTCATGTTCACCTTTGGGATGATTTTTTGTCTTTTACATATTTATATAATGATCAATGCTAAGTTTAATTAGGAAATTTTTCACCCAAGAAGACCAAAAACTATAATCATTGGAATTAAATTATGTGTTTTTGAGGAATCCATCAATCATTTAAACATGTTCCAACCATATTAAATAGGATCTTTTTCCATTGATAGTTAATTTATAATATGGTTGTAAAAAATAAATTATATATATGTATTTGTGTATTCATGGGAACCTGGTCCAATATAAATTTTTTGTCTTCTGTTAAGATGAAACAATATCCCATAGGAGGGGTTAATTATCCATGTAAAATTAATTTAATGTTATATTATAGTTTAAATGTAAATGATGTGGAAAATAAGAACAAAATAAACATAATATTGTTTTTTTGTTGTTTGGATAAATATGATCATAGTAGACTCCCCCCCCCCCAATATCATAAACATAGGGGGATGAGATCCAATATAATAAATATAATGGAATCCTAGAATGACTTTTTTCCACCTTGATCCGTAACAGAATTATCATTGTTTTTTCCTCTGGTGGATTAAGTGAAAAAATCATTCCTTTTATATCCCTTGGATACACAACCCAAAAAGTCTATGTTTCTCAACCTAGAGTCATAACCCAATGCCAAACTCTTATTTGAGAGTTACAACTCACATTCTAATTTTTTAATGTGTACTATAAACAGTTACAATTAAAAACACAAAACATGAATTTAAATAAGTTAAACAATATAACTAGAATGAAATATTCACACTCTCGATCTAGAAGAATAATGAAACCCTCCCATAAAAAATTATCAAAATATTTTACTTCATCTATGAATACTATTTGATCATAAAATAATACAACACACATAGGGTTCAAGAGAATCATAAACCACTATATAATTCATTGGTTCTATAAATTATATATATATACTCCCTTATTTATCAATATAATTTCAAATTTGAAATCAGTTTCTAATTTTTTTATCCAAAAAACAAATTTATACTTATCAATTTCCATTTCCTAGATGAAGAAATATTTTTAAATTTTGTATGGATGAAAAATATTATTCATGTATTTATACATAAATATCAGATAAAATAAATAAAAATTACACAATGAAATTCATTATATCAATTCATAAATTATTATATAAAATGAATTAATATCCTTAAAATACTTCTTAATAATAATCAAGATTTAACATTCATATATTTTCTTATTTGAATTTCAAATTTTCAAATTTCATAATTTTATAGTGAATATTAATAAACTCTTAATCCCATGTAGGCCACATTTAATACACCGTGAAACCAATTCCAACATGTTTTCAGGAGATAAATATAATTAATAAGTAAATTTTTAAAAATTAATACATTAAAAAGAATCATATTAAACTTGATGCAAATGAAAATGTGCACCATTACGTAAAATAGAGCATATTTCTAAATTTAAGAATATCCTCTATATATTCACATAACCACATAGGTGAATTTCATATAGGTGGATACCATCATCATTTTAAATAGATGAATTGTGTAATGGAATCATAAATTTTAATCATACATGTGAACTTCTCACATAAGTTATCGTTAAAATAGATAAATTATAAAATTTGTATACAAATTCACCAATTAAAATTCATACCAATAACACACCTTCTATATGATAGAATTAGATTAAGTCTAAGTTTTATTATATTTATAAAAAATTATTTATTTATCAATATAATCAAGGATATACTTATTCTGACTCGTATATATCTTATTATTATAAAAATACATTATCAAAATAGTTTTGAAAAACTACAGACAATAGTGAAAAAATTTGTTTTACATGTTGATATTTTTTGGTTTTTAATACTGATTACCCAATGAAATTATTTAAAGTGGTATTATAAATATTTTTTTCATATTAATTAATATTAATCGATGTTATAAATATATATATGGAAGAGTTTTTTTACATCGGTTATGAGAGAACAGACCTGATAATTTTTTCATAACATCATTTAAAAAAATAACGTTATAGACACATTATGCCTTCATTTTTCAAATAACCAATGTGATAATTTCTACTATAGAGTGTTTTTAGGATTATTTTATTGGGAACTCGATGTTATTATCAATATTAAATTTTATATTTTGTAGGCATTTTCCTCATTGGTTTTAATATAACCGACAAGTAAAAGCGGTCATCTTATTATTTTAAAAAAACATGATTGAAACATAATTTTGTTCATTTTTATTAACCATTGTAGAAAACTTACTAAAACACAAATGTTTACAATGGTGATTATACAAAAACCTTAGAGGAAAAAGAATGTTTCACGTCTATTTTTTTAGGAAAGTGGGATGATAAATGTTCTTTTAACAAATTTCACATCTATTATTAAATAAATGATTCATTTTTTTAAAATATCAATATATTCAACCCTTAAAATAGCAAAAAATCATACTAGAAATAGGAAGCAAATATTAACACAAAAATTTAAAAAATGAACTTTAATGTTTAAGTCGTATATTAGAAATAAACTAAAACACAATCAGACCGGTGAAATAATTCAACCATATACTTTGTAATATTATTTCATATTGTCTAGTATAAGGATAAGGGTCATAAAAAATTGATAAATTAAGATGATATAAGTTAACATGTATTCTGAAGAAAATGAATGAAAATTTAAAGGAAAGGTTTATAAAAAAATTGAATATTCTGTTATTTTGTTGGTGTCCTCTTTAAAAATGTTTCAGTCATAGATATTATAACATAATATCCACATTCCACTAAACCTTATTTTTATGGTACTTTTTTAAAAAATAGGGTTTCAATTAAAAAACTATTTAGGATCTTATAATCAAAATGTAGTAATTGTAAATGAAAAATAATTATTTTTACATATTTGATCATTGCGCTCTTCTTTCATGTTTATTATCTAAAAAATCAAATTCCCTATTTGAAAATAATATATATGGAATAAATTTAAACGTCATTATAATATATAAAAGTATTCCAATATTCAATATTATGTGTTCTATACATTCAAATCATTGTCTTACACTTCCCTGTGAAGAGAGGATGGCGAGTAAAGTGTATTCCCTCTTTAAAAAAAGACCCAACATTAAATTGGGACTAATTTAAACAATATATAATATGAGTGGTATTTATATTAATATATATATATATTACATTATGAGATATATGTTTCATATAATTAGAGATAAGGAAGTAGCCCACACAAAATAATCACACTCTTTTAAAGTATTTCAGCAATATAAATGTTTCCTTCTAAATCTATCAGTGTCCCCACTTTAGGTGAAACAAATTTTGGGCCCATAAATCCATATTTTGACATCAAATAATCCTATATAAAAAATCTATAAATATACCTAATAAAAATAATTAATTATAACATATTAATAAATTTAAATAACTTAATGATATATCATAATCGACTTACATTGAAAAAACATGCAACATATTGATGCCCGACTCATCTCCAGTTACTATATCAATGATATATTTTTTGAAAAATCATCACATTCACTGCATGCCCATAAATTTTAGTATCCATTATAATTTCATAAACATCCAAAAAAATATTTTAATAGGTTTATAATTTCACAAAAACTTTTATTTTCTATTGCCTATAAAATATATTGTTACCTTTAAATGATTCATATGAAAAATATATAAATATATAAACATTAAAATGAAAAAAATAGACTAAAACCAATATGATATAAATTATATAATCTACACATTCCAAAATGGTAATTTTTCAATCAAGTCTAGATTCCCAAACATAAAATGGCCAATAATTTGTCCAAATGTTCTTATATCATCTATAAGAATTGGTATTCTTACGGATCTATCGATAATTTAATGTACAATGACCCTAAGATTATCTCTATATATATATATGATTATGATGAATGGTATCGACAATATAATATATAATCTCATATGAAACAATATGATATTAGGGATCCTCAACCTATAACTATCAATAAATGGGTAGTTGTATAGAAGGAGGTGTAATATTTGGATAAGTAGGTGGAGGTGGAGGAGTGTGATTAGAAGCCTAAAAATATTTTTTCATGTCTTAAAATATCAAATGTACCAAATAAATGATACATTCCCACATCACCTCACACATAACCAGAAATTTGGATGCCAAAGATTATATTTGTTTTATAAACATCCTCCCTTAATGATGTTTTTGATTGAAAAACCCTTTATTTATAGATGTACAGGCTCAGAATCCACATACATGACCCATGTGTATAATATTTAATGATTTAATTTTTAAAATATTCTTCCAAAACTCATCCATGAAAGTACCTTCTGTGACCTACTCCTTATGTGAATCATTTATAGAATATTTGAAAATTTTAGTAGTGAATCAAAATATATATAACCTTTATTTAATATATAAAAGATAAATAAATTAAATAACTTATTACAATACTCTAAAATATAACCCATCACTATTTCAAAAAATATTACATCTTTTTATTCATCCAAGACCTCTACTATTTTTCATATCAATATGGGGGAAGGACATTCCACCTCTATGGAGCTTGAAGACTCCACATTTGGTTTTTGACAATTTTAGGGTTTTATTTTTCCCTCCAATATCATATACATTATATGACATAAAGTATGAAACTATATGTTTTTGGATTTGATCTTCTAATTATATCCCCTAATTTTTTGAAATTTAAGAACACAGAAATCATTAATACAATCATTCATATAAAAACCCTCTAAAAGCTAACATTTCACTTACCAAAAATGAGACTTCCCATCTACATTAAAAATAATTCCATGTATCTTAGTCGAGAAACAGATATATATCACATAGTTGTTGATGTTTTCTATCCTAAAAAATGATCTCTATTGTGAGGGTTGATTTAAAATACCTCCATCTCATACCAACGAAAGATAAAAATTTCATGATGATTCCTCCAGCATAATGTATATCATATTTCATTTGATATGAAGTGATAAAACCTATATTATTAAAATCATAAATTGATAAGAAAAATAATAACAAACAATATTACCAATGGTTTCTCCCTTAAACAAGATATATTCACTTTAAAAACAGTTATCCAACTATAAATCAAAATCAATACATTTTATCAAATTTTAACTATAATAAAACTATTAAATTTGTTTCATTTAGACCCCTGAAAATATAGTTATCCTCAAAATAAACTTGTATCCTATGATCTTTCTATGAACACCAATTAATTTTGTTAAATGTGTGCGACCACATTTACCAACCCGGGAAATCTTTTTTCTCCTATAGAAGTAGTTGTATCTTGTATAAAAGGATGAGGAGGTGCCTCAACTATAGTATGTGTAATGTTCTCCCCGAAATTATGTATTTGGTCTTCTATAGAAGTTTATGGTGGATTATTTAACAAATATTCCATTATATTACAAATTAAAGTTACAAATAATTATTACAAGAGATATATATATATCCAACTATTACATATAAAATTGAATAAAAATGAAAAAATAATAAAACAAAATGTGAACCGATATAAAAAAATTATACATATTTCTTAAAATAGATAACTAAAATATAAAAATTATAAATGAGTTACTAAATAAACATTAAATGAAAATAAATCCATAGATTTAATGTGAATAAAAAAATTAGGAAGAAACATAAAAAACAAACTATTAGAGATAGAAGTAAATAAAAAATGAAAAATGATACACAAAAAGTAAACTAAGCATATCATGTTTCTTTAAATATTTGTTATAGTGGTTAACTAAAATACTAAAAACAATAATGAGAGATTAAATGACATAAAAATTGTAAAAAAAATTGTGTGTGAGTAGTAAAAGACTCCAATATATTATTCTATTTTAACACAAAAAAATAATATTCTGTGAATATAATCCTTTTTTTTCTTTTTGAACATATTAGATCAAATTATTTTTTTAAACCAATAAATACATAAGTTAGGTAAGGTTAAAAATGGAAAACTACACAAAACTAAACTAATTTAAAATTTTAATTTAACTTATTAGTTATAATATCTGTTTCAATAAGGAAAATTAAACTAATATATCTAAGATTCTATGAAATTTAAAAAATAAAAATTAAAATATGTTCTCTGTAAAATTAAGAAATTACTAAATGATGATTTTACAAAACTCCTTCCTCATGATAATTGTGTATAACACAAACCATTTCTATGATGTGCTAATCAATATTATCTATTAATGTTTCTATGGAAGTAGGGATCTCACCTAAATTTGTATCTTCATCATTTTTTTCATCACCAACATATTAATTTTTTCCTTGTAAAATGGTAGAAAATTGTATAGTGTAACTATCCATAACATAAAAAAAATTGAAAGTGTTTCCATGATAAAAGGATCTTTTGTGTATTCCAACCTATCTAGATCAACTAGATTCATTCTAAATTCTTCGTGTCTGACATTGTTCTTACTAATAACCCAATTCCAGTTAAACACTATGACACTAAATTTAATAAAATAACACTACCATATTTATTCAATGAATCTATAATATGAACTTCGATTGATGATTGGGTTATTTCTTTGGAAATAAAAAAATCATTGTTTCTGTAAACACTAATACACATCTATTTTGTTCCACACTTTTGGTATCTTGAACTTTTATATGGAATGTATAAAAATTAATGTCATACCATGATTGTGTTATCATCTGTGAACTCATATCGCCCAAAAACAAACTTAATGTTTCTTATGCATATGATCTACCACGAAGTGTCTTTTTAAATCAGGGGAAAAATATTTTTTATGTTTATTCCAAATCCATATATCTTTCCTCTTCAGATAAAATTGTCTTAAAACAATAATATTCGGTGTTATATATGGATGGGAATCATAATTATTATTCAAGATTTATAAATTTGCCATATTTATCTATTCAACGATCAAAGATTTTACTATCATGCCATGAGTAAAATTTCCACATAATTGAATTTTTTATAGTGAGACATTGGAAAACTGGGGTTCTTTATTTCATATAAATAGCACGTAAAAAACTCAAGAACCACCGCATAAATATATTAATGAAAAATGGAGGCTATATGATGATTATGATTCTTAATATATACTTTTAATGTCATCATATATATTTGAAAATAATACATTCAAATTTGATATAATGGTACACAAATAATTATCTATTACACCAAATGAACCATTAGAAGCACAATGATGTCAACTAAAATAGAGGAAATGAATTTTTCAGTTGAAAAAATATAGAAACCGAATCATTCTCCAAATTATTAAATGAATTAAAATCAATAACATTGTTACAAAAATGAATTTATAGAATAAAATTCCTTCTAGATTTTTGTTATGACATATATGGGAAATCCTTCATGCTATGTAACTGGTATTAAATTTGCATCATGATGTGAAAATCCTAAGATTTCATTCCTATCAACATAAAATCGATGAATGAAACAAAAAAATTTAAATTTGAATAATAAACCTATGGCACTTTGTCACTATAGAGACACTAAAAAACTAATTTAATCCATATTGGATAATTTTTGACAATCCAAAGGGAGGTATGTTCACCATCCATTAAAAGTGAGGGATAACTCAAAATATTTTCCTATTAGGAGTAAATTCTATATGACCTACATAAATTGTTACATAGAATCATCATATAGATTCTCAATTTTTGGTTCTTTCTCAATTGACAATACATATTTATTATGAATCATTTCTCAAACTTTATCAGATTTGTTATCATGATAGTCAACGACATCGGTAAATCAAAATTAGACACATTTTCACCTTACTAAATCCAAGGGTTGTAACTCAAATTAAAAAAATTATAAATTATATGATCTTTTTTCTTTATGATTTTCATCATCATCATATTTAATTATTTATTTCCTAAATAGAAAACAATGTCCTTTATTTGAATATTTCGTTTAGAAATTTTTCATATAACAGTGATACCTTCCCCATATTCATCTCCTGTTCATAGTGAAGTAATCCAAATTTTAAAAATTATTCGCTATAAAAAATATAACAAATTTCAAATAAGTTATTTTATTTTCAAGTTTATTTTTAAATTTATTTTCATAAATTAAAATAATAAATATAATATAATATTTTACAATAAAAATCAATAATATTTGATAAAATATAGATAAATTTGAACATATAGAATTATCATTCATTAAAAAACTCACAAACCCTATTCGAGATACATTTATTCATCGATTAAACAATAACTAAGATTTGTGAATAATGAGAACTAAAAATAAAAATACTGATGATAATTTATATAGGAACTAGGATGATTGAGAAAGATACACAATTTAGAAGAAGGCACAAATTGTGGCCGATGGTGGGTGGTGGTGGATGATGGTGATGGATTCCAACTGAATGATAAAGTTACATCAATGAAAAATTTTAACTATAAATTCAAGTGAAAATAACATGGATTGTAATGCCCAGACTCTAGAAGCCTAGATTTGGTATCCTACTTTACTACATTGGCATGATTATAAGGAATAAAATCTCAAAGGGAAGATAATTTTTGCAGTTTGTTAGAGAAATATTTCATACATGATACCTATAATACATTCAGAAAAGTAAAAAAAAACATAATAAATAATAAAATGAAAATAACTACACCATTGAAAGAATATTTGGAGTTTTCATCTTCATAACCTACTAAGAGGAAAAATAATAAGGTTGAAAAAAAATTCTTAGTAAGGGTAAGTAAAATGGAATCAATAACTTAATTTATGATAATACTACACATAGTAAGGTTAATTAATGATAAAACATACCATTAAAATAAATATATAAGGTAATATCAATATAAAAAGGTAATAAACTAAAATACATGTTATTTAATCAATAAAATGATAATAGAATATATCTACAGACATTTAAATGCATAAATATAAGGGTTTAATAAAAATTGAATTTAAATGAGTTAAATACCTAATTATCATATGACTTGTTTTCTATGTACAAATAACTTTTACTATCAATACGTTTCAAAAGACGGTTCAACATATTATTAGAAAACCCATCTAATTTGTCCAAATAATTCGTCTCATAATACCATCGATGAATCGAAGGGTTTTTTATAAATGGTCCCCACTCATGTCATAACTATCCAAATGATTCCACATATATAAAATAATAAATTTAACTGATAAAAAACTGTGCCTTATCAAAAATCCATATTGAATAGAATTTGTGTAATTATCAATAATTGCACAATTAATCAAATAAATGTCAAACTAAACACAATATATAAAATTCTATATGGTTTAAGAAATACTAATATTCTTTGCATGGAAATATGGGTATTTAATGAAAATTTAATTTATCATAAAATAATAATAATATATAGATTATTTCATGAGAAAGATAAAAATCCTAAAAGAAGTGAGATTTCAAAGGTAATCATTAAACCCATTCTTGTGGAAAATAACTATTTTATATTCCAAAGTGTCACATGCCACATTCAAAAATTAGAACCATAATTTACATGAAAGAATAAATTTAATTGAATGTTTTTTATACTATGAAACTAAAATGGTTCATGATATAGTATATCAAATGGGTCTGTATATACAACACAAAAAATAAGTAAGTGGTGAATATGACATTTATCTCTCATATGTGAAAAGTTAAATGAATATCCCTTACCTTATCATTACATTTTTTGTATGATATTTATCATCATGTACATTGGTCTAATACTTGTTACCAACTTATTCTAGAACCATAATCTTATTTATAATATCATATATGTTTTTATGAAATCTTATTACCCATTTTTAGTAATCCTTCATTATTTACACTGTTTTTAGTGTAAATTGCCTAGTTTTTTTAGTAGATTTTGACTTGTTACTTGTTATTATTATTAATTAGATCACGGTTTAATCATATAAATAAGGCAAACAATTATTTATTTATCATCTACATATAGAATATATATATTTAGAATAATCCAAAATATTTACAGATAATAAATGAAATTCATTGTTCATGAAAACGGTAGGCCGTATATACGCATGAATGCTACTTTAATTTATTTATCATTTTAAAATAATGAAAATTAAAAGATATATATGTATATTATAATTAACATATTATATTTTCTCTATATATGTCACATAAGTTCAAAAATATTATCCTTTATATGTTCCATGTATAATTTAAAGGAATCACATATCTTTGAGGGGGAAGAATACCACTCCTCCACACACGAAGTTATCATATTTACACAAAATGTAAAGTAAAAGAGTGTGTGTTATATTAAAATTAAAGGAGAATTAGTAAATTATAAATATCATATATATCATATATAAATATTTAGTCAACCATAATTCCCTCCAGGAGAGTTGGTAAGAGAAAATAGGAACAATCCTTGTTTCATGTGATAATAGTTAACCATACACATAAATGGTTGGTTATTTACCCATTAGTTGGATGAGTGTGAAAGTTATGGTAAAAAAAATTATATAAAAACATAAAAATATATTGAAGATAAGTATTTAATTATATAACTTTGGAATAAAATGACTTCAAGGGGTGGGAAATGATAATAAAAATAAATTGGTTGAGGAAGAATGTTACCTCTTCTTTGGGTAACTCCTTTTGGTTTCTTACAAAAAGATTCCATGGATGGATTTGTTCCAAATTTGTGGATTATATGTAATGTAGAGGGGATATTATGAGTTCTTTGGTAAGATCATGGCCGAGAAAAAGTGTCTAGAGAGGTATGAGGTTGTGGGAGGGGTGAGTGCCTTTTATAGTGGTGGATGAGTGGTACTCTTGTAAATTATTGGAATGGGAATTACACCCACGTTTTTCTTATGAAAAATGGAAAAAATAATGTTACAAAGTATATTAAAGGTATTATAGTGTCGAAATATGTCTATAAAATGGGTTTTAGCCAACTGTTTAGGTCATTTTTTCTCTTTAGTTTAAGGTTTGATTTTTCCTTTAATCATTGTAATTAATTCTAATTACATTCACTAATATTTTTAGTCAAAAAACATTAACTTATTCGAAATTAGAAATTATTCTTATTCAAAAATTTTAAATCTATTTTTCCAAATTCCAATCACAAAAGTTTTATAAATTAATTTGAATTCAATCCCATAGATGGGACGACAATCCAAATTTTTAATGTAAAATTATTCAAAATATTGCGATGTTTTTATATACAATATTAATGTGAAATTTACTTAAATGAATTAAATTGGATTAATTGAAAAAAATATAAAAAAATAAATTTTAAAACCATTTAAAAATATAAATTTACCTTATAAATAAATTAAAATAAAATAACTTTAGAATTAAAATTCATTATATTTCACCATTTATTAGAAACAGAAACATAAAACAAAATACCAAAAATTAATCCCAACCTAATTTTAATATTTTTAATTCAAAAATTTAGTTTATATATAAATAAAAGTTTTATAAAATTTGCAAAATTTTTATTTAAAAGAGGTTCTCTTTTAAAAGATGATAAAACTGAATTTATAAAAATATTGGATTTTATGTGTAATATTGGATCTCTTCTCATCTTATGAAAATAAAACAAATTGTATGAATATAAAAAATATTTTATTGAGAGTATTAATTTAAATAATATATTTCACTAATATTAATTAATTTAAATTATTATTATAATTGTCATTTTTCATATAAACATAATCTTTTATAAAAATCGGTCCTTTTTATTTATTTGGTTTATATATTCATTTATAATTAATAATAAACTAATGATTTAAACAATATATTTTCATACTTTTGTTAATAATATTCATTATCATAAATTAAATGGGTGGGTTATATCTTATAATATTAAATAATAATATTTTTCATAATATATTATTGTATTGTAAAACTCGTTCTTACGAGTTACTGAACCCATAAAGGAAAGTTAGCCTAGCATATAATGAAAGATCACCTTAGAGTTCCATGTAGATAAAGATAAAATTTATGTTTCATGGAAAATAAGACTAAAATTTTGTTTCATTGAATGAAATCTAGGAACAGAATATTAATATATTCAAAATGGGGAATATTTTCAACTCTTGGGGTGTTACATTCTCCACACCATAAATAAATTACTTCCTTGTAATTTAAACCCATTTGTGATAATAAATGGGTTGAAATGGGAAAATAAACCATTGTTGAAAAACCAACATCATGAATAGGGATAATAAAATATTATCTTAATAACATATAAAGGAATGTACAATGGTCAGGTATTAAGGATACCGAGTAAAAGAACATAGATGGGAAATGGAAACACAAATACATAACAAAAATATAAAAAAGAAGTTATGATGGAGAGTTCTAGTGAATATGTTCATCTAAATTTTAATGAACATAAATCCTTAAACCAATATTATGAAAATATCATTGATATCTTCAAAAATGATGATAATAGGACAAAGTTCTTGTTTCAATAGATTTTTCCTATAGTTAGGGAATTATTTCACGTTATAATAATATATATAAATATATGTTTCTATTTCATAAACAAAATATATTCCTTTGGTTGTGCCTTGGACTATTTAAACATCATTTCTCTACATAGGATGCATCAAATGGAAAATAAATACACTAACCAATAAAACGTCATCCAAAGATAACCTTAAACCATTTCATAAATAGATAACTTTTCTAAAAGATTATAATCCAACACTTTTTATGGAAGGTAACCAAATTTCCAAAATAAAAATATCCAATTACATAAAGTGGATTTTAATCAATATATAATAAATAAGTGAATATGGTAATAACTTTAATTATGATAAATACTTAATTAAAACATGCATGCTTCTTATTCTTTAAATATAACATAGATTATTGGATATATTCTTTAAATCCAAAAAATATGTAAATTCAATCAATAGTAGCATAAAAACTATATCAATAAATCCTTAATATGTTATAATGTAGTCATCACTTATCAAATTTATGTTACCCAAAACAATCATTACTTTGTCGAAACACCATTTTCACAACATTATGAACATATTAATGGTTATATTTCCCTCAACTATTTGTATTCAAAATAGTTTTACATTCAACTATGTAACGTTTCTCGATACCATTCAGTATATGATATCAAATCCTTAACAAATAATTATGCAGTAAAACTTTTATAGATTTTATAAAAAATATGAAGAAAACATTATAAATAAAATACTTTTAAAACAAATCTATTTTGTCCAAATACATAAAAACATTAATCATTCCACATTAGTTGTGTCAATAACATATTAATAACATTGATCTCTTATTTTATATGGTGGTATATTCCATTGACACTTGGGGAATTTATTTGTATATTTCCCCATATCATTGTAACTTTAACATTAAGTACAAGTAATTTACTAACATCCTATAAATTATTTTGTATGGTTACCCTTTTCTCTACACTTATAAGAAACTCCCAATCTTTTTAGAAAAGTACTAGGGTGATTGATTCCACATTTATCACATTGATTAAAATTCTTATTTCCATTATTCTTCTTTGACTCATTCATTTTTTTCATGGTGCCCAAATAATGACTTCATGTCGTGGTTTCCGTTGAATATATTAGTTCTAGAGAATTCCTTCTCGGTCTTGATGGTATATAAAACAATTTCATTATATGATGAAATTTTTTGGAAGGCTAGTACCCTTCAGATATTTGGCTTAACACCTTCCAAGAAGTATTCAATATTATACTCTGGGTTGTATACAAAATATGTAGCATACCTTACTAACCTAGTAAAGGAAACTTCATACTCTACAAAAAATTATTCCTCCTCATTCATTAATCCAATGAACTTTATCTTCATCCTAGTTTTTTCATCAACAGTTATGTATTTATCGAATAACATCTCATTAAAATTTTATCTATTCCATTAGTTCTATTCCTCCTTCCTCTCAGGTATTATGGATCAATTACCCCCATCGATCAACATAGGAATTGATCATATACACTTCAAGGGTAACCTTTTCATTTTCAATGAATCAGAATTCTATAAATATATTCTCTAAAGACTTAATCTAATGCATGGATACTATTGAATAATTAGTCCCACTAAATAATGGGGGTCTCCATTGTATAAAGCAATCCAACATTAGATAATATCACTGTTGAATATATTTATCCATCCCTAAATGGTTATTTATCATAACCTGATAAAGCTACCCAAATTTATCCATAATTTTCTGAATTACAATACCATCTATATCATCTTTCTCAGTAGGGAAACCTCTACGATTTCCAATAATATTGATACCATTACTTATTCCATGTTCAATGTCAAAACAATGGAATATACTAGATTAGATCATCAAAGTATGTAACAATATTTAAAATTTTAAAACTAGTAAACTACATAACATAAATTGAAAAAGTTATGTATATCTAATCTCATAATCAGGATCATGGTTTCTTTGGGTTTTTATTAAATTTCAAATAATTCATAATGGTTTGTAAGTAAAATGTGAATAAAACAAAGTGTATTACACAGGATTCTCAAACAAGGTGCCCAGTAAGGACCATTTTCATATACAATGTTACACAATGTTAGGCCCATTACACCTTTCTGGAGTTGTTACCCCTAGGTACAACTGTTCCTGAATCACGTCCACTGGTAGTATACAGATATAGATATATTGTTAGGAATACAAAAATAATCTATACCTTAATAAAATTCTACAATGTTCTTCTTTACATTTTCTTAAATCCTACCTTAGGGTTATGTCTTCTAATATATATTGTCATAATCTAGTTTCCAAGATTTCTAATAAACGTCCATTGATACCAAATGTAACACCCTATCCCTAGAAGCCAAGAGTCAGTTCATTACTATATTACATTAGAATGATTACAAGTAATCAAATCTTCATGTATCAATAAATTTAGCAGTTTGGGAAATCTAGATTACATAGATGATACACATAATAATTTTTTAAAATAAAATAAAACATGATACATAATAAAATAAAATAATCATCATCCTTGATATCTAATTCGAAATTTTCTTTTTCATAACTTGGGGAAAAGAAACATAATAAGGGTGAGATTATATGCTTAGTATGTGTAAATAAAATGAAATAAATAATGAATTGATAAGAATAATAAACAATTAAAGTTAAATAATTTATAAAAATTTCCATTAAAATAACTAAATAAGGAAATATCTATATAGAATGTTATCAAACTGAAAGACATGTATTTTAATTAATTATCTGGGAATATAATGTATCCATATATATATATGAATGTGAAAATATCCTGGATAAATAATAAATAAATGTAAATGAGTGAAATTATTAATTATTTCATTCCATTTTTCCTAGGTTTATGGAAAATTTATCGTCAAGACCCTTGATAAGAAGGTTTAGCATATCCAATAAAAACCCATCAAATTTAGACAACTAATTTGTCCCATGAGACTAACAATGTAATAAGGGTATATTTATAACTGGTCCCCACCTGTGTCGTACATTTGCAAAGAGTTACCCATATATAAAATAATTGATTTGTCAAATAAAAATTCTTCCTTATAAAATATCCTTATTAAATAAAAGATTAATATTTATCATTAATTTTCTAGTTATTGAAATAACTATCAAAGAGAACAATATATGTAAAATTATATACAGTTCAGTAAATAATAATATCCATTACATTAGAATATGGATACTTAAGAAAAATTTAATGTGCCATAAAAGGATCCTAATATATTGATTTTTTCCAGATAAATATAACAATCACAATATAATGTGAGATTGAAAAGGTAATCAATAAACGCATTCATGAGGAAAATAATCTTGAAACATTAAAAAGGGTCTCATACCACTTTGAAACATTTAAATCATAATTCTCATGAACTAAAAACACTAAATTAATTTTCTGCATACCAGAAATATAAAAGGGCTCATGATATATTAAATAAAAAGGGTTAGTAGATACACCACACAAAAGAAGTAATAGGTGAATATAAAATTTATATCACAAATGTAAAAGGTGAGATTAAAATCCATTACATTTTCCTTAAATTTTTATGTCATATTTAACATCTTTTATTGTGGATTAAAACATGTTGATAACTTATAATAGAACAATAATCATATTTATTATATCATATATTATCTTGTTATAATATTTTATTATCCGTTTCATAGTAATCATTCATTATTTTCACTATTTTGATTGTTAATTTCCTAGTTTTTCAAGTATGTTTATAATTTTTTACTTGTTATTAATATTAAATAGATCATAGATTTAACATATACATAATAAAATTCAGGTTTTAAGTAGAATTTATATTCATTATATATTTATTTATAATAATCCATAATATTTAGAGATAAGAAACGAAATACACTATTCATTGAGATGGTAGGACATACGTATGAATGAAGGAAACTTTAATTTTTTCATAATTGAAGAATAAAATTAAAATGATATATATATAAATATATAAATTATTATATTTATGTAATATATGTCTCATATAATAAATAAACCATCCTTTATATGTACTATTTATAGTGTGAACGAATCACATCACTTTGAGGTGGTGGTAATCCACACATCCACAAACAATGTTATCGTATTTACACAAAATGTAAAACATTAGGGTATGTGTTATAGAGAAATTAAATACAGATAAATATATTATAAATATAATATTTATGATATATAAATATTTTATCCATAATAATTCCCACAATGATAGGTGTTAATGAAAAAAAACAATAATCATTTTTTGTGGCGGTCGTTCGTTGTACAAATAAATGGTATGTTTGTTACCTATTAGAGGGGAGAATGTGTAATTGAATTTCAAAAACATGACATAAAAAATACCATTATATTCATGATATAGATGAAATTATATAATCTTGGAATAATAAGACTCGAGGTGGTGGATAATGATAATAATACTACAAAGCTTGAGGGAGGATGTTACCTCTTCTTTGGGTAACTCCTTTTAGTTTCCACCAAAGGGATTACATGGATAAATTTATTTCCAAGGTTAGTCTTATAGGTTAATGAGAGTTTTATTTAGGATATATTCATTCAAATCTTGGTTAACCGAAATTGGATTGATATGTGTGAGGATGTAGGAGGGGTGAATGCCATTTTATAGTGGAGGAGGAGTGGCATTATTTTATATTTTCGGAAATGGATTTCCACTCTTGTATTTAATTGGAAACGTGGCTCCAATAATGTTCCAAATTATTTAAAAGGGAGCATAGGGTCAAAATATATCCATAAAATGGATTCTTGACAAGTTTAAAGGACATTTTGGCTCATAATATTAAGGTTGTGTCCCTTGTTAAGCAAATTTGTCTCTTAATCATTGTAAATAATTTTAATCACATTCATTAATAGTTTTGATAAAAAAACTAAGTTGATATTACTATAAATTATAAATTATTCTAATTAAAAATAGATAATTCATTTCTCCAAATAAAAATCACATAAGTGGGATTAATTAATTTAAATCTAATACTGTATACGGGGCAACAATACATGTATTTAAAGTAAAAATGTTAAAAAGTTTGATATTTTTTATATTCAATCTCAAAGTAAAATTGATTCAAATGAATTGAATTGGAATATTTGATCAAAACTTAATATTATTTAATTTTAAAACCATTTTAAATATAATTTAATCATACAAATATATTATATGAAAATTATGTTTTGAATTAAATTTCGTTATTTTTACTCATAATTAAAAACTAAAACATCACATAAAAATACCAAAACATTACCCTAACCTAATTTCTATATTTTTATTTAATAAATGAATTTTATTTTGACATAAAAATTTATAAAACATTAAAAAATTACATTTAAAATAGGTTCTCTATCAAATATAGGTATAAATACTTTTCTAAAAATATAGGTTTTTTGTGTAGTATTGGTATATTATCGTCTTATTCCAAGAAAATCAATTAAAAGAATATAAAAATATTTGAATGAAAATATAAATTTAATTAATATCATTCAATAATAGTAATTAATATAACATATTAAGAATCTTCCCGATTTTCACATTATAATTGTATTTTATAAAAATCATTCCTTTATATTTATTTGGTTTCTATATTCATTTTTAATAAATATGTGACCAAGGAATTCAAATTTTTATTTTAATAAGTTAGTTAATCCTATTCATAATCATCAGTTTAACGAATTTGTTATATCTTATTATATCAAATAATGTTATTTTTAATTATAAATTATTGTTTGGTAAAACTCAGCCTTACATGTTACGCAATCCATCAAGGAGACTCAATCTTGCTTGTCATGCAAACTAACCTAGTTGTTCCGTAGAGAGCTAGCTAAAATTTATATTTCATGTAACATATGATTAACTTGGTTCTTCTTATAATTCAAATCTAGGACAAAAAATTAAATTTATTCTAAAATTGAAATATGGTAATGTCTTGGGGTGTTATATAGTTGCATGGAAAATCAAAGAAAATAAAAAAAATTAATATAGGAACTGTGGTGATTGAGAATTCAACCCCAATGGGAAGATGGAATGAGCATCAGCAATGATTTATGATGGTGGAAAGTGGTGGTGGATTCCAACACAAAGATTAAGTGACATCAACGAAAAATTAGATAGAAAATAAAAATAAAAATATCATAGATTCTTGAAAAATAGAAACAATAAACACAAATAGTAAATTAAAATCTCTATTGAGATGATTCAGAAGGAAACACCAATGGGAACAAGGCATATTCTAAGGCTAATTATGGGTGATAATGTATAGTGGGGGGTATTTCAAATGAGATATATACATGTACATGTACCAAAGAATGAATATATTTATTTCAAAAAATAGAAGAATGGAAATATTTCATTCCATGGATTAAAGATGGATGGGTTAGGATTCACCACATGGGGGGAAACCAAAGGCTATCACATGAATAAATAAAACAAAAATGATTTCTCTTGACCACCGATTAAAATTATAATTTTTTTCCAATTCATTTATTCATTAACCAACATGAAATGGGTTTTCTCAGGTCATTTATTGAAGAACTAATTCTAAAAAATGTGATTTTTTCTTATTGGTTATTAATTAACTGACGTGGAAATTTTTTTCTTTTTACACATTAGTTATTATGTAAATGGATTGGTAAATCACTATTTTCAATATAGTTAGTGGATAACCATCATAAAAACTAATATTGTTTTATTTATCATGTCCGTTATTGAATAAACAATGTGTTAAATCATATTTTCACATTAGATATATATAATAAACAAGAAAAATGTGTTAGAATAAATCAAGGTTTCTCTAGTCATAATTCATACTGAAAACATATATTGTCTATTAAGATAATTTTATACATGATAGAGATTTATTCAAAATTTATTTTCTTCAAATAAAATATAGATAATGTTGTTATATTTCGAATGAAATAATATTCATTTATTTTTGTGATCATTAACTAATATATGGTGGTAATACATAGGGTAACTGATTCTTGGAAATTTTATATTTGGATTTCTCTGAATTGGAAAAAGGGATATGTGAATTGGATATGTGGTGGGAACAACTAAGTGGATTTTCCACATGGAAATAAAAAAAAATTATGTAAAAAAGATATTTTTAACTCACAAATATGTATTTATCCTAGAAAATCTATATAATACTTATAGAACATTAAATGACCAAATAAAACATGTAATCAAAAGATTTTTTAATAAAACAAAAATTCCAATCAATTAAAGATTAAGTATATATTTATCAATACATGAGAAACAGTTTTAAGATGTTTATGAAAAAAAATTAATAATCCTTTTAATTATAAAAAACGTTGTTCAAGGAGCCACTAAACACTAAAGAGATAACAGAAAAGTTGTACCTACATTGTTCCCACCCTAGTGTTTGGAATGAAACTTCGAGGGAAATTTTTTGAATGCTGGAAAGATGTTAAAACACCGAAATTATATATAGAAATTTTCCTTTTGAATATATATGTGTCCCATATGAGGTAATATAAATAAAAAACTAACATCACATTTAATTTAATTTTGAAAAATGATATTTATAATATTTCCTTTGGGATAAAAATCAAACTTATGGTATGGTAATAATATTTATATTTCATGCTTCAAAAATCATTTTAAAAGATTAATTTATTATGTTTAAAAACATATATCTAAGAAACATTTATCACTCATTAAGATGAATATTTTAAAATAATTTAATTTTTAGATTCATCATGTTAAAATGAACTTAGTATTTAATTTTTTAAATTATTCTAAAAAGTTGATTTTTATGGTAAATAGGGTAAAATATAGTTTTTCCCGAAACCTAAATATTGATGACATTAAAATAAGATAATATTGAACTAGAAATATTTAAAAAATGAAAATTTTATTTTACCAATAAAATTTATAAATTTCAAAATATTATGTTGATTTGAGAAAATATATTCATATCATATTCGAACTTAAATAATAATATTTCTGAATAAAAAACTGTTTTTTGCTTTTCGATAAATTAAAATTAATTTTTTTTAAAAAGATCATTTTTAGTTTTTTCGGAAAATAAAAAAATTGTTTTATTTACAATAAAAAAAATTCTTTTCTTGAAAAACAAAAACATTAAAAATTTTACTCCAAACATAAAATTTAATATTAAAATGGAATTTTCAAAAATGGATTTCTACGTGTTATAGGTGCTAATTTTACATCATATTTTATATATCTATTTAATTTTTATATGATAAAATAGATTTTGAATTTTAATTTAGTAGGTCCAAATTATTTCATAATTCCAATATTATTTTGTTGCCATTATAAGGAAATTATTAAAGTAAAAATACTTACCATGGTGAAAGATTTTTTTTTCAAATAATTCTATATTAATAAATACTTTATATCTTTAAATTAAATAGATATATTTTAAATAAGATAAATAATATTATTTTTTGAAATAAATAAAAATAAATTAACACTCATTTAGTTTATAATTAATGTTAAATAATATTAAGAACAATGAATAATTAAAACAACATTTTTCTATAAAATAGGGTTCTTACACATTATTTTTTTATTTTATATTTCAATATTCTCATTTTATAAATTTAATTAGTTTAAATATATAAACAATTTGGATTCATCACAAAAAATATCATAAAATGGTTCATCTTATATTCCTAATAATAAAATTAATAAATAGGAAATTGTTTGTACCAAAAATATGTTGGGGAGGGTTTTTTCCAGTGTTTTCGGGTCTTTGGGGACCATAAGCCATGGTTTTGGACAACGAAATCTAACCCTATAAGTAATGTATGGTACCCCCCTCAACCCAAATTAAAATTGGTATTATCCCAAATTCAAAAAAAATATAAGGCCTTTAGGCTTTTAGGAATTAGGAATCAATTGTTAAAATATGTAATCTAATTTGGACTTGTTTCTACTAAATAAAGTGTCCTTTAGAACTTATAGAATAACATGTTTAGTTTTTTAATGAAATTATGAATTTATAATGTATATTTATTCATCTATATCACCAAACCTATCTTACCCCTATCTGATACCATTCTTACCCCTTACCTAACTTTAGCCTCTAGGAAATAGCTCATCTTTTCCACCAATAAAATGAGCTCACTGACACCAATTCTATCATCCCTATCTACCCCAAATGAATCTACCAAAAATATCACTTCCTTATAAATCTATCAATCACTACCAATGAGTTGTTAAATTTATTTAGTGGTATCCCATACTTTATAAAGCTACTTAGAATTGAAAAGGTTATCCTCCTCCTCCTCCTTTTGATTTAAGTACTCCCTTTGTTATAATCACTTTTAATTTACATATTGTTTTTCTTACAGTATTTTATAATAGAAAATTTACTATCAAAATGATATGATATTTTTGATAGGCTACACTTTTCGATCATTCAGTCCATTTCATCATCCCTTTTATATAGTCATCATGCTGCCGAAATCACTCCTTCATTTTCTCCCTCAACATTCAAATTCTAGCACTTTATTTTCAACCCATTTAATTTTCATATTATTAAGATTATATATGTTAAAAAATAAATATTTTAATATCCAAATAATTTTATATTGATGAGAGTCTACCCTTTTATCTTATTAATCCATTTCCTTCCTTAAAACATCCATTTCTCGGTTTGGAAAAATCACCCATGGGGTTTATTTTTATTCTTACTTCTCCATGATATATATCATGAATGTTTCTATATTGAAACTAAATTTTCATGAAAATCTATATATTTATTAATATATTACATTAATAAATAATTAAATTCATTCTTCTATTAGGATTCATTATAATAAATCCTTCAATTATGCTTTGACACAAGATTTAGAAACCCACTTCTTCATCATGGGTTTAATCATGAATGTGATTTATAAATGGTATCTTCTCTTGGTGTGGAACACATATCCATGTACATATTATTATTATTTTCATAATTTTATTCATGTTCAATTAATTATATATCACCCAATTCATTGGGTAATGTTTCCATCTTTAGAGATACCATGTTTTGTGCACTGGTGGATAACATAAGCTGTAATGTTATGTAACATGTGGGACTAGAATTATATAGGTTTTTAATGAATTGGGAAAATATTTATTTACCATGATATGTTATATATTTTATTATTGATTAGACCTAACCCAATACGTGACTATTTACACTATGTAATGATATTCTTGGGAGTGAACAGTAACTTATGCCTATAAAGTCATACTTTAAATTATTTCTACATAATTATGATCCCTTTTTCCTATTATATCATTTATTTATTATATGTTCACATAATTATGGTAATTCCCTATATATTATATCATGTTATAACTCCAAACATAATTGATATTTTTCTTTTTCATTTTAATCCCTTATAAGGATTTCTAGCTCGCTCTATTCCATGTGTATTTTTCTCGATGCCATCTTGTGTTTATTTAGAAAACCTATGGGAGTTATGAGAACTATATGGAGTTTTCAATACATTTTATGTAATTTATGTTTAATATGAAGTAAATATGTATCTAGTCTCCCAGAACACTCTACTTCTTGATCCTTAGATTATATTTTTTGGTAAACTATATTGAAAATCATGAAAAAAAATGTCTTTAGGGATTTGTTTTCTATATACAACATGACCACATTTGTTATGGTGTATGCAGAATTCATGAGTATTCAGATTACATAAAACATATATGGTATTTATAGGAGATTCAATATTAAAAAATAATTCCACAAATATAGAACTAAAATAATCATGAAGTTCATGCATATGTGGATAATTCACAAAATAAGGTATTTGTGGAGAAAATGAAGGCTTAAAATATTCTAGAACTATGTGGTAGTTATTTATCAAGTATTTTCATGTATTTATTAGAAAATCATGCTAATATAAAAGTAACATTCAGACTAACAATTTTATGTTTTAATGTTGATCTTTTATTAAAATTATACTTTATATATTTTTTGAAAGTTTTTATATGTGTATATTTTAATATATAGGAAAAATTATAATAAAAAATAATGATTTTTGATACTAAATTAATATGATATATATTTTTTGTCGAAGAGAAAGTGAGTATGATTGTGTTCTACAAAATATATTTATAAGATGATGAGAGATAAAAAAAATGAACTAATATAAAACTGACTGCATATCATGTGTATTGATGAATGATGAGAGTCCTGGTGCTATTTTGAGGTATCAGGTTAGAAGTGAAACAGAGAATTTAGTTTGATAGTGTTTTAAAGGATGACATAAAAAATAGGTGATATATTATCCTTCCAACAATATAAATATAAAAGATAGAATACTAAATAAGATGAAGGCCCAAAACCAAATAATTAAAAGAGATGAACCATATAAATCATATAGTGCATTAGGTAATTAATCCAACATAGGTGATCGTGGTTCAATGAAGGAAAATTTAATTCTCCTAAATTAAGGGATAGAAAGACATTAATTTCTTTATACTAAGATAGTTCTATGATAACAGGTTTAAATAAAAATCATTTCTCGTGCTTTCAATGATAATAAGAAATAAGATGTCTTTGTGGTATAAAAATCACTATACGCTAAGGAAGTAGGTACCCTTAGGGAGGGAAATCTCATCAATAAATCATGGAATTATATTATGCTAGTTTACTCATCTATTCAATCATGTATTCTTCGAAGAAAAGGATAGAGAGATCTATCCATTGAATAAGTGAAGTGGTGAAGTGGGGATAAATTGAAATTGGAATTAAATTATACCAACACTTACTCACCCTCCCCCCATTGTTGGACACATCCTCATCTAATACATAAAATAGGTATTAGATGAATTTCACACATCGATTTTGAATTATATATCAATATTAAATGGATTTATTTTTGTAGGTGGTATATGAAATGTTTATTTTAAGATTTGTTTTAATTATTTGTCAAATAAATCATGAAATAAATGTCTTTTAAGTAATAGAATAACAAGATGAATGGGAAAGTAATGTAGATGATAAAGTCCTCATCAAAGATACATGAATCTTCATTATTTTATAGTAATCAAAGTGAGATTATTTTTATTAAAATTGATAATTAGTTATATCATTATGATTGTAGTGATAATAAGACATATATCTCAAGAAAATATGATTGCAAATTCATGTTTTCCATGAAAAATATTTATTAATAAAAATAAAACAAGGAAAAAACGAATCAAGTTATAGTGATGAAGATCACAATTATGAGGATTTAAAAGATCAATAAGTTTCTCCACTAAAATATATTATGTATAATGTTCCAAAAGAAATATTCTCATATAATATTTTCATTTTTTGAAATATTTTATAGGCAATCACCCATATAGAATATGAAAATGTAAGGATTGAGAATCCTTTAATATAAATTATTAAAACCTCTATTGATATCTACAAATATATATGGACCTTAAATATCATGAATATATTGAAGAAATATTTATCTATTTTTAGAATTAATAACCTACTATAATTCATTATAGAGGAGAATAAAAGAAAAATATTGAATAAAGAATCCATGAGTATGAAGAATTGCTTACTATTGAAAATGATCAACATGAGGTTATGAAAAATAGGATAAAATATCATTATCATATATAATAATAAAATACTGAAATTCCCAAGGATAATGTAAAATAAATTGAATAGACATATGAAGATAAATTTAAAGTGTTGAAAATTCAGATAAGAATCATTAATATAAAATTCTTGGAGATTGATATTAAATTTAAGAATCCTAAATAAGTTAAAGTGATGTCTTTTAAATAAGTTGAAAAGAAAAATGATTCCATGAAGACAATATAGGATGAATCCAATACAAAAATACCACTATCTGGTGGAAAAAACATATTGATATCGTCTACTAATCAAAATAAAGTAGCTACAAAGGAGAAGGTTTCATCAACAGTTGACAATAGCATTTGTGATATATTTGTTTCCTTTTATAGTGCAGGACTAATGTAAAACCTATATATAAGTAGATAAAGAAAAAAATATTGAAAAACAATACAATATATAATGTGTATGGAATAAATTATATGATAATGTTTTTACAAAATAAAGCTTAAATAAAGAACAATATGTCATAAAATAGTAAGCATGAAAATATAGAAATTCTCGATAGATTGAAGATCATAAAACTAAATCAAGAATTTTAATTTTTTAAAATTATTTTGGGAACAAAGAATTGTATTGTAGGAATAATGTGTCAAAAATAGTGATAAATAACAAAGTTCACTAAGGGGAGGAAGGGCGAGCTTAGTCAAAACTCAAAGATGAATGGAGGGAATTATTATGCATTAAATAGATTCAAAACTATCATAAATATCTATGTAATAACCAATTGTATTATTCTTGGTGAAGGGGTATGGATGTGTAAATCATTCAATAATGTACCTAAAACAAAAAATAACAAAAACCCATAAAAATTTGAAGAATGGAGATAATCCTACCTTAGGATAGAATCAAGATAGAAATGCTGAAAATAATTTTCCAATGAATTTTATGATGAATAATTATGAGTTATGATTGGATGAAAATAATAAGAATAATATGGTTCAAAATTAACTCATTAAGTATATGAAAAATTTTCCACTAACAATAAGAAGAATTTATGTGGGAAAATATTGCACACCATTTTTTTTGTAAAAAATACACAACAATAAGTGTTCATGTTTGCAAGAAAGAGTGGAATGGAAGAAAAATAAAAGATAAGAATTAATGGAATTAATTGGAAAAGAGAACTCATAAGAATCCATGTTGTTGTTACAAACATTATGAACCATATTTAAAATAATCTTTGGTTATTTACATAGTTAACCTTGAAGATTCTAGAGATATGGGTGAATTAGAAGGTAAGGAAAGATAAAAATAAAATTAAAATATTCCACATAAAGGAGAAATAAAATTTATTAAGTGGATGCCAAAAAAATGAAAACCTAGCGGCTTTATATGATCTGTGTAGGAGGATCAACTAATTTTGACACTATTTGAATAATTTTGTGAGAATTATTCCATCCCAAGAATAAATTTTAATGAATATTAAAGCTACACCAAGGGATGAATTTTTCCTGATGAATCATTTTAAAAAATTTATCCACACATTGAGATAAGATAAAAATTTATGTTTTCCAAATAAAACATAGATCTGTAGAACAGCTGTGCAAACATGAACAATCTATCTAGATCTAGAGGTAAATTTGAATGGTAAAACTGGTTGACATGAAATTCTATATCCAAATGATCACATTGGTGAACAAGGAAGTCCACCTTTATAAGAGACTAACCTTTTTTTGGAGATGTATAAAACTGTTTTATAGGTAGTATTTATAATTATTATTTTTATATCATAAGTGAGTTTTTGCTTTAAGTTTATTTAGGTGAATTTTGTGAATTTTGGATGAAAAAAGGGTAGTTCACAGTTGGCTCAGAATTTCCCAAAACCATCATCTACCACTAGAAAACTATACAATCCCAAACATAGGGTAATTTCATGGTTTCCACAATATCTGTCATATTTTGCACCATATTAGTAGTATTTGTGCACCCCTAAGGCGATTTGAATGGTTAGAGTGAATAGTTTGACAAACTGTGTACCCCAACTAAAGAAACTGTGTGTGTAGGATTTATTCATCTGAAAAGTATTATTAAAATATCAAACCCCAAATTTTTAACCCCTCAACACCATATCATTAACCCAAACTTATTCCTATAAATTATAAATCTACCATGAGGGTTATAGGGCTCATAAAACACTATTATGAACTAATTAAAGAACCATTCAAAGGATCATATCTCTATTGGTAAGTGATTCCTTTCCTATTTGGACTTCTCTCTTTCTGATCCCTCTTTCTCAATAAAGAGAAATGTTGCCTTTCTACATCAGCTATAGTTTAGATATATTTATTGATTTATATAAATATGTTGGATCTTGTTCTTTTTTTTTGTCCTAGAACTTCGACGCTATGGTGATCATGTTATTTTCACATCAATTTTTGTATTTCGTGTTTAGGGAATATCTATAAAAAACCATGAGTTAGGTGGTTTATTATTCAATTATAGTAGTCTTCATTATAATTTCAGGAATTTAATTTGGAAATCCCAATTTCCCCCATTGTAAATTTCCTTTAGAATAAGATTAATTAATTGGATAATTAATTAGTGGAATCATAGAATTGAGAGAATAAAGTGATTCTGATATTGATTAAAAATACAATATTTTATTTTAGTGATTAATGGTTACCAAATTGAATGCAATCCATGGGGTGTGCCAATATAATATGAAATTCTATATTTATATTTATAAAAATGTTTTAATGTTTAATTATAAAATTGGTTAATTGATTGAATTGTGTGAATGGATGCCACCCTTGACTTGTATTGATATAATTAAATTGATGAATTGAAATTATTACTTGAATGATAAATGGTTGGAAATTTGGAACCATGAGATGTGAATTTTGAGAATGAGTTTTTCTATAGGGACTGGTACTCCAAATATTCATAGGCTTCTAGACTAATACTCTAGGCCCTTGTTATATTTATGTATACAGGTAAACACTGAGTTATGAGATAGGGGTTGCAACCCCAAATACCCAAAGGGTTCTACACTGCTATTCTAGTGCCCCATTGTTTGAATGTGAAATTATAATGAACTCATTAATGAAAAAATATGATGAAATGAACAATAAAAAACACTTTGGATGGTTCAAAACTATCATGGTATAAAGTATATTTTGATGGTTTGGATGTCATCATGAACATGGAACATTTATTGGTAAATTAAATAATAATATAATGTGAATAGTATTTTGTTTATTTATTGAAATTTATTCTTTATACAAATATATAAACTATTTAAAATTTATATTGTTTTAAACACTGCTGGTGGTGGCCTATTTAGTTTCACTAAAAATATAATCCATTTGTCTGATTTATACCAGAATATAGATCATATTTTCAGAACAGGATAAGGGAAAGAGAACTATGTTAGATGGGTGAGTTGTGATGGAGCATCGATGAGTTAACCAGAAACGATGTTGGGACCCTCTTGAAAAATTTATCTTTCTTTATTTTGTTTTTTAAAATGGAAACATAACACATTTATGGAATTGAATATCTACTTCATTGGTTTGGATATTGTTTTATTATTCGGGTTTATCATGTGATATTGGTCTGTAATTGTTATCGTATTATTCTAGTTATTGGTTATTATCTATCAAATATTGTGTACTTGTTTTACTGTTGTGTTTTTTTTTGATGAAGGGGGTTTTGTCTCCCCTATGTTCTATATATTAGACCCTCACCGCTAGTTGGAAGCCTCTGGCATACAAGAAGACGCACTTTAGGCTATGTGACCAACCATCTGATTCCATCGGTATATGGCCCGGAGGCTGGAGATGTTATAATATGGCGTCCTAGGGTGGTTTTATTTTCATTTATTTTGATGTAAAATTTCGTAAATGTAGATATGATACTAGGATGAATCAGACCTTAGTCCTGAACCCGCTTATGGGAGTAGCTAACCCATGCATGAGGGAAAACCTAAGTACCGATGGTGGGATGATGTTATCAATATTAAACGTGACATTTGAATATTATTTAACATCGAGTGATACAATTGTTGTGCGATGTAATCGTTTCTCTTATATTTCTAAATAATGGCCTGAAATGGAATTAGATTTTTTAGGCATTCATTATTTTATGCACTTTGGACTTGTTTTGATGTGCATCATTTTAGGCACACACAAAAAATAGTTATGGTAGAGTTGTTTAAATGAAATTATTTTCTTTTTTTCTTGTATCAGTTATATGAACATGGTGCCCCATAAGAAATTTATAATTTTAAATAAATGTAAATATGTTAAATGAAATGGATAAAAGAATTTCTAATGAGAAAAATATTTTATGAATGTGTTTACCTAATGTTATCCTTGACAGAGAAAAGGGATTGTCGAGGGTAGTTATAATTACTTGGTCATGACTATGTTGAAGGGAGTGCGGGATGACATGTTATGGATTTATGTGAATCCCTATTACATAACTTTGATAATGATGTTTTATGTGTACTAATACATGTGTTTAAAATTTTAGAGATATACCTCCATGATAAGACTTATTTATATGAAAACATGAGGACATGGATTGAAATGTGCCTCCAATAGTGGAATCAGATGCTCTGATAGTTTTCAGTGAGGAATCTATAGAGTAGTTATAGCTGAACTTTTATCATTTTATATATTTTCTTTAATTATACCCAAGTTATTTTGGAAATAATATCTAAAATTAACACAGGAGTTCTAGTTGCATAACTCTCTGACATACACTGGTGAGGGTGGACTTGAGGCCTCTGTGTTTTGGATTGAATCTATCCTGAAAATCCTTGACCACTTAGAGATTCCTTCTGAGAAGAGTGTTAAACATGATACTAATATGCCACAAGGTCAAGAAAAAATTTCATCAAACATCCAATCATGGGATGGAAATATAGAGAATATGGAGTGGAATGAGTTTTAAGAGAAGTTCGGGGAGGAATTTTACTCTAAGACACTCAGGTTGGAGAAAGTTGTTGTGTTTATACAGTTGAACTAGGGGAGAAATTTTTTGATGGACTATGATAGATGAATCACTAATTTAAATCACCTTTTTCAGAATTGGGCGGGGATAAGGAAACTATAGTGGATCATTTTAATGATATGATTAAATGAAGGATTAAGTCTGAGCTTAACATCTTTAGCAAGAGGATGTCTTCTGAAGTTGGGAATCAAGATCACATATCTAAAGAGAACCGAAAGGAGGCCTCCAGTGGTGGATATATGGTATCTACTAGATGACCTAGAGACATTTCATTATATAAAGTAAGCATCACAATGAAAATTTTAACTAGGGAGAGAGAGAATGAAGTGGGTAGTGAGATGGATCAGTTACTAAGAGTAGTATCTGAATATACTTCAACTAATGTTGTGGGGTAGGAAATATGTTTTGAATGTTTCCACAGCCACTAGTGTAGATTCGATATTTCATAATGATATTTCAATTATAGAGTTATATCAGAAAACCTCAACCTATTGGTAGTTATGAGGGAAACATGCCAAATCAAAGAGATGGATGGGATTATTCTACACCATATCGGTATGGATGCTAGAGATCTACTGGCCATAGAATTCAAGGTAGTGGGTGTTTTACATTGAGGAAAGAGTTCCCATATCAGTGGGTTGGTGCAGCACAGGGGACTCAGACTTGAGAATAGGGGAGATGGGTGGGACTATTTCATTTATTTCATCCTACACTTTTGGATAACAAGGTTGTTCCATTGATACTTAGTGGTACTATTCATGTAGCTTAAATACTGTCTAGTGCCTTATTTTATGTAAGAGCCTCTCATTCTTTTATATCTTCTCAAATTATTTATGGTTTGATCTGAAGATGGAGTTTTTGAGTGGTGTTATGATAATCAATACATCGTTGGGAGTACAATTAAGAGACATCTATTTATATAAGGATTTGTTTCTCGAGGTAAGGTTGTATAATTTTATTTGGGATTTTTACATCATTGATATGTCAGTCTTTGACTTCGTTTTTGGTATGGATGTGCTAGTATCATATCGATACCACATAGATTGTCACCAAAGGAGATTTACTTCATCATGAATAATTGAATATCTAGTTCAGTTTTGTAGGGTATGTTCATCCAAAACTGGAGGATTTCATTGCCAAAGTCATAATTCATTTTCTAGATGATCGGGAAGTGATGTACGATGTCTTTCTACCAATAGTGGAGAGTTATAAGGATGTGTTTCCTGGGTACTTCTTAAGGCTTTAACCTATAGGGTATTTTGATTTTTAGATTGAGATCATTCATGGATCTCAACCGATTTCCATTCCACCATATATAATGGAACCAACCAAGCTTCAAGGGCTAAAGACACGATTTTAGGAAATGATGGATTACATATTTATTAATATAAATATGTAGCATTTGGATTCTATAGTTTTTTTAATAAGATGTTTGAATGAACAATTTATTAATGTATCTATTATTGGAAATTGTGTTAGATGACGTTGAGGTGATGGTATCTAATTCTATGTATCAACGTTCACTTTGACCAGTTGAGACCATATTGGGTGTTTTATAAGATTGAATTGAGGTCGGGGTACCATCAATTGAGAGTTTAACCTTATGATATACCATGGATAACCTTCATAATTATCTATATCCTTTATTATTTCATTGTTTTGTTGTTAGGGTTAGAGAATACTCCAGTAGTGTTTTTGGTCTGGATGAACTACATCTTCTACCCATAAATGGGTTAGTTTGTGGTTGTTTTGTGGGTGATATATTAGTGTACTGAAATAATCATTTTGATCATGAAAAACATATTGAAATCATACTGAGTCAACTAACACAAAATCTCATATATGAAAAGCTATATAAGTGTCAATTCTGTATTGACCAGGTACATTTATTTGGTCACATCATTTTACAAGCACATGTGTTAGTGGACAAAGAGAAGCTTTGGTAATTGGTTTCTTGGGAGTAGTCCTATAATTTGTTTCACATGAAAATATTTCTAGGATATTGGTCCACTATAAGAGATTCATCTACGAATTTTTCCTCTTTGAAGCACCACTTTTTTGCTTAAAAATGAAGGGAGTAAATTTTGAATTTGTTTGATAATGTCAATATATTATCTTGAAGTTGAAGAAAAATTTGACTACTAAACCAATTTCGATCCTACTTGATCTAGGAGATGAGTATACGGTGTTTTCTGATGTATCTAGGATCATCCCTGGAGTATTTTTGATATAGGAGGATTGAGATGTGGAATATGTTTTATGATAGTTTAGTATAATTGAATATAATTACTCTACACATGGCCTAGAGTTATCTATAGTGGTTTTTTCTATAAAGTATTAGCGCCATTATCTTTTGGGTGAAACTTTTACTATGTATATCGATTATAAGAGTTTAAAAAATATATTGTTCTCATTGAGATTTTAATCACTAAAAGTGAAGGCAGGTAAAGTATATGATGTTATTTAATTTTGATATAGAATATTCACCCATAAATGGAAATAGTGTTACTGGCATATTGAGTTGTAAAACACAGACTCATGATGTTCATAAGTCTAGTTCTGAGCAAAGGATAGTGACTTTACTGAATGAGATGCATGTTGTGGCTAGGGAGGGAAGGGATAATATGACCATCATATCAGTATAAGTAGTGTATACTCTTTTTTCAGGATTATAAATACATAGAATCAAGATCTAAAGTGTCTTCCCTTGAGGGATAGCCAAGAATGCGGGGAGTTACCTTCAGATTGAAACATTGGAAAGGTTGGGATCATCTATATTAAGAATTATGTTTTTGTTTATATGTGTATGAGATAGGTGATAATGTGCATGATTCATGATTTAATTTGGGTGCTGCATCTAGTTTTTAAAAAAATGTACTCTAACCTACATTGATAGTTTTGGTGGTCGAGCACAAAAATGGAAATTGTAGGGTTTGTGACATGGTGCTACAATAATAAATAGGTGAATGTAATGCATAATAGACCAGATGTTTTGCTACAACTATTTAAAATTATGAAATGGATGTGGGATTCCATTATTATGGACTTTGTGGTGGTTATCTCTAGGATACCTTGGAAAAATTATTCGATAAGGGTTATTTTGGATTGACTAATGAAATTAGTTCATTCCTTAACTATCCGAGAGACATTATTAGTGGATCAATTGAGAGACTTGTATGTTTAAAAGATAGCCAATCATCACAGGGTTGGTAGAGTATCATTTTAGACCAGGAATCATGTTTCACTTCACTCTGCTTGAAATTATGTAATAATTTTCTTAGTATATTGATATTATTGAATATGAATTTCTACCCATATAAATATGGAAAGTTAGAGAGTAATATATAGGTGTTGGAGGATACATTATGGGCATGAATTATTTACTTTCATGGGTGTTGGGAGAATCACTTAGCAATTTTTGAGTTCACCTATAAAACAATTATTAAGAGAATATTATAATGGAACCATATGAGGATCGTTATGGTGGGATATGCAGATCATCTCTATATTGTATGGAGACAGGTGGGTAATAGTTATTGGGACCGAGTCTTGTGCAGGAGACATCTGAGAAAGTTTATTTTATTTGGAAATATAAGGTTGTTTTTTATAGTAGTAAAAAGTATTATGTAGATAGATGTTGAATACCCCTTGAGTTTACATCTGGTGACCATGTGACATTTCAAGTGAAACCAAGATTGGGCCACTGTATAATTTCGAGATAGGGCATGTTAGCACCCACGTATTTTTTGACCTTATGAGATTACGGAGATAATCGGGCTTGTAACACCACGAAATTTTATGAGAAAGATGATTTTTAAATTTAATGATGTATTATGTTGTAAGATACACCAGGATTATATTTCATTATACACAACACTCTATTATCTTTTAGTATACGCAAACACTATTCTTGGCTTGTGTTTCACGCAAGAGCGACCATCCTCAATAGCGTGTGTTGTACGGAATACCGAGATTCACTAAACAATGATATATTGTTATAATATTATTATCAAATTTCTGTTATAAATAGTATTAACCACATTTTAAATTTTATGACATTATCCTTCATCATACACATATCCTAGAACATGGTATGAGATAAAAAAATAGGTAAAATTAATATTTTAAAAAAAAAGCAGTTTTTCTACCTTTTGATTGCACACCAACATTAAATCTAGTTTTTGACACATTTATAAGTTCAATTAGACAATATAAAATTATTCATTGCAACCAGGATATAAAAATTTACATTGGATAAATTTTTGACATTATTCTGATAACCTTCATATTTTGATGAATAGTAAAAATAATCTAAATTTTAATTAAAAACAACTTTTTTTCATCGAGATAAATTATGTGGTTAAATTATAATATTGAATGGTATTAAAGTATAAATATAATATATATTTTTAACAATTAATGTAATGTAATTCATTACCATTAATTTTACCCTGAATTCATAGGTAAAAACATTTCAATCTTTTACAACGTTCTAACTTTTAAAACTCATTTTCATAACAATAGGATTAATTTTAAATTAATTATTGCAACTTATGTGTTTTGAATTCGGAAAAATTTATTTCATATTCGGAATCAGAAGCTCCAAATTATGTTAATAGGATACTTTTTATTTTTAGACATTATGAATAGTAACTACTGTAAATTTTATTTACTACAATTAAAGGTAAATCGGGCAATTAAGGGTTAAAATAAGATTATACAATTACCCTAAAACCTACCAAAATTATTTTGGATGAATAAAAGTCGACTCATATCACCTATGGGTCGAAATAGATTCATTTAATGGACTTTTGACCATGAAAATGATGTAATTATTATTTATACCAAAGAAAGTGACTACATGTCACTCTCTTATATCTTATAAGCGTAATAATTATAATTTAGTGATAAACTTCATAACACTACAAAAATAAATAGTTAAAATAAAGATAATTTAATTATCTACATCATGTGGATTTATTTATAATTTTTAGGTATTAAATAATTATCATTAATGATGACACAATGGGGATGTATAAATTATTTTATTGATTAAAATATCAAATAAATGATTTTAAAAATATGAAAATAAATGTTATATGAACTATTTAATGTGATATATGAATTTTTTGGATAAATATGAAATGTTTTAAATATATTATATATTTTGGTTCAACAATATTATAGCATCCCGACTTTTTATAACATAACTTTTCATTCCATTACACGGAACTGAGGATCTTTAAGGTTTAGTGTCTTGGAAACAAGGAACATAAAACATGAAACAAAAAAAACATTCTTCTTAAACACTTGAAAGGCTTCTCCTCATGTTCACCCTAGGCTCATTACTGCATCTCATAACCTGGGGACATACATCAAAAGGAAGGGTGAGCAGAAGACTTAGCAAGGGAAACAAGTGAAACATTTTACATATGAACTTGAGATACATCAATAAAGTCATGAAAAGAACTTTAATGCATGAAAATGAAATCATGAGGCATATCATAATAAAAATAAAACTTTTTCATAACTTGAAGATGTGGCTGAAACATTTAATATTGACAATCATTTCGTTTCACCAAGGTCCATCCCCAAGGTGTCGTTAAAAATTACCAAGGTTATTCACCAAGGCATCGTTAAAATTGTAATCTCTAGTGGTTACATCATTACCCAATGCATTGGAGCGCTATCAGGGCGCACCCTTAAATTTGCCTTTATTATCATGTGAGCCACATATATCATCATCAAACATTTCATAAATAACCCATATAGCATAAAATAAGTGGGTTTCATTTCATAATCACAACGTTTTAAAAACTTCTTTAAAGACATGATCTTTACGTCACCTTAAAACCCACAGAAAATGAAGGTGGGTCTCATGTATGTAAATCCCAGAATTTAAGATAAAATTTTGGTATATATGTGAATACCCTTGTAGAAATAAGAGCTTTGAGTATTCAATTTATAACATAAAAATAATTTTGAGAAAAGAGAGAGGCATTTTGAGACGAAAATTCTGCAGCATAACGGCTATGTTTCGGGGTTTTAGAAAACATTGAAAAGAGAGGGGACATGGGTCACCCACTCAAAATTAATCCATAAAACAGTAGGGGAACAGAATAAGAATGATATATGGACATGGTAATGAATTTTTCAGGACATAACATTTGAAATGAAAAACATGGAAGGAAGACAAAAAATTAGATTCCTCTTATGAAAGTTCGGCAGCCTAACGGCGTTACTTAAACATCAACAAAAATGATTTTAAAAGATCAAATAGGGTCTCTCATAATGTGAACATAAGAGTTCAGTATGATAGATATAGATATAATTCCCCAACATAACAAAAAGTAACTTGAAAGAATTGACATGAAAGTAGAACTTCAAAACGAGAAGGGTGAAGAACCACTTAAAAATTCGGCAGCCTAACGGCGCCACTTAAAACATCAAAATACTGAATTGAAGAGATCAAATGGGGTCTCTCATCATATGAACATAAGATTCCAGTATGATATATATAGAGATCATACCCCAATATGACAAAAAGGAACTTGAAATAATTGACATGAAAGTAGAACTTCAAAACGAGAAGGGTGAAGAACCACTTAAAAATTCGGCAGCCTAACGGCGCCACTTAAAACTTCAAAATACTGAATTGAAGCGATCAAATGGGGTCTCTCATAATATGATCATAAAAGATCAGTATGATAATTTAGAGATCATACCCCAACATAATAAAAAGGAACATGAAAGACTTGAATGAAAATAGAACTTGAAAACGAGGAAGGTGAAAGAATCCCTTAAAAATTCGGCAGCCTAACGGCGCCACTTAAACATTCTTAAAACGAATTGATGAGAGCAAGGGGGGTCTCTCATCATATGAACATGAAATAGGAAGTAGGATGAATATTAAAGAACATCCTCCAACATAAGAACATGGAGTATAAAATAAATGACATAAAAGAGATTACTTGAAAAGAAAGAGAGAGGTCGGATCCCTTACCTTAAAATGTAACTCTTAAACCTCAAAGGTTGGGACCTTGAAAGCTTGGGGGCACCTTGGGAGGACTCCCTGGGAGGTAATGAGACCATAAATTCGTTGGGAATGAGTGGGGAGTCGAATGGATGAGAGGAGGGCTTGGTATTTATAGGGAAAGTGAGGGGACAAGGCATTAACGGCCAAAGGACACCTCCCATGTGCTTTTCTCAAACCCATGTGCTCTCCCTTGGAATTTATCATGGAGTTGGGCCACATGGGGCCCCCACAACAATAATTCATCACCCATGGCCGGCCAACCCTCAAAATATCTCATGACATCATCATGACACAGCTATGATGTCACTAAACATACCGAAACCCTAAAACTGCATTTTTACTATTCACTGAAAATTCAACTTTCTCAGAAAAATCCCAAAATTTCACACTAAACAAATATCAATGCTCTGATTTCAAAATGAACTCCATTTTATAAAAATAATTTTCTAAATATTTTTAATTCAATTTTTAAATAAATTCACTATTCACCGAAAATTTATTTTTTGCAGAAAAATCCCCAAAAATTACCTTAACACAATATCGATGCTCTGAGTTCAAAAATGAAATCCATTTTCTAAAAATAATTTTCTAAATATTTTTAATTAATTCTTTAATTAAAAAAACACTATTCACCCGAAAAAACTAATACTTGAATAATAATTAATGAAACCATTATTTAACCATTTTATTGAATCACATCACTTAATCAAGGTGCCTAGATTATTTTAAAACTTTCTTTAAGTGAGATTACTAATCCATTTGGTCACATTACTAATCATAAGCGTAAAATCACTATTCACAATTTACTATTCATCAAAAATCAAGTTGATCTTATTAGACTCTAAATTTCGTACTGGACATATTTGTAGAAGACCATTTTTTGAAAATCATTACACATTTTTAATTATTTAAGGTTTACACAACCATTTTTAAAATATCCTTTTTCTAAAATTCATCAAAAATATGCATACTATATTTATCCGGTCATTTAAAAATTCATAACTTCATCATAAGAATAAATCCCAATTTTTATTTAAAACAAGGATTACACAAGGTATTTACGGTCTCGTTACATAGCCCCTTATAATACCAGCATAGGACCTAAGAGTAAGGTGTTCTAGGGTGATAGAAGCTTGGGGCGGCTCAGTCAACATTGCCCGAGTAGTAATTTCTATCAGTTTGAACTTCTCACGAAGGCGATTCCGTTCTAGCTTCACATGATGAAGCTCGGCTTGGATTTGATCCAGAGCAAAGCCCAATGGTGCTACCTCTTTCCCAAGCTCTGTTAGATGGGCTTCGATCGGTCCAAGACTACTAGGTGAGGCCATCGAATCTTCTTTCTATAATAATTAACCAAGATTACTTATATTTACAGACAATAATCAAAACATTTTGTTCACAGCGATCATATTGACCGATGGTTATATAATAGTCAAAACCCACTGATCTCATTTTAATTATAATCATGTTTATCAAATAAAACATTTTTGTTGAGTATAAAAATAAAATATAATAACACATGAAATTAGTAAACAAGATTTATTCAAAATTTCGGGTCGTTACAATCTTCCCCCCTTAAGAAATTGCGTCCTCGCAATTTTAAAAAAATTTGGGTTTTGAAATTTCATTGAAAGTCCCACATCGGAAAAGGAGTCAGTAAAACTATTACTTTAAAATAAAGAAAGGGAAGTACAAAGGTCACCCGAGTTAACCCACACTAGGGTTCCATGTAGGAAAACATGGACATGGAGGAGAAAACAAAGGGTCAAGTTCTGAGGGAGAGTGATAGAGGACATGATTAGGAGAAAGTTAACCATGAGAAAATCCCAAACTTATGATGTGTGTAAACAGTCTTTGATTACCTAGTAGGAAACGTAAACCAACAACATTTTTGTTTTACGTTTCTTTTCATAATTTTGAGAATTTCATTTAATACATAGAACAAAAACTTAAGAAAATATACCTACCTTCAAGTAGAGTTTCATCCTTTAACAAGTCCCTACCAACACTAATCTTTTCTCCAAATGATGAGAATTCCAAAACACTTGGTCTCATAAAAGCACAAGAATCATCTTCTATAGAATCACATAATCTACAAAAGATTAACTATCTATTTCTTCTATCTTTAAACATTATCCCAAAAACAGAAAGGTTAAGGTAAAACAACTCTTCAAAAAGAAAGAATCCCATAGGAATGGAAACTACTTTTAAATCATCAAATTCCATGGTACTACCCAAAGTTCATCATAGTCCATTCCGTAAATAATGGTCCTTAAGATTCCTAAAAAAAAACCAAACTAAGATTGAACCCCAAATACAAGAAGGTTTTGATAACATAGTCTTCCAAAATAAACTTCATTATTCATCTCCAAACAACATCAACCACTCCTAACATCTTATAACAAAAGTAGCTAACCTAAACATATTTTACCCAAGATAGGTTAATCATTCCCGTAAGAAACCTAAATTACTATAATTCCACCATAAATTCATCGACTCTTCAAAATATAAGTCAACCTTACTCCTCAATGAAAATACCGTTGTAATCTATTTACCTCGATCATATAGGGTCCCCAAAATAGTGAACGTCTTCCAAAATAAAAATCATATTTTAATCCCCTAATCATCTCTGTCATCTTAATACGGAAATCGTAGAATTTCCTATCACATTGGTTTTTGAGACATGTTCTTCTATTTCCCGCCATTAACTATGAAAAGAAACTATAGTTAGGGGCTTAAGTACTTAGCTAATAATCATGAAAAGGAACTGAAAGCATATAAGGATAACATGTATATGAAAGGTATACCCTAACTTGTGATCTCCTAGGTTCCCATATAGGTTGTGAATGATCATATATTCTTATGTGAACCTTTATTTTATTTTATCTTTGTTCCTTTAACAATGGTTCATACCAAGCTTATGAATTTACCAAAGCATATCCCCCGGGAGTTTCGTAACCAAGAGTGCAGCAAGGCCCGTTGTCGTGTACCAGTTCCCGTTCGAGTCTAGCTCAAAGCGGTGTTTTCGGGTTTTACCCCTATGTACATCTGTGCCAGAGCCACCTCTACCTGCTCGTATCCAGACAGGGATGTATTTGCTTGGCAACCCCATACTCAATACTCACCAAAATACCAGGAAGATTTCCTATATTAAACTTTTCTATAGGGTTCCTCCTAGAGTTTTCATATCCTAATTTCCACAAATAACTAAACCATCCTTTGATACCAACTATAGCATCCTGACTTTTTATAACATAACTTTTCATTCCATTACACGGAACTGAGGATCTTTAAGGTTTAGTGTCTTGGAAACAAGGAACATAAAACATGAAACAAAAAAAACATTCTTCTTAAACACTTGAAAGGCTTCTCCTCATGTTCACCCTAGGCTCATTACTGCATCTCATAACCTGGGGACATACATCAAAAGGAAGGGTGAGCAGAAGGCCCAACAAGGGAAACAAGTGAAACATTTTACATATGAACTTGAGATACATCAATAAAGTCATGAAAAGAACTTTAATGCATGAAAATGAAATCATGAGGCATATCATAATAAAAATAAAACTTTTTCATAACTTGAAGATGTGGCTGAAACATTTAATATTGACAATCGTTTCGTTTCACCAAGGTCCATCCCCAAGGTGTCGTTAAAAATTACCAAGGTTATTCACCAAGGCATCATTAAAATTGTAATCTCTAGTGGTTACATCATTACCCAATGCATTGGAGCGCTATCAGGGCGCACCCTTAAATTTTCCTTTATTATCATATGAGCCACATATATCATCATCAAACATTTCATAAATAACCCATATAGCATAAAATAAGTGGGTTTCATTTCATAATCACAACGTTTTAAAAACTGCTTTAAAGACATGATCTTTACGTCACCTTAAAACCCACAGAAAATGAAGGTGGGTCTCATGTATGTAAATCCCAGAATTTAAAATAGAAAATTTTGGTATATATGTGAATACCCTTGTAGAAATAAGAGCTTTGAGTATTCACTTTATAACATAAAAATAATTTTGAGAAAAGAGAGAGGCATTTTGAGACGAAAATTCTGCAGCATAACGGCTATGTTTCGGGGTTTTAGAAAACATTGAAAAGAGAGGGGACATGGGTCCCCCACTCAAAATTAATCCATAAAATAGTAGGGGAACAGAATAAGAATGATATATGGACATGGTAATGAATTTTGCAGGACATACCATTTGAAATGAAAAACATGGAAGGAAGACAAAAAATTAGATTCCTCTTATGAAAGTTCGGCAGCCTAACGGCGTTACTTAAACATCAACAAAAATGATTTTAAAAGATCAAATAGGGTCTCTCATAATGTGAACATAAGATTTCAGTATGATAGATATAGATATAATTCCCCAACATAACAAAAAGTAACTTGAAAGAATTGACATGAAAGTAGAACTTCAAAACGAGAAGGGTGAAGAACCACTTAAAAATTCGGCAGCCTAACGGCGCCACTTAAAACATCAAAATACTGAATTGAAGAGATCAAATGGGGTCTCTCATCATATGAACATAAGAGTCCAGTATGATATATATATAGATCATACCCAAATATGACAAAAAGGAACTTGAAATAATTGACATGAAAGTAGAACTTCAAAACGAGAAGCGTGAAGAACCACTTAAAAATTCGGCAGCCTAACGGCGCCACTTAAAACTTCAAAATACTGAATTGAAGCGATCAAATGGGGTCTCTCATCATATGATCATAAAAGATCAGTATGATAATTTAGAGATCATACCCCAACATAATAAAAAGGAACATGAAAGACTTGAATGAAAATAGAACTTGAAAACGAGGAAGGTGAAAGAATCCCTTAAAAATTCGGCAGCCTAACGGCGCCACTTAAACATTCTTAAAACGAATTGATGAGAGCAAGGGGGGTCTCTCATCATATGAACATGAAATAGGCAGTAGGATGAATATAAAAGAACATCCTCCAACATAAGAACATGGAGTATAAAAGAAATGACATAAAAGAGATTACTTGAAAAGAGAGAGGTCGGATCCCTTACCTTAAAATGTAACTCTTAAACCTCAAAGGTTGGGACCTTGAAAGCTTGGGGGCACCTTGGGAGGACTCCCTGGGAGGTAATGAGACCATAAATCTGTTGAGAATGAGTGGGGAGTCGAATGGATGAGAGGAGGGCTTGGTATTTATAGGGAAAGTGAGGGGACAAGGCATTAATGGCCAAAGGACACCTCCCATGTGCTTTTCTCAAACCCATGTGCTCTCCCTTGGAATTTATAATGGAGTTAGGCCACATGGGGCCCCCACAACAATAATTCATCACCCATGGCCGGACAACCCTCAAAATATCTCATGACATCATCATGACACAGCTATGATGTCACTAAACATACCGAAACCCTAAAACTGCATTTTTACTATTCACTGAAAATTCAACTTTCTCAGAAAAATCCCAAAATTTCACACTAACCAAATATCAATGCTCTGATTTCAAAAATGAACTCCATTTTATAAAAATAATTTTCTAAATATTTTTAATTCAATTTTTATATAAATTCACTATTGACCGAAAATTTATTTTTTTCAGAAAAATCCCCAAAAATTACCTTAACACAATATCGATGCTCTAAGTTCAAAAATGAAATCCATTTTCTAAAAATATTTTTCTAAATATTTTTCATTAATTTTTTAATTAAAAAAACACTATTCACCCGAAAAAACTAATACTTGAATAATAATTAATGAAACCATTATTTAACCATTTTATTGAATCACATCACTTAATCAAGGTGCCTAGATTATTTTAAAACTTTCTTTAAGTGAGATTACTAATCCATTTGGTCACATTACTAATCATAAGCGTAAAATCACTATTCACAATTTACTATTCATCAAAAATCAAGTTGATCTTATTAGACTCTAAACTTCGTACTGGACATATTTGTAGAAGACCATTTTTTGAAAATCATTACACATTTTTAATTATTTAAGGTTTACACAACCATTTTTAAAATATCCTTTTTCTAAAATTCATCAAAAATATGCATACTATATTTATCCGGTCATTTAAAAATTCATAACTTCATCATAAGAAGAAATCCCAATTTTTATTTAAAACAAGGATTACACAAGGCAGTTACGGTCTCGTTACATAGCCCCTTATAATACCAGCATAGGACCTAAGAGTAAGGTGTTCTAGGGTGATAGAAGCTTGGGGCGGCTCAGTCAACATTTCCCGAGTAGTAATTTCTATCAGTTTTAACTTCTCACGAAGGCGATTATGTTCTAGCTTCACATGATGAAGCTCGGCTTGGATTTGATCCAGAGCAAAGCCCAATGGTGCTACCTCTTTCCCAAGCTCTGTTAGATGGGCTTCGATCGGTCCAAGACTACTAGGTGAGGCCATCGAATCTTCTTTCTATAATAATTAACCAAGATTACTTATATTTAGAGACAATAATCAAAACATTTTGTTCACAGCGATCATATTGACCGATGGTTATATAATAGTCAAAACCCACTGATCTCATTTTAATTATAATCATGTTTATCAAATAAAACATTTTTGTTGAGTATAAAAATAAAATATAATAACACATTAAATTAGTAAACAAGATTTATTCAAAATTTCGGGTCGTTACAAATATCTTCTGTTTGGATTTTATTTAAATTCAATCAAAATTGTTTAAAAATAACAAAAATATTTGGAAATTCTAAATTTAAATTTATATGGTCTAAAATTTCATAAAGTATCCATTTATGGACAATTAATAACACATAAGTAAGTATTAATAACAACTTAAAATTTAGAATATTATTACCAAAAATAAAATTAAATAGATTAAATAAAAATAAATCAGGTTGATAAGGTTTAAAATAAATTCCCAACATGTCTAAATTTTATTGGTTGATGATATTAAAACCCTATTTCATATCATCTTTTAATTGAGTGATTTTTTAGGTTTTTATGTGGGGTTTGATTTTATTATTAATTAATATTTTAGAGGTTTCCAAAAGTGCCCCTCTCCTCCCTTATAAAAGGGCACCTCCACCCTCTTGTCACCCCACCATTTTGAACCTTCATGCTCATCCAACCCCTGAACTTTTATCTTCTATACTTATGTAGAAACATACTATAGGTCCGGGTCTTCTTCAAAGACCAATATTAGTTCCCTAAGAGGAGGTTTAGAAGAGGCACGTCAAAGAAGAGGTAACATCCATTACTGATTCTTTCAAATTCATTTCTTCTTCATCTTCCTCTTATTTTGTTGTTTCATAATAAAGTAATAAAAATAGTAACACTAATATACTGATATGTTATTATAAATGATAAACAACCCTATTTCACCTTCTATCCATCCTATGGAAAATGAAATCACCATGCGTGCGTACGTACGGAATACCGTCTTCACGCCATAGTGTAATCTGTTTTCCACCACCACCTTACATGGATGGGTATAATGGTGTAAAGAATAACTATATAAGATTATTATAACACGATAGTAATTCTGATATATTCTATCATCCACTCCAATATAATTCATCAATAATGGGAATTATACCATTTCTTGTGCATACGTACAGATTACCGCCTCCACGACGCGATGAGATTCATTCTCCAAGTCAATCATTCAACAATAATTTTAAATTCTATATAATGAATAATGTTGAGATATATGAAATACTAATTCTACTAGATTTATGTGTATATATATATGTTATCTACTTACTTCCATTCAAGTCAATAAGGAAAGGAATATAGTGTTCATGTGTACGTACGGACTACCATCTCCATGAACGATGTATTTCACTTCATTCATCGATATACTATATATATTTATATTCGGAATATATGTTATATATAAATAATTTCTCATATTCTAGAATTAAGTAATCATGATTTAAGTAAACAAGTCAAAAGACGTATGATAAATCAAATGATTTTAACCAAAATGTTGCTTTAACCATGAATTGGAAAATGAACGGGTAATATAAAGTTGTATGTGAATCATATATGATATCATAATTATTATTATGGTTTTGTTAAAAGTTAATAATATTTTTAAACCCACTATACAGGAGTCTAAGACATATAAAGAAGCAATTGGACATCAGTTAGGGGATAATTTTGCAATCACATTTCTATCCGAGATTGCTTAGAACTAAGTATTTACTGGGGTTATATTTATCATCCATGTCCGTTTTTATAAGAATTTATTCATAAAGGGTTTAATATTCTTCCATGTATGTTTAAAGTCAATTTTACCCCTCTTTGACTTTTACTATTTAGTATGGAAGGAATATTTCGTTTGTTTTCAAGACAAGGTACTTTTTTACTTTTCCAACAAAAGCACGAGAAATTTTTTTTTCACTTATACAACATGAATAGATTTTTACGATTTTATAACATCTTATTTCCATGATGCTTACTCTATGTGATTTCATGATTATTTTCAACAAAATCCCTTTCTTTTAAAATTTCATGGCATTTTGTGAAATAAAATTATTTTGAAGAAGAAAGGATATTTTTCTTAAGAATTCAATTCAAGTGTTTAATTAGAACTATTTACCATCTAAGATGACATTATTTATTATGTTTCATGTATAATGTCTCTATTATTTACATGGTTTGATTTTTCTTATGATTAAATGATATCCATTTGTTTTATATGGATTATTTTATGATGGGATGATGTTTATGAAACCTATTCTTATTCTTTGGGTTATAATGAATGATTTATGAATATTTTGTAGCACACGTAAGAATGATTTCAATATGAGATGGGTGGAACCTATATCTCCCTCCAACGAATTTGTTAAAGATTTATATCTCATGAGACAGATATGGATGGAATGGAAAATGAATCTGGTTTAGTAATACAGGGCTGGAACGGCAAGTAAACTCGGTTCAGTAATGGACTTTGTCCACTACAATGGTCTTGGCAACAATGCCTTGGATACTATGGAAATCATAACATGTGCTTAATGGTTTTACAAAATTACATGTTTTATCCTCATGCTATGTTTTCATGATTAATGTTTCTTTATGATCTATTCCTTACGTACTGTCAAGATTTATTTCACAACTCAAGATTTTGATGTTTAAACATTGTGTTCATATTTTTTAATTTCTAATTTAAATGGTTTGTTTTATTTTCTCCATGCTTAACCTTACTGAGCATTTGATCTCACCCTTTATATGTTTTCTTTTCCCCAGGATATAAAGAAAGGTTTTAAGTAAGAACACAAAAGGGGAATATCTTTATGGGAGATGTTGAAGATCTTTCACCATGATTAAAAGATTATGTTCTGTGTTTCCAAAGACACTAAACTATTACGGTCCTTGGGTGTATATTTTTGTTATGTATTAAGTATTCAGCAAAATTAATGTAAATTCCATGTACGTCAAGCTTGGGTCTCTATAGTTGGTATCAGAGGAGAGGTTTAGTTAATCTTTGGAAACAGGGATACGAAAACTTTACTGAGATCCCAAGAGATGTTTCTAAGGTATGTCCAGGGATGTCCCCAAGGGTTAGTATAACTATATGTTATAGTACTATAATTATGTTGACGATCATAATTAACCTAGGGTGAACCTAATTTGTCATGTATTAAATAATATTTGATAATTTAGACATCCTATAGGAGATTTTTTAGGATTATGTGGTTCCTTGTTATTTTAACTACTTCTTGCACAATGGTTTCTAGTTTTAGTTAATGGAGGGAACCAGAAGGAGTTGCATTAACATTGAATATGATGAAAAATTGGTGAATTTGAGAAGAAAAATTGTGTAATTATTGGAGAGAAAGATATTGTTATTATACTGAATTACTGATCACGATATATGACTAATAAGGTGAACATTAGTTGTATTCCTACGTCATAAAATAAAAGGAAGATGGAATTTTATACATGTTTTAATGGTGAGGAAAATAGAGGAGGGAAGATTAAGATTTCTTCATATCAAGAAGAAGGGAAGAAGAACCTTGAAGAATACCTCAAATAGAGGGGAAGATGTTATCTATGTGGGAAAAAGGGGCATAGAGTGACAGACTGTTATGGAGTTTAATTTCTTATCTGTGTAGAACATGGGAATTTTCCAACTCAATGCCCATACCTAAGGGGTTACTTCTAAACCATGGAATGACCTATTCTATACCAATAATTGAAGGGAATGTATTGAAGAGATTACGTATTGGAATTCAAGAATAATGTTGTTGATGTACTTTTATAGTATATTAAAATATTTATGTATTGGTCAATTGTGGTTTTCCATAAGAATATGGAACCGGTAACCATGAAAAGTAATTGAAATATTTTTGGAAAGTAGATGATATGCACATAATTAAGGGATAAGGAGAAAATAAAATGTTGGATATTATTAATGAGCTTAGGGCCTTCGGGCCATCAAAGGCCTTCAGGCCACAGGGCCTTCGGGCCATTGAATACCATGAAGTAGCCCAGTTCACACATAGCATACCCCAGATGAGGATCAGAGCACCAGTAGCAGTCACCAGAAGTAGATCTAACCATATTGGAAGAATGAGAGGGTATGGAAATAGCCATCAGGACCAGGCACCATGCAGATTTTTACAGGTCAATGCTAGCCGATTAGCAATGTATGTGGGGAGATAAAGGCAATTAATGATGCAGAAGCTGGGGAGGGGCAGGTCTAGTGAGCTGGGCCTATGGGTCATGTATTGGGATTGGTATGTCTCTGGGCCTTTGGGTTAGGTATTATGGGCCATGTTGGGCCTAGTGCCTTGGGCCTACGGGTCATGTACGGGTTCCACTTCAACCCTTAAAAGGGGGATTGTCTATAATAAAATAAAAAAAAGGCCTTAGGGCCATTCGGACTAATGGTATATTGTAATTCATGTTCCACGAATACATTATTAGGGTATTCACATGTTTCTAATGTGACCAAAAGGATATATGTATTGATATATGGGGGATAAATGATGGTATTAACATGCTTGTTAGATGACTTCTCTAGTAATCATTTTCATTATACTATGAGATTGGACAAAAGTATTTTGGATAAGCCTAAAGATTGGAATGGATTAAGTTAGATATCAGACAATGTTGTTTAAGGCTAGAACATTTTGATATTATGAAATGTTATAATAGTATAGTTTTAGAAAAAGGACAACCCATAGGATAGTCGAAAACCCATCACGTCGGACGAGGATGCAGAAATCGAACCCACAACCGAAGTGTGAAAGGACTTTATCTCCTATCAGTAGTCTACAAGAAGTTCCTAGATTGTAGAAATTAGTTTTATTTTATTAATTGGTGTGATATATGAAGTATAAATCCCTTTTTGGATCCATATATGATTAATATCACTATATATGGACTTATCTATTTTTAATAACATTTCCTATCCTTTTTTTGAGATAGATGGAATGACACATCATTCTATCACATGATATGATAACACTTAACAAATGACACATTCAACTTTTTTTCTTTAAGATATGAAGTGGAAATTGTTCATGGAACGACCAACAATGAGATTGTACCAAAATCATGTACGTATTTCTTCCAATTCCAATTTTTTAACTTTAGGGAAAGGATCTTGAAAACAAAAAATGTTGCCCTAGTACCCTCATATCCAATGAATCATATGGTACCTTAAATCATCAAAAATTTATGGATCTGTGATTTTTGTCTTTCCCATAGCCATGTTCTCTACCACTCTCCGTTGGAACATGAAGGTTAGATTTCTCTTCCATATCCATATTTTCACCTATGTTTTTCTATGTGGAAACCCAGTGATGAGTTAATTAGGGTAACTGTTACGTTTCATACTTTAGTTCTTAAAATAAAGTTTTAGTATTTCTTTTTACGATATGTATTTCTATGAAAGAAACTTTCATGTATTAAACCATTTATAACCTTGACAAATTTCGAGGGCAAAATTCATTTTAAGGTGGGTAGAATGTGAAACCCTAAAATTTTATGAGAAAGAATCTTTTTAATTTTAGTGATGTATTGTGTTGTACACTACAAAAATATTACCTTGTTCTATAAGTAACACTGTATTAGCTTATAGTATATGAAATCACTATTCTTTGCTTGTGTTTCATGCAAGAGCGACCATCCTCATTAGCATTTGTTGTACGCAATACCGAGATTCACTAAACAACGATATATTGTTATAATATTTTTATGAACTAACGGTTATGAATAGTATTAAAAAAAATTTAATTGTATTAAATTATTATTCATTTTACACATATCCTAGAACATGGTATGAGAACAAAAAAAATTCAGGTAAAATAAGTGTTTTTCAAAAAATGCAGTTTTCCCACCTTTTGATGGCGCACCCAATTTTAATATAGTTTTTGACAAATTTAAAGTTCAAATAGACAGAATAAACTTATTAATTGAAATAAGGATATAAAAATTTACTTTAGATAAAATTTTGATGTTATTCTGATAACCTTCTTATTTTGATGAATAATAAAAATACGCTAAATTTTAATTAAAAAAACTTTTTTCATCGAGATAAATTATATTGTTAAATTATAATATTGAATGGTTTTAAGGTATAAATAGAATATATTTTTACCATTTAATATAATTTAAGTCATTATCACTTATTTTACACTTAATTCATAGGTAAAAACATTTCAATATTTTGCAATGTTTTAACTTTTAAAACCCATTTTGTTAACAACGGGATTAATTTTAAATTAATTACTAAAACTTCTGTGTTTTGAATTTTGAAAAATGTGTTTTGAATTTTGAAAAATGTGTTTAATATTTTGAATCAATAGGTCTAAATTATGTTAATATGATACTTTTTATTTTTAGACATTATGAATAGTAACTACGGTAAATTTTATTTACAACAGTTAAAGGTAAATAGAGTAATTAAAGGTAAAAATAAGATCATAAAGTTACCCTAACACCTTCCAAAATTCTATTGGATAAATACAATTTGACCCATATTTCCTAAGGGTTGGAATAGATTCATTTCATGGAATTAATAAAACCAAACAAAGTGAAAACATGTCACTCTCTTATATCTTATAAGTTTAATAATTTTAATTTAGTTATAAACTATATAAGACATTGAACATAAATAGTCACCAGAAATCTAATAAAATTATCAACTTCATGTGAATTTATTTAAAAATATTATGGATTCAATAATTATCATTAACGATGACACAATAGTGATGTATAAATTATGTTATTGATTAAAATTTCAAATAAATTGTTTTAAAAATATTAAATTAAATATTATATGAACTATTTAATGTTATCCACGAATTTTCTAGTTAAATATGACATGTTAGGAATCTAATAAATATTCTGGTTTGATCATATCATCTGTGTGGATTTTATTTAAATTCAAACAAATCAATTGTGTCAAAATTGACACTATTGATATTTTATATTATTAAATTGTTTAAAAATAAAAAATAAAAAATAAAAATTATAAATTGAAATTTATATGGATGAAAATTCCATAACGTATCCAATTATAGACAATTCACAAAACATAGGAAAGTATTCATAACAATTAAAAATTTAGAATATTATTACCACAAATATAACAAAATAGATTACATAAGAAAAAATAAAGTTGATATGGTGTAAAATAAACTCCCAACTTGTCTAAATTTTGTTAGCTGATGATATTACAACCCTATCTCATAACATATTATAATTGAGTGATTTTTTTATGTTTTTAAGTGGGGTTTTATTTTATTATTAATTAATAATTTAGAGGTTTCCAAAAGGGCACATCTCCTCTCTTATAAAATGGAACCTCCTCCCCTCCTCTTCACACCATTTTGAGCATTCATGCTTGGGCAGCCCCTGCCAATTTCTGTTCTAAACTTAGATATAAACATAATAGAGGTTCTTTTCTTCCTCAAAGACTAACTTTAGTTCCCTAAGAAGAGGTTTATAAAAGGCACGTCGAAGAAGAGGTAATATCCTTTACCGATTCTTTCAAATTAATTTCTTAATCTTCTTCCTCTTATTTTTTTGTTTCATAATAAAGTTATAACATCAGTATCACTCATATACTAATATTTAATTATAAATATGAATCAACCCTATTTCACCTTCAATCCAGCCTACGAAAAATGAAATCACCGCGCGTGCGTATGTTCAGAATACCATCTCTACGCTGTGGTGTAATCTGTTTTCCACCACTACCTTACTTGTATGGGTATAATTGCGTAGAGAATAACTATATATTATTATTATAACATGATACTAATTATGAGAAATTCTATCATCCACTCCAATACCATTCAATATTTATTTGAACAATATAATTGCTTGTGTGTAAATACGGATTACCGTCTCCACGATGCGATGAGATTCATTCTCCATGTCAACCATTCAAGAATGATTATAAAGTATATATAATGAATAATATTGAGATATTTGACATAATAATGCTACTATATTTATATATATATATATCTGTGTCGTCTACTAACTTCTATTCAAGTAAATAAGGAAAGGAAAACAACTTTCATGCGTACGTACAGACTACCATCTCCATGAACGGTGTATTTCATTTCATTTATCGATATACTGTATATATTAATAAGATGATTATATATTATATATAAATCATGTTTTACATTCTGGAATTATTTAATCATGTTTTATGTAGTCAAGCCAAAACACATATTATAAATGAAATGATTTTACAGAAAACGCTGCTTTAACATTTAATTGACAAATGAACGGGTAATATAAAGTCATAAGTGAATGATATATGATATCATAAGTATTATTATGGTTCTTTTAAAATTTATATGTTTAATCCCACTATACAGGAGTCTCAGACACATATGGAATAAATTGGACATAGGGTAAGGGATAATTTTTCAATCTCATTTTTATCCGAGATTGCTTATACGTAAGTATTTACTAGGGTTATATTTATCATCCATGTCTGTGTTTTATAAAAATGTTTTCATAAAGTGTTTACTATTCTTTAATGTATGTTTAAAGTCATGTTTACCCCCTTTTGACTTTTACTATGTAGTATGGAAGGAATATTTTATTTGTTTACCATACGAGGAACTTTTTGACTTTTCTAGCAAAAGTACGATAAGAATGTTTTTTAACTTATACAGCATGAACGGATTTTTAGGGTTTTATAACGCCATATTTCCATGAATATTACCTTGATATTTTTCAAAAAAAAATCTTTTCTTTTAAAATTACATGGAATTTTTTGAAAAGAAAATGATTTTGAAGAATAAATTATATTTTCCTCAAGAATTCAATTCAAGTGTTTAATCAAAACTATTTCCCATCTAAAATGAAATTATTTATTATGCTTCACGTATAATGTCTATATTATTTAAATTTTTTTAATATTCTTATGATAAAATGATATACATTTATTTTATATGGATTATGTTATGAGGGGATGATGTTAATGAAACCCATTTTTATTTTTTGGGTTATGGTGAAGGATTTATGATTTTTTTTATGGAACACGTAAGAATGATTTCAATATGAGATGGGTGGGACATATATCTCCCTAAAATGCATTGGGTGAAAATTTATATACCATTAGATAGACATTTCTGGAACGAAAAATGAATCTGGTTCGGTAATACTGGTTTAGAATGGCAAGTAAACCCAGTTCAGTAATGGACTATGTCCACTATGATAGTCTTGCAAGAAATGCCTTGGATACTATGGAAATAATAACATGTGCTTAATGGTTGTCCACAATTAGATTTTTTACCCCCAATTCTATGTTATCATGAGTAATGTTTCTTTATGATCTATGCCTTACATACTGCCAATATTTATTTCACAACTGAAGATTTTGATGTTTAAACATTATATTCATGTTTTTTAAGTTCAAATGTATATGTTTTGTTTTATTTTCTCCATACATACCCTTACTGAGCATTTAAGCTCACCCTTTATATGTTTTACTTTCCCCAGGATATAAAGAAAGGTTTTAGGTATGAAAATGAAAGGTGAATATATTTATGGGAGATGTTGAAGATCTTTCACCATGATTAGAAGATTATGTTCCGAGTTTCCAAAGACACTAAACTATTATGGTCCTTGGGTGTCTGTTTTTGTTATGTATTAAGTATTCTAAAAAAGTAATGTAGTGTATATTTACATCAATATTGGGTCTCTATAGGGATGGTGGTATATTTATTAGCTCTTCTGCAGAGGCTAAGTGTGATACATGAAGTTTTTCATGTGTCCAAACATCAGTGGTATCACCATCTCCCTTCTCAAGTTATCGATGTTGATGATGTTCAGCTTCATACCAAAGTATCCATTTTGGAGCATCTAATACGTGTTATGGATTGCATTGAGAAAGTTTAGTGAGGAAAGACCACTCTTATATCATGAGTATTATTGTAACACGACTGTGTTTAGGAGGAAACATGGGAGTAAGAATCGTATATGCAGGATCAGTGACTCAATCTTTGTTACCTCAGAATCATAGAGACTCTTGGGGGTACATCTCATTGACGAGCTATTATAAGGTGAGGAGATTGTAAGATCCCAAAATTTTATAGAGATATATAGAGATCATTTATAGGTAATATTTTAACCTTACTGTGTATATCATGGGGGGTATTATTTCAGTGTATTTCAGTTATGATTTGAGAATTTTTTTTAAAAGGGGTAGTGCATGGTTGGTGAAATATTTTCCCGAACTATGCACCTATCCCCAAAAAAACATAAATTTGCATACCCACTAAATAATACACTATCTAGTAGGCCATGAAACATAGAATCACCTGTATCCATACAATATATTTTAATTTTTGTCCATGCATATCTCCATCTGGGAATGAATCATTGTGTGAAAATATAAATTATATCTAGAGAAAACCTATACAATTATGATGGGAAGGAGTAGATCCTCCCTTGAGGGGGTATTTCTTAAGAAGATACTAGAGTTGATAATTCATGAAAATCATAATTTTGCAAGGTTCTTATGAAGTTATTATTGAAAACTTATTTCATTATACTCTCTCATCCTTGGATTATCCATAAAGTATTCCAATATTAAGGGGGAATAATTTAATTTCATCAATTAAATAAAAATGAGGAATATGAATATATTTAAAGGTAGATTCTTGAAACTAAATCATTTCATTTATACCACAATACTTCTAACCCATTTATTGATGTGTGTATTAGAATTGGGGATAGAATTAAAATAAGGTAACCGGAATTTAAGAGTTTCTATATGTTTATCAAACCCTAATGATTTTTAATAGTATTTGAGTAATGAATAGTAATTAGATTCTATTACTATCATTTTCTATTAATAATGTAATAACATTGTTATCTAATACAAACCATCATATTTTCTACACTAACTATGGATCATATAGACATTAAGCAGGGTGAATGATAGAACATTGCTTCAAAATACATTGATACCACCATCATCCATGTAGTCTATCTTTTATTTTAATATGGGAGAGAGAAGAAAATGAAATAATTCAATGAAAATATTGAATATGATGTGAGAGTTAATGATTTAAATTGAGACATGGAGGAAGTTATGGGTGATGAAGATATTATTCACCTAATGTATGATGTGAAGGATACCCGTGTATAATGGTTAATTAAGATTATAAGTTCGATATCTTGGAAGGTAAATGGAAGTTCCCAAGATTATGTTGTATTATGATCATTGGTAGTTCATATATAGATATGTTTTAAGAAGAATTATTATTTTAAGAACTCATTCCATGGAGTTTGGGGAATAATGAATTATATATCTATAAATATTTGTTGATATGATTTAAGAAGATTACAATCTATTTATAATTACTCAATAATAAATTATTATGATGCTTGTGGGGGATTGAATTAATTTGGAGAATTTGATCATTTGGGTAAAGGTCAATCTAGAATTACATGGTTTTTTTTAAAGTATTTTGATACCTGCATCAAGGTAATTATAAAATATTGGGCCTATGTAAAGGTGGGTTGATTTGTGAATAAAGGTAGCAGATGTGTTTCATGTAGGTTATAGGCATGGTGGAAGTGTGTTATGGGTTGTTCCCAACATTTATTTTTATCATGATCAATGATTAATCTATGATTTACACAATAATAAACACTATGATCAATGGAATTGAATCAAAGAATACAGAAAATGGAAAAACATTGGACTGAATCTTAGGATCATCATGTATTATTTATAATTAATTTACGTAATTAATGAAAAAAAATTCAAATTATTTCTCTCTTGATGGATACGAAAACAAATCTACATCTTACCATCATTTCACTATAGGAATAAATATTGGATTACCTATAGAGGATATCACATGTTATCTGTGAATCTAAAAACATCACCATATGAGTTTGTGAGTTCTATCATGGTTGACCTCATCAGCTATTTTGTTCGCCTATAACCTCCCTAAAAATAACTTCCAAAGGATTCTCCTTGATCTATCTTTAATTGAGAGTAGACGGTGTATGAAGATCCCTCTCCATTATTGGGAGAATTATTCGAGAGGAATCGCTCTAGGGCTTCGGAGTATTGTCATCGGATTCCATTGTGAGAAATAAAAAATAATTTGTGCTCTTGGAAAAATAATATAATTGGATTTATATACGACGAGGGATTGAAATAAATAATTTCACAAGTGAACTTTAATGCTTTTTAATCCCCGCGGAACCAAATGTCTATAATAAAAATAATAATATTATTTCATGATAGGAAATTGAATATATATTATTTATCATCAGACAATTAAACTTAGTATACCATTCCTCCATAATATCTATTGTCCATTAATAATGAATATTTATTTCTAAAATAAATATCACCTCATTATACTCTAAAAAATATTATATTTTCTAAATAGAAGATAAATATTTATTAAATAACCCACTCATATAATATTATCTGGAATAAATGATAAAAAATATATGCAATAAACCAATCATAAATAATTACTAAACTATATGTGATAGTAATATTTAATCAACATTTTATATAATAAATCATAATATATTATTTAACTGAGATTCACACACACTTAGTGTGTATCCCTCTATGCCTCTTTTTTACTAGTATTAGGTGAATTAACATAAATTCCAAGGTTAACATCTCGAAACATTACAAGGAAACCATAGAGAAAGAAGTTAATGTTCTAATAATATAATAACTCATACGAACAATTACTATGAAAATAATCCATTTTTATGATATCTCAAATAAAGAAGTTTGCATGCTGGTGTTATACACATATGACATCGATGTTTCATTCTTTGCATTTTTGGAAATCAAACTTGCATATAAAACACCATGAAAGTGTATTTATTTATGCTATATCATTTCCATAAAAGGGATTGACATGTCAACTTCTATTAAACAATAAAATGTAAGAATACATTCTCTCATTATTCATTAATGAAATATTACTCTTGACTCACTCAACACATCCTACCTCACCGAAAACATATTTCATCACAGTTCTCATTAATACTTCATATTACATGACTTATATCACCCTTTAAAAATTATCATAAAGTTTATGAACCAATACACTTGTCTGAAGATAGGAACATCCAAAGGCATATATAAATATTTCTTTCTTTCTAGCGGGTCTCATTCTCATAATATCATAAACTTGTTATTACAAAGGGTGTTAACCATGATAAGGTACGTCAATGTCATTTGAGTATCCACCCCTGATAGGATGTATTATTTTTTCCCTCAAATTACATCATTTAACAATTGAAAATATATTTAATAATAATATCGTGGAACTTATGGGTTCTCATTATATTGGGGAGATGTTGTGACATTTTAGTGTAACAGCCACTCTTTTGACATTATCATATACTATGCTATGAAAAATATTAAAAATGATGTGATGAAGAGTTTATTACAATTCAATAAAATGAATACATATTATCATAATGTATACATAAGTTGATTCTAGAAAACAAACTCAATCATTTCATTAAGGTTACTTGATGTTAACTTAAAATCTTTTTCTATATCTGTAAAGTTAATACCCAAAATTTATTCATCTATGTAAAGGTAGTTTGTGAATTCCAAAACCTTTATATGGTAAATTTAGTAGCTACTTAAAGGTACATTATTAATCAATAGAACTATGTAAACATAACCTGAGTAAAGTATGTGTAAGACATATAATGAGAATAATAGAGTTAATATTCGGTGAATATTATGAGAAAAAATGAAATAATAAATTAATGATATATTTAGAATAAATATTCTAAATGAACAATTTAACATGGATGATGTTTTCTATGCTTTTTCTCAATGATAAAATACTATAAATCCTAGGTCTGTGTTGTGATTACAGCTAATTTTAAAATAAAACAATAATAATATAACAACCATTTATGATACACTAGAATTACTCCAATATTAAACATATTGATTTGGATGGGATAATAATGATTCAAGAAGACAAACAGAGTTTAAAAAGAATTTCAGTAGAAGTTGATACTATACATTGAAGAGTTTTCACTATATAGAAGAAGATAATCGTATTTGAAAAACAGTGAGTAGGAAGAGTTCATATTTAGTATAATTGAGAGTATATGTGAAATGGAATATGATTGGAGGCTATGTCGTATAGGTCACCATGGGAAGTTTTTGAGGTAAATAGAAATAAAAATTTTAAAATGATAAGGAAAAAATATATCTGTATAGGTGCTACATAATTGTATTTAGTGTTTCAATAAAAATTTTCACTTACGAGAAATGATGATACAAAACAAATTTATAATCAAGGTTCTAGTGACCTAGCACATAAGATAAGTTGTCCACACCTCAAAAGAAGGCTCCACAGAAAATTCACATAATGAATAAGATTATTTTAGTTTTATTAATTCCACACCATGTGATACCATGACTTTTGACCACCTGTAGGGCATTGTTAATTATCTACATGGATAACCAAATTGAAAATTTTATTTAAACACCAAAATTGTTTCTAATTATTTAAAATATAGAGAGCATAATTTCAAAGCCAAAACCATGATATGGTGAAATTAGTTTTTTATAATTTTAAAATAAAGAAAATTAATTTATTTGAAGAAAGGGGAAAAAATAAAGATTGATTAATTTTGAAGAATGATAGAGAAAAAATTAGATTGTGTTTGAAAATCCATTTGGAAATGGCTTGTCAGGGGTTTATAGATTTCTGGAATTTAGTTAAAATAGATTTATAAATTTATTTTATTAATTCATTTTTCGTTTTATATGTGGGATTAAGAGTATCTGATGAGCATGTTAATCCCTCCATATTAAAAACAATTTATTTCACTTGATTTGGTAATTTTGGTTTTCAATACACCAAATTTATCCTGATAGTTTATTTACACCTAATTTCCCCAGTCTATTCAATTATCATAAAATATTATAGGGAAATAAATTCCATAATTTAAATGTTTCTTCCCATATTAATCAATCAATTTCCATGATTAAAATAAAAATATTGGACTGGAATTCAAAATTTAAGAATTATGTAAACCCAATAAGAATAAGATAACAAAATATAATCTCGTGACAAATTACTCATTTTTTCTACATTACCCTAGAAAATAAGGGGAATTTCACCGTCATTCTAATATTGGTGGACATATAGGTATGTGATAATAAAGAAGATATCATAATGAAATTTGGAGTGAATGACTTGTATAAGACAATGTAGTAGCATAAAAACTCACCCTAGGATTATTCTCTATATGGATCCTTAGCATCAGCAACATGGGCATATATATAGGGGTGATTATAAAGGCATTAATTTCGATAAATACATCCTTAAATTTAGAACAGTCCACTTACTAATGTCCAATTTGAAAAATACCTGAACCTTAGGTCAAGAGTCTTAAATTTAGCATCTTATATTCTATAGTTGACCATCAGTTTGTCAAATGAATATTGACTACAAAATGTTTATGGTGTGGCATTGGATTATGAAATAAAATATATTGATGAACTTATGTTTCAATATATGGTTTTATTATGTATATGGAGCAACTTTCTATTTTCCTAATGAACTCTTTACTTAATTGAAATGTAAAGTGTAAAAATTATGTGGAATTTTCTTCTATCCTGAAAGAATATGATGTAATTTAAATACATGATTTAATAACACCTCTTCCATTTTATTTAGTAATTATCTGGATTAAAACTTTTTTCATCATTCCACAACCCAAAGTACCATGTAACCATGTCTCCTTGAATCATTAAATGCATATATTTTTATTCATTTCCAAAATATTGTTTTGGACCTTTAAAATTTTAGAAACCCAATCGAGCTGTCTAAATATTAGATATAATATTTATTTAATTACAAAAAAAATAACATATTTAATGTCAATAATATATTCCTAAAATGTATTAATTGGATTCATATGTCATGATATCTGATGAATTCATTCACATATAAATTATATTAAAATATGTGGTATTTATGGAATTTTAAATATGGTAAAATAATATCCTGAATGCATAATAAAAATATGAATGATATTCATGAATATTTTAATATTTCATTTCATGTAGTATTTACGGAGAAGATAAAGGCCCAAAAATTTTGAGAACTACATGGTGGCTATTCAATTAGTCTTCAAGAATAATTATATTTGAATAATAATAATTTATAGGTTACATAAAGACTAAAAAATTGGAAGTTTGATGCCTGGGTTTCTATGAGAGATAAAGTGAAAATATTATGAGAATGTATTCATATAGGTTTTTCTGTAAATATCAGTCAATAGAAAATGTGTAAGATGGAGTTATTATACAGTTTTTTGTAACATATATCTTCTGGGTTAATGAAAAGAGTGACATAAACTATGTTCCACTAAATATATTTTTTCATCGAAGAGATAGAATGAAAACATAGAACTTATATTTCAACATAATACTAATACTATTTATCAAATATAGAAGAGAGACCCAATGTTATTACATGGAATTGAAGAAGAAGGGAAATGGGAAGTGAGTACAATATTTTTTTCATTGATAATATCCAATCAAAGAGAATATGTATTTTGATTATAGCATAAATATATATAGTAGAATCTTAAAGAAGACTGAGGTAACATACTCAATTATGTAAAAGATAAATAATATCATTCATATAGTTTATCAGGGACATGATTCCATATATGTGATATTTAGTTAAATAATAGAAATCCCATTATCATTTATAAAGTGACAGTAATCCGTTAATTTCATTAAACTTGGTAGGTGATTGGATAATATGTTCAAGGTTATACCATTTCTCGTTCTATTATTGATAATAAGAAGGAATTTGTGGGGGGGGGGGGGGTTAAAAACCACCATAAATTGGGGATGTAGTCATCCTTAGGGGGAAACTCATGAAAAAACCTTATTGTCCTCTTTTTCTACTTCATTAGTCTATATTCTAATGCATATAGACTAAGATTAGCCGATATTTATCCACTCAATGAACAAGTGATGAGGTGAAAATGGGATAACGTGTAATTAGAAGTATATAATACCTACACTGATTCAATACACCCCCTCTATTTTTGGTCACATCCCTAAGAGACCATAATAGTATTTTTATCATATTTGACAATATTTATGATACATAACATGATAACCTTGAAATTTGTTGATCTAATGAAATTGTGGAGTGAATTATGTTATAGTTTGAAGAAAATACATCCTTTCATATATATTTCTCACTTATTATTTTTATTAATAGTTTTTAATTATTTTAAAATTATTATTATAGTAATTAAATTACACATATTTTTTTGTATGTTAATAGTTTTTAAATTTAGTGATATATTTGAAAATTAGTGAAATATGAACATTGAGTTTTACGTTTTTTCCTAGAATCTTCCTTGTAATTATTATATATAGTGATTTATTATTTTATTATTTATAATATTGAAAATAAATGTTAAAATATGGCCAGAATCTATAGTATGTAATAATGTCTATCTAAGTGTCATGTCCTTTGGTATAAAATGAGAGAAATGAGACTTTGTTCAAGGTCCAAAAAACATTCGGATGAATATGATATGGATTATGAATGAGTTGATGAGGTAATGTTTTTCTTCTCTTTTAGTTCATAAATTTAAAAAATATAAATCAATGGAAACATTATAATCACGTGACTTCAATATCATATAATTTGTTATCTTACTTCAAAAATACCAATGATGTTTGAAGAATATGGAGAGGATAAGGAAGAGGAGTTGGAGGATCTATTAAGATCTCTTGAGACTAAGAGGAATGAATGAAATTTTCATAAATAAAAAATAATATTGTAATATATAGGGTATTATTCTTATGACTAATATGAAATTAATGGAGTTTAATATTATAAATATTAAATTATTAATTCTATACTTGATGTGTCAATTAGCCTAAATATAATGAGGTTAATGAATAATAAAATGGCAGGAAAGGAGTAGATTACTTGGAGGCTAAAAATCATGTATCCTTGAATAAAGTTGGTATCCAGTGTAATCATGTGAGTAATGATTAAATTGTTCATAAACATTTCATAGACTATATTAAATAAAAAATAATAAAACATCAAGTTAAAAGATAATATATAATCTATAAAAAATGAAAAGTATAACGATTTAGAAAATCTTGTGAGGAATAATTTGATAGTCTATTAATTTTATAGAAATAATGTTCACTATAATTATATAGAGTATGTAATGAAAAATAAGTTTATGGAGCATGAAGTTAAACTGGGTAAATATTGGGGGCATCTTTAGGATAACTTGAAATCCTTAAACAATGTGGTTTTCAAAAATTATACATTGATATAACAATAAATTATAAAACTAACATAAGATAAAAAAATATAGATAATATATAATAATATTGGATAAACAATCAATAATCACATCTCTCTTGTTAGAGTTATTTCAATACTCCTTACAATTCTTATATTAGATTGTGGGTGTTGCATTATATGGATATTTCTATCCATTTTCTTCATTAGATAATTGTTTCCCATTAATACAACATTCCATTGGCAGATAAAATTATTTTCCACACATAACTTTTTTAATAGTCACCTTATGAAAATTCCCTCATCAAGACTTTCCAAACTTTTAGCATCAAAGAAAAACCCATATCCTTCAATATATGTTTTTTTATTATAATTTATTTTTAATTCCTTAATTTTTCTTATCTGAACCAAGGGATTATTGGGTGACTCTAACCTCTATTTATAACTTGATATAAAATCAAACGATTTCTTCATATTTATTGAAGTATATTTTAGAAAAATTCCCTTCTGATATATGAATTAAATCCACGGAAAAATTGATAAATCTTATTGTCAAGCTCAATAATAATATCAAAACAATACTTCATAATTCTTGTAAAACAAAATTCGCATAGGAAGCAATTGATTCATAAAATTTCAACTTATGCTCTTGTAATTCCTTCTCTCTCTTTATATAATTAATATAGGGAAAGTACTTATTGTAAAAATAAACTCATAAACACATCCCACTCCATTGAGTAAATTTCATCCCATTGACTCATATTCCTCACTAGAGTACACCATTGATTAACTATAAAATTAAAAAATAAGCAGCTAGGATTACCTTTTCAAATTTTAAGAATTGGATAATGGAAAATATATTCTATGTGTTACTAATCTATTTCATGGGAATTAGTAAATTGGAGGACCCACTAAAAGTTGGCAGTTATTTTATCATGAAGTAATTAATATTAAATTTTACACTCCTTTACTCACATAGAATTTCAAAATTATTCATTAATTAGAAATGTGGCATAAGAATAAAAAAATATTTTTTACTCTAGTTCAAATAATATTCTATTGATCATAAGGATTATCATTTCATTGTCCATGAAATTCATCGTTGACATGGTACCTTTAGGTTACAACTGTTGAATAAAATAAAAAAACATAGTATGAGAAACAATAATCATAATGGGAAATAATGTGATCAAGAAAATAATTTATTGAATTTATAAACCATAATAACTAATTTTTAATATAAGAAACCTTTGGGTTAACTAATGTTATACATGACCATTATCTATTGAAATCGTTCATAGTTGATCTTAAATAAAATTAGAATTATCCTAATCACGTCCCCCAAAAGTGTGAAACCAAATGTGAAGTAAGGAACCCTTTATCATACACAGAAATGGTCGTTGAGATATACTCTACTAACTCTTTTTTGGGTTATTAACTCAAGAAGAATATATGAAAAAACTATGTCCATCTATAGTATCATATCATGGATGTAATTCCTTATAGAAACCACACTTCTTTGTTAACTATTACATAGTCTTATCTTAATGTTTATCAATAAACATTCATCTTCCTAGTTTCCAAAAATAAATAAACCATGCTCTGATATAAACGAAATGACTGATACATTTCATAAGTAAATATTATATCATTTTAGATGAATATTCAATACATTTCAAAATAATACACACTTGAAGACCATAGTGGTTCAGTAACATTGAAAACATGGATGTGAAAAAAATTGGCACATTAATGATAAAAATAATTTACAATTTAATTCGTAAAAACAAAAAACTTTATTGTACATAAAATTATTAGTCATTTCTCAATGACCTCAAGTTTGTTTGGCTTCATAAGTACTCAAAATGCCTCTTCGTTTAGATACCTCAGTTGAATTACTTCATAAATCCTTGAATGATTAGTCTTAGGATAAAGATACAAGCTCAATGAACTATAGCAGTACTGTAGCAGTATTGTACCAGTGATGTAGTAGTACTGTACCAGGGATCAAAACCAGGCGGAGGTAGATTTCCGGGTACTGTAGCAGTACTGTAGCAGGAACTATAGCAGAACTGTAGCAGGAACTGTAGCAGTACTGTAGCAGGCACTGTTTGGCACTGTAGCAGCCGGGAATATGCCCCCGTTTGGGCCTTCGGGCATCAGATTTGGTCCCTGAGTCCTTCATTGGAATTCGGGCACCCAGGCGTTCGGGTCAGTTGGGCCATCGGGCTATCCATAGGCCTTTGGGTCACCTGCAGATACAAACCAGACCAAAAACTACAAGGAACAAGCTCTACAAGGAGGATGGGAAAAGGAGCTTTCACCACAGCAGGAGCCAACGGATTGCAAGAATGAGAGGGTATGGCACCTTCCATTAGGACAAGCCTATGCATACACGGGAATGCCTAGCCGAATAGCCATGAGGAGGTGAAGAGATGATTTCAAAGATGAAGATGCTGGGGAGGAGCATGTTCCAAGATGTTTGTCTGGGATGTATGGTATGTTTGTGCCTACGGGCATTGGTTCCTTAAAATGGCCTACGGGCATGTAATAGGGTTCCACCTAATCCCTTGAAAGGTGTATTATCAATCAATAAAAAATGAAGGCCTTCGGGCCATTGGAGGAATAGAGGAGAAAAGTCGCCCTTTGATAAGTGAGGGTATGTACACACATGGAATTCGCTAAAATATTAAATGATTTAAGTTAGATGTCTTGGAAAATATGATTAAATGCTAATCTATTTAAAGGTAAGATAAGATAGGGTTGAAATATGATAATCCAATAAGAATTTATTAGGTGACTTTTATCCCAAGGTTTATCCCCTTGATAAACATGGTTTTACCCTAACCAGGGTAAGAAAATTTTACTGTGTCTATTATTTATTATGATTACAAATTTTGTTGGATCCATTTGATTATATTAATTATAATTATCAAAAAAATGGAATCCATTTTACCAAGTTTAATTTACACATGGTATATAATCTAATTATAATAAATCACACACTCCCCCAATGAAAAACCATTTTAGATCAATGAGTTTTTAAGTATAAAACCTAATTTACCTCAATTCCATACCTTGTAAAAACCCTAAAATGATTGTTAAAATATCATATTGTATAAATCTTATGTAATTATCATTAAAATAATTATTCAATGGAGATTAAATCAATTAATTAAGATAAAAAAACATTGCGCATGTGGAGTAACATTTGTTTGAAAAATGAGTTTTTAATCCCAAATATTAATTTATACCTAAATCAAGTGAAATTTTTATTCCATTGTAATTAATTAAATTATTTATAATTAAATAATACATAGATGAATTTTCTACTAAATTGAAAACATAATGGGAATGTTTCATTAAAATTTACAATTTTTACAAAAATATGTATTTTTACTATTCATTGACAAACAAATGTTTTTTGAAAAATACAAAAAATTCACACTAAGATGAAATTTAAATAATGATTTTAAAAATGAAATTAGTTTATTAAAATATAATTTCTAAAAATGGTACAAAATTATTATAATTTTCTGGTGTATATAATCCATTTTTGAGGAAAACATATTTTTGAAACATAAAATGAATCTACTTATTATTAAGTTCGTATTATTATAAATTAGTAAATATATTTTCATTTAAAAAAACCTCTATACTTATTTTTTATTATTTTCTTATTACTATTCAAACCGATCAATTTAAAATCTATGTTCTAATGGTTTACTATGTCCTAGTAAATAAAGACTTTGGGTTAGTGTAAGATAGGTTGTCAAATATTTCATGTTTTATTTCAAAGGAAATACTTATAAATTCATCGGGGTGTCATATTCCAACTTGAATATCCACTAGTTAATGTACTATATATTAGAATTGGTTTTATCTAGGTACCCAAATAATTATGTAATCCATTCCAAAACCATGGCGTGAAGCACACGTCTCTTTCTAATATGATGCTCAAAGGATCTCTCTACCGATGAAAAATTTCTTATACATACAACATAACCCACTTATCTCATGAAAGGATCTCTTCAATAAACATGAAATGATCCACTTTCATCAGACAATCAAATATCACCCATGTAGCTTCATGACTCCTTTATGTCTTGGTTAACCCCGTTTTATTTCCATTTTCATCTCATCCCACATATACAGTGTCATTATGAGTGGATGAAGAAAACCAATAGGATGCTAATTCTCATTTTTAAAATTTGTAAGGTAATTCATCCTTTAAAAATACTAGAAATGTATCCCTTCATACCTGGCCATAAAAACAGACATTGAATATCATATTACATCTTAATTAATACTTGATGCACATCGTATTTCAAAGGATGGGAATATCTTATCAGTTCTACTCTCGTGGAATCCAGCACTAAAACCCTTTGATGAATGTACATCACAATGTTTTTGTCTATGGACTACCCATGTGTTAAATAATACCCATCAAGTTTCTCTTACATCACTATACACTCAGGATCTATATTTGAGATAACATTTACCTAGTTCCCTAAATTAGAAATTATAAATAAAGTAAAATATTTCATAACTCCATGATCTATAAATTCATCCACTAACCACGCAGCTATAAAACTCATAAGAATACATTCCTCCTACTAAAGATTCTCTCCAATATCCTATGTCTCTTGAATTTTTATCTGAAGAGAATCTTCAATAACATTACCAATCCTTAATGAATAGGACATCTCAAATTCTAATATCTTCAAATACTCCACCCTATGACTCTTCCTAATATCCAGATCCCACTGATAAAATACATATCACAAGATCTTTTGGTTTCTGTAGATAATAAACCACTATCTGAAAGGGAAATGTTGTCAATTGTTCAGATAATATACCAAATCAACTAATTCCTGGTCATGCATTGGGCAGTATATTCATTATTCTCAACTAAAATAATGCAAAAGATACTACCTGATATTTTTATCCTAACATAACTCTCAACCCAACACTGGAGGGATCACTTGTTAGAATATATAATATATCTTGTTTGAAATAATCAAAACTAGAGTTATTTTGAATCTCATATCTATCTCTAGGAATGCCTTTACACATTTATCACACTAGTAAAACATTACCCCATTATTATTTAGCTCAATCATCTGCACTATTAAAAAACTAATTCCTAGATGTTTCATCAATGGGACCCCACTGTCCAAAAGAAAATTATGATTTTAAACATGTTCCTAGGACATGCCCAAGAAATCATAGCCAATATTTTCTTTGGGTCCCCAAAAATTCCAACCTTATAAATTTAATTCTTATGGAACAATATCTCTTAAATCATGAAGTGAAACTTCGATTGTTTTACATATATTAAATGTGATCATAGTGTACTAAATAAAATCTCACGGTGACTAAAATTAATATATAAACTCCTTGAATGTATAAAGTCATCATCCATAAATAAAATTATGTTCAAGTCAAGCAATGGATGGAAAATAATAGTCATGATAGGAATAAAAACCAGTTGATCATTTTTCAAACCAAAAGGTATGATAAGATACACATACAATCGATATATGCTCTTAAATATTGTATTTGTAATATCATCATTTCTAACCCATAACAGATGGTATCCGGAATTTAGATCATCCATAAAAAACTACCATTATCCCTATAACAAGTCAAATAGATCATTAATCCTCGTTAAAGGGTAATTTTTCTTTACCGTTACCTTATTAAGATTCTTGTAGTCTACACAAAGATGTAGAATAAAATCCACCTTCTTATAAAACAACACTAGATCACCCTAAGAAGACGAGATACGTTTGATAAATACCTTCACCTCCAAATCTCATTCTTATCTATCAACTCTCCCAACACATCTGGTGAAATATGATAAGGAGGAATTGATATTAGCTTCACCTTTTCATATTCTCAATAAAAAATGAAATTCATCTGTCTGTAGAAAGAACAATGAATTTATTGTGAAAGAAATCCCAAAAATCATCCCCCATAGTAGGGAATATAGAGGTTTTTACAACTGATTTTGTTTTAAGATACAAGCTCGATACTTGAATAGTGATAGATCCAACCTATAAAATGTCTGATCTAGTCCCACCTACTCCAAAACCCCACTCAATAGTCAAAAAAACTATATCATCATGTCATGGTGGATGACAAAAATTTCTTGTAACATTCAATATAATCTCTATAACTAGTAAATCTTAACATTCATAATATCCCATCGAAACTAGTCATCTATAATATTACAAAACCCCATAGATAAACATAACTACAAAAAACTATTGGAACCTCAAGTGATCATTAAATATGGTATACTCTATTTAGAAAAGTCGCGTCAATGGAGAGAAACATAGAAAATAACCTTACTCATTAATCTAGTCTAACAGAAACTTAAGAAGATATGAAATAATTGAAAGTTTCTTCCTCAAACTAAAAAGTAGATTGGGTATAGGTAATAAATACTCTATCTTTAACTAATAAAATCCCCCTACTCTGACATATAGATCTTCATCCATCGCCTACATCTTTCATACCTTTGAATCATAACCATACCTGTACGGTGCATGAATCACCTAATTCATCAATGTATGTGGTGTCTTGGTCTGCTACTAATGACCCCTGACCACACCCTTTCTCGGTCTCCTGAAATTTTAAGGTGGAATATTATAAATTAATGATATATATGAACCACCATTCCACAATGTAATTTCTTTATTTCACTCACAAATGTTGTATTAAAATTTCCTTTCCATTCATTATTATCAATCCTCATAGACCCTCCTTACATTGAAGGGTTTAAAAAAACATACTATGCTCCTCCTATCAGCAACCATATTATACATTATTATCCTTTCTCTTCAAACCATAGAAAGAGAATCTTATTGTAGCAATAGGATGTCATGTCATTTGTGTACTATAATGTGGAATAGAAATTCACACCTTCCATCCCCAAGGCCCTTCTCAAAAGTAAGTGCCTTATAAACCACCTCAACATATGTTGTCTGGTTAAATCTCCTAACCTATAATATAAAATTTTGATGAAGTAAAATCTCAAAACTTGAAGCCTCATACAACCCATTTCATCAAAAAGAAGATTAAATATTATAGATTCTATAGAATAATCATATTATAAAAAAACTAAAACCATACACTATTAATATCTCGATAAACTTTTATGCTCACTCTAGAGTTTGTGTGTTGGGAATGAATTCCTCAAACAATGACTCCTTAATGGTATTCCATGTAAGAACATCATGCATTTCTTCCTAACACATGACTCCCCACCTCCTCTTTCTGGGTCCCTAAAGGATAAAGTAATCTGGATTTTCCATTTTAGCATCACATGTCTCTAACAAATCAGAGATTTCGTCAATGATGTCACTCTATCCCTCAATATCGTAAGGACCACCAACGCACTAGAATACTACCAAATTCTAGAGCTAAAATTCTCAAGAATAATCAATCATTGTTCTCTATTCCCCTAATAATTGAGTACCTATAAGTCATAAGACTCTGAGATGGGGCTAGTTAATCACCTAAACCACTGAAGAAAGTACGAGAACATGCTCAAGTGAATCCTCCTATGTAGCCTATAGGGGAACTAGCCCATCCTCCCTTGTGTGGTTATTCTACCATATCCATGGAGAAATTTTTTTGAAATTTCAAAAAACAAATAATGAATATAATTACTTTTTATGAGAATAACTTAAGAATTTATAATATAAAAATAAGGGATTTATATCAGAAGACTTATCTTAAGAGATTCCTAAAAACATGTTATAATTCGCTTAGTTCTTCCCATGTATAGAGACTTGTCCTCCATTCCTACATATTATTCACAATTACAAACACTCTCACACACATATATATATTATAATAGCATTCCCAAGGTAAATTAACTAATTCCATCACAAAAATATCACAAAATTGAGAACACGTATATATTACCCAACATATTAACACAAATTAAGGTATTTAATTAAATTAATTATATAAAATAAACAAAATGTATATATATCATGTGATTTAATGTGCTTATTCAGGATTTATAAAAATACATAAATCCGATAAAAAGTTTGTATCAATCTGATCATGTTAACTTGGGCGTCTGTTAAATATGATCTGATGTGTCATATGGTAAATCTCTAACCCGATTTCAACACAACTTGTGTCATTTCTACAATGCGCAAAAATATTTAAAAAAAATAAAGGAAACTCAATATCTAATACCATTTTTAACTCACCAACCCAAATCATCTGGTACAGTATAAATTTCTACATGACCTCAGGTATGGCTCCCCATACCCAATATTTTTTTGACTAGAGGTGAGGGTATGTATGTAATGTAGGGATACTATACCATCGGTATGACTATCCATACATCGAATTAAAACAAAATACAAATAATTAAACTAAACATTATAGTGTAAAATAACATAATTTAAATGTTATAACATATTTAATGTCTTGTTATGTATTTTAAAACCAAATGGATTCCCAATGTACAAGGCCAACATGTACATGAATCAGAACTATAAATATATAAATAAAAGACATTGTGGCAGGTTTCTAGAGTCCGTACTAAAAATTTATCTATAATCTAATTCCATGACCCTCAAATACCTACCATTGAGATATTTACCCTATCTTGATCTATAACTATTAAGTCTACACATGCCAAGTTAATCCTTTGAAGGGTGTGTTTATAAACCAAGTAAGAAACCAATAATGCATCCTTAACATAATTTCGCACGTATATAGATGTGTATAGAATATTGGAAATGTAAACTCATATTCAACCATACAACCAATCATATACCAAGTGATCGTGAATTAACTGTAACACCTTGACCCCAGTTACCCAGATTTGGTGCATTATTACGTATCATTAGCATGATCACAATAGATCAAGTCTCAAAAGATGGATTAGTTTATTAGCCTTGGAAGTACTAGATACATTCATAAGGTTTACATTACATCATAAAATTGAAAACTACATCAACATTGTTTCCATAGACAAAATTGAGATCCCATAGACTATCCCTACAGGTCATTAATAATATACTTTTTCACATCATGGAAAAAATAAAACATAGAAAGGGGTGAGCTTAGATGCTCAATGAGAATAACAATATAGCGGAAACTTTCATAAATAAGAATGAAAATTCAAGGCAATGTATAGAACTAAATAATCCTTTTTAACATAAAATCTATCATAATATGGAAAATATAAATCAAAATAATGTCATTTACTTAATCATGTGGATATTCTACTAGTCTAATAATAACATGAAATATCAATAGCCACTTTTATAATGATGTAATGCATAATTCCATACTTTCATAACCTCAAAATCAAGGCCTTGTGCCAAGACTACAAATAATACTTTGTCAAGGCCTTGTTCCAAGACACTAGTTTATCTTATGAGACCTAATGATGCATCAATGAGCTATAGCGGTCTCCACCTATCACTTACTAAGTCTAATGCCTTCCTCATATGAAAATTTTTAAACATAATATAAATATTCGTATTAAAACGAGCATATGAAATGTCTATACATTATCCATAAACTATAAATGGTAGAAAAATAACATATCCATAGTCAAACAAATCCCAAAACCTTCATCACAAAATTTAAGATTTGTATCATAATAAATCAACTTCAAACAAGATTAAAATCCATTAAAAATGTTGACACAAATGAAATAAAAACTCTTTGAGAGAAATATCAGATTATCTTTTTAAAATAATTTAATGTTACATAATTATAAATAAAACATTTATTTTGAAATTTTTCTTATAAGATTGTAAGGGAAGCTTTGATGATGTTATAATGGCGGAATATAGCTACACCTGCCGTATAAGTTAAAAATGTGCTTACTTTAATTTTGTCAAAAAGGTTGTAAAGTAACTTATTTGAAAAACAACGAAAAGATTCATTTCAAAACATAAAAGGTAAAACAAGGTTATAAATTTATTTAACCCATAGTCTAGGAAATAATAAAAATGTTTTGAAATGCATTTTTAAGAAACATTTATGTTGATGATAAAGAGGTCCCAGTTGATAATTACGTATAATCAACCTCGGATAATAAAGAGATCGTAGCATTAACCCTTAACATGTACATTTACTTGGTCGACGGTAGGTTAAACTCTTGTGTAATGGTTAAATAATTGTTATTAAATTATTCAAGAATCATATACATTAATAGGATATCATATATGATCTTTCAATGTTTCTTTGTTAATAACATTTTAGTATTATGGTCATTTCGGGTGTTAACTAATTCATTTTCATTTTTTTGCTTTGTTACATAAAAAATGTTTTTTATGGATAGGTTGTATCTTATTCATATTAATAATGATATTAAGTATTTAAAAATTATTTTTAATCAACTAATGTAAATTATTCTTGAATGGATACGATGGGGAATGAATCTCATCGCATTCGTGGAGACGATAATCCGTACGCACGAGTGACAATATCATTCTTTTGATATTAAAATAATATATAATTGGATGTTATATCATATTTACAGAATCATTGTCATGATATATTTATTATTTACATAAATTAAAAATCACTATTATACCCATCCAAAAATAATAATTTATTGAATAACAATTACACAACAATATGGAGACGGTAAGCCATACGTACGCACATATGGTTACATGTCATTCAAAGGATGGATAGAATAATGAATTTTTTTGTACCATATTTATAATAACGTCAAAATATATAGAAGATACTGTAGTTATTATTTTATAATGGAAACAACAAATAAATAGGATGTGGAAGAAGAAAGGAACTTGGAAGAGGTGATGAAATATATACCTCTTTTCCGTGTTATTCCTTTTGATTTGATCAAAAGGGATCCTTAGGTTGAATTTATAACTAAATTAAGGAATAAATAATGAAGTAAGGATAGTTGAGAGGGTATTTGGGTAGGGTTTGGATGATCCAAATGGCTTTGAAGGTGTGAATTAGATAGAAGGGTGAGTGACCTTTTATAAGATGGGATAGGTGCACCTTAGGAAAAGCTAGAAATATTATTTTATAATAAAACAATTTTTGGTTTATAATGGTTAAAAAATAAATTATTTAAAGGATAAGGTGTGGATGGATCTAAAAAAACTCAACAAATAGGTTTCAGACAGGTTTTGGTTACTATATTAACTTTCTCTTTTAGATTTAACACTTTGTTAAATAGTTTGACATTTACCATGTCTCTTTGTAGTTTTATATTATATGGTAAATAAACGTACTATAAACTTCTAATAGAATACCAAGTGGTTAATCAATGATACCCCTATCATTATATAAGTCTTTTGGCCGAACCTTAGATATTTAGGAATAGAATATCAATTAATAATATAATATTTGTTTTAAAACTCTTGTATGTCAATTTTGACACTATTTGGTATTTTGTTTTTGCTAAATTTATTACAGCATTATTACTTTGAAAACAATCATCTAACCAACTCTAAAATGTCATATTTACCTATAAAATTAGTGGAATTCATAAAAAGTCTCAAATTACATTTATTTGGATATTTAGACTATAAATTATTTTAATATTTCATTAATTTGGTAAATACTGCATCAAATTTTTGTCATAAATAAATTTAAATATTTAATGTTTAAAAATTATAAATAAAATACCATTATGTAGGAAATATTTTTATCTTTCTAATTAATATTTATAGTCGAATTTATCTTATGAATAACCCTATATTAAAAATGATTTAGTTTTTAAACTTTGAATTTTACACTTTTAACTCTTCTTTGAATTAATTAACAATAAATGTTCGAATCTAATCCAAGTGGAGAAAAAAGTATCATATTTTATTCCTAAGGTTTATTATGGGTAGAATTATACTCATCCAATAGAATTATGACATGTGTTTGGGTAAAAATAATATCAATTTTACCCTTAATTACCCTATTTACTTTTAACTGTGGTAAATAAAAGTAAAAAGTTACTATTCACCAAAAATTATTTTTATCTCATTGAACCACATTATACTTACTGATATAAACTGTGTCTCTAGGATTTTTTAAATTCAACTCATAGAAGCGGTAAAAGTATGTTTTATGTAAATTTGCAAATGCTCCTAGGAGGTGGGTAAATACGGTAAAATGTTTGATAAACTTTTTATATATCTAAAATTATTATAAAATGACTCCAATGAATTAAATTGAATTTATATAGGTATTATGTATCTATTTTGACCTAAAATAAATTTAAATAAAATATATAATTATTTAATTAAAAAGTCAGTTTTAAACAATAACTCAGTGTTTTTCACTATTCATCAAAAATTGAATGTTTTCAGAAAAATACCAAAAATTCACCCTAATCTAATTTTGATATTCCAAATTAAAAAAAACTTCTATTTTACCAATTTAACAACATGGAAGTTTCATTAATTAATTTAAAATTAATTCCAGTTGTCAAAACCGAAAAGCGTATTTTTGATAAATAATAACTATGAAAAGATTGACAATTGTTTATGTCCAATTTGAAAGTAAAATTACTTACAATGACCATAATTTTATTAAATTATAAAAATATAATATAATTATTCTTCCAAACCATTAAAATGTATAAATAAACACTTTAAATTATTTTGATTAAAAAAGTTGTTTTCAGTTAAAATATAGTATTTTTCACTATTCACCCAAATATGAAAGTTATCAGAAAGACACCAAAAATTTATTGAAACTAAATTCTTATGTCCTCATTCTAAAGAAGAAGTTTATTTTTTAATATTGAATATATAAAAGTTTAAAATATTGGATTTAAAAAAGTTTCTCCAGAAAAAGGTGGTAAAATTGCATTTTTTATAAAACACTTCTTTTTTCTAAAAAATGAATTTGTTCTTACATTATGTCTAAGAAACTCATAATAGGGATTCTAAAATTATAAGGATTATATTAAGTTCAAAATTCAGTTAATATTATTCATAACCTCTTTTGAACAGAATGTTTGTTAAGTCGTGGTGTGCTTAAACTCAATGTTGTGTGTAGTAAATGTAATTGAATTACTTTGAAGAAATAACGTACTGTGAAATCGTGGGGTGTTACATTAACCAAGATCCTAAAACTACAGAAATACTGGATTTGGTGGCCTATTTTAAGAATAACACAAGTATTTATCTTTGGACTTAAATATTTCTATGTATATACTTCCATAATTAAGGAAAAGTCATTTTATACCTTTAAGAAAAAATCTGTGTCGGACTATAAAAAAAATTAATGCCCAAGACATATGGGTACCTTTTTTCCTTCGATGGTATTCATGATTGGGGCAGTCAAACTAATGGAAATATATACACAATAAAGTATTTCCCCCATTGGTATACCAAATTGATATAATGACCCTATTCTAATGGGGTATGGAGTTCCCTAATAGGATAAATACGTGACAAGATCAGGAAAAACACATCCAATGTTGAGCTACGACCAATTAGTCTTGTCATCTATAAAGCCACTTTAAGGGGATAAATAAGTCCATCCGGGCCACCAATCAACTAGAATACTAAAATATAGTTTCCACTAGCTATGTAATAATCCAAATATAATTCATAACATACCAAGGAGAAATATACAGTAAGGAACTACATGTCAAGTCGAAAAATCCATTTGCCCTAAAATAACAACATATAAGGTGAGACAAATTAAGGAACACAAAATCAATAACCAATAAAAGGTCTCATAGGCCACTATAATAATGAAAAACATGCATACCATGAATAGGTCTCAACATTGGGCACAATTCAATGAAGTAACAATACCAAGGGTCGAAACCCACACCAACTTACCAAAATTGATTCATCATCAATGAAAGATCGACATATGTTCAAGAGGGAGGTTGAAATTATTAATAGATCCAGTTCTGATCCTTCAATTATCCAAGAACTATTTATTTCATCAAGATTGAATCCATAGATCTAGTCAACATATGTTTGATCTATGAACCATCTTAAGAATAAAAGAGGAGATCTATGCAAAATGTGAAGAATGAAGGAAGTGACAACCTATTACCTTGAATCTCAATTATTCAAACTCTGGATCAATTGGATTTAGAGGGAGAAGAGAGATTAAATTCTTATAATCACCAATGAAGTCACTATGTTAATGATTCTCATTAATAATAGTAATAAAGAGAGGTTTAATGTAGGGTTTTGGATTAAAATTCAATTATCGTATTAATTAAATCCTACATGTGGTTTGGTCAAACAGTTTTCTAAACCATGCACAAATTATATTTTCCCCTTTCTCCTGAGACATGTGGGTTTTTAGATATATTATCATGGTTATCTCTAAACATGAACAAACCATACTTTTCCCATTTTCAACTCCAAACAAGCTTCATGGTTTCTTGGGCAGATTCACATGATTTCCCCAAACTATATTTCATCCCTTCACCACCTATATGTCCACTAAAAACTTAAAAACTAACAAGAAGCATTCCAATAAAGTAAATAATGACCCAAAAATTATTAATTTTTATTAAAAGTAAGAAATAAGGTACCTAAACTCAACGATATTATAGTAATTTTTAATTATTATCACCTCAATATATTTTCATTTTACATTTTCTATATCCTCTTCCTTCATAGTGTTTTGAATAACTTGTTATCATTAGTAAAAATATCAAAATAGAATATATAATATCAAAATAACTGTAAACATCTGACTAGATAAATTAAAAATGAATAACATGACTAGGGATTTGATCTATTGATCAACTGCAAAGGTATTCATGGTTCTGTTAATTGATGGAGGTTTCTTCCTTATTAAGTGGTTCAACATTATTTTATCTTGTTATAATGTTAAATTTTATTCAATACAGGAATGTTTATTTTTATTAAACTGAGTCCACTACCATAATATCTTAATAATCTACTCCCCTAGAACACTATTATTATTGGTTTTCTTTGGAGGGACATCCCTATATTGATTATTGGTGTTGACATGTTTTTTCCTTCAAATAGGATATATTTCTATACAATGATATATATTTAATTATTCCATGAATAATAATATGCATAATAAATCAGAGTATTTAATAATAACACATATATCAAGAACTCATGGTATATAATATAAAAATATATCTAGAATATATTTATTTTTTTCAAATGTTTTATTCCCTAAATATATTCTTCAAAATCTTGTTCCTAAATTTTTACTAAAAAGTAAGTGATGCCAACTATAACAACCTTAATCATGTAACCCAAATCAGGTGGTTATTTTATTTTTAATTTACCTAATACATAGATCATATTACATTAGATCTAAGAGTTTAGTATTGTTAGGAAACTAGATATATAAACAAACATTACATTGCACCAAAAACATAATATATATTACGTAAATACATGAAAACTTGTTATTTCTTCTTGATTATCAATAATTCAAATATAGTAATCACCATATTTTCTTGAGGAAATGGGAAATAATATAAATAGGTTATATTAGATGCTTATTAAGGGACAATGTATAGTGTAAGTAATCATAAATAAAAATAAAATCAATAATACAATAAGAATAAATGAACTCAATAGAAATGGAGTTGTGAGCGTAATTTATCCCAAGGTTTCATAATAAATAATAAATTCAAAGATAATAATAACGAACCTCTTAGTGATGGAATGAATAATGACAGACATCATAAACATATTATCGAGGCCTCAGGCTAATACATCATACAAAAACGGGTAAGGATCATAGCCAATAACAATCTATTTTTTCATATGAGACTTATTGATAGATCGATAGGATATATAACTTTGGGCCCCAACCATAAATACATATGTATAATTTATTCATTATATGAAGATAATTCAAATCATAACATTCCATAAGGAAACATCTATAGTCATGGATAATTCATCAATATTTTTTATTTAAAAATAATTGATATATATAATATTAATATATTCACATAAAATGTTACAATATAGATATTGAGGTGAATATTAATCCATAAACATAGTAAATATAGTATACTCATAATGTAATAGAAAATACCCATATAAAAACAATGATAATGGGGTATTGGTGATGGTTATATTCATGGTGTTGTGATATTAATTGTAAATAGTATTTGAGTTAAATATTTTTCAATTATAGAAGACCAAAGCAATGATATAAAAATCGTACCCAAATCCATACTCAAAAATTAGGTGAAACACATATTTACATGAGATACATAAATTTAATGTTTATTTCAACACTATAACAATATTTTTAAATACTTTCTTATGGTTTATAAAGATATTTTGAAGAATTCAAAGCATATATCCTATGAGTATCAAGAACATATGTGAAATTAAAATCAATTATTATGTATCTAGTTAAGATCCATTTAATACTCAACAAAAACATTTAATGATTATTCCCCTATGTATATCTGACTCAAATATTATGACCACTTATGGTATTCTAGAAATGATTTTATTTCTATGTAAACACACAATTTTTATGTTATCAAAATTTTATAAATTTTAAATATATTTATATTTTTCCCTTGGGGTTCTACTAATGTTTGTGAATTATAATGTCTTATAAAGGTAATATAATGAGAGGTGATGATGATATCTCTCATTGATAACATGATAATGGATTTATAACAATTAAATATAATAAAACATCACTTTGAAATTAAAATGAATTGGGTTTCATTACACAAATAATGGAAAACATGTAATTGAGTGCCCCCTACATCGATTTGACAATGGCGTGTGAAAGAACTATAATGAGAGGAAATACCTAATTTATCATTACAAATATATCAATTGGATTATTATATCATGTAACAATAATAATGTATGTATATAAAAATAATTTTAAATAATATTATAACAATCTAATTGTAATTAGAAAGGGATGTGGAGAATTGGGAACCCTTACTATGAAAGTTAGTCTCTTAAATCATTTCAATATCAATATATAAACATTGAAATTCAATATAGAGACTCTAGAGATAAAACATGAAAGGAGAAATATAGTGACTAATTTATGAGTGAATAATAATGGGAGGATATGTGTATTTTTAGTGAATGAAAGAGATTTGATTATTATCATCAAAACACAATCCTCAGTATCTATGTTAATAAAATAATAATTGGTCATACCATTGTTTTAGATCATGGTATATAACATTAAAGACATAGTATTGGGATTTTAAATGTTTTATAAATAAAACCACATAAAAAATATTCTTTTGGATGTGGGAAATAATTTTATTAATAAAGAATCATTTTTAGATATTTAAATTCACTTTAGTTCATTATTGATTCTTTATAAGTTTGATAGATTATTATGTTTACATTAAAATACATTAATTTAAATAAATAACATGTTTTTTGTCATGAAATACTTTATTTCAATTATTACATAATTCTTAACTCATAATGTTTTTTGTAATAATTAATGCATATTCATTTTGTATTTTTCTTTTTACCAGAAAAATGGAATGTCTAAGAAAATTATGAAAATTTCATTATCAACTAATTTTCATGTTCTCATTCTGAAATTAATAAAATTTTTATGAAAATATTTTTCTTTATATGGGAAATTAAATTATTAAATAAAAATAATTTTGTATTTCCAAAACATGAATTTAGAACCTATATTCTTAAATCTCTTGTTACTTCAATATTGAGACACACATTTATAACCATATTATTATTCATAGATTAATATATATAATTAATTATTAACAATAATACTTCCAAATTATTTTATCGTAGTAGCTATAAATTTTATTATAAATATAATTTTGTAGTTTTTTATTTCGTTATATTATGTTTTACAATTATGACAAAATAATAGAATTTTCAGTGTGCCATTATTTTTTTGATGAAATGTTTATAGTGAATTATTGAGTATTTTATATTGGAGTATTAGATATAAGGGGTGAAATAGTCATAGTTCCCCTACTATACCATTGTGGTTTAGGTGTATGTTCTTAAAGTTCCAACTTTTGAGAATCAAAGGGAGACTTCACATAAGAAATAATTGTTGGTTTCATAGGGAGGACCTATGTGATAGAAGGGACATAGAGATGACCTTATGAATGATGGAATTCTTAATTATATAGACAACCTCCTTGTTGGTTGGAAATATCATTAGGGGTGTGGAGAGTCGAACCTATGTCATGGGATGGAAACTGAGGCCTTAATCCCAACCTAGTGACTATATATTCATGTGCATTATTTTAGGGCCATGTAGTATGAAAAAATTATAGAAGAATACCTAATTGTTTTTGGAGTGCAACATTATGGAGAGGGAATTGTAACCTAAACTGGGTGAGATCATTGCATGGTCTAAACTACTGTGGATGTTACATGGGTATTTTTAACCCATTCATTCAAATTCTAGGTGGACATGTCATGAATGTGATGCCTAGAGATGGGTTACATTTTTATAATCTCTCAAGTGGAGGAAGGTGATCACACAACCAAAATTTCCCCTACATCCTCAAAATAGGGGAAGGTGTTATCATGGAATTTTGAGGAAAGTATTCCAGAAAGGATGGAGTTGGTAATGGTTGGATGGGGGGATTTACCTCTAAAAGTCCATCACAGTTTACATCAATGTGGTTCCATAACTTCAATGCCCCAAATCCATCTCCCAGGTGGGAATGAATCCTTATTGGTTATAATAATGGATTAGGTTATTGAAGAACCTATGTTTTATAATCTTTATTGGTTAAAGGGGGTGATGATTCAAAAAATCCAGATGACTGGTTGAAGATACATAAGCATATAAATGTATGTCCACTTGTAAATTCTTATAAGGTTTGATAGAATTGGGGGAAATTTTTATTCTCCCACACTGGTTAGTGATAACATGGGAACCATGTCAAGCACATCCAATAGAATATATCCTATAAGAATGCTTAAAGATTTATTTTAGTACATGTATAATGATGCTTATTCCCAACATACCCAATGTTAATCATCTTCTAACTATAATACGGTAATGGTTTCATCATGGATCCTCTATTACGTAAAGGTGATTCCCAACATTCTTATTGGTGACACCTTATCATTGCCCATAATCTCACCACTACATGAAAAATAATTCACATTTATTTTTCCATTATGATTTCTTATAATTCCAAAAATAATACATTTTCATAAAAATATGCCATGGAGGGCCATCACATGGTTCATATCTTCCCACTTTACAAAGGTATGTAGCCTCATACCATTAGGAAAATGGTATTGTATCCTTGATTATAATGAGATGTTGGGATTTGAACACATCCCTCCATGGAGTTCATTTTCTATTCATGGTATCCCATAAAAGTTGAAGACATTTTCATTAATCATTTCTGGGTTCCTTCATTATATGGGAACTCATTAATTATGTTATTTTTTCCCTCGATAATCTTGAAAACTTTCATTCAGTAAAAATGGTCTTTTAGGTACATTCAGTAACTGAAAACCTTGGGATTTAAAAATATATTTCTTTCTAATATATTATTGTGAAATCATATTATGCTCTCCACATAATAAATCTTAGCCTCACCGCCTAAGGAAACCTAAGTTAATCAGATATGGAATCTCATACTCACAACACATGTCATGATGTGCTCATTGGATAAGGAAACTTCCGCCCATCACTGTAAGAATCCTTGTCTCTTCACAAGAGGATTCATTTTCTCATCACTTAAAGAATCCTATGCTCATCTCATAGGGAAGAGTAGAATCTTAGACATGTAACCTAACTAAATAACTATAATATCCTATGCTCATCACATAGTCATTTTCTGGTCATAATATAAGAAATATCATATTCATCCCATAGTATTTTTATTCTTATCAAATAATTAATCTCATTCTCATCACATGAGAAATCTCATGTTCATCACATAATATCTCTCAGCCTTATCCCATAGGACCTCCTTTACTTGTCACATAAGAAGGGATATAAAGATCACTTTTTTATCATTACTTGTGGATTTTAGGTTAACCCATGATCATCACATGGGATTATTATACACATCACAAAGGAGTTGATCTACTATGCTTGTCACATTGGCTGTGATTCAAATTTAAATCCCGGAAGGTTGGTAGTTGTTACTTGTATGTTTATTACGCATGTGTAGGAACATGTTATCATATAGTGGGGACATTCAGTAATGTTTTAACGTACACTAGTGAAACCCCTAGTTTATATTCCTATGTTTACTTTTGGGTGATTTTATAATATTCTTACTAAACACCTTGATATTTTAATGTATATATATTTCTCATAAAATAAAAAAATTGATAGCTTATAATACACACAACCTAGAGTCTAAATAAGTTGTAATTTAGTATACCATTATGAACTAGCTATTAAATTTTAACGTAATAATAGGAATAAAAAATTTTGAAACATAAATGTCTAAAATAAATTTATTGGTTATCAATTGATTATATATGAAAAATAAAAATCATTTTAACGTAAAAGTTCTTCTTTTTTTTAAAAAATGTTCTTACTCGTGAAATGTGTTTTATCTTAATAAATTTATTTTCTCACTATGGGTGAATTATTTTAATGAAATTTATACATTATATATTCAGTATTTTTTTCTTTTTCATCTAATAGTTTTGAAAACATATTATAATAATAAATCTACTTTTATGGTTGAAAATGGTTTTTTCTATGAAATGTTTTTTGTCTACTTTTTCACAATTATTTTAAAATGAATTCAGGAAATATATAGAAATTAAATTTTTAATAATAAATGAAAAATTTGGAATCAGTTGGACAAAATTTCATTAATAGGACCTGATTATTTTTTCAATATAAATATTAACCTTAGGGAATTCATGTAAGCTATGTAAGGGTAAAACTAGGAAAGCATGGTTAATTGTTTGGGATAAGGCTTTAAAATTTCACTATAACATGAATTTATCTTATTAGATATGTGGATTGAGACTATTTCCATATAATCCTAGAATATATGTTAACTTAGTGTCATATTTCTATGATTATGAGATTTATATTATTTTAAGGAAACAATATATATAAAATGTCACTATCTTGAATTTAATATCACTAAAATTCTTACAAAAGGATAAATATAAGTAAATTTTGGTTTTAAAAAATTATTTTAAAGATAAATTGTATTTTTCAGTGATTTTTCTTTAGTTATAATTTTTAGTGATTATATAATTACATTACATACTTATGAAGGGACATAATATTTCATCAATTTATAGAAAAATTAAATTAATGATTTAAAAACAATCAATGTAATATAATTGGATAAATTTATTGTGAGTGACTAATTTTTGAAATAAATATAACATATTGGTTATGTTTAAATGATTATGTTAGAATTATATCTTTTTATTTGTGTTTTCAAATTCAAATTAAATGAGTAGTTTCCCTAATTTACTATAATGAAAATTTATCATAAATAATATTTTATTAAATGGTATACAATTAATGAAAATATTATATTAGGCCATTGAAATGGAATATGGTGAAATATATCATTTGTTTTCTATTTATGTGGCACTTTTCCATTTATGGTAACATTTTTTATCCTTTAATATTGAAATAGTTGTTATCGTGGTTGAGGTAAATATTTTTTAACGAAGGGGTTATTAAAAAAAATAAAATGTTTAAAATGACACCAAAACATGTATAAATTTCATTTTATGATTTCGTTTTAACCATAACATATTTTTATTCTAATTCATCTCCATTTGGAGGAATTTTTCATTAGAATAAAGTTATTATATTCTTCTATTTTAGGAAACTCCAATTGTGTCCTCTCGCACCACTATAAAAAGACACCCATTCTTTCTCTTATTTACATCACATTGAGCATTATAGATTGACTAAACACTACTCCTTTATCCTATAAAATATCATATACACTAATTATAGGTTTTATACTTCTGAAAATGACTTTCCAAGTGTTATTAACGAATGATATAAAGGAGGCCAGCTAAAAGAGAGGTACTCATCTTGCCCGGCCACTTTGAGTTTTTTCCTTCTTATAAATCAACTAATTTTATAGAATTTATCCTAAGATAAAAAATTTAGTATTCTAAATATAATATATCATTTTCTGATTTCGGGATCACCATTATAAATCTCTTTCCCATCAAATGGTAGGTGAAAGTATCGCTCATGTGTGATAATGGATTACCATATCTACATATCGATTAAATTCACCCTCTATCGCAATATTTCATATATGTTTATGATGATGGATTTAATGTTTATATATGATATTTATGAAATATTAACTATTATGTAATTATAATATCACATCTAACATCTTACCTTCCAATCCATTGGAAATAAAATTGTTACTTGTGTGTATGTGTAGACAACCACCTCTACAATGTGACGTGATTTGACATTCATTTCAATTTTTATTGGATTGTAATAATGAGGGATTTAATGAATATATATTATTTATATAATAAAATAAAAATTCTGTAAAGGTAAATTATAACTTACCTTTCTTCCATCAAATATGTCGAAAATTTAATACGGTGTTCAAATATACGTACGACTAACTGTATCCATAAATGGTGTAATTCATTTTTATATCTCTACCATTTATAGATAAATATATTTATATATAATGAATATATATGATATATATTTTATTGTTAACAATATGGGGATTATGTAACCATGATCAAAGTATAAGGACCGATACCACCAAATCTAAACATGCAAGAAAAATAAAGTAGTTATCATCAAGAACAGTTATTTTGGTAACAAATATTAACAACCTGGTGACAATATGTCATAATAAAATTATATGTAACATGATGAGATTTTTTAAAATAGTTTGGATTAATTTAACATTTGTAATATTTTTTCTCTTTATGCAATAATAATACTAGCTCATGTTATATGAAATAAACACATTATTATTACATTATATGCAACACAAAGTTGAGTTTCACTACATCAAACACTTATATTAGATTTTGGTAAATGTAATACTATTTTTGGCTTGTGTTATGCGCAAAACTGATGTCCTTTGATAACTTGTGTTACACACATGGTAGACTTTTACCATCTTAGAATGGCCCACTTATTTTAATACTAAATATCAAAAATTCTAGAGATTTTATTTGCCAAAATAAATATCATTTCGGAATTTTTATTATAAGAATTATTTGAGGGTAATTTGTTTTATTTTTATCTGAAGTTTCATTTTTTTATGACTAGTGATAAATACTACATTTTAGTTAAAAACATCATTTTTTTAAATATTTATTAATGTGAACTAATATTTTAAATTGGTTTCAAAACTCAAATATTGATTAATTATACATATATGAATCCAATTAATGAATTTTTAATCAATTTTACATTGAATTTAGATATAAAAATTTATTGAATGTTATACTATTTTTACTTTAAAACCCCGTTTTCTTGCCACGTCTCCATGTTTAGTTTCAAATTTAATTTAGCCACTCCTGTGAATTGAATTTTGAAAAATAATAATAAACTATTGTGATTGGTATAATATTTATTGTCCAATAATATAAGACAAACTTTTTACCAAAAATATTAGTGATTGTGATTAAAATTAATTTGGGTGATTATGGTAATATTAAGCTTAAACAAGGGACTAAACCTTACACTTTTAAGACAAAATGACCAATAAACTTGTATGGAAGAAATTTTCAAACAATATATAGAATATATACCTTTCTTTTAATTATTTTATTAGTTACTGTGATATTATTCAATAAAAGTTTCTTATTTCACTAGTTATGTAAGAAAAAAGACAAAAGTTACTTTCCTTGCCTTTCACATTTATAAAACATTGTGATATGGTCAAAAAAATATTTTAAGTTATACACATCATTTTGAAATATAAATGAGTTTTTTTAATCATAATTCTTCATCATTAATTTTTAGGTATGAATTAGTTACAATAAATACATAATAAATCATAATGCATGGATTATTTAGCTAATAAATAATTAAAATAAATGATGCTAAAAACAATATAAGTATTGTAAATTTATTGAATTATCATGTTACTTTTATTTTATAGATTAATATATCATTCTAAACATATTTTATCTTCATACATTGTAATTAAAATAATTTTTTGATATTTTTTAATTAAATTAAACAAATAATGTTAAAATTGAAATTAATGTTATTCTACAATAAAGTTTATTTTATTAAACAATTTAAAATTTAAAAAAATTTAATTTATTATAAGATATTTTAATGTTTTAATAAATATAAAATATGGTATATTAATGAACCAAATGACATTTTATAATTTACATATAGACCTTTAAATAGTAAAAACATTCTTATTATGGTTTTGGTTAAATTAGTGTATTTGTTCATTCCATGAGCTTGTTTTAAAATTAATTTATTATACGCATGATTTTTTAAATTTTATATATTATTTATAATTAAGTGGGAAAATATTTTCTAATAAATATCACCTTATTTTTCTATTAATGGTTAAATTACATTAGTTTGAAAACAAGTTACCTAAATGAAAAACAAAATTAAAAAATATAAAGAAACTTATGGACTCTGGAAAACAATAATAAAAATGACCTTTTTTGTGAGGAGGTTAGTTTTTTCGAATATATTTTTTCTTTTATCCATTATTTTTCTCATTTTGGAATTACATGAGGTAAGGGAGGCCTCCAAATAATGCTCACCATCTATTATTTAATATAATGACACCCATCCTCCACTATAAAAAGGTATTCACTCTTCCACTTCCTCAAACCCCTCAATACACTTTTTTTCTTCCAAAATCTGGATAAAGAGTCTACCAAAATACCACCCTTCACCATGTAACCATATATTTTTGCATAAATCCATCCAATGATTCCATTTTATGTAACCAAATAGGAGTTACAAAAGAAGAGGTAATATATTTTCTCTAGCTCCTTTGTATTATTTTCATTCTACAACCCCTAAAATATTCATATACCGTGATTATATAATAATAATAGTATAATAAAAAAACTCATATATTTTTTATTCAATAATTTCGACCTACACTTAAACACACTTCCTTATAATGGGAAACAGACTTACAGTTCTTATATTTGGTGAGCTACTGCCTCATGAAACAATGTTGTTCATTTTTCCTTTACCACTTATCATGGATGGTAATTATGATGGATACTATATTTTTATGTTATATATATGATATTTATTATATATTTAATCTATTGGAATTATTATATAAAACATACCTTCATTATTTCAATTTTTGTAAATATAATGTCATCATTTGTGGATGTGGGGACAACCTCTTATTCAATGCGATGTGATACATTCATATATTGCATGGAATGTATTAAGAATGGTTTTAATAAAACCAATGTAATGAAAATTACATATATATATGATTTTAATTACATAATTAATTTTTTGTGAATATAATATTCCATTTTTTTTATTACCCTTTTACACACTAAAAAGTGATAACGTCTTTTATGGAGGTATGGAGGACAGCCTCCTCGACATGATTTGATTTCATTTAGATTGAAGAAATTATATATATAAGTATATAGGATTATATAAAATAGTATCTATGATATAATTGTCATTATATAGAGATATTGTGTTACTTACCACCATTCCACAATGATCATTGTAAAATGGGAATGTTACTCATGCTTACGTACAACACATCAGCTCCATGATTGAACATTTGTTCATCTTAAATAACCATATTTCATAGATTCATTAAAAATATAATTTATGTCTGAATATGATAATTATTTCATGATTTTTATTCTTCATATTCTTATATAATGAACCCTTTGACCATAGTCGATATACAAATGTCATTTTTTACACATAAACCGAATTTTTTCAAAACACCAGATGTAAAATTAATTGTTTAAGTAGTTGTATAAAACATTATTATAAAGGAATTAAAAGAAATAATAATCTCTAAAAATGTATTGAATAGATTAAATAATTGATATAAGTTTATTATTCAGTAATATAAATACATATATGACAATTCATACTCATGGTAAGGGTTTTCTTGTCTTGTTTTTATTTCAATGAGACTTATGCCTTCTTCAAAACTCATTTCTTTTGTTTGGTATATCTAGTTCCCATGAATGTATTATATTCTTGTGCTAAAATATAGGGGTATTTATATATATTTTTTATGTATTTTCTTTCATGGGGGTTATGGTTCAAAAGCTACCAAATCAATAAAGTAAATTTTTCTCAATTTTCCTTGTTCAAGGAACATGTTTTTTTATACACCTATTTTATTTTAAATGTGTATATATTGATATTTGATATGTTATATCATGAATCTAATTATTTTCATGATATTTTAGGCTTCATGTAAATTAATTTTCTTATATGGGGAGTATGATTCAAAGTTAAATAGTGGTAAGAGTTTATTGAAACAATCTCTTATTTTTTGAAGATTGTTTATGATTATGATTCCACTGATGAAATATTATGATACATATCACAATAGACATAATAAATTTTATTATAATTTGGTTATTCATGATATCTTTATTTATTGGTACCACTTTTCACTCTATGGAATAGAAGTATATTAAAAAATTGTTTCTATGAAACTCAGAATTTACCTCTCTTGTCATTCGTAAATTTGGTTTATTTCATAACTATATTTTCTAAAAACTATATCAAACAATACTCATATTTTTTCAAATTATTTTCAAAGAAAAACGTTTCCATGATTCTTTTATAAGTTTTAAATTAAATATATTTCAAAATGTTTTCAATCATTCTTTATATTTTTTTAAAATTATTTTATAAGAAAAGTTTTTCAAAATGTTTACAATCTTCTTTTATACGTTTTCTAGGAAAAACATTTTCATAATGTTTCATGAATTCCGTATAAGTTTTCAATGTATTTTCAAAGAAGAAGGTTTTCAAAAAATTTCTATATATTTTATTTATTTTCAAGAAAAATTATTTTCATAATTTCTTCATTCATTATTAATATGCTTTCAAAGTATTTTCCAATAAATAAGCTTTCAAAATGTTTTCAAGAATTTTTTATATATTTAAAAAGTATTTTAGGATAAGAATGTTCTCTAAATTGTTTCAATATTTCTTTAAAAGTTTTCAAAGTATTTTCAAAGAAATTATTTTCAAAATATTTTCAACCTTCTTTTATAAGTTTTAAAGGAAAATGTTTTTTAAAAAAATTAAATATTTATTTATATGTTTTAAAATAAAAAGGTTTTCAAGTATTCTTTTATATGTTTAGAAGTTTATCTTCTAAACAATGGAGTTCAAAAAAATTTATGTTTTAAAAATAATTTTTTCAAATAATAACATATAATCTCCTCATGAAATGTTTTAAAAAGGTATTTCCATATTATTTACACCTATAAAAATATCCATTGGTGTTACTCGTGAATTTATAGGGAAATGATCCAAATGTTCTGTTCATTTACATTCATTGAATGGTCTATGTATTGATGGCATGATGTTTATGAATCTAATTTCTCAATCACGTGTTACCTAATTATGAAACCCATTTCTATTTCAATGGTTTTGTTGTTATCAAACCCATTTATCATTCATGGGTTATGTCATTATGAAACTCTCTCCTATTCACATGTTAAGATTTGATGAAATGATTATGAAACCTGTCTTTTTTCCACATTTATGATATGATTAAATGATTTTGATACCCATTTAATTTCAAGGGTTGTGATATGGTTGTTCATGCTCTTATGGAACATGTATGTATGATTTAATTTTGAGTTGGTTGGGACCTATATATACCTATGATGTATTAGGTAATGATTTATATCTTATGATATAGACACCGCTAGAAGAAGGTCTGAACTCAGTTCAGTAAAGGACATTGTCTGCTAATATGGTCTTGGGAGTAAACTGTGACAACTAAGATGGTCAAGGGAGTGAATTATGACTGCCAAGATGGTATGGGGATTGAAACTATGCTACTAATATGGGCTTGGAATACATTCCATGACTATTATAGAAATAATTTAACACACTTATGTGTCTGCCACAAATTATATATCTTATTCCAATGTTATGATCTCATAGATTATTCTAATTACTCTCTCACGATTCATATCAAACTAAAAACCAATCATTATGACTTATTTCATGTTTATGATATTTTATTTGTAGGTTATGAGCTTCTAATGTTATGATCATTTTCTCATACCCTTATGTTCAGGTATATGCTTACATATCTCAATTTTTTACTCATACTAGGCATCAGAGCACAACAATTATTATGTTTCCCTTCCCCAGGTTATAAAGGATGGTTTTTAAATAGAATTACTAAAGTGGAATGTCTTTTTGGGAAAAATTTAATATATTTCTTGAAGTGAGAATATTTTTGTCAATTTTTCCAAAGACATTAAACTATTATGGTCTTTAGGCATATACTTTTGTAATGTGATGAATATTCACTAAAAATGATGAAATATCCATGTATGTTAAGCCTGGGTATATATATTATACATTATAATATAGATATTAGTATGGGTTTTGAATACATGAATATTAATTATATATATATATATGATTTTTTAAATCATATGAAGAATGATGAGAGTTGAGTTAAGGGATGTCTGTTTTAATCCTATTTTTATCAGGATTATTTATTCCTTAATTTGTATTAAGAAATTATATGATCCTTGTCTAATAAATCTATTTAATTTTTTTATCCTCTATTTATTTATAAATATATCATGTTTTCTTATAATTTTTTAATCTTCATGTACTCAAGTGATTCGAATAATATTTTTAAGGAAAATCAACATTATTTCTCTCTTCTCCGAAAAATAATTTTTCTTCCATTTCAATGTTTTCTAAAATTTTGTTCAAGAATATTTTTAATATTATATTATGATTCTATAAAGTAAATTTATCCCATAATTTAATTTTCATAAAATGGTTTAAAATTAACAATCTTCTCACTTTCTAAATGATAAACTTTTTGTGTTTTTACAAAAGTGTGCAAGGAATCATTTCTTTTAACTTATACATCATGAAGGTAATTTATCACTATCATGATAACATAAAGACTTGAAGATTACATTATATGTTTCCAAGTTTATTTTCAAAGAAAATATTTTACTTAATATTTTTGAAATTTTTCTATTTAAATAAGTGACTTCAAATTGAAAAGGGCATTTTCCTTAGTAAATATTTTAGAGATTCTTTTAAAGTAATTTTTATCTATGATACCAAACATTAATTTTAATTTTGTTTACTATGTATAGGATCTAATGATATAATAATTTTTATTTCCCTTAATGGTATATTATTATGATGATTAGATATTCATGAAACCAATTTATTTTCCCTGGGTTATGATATGAAGAAATTTTAAAAATTTTATGAAACTCATTTTATTTTCATTGGTTATGTTATGATGATAATATCAATGTTTTATGATCTTGTGGAACACATATTTATGGTTTTAATTATATGAAGAGTGGGACTAAAATTATATAGATGCTCACATTATTGTTTAAAGTTTTTTATATAATGTGATAACAATAGAAATAGTCTATGTAATTAATCCACTTTGAGAAATAAGTTCATGTGAATGATCAAATATGTAAAATAAGTGGATGTTCGTGATCCACTATAGAAAATATGTGATAATTCCTAATCCACTATGATTAAATGGTATCATCCACTATCCTTGACGTATGAAATAGTTTATAAAATATAAATGGCACCACAATTTAATGACATGAACTTTTGGTACATGATTGATTTATGAAGATTTATCACTATTATGATTCATGTATTTTTAATTGATAATTATTTATGAAATGAAAAATGTTTATTATCATTGAATGATTGGGTATGAACTTTGAATGTTATGGATTATTCACATATCCATATTCATATATTTTTCTTTCATGTGATCATTGATTGATATCTCTCATGTATACCATTATAGGTAATTTAATAACACCCTTTATTATGTTTAACTTCCCCAGATCATGAGTATAGGTTTAAGAATGGTATATGAAGAAGTGAAAATTTCCAAACAACATTATGGGTGATAATGAAGAATATACATAATATTATATATTTTATATAGTCTCTATAGAAAATAAACCTTTATGATTATATTAGGTATCGTAATTTTATACATGAAATATTCATCTAAAATTATTTAATGTATATATATATATATAACACAGTCAGGGTGGATATTTGTCAATGAATCAATTGAGAAAATATTAAGAATAGGATACGAGAATGATGTGGTGTAAGGTACACTTTTAATCCATTCCAGATTAGATAATGTGTTATTGGATTCTATATATTCCCACTATATTAAATTTCATGAATTTTATAATGGTCTTGTGTTTCGAACTCAATGATTATATGTCAAGTTAAGAGAGAAAACTCTTAATCGTAATATGGTCTCATATCATTTAAAAAGTTCCTCTCAAATTGAAGTTTGAGGTAAAGTGCATCAAGTAAATATTATGATTCTTCCTTTAGTCAAATTTTATGTGATTATTGGAAATAATTGGAAATATTTCTATATAGAAAATATTAATTTCTAAGGGTCAAAATTAATATTTCATATTTCGAATAAATATATGATCATTTATTAGTGTGGGGATAAATATGAACTTACAATAAAAATTGCTTCTATCTTGGGGATCTTAATTCATATCAAGGAAGTGTATATATATCATAAGGTTGGGGATAAACTATAAATGGGGATCTTCTTATTGTATATAATTTTGTTGATTCCTTTCCAGAATAATTTCTTTGTCTTCCTCCAAATCAGTAAGTACATTTTCAATTTAACTAATAATTTCTTCCAGAAATATATAAAAAAATACATGTTGAATGCTCCTGATTGAGTTGTTATAATTAAAGGAGTAATATCAAGAGAATCTGAATAAATGATTTATATTCCATACTTTTTCACCATTATTTAAACCTTTTCTTTTTTTATTAATTAATATAGTTTAATTCATCACTGCATTGATTATCAGGAATATAACAAGATCTCTATCAAGAAATACTATCCTCTACCACATATCGATGATTTATTTGATCTATTACATGGATATAATTCCTTTAATAATATTTAACATCAATTTTGATACAATGATTTGAGGGTAAAGGGTTATATACCCAAGATAACATTTATATGAGGTATAGTAATTTTGAACTTACAGTGATTTGGTTTGGGCATACTAATTCTGCTACTATATTGATGGATTTATTAAATTATTTCTCTAAAAATTACTATGACCATTTTTAGTAAACAATATATGTGATGTTATTTTATAATAAAAGATAAAATAAGTGTCATATGATCATTTCTTAATTACTCTATAGAACCTCAGAACATAGAATCTGAAAGAAATATTTTTCATGTGCGAGTTTTGGCTATAGAAAGATTCATTCATGGGTTATCCAATCTCAAAAGAGGGTATATCGATGGATCCCTCCAATAGAAAATTTATTGATCAATGTCATATAAAAACAACTATAAACAAAATTCATATCATCACTTGTTTATATAGATATTGCTGATGATTTTTTAGAAATATATCATTACTATCTGATCCACTTTACAAGTTATCACAGAAGGTGGCTAAGTAATCGTGGAAAATTTAATCTGAAGAGAATTTCAATGATTTGAAATAAAGATTGGCATGTGTTACTATTCCAACATTACCTGGTACTGAAAATAGGTTATTGATATTGGGTGATGTGTCAAAAAAGGGATTGGGATGCCTCCTCATACAGAATGATATGGTGATAACATATACATCACGAACATTTAAAACACATGAGAAAAATTACTTGACTCCTGATTTAGAGTAGACAGTAGTAATTTATTCCTTAAAGATAAGGAGTAATTTTCTTTATATATAATGGTGATATATATATACTGATAATAAAAATTTGATGTATTTTACCATGAATACGGATCTGAATATGTAATAATGAATTTATTTTAAGTGAATCAATGCCTATGATTTCTCAATATATCACTACCCCATGAATGTGAGAAAGGTGGTAGATGCCCTCATTCTAAAGGATTATTCCATCCTATCTATGGTAAGGATAAAAATGATCCAATATTTCATGATTTGAAAATGATAGATGTGGAGATTTTAAATGATCGTGATAAATCTTCACTATCTAAAATGAGTTACCAGTATTCTATTAATGCATATACTAAATAGGCATAGAAGGATATATTATATTAAGTTCATAATTTCTCATTCTATATTCACCCTTGATATATGAAAATGAATATATATCTGAAACAGGAATTTTGGAGGGACAACATGAACAGAGATATTGTAGAGTATATAGATAGAATAATTTTTTATCTTTAGAATCAGGTTTATCTTGATAAACCAAGCCAAAATGGAATAGATTCGACACCGAGCAGAAAACTGTACCTTGATAGATGGTCCGAATGAGGAAAATCACTCTACAAGTGAGGCTTTGAAATAATCATCCTCAGATGCATATCATAAACAGATATTCCCACCATCATATGATAATTGCATATAGGCTCTTATGATACTCATCAGTCGAGGATGATGCTCCCCCGCAAAATCATGATGCTGGGTTACGATCAGAAAACCAAGTTATAGAACTATGTAGAATTTATAAGAAAATTTCATGAATTGAATATTCATGAAAACTTCATCCATTAACCCCCAGAATTTCTATATACAGCTAAAATGTATGGCCATTTTATGTATTAGTAATAGATGTTATAAGGCCATATCCTCTAGCCATAACAAAGCAGTTCCAGTGAATCCTTACTAAAATAAAATTCATTTGTAAATGAGATAAGGAAATAACAATCAAGGTATTTTGGATAAATAATATCATCAATTTAATGAATTAAAATATCATCACTAGTTTCATAGTCCCTCACATGATATAGATAGATAAAGACACAAAATTATGTTCTATGGAGTTGAAGAATTTATAATTAGAGAACAACATCATGTCCAATCACCCATCCAGCTATCATGTAGTGGAAAATGGAAAAATAAAGACCATAAATAAGACTTCTTTAAATATAATTTAGAAGATGGTGAATAATAATAATAATTAATGGTTGAAAAGGAACCTCCATGATTTATGGGCCTACTGTACCACCACATGTACTATTATACAATAAACTCTATATTTATTGGTGTAGTTAAATGAGAAAGTATTTCTAATATGAGTCCAGTTTCCCTTTCTTCAAATAGCTATTTGGGGATAACTCTCATATTATGACCAATTACAATAATGGTTGAATATATTGAAGAGGATCAATGAGAAAAGGTTTCATCCAAAGAACAACCTGGAAGTCCACCAAAATCGAATCACTTGGGAATTTAATAAAGAGTCAAATGTATTTTCATTCCAATAAGGAGAAATGGTTTTTTATCTAGGAACACTAATTATACCAGGAAATAAACCTCTAAAACTGGAACCTAAATCAGAATACCCTTATATGAGACATAATGTCTATCACAATTGAGCTTACTCACTAGCCACAATGGATGGGGAACATGTCACACCCCCCCCCCCCACAAATGCAAGGATTCGTAAGAAATAATTTTTATATATCCAATTATGTGTCCTCAATCCTAGGGCCATGATTCTAAACTCTACAGACACATATTAACCATAATAAGTTAGACTTTACAGAACACGTCCAAAATAGAAGACACTAAAATGTATATATTTAGTCCTACAATCAAGACATTAAATTGTACAACTTATTTTTTCCCTATCGTATGTGGCCAAACCACAAGAAACAAGTCCCTGATTCATGACATCAAATTGCACAGATCCCCAACATTCCTCCTCTATCATCTCAAGTATCCATTTTCCTTATCACGTGATTTTAAACTACATGGATGATGTTTATGAAACAAGATACTAAATTGAACAGGTTTTCCAAAACTAAGTATTTATTAATTCTAATGTCAGTGAGATACATAGGGATGCCTCGATCCTATATCGTTTTCTAGACACCACCTAATTCAAACTACCCCTATCCATTCCCTTATTTCCTCCATGATATAAGAAGAACCTTTTCTATTACATGTTTCTACCACAGATTATAGAACCTATGAGATTAAGAATTTTGGGAAGCGATTCCATGAAAAAAAATATACATATCCATTCATGACAGTTTTATCATAGTATTTGATGAAATACATTAAAAGGAACACCCTATGTCCTCATCGCAGGATGTTAAACTACATTACTAATGTCTCTTTCATGATATAAAAATTTGCATTCCCATGGGCCTCACACAATGGGACTGATATCAATGGTGTTGTTCTCCCCCCACAACTTCAAGAAATAGCAATGTGTGGATTGATTCATGTGGTCACAAGATACATCGTGATGCCTGAATCTCCTCTCTCGGTTTAGCGATAACAGTCAATTAGAAAAATTCCCCCCACTGCATATGGGTCAGACCGATGTAGACCATCTCAAATTTATGAAATATGTGTGTCTTGATACATATTATCAAAGGATATGTAGTGATTCATGAATCTCCAATCCCTTGTCTAGTTACAACAGTCAATGGGAACAATGCCCCAATATACGTATAGGTTATACCAACGTAGAGTGTATCTCATTTAATAACAATGTGTGGATTTATTATTAACAACAGGGGATACATATTTACACCCCTAACTTCATTATTTGGACCAATAGAAATATTAAATTTTCATGTCGTGGAGACTATGTCTATGAAACATGATGTTAAAAAGAATTATTTCTCAAGAACCATGCATGTATTTGTTCCAATCATCACCTGATATATATAGTGTTACATAGATATCCAATTATTGGGTCCTACCATGATAAAAAAAATTCCCCACCATCCTTGCATAAAGTTTAGAATTTAACAGTGAAATTTCATGTGATAACTTTGCAGGTATTGATTCTCATTCTCACAGGACACATAGGGATACTCATACCCCCAATCATGGGTTCAGAAGCAACATATGAAATGATAAAAATGAATCCCTAAATAAATATGGGCAGTAACTATGTAGCAGATTTCATATATTCATGACACTAAACTACAAGAAAAAAAGAATAATGAACGTATTTTAAAAATAGGGAAGATCCATAAAAACTATTTTTTTCCTACGCATGAGTCGAATCTATACACAATCATCTTGTGCATCTGATATATTGAAACAAGAAGGGCTTGGGCATACGTCTACCTAAAAATAAGCTTGTGTATGGATAAAATATGTCCCCTTCATCTAAATTCTATAACCAGTGAAAAGTATCCACAAAGAAACCTTGCACAATTTTCCGTGCTGGTTCCCACATCTTTATCGCATGATGTTGAAATGAAATGAAATGAACGTCCTTACCACATGATGTTCAACTACAAGGAATGAAACATCCTTACTTCTTGACATTAAACATCATGGAAAATTTCTTGGTCCCATAACATTAATATTTCATGAAAAATGCATCCATAATACATGTCATTAGAAGGTAAAGACCATCACCCATCATTATCCCTTATCAAAGGAACACAAGTTACTGACCCTGATCAACCATAGAATGGGGTGCTTCACTCATTTGTTAAGCCCCACTACCCCTTAATCACACTTCATTTGTTGTGTAACTTAGGTTTCTTTAAACATTTCATACCCCTAGAAAGAAAATAGATCCACTTATTTGAATTTTCTATAGATGTATAAGGAAGTAGAATTTATAACCATGTAAATCTTGGAACTATATAAAGGGATGACTGATCCTTGTGAGTGTGATGTCACCATGGAAGAACTCAACACCTGAGAGTGTTCTAGGCTATCCCAGACATGATTGTCCTACATCACTACTTGTGAAATGGGAACCCCGATCCATGATTTTGAACATTTTCATCTCCCTCTTTAAAAGATGTTGGAGTACTAACTACACATTCTATCATATTTAGGATATTTTATAACATTACTCTATATAAGGTCCTTGTAATTCATGGCCTTAACTAGCCAATACAATGGTTAAAGTTGTACGACCTTACACTTTATCCTTATATGGTCCAAGTCACAAGACCATATACTGTAATTAAAAGAGACAAAAAACATTTAAGGTTAAAAACTGGAAAAGGGAATCTATTGAAAAAGACATGTATTCTCTCTGTAAACTCTTCATCTTCGAATTTTAAGAAAAAATTATAACATAAATGAACAATGCATAAATATCATAGTGTTCAGTTTCTATCGATAGTATAAATGAAGCAATTATCGATGGGCCCCCAGTTTTAGGAAGATGTTAGATTAACTATTAGTTACATATCTACCCCATGAAATCATGTTCTATAAGAAGTGGAATAAATATTAGTGTGTCCGAACCCTTTTTGAATATAACACTTTTCATAAACAACTTTCATGCATTTCAAGTATAACATGACACAGCCAGTTTCTTGAGCTGATCCTTCTCTTGGAACCCCATGTACATTGGGCTTCTTTCCCCTTTTCACTTCCTTGAATCAGACATGTATCATGGAATAAATCCTCTAAATGGACCCTTGGATCATAGAAAGGTCCCCTTAAACCCATGAGTTATTTTCATGAACACTAGGAACATTTTTGGCTCACACTATTACTAATGGTTGAATTGTGCCCACCAGTTCCCACATCAAGTTAACTCAGATATTCTGAGACCATGATTTAAAACCACTATAACTAGACTATTCAAAGTGGATTCAACATCCTTGACAATATTTCACCATATATTTTACCCTTTCTTAAATAAGGATTGTGACACTCCATTCAAGAATCTTTTGATTTCCCTCACCATTTTCCTCGAAACCACATAGAGTAGTGAATGATCCTATTGAAGAAAATTCTAAATTTACCTAGTGTTATAGAACCCATCCTTGATTGAATTTTCTAAATATCCAACATCATATTCTGGATGTTCTAGTCTTTATAACACTTTCATGACCCTTGTAAAATAGGGTGTATTAACTCTACTTGACCCAATATGTAATCTCTATGGGCACGTGCATAAGGGAACTGAACTAGAAACCAAAGGCATATAATATTACTCCAATAAATCTTCCCTAGAACATTGAAGATTATAGAGACACCTTTGTTTGTTATTATTACTAAAGCATAAGTTCTTTTATCAACAAACTAGAGGCATCTCCTCCTTTGTGGAAAGGAACTCCAATCCTGGTGATCCATAGGAACACCACAATGGAACTCATAACCCTAGAGTGTTTTTTCCAACCCTAGAAAATATTCCCCATATTCTATTTTCACTAATAATGACTTTGAATAATGAATTTAAACAATATAGTATTTTATGTTCTTACCTCATGACCTTAAACTACATTGAATATGTCCTTACTGCATGACATTAAACTGCACAGAGAATACTAATTGGAAAATAGTATATTACTAGAAATATAAGGTTTGGGCTATAAAGACCATAAACTGCAGAAATATAAGGCCTTAGACAAAAACCCTAATCTAAAGAAATAGATGTTTTGATATTGAAGACCCTAAACTATAGCAAAAAAATTATTTATTTCACAAGAATGGATAAGTCACAAAACATGTAAGGTCAAAAACCCTAAAGAGGGGATCCAGATCAAAGGCCAATTCCTCATCTCCTAAGATGTCCCCTATATGAATCTTTGGAAAAAAATTAAGGAAATATAAATACAAATATACAAATATTGTGGGTCTCACCATATGTCTTTAATAAAACGTAGCTATTCTCACCAAGTCCATAGGCCTAGATAAAAATATAATCACCCCCATTCACAAACCATCCCAAGGGGGCTCGTATCATGAATCCAGAATCCATACTCTAATAAGCTATGGGTAGGAGACTAGCACCGATTAGGCATATAAAAAACATGTGAGGGATTATCCTACACACCTATAGAAATTCACCCATCTCCAAGCCTATAAAATTTTGAAATTTAAAAACAAAAAAAATAGTGCATTCATACATCTAAATCCCACAGATTGAGTATGAAATGAAGTAAAGTAGGTAAACAAGGAAAAATTCAAGACCACTACAAAGAGTCTGAAAAACAAGTACATATTGAAATTAAAACTGGGACTACTATCATAATAACATAGGAACACACCTAGGTCTACCTCGTCTAACAAAGCACCATCTAGTCCTGGTCCATCCAGAACTCTATCAAAAGTTCAATCCTCTTCACAAGACACAGATCATGTGGGAAAATCCAGTGAAGGGTTCAGTATAATAATACCTAGTAGGAAACCCAGAAACCATAAAGCATACAACAATAGAAATACAGTCATCTCTATATGGGAATATGCCTACAACACATATAACATGAATATTTAGACATACTCAACAATGATAGACATTATAGAGGTAAGTCACAACAATAATATTCCATACTAGGATTCCATCTCAAAGATTTAACATAGACAATGTCTGTGAGAACACACTCCTAGTCCTTTATGACTTCTGTCCGAGAGGAAATGATTATCGGGTCTCACAATTTGAATTACATGATGAACGACTAAAGTGATACGATACACAAATGAAGATCACTCCCAAATCCATGGGTTATACCAACAACACAATCTGAATTAACCTTCTAAGTAGTGGATCTGTGCTTGTGCAGTGTTGGACATGATGATATGACAAAATCAAACTAAGGAACACATATGAATAGGGGATCTCACACTGGGCCTCATGATAGGATTCCAACAACTCTATCCAAGAATTCCTTCTAAAGGGAAAAATATCTTATGAGTAGGATGTGATCCCACACTAACCATTAGGGAATGGATAAGGGGAATATACCCTGAATAAACTTGTCAAGATACAGAGGAACAGTTATCGAGGCTAAAATATATTGAGTACATGGTGTGTAATATGGTAACACTCTTTGTCCCTTGACCCTAGGTCCAACCCGTTTTAGCATTCCATGTATAATCCTATGTTCGTGTTTATATAGAAGTACATGACAAGTTGGTTGCCCATGTACTCTACCTGTGTTTCAATACTTGTCTTATACCATGTACGTTGGTCAAGGTCATGACTATATGGGGGAGCACACAATGTACTCAGACCTGTGTACTCTAACCTGTGTTTATGCACCATTGAGGAATACACCAAGCTAATAAAGAGAGCCCACACACCATGTCACATGGCTCATATACTGCATGATACTTAATTACATACCAAAACCCTAGCATCTGCCTAGGCAGCCACACAATGTGTGAAACTACATTAAACTACATATATCATGGGTTTTTTATGATTCCCAAATCTGGTTTCCACATTGTTTTCCATTCATATGATCTTAAATTTGACAACCCGCTCACTGGAAAATCATGATCCAAACCACAAAGAGACATTTCATCATCGAAGAACAATATTAATTCCTTTGAATCATTCATAAATAATCCTAATTTTTTAATTGTGCACCGATGATCATGAAATTTGTTATCGAAAACTATTATATTCATTATCGTTTCCATCATCGCACCACCTTCAGGTCACACCGATTCCAAATCTACGAAATCAAATATCTACACTAATAATCGGCTATGCAATAATTGATTTCATTGGTATATGTGTAACCAAAATAAAAACAAAGAACAACTACAATGAATGAAGAATTATGGGAGAAAAGAAAAAAATAATAAAGTGGGAACAAACCTTGACCAATTTTCATGTAAAACTCAATCCATTGTCGTTATAATAAAAATGAAGAATCAATAATCACAACATTATTCTCCTGAAACCCATTTAATCATACTCATCACATAGGACAACCGATCACTAAATCAATTTTTTGTTGTATTGAATAAAATTAATTATAGAAATTTATAAAGGGGAAATAATGGATATTAAACAAATTTCCTTCCTTGATTTTCATTAATTGTTGACAAAGAATAGAGATACGACATCATTTTTGGATAGATATTCTTATTCTATCTCAATTTGGTTATCGATTTATTATTTTCACATCGTCTATCAACAAAATCTCATTCCATACAGTCCAATGGAACTCGAAAAGTTTTTAGGGTTACATTAATAACCCTGAATTTTTTTCCAAAGTGTTTATTTAACAGAAACATTTTTTACATGGTCAATGGATTTTTAAAATTACTTCACAAAATTATTTTATTTATTTTACATTCATGATGAATTTTCTTGACACACCCCATGCTAACCATGGTTATGTTTCACTAGGGTAAAACCCACATTATAAACTCAGCAATAGCTACCAATTTCTAATATGTTCCACCTTATATAAGTAATTCAAATTTTTTAGGAAAAACAAATGTGTGTGATATTCAATATATTTAATACATTTAAAACATTTATTTCGGTCCCATTGAGCCTTGAATTAACATGAAATATCATTTCTTGTTCACACAAATAATTTATATAATATCCAAACATAATCTGTTCAAAATAAAAGACATTACATTAACCACACCTTGGGTATATATATCCTAAAAATTCGAGACAATGGCTAATCAAATATATGTGGGTACTAATCATGAATTTGATCCTCTTACTACCAAGTGATCTCCTAAAAATTCTCAAGCTACAACAAGAAACACATCAAATGAATCAGTCACTAATGAAGGATTCTATACCACAAATCCCCAATCTATACTAGGCAATCATCAATGGTAGAACCATCCTTGATGCCTAGATCTCCCTAGTTGAAAAATTGCAATGGGTAAAGCACATACCACCTCAACTATGAATCATGGAATAAATCATGTACTTGAAAAACTATGATGGAAGAGATAAGAAATAAACCACCTCACGAGTTCTATACAGAATCTAGAAAGGTTTAATGAACCTCAGAGATAGTTTACCAAACTGTATAAATCATTGAAATCCATGTTAAAGTGAAACTCATAGAAACAGATGGTCTTCTTCCTTAAACTCCAAAGGAGTTCATATTCTATCAACATAAGATTTCTCATGGCTCTATGTAGTCTTCATCCAATCTAATTTGATTTTACCATTTCAGTGGTTGCTCGCACCATCTTTGGGGTGATGAGTGTAAAACCTCCAGGTTCGGTCAAGAAAATTATTGACCTATAGGGTTTCCCATGAAAATCCTTGAATGTTTACTTACTAATGGTGTAATGGTAGATGTTTTTGTAAAAAAACTTCCACCAGTGGTAGGTAATCCCCTCAGTTTAGGATAAATTCCATCATTAAATCTTGAAACATTTTCTGCAAGACCTGAACGGTTAGCTCAGTTAGGCTAATAGTTTGGGGTGAAATAAAATGCTCAAAAAACCTGACTCCTAAAAGCCTACTAAAATACCTTCCACAACAAGGATGTAAAGAATGATTCATGATTGGAAATTATTTTCAATGGATCTCAATGGAGTGAGACTATATCATGAACAAATAATTTTCCCATGTTTTCTATTGAACTCTACTCTTGAGTGGAAAATAAGTGGGATGACATGGTGGTTCAGTATAAAATCACCCATATGGAATTGTGTCCCCTAGACTTATGTGGTAATCCCATCATGAATGTCGAGTATACTCCATACAATTTCCACTATGGAACCTAAAGGGGTTTAATTGAATATACTAGAACATGGTCACAGCCATAACATGCTAAAAATTAAGACATTTTGAGTCAAATTCTATAACTACCTTGTTCATTAATTCCTACCTAAATTAACTTCAGAGCTCCCAGTAGTTATTTTTGAACACCTGTATTTATATCCAAAGAAGACATATGGACTTCTCTAAGAACATCCTATCACAATGTCACTTGTACCATCATGCATCCTCTAAAAAGAATGACATGATTCACACCATTATAATGTCCATCAGATGAATTTCCAATGGATATTTTAGTGCATAGGGTCTCATATTCAACATACCTTATCTATTCCTCCCTGACTCTCTTCTAGAGTGGAGGGGTGTCGACCATTGAATGGAAGTGAGCTGCTCCATATCCATGCATGAAGGTAAACTACAATTATTCCAACTACTTTGACACCTCATTCATTAACTATGAACAAGATCTCATATTGAGAGATTTTTCTACCACATTCACCTTTCCATGAGTATAAAAATTTTTAAATAATAATCCTGGAAGAACTCTTTCTGTCACCTCTATCTCAAGATAAGATCCTTAATAGTGATGGTATTATTTTGAATCTTGGGATAATAATAGACAATAAACCACTCAAACATCAGGTATTGTCTCCATATATATTGTGAAAAGGCTACTTCTTCTAACTCATGATTACGGGTCGCGTAGTTCAGCTCATGTGGTCTCAACTGTTGAGAACAAAAGGAAATTAATGCCTAAATCTACATCAATACTCATCCAATATTGGTTATTGATTCATCATAGAACCCTAATTACTTGAAACCCTCAATAGGAAATCTCAGTATGGTATCACTCAACAAAATTTACCTCAACTACTAAAAATTCTCCTCTCACATCTCTGTCCCCATGAAATTTTTCCCCTTTCAGGTCAAAGGTTTCATGGGTGATGATATCCTAGATAAATCTTGTATGAATATCCATTAATATCCTTCAAAACTTAATAACCTACACAACACTATCACAATCTTGGGTGGTTCTTAAGCTAAGATTGCCTCAACTTTGGCTCGGTCCATTTCTACTCCATCTACTAAAATAACATGTCCCATAAAGTGGACCCACTATATCCGAACTAATCCTTCATGATATTTTTGTAATGTTGGTGCTCTTGGAGTATTTCCAGAACTATCCTCGGGTATCTCACGCATTCCTCCTTAGATTCCAAGTATGCAAGGATATCTTCAATGAAGACTATCGCGAAACAGTTTAAGAATGGATGAAAGACCCGGTTCATGAGTCCCGAGAACACAGCAAGGGAATTTTTCATGAAAAAGGTATCAGATTTACTTATAGTGGTCATAGAAAAATATGATTTCCATATTCATTATATCCTTGTTCGTCCTCACAACTGGTGATAACATGACCTAAGGTCAAACTTTAAGAACCAACGAGCCCCTCTCAACTAATAGAAGTGTTCATCGATTATTGGTAGTGGAAACTATTTCTTGATATTCATCTAATTTAAGGGACTATATTCCAGACACAACATTATGTTCTTGGATGCCTTCTTTGATCACAAAATTAGGCTTTACCATCAAGAAACACAAGTTCTTTCAAAGACTATACTATGTAATTCCTCCAATTTTACCCTAATCTCGAGAATAACTATGGGAGCCATCCAATATGATGGTACATATATTAGTTCTATAATAGGGTGTAGATCAATGAAGAACTCAGACGCACGCCTATCACGGGGCGTGGACAAAAAAATTTCATTTTTCCTAGTGCATAACAATGGCTGACCAGGATCGTCTCTCTTGAGGAGCCTTCTCAATATAGTTCACCTACTTTATCTAATTCACCTAATCTATATATTTTTTATATTTTTTTATTTAATGAATGTGATTACAATCTTTTTGGTTTTTTTGATAATTAATTACAATCACATATAAAATGATACTTTAAAATATCATGAAAATATATATAGAATGAGTTAATAAGAAATAACTTGGTTTTGGGGTTCAGTCTTAGATTCAATCATTATTTTCCTACATGTGTTTTATTTAGTTTGATAATTCAAACATGAAATATCATGTTTGAATCACTATTAATTTCCATAATATAAGTATTTTGAGTCGCTTGTCTTTGGGGACTGTCACCCAATTGGTTACATTCGCCTTGCCCAAGCATGCTACTCAATTCGACCACAAACTTAATTAAACATTAAAGAAAATTTCTTAAAACCATGACCTCACCCCAATCTATGTCTTATTATCAGAATATAATTTTCAAGAGTTTGAGATTACATGGTGGAGTGGGTGGAGTAAGAGATAGAGTGTGTGAGAGAGAGAGAGAAAGAAATGAAGAAAAGTTGGCGGAAAAACACTAAGTCATGAATTAATAAAACTATAATTTAAATTACCATTTAAAAGTAAACTAAAATAAAACCAAAATGAAAATAAAACTAAAAGAGGAAATGAGTAGGGGATTAGAGGAGCAGCAGTGTCCCATACCATAGTGGGATCCCTCCTTGGATGTGGGTGTCGAGCTGATGATTTTGGAAGGAGGCAAGGGCCTCCTTTTATAAGTAGAATTCTTTCCTCCGAAGAATTTTGTGTTTTGAAATAATTAAATGGATGATTAATGCATTTAAACCTTCATAGTCATTGTTAATAAATAATTTTTCCATTCACCCATCAATTTTCAGCTCATTTGGACACTATATGAATGTGTTTTGACTTTTTCACTGGCGGTTTCTTTTTCTGGACACAGGTTTCATAAAGCTTCCTTCAATAATATAACCTCCAATGGTATATTTAAGGACTTCAAAACTACCCCAAATTTTATGGGTGATGGACCTATGTTTATCTCGTTCTATACTAGGAAGAAGCAACTCAATTCTATGTGTAATGGCTGAGTTGTGGTTCTGTTACAGTGGTGGGGTCCACATTGTTCACCCGAAAAAGTTTCTAACATCAATAAATTTTTATGACTACTAGATTTTTGAATTAGCTCTAGGTCTTGAAGTGAAAGTTGGAGGAACTAAAGTCATGATTCTAACAAAATAGGAATCACTACATTTGGAATTAAATTTTTTAGAAAATGAAAAAAATAATCTTCTGGTCAAAATTTGTCCAAAACACATAATTAGGCATTTTCACAATTTTCTCATTTTCATTATAAAATCGAAATTACCTAATTTATTTATAAAATACATAAATATATGGGTTTTATCATTTAAAAACTTTTAAAAATGATCATTATTATATTAAAAATATGCCCATAAATTTTCCTTATCAAATACCCCCACACTTAAACCATTCTTGTCCTCAATCATAAAATCTCTACATGGAAATAAAAGGATGCCAATGTTACCAATATTAAAACTCCAATGAAACAAAATAAAACAATTTTAAAAGTGAAATAATACTTTCAAAAATCTGAATAAATATCAATTTAATTTCCCATTTTTAATAGAAAAAAATAATTCGTATATTTTACTTTTTCCATTTGAAAACTAATGGAACTTCTCTTTTAATTCATTTAAGCTCCTTGATTCAATTTTTTTAAACATGAAAAGGCATGATTTACCTAACTTTTGATTATTTTCTCTCATCACTAGTGCTAAAATTCATGTAGGGTTATGCTCATATAATGAGAACTTGCTCCTTATCCCTAGGATTGTAAATGAACTACATTCTCCACTTTGTAAAGAAAAAAGACACATGAAATCATGAGGACTTGCAATAAAGGTTCAAATGACTATGAGGCTTAAGGTTGGTAGGATTTTATGCTTTAAAAATTAAGGTTCAAGGATGAGGATAATATCTTAAGTATAATGCAGGATATTAAAAGGAAAAGTGTAATGAAATTATGCCATTCAAAGTAGTAACACCCATTTCCCAAAACTCAAAGTAAGGTCATGATCAAATTAAGAATAATTAATGATATGTGCACCCCCTTGAGTATTTTTTTATTTTGTACCTTCTTTTCTTTTTCTTTTATAATGTTATGATTAGATAAAACCTCACATCCATCACCTAACCACATATGATCATTAGATCGTCAGTTTGGAAATTGGTGATTTTTGGTTCTCCCAAATCACTACCCATTTTTTCTTTTTCTTTTTTGATCTTTTTAACTTTTTTTATATTTTTATTCAAGAAGGGAAAACAATAGAGTACAACAAATGATTCCATAACGTTTTAAAATTACCAAAATATCACCCCCACATTTCTTCCTTACATTGTATGTCTTCGCAACCATCATGATACCCTTTACCCCCACACTTAAACATTAAAATATTCTTAAAATACTAAGAGGATGGTAGGAATGGATAAAAATTGATTGAATCATGGCTCATCCCTAACAATGTCATCCATGGTCTCTGTGGGATAATATTTGGATTGATTTAAATGAGGTATTTAAAGGAAAAGTTTCTTTTCAAAGGATGCCTCAATCATTTCAAAATGTGTTTTTGTACAGTCGTAGCTTCAAAAAGGTTCAATACAAATTCTAGTCGATTACATGTCCCAAGATCACTCAAGAAATTTTCTCAAGGATAAATATGAAGTACATGGTCTAGAAATCCTCTCTGGGATGTGAAATATAACATTGGAAAATTACTTATGCCATGACTAATAGTAAAAAATCAATTTACACGAACTTCATAAATTCAAATCATGAAAGATGGTAGGAAAATTTCATTTACATGAATCAATTAATTCCTTCAAATCATGAGTCATTATTTCAAAATCCATGATTTATTTTTTTAAAAATCTATTCTTAATTTCAATCATTTAATCATATAAACATTCTAATCTAAAATATGGAATCACAAGATTCCTAAGAAACTCATGTCTCTTACATAAGTCGAGTAAAGCATAATTCAAATGTGGCAATGAAATTTTATCTTAAAAGCTCAAAAAACATTGGGGACAAAAATTTAGAGATTTAAAAAGATAAAACACTAAAAGTGAACTCCCTTTTTCCATGAAGTTTAGTCCTTCCCCTTTACTATATGGGGCTTACATCCACCATTATGAACCTACAAAAGAAAAAAACTCAATTAATCCAAAGGATCATGTCATTTCAGCTCAAAAAAAGATAGAGGGAGTGGAATTCATGCTACACTACATTTATTAAAATAAATTGAAATTTATTTTCCTTGAAATAAAGTAAAGATAAATCTTTGTATGATCCCAAAAGTGGGTCCTTGATTCTTTTATTACCTCCATAGGGCAGTACTAGCTATTATAAAATGTATGACGGTGGTTGGGGATTCTTTGACATGAACAACCACATGTAGTTTTTCTCTATATTCACTTCTTCTTTATTGTTGAGGAGGAATCCATGGATATTGTACACTTGATCCTTCCCCTTCACAATGTTGTATAGCCTCCATGGTGGGGGTAGGATGTAGTATGGAACCTCCACCAACCTCATTTCTCCTTGTGGAACATTCTCCATCTCTTCTGGAACTCACTCTAGTGAATATTCATTGTCTTTAGGGCACTCGAGTTGTTCCTCGATAGGTGCATATTCTTTTGTCTCTTCATCCTTCTGGGATTAATAGAAGTCTTCTAATTCTGAAAATTTGAAACATTTGGGAGTTATACTCAAATTCATTTCAACAAAATTAAAAGAACACGAGTTCATGAATTTATCATCTCCCTGAGTTGGTTCAGCTTGAATCTCTTCATAAATGGAAATTTCCTCTATTAGTAGATCATCACAAGATTTTGGTAGGTAGTTAAGCTCCTCCATTTCATGTTTAACCTCATCTTCATGGATTTCTTTAGTGAAATCTAGGAATACCGGTGGCAGTTCCTTCTGGGCCTTGAATCTTTTTATGTCATCTTAGAGTTCATCGACCATGGCCATCAAATATTCTGGTGTGATCCATGTTGATATGACACTTTCTTACTGCTTTACCGTTATCATAAGCGCATCAGCACTTCATTGGAGGGACTCCCCAGTGTAGTCTGCTTCTTGCTGTTTCACCTGTGAGTAACTTTTAGTCCATGTAGAAAAAGAATAATATGAATTCATTATGGAAAGAATTTTTTTATTTAAAAAAATAAAATATTACTACTCTGTGGAAATAGAAAAAGTAAATGCAGTAATGATTTTCTCCCAAGAATCAGTGCTATTTTTGATGCAATCCTGTTGTTATACATGGAAAACAATAATTATATTTTTCCTCATGAAGCATAGTGGCTGACCAGGGTCATCTCTCTTAAGGATCATTCTCAATTTAATTCACTTACTTTGTCTAATTCTCCTCATCAATCTATTTTTGATATTTTGTTATTTAATTAAATTGATTGCAATATTTTTGGTTTTCTTTGATAATTAATAACAATCTCCTGTAAAATAGTAATTTAAACTATCATGCAAATCTAAACAGAATAAGTTAATAAGAAAGAACTTGGTTCTAGGGTTTAGTCATGGATTCAATAATTATTTTCATACATGTGTTTGATTTAGTTTTATAATTAAAATCTGAAATCTCTTGTTTGAATCACTATTATATTCAAGAATATAAGTAGTATGAGGTTAAAGTCATTTTGGACTTTCACCCAATTGGGGACATTATCCTCACCCAAGCATGCTCCTTAATTCAACCAAAAACATAATTAAACATTAAAGAAAATTCAGGAAAATGTTTACCTCACCCCGATCCAAGTCTCATGATTATCCATTAATTTCCAAGAGAATGAGATTACCTCATGGAGTGGGTAGAGGAAGAGAGTGAGAGAGATAGAGAGAGATAAATAAATGAAGAAAATTGGCTGCAGAAACACAAAGGCATAAATTAATAAAACTAAAATTTAAATTACAATTGAAAATGAAACTAAAAAAACTAAAATGAAAATAAAAATAAAATATGAAATGATGGGGTGGATAGAGGAGCATCAGTGGCCCATGCCCTGGTTGGATCCCTCCTTGGCTGTGGGTGTGGAGCTTATGATTTGGGAAGGAGGCAAGGGCCCCCTTTTATAAGGAGAGTTCTATCCTCCAAATTATTACACGTTTTTGGACCATTAAACATATGATTCATGAAATGAACACTTCTTCAACATTTTTCATAAATATGTTGTCCTTTCACCCTCCAAATTGATTCTCATTTGGACATAGGATGAATGAGTTAGGAACTTTTCATTGGCGGTTTCTTTTTCTGGACGCAGTTTCCAGAATGCTTCCTTCAAAAATATAACCACCAATGGTAGATTTAGTGACTTCAAAACCCCACAAAATTTTTCTAGAGTCAGACCTATGTTTCCTAATGTAATCCATGGTGGAATCACCTCAATTGGGTGTGTGAAGGTCAAGTTGTAGTTCTGTTATGGTGGTGGGGTCCACATTGTCCGCCCAAAAAAGTTTTCACCTTCAATGAATTTCTTGGAATACAAGATATTCGAATCAACTGTTGGTATTGAAGATAAAGTTGGAGGAAATGACATCAGCATTCAAAAACATATTTATCACTAAATATGGAATTATATTTTTTAGGAAATGACAATAATCCCCTTGTGGTCAAAATCTGTCCAAAACACAAAATTATGCATTTTTCACAATTTTGATCATTTTCATTCTAAAAATATAATTACCCAATATTTTTATAAAACAATTATATACATGGGTTTTTTCAGCAAAAAAAAAATAAAAAAATCATCATTATCTGATTAAAAATATTCACATAAATTGTCTTTGTCAAAGTATATCCCACAACTCTGTGGTAAACCTAGAACATACGTAGGGAAGACTTCCTTGTACTCCAACAACACTATAGGGAAATTGAAACCCATAACATCCACTATAGTAAGGTTCATACTATCCAACTGATGAGGAATCATCTATACCCTCCAATTCATCGTTCCACCCTACTCTTCCTGGGTTTCCTTTTCACCAAAAAAGGATAATGTAGTTCGACCATTGTTGACACACTGCATATTTCACCTAAAATAGTCAATCTAGTCATCAAATTTGGATAAAAATTATATAAATAGGATAGTGTTGTAAGGCATCATCACTACTATAAGTATATATCAAAATAAACTCTTACAACAAAGATTCAAGCCACATTGTGTACACTAGTGTGTGATTGCTGGTTAACCTTTAATAGGTGTCTCCAAGCCTAAAATTTGAGAAAATGACTCAAATAGAATCTTTATGGATTGAATAATATATGTGAAAATAAATGACTGACTTGAAACTATGTCTATCAATAATTCACCTAAGGTATAAAAGACACATATCGTACCTCAAATCATTCTTATAACCTATGGGTCATAACATTGACCACCTTCAATTATCCCCTCCCTTATCCTACAACACTCTAAGATTTGTGCGGACAACCTAGGTGTAGTAGAGGAAGCAAGTCAAAGCATCCACTCCCTCATACTACTCTTCCATATCCTCTTCCATTTCTTCCAACTTGTGAACCTACCTACTCCTACCACTACTACTACCTTGGTGACCCATCCAGGGTCTCTCTGTCATCTGTAAGTCGTGTCAGAAAATCTTGTGCATGATGTCCCCTATCATCACATTAGTTGTACCACCTCTCCATGTGATGACTGGACCCATCTTAAGAGCCCTAAACCATATAACCTCTTTCTAAGGGCCTACTCCTAAAACATCTCACTTTTCCAGTAGTATAGGACTAATGTTGGATCTCAGGTGATGAGGTATCTACCCCTACATTCCTACTACTGGAAACCAGTTGTTTTACCTAATTAGTCAAGAAACTCTCAACCATCAAATCTTTCTATATCACCCTAGAATAGTTAGGAAGGCATGGAGAGATAAAAATGAATTAGATGTATGTACATAGTCATTTATCAATGGTCTGAGTCCTGATGAACTAAACCTGAACAATATCCATCACGTACCTGGATAGGTTGTTAAACCTCAATGATTAATCAGCTAATTTCAAGCTACCCTATTAAATTTGTAAAGGCTCATGGATACTTACATCCCTCATCATTGTTGGGAGAACATTTTTTTTTTAAAACGCACTCAAAATATGAACATGGTAAAGTATCCTTATTGTAATACTTGTTTACTAAACCCTTCCATTATCCAACTGAGCAATGAATAATGCCCATCGCCAAGACAACCATCTGATCTATTCATGTCCTCACAAGATATAAAACATAGATGACAGCCTCAAGATAGTATTTAGCTTCTTGTGAGTCGAGATCACAATGAAACATGAGGGGTATCTATCACAAATACTCATGAAGTGAGGTCATCCTATGTAGCTCATCAGTTGGTATTATGGGTACCATCAGCTACTCTGTAGTTAGTGGTATATCTGTAGCACTACCTGGAGGTAGAATCACTCGAAATGGTCATTGTATCAAAATCTCACCACTCACAAGATCATGTTCATGATCATGATTATGAATCCTAGATAGCATATATTGCAGAGGAATCTAAAAATAAACATGATGTACCATGGACAATGAGTATACTTGGAGAGGTGACTCAAGAAGAAAAATCAAACCATAAATCATTCTTGTAATATGTATCAACAAGTTTTTTTCCCTACAACCAATTTGCTTTTGTACCGAGTTGTAAAGAAGGTGATCTGAGTCTTGGTGCAAGGATACATCATCTACCACATCATCATTGGATTCCCTGGCCTGAAATCCAAACATAAAATACTTAATAGTGTTTTCCCAAACGAAACTCACTGAATCTAGTCCTAGGGTAGAACTGACTCCTATGATACCACTCTCTCATGATCCACCCTAATGGGTTCTATGCCAAAACTCCCCAAGCACGCCTTCATTAGTCTAGGGGTGGAGACTATAATAGAGTATGAATATCACTAACATGGGAGGCCTTATCCGAAGTACATGAAAAATGTACACATCTACAAGCCTATACAAGGTAGAAATGTGAAAACAATTGAACAACCATGAATTATAACATATAAAACCCACAACTAGTGTAAGACAATAAGTAAAGTAGGTAGACACTAGAAAATATAGTCCAACCTCAAAGAGTCTGAAAAATATGACACACCTGAATGTAAAATCGAATTACTGTCAGAATACCACATGAAAAAACCTCGATCTATCTGATCTCACTAAGAATTGTTTGGTCCTTTTCCTTCAAAGACTCTGTGAAAATTTTGATGTCTACACCAGAAATGACATGTATGGGAAACTCCCATGCATGGGTGAATATAATAATAACCTTTAGGACATCGTGAATGCAAAATGAATACAATGAAGTTAATACAGTTAGTTCTATATATGTATATGTATAAAACATATATAATAAGAATATCTATATATAATCAAAATAGACACGTAGTTTAGTGTCATGTCACGGTTGTAATATTTCAGCTTAGGATTCTAAATTGAATATTTAAAATCTCACTTGTCTTGGATAACACACTTATGAGTATGATAGTGTTGACTACATCAATCTGAGAGGTAATTCTCATCTGAGATATGTGATACCTAGATAGGGATCACTCCCTAGGCCAAGGTGTAAAACAAAAAGTAAATTTGGATTAACCTACTAAGTAAAGGATCGATACCAGCATAATTTTGGCTATAACAATACCAAGAACTCCACTTAAGCCGTGAATATGAATAAAGTATCTCAATATCATCCTCATGGAAGTGTTCCAACAACTCTTTCCAAGAATTCCTTCTGAAGGGATCATTGTGCTTAAAGTAGGATGTGATTCCACTCTAAACCTCAGGGAGTGGATAATAGGAATGGATCCAGCTAAACATGTCTAATTAATATAGGACAAGATATACAAACAAGTATTTAAGGAATACATAATGTGTATTATAGTTACACGTTGTGTCCCTTGACCCCTAGCCCTACCTATGTAAACATCACATGTCTCATCCCGTGTTCATGTCCATGTAAAATTACACAGAGTTTTTGTTGTTCAAGTATACTAACCTTGTTCTAGTACATGGATTAGGCTATGTACTTGGGCCTTAGCCATGTCTCTATGGGGGATTACATGTGTGTTCCATCATGTGTACACCAACCATTGTTTGTGTACCTCTAAGCTACAGGACAATCCACTCAGTAGAGACGACATGCCCTGCATTAGTGGTCACACATCATGTGATACTTATCTTTCATCAAAAACACTGGCTTCTACACAAGGGTGGCCCACATGGTGTGTGACTCAACATTCCACACCGTGTATCACATTTTTTCCAGATTTCCAAATCTTGTTTCCTTGTTGTCTTTGGTTAATCTAATATTTGATCTAGCAATCAGATTGTTGGAAAATAATCATCTATACCACAAAGAGACATTCCATCATAAATCAATAAGATTCAGACCTTATATTGGTTCTTAAATAATCATTATTATTTTTTCATTGTTGTTCAGCCAAGATCTTGAAATTGGGAATCAAAACACGTCTAATCTGCTGCCTCTTAAATCGTCGCACAGAGATCATGTTGTGTTGTACCCAGATCAGTGATATCAAATCACAAAAAAAAAATTAAGTGTGAAATGATTGATTTCATCAATTGATGTCAAACCATGATCCAGTCAATGAACACCCATGATTAATAAATAATTATGGCATGAACTAATAATATAAATAAAGGGTAATGAACCTTGATCGATTTAAATTTCAAACTTAATCCATTTTTATGAGAATAACAATTAATAATCTAAAATCACAATTTAATTCTCCCCAAACGTGATTAATCTAACCCATCTTGTAAGATGATCGATCCATGAATCAATCAATTGGCAGATTGATTCACATTCAACATAGAAATTTATAATTAGAAAAGACTACAAATTAAACAAACATCATACCTCAATTTGTATCGATTGCTGATGAATAAGGAAATTACGATGTGATCATTGTCATGATTCAATGATTCCATCTAGCATCGATTTTTGATCTCTAATATAGATATTTTTTATCTATGGAATCACTATCCATGTTCTCTAATGTCTCTCTAACTATTTACAGTGTTATGTGACTAACGCTATAAATTTTCCATAAGAATGTATTTAAATGAAACATTATGTTACAATTTCTTTAGATTAATTAAGTAATTTTTCTGAATTATTTTATTTATTTTTCATCTGTGTTGACTTTTCTACAAATCGTCAATGATGATCGTGGTTATGTAACTTATAGGGTAAAAATCACATTTTGAGCTTAACTATGCCCTCACATTTGTGATCTCTGCCCCCCATATTGAAGCTATTCAACTTTTTTAATAAAACTATGTACACATGATATGTAATTTTTTAATATATTTCTAGCATTTATACTGAGAAGAACAGGCCTTCGAACCACAAGGTGACTCTATTTATAGTCTTGAAAATAATCAATAAAATATCCATAAATAATATATGGAAATTCCAATTAATTACATACTCTCACTATAATACACACCCCGTAAGAATTCATCATCATTATTTTGTATGAAATATTTCACTATATTTACCTTACAATTATATTCTTCTCATTCTGACTGATACAAATTATATAGGGGGGATTTTTTGACCCCACGAAATGTTTGTCACACGCTTTGACATGAATGGACACATATTCTAATAATGCTTGGTTCATGCACAATGTTTACATAATAGAAGTAGTGTTGTTTTATTATTATTATTATTATTATTATTATTATATATTCAAAATAATTAAAATAGTAATAAATTAAACAAAAAAGATTAAATGGAACTGTTTATGAAGAAAAATGTATATCAAGCGATGGGAAAATGATTTTTTATGTTTTCTTCTTCATCCTCATGATATTGGAGTTCTATCTTGCCTCTTTTTATGGGAGTGGATACCACACACTAGTAGGGACTCGATCATATTAGCTTCCTGGAACTGTAACTCCTCATACTAAGACAAATATTGAGAATATCATCATAATAAGACCCTATTCATGGTATTTGAAAAGATATATATTCTCAGGTTAAGAATTATTGAACCATGACTTTTTATATCATCTCCACTAGCTTACTTGCACCACAAATCTCAGGTCCATACAGAGAACTTCCATGATTCTATAATACATTTTAAGAGTATGCATGAATCCCCCAATGTTGATTATGTAAACCTAAGAATATGAAGCTTTTGGAATTATATAGATCCCCTATGTAGACATGTGACATTGGGATGATGGTCAGTGCATATAGTCAGAGTGTGATGTGCATAGTCCATGGTGATCAGTTTGGAAGGATCTTTTGTGTCAATACCTAAAACTCCTAAAGTATAGGACCACGTTCTTGGCCAAATGTGGTAGTGGATATATTAGTAAAATATTCATCTAGAGAATATTTTATAGAACATGAAGTAGAGAGGCTCCACACCCACTTGATCGTGTGCACTGTAGAACACATGAGAAATTCTCTAAGTGAAGAAGATGTTATAGTATCCATACGATGAAAATACAAAACCATTACTAAAAATAGATCATGGTGTGAATTGTAAGTGCCCAGTTAGTTTAATTTTATCCCTAAGTGAGGGAGGGGTGAATCAGTGATACTTTTGATTTTACATTTCCTTGCAACAACCTTCTACTCCTATTAAATATTTCAATCCCTACTAAAATAAATTCAAACAAACATCCATAGGAACACAAGAATTTAAAAGGTTAACTATTCAATAACAATAGATATGACCTTGGTATGGTTCAGAGATAATTCAACACCACAAAATCCACTATAAAACAATCCTTGGATTACAATGAGTATGATATAACCTTTCACTTGTACATCACTTTAGAGATAATTTAACTATGCGTGTTCACCCTCTTAGCAAAAATAGGGTAAAAAAATATTTGTCTAGTATATCATGTTACCTATGATTATTTATTAATTCCAAAATTGTATTCTTTGGTAAAAAAAATTCTTCAATTTCATTCCCAAAATATGGTAAGAACATCCTAGACTTCATAATGAAAATGTAGTCTGATTTCCTAATCTGATCTTCCCACGCTAATTCTTCAAAATGATCTTTAATCTTTTTTCTCAGTCAAATAGAACTAAATCTATAATAATACAGTTGAAATAACACATAATTTCTCCTTCCATGGTTCAGAAATCCCAATACTTAAATCCCAATCAGATTGTTCAGATCGATATTATAACTAGCTAAATATGATAATAAGAAGAATGTGATAGATATAAGAATTTGATGATCACTGAATATGATAATAATATGAATAAAATTTCAATATTTTCTCCCCCTCTTTAACATCTCTATCAAAATATCTTACAAAAGGTATAGTATGGAAACTTGTATCTCTCCCTAGAAAGTCATAGCTTATCTCTTTTCATTTAATAGTATATCTATGGCAGTAGTTAGTTAAAGTAATATGTGCATATCCCATTTTTAGGTGACCCAAGGTTGGTTTTGGTAGGAAACCAAAAAACATTCTCACTCAACAAAATTTCCCAGTTATTCATGTTTCCTAGAATTTTGAGTGAATCTTGGCATTGTAAACATTTCTTCAATCCTTCTCAATACTTCTCCAACATTTTATCATATTTGGATCTTATTTCAAATTTCTTTTCAATATCCAATCCGAATTCAATTTCTAAATACGCTTTTATCAATCTGATTTCTTCAATACAATACTCTATTCCAATTTAGGAAAATAAAACATTATTCAAATTTCAAGCTCCCCCTCAACAACAAATCGATCTCATTTCTTCAATCATTATCTTAATCCAATTGATCAACAGACAATTTAATTCAACCTTCTATAAATAGTTGAATATATTATGGATTAAACTATGAAATTCATCTTTGTAACTGTTACATTGATAAAACACTATTTTGTTGAATATTTTATTTATAATAAATGATATAATTTACCCACATTGTTCTAAATATGTTTATTTCTAAAATATTTGGGATTTGATCATTCATTTGAATGTTTGGTGAAAATGACAGTTTTACCCTTAATAGTGCATTGTAGTATTTTGAAGATAAATATTATTATATTTATTATTGGAATTTGAAATGTTGTAACCGTGTTTCTCACTTAATTTTCTACAACTTTTATTCAGGACACCAGAGCTAAAGAGGGCATTTGGATGGAGTAAATGGGCCATTAATCCAATGGTGGGCTGGACTCGGCAGAATGGATATGGGTTCTGTATTTGGGCCATATCTTCTTCATCCCTGCATGGAATAAGCCCAAATGTTGAGGAGATCTTGGGGAAAGGATTTGGCACAAATCATCTTTCTGGAAGGCCGGCCAATTAACGCGTTTTGGTGGTCAAATGGGCGGTTCAAGGTGGAATAAAATATTTGGAAGAATTTCCACATTCACACTTGAAACCACTTGTAATCTCTCCTCCCCTCCCCTCTATAAATTGGAGTTTTTCTCATTTTGAGGGGTTGGGACATGAATTAGGAGATTGGAGGAAGAGGATAATTTTTTTCACCCAAATTCTCCAACCATTGTAAGAGGGGTAGCTCTTGAAGCAAGGATCCCCTCATCGAAGCCTCCTTCTCTTCTTCATTTTGTAATGGTTTCATTTGTGTAATAAACATCTTTGTTCTTCTTTTATTTCTTCTCTTTTCTTCTGTTTTGTTTAAATTTATTCTTCTATAAATCTTCCTAATTGTTTTGGAATTCTTGAGTAGAAGCGTTATTGGGTTATTCCCATTATAAACCTTTGCACATGCAAAACGCTTCTACGATGATTACGCCACCCATGGAAGAGTAGTCTTTTAGTAATCGATCTACCTATATCCTTCTTCATTTAATTATTTTGAATCATTGAGCTACTGTGATTAACTTAATATGATCCATGAATTGTGTTTTTAAATTTCAAAAACTAAACAAGCAATTGAACAATTAACACAAAACACGCGAGGTCGAGAATTGTGTAAATTGTGAGAGCGCAATCTTTATCGGTAATACAAGACCATACGGGATAAATTTGTAGAGTTCAAATATAATCCATAAATAAAATTCATCCTCATTTTAAGAATGGATATGTTCTCTAATTAACCACTGACCATAATCTAACCTTATAACAACAATCAAAGCAGGGTACTGCGATTGCGTGTTCCGAAGCTAGCCTAGGGTTTAAGTAATTTCATCTTTGTGGTTACGTTAACTCTCGTAGGGTTCGAGGGATAACAAATTAGAGGATCATAATTAAGTGGATATTGATTTAAATGATAATGATTAATAATTGAATGAAGAGGTAGATTTAGATCGATTATTCCTTTTAAAATAGATTTCTAAAAAAACATCTTCTTATTGTGTCATTTTAATCAAAATTCATTTCAAAACTATAAACAAAAAAAATATACAATCTTCTTCCAGCAAACTTATTCTATATTCATAAACTATAAAAAAACCTAAATCCTTTAAAGTAGTGTTTTTATTTTATTATCTTTTATTTTATTTTTTGAATACCTTTCAAAAGTTGTTAAATTCACTTCCTCCTTTGAGAGACGACCTTGGTCAGCCACTCTGTTGCACCTAAGTACCCCAAAATCACATTAATCATTTGAGGGCACCCACGATAGCGCTCTTTCAAATTGTTGTAGTTGCCTGGGAGTCAAGTAATTATTTCAACCAATTAGAGGTATTTATTTTATTACACATTTTATTCTCTTCCTCTCTTCTTTCTTCCTTCTTTACCCAATCTGATTTTTCTTCTTCTTCTTTTATTTTGCTCTAATTCTTTTTTGACCATCAACTCAAACTTCTCATTTTTATTTTACTATGGTCCACTTTATTTATTTTTATTTTTATTTGATTTATTACATGAACTAATCCCGAAGATCTCTTAGATCTTGACCCAGAGATTGAACGCAGCCTTAGGGCACGAATCAGACATTCTCAATCTACAGGAAGTTTCAATATTCAACCAGTTGGTGAATTCCTCTCTTCTGGAAACATTGAAATTGGAAGCAATTCAAATTCAAACATAAAAGTGGAACCAATGGCTGGAAATAATGTAAATGAACATAATAGAACCATTCAAGAATTTTTTGCACCTAATATTAACTATCAACCAAATTGTATTGCATACCCAAACCATGAATCAGACATTGAATTGAAATCTTGATTAATTAACCTTCTTCCAAAATTTCATGGCTTATCTGGTGAGGATCCAAACAAACACCTTAAAGAATTTAATGTGTTTTGCTCAACCCTTAAACTAAGAAATGTTTCTGAAGATCAAATCAAATTAAGATCATTCCCATTCTCACTTGATGGAGCTACAAAAGATTGGATGTATTATTTACAACCCGACGATGTAACTTGTTGGAACGATTTAAAATGTATTTTCTTGCAGATATTTTTTACAGCATCGAGGACCACTTACATTCTTAAGGATATTTCAGGGATCAAGCAAGCACAAGGGGAGTCAATGTATGAGTTTTGGGAGAGATTCAAGAAGTTGTGTGCAAGCTGCCCAAATCACCAAATCAGTGAGCAACTCCTCATCCAATACTTCTACAACGGACTCACACCCATGGAGAGGAGCATGGTGGATGCCGCAGCTGGAGGAGCATTGGTGGACAAGACACCAACAGCCGCACATGAATTGATCGACAAGATGGCCCAAAACTACCAACAATTTGGTGATAGAGGTACACCACATGTCAGGGGAGTACATATGGTAAGTCCGTCTTCTCTTGAAAGTAATTTAATCGATACTAAGTTGGATGAATTGACAACCATGGTGAGGCAAATTTCTTTGGCACAAAATACATCTCTACCCCCTCCTTCAAAGCCGTGTGGTATTTTCACTGAGACAAGCCACCCAACTGACTGTTGCCCACAACTCCACGAAACAGAAGATTGTGCAGCAGTGTTCCCAGGGAGACCATTTCAGCAGCAGCAACAACCATATCCCCAAAAGAAGTTTGATTCATTTTCTCCAACATACAACCAAGGGTGGAAAGATCAACAGGACATGAGGTATGGATCTGGGCAACAACAAAGTCCCCCTTTTCAACCAAACTTCCAACAGCCTCCACCTTACCAACAAGGTTTCCAACAACCCCAAAGGATATTTGAAGCTCAAACATCAACAAGTCAGCAACAAGGGAATCCTCTACCAAAGGTAGATTCTAATACTGATGATATTTTGAAGCAAATTGTTCTTAGTCAACAGAATAAGCTGAAGAGTCAAAGTTCGGAGCTGGGGGAGTTGAAGACTCAAATGAGCCAGATTGCCACCGCCCTCCATGAACTTGTGAGCAAGAATTATGGAAATCTACCTTCCCAACCCACTCCAAATCCAAAGGGGAATGTCAGTGCCATCACATTGAGAAGTGGGAAGCAAATGAATGATACATCTGTACCTACCATTCCACTGCGATTCACCTCAACTCTAGAGAAGCCACATTCCATACCAAATGATGAGCAATCCAAGGAGAAAGATAAAGGTAAGAAAAAGATTGATGATGTTCCTCCTAAACACCTTCCTTTTCCAAACAGGGTTGTTCAAACCAAGAAGATGGCTGAAGAAGCAATGCAAAAAGTGGTTTTGGACACATTCAAGCATGTGGAGATCAAAATTCCTCTACTTGAAGCCATTAACAAATTCCAAGGTATGCCAAATTCTTAAAAGAACTCTGCACCAATCGAAGAGGGATCAAGGGAAATGAGAGGATCAATCTTGGAAGGAATGTGTCAGCACTCATTACACCAACTCTAGCAATGCCAACAAAGTGCAAGGATCCCGAGACATTCACCATCCGATGTACCATAGGGGAGTTGCACTTCTCTGATGCTCTTTGTGATTTGGGAGCTTTTGTAAATGTGATGCCTCACTCTGTATTCTCTTCCTTGCAGGTTGGTGAGTTGAAGTCAACAAGAGTAGTGGTGCAGTTGGAAAATAGACTTACAGCATATCCAACTGGAGTCCTTGAGGATGTACTTGTCCAGGTAAGAGACATGATCTTCCCAGCAAATTTATATGTGCTTAACATGGAGGACGATCAGGTATGTTCTCAAGCCCCCATTATCTTAGGTAGACCCTTACTCAAAACTGCAAAAACTATCATAAATGTCAATGAGGGTACACTTTCCATGGAATTTGGGGATGAAGTTGTGATATTTAATGTTATGGACTCCATGAAGTACCCCTATGAGGACCATTTTGCTTTTTTTATCTCCCATTTTTTACCACCAAGTAAAAACACCATGAAATTGGATTGTCCTATGCTTAGAGATATTATGAGTATTTGTTCTAGTTTGATGTCTAAAAGTACTTACACACCCGTTTCTAATGAATAAGACTCTCTAAGATTTGATTTTAAAAAGGATTCATATTCTGATCTTGATCATGTGAACTCTGATTATGACATGGATATTGAGTATGCTGATGGATTTGGTTCTTCATTCTCTAATTATGATGATTTCTATTCTGATACTGATGTTCATTGTGCAGATATGTCTGTTGCATCAATTTCTCCATCCATACATCACCCCCCTACATTGGAACTCAAGCCATTTCCCCCAAATCTTAAATATGCATACTTGCTTAGCAGTGATAGATTACCTGTTATCATTGCTAACAATCCCTCTTTTGAACATGAATAAAAACTTTTGAATCTATTGAGAGATAAAATTAGGGAAATTGGTTGGACCTTGGCTGACATATCAGTTATTGGCCCGTCCATTTGCATGCATAGGATTCTCTTGGAGGATGGGGCTAAACCGGTGAGACAGCCACAAAGGAGACTCAATCCCACCCTCCTGGATGTTGTTAAAAAAGAAGTTGAGAAATTGCTCGAAGCAGGTATAATCTTTCCTATTTCAGATTCTCAGTGGGTAAGTCCTATTCAGGTTGTGCCTAAGAAGAGTGGTGTTACTGTTGTTAAATATGAGAAAGATGAGTTAGTTCCAAAGAGGGTGCAAAACAGTTGGCGTGTGTGTATTGATTATAGGAAACTAAATCAGTCCACTCGCAAGGACCATTTCCCCCTCCCATTTATTGATCAGATGCTTGAGAGACTAGCTGGGAAGACAGACTATTGTTTCTTGGATGGATTTTCTGGATATTTTCAGGTTCCTATAGCTCCAGAGGATCAAGAGGAGACTACATTCACCTGTCCCTTTGGAACATTTGCCTACCGGAGGATGCCATTTGGACTTTGCAATGCCCCAGGTACCTTCCAGAGATGCATGGTGAGTATTTTCTCATATTTCATTGAGACCTGCATTGAGGTATTTATGGATAATTTTACAGTTTATGGGTACTCATTTGATGAATGTCTCTCTAGTTTGGGTGATGTGTTACATCGTTGTATTGAGAAGAATATGGTCATAAATTTTGAAAAATGTCATTTCATGGTCGAAAAGGGAATTGTCTTAGGTCATATAGTCTCACAACATAGAATTGAAGTTGATAAATCTAAGGTAGATATTATTTCATCCCTTCCATATCCTACATGTGTGTGTGATGTTCGATCATTCCTTGGACATGCTGGATTTTATCGACGCTTCATCATAGATTTTAGTAAGATCGCTCTACCCTTATCTCGATTGCTTCAAAAAGATATTGAATTCAATTTTGATTATTCATGTAGGGTATCATTTGATGAGCTGAAGAAGTGTATGACCACTCCACCAATCATACAGCCCCCGTAGTGGGACCTTCCATTTGAGCTTATGTGTGACGCCTCCAACTTCGCGGTTGGAGCTGTCTTATCTCATAGGGTGGACGGACGTTCACATGTGATCGCCTATGCATCGAGGACACTAGATTCAGCCCAATAAAATTACAGAACCAATAAAAAGGAGTTTCTTGCTGTCATATTTTCTTTAGATAAATTTCGTTCATATTTATTGGGCACTAAAGTAGTTTTTTTTCTGACCATAAAGCTTTGAAGTACCTCCTAAAGAAGCCAGATGCAAAGCCATGACTTATCCATTGGATGCTCCTTCTTCAGGAATTTGATATTGTGGTAAAGGAAAAGAAGGGATCAGAGAATTTGGTGGCAGACCACATGAGTAGGCTTACTCACACACTAGAGGATGACACCATGGAACAGGTACCACTTCGGGACACATTCCCCGATGAGCATCTCTATACCATATCAGGTACGCATCCTTGGTATGATGATTTAGTTAATTACATTGTTTCCTCCGAAATCCCAGCAAATTTGAAGAAGCATCAAGTACAAAAATTAAAAAGTGAGTCTAGGTTTATGTGTGGGATGATCCTTACCTCTGGCACATGTGTAGTGACCAAGTTATTAAGAGGTGTATTCCTGATCAAGAGTTTGAGTCTATTTTGAAATTCTGTCATACACTTGCATGTGGTGGACACTTTGGACCCCAACAGACAGCTCGTAAAGTTTTGGACTCTGGATTATATTGGCCTAGTTTATTCCATGATGCCCATGTGTTTTGAAGGTCATGCTCTCATTGCCAATACAGAGGGAATATTTCTTGGAGACCTGAGATGCCCCAACAATCCATACTATTTTGTGAGATTTTTGATGTGTGGGGCATTGATTTTATGGGTCCTTTTCCAAGTTCATATGGTTTCTTGTATATTTTGGTTGCTGTTGATTATGTGAGTAAATGGGTGGAGGCCATGGCCACCAGGACTGACGATTATCATGTTGTCATGGACTTTGTCAAAGCACATATTTTTTTCAGGTTTGGAGTACCAAAGGCCATCATCAGTGACCAAGGGACACACTTTTGCAATAGGAATTTTGCTTCCCTCCTTCGGAAGTATGGGGTGACACACAAAACATCAACACCATACCACCCCCAAACAAATGGCCAGGCTGAGGTTTCAAATCGTGAGCTGAAACAAATATTAGAGAAAAATGTGCATCCAAATAGGAAGGATTGGAGAAAGCGCTTGGATGATGCATTGTGGGCTTATAGGACAGCATACAAGACACCCATTGGTATGTCCCCATTTATGATTGTTTTAGGGAAAGCATGTCATCTCCTAGTAGAAGTCGAGCATCGGGCATATTGGGCTATAAAGAAATGAAAAATGGATTTGGCCCAAGCTGGAATTCAAAGGAAGTTGCAAATTCAAGAGCTTGAGGAGATTCGGCTGTCATCATATGAGAACTCAAGGCTCTACAAGGAAAGATGAAAAGCATATCATGACAAAATTATCCAACAAAGGGAGTTTCATATTGGATAGAAAGTCATTCTCTATAGTTCATGACTCAAGCTGATGCCTGGTAAGTTGCATTCCAGATGGTTAGGTCCTTATATTGTGACTAATGTTTTTCCTTATGGTGCAGTGGATATCACACAAGAGGAAATTGGAAGGAGCTTTACAGTCATTGGGAAATGTTTGAAGAGATACATTGAGGGACTTCCTACTAATGCAGTGGATTTTATCACACTGCATGACCCCATCATCACTTGATCACATCAGGCAGTTCTTAAGCCTTTCACTTTTATATTATTTGTCCTATTTAAAAATTCTGCATTTCATGAGTATATATCATCTCATGGGTTCACATTGAGGAAAACGCAATATTTTAAGTGTGGGGAGGGAACCTTTTAGTTTAGTAATTTCAATTGTTTTCCTGTTTTAAAAAAAACCAAAAAAAGTTGTGCGTTTTTCAAATTTTGTGTGTTTATTTTTTTCAATTTTCTTTGTGTTTTTGAAATTTTTGAGCTGAAATGATTCTCATCACAATTTTGAAATGCATATCAACAAGTGAAACAATTTATCCCTTGAAACTAAGCTTAAATGAATGTTGAAAATGACTTTGTTTTAAGTTCAAATATTTAGTAATTTCATGGAAAGTACGCTGAATTTTGAATCCCATGCCACATCTCACGGTCTTTATATTTGAAATCACTTTCCTATGAGGCTTCTAAACCATTATTTTCATATTCTTCACATTCACCTCACTTCTTGAGAGAACCAAACCATGATTGATTTAACCATAATTTGATCTATTCATGTCAAAACTTGAGGGTCTGAGGTACATATGTTTAAATGATTGAGGCATTTGTTTGGTATTAAAGCCCCTATTTCAAAGAATACTTTTTTATAATGGCCTAACATGAATATTTAATCCTTGTATCCCTTAGAATCCATGCACAGATTGTTAGGTTAGCCACATTACAAGCCAATTTTCCTTATCCAACCAACTCTTGAAGTTAAATTGCATAATCTAGTTGAGCTTAAGTGTGGGGGAAGCTGTCTTGTGTTGTGCTACTACATTTTGTGATACTTTGGGTGGAAAATTAAATTATGAAGAGATGTGTTTGCTGATGAAGAAATTCATTTTATTGAAAGCTGTGCCTTATCTGGAGCTTTCATGACAAGTGAAGGTGTGCCTTTTCTGGAGCTTCTAATTGAGGTGGAAAGTTGTGCCCATCTAGAGATTTCAAAAAAATCATGTTTGAGAAGATTGAAATTTTTGATGCTGAAATGATGAATGGTGTAAACATTTCATGACTTTTCATGATGATGGAGCTAAATTGATACTATGGGGATTAAGGAGGAGACCATATTTAAGTGAAAATTATATTAATGCAATTTTGCTTCAAATGACTCAATCCCTCCTCGTTCAGCCTCAGAGTTTTTCACATCTTAATCCTGCTAACCGAAAGTCACAGAAAAACCCTGAAAAGTCCTCATGATAAACATATGTCCTTGACTCACATCGAGTAGCGATGTAGGAATCTATCAAGCCTATGGTGACCCTTGTATGAGTTTGGATGATAAAGACATTGCAAAAAAATTGACATTTGTGTGATAAGAAGTAAGGTAAGTGTTTTGTGCATGGAAGGATAAATAAAGTGGAAATATATTGAATGATATAAATTAAGAACTTGAAATAATGGTTTTTTATGAGGCATGATATCTTTTGTTTCTTGGTGTGTAATTGTTTGATCTCAAAGATATGTGTTTTAAAATTGGTTTTGATTTGATATTGATGTTTACTTAATATGAGATTTTGCTCAGGAGTGCAAAAGGGTAAGTGTGGGGGAGTTGATAAAACACTATTTTGTTGAATATTTTATTGATAATAAATGATATAATTTCCCCACATTGTTCTAAATATGATTATTTATAAAATATTTGGGATTTGATCATTCATTTGAAAATTTGGTGAAAATTCCAGTTTTACCCTTTACAGTGCACTGTAGTATTTTGTAGATAAATATTATTATATTTATTATTTGAATTTGAAGTTTTGTAACCGTGTTTATCACTTAATGTTCTACAACTTTTATTCAAGACACTAGAGATAAAGAGTGCATTTGGATGGAGTAAATGGGCCATTAATCCAATGGTGGGCTGGACTCGGCAGAATGGATACGGGTTCTGTATTGGGCCATATCTTCTTTATCCAGGCTTCGACTAAGCCCAATGTTTGAGGAAAGATCGGGGCCATGATTTGGCACCAAGCATATTTCAGAAAGTCTGGCCAATTCACGCGTTGTTGTGGACAAAGGGGCGGATCAAGTTGGAATAAAATATTTGGCCGACTTTCCAAATTCACACTTGAAACAACTTGTAATATCTCTTCCCCTCCCCTCTATAAATTGGAGTTTTTCTCATTTGGAGGGGTTGGGACGTGAATTAGGAGATTTTAGGCAGAGGAGAATTTGTTTCACCCATGTTATCCAACCGTTGTAAGAGGGGTAGCTCTTGAAACTAGGATCCCATCATCGAAGCCTCCTTCTCTTCTTCATTTTGTAATGTTTTCATTTGTGTAATAAACTTCGTTGTTCTTCTTTTATTTCTTCTCCTTTATTGTGTTTTATTTAAATTTCTTCTTCTATTAATCTACCTAATTGGTTTGTAATTCTTGAGTAGAAGCATTATTGGGTTATGCCCATTATAAACCATTGCACATGCAAAACGCTTCTACGATGATTACGCCACCCATGGAAGAGTAGTCTTTTAGTAATCGATCTACCTCAATCCTTCTTCATTTAATTATTTAGAATAATTGAGCTACTTTAATTCAATTAATATGATCCATGAATTTTGTTTTTAAATTTAAAGAAACTAAGCATCCAATTGAATAATTAACACAAAACACGCGAGGTCGGGAATTGTGTAAATTGTGAGAGCGCAATATTAATCGGCAATACAAGACCGTACGGGATAAATTTGTAGAGTTCAAATATAATCCCTAAATACAATTCATCCTCATTTCCAGAATGGATATGTGCTCTAATTAACCATTGACCATAAGCTAACCTTAGAACAACAATCAAAGCAGGGTGCTATGATTGCGTGTTCCGAAGCTAGCCTAGGGTTTAAGTAATTTCATCTTTGTGGTTAAGTTAACTCTCGTAGGGTTCGAGGGATAAAAAATTAGAGGATAATAATTAAGACGATATTGATTTAAATTATAATGATTATTAAGTGAATGAAGAGGTAGAGTTATATCAATTACACCTTTTAAAATAGATTTCTAAAAAAACATCTTCTTGTTGTGTCATTTTAATCGAAATTCATTTCAAAACTAAAATCAAAAAAATATACAATCTTCATCCAACAAACTTCTTCTAGATTCAGAAACTATAAAAAACCCAAATCCTTTAAAGTAGTGTTTTTATTTTATTCTCTTTTATTTTATTTTTTGAATACCTTTAATAAGTTGTTAAATTCACTTTCTCTTTTGAGAGATGACCTTGGTCAGCCACTCTGTTACACCTAAGTACCCCAAAATCACATTAATCATTTGAGGGAGCCCACGACAGCACTCTTTCATACATCATTATTTTATTTTCATTATATTCATCAGATCACAAAAAATTCTTCTTCTGAATATAATGTCACCCCGAGTCTGATTAGCATCTTCTTTCAATTCTGAATACGATGATGATCATCTTCAATAGTGCCTTTAGAAACATATGTCATTGCCATTCATCCTAAATAAGATCCTGAAAAATATGATCTCTATAAATCATTTCTCTTTCCATACAGATCTGTTAAATCTATAAATTATTGACATCATATTGTTCACTTACTCTTTGTTCAATAGTGCTAACATCATAAGTTTCATAGATTACTTATGATTTATGATCTATCCAAGATCAATCAAGGATCATTACCTTTTATTTATCAAAGTCATGAAGAATATGATTCTCCTTTTATGATCACTTCTTCCGTACCAAATCCATAGTAAATTTCATGACCATTTAATTCTAGTAAGACTATTTCTCAATACGATTGACCTTTTCATTCCAGATTCATCATGAATCTGACGAGGGTTGATTTAACTTTTTAATCATTATGTGTATGATTCTTTAGAATATGATGATCAGTCCGAATTCCAACAAAATTGAAGTGATTTACAGTTCCATTCTTCTTTTCTAGCAAAACATATCACTAATAAACTTCTTCCTGTTAAGGATTGCAAATTAAATTTCTACAATCTTCATACTTTTTATCAGTATCCCAATCTCATGGATTGAATTAACTCATGAATATATCCTCGATCCTATGTTGAATAAAATTATCATCCTTATAATTCTGGATCCAATAGAATACTTTACTCACTATTCTTCAAACTGAAATTTAATATTATTTTCAACATTATTCTTTCCTTAACATAATCTGAATATTGATCTATTGAAAAAAATACAATAAAAACAAAACATGGGTCTAAGAAAACTCCCCATTTGTTTTTTTTCAATACTCACTTCAATCTCTACAAACACTTCCAAAAACACATTGGTATTTTTTTTCATTTCTCCCCATTTTTATCTTTCTCCCCCTATTTCATTTTTCACCCCCTTTCACTTATCTCTCCCCCTTATTGAAAATAAAATTCTAATGGGCCATTATGAAAAGTTTCCCCCAAAATATATCATTTCAAGGAGTTATAACATTAATTATCTGAATCTTGATACTTTTCTACAACATAAGTAAATCATGAAATTCTTAACAATGAACCTTTAACTAAACAACTCTAACTCTACATGGGTGAACTCGGTGTAGAAGACGGGAATGTATAATCAAGTTTATCAATGATTTACATAACAAAAAAATCACGTAATATCCTTTTCATGTTTCTTCCAACATTATCATTATTGGGTAAATCCTTAAAATAATTTTTTTAATAAAAGACTAACATGTACCCATCTCAAAAAATACATATCAGAAAGTTCTATTGTATAAAACAAATCTTTTAAAAACACTAATGTTTTTCATAACCAAATTAATTTCTTTCGCAGGAATATTAATAGGATAATCAATTCCATATTACATATTCATACTCCTCCAATTACATATAAGTTAACACAAATATAAAATATTTTTTGAAATAAGGACGAACCTCGATTATTATTTAGAAACAACAATCAGTTGAACCTCAATTGTTCTGGTAAAATAGTTGAGAAAGTTTTGATATCATACACTTGTTGATCATTTCAACGATCTGTTGAAAATTTTTTGTAAACATTTCTAATATCTTAAAAAGGCTCTCCATTCCTCTCTTCTTCCACTAATTTTTTTTCTTCATCTAATTTTCTAGCCAAATCAATGTGTTCTGGATAGATAAAAAAGCACTCATTATTTTCAGACTCAGCAGATATATTACTCTTAAAATCCAAAACACCTAGCTTCTAAGAACAATTTAAAAAAACTTTTATGTTGGTAAAAATATGATAAATCTTTTTTTAATGTGTCCATGTTGTCCACGTCTTTCACAAATACATTCCAAATGTTGGAATCTATTTTCAATCTTCACTCCAACCTTTTCTAGTTTATTAATGATAACCTTCTCAAAAATATTTCATTGAGAATATTGACTCCCAATAAACGTTTTGTAACACCCCAAGCATCCGCGATACGTTTATCTTTTAATAATACAATAGTGTGCAATGTATGCAACATCGAGTACAAGCGCACTACAACCTATCTAACTAGTCGTTTTAAAAGCAGTTATGAATAATAATATCCACTTTTTAAAATTTTATAAATTTTATTTTTCTAATTGGACTTCATTTTTTTCAGAGTATCAATATTATCTTAGGGTGAATCTTGTGTACTTTTCCACTAAATTTCATATTTTGATGAATAGTGAAAAATACTAAATTTTAATTGAAAAAACTTTTTTAATTGAAATAATTTATAGTGTTAAATTATAAATTTTAGAGGTTATAAAGTGTCATGAGATTATTGTTTTATCATTTAATATAACTTAGGTCATTAGATGTAATTTCACATTTAAATTGTACATAAACATATTCCAATCTTTTGATAGTTTTTTCTTCTGAAGAACCCGCTTACTAGTTTTGACAATAGAAATTAATTTTAAATTAATTATTGCAACTTATATATTTTGTATTTGGAAAAATGGATAAAATATTTGGAATCAAGAGGTCTACATGGTTTAAATAGGTGATTTTTAGTTTTAGATATTATGAATAGTTACTTTAGTAAAAATTTTATTTACCATGGTTAAAGGCTAAATCCGGTAAATAAGAGTAAAAATAATATTATAATACCCTAACACATGTTATAACCCAATTTCCATATACATGTCCGACCATGGGAATCCTTGGATCTATTTTGGGACACCATGGAGCCACTTGGGTGTGATAATGGTATTTTATATTAAATAATGTAAGATAAAGACAAAAATAACCTAAACATGTATCTTTTAGAAAAAAAATGTTTTATATGGGTTATATAATTGATATATTTGAATATAATTAATAATTAGAAAGATAAAAATATTTCCAAAATTATTATATTTTATATATAAATTCTAGGCCTAAAATAAATATATTTATTTATGACACAATAATGATGAAGTATTTTCTTTATTAATGAAAGAATCAAATAAATCATATTATAAATATTAAAATAAATATAATATGAAAGTTTTGATTCCATACATGAATTTTAAAGGTGAATATGACATGTTAAGGTTGATTCAGTGTATTGTTTCGAAGTAATCAAGTGTCATGACATTCACAATATCCAAATACTAAATTGTGTCAAAATTGACATAAATGAGTATATAAAACAAATAAAATATTATTAATTGATATAATATTTCCAAAAATATCTAATTTGGCCAAATTACATTCATAATGATATATATTTCATTAATTAACCACTTGGTGTTTTTTTGGCATTTTATAGTAATCTTATTAAGTATGTAATATAAAAATACAAGAAGAAATTTTTAAAGATAAACTATTTAAATAAGAGTTAAATCTAAAATATAAGGTTAATATGGTGACATAAACATGTCTAAAACATATTTTTTGAGAGGTTCTTGACCCAAAACCACCTTATCCTCGAAATAAGTTCTTCTGGAGCCATTATGAAATGAATATGATTGTATAATAAAATAATATTTCAATCTTTTCCAAAGGTTCTCCTCACCTCTATTATAAAATTGTACATTCCCTACTCTCAAATTCACACATACAAAGACATTTTTCTTGACCAAATCAAGAATAAATATCCTACCACCTACCCAAAATTCAACCTATAGGCCATACATTGTTCAAAATCCAACCTATGTATCCCTTTTGATCAAATCAAATGGAATCACCTGAAGAAGAGGTTATAATTTTGTCACCTCATTCAATGTTCTTTTCTTCTTCCACTTCATCTATCTTTTTTTCCATTCAAAAATAAAAAATCCAGTACCTTATAAAAAAATTTATGTTATTATTAATATGTTACAACCATATTCATTATTCTATACATCCTATAAATGAAAAAGGCACTATACATGTGTACATACGGCTTACCATCTCCATGTCGTGGTGTAATTTGTTATTCAACACTTCATTATTTAGATGGGTAGAGTTATGAGTATAATTGATGTAAACAATAAATATAACATATTAATGGTTATATATATATTATATACCATCCAATTTAATACAATTTCACCATCAATAGAATGATATTATCGCTCGTGCGTACATACGGATTACTATCTCCACGAATGTGATGAGATTCATTACCAATCATAACCATTCAAGAATAATTTTAATTTTTTGAATACAAATAATATTTAAGAACTTAATAAAATTCTGTATATGAATCAATTAAATCTTATCCATAACAAAAATCACTTACGTATCAAGACATATAAAGGAAAACTAATCATTTAACACATGAAACAGTGATACTACTGAAATATTATTTTCAAAACAATATTAGAAGATCATATATAATATCATATTTATGTATCTGGATCTTGTTAATTTTACAATCTCTTTATTATTGGAGTTTGTTTTTATGCGAGTATCTACTCGGACCTATTTATCATCCACATCCGTGTTTCTAAAAAATGTATTTCAAACCATTTTATACTATTTACTAGACTATGGGTTAAATTAATTTAACCCTTTTTGAATTTTTATAAAATAGTTTGAAAGGAGTCTTTCCATCTCTTTCCAAACAACTTACTTTATGACCTTTTCTATATATTAAGGAATGAATGTTTTTTTAAATTATATGGTGGGTGTGACCATTTTCCAGCATTATAACACCTTCAAATCTTCCAATACATGCTTATAAGAATATTTTGAAAATAATTGTTTTCTATTATAATTACAATAATTTAAAATTATTTCAAAATAGAAAGAGATATTTCCCTCAAATAGTTTTTATTTTATCTATGTCAACTTATTTTGTTAGATTTTATGTTTGTTTGAAGTTGATTTATTTTATTCAAGTTTTTGTGATATGATTGACTATGGGTGTTCTATTTTTATACCATTCATGGTTTATGGTTAAAGTATTAACATTTAATATGCTAGTTTCAATATTATTTTTTATGTTATGTTTTAAAATTTTCATGTGAGGAATGAATTGGGATCAGTAAATAATGGGTGTAGCCCACTATAAATCCTCGATGCATCGGTAGTTCGAATGAGACAAACTATTTTCGTGGCACAAGAACTTCACAAAATCCTATTTCTTGTCTTGGCCTGAGGCCTTGACTATGTGGTTATGATATTCGACAATATGCATTACAGCATTATCAAATTATCTATTGATATTACATGTGTTTATTCGACTATAAAAATATCCATGTGAATAAATAAATTGAATTATTTGATTTATCATTGACATATTATTGTTATGTTTAATTTTAAAAATCTTATGTTTTGATCATATATATTGCCTTCAATGTTTATGCTTATTTATAAAAGTTTCTGATATATTGTTATCCTTACTAAGCATATGAGAAAACCCCTTTCTTATGTTTTATTTTTTCCATGATGTGAAGAAGTATTTTATGATTGACCATCAGGGATATGCTAGGAGATATAAGGGTGTTAAAAGGGGACACAATGTAGTTTTTCTTTATTTCATGAAGTAATGTAAAATTTATATGTATTTATTATTTCCAAGACTACTAAACTAATCATTCTTTTGAGACATTATCTCTTGTGATCTTGTACATTTAATGTAATAATGCACCGAATCTGGGTAACTAGGGTCGGGGTGTTACAGTTGGTATCAGAGGAAGTTTAGTACAATCCATGGATGCTAGATTTAGAAAAACTCTTATTAGAGAATATTTCCCTGAGATGGACTTTGATGATTAATATAGAATAAATTCTAAAAATATTGGTAATTTATATATTTTTTATTTTCCAAGAAATACCTCCTTGTATAGATATGAGAGGGTAATGGAAACTCCACACAGATGTACCAAGGATTGAAAACTCTGACAAGGAGTTTTGAGCTTGACCCATCGTATCCTAGTACATGACAATGGGCCTTGTTGCACTCTTGGTTATTAAACTCCTTGGGGATATACTTAAGGTAATTAATATTTTCATTACAAACAATTATAAAGGATTTGTGAGTAAATACCTCTTTAAAGGAAATATTTTTTTATGATTATGGATTATATGCATAAACTGTTCAATTTGTGTAAGGTATTTTATGAGTTTGGACTTATGTATTTTAATTCATAAACAAATATAGTATATGCCATTGTTTATAAATGGCTCCTAGTGGATGAAATTGAAACCATATTAACATACATAATCCATGTTGGGATTTACCTCCTACTGAAGATAATTATAGTGCATCTGGTGATGCAACCAGAGCTGAACAACTTATAACCGTACTGGGACAACTCACTCAGACTATGAATAATAACCATACCCATATAGAGAACCCTAACCTACAACGTGGATTATCAATGATAGAATGATTCATGATTCAAAAACCACCAACATTAAATGGGAGTACAAATCTATGTATATTTGAGCAAAGGATATGATCCATAGAAAAAATATTTCATGGTTTGGGGAGTAGTGAAAGTGAAGAAGTTTTCATGGAATTTTATCGCCTCATAGGAGGTGCAGATTAATGGTGGTAATTAATTCAAAACACAAAGTAGGATGAAGAAAGTATCAAATATGGAATGAAGGGAGTTTAAAGATATTTTCTTTGAAAAATAATTTCCTCATGACCATCGAGCGAATATGGAAAGAAAATTTCAGAGTCTGAGAAAAAAGGATGATGATAATGTCACAAAGTATGAGAATAACTTTACAAGGTTAGCAAGGAATGTATTAGATTATATATGTAACCCAATGAGTAATATTGATCAATTCTTTGATGGGTTAAAACCATTTCTCTATCAAACATTAGTCTTACTATCCATCTCATCATACGAAGATATTGTCTCATGAGCAATCAAGATAGAAAAAGAATTTTCTAATTCTTATGACTTTAATGGAAATCAAGAGAAGAAGATATCTACTGAACACTCTAAAAGATAAAAATTAGGGGATGAAGGGAAAAGTTAAATTTCCATCCAGTAGTAAATGTAGGAAGAAACACCCCTGTATTTTCTGGAAGGGTATTGGAGTTTGTTTCAAGTGTGTTGAAAAGGCCACCAAGCTCGTGATTGCAAGGGAAAAAGAGGCTGTCAATGTTTAATGCTAAACTTTTAGAGAAATGGGGCATTATATAAATGAATTTCCTAATATCAAAGGAATCTTACCTCAAAAAAGGCCAAGAGTGCAAGGCCAATCTTATGCGATCATTATTGCTGATGTTGAATCTCTGAATGATGTGGTGGCAGGTAATTTCATTGTTTCCTCAAATTTATCCAATTATTTATTTGATTATAGATCATCCTATTATTTCATATATTCCAAATTTGTTGTGAAAATTAGATATTTTCAAATTGATTTGACAAGGGAGTTGTCAGTCAAAACGTTTGCGGGAAGTATTATTTCAATAATGGTTTTTGAATCAATTCCCAGGGAATATAAATTTTCTTTATCTACTGATCTCATCATCGTACCCACGATTTAATTTATATAATCCTTGGTATAGTTTGGATTCCAAACCGTGATGTGAAAAATTATTGCAAGAATAAGGTGGTTTCAGTTTTTGATGATGATAAGGACTAACTTATCTTTATTGCAGAAACATCATCATCTGATTCTTGTCTAGATCCTCCCCCAGTAGCTCTACTAAATTCATTTATTAGGGAGGAAGAGAATGAAATAACTATGGGTGAAGAAAAGAATTTTCAAATAGATTATGTACATATTGTGAAAGAATATTCTTATGTGTTTCATGATGATTTATCTAGACACCCTCCAAAATGAGAAATTGGGTTTTCCATTGATTTAATTCCTATTTCAAGTCCCATATCGAAAACCCATTATTGAATGGACACTATGGTATTAATGGAACCAAATAAACAACTAGATGAATTGAATAATAAGGGATTTATTCACCCTAGTGTTTCTCTGTGGGATCTACTATTCTTTTTGTTAAGAAGAAATATGGATCTATGAGGTTCTGCATTGACTACAAGGAGATCAATGCTATAACAATAAAGAAAAAGTATCCACAATCACACATTGAGGATTTATTCGACCAACTTCATGGAGCTCAATATTTTTCATAGATTGACCTTCGATTTGGATATCATCATTTGTGTGTAAAGAAGGAAGACATTCTAAAGACAACATTTTGTACCAGGTATGGGAATCACGAGTTTAAAATAATACTTTTTGGACTGAATAATTCTCCATATGTCTTCTTGGATCTAATGAATAGATTTTTAAAGGAATATCTTGATGACTTTGTATTGGTGTTTATTTATGATAACTTGGTCTACTCAAAAATCTATGAAGATCGTGAAAATCACTTGTGCACTATTCTAAATACTCGTAGAAGAAATGAGTTATATGGGATGTTTATAAGGTGTGAATTATGGATTTAGGATATTTATTTTCATGACCAAATTGTCTCTATGGATTGAATCTCTATTTATCCTTCTAATAAAAGAGAAATACAATAATGTACAGCATCAACGAGTATAATGGAGATATGCAGTTTTATTGGTTTAACAGGATATTATCGGTGTTTCATCCAATTTTTTTCCCAATTGGCAAACCCATTAAACAAGATCACACATAAAGGGGTTAAATATTTTTGGGAAAAAGAGTTTGAAGAATGTTTTGAATAACATAAGATAATATTATTCAATGCTCGTATCTTGACACTACCATCGAGGAATGATGGGTTTGTTATTATTAGTGATGCTTAAAATAAAGGACTTTGTAGTGTCCTTATGCCGAATGATAGAGTTATTGCCTATGCATCACGACAACATAAAATTCATAAAAAACTGTCCCATTAATGATATTGAGTTAGTAGCTATAATTGTTGCCCTGAAGATATGGATACACTATCTATATGGTGAAAATTTTGAGATATATACTGATCACATGAGTCAGAAGTAAGTTTTCTCATAAGAATAACTCGACATGAGGCAAAGACGATGGCTTTAACTACTCAAGGATTTTGATTTTACTATATACTACCACCAGGGGAAGGAAAATATGGTGGCAGATGCATTGAGTAGAAAGGATCATTGAGTTTTGAACAAGATGGGAGTTGAAAGGGGTACTATGATCATGGGTCTAGTAAATATAAATATGGGAATAATTATTGAAGGTGAAACATCCATAATTTTTCAAATGGTTCCCAAACCATCTGTACTAGAAAGGATAAAAATTTAACAGACCTATGATGAGGAGTTTCAAAAGAAAATTAAACCTATGAATGATGGGAGATTGATTGACTTTGTGTATAAATATGCAATTTTGAAATTTGGGAAGAGACTTTGTGTTCCTGACATACCTTATCTAAATAGAGAATTATTGGATAACGCTCATACCTCAAATTTTGTTATACACCCTAGTAGTACTAATATTTATAGAGATTCGAATGAACGTTTTTTGTGGGACAACATGAAAAGGGATATTGTTGATTATGTTTCAAGATGTAGAGTTAGTAAATATGTGAATGCTAGAAGAAAACAACCTAGAAGATTCAAGCAACTTCTTCCCATACCTGAGTGGAAATGGGATGATATTACAATGCACTTTTTCATGGGGATACCAAAGATTCCTACTAGAAATGATGCAATTTGGTTCACTGTTGATCATCTTACCAAGTCCTCATATTTTCATACTGTAAGAGAATATTTAACACTTGAATGTTTAAAAAGACTATATATTAATGAATTTGTAAGAATTAATGGTGTACCACTATCAATTATTTCTGATCATGATCCCCACTTCACATCATGATTCTAGAAAAGTCTTCATAAAGCCTTAGATACTAAACATTATTTAAGCACTACCTACCACCCTCAAACTGATAGAAAATTAAAACGACTATTCAAACCTTAAAATAAATGTTGAGATCTTCCTCACATTAATTTCAAGGTATGTGGGATCAATATTTACCTATGGTATAATTTTCCTATAATAATTGACTCCATTCAAGTATTCAGATGGCACCATGTGTAGCATTATATGGAAATAGATGTCGCACACCAACTTGTTGGGATGATGTTTGTGAAATAAAACTCGTAGGCCTAGAAATTGTTTAGGAAATAATGGATAAGGTTATGATTATCTAAACCCACATCAAATCAGCTCAAAGTAGGAAAAAGAGGTATTCCGATAACCAAATGAAGTATTTTGAATTTCAAGTAGGAGATCATGTTTTCTTGAAGGTATTTCCATGGAAGGGTGTTCTATGATTTTTTAAGAATGGTAAATTAAGTCCCAGGTACATCAGACCTTTCAAAATTATAGAATGAATTAGAGTAGTATCCTATCATTTGGAAATGCCTCTAAGTATCTCCAAAGTTCATGATGTGTTCCACGTATCATTGTTGAGAAAATACATGCCTGACCCAACCCTTGTAATCACTTATCAAGAATTAGAACTGGAACCCAATATGTCTTATTGCAAAGTGCCAATCAAGATTCTTCATACTAGAAAATAGGTTTTGAGAAATAGTATAAGTCACCTCGTAAAAGTTCTATGGAGAAACCTTTAGATGGAAGAGGCAACGTGGGAACCCAAGGAACTTATGATGAAGAACCACCCAAATCTTTTTATCCAGTAGTATTCTAGAAATTTAGAGGAAGGAGTTATTTGAAGGATGGAAAAAATCTAACACCCCAAGCTTTCAAGGTACGTTTTTCTTTGAATAATACAACAGTGTGCGATGTATGCAACATCGAGTTTATTCTCACCGTAACCTATCGAACTAGTCGTTTTAAAAGTAGTTATGAAAAGTAATATCCACATTTTGAAATTTTATAAATTATATTTTTCAAAATTTACTTTATTTTTGGATTTGGAATATCAAAATTAGTTTAGGGTGAATTTTTGGTACTTTTCTAATAACTTTAATATTTTGATGAATAGTGAAAAATACTTGAATTTAATTAAAAATAAATTCTTTAATCGAAATAATTTATAGTGTTAAATTATAAATTTTAGTGGTTTTATAGTATCATTAGATTATATTTGTGTCATTTAATATAATTTATGTAATTGGATCTAATTTTACATTTAAATTGTACATAAACATATTTCAAAATTTTGATAGTTTTTACTTCTTAAAAACCAGCTTATTGGTTTTGACAATAGAAATTAATTTTAAATTAATTTTTGTACCTTCTATGTTTTCAATTTGGAAAAATGGATTCCATATTTGGAATCTGGAGGTACAATTTGTGTGAATAGTTAATTATTATTTTTATATATTATTAATAGATACTTTAGTAAATATTTTATTACCATGGTTAAAGAGAAAATCCGGAAAATAAGAGTAAAAATTAATTTTATAATAATAGTAAATTACCTTAACACGTGTCTTAACCCTATTGGCAGATACGTTTCCAACCATGGGAATCCTTATGTCGATTTTGGGACCCAATGGAGCCACTTGGGTGTGATCATGGAATTTAATATTAATTAATGTAAAAAAAGGAAAAAAATAACATAACCATGTATCTTTTAGTAAAAAAATATATGGTGTTATATAATTGATTTATTCAACTATAAATAGTAATTAAAAAGATAATAATATTTACTACAATATGATATTTTATTTATAATATTAAGGTATAAAATATATTTATTTGATTATGAAACAATAATGATGTAGTATTTTTATTATTAATGAACGAATCAAATAAATGATATTATATATATTAAAATAGATATAATTTGAAAGTTTTTATTCCATACATGCATATTCAAGGTGAAAATTAAATGTTAAGTTTGATTCAACGTATTTTTTCAATGTAATCCAGTTGTGATGACATTCACAAAAACTAAACACTAAATAGTTTCAAAATTGATATAAATATGTTTTTAAAAAAAATACTATATTATTAATTGATATAATATTCTGAAAAATCTATGGTTCTTCCAAAGGACTTACATAATGATACATATTTCCATAATGAACCACTTGGGGTTTTCTTGTCATTTTATAGTAAGTTTACTAACAATGTAATATAAAAATACAAGAAGACATTGTAAAATTTAAACTACTTATCTAATATTTAAATCTAAAAATAAGTTTAATATGGTGACATAAACCTATCTAAAACCTATTGGTTGAGATTTTCTCGATACCGAACCACTTTATCATATAATTAAATCATTCTGGATCCATTATAAACTGAATTTTATTTTATAATAAAATAATATTTCAATCTTTTCTTATGGTGCCCATCACCTCTCTTATAAAAGGGCACTTTCCCTTCACTCAAATTCACACATCCAAAGCCATTTTTCTCAGCCAAACCCTATTCAAATATCCTCAAAACAAAACTCACTTAAACCTGGAGGCATTACTTTGACCATAATCCAACCTAAGAATACATTATTATCAAATCAAATGGACGCACCCGAAGAAGAGGTAATAATTTCATCCCCAATTTCAAAATTCTTTTTTTTTCTTCCACTTCCTATTTATTTATTGTTTCCATAACAAAATAAAAAATCAATTACCTTCTACATAATGTGATGTTATTATAAAAATGGTACAACCTTATTCATTATTCAATTCAACCTATTAATGACAAAGTCACTATATGTGTGTACGTACGACTTACCATCTCTACATCATGGTATAGTTTGTTATTCAACACATCATTATTTGGATGGGTAAAAAATGAGTATAATTGATGTAAATAATAAATATAACATGTTAATTATTATATATATATATGATATACCATCTAATTAAATAAAATTTCACTATCAATATAATGGTATTATTGCTCATCCGTACGTACGGATTACCAACTCCATGAACGTGATGAGATTCATTCCCCATCGTAACCATTCAAGAATAATTTTTATTTTATAAATAAAAATAATATTTAAAAACTTAATATAATTGTTGATATGAATCAAATACATCCTATCCATAATAAAAATGACTTACGTATTGAAAACATATAAAGTAAAATGAATCAGTTAACACCCGAAACAATGATACTATTGAAATATTATTAACAAAACAATATTAGAAGATCATATATAATATCATATTTATTTATATGGGTCTTGTATAATTTAATAAAAATTATTGAAATATTATATAAAAGGATAAGATACCCTTGAAAAAGGTTAAGTACAAGTTAAAGGTTAATTTTACAATCACTTAATTATCAGAGGTTGTTTATATGTAAGTATCTACTGGGACCTCCTTATCATCCATAGCCGTGTTTCTTAAAAATAAATTTCAAAACATTTTTACTATTTACTAGACTATGGGTTAAAGTCATTTATACAACCTTTTGACTTTTTATAAAATGTTTTGAAAGTAATCTTTCCCTCTTTTTCCAAATAAGGTACTTTTGACGTTTTCAACAAATTAAGGGAAGAATGTTTTTTAACTTATACAGTAGATGCAGCTATTTAATGTTGTTATAACACCTTCAAAGCTTCCCTTACATGATTATAATAATATTTTGAAAATATATGTTTTCTTTTATAATTATGTGACTTTTAAATGATTTCAAAATAGAAATATATATATGTCTATAATAGTTTTGATTTAATCTATGTCAACATTCTTTATTGGATTTTACGTTTATATGATGTTGACTTATTGTGTTGAATGTTTTTTGATATGTTTGACTTTTGATGTGCTATTTTTATACCATTAATGGTTTATGGTTAAATTATTAATATTTAGTACTCTAGTTTTAATACAAATGTTTATGTTATGTTTCAACCTTTTCATAAGAGGAATGCATTGGACTTAGTTGGTAATAGGTGGAGCCTGCTATAGCTCCTCAATGCATCAGTTTTTCTTATGAGACAAAATAGTGTATTGGCAAAAGGCCTTGAAAAAATATTATTTTTAGTCTTGGAATAATTCCTCGACTATGTGGTTATTATGTTTGGTAGTATACATTCCATAATTAGGAAATTTTCTATTGATATTACATGAGATTATTCAACTAATATAATATCAATGTGAATAAATAAATAGAATTATTTAATTTATCTTTTCCATTTTATTATGATGTTTAATTTTAAAAGTCTTGTTTTTAGTGTTATAAATTAAATTCAATGTTTGTGCTTATTTATAAATGTTTCCACTATATTTTTATCCTCACTGAGCATCTGAGGTCACCCCTTTCTTATGTTTTTTTCAGGATGTGAAGAATTATATTATGATTGACCTATAGAGACAGTATATGGGATATGATTGTGTTCAAAGGGACAAATGTTATTTTTATTTATTTCATGATGTATTGTAAAAATTATGTATGTATCTATTACTTCCAAGGCTAATAAACTAATCCATCTTTTGACACTTGATCTACTGTGATCATGCCAACGTTATGTAATAATGCACTATCTCTAGGTAACTCGGGTCGGGGTGTTACACCTTTTCCTTCCATAACCTATGAAAAAATAGTAATGTTGTTGGTTGAACCAACACATTTTTTGTATGTATAAATCCGCCACAATACCTGCAATATCCATAGATGGAGTATTTTCATTTGAAACTTCCATACTAGCGAGAATTGTAAATATGTTTCCCAGCTACCTTCTTGTATTTATTTTAATAGATACCAACATTTCTATTATCAATTTGAGTCTTCTTATTCTCTACAAATTAATTAAATTTCAATGTATTTGAAATATTTTGGAATTCAGAGAAATTTCAGACTTCTAAATTCCCAACATTGCTTGCAATGGCTGCATACAAAAACTTCCTAGATTTCTTTTTTCAAAAAAAAATTCATCCATCTTCTCACCCAATGAAGGCTTATTTTTTAAACCGTAACTTGTTTATCATTTTGATTACATTGACCAACTTTATTGATGTATTGTTTTAAACTAGTACCTTTCTCTTTATCTTTAAGAGTTTTTGATGGATAATTTTTAACTATTATTCTTTTGACTTCATCTTAACCTCCATATTCTTTTTAAAATTCTGTTCTTCCACATGATATTTCATCCTGACATTAAACTATTTCACCAGAAATACTATCTCATGAGAAAAAATTACCTAATTACATGTTAAGGAACATTCATCTTCCAATTTGTTTTTATTTTCCTAACTTATAATATTTCTTATACATTATTTTAACTCTTCTTTCAAATGATGTTCAATTTTAGTTTCTTCTTCGTTAGAAATAGTGCTAATGAATTCTTCATCAATCACTATTATAATAAAAGTAATCTCAATACCAAATTCAATAGAATTTTTGGATTTAGTTTCACTTTATTATTCTTTAGAACAACTATTTTCACTGCCAGAAGAACATTCCTCATTAACTATACTAATAAATATATTCTCCTCAACATCATTAGTAACCTCATAACTATCATCATTCTAGGATAAAGACCTTCTATATTTTCATATGGAAAAATTCTTATCTTCCCTCTTGGGATACAATTTTTTTATCACACTTTTTCTTCCACGATATTATTAAACGTATTTATTCTTCTCCACTTTTTTTCATCACTTTATTATTCATTAACTCTTTGAATAAAATTAAAAAAAATGCAAAAAATCCCCATATCCAAGACATTTTAAGAGAAGTTTCCCTTTATACCTTCATAAACCTCTTTTCACATTTTTACAAAACAAGGATAAATTATAATCAAGATATTTATATACCTCATTTCCAGAATTAGAATTTCCAACTTCTTCCTCTTTAAGAATTTTATTTAACATTTCCTTCCAGGAAGACTTGAAAAAAATTTCTCTGTAAAATTTTTCTTTTCCTTTCATATAATTATCACTTCTCATTAAATAAGTATTTAGAGTACTATGTAAATCATCTAGAGAAAATTTTTCAAGATATTTATCTTCTAACAAAAATACCTTTCCATCAAACATGTGAGTATGAATTTTTATTCTCTTTTCAAAAATACAATAATCTTATAATTTTTCACCGAGACTTTTATTAGTGGTCTCAATTCCATTTACCATTGTAAATAAGTCATCAAAAAATTTATTCTCATCCATTTTGAGATCTTAATAGTTCAATTTCCATATTTGTAACTTTTCCTTCAATTCTTTTTTATTACAATCATAAGGGTTGTTCGGCATATCCCAAATTCTATTTCTTGTGGAAACTCCTTTTACTCTCAAGAACTCACTTTCAAACAATGATAAGAGTAAAGAATTCATTTCTCTTCCTAATTCTTTTGTTTTTCCATATCAACATTAGTAAGAGGTGTATTCTCAATACAAGGAGATTAACCATCTATAACTTCTCTTGAATCATCATACCCAAGACACATAATATATATTATAATTATTTCTTTCCAGATATTATAATTCCTATCATTTAACATCAGAACCCCATTACTATTCACATAGCTCATATTATCTATCAAAACTTATTATTCAAACACTTCATCAAAGAATAATCAAAGGGATCCTTTGGCTATGATACCAATTTAATATTCCTAGTCAATGATACTTTTTCTATTGTTGTTTCATGAAACAACCTTCCCCTCATTTTGAAGTTTTAAATCCCTAATGAAATCAGTTTAGAACCAAAACCACAGAAACCTAATAATTTACAGGGTTCACTATTAAATAAGAATAGGTACTCTTTTGGTGTGGTTTGGAGATATTCCAATACCACACAATCCACTAGAAAAAAATCCATGGATTACAATTAGAAGGATATACCCTTTCACTCATGTTGGGAAGGTAGCTTACCAATTGAAAATTCCTCCAAATCTATAAAGTGTTCATGATGTGTTCCATGAATATCTCTTGAGAATTTACATACCCAATAATTCCCATGTACTATGTTAAGAAGTCATACCAAAAGAGAAATATCTTTCTTATGAAGAAAAAACAATACAGATTATGGATCATAATGAAAAAATTCTACGAAACAAGACCACTCACTTGGTAAATGTTTTATGGAGGAACCACCAATTTAAAGAAATTATATGGGAACTTTAGGATATGATGAGGGATATGTATCCTCATCTGTTTGTTTCCTACTGAAAAGTATTTTGGGAGAAATTCAGTTTAAGGGGGGTAGAATGTAACACAAAGATTTTTTTTATGAAATATTTTATTTAAATAATTTTTATTATCCAATAGCTTTCTTTGAATGCAATTGAGTGATTAAAAAAACTTAAATATTCCCTTAATATAAAATTATTTTTATATCCTATACTTTAGTTTAGAAGGATTAATTATAACTAACTTATAGAAATGCATTATGAATTCATTGGCTTTTAATTATTTATGAAAAATATAAATCAATTAGATAATTATATTTATTTGAGTAAATTACTTTTGGTAATAAAATTATATATATATATATATATATATTTGTGTGTTATACACTTAATAAAATATTTTTTATATTCATAAAATAGATATTTTATTTATATAGTACAAATAAAATCCTCTTTTTTGTATAAGAACCAATTTTTTTTAAAAGATTATTTTTTCACCTTTAAATGGAGATCCCATTTTAAATTAAGATTTTGACACATAAATAATTTTTATATTACATCATAAATATGATATTTTTAATATGGTTTTAAGAATTAACTTTGGAGAAATGTCTAATAAATTTTTGATAACATTCATGTTTTGATGAATAGTAAAAATACGCTAAATTTTTATTAAAAACAACTCTTTTCATCAACATATTTTTTATGGTTAATTATAATATTTAATGGTTTTAATTTATAAGTAGAATATATTTTTACCATTTAATATAATATATGTTCTTATCATTAATTTTACATTGAAGTCATAGGTAAAAACATTTCAATCTATTGCAATGTTTTAACTTTAAAAACTTGTTTTCACATTTCAAAAACAAGATTAATTTTAAATTAATTTCTTCAACTTATTCGTTTGGAATTTGGGAAAATGGATTCCATATTTGGAATCATAATTTCCAAATTATGTAAATAGGTACCATTAATTATTAGACATTATGAATAGTAAGTTCAGTAATTAATTTTATTTATTATGGTTAAAGGATAAATCTGGTGAATAAGGGTAAAAAAATAATATTTTAATAGTATAAACCCACACTAAAACACATAATAATCCTATTGGATGACATATTTCTGACCAGGGGAATCCTTGGGAAAATTATGGGACCACATGGATTCACTTGGTTGTGAAAATGAAATTTTATAATAAATAATTTAAAGTAAAGATAATTATAACATTAACACATATCTTTTTCCAAATAAATTTTAATAATGGGTTATATAACTGATCTCTTTGTATAAAAAACTTCATTAGAAAGATAAAATAAATTTGAAAATCATGGTATTTTATTTATAATTTTTAGACATTATAAATGTTTATTTATTTATGACACAAGTATGATGTAGTGATTACCTCATTAATAAAAGATTAACATAAATGAATGTATAAATATTGAAAAAAAATTAATTTGAACATTTTTATGCCATACATGATATTTTTGGATGATATTTTCATATTTAAGATGATTTAATGTTTTTTTTTTGAATGAATCAGGTTGATATAAATTTTTAAAAATGTTAAGTACGAATAGTGTCCAAAATTGACAAAATTCATAACTTAAAACATAAAATAGTTTATTAACTGATAATAAATTCCTAAAAATATAAGATTCTCCCAAATATTTAATTTAAGACCCAATATCTCACAAATATATTTTTTGGGTCATTTGACATGATATGATAATTAAATTAACCCACAATGTGTAAATAACATGATATCATGATTATATAAAAAAGAGTAAAATAAGGGTGAAACCAAAAATATAAGGATAAAAAAATATTTAAAACATTTCTAAAAATGATTTGATGATGGTTATATGAACAAAAATCATATAATATTCTATTTAAATAATTTTGGGCCATTTGTAATCTAAATTTTATTTATAATAAATTATTATTTTGAGAGTTTCCTAAAGTGCCATTCTCCTCTCTTATAAAGGGGCACCTCCTCCCCCTCTTATTCACTCCATTTTGAGACATCTATCTCGGCCAATCCCTTACCATTTAACTTCTCAACTTCCCTAGTTATATTTTAGAGGTTCTGGTATTCTCAAAATAGCAACTCTAGTGCCTTAAGAATAAATTAAAGGAGGCATGTTGAGGAAGAGTAAATCTCTTCTACAGATTCATTCAAATTTCATTCTTCTTCTACTTCCTCTTATTTAGTTGTATAATTATATAGTAATAATTTAATTATCACTCATATACTGATATGTTATTATAATAATTAAATAACCCAATCTTCCCTTCTATCTATCCTATGAAAAATGAAATCACCACATGTACAAATGTAAAGCGTACCATCTCCATGTCGTGGTGTAATTTTTTTTCACCATCACATTACTTGGATGGTTATAATGGTGGAAATAATAACTATATATTACTATTATAACATGATACAAATTTTGTGATAATATAAACCATCCAATTTAATACCATTCATCAATTATGGGAAGGATATCGTCGCTCGTGCATACGTACGGCTTCCCGTCTCCACGTTGTGAAGTGATTCGTTCCACCTAATATTCATTAAACAATGATTATATAAATTAATATAATGAATAAATATTATATATATTATACTAATACCATTCTCCAAATGTCATAACTATAACCTAAAAAGGGTAATAAGAACTTATCCTAAAAACATACATAATAACATAAAGCAGTTAATACCCAAATAATGAGTGATAATGAACAATTATTAACGGATTAAAATATGATCATTAATGATATCACAAAAATGATTATGGTTATGTAATAATTCATTAAAATAATTTAAATAATTATACATGAGGTTTGGATACATACAAATCCTATTAGACTTATGTTAAGGGATAATTTTGCAATCCTATTTTTATCTGAGATTGTTTATACATAATTCTTTACGGGTATTATATTTATCATATATATCCAAGTTTTCTAAATATTTTTTCTTAATAATGTTTACAATTATTCTGTGTATATTTAAATTCCTTTTTAACCCTTTTTTACTTTTACTACGTGCACTACTGAAAATAAGACCTATACAAACAGTTTTGGGCAAACCGTTGGTATAGTTCACTTATATAGACCTATACAGATGGTTTGGACAAAACTATTGGTATAGGTCACTAATATGGACTGATACCAATGGTTTTGGACAATCCTTTGGTATAGGGGGACCTATACCAACAGTCTGTGGAAAACCATTCGTATAGGTCACTTATATGGACATATGCTGACGGTTTTGGCTAAACCGTTCGTATAGGTCCATAATAGAGACCCTATACCAATGGTTTTCCCCAAACCATTGGTATAAGTCCCAAAATAAAAGAATATATACCATCATTTTTTTGAACCTTTGGTATAGTTACATGCATTTTTTATGGAATCTCCTTACAGAAATAATAAATAAATCAAAATTTAAAATATTTATGATAATACATATAGATATATATTTATGAAATTATGTTCACAAAAGTCATGTTAGGTTAGTGGTTAGTTTATTCAATCATAAACCGGAGGTACTAGGATCAAAACCAACAGAATGGATCTTTTTTAAAAAACATATACCAACGGTTTTATGGAACCATGGGTATAGATTTTCATATTACTTATACCAACAGCTTTGAAAATTGTTGGTACTGACCTATCCCCATGGCTTACTATCCAATAGTTCTCCAAAACGTTGGTATAGGATATACAAATGGTTTGGAGGCCTATACCAACTGTTTCTAACCATTGGTATAGGGTATTTTTCTAGTAGTAGTGGTGTGTAAGGAATCTTTCTTTAATTTATCATACTAAGTACTTTTTAACTTTTCATGCAAAAGTACAAAGAGAATGTTTTTCTTTAACTTATATGATAGGAATACGTTTTTAAATATTCATAATTCCTTATTAACATGTAGCTTCCTACGCATGTTTACAATTGTATTCTCAACTAAATTCTTCTCTTTTAAAGTTTTTCTGCATTTTAAGAAGAGAAAATGTTTTTAAATAAGAAAGAATATTTTCCTCAAGAATTATGTTCAAGTGTTTTAAAAAAACTATTTCACATAAAATATGACATAGGGTTATGTTTATATCATTATTATTACTTTGATTTTATTTTGTTATTATGGAATTAATTTTATGAAATCCATTTATTTTATATGGATTATCTTTTTATGGATTGATGTTTAAAACCCCATTTTATTTCATGGGAAACGCTATAGTGAATGTTTTTATGTTTTTATGGAACACATAAAAAAATGGTTTCATTATGATATGGATGGGACATATAACTCCCTCACATGAATTGTGTAAAGAGTTATATATCATGAGATAGACATGACTAGAATGGTAAGTAAATCCAGTCAGTGATACAGGGCTGGAATGAGGAGTGAACTCGGTTTAGTAATAGACTTTGTCCGGTATGATGGTCTTGGAAAAGAGCCTTGACTAATATAAAATTTTTTATATGTTTATGTTTGTATAATACAAAATTTCAGGTCTTATTTTATGACTATTGTGATTACATTTAACTTTTATGATTTATACCTTGACATGATATTGTGATATTTTATATGTAGGATAAGATTTCCCAATGTTATGTTTTTTTAAATATGATATGATTGATATTAACATTTTTTAACCTTACTGATCATTTTAGATCATAATTTTTAATGTTTCATTTCCCTGGGTCATGAGGAAGGGTATTAAGTATCGTATTCCAGAAAATATTCTAGTTTTGATGAAATAAATGGGATACAATGTAGATGTTTTATGAACCTGTTGTTTATGTTTCCCGGTTTCTGAAGACACTATACTTATAGGGTCCTGCTGTTCTTTTTTTATATGTTTTAATGAATATACATAAATTTCAAAGTAATATCAGGGTATGTAAAATATGGGTCTCTATACTTCTATCCTTAGGAAAGCTATAATGCCACTAGTGTGTATGTATGGATAACCACCTCCACAATGTGATGTGATTTTTTAATTAATTTTAAATTTATTTGGATGGTTATAATAATGGATTTATGGAATACATATATTATTTATGTCATATAACAATTCATTTTGAAGGTTTAATTATTATTTACCTTTCTTTTTTTCATCCTTCAAAAAATGAAAACAGCGTTCATGCATATGTATGGCCTACCATCTCTATGAACACTGTAATTCATTATTCCATCTATAATTTTTATAGAGGAACCTATATGTATATAGTAAATATATATGATATAGAAATAAAAATTAATATTTTGGAGATGATAGAACCATGATCAAAATATATAGACTTGGATTTCTGAACTGAAACATGTATGAAAAATGAAGAAGTTATCATTCAGAATGGTGACTTTAATAATAAATTGTTAATAAATGAGTGACAATATTTAACAAGTAAATCATAAATGGTATGGTATATTTTATTTTATTTCTAAATTACATGTATAATAAAACTATATTAATTATATAAGATGATTGAACTGATATAAATAAAAATGAAAATTGAGGTAGGGAATAGAGGTTTCAATCCCTTTTTAACTGGGATTATTTACACTTAAATATCCATTAAGAAGATAATATAATCATTATATAAGAAAACCATTTCATTTTTATTCTTCTCTATTTATTATTTCTAATTTTATGTTCTGATTTTAGTTTACTCTCATAATGTACTCAAGCTACCCAAATAATGTTTTTTAGAGAAAACCTAATTTATTTCTCCATTTGGTCAAAAATTATTTTTCATCCATATCTATGTTTTATAAAGACTATTTCAAGAATTTTTTTTTACATTATACTATGATTTTTTAAATTATCATTTAAAAAATATGAATTTTAAGGTTTAATTTTTTATTATTCAACATGAATGGAATTTACCATCTCTATAAATAATTAATTATTTCAACCATTCTTTAGAATTTCCCAAGGTTATTTTCAAAGGAAATGCATTCCATAATATTTGGTAATTTTTTAGATTTATAAAAGATATTTCATAGTGAAAAGGTTATTTTCCTCCCGAAATAATCTAGTGATTATTTTTAAATGAATTTTATTCTATGATAACATCATTTGAGGTTAATTAGGTTTTACATGGGACATAATCATAGTATATCATCCTTATTATTTCTCAAGATAGTTTTTGATTATTTTTATGAGATGTTTATGAAACCCATTTATTTTCAACGGATTATTCTATGATGATAATATAAAATTTTTATGAATCCATTTTCTTTTCATGGGTTATGATATGATGATTTAAATAGTGTTTTAATATTTTGTGGAACATATATGTATGGTTTACATTATTTGATTGTTGGTCCAGAATAATATATCCCCCTTATGTATTGGTTAAATTTTTATGTCTCAAGAGGTAATTTTTGTAAAAAAGTCAGTGTGTTTGATCCATTACAGGAAACAATCCAATTCTTTTCATCCACTATAGGAATCAAGTTTATATGTTTCACCCACTATGGGAAATCGGTGATGATCCCTAATCCAATATGATTTTATGGTATTAGTAATTTTCATTGAAATTTGAAATTGTTACTATACATGTGATGTTGTCATAGTTTTATGACATGAAATTATCGTTCATGATTGATTTATGAAGATTTATCACTCTTATGATTAATCTATTTTGAAATTAAAATGATTTATTTCAGGACAAATTTTTATGATTTTTGACAAATTGGGTATAAACTTTCTATGTTAGGACCATTATCTCGTATCCATATTCTTTTATTTGGATTTAATATGACCATAAATTAATATATCCCATGTTTACCCTCACTGATAACTATATATTACACAATATTTATTTCATTTCCCTAGATTATGAAGAAAGGTTTAAGTAGGTTATGTTGAGAGGGGTACAAAGTGGGAAGAACATTATGAGAGATGATGAAAATTTTATCAAAATAATAACGTAAAATAACTAATATTAAAAGACTATAAACCTGCATGGTTCATGTGTGGATTAGAATCTTATATATGAAATTGTAATCTAAACCAATTTAATATTTATGTATAAAACTCCAATGTGTTTACATTTAGTGTGTTAGAAGAAGATGGTAATGATTTAGAGATGTTTCATTCCAAGGGGGGGAGAATGGCGAGGATGGTTGGATTGAACCTATTATATGTTTCTTATGTGTCTTTCTGAGTGAGGAATCAAAAAAACAAACGTTTTGAGTCACATATTTAACGTTCATGTGATAGGATACTATCATGATGTTTAACATAATATTATAAGTATACATATGTTTTTTAAGAATATAAAACAATAGGTTGTATAGGACTTACGCTTTAGGATTAACAATTTATACTAATAATTATAAAGTATATGTGTGTGGATTATTCATTTATCATGATGCCTTACATGTGTTGTGGGGAAACTAGAATGGATATTTCTCATCTAATGCATGGGGAAATGTTTTGGGGGGTGAAAGTCTACAATACTAGTTATGTGTATGAATGATTTCACTTATAAACCTTGATTAAGTATACATGGGACCTATAATCCATAAATTATCATTGAAATGTTAATCAAAAAAGATTCTAAAATTTGTTCATCGTGAGATAAGGCTCACACAACTTGAGTGCTTCATAAATATTAAGATTTCATGAGATTTAGGCCTATAGAAAATATTTTCTTAATAAATAACACTAGTATTTGTTTCATGTAAGTTGGGTTCCTCATAAATCATGGAGATTTACGATACATTACCATCTAGTATGAAAAATGTTCTTTATGAAAGGGAGTTCCATAAAAGCATCTAAAAGTGGATTTGGGAAGTCTTATGAATCGATCAACTATAAACACTCTATTCAATATTATCAAATTTTATACCTTTGTTTTCATTTTAAATTGATAAAATATTTATCATTAGTTCAAGGGAAGAATTATTTTGTGTCAAAAATTTAAGAACTCATTCCCTCAACCCTTTTGATCCATTGGATAACTCCTTCGGTTCAACACTTATATAATAAAACACATTTTAACCATTACTTATTTTATTACTTTGATTATATTACCATGTTATTAATATCCATTTGAACCATTTTTCTTCAATAAATTTATCCATCCCTCCCATTGAACCAATTTTTATAGATCGTTACTATATTAAATAAATTATTTTAAAAACCAGACCATATCAATTCAAATATTCTTTCACTCCTTTATAATATGAGCAATCATTAAAATTATCGTTAAAAAAAGGATCTTAGTTACAATATAATGTTTTTGTGAATATTTATTTTTCATTATTTATCCATTTTCTTTTAAATTATTTAAAAAAACATTCACTAATGGCGGAATTACTATACTTATGTGAAAGATGATGACCTATTTGTCATTTATGGATTTCATGAATGTTCATAAAAATATATTTCATTAATGAATATAATATAATTAATATTAAAAAATAATTTTTATGATTCTTTTATGATAAAATAGACTTGTTAATAATGATGATAAAAGTGAACAAATAAAATCATTTAAATGATCCAAAATAAACAAAGGAAGAATAACTTGTTGGTTTAGAGCTATATTGTGGAATTTATTGAACAATTGAACTATATGACTTTTGGAATGAAATAAAAAATATACCACTGAAATTGTTGAGTACATGGAACCATTATATAGTGAATATCAATAGTGACCATTATAGTGAATCAAATTTGGAATGATATAATGAAGTACCTCAAAATGATCAATATAAGAAAAAAATATAATGATAGAATAATAAATTATAATAAATGAAATAAAATAAATAATACATTTTAAGTAATCATGTATCCAATTATAAAAGATTACTTAATTAATTAAATTTAATTATTTGATTAATTTCAATAATTATGAATTGAGTGAGGACTCTTGGTAAGGGTTTCATTCACAATCTCCTTTCATTTTGAGTATTATTCATATATTTATTATCATATCTTATATATATTATGTAAAATTTGTTGATTTAAAACCTTAATATCTTACATTGAATATATTTATGGTATCCTTAAATACATTTTTATTTTAATGTGTGTGCCTTACATGGGTTTTAAGGGACCCTCTCACACTTATTTTCTTTTTAGTTACGTTTATTTTGAATTTCTATATGTCTCATTTAATTTTTAGTTATATATAATATGATTTCATTATTCCTTTTACACATACTTTCATTTTTTTGAGAAAATTATTTCCTTGGGATTCCCTTACTATTATTTATTTACCTAAAAACCAATGAAGTTTATATTGGAAAATATTCCAATTACCGACTTCCTCTATAGTTTTATCTAAATTTACTATATTTTTAATAAATGTTAAATTAGAGGAATATTTAATAATTAAAATACATTTTTATAATATTTTTATCACATTTTGAAAATAATTATTTAAAATGATGTATTTTTTTATTTTCTTGATAACATCACCAAAGGTTATGAAAACGTTTTTGATGATTTATCTTCAATTTTACTTACTATTTATATCAATATTTCTGTTTAAAAGAAATTATTTGTTTAAATAGTTATTTAATTTTAAAATATTAATTTTATTTTCCTACAATAATACATTTATTTCATTGCTTAAAAATGATATTTTCATTACTTATTTTAATATTGTGTCAAAACTGATTAATTGATTTCATAAAAAATTATATTTTCTAACTTCTTATAAATGATTTTCATCTATTTCAATACAATTATATTACACTCTTTAACAATTACTTATCGTTTATTTCCTTGAATGATATATTTTTCACAAATTGATCATATGTAAAAATAATCATCTAATTCATTATCTAATTCTTGTATATAATCACTTTAGTGGGAATGAAATATCTTTGAAATGATTGATTCATCACTATCTTAGATTTACCATATCTTCAAATGTGAAAAATGTCATTTTTCTCAATATCATTCTTTTTTTAATACCTTTTTCTTATTTTATTTTATTGGTGGGTTTTCACCTTGATTCCAATACATTTTATTGATTGGTGAAATTATTAACAATAACATTTTACCTTAATTCGATGATATGTGAATACTATATGCCAAATTAAATTGATTCAAAGATATTTACAAAGATAAAAAATTTATTTCTTTGGATGCCTATTTTATTTCCACTGATTAATCAGTTTACTAATTGCCTATATTTATGGTTTTTTTAAATCTTTTGTGCCACACATATGTATGGATATATCATTATGATCAATAGTTGGATCGGATTTATATATCCCTCCATTCCATTTAGTAATTCTTTATACCTCATGAAATCGTTATTTATGATCTTGTAATAGTTTTATTTTCCACTTATGTTATTATATGTAGATAGTGATCCTTAATATATGTTTATAATGTTTTGGTGGGGACCCATGACCTATGTTTATAATGTCTTTGTGGGGAACCAATGACTATGTTTATGATTTATTGACTGTCATACTTGACCAATATTTATGATGAAATTCCTTAGGTTTGGGCCAAAATCATTTGTTTCTAAACAACACCATATATCTATGGCATCATGTCACTTATTACATATTTCTATTTTCCATAAAGGTAACTTATTATGATTTCAGAATGATATTATGTTAATCATTACATTTTCTCGTGATCATTTATCTCACCTTCTTTTGATATATTGTTAATAAATTTTTGTCTCAGGGATAATATTTTAGACTTTATGGATCCTTCAAAATCACTCCTTTCAAATGAATCCCTACTTACCTAAGTGATGATAGGTGATAAATGTATTTTGATCAGGTAATAAGGGGTTTAAGAAGAATATCGTTAGAAAATTTTATTGGTTAATTATCTAATATGTTGAATTTTTCCAAAGTCATTGAACTTTTTATTTTAGAAGATGGTTAGATTTCTTGCTATGATTAAAAAAGAGAGTATATTTATCATCAGGTTAGTATGTGTGGGTATATGGTGTTATAGTTTGTATTGGGAAAGACTAAAATATTTTTAATAATTTTAATTGAGAAACAATTTGGTATAAAGATAGGTAATTATTTACTATAAATTAATATGTCAAATATATATAGTGTTATCAGATATAGTACATAATTTATTTAAATATATATTGAGTGAATTTATAACCTCCCGAATAAAATTTTTTAGAAACTATTAGTGCTGAGTAATACGGTTCAAGAAAATTGATGAAAACATTAATTATTGATTTTCCCTGAGCAAAATTGTAGGGTCACTATTTCATTAAAGGGGTGAAATGTAGCATCAATGATTTTTAAAGAATATATATAAAAATAATTTTCATTAAATTATATTAGTATAATTAATTTATTTTATTGAGTTAATAATAATATAAATAAATAATTTTGTTAAATTATTTTAAAAGGAGTGCAAGTAATCAAGAAATTTTATAAAATAAAAAATTCATCATCAATTATCCTTAAAATATGATAATATGAATTTTAATTCTCATATTTATATTTTTTTTAATTTAATATTTTATCCATTAGTAATATTGTGTTAAATAATAAAAATATATTTTTAATTAATGTATCATATTTTAATTTTATAAATAATAATGTTTTTATTAAACTGACTTTATTAAATCTCTTTTATTATATTCATGATTGTTTTTACTCGTAAGGTTTTATTTGATAACCATATCACACATTTTATTAGTTTTATTTTAAAATAATAATTTTATTAATAATGAATTCACTTTAATATATTTATTAACATGGTGTTATATATGTGATCATATTTAAATTGTTGTAACATATAATCATTCAAAGTATTATTATAATTATTATTGTTGTTTGACATTCTATGTCAATAATACGATAAAAAAATGCTTCTGTTATATTTTTGAACATAAAAAATATTTTATTATTCATTAATAATCCTACATAATTTTAATGTTTAAATTATTTTTATCCTACTCTATGTGCATGTTTTACTGTAGTAATATTTCCTTTAAAATGTTATGTATCATGTTTTAGAGTAAAATATTATTATTAAATATGTATTATTTTATTTTAAAATTTAAATTCTCAAATATGTAGTGTCTTACCATAAAAAAAATTATTTAAATTTTAGTAATATTCTCTTTAGAAATATAAAATGGCCATTGATTTTTTATTATAATCATAGTCAATAAATTTTGTCTCACTAAATAGTTTTCACTAATTTTTATTTATAATATAAATTCCACTTAGTTAAAATATGAATCTAATAACATTTATATTTTTTATAAGTATGAATTAATAATTTTCTAGCATATTATAATTAATAAATAATAAAACATAGAAATGTAATCACTCCTAGAAAAAACTAATTTTTAAATAAATGAAATTATTATTAATTTTGTATATCATAATTTATATGATAAAATCCTTATATAAATATGACTCAACAAAATTTAATTTTTTTTTTAAAAAAATTAATTTTCTTTAACTAGTAAAATAATTTAGTTAAAAATAATAAAATTAACTTCCAAAACAATAAATCATTTTTCAAAACCAAAATAAAAAATTTATTTTAATTGAAAAGCTAATTTTTTTTCATTAATTTGATTAAAATATTTCCATGTTCCCTTTTTTTGATGTTTTATAATCTAAAATAATACTATATTTTTTCATAAAATATAATTAATAAGAGTGGACATTATTTATAGTCTTTAGGGTGAATAAAAAAATCAATATTTTATTCCTCCACTTAGGCTATATAGACACTCACACACCACCTCTTTCTCCTCACTACAAAAACTATGTCCATTTTCGACTACCTAGCTAAATACCATAATAAAATCCCCTATAGACACTCTTAAGGAACGTTTATAAACAATATTTCCTCTATTTAATTATTTAGAAGCAATCCAAATGTGAACACTCAAAATTAAAAGGGTTCACAAGTCCCTCTTCCCATTATTATCTGAAAGTATTAGGTCATAAAACTCATTTAATGATTCAATTATTTTAATAAAATGATTAAATTATGATGATATTAACATCGCTTTGATACTTTTGTTATTAGATATTACTTATTTCATCTCATCAAACCCCTTTTATAAATTTTTATTATGTTAAAGTAAATATTTAAATACCCATGTCTACTCATTTAAATTATCTTATTACCCATTATATATTATGTGTAATCATTAAAATTATATCAAATATGTATTTTAAATAAAATATAATGTTTTTATATAGATAAAATATTCATTATTTTTCAATCCAATTTTAAATTCATTAAAAACATAGTTAACCTTTGGTGCTGTTTAGTTACCTTGGTAAATAGTGATGTTTTATTTTTCTCCTATGCCTTTCACAGGTATTCACAAAAATAGATTTCGTGATTTAATATAATATTAATAATAATATAATCCCATATATATGGTTTTGGGATGATAAAATATCCATGTTAATAAGGATATTATAAATAAAAAAACGTATTCATTTTAATCATCCAAAATAAGCATGCAAAGAAAAAAGTCTAACTAGAACTATCTTCTGAAATATATTGAACAATTGAAATACCTTAAATATAAAATGATATGAAAAATTTAACATGACACTTATATATATGTTACTTAATCACATTACAGTGTCTTCTAGTTGTTATGAATAAAAAAATTTAATTTGGAATGAAGAATTGAACTGTCTCAAAATCACTGAGGCGTGAATAATAAATCAAATAAATAACAATAAATGATAATAAATTATTTAAAAGGAATGAGTAATATCAAATAACAATGAGTATAGTTTTTAAAAGAGTATTTAACTAATATAATTTAACTATTCATCAATTTAAAATACATATAATTTGATTAAATACTCAAGGAAAGTGTTTTATTCCAAATATTCATTATTTTCAAGTATTATTCTTCTATTTCTTATATTAACTTTTGTGATTCTTATAAAAAATACTAAATATATATATTAAAATTTTCCCCTTATATTTAATGTGTTAATTTTATCATTTCCCCCATCTCCAATTTAAATTTTATACTATACATGGTTCAAAAGGAAGTCTCTCTCACTCTCTTCCTTCCTTTTCAGTTACATTCGTTATCACTTTCAATATCTCTAACTTCCTCTTTTTATCTTTATAATACACATTCATTATTTTACTTATACCCAATTTTACTTTCTTTTATTTATAGAATTTTGGTCTTTTTTATTTCTTTGTTTTGAATTCTTCAATCCAAATCCTACAAGGTTTATAAGAGAGGAATTTCATATAACTAACTTCCTCTCAATGTATCTTACACAATAACTATTTTAATCTTCCATGCTCAAATTACTGGGATATTTTCTTATCAAGATAAATTTTTAGATTTATTTTCAAAACCTTAAGATATTTATTCTTCAAAATTATTTTTCTAAATGGTGACACCAATGGTTATGAAAAGACATTTCATAACTTCTCTTTAATTTTCCCTTATATTCTTATCAATATTTTTATTCAAAGACTATATCTAAATTATATTTTCTAAAAATATTTATTTTGAAATTATTATTTTCAATTAAAAATAATTTTACATTTATTTATTTCCCAAAATATTATTTTTTTTATTTTTATATTTCAACATTTTATAAAAATTAATTAGTTTTTTCTTAAAACCTACTCAATTTATCATCTTCCTTTGATTAATTTTCATCTATATTAATAAACTTTCATACACACCCCAATAAAAATTTATTAGGTTGTATCTTCTAAAAGGTTATATTTTCAATAAAACTAATCTAATCTTATAATGATCCTCAAATTGATTATCTACGTTCCTATGTATAATTGGTGTGGTGGAAATGAAATCTCTTGAAGGGGATTGATCTAACATTCCTTTTATCTTGACTTATATTCCAATATGTTAAAACATAACATTTATTCTAGTTACGAATTTTAATACCATGTTTATTCATATTCTAATTCAAGGGTTTTCACCTAGATACCCATATATTTGATTGACTTGGGAAATTATTTTTCTATACTATATACATCTTTTTATATATAATACTTTCTAATATTTAATTAATACCATTTACATAGATAGATACATTATTAATTTTGGTGTATTTTTTTATTTCTATAGGTTGTCCATCTAAATATTTTGATGAATTTATGATTTTTTTCACATTCAAGTGGTGAACAAAAATATAGAAACATATTATAATAATGAGAGGGACAGTCATTGTATAACCCTCCCATGTATTGGGTAAAGATTTATATATTTTGATATATTTATATATGGGAATGATGGTACAATATTTTCTAATATTGTTATTATATTTTATCAATGATCCTTGACCTATATTTACGAAATATTATTGAGGATACTTAACACATGTTTCAGTTGTATTAGTGGTAAACTATTACCTATCTTTATAATGTCTTAGAGGTGATCCCTGATCTATGATTATAATATAATGACCTATGTTTGTTCCACAGTCTTATATTTCTCATCGTTACCAAGATCTTATGAAATATCTTCTCATATTACTTATTTTTATTTTTACTCTTGGTTGCCTTTTATAATTTCATGATCTAATTTATCTAAACATCCCCTTTTTACAAGGATCATGTATCTAACTTGCTTAGTATCTATTAGTAATTCATGTGAGCCCTATAGATAATGTTTTATCCATTATTGGGAACATTAGAACACTATTTTAAAATGTTTCCCTATTTACCTAAGTCATAATATGTTTCAAAGTTATTTTGAGTCGATTATATAGGGTACTAGATGAAGTATTTCGTTATATTTTATAGGATGATGATGTAATGCATACCTAGATCCCAAAAATAATAAAATTGTGGGTCTAATTTTCAGTTGTATTTCTAATTTTATGTAATGATTATGTATTATCAGCACCATATCAATATGTATGGTTCTAGGGTGTTACAATTATATTCATCATATCCATACTCAAAAGTTACTTTTTCATAACATAGAACCTAATTTGTATGTAATTAAATTTAGTAAACTATGTAGAGTTTCAACACCATCATGTATAAAAAATCACTGATAAATCATTTCAACTATTTGTGACACTCACCTTTTCCATTTTCATCCTTGGAAATTTTAGTCCCATTTTAAATGGGATTATATTCCTCATTCAATTCTTCTATTTTGAACTACTTCAATGACGCACAATCATATCATTCTTTTGATAAGAAAATTAAATATATCATATGAGTTACTTAAAAACCTAAGAAACATTTTTATATCATTATACATAGATATCTAAAAGTGTTTCGTCATCTGGGTAAATAAGTATCTAAAATATTTTTATTTTTTTTTAAATCATAATGGCACTAATATACATTATCAAAATGATAGATATTTTTTTACTTTCATTGATAAAACATTTATATCAGCCCACCTATAATAAATATCATTCTATTAAAACAATGTTATATCTTTAAATACAATTTTTGAATAATCTATCTTGGACTATAATGTTCTTACTTATTAATATGAAAAGTATAACACATAATCAATTTCTCCATTAAAAATGGTGAATTTTCATTCACTAGAAAATAATATAATTCCTTTGATAAAAAATTCAAAAAAATCATGAATAATTTATATGATTTAAATTTTATAAACAAATCATCAAAATCAATACCCTTAATTTTTGAATGTCCTTTATAAGATTTTTTTTAAATAATTGACCTTTCTTGTGAATTTTATTTCTGAAAAACATTTCATACCTATCTGATAATTTTATTTTGAGCATGAAAGTAACACCCCTATTCATATATTTTTTATTTTATTTTATTCTTATTCTATGTAAGTTATCTAATCCTTATATTTTAAATGTTCATCAATATTGTTTGGTTTATCTAGTAAAATTAATAATTTATGATTTAATCACTCAAGGTTTTTCTAGTTTCACTATATAAATGTGTTTCCAATTATGGATTCAGGGTATATATATTTCCAATTCATTTAAAACATAAATATTATTTTTTCTTCCTTCATAATCACATAATATATTTAAATCAGATTATAATTTCTTCAAATAATCAATGTCAATTTACGTAGTAATTTTTAATAAAAATTATTGCTCCATAAATCGCATTGATCTCATCATAAAAAAAATTTATATATTACAAGAAGAATTTCATTCCAACAGAATAACATCATATATTTTTACATCATTGAGATTATTTTTATAAAACCTATATCTTACACCATTTGATATATAACCAATGAAAACCCCCTAATTAATTATTTTATAATAATTCTCCGCATTCCATCTTATGATTTTGAAAAATAAAAATCACCAAAAAACTCCAAAACACTTTAAGTTTGACTTCATTTTCAGTTACAAATCATAAGGATTATTTTTTTTTAAAAAAAATTATTCTTATAAAGAATAGATTTTAAATAAAATTAGTAATAGTTATGGCTTGTCTCAAAAAATACATTGCAGTCTCTCCCTCAAAAACATCATCCGGGCCCTATAAATCAAAATTTTATTTTTCATCCAATTACTATTTTCATTGAGATGTGAAAGGAGATCTATATCCATGCCTCATACTATTATTATCAAGATATGATTTATCCTCTATATTTTTTTTTATTTGGATATATTATTATATCAAAATATTTTAATAAAATATCATGTTCTCTTCTTGAAATATTTTTGATTTTTTTTAAACATTTTCAGATATTTCTACATAATAATCAAAAAATAAACAAAATTACAATGAGTAAAATCATTAAAAAATATTAAATAACTATCTCAATTTATTTTTTCAAAGTAATAATTTCATTCACATCACAGTGTACGAGGTCAAGTGAATTTAATGTACTGATCGTTGTTAATTTGTGACTAGTTGTCACCATCTTTACATTATGGAAATCATAATAAGAATTTTATATTTCTTGATTGAGATTTTGATATTCCTCATGCTTTCATGATAAAAATTTATTCTAATTTTATTTTACCCAAAATGATCATGTATTATATTCCATATATTACTCCCTACTTTTATATGTGACCATCTATACTTTTTTCCATCAATGATTTATTGTTTTTCAAATTATTAATTTACGCATCATAATTATAGTTATATATTTCAATATTTTAATTAACCAAATAATTTTTCAAAAACAAAAACCTTCATTTTTATTTTAATATAATCAGTAAAAATGCAAAATAATAATGTATCAACCCAATAGTAAATGGAAAATTATTATAAGCCGTCTTGTTTTTATTTAATGGATTAATTAAATTCACCCAAAAATAAAAAAATATATCAATAATAAAATTAAAAAAAATCCAAATATTTAAAATTTGATGTTAAAATATTTTTTTTATTGTTATTACATAATGGGAAACCACTATCTAAAATCCAAGGCTTCTCAATGTTTGATTCTTTAAAAGAAACATCAACAATCATTCCTTATTCTTAATCGCTTATCTTCTTTTGATATTATATGTTAACACTTTTATTCATTAAATATAGTATTATTGTGATATAATAATTACTGATATTTCCATTTTTCTAAAACCATCAAAGAATATCCCTGATTTCTTCAGAATTATTTTTTTTTCTCCTCTTGTTTGGTTTATTGGCATACCTTCTTCTCTAAATTTAAAACCTTTCTCCACATGATTTACTCACATTTGATTATTTAAAGAAATAAAAGTTGTAACAATAAATATCTAAAATATGACCATAAAAACCACACAAAAAACATATACCATCAAATTAAAACATTCTTATTAATTAAATTGAGTTTTGATCAATTTCCTATGTTACCATTTTAAAAGTTATGAAATCACATAATTTGTTTCCATATTCTCATGTATAGTGTGGATTAACTTTCCAATATATTTTACCTTAGGATTATCATTAAACTCCTTCTTCTTCCATATACATTTTTTGTTATAATTGTTACTAAAGAAACATAATATATCAATGTTTGAGGCATATTTATTAAGAGAAACTACAATTTTCTTATCATGTTTAGGTTATTAATTTCACATTCTCAACATTCCTGAGATTCCAAACTATGAGATGGATGATTTTTAGGACACTCATTATATTTTTTAGGATTTAATAGGTAATTTAAATGTGTATGACACTAATTTAATGTAATTATAAATAATCATGTTGGATTTTATTGAATGAAGTTTCCACTTTATGTAGATTAGATTCAACTGAATGAATCAGTTCTTTCCCCATGGACAAGAGAACAATTATATTATAAATTAAATTATTTTTTTTTTAATAATGAAAATTATATCCTAAATAATCCCAAAAAAGTTTCCAATATTATTATTATCACACCTGACATCTTAAAAGTTTTCCTCAAAATATCACTATCATTTTCAACAATAAAAATCACTGCAATTCAACCTGTAAGCTCAGTTATCAAGACATATTAAAAAATTTCTTATTGTTCATCATTATATTATTCAAAATTTTATTCATATCTAATGATATTTGGGGTTTATCATCTTTATCCTCATCATGAGTCTTCTCTAATAAATTAGCTTCGAATATCCCAATCATACCATTATTTAAAACTGAAAATGAAATTATGCCCTTGTACTTATGTTTAATTTTCTAGGAACCATATGATATAAGTTACGTTAGATCATTATAATTCATTAAATTCTATTAAAATTCTAATTATTCTTCATTGGACTTGTTTGTATCATTGACTGTAAAGTAGTTAACAGATTTGAAAGCAATATCTGTCACTATTTTACCATTCTTCTTCAATGTCAGGCCACTTTGCATTTTATGGCCAGTCAAGGTGTTGTTTAATTTTTCCAAAATAAAAATATCAAATTTTAAATTTTAACATGATATTTATCTAAAATAATTTGTATAATGTTTTTTACTAATGATGAATTTTTAATCATTTTTCCATATCCCTGAATACTATTGAAAATCTTCTTCCCCTATATAAAAATTTCTTCAATAGATTCATATCATTTCATACTTATGTACTAAAATTAGGAATGAAAATTTTGATGTTAATAATACTTCAAACATTTTTCACCTTTATAAATTGTATAGAGTTTTTTGTAGTTTTATTTGGTAGTTTCTATGCCATCGCACATGTTAATTCTCTCACTAAGAGTGATAAATGCATAATACTCTCACTTATTCCATCAAATTAATTCTTTTTATAATCCATAAATGTTCAGTATGAACTTTATTTAGTTCATTTCAATCCATTGGTAGTGATTTCAATAAAAAATAATATCAAATATAGAAATTTTGAAATAATAAAATTCACTACTATAAAATAGGCCTTTAATAGTGCTAAAAATGGCCTTTATCATCACTAAGGAGGCACTAACTACAACAAAAAGATTAAAATTAACCATCTTTTATCACTGCTAAAATAGAAATGGTAAAGGTTTCCTTTATCAGGGCTAAAAATAGAACTGATTAAGGTATCCTTTATTAGCACTTTTATTTAGCGCCGATAAAGTAAACCTTTATCAACACTACTACAACCGCTGATAAAGTATTATGTTGTAGTGTGTTTTAACAGCATGACACACCATAAAAACACCAAAAATCATAAAATTAGGTACTAAGGAATAATTTTAACGAAATAAAATTTACAAATTGAATTCAAGAAAAATATAAATATATATATTAGACATTTCAAACAATAGTTTATCTAATTACATAAGTAAAAATTATTACATACACTCAAAATCATCAATGTGCCTTTTTAATTTGACCATAACCTCTTCTTTCAAATAAAACAAACCTATTTAAGAAAAAAATTATGTTATAAATAATATAAAAAATTAATAGAATGTGTTAATATTAATCTAAACTTTGATTCAAACCAGTAACATTGTTTGTCAAAATGAGTTACGGTTGATTCCTGCACATCACACCATTTTTTATCATCATTAAGAATTATCTCAAGGAAAATTAACTAAATAACTATTATATAAAATTGATAAGGAAATTAATAAATTATTAGAATATTGAATTACGATGAGAAAATATTGTATTGTTAGCTCGGTTTTAGAGATGCGAGACATGTTTTAAACTGAAATGACACAAATATATCGAAAGATAAATATAGATTCATAATGTTCATATCATGCATCAGATTCAGGTAGTACTACTTCCTATACATCTCAAACAATTTACGGAACATTTTCCAAAAGTATCAAAATAATAAGAATGTGTTTGCATAGTTTTGATTACCTCACTTGTCTTTTTTACTAAAATGTCATTTAAACTGGAAAGAACCACTTTGATTAATATTAATCACATATTGTGTTCGTTTTATTAGATATTGATTCCTACACATAAAAAATTAATTATAAATGAATTTTATAAATTATCATGAAAATATGAGTTTTTTTCTCAGTTTTTAGTGAGTAATACTTTTTGAATTAAAATGTGGATTTTAAATTGATAATGGACACATTGAGTCATACCAGTCACACAGTGCATCATATTGAGGTTTGGTTTATTGATACATGTCTCATGTGACATATGCATTATTTTAATTGTGTTTTAAAATAATCCACACTCTTTTGCTTAGTTTTTAGTGGGTGAGTATTCCTTTTTCAAAAATTGACGTCAACATTAAATAAAAAGATGTACTTAGAGTCATACTGGTCACACAATGCATCAGATTGAGGTGAGGATAATTCCTACATGTCTCAAATTTAATATGGATTATTTTCATAATTTATAAGAATATTTCAAATGTTTCTTGTCTTTTTTACTAAAATGACATTTTAAACTAGGAAACACGCACTATAACTCATATCAATAACACCGTGATTGAGTTTTAAAAGAGGATGATTCCGAAAAATCACAATTTACTTATGAATAGATCTCATAAATTATCAAGATAATCGGAGTATGTTTTATTAGTTTGGAGTGAGTGACAAATTTTCAACTACAATGTCAATTTGGAACTGATAACAGACAAATTGTGTCATACCAGGCCCATTGTCAATAATTTGAGATTTTTATGATTTATACATGTCAAAAATTACTTATGGAACATTTTATTAATGGATAAAAACAATATCAATGCGTTCAGTCAGTTTTGAGTAAGTAATTTTTCTTTTTTACTAAAATTAATGATGATTTTGAATAAAAAGAAGCACATAGAGGCATATTGATCACACCATTCATTATATTGAGGTATATATGATTCCTAAACATCTAAAATGAAATATGGATCAATTTAAAGAAGTATAAAAATAATTATAATGTGTTTTCTATGTTTTGAGTGCATCTATGTTGTTTATTGCTAATATGTCATTTTAAACTGGAAACATGCACTTCGACTCGTATATATCACATTATGTATTGGTTATATGTGATAAAAATTCTGATACATCACAAATTATTTAGGAATATATTTCCAATATTATAATTAAAATAATAGTTTTTTTTATCAATATTCAGTGAGTGAACCCTTTTCAACTACAATGTCGATTTTAATCTAATATTGGCCAGCTCTAGTAATATATGGAATATTGTTTATCGAATGGAGGTGCGGTTGATTCCTACACATCAAAAATTACTTATATATCATTTTTTTAATTTATGTAAATGATTATGATATGTTTTATCTAGTTTTAGTGTGCTATTTTACTTTTTTAAATAAATTTAATGTCAATTTTATATAAAATGAAACACATATAGTTATACCAGTCACAGTGTGTGTCGAATCGAGGTGTCACTAATTACGAAATGTCCTAAATTATAAATGAAATAAATTATGATAACCTTATGATGATTTATATTTCTTTTATTTATCAAACATCCAACATAACATATTAACATGATGTCCTTATCTGAAAACCATTTCTCATTGCAAAAAGCTTGAAAAATAGAGAAAGCTCATATTCTGATTATATCATGAGAAGTAATAATAATAGGCACATGATATTCCTCTACTCTTATGTATTTATACAATGATAATCATTTTTTTCTAAGAATTTCGACTTGATTTTTAATGTTTTATGTTCAAAAAATAAAGGCAATGGAAAGCTGGGTAACATTGGGAGAAAGGAACAATTTATCTATTTTGTGGCTTGTTGCATATAGTTCAAATAAAAATATCACCTTCCAAATTATCTATGAAAAAACTAAATACATATTAGATTAAAATTATAAGGAAAATAAATTACAAATAGTAGATAAAATTATTAAAAATTTATTTAGATAAGTAGAAGTAATTCACCATTTCATGATAGTTGTTTGAATTCTCGACATATTTCCCTACTCTCATTATCTTAGTTACAGGATTGAAAAAAATAATCTTCCTGTATAAGAAAACAATTCTTATATGAGTAATACTAAAAAGAAATAAATTCAACATTAATATGAAAAAATAAATAAATTCTATGGACAATTATTATACTGTGAAAACATCAAGATTACCCTTGTGAATGAGAATTAGTGGGAACTTGATGAAACATGATAAGTGATAACACTTTTGGGGTGAAACAATTTTCATTGAGAAGAATTATGGGGATGTTTTGGTGAAATATGGCATGAAATATAGATAGACCACCCTAAATCAAACAAAATAATCCAATTGTATATGAAAAAATTCTTATTTGAGTAATACAAGAAAGAAACAAATAAATCATAAATATGAAACAATACATGAATTTAATGGAAAATTATTTTAGTGTGAAAACATAAATATTACCTTAATGATTGAGAAGTGGATGTAACCTGAAATAATTTGATAAATATTGATACTGTAGTGGTGAAAAGGTTTTGATTCAAAAGAATTCTTTGAATGTTTTTGTGCAGAAAGGCCTGGAAGATGGACAGACCACCCTAACTCAAAAAAAGAATCCACCTATATAATAAAACAATTCTTATGTGAGTAATAAATAAAATAAATTAAATAATCATAAATATGAGACATTACATTAATTATTTTTAAATTTATTATACTGTGAAAACATCAAGATTACTTATATGATTTAGCAGTGGAGGAATCGTGAAGAAAAGTGATAAATGCTGAAACTATAGGGGTGAAAAGCTTTTGTGTGTGAAAATGTATATAGAATTTTTGGGAAAGAAAGTAATGAAGGAATGACATACCACCACAATTCTAAAAAAATAATCTACCTATATAAGAAACAATTATTATGTGAGTAGTACTAAAAATAAATAAATTAAACATAAATATAAAACAATACATTAATTATATAGACAATTATTTTACTATGAAAACATAAATATTACCTATGGATTTTAGAAGGGGAAGCATCATTGGTCTTACAACAAAGCTAGGGGAGATAACTTTAAGAAAAGTGATAAATAAAAAACTGTAAGGCTAAAAAATAAAGGAGAATAATTCTATGGATGTTTTGGTGTAGAATGGTATGAATTTTTGACAAAAATATTCAAATATAATCAAACTCTATAAGGAACGATGTAAATTAAATCAAATTTTTCATATATAATTTTTTTATAAAATAAAGAAAGTATATCGTAATAACACCTTTACATCTTCCCAAAGGGTTTCCTTCATTATAGTTTTTTTATTCTGAGGTAATAGTAAAATCATCATGTGTAAAAGAAATTCCATACAAGAGTAGTCAAACACTTAATTTAGATTATGTTAATATAGTCGATAACATATAATATTATGAGGAATAAAATAATATATTTAAAAATACTTTTTCTATATAATTTAACTCCATTATATCAATGGTTTTAGGGATTTGGTTCTTCTATTGTGAATCTGAATACCCACTTATTAGTCCTATATAATGTAGAATACACTGTATGTATTATGAACAACTTGAAATGGTTTTGATCTCCCAATTATTGGGTCATCCTTGATTGAATTTTCATCAAACCAGAAATTTTTGTAGTCTTCAATTTGAAAAACAACCAATTATTTTTTTGGAACAATGAAATAACATACTTTCACTACTTGTGATACCATTATGAATGGCTTGTCCTTTTTCCCTATCTTATCTAAATTCTCATTCATGAAAACCATTTCATTAACCTTCACTAAAATCATATTTCTAACCAATTTTAATTAGAAAATAGGTACCTAAATGTTTTATAATAAAACTCATATATCGGTATGATAATGCCATAATATGACATAATTTAATAAAGTGGATTTGTATCCTTTCAAAAAAATATGTACATAACTTTTTCCATAATCATTACACCATTTTTTCATCGTACAGTAGTAATCATGTTCATTTGTATACAACATATAACCATTGGTTAAAAAACCACTATAATATATAAAATTTTCATTTGCTCTCCTGGTTATCAATCGACGTTGTTCTAAAAATGAATTTAGATATTCTAAAAACTCATTATAAATTTGATCTTGGAACCATCTTATAAATTATTGATTTTGTGTATTATATATCCACTCTTTGGCCCTTGATGGATTTAAATCACTAAAAATTTATTTGTCGGATTCAATGTATGGATCAAAATCTTCACTAGTAAGCAAAATTTAATGGTTTCCTTCTTCCTACTTTGTCAAGTTTATTATTGCAAAAACTCTTCTAAAAATACCTTCATCCATAAGGTGTTCATTGTGACAAGACTTTTGGAGACTAATAATTTCATCATATGATAGGTTATCAGTACATAATTCAATTTCTTCCTCAACCATATATCATTGAACCATAAAACCTTTTTCTTGACTTTGATTCTTGAAATACCCTTTCAAAATTTTGATATAACCTTCGATGGGGTACATCCTTCTGTGATGGACATGACCACATATTTTAACCTCTCTAATTAAGTGAACCATAATGTAGACAATTATATAAAACAATTATGGTGGGAATACCATCTCTAATTCCCATAATATAACTACACCCTCCTTATTTAGGATTGATAACTTCATCAGGTATATAACATTATTGTATATGGATTAAAAAAATGAAGCATAGCCTTATTAATTTTTTCCATACATTTTGTGGTAGAATGAAATAGAAAGAAACATGCATCAAATCTTGTATTAAAACATGATATTAATGTGATTTTAGTCCTTGTAAATTATTATTATTCATTGGAATTATATTCTTCATATTTTATGAATACCCCTTTGAAACTATTACACTATTAATGAAAAGTTGAAATTTCAATTTTTCTTATATGGATAGAGTGTAAGCTGATGGAGGAAGAAAATTCCTCCCAATTCACTTCACTAATTCCAACTCTTCTCTAATCCCCATTTAAATCATGTCTAACCTAGCCTTGGTTCAATATTTCATTCTTTTAGAAAATTTAGTAACATTACAATAATAATATCAAATACATTTTTTCTATATGCATGATGTTAATAAAATTTATGAAATACAAACAATTCAAATATGGTAATTCAAATAAAACTAATCTCTTCTTCCAACCTAGTTTTGTATGGTTTTTTGAAGAAGGTTCACGAAAAAAATGTCAGTATATTTTACTTTATCGAACAGTTGATCATCCATTATTGGAGACGGTGTTGTACCTTTTTTGATATTTCGATAAAATGATGTCATCCTGGATCGGTATATATGTCATAGAGGTAAAAAATTTACATTGTCATAAAAACACACTCTTTGAGGAAAGTTTGAAAAAAACCGACTATGTACGTTTTTCACAAATGGGACACCCCAACATTTCATTAATGTTATAACATGAAATATTTTCATAAGCTAGGAAATCATTTATCATCTAAGACAACCTGGCCCTTAATTTGAATTACTCACTTCTATAAGCATTATATATTGTAAATCCTATATCCCACATTAGGTTTAGATATTCAATCAATGGAGTCAAAGAGACATCAATATCATTATTACTTTACTTTCGATCAGATATAAGATAAGGAAAAATAATGTATTTTCACTTCATGCATAACCATGGAGGAAAGTTAACATTTAAAAACACAGTGGTCCAAGTACTGTGAGTGATACTCTATGACCAAATGTATTTATTCTCTCTATAGATAACGCAATATGAATGTTTCCTATATCATTTAAAAATTGTGGATACTGGTAATCAATTTTCATTATGTGAGGAGAATCTTCTAGATGATGTTGGTCCCCATCTTTAATTCTTGTATGTGCATGCCATGTAAATTGTCTTGTAGTTTCTTGATATTCATATAGTCTTCTAAGTAATATTATCAAAGGAAAGTACGATATATATTTCTATAGAGTTGATTATTTTTTTTACCGATCAGCACCACACTTATGGAATTTTGTGTGTGACTCACAAATCTTGAGAAAAGTTATGAAATTGTTTTGACCAATAACTAATTTTTTTAAAGATCATTTCCATTGATCATATAATATGTATAGTGTCATATGTTTGATATGTTAGTATGTTTTCTTCTGGTATCACATCACTCATGAGACCAAGTAGTTCTTCGAAGTTGGTGTTACTCCATCTGCTACTAGCTCTCAAATTATATAACTTCAATACAGCCGACAATGTTGTGTATTTAGTACAACTGGTATAGAATTATCTCTTAACATAGAAACTTAACTTCTAAGGACATTTTGGACAATAAAGAAGGTAATAATTATATTCCATTTTCATTTCTTCCATGTGATCTCTATCATCATTTAAATTGGTATTCATATCAAATGATTTATAAAATGTGATATCATCCCAATCAGTGAGCACATTCAATTTTTTCCAATGTTAGTTCCAACATTTAGAGCTCTGAACTATTCCATGATAAATCAAATGTTCTTAAAAATATTTTGTAATAATAGTTCATGAACAAAATTAATATAAACATGGATATATGATTTGATAAGGGTTGTGTGCATGCTCTATGAAAAACATGATTAACTCATTATCTCCATCTTCGTACTCTTTTGTCAAGCGATTAACATACATCTATTTTTGATTCGTATCTATACTATTGGGTCCTTAAATTATTTATTTTTTAAAAAAATTAATAAATAAACATAATTTATTAATTATCATAGGAAAAAGATAAAGATAATTCTAATATGTTAAACCCCACATTTGATTGTTTCAAATAATTTTAGGATTACTTGAAGAAAATGTGTAAAGGAACTAATGAAAAATATTAATCCACTATGGTAGGTATTATCCTATAAATTCATTCAAAGTTGAATGTTATATACAACTATCATACTCATCATCTCATTTTATGAATAGTTATCATTGCTTTTTATTATTTGAAATCGATCCTCCATCTCTTATGGGCATGCACCTGTGCTGCATGCAATATTCGAACCAGTAGTCATCCATTGGATTTCTAATACCCAGAGTAGTAAAAAATATATAATATAGATTGGGTATTAATCCCATGAAAATAATTTGAATAATAACTATTTTGGTATGAAACTAATGATGATTATAGTTATAATCCACCATTATCTCTAAAAGGGATAATTTTCCCATTTTTTAGTACTAAATGGATGGTAATTAGAGATTTCAAAGTGTTGAACAAAAATTCAATGTTAAATAATGATATATTTATAGATGTATTATAGTAAAAAATAAATTGTATTTATTGGATACATAATAAATGAAATGAAGGTATTTTTTAGAAGTATTAATGATTGGGTTATAATTTCAAATATGGCTAAATTTTTACAAATATATAGAAAAATAGATGAAACATTTTTTGATTTCTGGTCGGTAAAAATTTATGGTAACTATGTTTGAAGGAGGTAATTGAAGGGTGGTAGTGAAAAAGTTATCATATTAGATAATTATTAAAATTAAATACTAACTTAAAAGTGTGGGTTGAGAAATTTTTATGATGAAAAGATAAAATTGTTATATATTTTTTACTTATTATATTAGGAAGATTGTTAATAGTTAAACTAATGATAAAACATAAATGAAAATTAAGGTTTAATTAATTAGAATCGGGGGATCACACAGGGTTGAGGTACACTCTAAATAAGAAATTGGTGGTGAGGAAAATGAAGAAGGATTATCAACTAAAAAAAATAAAAGAAAGCATGAAATAAATGAATAAAATATCATTAGTTATTGGATAGATTCAATGCACACTCTGAGGAGTAAGACTCTATAAAAATCGAATTTTTCACATGTAGAGCCTAACTAATTTTTAGGGGTTGACAAGGATGATAATTGGATCAAATACAAAAATTAGGACCTTGATCCGAAAATGAAAATTTTGAAATTTGAAATTTTTTCAAGGGTTTACAACAAAATTGTTATCCGAAAAAAGTGGGTGTTCTGTAATAAACTCATTGTCCATGGAAAACTGTCTCAAAATACTGAATAAATCACATAAAATGGGGATTCCTAGATCAAAAAAAAGTATATTTATGATAAATTTACTCCCATTTAATGATTGGAAAATATTGTAATTTTCCTATCTATTTTAGTGAAACTTCAGATAAAAATGTACCAAATGGATGTCAAATCAATGTTCCTCAATGTTGTTCTTATGTGTGTTATACATTGAGAACCTATATGGGTATGTTATGGACGAAAATGACAAACAAGTGTGAATGTTAACTAATTATTTTTATAAGATATATAAATCATTGAGGACTCTGTATTTAAGGATGGATCAATACCAATGAAAGCATTATTTCTAGAGAGGTAGAATTGATAATATCTGCTACATCAAGAAGGAGAAAGATCAAATGATATAACTACTCATATATGTGGAAGAAATAATATTCGAGGATTGAACTAAGCACAATGATTTTTTGTGTGGATAATGTGAGATATGATATTGAGATGTTGATGATTCATCAGTTAAACATTTTCCTTGGTTTATAGGTGAATCAAGGAAATTATAGAACACTAATTTCTCAATAAAAATATGAAAACGTGGTTCCCAAGTTAGTTCCAATGGAATATTCCAAACCACAAATAGCACCAACTACTATACAGATGATGTTTTTAAAATTTGGTGTTTGTGAAGAGGTATTTGTCTTGTAATATAGGTATTGGAAGCCTATTATACCTTAAAACGACATGCCACAACATTAGGTTTGATAAATTTCAAGTTGCACTGTACCAATGTTGTCCCAAGGAGAGCCACATGATGTCGGGGAAGTCAACACTTCAATATATCAAAACAAAATAATTCTGGGAAATTTTATCACAGGATGTAGCAACTATATTTGTTGGGATGCATGGATGTGGGCTTGGAAGGTTCAGTGGATAACTAAGTAAAAGTTGGGATATCGAAAAACCAGGATTTCATTCGAGCCTAGGTTTCATTTGACCACTGAATAGTTCTATCATTTGATTCGAGACATAGAATAGTTAAATCCTTGATTCAATCCTAGATTCAAGAATGGATTTTTCAATGAGGAGTGATGGAAACATGTGGCTTCCCTAGAGAGCTTTATATATCATGAAATGCTTCACGATGGTTAGGGTTCAAAAAATATATTGGGATAGTTTTCTCAGTGCTTCTAAAAAAGAATTTATAGAGATCCATTTTATCAGTGCTAAGTTAATAAGCATTGATAAAAGGAATATTTATGAGTATTTTCTTGCACTGATAGAGATCGTAATTTATCAGCACTAAAAATTTGCTGAGAAAGATTCTTTTATCTACCCTTATTACTTAAGAGGTGATAAATAATTTATATTTTTAATTACAAATAATTTATTAAAATATGATTATATGATTATATAATTATATATATTTATTTAATAAATATATATGTGGTAAATATATATTTTATTTAACTATATTTATTATAATTTTATAATTAATTAAATATATAATTATTTGTTTATAATTATATAAATACTTTTCAAAAAATTATATTTATATCATTATATAATTATATAATTATATAAAAATATAATAAATATAATTAAATATAATTATACATATATATATAATATATATAAATATTATTATAATAAATATGTAAATTATTTTAAAAAAGAAATTATAATTTTATAATTATTCAAATATATGTAATTAATAATTTACAATTATATAAATACTTTTTAAGAAAATAATATTTATTTATTTTAATTATAAATGTATAAATATAATAAGTATACATCTATAAATATAGTTATTAATAAAAAATGACAAATATATTTTTAACATTATTAATTAATATTTAATTTTAAGTGCATACATGTTAAAAATGAGTGAAATGGAATAACTAAAAATGAGTTCACATAAACAAAATTGAAAAATGGATATTTTTTATTAATTAAATCATAATTATTAAAAAAAATAAGGATATATATTGAAATAAAGATGAATACATATTTAATATTTTAAAAAATTGTAAATATATATATACATATATATAATAAATAATATAAATTGATTATATTCCCCAAAAAATAAAAAATAAAACATATTAAAATTGAATAAACATTAACTAACTTTATTAATATTGAAAATAAATTAAAAAAATGCATCGATTCAAAAAATAATATAATAAACGTGTCATGTTATAATGAAATTCTAAATTGAATATAGAAATTTAAATAAATTACATAAATATTATATGTGTTTCTATATAAAATTTCATTAATTGTGTAAGTAAGTGTGTGTGTGTGCTTTGTATATAAAAATACCAAAATTTCATTTTTTATGAGAAATCAATATTACAGAAGTTTGATATTTGTCAAATTGAAAAATAAAATGATATTTAATTATGTCCATTACTAGATGCAATAAGTTATTATAAATAATTCATATTATTTTTTAATTATATACCATAATTCTGAATATGTTTTTCTATTTAATGTAAAACATAAATATTTTGTATTATATAAATCATTATTATACACATTCATTTATATCTATATATTTATATAAACTATTTATTAACATTATAAATATTTTTTTATTTAATAAAATGATTAATATTTTTCTCAATTTATTTTTTCCCAATTTTTATTTATTTAATTTTCATTTTAAAAATATCTATATATTTAATATATAAAATTTATTATAATTTATTATTTATATATAGTATAATAAATTTACTGGTTTTTTCCAATAATGATTTAATTAATAAAAATTGTAAAAAAAATTAATGAACTATGTTTTTATTTTTTATTTTTTTCATTTTTTCATTTTTTTGGACCTTTATCAGCGCTGATAAAGGATCCCTTTATGGGAACTAAAAATAAAGTGTTCATAAATGCTATCATTTATCAACAATAAATATAAAGTGCTGATAAAGTGACATTTTATCTTCGCTAAAAATAAAGCTCAGAAAAATATAAACTTTATCAGGGCTTTTTGTTATAACGAATAAATGGAAATGCTATTAAAGGTCTGTTTTGTAGTACATATTCTTCTATATATGAAATCCATTTTCATCAAACATAGATATTCCAATATTATTAACATAGTTCAATTTATCTTTGAAAAGGTCTTCAACTGAAACATTTAAAAAACAATAGTAACAAAACTCAAGATAATTGTTTATTGAATTTTGGAGTAAAAATATATTTATATTCAAATTATAGGTGAAAACATATGGAAAACTTACATTGGTTAGTATTTTTGGTTTGATTTAGTTTTAATTCAGTAGAAGGATAGTAATTGATGTGTCATGTTCAAAATGGGACAGAAAAGAACACATTAATGATAGAATAATAGTAAACGATTGAACCACCAAGAAATTCAAATCACTTGAAGTTTGCTTTACATGTAATGGAATCTCCCTTTGACACGATTTAACAATTACCTATAGTGTTTATTTGAATTTAAGGATAATGCAGCACAATATAACTAATAATGTTCTCTAAATAGAAATTTAGTGCATTAAACTATCATTATCATAAAAACGTTTTTCATTACCTTCACATGATGTTGGGTTTCCTATTTAGGTTTTCATGATCAATATGGATGGTTTATAATCACCCAAGAATTAAAAGTCAATTTCTACACCACCTTTCCTCATATTTCAATGCCTTATCCTTAGTTCCTAGGGTGTGATGAAACTTTAAATTTTTCAATCATTCCTCTATAATCTTCTATTTAATATCGTTAAACATTAAGGAAATAATAATGATCAAAAAAATCACATCAAATAGAAATAAAAAATATTATTTTAAAACAAATCCATATAATGAACATTTGAATATATAAACTAATATATGAATACAATCAAATGTTCAAAATGACGAATTGAATAAATAATAGGTAGGTTAATCATTTGGATGACCTCTGTTTATCTCTACTAGACCACTTTTTCACTCATTCCATTTTAGCTTCCCCTCAAAAAATTCTCCCATAGTTGATCTACCCAATACTTCATCTCATGTAACATTTTAATGGATTTTCATCACCATTTAAATATATTTTTTTCCTATAATTAAATATAATCTACATAATTCATATTATGCACATATTTTTATATATAAATTTAGAAATAAATAACATGGAGAACCTTTAAGTGGTATCCATGATTACTTTCACCTTTATTGTTATTTCAAACACTTCTAGCCTATCTCTAGGATATTTCTCTATAATTCCTTAGATATTTTTTCCCATTATTTGGTTAGATGATTGAGTTTAGATCATATTTTTTATTCCCCTCAATCATGCATATATGAAACATAGAATGTAATTTATATCTATGACAGAGATCGTTTCAAATCCCTAGATTGGTCTCATTGTCCTCTAGTATTTAGGAATGTTCATGAATTTTTATTCGATGTTCTTATATTTCATTCAATGTACTAGGGTATTTTCATCATTTTAATATTATTTTGATATAAAACTTGTCTAAATTGTGATTAAAAACTAGAAATATTTGAGTATGTAGGTTGTGTTTGCTTTGTGGTATGGAATTAGCAATAGAATTATGTGGGTTAAAGGTTCTGGCAACATTGGCTTGCTGGTACCACCTATGTAATCCCTTAATAATTAATGTATATTCATCCATATGATTTCTTCAATACCCAACATTCCTCCAAAATATATTATTGAATCACTCAACAAATTTGAGTATATTTTGTGTGTGTATTGATGTCACATGTAGAATTACATGTCTGATGTTGTCCTAGGGATTAATGTGAGGCAATATTAGTGTTTCCATAGTACCACTACATATATAAAGACAGTTTCCTTAAATTTTATTATAATTATGATAAACTACAGAAACCCTAAAATTTGACACATATTATTACATGATTTTATATATAATTAACATGCAAATAGCATCCAATGATCATAGGTTCTAGTGTCTTTTGAATAATAGGTATATAAGACAGAAATCATGGAAACATATTTTATTTAAACATTATAACAAGATCCTAACATCCTTTTTTCCCATATATTTTCTTTGGATATCCAAGGGAATACATGAATAAAGGGATGAAAATTAATCATAGTAAAGGAATAAGAATACGAATAAATCATAGAATATAGGTTAAAAGGCATAACATAATGGCATAAAAATAAATGAATATACAAAATGAAGAATAACATATGTAATCATGGTAACATAAGAGATATGGAAACAACATAAAACAATACATAATAATGATTCAATTCTCATTTCACAGGGGGAATCATGAGTTAAGTCTATCCACCATGACCATTTCATAGGGAGCATGAGTCAAGGTTAACTACCAAGATCATTATACAAAAACAATGAGTCAAGGTTAGCCACCAAGTCCATTGATCATGAAACCTCATGAGACTAATCATTACCCAATTCAATTTATTTCTATTTGGGAACAACCATCATAATATTTCCATTAAAATGTGTTCCATATGAAAAATAATCACAAGGGTTACCCATGGAAAGAAATGGGTATCATAATCATGTCATAAATTATAATAAATACTCATATAATAAATATCTCTATCAAAAAAAATTTAAATAATACATGGAAATTAATAAGGTAAATTAGTCATACATCATGATAAGTGATGCCAAATAGAAATGAAAATATTTAAAAATAGTGTTGAAGAATCATTAGAAATGAAACATTTTAGTGCAGTTCAAGGAAAATATTAAGGATAATTCAAAAAGGAAAAAGTTATATTTGTTTATAGAAAAACAAAAAAGAACCAAGATACATATTTATGATAAAATAAGTGATTTTATAAAAATAATTTTAGGAATAAAATACATTTTGGAGTGCACTTGAAAATAGGTAGGATATTGAGATGTTCCCTTCAATCAGAATTGCTTATTGGGAATATTTGAAAAGGGAACCTTTTAAAAACATGTATTTCCCCCATAAAAAAGGATGATCATATCTGGATACATGAGTTTTTAACATATAAATATAGTTTAAAATATTTAAACAAAATGAAATAAGAATTACATTGGGGTAAAGAGAGAGAAAGAGTAACCCGAGGGGGAAAATAGAGGTTCGGGTAGAATCTATTACCTTATATCCGAAAGTGTTCTACAATTATACATAATATACTGTATAATTAAATTAAATCAATTAATTAATTAATTTAAAAACTTTTATAGATGTATTCTATTTTTTATAATTTTATTAAGTTTATTTATCACTTTTTCTAGAGTTATAAGATACCATATTATTGTTCGGGACTATTTGTTTCCTTGGTTTTCATGATTTTTTCACTTGTATATATGTATGTAAGATCATGTAAAATTAGAAGAGTTTTCCATAATTGAAATAATATATTATTAATGAAATTATATAATATATAATGGTTATTTATAACATTTTTTATATTATTAGGATGAATCATTAGGAAACAATTTAGTGATAGTTGATGGGATTGATTTGGCAGTTTTTCATCATCACAAACAAGATTTGTTTCATTATTTAATATTATTTATGTATGTTATTTCAAGAACATAAAATATGATATAATATATACATTATATTCTCTTTCTTCAATGAAAATTTTTTTATTTCCTTCCTTTAATAAGGTAAAGGAAAATGAAAATGTATCATTCAGGATGTCTGTAAAGTGAACATCACAGGTGATGTTTTCATTTATAGAATAAAAGGGAAAGATGAAGGATTTTAATGATTTATAATCCATTAATAGGATCTCATTAAAGTATATAAATTGTATGGTAGTTATCAGGACACTTTTACAATGGTAGGTGAGGATAATAAAAGAAACTGGAATGAAATTAAAGAGAACAGAATAGGGTTTTACCTCTTGAATCATTCTCCTTGAGAACCTCCTTAGGGAAATTGGATTTTATATTTTTTTGAGAAAAATAGATCCTAGAAACGGGGTATATTATTTTTAATAGTACTGGGTTTAATTTGGGAAGTTCTGAAATTTTAAAAGATGTGAGGAGAATAGGTGGTGAGGGGTGGTTAGTAGGGGAGGAGAAGGGTGTTTTCATGTAATTTAAATCATTTTTTTTATTATTTTGGTTCAAGACTATGAATAATTTAGGAATAATCACCAAATATATTAATAAAATGATTTATAGTTCTATATTATGGGATTACATTATCCATACATAACCTATGACTCAATAATTCATGTATTTAGCTTTTATTGTCAATTATGGTATTATATTATTCAAAAAAATCAAGTATTATATAAAAACCCCAAAAATCCACCATAACCTTTTTTCTACATTTAGATTTAAAAAATTAAATACATTTTATGAACAAAACATCCTAAATTTAATAAATTTAATTTTTAAATAAAATCTTAATTTATTTGAAAAATAAAAATTTTAAAATTATAGCTGTTTTTAAAACACTGAAAATTAAGTAAGGTCACATAAAATTATTTAAAAATATTCAAAATAATAATAATAATAATTTAATCTATTTTATAAAAATAAATTTTCTTTTTAGTCATTATAATAATGATTAAATTGTAAATAAAATGTTATGTTTCACAAAAATATCAATAATTAATTTCCCATTTTTAAAACATTTATTCACCTATACTATGATATAATTATATCATATTTTAATTTATAATATTAGTAAGTTTTCCATATACATTCATTGGTGTGGTTACTATTCTATTTTTAGAATTACTATTCTTAAAGGTCACATTACTATTCCAAATGTTAATTTATTCTTCCATTAGTATAGGTTCCTTAATTTCATAAAATGCTACTTATTTCATTCATTATTCATTTATAATTTTTCATTCTATTCTATATGTGGTTTTACCCTATTAATACTATATGAAATATGTATAAAAATGGATATTTCATTGATAGAATTTTGGTTTATTATATTCTTCCTCCATTGTGAAAATTGTCACTTGAAATTTTATATTACAAACTATATAGGAAATAGGTGAGGGTATTTCTCCATAATAAACTCCATTGTTTACCACCTTGCCTCTTCTAACATGTGGTTGAACTATAGTACTTTAAATATGTGAGTATTATTTTTTTGTATAACTTGATTTCTATGATCCAAGATCTTCAATGGATTCTCTTCATATGAGAGTTTGTTTTCCATTTGTACCACCTCTAAATTCAGCACTTGTGTGGGATCTGGTATGTACTTCCTTAAGAGGTGCACATGGAATACATCATGTACCTAATACATTGACTGTGGAAGAACTAGTCGATATTCCACAACTCCAACACAATCAAGCAACTCGAAGGGGTGTATGTACCTGGCACTTAGATTTCCCTTCTTCCCAAATTTCATTATCCACTTCTCTAGAGATATACAGAGAAATAAAATGTATCTAACCTTAAACTCTAGGTCTCATTAATGATTTTCAAAATAGATATTATGTTGAATTTGGATGTCTTAATGAGATGCCAAATGGTTTTCATGTTGTCAAAATTTTCTTCAACTATTTCAGGTCTTAAAAAGTTACGTTCACTGACTTTATCCCAGAATGATGGTGTTCTATAACTTTTCCCAAAAATGGATTCATATGGTGTGATTTGGATACTTGAGAGTAAACTATTATTGTAGGTGAACTTGACCAAGGGTATATGTTAGTCCCTTCCTCCCTTAAATTCCATATAGCATTCCCTCAACCTATCTTCTAATTGATGAAAATTTATCTTAGGTTTTCCATCTGTTTTAGGATGATAGGCCATACTGAAGATCATCATAGTGTTCAGATCATGTTGGGTTCTTTTATTGATCATTGAGTTTAATCTCATATAACGGTCTTAAACAATTAATAGTGCTACTACATGAAACTTTACCACTTCTTTGATGTATATCAATCCATGTTGATCCAGAGAGAAGCCCTCTCTGATTTTGATAACGTGATCTATCTTTATATGATAATCCACAACCACCCATATATCTTTGTTTCCTCTGGATGTCTTTGGATGTCTGTAAAACATTATATAGTAATATGTTTCCATTTCTTTATTGATATGGTTAGTCTTTGTGTCATCCCTTTATAATTTCAACTTTTATCCATCACTTGCTGATATACCGATAACATTGATGTATATTCAGCGATTTCATTCTTTATATCATCTCACCAATAGTTCTCTCAGAGATCATGATACATCTTAGTTCTCTCTAGGTGGATTGAGAAGGTTGATCTATGAGTGTCATTCCAAATCTCTCTCTTTATCTCTGAATAAGATGGTACACATAGTCGTTACCCAAATCATACAACTCCATCCTCATCGATCTTAAATATTGTGGATTTCCCATTTATAATAGCGTCCACCCTTTTTTGAGATTCCACATCTTTCCTTTAAGCATCCACAATTTTATCTATAAAAGACGATTGATAAATTATTTTATAAATTAATTTGGTGTTACTTCATTAATTATTTACATTTCTATCCATTTCAGATCTAAAAATGTTACATCCTTTTCAATTCCAATCATTGATAAAGATGCATGATCCTTTCAACTTAAAGTGTCTTCCACCTTATTTGTATTTTCGAGATGTTATTGGAAGGAGAAGTCATAATATTTCATGATCTATAACCATCTTCAACAGTGCATATTAAGCTCCCTTTATGTGAATATATATGTTACACTTTTATGATGAGTATATATGTCACACTTCTCACCATTTAGATAATTTCTCCTGATTTTCAATGCAAAGATCATAGATACCAAATCCATATCATGTGTAGGAAATTTTTACCAAGAATTTTAAACTCCCTTTATGTTTGGGCTATCACATTTTCATTTTTCGTCAATACAAATCTGAATACCTTCTTTGATGCATCATTTTACACCTTAAATATTTCTCCACCTGTTGGTAGTGATAGCACGAGTGAAGTGATAAGCCTCTTTTCTAGCTCTTTGATGCAGTATTCACATTCACTGGTCCAGAAAAAATTTACTCCCTTCAAAGTCATCTTGGTTATTAGGTTTTAAAATCCTGGAAAATTATTCATAAATCATCAGCAATACCTAGGTATATCAACAAAATTACATATCTACATTAAATATATTGGAAAGGACCACTCTTCGATTTCCTTTATCATTGAACGTTTCACATATATTATATTTATAGTGATTACATAACCCAATAATGATACGCACATCATCTATTACTCACATTTACAATACATTTCATAGTGTTTCTCCATTCGCAATGTCTTTAGTACAGTATTCAAATGATGACCATTTCTTTTGGAGCATGGCAGAATATCAATGATAAAGACTATCAGAAATTTTTCAAGGTAATCTCTAAATTCACTATTTAGTATGTCCATGAAAATTTGTGGAGCATTACTGAGTCTTAAGGGAATCACTATGAACTCATAATGTCAATACCATGTTAAAAAGGCAGTCGTGGGATTATCTTCTTTCCTCGCCTTCAATTGGAAATGTCCCAATTGAAGGTCTGACTTAAAGAAATACATGGTCCAACATAGTTTATTGAAAAATTCATCTATCCACAGAAGGGGATACTTTTTCTTTTTCATTATTTTATTTAGCTCAAGATAATAGAGGTAGTGGCACATTGATACATCCTTCTCCTTCAAAAATAAGACTGTTTTACCCTATGATTAAGTACTCTAGATTATAAAACCCATGTCCAGATTCTCGAGTAACAGGTTCTTCAGTTCCTCCAACTCTATGGTTACTATTCTATAAGGTTTAATTGATATAGGCAGAGATCAAAGAATAAGTTTGATTGAAAACACAACCTCTCGATTAGGATGAAGAACAACCAATTTTTCAGGGAACCGGTCAATGTAGTCCCACACAATGGGCATGTATTACGGCATGATTCACTACACTATAGAACTTTCTCAATATTTTATACATGTGTTTCATATGGTAAAATATTTTTGAAGTTCATTTATTTCATTTTTAATGAGTTATAAGATACAATTTGTTTGTTTCAGAGTTTTGTTTACTTGGGTTTCATGATTGGTTCACTTTTATACACATATGGGAGACCATATAAATTGATAATAGTTGTATATAATTGATTTTATATGTTATTAATGAAGATAAATAATATTAATTGGTTATTTATATCATTTGGTCACTTTTTCTCCTCCTAGGTGTTGTGTTTGGGGTGATCACAAAATGATATGAGGAGGATTATCACCTGTCTCTTTTTATAGAGACGTTTTCACATCCAATTTTACACTTCTTTTATTTTGACCCACTCTGCATCATTATCCTTTAAAGGGTGATTTGATTAATCATATGGGGACTAGGTAGTTTTAAATTTACTATATTTCGAAGGAGGTTCCGTAGTCAAAAGGATCTAGTAGGCAATTGCATGGGGTAATGTACTTGTGCAATCAGTCCTCATAGGATACCACATCCTTGGATGGTCTCCAAAAGGTATATTAGTGAAGCCATAAACACCCAACAACCCTAGTTTCCATGATTCATGGACCTAATTTCCAAACACATATGCTTGTTGGATAATGATTTGGCAGACGACACTTGAGAACTCCATCGGTCAAGAGGATGGGAAGTCGGGCTCACTGCACCACTTTGGCGGATGGGGATTATTTCTTATTTTGGAACTCTCTTACTTATTTAAGTCATGTTCATTTGTTCGTGAATCATCAATTCATTCCCGAAGAGTGTGTCTACAGGTTACCCCTGGTTTGTGGGATCATCGTAGGCATACATGGATTTGATGCTATAGAGGTATCACAGACATAAACCATAAACTAAGGAACTCTGGATTTTGTCATCATCCAGGGAGGATGGAAGGTGACTTGAATTTGGGGTTGGACCCATAAGATGGGATTCCTATGTATCCTCAAGAAAAGAATCAGATCCCACGTAAATCAAAACTGTTAGGGCTTAAACATGGAATATTTCTATTTAAGGGGACATGATTGGGTGAACCCTTTTGGAAGGGAACCCTTTTTGAGCTTGATCCATCAAATTGGCATCCTATGTATCCTATTTTTATTATGAATCGGAGTTTTCATAGTTCCGGATTGTTGGGGCTTATACATGGGAGTGACCCATTTAGGGGCACATTTTTGGGTGGACTCTCTTGGAAGGGCACCCTTTCGAGCTTGGGACTTCAAGAAGGCATTCTATGTATCCATGTTTGACCAAGAATCAGAGTTCTCATTGTTCAAAATTATGTGGACATTTTAATGATCACAAGTCTCTAAGACCATTTGAGTCATGATTGGTGGGAGAAACAAGAAGATGTGAAATATACGACCAACCACACACCTCTTCTCCTATTTATGGGAGAAGGTGGGACTATAGAGGAATAGGTCTAGGAAACTATGGGTGAGGGCACGGAGCGATGTAACTTTTAATGTGGGATGACATGGGAGGTTATGTGTCTTGTCCCTTTAAAGATTGGGGACTTACCTCCGTGGGAGTTCCTAGGAATGCGTTCAAGGAAATGGGAGGAGTGTCATTCTCATCATAAGGAAATGCAAACATAACTCCTTCAATTGGTCACTATTACTCATTGAATGGAAAAGAAAGTGATCATCCTTAATCCAAAAAATGGGGAAGTTCACTTTAGCATCCCAAGGTTGGACTCTGGGTTACCAAGGGAATGTAGACTTACAACATCCCTGGAGTCTGAACCGTTGTGGGGAGAGCCTTTGTGACTCTACTTACCATGGGTATGCAGACTCAAATGGTCACATGGTTACACCCAATGATATAATCATCTATGTCTTGTAGAATTGGAGGAGCCTTTAGCCTGATATCGGGGACCGGTTCATGGAGGGGCAATAGAGGTCTTGAGAGAAATGGAGGGGAAATATTGGAAATTAAGGGATGAATACCTGAAAACATCCCATTCCATATACTTTTTTCTTATGCCGGATGGGGGGAGATCCTCATACCATGGTGGTATGTGGGTAGAGGGGTTTTCTGTATCTCAAAATAATATGCGGGCATGGTAATGGAACACCATGCACCACAATGGTACACATTCCAGGATGTGGTCTGTCCCGCCGCTTTGAGTTCAATCTGTGTACTGATGCAGTATGCAATGTCAGGTTGAATCTATATAGCGTTGCACTACGTAGACCACTATGTTGAAGGAGGGTCATGGGGACTATCTTTCCCAGGGAGGTCATCCGTGAGAAATATGTGGTTCTAAATTTTTTCAATTAGGTTCGTGGTTTTCTTATTACTATTGAGTTCCGTATTTTATGGTTCATGGATGGTTTTACCAACATAAGTGTGGTTTGTAATTCAGGCTTCACCGATGAGTCAAGACTGATGTCAGAATCTTCTCTGAATTCTTTCTTCCATGCTATGGAGTCTCCAAGGTGATTTCTTGGTCCGTTGTTCCTCAATTCCTTCTTTGATATTTTTATAAAGAATTTCGAAAACTTTATCTCTGGGCATACAACACAATTTGCATAATTCCATGAACATATATCTTGACCCATAGAGGACTCATCCAACTGGGGTTTGTAGAGGTTGTGGTTCGCGAGTCATCATTTGTTGAACCCCACTAGTTTACCTTGTCTGTGAACTGTTGAGTTCACTGAATAGTATGTGAATGGAAATCACGTGCATAATTTCCTCAGCGATGCAGTTCGCAGGTGTCTGGTTTCGTTGTCCATCCCTCCATGGGCCAGCTCCTTTCGAGTCCTTTTGCGTACTGCTAGTTCGCGGTTCCATTGTTCCACGAACCCTTCCCAATGACTCATCCAAATATTATGTATATATGTTAGTTTCAGAACATAAAACAAGATTTAACACATATATTATAATTGTATTTAACCATAAAAATGGTCTATTACCCACATTGAATGTGGTAATGGAAAATGAAAATTCATCCTACACAATGTTGGTAGATTGACACATCATTGGTGATGTTTTCATTTTTATAATAAAAGTGAGAGATCAAGGAGTTTGAGGATGGATATTACATTAACATGATATAATTTAAGTATATAAATGACATTAGATTTATCACTCCACTTGGACATGGGCAGTTGAGGGTAAGATAATAAAATAAATGAAGTTGAAAAGAAATTAATAAAAATGGATGAGGGGTTTTCCTCTTGAAACCTTCCCATTGAGAACCTCCTTAGGGGGATGGGATTTGATATTTTGTTGGCAAAAATGCCTCTTATATGTGTGGTAGAGTATTGGAAAGTGTATTGGGAATAATTTGGGTAGGGATCAAAGATTTAAAGGTGTGAGGAGAAGAGGTGGTGAGGGAGGGTAGTATTTATAGGGGAGGAGAGGGGTGTTTTCTCATTATGTTATTCATTAGTTAATTATTTTGGCACAAGACTATGAATAGTTTTATCATTATCACCAAATATATGAACATTTTGGAGGATATTTTGGTATTATGGGATTACATCATCTATATATCCTCTATGACTAAATAATTATTTTATTTAAATTTTATCGTAAATTACCATATTTTACTATTCATAAAAATAATGTGTTTTAGAAAAATACTAAAAATTAACCTTAACCATTTTTAGACATGTAAAATTCAAAAATAATCTCCATGTTATGAAAATATGATTTTATATGATATTAATTTAATATTTAAATACAATTATCATTTATTTGAAAAATACCAGTTTTAAAATAATAACTGATTTTAAAACTCTTTGAAAAATTAATTAAGGTCTCATAAAATTATCATATAATAATAAGACAATAAAATAATAATTCAAAAATATATTTTATAAACAAAATTCTTTTAAATCATTGTATTAATGATAAATTTTTAAATGAATAATTAATTTTCACAATAATATCAATAACTAAATTATATCTTTTTTAAATAATTATTTACCGACACTATTATATAATTATATTATATTTTTATTTTTGATATGGATAAGTTTTATATATAATTTACTATTATAAATTTCATGTTAACATTCCAACAGTATAGGTTTCTTAACTTCTGAAAATGTCACATACTTCATTCATTCTTCATTTATAATGTATGAATTGTGTTATATATGTGGTTTTAGGTGATTAGTAATATACTACATTATCATAAGAAGGGAAATTTCATAGATTTAATTTCAGGTCCTTACATTAACATTGATATTACATTATCTTCTAACACATCTAAAAGTGATGGTTTCTCATATCTAATCCCTTATTCTTCCCATATAACCCTACATAATATTCAGTTATTATTATATATGATCAATTTAATCATATGTTGGCCGGATAAATCTACATTTAATCACAAACATATCTCACAATGCTTCCTTTTCATGGAAAGTATAAATCCTAATGTATCTTCACATTATCTTGGGTAACTCTTAAAAAACTCAATTTAATTTATATATATAAGAGAGAAATATCCCTTTACACCTAATTAGATAAAAAATTATTCTTATATGGATTTTTTCTCTATTTAATATTATGTGGATAGAATTCTTCCACATGCTCAATAATAAATATTACTCAATAATATTTAAATATCATCATATAAATATAAAAAATATCAATAATAACAGAAATTAACTGTACTAGTCTGAGTTCAACAAGTGTTCCCAAAAATTATAAAAACCTATAAACTATTATGTTACCATTTAATTTACTATAAATACAAATATTTCTACCAAAAAATATCCAAAACAGTTAAAATTTAATGTTAATATATCGTTAAGAGTGAACCTAAGGTCTGTCGCCAATTGATGCATCTAAGAAAATTCAAGGATCGTATAGAGTTGCGGGATCATCACTCATAAATATTTTCACTAAAAATACTTTTCACTCATTAATTTTTAGTGTGAAGGATCCTCTAATTAACCTATTGAATCATGATAAATAAAAAGGTAATCAATCATTCACAAGGAATCTAGATTTCATAAAAGGTTCACCAATATTTTTCATATAGATAGTATTTGGTGATCGATGGGTGTTATACCATGTCACGCTGTTTTTAGTTCACCAAACGTCAATAATACTAAGGCCAAGGGGTGGCCTTTAACCCTTTAGAAGATATATTACAATATCCTTCTTCAATACCATGTGTTACATAATAATAGATGTAAAAAATTATGAAAACGTATAAACAATGAAAATAATCAAGAACCTATGATCATACTTATTCCTAAAAAATTTACTTTAATATGTTGTAGAAGTATGCACCTATTGTCTACTAAAAAATAATCACATTCCTTTCATGAAATTATTATGTAAAATTTTGGTGGTTATCCCATTACTTTTTTACAAAAAATCTTCATTTATGTGGATATCAATAGAAAATTATGTGATTTATTACAGTATATATTGGTTATACTTAATCATTAGTATCTCAAAAAATGTAATTTTTAATACAAATATTTTAATTAGGTGTGGTATTATTAAGTAAACAACCATGTTCTATTATATGATCAGCATGACTATGGAAATATCTATGAGATATTTATCATGATCAAATGTCTTAGTGAAATTTGAGCGAATTTGGGATGTCTTGTAGAGCTATTGAAAAAATAGAGTACTAGAAATCATGGATTCTATTTTAGCACTGTAGCAGTTGGGGAGCAATTTTCCATGGTAATGGGTCAGATATCTTACTATAGGTTTCAATGAATTTTCATGGTGTCTAAATTGTATTTAGTACACTACTGTCATACACTAATAAATTGGTTGTGAAATGTGCTAGAGTTTCAGTGATGTTGATACAATTTTCATGTGCAACTAGGTGCACTCTCTCAATAAGGGATACGTTCATTCAAGTTCAAAGGCCATGGTGATGGATTTTGGAAGTCAGTGTATAGCACTATTATGGAATGTAGTATGAGGTATAGACTTGAGATCATGTATTCTATAGCAGGTTTATGGGGAACTAAAGAGGACTCTTCATCAATAATGACGTATGGTTCATGATCGAATCTGAATAAAGTAAAATTTCGTGGTTATAAACATGGGGGAATCCAGTGGTGAGGAGTACACCAACATACATCTATTGAAATTATTGTGTACTATATTTACAATCAATGCACCTCTAGAGTGACTTGTGTGGGAAACATGGCAAAGTAGTGGATCTAGGTTGAATTTATAGGAGATATATGATCTTTCATGATAAGGTGGTATAAGGAAAAATGCAGGTGTAAATATCAGTTTATGGTGAGTAATTAAGGATCATATCTTTTCTGTCATACAGGGGTAGTGACCATTATGATATAATGAACTTGTTTTGGGGAATAATGTTATTGGGTCACTAAGACTTCAATATTGTTTTATAGAGACTCCATATTTACAATCTAAAAAGTGGTCCGTAATGGATTTCCTAACATGTTACCAGACTTCTAATAGAGGGTTGGTGCTTTGGATGTCATCGGTAATTTTTGAAACCATTTAAACATTTTTTACTTAATAAAATAGGGAGTGGGGAATAAACACAAATATATATGCCTAGTAGGATATGTTTTTTAAAATGTGAGGGTGAACAAGAGTAAATTGTTAGTTCTATGGTTTAGCCTATAGTGAGACAATGTGTCTTCAAATAAAACTCACTTACCCATTAGAAAGTGATGTAAAAGAAAATGACCCAACATTAGATGGCTGCAATCACATTATATTTTAATTAAGAGGTGGGAATAAACACCTATAGACTGGGTCATGGAGAAACAAATTTGTCTTGTAAGATTAAAATTTTTCAAATTTGGGGGGATATGGGTTTGGTTACCATTGGTTCTTAGTTGGATCATATTAGTTGATTTCAGATGGTACCAAAGGTTGGTGAAGTTGTGTATGAAGTATAATTTAGCTTTCTAGGTTTACCAAGTGAATTTTAGTTAACACTCATGGACCTGAGTTCTCTTATGCTATTATTATAGTTGAAGTTTTAAATAATACTTGTTTGTTTTGGTAGGGTTGCATGTGCATTTTACTATACCAGGATAATGGCATGCTGGTAAATTTCTTTATGTCATGTTTCACTATAGTGATGTGAGAATATTTTTATGGTTAAATAGTTTATATTTCTATTGTAATTCCTATTTTAGATAGATACCATACTTTTTAACCATAACGGAGTTTTTTAGTACCTTTCGGTGTGATTTAATGCTAATATGGTGGGGAAAAGATCCCTGGTGTGATGGGGAATTATGAAGAAAATTTGTGGTAGTTCTGGTAAAATCGAGAGTGTTAATTCTATGAAATTTTATGAATGTTAAACTCTTGATGGTCCTTATTTATGGCGGGGAATTATTATAGATGTTTAACATTACCTAGATGAAAGTGATAGGCATGATAGGTCCACCATAGTTTCAGGGTAAAAGGATTCATGGTGATGAGAGTTTGACCTAGAAAGTTCTTGAGCTAAGAAAGATCATGGTCTATAAAAATTATTAATCAAAATAAAAAATCATAGAAAAGATAGACATCCTTTGGAATAGAGAGAACCACCAATAATGGAAAAAAACAAATTGAAGTCTCAAATTCAAATGGTATCCGAAAACCCCATCTCTTTGCCCAAGAAAATGGATCTCTATTATAACCCCCCCCCCCCCCCACCATTAGGCTCAAAATTTCATCTTAATCTGTATCTAAAGTTAACCTTTTATATGTCTTTATAACCTTGTAAATTTTAAAGTCATCATCTACCCCACATCCCAAGTTATACCTCTCTTCAAATCATGGTCGCCGTCCAATTCGAATGTATTTTTCTACCCACTCACACTCTCCACCTTTGTACCTCTACATCTCATGGCTTTTTTACAAACACTCCAGATTACGACCATGACTGAGGTCAATCTATCATTGTCGACAACAGTTAATAGTGGTGAAAACTTCGTCATCTGGACCTTGATGTCATGTTGTGCATCTAATAAAAATTACCCTAAAACCCTTATTTTCATCTATATTTGAGATATTCCAGTCACATTCTCTCTCTCTCTATCTGATGTGGGGATCTCAATTTGGACGATTTGTGGGTGATTGCATCCCTATGGATCACCTCCCATTTATATCTTGATGTGATGGAAGTAAAAAATCTAAGGTAAGTCACTAAATATATATCAATATTATTTTATTATCAATTTTCTCATGGTGGAAACACTAATTGGGTAAGGATTTTTTGATATTGCGTATTTTGGTAGAAATAATACAAGGATATTAGTTATTTGGGATTAATGAAGGGAAAGAGATATGGGATCTCAAGTGTTGCATTTTGAATTTATGAAATATTTGGGTTAAGGTATGAAACACCCTTTGTTTTAGTTATTTCTCTCATTTCTTATGAATTTAAAAGTATATAATATTTTGATTGAGTTTTAGAAACTTTTACTTGTTTTTCATGTGTTTTTGAATCATTTTTTGAGGTGTGTTGTTTTGGAATCATTAGGGGAAACTGTTAACATTATCTAGAAATACATGTAATTCAATTTTGAAGTAACTTATAAGGTACTCAATTGATATATTTTTTGGAATTTTTTTTCCAAACTAAGTGAACTGGAATATTTTTGGACAGACCCATTTTGAATGGTTGTTACATGGTTTTTCAAACAATTAAACCCCCTGGGTGTTTTCCACTATCACTCAAATGGTTGGTGTGTGGGTTTTTAAACCATGTGTACTAACTATATGATGGCATAATAACATCCAAAAATTGTATTTTGTTTCCAATACAAACACAAAAACTCTAATTCTTGTCTCATTAACCATGGATCTCAAAATTGAGTTCTAGTCTATGATATATTGGAAAGTTATATCCCTTTAGAATCCAATTTATATGGATAAGTGGGTATTGGATCTTGTAAATTGAAGGAAATAAACCCATCCTCACCAAGTTTTTCACTACATTCTATATCCACCCATTTTTCATTTAATGGATCATTAGATGGGGGTTTTTATGAATAGATATATGTATTAGTCATTATTTGAAAATTTATTTAATGTCTTTCTTTGATAAATGAGAAAGGGTACCTTGATTAACAATATTTCATCTTCATTCAGCATGTTCTTTGAGATCCATCATTAGGTATATGGATTCTCTCTTAACTCCCATTAATTTAAAAATTTATGCATTTTTTTGCTATATTATTTTATTTTATTTTTAATAGAATTTTTTTATCATTTATTAAAAGAAAAAAATTAATATTTAAAAAAATTGAATTTCGATGGTTTTTGAAACACCCCTATGATTTATAGTATTAAAATGTGATTTTTGTTTAATGCATTCAACGTGTTTGTCTAATACTTTTAAGAGATTAGTTTATTTTAATAAATGAATGGGTGTGTGACTTTGAAATATATGGGATGGGGTGTATTCATTATCATAAGAAGTGTCCACTAATAAACGATTGGTTCTGGATTATAGGAACTTGATGTATTATCACTAATGATCGTCTTGGGGGATGGACAAGTTATTGATCATGAGTATTGGGAATGTCATGAAATGAATTTGTGTGTTTTTAAATATAGAAAGTGTATTCCAAGTAGAGATAATGGATAAAATGTGTTTTTTTAATTTAATCAGTTTTAAAATGTTGAACTTCTATTGATGTTCCCCTCTTTTATTAATTACATTTTTAGGGTCACGTAGTTATACCTTTTTCTACTACTTCGATATTTTTGTTTAATTGGTTTTTTATATGAGTTGTATTATTCAAACATCATGTTTAATAGAGTTTAGTTTGGTTTCTTTTATTTTATCATGATATGTTGAGCATATTTACAGTTAAAATAACCCTCAAAATTTTTATTAAGCCCTTAGAATTTATTCCCAACTTTTGGTGACTTGGAGATATCACTAAATGTTAGTGAAACCTCTGATCATTCCATGATAACGGATAGTTGTAGGATATTTCAAATGTAATCCATTTTGGTTGGTTTATTATATTGGTTTGGAAGTAAGGAGGTAGGAAATGTATAACATGAAATTTTAATGATAAAATCATGTAGATGACCTATTTTTGCTGAAATTCAAGTTACTAGGGTGGTATGAGTACAAATGGTGTTTTTAGATAATTAAAAGAGTGTTTTCATCTCATCATTGTGTATTTAGCCAATGATTATAGCATATATCACATTAGTAATGAGGCTTCCCAGTAAGACTATATTTCCCCTATCATGTTGGAAGAGTTTTGGAAATTGGTGATAAGGATTACTGATTCCAATGATTTTCAATATACTAAGACTTTATTTTACTAGAATGTAATGAATAAGTGGTTTTCTATTCTGACTATATAAGAATGGAAATGGTTAGATGACCTAGAAACCCAAGGGAATAGACCAAAAATAATTCCTTTTCACTGGAATAATAGGATAAACAATAGATTAATAAAATAAGTATTCAATATTTTCTTTGTTTTGATAGTGGAAATTGATATGAAGAACAGTGACATATAGATAATTCTATACAGTTTTAGAAATAGAACCTGTAAATCATTTGAGGTTTTTCAATACCTAAAAATTTAGAAGTATGGATTTGTATAATAAATATGAACTCTTATTTTTGTAGAAACCTATTTGATATAAGGGTAAATTAAGCAATCTACATGTTGGATAAAATTTCAATCCAATTTTAGGAATTAGATAACTTTGTTAAATTCAACCACTTCCTTTCATGGTAGGGATGTATAGAATTGTTAAAAAAAATTACACATTCACATTTTAATATTTCCATAATGAAAAAAAATTTCAAAATCATGAAATTAAATCTATAAATGATGGAATATTCAATACATTTTATGAAACTGGTTCATTTTTTCTAAGAAGTGGATGCCAACACGTCCTTGAAGGCATGCATATCTGTGTCTGTGATATGATAAGAAATTCATTCGAAGATTATCTTGACCTATATTAAAGATTATTTAAACATGTTTAAGATATTCGAAAGGGTGTAAATGGATATTAATAGGAATCATATTGGAAGAATTATGTTAGTCTATGCAAGTACAGGTGGGAACTCTAATGGTCAAAATAAGAGGGGGAAGGACACATACTTAAAAGCAGGTAGATCATCATAGAATTAACCACATGAACGATTAACATTCCAGAACACCCTTGTAAAAAAATTTCATGATTCCAATTTGGTTGGTTAGTATATATTAAGGGGATTATACAACCCCACCTTGAGAATGTAACAACTATAATCATAAAGGAAATATTTAGTGTTATTTCCCTAGTGTTAAATAGTTAGTTTCTATCAATATGTATCATGTATCTCAGACATCTAATGTTTTGACTGGATGATAATGTTTTTTATTTTTCTTGTTCTTATAACCTATAAAAATATGTAGATACTAGGAAGACCTCATATCTTTAGTGGATTCAAAAAAATCAACTAAAAAAGTAATAGGGAGGAACATGTATGTATTTACATGGTGTCGAATTTATGGACACAAAGGATCAATCAGGTCCATCAATAGTACAAGGTACCATTCTTGTAGAGACCCGAAGCTTATCGTACATGGACATTACATTACTTTTGCGGAATACTTAGTACATAACAAAAACACACACTAAAGGATCGTAATAGTTTAGTGTCTTTGGAAACTCGGAACGTAATCTTCTAATCGTGGTGAAAGATCTTCAATATCTCCCATAAAGATCTTCCCTTTTTTACCTAAAACCTTTATTTATATCCTGGGGAAAAGAAAACATAAAAGGGTGAGCTCAAATGCTCAGTAAGGGTATACAAAAGAAATAAAAATCATATCATATCTTTTTGAAAATCATAACCTGCAAAAGAGATCATAATATCTTAACATGGAACAAATCATAGAAGTGAAAATGAGATCACCATAATCATAACATGAAACTTGAAACTTTGTGGCATGCACAAATAATCATGGAAAATCATTTCTTGTTAGTCATGACTCATTGCCAAGACTATCTTAGTGCACACAGCCCCTTTCTGAATCGAGTAACCCTCGTTTCAGTCCTGTTTCACTGAACCGGTATAACCTACCATTTCAGCCATGTCTATCTCATGAGATATAAAATCTTTACCCAATGCATTGGAGGGAGATATAGGTCCCACCCATCTTATAATGAATCCTTTCTTATGTGTTCCACATAATCATAAATCATACATCATCACATAACCCATGTAAAACAAATGGAATTCTTAAACAACATGACATCATAAAACAATTCATATAAGATAAAGGAATTCATAAAAATGTTTCCATCACAACATAATCAAATCCATGTAATAATAGGGATAGAAACAGAACCCTTTTATTATCTTAGATGGAAAATAATTTTGATAAAATACTTGAACTGCATTCTTGAGGAAAATATCCTTTCTTCTTCAAAAACACTTTTACTTTCTTAACATGTCATACAATTTTAAACTAAAAGAAGTTGATTAAAAATAAACTTGAATACTTGTAAAGGAATATTCTTTGAAATAATGTTTTAAAAAAAATCCATTCATGCCGTATAAGTTAAAAAAAACATTCTTCGTACTTTTGTCGGAAAAGTCAAAAAGTACCTCGTACGAAAAACGACAAAAGATTCCTTTCATACATATTACTAAAAACTCACCAAAGGGTAAAAATGGATTTAAAAAATTGTAGGTGGATGGAATTAATATTACATATTGATGAAACATGGACGTGGATGATAAAATACACCCCAGTAAATACTTACGAATAAACAATCTCGGATAAAAATGAGATTGTGATATTTCCCTTACCTTAGGTCCGACTTGCTTCGTATGTGTCCGAACCTCCTGTATAATGATTTAAATAATGTCATTGACTTATTACAGAATCATATTCATTGTTATGATATCATATATGGTTCACTTATGACATTATATTACCCGTTCTTTTGTAAATTCCATGTTAAAGAAGCGTTTTGGGTAAAATCATTTCATTTATCGTAGGTGTTTTGACTTGTTGTTCTTGACATCATTATTACTTATATCATGATTTACTTACTTCAAGAATATAAAATATGATTTATATATCATATATATTCAGTATATATATATATATAATAGATAGATAAATAAAATAAAAAACACCGTTCATGGAGACGGTAGTCCGTACGTACGCATGAACGCTGTTTTTCTTTCTTTATTGTCTTGAAATGGAAGTAAGTAGATGACATACATATTTATATATATACATAAATCCAGTAGCTTTATAATGTCATATATTTCATTATTATTTCTTATATATACATTATAATCATTCTTAAATGGTTAACATGGAGAATGAATCTCATCGCGTCGTGGAGACGGTAGTCCGTACGTACGCACGAGCGATGATATCATTTCTATAAATATTGAATTGAATTGGAGTGGATTATACAATATATCAGAATCAATATGATGTTGTAATAACTATGTATAGTTATTCTTTACACCATTATACCCATCCATGTAAGGTGGTGGTGGAAAATAGATTACACCACGGCGTGGAGACGGTATTCCGTACGTACGCACGCGCGGTGATTTCTTTTTCCGTAGGATGGATAGATGGTGAAATAGGGTTGTTTCATACTTATAATAACATATCAGTATATGAGTGATACTGATGTTATTACTTCATAATGAAACAACCTAAGAAGAAGAAGTGGAAGAAGAAATAAAGATGAAAGAATTGGTAACGGTAATTACCTCTTCTTTGAAGTGCCTCTTTGAGACCTCCTCTTAGAGCACTAAAATTGGTCTTTGAGGAAGACCAGAACCTCTAGGATGTTTCTAGGGAAGTGGAGAAGAGATTTTGTCAGGGGTTGGCCGAGCTTGAGTGATCAAATTGGTGTTAGGAGGAGGGGGAGGAGGTGTCCTTTTATAAGGGAGGAGAGGGGCACCTTAGGAATATCTCAAAATATTATTTTATATTAAAGTCAAAATCGGTTTATAATGGTTCCAAAGGGTCTTATTTTGAAGCTAAAGTGGGGATGGGTCGAAATCCTATCAACCAATATAATTTAGACAAGTTTAGGATATTATTTTAACCTTATCAATTAGATTTAACTCTAAGTTAAATAATTTAACTTTTACCATGTCTTTTTGTTTTCTTACATTATATGGTTAATAAACTTACTATAACATGCCAAACGAACCCCAAATTGTATATTATTAATACATATATCCTTATCTAAGTCATTTGGCCGAACCTTAGATTTTTAGAAATAAAATAACAATTAATAATATAATATTTGATTTAAAAACGATTTTGTGTCAATTTTGACACTATTTGATACATGATTTTTGTAAAAGTCATAACAGAATTATATATTCGAAACAAGTTGATTAAATCAATACTAATATATCATAGTAACCTAGAAAATTAGTGTAATTCATAAAAAGTCTTGAATTACATTTATTTTGGTATTTATATTATCAATTATGTCAATATTTCATTAATAAGATAATTACTGCATCATCTTTGTGTCATAAATAAATTAAATTATTTGATTTTTAAAAATTACAAATAAAATCCCATCATGTAGGAAATCTTTTTATCTTTCTAATGAATATTTACAATCGAATATATCTTATGTATAACCCCATATTAAAAATGATTTACTTATTAAACTTTGATTTTAACTATTTTAACCCTTCTTTAAATAAATTAATAATAAATGTCCTAATCTAATCCAAGTGGGCCTAAATGGTCATATTTTATTCCTAAGTTTGTTTTTGGTCGAATTACACTTGTCCAATAGAATTAGGACATGTGATAGGGTAAAATTAATATCATATTTACCCTTAGTTACCCTATTTACTATTAACCACGGTAAAAAAAGTAAAAAGTTACTATTCACCAAAAAATTATTTTCATCTCATTGAACCACATTTTAGTCCTTGATATAAACCGTGCCTCTCGAATTTTCGAAATTCCATTCACAGAAGCGGTAAAATTAAGTTTTATGAAAAATTCAGTTTTTAACCTACCACTTAGTGGTTTCACTATTCATCAAAAATTGAAAGTTTTCAGAAAAATACCAAAATTTCACCCTAGGATAATTTCGATATTCTGAGTCCAAAAATGAAGTCCATTTTGAAAAATAAAATTTATAAAATTTCAAAAAGTGGTTATTACTATTCATAACGGCTAGTTTAGATAATATTTTAATAGCATATCATTGTTTAGTGAAACTCGGTATTGCGTACTACACACGCTATCGAGGAAGGTTGTGATTGCGTGTAATGCAAGGCAAGTCAAGGATACGTGTTGTGCGAGCTCCTTTTGGTGTAGCGTACAACACAATACATTAATAAAATTAAAAAGAATAGTTTTCATAAAATCTCGGGCTGTTACATTCTACCCCCCTTAAAATGAATTTCGCCCTCGAAATTCGTCGGGGTTATAAATGGTTTACTATTCGAAAGTTCTTTTAATAGAAACCCACATCGTAAAAAGGAATATCAAAACCAATCTTTAAAAACAAAAGTATGAAACGTAACGGTTACCCAAATAAACTAATCATTGGGTTTCCACATAGGTGAAAATATGGATATGGAAGAGAAATCTAACCATCATGTTCTGATGGAGAGTGGTAGAGAACATGGCTATGGAAAAACCAGTAATCACAAATCCATAGATTTGTGATGATATAAGGTACCATCTGATTCATCAGGTATAAGATCACTAGGACAACATTTTTGGTTTTCAAGATCATTTCCCCTAAAGTTGAAAATTTGAATTTTAATAAATACTTACTTTATTTTGGTACAATGTCACTGTTGTTCGTGCCTTGAACAATTTCCACTTCATCTTTTAAATAAATGAAGTTGAATTTGTTATTCGTGAAGTGTTAGCAGATCATGTGATAGAATGACGGGTCATTCCATCTGTCTCAAACAAAAGGTTAGCAAAAATTATATGCATAAATAGATCTATAGTGAGATTAATCATATATGGTTCCTAAAATGGACTTATACTTCATATATCATACTGCTTAATATAATAAAACTAGTTTCTACTAAACAGGGACTTCCTGTAGGCCAGTGGTAGGCGATAAAGGCCAGTCGCACTTCGGTTGTGGGTTCGATTCCCACAGCCTTGTCCGAAGCGATGGGCTGTCGCCCGTCCTGCAGGTTGTCCTTTTTCCAAAACTATATTACGATAACATCCCATCAATAATATCGAAAAAAAATTTCTATCCTTAAACAATACTAACTTACGTCCAACACAATCCATTCCAATCTTTAGGCTTATCCATAATACTGCAGTCCACTCTCATAACATAGTGAAAACAATTACCAGAGATTTAATATCATCGTTGATCCCCATATATCATAAGATATGTTTTGTTGGTCACATTCCAAACATTCAAAGTCCTTAATCATGTATACTCTTGAATACCCATTGAACCTTAGTGAAAACTTGAATGCAGTTAAAAGTTAACACTTTACACATACCAAAATCCTCAAAATTATTTATACTCAAACCATGATATCACTTAGTCCTTATATCAATCATGAGCTCATGAATACTATTAAACATTTCATTTTCTCGTCTTCATTATGCGCATATCATCTTATTTCCAAAAAAAAATATCTCAATCACTTTGAATACCACATCAATAAATATTGCAATACTCAATGATACAACATTATTTTTGAATCCCATTACATAAATGCTTAATCATTCCACCACATCGTTATCATATTCAACATCGCCAATAGTGATCGCATGTGACTTCCCTTTGTCCTTTGCCTTCAGTGGTTGCTCATGTTGATCATCACTAACCCTTGGATTAGGGCAATTATTAGCATAATGCCCCATTTCCTTGCACTTGAAGCATTGAAGTGTTGGTGGTGCGTTCACTGCAGTGTTTGCTTTATTCACATCATTAGAAACCCTTTTTCCATTACTTCGACACTCAGCTGCTCGATGACCTTCTTTTCCACACTTAAAACATTTTCTAGTTCCTTTAAGACAATCTCCACCATGCTTCTTTCCACACTTTGTGCATAAGGTAACATTCATCTTCTTTTCACCATTATTCTGAGATTTCTCCTTGAACTCCATCTTTCGTTTCTTGTCAAAACCATGAGATGGATATGTAACACCAACTTCCATTTCTACCTTGATAGCACAACGCACAATTTCTTCATAGCTACTGAAGCCTCTTGTAGCTAATGCCCTTCGAAGACTTGGTTTTAAGCCACTGAAAAATCGATCAACTTTACTTTCAGGTTGGATGATAATACCATAAGCATACCTTGCAAGTCTTGTAAAATTTGCTTCATAGGTACCAACAGATTCATCGTCCCTTTTCTTCAGTTCAAGAAACTCTTTCTCCATCTTTGTTCGAAGAATACGAGGGAAGTACTTACTGAAAAACAAGTTCTTGAACTCGTCCCATTCCATGGAATCAATTTCATCTCTTGGCCTCGTATTCTTGATAAGATTCCACCATTTATCAGCTTCACCTTCCAAACGATATACTGCTAAGATGACTTTATCATGTTCAGAACATTGAAGAACTGAAAATATCTTTTCAGTAGTACTGATCCATTATTCAACCACAAGTGGATCAGAAGACCCACTGAAAGAAGGTGGATGTTGCCTCATGAAGGACTCAATAGAATATTGTTCCCTTCTCTGCTCATTTGGAAGTCCAGAATGATTCATAGCTTGTGTAAGTATAGCAATAAGATTTTGCACTCCATCTCCCATAACATTTGTTTGTTCAGGAGGGCAATCATTGCATTGTCCATTGCATTGATCAACACGGTTCCTTCGGGTTCCAGCCATCGTCTAAAACCCAAAAATAATAGTGTGAGAGGCAAAAATCATGCTAGGGAAAACAACATAATAAAGGGGGAGTACCTTCAATATCCAACATCTTAGGTTTAATTCTATGATCGTTAGCGTAATTCTATTACTATAACCTATACGAATACTTATCCCTAGGGACATCCCTAGACATACCTTAGAAATATCTCTAGGGATCTCACTAACGTTTTCGCATCCTAGTTTCCAAAGGTTGACTAAACCTTTCCTCTGATACCAACTGTAGAGACCCGAAGATTATCGTACATGGACATTACATTACTTTTGCGGAATACTTAGTACATAACAAAAACACACACTAAAGGATCGTAATAGTTTAGTGTCTTTGGAAACTCGGAACGTAATCTTCTAATCGTGGTGAAAGATCTTCAATATCTCCCATAAAGATCTTCCCTTTTTTTACGTAAAACCTTTATTTATATCCTGGGGAAAAGAAAACATAAAAGTGTGAGCTCAAATGCTCAGTAAGGGTATACAAAAGAAATAAAAATCATATCATATCTTTTTGAATATCATAACCTGCAAAAGAGATCATAATATCTTAACATGGAACAAATCATAGAAGTGAAAATGAGATCACCATAATCATAACATGAAACTTGAAACTTTGTGGCATGCACACATAATCATGGAAAATCATTTCTTGTTAGTCATGACTCATTGCCAAGACTATCTTAGTGGACAAAGCCCCTTTCTGAATCGAGTAACCCTCGTTTTAGTCATGTTTCACTGAACCGGTATAACCTACCAATTCAGCCATGTCTATCTCATGAGATATAAAATCTTTACCCAATGCATTGGAGGGAGATATAGGTCCCACCCATCTTATAATGAATCCTTTCTTATGTGTGCCACATAATCATAAATCATACATCATCACATAACCCATGTAAAAAAAATGGAATTCTTAAACAACATGACATCATAAAACAATTCATATAAGATAAAGGAATTCATAAAAATGTTTCCATCACAACATAATCAAATCCATGTAATAATAGGGATAGAAACATAACCCTTTTATTATCTTAGATGGAAAATAATTTTGATAAAATACTTGAACTTCATTCTTGAGGAAAATATCCTTTCTTCTTCAAAAACACTTTTACTTTCTTAACATGTCATACAATTTTAAACTAAAAGAAGTTGATTACAAATAAACTTGAATACTTGTAAAGGAATCTTCTTTGAAATAATGTTTTAAAAAAAAATCCATTCATGCCGTATAAGTTAAAAAAAAACATTCTTCGTACTTTTGTCGGAAAAGTCAAAAAGTACCTCGTACGAAAAACGACAAAAGATTCCTTTCATACATATTACTAAAAACTCACCGAAGGGTAAAATGGATTTAAACAATTGTAGGTGGATGGAATTAATATTACATATTGATGAAACATGGATGTGGATGATAAAATACACCCCAGTAAATACTTACGAATAAACAATCTCGGATAAAAATGAGATTGTGATATTTCCCTTACCTTAGGTCCGACTTGCTTCGTATGTGTCCGAACCTCCTGTATAATGATTTAAATAATTTCATTGACTTATTACAGAATCATATTCATTGTTATGATATCATATATGGTTCACTTATGACATTATATTACCCGTTCTTTTGTAAATTCCATGTTAAAGAAGCGTTTTGGGTAAAATCGTTTCATTTATCGTAGGTGTTTTGACTTGTTGTTCTTGACATCATTATTACTTATATCATGATTTAATTACTTCCAGAATATAAAATATGATTTATATATCATATATATTCAGTATATATATATATATATAATAGATAGATAAATAAAATAAAAAACACCGTTCATGGAGACGGTAGTCCGTACGTACGCATGAACGCTGTTTTTCTTTCCTTATTGTCTTGAAATGGAAGTAAGTAGATGACATACATATGTATATATATACATAAATCCAGTAGCTTTATAATGTCATATATTTCATTATTATTTCTTATATATACATTATAATCATTCTTAAATGGTTAACATGGAGAATGAATCTCATCGCGTCGTGGAGACGGTAGTCCGTACGTACGCACGAGCGATGATATCATTTCTATAAATATTGAATTGAATTGGAGTGGATTATACAATATATCAGAATCAATATGATGTTTTAATAACTATGTATAGTTATTCTTTACACCATTATACCCATCCATGTAAGGTGGTGGTGGAAAATGGATTACACCACGGCGTGGAGACGGTATTCCGTACGTACGCACGCGCGGTGATTTCTTTTTCCGTAGGATGGATAGATGGTGAAATAGGGTTGTTTCATACTTATAATAACATATCAGTATATGAGTGATACTGATGTTATTACTTCATAATGAAACAACCTAAGAAGAATAAGTGGAAGAAGAAATAAAGATGAAAGAATTGGTAACGGTAATTACCTCTTCTTTGAAGTGCCTCTTTGAGACCTCCTCTTAGGGCACTAAAATTGGTCTTTGAGGAAGACCAGAACCTCTAGGATGTTTCTAGGTAAGTGGAGAAGAGATTTTGGCAGGGGTTGGCCGAGCTTGAGTGCTCAAATTGGTGTGAGGAGGAGGGGGAGGAGGTGTCCTTTTATAAGGGAGGAGAGTGGCACCTTAGGAATATCTCAAAATATTATTTTATATTAAAGTCAAAATCGGTTTATAATGGTTCCAAAGGGTCTTATTTCGAAGCTAAAGTGGGGATGGGTCGAAATCCTATCAACCAATAGAATTTAGACAAGTTTAGGATATTATTTTAACCTTATCAATTAGATTTAACTCTAAGTTAAATAATTTAACTTTTACCATGTCTTTTTGTTTTCTTACATTATATGGTTAATAAACTTACTATAACATGCCAAACTAATCCCAAATTGTATATTATTAATACATATATCCTTATCTAAGTCATTTGGCCGAACCTTAGATTTTTAGGAATAAAATAACAATTAATAATATAATATTTGATTTAAAAACTATTTTGTGTCAATTTTGACACTATTTGATACATGATTTTTGTGAAAGTCATAACAGAATTATATGTTCGAACCAAGTTGTTTAAATCAATACTAATATATCATAGTAACCTATAAAATTAGTGGAATTCATAAAAAGTCTTGAATTACATTTATTTTGGTATTTATATTATCAATTATGTCAATATTTCATTAATAAGATAATTACTGCATCATCTTTGTGTCATAAATAAATTAAATAATTTGATTTCTAAAAATTACAAATAAAATACCATAATGTAGGAACTCGTTTTAGCTTTCTAATGAATATTTACAATCGAATTTATCTTATGTATAACCCCATATTAAAAATGATTTACTTATTAAACTTTGATTTTAACTATTTTAACCCTTCTTTAAATAAATTAATAATAAATGTCCTAATCTAATCCAAGTGGGCCTAAATGGTCATATTTTATTCCTAAGTTTGTTTTTGGTCGAATTACACTTGTCCAATAGAATTAGGACATGTGTTAGGGTAATATTAATATCATATTTACCCTTAGTTACCCTATTTACTATTAACCGCGGTAAAAAAAGTAAAAAGTTACTATTCACCAAAAAATTATTTTCATCTCATTGAACCACATTTTAGTCCTTGATATTAACCGTGTCTCTCGGATTTTCGAAATTCCATTCACAGAAGCGGTAAAATTAAGTTTTATGAAAAATTCAGTTTTTAACCTACCACTTAGTGGTTTCACTATTCATCAAAAATTGAAAGTTTTCAGAAAAATACCAAAATTTCACCCTAGGCTAATTTCGATATTCTGAGTCCAAAAATGAAGTCCATTTTGAAAAATAAAATTTATAAAATTTCAAAAATTGGTTATTACTATTCATAACGGCTAGTTTAGATAATATTTTAATAGTATATCGTTGTTTAGTGAAACTCGGTATTGCGTACTACACACGCTATCGAGGAAGGTTGCGATTGCGTGTAATGCAAGGCAAGTCAAGGATACGTGTTGTGCGAGCTCCTTTTGGTGTAGCGTACAACACAAGACATTAATAAAATTAAAAAGAATAGTTTTCATAAAATCTCGGGCTGTTACAATTCTTCTTAAGTAAACTCTTATGAATGTTTTGTTTGATAGTGATTCATCCCAGTCATTTATTAATTATCTGGTAATTAATCAAATTGGATTGTATATCGAGATGACACCACATTTGTTGATTATCCAGACACCACTCAAGCAGCAAGAGGGAAAAATATTTACGTGTGAAACTTATTCTATAACCATCAATAGATTATATTTTTCAGTAATGTTCTTTCAAAGAAATATATATATTTAATTTAATCCATAAAATAGATTCTTTATAATATTTCAAGTACCTTATATATTATTATGTTCGATGATTAAATTTTCAATCCCCTACCTTGGATGGCGTACCTCTTTTCAGGATACTATAATCTGAACTTCTTAAGTGCATGACCTTTACACTAACGGTATGAACTATTAATTATCAACTATTAGTGTCCACTTTTGGGACTAATGATATAATTGAGAATATAAATTTACCAACCATTTTAGATTGATATCTTGACATTTTTTATCTCTGAGATAGAAAAACAAAAGGACCGTGACCGTCTCACGTTGGCACATACCAGTCAGGTGAAACCCACACATGGAAAAGTCATTATGCTTGGACATTTGGATTTCCCAAATGTGAACTATCCTTCTCAGAAAGAAGTGACAGTTCAACCTAACCCCCTGAAGGACAAATCTAAATCATCCACAAGGTCGGTGACAAACCAAAAACCACCACTAAGGCAGTGCTCAATGACAATGTTGATGAACTCCGAACCACCAGATCCGGATCCAGACCCACAATCATTCTTTAATAGACATAACACCAATGGAGGCCCATGGAATGACCGGAACTCCAATGCTGGTCCCAATCACCCATCACACTTGGAAAAGGGTGCAGTGGGGAGGAAGTGATAGTCACGTGGAAGACCCTAACTCTGGGGTCAGGAAAAGAAAAAATGAAACATGCCAATCGGGGAGGAACCCCACCAAATGATGGAAAACGAAAAGTGGTGAAACAAGTCAGGAGGAACCAAAGGTGGCGGCGGGCGAGACCCAGCCCCGCCTAGAGAAATGATTATGTTATGATGGAACTTTCATGGGATTGGAAACCCATGAACAGTTCACATGCTTCAGCGCAATTGCGCTCAAAATCGCCCCGATATGGTTTTCCTGTCTGAAACCATACTGGAAAACAAGGACACCAATGGTATTTCCTCGAAGTGTGGCTTCCATGGATGTTTTCCGGTGCCTATAAAATGATATTTTGGATGCCTCTGTCTCCTTTGGAAGGACAATATTGACATTGTCTTTCTCCATAAACCATGTGGTTGTGACTATTCAATTAGACTTGCACCCACCCTGGACCTTTGTGGGATTTTATGGCTGGACATCCCACTCTGATAATGTGAAGTCTTGGGACCTTCTTTGCAAGCTGCGATAGGATTTAACCTGCCCTATTCTATTCATAGGTGACTTCAACGAGATAATGTTCCATAAGGAAAAGAGATGCAGAGTCATTCGTCACTCAGCCTCGATGTCAAACATCAAGGAAACGGTCAATAGGGAAAACCTAGTCGATCTGGGGTACACAGGTAATCCCTTTACATGGTTCTGCAGAAATACTGAAGGCACCCATATCGCTGAGCGTCTCGATAGATTTATGGGTTCTAATGATTTGATTAATTTGTTCAACTTGTTTCATATTGGCCACATGGCCCTTAAATGTTTGGATCACTGCCCAATTCTCAATGAGTGTTTTCAAGGCAAACGAAATAGACAATTCCGAAGACCATTCATATTTTAGAGCTTCTATTCAAAAGACCAGGAATGTGAAGAGGGGGTCCAATCAAGTTCAAAGAGTTCTCATGATGATGTTGTCCTTAATCTCCAACAGGTTGCATCCGGTCTGAGATTCTGGAGCAACAAGAAATTCCATCAACCTGATAGGCATTGTGATGTCCTTGAAAAGAAGTTGCACCACTTAATCAGGCCTCCCCCTTCCAATGGAAACATATCCAGGATTGGAACCACTCAAAGAGAGCTGGGTGAGGCCCTTTGTGTTAAGCAAAGATTCTGGGCCATGCGGGTACGGGACATCCACATTAAAGATGGAGATTCTAATACAAGGTATTTCCATCTGAAAGCGTCGGCTAGGTGTCGGAAAATTCTATCATGAGCTTATATCAACCTGATGGAAGTAAGGTTTCTGACACCAACGGCATTCACGAAGCTTTGTTAGGCTATTTCCAAAACCTCTTCTCCACAGGGAATCCCTTCATTTCTGCTGAAGTGGAAGAATTCATCAGACCAGTGATCACCGATGAGATCAATCAGCATCTTACAAAAGATGTGATGAATGATGAGATACGCATGGCTTTGAAACATATCCATCCCACAAAGGCCCTGGGATCGGATGGATTTCATGCCCTATTTTTTAAACAATACCGGCACATCATCGGTCCCGACATCTACAAAATGATCAAAAATATCTGGGCAAGGAATACAAGTATTTCCACCATCAATGATACTTTCCTCATCCTCATTCCCAAAATCAAGAAACCCCATGTGATAATTGATTTTAGACCTATCTGCCTCTGCAATGTCTCTTATGAAATCTTCTCAAAGATCCTTTTCAATCGTCTACGTCCTTTTCTTCCTGATATTATCTCCGAAAACCAGAGAGCATTCGTGGCCAAGCAGCTGGTTACTGATAATGTAATTGTGTCCCATGAAGTATTCCACTCGATGAAAATGTGCTCCACTAAGAAAATAGGAACCATGGCCTGGAAACTAGATATGACCCAATCCCATGATAAAGTGGAATGGCAGTTCCTAAGAGTTGTGATTCTGAGAATGGTATTTTTCACAAAATGGACAGATATTATCATTCACTGCATTTAGACCGTCTCTTATAGAATCAAGGTCAATGGGGATCTCACCAGAGGATTCTCCCCAACCTGCGGCCTACGCCAGAGAGATCCCCTCTCCCCTTTTCTCTTCATCCCGGTGGCTGATGTTTTCTCTAACCTTATTTACAAGTCCACATATGCTAAGTCTCTTCATGGAGTAAATGTTTTCTATGAGATCCCACAAGTGTCGTATTTATTCTTCACCGAAGACTACCTCAATTTCTCCAGAGAAAACTTTTAATGAATTTCAGGTGATTAGCCATGCGATCCAACAATATGAGTGGGAATATAGACAGTCTATCAATCACAGAAAATCAGAGATCTCCTTTAGTGCATGAATGACTCCTACAAAGAGAGATGAGCTTTGTGCATTCAGAGGAATCCGCATGGTCGATAAACACCATAAGTATCTCGGGCTCCCTACAGTGATTGGCCGGTCCAAAAAATAAATCTTTGCTTATCTGGTGGACATGATTGAGAAAAAAATTCAAGGATGGACCCCAAAAGGTATCTCCAATGCTGGAAAAGGAACCCTCATTAAAGAAGTCATTCATTCTATCCCCTGATACTTTATGTCCATGTTTAATCTCCCAGCTGCTATTATCAATCTGATCCATTCACATACTGCCAACTTTTGGTGGGGGAAAAGTGATGGAAGGAATAGAACCCACTGGTTGTCCTAGGACAAACTCTGCAAACACAAGTCGGAGGGAGGGATGGGATTCTAGAATCTCCTTCTGTTCAATGATGCTCTGATGTCCAAGCAAGGATGGCACCTTATTAACCATCCATCATCCCTTTGTGTGTGGGTACTCCATGCTATGTACTTTCCCCAAACGAACTTCCTTGCTTCCTCTATTGGTCCCCGACCTAGCTTCCTCTGGAGAAGTATTTGGGGGACCCGAAATCTTCTGGAAAAAGGGATGGGCTGGAGGATTGGAAATGGCTCATCTTTCAACATTTGGACCGATCACTGGCCTATCGATAAAGATGGTATGCGGGCCACATCCCCCACCTAACCAGGTCTCGAAGACGCCATTGTTAACTGCCTCTTTTCAGAACAGGGTTCAGGGTGGTGTGTGGAAAAGATCCAGGAATGGTTCAATGAAAGAGACCAAAGAATTATCCTGAGCATCCCCTGGGTCCTTGATGTAGGCCCGGATGATCTTTTCTGGACCAATGATATTTCAGGCGATTACACTGTGAGATCCGAGTACAGACTAGCTCTTGGTATCCACTCTCTCGATCGTGATGAGGGACCATAGAATGTGCTTTGGAAGCTCAACGTCCCCCAAAAAATTCGTCATTTCTAGTGGCAGGTATGCAGGGGCACGCTCCCTATAGTGAGCCTTCTCGTTTATCAACATATGGATAGTGCCAAGTCCTTCCCTTTCTTCCCGAACATCCCAGAAACTCCTTGGCACACCATCATTTACTTCCCAGGGGCTATGTAAATTTGGAATAAATAGGGCCCAGTTTTGGTTGCCTCACTGGACATTACCTCTGACCTCCCCGATCTTCTGATGTGTTGGTGTTCCTCTCTTTCATCTTCTAATTCTGGTTCTCTTTGCACCCCGACCTCGATCATTTGGGTTTGGTGTAACGACTCAGTTTTCCACCACGTTCATAAAACCCTTGATTTCTGGATTGAACGAGCCATTTCATGGATTGGGGGATGGAATGACCACAAAGGACACTTTACACCAGGTGTTACACCCTCTTTTCCCCCTCATTGGACCCCCCAATGGAAGGGAGTCTTAAGCTTAATGTGGACACTGCTCTCCCTAAGGATGGTCCTGTTGCTCTCAGCCTCCTATCCCAAAATCATTTGGGGAAGATCATTGCAGAAAAATATGAATCACATCATGCCCTCTGGGAACCTGAAGTTGTTGAGGCCTCTGCCATCCTTGCAGGTATGATGCTCGATGTGGAACGTGGATGGGATAATATCATCATTTAGTCGGACTACCTAACTGTTATCAAGGCTATTGACCACAATGACGTTGTATTCCATCCTTTTGGCATCACCATCAGGAGAATCTGCTCACTTTTCCAAGGCTTCTCTTGTGTACCTTCTCCTTTACCAAAAGGTAAGGAAACAATGAAGCCCATCAGCTGGTGGCTTCAAGCCCCTTTGATGCCAAACAAATATGGCTGGAAAATTTCCATTCATGGCTCTACTTATGTATGGCTGCTGATCTTCATCGTTAATATTATCTTTCCTTCTTTTCAAAAAAAAAAACTACAAAAATTTATGCATTTTATTTTGATGCATCCAGATTTGGACTTGGATTTGGTATCATAAAAGTATATCAAGTTTTTTCTTTTGGATAATGATAGTTATGAATTCATGAAAATAATTATCTTACCCATGATTTGTAATTGGATAAAGTGGTTCATGCTTTGAAAACATGTCCTAATTATCTCTATATAAATAAGTTCATGGAAAATAAATTCTTTAAAGACATAATTTCCAAAAGGGGGTGAAATTTAGAAAAATAATATTGATATACTATCTATCGATGTTAGAATTTAACTTGGTTTATACACCTAGAAGAGGAAATTATATGGATGATGCTTTAAGAAAAAATTCATATAAACAACTAGTTTTAGAATCACATGGTCAGTGGTAATTTTTTATTATGATTGGTTATGTGAATTTGGATTTCACTGAGTAGAATGAAATCTATATATTCTTTAAAATAGAACTCATAAATGATTTGGTTGAGTATGTTAATAATTTTCAAAGATTCAATCTATATTTCCTTACTATTATGTCAAAAATTAGTGGTGGGGATAAAAATGATGGATGGAAACATGATTTTAAATATCTGTTGAATTTTCAAGATCAGATAGTTGTTCAATCATATTTTCATGAAAAATTCATTTCTACTTATAACTATTATAAATTGGATGTTAACCCAAGAATACAAAAGTACGTACAACATTATGAGGACCCATTTTTGGTCCTCAGGTATGAAATGGAACGTGGTTAGTCATTCTACAAAATTTCTTAACCTATAATTTTCTCACGGATGAGCATCAACAACAATCATGAATGTTGCGGTTTTACCAACATCCATATAGAAATGGGAGGAGATAAATATTGTCATGGGTTTACCAAAAATGAATCATAACTAAGATTAAATATTGATGACTATAATCTGACCCAAAAAGTTTTACCCTTAATTATGATCCATATATCAAATATGGAAGAAGAATTAGAAAATATCTATATTTAAGATGTGGTAAAATTGCACAGAATACCCATTTCGCTCATCTATATCCAAGATCCTTGATTTTCCTCCCGGTTTTGGTGACCATTTCATCAATAATTGGGTACCCAATTGACCATGAGAACAATTTATCATCCTCATGTGGATGTGAAATCATAATTTATGACATATAAATGGAAATACATTCTTTATGATTTTTATGCGGACTTATGTGGCTCATGGGAGAATCATTTAACATTATTGGATTTTTTTCATAACGATAGTTATCAGGCCATAATAAAAATGGATTTTTTTAGGCATTATACAACTATTTATGTCTATATCCAATTTTTTTGGTTGAGACTGGAGAAACTGAACTATTTGGAACTAGCCTCATTTAGGAAATGACTAATGATATTCAAATGACAAGGAAAAATATATTTTTGGCACAACTACACAAAAATTATTATGGGTATGATCGATGTTTCCATTTTCCTTTATTTTGGTATATCATGTACTCTTAAAAGTACCACCAAGGATTTTGAATTATAAATTGGGTAAGCATGGAAACATGTCTCCTCATGATTTTGGACCATTTGAGATAATATAATGAATTGGTAATCTTGATTATCGGTTAGATAAACCACTGTGGTTTAGTTGGGTTCATAATATCTTTTATGAATCATAATTGATGAAGTAGATTCCCTATCTTAGCTATGTGATTACATGGGTTCTTGTTGATCTTGAACTAGATGATACATTCATTCATGGACTGATTCATATCTTAGACATACAATATAATTTATTGCATGGAAAACATACTCAACTTGTTTGGGTGTTATGCCAAAATGGTTCCAACGAGCTTGTACCTGAGTAGTAAGGGCTCCTGCTTGGCATCAATGAGACCCAGGTTCAAAACAGGGTGAAGGAAAAATTTCAGGTATAGTAGCAGTCACTGTAGTTGTTACTGTAGTTGTTACTATAGTAGTACTTTTCAAAACTGTATCGGCCAGAACTATTCACCCAATTTGGGCATTCGGGCCATTGGTTTTCACTTATGGGTCTCAAGGTCCTTCGGGGAATCAATGTCCTTCGGGCCACAGAGAAAATGGAGTATCCCAGTTCACATAGAATAGGCCATAGAAAAGGATTAGAGCAACAAGAGTAGAATCCACCAGAAGGAGAGCTAACCGGATTGGAAGAATGAGATGGTATGGCAGCCGCCATCGGGACCAGGAATCGTGCAGCTTTGTACAGGGAAATGCTATTTGATCAACAATGAAATGTGGGGAACAAGGTGATTAGTGATATAGATGCTGGGGAGGGGAATTTCAAGTGGGTTGGGCCTATAGGTAATGTTATGGGCATGGTATGCCTCTGGGCCTTCGAGTCATGTATTGTGGGTCATTCGGGCCTTCTACATTGGGCCATCGGTCATGTACGGGTTCCCCTTCAACAAATAAAAGGTGTATTATCCATAATAAAATAAAAATAAGGCCTTCGGGCCATTCAAGCTATGCCACAATGGTTAAATTCAAGTGAAAACGTGGGAATGAAATAAATACATGTTAGAACAATGGCCTAAAATTTTCCAAATCATAGAAAATATATATCTTTATTGTGAAGGAAGTAATAATATTTTTGAGAATGTAACACCCCTAGTTTGAGCTATTCCACAATTTTATTATTATTTAGAATTATATAATTTCTTGGTTCAGTTATGGTTGATTCAAGTTTGTTTTAGTGTGTTTTGGAAGATTTTTTTTGGTTTATAGTTTCAAGTTGGTTTGGGAAACAATGTATCTTCTCTTGTAATTCATGTAATCGAATATAGTAATAAATTGGAAGTCACATGATTTTTACATGGTTTCGCACACGATTTGGAAAAACAATGAGAATTGGGAATTTTGGGATAGAGGAATTTGTCATGGTTAGTACATAGTTTGTTAAACTATGTGACACATCCATACATCCCCCTAGGTGTTCTCATATAGCACTCACATGGTAGGTGGATGGTTTGTTAAACTATGTAGACTAACCATGTGATGGAATTAACAACATCATAAAATTGTATTTTCATTCCATTTCCCACAATAAAATATATATTATTCTCCCATTGACCTATGTTCTCCAAAAATAGGACTCTTCTAAGTGATTTTGGAAACATTTCTTCCTCCAGTACCTATTTTCAAGGGGTCGAATTTTGTTGGGTCTAAGATATTAATAGTAAAATACCTATCCTCTCCTCATTTTTCTCTTCCTTTTAGATTGACTTAAATTACATTCAATGGAACATTAAATCAAGTTTGGTATGATCATATTTCTTTTGTTGGTCATGTTATGACAATTCCATTTTTGAATTTTTTGAAGGGATGATAAAGGGAGATCATATCGGCTATATCATGTCTTGGTTTTTCTTGTTCTTTGAGATCCTTCATAAGTAAAGTAGATTCTCTATTTTCACCAATTTTTTTAAAAAAAATAAGGTTTATTTATAATTAAAATAACTTCTTGGATATTTGAAGGAATTTTTGGGTGATTTATTTACGGATACATATTTTTATTTATAATTCATAAAAAATAATAGTTTGAATGGTTTTTGGAAAACCACTTTGATTTATGGTTTAAAATTGTTGTCTCATTTAATAGACATAAGATTTTTATTTAATAAAAATTAAAGATTAATTTATTTGAATAAATTAATGGGTGTGTGACATTGGAATATGTGGGATGGTGTGGGTTAATTTTTAGTAGATATGGTCATTAATTGGTGTGTGGTGAAATCCTAGAGGCAATAGGGAGATTATCCCCAATGAACTAATTTTTTGGATAGACAAGTTGTTGCTCACAATAATTAGGACTTTCATTGAATGTATTTTTTTGTGTTCATGTGTTAACATTTAATGGGTATCCCAATTGGAAATAATAGATAATTTATACTTATTTTATGTTTAATTGTTTTTAATTGGTGAATTTTTTTGGATGTTATTCTCTTTTGTTTAATTATGTTTTGAACTATAGGATAACCTGTTCTTTTCCTATTTTCATAAGTTGGTAAGTCCCTCTTGGATTTACTAATTGGTATGATTACATTACCCATATATACATACATTGGTGTGTATAGAGATTTGGTTTCCCTGATACAGGAAAAGGAAAATTTTTTATTTCTCTATTGAAGCATCAGATGATACTTTCTCAAGACGGTGAATTGAACTCGTAGTTCTCTTATAGAGTGGTTGGAACGATGATACATAAGTTTTTTTGTACTAGGATTTCCTTTAGTTTTATTTGTATCCTCATTCTACCTTTTTAATATTACTATAACATTATTTTTTCTCTTTCTTTTTCATTTGATTTTTATTTTTTTATACATCATTTATAATATAGTTTTTTATTTGTTATTATTTTTTTCCAGGTCGTGGTTGTATAAAGGAAAAATAATCAACCAACATTTTTGTAATCCCTTGGAATTTATGTCAAGCCTTTAGTGTCTTGGGGGTTACACATTGGAGTAGCCCATTTGGGGGGGATATTGTTGGGTGGAACCTCTTAGAGAGGGTGGGCCTAGGACGGAAGAGGTTGGGGAGACCATGGGGGATGGAAAGGAGCGATGAACCATTCAATGTGGGATGACTTTGGATGTTATGTGGCTTGGCCCTTCAACGATTGGGGACATACCTCAGTGGGAGTTCCCCAAAATGTGTTCTGGGAAAGTGAAGGAGTGTCATTATCATCACAAGGAGAATCAAACATAACTCCTTTGACTAATCAATATTCCTCATTGAATGGAAAAACAAGTGATCACCATTAATTCCTAAAATGGGGATATTCATGTTCCATCCCAGGGATGGACTACGGGTTACCATGGGAATGTAGACATACAAACATCATAGGAGTCCGAACTGTTTTGGGGAGAGTCTTCATGACTCCACTTAAAAGAGGTATGTAGACTCAAAGGGGCACGATGATGTGCTGGAAGATTTGATCATACGGGTCCGGTGGATTTGGAGGAGGCTTTGGCCTAATTTTAGGGGACTAGTTCATGGAGGAAATATTGAGTATTGCATGGAAATAGAGGGGGAAGACTAGAAGAGGTTGGAAGAATACCCAAAAACACCCGATTCTTCATACTATTTTTTTATGTGGGATGGGGGAGCTCCACATTCCATGGTGGTATGCATGCAGAGGGTTCTTCCACGTACTAAAACAGTATGAGGGCATTGGAATATACCACCATGAACCACAATGGTATGTGGTCCTCGATATGGTCTTTCATGTCGCTTCGGGTTCCATCCACGTACTGATGCAGTATGCGGCACTAGGATGAATCTGCATAGCAATGCACTACACAAAACACCATATCGAAGGAGGGTCCCATGGACTATCATTCACAGGGAGTTTATCTGTGAGAAATATGTATTTATAAATTTCACCAATTAGGTTTGTGATTCTCTTATTATTTTTGAGTTACTTTTTTTTATGCTTTATGACTGGTTTTACCGACAGATGCGTGGTTTCAATTTGGTCTTTTCCAATGTTTCAAGACTAATGCTGGAATCTTCTCCAACTTATTTCATACAACTTTTTGGTTCCCCTTCGTTATTTCTCCATACGTCGTTTCTCAATTAATTTTGTTCTACTTTTATAGAGCTTTGGGGAAACTGTATTTATAGGAATGCGGCACCATTTGTGGAATCCCATGAAGAGATATATTGACCCATAAGGAACTCAACCAATAAGGGTTTGTGGAGGCTGTGGTACATGAGTAATGGTTCGCTGAACCCCATCGGTTTGCCTCGTCTGGGAACTACTGAGTTCATTGGATGGTATGTGGATGGCCTTCACGCACATAATTCCCCTAGTGATGTAGTTCATAGGAGCCTGAGTTTGTTGGCCATCGCTCCACAGGCCAGAACCTCCTGGATCATTTCTTATACTTTTTGTTCACAGTTCCTTTAGTCCAAAACCTTCCTGGTGATGGTATGCAGGTCGCTTAAAATCCTTTGAATAATTTAATTCCTTCAGGTTCTTTCTGAAGTTTGCAACTCAATTTGAGTCCATTCACCTTGTTATATTTATAGTAATGCTTTATTCCTTATTAAAAGTGAATTTTGTATTATTTTATTCCATTGGAGAAATTTTCAGGACCCTACAAATTCTACTCATTAGAATTCGGTCCATTCGGAACGAAAAGGAGACTATTCTAATGTAGAAGCAGTCCTGAACTTAAATGTTTCATGGTAGAAAAGGTAGTTCTGGTAGGAGGGTACCACAACTATATATAAGGGCCAATTCCATTTTTCTTTTACCGTTTCTTGTGGATAAAAGTTCTCTCGATCCTCCCCCAGCTTCCACTACTTCAGCATACCGTCTCCTTTGTGAAAACCTTTCTTGCAAACCGCTTTGTGTGTGCTGCAAACTAAAATTTTCTCCATTTATCTTCCCACAAACCAAATTTTGGATTTTGTGAATGGTGTTGTGGAATTTAAAACTAAAATCCAGACGTCTGTGGAGGATAATTTTATGATGCTTATGTCTCCACACACTAAGCTTGAACCAGTGATCCAAACTCTAAACCTTAATAATCTGAACTTATACTTTTTAACCAGAAACATTGAACATGGGATTGGAGAGGACTTTCTTCATGGTAGCCACCTTCAATTAACCCTTTTGTTTTTTGGGAGACGCTTTGTGGGCTAGCACCTCACAGTTCGATTGCATACCATGGTTGTACGCGGTATAATGCTTCCACGTATTGTAACAGGATGTAGGTATTTCTTTTGTGTATCATTCAGTACTTGGGATATTTCATTAATGTATCATGCACCACGTGGTAAATCTCTACTATGTATAGTTTATGGAAATAGTATGAGGGTTCCTATCTACACATATTTTTATCTCTTTTAGCCATTTTTCTGTGGCCTTTATCCAACAATTTTTATTGGACTGCCTTTTTGTAGGCCTTTGGATCTTCATGTGCTGGCTAAAATGTCACCTTCACATGATTTGATGAAATCAACGAAGATAAGGGTGAACATGGTGGGGGATAGAGAGTACCATATTTGATCATACATTGTTCCTCCTTACAGCTTTTAAAAATATCTCCACCCCCAAGAGATCCCAGCTTAGTCGTTTTCCATAGAGTTGCCACTTTTCGGATTTGGACTTCTCGATGACATTTTATTGCCATCGACTGAACCTAGAACCCCTTTAATTCTCATAGAATCGCCATAAACAATGATTGGGACACCATTTCCCCAGCAGGAGAATTCATAGATACTCCGATTCAGGAAAATGTGATCATATTAGAAGGCACGATGTGAACTTAGGTGATCACAAGCATCACAACACTGCCTTGAGACTAGTCGCCCAATAGTACCCATATATCATCAACTTAACCTATGAAAACCCTAATGGTTGGTGGAGCTTCAAGTGGGATCTATGGGCCAGAGGATGGTTTTTCCGAAGAATGGGTCTGGGAATTCTGGGTACACCAAACCTATTTTGAGTCCCCTAAACAATTGAATGTGGTGAGCTTATATCAAGCTTCCTAGGTTTCTCAGTTTGCAGCCTTCTCCCTAGGTGAAATCCTTCCATATTTGCTGATCCATGGGTGCTCAAGCACCAACACCTTCCATTTTTCACATGGGGAAGTATGAATCATCTTATGGGAAATCTACCAACTCGGAGGACTCTCCATCCTTGGAGATATGTAGGACAAGTTTCTCCCAGCATCTGCTACTTGGGATAATACGGACCATGTGTCCTCATTGACCAGGAGACTACTAGTTATGGTAGAGGGATTACTAGATCACCCCCTCTAGACCCTCTCTCTTAACCAATTCGAGGCGTGGATAGGGTCATTTTTGCGAGGGAATGGGCCAAAACTGAGAGCTGTCATAAGTTAAACTCATTCATCCCTTTAGTCCCAATAGACTCCAAGGTCATATTGCGCTACCATCGAGGTAGAAAAATATACCACCTTGGGATATGATTTTATACCAGGCATGTCATCTTCCCTTAGATTAGTATGTTACATTGTAATGTTCTGGATTTGATTTCTTTTCACATCCCGTAATGTATATAACGGAGTCTGGTCTGATACATTGATGATGGAGGATGTGATAGCAGAGGGTCAACCCATCAAGTTGTCCATTCGTACTCTCTCCTGACAAACTATTGGAAAAAGTATATGAATGTAGGCCCCCACATCATTTCAGTGGACTGTTTCAATTCCTATTTGGGTGGATAGAAGAACACTTCCCATGTTATAAATATCAACACACTACAAAGGTTCTTTGTTCCGACTTTTAAACTGCCCTTCTCAACATTTGTTTTGTTCGCCCCAGGACTTTACGTGTTAGTGATGCAGTTGGGCTGTTGAATGACCCTTCTTTCTTTTCATTTGCACCACATCCAACCTTCCATGGTTTATTAAGAGGTGACATGGGGTGTTATTTTGAAGAAAACTCATACATCGTTAAACTTCGGGATGGGATTCTCACTACTCATATAAATTGAGTGGCCATTTGTGAGCAACACCTCTCTTAACAGCATTCCTTGAAATTTGGGTTCTTTCAACAAACTGCGCTTCCTCACACTATTCAGTTAATGGGAGAGTCTCATCTCATAATTATTCTCCAGTTATGGATTATGATGATGCAGGAAGGTGTCTCTAAAGAAGTTATCATCCCATACAACGGGATCCACTTTTCTTTCACTGGAATATGACCAAATTTGGGAGGTCTGTTACCCTGATGGGGTGTGGATAAAACTAGTTTGGTGGGTGGAGAAGCCTCTAACCATTTTCATCCCCGTCCTCACCCCAACGACCATGCCAAACATCCCTTATTCTGTGATGAGTGCGATGTCTACATCTTCTATTCCTATTCCTATAGTATCCACAATGAGTATTCCACTCTTTCTTGTCCTTCTGGAAAAAAGACGCTCGATTCGCCCCAGAAGTTTCTAGTAGTGGCTTCATCGGTATATCCAATCTCAGTGGGGAGTGATTAAAACTGCTCCTCTCATATGTATACTTCTCATAACCCTAATTAGGCTGGCCCCAAGAGAGTACCACTGGACACCTAGGAAGTCGCTGCTTGTCCTCTTTGTCTTATTCCAGTGGTCGAACCATTTAAGGGTAAGGAGAGCCCCCCATCTTTGGTAACCAATCATAGGTCCCTTACCACTCCTCTAATGAAACTTCCTGCCAATATACCCATTGTGTTGGGGGTGGATCAATGTATCGGGGCCGTGGTGAGTCACCAGGTGATGCGAAAACAAGCATGGCATCAGTTATGTGCCATGTCTATGGAGAAGCATATGGCTAGCTTTGCTGATGAGACTTATAATCTACAGTGATTATTCACCATGTTAGGTTCTTGTGTCTTTGAATATCCGCACATACCCCTCTTCATCTACCAAATCTTCATAGCCTATAAGGACCTTACTTCTTGTGTGGAAAATCTTTCCATGTTCAATTCTCCCCATCATCATGTGACAACCTTCTGAGATATTTTGGAGGAACTAAATCACCTAACAGCCGAATAGGTGAAGGCTCATGATTTAGTGATCACCCCAAAGGATGATTTTTGGGAGTAAGAGTCCCAAACAATAACGATTAAGGCTCAAGTGGCCTCCATGTGTGCCAATTAAGAATCTATCTAGAAGAAAGGGTGGGACCTTAAAGCCGTTCTGGAGAGGGTGTATCCAATGGTCAATGCAGAAGTGTACAAGAGAACTTCATTAGATCAAACTCTTGACTGCCTGCGGCAGTCACTTTCCATTTTTCTTGAAAGTTAAATTCACAACTTATTATAGATTTCCCTAAATCATGATGTGTACTCTTTTTCCTTTTTGATTAATTGGGGAGACTCAAAATTGGGGATGTTCCTCTAGTTTTTTTGTTGAACTCAATGAAATTGATTTTCCTTCAAATAATTTTTCTTTTCCTTTTCTATTCATATTAATTGATCTTAGTAAATCATATAAACATCATTTTGATCAAGAATTAATTTTAAGCCATGATTTGAAACCATTAAATTGAAATAATCAACTTGGACTATAATTTTTTCCTTATCTTCTAGACTCAGTGAGTGTGGCTATACTATTACAGAGGTTTTACGAAAAATAAAACTCAGGAACATCTATATCTTTTTCATTATTAACATATTTTTTTTCTTAGCCTGTTTGACACGGGCTTAGTAGGTATAAAATGACTTTTCCATAGGTCGTCCTTTGTAGGTTTTTTACCCAACAAGATTTATGTATTTTTTGATGGATTGACATACATTTTTTTTTCTAAACAAAACATGGTGTAGGTTTAACAAGCTGATACTTGACTTTTATCCAGTGGTGCCCATAGTGGGTTTTCACTCTGGTGAGTATGGAATATTTTTCGCTGCCTATTTATTTTCATTCCAATTAGATTTATTACTGATGTTCTGGGTCAAACATATTTTACCAAACATGATGGGGTAGGGGTCTAAATTGGGAGTTCATTAGCTGAGAATGTCATAATATATTTTATACATGGTTTCAGGATTTTTAATTTCCTTGAATTTCTGAATTTTGGACATGCATGTGTCTCTGGAGCAATTTTAGGAGTACGTAGGTAGGATGGGACTCCCCAAAGGGTGAATCTTTCCTTAATTGATGGTCATTCTGTAGGTGACATATGTAGATCCATTGAATCATGCTATGCATAGTCAAACAAAGGTGTTTGCAGGACACTAACCTTCTATTTCAGAAAGCTTAGGATGATTCAAAACACTTTCAATTGATTTTGATGTTGGGAGCCACACTGGGAGGCCTGTTTGAGTAATGATGTATGACGGTATTAGATACATTCATATCAGCTTTGAGCAGGCAACTATTCCCATGAGATTCTTACTTTAGGGGAGAAATGATGAATGATGAGTTCAATTATAAATCGTGTTCGGGTCAGGGCATTCAATAAGGGGAGGATATGAGATACATTATCCAGAGGGGTTTTCCAAATCCGGGAGTGATATGGGACATGGATGTCATATAAGTGTATAGAAACATGGAAGGACACTCAAGATGACGAATTTTCCTTCTATTGATGGTTTTCATGTAGGCATCATATGCAATTCTACTGGGGCATGATGTTCTTAGTCAAACAAAGGTCTTCACTAGACATTGGCCTTCCATTTCCAATGGCTACGAAGGATTGTGGAGATTGAGACATTACTGGACACATTATATGACCCTTAACCAGGGGTGCACCAGAACATGAAAAGGTGTATTTCATTAAGCTGAACTTTACCGGGTAACCCGAAAATAAGTGGGGGGATTTTATTCAATATGCATATCGACTTCACACATATGGACGGGGTGTATTTGTTTTACAAAAACCACAAAAAGAGACCAGAGATTAATCGGGCCATCATGTTTTGATATATCCTAGACATGGTTAGAAAAGTGAAGGTAAAAAATGAAATTTATGGAACTTGAATGAGGAGGGGGTCATGAGGCTTGGAATCCCTCGGGAATACTAATATAGGAGAGGACTCTCCTGAGGAAGAGTTTTCCATTGATTTATGGTTGTTTTATAGGAAACATATGGAGATCCATCAGGGCATGATGTGTATAGTCAAACAAAGGTGTCTAGAGGACACTGGCCTTCCATCTCGTATAGACATGGAAAATTATGGGCATTAAAGATCACTCAGATCATGGATTTTGATGTACGGAAGGAGTGTATTCAGATATATTAGATACATTTGGACTGTGGTTTACTCATGTAATCTGGTATGACTTATGTAAATCTAACTCATATGGAGGGTGAGGCATTCGTCCCATATTTGAGGTGCCATATGGTTTAATGTCATATGGCTAGGATGTGGGGTTCCTTATAGGGAAGGGAATAGTGACATGCCATTTAGGGTCATGCTTCTAGGACCAAATTCTTGGACTACTTTTACATAATTTTATGGTGGATCCATCGTTATGATCCCTAAGCTTTCGTGAGCTATGCTCGTTGTGAGAAACAATTGATTTAAAGGATTTCATATCACCTTATACAAATAGAAAAATAAACATCAGATATAACTTTTCACTTAAACCAATGCTATGAAGTTTAACTCCATACAATAAGGACGATTATGACCTTTAAGCTTAACGTCATGTGGTGAGGACATGATATTTTTCAGTTTATAGTCATACAGCGAGGAAGATTCTGGTCTTGTAGTTTAACATCATACGGTGAGGACATGATGTTGTATAGTTTAGAGTCATGTAGTGAGGATGATTTTATCCTTTTAGTTTAATGTAATGCAGTGAGTACATGATGATGTAAATTTTAGAGTCATGGAGCAAGGACTATTTTGGTATTTCATTTTAACATTGTTAGGTGAGTACATGATTGTGTGCAATTTAGAGTCATGCAGCGAGGATGATTCCGGCCTTGTAGTTTAAAATCATGCAGTGAGGGCATGATGTTTTGTATTTTAGAGTCATGCAGCAAGGAAGATCATGGCCATTAAATTTAACATATTGTGGTGAGGATATGATGTTCTAAAGTTTAGAGTCATGCAGTGAGGACAATTCTAGCCTTGCAGTTTAACATCTTTCGGTGAGGACATGATGTTGTTCTATTTAGATTTAGGCAGTGAGGACTATTCTGGCCTTTCTATTTAATTTCGTGTGGTGAGGACATGATGTTTTGTAGTTTAGATTCATCCAGCAAGACCGATTCTGGCCTTTTAGTTTAGCATATTGCAGTGAGGATGCTATGTTTCGTAGTTTAGAGTCATGCAGTGAGAACGATTCTATCCTTTTATTTTAATATATGGCATCTTGGACGCTATGTTTTTCAGTTTAAAGTCAGGTAGAAAGGATGATTTTGGCCTTGAATTTTAACATGGTGAGGTGAGGACATGTTGTTGTGAAGTTTAGAGTCATGCAGCGAGGACGATTCTACTATCACAAAGATCATTAATAGCAATGATTTAATCATTATCGAAGTTTTATTGTATGACATATACGTTATTGATGAAAAAATGTGTAAACCATATTCCTGGGGGGATTTGGATCAGGAGGGATGACAAGGGACTTGGAATCCAACAGGCGTACCGAGGTAGGAGAGGACTCCCCTAAGGATGTAATTAACTTTGACTGATGGTCATTTTGTAGGAAACATATGCAAAGCCACTGGGGAATTATATGCATATCCAATCAAAGGTTTTTATAGTATATTGTCCTTCCATCCTATATGTCCATGAATGTTTATGGGGATCCATGTTTTCCTAGAGTATGAAGTTTCACAAATAGGAAATATATGTTTGGGAATGCAAGAAACAACCATAACATGATTAGTTGTGAACTACAGGAGCTTCCATATAGATTTGACTCATTTCTATAAGGTTAAACTAGATATTTTTACATATTATTAGTTGGGGTCATGTGTCAGATCTCATAACATTGATAACCAAGAAACACATGACTCTTTAAGAATCTCACAGTTTATTGTCATGCGGTTATGACCATTCATGGACTCCTTGCAAAGTTTCTCCAATACATGGGGGAAGGGTCATTTTTTTAAATGGTTTTGGGATAATAAGCAATATTAATGAATAATTATGTATCCTTCAAGGGAAGGAATCAAGAAGCACATAGTTCTGAACATTCCCTAAAAAATTTTGGTCCATGCATAGGAGACATGCAAGGGCATGCTTTTCATTGGTTGGTAGATCACGATGCCATATCCAATCATGACTACATATCTTGTAAGAGTAGAAATCAATCTATACATAGTTTTGAAAATTCCCTATATAGATCTGGATTAGACATTGGGGTAACGGAATTTTTGTTTCATCCGCTACGGATGCTAGGTCCACAGTAATTCTCTATAGTTTGTTTATGTCAGGGAATCCTTACCACTGATCTTAATCTCATATGAGTTATAATTAATGTGATAAACAAGGAGTGATAAGGATTTCCTTAATAAATATGGGGATATTGAGGATATGACAGAGGAATGTTTTTTATATGATGAGGGATGGGCCAAGATCGAGGATCGAGGCATCGCTATGTATCCCACTAATGGATAGGAATCCATCTGTACTTAGCTCTATGAAGAATAATGTAGTATATCATCATGAGATTAAGATGCTTTGTAATATGTAGTTAGACATCATTCATCTTGGATTCAATGTTTTTCAATTTATCATCTTGTAGTAAGGACAAGGGTCACAGTTTAATGTCATGTTTTAGGGGCGAGTTCCATAAAGTTTAACATCAGGTAGATAAGACTTTAAATCATATTTTTGGGTCACAGAGTTTGGAACATGACGTAGAAGTACTAAAACACATATTTTAGGGACCTAGAGTTTGTTCCATGACATCACAGTGTTACAACTCATATTTTAGGGTCATAGAGTTTGGACTATGAATGGGAGTTGTGGCTACAGGAAATAATTCATCAAAAAATTTGTATTTGTGGGAGACATGATGAGTTGTACATCCATTGATATCAAAGAATATTATCCAGTTTAATATACCCTATGTATGACATATGTTCCATCCCACTTTGATTCAGGATTTTGGGGCTTCTTCACGAGTATCATCGAGGTTCTGAGAACTAACACCATTTCTCCTTCGGGGAAACATTGAAGGAAAACCTTTTTGTTGAATTATCAAGCGATCTAATTTTTATAGATTTCTAAATGGTGTAATGTATGCATCCTTCCCTCATCTAGTTACTTCAACTCATCAATCCATCTTTGATATTTCTCATCCATCGAAAGTTGATTGCAAATGGCCACACGAAGTGATGACACTTGAATTTCGATACGCAAAACCAGTTTAGACCCATATACTCATGAGTACGGGGTGGCTTGGGGGGCAGTGCAGGTCGTGGTTTGGCAAGCCCATAAATCATGAAGGAGATTGTCTAGAAACTGTTTATTATCTATATCTACCATATTTTGAACTATATTGAAAGCATCTATCTTCCTATTGGCCGATGCGTGCTAATGGGATGAATGGTTGGCCTTGATCCTATACTCCTATTATAACTTATCCAAATCATTAGATTAGAAATTGGTGTCATTTTCCATCAGTATTATATGAGGGACACCAAACATAGAAATGATATTGTCCTTCACAACTAAAATATTTTTTAACATGACTCCTTTAAGAGGTATGTCATTGGCCCATTTGGAAAAAAAATCATTTTCTGTGAGTATTAACTTGAATTATTTGACTATGGTAGGGGGATAAGGTCCCACAAAATTCATTTCCTAGACAATAAATGGACAAGGGTTCTTAGTTTTATGAAGTAGATTTGGGGTTCAGTTAATAAAATTTGAATGAACTTGGTAGGAATGGAACTTATTAGTGGATATGGAACAATCTTGTATGATAATGGGCCATTAGTAACCAAGCCTTTGTATTTGATAAGGGATCTTGTTTTCTGATTGGTGTACTTCACAAGCTCTGGTGTGCACTTATTTCATGACGGCAGTATCCTCTTCTCCCTCAATGCACCTGAGAAGGGCTCTATCAAGGCCTCATTTTTAGAGAAACGTTTCTTAGTTTACCCCATAATACAAGATAAAGTTGACTACCCATATCCAAAAATGTTCTCTTACAGCCTTATCTGGTGAGAGTTCCCCCTTCTGAAAGATATTTTCAATGGGTTTCATCCAGCCGGTGGTGAAATTATATTCCTCATAAATGGGGCTATTTTCATCAATCTCCTCCATATTGTCCTAGATAAATAAAAAAATCCAGCAGTGGGAAATTCTAATAACCATTTCATCACTGTATGGATCATCCAGGGATGTGGATCCATTTTCCAAAGCATTGTTTTGAGTATTTTTTGATAGGAGGACAAAGGTCAGCATTGCTTATGATGGGAATTCTTCCATCAGTACTTGAACATGGTTCATAAAGGGGACCAATACCTCTTTCTTAATGGAATAGTCACTATTGATCTACCTGATGACTAGCTTTGAATCAACTTTTATCATTTGGTGTTTGGATTGTGCATTAACTGCCAGTTCTAGGCCCTCAATGAGGGCCTAGTATTGTACTTCATTATTTGTGCGTCCTTCTAAAAATGAAGGAGTACGGTAAGACAGCCTTTTCAAGAGATATGAGTATAACTCTCAACCCTACTTTGTTGTGCATGGGATACTCTATCCTTTTTCCTATCAGGATTATGGAAGCACTATTGAAGTACAATTCCCATGCTTTGGGGTCCTATTGGATGGAGAACACTTCTTCATCTGGATGTTCAGCGTACAATGGGGTTGTTTCTTCTGAGGGGTTCTCTTCTAGGAAGTCTACTAACGTCTGGAATTTGATGGACTTTGGGGGAACATACAGTATTTTAAACTGTTGTATAATGAATTCCCATCATGATAGGCATCCATTTTGCATCGGACGGTTGAGGATATATTTGAGTGGGTTTCCGCTGGATACCAAGTGGACCCCATGGTTCTGTAGGTAATACCTGAGTTACTGAATCACATAGATTAGGGAAAGGAAGTTCCTTTTGATCCTTGAATACCGATTTTCAACATAAATAATGGTTGGTCTGAGGTAATAGAGGTTATTCTCTCTTCTGAAATAATTTATTTTTTGCAAGGAAGGTGCCTAATGACTGTTCCAAGGTGGTTATGTACAAAATGAGTGGTCTCCCCTCTACTGACAGCATCAGTAGTAGTGGGATCAGAAGATATCTTTTGAGATCGTCAAACACTTATTGATGATCATTATCCCACTCATATGTAACCACTTTCTTTATTAACCTTTTGAGTGGTAATCATTTACCCACCATGTTGAATTTAAAGTGTTTGATGTAGGCCAGGTTCCCTTGGAGTCCTCTCAACATGGTGAGGTAGTGAGGTGGGGACATTTCAAGGATGCCCTTTTTCCTCAGGTTCGACCATGATGTTGTGATGGCGTACGGCGAAGCCATTGAATTTCCCCTAGGTAACGTCGAAGCCACAATTTAAGTGGTTCATCCTTAAAATGTGTTGTCGAAGTTTGTTAAATACAGTTTCAAGATTGGCCAGGTGGTTTGATCATTATCGTGATTTGACCACCAGATCGACGACATAGCACTCGACGAATGTTTTTAAGAATTTCTTGAATATGCGGTGCATGGCACACTGATATGTGGTGCAAAAAAATTTTATACCAATAGGAATCACCTTATAATATAACACACCTTGAGGGTACCTAAAAAAGTATATTCTTCATCTCCTTAGGCCATTCGGATCTGTTTGTATCTATAATTGTCATCCTAGAAAAAGAGGGCCTTATATCTGAAGGTTTCATCGATCCTCAATTCTGTGATCAGGGCCTGGAAACCATCTCAAGATCAGGGTGGATTAAGGTCCCTGAAGTCGATGCAGATTCTAATCTATATGTTCTTATTTTTTATAGGGACTATGTTTTCATGCCAGCTCAGATATTGGACTTCACGTATGAAGTTGGATTTGATTGCCTTTTCAACTTCAGCCTCTATTTTGGAAACATGTGTTGGGGGTTTTTTATGGCGACCTATTTAAGCCTCGGGGATCTTTTGTAAAACCCAGATGATGAGTGGCGACCTCAGGATCAAGTCCTAGCATTTCTATGTAGTTATAAGAAAACACATATTGATCATTTTTTATGAATAATGTATATGTATCTTACTCTGCGATAGGCATATTCACACTGATCAGAGTGGGCCATGAGTGGTCTTCAGTTCCCAGGTTTATCTCCATGAGTTCATTTATTTTGGTGTATACACCTTCTTCAAATGCCGAATAGGAATCTTTGAGGTCTTCTTCTTCTTATTCACATTCATTATCATTCTCTTCGTCATCTTCATCCTCTTCTTATCGAGACAGTATTCTCGAGTTTAACACTCCAATGTTGGGAGAGAAATCATCTTTTGCCTAAGTGAGTAAGGTAGGGGTAGTTTGAGGTCCTGGGGACGTGTCAGGAGAATCTTCGTCAGGTCTTTTACTATCATCATAAGAGTTAGCCCGTTCTTCTGTGTCTTTGGACATGGCTGCTGTAATGGATATCATGCATACAATTGAGTCTCTTTCTGGGCTTGAAATTGTGTGTTAAACGTTTTTGATGAGTAATACATACCCTTCACCAAGCTACTAGAGGGGGTTAATGGGAGACATTTCCAATCCGTTTACATTAGTGATCCGTTCAACATTTTCATCCATAGACTGGTTCTCTTCTGGTTCATAGAACCTTGCATCAATATAATGTGACCCACAGTAATCAAACAGATATTTATTAGTGCGTAATGTCTGGTTTTTTCATTAGTGGAATATTTGATGCACTAATCGTATGATGATGGAATTTCAGCTTGTTGATGCAGCTAGAGACTCCCTAATAGGACGTTGAAGGTTGTACATTTTCCGCACTACTAGTCACTCAAAATCTGACATGAGGTCTCCAAGCCAATTGTTAAGCTTTAGAAGTATAAATGGATTTTGATCCCTTTTGTTGTATCCCATCAGATTTGTGGTGGAGGGTGTCAAACTGCCTTCATCATAGCCCAGTCAATGAAGTGTTCGCAGTGGGAGTAGGTTGATTCTCGAGCCATTATTGATGAAAATACTTTGGACATTATTGCCATTTATCTTACTGGACACATACGAGGGGTTGAGGTGTCCTTGAATGATGGTGTCTTCCTCCTTGTCTGCGAAGGAGATGTAGGTGTGATATTCTTTGGGATAAGATCTATCCGATATACTTCCACCACTACTACTTTATCCATGAATTCCTTGGGACTTATTATGTCTTTGATGAGTGCTTCTTTAGGGTTTACGGACAGACACAAAGCATACATTATTGAAAACGTTTCTGATACTGAAACTAGATTCTTTAGAATATCATATATCTTCTCTAAAGGTCAGTGCTTCATAGATTGGGGTTTCTCTTTCATAGACACATTAGGAGATTTAACATTGGACGTAGATGGTATATCCTCTATGACAGGGGCTTGTGGCAGTGCGATCCTTTCATGGTTTGTCAGAAATATATCACACATATTTCTTAGGAAATTTGATGTGTGTCCTTCCTCTGATGGATACTCTAAGATAATTGGTCTTGTATTTCTTTTGGTGGGGGAAGAGGAGCATTATGGTTCCCATTTTTTCTGTTGGAGGGTCCTTTCGTGAGCTTCCATGATGTTAATAGTTTGGGTTATGGCGTGATAGGAAGGGTGACTCCTGCCACGATCATTTCTTCCAATAAACCCTCAGCCTCTACGGTCTCTTCCTCCAGCTCTCTAGTTGGGTATGGTGAATTAGAGATTGTGTACACAGTATCCATCAGAGAAGGGGTCCATCAAGTGAATGACATTAATGGATCCAAATATTAGTGCTTGTTCCGACAATGTTTCTGTCTAACTTTCTCCTTTTGATGGTTCCATTTAGCAGGGTGATGCCCCTTTTACCATTTTATGGGAAGGTGCATGTTATACCATTTGGTGGAATGATGCCCATTTTAAAAAAGTCTATTTGTATGAAGTCAAAAATTGTCAACACTAGCTTCATATTTGGAGTTATCCCATCTTCTTGCTCTTTCCTTCTTCCCTTCTGGCCTTTAGAGTACTGTAGGGCTGAGGATAATGACTGTTTTGCATTGAGAGATTTTGGGGGTGTTGTTTATTGTTTCAACAATGCCTGAAGGATTCTATGAACTTGTATGAATGTTTTCTGATTCTTCCAATTTTTAAATTTTTTAACCTTATTATTTGTGATCTTCTTCCTTTGTCTTGCTCTCTTGAGTCCGAGGTGGAAGCATACACCACTTGTATTAGCGGTAGACCCAATATAGTTTTCTCAGAACCCACCATTTTTGTATGAGATCCTTGGAGATGAAGAATTCATCGATGGTGTGTCCCAATATCTAGTAATAGGGACAATAATTTGGATGGTCATCTAGACCCACTTAATCAGGTCTCTTTGGATCTGGTAGCCGGAGCGAGTTTCAATTCATGGAGACTTTGAAGTAACCACAGAACTGGTCATCTCATAACAATTAGACTTTGTTTCTTTGTTCTTCAAACTAATAAATATTAGAATCTCATCTATCATCTTACCTAGGGGCGAGTGTCTGTTGGCATCTTGTAGGTCCCACATGGTTTGGAGGGGCCTCGCAACTAGAGCCGCTGCTGGGGAGGCTTAAGCATGACAGATGCCACTTTAGCTTTCCCCACTCTTTTCTATAGGGATGATGGTCCACTCAGGACATGAGGTCTGTATGTTACAAAGCGTATTATATCCTTTAGGAAATGGATGAGAAATCTCGGAACCCACTTTTGTACTTTAGAAGGATGATCGGTGTTCAAAATTCATCATGAAAAATGTCAATGAACATGGTGAGAATTTCATCTTGGGGAAGCCGCTGGTTCATGGAATAAGTCAGGGTTTTCCATCTGGGGATGAAGTTTGAGAGTATTTCATTCTCTCGCTACTTGTAGTTAACGAGATCACTGATCATTATCTTAGGAAGCATTGAAATAAACTGGAAGAGAAACCGTCACCAGAGGTCCTCACAACTATTGATTGAGTCAGCTGGCAAGCTAGTGTATCATACGAAGGTTGATCCCTGTAGGGTTTGTAAGAGGCATATGAGTTTTACTGCTTCTTATTACTCTATAGTTCCTATCATGGGGTCATAGTAAGAGGTGCAGTTTATCTAATTATATTCTAAATCCCTGGAGCCATTGAACACTGGGAATATGGGATTTCCGAAGTTTCATGGTGGTGGCACATTTCTCACCCAATCAGGTTATGGATTGCGTTATGGTTTTATTGGAGCACACCACCCCACTATGTATTCTAGTCGAGCTGCTAGTTGCTCAATGGTGTTTAGGAGAGCCTGATGTATATCATGTCGAGCTAGAGTTTGGTTTGGTGTTCCAGTAGCCAAGGCTGCTCATTCCGGCACTACGGAATATTTTGGGTGGATACCCATCTGTGGGTATCATTTGTGGGTTTACCTGAATATTTTCTAGCTTCCTTCCCAGCATGGGGAAGTCTTAATCTCCTTCTAGGGTCGGGTTTAAGTAGGTTGGGGATTCTAGTGCTAGTTTGGATGGGCCTCCGAGATTTACTTCATTCAGCATGATGAGTACTTATAGAAAGGGAACCTTTTTGTGAATACCTACTGACCTTATGTGGGGGGAACACATCCGACAAGGTGGCTCCCTCAACATAGCTCGGAATTAATTCACTTTATCTCTTTCATTTCTTCCTCCTACTTGGATAATCTCTCCTCTAGAGTGAGGGACACATTCTCAGAGGGTGGAGGTGGTGGTTCATATATGGTTGTGGATTTATTCTTCTCCTTTTTGGTGTTTTTCATTGGAGGTAGTGACAGATTATATGAGGGGACACCCAAATTTAGGACTACTCTCTAGTTCCAAGTGGGCACACCATCAGGCTCGGTGAGGTATGCCTCTAGTAGGGAGCCATCTTCCCTTTCATCCTCTCCCTCTATTTTATTTCTTTTGAGATATGTGTGGTTGAATTTAACCATGTTTACGAATGCATACTGCATTGGGGGTTATGTACCCAGTGTCGAATGGTAGGAAGGGTTTCTGCATCCTTTTATGGATCTTATCCATCCATTCTGCGGTATTATTTCGGGTTCTTCTAGGAGATTGACCCAAAGGGAGCCCTAATCTGACCTGGTATTGTGCCTATGTCTTGAAGGGTATGATCCACAAGATGATGTGGAATGAATGACTTTTCTTCTCGTTGTAATTTACAGATGAGAGAAGAAAAATATCCATTGTGAGGGAACTTTAAGTAAAAATTCCTATAGCCTTGCAAGATGGGGTTCTTGTTATTCTTCAAATGCACTACAACCTATATTTGTTTGTCATATGGGGGCATTTTGTTTTAAAAATTCCATCATCCCTGTACGTTGGGGTGGTTCTCGCATCATAGTTGTAGTTGCCTCTATTTCCACCTTTTCGATTTGACACACTCCCACACAGGTGGGGGCCGAGTATGCAATTGTAGTTTCATGGAGTCTATAGGACTTTTGAATACATGAAAACAAATTTCTAATTGGCTTCTTTTAGGTAGTAAGATTGTTGGATGTTCTCGATTTCCTAGCTCAGAATATTTTCTAAGGCTTGATCTCTTCGGTCCTGATTATTTCGAGACAATCTCTGGGATGATTTTTGTCAACTATTCCATCTTTCCTGAGTATGGAATTTCCTTTGGTCATTGTCTTTGGGTAATTATATTTCCAGACGTTCTTTACAATGAGTTTTGCTGGACCTAAGGTAGGGTAATGTGTAGAGCTCCATGTTCTCCCCATCCCCTGATATGAACTCTAGTCAAGGAATCACTAATGAGATGACACGACTTGTACAGTACATGGAGTCAAGCTATTTTAAGGTTTTTCTTTCTCATTTCTGATCGTCGATGCAATGCATAATGGAGGGATTCTAGGATGATTAGATGGCCAAGCTCTCCTAGCCTGTTGACATGGTCCACATACCCTTCGTATGATGGGAATTTTTCTTTTAGTTGGTGAAGATTCATCCATATATTGAGGATAATATCCTGAATAAATTCTCCAAACAACTCCCCTGTTATGTCGAAGTGAGAAGTGGTCGTATGCCAAAACATCAATGGTATATTATCCTTAGCTGTTTGTCTTATCATGAGAATCATATCTTGTTGTTGTTCTTACGGGTGTTCCTCTACTTGATATGCCATGCCTGAATGCATCTTAATAATTTTGTTCCAAGTAGCGGGGCTGGTGGGAGCCTTACTGATATTTGAATGGAATGGGGGTGGCTCCAAAGATGAGTATAGCCCCAGATCATCTGCTAGTTGATGAAGGATATCACTCGTCATAGACTGAGTGCCTAATATGTCTAACTCCATATTTTCGAGCACCTGGGAATAGGAGGGCTTTCTCAAATTTTTTTTGACAAGGGCAGTACCTTCTTGCCGGTGTGAGTTTTGGTTGCAGGGAGGGCCTTCACAATTAGTATTGAAATGGAGAGTAATACCATTGCAACTTGATACCCAATCATAAGAAATTTCATTAAGATGAATTCCATAAAGAGAACCTTCAGGGTGGGATACAGTGAGGGGAGGACCTTCTTTCTACTTGATTTCATTGAGGGGAGGACCTTCTCAATGACTGTTATGATAAAGAAGACTACTATCACATATTGATACATGGCTGTAAGGATATTTTCTACAGTGTTCATCAAGGGGAGGGCCTTTATGATGTATTGAAATGAGGGGAGGAACATTCTCATTTCTTGATGTTACTATAGGGAGGACCTTCATTACAACTGCCATTGTGGGTAGGTACTTCACAATGTCTTTCATCCTGGAAAGTACTACCATCATGACTCAACTTCTAACTATATGGAGAAGCATATATGAATCATATACCCTAAGGAGGACTATCAGGGTGGATGACAGTAAGGGGAGGAACTTCTTATTATCTTATCTTCAAGTCAAGGGGTGGGCTACCCTAACGCACATTAGGAAATAGGCTCTAGTGATTGATAATTCATGGCCCATAGAGTGAGTCCTCATGGGTGCTCTATGGAGGTCCTTCAAAGATTCTGGTAGTAATATTGCGGGGAGGGCCCTCACAACTACTACTGAAACTTCCATAAATTGGTAATGTACTGACAGAGTCCTGAGCCTTTTTTATATATGTTTGAGGGCATCAATAATCCCACCTTCGATCAGAGTAGGATCATGTTTGTGCTCTTCATTTTCTAGTTTCCTTTGGTTCTTTTTGAGCACTCTCTTGTGGGTAAATGGGGATGCCTGCTGCTGATAGCAGCCTTAATATATGGCCTCCTTTATTTTTGGGTCTCATGATGCCACTAAGATATGCTAAGGAGTATCTTTAGTTTAGGTAGTGATATATGTCTGCCCTAGAGCGGCCACCACCTTGGACCAGCGTACCCTAGTTGGAACAGGCATTTGTTCCTGATCTGGTTGTTCGTGTATCACGGGATATTGATGTCGACCCTCCAAAACTAGAGCAGGGATTCATAACTTCTATGAATTGATAGAAAAATTTTGTGAGTAAGTCATTCCGATCGAGAAAACATGGTCTTGGGCCTGTTTTCTCTCCTTTTTTGGCGAGGCAATAATATCATGGCATGTTTGGAGGATATAGTCTAGAATGGTTTTCATATCTTCCATCATTGCTAGGATTTATTGAGATACATCTTGGGATGGAAAGGGTATGAAGACCCATTTTGTTTTTGAGGAAGATGTTTGTACCTAAATCGGCCCTCCATGGGTTTCCAGTATATACTGGAAGTTCTCTTGTAAGAGGATAGAGGAACGAGTCTGCTATTGGTTATCTTCTATGGTTTCCACCATATTTGACTGGTGGTATTCATATTCACGAGTGGGGATTTTCATATTCTTGTTTGCTGCTATATTTTTCTTAAGGGATTTGTATGCATCCCCAATAATTTGACTCTGCTCAGATTTTCTTGCTGTGTTATTTGGATGATGGGCTGGGTATGAATCAGTAGGTATTTGTGCCTATGTGTAGTTGGTTGCCACAACATTTTTTTGATAAGTTGATATACATCAATAGGTATATGTACATGCATGTATCTAATTGTCACACCATTTGGTTTACGGGGTAGATATGCATCAATATGTATTTTGGGATTTATGTATATGGTTTCTACCACATTTGGTTGATGGGATTTATACACATCAGTAGGTATTTCTGTCTATGGGTAGCTGGTTACTGCCACATTTGGTTGAGGGTTTTGATACGCATTAGCATGTATTTGTTCCTATGTGTCTCTAGTTGCCACCACATTTGGATGAAAATATTGATATGAATCAGTAGGTATGTGTGCCTTCGTGTAGCTGGTTTCCCCCACATTTGGTTGATAGGCTTGTTGTTCATTGGGAGAAATCTATATCTGCCTATAGTTTCTACTCTATCTATGTGGATGGACCGACAAGAACTAGCAGGAACGTGAACATGCAAGTACTTTTCCACCCTATTTCTGTGGTGCGATTTTGTAGAGGGGATAGAGTTGTATATCTGTCCATTGAATGCTTCCATATTTCTATGACAGAGTTTCTCCTCAAGAACCATGGTAAAATCATGTTCCAGGTTATATATTTTCCACCTTTGACCGGTAGCCCAAGGGTCCTGGGTCTCCTAGACTTTATCAAGTTCCCTCGACATGAGGTCCTCTTTCGCAAGAGTAGTCTTGGTTGACCGATATCAGCAGTGATGCTCTCTAGCAGGGGCCCGTGAGTAAGACCCCTCTGCATTTGAGATGAAGCATTCATCATTGACTTCATCTGCCTCTCTAAGGTAAGGGAGGTACTCATTAACACATTCCATGGATAAGATCCCAAAAATGGTTTGAGGCGACCACCACATCCGCCTTTTGTTGGGGTGATAGATACGACTGAGGAAGTGACTGGAGAGCCTTTAAACACTAGAGGGATTGCCTCATGGCCTCCACTTTGGGAAGATTACTGTTTCAATGGTACTCTTTGATCATCGTTTTGGATACCCAGCATTGAAGACACTACTTTGGCAAGGGTGGCCTTCTCTTTGTCGAGGCCCCACACTCGTGTGGGATTATTGAGGTGCTTGTCGACATTGGTAATCGGGATGTCATTTGGATTGAACGTTTCTCTATGGGAACTGGTAATATTCATATATGGAATACAGACCACAAAATCCAATCAAAGTAGTATTATTTTAAGCATATTCATATTTGATTATTCATCTTGGCCTCCTCCCCCTTTCTTGTAGTGAGGAGAAGGGGGTTGAGTGGGGTAAGAACACCACCTCAGTTAAGGATTAACATCAGGTTCAACATTTTTGTTTCGCCTCCGAGGTGGTGAATTTGGGGTGATGAAAATATGTTATGATGAGGATTATCACCCGTCTCCTTTTATAGAGACAGTTTTAAGTCAAATTTACCTCTTCTTTGGTTTTGAACCATTCTGAATCATTTTCCTTTTAAGGGGTCATTGGATTCATCCCATGGGGACTAGGAAATTTTATCCCTTCTATATTGTGAAGGAGGTTCCACAGTCAAATGGTTCCAGCGGGTGATTGCATGGGGACAAGTACTTGTGAAATTGGTCTTCCTAGGATATCACTTCTTCAGATGGTATCCAACGTGTTTATTTATAGATCTCGAAAAACCAAAAGGACCTAGTATTAATGATTCATATTCTTGCTTTCCAAAGGCAGGTTCTTGTTGGCGAATTATTTTGCCAACGACACTTGAGGACACCATTGGTCGAGAGGATGGGAAGTACGGCCCACCGAACCCCTTTGGGGGGAGAGGATTATTTCCTATTCCAGGACACTCTTGTTGATTTTATTCATTTTTTTTATGTTTGTGAATCCTTTGTTTATTCAAAAAGAGTCTGTCCCTGAGATACCCCCTGGTTTTTAGGATTTCCTTTGGAATACATGAATATGATGCTACAGACGAAATGCTGACTTAATCCATACAATAAGGCAATCTAGAGTTTATCTTCATACAGGGAGGATGATAAATGACTTGATGTTGGGGTCAAACCCATAATATGGGCTTCCTACATATCCTTAGGAGATTAATCAGAACCCATGTAGTTCGAAACTGCTGGGGCTTATGAATGGAAGCTTCCCATTTGGGGGGACATTCTTAGGTTAACCCTTTTAAAAGGGAACCCTTTTTGAGCTCAGGACTTCAAAAAGGCATCCTACATTACCTTTTTTATCATGAATCAAAGTTCTCATAGTTCATAATTTCTAGGGATTATGCATGGGATCTGCCCATTTAGGGAGACATTGTTGGGTGGATCCTATAGGAGGGCACCATTTTGAGTTTGGGGCATCAAGAAGGCATCCTACATATCATAGCTTGACCAGGAATCAGAGTTATCATTGTTCATAATTGTTTTGATGTTGTAATCATCGCAAATATCTAAGCCCATGTGAGTCATGCTTGGTGTAAAAAATAAGAGGTTGTGAAAGATCCAACCGACCACACACCTCCTCTCCTATTCATAGGAGAGGGCAGTCAAGCCTATAGCGGAAGAGGCTAGGGAAACCATGGGTGAGGGTGTTGAGTGATGAACTGTTCAATGTGGGATGATATTGGATGTCATGCGGCTCAGCCCTTTTATGATTAGGGACTTACCTCAGTGGGAGTGCCCGGAATTAGTTCTAAGAAAGGGGAGGAATTTTGTTCTCATCACAAAGAGATGTGAACAAAACTCCTTTGACTGGTCACTATTACTCATTAAATAGAAAAGCAATAGATCACCCTTAATCCCTAAAAAGGGGAAGTTCACATTATTGTCCCAAGGTTGGACTTTGGTTTACCATGGGAATGTAGACTTGCAAACTTCCTTGGAGTCTAAACTATTGTGGGGACAGCCTTCGTGACCCCACATACCATGGGTACAAAGACTCAAAGGGGCATGCTGATGCACGAGATGATCTGGTCATATTGGTCTGGTGGATTTAGAGGAGGCATTGTCCTGATGTGGGGGGACTGGTTTTTAGAGGGAAAATAGAGGACTGGATTTAAATAGAAGGGCTAGATTAGAATAGGATGGAAGAATACATAAAAACACCCCATTCCAAGAACAGTTTTCTTATACGGAGTGAGAGGAGCCCTCCATACCATGGTTGTAAGCGGGAATAGGGGTCATCCATGTATCAAAATAATATGCGGGCATGGGGATGGACCACCATACCCCGCAATGGTACATAGTCTTGGATGTGATTCGTCACACCGTTTCAGGTTACATTAATGTACTGATGTAGTACCCAGCGTCGGGTTGAATCTGCATAGTTATTCACTATGCAGACCACCATATCGAAGGGGGGTCTTTTGGACTATCATTCACAAATATTTCTTCAGCAAGAAATTTGTGGTTCACAATTTCACCAATTTGGTTTGTGGTGCTCTTATTATTATTGAGTTCCTTATTTTATGGTTCACGGATGGATGTACATACATAAGCATGGTAAGAATTGTAGGCTTCACTGATGATTCGAGATAGATTACCGGCTCTTCTCTGAATTCTTTCATTCAGCCTCTAGGGTCGCCTTTGTGCATTATTGGTCTTTCGTTCCTCAATTCCTTATTTGATCCTCTTATAGAGAAATGGGGAAACTGTATACATGGGAATGAGGCCCCATTTAGAGATGTCCATAAATAGATATATTAACATGTGGAGGACTCGATCAATTGGGGTTTGTGGAGGTTGTGGTTCGTGAGTCCTGGTTTATAGAGCCATGCCGGTTTACATTGTCCATGAACTACTGAGTTTTTTGGATAGTATCTGAATGACCTTCGCACACATAATTCTCCCAGTGATGTAGTTTGAGGGTGGATGGGTTCACCAGACATCCCTCCACGAGCCATTTCCTCAAAAGTCATTTTGCTTATGGGTGGTTTTTGGTTCTTTCGGTCCACAACCCCTTCTTGGTGATGGTTTGTGGGTCGCTTAAATTCCTTTGAAAATTTTAATTCCTTTAGTTTCCTTCTGATGTTTGAAACTTAATTTGAGTCTATTCACCTTTTTATACTTGTAGGAATTCTTGGTTCCTTATGCAAAGTGAATTTGGGATTATTTTATTCCCATGTAAAACTTTTCAGGACCCTACAATAATATGTTATGAGGGTGAATCATTAGATAGAACTAAAGTGATAATCATAGGGATTATTTAGGTAGTTTTTTATCATCAAAAACATGATTTTTTTATTAATTAATATTATGTATATATGTTAGTTCTAGAACATAAAATATGTTGTAATTCATGTAAAATAATCCTATTTAACCATAAAAATGGTTTATTGACCACATTTAAGGTGGTAAAGGAAAATGAAAATGCATCCTCTATAATGTCAGTAAATTTACACATCATGGGTGATGTTATCATTTATATAATAAAAATGAGAGACCAAGGAGTTTTAGGAAGGATATTACATTAACTTGATATAATTAAAGAATATAAATTACACTAGATTTATCATTCCACTAGTACATGTGGTGTTGAGGGGAAGATAAGAAAATAAATGATGCTGAAAAGAAATTAGAAAAACTAAAGAGGGTTTTACCTCTTGAATCCTTATCTTTGAGAACCTCCTTAGGGGGATTGGTTTTGGTATTTTGTTGATAACAATGCCTCCTAGACGTGGGAGAGAGTCTTGGGAAGAGGATTGGGTAGAATTTGGGTAGGGATTAAATCTTTAAAGGTGTGAGGAGAAGAAGTGGTGAGGGGTGGGGGTATTTATAGGGGAGGAGAGAGGTTGATTCTCATTATTTTATTCATTAGTTTATTATTTTGGCTCAAGACTATGAATAGTTTTACCATTATCAACAAATATATTAAAATCATGGAGGATATTTTGGTATTATAGGATTACATTATCCATATGTCATCTATGGCTAAATAATTCATATATTTACCTTTTATCATAAATAATTGTATTTTACTATTAATAAAAATTCAAGTGTTTTAGAAAAATATTAAAAATTAACCCTGGCCATTTTAAGACATGCAAAATTTAAAAATGGGCTCCATTTTATGAAAATATATTTCTAAATTTTATTAATTTAATATTTAAATAAAATCAACTTCTATTTGAGAAATACAAATTTAAAAATTATTACTGATTTTAAAACCCTTTGAAATTTTAATTAAGGTCTTATAAAATTATCCTATAATAACAAGGCAACAAAATAATAATTCACAAATCTATTTAATAAAAAATAATACAAATCATTGTAATAATGATAATCTTTTAAATGAACAATTAATTTTAATTATAATATAAATAATTAACTTATCATTTTGGAAAAAAAATATGTACCTATACTGTGATATAATTATATCATATTCTCATTCATAATATGGATAAATTTTATATATTATTTACTATTCTAATTGTTAAGTTAACATTCCATCGGTATAGGTTCCTTATTTTCTGAAAATTCCACTTGTTTAATTCATTCTTAATTTATAATGTTTTTATTGTGTAATATTTGTGGTTTCATGTGATTAATATTATTTTACATAATTAAAGAAAACAAAATATAATTTATTGAATTTTGGGTTCTTACAGAAACTACGCGATATCATTGTCTTCTAACAATTCCCCGGGTGTTGGTTTCTCATACATAATCCATTTGTCTTACAATATAACCGTACATAATATTGGTTAATATTATATAGGATCAATTTAATCATATGTTAGTAGGATAAATCTACAATTAATCATACACAACTCTCACACTTCTTCCTTTTCATGGAAAAGTAGAAATCTTAATGTAGATTCACACTATCTTGGGTAAATCTTAGAAAGTTCAATTTCATTCTTATATATAATAGAAATATATCCCTTTAGACTTAATTAGATATAAATATTTTTCTTATTTGTCCCATTGTTATATATTTAATAATATGTGGATAGAATTATTCCACATTCTCAATAAGAAAAAGTACACAAAAATATTCAACTATCATCATATAAATATAAACAAATATCAACAAAAACTGAAATTAATTAAACTATTATGAGTTCAATAAGTGTTCCCAAAAATCATAAATACCTATAAACTATTGTATTACCATTGAATTTACTATAAAAACAAAACATTCTCCCAAAAAATATCAAAAATAAGTTAAAATTTAATGTTAATCAATCCTTGTGAGTGAACCAATGATCTAGGGCCAATTGATGCATCGGAGAAAATATGTGGAGCACAGAGAGTTGAGGGATCATCACTCATAAATATTTCCCCTAAAAATAATTTTCATTCATTGATTTTTAGTGTGTATAATCCTCTAATTAACTGATTCGATCATGATAAAAAAATTAAATTATTCAATTATTCACAAGGATGATGGATTTCTTAAAAGGATCATCAATATTTTTCATGTAGATAGTATTTGGTTATTGATGGGTGTTATCCTATGTCACACTGTCTTTAGTTCACAAACAGTGAATAATACTAAGTCCAAGGGGTGTCCTTGAATCATTTATTTTATATCTCACAATATCCTTCTTCCATCCTATGTGTTACACAATAACAGTTGTAAAAAATTATGAAAATTGATAAACAAGGACAATAATTTGGAACCAATGAACATATTTATTCCTAAAAAAATTACTTCAATATGATATAGATGTATGAAAACATTATCTAATAAAAAATAATCACATTCCTTCCATTAAATTATTATGTAAAAATTTGGTGGTTCTCTCATAATGTTTTACTGAAAATATTTTGTTATATGTATATCAATAGAAAATTATGTGATTTATGACACTATAGATTGGTTCAACTTAAACAGTAATATCTCAAAAAATATAATTTTTTAAAAAAATATTTTAATTATGTCTAGTATTGTTAATTAAAGAACCATGTGCTAACGTATGATCATCATGAGTGTGGAAATAACTTTGAGATATTTATCATTATCAAAAGCCATAGTGAAATTCGAGATAAATTAGGACTTCCTATAGTGCAATTCAAAAAAATGGCGTATTAGAAAAACATGGATGGTGGTTGAACGATGGGGCAATTGAGGAGCACTTTTCCATGGTAACAGGTCACATATATTAGTGTAGGTTACAATGAATTTGCATGGAGTCTCAATTGTAGTCAGTCAACCAATTCCATACACTAATAAATTGGTGGTGTAATGTGTTGGAGTTGCAGTGATGGTGAAACATATTTCATGTGCAACCATGTGCACCCTCTCAATAAGGGACACATTCATTCGAGTTCAAGGGTCATGGTGTAGGATTTTGGATGCTAGTATATAGTACTATTATGGAATGTATTATGAGGTATAGATGTGAGTTCATGATTTTTATAGCATGTTTATAAGGAAATAAGGAGGATTCATTATAAATAATGACATTTGGATCATGATCGAACCTGAATAAAGTAACATTTCTTAGTTATAAACATCGGTGAATCCAGTGGTTAGGAGCACACCATCATACATCTAAGGAAATTACGGTGTACTATATTAACAAGAAATGCACCACAAGAGTGACATGTGTGGTAAATCTGACCTATAGGTGGCTCTGAGTTAACTTTATAGGAAATATGTGATTAGTCATGATAAGATGGTACAAGGAAATATGCATGTGTGGGTATCATTTTATAGTGAGTAATTAAGGCTCATATCTTTTCAATCATACATGGGTAGTGACTATTATGATATGACGATCTTGTTTTTGGATGACTATTAGTGGGGACCTAAGACATCAATATTGGGTAATAGAGACTCTATATTTTCATTCTAAAAATTGGTCTCTAATAGATTCTCTAACATATTAAGAGACATCTGATAGAGGGTTGGATATTTGGATTTGATCGGTTATTTTAGAAATCATTTAAGAGTTTTTTACTTAATGAAAGATGAAGTGTGTAATACAAATCACTCTTAATGTTTGGTAGGTTATGTTTTTTAAAATGCGAGGGTTAACAAGAGTAAAATGTTAGTTTTATGGTTGAGTCTATAGTGAGACATTGTGTCTTCAAATAAAACTCACTTACCCATTAAAAAGTGATTAAAAAGAAAATGACCCAGTATTAGATGGTTACAATCACTGTATATTTTAATTTAGAGGTGGGAACAAACCCCTATAGACAAGTTCGTGGAGTAACCAATGTGTCTGGTAAGATTTCTATTTTTCAATATTGGGTTGATATGTTATTGGTTACCATTGGTTATTAGTTGGATCATAGTAGTTGATTTCAAATGATACCAAAGGTTGGTGAAGTTGTGTATGAGGTATTATTTAGTTTTCTAGGTTTTCCAATGTAATTTTAGTCAACACTCATGGACCTTATTTGTTTTATGGTATTATTAAAGAATAAATATTAAATAATACTTGTTTGTTTGGGTATATTTTGGTGTACATTTTACCATACCAGGATAATGGCATGTTGGTATATTTGTTTATGTATTGTTTCACCATGGTGATGTGAGAATATTTTTTATAGTTAAATGGTTGATGGTGTTAGTTGTACATCCCATTTGAGATAGATACCAACATTCATAATCATAACGTATTTTATTTTGTGCATTTTTTTGTGATTTAATGCTAATATGGTGGGGAAAAAAGGCATGGTACGACGAGGAATTATCAAGGAAAGTATTGGTTGTTGTGGTCAACTGGAGAGTGTTTATTCTCAAAAACTTTATGAATGTTAAACTCTTGATGGTCATTATTTATGGAAGGAAATTATTATTTATGTTTAACATTATTTATATAAAATTGATTGGCATCATATGACCACTAGATTTTCAAGGGAAAAAGCATCATAGTGAGAAGAGTTTTACCAGGAAATTTCCGGAGCGGAGAAAGATCCCAATCAAACAAAATTATTAAAGAAAAAAAAATAATAGAAACGATAGAAATCATGTGTCACAGAGAGAACCACCGGTCATGTAAATACACAAAATAAAAGTCACGAATACAAATGGGATCTGATGATCCCCTCCATCAGATCAAGAAAACGGGTCACAATCACAACACCCCACCATTCGGCCCATAATTTCATCAACATCTACATCTCAAGTCCACATTGTACACATATTTCACACCATTCACATCCTGAAGTCATCAGATATCATGCATCCCTTGTTCTACCTCTCTTCAAATCATGGTCGAAATTATGTTATGATGTATTTCACTACCCACTCATGTAGTAAACCTTTGTACCTCTGCATCTCACGGCTTTTACACCAACACTCCAGCTTATCTCCATGCTAGAGGGAAATCTGTCATTGTCAGCTACAGTTCATAGTGGTGAAAACATGGTCATCAAGACCATGATGTTAGGTCGTGCATCCAATAACAATTCCCTTAAAACCTTATTTTAATCTAGATTTGATATATTCTAGTCACATTCTCTCTCTCTAATTTTTGGATCTCAATTTGGATTATTTTTAGGTGATTTATTCCCTATAGATCACCTTCAAATTATATCTTGATGCGATGGAAATCAAAATATAATTTAAGTCACTATAGATACTGTAATCTTCTATTATTATAGGTTTTCTCACAGAGGAAACACTAATTGGATAATGATTTGGTGAGATTGGGTACTTTGGGGAAATAATATAGGGATTTTAGTTCATTGGGATTAATGAAGGGAAAGAGATAGGGGATCTTAAGTGTTGCATTGTGAATATATGAAATTTTTGGGTAATGGTATGTTACCCCCTCAGTTTTAGTTTTTTTTTGCATTTATTATGTATTTTTAAGGTATATAAAGTTTCTATGGAGTTTTAGGAAATTCTATTTGTTTTTCATGTGTTTTTAATCATTTTTTGGGGTTTATAGTTTTGGAATGGTTTGGGGAAACCATTCAAATTCTCCAGAAAGCCATGTAAATCAATTTGGAAGTTACTTTGAAGGTTCTCTATTGATATATTTTTTAGAAATGTTTTTCCAAACTATGTGAACTAGGAATTTTTTCGACAGGTCCATTTTACATGGTTGGTGTATGGTTTTTGAAATAATTAAACCGTGAGGGTTTTGTCCACTATAACTCGCATGGTTGGTGTATGGGTTGTTAACCTATGTGGCATATCTATTCTATGGAATAATAACATCCACAAATTTTATTTTGTTTCGATGCCAAACCCAAAAACTAAAATCCATATCCCATTGACCATGGATCTCAGACTGGAGTACTACTCTAGGATATTTTGGAAAATCATCTCCCTTTGGAACCCAATTTCAATGGATATGTGTGTATTGGATCATGGACATTTAAGGAAATAAACCCATCCACACTGAGTTTTTCACTTCATTCTAGATCCACCCAATTTCCTTTTAATGGAACATTATATGGGGTTTTCTATTTCTAGATATGTTGTATCATTCATGATTTGACAATTTATTTAATGGATTTTTTTGTCAAATGAGAAATGGAACTGAGATTAGCAAGACTGCTTCTTGATTCATCATGTTCTTTAAGATCCATCATTAGGTATATGGGTGCTATCTTAACTCCAATTATTTTAAAACATGAATAATTATTTTTGTTAAATTATTTTCATGGATTTTAAATAGAAAAAATTATTTATTTATTAAATGAAAACACTTTTTTCATATTTTGAAAAAAACATTAGGATGATTTTTTCAACACCCCTTTCATATATAGTTTCCAAAAGTGATTTTTTATGCATGAAATGTGTTTGTTTAATGTTTCTAAGAGATTAGTTTTTTTAATAAATGAATGGTGTGTGACTTTGAAATATATGGGATGGGGCATATTCCTTATAATAATAAGTGGACACTAATTAGCGAGTGGTGCTAGATTGAAGGCATGTGATGGATTGTCACTAATAATCAGCTTGTGGATGGTAATGTTATTGATCATGAGTATTGGGAATGTAATTAAATGCATGTGTGTGTATGTGAATATAGAAAGAGTATTCCAAGTGGAGATAATGGATAAACTATATTTCTTTAAATTTATTCTGTTTTAAAATGGTGAACTTCTATTGATGTTTCCCTCATTGATAAATTATATTTTTAATTACAAAATAATATTTTGTAATAATAGTATTGTGAGTTGGAAAGTCTCTTAGGGATTTCCAACAAGTTATTATTACTCACGCCATGATTATTCACTTTAGTTCATATAGAAACAATTCTCTTCATGATATAGGTAATGTAAATTTTTCTTATTTCTCTGGTGGAGAATCATAATGATACGTTATCATGATGGTAATTGGAGCTTAGATATCACTTGTGAAGTGGTTATATTATTTCTACATTTTCTGTTTCTATGTCGGGATGTCATTTAGTTTTTTTGGGACACCTTGTTCTACCTTTTTTCGACTACTTTCATATTTTTGTTTAATTGGTTTTTCATATGAGTTGTATTATTCATACATCTTGATTAATAGAATTTAGTTTGTTTTATTTTATTTTATCTAGGTATATTGAGGTTATTTAAATGTAAAATAACCCTCAAAACTTTTATTAATCCCTTAGAATTTATTTATAGTATTTGGTGACACGACGATATCACAAAATGTTAGAGGAAGCTCTGATCATTCCATAATAAGGGATTGAATCAAGATATTACAAATGGTATCAATTTTTGATGGTTTATTATATTTTTATGGTATCAAGGAGTTCGGAAATCTTATAACATGAAATTTTTATGATAAAATCATGTATATGACCTTTTTATTCTGAAATTCAATTCATTAGGGTGTTATGAGTACAAATTGTGTTTTTAGAAATTATAAGAGTGTTTTCATCTCATCATCGTGGATTTAGTCAATGAGTGTATCATATATCACATTAGTAATGAGGCATTCCACTATAACTATATTTCTCATATGATTTTGGAATATTCCTGGAAATTGGTGATAATGATTACTGATTTCAATGATTTTCAATATATTAAGACTTTTTTTACTAGAAAGTAATGAATTAGTGGTGTTTTGTTCTAATTATATAAAAATGGAAACAGTTAGATGACCTAGAAACCCTTGATAAGATACCACAAATAATGTGGTTTCTACTAAACAATAGGATATACAATAGATTAATCATATAAGTATACAATATTTTCTTCATTTCTATAGTGGAAATTTATGTGATGAACAATTGCATATAGATAATTCTATACAGTTTCAGAAATAGAATCTCCAAATTATTTGAGGGTATTAAATATCTAAAAATTTAGAAGTATGGATTTGTATAATAAATATGAAATTTTATTTTCATATAAACCGATTTTTTAAAAGGGTTAATTAATCATTCTATATGCAGGATGATATTTCATGCCAATGGTATGAGTTAGATAACCTTGTTAAATTAAACCACTTCCTTACATGGTAGGGATTTATAGAATTTTTCAATAAAAACTTACACTTACATCTGTTAATATTTCCATAATGATATAATTTCTCAATATTAAGAAATTAAATATATAAATGATGGAATATTCATCAAATGTTATGAAATTGGTTCTTTTTTTTGAGAAGTGGATGATAACGCGTCTCTAAAGGCACGCATATCTGCGTCTAGGCTATGATAAGAAATTCTTTTCAAGATTCTTTTGAACTATATTATAGATTATTTAGACATGTTTAAAAGAGTGTAAATGGTGTAAAATGATATTAATATGAATCATGTTGGTGGAATTTTGTTGGTCTATGCGAGTACAGGTGGGAACTCTAATGCTTGAAATAAGAGGAAGAAGGACACCTACTTAAATAGAGTTAGAGCATCATAGAATTAACCACATGATTGATTAACTTTTCTCCAAACCCTAGTAATAAAATTTAATGATTTCAATTTGGTTTGTTATTATATAGTAATGGAATCATACAACACTACCTTGATAATCTAACAACAATAATCGTAAGGGAAATATTTAGTGTTATTTCCCTACTCTTACATAGTCAGTTCCTATCAATATGTATCATGTATCTCAGACATCTAATGTTTCAACTGGATGGTAATGTTATAATTTTTCTTGTTCTCATAAAACATAAAAATATTATGATACCAAGATGACATTGAATCTTTAGTATATTGTTTCTTCTGGAAATGGGGATGACCTTGTTTGTCTAAGGTTCAAACTTTCCAATCAGTTTCTAATGGGTTTATTCATAGAACTAGAAACATCCAATGATTCTATATCCATTTAGACCTACTTTCCAAAGGTAGGTGCTCATTAGTTGTGGACCAATGATGCTTAAGAATTAGCATTGGTCGAGATGATGGGAGGTTAGGCTCATCACACCTTTTTTAGGGGAATTATAACCTACTCCGAGACTCTATTATATATTTTAGTTATGTTCACGAATCCTTATTAATTCAAAAAGCATTAAAATGGGTTTTCCTTTAGATTTGGCAATCAATGATTGATATGTATGAGATTTAGAGAATCTCTTATATTTATTTTAGGATCATCATCGATGGAGAATTATTCGTATATATTGGACATTCTTATTCAATGGTATCCTTCAATACATTATATAGAAATCTCTTGGTCATTATGATGACCATGCTGGTTTTAAAGTCACTCAGTGGAGCACTTGAAGTTTATTATCATTCAGAAGGATAGGGATTATTTCAGAGTTGGGGTTGTACCTGCAGATGGGCTACCTACTTATCCTTGTTAAAGAGGAATCATAACCCACATTGTTTGGGAATTAAGATATAGTTTAACGTCATATGGTATGGATATGTATTAATGGGTGATGGTCATGAACCTTAGAATGGATTCCTACGTACTCTACTTTTATGGCAGAGATAAAAGTCCACGTAGTTCGATTAATAAGTGTGGGGATTACGTATGATTAATGGCCCAAAGAGATGTGTTTTAATAACATTTAAACTCTAAGATCATGTGAGTCATTATTGGTGTGAGAAACAAGAGGTACCAGTAAATCTGATGATTTGGGCCACGAAAGATGCGGTCACAAGGAATGATATGGGGCTTATGTATTTGTGATTTCCCATGTAGGTGAAGACTAGGATTTACTTACAAAAAGAAGCCTAGCAACAAGGTCCATAAATATATTCACGCTTTATAGAGATTTGGATACTCTAACCTGGGGCTTACTCCTGAGGAGGATTCCCAAATTCGGGGGGGCTTTGGGCTTAATCCTAAGGAGGATTCCCATTAACAGGGTCCATAATGGTATTTGTGCATTATGGAGATTTATATTCTTAATTTGGGGCTTGCCTCTAAAGAGGATGCCCAGATTAAGGGGGACTTTAACTTATGATTGGGAATTAATCCTAAGAAGGAGGATACTCATATTAAGGAATTTGGGGCTTACTCCTAAGGAGGATGCCCATGAATAGGGAACTTGGGGCTTACTCATAAGGAGGATGCCCCGGTTAAGGGAAATTATGACTGGGGTTTACTCCGGAAAAGGAGGCCCAGGTTAAGAGAAATTTGAGAATTGGGGCTTACTCATGAGTAGGTGGCCCAAATCGAAAGAACTTCATAGAATTCCTTTCAGATAAGGAAGAAAAAAAAGAACCATGCCACAAATGGCTTTGAAGAAGGTTTTATGGGCTAGATCTTAAAGAGGAAAGGTGGATTTGAGGAAAGGAATTGAATTGGAAGGATGCGTGCAAGTCCTGGTCTAGTGCGCAAGTCCTAGTCGTGCAAGTATACTTGCGTATCATGAGTCAACTAGGGTAACAAATAATTCATGAAGTGATACTTGGGTGACATTGAATTGGAGCCCTTAGTATCATCCCTAGATACTTTCAAAAGTGTGGCGCACAAGTTTCCATGAGAGGACTAGTCAGCGCGCAAGTGTCTTTATTTCCCTTAAGGGTTGGACACTTTGATGAGTTTTAACACTTAGGCCTTGTTCTTCCTCTTTAGAGATTTCATTCTTGGTAAAGAATTACCTTATATGTGTTCGGAAGACTTCAGGTAGAGACTTGGGAGACCAGATCATGAATCTGAGTTTTGGATTTTTTTGTTGTCGAAATGGGGGGCCCACATGGGGTATTTATAGGCCACTGAGCACCTTGGGTGAAAAAATAATAGGGCGTTCAAGTTAATTTCCTGACCCATATGTGTCGCGCATGTGACTTGTGTGGACATAAAGAAACTTTCATGACCCATGCATAAAAGGTTCCTTGTTCATGCCTTTGTCTATTTTTGATGTTCTTCAAAGGATGACTCTCTTTGTACTTAAATAATTTACCTTTTCCATTCGTTGGACTCTGTGATGGAAAGGAGTGTCAACAAAAGACCCCCCTAAGAGTTAGATCCAAAAAAAGGAAAGGGGATTTGACTCAGAGGAAAATGAGAAACAAAGTGTCATGATGCACTAGTAGTAGGTGTGTGGGTATTGTTCTGGCGTGCATGTTCCAGCGCACAGGGGTACGACCTCACCTATAATTATAGGCCTCACTTTGCGCAAAGCATCCAGCTTTCGAATTCTTCTCACTCTTGTCGTGCAAGTGAGCTCTTGTCGTATGGGTTTCTTGGCTTTTCACTCAGCCGCACTTCTGTTCATTGTGTCGCAATTCCTCAGTCTGTTTTGACATGCAAGCCAGTACTAGCGCGATAACACTTTCACCACCGACTTAGACTTGCGCGCCAAGTTTAGACTTGCACGCCTTAATTCCTTATCCATTTTTTCGATTTCATTACAAATATTATGAAAAACCAACTTAATTAAAAGTTAATTATTTGATCTTTGTAAAGAATTGGATCGACTGATGAGTTGGCTAGCAAGTGGATTGATGACATGATGAACATCGTTGGCCATGATTACTATGATATCTGCCACAACACTCTCCCATATTTGGAAAAGTACTTGAGGAAATATCATGTCAATTTCTCATAGAGCATTTACTTGGATTTATATAGCCACGGTTATCTGCAAGGAGTCAACGTTCCAGATCCAAAGAACAATCTCCCGCATTCTTGGCTTCAGAATTACACCAACTTTTCTTCAGAAAATGTTTCAGTTGCAGGATCATTTGTTAATGCTGGAACAATTGAAAAGGCCTACATAATGCATCATATCCCTTGTTCCCTAGATCTGAAACCTCACAAGACTAAACTACAGCTGCATTGTTATCCCTCAATCTTCCGAAATTCTCAGATGGATCATTCCAAAGGCTAGAAGAAGAGTTGGGACTTCCATCCTAGAGGAGGTGAGAAGCCGACTTGGATGTGGGCATATTGGGTGTGACAAAACTGTATAGAGTTTGTTGAATATTTGAAGGGAGCTGCAATATATGAATCCATATGGGTTGGGCAGACATATGTCAACAGGAATGATAACTTTGTTCTGTAGCTAATCAGCCGCTGGAGCCCAGAAACCAATTCTTCCAATCTGACTCATAGAGAATTAGGAATCAGTTTGTGGGATTTCTACAAGATCTCGAGGGCTCCAATTTTGGTGGATATGTAGGATGAATTCATCCCCCCTAAGGAAACTTGGAATGATTCGGAGAAGACTCCGGCTTTGGCTCGAGAATTATTGAAAATTTTCCACAAGCTCAAAAATCAAAGACCACCAAAGATGATTCTAGAAAGTATATTCACCCAGAGGAGTGGATGGATATGTTTCTTATAAAGAATAAAAAGAAGGGGACCACCTATAATCGTCCTACCAGATACCCTAGAACAGAGAAGAGGGGTGATTTTGGCACATTCTGGCCAACCCTGGAAGCGGGAGAATTTGAAAAGTGGGGGTATGAAGTGGATCAAAAACTCCCAGAAAAGACCCATCTGGCGGGATTCATATCCTTGTGGCTCAGCATTTATCTTCTTCCAGTTAGGGATTCAAAGGGAGGTGTCAGGCCAGGAACCTTCGTTGTTGCAGCCAAGTTAGCTGAGAGGAAAATATTTGGGTTGGCCACCCCAATTTTGGAGAAGATTCACAGGAGCTTACTCCATGTCTATATGGGTAAGTCTGCTTTGAGAATAATGGGACCATTCTAAGTTTTGTGGGGATGGATCACCACTCACTTCAGGACATACACTATATAGAATGGATTACAGGTTCCTAGAAGTTCTCTTAGGCCATTAGTGTAAGCATATTCTGGAATTTTTCCGTTGTCCCTCAACCCCTATGATATGAAGGTGAGGCTGATCATGTTCAAGGAATTACATTTCTTTCTTTATGGAAACCCGCCAACCAGGCATTTTGTTGATGATGGAACAGCTGGCCTGGAATTGAGTTCATACATACAGGCTTGCAGAGATGGTGTTTTGGCCACCCAAATTGATGGAGAGATTATATGTGAGGCTTATGCTCCATACATATTTTCACATCAATTCAAATGTCTGTAGCAGATTGTTGTATCTCATCCTGTGCATGTCAGGTCAGAATAGCATCCAATGGTTTCCTGACAACTATGGTTGCTATCAGCTATGGAGAAGACCGGGGCAGTGTTTGATCTACCAGTTGCTGGAGCGGCGAGTCAATTGGCTATATGGTATGCCAAGAACTTGGTAGCATCATACCCTGAAGGGGTACTGAATCACCCAGTTCCTTGGGTGGGGACAAAAAAGAGAAATGTCAGGAAAGAAACCCTTTTTCAGGAAGGTGACTCTTCCTCACCCAGATCCGATTCACCGGGTTCCTCACCCAGGTCTGATTCACCGGATTCCTAGGATGGGTATGATGAGGCACAACATGCGTCAAAGCGGCCTCGTGCCATATATAATTCTCCTTCCATAGTTAAGAGACCTACTCCATTGAATCTTGGTGAGTTATATCATTGAGGAAATTTAATCGCCATTATTTTATAGAGCAATAAGTTTCATTTTCTTATCCTTGATCTATGATTGCAGGAGCTGGGAAAAAGTTGATGTCCAATATTTTAGGACCCTCCTCATAGCCTTCTGATGCACATGTTGAATATTTACGACCAGATGTTGTCCAGACATGGCTGAGTTTATATTTTGATGCTGAAACGGACTGGCTGGACTTATGTGAAGCGCTACACATCCTTGGAGTAGGGAATCTTTGGGCTTCTACTAATATCCATTTTGAGGATAACCCTGATGAAGTGTGGGCCTGCATCAGAGAGCTAGAGATGCTCATATATGCCAATGAAGATTCTATTCCTATAACTAAGCGGGTGAAGGAAATGATGGATCGTGTCACCACTGAGGGGATTGGTGCTTCTGTAGATGAGGAGTGGCACAATTACGTGGCTCTTGAAGATGTAAGTCTCTTTCCTTATTTTCTTTGAAACTTGATTTCAATTAAAGCTTTGAAACTCAAGGAAATTAGTTTCTTCATCCTGCATCTTGTAAAGAAAGGAACCACTGAGGTTCTATCACCACAGTAAAGCCCTGGTGGTACTCCCATCAGAGTTACTGAATCTCCTCATGAACCAAGAAAAGTATCTCCAGGTTGGAAAGCCATGAACTAAGAATTAGAAATGGATTTTCACTCTCCAATACCTGTATTTGGAGGTGAAGATGTCAACACACCAAAAAATCCAAAGTAGCAAAGACATCAAAGGAAGAATTCCACAGCTACGTGCTTCATCAGAAGTGTTAAGTCCTTCGGATAGTCATGAATCCTAACTCATGAAACGATTGCTCATATTTCTAGGGATTTCAAGGGATTCTTCAATTTATCCTCTAAGGGAGAGGACTGACCCTCCTCTGAGGAAGACGGAGGGTGCTGTTGAACGGTCTGCAATACATGATGGCCTGGCTGCTCCTGTTGCTTCTGTAAGGAGAGAAGAGCCCGCTTACGGTAAATTAACAATACTTCATAGAATGTTGAATGAAAACATCAACTGACTTCCATTCTGTGATGATTTAGGTTCAACACCTACACCATAACATTTAGCCACCACTGCAACTAATTCCATAATTTTCTCTGAAGAAGTTTTCCAGGGTCAGAGGTCATAGGATGAGGGTCGCCAAGAAGACATATCAAATGCTCTCACTGGTGAGACTAAACAGGAATATGAGATATCACTAGATGAAATAATTAAACATGGCACATATTTTAAAGAAATTTTAGATCATGTTAAATTACCATGTGATTTAGAAGATTTCAGACATGAGTGTTATCCTTCATCCTATTAAAAATTTCTTATTACATCTCTAACCATGATTGGTAGAAATGTATAGTTCCGTCTGAGCAAGCTGCCGATCTGTAGATTCCTGAAGTGGGTAGAGACAACCCTATAATTGTAGATATGCTAGCTCAATTGAAGCTTAACCTGGAAGAGCTTCCTAAAACCTGTCTTGAAAATCCTGTTGAAGCTAGGAAAGATGGGTAGGAGCCTTATCATGCTGGTGTTCTACTATTGGGTAAAAGATGATAATATTTGTGGTTGTACTTAATTTTCCAGACAACTTAATCAACTTTTGTTATCCTTTTGAAATTATCCAAATCATTCAATTGACTATGCAGGGCTTTCAACTTCAATGGCTAAATCTGGAGGTAAATTCTCAGCCTCGGCCCCAACAGGAGTAGAAAGTGAAGTACCAAGGGTCAGGGGGGAAGGAGTAGAACAGGGCACTTCTTTAAGTGAATTAATCACGGACTATATCCCCCCATGTGATAGTGATGTTGAGTCAGACCCATAGGTGAAAAAGGTGCTCTAATTATCACATTGCAAGGCATGGAAAAATATATGGAAGATCGTATCTGAAGTGCCTCTTGAAGAGTGAAGCTAGTCGAGTGAATGAACTTCAAGTGGCTGCTGATGAATCTCGGGATGCCATAAATCAAATTAGGAGTTATGTTTAAAGCCTCTTGTAATTCTTGAAAAAGAGAAGAGACTTCAGTCTGTGGATGTCCTTCTAACTCTTGTGCATCAATGAAAAACATTTTCATCTTCAATCATTTGTACCTGCATTCTCTTTCTAATTACTTTAATTAATTTTACCTAAGCTAATGGTCCTAGTAAGCATAGTTTGATGTTATCTAGGATTATAAAAATAACCCTAAAAACATTGAATCTTTTGTTTCTCAATATTGCCTAAATAATACAATATGTATGTTTAGCACGCTTGACTCGACTTTTGTTCAGAGTTCCTTTTACAGGTTTCCAATTTAATGATTACCCTGTCTTTTGTTGGAAGTTTAAATTCATGCATGTTAGACATAAAAGGCTAATGTTTATGGTCAAATAGATTTGACCGATTGAATTAAAATTGACTCAATTCCTTGATAATTTTTTGAAAACATATTACCACATTCAAGTATGGGGGAAAACATGTAAACTATGACCTAAGAAATTTTGAATCTGAGGGATGATATAAAAAAGGGATAAAAGGAATTAGAGGAAGTATTTCCTAAGAGTGAAGTTACAACTATTTGAAAAACCCGTTATGGGGTTGAATTATTCAGGGATACTTAAGGGAATTGGATGCATAGTCAAATAATAGCATCTTTTGGCTGATAGGTCCATTATATAGACTACTTATGCAAGGCCACCTAGAGGCATGCGCTACATAGTCAAGAAAAAGAACTCTCAGAAATTTTACTTCTCTATTTCTAAAAAGCCAGTGGAAGTTTATGGAGATTCAAATTTTCCAAAGCATAGAGTTTGCTGTATGGGGAAGGGTATTTTAATATGGAGAGGATATTCCCAATCAGGATTGTTAAAGAATTGGATGAATGTCACTCCTGGGAAGGCCTGACCCAAACATAGGGAATGTAAATATGAACCATATACTTGAATAATTTTAGATCATGAAAATGGGTATGGGACAAATATGTTAAGGATGGATATTTGTTTACAGATCCCTACATATTGTCGTTAAGAACAATAATGAAAAAAGTGGTTTTTCTCCCAAGAATGAAAATACCACTATTTGACAAACTCATTAGGGGGTTGAATTATGCAGGGCCACTTAAGGGCATTGGTAGCATAGTCAAATAATAGCATCATTAGGCTAACAGGTACATTATGTAGACTACTTATGCAAAGCCGCCTAAGGGCACGTATTGCATAGTCAGGCAGAAGAATTCTAGGGTATTAGACATTTTGTGACCAGATGTCAAGAAAAGGGTTATGGATATCTATAAGTATTTAAGTTTAGCAGTATAACACATGAAAATGGGTATTGTTCAATGCATGGAGGAGATACATAGATTAATGTTGACCATGATCATGTTGTGGTTAGGCACTGAATTGAGATGCTAGACTTCACTACGTATCCCATAAGGATGGTAATCAAGCCATACATAGTTCTTGAAATATAGTTTAACGTCATGTGGGACGAGAGTGTAGGAGATCTTAGTTTCAGGTCATAGAGATCAGACCATAATGAGGAATACACAGTGTATGTTTTATAAACCTGATGTGAATGAAGACCAGGGTTTTCATACCACATTCATGTTTTCATAGGGAGACTTTTCAGTTAAGGGACGGAAAGTGGAATTTGTGGTTACGCCCAAAGACTTGGGGCTGGGATTGAGGGATGCTCGAATGTTTCTACATATCCTATAAGGATGGGAATCAAGCCATACTTAGTTCATGAAATACCCTCTGTACAGATTTGGTTCTTACAAGTGATGGGTGAAAGGGGACTTTAGTGCAATGATGGTTTGACCCAAGATTCAATGTTTGGGCATTACCATGTATGCTCATAGTCTTTGGAATAAAACATGATTGGAAATCAATTTCAATAATGATTCCCTTTCAGGTGACGGTGTCAAAGAATGTTTGTAGTTTATTGTCGTATAGGACAAAAGTTTGAATAGTTTAAGGTCATATGCATGGACCGTTGCTGCACAGTTTAGAATCATGTAGCTAATAATTATGGCTATGCAGTTTAATGTATTGCAGTGAGGACAATGGGGGACTGTATAGTTTAATTTCATATAGTAAGGACAACGGTGAACCGATTTGAAGATATTGATTTTGAGGGTGGATTTTATGGATCAACATCGTATGAGATGGAGGTGAACCGATGTGAAGATGTTGGTTTTGGGATTGAACCTCAGGAGGCTGCCTACATACCCTGCCTAGAAGGCAAGGATCAAAGTCTGTGTAGTTTAATTGAAGAATGAATTTATGATCGATTTGTACTTGAGGACAACGGCATAAAAATAATGTTGGGACTTATTCATGGCTAGCGGCCCAGAGAGGGTATTATGGTTGAATTTTACTCTAAGATCATTTGAGTCATACTCGGTGTGAGAAACAGAAGGTAGAAAAAACCCTAACGATGCAAAGTTTAACGTCATGTAGGAAAAAAGGGACACAGTTCAACGTCATGTTGGATGATACAGGAACGATGAAGTTTAAAGTCTTGTAGTAAGGACTAAAGGGACTATGCAATTTAAAGTCTTCTAGTGAGGACTAAAATAGTTTAAGGTCATATGCATGGACCAGTGATGCACAGTTTAGCATCATTTAGCTAGGACAACACAGTTTAACGTCGTGTTAGAAAAATATGTATTTGTGTTACACAAAATAATTCTTCAAGAATATTTCATTGGTTGGAGTTGTGATGAGCTCTCCATCCATTGAGATTAAAGAATATGCTCCATTAGAGTAGACCTTATGTATTTAATAAGGCCCTTCCCACTTTGGCTCAAGCTTGGGAGGTTTCATTACTGGTATCATTGGAGTTCAGAGATCCAATATCAATTCACCTTGAATGAATGAATGAAGACAAATTTTTTTATTGAAAGCTTGCGCTATTTGATTCTGATAAACTTCTAAGTGGTGCAGGGTGCAAAATCTTTTTTCATCTAATCATTCCAATTCATCACATTGCTTTTGATATTTTCCATCATTAGATGACTGATCACAAATGACTACTCTGAGCAAAGGTAATTGAACCTCAATGGTCAAGACTGCTTCTATTACATATACCAATGAATATTGAGTTGACCGCGTAGTAGTGCGGGTGGTGGTCTGATAAGCCCATAAAGCATGAAAAAGTTTATAAGGACATCATTTCTTATCTTTATCCACCATATTTTGCATTTTTTTTGAAAGAGTCTAATTAAAGGCTTATTTTATTCCATTGTCCACTGCATGATACTGAGTTGAATGGTTGGATTTGGTGTTGTATTCTTGATACAACTTCATTACCTCGGATGAACCGAAGATGGTGCCATTGTCTGTCAATATGGTATGAGGGACACCGAATATGGTAATGATGTTAGAATTGATGAAGCTAATAGAGCTTTTATAACTAAATTCTTTGAGAAGTATTTCCTCTACCCATTTGAAATAAAAACCATTAGCAGTAAGAATATACTTAAACTACTTGGATGTAGCTAAAGGGTAAGGTCCTACTACATCGATTCCCCATGTGGAAAATGGCCATGATTATTTAGCTATATGATGCAACTCTGGGGGTTGATGAATGAAATTGGTATATACTTGGAAAGAATGACACTTCTTAGTGGAATCAACACAATATCGTATTATTGAAGGCCAGAAGTATCCAAGTCTTCAAATTTGATCAGACAGTCTATGTCCAAACATGTGGGCACCACAGACTCTGGCATGTACTTATTTCATGATAGCCATTGTCTCTTCACCATCAATACATCTAAAGATAATTCCATCAAAACCATGCTTATAGAGACTTTTTTCTAGGTGATCTGAGCTATCATAAAGAGTAAAATTTACCACACATCGCCGGACTTGTTCTCTCCCCACTCTATCAGGTGGGAGTGTTCCATGTTGATGTTATTCCCAGATAGGTGTCCTCCATCTTGTAGTATGACCATATGGTTCAGAAATGGGACTAATTTCATTGATTTCATCTATTCTGATTTGAACATAAGGTGAAAATGTATGACAGTGGGCAATACTAATGATTGTTTAGTCCTGATTTGGATCTACCAGAGTTGTGGCTACATTAGCCAGTGCATCAGCTTGCGCTTTGTGATCACAGGACATAAGAAAATGTCAGTTCTGAAGGATATTCCACAATTAATTCTCTGAATTAATCATACAAAGGGGTTAACTCTTCTTTTCTGATGGAATATTCCACATTGACTTGTATGATTACCATGTCTGAATCACATTTAACCTTTAAGTGATTCACCTGTGCCTGAAGCACTAATTCCAAGCCTACGATGAGAGCTTGATATTCTGCTTCTTTGTTTGTACCGCCTTCCAAAAATTAGAAGAAATAGGGTATCACTTCCTTTTCTGGGGAAATAAGTACGATTCCTAACCCAACTTTGTTGAATTTAGGATCTTCAATTTTCTTCCCTGTTGGAATTCTGGAAGCACCATCGAAGTAAATTTCCGATGTTTGAAGATTATCATGAATAGAGAAGACTTCCTCATTAGGAAGTTCAATATCTAAAGATTTATCTTCTACTGAAGGGTGTCCTGAAAGGAAATCGGACAGAGATTGTCCCTTTATTGTCTTTTGAGACACATACTGGATATCAAACTACTACAAAATAACTGCCCACCTTATCAGACGTCCTGTAAGCAATGGACAACTAAGGATGAATTTGAGCAGGTTATTGCGAGACACCAATTAGACCTCATGAAGTTGCAGGTAGTGTCTCAATTTCTGAATAGTAAAGATTAATTCTAGGAAGCACCTTTCAATACTTGAATATTTAGTTTATGCCTCAAGCACAGTTTGATTGATATAATAAATGATATTTTTATTCCCAGCATCATTCTTTTGGACAAAGAAGGCAGCCAAGGATCACTCTAAAGCTGTCACATATAGGATAAGTGGTCTTCCTTCGACAAGTGGAATTAATACCAGTGGACTTAAGAGATATTTCTTGAGGATATCAAATGCCTCTTGGAAATCTTCGGTCCATTGGTAGGTGACTCCTTTCTTCATTAATTTGGTGAAGGATAAACATTTACCTGCCAGATTGGTGATGAAATGCCAAATATAGGGCAAGTGTCCTTTAATTCCTCTCAATTATTTCAAATTTAGAGGAGGTGACATACCAAGGATTTATATTGTCTTCTCAGGATCAACTTCAATACAACTATGGAGTACAAAAAAGCCGAGAAATTTTCCTGAGGTTACCCCGAAATCACAATTCAAGGGGTTCATCTTCAAATTGTGTTGTAAAAGTTTTTGGAATATGATTTATAGATTAGCCAAGTGATTAGAAAATTGTCTGGATTTAACCACAAAATAAACCACATAACCTTCAACAAATTTCCCTAAAAAGGGTTTGAAGATGCGGTGCATGGCACGTTGATATGTTGCACCCGCATTCTTCTTGCCAAAGGGAATTACCCAATAAAAAACACACCTTGATGGGCTCTGAAAGCTGTAGACTCCTCATCCTCTGGGGACTTTCATATTCTATTGTTCCTAGAATAACAATCTATGAAGGAAAAAGCTTTGTATCCAGCTGTTGCATCAATTAAGAGTTCTGTGATAAAAATCGGAAAATCATCCTTGGGACAATACCGATTAAGATCTCTAAAGTCAATGCAAACTCTAATTTTTCCATTCTTCTTTTTCACAGGGAAAATGTTATCCATCCATTTGGGATAATGAAATTTTCTGACGAAGTTATCTTTGATAGGATTATCAACTTCAGCTTCAATTTTGGAGGCATAAGTTGGGTGTGTTCTTCATGTAGCTTGCTTGAATCCTCAATGTTCTTCTAGAAAACCCAAATGATGAGTGGAAACCTCAGGATCAAGGCCTGGAATTTCTGTATAATTCCAAGAAAATACATCTCGATTTTGCTTTAAAATGAAATATACACTTCTTTCTCTTCAAGAGTCATGGTCGCACTAATTAAAGTGGGGCATGGATCTTCTTTTGTACCCAGATTTATTTTTCTTAGTTCATCCACAGTGGTAGAGATACCTTCTTCAAATTCTGGGGGAGAATCCCTGAGATCTTCCTCTTATTCTTCAATATGTGTTACTTCTTTTGTTTCTACTTTCATAGTAGATGAAGAAGAAGAATTTACATAATCAAGGGAGAAGTTATAATTTGAACATCTTGAAGAAAAGGCTACCGTTTCTAACCCTATTGATCATGAAGGGTCTTCCTTGGGAGATAGAAAGGAGATGATTGATTGAGAATCGACATCATTATTTTCCTCTAGTGTTGCTATAACTTCTTCTGGCCTGGTTGATGAAGTATAAAATTGTTGGATTTAAAAATTTTAAATGAAGACATCTCCATTTGAGATTTCATTATTTCCTGGTGAATCAAAAATTTCTACCATATTGTCTGGCTTGGTTGTCGTAATTGACATTATGGAAGTTTCCATAAGAGTATTTGGATTTGGGTCAATCCTATCAATTTTACTGATAGGAAACACATAATCTGTACTCATATTTATGAATGGGTTTACTGTAATCTTTTCCAAACCATATGGAGCATTAATTTTGGTAACCTCATTTGCTGTGGATATCTCCTTTCCCTCCATGTGATAGAATTCTGCCTGAATGTATAGAGATTCACATGTTTTTGAAAGGGGTTTTCTCACCATATAGTGTCCCAATTTGACCATTGAAACAATATTTGAGACATTGATGGTATGATGAAGGTATAGCCGCATGTTGATGTAGCAAAGGTCTTCTAAGAAAAATGTTGAAGGATGTGTCATGATGAACAACCATGAAATCTGAATTGGATACAAGGTCTCCAAACTGAGTTCTGAGTTTAATCTCACCCAGAGGTTCTTGTTCATTTTTATCGTATCCTTGCAACATCAAAGTAGAAGGAGATAAATCGGATTCAGTGAGGCCAAATCAACGAAGTGTACGAATAGGGATGAGGTTTACTCCGAAACCATTATTAATGAAAACTCATCATCTGTCTACATCATTGACCTTTCTAGAAATATACAAAGGTCTAATATTTCCATGCACAATATCATCTCCATCTTTATCTATAAAAGATATCATTGCATGGAATTCTTTAGGATCATTCTCCATATGGTAGACTTCAGCCACATCAATTTCAGTTTTGAATTCTTGAGAACTTGAAAAGGCCTCAATGAGTGCCTCCTGAAGATCCTTTGATAGATTCAAGGCATCCAAAATTGATAACTTGTCCCGTAATTGGGACAAATGTTTCAATACATCATACTTTTGATCCAAAGGTCTACATTTCCCAACAAGAATATGTGGTTTCAGAGGTACCTTAGAAGTTTATGATTTGGAAGTAGATGCATCTTGTATTGGGGTACGAGTTGGAAATACTCCTGGCTTTGGCAGATTAGACCGAATATGTCTATTTATTTTCTATGAGGAAGAAGGTGTAAACTCTAACCGATCTTCCAGAATAACTGTATCAAGACTGAATCTACCATGTGTGGAAGAACATTCTTGTTCTTGTTGAGCCTGTTGAAGGGATTTTCCAAGAGTTTCTGCCGCATATACAGTTCTAGTAGGGGTAGGATGGAAATAGTGGCTTCTGGAATATTCACATCTTCCCCAGTGTCCTACACCTTTGTATCTTCCTCTAAGTTTCCTGTTTGATACAGTTAACTCATGCTCATGATGATTGAAACTGTTATTGGCATAAGGATCTGTTAAATTAATCATGTTAACATAACCAAAGATTAATTCTTCACCTGATGATGATTCTTCCTGATTAGCCAGTTCAGACTGTGCCGTTTGGTGGGGCGGTGCCCATGCTTTTGAAGTAGATGGAATAAAATCTTCCAGAGTCAAAGACAACTAAGGATTCGATATGAGCTCATCACTTTCTGACTTCTCTTCTTTCTTCGAATTATGCTGCCTCTTTGAGGATTTTCCTTCTGACGAAGGGAGTTTTGTTGTGGCAGAAATAGCAGAAGGCACCATTGTTTTCTTTAATTGTGTTCGTAAAATGGCATGAGTACGGTTGATCATTTTCTTAACCATACAATCATCATATTTATGCGCATTTTTGCTTTTAACTTCGTGCCACTCACCTTATTTATTTGGATTAGTAGCAGTAACACATGCTACCTGGGATGAAGAACCTTTCAGTTTTACCTGTCTAGAGTCCACCATCTTTTGTAGGAGGTCTTTAAAGACAAAAAATTCTTGAATGGGATGCCCTAACATATGATGAAATCATAAATAGTTGGGGAGGTCTTCACTTCCTTCCTTTTTCGTCCTTTTGGGCTTTGTAAACTGAACCAAGTTGTTTTCCAGAGCCAAGATGAAGTAACTCGAAACTTTTTCATTCCGAAAAGAATAAACCTTTTTCTTCAAATCTTTGAACAGTTTCTGTCTTTGATCTCTTGGATCATCTTGACCAGGTGGTCATTGTTGTTGATGCTCAGGAGGTAGAGCCCTTCGATATGATGATATTTTTTAAGTCGAAGAAGGTACAGGTGCTTGTTTAAGTGTAACTGTAGCAGTCTCGGGTCTCCCCATTCTCCTTCCTAGAGCTGATGGAATTACACGAGTATTATCCTTAGTCTCTATAATAGAATCTTCAATCTATTGAGCAATTTAAGTAAGGTCTCAAAACCCTCCTGTTTATTTCACAGGGATCAACAGTGTACATAATTCATCATGCAAATCTACCACATAGATTGGCAACAATTCTTCTTGAGGGAGTGCCAATCTTAAGGAATATGTTAATCCCTTCCAGCAAGCAATGAAATCCGAAACTCTTTAATTTTCCATTTTCTTACAATTTTTAAGATAAAAAACTATCTTATTTGGTAATGTAGAGATAAATTGAAGAAGGAATTATTGAGAGAGTTCTTCCCACCTAGTAATTGACAGGAATTGCAAGCTTGTATACAAGAAAAAAGCAGGGCCCTATAATGACTGTACAAAAAACATGAGATTAACTAATTCTTATTCTTGAGGAGTTCCCATCATAGGATCTCAAAAAGTAATAAAATGTGTTAAGTGTTGTTTTGGATCTCCCGAACCATTAAAAATTGGGAATGTGGTACTTGAAAATTTTGATGCGGGAGGAATTGAATCCACCCATTCAGGGTAAGCTCTCTTTTCTGGTTGAATTTGTGCATGGTTACCTTCCATAGCTTCCAACCGAGCTGTTAATGACTCAGTGGTAGTCCTAAATTTTTGAGAAACATCTGGTTGAGCTTGTACCTGAGCGGGTGAAATAACTGGATTTTGGATAGGTGTAGCGACCAGGATTTCCACTGATGGTAGTATTGCCAGTTGTTGTTGCATATGACCCATAGGATTGGACCTGTGAGGATGTACTGGTAATGGTGGATATTCTTGATCCATACCAATAGCTGTAACAAATTCCCTTGAGTGATTAACTCCAGTATGCTTTGGAGGAAGACTAACTTGAATTAGTTTTGTATTTAACCTCCTTAACTCCTTCATTACATCTCTCTGTTGTGCGAACCTTTTCTTAAATGAGAGTGATTGACCTACTTCAGAGGCATGGTGGAATGTTACCTGACTTTTTCCTTTCCCCTTATAGGATGCCTTTCAGAGAGGGGGAATTTTTTATTTTAAGGAATACCTAAATTCTGGGTAAGCTATTGATTCCGGGTACGCACACCTTCATCATTTGTTTCAGTGGTTACAGTCTCTTGAACAAGAACTTCTTCATATGATCCCTCGGAGTGAGCCTCATGTTCTAGGGGATCAGTGACAATGGAATTGATGACATTTGTCGATGCATAACACATTACAGTCCTTTTGTCATCATTTCTGCGATATTTTCTTCTTCCATGTCCTTTATGAGACATTTCCCTTGGTTGAGTTGATCCCTCAGGAACTTCTTGATGAGCTATAATTTGGAGGGAATCTCTTAATAATTCAGCTCTGCATTCCTCTTATGGTTTCTTCCCTAATCGATAGAATATTGACTTTCGCTGAGGAAGATATTGAGGATTTGAAAAAGTCCCTAGTCCGGTGGACCGGGGATGTTCCTACTTTCCCAGCTCAGCTCCTTGAATCCCATCTGTTGATCCCAAGGGTTGGGCTAAAAGAGTCCTCAGCCTAGGAAGATTAGGTGTTTCTTGAGCTTCTACATCTGAGAATTTCTTAAAATCTCTTCTGATATTGTGGACGTTAGTCTGGAAATTGGCTAGATGCATCAACCTACATCCACTCAAATCACTTGGCTCAAATTACCATTGGATGATTTCTAACACTTTTTTCACCTGATGATGTGCATGCTCTAAATGAGAAGCCTATTCGATATTCTCATTTTCTTGATGCAAGAGTAATTCGAAAACTTTTTCTTTGTATGCCTGACTTTGGGAAGAACTATTTGAGACCTATTCCTCAGCAAGCCTTTGATTACACACAAAACCAATTGGTTATGGCTGGACATGGGAAATAACATTGCATGAGGCCTCTTTCAGCGGGCTTTGTTCACTGGAGAGTACAGTGAAATGCAGTACTCCATGAACACCCCATCTCTTGATTTGAATAGCAGATGGGGGATTATTAATTAACTGGCGCAACCTTTTTAGTGCTCCAAAGCATGCACGCTGAATGGCTCTCTGTAGCTTTTCAACCTTTGGATGTCGAGAAACTGAGAGAGATGCTAAATCAATTTGGCATTTCAACCCTTATATTATCTTGACATGATTTTTATATTCATCATAAGATAATATTTTCTTTTTCAAGTGAAAAAGAGTTTTCCACATGTTGAGATGAATATCGTGAATACAGTCTTCCATCAACAATTCGAGAATATCAGACTGAGAGTCAGCCAAAGGCCAAAACATGACTGGTACTTCACCTTTCTCCAGTTGTTTTCTCATATTCATCACTTCCTCATTATCATTCGATGATGATTCTTCTACCTGATTAGACCAAATTTGGTACTTCTTTGTTGCTTCATCAGATTCAAAAATATTGGTGGAGAATTCATTTGTCAAATTAGAAGACGAATGACCCAGGGGTGGTTCGGAGAATGACGTACACCCTTGGATATCTTCTGATTGAGAAAGTATTTCACCTGCTAGCGGTAAATCATCAGACACGACTGGATTCACATTTTCAAGTGCCTTAAGATAAGAGGGCTTTCCAGTTTCTGCATTTTCCTATGAAGAATTTTCCAGGAAACTCGAATTACTACTGTGAAGAGGACTTTCGCAGCTAAATTCATCATCATGGGGAGGACCACCATGGTGGGTTACAACAAAAGATGAAGCCTTTTGCTCCTTGATCTTTTGGCCACACAGAGGATTATCGTGGCTCTCATCTGAATATGATACTTCAAGATCAATCGAATTGTCATGAAGAAATCCTTCATGAGGAAATTTCTGATGAAGACCTTCAGAATTGTTGTTATTAATTCTGGAATTTGAAAATGAGAGAGTAGAATCTTGAATTTCAACAGACAATTGTCTGAGTGCATCAAGAACTCCAACATCGATCAAGGCCTTATTGAAAATTGGATCTTGATTTATCGACTGTATGGGACGAGCCTTTTTCTTAGACACCTTCTTACTCACTATGGAAACCACTTGTTGACAAAAGTGGTTATTATGGGAAGGTGTATGTGTCTGCTCATGAGAAATGGTCAGGTTAGGCTGATTATCTCCATTTAAATTAGGTGTATGTGCCCGACTTGATTGTCCATATGACATGGGGGGGTATGCCTCTTGACCCTCCTAGACTTGAAAAGAGGTGTGTATCTTCTCCAGAGTGACATGTTGATGACTCACTTCACTTATAGGGATAGATTTATGATTCATTCCCTATGATGTTGCTGAAGTTGTTATAATATTCTGACAGGCATCCAGAATATGGGCAGGGATTTGCTTCTCCTCTTTCACCATTGTCAGAATGTACTTGGTGACTTCAGCTGACATAACGGAAATATATTCCCATTCCATGTCTAGAGTAGGTGTATGTGCCTGCTCCTGTCCTTATTTTTCTATCAATGAATTTGGATAGTACTTGTGCATAGGGGTAGAGAGTTGAGTCTGCTCCAAATTTGTCGTCGGAGCTTTCCGACTGACTTCTCCGGGTGCTACCAAACGAGACTGTTGGCAGCCATGATGAACATTGGAAGGTTTATGTTCATACTGTGTATTCTTATTCAATTATGGTTTATGAATTTCCTTCAATACTGGCAGATGACATTGCTGACAGAATTGGTGACTGTAAATAGGTGTATGTTCTTGCTTATCATCCTCCACCATATTAGATTGGCGAGCTTCTTTGGATGCAGTTAGACGAGCCTGCTGACTGGTAGATGAATTATAAATATGTGTATGTGCCTGCCTATAATACTCCGCAAGAATTGCCTAGAGGGATTAATTTGTTACTTCCAGACGAGTTTGTTGGGCAGTAAAATCAGGACAGACGGGTGTATCTGCCTGCTTGTGGTTTTCCATCAAGTTATGTTGATGGACTTCTTCGGAGGGGTAAGAAGTAAGAACCTACTCCATGTTGACTGAATTTCACATCTGACGGTTCGTCTTGAATGCTCGGGTATGAGGAATGTGAGCCGAACCCTAAAGGCAATACCCTTATCTTGTTGAGGGTGCACTACCGCATGAGTCTGGCAGCGATTGTTGATGGGATCCCTCAGGAAGGACTCCTATATTTTTTAAATAAGGCATTGAGTGACCATATCATTCACCTCCCCATAATATGGGAGAGACCGATGATTGAATTATGAGGATAACCACCTGAAATGGTTGGAGATGGTGGTTGGAACCACCTGCTTCTTGACCACTGGTGGTCGCTGTCCGGACAACCAGGGTGAATTATTAGATTGGAGGGCTTGTCGAGTAGCCTCCAGAGTCGGAATGGTACCGTGTTGACGGTATTACCTAACCAATGCATTTGAGACCCAGAGTTGCAGAAACTGAGTAGGTGATGTCGTCCTCAGAGCAGACGAGGATCCAGTAGGAGTAGCAGCTGAGGCATTCACAGGTGTGAATTTTAAAGAAGCCATTTCTGTAATGCATAGAAATCTTGGAAAAAAGTGCCTGTTTGATATAACAGATATAATAAAGATAAGTTTTGATAGACTACATATTTTGGATGAGCACATATGTTATTGATTGCATTGCTGGACCTCACATTAAATTTAATAGGGGCCTAATAAATAAGTAAAACATCATTTTAACTTGGTTAAGGATTCACGTCGGGTTCGCCTTTTTTCGTTTCTTCTAGAAATGGGTATGACCTTATTTGTTTAAGGTTCAAACTTTCCAATCGGTTTCTAACGGGTTTATTCATAGAACTGGAAACATCCAATGATTCTATATCCATTTGGACCTACTTACCAATGGTAGGTTCTCATTAGTTGTGGACCGATGAGGCTTATGAATTTCCATTGGTCGAGAGGATGGGAGGTCCGGCTCATCACACCTTTTTGAGGAGAATTATTACCTACCCCGGGACTCTCTTATATATTTAAGTTATATCCATGAATCCTTATTAATTCTCCAAGTATGAAAATGGGCTTTCCTTTAGATTTGGCAATCAATGATTGATATGTATGAGATTTGGAGAATCTCTTATATGTATTTGAGGTTCTTCATCGATGGAGAATCATCTGTATGTATTGGAGATTCTTAGTCAATGGTATCCTTCAATACATTATATAGAAATCTCTTGGTCATTATGATGACCATACTGGTTTTAAAGCCACTCAGTGGGGCACCTCATGTTTATTGTCATTCAGAAGAACATGGATTATTTCAAAGTTGGGATCATACCTGCAGATGGGCTCCCTACGTATCTTTGTTAAGGAGGAATCAGAAGCAACATAGATGGGAATTAATATATAGTTTAACGTCATATGGGATGGATAATAATTAATGGGTAATGGTCTTGAACCTTATAAAGTCTTCCTACATGCTAAGCTTTTAAGGTAGAGATCAAAGTCCACGTAGTTCGATTAAGAAGTGTGGGGCTTACGTATGAATAATGGCCCAAAGAGATGTGTCGTAATTACTTTTACCATCTAAGATCATGTGAGTCATGCTCAGTGTGAGAAAAAAGAGGTATCGGTAAATCTGACGATTTGTGCCATGAAAGATGCGGTCATAAGGAATGATATGGGGATTATGTATTTGTGATTGCCCAAGTAGGTGAAGACTAGGATTTACTTCTAGAAATAATCCTAGGAACAAGGTCCATAAAGATATTCATGCTTTATGGAGATTTAGATACTCTAACTTGGGGCTTACTCTTGAGGAGGATGCCCAAATTAGGGGGGCTTGGGGCTTACTCCAAAAGAGAATTCCCATTAACAGGGTCCATAAAGGTATTTGTGATTTATGGAGACTTAGATTCTTAATTTGGGGCTTTCTCATAAAGAGGATCCCCAGATTAAGGGGTACTTTAACTTATGATTGGGAATTAATCCTGAAAAGAAGGATGCCCAGATTAAGGAATTTGGGGCTTACTCTTAAGGAGGATTCCCATGAAATGGGAACTTGGGGATTACTCCAAAGGATGATTCCCAGGTTAATAGAAATTATGACTGGGGTTTACTCCTGAAAAGAGGCCCAGGTTAAGAGAAATTTGAGACATGGGGCTTACTACTGTGGAGGAGGCCCAAATTAAAAGAACTTCTCAAAATTCCTTTCATATAAGGATGCCAACAAAGGAACCATGCCACAAATGGATTTGAAGAAGGTTTTTAAGGCTATATCTTGAAGACAAAAGGTGTATTTGAGGAAATGAAGTGAATTGGAAGGATGCGTGCAAGTCCTGGTCTAGCACGCAAGTCCTTGTCGCGAAAGTATACTTGCACGACATGAGTCAACTACGGTGAAAAAGAATCCATGAAGTGATACTTGGGCAAAGTTGAATTGGAGCCCTTAGTATTATCCCTGGGGACTTTTAGAAGGGTGGCATGCAAGTTTCAATGAGAGGAAAAGTCGGTACACAAGTGTCTTCATTTCTCTTAAGGGTTGGACACTTAGGCACGCAAGTTTTGATGAATTATAACACTTAGGACTTATTCTTCCTCTTTAGATCTTCCATTCTAGGTAAAGAATTACCTTATAAGTGTTTGGAAGACTACAGATAGAGACTTGCGTATCCAGATCTGGAATCTGAGTTTTGGATTTTTTTCGTCGTCGAAATGGGGGGCCCACAGGGGGTATTTATAGGCCACTGAGCACCTTGGGTGAAAAAATAATAGGGTGCACAAGTTACTTTCACGACCCATATGTTTCTCGCAAGTGACATGCACAGCCATAAATAAACTTGCGCGACCCATGCTTAAAAGGTTTCGTGTTCATGCCTTTGTCCATTTTTGATGTTCTTTAAAGGATGAATCTCTTTGTGCTTAAGGAATTTCCATTTTCCATTCATTAGAAACTATGATGGAAAGGAGCGTCAACATATATATAAATGCATCAATGAAGAAAAAAATAGTGAGGAACATGTAAATTTTTACATGGTGCTGAATAGATGGGCATAGAGGATCAATCAGGTCCTTAAATAGTAAAAGGTACCATTATTCTTAAGTAAACTCTTATAAAAATGTTGTTTGATAGGTATCGATCCAAGTCATTAATTAATTATCTTTTAATCAATCAAATTAGATCTTATATCAAGATGACTCTATATATGATGAGTATCCAGACACCACTCAAGTAGCAAGAGGGAAAAATATTTAAGTGTGAAACATATTCTATAACCATCAATAGATTCCATTTTTTAGGAATCTTCATTCAAAGAAATTTATATATTTGATTTAATCCATCAAATTCATTAGTTATAATTTTTCATGGACCTTATCAATTATTTTGTGCGATGATTAAATTTTCAATCCCCTATTGGGATGGCACACCTCTTTAAAGGATACTATAATGTTAATATCACCAGTCCATGAACTTTAAAACTAATGTTAAGAAATATTTATTATCAATTAGTAGTGTCCACCTTTGGGAATAATGATATAATTGATAATATAAATTTCCCAACCATTATGTATTGATATCCTAGCATTTTTCATGAAATGTTAACTAGTTTTCCACCGAAAAGTTAAGTGGGATTTTTTATTGAACTTATTATTGTGGGAAATCTTTTTTCACATACAAAATATATAATGAAATAAATTAAATTGATGAAAATTATGTTACAATGAAAGTGATCACAAATTAGTTTCATATGACCAAGTACATCACCTAAGGAATCTCTAGTGATTTTTATAAAGAAAGAAGATGGTTTGTTATGAATCTATGTTGATTATAGTAAAATTAATCAGTCCCCAAAAATAATAGATACTCTATTCTAAAAATTTATGACCATTTTTATTAATTAAAAAGGATCCCTATTGTTCAATAAAAATTACCTATGGTCCAGATATAAGAAACTCATGGTTTTGAAAGTTGATATTATGAAAATAGCTTTCAGGATTCATTATGGTCACTATGAGTATTTTCCCTTTACTTTTGGTCTTAGAAATACTACAGTAATATTCATGGAATTGATGAGCCATTTATTATAAATGTACATAGAATATTGTATTGAGGTATTTTTATATGACATTATGTTGTATTCTCAAACTGATAAGGACTGTGAAGAAAATTTAAACATTATGCTGAAAATATTTCAAGAGAACCTCATATAGGAAAAATTATCTAAATGATATTTTTTTGATATAAGAATTATTATTACTTGGACATTTAATTAATAAGAAATTAATATTTTATACTTATATTATAAAGAAGTTATCATCTCTTAGAAACTCCTAAAAATAAAATTTTAGAGGCTCAAAATTATAGGCCCTATAGGTTAATATTTCTTTTTTGTTTGGGACATATCAAATCTCCTAAGACAATTATAAAAATATGGGTAACTCCATTCCACAAGATTGATGATTATCGATAATAATTTTTGAATCTTAATCCCATTCACACTTTGAAAAAAAATATTTTATATATAGAAACTATTAAGATTTATGCATTTTATTTTGATGCATCTAGATTTGGACTTGGAATTGTTATCATGAAAGTAAATCATGTTGTGTCTTTTTATAATGATAGTTATGAATTCATGAGAATAATTATCTTACCTAAGAATTGTAATTGGATATAGGGGCTCATGATTTGAAAACATGGCATAATTATCTCTATTGAGAGAAGTTCAGAGACAATAAATTCTTGCAAAACATAATTTCCCAAAGGGAAATGAAACTGAGAAAAATAATATGGATAGAATATATCTCGATGTTAGAATTTTACGTGCTTTATACACTGAAAAGATGAAATTATATGGATGATTCTTTAAGAAAAAATTCATATAAACAAGTATCCATAAAATCTCCTAATCAGTGGAAATTTAGGGGTATGATGGCTGATATGAATTTGTATTCCATTGCGTAAAATGAAATCATAATCTTCTTTCCTATGGAACTAATAAAATATTTGGTATAGTATGTTAATAACACCCAAAGATAAGATCTTCATTTCCTTAAACTTTTGTCAAAAAATAATGGTGGGGATTCCATTGATGAATGGAAACAAGATTTAAAATGTGTTTTTCATTTTCAAGATCAGATCTTGTTCTATCATATTTCCAAGGAAAAATTCTTTATACTTGTAACTATTATAAATAGCCTATCAACCCAGGAATCCAAAATACATACAAAATTATGAGGACCCATTTTTGGTCATTAGGAATGAAACAGAACGTGGTTAGTTATTCTAAGAAAGTCATAACCAATCATTTGGTCAAGAATGGGCATCAACGACCATCTAGAATGTTTCAGTATTTACCAACACCCATATGGAAATGGGAGGATATAAATATTTTCACGGGTTTACCAAGATCTAATCACAGCAAAGATTCAATCATGGTGACTATAATTTGACCCAAAGATATATACCCTTAATTATGATCCATATATCAAATATGGTAGAATAATTAACAAATCTCTATATTCTGGATGTGGTAAAATTGCACATAATACTGATTTCGATCATCTCTGACCAAGATCTTTGATTTTACTCTCTATTTTAGTGACCATTTCATCAATAATTGGGTACCCAATTGACCATGAGAATAATGTATCAGCTTCAAGTGGATGAGAATAACAATGTTAGAAAAAAATCAAATTCGAAATTAAATTCTAATACATACTTTTGTGGCTCATGTTAGATTCATTTACCATTATTAGAGTTTTTATTAACGATAGTTATCAGACCATTTTAAAAATGTCTTTCTTTGAGGCAATATATAACTATTTATGTCTATATTCACTTGTTTTGGTTGAGACTAGAAAAACATCACTCTTTGGACCTAACCACATTCAGGAAATGACAAATAATATACAATAGATAAGGGAAAATATAGTTTTGTTATAAATAAACCAAAATTATTATGTGAATGATCGATGTTTCCCATTGTCCTTTATTGTGGAATATCATGTACTCTTGAATGTCCCACCAAGGATTTGGAATTATTGATTGGGTGAGCATGGAAACATTTCACCACATGATTTTGGACCACTTGAGATAATATAATGAATTTTTAATTTGGATTATAGGATGGATAAACCACTACAGTTCAGTTGGGTTCATAATTTGTTTTATGAATCATAATTGAGGAAGTACATGTCCAATCTTAGCCATAGGATTCAATGGGATCGTTTTTATCTATAACTAGATGATACATTCATTCATGAACTATTTCATGTCATTGAAAAAGAAGATAATTTATTGCATGAAAAACATATTCCACTTGTTTGGGTATTATTCAAACATGGTTAAATTCAAGGGGAAAACATGGGAATAATAGAAATACATGTTAGAACAATGGCCTAAAATTTTCCAAATCACTAAAAATATCTAGTTTTATAGTGAAAGAACGATTAATTTATTTTAGAATGTAATACCTCTAGTTTGATCTTTTCTACTCTATTATTATTTATTTTTTAATTATATTTTATCTTGGTTGAGTTATGGTGGATTGTAGGTTGTTTTAGTGTGTTTTGGAAGATTTTTCTGGGTTCATAGTTTCAACTTGGTTAAGGAAATAGTTCAGATTCCCCTGGATTCCATGTAATCGAATCTAGTAGTTAATGGGAAGTCACATGATTTGTGTATGGTTTGGAACACAGTTTGGAAAAACTATGAGAATTGGGAATTTTGGGATAGATTAATTTTTCATGGTTAGTACATAGTTTGTTAAACTATGTGACACATCCTTACTTCCCAAAGGCCTTCTCATATAGCAGTCACATGGTTGGTGAATGGTTTGTTAAAATATATATCCTAACCTTGTAATTAAATTAACGACATTGTACAATAATATTTTCATTCCATTTCATGACATAAAACATTCATTATTCTCCTTTTGACCTACATTCTCTAAATAGAAGAATCCTCTAGGTGATTTTGGAAACTTTTCTTCTTCCATTACCCGATATCAATATATCACATTATTTTGGGTCGAATATATTAATGTTAAAATCCCTATCCTCTACTCATTTTTTTCTTCCTTATATATCAACATAATTTCAATTCAATGGATCATTATATCAAGTTTGGTATGATCATATTTTATTTTTCATGTTATGACAAATCATTTTGGGGATTTGTTGAAGGAACGAGAAAGGGATCTCAGATAGGCTAAATCATGTCTTGATTTTTCATATTTTTTATATCCTTCATGAGTTTATTGGATTCTCTATTTTCACCAATTGTTTTAAAAATTAATGTTTAGTTTTTATTAAATTAACTTCTTGGATTTGTGAAGTAAAGTTCGGGTGATTTATTTATGGAAACCCATTTTTTTTATTTTTCAAAAAAAATAATAGTTTGAATGCTTTTTGTAGAACCCCTTTGATTTATGACTTCAAATTGCAGTCTCAGTTTAATAGACACATGATGTTTATTTAAAAAAAACCAAAATATTAATTTATTTGAATAAATTAATGGTTATGTGATATTGGTATATGTGGGGTGGTGTGGGTTAATTTTTTTCAGATGTGGTCATTAATTATTGTGTAGTGAAAGACTAGAGGAAATAGGAATATTATCCCAATGTACTAATTTTTGGATAGACATGTTATTTCTCACAAGTACTAGGAATTTCATGTAATTCATGTGTTTGTGTTCAAGTGTGAACATTGAACTGGTATCCCAATTGGAAATAATAAAAAAAATATGCATATTTTAAGTTTAATTGTTTTAAATTGGTAAATTTCTTTGGATTTTCCTCTATTTTGTTCAATTATGTTTTGAACTACAAGCTATGTGTTCTTTTCCTATTTGAGTATTTTGGGAATTCCGTTTCAGGTTTACAAATTTTTATGATTACATTATCCATTTATATATACTTTGGTTTTTATGAAGATTCGGTTTTATTAATACAGATAAAGAAAAAATTTCATAATTATCTAGGGGAGCATCATGATGCTACATTCTCAATATGTTTACTAGAACTCAGAGTTCTCTTATGGAGTGAAGATGATACATAGGTGTTGTTGTATCAGGATGTCCTATAGTTTATTTACGTTCTTATTTCTAATTATTTACAATTACTATAACATTATTTTTTTATTTTTTTTTATTTGAGTTTTATTTTTTAATTCTTCATTCATCGTAGAGTTTTTTTTGTTTTTTTTTTCATTCCTAGTTGTGATTATTTAAAGGATAAATAATCACCGAACATTTTAGTAATACCTTAGAATTTATTTCTAGCCTTTGGTGTCTTAGGAATTATACTTAAGGTTAGTGGAACCTTGGATATTTCCATGACAATGGTTACAATATGATTGTTACAAGGTAGAAGGATTCTCTTATATTCTTATTATGAGAAATGATTTTTTATTCAATGTGATGTTTTCATTAATTTTTTTAAGTGTTTAAAATGATTTAATAATGTTGAGATTTTATGTTTGAAAAACAATAGGTGTGTGTGTGTCTGTTTTGGTGTAAGAACAGAGTGATAATTCTTTGGGTTTGTGTGGGTTTCCAAAAAATTGGTATTTTGAGTGAAAAAGGTTAATTATTGGTTAAAGCATGGCGTTGACTTTTCAGTTGTTCTTTGGCTGTGAATTATTATTTTTATTATTAATGTGTCATGTGGTAAATCATGGCATTGAGTTTCTATTAGGTAAATTGTGTTGGTTGATTCATTATTTTTATTGGAAATAGTTAAATGGGTTGCATTGATTTTTTAGTAGATAATTGATATTGTATTATTGTTGTATTTATATTGTAGATTTTAATTTAAACAGGAATCATAAATGATTAAGAATCTCATGTCTAGGTGTGGGGGCTTGGTTGATAATATAGAAGTAATGTGGTGGAAATCACTAGTTGGGTGTAGGATCCTTGTTTGATATAATAAGGTGGGGTTTATGGTATTTAGTCCTATCATGAGTAGAAGATTTCCAATCTTGATTAGTACTAATAGTCAATGAATACCTCTATATTTGGGTATTATTATGGGTGCATGAGTTGGTTTTTGAGTGTTATTTGGTATATTTTCTTATGGTTATGATTTCTTAATATTTGATTTAAGAATTTTTCTTAAACTTTTATGGAATTATGAAATATTATATGGGTAATGATTGTTTTATAAATGTTATTGAATATTGAAGAAAGTTTATGATCCATGGGGTTCATAGTGAGAATTAGGGAAATGTTCTTAGGTCATGTAATCGCCTCTGACTCACCCACTTTAGTGGATGGGTAAATTTAATTTAGATCATGGGTATGAGGAGGAATTCTATTTGATGGTTTTGGAATAGGATCATGGAGGAGGAGTATTGATTATCGGATGAATCCAAGATTTATGATGGAATGGAGGGGTCAATTGGGACTCAAATTGGGAGTTTCATGGGTTGAGATATCATCTTATTTTGGGGTCCTATTTTTTGATACATTTTATATTTTTTGCAACTATTTTATTTTTTATAAATTATATTCTTCTATCATGCTTCCAATTAAATCTTGGTTCATTAATTTAGTTACATGTTTTATTGGTTTAGAGGTTGGGATATTCCATGTTATGGACACCTCATGTAAGTTTTTTAGAAAATTTTGGACATGAGGGATATTTCATATGAGAGATTAAAACCACCCAAAATGTTTTATTCTAACCCCGAGCATTTATTTCCAACCCATGGTGATATGGGGGATTCACCTTAAGGCCTAGTGGTATTTTGACTTGACCTGGGTGAGGTTGAGGGGAGATGGATCAGGTCATAATGTTGGATGATAACACTTAATAATATTTTATGATTAATCTCTTTGGGAAATAACTCTATTAATATCTAAACAATATCAAATACATAGAGACTAATTGTTAATTTCTACAAATTCCATAAGCCATATGCATCAACTTGTGAAATCATATCCAGTTTTTTTATATCTACCAAAAATATTTTTGGATAAACTATCCAAAAATTTCACCATGATTTACATTATACAAGGAATTTTTAAAATATATCCAAAACTACTTTTAGATATCCCCTAAAAACATTCAGAGTATCAGTCTATGTTGTTTAAACAAAATTGATCATCATTCTTGAAACCACTATGTGTAACCCCATATGAATTTATATCATTGAAAAATAATATAAATTCTAAGATCCATAATTATAATAAAAAGAGTTTCATATAAGAAATAATCAATGTTACACAAGCTAAAAAGTGAACGGGAATGATCCCCTCCCAGTATAGGTATCTCTATACAGGTATCCACTAGATGTATCATATAATATATAAACAATAATTTCAAACACATGGAGTTTTCATAAGACATTATGTCTGTCAATATCATATAGAATACTCATATTGTTTTTACTCTTCAAGTATATATTGGACAGGAAGGTGAATATATCACATATAATTCACTTAGTTAGATGAAAATTCCACCTACCCCTAAACCAAAAAGATGAGAACTATTCGACAACATTTTGTAGTGTTTTATTTTTTGAAAAACAGAGTGGACTAGAAGTAATGTGATTTGCCAAAAATATTGAAAAATTATGGGGTAAATTTTTGGATACCACGAAGCACATTAGTATTATTGACAATTGGGTAGAGATGATGTTAGAATTTGTTGACAGATGAATCTTGGTCGAAATATATATTATATTTTAGGACAAAGAAATAAAAAAATATTAAAGAGGTATATGGATCTTAGAATATGGGAATAATGGTAATATGTTTAATGATTCCATGTGAAAACACAAGAATAAGTTCATGGTACGATCCATGAAGGTTGGAAGCCATGTGAAATAGATTTGGAAGCATCTGAGTTTAGATATGGATGTAGTAATAGATATTTTGGATGAGTAGTAGATTTTTCAAAACTCCACCCATGTACCCGTGTATGTGATTTCCTGCATATCCATGTATGGGGTTTACCAAACCTTTTATTTATAAAAAGGACTATATATGATAAATCTTATTCTGATAGGTCATATATGAAATAATCACAGTGACATAAGAAAATTTTTCTACAAAATAATGCCTATATTTGTGGATTTTGATGTAAGGAAATTTGGATATGTGAGGGAGTTCATATATCCAAATTGAGTGATATAGGAAAATATAGATATGTGAAGAAGTTCACATATTTAATTCCATTGATGTAAGAGATTTTTACTATTTAAATAAACTTTTCTATGTGGTTGACTATATAGGTGAATCTAACCATGTACAAGAATTTGGATTGATGTATGGTAATTATAAATAATGTTGGGGATTTTTTCAATTTTTATAGAGATTTCATCCAAATTTGAAATAATATAAGGTAATTTAAGAACTATTTGTGAATTATTTCATAAATCATGGAACATTATGAGAGATCAATGATCCACGAACAAATTTAAGAAGTACGAATCTTTCAATATAACATGAATTAATTGAAATGGATTCATGTTTCCTGGAATGTTTCACACTAAAAGCATGCGATATCCATATGAAAGGTGTCCAGCTTATTTGCGGCTTGAATTTGTTATATTATTCATTCAAGAAGGAATTTTAGAAAGCTACCAGTGATGGGTAATCATATACATTACAACTCTTTATTTTTTTATACAACACACCAACGAAAAAAAGTGGATATGTGGAAGCTATTGCAGTCAAGACTTGTTTTTATTGTTTAATACAATTTTTTTATATCAGGTGAAAATATGGGAAGTTATAAAAATAATGGGTGTTCTAGTTTGGAGCTATATATAATTTTTCTCAGTTTCCCATTTAAAAAAAATGAAAGTAACTTCTCATTGACATTTTTGTAGTATGATCATAAAACTAAAAAAGGAGATCTGTAAGAATATATTATGTCTCTAAAATTGAATAATGAATGATAAAAGAGAACATGTTGAGAATTTGTTTATGCATCCATGATAAGAGTAGAGGAAGCTTCATAAGTATTCATTAGGATATCTAAAAGTAGAAAAGGAGTTCAACTATGTTGTGTGTTTGAATAAAATATTCTATCATGTTGAAGAAGATAAAAATAAGGTGCCTTCATCCAATTTAAGAATTTTTTATTATGAAATTGAGGGAAAAAATATATCACCAGGGTCTAAAGTGGGTAATCTCTTTATGAGGATTAATATTATAAAAAGAAGAATAAGATTTATACTGTGATGCAAAGTGGAGAAGAAGACATTCTAAATAAATTTTGGAAAGAAGAATAGGTTGTAAAGAGGAAGTTTATAGTAAGCATGTGACGTATATCACATGAGCCTCTGCCCAGTTGGTGAGAAATCCTTATGTGCATCCAAGTGACCCGGGATCAAATCCAAGAAGAGGCATACTTTAAAGGGTACAATAGTAGCACTGTAGTAGTATTGTAGTCGGTACTGTAGTAGTATTGTAGCAGTACGTTAGCAGGTAATATTTCTCCCTGTAGCAGCCGGGAATATTCTCCCATTTGGGCCTTCGGGCCACCGAATTGGTCCCCTAGTCTTTTAAGGCTTTCGACCCACCCAAGCCTTCTGGTCAGTAAGGCCTTCGGGATAACTCATCACCTTCGCTCCACCGTAATTGCAGATGAAAACTAGACAACCTACAAGTAACAAGCTCCAGAAGAAGGAAGAGAAAGGAGATTTAACTATAGCAGAGTCTAAACGGGTTGCAAGAATGTGACGGTATAGAACCTTCCTTTGGGATAAGCTTGTGCATGCATGGGAAAGCCTAGCTGAACAGCCATGCAAAGGTAGGGAGCAGATTTCACGATGAAGATGCTGGGGAAGAGCAGTTCCAAGTAGTTAGTCTAGGTTGTATTTAAGGTTTTAGGCCTATGGGAAATGAATTCATCTAAGGCCTATGGGCCATGTAATACATAAAACTATAGACCTTTTAAGGGTTATACCTCACCCCTTGAAATGTGGATTATCAAAAATAAATAATAAATGAAGGCCTTAGGGCCATTGGAGGAGTAGCATGTGATGTATCAATAATGAGATCTAATATATAATCCAATTAAATATGACGATTAAACCCAAACAAAGTGTAGTTTCTTTAATGAACTTACAAGTCTAAAAAATGTTGTGTTCTTTCCTTAGATCAATGAGTAAAGGAGAAATAGAGTAATGGGATGATGTGAAGTGAATCCGTAGAGAAGTTTGCAAAGCAGGACAAAAGATAGTGAACCCTGGGAGGCAGTGATTCGACCTAGAACCTACAAAGAAAGTGATCTTGGTTTCTAGTGAGCTGACCTAGATCCTTGAAACCACATAAAGCAGTGATCCTAGTGATTAATTAGGAAATAAAAAAAATATTGATAGAATTCTCCTTGGAGTATCACAATGTTAGTGAACAAAGTAAGTAATATTAGTGTCCCTTAAAGAATTGTATCTAAGTATTCATATGTGAATTCATTGAGTTCATGGGATAATATAATTGTTTTACCCAATTCCTAGGCATGTTTAAATGAAATCCTTAAGGTAAATTATTAAAAAAATTGAAAATGGTATTAAATTAGGCACTCCTGGATTCACCACCCTCATAGAGTGCCTAAATGGGACCTAACAAATGTTATAAATGTTACTAGTTCTAAGATTGTTCAATATATGAAGTGATTTTAGGTTTTAGGTTTTGTTCCTTCATATTTTGTTATCATTTTGAAAAGATAATATTTTAAACAATACAAAAAGCTCCAATATTATTCCACAATGATGAATAGTGTTTACTATAGTGAGATTTATGTGAAGAAGATAAATAGCCTAGTTTACAATGCTTTCATCAAGGTGTTCCCACCATTATTGTTTATTGTGATGTTGTCATCAAATTTCTATTGGCATATATTCCTACATTCCAAAGGCAGGCTATATTCATCACTTTCAACGATGTTTTCTACTGCTTGATCAAAATGAGATGATGGGATTTCAGTTCCTATATCCTTTAATTCCTCCTTCAAACTTGTTCACATATCCGAGTCTCCCCCCATAGATTTAAGTATGTTCGTATAAATAATTCATGATATTATATCATTGTGAATTATAGTTAATTATAATACTTCTGTCTGTAAATTCTAAGGGGTCTCGATAGGTTGGAAACCTTTTGTCTGGAGAGTAGTCACATAGGGCATCGTTGGAATGTCTAGACACTAAGAACTTCGGTCACCTATATTTTTCTTCATAGGATAGCATAACAGGGAGACATCTTGGGTATGGAACCCAATTCATCATGTGTTGATCATGGGTTATCTGATACTAAGGGTATGTTTTCCTAGGCTTTCACCTCAAGCATCCCATATTTTGCACATCGTACTTGATGCTATAGGCACATATCGTCTAAGAATTTCACATAAAGATTCTCATGTTATGCATTAGGTATATTTGTGATATAGTTCACAAGTTTAATGTCTTGCAAAGACCAAATGGGGGGATAATCATAATGCCCCTGAGAGACAGATCAAGGAAACATGTCCCTATGAGGGAGAACCCTAAAGGCTTATGCAATGGATGGATCAGAACACCCCATGGAGGAGAATCCAAGAATGTTTGCCTCATAAAGTTAAGATGTCACACCATGAAGGTTAATCTGGACACCCCTAGAGGTGGATCAAGGTGGTGCACCCCTTAGAGGGTGGACTACAAGGTTTATCAGGGGTTGGGATTGAACCTCAAGGAGACGTCCTACATACCCTATTTAGAAGACAGGAATCAAAACCCATGTAGTTTAGAAGAATTTTTGGGGCTTATACCTAAGGTGTAGGACCATTTGAAGAGAAGTGATTGGGGAGTAGGCATGGGAGTTGCCTATGGATGTGGTGCGATCACACTAGGATGTAGAGGACTATGTAAAACCATGATAGATGTGGATTGATAATATGAGAGTGGATATAATGGATGGGATATTATATTTAGACCTCAAAGAGGATTCCTACATATCCCAAGTTATTAGTAATCAAATCCCTTATAGTTTGGAAGGATTGGGGCTTACATCTGAAGAGGAGACCCATGGAAATAGAGCATGTGGTTGAGGCTTACAAATGGAATCAACATGGTTGGTTGGGGAATACATAGATAATATACCTAGTTGGTTGAGGATTACACATAAAAACTAACAAGGAGATATTTGAGATCATTTTGATGTCATGATCACCCCTAACCACTAATCCTACAAGATTCATGCACGGTGTGAGAAACAAGAGGTAGAATTTGACCTAAAGATCGCACAACTTACTTTTTACACCAGTATAAAGGTGGTAATGTCCAATGAAAGAGAGAGAGGGTGTTGAAGTACACAACACCTCACTTTTTTTGGTATACAAGGGTGGTGAGGAGGAAAAAAGGTGCCTCATTGTACAAGAAAGGCAATGAGATTACTCCAAGAGGGGTTCTTAGGATCATTTCATTCTCTGTGTATAGGATGTCATTCCATGTGGGGAGGCTCTAATTCAATGTGATAAAGATCTCATTATGTATGGTGAAGGTGGTGTAAGAGACATCCTATTCCTCCCACACATGGAGAATCATGTGCTCCCCACACAGGGTGAGAACACAGTTTAAAGTCATTTGTTAAGGATATTGGTTCTAGGTAGTTTTATGTCTAGCAACTCAGATGTGGACAACTCACCCTTTACCCCTTAAACTAACAAAACTATAGCTCATTCATCCTTAGGGGGTTATGTCTTCATAATGACATGTTGTAATAGACTATGAGGGGGGATTCATGAAGCATAGGGCCTCATTGATAGGTGAATCATGAATCTTAGGTATGTCGCAAATGTCAGGGTCTTGGAAGAGGAATATGATTAACAAAACATGGAAACCCTTACTTGGAAGGATGTTCTGAATCGGTAAAGGAGTGTGTCTGAATGTATTAATGCTTTATGAAGCCTCAATTACCCTGAAGGTCCTTCTATCCCCCATGAAGTGCATAGGCCTTCCCAAAAGTCATCCCCACCTTAGGTGGAGGTAGTTAAGAGAACATAGAAGGGGGTTTCATGAAACTAGGATACCATGATTGATCTATTTCAGTTGGGTTCATTTTTCTTAGGTTCTTTTTGAATCGAGATAAATTTAGAAGTCCAAATATTAGGTATTCATCTCTCAAGTCATAATGAGTAAGGTATTTATAAGAAAAAAAGATTCACTATGAGGGGAAGTGAGTCATGAGGAGAATTTGTTCTTTAAAAATGGTCACAGATATTTCAAAATCATGAAGAACATCTTCAACATTTAGCCCGGTCACATAGCACTGTCAGATATGTGAACTGTTCCTTCATAGCCTTTCTCTTTTTCATGAATACATTGAGTCCTATGTAAAAGGGATTCTCAAATCAGAACCTTAAGATTTTTTTCCCATTTGAGCTTGGATTTTCTTTTGAACAGTTGTGGCCTTCTCAAATAATCTTGTGGAATTTATTTCAGTGCTAAAAAGTTCCCACACCCCTCAAAATAGGAGATTATGGTAAATGAAGTGCTGAATTATAAGGGAGAATCATTGAAAATTTGAACAATATTCACCCTTTCGATAAGACCATTAGAATTGCATATTTCATGATGAAGGAATGCAGAGATCGCTGGCAAGAAGGACTTCTCAAAACTCAGGAAACAGTATGCCTTTAATGATTTTGTGTGGGGTCCCTCCTAGGCACCTGAGTTCATTCAAATAAAATCCTTAATGCTCTCTTTTTTAGAATATCAAACCCTCCATGATCTTTTCTCTATTAATTCATCCTTTTCAGAATGTACTTTTGTGCCTTTTCTCGATGAATGATGCTTAGAGAATCGTGCATTGTGAACCCCATCCTTTTTAAGAAATTACATTAACATAGAACTCTATGAACTGGGCTCTGCAAACCTACTCTCAGAACATGCTTCGTGAATCTGACTTTGGATAAAAACTATGTCCCAAATTCAATGAATACTCAAGAAGCTTCTTGGGAAGTCCAATAAGATGCTTCTTGGAGATAAGAAATGGTAGACAACATCATGCTTGGAGAGTGAAGCTAAAGCACATCGGACCATGAATAATTTATTGAACTATTATCAGAGGCTAAAAAATACCATCCTCTATATAAGAGGTTTCTGTTTTATGGATTTGGTTTAAGATTCCTGTTCTTCATCCTGAAGGAAAGTAGAGTTGAACTGACATACTAGTTCAGGGGAATACTAGGGAAATACCAGTGGAATAGGTTAATTTTCATCCATATTTGGAAGGATCATACACCCATCATGGTTGACTAACTTGATAACCAAATAAACAATGTCGATGGGAAAATCTAGATGATTAAGCATATCCACCATAGTAACATACTTTTAGAAAGGCCGTATTGGGGAACCTGGATAAAGGATGGAATGAAAACTAAAATCTATGTCAGGGTGGAAACTTCACTGATGAATGGGTTTGGTCCTACTAGTCTTGTGCATCGTGTGCTAAATTTTGGTTAGATTTGATTTGGCTAGGACTGTATGAAGAACCATGGGATTCTCAATTCCATATTTACCATCCAAAGGAGACCATATCGAATATATTTCACAGGTGGTATCAAGGGACAAACACATTTCACCAACAATACAAGGACATTGTTATCAGCCTTTGAAATATCTATCAGAAATAGGGAATCCCAATTCTGGGGGTGATGTACGATGAATTTATCCTTACAGAGGTTTTTTGGGAAGATCACGGCTAGATGTTGGGTCTAGAAAAGTTTCTACTGTATCGGTTGTAGGGAATGGATGAAGAGAAGTATGGGATAATGGATGTTCACTTCAAGCAGTGATTCAATTATTTTTGGAACAACCCAGCAGAGGAGAAAATTGATGGTGATGTGGAATCTACAAAATTTTCAATGAGGTCACATACTTTCCCCAAGTTACCTTAATGGAGAAAGGGGGGATCCTACTAGCATATCCTATAAGAAAACAAATTCATGCTATGGGGGTACGACATCAAGATAGAGACTCACCCCAAAGACAGGTTGGCTGGATTCATTATGTTTTCCATATTTGGATGGATTTTTCAAGTCAAGGATGTGTGCATGGGGGCGTGGAGAATCACCTTCATAATGGAAGTGATGTTTACAATAGGTAATTGTGTCAATCTATGAATCATAGTGCTTACGAAGTAGTAAAAGTTACTTTGAAACATTAACGAGGGTAATACACCACTATGCATGTGTGGTATATTCATCACTATTTAAATATGGGTGACCACATAGATGGGAGGATACAAATATCCAAAACCTATTTCCCCTCTTGAAAAAAACATTCTTTCAAAGATTTAGAACATCACGGGAAGTTTTCCTTTCACTATAAGTATGAAATACATGATAAAAAGGTTGGGTTAGCGAATAAATTTATCATTCACCAGTTTACCCTACTGAAAGGAGTGGTGAATGATGATAGCACAAGGACTAAGGATTAGTGATCATATCATCTTGCATTTCGAGGATGGGTTCTGGTGGAAAGGGTTGAATATGATCTAGTGTGAGATAAATAAAATCCAAACCGGTTTGCTAGGAAGATCAGGTACCTACAAAGGATCACCTGAAGGCGTACTTTGGAGGTGTTCCATGAGTTCCACCCTTTGGTAATGGGGAATATTGGATCATGTTCACATGGGAATGTGGGAATATGTGAAAAATATATTTCATTGGCCACTCGTGCATATGGTCTAACCCATGATTTTGTAAAGTATTGGTTAGTCACCTATCTGGGGGTACACTGAGGTAATGAACCATATGGACCAATGATAGGGTGATCCCTCCACTGCAAGGCCAAGGTAGAGTGGTGACTGGGGCATGCCATGGGGGTAGAGTTGGCCCAGTTAGTAGAGCAGTGATATCAGAACCAATAGTTCTTAGGCCTACACAAACAAGAGACGAAAGGTAAGAAACATCATGGGGCCCAATTCTATTGGGAAGGTAGAACCGATAGGAAGGGGATACATCTAGGACATTCTAAAAGATTTTTTCCAAGGTTTTGGGAAGAAGTTACATTCTAGGGGAATTCCTAATGATGTCATCCTTCTTAAAACATAATAATTTTGGGATGTATTCATGCAGTTTTCCAACATTCATGAGATGTAGAATCATCTTAACAATAAAGGGATTCATCTCATCAAGATAATTTACACCAAAATTGGATTCCTTATGTATCTAGAAGAGGGGGAGTAGAACGCAATGGAGTTGGTAGAAATGGCGCACTCTCGAGACATTGTGTGTCCACTAACAAATCTTGTAACAGTTCTACTATACATGACCTCTTTTCCATAGCTTCCAGCAGATGAACTATCCGCACGTGCTCCCTTTCCTGAGGAATTAGATGAATCTTGGTGAGATGATTCTCATGAGGGGATCACTCTGGATAATGGGGAAATCACATCCTTGAAGAAAGAAGAAGAGGAAATCATCAAGGTAATATCTAAGTCACCTTACTAGGTCTCCCTTTTCGATTATTAATATCCAGATCCTCTAATAGAAAATTGTTCGATACATGGGAATATCAAACAAGGGTTCCATGCTTGTAGAGATTAAGTTGAACCAACAAGTACATAGGATCATATTCTGAGGCCTATACCTGGGACAGATGTGACTAGTGGGACAACCAAATTTGAGGAGGTTAGAGAGACACCTATCAATATATAGAGACCGCAAGCATTTATGGGTGGCCACACCTTGGTATCTTGACAGCAAGGAACCAGGAGATCAATTTACCACTGCTCATCTCTCGTAAGTCTCTTTTGTTCATAGAGTCATAGTCATGATATACTGATTAGACTGAAAAAAATGTTCCTTTCCTTAAAAAAATACTAGAGGTACAAATTTCTAAGATATTAGAATAGTTTGGGGAATGTGGGGTTCATCTTATTATAGGGGTGAAATCCACAAAGATCTAGTTTTCCAAACTGATTATGGCATAGTTCCATGTGAAAATTTGACTATGCATTTATGTGACACCACTGTTTGGATGGGAGTTAGTGTCAGAAGAGACAATGTTGTTGAGGTGGGATCAAGTGAGGAATACCAACCTCATGGCCTTGAGGACATCCCTTTTTATAGAATTCTAGAATAAGATCCTTATACCAGACTTCTTGACTCTTTTCTAGAGTATGATCCCATTGATCCTAAAAAGTTAGATGTAAGTGATATAAAGGTAGCCAAAAAATTTCATCATCTAGCACAAGGCATGGAATTGAATCCAACACATCATTGTCCAGACTCTAGAGCCCCAACTAGTGGGTCAGATGAGATCCCTCCACCATTGGATACACAATATGTGCACTAGAGGGGTTGATTCTCAAGTAATTCATGTGTTAATATCTGATTATCTAGCCAAAATTATGTAGGGGGGAGAGAATCTAGACATCCCCTTGCACCAGGAGAAGTTTGAAAGCATGAAAAGGATTCGAGAAGTCAACTGGGTAATTCAACATTTAGAGGAGCAAGCAGGAGAGTGTACGTCCTTCCTTGTGACTCAATCATATGTCATCAATAAACTAAGGGATAAACTAGAGGATTCTAAGAACCAAATGAATAAGGTAACTACTCAAATTTTAGATCTCTAGGGTGAGTGGGGTTGGGTACAGGAAAGAGTTTATGAGCATCATCTGGAAGCTAGTGATGAGGAAGCAGAGCATGGGAGGTTGTATAAAATCATAGAGGCCACTCGGTAGAGGTTTGCAGAGATAAAATACGCAATCACCATAGCAGAACTATATGGGATATTTTTACTAGCCTCATGAGAGGATCTGGTATGTAGATGATCGTTTATATTATTTATTTTGTTTATTTTATTTTCAAACTTTTTTTTGTAGCGAAACAATTATTTTTTTCTTTATTTATCTCAATTCAATCATATTTATGAAACATCTAATGACCAATTCATAAGATCACATAGGTGATGAATGGTGTGAGAAACAAGGGATGACAACAAACTTTTCCACCTTGTATGAGTGTTTCAGATAATCATAAAAGACCAAGGGTCTATTATTGATGATAGACCACCAAGAGTGTTTGGGCAGAGAGAGTTTTTGGTCGGAGAAAAAGGCTCCTAGAATAGCCAACTTTATTCCTCAATGTGTGATAGTTCATGAACATGATAATGTTATAGGAGCGTTTTATTAGTCTCAATAAAATGGGGTTGAGGATTGGGAATCAAAATACTCATTATCTAGAACATAAGGGGATTGGCATGGTGATATAAGATAATTTCTGATCATGTTTGAAACATAGTATCCAGGCCATTATCCTGAAATGGGGACAAACAAATGTGGGTCAACCACTAACCATGTTCAAAACAAAAAACCCATGTCATAATTTCTTCCAAATTCTGTCAATATATCAGACTAGGATGATAGGTGAGCTGAAAATGGCATGAGACTAATCCGTTAGGGGGTTATTTCAAACTTGGAATAGGATGAGGATCCAAATGAGGGTACGTGAAGCATGATAATGGGGTGAAGGAATGATCGAATAGACTCCAACACTCTGGTAATTATGCTTCCATGGATTAGATAATATAGGTGTAAGAGTATTCATATGAACAAAGATTAAACCCATCTTCCAAGGGAGTGTCATCACAAATGATGAGTAACAGCTAAAAATAAAAACAATGTGGTAGGTGACCATCATCAGGAATGGACCAATTAGGTGAACGTCTAACATGTTTTTTAGTTTTATGTCATGAAACGGAGGATCAAATACAAATATTTTAACATCTTGTGGTGAGGATGATTCATGGTGCAGTTTAATATTGATTGATAAGAACGCATCTCATAGTTTAATTTCATGTGATTGGGATATTCCACATACTTTAAGGTCATACTATCTGCACCCTGACAAATAGTTTAAATTCATGTTGTATGGATTATGGAAATTTCTATTCCGATTATATTTTTTTGGATTCAAGAAAATAATCCAAACATAAATAATCCAAAACATTTCTTCATACAATATAAATATTAGGAAATTGAAAGATGTTGATGAGAATGATGACCGAGGGGCCCAGGTCGCACCACACATCCCTAAAGGATTCATGTGTAGTTTAAAGTCAAACATGGGCATAGACTTAAAGTTTAAGATCATATAATTTTTTACAGAAGGAAAAAATGGCTTCAAAAAAAGTAATATGTTTCATGGAAGAGTGATAGACCCAAAGTAAATGAGGCCCTAGGAGACTCGGTGCCACAACACATTTTCCCATGGAGGCTCTTAGATAATAGTAATAGAGTTTGGACCACAATGTTTTTTAAATTAATTTCATAGATTTTGGACTATAAAGGATCATTTATAAAACAACCACATTGATGCACACCATACCAGAACACATAATCACATGTGATCCATGCTCGGGGTGGAAAACAATGAATAGTACAGGGGGCACTTGATATGTGCGAGCACACATTAGTAGGGATACCAAGGTTAGAATTAAACCATGGTACAAGAGAGTGGAAATGATGTAAGATGATATCTTCAAGGTTTGGATGAAGGGGATACTGGTTGGTAAGGATTTAATTTTTACAATGTTCAAAACAAAGGGACCATAACAATACCATTTACAAATGGAGTGATCAAATTCAAGATTGATTTCTGCCCAAATTCAAAACACAGGATCTGATGTTTACTACCACATATCCACTAGGGAATCTTCCCAACATGTGAGGTGACTCAAAATGAAATGGAACCATCACAAATAAGGGATATTTCTAGATTTAAAGGACGGTGGGGACCGAAACCCATAAAGACTCGAAGTATGGAATGGTCAAATTAGAGTGCGGGATTAAAGCCCAGGAGTTGTGAATTTTTTAAGATCATATTGTTTGGAACATGATATACTATTTATAGTAATGTCAATAAAACTAAAAAATCTTATTTTAATGTCATAGAACTCAAAAAAAGTATTTCATATGGTTTTATGTCATGATTCTTAGACTATGGAAAACTATTAAAAGTCGTGTCACTTTGACTATAAGGGAAACTTTCACTCCAAGGGTATATATGTGGCACTTAATAGAAAAAACCTAACATTTATGGAGATAAAGAGACTCATGTACCACATATACACCTTAATATGAACTGCATATAGATTAAGGTCATGGTTCTTGGATCTTCACTAAGGATGAGGGGCCAAAAAATTGATAGACTTACAGGTGGGATCATAGAAAAAGTGTTTTGTCCACCACTATGTATCCTATGTAGATGGGAATCAAGCCACACGTAGTTCTAAAATATAGAATGGTAATATACCAACACTGGTGGAAAAATCCTTTCTGTAAAGTTAACGATGCAATCGGACAATTATCTTATGTCGTCGTGAATTTTTTTAGGGAAGAATCGCATTTTAATGTTGTGCATTGAGGAATTTAGCACACAATTTATGTTCATAAAGTTATGAACATCTGGTGAGCACTAAAAAAGTGGCTGAAGGTTTGGTAAACTTGTGGTTGGTCCTGAAGAAAAACTGTTTGGGAATCACTATGTTTCCCATTAGGGAGGTAATTCAGACATAAGTATTTCTTGAACGAAATCTCCCTACGTATGTCTGAATCATACACAAAGATGGGGGAATTTTTTGTTTCCTTCAATTGAGTGGTGTGGATGGATTTGGATGTAGAATACTTGTATCACTATTTATCATGTGTGGACAATAATCAAGAAATATGTGATTCTTGAAATATGGCATGGTATATGACCAATTCCATGGGAAATGTCCCCTCAGGTGGTAACATTATGATGTTGTGTATTTTATCGTTGTACATCAAGGATGATGGATTTTACATAGTTCATCATCACAAAACCTGGAATCTAGTTCTATTCATTTTATTATCATGCTATTGGGTAATTAACATCAAATTTCAAAATAATTTCAGAAGGGATAATGGGATAATGTTGTCCAAGGTGAATGTTCATGGAGTGAAAAATATAACCCGATATGAAAGGGGACCAAGAAGTCCCATGACTCACAATACACACCAAAAGAGGAATTGTACTTAGTTTAAAGTCATTATTCCTAATCATGAAGTGTTATTTTAAGGTAATAGAGCTTAGACCAAGTTCCAATTTTAGCATTGTGTCCATGGGAGGATGAAGCTATGCAGTTTAAGGTATTACAAATCATACTGTAATGGATGAAAATAGTATGAATTCATGATGCGTTGACCTAAAAATAGTTTAAGATCATGTTTCTTAAACCATGGGTTCTTAGTTTCAATTCATAGAATTTATACCATGCGAGAAGGGGAATAAAGAGGAGGTGTATAATGCAATGTTATGGAAAACCTAGTGTGAATGAGGACCATGGAGGCTCAAAACATCACCACACATTTCCAAGAAGGATTTCATATAGTTTAATGTCTAGATCTGTCAACTAAGGTTCTTAGTTTAAGGTCATAGATTTCTGAACAAATAACACAATTTATTTAAATGAAATCACATAGGGTGGCAATGTAACAAAACATTAGGTGAATGAGGTCCATAAATTCCTACAATTATATAAAAAAATTTGAAGAAAAAAATGTACAGTTTAAATTCATGTTGATTGGACTATGGCTATGCATTTTAAAGTCATGAAACTCGAAATATAGTAAAATAGTTGAACATCATGTTGTAGGAAAAAATGATGATACTTATGTGAAGTATTTCATGAAGAACATGGAATTGTTCGAAGGAGTGGTTCCCTATCCATCTATAGTGATCAAAGAGCATGTTCCATTGGGATAGACCATGTGAAGGATGTAAGGCCCTTCTCATTTGACATCCAACATTGGAAAATTCCTATTAGGTATCATCAATTCCCATAGATCTAGTACTGTGTCACCATGGTGGAATGAGAGGAGGAAAAACGTTTTATTTAAGATGCTTTCTATCTTCTTCTGGTTCCTCTCAATATTCTGCAAGGCCCAAAGACTTTTCTCTTTGAGGGTTTATAGCTCATCTAGATGGGAATTTTTTATTTGTTTGGTGTCTAATGGTCATAGAAAACCATTCTATGTGATTGGAACTAAAACTTTATGGGTAGGAAAACATCTATTCCATACACCAATGAATATAGAGTCACCATGGTGGAATTTCAAGTCTTTATCCATAATCCCACAGATTATTGGAGATCTTTTCTAACCAACTCTTCTTGTTTTGGACCAAAATTTTCTACATAACGTGGGACAGTGTATTATTGAACATCTTGATATTACAATTCACATGTGTATGGTATAGAGAAAATTGGTTGGACCATATGTTTTAATTATTATAAAACTTATTCATCTCAGTTTCTTGGAAGTTATTTTTATTGTCAATGTGAATGGCATGAGGTACTCTGAATCAATGGATGATATTGGAGTTCAAGAATTAAACCATTGATCAGGCATTGAATTTATTAAGGGGAATCACTTATTCCCACTTGAAAAAAAAATCTTTAATGGTCATAATGTACCTTCATTGGTGAGCTGTTATTTTTCCATAGAGTCCCACAACATCAACTCCCCATTTTGTAAACGTCCAAGAATACTTGGTAGCATAAAGGGGCTCTAGGGGTCGATACACAATATTTTCTTTTATTTCACATGTGGGGAACCTCTAGGAGAACTCGATATTGTCATGGACCTTGGTGGGAAGAAGTACCCCAAACATCAAAATTGGTGGGAGAGATTCAACCCTACCGGATGAGCACCACAAGACCCAAAATGAACATCCTATATAACCTGGGGATCCTTGTCTCCTTGTTTGCAATGGAGAAAAAATCTATCAAAAATGTATCAATATAGAGACTTCTCAAGGTTGGACCCACTATGGAGGGTGAACTATGCTGCATGGCGATAGATTCTTTTCACACTCAGTTGAGTCTGATGGGAAGATTACTAGATGTAAATGCTCAATAAAAGGTGTTTTCTTATTAGATGTCCTGACATGGAAGAACCAATGATTAGTTGGTTCACCTACTAGATATCATTGTCATCAAAGATGGAAAGAGTGATGAGCTTTCGATGTTCCACATGAATGACCAAATCACTCTGGTCATGCTCTCCAAAAGATGAAAATAAACTATCTAGGGCATTGGATCGATCATTCTTTGACTGTGAAAAATGAGTCACCTTTGGTTGAGAAGGGAATGGGGATATCAGCTGGTGAGTCCACACCATCAGGGGTATGAGCTCTATCTTCCTACTAATATAATCTCTATTTATTTTCTTGATGAACATATTAGAGTATCCCTCACATTCAAATGAGGAACATAAATCTCAAGGTCTAGCTCAAGACAAGTAATAATGGCATGATACTCTACCTCATTTTTAGAGCCACTTTCCGACATTAGGAACAAGTAGAGAAGAATATGCTATATTGGTGGGATGAATATATTCCTCAGGACTACTCTATTGAGCATAAGGTGATTGAGCCTTAAATTGGTTGGTCTCTGTGTGGCTCCAATAAAATGCATCTTCATGCGTAGAATATCCTATTCCACTAAAAGGATGGCCTCCTATAAGAAACAAAGATCCATTTATAGCTTGGTGTACACTGGATAGGGAGCTTTGAGTTTTGTTAAAACCATACCCTTAATAGATTTCTATAGATTGAACCTAATTTCAAATTTCTAAAAGAACATCACCCATAAATCTAGTCATCCTTTCAACATTAATAAATTTTGGATATAGTTCTATAGGTCAACCTAGGACACGAGATCATCCTCATGATGTTGTTCATAGTGTCGCAACTTCTGTATAGTGAAAAATAGCACAATATAGCTCTTCTCGAAGGGAGAACTCATGACTCCATATCAAGGAGCTTCCGAATGAGATATAAGAAAATTTTCTCTATAAATACATTGTTATTTTGATAAAAAAATGTTTTTGAGGTGTCATTCTGAGGTTATCACATAGAGGAATAGAGGCTTCCCTAAGATAGGTGGCATTTGATTCAGAGGTTTTAGTGGATACATCAGGATTTCCTCGAATAAGTATTGGAACTCATTATCCCGTTGCTAATTGAAAATTTTATTCATTATCCTAGAAAATTAATTTTAATTTTCTTCAATATTAACTATAAATCAGTTTATGTGGTCTAAGTGTCCTTGAATACCTCAGAGTTACTAGATTTTTCTCAGAGGAGGAATATAGCAGATGGCCTTAATCTTCTCTCGACCGATCTCGATGCCTTTGTATGTGATGACGATATCATGAAATTTCGTAGAGGTAACCTCATAGTTTCACTTCAAGGGATTGGTCCTTAGATGCCTAGAGCGTAAGAAGCTGAACAATTTCTATAGATCTCTAAGATGGTCCTAATGCTAGAGGTATTTGACCACCAAGTCATCCATGTACTATTACACTATCATCCCGAGATTTGGTGTGAAGATGATGTGAATGGATCGCTGATAAGTGTCTCCTTCATCATTCAAATCTAATGGCATTACCTGATAGTAGAAGGTTCCTTTAGACACTGTAATGTTATTGGAATCTTCATCTTTAGGGGTCATCAAGGTCTTATTGTACCTGGTGTATCCATCAATAATAGAGAGATCCTGAAACCTAGCAGTGGCATCGATCAACGACTCTATCACTGGAAGGGGAAAATAGTCCTGAGGGAAATTATGGTTGAGATTTAATAATTTGATGAAAACCCTGATCTTCTCATTCTTCTTCCTGGCTGGAATGAGGTTTGATAAGACACTTAGGGTAATGAACTTCCCTGATGAAGTAGGATTTGATAAGCTTATCAACTTTGAACTCAACCATGGTACCATGAGAGGGGTTCAAAATCCTAGGAGGAAACTTAAACCCATGATGAATCACTGGGAGACCAATATGGGGGATAAATACTTAATGATATAGTCATGCAATCACATCATAACATCTAGGGAACACATCATGATGTAGCTTCAAGAAATCGATGTACTGTTGATGTTACTCTAGAGGCATGGTTACACTGATTAGAGTTGGCCTTGGGTCTATCTTAGTGATAAGATTCACCTAAACTGGCTCATTAATAGTGGTGGAGACACCCTCTTCTAATTTAGGAGGAGTTTTATCTTGATCCTCTTTATCGTATGAGGTAGGGGAAATTGTGGGAGGATATGGTTCGCTAAATCTAACTTATTCCAGTGGAACACTAGTGCCCGCATTGATTGATATGTAGTCCTCAATGAGAAATTATTATTCTAAATAGACCATGGAGATTGAGAATGTCAAGAAAATTCCGGCAGTAATTTGACCATGGGATCAATGATTGATTTCAAAGCAATGTTGCTGGGTCAATTTTGTTCTGCTTAACCTAACTCAATTGTACAAGTGAGTATGATGTACAATGGTAGTTATGGGGTGAACATATATGTACCTTACCAAGGAAGGGTTTTCTAGTATTACTTAAGGCTGAACTATGTAGGAGTATAAGGTAATCTTTTGATGTAATTTTTAGTTAGGAACATGGCTCCAATTTTTTCGGGAAACAACAAAGAAATTCTCAATGTATGGCTTCATAGTCTTCAATCGGTGAATCGAGAGGATGTAATAATCATCCAATTATGTCCATGGGCTAGCTATAAAGTGTTTTACTCTACCTTATTTATTTGAACATACTTTTACTTGTTATTGTAATATCAAGACTTTATAAGGTAGGATTTATATGGATCAAAGATAGATTCATCGCCCTAGAGAAATCCCACTCAACCACTAAGAGAGTGCTTGAGGAATTGGTTATATGGAGATGGCACTATTGCATGTAGATTAATCCAAGAGAAACCCATCAAGGAATTTTATTTGGTGTCATTTGAGGCAGCCAGGAATTTAGTGCTTTCTACAAATCCACCATACTGGGTATGCAAACAAAATTTTCTGTATGGCCTCTACTTAGTCATATCACATCACTGGATCTTCAGGTCAGAGGGACTAAGATCTACTCTATTCATTATTAGCTAGAGAAGTTTCATGGTCAGGGTGAGATTGATCCCATTTCATTTTTCCACTATGAAATGGAAAACTTCCTTGCTATTGAACTAACATGTGAAGTACAATGAAGGAATTTAACCCTGAAAAAGGGATCCCTCATCTTCTCTGGAGGATGATATGATGGATTTTAATTTTCCTCATTTTAATTTCTTAGAATATAAGGTATATGTGGCCATAACCTTTTTTTCAAACAAGATTTTTCTTTTCAAGCCCTCTATAAGGGCCTCACATTTCTCTTATAACTGATGGATGGACTTGAGGATCTATAGTTTCATATTAATGATAGTGAACTATTTCATCACATTATACTTACATGATAAACCAAAATTCATACTCGTAATGGGTTTCTATTTGAAAGGAGGTATGATGGGAACTAATAAAAGGGCTATTAGATTCTAGATAACGTTGGAAATGTCATTTTTTAATTAAATAGTTAACTCAGAACCACTACTGGATGAATTTCTATTGGATGAGGCATATCTTTAGCTATACGTGACCAACTGTGATGTTATTATGTAAACTCTCCCCGCTCAACTAGAATTTTTAGTTGTGACGGTGATTTTAACATAACATTCTATGACTACTATGTCTATTGGGCTCTATGTTGAACATGTTTTCTAGTCTCAGTGGCATGTATGGATTTTCTTGGATCATTAACCTTTGCATTCTGATGGATTTCATATCCTTTAATTCTTCTTTGACAATATCAAACACAAACTCTTAGAGGGTTATCCTAATACTCCTTGTCATCAGGGATCTTGTAGGGGATGAATAAATGAATGGAAATCACATAGGCAAACTCTTTATCATCATTGGAGAAGTATTCCAATGGTGGGTCGAATATGGGTGAAATTCCCATCTATGGAAGCAAGAAGTCACCGAGTGTACGTGAAGCATTTGGAATCGGAGGTGGAATTTACATCCCTTTGTATTATTTGAGTATACTTTTCTAAGATATGGTAGGTTGTGATATGGATTTACAGGTGTCATATGATGAAGGATCCATGACTTCTGGTGGTTTGGGTAGGATAAAGTTGGAATGAATTATGTTGTGGGTGTGAGAAACTTATCTATAAGCCAACTAGTTTCCATACTTCTAAGTCCCATGGATAGAAAGATGCTTCCATTCACCTTCACTATCACTTTCACTACCAGTTTTGGTAGAAATGAATGTTACATGTCCCGAGACCTGGCCATGTTTTGACCACACCATTATCCACAAGATCTTGATGTCAGTCCTTAAACACATAGCATTATTTAATGTTATGTCAAAAGATCATGTGGAAGGGGAAATGGTTAGGGAAATCAAAAAGTTTGGATTCATGAGGATTCATTCACTCTAACTATTTAATAACCCCTTATTCCATGATAATATTGAAATAACTGAGAACCTACACATCATTAAATGAATAATTTCAGTTTCTACTATCAAGGAAAGGAAATCTATGAGGTTGTCCCAAATAATGATATTGGTCCTGGTGAGGGGCTGGAGCCAAATTATCTCATCTTGAGAGTTGTTCTTTATGGACATCGCCTACCAATTATTCACTAGGTGAGGATCATCTAGAGGCTATTGCACTCAGTGAGGATGCGCTTGGTGTGGATTTTTTGGAAATTGATCTAGTGGGTCTGGGTTCTCTACATTTATTATTGTGGTAGTCTCTACCTTCATTACCCAGAACATCCATAGTGGATTTTAGTATTTTTTGAATAAGCCCTAATTCCTAGTGGAAGACTAGTAGCAGGTAATACCATAGTTTTAATGTTCAATGTGCACATCATCAGTTACTATTCTTGGGTCGGGTCATATGGAGATAAAGGATGGGTCCCTTCCAGTGAGTGGAAAATTCTTCAACACACTCATCTAGTAGTTTCTTAAAATTGAAGACGTCATCAATACTTATATTTCACATAGTGGAGATGAAGTAATATAGAAACTACATGTAGAGGTCTTCCTAACCAGTGATAGACCCAATGGGTAAATGGATGTACCATACAAATACTATCCCTTCTAATGTCTATAAAAAACATCATATCTTGGTGTATTCTTATTGATCTAAGGTTCCCAACATGGGTCCACACCTTGAGATAATGTTGTTCATATGCTACATCGAGTCACTCATCCTGTTGAAGGGGGTGAATGTTGGATTACCAAAATTTTGGGGTTCTCTCAAATCATCCACCCATATCGGATACAGATTTCATTCAAGTGGGACTTCCACCTATCATGTCTCAATGGCTTCAAGGCGATCAGTTAGAGTAGTAATAATATAATCTTATAGGGGTTCTTATATTGATGAGGGTCATAGAACACCAGTGTCTTTATAGGCTCATCAACATGGTAAGAAGGAACAGCAGCTCATGGGGTGGATTGTGGTGTGGCTTGATCTGGGTGAGAAGGAGGATTATTATGTTGTTCGGGTGGATTTGGTGAAACATATTCGGTTCACATTTGGTAAACTCAAGTCTCTACCTTGTTAAGATGCATTGGATTACTGAGATTTATCAGGATCATCTATCTAAAAGGGGATTGTGGATTCCTCAAATAACCCAATAAAGGATGAATAAAATTATTTTGGGTACTTCTATAATTGGGGATCCATTTAGAAAAGAGTTCATCGATTATTGTATTCTGATATGAGATCTGCCAACGCAAGGCAGATACTACAAGATCATCATCTATATTCTGTGCAACATCAGATGGACTACAGGACTTGGGAGGTCCCTTTCCTTTTTTGAGGTTTTGAACACTAGGCAATGATGTATAGTGTTCCACGAGATTATGTTCCTACACATGTGTGTGAGTTTAAACACCTATATGAGGGTCCACCTGATACTGAGTATCCCTAGGGGGAGGGTTCACCTTTTAAGACCCTACATCGATGTTCCCATCCTTTTTATCTCATAGAATACCATTTTTACCATAACGGTTCATAGAGGCATATACCCAATATCACATGGTTAGTCAGGCTACCACAACATAGGGTTGAAGTGGAGATCATTGTATCTCACCCAAACCTAGATATTCACATGTGGGGATGCCTCTTAAATAATTTTTTGGAGCATTGTGATGCATTGGATGCATCTTTTTTGTAGGTTTTGATGGTATCCTGAGGATGTTGGCTTCTATAGAACTGGTTGCCCTTCCAACTCGACCATGCAACATTGCTGATCAATGTCATCAAAGTTCACCATTTTTTTGATAGAACAACTAGCAATTGTTAAGGAGAAATGTGTCATCTAGATAGTATGGTGGGAACTTATGACCCTGTCCTCAGTGGGGGGCTCTGGGATGTTGAATATGGGAATCACATTCATCCATAATATCATATTAAACTGATTGGTAGACAGGGTGTCCCATAGGCTTCCCTATTCGGAAGTGGGTCCAGCTCTTGGTTGGACCAGGCTTCGACAAGTTCTTGATGGGAGACTATTGGTGGAATCGATGTGGATTAGTGTGGTGGTTGGAAGGTTGGTGTTAGAGTCACTTCATGAGTTGATTTATCACTACATGTTGGTTCATCTCTCATGGGTAGCTCCAACCGCATCATTACGTTTGTATAGGACTAAGTGCTCACCACTACCTCATGTGAAATAGTAGTGGATGTTTTTGGGGGGTTTTAGGGTACTTGTCATCTATCAAACTCTATAACCAATCTATGGGATTTATAGTAGAGTTATAGAATCAAACTAGCGATGACTGAGATGACTACACCTTAAGGACCTAGAAGAGAGTCAAATATTACTCCTCCTATATATACCTGCAATGGGATTCAGAGATCTTATGGAGCTCACCATCTGGGATGAAAAATATTACCTACCATGATCCAACGACAGACTCTAATATAAATGATTGGGGTGAAGACTCCATCATTGAATATCATCTGCTTTAGAATCTAAGAAGAAAGTGTGATTGACAACAGCTTGGTGCCTATAGAAAGTTTTCCTTAGGTGGCGGTGATTATCCCTTATGCCCTGAGATAGTTCTTTAGGGAAGGCTAATTTTTTGTCATATGGAGGACCTCTATGCTGGTTAGCACTGGAATGGGGTGGAACATTTCTATGTCTGATTGGGATATGGGGAGGACCTCTGTATTGGTTGTTATCAGAGCGGGGAGGTCCTCTACTAAGATTTTTTTTTTGAAGTATGGATGACATCTACTTTAGTTTATAGGGATATGGATAAGACTTCGATGTCATCTAGGAGAGCTATAGGGCCTCCGCATTGGAGTCTCGAAGTGTTAGTAGTGCCCTTACATTTATCAAATTAAACACGGGGAGGGCCTCTATGTTGACTTCCAGGGAAGAAGGGAGGGCCTCCACTTTGGTTAGCTATGGCATGGAGAGGACCTCTATGCTAGGAAGGATGTGTTTGATGAGTACATATATATGTTGTATGTGAGGGTAGAGAGTACCTCCACTCTCGTTAGTGATGGTATATGGAGGGCCTCTGTATAGAACCTCTTCATCATGGGTCAGCCCACAACAGCTGGTAATGATGCTAGAAACTGATAGAGTCATCCTAAAATGCATGTAGAGTAGTATAGGTCTTCATCATAGTTCAGCATTGATGGGTCCTTACTCAGTTGTATGAGGGATCTGGCTAAATAAGCATGTTTTGGAAGGATCCATAGGACCTGAGGAAGATGATTCCCATTAACGTGCATCCTCCTGAGCATACACACAATGTGGGAATTAGGTAATTCAGATCAAGGCTATCAAAGAATGGTAATACTCCATTTATTTCTCATCCTGGAGGACCGTTTGTTGTCGGTGTTGAAGGGGACCTATTGGATACCTCCTTGGTTGATCATGGGTGGTAGTCACAGTCAGGGTTATTCAGGCATCACCTACCACCTTGTAAAAGGAGATAGAATTATAGGATCACTACATAGATAGGCTTAAAAAGTGGTTTTTTGTTGGATTGGTGAGTAGTATCTCACTTCATGGATTTTGGGGATAGTGATGTCGGTGAGGAAAAGAATCATCCCAATCCAAGCAGGTCATATCACTTGTAGGAATTTCCCCCTCCAACTTGTACCGACATAAAAGTGTGTCTATCACCCTCCTATGAATGGCCTCCAAGGGTGAGAAGGGGTATGTGCACTAGGTAGTTGCAGTCGTGGATGACGTAATGGAATAGGAGAAGAAGTTTAGGTTTTACACGTTTAGATTTATCCTAACCCAATAACTGTGTGTGTTTGGCGATTGATTCCCTTTAGCTAAAGTCTTTTAAAGAATAAATATTTATATTTCTGCATTGATAGAAGGAAAGAAATTCCCAATTACCTAGCATCAACCAATCTTCCATTGATAGAGAGAGACATGTACTTACAATTTCAAAGAATAGAATGTCCAATGTTTAACTATACCAATTTCTGGTAAGTTCCATGCTGGCCACACTATTTGATTGGAGATTCTTGGTGCTCGATAGATGTATCTAGTTACATTCTAATATAATGATCTCTCTAATACTACTAGTCCCCATGTCGAGGATAAAAATTTCACATTGTGTTCACCATTTCTTTATAGACACATTAATCAAGGCATACCTACCGTATTTGGTGGACATGACACCGATGACACATTTCTATTTCCCCTTATTCAGACATTCCAAATGTGGGTATCATTCATTACATTCTATAGCGACATTTTCTCTTTGATCAATATTGGATGATGGTATTCCAATTCATACATCCAAGGATTACTCTATGGAACTTGATGTCTAATTTGGGTCTCCCGCATAGAGTTAATTGTTTTCATGGAACTCATTACCAGTTCAATCCATTTGTAGATTCTAGTTAATTATGTTGCTTCTATCTAGAAATTATAAGGGGTCTCATGTGATAGAGTATCCACGTTGGGAATCTCTATCATGCATGGATTCTAGGAACATCAGACACCTATATTATTCCACATAGGAGGGCATCTCATGGAGTTTCCGTAGGTGTGAAACACAAGGAATCCAATGTCAATACCGAGGTATCTTATTCTAAGATCATATCTTCCAAGGATTTTCCCCCAGGCATCCCATGTTTAGAATGTTGTAGCTGACTCAATAGGCACATATCAGTTTTAGATTTCACCTCAAGAATCTGATGTTATGCATGTGGTTTCATTATGAGATAGGTTGCGATTTTAACTTCTTATAGAGATGAAAGTGGGGTTAATTAGAATGCCCTATAGATATAGATCAAGGAGGTATTTTCCTTGGAGGTTGAACCTGTATGGTTTACCAAATGGATGGATTAGAATTACCCATGGGGAGGACCTAGGATGGTGTCTCAGATAAAAGGAATATGACACACCGTGAAGGTTCAAATAGACACTCGTAGTGGTGAATCTGGTAGCTTCACTCCCTGGAGGGTGGACACTAATGTTTACCATTGGTTGAGATTGAACATCAAGGAGGCATCTCATATACACTGTTTAGAAGAAAGGGATCAAAACCCACATAGTTCGTAAGTATGTTTGGGGCTTATACCTTAGGAGGAGGCACATTTGGAGTGACATTATTTGGTACTACTTGTGGATGTTTCTCAGGGAGGTGGAATAATCCCACCGATCAGTGGATTCCTGGTAAAAATTAGGATGGATGTGGATAGAGTGTGGGGAGTGGATTGAATGTATGGGATGTTGGGTTTGGACCTCCAAGAGGCACCCTACATATCCCAAGTGATTGTGAATAAAATATCACATAGTTTGGAAGTATTGGGGGTTACACCTTAAGAGAATACCAATGGAAATTGATCATGTAGTTGGGACTTACCAATGGAAGATGTTTGGTTGGTTGGGGATTACACATAAAAGCTTCTGGGTTGGTTGGGATATATATATAGAATCTTCCCAGGTTGGTTTGAGATTATGTGGTTGTCAGTATTACTTCTAACCTCTAATCCCACATGATTCATGATTAGTTTGAGAAAAAAGTTGTAGCAGTAGACACAAATACTACACAACTAACATTGGATGATGGTGGAAAAGTGATGAATCCCAAAAGAAGAGAGAGAGAGTGGGGGTGTTGAAGTACCCATATCCTTTCTAATTTTGGTATCTAGGAGAGGAGAAGAGGGAAAATGGTGTTTCCACCTACAATAATGTCTAGAATATTACACTATGAAAAATTCCTGAAAGGATATCATTCCCTATGAAGAGGATGTTATTCCATGTGGGGAGAATCTAATTCAATATGAGGAGGATCTCATTCCATGTGGGGGTAGGCGATGTAAGAAAAATCATATGCCACTCACACATGGAGAATCTTGCCCTCCCAAATAGGGTGAGACTATAGTTAGCACCATATATTAAGGACATTTTTGCTAAGTAGTTTTACTTCACACAACTTGGACATGGAGGACTCACTCCTTACCCATTGGTCTTACATAATTGTAGCTCTTTCACCCTTAAGAGGTGTATGGATTTAGTAATTATAGGCTGGAAAAGTGTAGAGAATCGGTCGATCAAGAGGCCCATGTTAGTGTGATTATGTTGAGAAGTAAAAGGTGCTAGTGTACATATCCTAAGAAGAAAACTACTAATGGGAGTATCATGCCACAATTGGAATAGAGTTGGCCATAATAATGGGTGACATATGTCCCATAAGGACTTAAGGTGTAGCTGAACTGAACCGAGATGGATGTGGGGGCCTTGGGAACTCAAAATTCATGGAGAGATGTCAGAATACGGTAGGCATCATAGAGAATCCCAACAGATGGGCTTCATGAAGCATAGGGCCTCACAGAGAGGTGCTTTGAGAAGATCATGTTCTTTTTAGAGTTTAGAGGATTAAAAAAGTAATATGATTCAAAAGACATGTCAAACCTTACTTTTTATAGAGTTTTGACTTGTAAAAGGAGTCATTTCTGAATTATTAATGTTTCATGAATCCATAAATACCTGGAAGGGCCTTCTTCCTTCACAAAGCATGTAGTCCTTTGTGAAAGAATACCCACCTTATGTGGATGTATTTAGGAAAATATGGATGAGGGATTCGTGAAGCTAGGATAATTTGGATGATCCATTTAGGTTAGTTTTGTGATTCTCATGTGCTTCCCAAATCGATTGAAATTTAGAAGTCCAAAGGTCAGGTGGCAATCTCTTAAGTCAGAATGACCTAGGTATTTATAGGTAAAAGGGATTGGAATATTGGGGAGTTAGTCATGAAGTAAATGTGGGCTTTATTAATGGTTTCTACTACTTAATAATCATAAATCATAATGTCAAAAACTAGCACAATCGTGGATCACTGCTGGACCTACTGAGCATTTTGTCACAACCATGCATGTTTTCGGGGTGGGGTGGAGGCCTTCACGAAAGAGATTCCTGAAGCTGACTCTTAAGAGTGTTTTTTGGTCCATTTGAGCTTGGATTTGATTCCAAAAGTCCATTTCCTCCTTGACTAATATCATAGAATTTATTTCGGTGCTAACAAGCATACAACATGAAGGTATGGATAATTCACACTATGAATTGTTCTACCTGTATAATGATTTTGTGGAATTACTAAAGATACCAACATTCCAAGTCATGTTTGGAATAGTGATAATGAGGAGATCCCTAGGAGGCCAAATGTGGAAGTAATATAACTTTTAGAAGAATTAGATCAATATCTAAAAGGATATAATTTGAAATAGAAGTGGGAGAAAAAGGCAAGATAGATTAAGGTTAAGGTGGTGGAAATAGAATTTGAAGAGTTAAAAAGTCTGAACAAGAGGCATACATAAGTAGATATTGTTCTAAGGGGGAATAATTATTGTCATGTAAGAGAGTTAATAGGGATGTATTCCCAAGTGTACCACCCTAATATAAACTGAATTATTTGAGATAGATATCCACAAGACTACATGTATGCATCCCCATATTCAAGAACATTCCAACTAGCAGTGAGGTTCTGAACACTATCAATGGGAAGACTATACAATTAGTATCATAACCATACAAAAAAATATTAATAAGACACAATAAAAATTAGAGTATTCAAAGTTGAATAAAATGAATCATAATTTATTAAAATATGGAATGTATTTCATGAAAATAAATAAATATATATCCCAGTATGGAAATAATAAACAGAGTATATAAGTAGGGAGTAGTTAAATAAGAAAACACTATGGAATCCTCCAAATTCCATCCCAGTAATGCAACAATATCTATATTCTAATGTTAAACATTGTATTGTGGCCCCTTTTACCATACCTAGAACCCAATACATGATTCCTTCATGCACATCTAAATGCTAATGCAGGGTGTAAGTAATAAACCCAATAGGCAACCACCAGTTTGTAACAACTGGGGTTCCGATGAGAGCATAGACACCATGAATTAACATGGTCGTTGGGTCCTGGCCCGCCAGGTACCACCAATTGCCCCACAGACACATGGTCCCCACCTTGGGGCCCACCCACGTGCCCGAATGGGTCATCTGACTAATGAATATTCCCATAGGCCATCACATGTCCTTTCCATTGTGCTTTTTCCACACTCACTCACACCCTGGGAAACATCCCAGAAAGTTACCCATCCTGATCACTACTTCAGGCCAAGCATGCTTAACTGTGGAGTTCTAATCAGACAGGCTCTCGAAAAGAAAGTTGAACCTTATTAACATGAGTCAACTCATTTATTCATTTAAATCTTTATCGTTTGGGGGTGTTACAATCACCCCCCCCCCTTTAGACCACAACGTCCTCATCGTCGACCCTACATCTCAACTGAGGCAGTGCATTGTACTTAAGGCTGGGTACCACCTCTGATACCAAATGTAACAACTGGGGTTCTGATGACAGTACAAACACCCTACCTTAACATGTTCATCAGGTCCTGGCCCTCCAGGTACCACCAGTTTCCCCGCAGACACGTGGTCCCCACCTCGGGTCCCACCCACGTGCCCGAACGGGTCATCTGACTAATGACTATCCCCACAGGCCAAGACATGTCCTTTCTAGTGTGCTTTGTCCTCACTCACACACACCCTAGGAAACATCCCAGAAGGTTACCCATCCTGATCACTTGTTCAGGCCAGGCATGTTTAACTGTGGAGTTCTAATTAGACAGGCTCTCGAAAAGGAAGGTGCACCTTGTTGACATGAGTCATATCATTTAGTCATTTAACCCTTTATCGTTTGGGGGTGTTACACAGTTCGTACTTAATGAAAGTGAATATGTATAACAGATGTATACCATGATAAAATAAATGTGAAATCCTACAAAAAAACATATTTCAAGCACCCATGTGCTAACTATGCCACCATGGGTCCCATTCAAACCATCCATGGATCTGTACTAAAAGGATAATCCAAATATTGTCTGGAGTGACCAAGAGCTAGCCCAAAAGCTGGTGAACATATCTCTCAATAGTCAAGAGGCATCATTTCATATCAAGCCACAAGATCATCATTTCCTGAATTTATCACATTTCAATCCTAAAGACAATCATTCTAAATCAATGTGTTGGTTTAGGTTACAAGATTGTCATAACACAACATCACCGCTCTGATTTTTGGCTCAAGGTCATAATGCCCCAACCTTATAATTTGGTGCTCCCTTGGCATCATCGAATTTCCTGCAGACTCTCCCTCTAAGGGATAACCACATAACAATGGTCCACCTGATTACGTACGAAGAACAATATCTCCAAGATTATGGTAATAATTTAAAACACGATAGAGTATTCATGTAACACCCCAAGATTTTATGAAAAATATTCTTTTTAATTTATTTGATGTTATTTTTTTATGCTACAACAATATTATCTTGTGCTATACGCCACACTGTATTAGCTTTAAGTATACACAACTCTATTCTTAGATTGGGTTACACACAATTTCAAGTTCGTTTTATAATAGTCATTCTACGCAACATTGAGTGTATATATATGTATATATATATTAAATATATAAATCAAATATGGTTGAATTCTGTTATACGAAATAATAAAGGATTCTTGCACAACACGCAACCTAGACTTGGCTTGCATTACACACAATCGCGACCTTCCTCGATAGCGTGTGTTGTACGCAATGCCGAGTTTTACTAAACAACGATATATTATTATAATATTATTATGAACTAGACGTTATGAATAGTATTAACTAAAATTTGAATTTCATAACATTATTATTCATCTTACACATTTTCTAGAACATGGTATAAGAACAAAATAAATTTTTCAGGTAAAATAAGTATTTTTCAAAAAATGCAGTTTTGCCACCTTTTGATGGCGCACCAACATTAAATCTAATTTTTGACATGTTTATAAATTAAATTTTACAAAATAAACTTCTTCTTTTGAATAAGTATATAAAAATTTACATTGGATAATGTTTTGATGTTATTCTGAGAACTTTCATACTTTAATGAATAGTAAAAACACGCTATATTTTAATTAAAAACAACTTTTTTCATCATAATAATTTATATGGTTAAATTATAATATTTAATGGTTTTAAAGTATAAATAGAATATATTTTTACCATTTAATATAATTTATGTCATTATCATTGATTTTACCTTGAATTCGTAGTTTAAATCAATTCAAACTTTTGCAATGTTTTAAACAAAAACCCGTTTTCTTTCGACAACGGGATTAATTTTAATTTAATTTCTGCAACTTTTGTGTATTGAATTTCGAAAAATGGATTCCATATTTGGAATCAGTGGGTCCAAATTATGTTAATAGGCTACTTTTTATTTTTGGGAATTATGAATAGTAACTACGGTAAATTTTATTTACCATAGTTAAAGGTAAATCGGGTAATTAAGGGTAAATATAATATTATAGAATCACCCTAAAACATGCCAAAATTCTATTGGATGACTAAAAGGCGACCCATATCACCTAAGGGTAAGATTAGATTCATTTAATGGACTTTTTTCCATTAAAATAATTTAATTATTATTAAATCCAAAGAAAGTGACAACATGTCACTCTCTTAAATCTTATAAGTATAATAATTTTAATTTAGTGATAAACATCATGAAACTCCGAACATGAATAGTGTACAGAAATATAATAAAATTATATACATCATATGAATTTATTTATAATTTTTATGGATTAAATAATTATCATTAATTATGACACAATAGTGATGAAGAAATTGTTTATCTGGTAAAAAATCAAGAATAATGTTTTTATTAAACTAATAGTGACCATAAAATACACAAAAACCTGACCAAAACTTATTGGTCGTATAAATGTAAACCATAATCATACAATTGTCGAATAAGTGACCATTTGGATCCTTATAAAATCGATTATGACACTTATATTATTTTATTTTAAATGATGCCAAAGTTTTCACCTTCATAATTTAATAAATATAACAATTTAAATATTGTGATTTTAAGATGATAAATTCGAGTAAAAGTATTATTGTGAAAGGTAATAGATTTATATTCATCATAGGATTTTATATTTAATTTTTATGCAACAAATAAGTATATTAAATAATTATACAAAAATGTTGTAGTAATTATTTTATTAAGAGATAAACAAAATAAATGGTTTTAAAAATAATAAAATAAATATTATATGAACTATTTAATGTGCTCCACTAATGTTATAGATAAATATGACCCTTTATGAATCTATTAAATATTTTAGTTCGAATATATCCTCTGTTGAGATTTTATTTAAATTCAAATAAATGAATAGTGTCAAAATTGACACTATTGTTATTTTATAAAAATAACATATTATTAAATTGTTTAAAAATCACAAAAATATTTAAAAATTATAAATTGAAATTTATATAGTCTAAAATGTCATAAAGTATCCAATTATGGAAAATTAACAACACATAAGTGAATATCTATAACCATTTAAAATTAATAATTTTATTACCACAAATAAACTTAAATAGATTAAATAAGGTTAATCAAAATTATAAGGTTTAAAATAAGATCAAAACATGTCTAAATTTGATTGGATGATGATATTACAACACAATCTCATCTAATATTCGATATAAGTCATTTTTTGAGGTTTTTAAGTGGGGTTAGATTTATTATAAATTAATATTTTTAAGAATTCCAAACGTGCCCCTCTCCTCCATTATAAAAGGGAACCTCCTTCCTCTCCTCCTCACACCAATTTGAGCCTTAAAGCTCGCCCAAACCCTGCACATTTCACTTACCCACTTCCCTAGAAACATCCTAGAGGTCCTGGTATTCTTCAAAGACAAATTTTAGTGCCCTGAGAGGAGGTCTCAAAGAGGCGCATCAAATAAGAGGTAATGTCCGTTACCGATTCTTTCAACTTTATTTCTTCTTATACTTATTCTTCTTTAGTTGTTTCATTATGAAGTAATAACATCACTATAACTCATATAATAATATGTTATTATAAGTATGAAACAACCCTATTTCACCATCTATCCATCCTACGGAAAAATGAAATCACCGCGCGTGCGTACGTACGGAATATCGTCTCCACGCCGTGGTGTAATCTATTTTCTACCAACACCTTACTTGGATGGGTATAATGGTATAAATAATGACTATATATGATTATTGTAAAGTGATATTTACTATGAAATAGTACACATACACTCCAATACAATTCCATGGGAACGATATCATCGCTCGTGCGTACGTACGGATTACCGTCTCCACAACGCGATGAAATTCATTTTCCATGGTAAAAATTCAAGAATGATTATAAAGTATATATAATAAGTAATAATGAAATATATGGCATAATAATTCTACTGGATTTATGTACATATATATGTATTTCATATACTTAATTCCATTTAATTCAATAAGAAAATGAAAACAGCGTTCATGCGTACGTACGGCCTACCGTCTCCATGAACGGTGTATTTCATTCCATTTATCAATCTATTATATATATGTATATTCTGAATATATATTATATATAAATCATGTTTGACATTATGAATGTAAGTAATCATGATCTAAGTAATCATATAAAAAATTACAAGTTAAAACATGAACAAAAAATGAAACGATTTTACCCAAAACGCTACTTTAACATGAATTTACAAAAAAATGGGTAATATAAAGTCATAAGTTAACCATATATGATATAATAACAATGAATATGATTCTGTAATAAGTCAATGACACTATTTAAATAATTATACAGGAGGTTTGGATACGTACGAAGCATATCGGACCTAAGGTAAGGGATAATTTTGCAAATCTCATTTTTTATCCGAGATTGCTTATATGTGAGTATTTACTAGGGTTATTGTTATCACCCATGTCCATGTTTTATAAAAGTTTTTTTATGTATTTTTATTGTCCTTTTTACCCATTTTTACTTTTATTACATGGTATTTAAGGAATCTTTCTTCTGTTTACATTACAGGGTACTTTTTGACTTTTCCGACAAAAGTACGAGGATAGTGTTTTTTTACTTATATGGAATGAAAGGATTTTTACGGTTTTATAAATCCTTATTTTCATGAAGCTTCCTCCAAAAGATTTCATGACTATTTTAAACAAAATCTTTATCTTTTTAAATTTCATGACGTTTTGTGAAAAGAAATTGATTTTGAAGAAGAAAGGATATTTTCCTCAAGAGTTCATTTCAAGTGTTTTATCAAAACCATTTTCCATTTAAGATGAAATTATTTCATTAGTGTATGTTTCAAGTATAATGTCTCTATGATTTACATGGTTTCATTTTTTCTATGATTAAATGATATCCATTTTTTATAGATTATGTTATGATGGGATGATGTTTATGAAACCCATTTTATTCTTTGGGCTATGATGAATGATTTATGTTTATGTTATGGCACAAGTAAGAATGATTTCATTATGAGATGGGTGGGACCTATATCTCCCTCTAATTCATTGGTTAAAGATTTACATCTCATGAGATAGACATGGATGGAATGGTAATTTAATCTGGTTCAGTGTTATAGGACTGAAACAAGGAGTGAACTCGATTCAGAAAGGGACTTTGTCCACTAAGATGGTCTTGGAAGCAATGTCTTGGATACTATGGAAATCAATACATGTGCTTAATGTATGCCACAATTACATGCTTTATTCCCATGCTATGTTATCATTATTTATGTTTCATTATAATCTATGCCTTATGTACTTCCATGTTTTAAGTCGTTGCTAAAGATTTTGATGTTTAAACATTATGTTCATGTTTTTAAGTTCAAATGTATATGGTATGTTTTATTTTATCCATGCTTACCCTTACTGAGCATTTGATCTCACCCTTTTTATGTTTTATTTTCCCCCCGGATTAAAAGAAATGTTTTAGGTAAGGAAAAAAAGTGGAAGATCTTTATGGGAGATGTTGAAGATCTTTCACCACGATTAGGAGATTATGTTCCAAGTTTCCAAAGACACTAAACTATTACGGTCCTTGTGTGTCTGTTTTTGTTATGTATAATGTATTCTGCAAAAGTAATTTAATATTTATGTACGCCAAGCTTCGGGTCTCTAAAATTCATAAGCAAAAAATATCCTGGAATCATGAGGAATTATAGAAGCATACAAGTACACGTGATCGAAATAAAACATCGATAAAAAGTTACATAAGTATACTCATATAATAAAATATCAAATATAGGTCATGCATCATATATAATCAAACACATTATATCACTATCAAGAATGTTCAAACATTATATGGTAGAATAATAAACATATAAAGGAAATAATTGTATATAAGGTCCCAAATGGTAAGGATCTTCCTACCACAAACTCATTGATGAAATAGAACTATATTCATAAATGGATCCAATCCAAAATCATGTTTCACACCAATAAAAAACTAGTTTTCACATTGAGGATTCTAATAGAAGGTTCCATATCATCAAATAAAAGGGTTTAAGAAAGATACACAAGAGTATTACATACTATGAAATAAATTATAGAATCACATACCTTATAGATTACATAAAAAGAAGTGGTTTAGAGATATATTGAATAACATGATGCCAACTCACTAGATCTGGTGTTGATTCAAGAATGGTTAGTGAATTCCTCATTGAATCTAGAAGAACACCTCAGATATTGTAAATAAACATCTTAACCACTAAGAATATTTTATCAAAATATAGATCCAAAATGATAATCAAGAAGAATAAGGTATCAAGAAGATAGATTTAGGAATACTTCGATGGAAATATCCATCGTTCATGAGATATCTAGCTCTGGTAAAAGAGATGTAGTTGACACATTGAATCCATTATTAAACTACTAAAATATTATTAATTTCAAGTTAGATATTGAGAGAGATTACATATATTACTAATGGATTATAGTTCTTTCATCAATCTTCCAATACGAAGTGGTCTAGGAAGATCATCCATAATCGCATACCTATGATATTATTATGGTTTAAGGTAGGTAAATATTCTATCAAGAGACAATTTAAATTCACTAGATCTATGACCACTCTATAAAAGAAGTAAGATTATACCATCACATCTGTATAAAATCAATAGATCCAACATAGATACATGTACATATCTCAAATAGGAGGAGGAATTCAGTGTAGATATAGAGGAATCTCTCTATTCTAGCATCACCAGATTGATTAAACCTTAAAGAACCTAGGGTAGATGAATTGGAGAGCTCTAGAAACAATGGATGAGGTATATAATAAAAAATAGTGTGATTAGGGACATAATTGTTTATTAAACAAGTGAAAAAATTGAGTGTAATTAAAATAAATACAGTGTATTTAATGAACACTCAGTTAGGATATATCGGCCAGTGAGTGGGATGATGGAACCACTGGCAGGCTAATGTCTGGCGCTCAGCTGGCTAATGTCTTGGCTTAAACTTGCTAGATTCTTCTATCACTATGGGTAGGTAGGTGGCACCCCACTGGCTAGTCTGTGACATTTTTGGAAGATTATATACCTATAGTAACTCCACCGGCTAACTAGTGGAATTTTTGTGCAACCATAAGGCCAGGTCATTACAAAACTCTCAATGCACCGATTGTCAAACCCTTTATAAATAAAATCCAAGCTCTAAAAACCATTAGTATAGATGGAAAAAATATTAAAGGATAATTTATAAACATAAAACATCTCATACATTAAATATTTCATGGATCATACAATTATCACCCTCTAATGACTTATTATCCTTGAGAGGTAACTCTAATAGGTCTTCTCAAACAACTTGGTGTATTGATCCTAAAAATCTAACTTCTATTCCCAACTATTATGAAAACCTATACTTTTTATATATAGATATTTCATCTTAATAGATTAATATTCATTATTTATGATTTTGGCCCATGAAAATTTTTTATGTTTACTATCTTTGGAAATGAAAAAATAAAAATAGATAATTCATAACTGATACACATCATCTCCCACTAATTTCTTCATAATTAGAACCCTTATTTGATATATCTTACTTAAACCCTTTCTTCATAAATGTGGCAATGAAACATAAGAATGGGTGTTATCATATGTTTAGTAAGAATAAATAAGGGATATATCAATGATCAATTAAATATAACATCAGAAAGAGGATATTAGAACATGATATTAACAATTTAAAACTATAATGACTATGGATTTATTTGATTATTCATTTTAATATTTCTAAATATATATTTAGAGTTTTCATAGAGTCGGTGTAGTATTTGGTTATCCTTGGACCATGGAATTTTTATGTTAAAAATATTAATATATTTTAAGCCATGCACATGAATAATTTAGTTTCTCATTATTTAGGACCTTAGATGGGAAATATGAGACCAAAGTTGATTCTTGAATATGGGGTTTTCCCTAGGTCTGACATAAAGTTTGGAAATATTAGATGTTCTATGGGAGATGGCCACTGGTGAGTGTGTTTAAAAAATAAATTATTAATTTAATAATATCAATTAAATGAGGAAAACCAATCATCCCTAAAAAAATACACTATATTGTAAAATCTCAATAGTTATCCACATAAATCTTTGTGATTAGAGATTAGGAGGGAATCATTCTTTGTTGTCATATCAAGGTCGTAGAGGTACAACTATCAAATCGAGGGGAATTGAGAGGTTGGTAATGAACAAATAAGCTCTTATTTATTAATTGTGAATGAATTATTCACCAATGATATATCTATAAACGAGGTATGGATTGATATTTCTTTATTCCAACTTTTTTATTTGATTACCATGGAATTTTCATATTCTTTATCTGGATATATGATTTTTGTTCATCCTATAAACCCAAATGAGAATTAAATTTGTTTAAAAAAGTTTATAATTTTTATTTCATGATAAGACCCTTGATCCCACACTTTATGTTCATTTTCCAAAATCTCATTAGCCAGTGATACTCTTAATGTTTGTTTGTTTACTATTTTACCTTTATTCTTCGTATTGTTCATTGGTGTCATACAAGGTTTGCAGTTCAACATTGTTGGCATGGGATCGACCATGATCAAAACCCCATATTCGTTATATCTTCATGAATAATGAAATTAATGATTATTTAGGTTTGGATCATGATGGGATCATTTATTTTGGGCAATGGATATGGGTTTTTGGACACTGAATAGTGGTTGACTCACAACAGAATTCCACATGGATGATCAAACATCCAATTTCCATCCACCAAAGGTAGGGAATCGACTATTGAAGACATTTCCCCCCAATTTTTGGTGATGAAATAGCATATTTTGTGACAGTGTGGGTGAATCTAGAATCCTCATGAACACATGGCTTCACTATCTATGAAAACTATACTACACAATATGTACTCCATAAGTACACACATTGTGTAATCCCGATGTTACGGAATATTGGGTTTCAGGTGGAGATAAATATCACATTTCATTAATGTCGATATACACATTGTGTGACCTGATGTTGATATATTTTTATATACCTTAGGAGTAAACAATCTCATAAATGGATAGCTACAAGGGCATGACTGGAGTAGCTGACAAAGATGTGTACGCAGACATGTCCAAGTATACCGACATGGGCATTGTACACAGACATAGGCTGGGAGGATAAGGGAAATAATTGGGTGGCTGAGACATGTAGTGTACCAATTATACAAACCATGTCGTATTAAATTTATTTTCAATACATGTACTTATTAGAACACAACTAGGTGATAAGGAAAGGTCACACATCGTGTGAATCCACATAAATTCTATGTAATTTTACCAAAAAAAATATACCTTACATATCTCCTTCCTTAGGACATTAATTTTGACCCAAAAGTATACTGTCTTGAGTAGTTTTCCATGTGGTAGAGGATGGTATCCTTCTTTATTGATCCCCAAATATGATTTTAGTTTTTTTAACCCAGATGCTTATTTAATAGATTCCTGACCAGTGGAAATAATCAGTAAGTATCATTAAAAATATATCACAGTTGGTACTCCTTAGTCGCAATAGTTAACGGGTCCCCAAGAATTTTTATACAAGTATATTTGGTACTCCCCTAAAGAAAATCAGGATGTGGACCCTCGATCAATAGAGTTTCACTCCCACATATTCAAGCTATGATGGGGAGAAGGTCCGCTATTGGAGTAACATATCCCTCTATTTCTGAGTACTACAATGAGGTGAGGGCCCCTCCATAAATATTCTTACAATGTTGTGTGTGATGATAAGAATGAGAGATGGATATTTGGATCTTTAGGTGTAATTTTTCTAAATTTCTAGGACATGGAGATAAAGACCCCCTTTATCTTTCGTTTGAGACTTTAGGAGCATATATAAATATATTATTTGTTTCATTCTTACTATGGGTTGAGATGAATTCTATTGTATCTTACTATCTCTCCATTTTTTGTTTGTGTTGCATCCTTTTATGTATGTATATATTCACCCCTAATTGGTATTTTCCCCGAAATGTAATGTCTTATGAATATGATTGGTATATTTTTGAAGAAATAGATAGAGTATAGAGGTACCTTGGTAGCATGGAATATGCTTGGTGGTGGGACATGGAGTTAGTGATTGAGGATCTCTTAATATTTCTTTAATTTATTATTTTATTTCCATTTGGTACTTTATTTCATATTTGGTACATCTTTTCCCCATTACACATTGGTTTATGTTCTCAAACATTGATTTTTTCCATAGAGGTCACTCCATGCATGGTTATACTCAGAATATTGTTTTTTTATTACTCCTCAAAATATTTCATGAATATGGTTTATTTTTCATGTATATAGGTACATAGGATAAGGTGAACCATTTTAGTTATGTCTTATTGGCACTTCTCACCATCCCCTATCATATTGGAAGCGGGCTTGGGGTTGTCACAATGGGAGTGGCATCGGAAAGTCCGACTTTGGTAGGTCTGGTCATGGAAAAAAACATACCCTACAAATCAAATATCATAATCATGAATCATGAAATAAATATTGGTATTTTATATTAAATTAATCACAATGAAATCAAATAACATGAGCAACCAAATCAGAAGATTGGTATAAGACATAATTATTCCATATACATATTAGCATAGACAACCATATCCTTAGTCAAGGCACATTTCCAAGACTACCATAGTGGATTGGGTTTACTACTCATTCCATAATATCCTTATTCAAGTTTCCCTCCAAAAACTATCATAGTAGACTGATTCCTTTAATGAGATGGGTTATGTCTCCATTCAAGTCCTTATTATCTCATGAGATATCCATCTTTACCCATTACATCGGAGGGATGTATAATTTTAGGGTCACCCATCAAAAAATGAAATTCATACATATGTTTGTAAAAATATTATAAAACATTTATCATACAATAACCCATGGGAAAGAAAATATTTTAATAAATATTTCATAATTTTATCATACTATGACCCATGGAAAATAAATAGGTTCCATAATGGTTTCATTATTAAACAATAAAACTGTGTGAAAAGAAACTGATTTATTGAATCATCCTCAAGTAATCATCATCATAATCAATCCAAATAATTATATAGGATGGTGACATGTTATCATTTCCCAAATAAATCATAATTAACATCAAAGGATTTCACCTTAGATGAGTATTATTTTAAAATATATATAGATTATTTCTTGAGGAAAATACCATTTTCATTTTGATATAATTTCATTAAAATCCAAAAAAAATCAAAATTTTAACGAAACATTTTCCTTGAAAAAATATTTTAAAAAATTAGAGTAATAATCAATTCATAGAGTGGTCTTGATGGAATGAAATTATTTTCATACAGTGTATGTTAAAATAATGATTTCATTCACAATTTCAATAAAAATTCAAAAGTGGATTATTTAGAAAATGAGAGAAGAATCCATTCAAACAAATTTTTAAAATTCAATAATTATTAAAAATGACTTCAAAAATAATATTATAATATATAAAATTTCTCTAAAAAAATTCATAAACATGGATATGAAATAAAATAGATTTTTGACCTAAGAGAGAAATAAAGTAGGATTTCCATAAAATAAAAATTTAGTATTTTTAGTTGTTAAAGAGAGGAAAACAAAATAAAAAAAATGTGCCTTAAGAAATAACCAGTGGAGAATGAAATCAATGATTATCATGGGTGGTATGTTTTAAAATTTCATCACCAGAAACTTAATCATAAACAATCTTGATAAACATTGAGATTATGATATAAAACCCATACCTTGAGTTCAATATTATTCAAAACAATTCAAACCTCGTATACAATAAAATAAAATTTTTTATAATTCTATAAAAAATTTGTTTTCATAAATATAACATCATATATGATCTACTTAAAACATTTCAACACTCATTTATTAATAACTTTTAATTAAAATCATCTTTTACGGGATTTAACTATTTCATTTTTCATGAGAATTTTGACTCAATAGTTCTGGTATTTGCACTTTGATCATGGTTCAATAATAACCAGAATTTTAATCATGATATAAATTTTATATATTTTCATTATATATATATATATATATATTCATAAATAATGGATAGATACTAAAAAATTAATTACATTGTTAGTGAACATTGTAGGCTATACGTACACATGAACATTTGTTTCACCTCTCGGTGGATGGAATGAAAGAAATTCAAAAAATATTTCACCTTTAATAAATCATTAAAATAATATATATATAATATTCATTAAATTTATACACTTTAGCATCCATTTAAATCATAAATGAAAAACAATCACCACACTTTATGGATGTGGTAGTCCACACATATGCACAAGCGACGTTATCAGTTTCCAATAGACGAGAAGATAAGAAAGTGGATTTTATATATTTATTATATAAGAAAAATTTTAAAATTAATATAAAATATCAACATTAAAATAATTATAATATCCAACCATTAAATATACTGATGGAAAATTAATTCTATCACTACGTGGAGTTGGAAGTCCACACGTACACATGTGAGACACCTTTACTATCCTTTTGAAGGAAAACTGGGTGGGTAATTGTATTTGAAAAATCCTAATAAAATTTTAATATATTGGGGATACTGATTTTATTTGTTTATGATCAATACAATATATTTAGAGGATATACAAGAATAAATTATTCGAAAGAGTTTGGGTAATATGATTACATCTTCTTCGGTAGGCCTCCTTATATCCTTTATTAGGGACATTTGAAATATTTCTTTAAGAATACCTAAAACTCTACAACATAGTTAGGTTAGTTGAGGAGATAAATTGGTAGGGTTTTTTTGAGATATATGGGATAATAATGAGAAAAATATATATATAATTGGTATCCTTTTAAAATGGAGGGAATGGGAACACTTGGAATGTTTTAAAATATTTAAATATAATTAATGTCCTTCTCAAGTATATTTCTTAAAACTAGACATGAATTAAAATAAATAATGTATGTTGTCAAAATAATATCATAAAACAAAATTTAGATATATTTTTAAGTCATATTAAACCTTATCATTTGTTTTAACCCCTTCATTAACATATTTTAACCTTAACCGCAATAATTACTTTTTCAATCTTAAAGGGATATAATTTTACTTATAAGTTAACAATTCACTCATAAATAGATAATGGATGAAATTTTAGATTATTTATCATCATAATTTTCTTGTTTAAATATATTTAGGATTCTTAAATAATTTAACAAAATATTATTTTTTATAAAATTCCATTAATGTCTTTTATGAAACCATTCACTTAATTTGATTTCGAAAACAACATGAAAAAAATTTGTTAGAATGAAAACCTTATCGTGTTCCTAATATGTAATATTTAACTATAAAATTAATGTGTAATAATAACTCACATAAAAAATAATACTTTTAGTATTTTTAAAACTATTTATATAATTTTTATACCACTTACACATGCATCATGACATTGTTGTGTAAGCCTTTATGGCAATAAATTCATCACTTAATATTAAAAATAAATTACTATAATGAAAACAATTAATTTATTTTTATAATAAAAATTTTGAACCAAACATTGACAGTTTCTAGCGCAGAGGATGATCGTGGGTGGATGTGCCGACTTGCCTTTTTGTCATTAGCAATGATCAATCTGAGATCAGTACAATGATAAACGCTAGATTCCAAGGATCGAATCACAGAAATAGACAAAGAAGAAGAATATTCCCGAAACCACAAAGGAGGATCATCACAGGTTGATTATAATTAATTTAATTAATTGACAAGAAGTACCTTTTATGGTGTTCTTTCTTTTTTGATATTTCTGATCATGTTCCGATGTGATTCGTCTACGCGTCGTAGAATCCAAGTGTAGACTTCCTCTAGTGGTGATCCACGCGTGCACCACGTATCTCTAGACATCTCCAAAGGAATGTTCAGGTTCCAGCATGGAGAATCCTTTTCTTGCATTTTCCACCTTAGATCGCCTTGATCCAATGGCGGTGGATCTCTCTCATTCTTGAAAGTGTTCTTGGAGGACGAAGTTCTTTCGGCCTTGAGAGAATTTTCTGGAATTTTTGTGCACAATGATTATCGTAGGAAAAGAGTTGGGGTTGTGAGGATATTTATAATCGGGTTTGAGGTTATATACTTATGACAATAAATAAATGTGTTATGCATTTTATTTATTTCATTAACTCTTATTGAAATCCCCCATGTCGAATTATTAATTCCTTGACATGTTCCCACACTGATTATAATAAATATCATTTAATAAAACAATATAATTCCTCAAAATCCCTACTATAAAAAATACATGGTGTTTATTTATTAATACGCAGCCTGTACTTGTTTTTCAAAAAACTACACAGAATGTAATCATAAATACATGTCGTGTACTTGTTTTCAAAAAAAAACTACACGACGTGTAATAATTAATACAAGACATGTAATTGTTTTCATTTTATTTTTCCTCCAACATTAAAACGATTTAGGCTTCCTTGAATAATTATTAAACCACGTACGGGAATAATCTTTATTCTACTTGAGATACTTGGATACACTTAGTGTGTGACTTTCTAGGCCTCTTTCTCATTGCCATTATGCAGGCTTGCCTAAAGTCCAAGATTATTGTCTAGAAACGGGTCAAGGAACCCAAGAGAAAGAAGTTGACGCCGTATTGATGTGTCACCTCATACGACCGCTTACTGTGTAATTTAATCCCTTTGTCTCAATATCTCATCAAGAAGGATTCATGGTAGTGTCTTAAAACTATATGCTTGATCTGTCATTATTTGACTTCCAGAAATAAAATCATCGTTACAGCATGGCCATAGAATTTGGGTGACAGTTCTATTTCAATCAAAGAGCCCAAGATATCTACTTTCTTAAATATGGAAGGGAAAAATCCTTCCTCGACTTATCTATTAACAACATTTCATTCATGATGCACCCAACTTACCCTACTTCCCACCAACTATCTATGTGACAGTTTTCGTCATCAAATCTATGTGCGTGAGTCATGACATGAGTTAATGATAATCTTCCAGTCTAAGTACCATTACACATGCTCACAGATAGCAATATCTGATGAAACCAAGACATGCGGAATTACTACTGGTGGTTTTGTTCTCATAATCTCCCATCTTGGAGATTACCATGTGTGAACTCCATGAGAGATAGTCTTGCCTTCTTACGAGTACTCTCACATGACGGTCTATACACTATGTGTCCTATCATAGTATGTCATCCAACTGTAGACCATTATTTAAGAATATTGTTATCGCATTTCAGGGTTCTCATCATAGCGGGGATCTGTCATGACCTTATTAATGCAACATATATTCCAAGTCATTATTATATTATAGTCATGCAGAATAATGAACAATATATAATAAGTATACATTTATGTAATCAAAGTATAAATAGTTGGTTCTCAGGACACAAACTCTAACAAACTCTCACTTGGACTAGAGACAATTGCCTAGGACTATTATTCCGCTAGACCTCATATGATGATCATGTTTCTGCTGATTCAAGGCTTTAGTGAAGGGGTCTGCCACGTTGTCTTCTGTGGAAAGACTGCTCACTGCAACTTCCCCTCTCTGAGAAAAATCCCTCAAGAGATGATACTTCCGAAGTATGTGCTTTATCTACTGATGTGACCTTGGATCTTTTTCAAGTGACACCGCTGTAGTATTATCACAATAGAGTGTGATAGGATCTTTACTTCTAGGTACTACATTTATCTCTTGGAAGAAGCTTTGCATCCATACTGCTTGTTTAACTGCCTCAGAAGCTGCTATACACTCGGAATCTACTATAGAATCTACAACCACACTTTTCTTTGAGCTCTTCCAGCTCACTGCACCTCCATTAAATTTGAAGATGTATCTAGTATGCGACTTCATGTCATCTTGATCCATCTAGAAACTAGAATCTACGTGTCCTCCAATGACTAGTTCATCATATCCTCCATAAACCAGGAACATATCCTTAGTATGCCTCAGATACTTAAGGATAGTCTTGACTGCCATCCAATGGTGGTCTCCTGGATCATAGTGATATCTTCCAACTGCACTTAATGCGTAAGCAACATATAGCCTCATACATAGAATAGCATACATAACTGACCCAATCGTGGATGTGTAAGGGATCCTTTCCATTTTCTTTCTTTCTTCATGTGTCTGAGGACACATTTTCTTGGAAAGAGGAATGCCATGTTACACTGGAAACAATATCCTCTTGGATTGTTCTACATTAAATATTTTCAGTATCTTGTCAATGTATGTACTTTGACTCAGGCCCAACATTCACTTAGATCTATCACGATGGATCTTGATCCCAAGAATATATGCTACTTCGCCCATGTCTTTTATAGAGAATAATTTATCTAACCAAGCCTTAACTGACTGTAAGACAGGTACATCGTTTCCAATTAGTAATATGTCATCAACATATACTATTAGGAAAATGACTGCACTCCCACTAAACCTTTTGTATACACAAGGCTCACATTCATTCTTAACAAATCCAAATTCCATTACGGATTCATCAAAATGAATGTTCCATGACCTTGATGCTTGATTTAATCAATAAATGGATTTTTTTAACTTTCATACCTTGTTGAAATACTTTGGAGTCACAAACCTTTCAGGTTGTGTCATGTAGAAATTTTCATGGAGGTTACTGTTAAAGAATACTGTTTTAAAATTTATTTCCCAAATTTCATAGTCATGGTAAGCGACAATGGACAATAGGATTCTGATGGATTTCAGCATCGCAATCGATAAAAAAGTTTCATCATAGTCAATTCCTTGATGCTGTCTAAAAAAGATTCCAACCAGTCATGCCTTATAGGTGTTTACTTGCCCCTCCATGTCCCATTTCTTCTTGAATACCCATTTATTACAGATAGGCTTTACATCAACTGGAGGATCTAGCAAAATCCAAACTTAGTTTTGGAACATGGAATCCATTTTAGAATTCATGGCTTCTTGCCACTTGGAAGCGTTTGTGCCTTCAACTACTTCCTTATAGGTAAGAGGATCATCATTTTCAACCAATAATGGGTCACCATCCTCATTGACAAGAAAACCATATCATTCTGGTTCTCTCATGACACTCGTTCTCTTACGCAGTTCTTGTGTCTCTGGAATAAATTGTTCTTCAACGGGGCTTTGTGGAATATGTTCTTGTACCAACTCCTGTATATCTTGAGCCTTGACTTCATCGATGTCTATCTCTCTCCAACAATCTCTTTTGGAGATGTGCTCCCTCTCAAAGAATATGGCATTTCTTTCCACTATATCCTTTTTATATAAGGGGTTGTATAGGTATTATCCCCTTGTTTCCTTGGGATATCCTATAAAGATACACCTTGTGCCTCAGGGTGCATGTTTGTTACCTGAAGAGGCCTTAGCAAATGCTTCGGTACCCCACACATGTAAATTTGATAACATGGCTTTGCGTCCACTCCATAACCCATTAGGAATACCATTTATCGATTTAGTTGGTACTTGTTTTAGTATGTGTGCTGCTTCTTGTAATGCATATCCCCAAAGGGATAATGGAAGAATCGCATGACTCATCATTGATCTCACCATGTCCAACAGGGTACATTTCCTCCTTTCACTCACACCATTCCACTGAGGCATGTAAGGAGGAGTGAGTTGAGATAGAATCCCAAACTCCCGTAAGAAATCAATGAAGTACTGATTATGATATTCTCCTCCGTAGTCTGATAGGAGTTTCTTAATCTTCTTACCAAGCTGGTTCTGAACTTCATTCTTGTATTCTTTGAACCGATCAAAAAATCTGGCTTATACCTCATTAAGTAAATATATCAATATCTACTAAAATCATCAGTAAAAGTTATGAAGTACAAGAACCCACCCCTTGATCCAACTGAAAATGGTCCACACACATCACTATGAACTAATTATAGAATCTCTTTAGCCCTTTCCCATTTCCTAGTAAAAGGGGATTTGGTCATTTTTCCTTGTAGACACGCATAACATACACCAAGTGGTTTTAGTTTGAAGAATCTAAATACCCATCTAGATGTAATTTTTTCAAACGGTTCTCATTGACATTTACTAGCCGGTGGTGCCAAAGTTGGGTGTGGTATGAGTCATGTGAATTAAATTTGTCATCGATTCCCATTACTTGGTTTGTGTAGTCTAACAGATAAAGGTCGTTATATAAATGTTACCTACCAAAACAAATGCTATCTTTATAGAAGTAGCAACATTCATTTCTAAACTTGAAAATAAATCCATTAGTATCTAATCTGGATACTGAAATAATGTTTTTAGTAACAGAAGGAACATAATAAAAACCCATTAACACCAAGATCATTCCAGTTGGAAATGTGAGGGGGTAGTCCTCAACAGCTACAGCAGCAAGTCTGGCTTTGTTGGTTGCTCGTAGGTCTACCTCCCCTTGATCTATCTTCCTGAATCTACTTTGTTCCTGTATTTGGAAGAATATGTGAGCACCACAAGTTGTATCTAATACTCACTTTTTAGAAATATATAGATTGCATTCGATGACAAATGCACCTGAATATTTCCCTTGCTTCCTTGGCTGGGTGAAGTTTTTCTTCCATGAGCCCTTCTTTCCACATGTGAAACAAACAACATCTTGTTCTCTTGCCTCCCCTTTGATCTTCCTTTTCTTGGAAGGCCTTGGAGAAGCTTTGGGGTTAAACCTCTTCTCCTTACCTTTCCTTTTATTCACCACAAGGACAGAAGGATTTTCACTCTTTATATCATTGTCCAATTGGCGAATGAGGATAAGGAGATCAGATAGAGACTTATCAATGTTGTTCATGTTGAAATTTACAACAAAGCTAGAGAAGATCTGGGGGAGTTGTAACAGCCCAAGATTTTATAAAAAAATATTCTTTTTTAATTTTATTAATGTCTTGTGTTGTACGCTACACCAAAAGGAGCTTGCACAACACACATCCTTGACTTGACTTGCATTACACGGAATCGCGACCTTCCTCGATAGCGTGTGTAGTACGCGATACCGAGTTTCACTAAACAACGATATGCTATAAAAATATTATTAAAACTAGCCGTTATGAATAGTAATAACCACTTTTTGAAATCCAGTAAATCTTATTTTTCAAAATGAACTTTATTTTTGGATTCGGAGTATCGAAGTTAGCCTAAGGTGAAATTTTGGAACTCTTCGGATAACTTTCATATTCTAATGAATAGTGAAAATTACTAAATTATAATTAAAAACAACTTTTTTAATCGAAACAATTAATAGTGATAAATTATTAATTTGAGTGGTTTTAAAGTATATTTAGAATATATTTTTACAATTTAATACAATGTTGGTCATTGGATGTAGTTTCACATTTAAACTAGACATAAACAAGTGTCAATCTTTTGATAGATATTGTTTCTTAAAAACACGCTATTTGTTTTAACAGCGGGATTTAATTATAAAATTAATTAATGCAACTTTTATGTTATGAATTTGGTAAAATAGACTTCATTTTTGAATTCGGAATATGAAATATAGCTTGGGATGAAATTTTGGCATTGTTCTGAAAAACATCAATTTTTGATGAATAGTGAAACTACTAAGTGGTAGGTTAAAAACTGAATTTTGCATAAAACTTAATTTTACCGCTTCTGTGAATGGAATTTCGAAAATCCGAGAGACACGGTTAATATCAAGGACTAAAATGTGTTTCAATGAGATGAAAATAATTTTTTGGTGAATAGTAACTTTTTACCTTTTTTACCGCGGTTAATAGTAAATAGGGTAACTAAGGGTAAATATGATATTAATATTACCCTAACACATGTCCTAATTCTATTGGACAAGTGTAATTCGACCAAAAACAAACTTAGGAATAAAAGATGACCATTTAGGCCCACTTGGATTAGATTAGGACATTTATTATTAATTTATTTAAAGAAGGGTTAAAATAGTTAAAATCAAAGTTTAATAAGTAAATCATTTTTAATATGGGGTTATACATAAGATAAATTAGACTATAAATATTCATTAGAAAGCTAAAAATATTTCCTACATGATGATATTTTATTTGTAATTTTTAGACATCAAATAATATAATTTATTTATGACACAAAAATGATGCATTAATTATCTTATTAATGAAATATTGACATAATTGATGTTATAAACACCAAAATAAATGTAATTTGAGAATTTTTATGAATTCCACTAATTTTCTAGCTTACTATGATATATTAGTGTTGATTTAATCAACTTGGTTCGAACATATAATTCTGTTATGACTTTCACAAAAATCATATATCAAATAGTGTCAAAATTGACACAAAATAGTTTTTAAATAAAATATTATATTATTAATTGTTATTTTATTCCTAAAAATCCACGGTTCGGCCAAATGACTTATATAAGGATATATATATTAATAATAAACAATTTGGGGTTCGTTTGGCATGTTATAGTAAGTGTATTAACCATATAGAGAAAGAAAACAAAAAGACACGGTAAAAGTTAAATTATTTAACTTAGAGTTAAATCTAATTGATAAGGTTTAAACTAATATCCAAACATGTCTAAATTTGATTGGTTGATGAGATTACAACCCTATCTCATCTAATCTTCGAATATGAGTCATTTTTGGAGGTTTTTAAGTGGGGTTAGATTTATTATAAATTAATATTTTTAAGAATTCCTAAGGTGCCCCTCTCCTCCCCTATAAAAGGACACCTCCTCCCCCTCCTCCTCACACCAATTTGAGCACTCAAGCTCGGACAAACCCTGCCAAAATCCCTTCTCCACTTCCCTAGCAACATCCTAGAGGTTCTGGTCTTCCTCAAAGACCAATTCTAGTGCCCTAAGAGGAGGTCTCAAAGAGGCACTTCAAAGAAGAGGTAATTACCGTTACCAATTCTTTCATCTTTATTTCTTCTTCCACTTCTTCTTCCTAGGTTGTTTCATTATGAAGTAATAACATCAGTATCACTCATATACTGATATGTTATTATAAGTATGAAACAACCCTATTTCACCATCTATCCATCCTACGGAAAAAGAAATCACCGCGCGTGCGTACGTACGGAATACCGTCTCCACGCCGTGGTGTAATCTATTTTCCACCACCACCTTACATGGATGGGTATAATGGTGTAAAGAAAAACTATACATAGTTATTACAACATCATATTGATTCTGATATATTGTATAATCCACTCCAATTCAATTCAATATTTATAGAAATGATATCATCGCTCGTGCGTACGTACGGACTACCGTCTCCACGACGCGATGAGATTCATTCTCCATGTTAACCATTTAAGAATGATTATAATGTATATATAAGAAATAATAATGAAATATATGACATTATAAAGCTACTGGATTTATGTTTATATATACATATGTATGTCATCTACTTACTTCCATTTCAAGACAATAAGGAAAGGAAAACAACGTTCATGCGTACGTACGGACTACCGTCTCCATGAACGGTGTTTTTCATTTTATTTATCTATCTATTATGTATATATATATACTGAATATATATGATATATAAATCATATTTTATATTCTGGAAGTAAGTAAATCATGATATAAGTAATAATAATGTCAAGAACAACAAGTCAAAACACCTACGATAAATGAAACGATTTTACCCAAAACGCTTCTTTAACATGGAATTTACAAAAGAACGGGTAATATAATGTCATAAGTGAACCATATATGATATCATAACAATGAATATGATTATGTAATAAGTCAATGACATTATTTAAATCATTATACAGGAGGTTCAGACACTTACAAAGCAAATCGGACCTAAGGTAAGGGAAATATCACAATCTCATTTTTATCCGAGATTGTTTATTCGTAAGTATTTACTGGGGTGTATTTTATCATCCACATCCATGTTCCCTCAATATGTAATATTATTTCCATCCACCTACAATTGTTTAAATCCAATTTTACCCTTCTATGAGTTTTTAGTAAAGGATATGAAAGGAATTTTTTTTTTCTTTCGTTTTTCGTACGAGGTACTTTTTGACTTTTCCGACAAAAGTACGAAGAATGTTTTTTTTAACTTATACAGCACGAACGGATTTATACTGTTTTATAAAGCCTTATTTTCATGAAGCTTCCTCTAAAAGATTTCATGACTATTTTCAATAAAATCTCTTTCTTTTAAAATTGCATGATGTTTTGTGAAAAGAAATTGATTTTGAAGAAGAAAGGATATTTTCCTCAAGAATTCAATTCAAGTGTTTTATCAAAATTATTTTCCATATAAGATAATAAAGGGTTCTGTTTCTATCCATATTTTTACATTGATTTGACTATGTTGTGATGAAATTATGTTTATGAATTCCTTTATCTTATATGAATGGTTTTATGATGTCATGTTGTTTAAGAATCCCATTTTTATTACATGGGTTATGCAATGATGTATGATTTATGATTTTGTGGCACACATAAGAAAGTATTCATTAAGAGATGGGTGGGACCTATATCTCCCTCCAATGCATTGGGTAATGATTTTATATCTCATGAGATAGACATGGCTGGAACGGAAGGTTATTTCGGTTCAGTGATACAGGACTGAAACGAGGAGTGAACTCGGTTCAGAAAGGGACTTTGTCCACTAAGATAGTCTTGGCAATGAGTCATGACTAACAAGAAATGATTTTCCATGATTATGTGTGCATGCCACAAAGTTTCAAGTTTTATGATATGATTATGGGGATCTCATTTTCACTTCTATGATTTGTTCCATGTCAAGATATTATGCTCTCTTTTGCAGGTTAAGATTTCCAAAAGCTATGTTCTTATGTATATGATGTGATTGATATTTCTTTTGTTTACCCTTACTGAGCATTTGAGCTCACCCTTTTATGTTTTCTTTTCCCCAGGATATAAAGAAAGGTTTTTAGGTAAAAAAAAAGGGAAGATCTTTATGGGAGATATTGAATATCTTTCACCACGATTAGAAGATTACGTTCCGAGTTTCCAAAGACACTAAACTATTACGATCCTTGTGTGTATATTTTTGTTATGTATTAAGTATTCCGCAAAAGTAATGTAATGTTCATGTACGTTAGGCTTCGGGTCTCTACAGTTGGTATCAGAGGAAAGGTTTAGTCAACCTTTGGAAACTAGGATGCGAAAATGTTAGTGAGATCCCTAGAGATATTTCTAAGGTATGTCTAGGGATGTCCCTAGGGATAAGTATACGTATAGGTTATAGTAATAGAATTACGCTAACGATCATAGAATTAAACCTAAGATGTTGGATATTGAAGGTACTCCCCCTTTATTATGTTGTTTTCCCTAGCATGATTTTTGCCTCTCACACTATTCTTTTTGGGTTTTAGACAATGGCTGGAACCCGAAGGAATCGTGTTGATCAATGCAATGGACAATGCAATGATTGTCCCCCTGAGCAACCAAACGATATGGGAGCTGGAATGCAAAATCTTGTAGCCATGCTCACACAACTTTCTCAAGCTATGAATCATGCAGGACTTCCAAACGAGCAAAGGAAGGAGCAACATTTTGTTGAATCCTTCATGAGGCAGCGTCCGCCTTCTTTCAGTGGGTCTACTGATCCATTAGTTGCTGAACAATGGATTAGTACTACTGAAAAGATATTTTCAGTTCTTCAATGTTCTGAACATGATAAAGTCATCTTAGCAGTATATCGTTTGGAAGGTGAAGCTGATCAATGGTGGAATCTTATCAAGAATACGAGGCAAAGAGATGAAATTGATTCCATGGAAAGGGAAGAGTTCAAGAACTTGTTTTTCAGTAAGTACTTCCCTCGTATTCTTCGAACGAAGATGGAGAAGGATTTTCTTGAACTAAAGCAAAAGGATGATGAATCTGTTGGTATATACGAAGCGAATTTTACAAGACTTGCAAGGTATGCATCTGGAATTATCATCCAACCTGAAAGTAAAGTTGATCGATTTTTCAGTGGCTTAAAACCAAGTCTTCGAAGGGCATTAGCTATAAGAGACTTTAGTAGCTATGAAGAAATTGTGCGTTGTGCTATCAAGGTAGAAATGGAAGTTGGTGTTACATATCCATCTCATGGTTTTGACAAGAAACGAAAGATGGAGTTCAAGGAGAAATCTCAGAATAATGGTGAAAAGAAGATGAATGTTTCCTTATGCACAAAGTGTGGAAAGAAGCATGGTGGAGATTGTCTAAAAGGGACTAGAAAATGTTTTAAGTGTGGAAAAGAAGGTCATCGAGCAGCTGAGTGTCGAAGTAATGGAAAAAGGGTTTCTAATGATGTGAATAAAGCAAACACTGCAGAGAACGCACCACCAACACTTCAATGCTTCAAGTGCAAGGAAATGGGGCATTATGCTAATAATTGCCCTAATCCAAGGGTTAGTGATGATCAACATGAGCAACCACTGAAGGCAAAGGACAAAGGGAAATCACATGCGATCACTATTGGCAATGTTGAATATGACAACGATGTGGTGGAATGATTAAGTGTTTATGTAATGGGATTCCAAAATAATGTTGTATCATTGAGTATTGCAATATTTATTGATGTGGTATTCAAAGTGATTGAGATATTTTTTGGAAATAAGATGATATGCGCATAATGAAGACGAGAAAATGAAATGTTTAATAGTATTCATGAGCTCATGATTGATATAAGGACTAAGTGATATCATGGTTTGAGTATATAGAATTTTGAGGATTTTGGTATGTGGAAAGTGTTAACTTTTAACTGCACTCATGTTTTCACTAAGGTATTCAAGAGAATACACGATTAAGGACTTTGAATGTTTGGAATGTGACCAACAAGACATATCTTATGATATGTGGGGATCAACGACAGTATTAAATCTCTGGTAATCGTTGTCACTATATTATGAGAGTGGACTGCAGTATTATAAGCCTAAAGATTAGACTGGATTATGTTGGACATAAGTTAGTGTTGTTTAAGGATAGAAGATTTTCGATATTATTGATGGGATGTTATAGTAACGAAGTTTTAGAAAAAGGGACAACCCGCAGGACGGGCGACAACCCATCGCTTCGGACAAGGCTGTAGGAATCGAACCCACAACCAAAGTGCGACTGGCCTTTATCGCCTACCACTGGCCTACAGGAAGTCCCTGTTTAGTAGAAACTAGTTTTATTATATTAAGCAGTATGATATATGAAGTATAATTCCATTTTAGGAACCATATATGATTAATCTCACTATAGATCGATTTATGCATATAATTTTTGCTAACCTTTTGTTTGAGACAGATGGAATGACCCGTCATTCTATCACATGATCTGATAACACTTCACGAATAACAAATTCAACTTCATTTATTTAAGAGATGAAGTGGAAATTGTTCAAGGCACGAACAACAGTGAGATTGTACCATAATAAAGTAAGTATTTATTAAAATTCAAATTTTCAACTTTAGGGGAAATGATCTTGAAAACCAAAAATGTTGTCCTAGTGATCTTATACCTGATGAATCAGATGGTAACTTAGATCGTCACAAATTTATGGATTTGTGATTACTGGCTTTTCCATAGCCATGTTCTCTACCACTCTCCATCAGAACATGATGGTTAGATTTCTCTTCCATATCCATATTTTCACCTATGTGGAAACCCAATGATTAGTTTATTTGGGTAATCGTTACATTTCATACTTTAGTTTTTAAAGCCAAGTTTTGGTATTCCCTTTTACGATGTGGGTTTCTATTAAAGAAACATTCAAATAGTAAACCATTTATAACCCCGACGAATTTCGAGGGCGAAATTCATTTTAAGGGGGGTAGAATGTAACAGCCCAAGATTTTATAAAAAAATATTCTTTTTTAATTTTATTAATGTCTTGTGTTGTACGCTACACCAAAAGGAGCTTGCACAACACACATCCTTGACTTTACTTGCATTACACGGAATCGCGACCTTCCTCGATAGCGTGTGTAGTACGCAATACTGAGTTTCACTAAACAACGATATGCTATAAAAATATTATTAAAACTAGCCGTTATGAATAGTAATAACCACTTTTTGAAATCCAGTAAATCTTATTTTTCAAAATGAACTTTATTTTTGGATTCGGAGTATCGAATTTAGCCTAAGGTGAAATTTTGGTACTCTTCGGATAACTTTCATATTCTAATGAATAGAGAAAATTACTAAATTATAATTAAAAACAACTTTTTTAATCGAAATAATTAATAGTGATAAATTATTAATTTGAGTGGTTTTAAAGTATATTTAGAATATATTTTTACAATTTAATACAATGTTGGTCATTGGATGTAGTTTCACATTTAAACTAGACATAAACAAGTGTCAATCTTTTGATAGATATTGTTTCTTAAAAACACGCTATTTGTTTTAACAGCGGGATTTAATTATAAAATTAATTAATGCAACTTTTATGTTATGAATTTGGTAAAATAGACTTCATTTTTGAATTCGGAATATGAAATATAGCTTGGGATGAAATTTTGGCATTGTTCTGAAAAACATCAATTTTTGATGAATAGTGAAACTACTAAGTGGTAGGTTAAAAACTGAATTTTGCATAAAACTTAATTTTACCGCTTCTGTGAATGGAATTTCGAAAATCCGAGAGACACGGTTAATATCAAGGACTAAAATGTGGTTCAATGAGATGAAAATAATTTTTTGGTGAATAGTAACTTTTTACCTTTTTTACCGCGGTTAATAGTAAATAGGGTAACTAAGGGTAAATATGATATTAATATTACCCTAACACATGTCCTAATTCTATTGGACAAGTTTAATTCGACCAAAAACAAACTTAGGAATAAAAGATGACCATTTAGGCCCACTTGGATTAGATTAGGACATTTATTATTAATTTATTTAAAGAAGGGTTAAAATAGTTAAAATCAAAGTTTAATAAGTAAATCATTTTTAATATGGGGTTATACATAAGATAAATTCGACTATAAATATTCATTAGAAATCTAAAACGATTTCCTACATGATGATATTTTATTTGTAATTTTTAGACATCAAATAATATAATTTATTTATGACACAAAAATGATGCATTAATTATCTTATTAATGAAATATTGACATAATTGATGTTATAAACACCAAAATAAATGTAATTTGAGAATTTTTATGAATTCCACTAATTTTCTAGCTTACTATGATATATTAGTGTTGATTTAAACAACTTGGTTCGAACATATAATTCTGTTATGACTTTCACAAAAATCATATATCAAATAGTGTCAAAATTGACACCAAATAGTTTTTAAATAAAATATTATATTATTAATTGTTATTTTATTCCTAAAAATCTAAGGTTCGGCCAAATGACTTATATAAGGATATATATATTAATAATAAACAATTTGGGGTTAGTTTGGCATGTTATAGTAAGTGTATTAACCATATAGTGAAAGAAAACAAAAAGACACGGTAAAAGTTAAATTATTTAACTTAGAGTTAAATCTAATTGATAAGGTTTAAAATAATATCCAAACATGTCTAAATTTGATTCGTTGATGAGATTACAACCCTATCTCATCTAATCTTCGAATATGAGTCATTTTTGGAGGTTTTTAAGTGGGGTTAGATTTATTATAAATTAATATTTTTAAGAATTCCTAAGGTGCCCCTCTCCTCCCCTATAAAAGGACACCTCCTCCCCCTCCTCCTCACACCAATTTGAGCACTCAAGCTCGGCCAAACCCTGCCAAAATCCCTTCTCCACTTCCCTAGAAACATCCTAGAGGTTCTGGTCTTCCTCAAAGACCAATTCTAGTGCCCTAAGAGGAGGTCTCAAAGAGGCACTTCAAAGAAGAGGTAATTACCGTTACCAATTCTTTCATCTTTATTTCTTCTTCCACTTCTTCTTCTTAGGTTGTTTCATTATGTAGTAATAACATCAGTATCACTCATATACTGATATGTTATTATAAGTATGAAACAACCCTATTTCACCATCTATCCATCCTACGGAAAAAGAAATCACCGCGCGTGCGTACGTACGGAATACCGTCTCCACGTCGTGGTGTAATCTATTTTCCACCACCACCTTACATGGATGGGTATAATGGTGTAAAGAATAACTATACATAGTTATTACAACATCATATTGATTCTGATATATTGTATAATCCACTCCAATTCAATTCAATATTTATAGAAATGATATCATCGCTCGTGCGTACGTACGGACTACCGTCTCCACGACGCGATGAGATTCATTCTCCATGTTAACCATTTAAGAATGATTATAATGTATATATAAGAAATAATAATGAAATATATGACATTATAAAGCTACTGGATTTATGTATATATATACATATGTATGTCATCTACTTACTTCCATTTCAAGACAATAAGGAAAGGAAAACAGCGTTCATGCGTACGTACGGACTACCGTCTCCATGAACGGTGTTTTTCATTTTATTTATCTATCTATTATATATATATATATACTGAATATATATGATATATAAATCATATTTTATATTCTGGAAGTAAGTAAATCATGATATAAGTAATAATAATGTCAAGAACAACAAGTCAAAACACCTACGATAAATGAAACGATTTTACCCAAAACGCTTCTTTAACATGGAATTTACAAAAGAACGGGTAATATAATGTCATAAGTGAACCATATATGATATCATAACAATGAATATGATTCTGTAATAAGTCAATGACATTATTGAAATCATTATACAGGAGGTTCAGACACTTACAAAGCAAATCGGACCTAAGGTAAGGGAAATATCACAATCTCATTTTTATCCGAGATTGTTTATTCGTAAGTATTTACTGGGGTGTATTTTATCATCCACATCCATGTTCCCTCAATATGTAATATTATTTCCATCCACCTACAATTGTTTAAATCCAATTTTACCCTTCTATGAGTTTTTAGTAAAGGATATGAAAGGAATTTTTTTTTTCTTTCGTTTTTCGTACGAGGTACTTTTTGACTTTTCCGACAAAAGTACGAAGAATGTTTTTTTTAACTTATACGGCACGAACGGATTTATACTGTTTTATAAAGCCTTATTTTCATGAAGCTTCCTCTAAAAGATTTCATGACTATTTTCAATAAAATCTCTTTCTTTTAAAATTGCATGATGTTTTGTGAAAAGAAATTGATTTTGAAGAAGAAAGGATATTTTCCTCAAGAATTCAATTCAAGTGTTTTATCAAAATTATTTTCCATATAAGATAATAAAGGGTTCTGTTTCTATCCATATTTTTACATTGATTTGACTATGTTGTGATGAAATTATGTTTATGAATTCCTTTATCTTATATGAATGGTTTTATGATGTCATGTTGTTTAAGAATCCCATTTTTATTACATGGGTTATGCAATGATGTATGATTTATGATTTTGTGGCACACATAAGAAAGGATTCATTAAGAGATGGGTGGGACCTATATCTCCCTCCAATGCATTGGGTAATGATTTTATATCTCATGAGATAGACATGGCTGGAACGGAAGGTTATTTCGGTTCAGTGATACAGGACTGAAACGAGGAGTGAACTCGGTTCAGAAAGGGACTTTGTCCACTAAGATAGTCTTGGCAATGAGTCATGACTAACAAGAAATGATTTTCCATGATTATGTGTGCATGCCACAAAGTTTCAAGTTTTATGATATGATTATGGGGATCTCATTTTCACTTCTATGATTTGTTCCATGTTAAGATATTATGCTCTCTTTTGCAGGTTAAGATTTCCAAAAGCTATGTTCTTATGTATATGATGTGATTGATATTTCTTTTGTTTACCCTTACTGAGCATTTGAGCTCACCCTTTTATGTTTTCTTTTCCCAAGGATATAAAGAAAGGTTTTTAGGTAAAAAAAAAAAGGGAAGATCTTTATGGGAGATATTGAAGATCTTTCACCACGATTAGAAGATTACGTTCCGAGTTTCCAAAGACACTAAACTATTACGATCCTTGTGTGTATATTTTTGTTATGTATTAAGTATTCCGCAAAAGTAATGTAATGTTCATGTACGTTAGGCTTCGGGTCTCTACAGGAGTGATGTGAGAATGAGAACGGTACCCAGTTATTCGGGGAGTTTAAACCCTAGAACCTCTATGTTCTCAATGTATCCAATGATCTTGAAGACATGAGGCCCAGCTGGGGCACCCTATCTAAGCATGCTCTGAAATAGAGAGTTTTAGATCTCAAACCTTTCATGTCTTGATCTCTCCGGGTATAGACCACGGAGGTGCTTGAGAATGTTATAGGCATCCATGTCTTCATGAGACTTCATGATCTCACTAGATATTGATGATAGAATCAAACATTGTATGTCAAGTGCATCTTTCAAATGTCGATCATAGACCATTAAATCTTCATCACTTGCCCCTTGGGGAGGTGATTCAGGAATTGAGGACTCCAGCACATAAAACATTCGTTCATGGCATAGGATAACCCGAAGGTGCCTAAACCATTCCTGAAATTTTCTGTCAGTGAAGATATTGTCTTTATCTAGAATTGATAACAAGGAAAATGAGGTTGACAATCCTTTCATATTGATTCTACAAATTAAAAGAGTAGATTTATCAGTACCTTTTTATTACATTTTATGAAAAATAATAAATGAATTTATTAAGTCTCCTAATATTTTATCAAGTCCCAATGGCCCTCACCATTGAACTCGGAGTGTCCAGTTTCTTTGATATTCTAGTGGCAAGGATCCATATTCCCCTTCGCATAACCCCAACAAGTGTTGGTCAAGATATTTGAACGTATTTAGGAAAGCAGGTCTTTGCCAACTATGAACTTATAGTTCCTTGATCTGTTGAGTGGACTCCCCAATCCTGAAATCCTGACTTGGATTTCCTCAACACTTGCCTCTATTTTATAACAAGCCTAGAAATGGATACTCTTCTTGATGTAAAATTTTTACGTTAACCCAAAACTTTCATAAGAGCTTCCTTTATAAAAGTAAGTGTCCCAACAAGGGTTGGTCAAACACATAGTTTTATTGAGTCTTTTCCTTAATCAAGTAACGAAAGTCTTGGTCCAACTTAATATGGTATTTCAGGGATGTAACACCCCGAGCTTCCACGATACGCTTCCCTTTCAATAAAGCAACAGCTTGCATTGTACGCAAGTTTGAGATTCTAACACACCGCGACCAATCAAAATAGCCATTATGAATAGTAATAACCACTTTTTGAAATTATATATATTTTATATTTCAAAATGGACTTCATTTTTGGATTTGGAATATCGAAATTATCCTATGTTTAATTTTTGGTATTTTTTTCAGAACTTCCAATTTTTTATGAATAGTGAATAATACTTAAAAACAACTTTTTAAATCAAAATAATTTATAGTGATAAAATATAATATTTAGTGGTTTTAAAGTATAATTAGAATATATTTTTACCATTTTATCCAATGGTGGTTGTTAGAATTAATTTCATTTTGAAATTGGACATAAACAATTGTCAATCTTTTGAGATATATTGTTTCTTAAAAACACGCTATTTGTTGTGACAGTGGAAATTAATTATAAAATTAATTAATACAAATTATATGTTTGGAATCTTGTAAAATAGTAATCATTTTTCAATTCCGAATATCAATTATAGGTTAGGGTTATATTTTGGCATTGTTCCAAAAAACATCAATTTTTGATGAATTGTAAAACCACTAAGTGGTAGTTAAAAAAACTGATTTTTTGTTTAAATGAAACATTGCCACTTCTGTGATTTTATTTTAAAAAATCCAACATACATGGTTTTCATTAGTAAGTAAAATGTGGTTCAATGGGATTAAAATAATTTTTTGGTGAATAGTGACTTTTAAGTTTAATTAATCGTGATTAAAGGTAATTAGTGAAATCTAAGGTAAAAATGATGTTATAAAAAATGAAAATACCCTTACACTTGTCCTATCCTTATTGGATGAGTCATGGCCAACCAATAAATTCCATGGGTCAACTTGGGGACCCCATGGAGCCACATGGGAAACAAAATGACATTAATAACTTTTTATTTAAAGTAAAAATAAAATTGTCACAAACATGTGTTGTTTTACTAAAACAATTATTACATGGGGTTATTAAAGTTAAAATTTCAACTATAATTATTCATTGCAAATATAAAAAGATTTCGTACATCATGATATTTTTTTTATAATTTTTAGACATTAAATAAATTAAATTTTTTATGACACCATGATGATGCAGCGATTACCTCATTAATTAACGATTTAAATAAAATGAAAAGATAAAGTAAAATATAAGACTTACACTTGTCAAAACACTATTTGATGAGTATATTTATAACCCTTATCACCTTATCCTCGAAATATATAAGTGTGGGACCTTTAAAATCTGAAACACATTATATAATAAAGTAACATTTCATGATTTTCCCAGAGTACCCCTCCTCTCCTCTTATAAAAGGCCCCCACCACTACCACCTTATTCACACATTCCAAGACATTTGGATCGGCCAAACTCTGCCCAAATACTCTCTAAACTTCCCTATCTTACTAATAGAGGCCACACTTTGGGCAGAAGTCTTCCCAAGGAAGCATTTGGCTCAAATCAAAAAGAGTTACCTGATTTTAAGGTAATGTCTTCTTTTATGTTCTTTTGTTTTATTTTTCTTCTCCAACCCCCTAAACTCTTTATATTACTTTATTTTGTAACAAAACTAGTATCTTCAATATACTAGGATTTTGTTTTGAGACAGATTTTATTTACAATTACACACACCTTTGTCTAATGGTTAAAGAACACACTGTTTCTGTGGGTGGCGAAATACTGCCTCACGAAATGATGATTGCTCAATATTTTTTTAACACCTCTAATGGTGGCCATTATGATGACACTATTTTTATATATGATATATATTATGTTTTTGTCTTCCTTATGATTCTGAATTTTTCATTTATGGCATACCTTTATGATTTCCATTATGGGTAAACGCGATAATTTCATTTTAGGAAGTCAGGACTACCGCCCCCTCAAAGTGATTTGAATCGTTAATGCCATATGTGAGATGTATAAAGGATGGAGTAAATGATATTATATATGATATTATACTGGAATTATAATATAACTTTATATCATTATGATGTCATTCCATTAAATATGAAATAGAAATGAAAGTAGAGTTCATGCGTACGTACGGCTTATCGTCTCCATGAATGGTGCATTTCATTTCTTACCACTAAATGTTACATAATATTATGAATTAATGTATATACTGGATATATATGATATATATGATATCTATATAATGGATATAATTCTGGAGATAATGAATATTCTACCACATAAACAACTTGTAATTATAAGAAGTTTATTGTTGACTCAAGTACCAAAGATCGACAAAACGACCGTTATTAACTTAAATGACTACATAATTTTCGTAACATTGTAATAAGTAATATAAAAGGGATAATGAACTTGAAAAAGGTTCTTAATCAATTAGTTATTAACTCTAGTTTATTATTCAGGAGATTAAAGAACAGTCGAGTGAATTCAGACATGAGGTAAGGGAACTTGTTAACCCAAATTCCATTCTTTGGGTTAATCTCCTAATTTCAAATTATGTCATGATATTATTATGTCATATCTTGTATTTGTACTTTCTTTTGTGTACTTATAGTGAATACACATAATAGATCTATTTTCTTTAAAAAATGTTCTTTTTAAGGAACTTCGTCTCAATCTCCTTTCATTGAGGCATATTTTATTTTATACACAACTTTATTTTTTATAGTGTATAAACACCTTTGAATTTTACATTTATTCAAAAGGAATCTTTTTATACGAAGCGTTTTACTAAAAGACGAAAGGGAATGTTTTTTTTCGTACGTATGCGGCGACAACGACTTCTCCGCTGCCATGACCATTATTTGGGTTTCAGCTTCCTCTACAAGCCATAACTTTTTTTTAAATGAAAAATAAATACCAAGTTTTAATTTTCATGTATTTTGGTATTGAAAACGGTTTTGATAATGTTTTATTATATCAATTTGTTGTATTGAAATATTGTGATTGAAATGTGGAAATGTTATGTTTCCTTATGCATGTTTTATGTGATATGATTATGTTATGGTTTATGAAATGTTTAAACCTATTCATATGAGGAATGCATTGGACTTAATAAGTGACGGGTGGAGCCCGCTATAGCTCCTCGATGCATCGGCAGGTCTCATGACACAAACTACTGCCTTGGAACAAGACCTTGACAAAATCTTATTTGTAGTCTTGGCACGAGGCCTTGGATACGTGGTTATGATAGTATGGAATTATGCATTCCATCATTATGAAAGTGGTTATTGATATTGCATGTGATTATTCGACTAGTAGAATGTCCATGTGAATAAGTAGATGGAATTATTTCATTTTATTTTTGCCATATTATGTTGAAGTTCAAGTTTAAAAGGCTTTTGTTTTAGTTATACATTGCCTTAAATGTTAATGTTTATTTATGAAAGCTTCCGCTATATTGTTATCCTTACTGAGCATCTGAGATCTCCCATTTCAATGTTTTAATTTTTCCAGGATATGAAGAAGTATTTTATGAATAACCTGCAGGGATATTCTGAAGGGGATATGAGTGTGGAAAATGGAGACTATGCTATGGTAGTTTTTCACTATATGATGTAATGTAACATTTATGAATGTATCTTGTGTTTCCTAGGCTACTAAACTAATCGTTCTTTCGAGACTTGATCTTTTGTGATCATACCGATGTTACGTAATAATGCACAGACTCTGGGTAACTGGGGTCGGGGCGTTACAGTTGGTATCAGAGCCAGTACAGTACTAACCTTAGATGATAGATTTAGATAAGCTATAATTAGAGCACATATCCCAAAGATAGACTTTGAGGATTTGTATAGAAGAACTTCCTAGAATTTTGGTATTATATAGATTTTGTGAGTTTTCCGAGCAATACATCTCTGTCTGGATATGATCAGGTAGAGGCGACTCTGGCACAGATCTACCTAGGGGTAAAACCCGAAAACACCGCTTTAAGATAGACTCAAACGGGAATTGGTGCACGACAATGGGCCTTGCTGCACTCTTGGTTATGACACTCCTGGGGGATATGCTTAGGATGATTCTCATTTTGTTTACAAACAATTATGAAGGGTTTATGAGTATATACTTCCTCAAAGAAAACATTTTTTATGGTTATGGATTATATCCATAAACCATTCAATTTACATTAAGTATTTTACAAGTTTGGAATTATTCATTGTAATTCATAAACTCACATAGTTTATGCCATTGTATAGAAATGGTGGCCAGTAGAAGGAATGTGAACTCCATCAATACATATGATCCAAAGAGTAAGAAGGATCATATCTTTCACGGTATTAAGCCAACATTTAGAAGGGAAATAGTCTCCCATGTGTTCTCAACATATGAAGAAATAGTATCATGTGTTAATAAGATAGGTAAGGAATTCTCTGAGTCTTATGGCTTTGAAGGGAAGAAAGAGAAGAAAAGGATGGAAGAGAGAATGATGGATAAAGGGATGAGGGAAAAAAAGAATTTTCCAATATGTGATAATTGTCGGAAGAAACACCTTGGAACTTTCCTGAAGGGAATGGGAGTTTGTTATAAGTGTGGAGAAAAAGGACACCAAGTGCATGACTGCAAGGGTAAGAAAAAGGTTTCAATTGTACAATGATTCATCTGCAAGGAGTGGGGACACTACGCAAACCAATGTCCAAATCATCAGAGTATGCCCCAAATGATGTTATTGGATAATAATCAAGTTATGATACTACCAGAGATGAGGAGGAATGATTAGAGTTCTTATGTTGTTATTAAATAATTTTTTCATTTGAGTGTTGTATCAATGATGTACTGGTTATAATAATTCTGGAGTATATAAGGATTGTACTGCAGTACTATTTCATCAAGGACTTGAGATTGTATGGAACCAAGAAAAGTGACTCCACAACATGTTAAATTTTTTGAAAAATATATGTTTGAGAGAAAGATAGACCATAATCTGGTTCCGATACCGAGATAGTGATTTTGAAATAATACATGATTGATTTGGATAAATTATATTGGATATTCTTAACTTCCTTGGAACTGATTAATGATTTGTATACATTTTTGGATAGAAGGAGTATATCTAGTATTATATAAGGAATAAGGGATCATGAATGTAATCAATAAGGATTTATGGTAATTCAGGATGTTGCAGTGTTTTAAAAGAATACATGATGAAGGTGTTCATATGTTGTTACGCAGAAAAAAGGATCTTCATTGTGATTACCTTCTTTATAAAATTTGGACTGTGAGTTGGACATAAGTATTATGGATAACTATAAAGGTTGGAATGGATTAAGTTGAACCTTGGATAGTATTGTTTAAGTTTAAAATATTTCTGAATATTGTTTTTGGAATATTATAATAATATAGTTTTAGGAAAAGGACAACCTGTAGGCCGGGGGATAACCCGTCGCGTCGGACAAAGCGGTAGGAATCGAACCCACAACCATAGTGCGACAGGCCTTTATTACCTAACACTAGCCTACAGGAAGTCCCTGGTTATTACAAAATAGTTTTCTTAATCTAAATGGTATGTGTTAATATTTTAAACCTTGTACGATTAAGATAAATATAATATTTTTGAGTTCTATTATATTTTTGAGTGAAAGATGAGTTTGTGGTAAAAATTAGTTGAAGTTTGAAACTCTACTTTTCAAGAATAAATATATATACCTATCTTATATTCTATGAAAAAATTAATTCTTAAACTTTAGTAAAGGGATATTAAAACAAAAATATTTGTTATCCTAATACCTTATGTCTTGTTGAACTGATAATATTTCAAATCAACATAGATTGAAGGCTTTGAGGCCCTCAATTTTACACTTGTTTGTGATTGATGACCCCAATCACTCCCTACAGATATTTATGTTTTTACTCCAATTATAGGTCTCTAATTGCCACCAATGTTCTCCTTATCGAGATCATAATTTGATGGTGACTTTTTCATTTCCCTTTCCCTCTTATTAAGGCTAAATTTTATTAACCTTATTTCCGATGTGGGTTTTCCACAAAGGTATTTTTTATTTTCATCCTTTTATTTTCAAAGAAAAATTTCAAATTGCAAGGATGCAATTTCTTGAAGAAGGGTAGAATTTAACACCTCGAGCTTCCACGATACGCTTCTCTTTCAATAATGCAATAGCTTGCATTGTACGCAAGTTCGAGATTCTAACACACCGCGACCAATCAAAATAGCCATTATGAATATTAATACCCACTTTTTGAAATTATATATATTTTATATTTCAAAATTTACTTCATTTTTTGGATTCCGAATATCAAAATTAGCCTATGTTGAACTTTTGGTATTTTATTGAGAACTTCCAATTTTTTATGAATAGTAAAAAATACTTAAAAACAACTTTTTTAATCAAAATAATTTATAGTGATAAATTATACTATTGAGTGTTTTTAAAGTATAATTAGAATATATTTTTACCATTTTATCCAATGGTGGTCGTTAGAATTAATTTCACTTTGAAATTGGACATAAACATTTTTCAATCTTTTGATATATATTGTTTCTTAAAAACACGCTATTTGTTGTGACAACGGGAATTAATTATAAAATTAATTAATACAACATATATGTTTGGAATCTTGTAAAATATACATCATTTTTTTCAGCATATAAATTATAGTTTAGGGTGAAATTTTGCCATTGTTCTGAAAAACATCAATTTTTGATGAATAGTGAAACCACTAAGTGGTAGTTAAAAAAACTAATTTTTCGTTTAAATGAAAAATTACCACTACTGTGATTTGTTATTCAAAAATACAACATGCATGGTCGTCATTAGGAAGTAAAATTTGGTTCAATGGGATTAAAATAATTTTTTGGTGAATAGTATCTTTTAAGTTTAATTAATCACGATTAAAGGTTATTAGTGAAATTTAAGGTTAAAATGATATTATAAAAATATGAAAATACCCTTAAACTTGTCCTAACCTTATTGGATGAGTCATGACCGACCAATAAAATCCATGGGTCAACTTGGTGACCCCATGGAGCCACTTGGGTAAGAAAATGACATTAATAACTTTTTATTTAAAGTAAAAATAAAATTGTCACAAACATGTGTTGTTTTACTAAAACAATTATTACATGGGGTTATATAAGTTAAATTTTCGAATATAAATATTCACTGGAAATATAAAAATCTTTCCTACATCATGATATTTTTTTATAATTTTTAGACATTAAATAAATTAAATATTTTATGACACCGTGATGATGCAGCGATAACCTCATTAATTAACGATTTAAACAAAATGAAAAGATAATGTAAAATCTAAGACATACACTTGTAAAAAACCTATTGGATGAGTATATTTAGAACCCGTATCACCTTAGCCTCAAAATATATAAGTTTGGGACCTTTAAAAGTCGAAACACATTATATAATAAAGTAACATTTCATGACTTTCCAAGAGTGCCCCTCCTCTCCTCTTATAAAAGGCCCCCACCACTACCACCTTATTCACACCATCCAAGCCATTTGGCTTGGCCAACCACTGACCAAACACTCTCTAAACTTCCCTATCTTACTCATATAAGCCTCAATTTGGCCATAAGTCTTCCCAATGAAGGCTTTGGCTCAAATCAAAAAGAGTTATCCGATTTTAAGGTAATGTCTTCTTTTATGTTCTTTTGTTTTATTTTGCTTCTCTAACCCCATAAACTCTTTTTATTCCATTATTTTGTAACAACACCAGTATATTCAATATAATATGATTTTTTATGAGAAGTATTTGATTTACACTTACAGAAACCTCCGTCTAATGGTTAAAGAACATACTGTTTCTGTGGGTGGTGAAATACTGCCTCACGAAATGATGATTGTTCAATATTCTTTTAACGCCTCTACTGGTGGCCATTATGATGAAACTATTCTTATATATGATATATATTATGTTTTTTTCCTTATGATTCTGTATTTTTCATTTACGGCATACCTTTATGATTTCCATTATGGGTAAACGCGATAATTTCATTTTTGGAAGTGCGGACAACCGCCCCCTCAAAGTGATTTGAATCGTTAATGCCATATATGGGATGTATAAAGGATGGGGTAAATGATATTATATATGATATTATACTTGAATTATAATATACCTTTATATCATTATTATTTCATTCCATTAAATATGAAATATAAATGAAAGTAGCGTTCATGCGTACGTACGGCTTACCGTCTCAATGAACGGTGCATTTCATTTCTTACCTCTAAATGTTACGTAATATTATGAATGAATGTATATACTAGATATATATGATATATATTATATCTACATCATGGATATAATTTTGGAGATAATGGATATTCTACCACATAAACAACTTTTAATTATAAGAACTTTATTGTTGACTCAAGTACCAAAGATCGACAAAACGACCTTTATTAACTTAAATGACTACATAATTATCATAACATTGTAATAATTAATATAAAAGGGATAATGAACTTTAAAAATGTTCTTATAGAGATTAACTCTAGTTTATTATTCAGGAGATTAAAGAACGGTCGAGTGAATTCGGAAAAAAGGTAAAGGAACTTCTTAACCCAATTTCCATTCTTTGGGTTAATCTCCTACTTTCAAATTATGTCATGATATTATTATATCCTATCTTATATTTGTACTTTAGTTATGTGTACTTATATTGAATACACATAATATATATATTTTATTTAAAAAAATGTTCTTTGTTAGGAACTTCATCTCAATCTCCTTTCATTGAGGCATATTTTATTTTATACACAACATTCTTTTATATGGTGTATAAACACCTTTGACTTTTAGGTTTGTTCAAAAGGAATATTTTTATACGAAGTGATTTACTAAATGACAAAAGGGAATATTTTTTTGTCATACGTATGCGGCGACAACGACTTCTCCGCCACCGTGACCATTATTTGGGTTTCGGCTTCCTCTACAAGCCATAACTTTTTTTAAATGAAAAATAAATACCATGTTTTAATTTTCATTTATTTTGGTATTGAAAATGGTTTTGATAATGTTTTATTATATAAATGTGTTGTATTGATATCTTGTGATTGAAATGTGAAAATGTTTTGTTTCCTTATACATGTTTTATGTGATACGATTATGTTATGGTTTATGATATGCTTAAACCTGTTCATATGAGGAATGCATTGGACTTAATAAGTGATGGGTGGAGGCCGCTATAGCTCCTCGATGCATCGGCAGGTCTCATGAGACAAACTACTCTCTTGGCACGAGGCCTTGACAAAATCTTATTTGTAGTCTTGACACGAGGCCTTGGCTACGTGGTTATGATAGTCTGGCATTATGCATTCCATCATTATGAAAGTGGTTATTGATATTCCATGTGATTATTAGACTAGTACAATATCCATGTGAATAAGTAGATGGCATTATTTCATTTTATTTTTTCCATATTATGTTGAAGTTCAAGTTTAAAAGGCTTTTGTTGTAGTAATACATTGCCTTAAATGTTAATGTTTATTTATAAAAGATTCCGCTATATTGTTATCCTTACAGAGTATCTGAGCTCACCCCTTTCAATGTTTTAATTTTTCTAGGATGTGAAGAAGTATTTTAGGAATGACCTGCAGGGATAGTCTGAAGGGGATATGAGTGTGGAAAATAGAGACTATGTTATTGCAGTTTTTCACTATATGATGTAATGTAACATTTATGATTGTATCTAGTGTTTCCAAGGCTACTAAACTAATTGGTCTTTTGAGACTTGATCTTTTGTGATCATGCCGATGTTACGTAATAATGCACCGACTCTAGGTGACTAGGGTCGGGGCATTACAAGGGATGTTATTCTTTATACATAGTTTTACATTAACACATGTCTGTTAATATTAAGTGATTCATGCTTAAGTGATTAAATATGTTCTGATAATGTTTATGCATAGTTGGGTTTTTATTTTATTCCATCTTTCCATGCTTGTTTATTTCATTAATTATGTGATCGCGACAACACATACATAATAAATAAACCATGTAAACAGACAAAAATAAAATAAGAAGGCATGATCATGAGCTTCTATTGGTTATCTTATCTAGCGGTTTGATAATCTAACCCTGACCTAGGGAAAAACACCTTGAACAGATGGTTTGTGTTTTGTATCTCCAACCTATCCACCTTTATATCTTCCTAGGTTGGTTTCACCTCAGCTTCGGGTTTTGAACTGTCTCCTCTAGCTTGGGAGATCCTCCATTACTTGGGGTTTACATTAAAGAAACCATGGGCACGCAGGACCTACATTTTATTGGAAGAGGGATCAATGGCCAACGAATTTAAATTAAACAAATTTATATGAAACCATACACACATACAAATGGTCTTTGGTCTATCTCATGATCATCCATAGAATGCAACGACATTTACGCATATTTAGAATTCAAATTATTTTAATCATTCCATTTATTCAAGATAAGTCACTCTTTAATTCAATTAATTATGATCTTATAATTAATCGATTCTTTATCATAAATTCCTTTTTGAATTTACTTGAGATTCTTCTCATCCATATTCCTTGTACAGGTCTTTGTGCTTTTGGAGGAAACCTGGTGAAATCCCATTTCTGGAAAGTACACGGCGTGTAGGATATATTACATGGCATGTATTTTTCACCCTTTATCCAAAGTACGTGTCAGGGGATTTGGCGTGTTTTCAGTACTTTGGAAATTTTTTAGTACACGGCGTGTAGATTATTCTAAAACGGTGTGTACTTCCTTGGTACGCAGTTACCAGCCTGGAAATCTCATGTACACGAAACACGACTTCTCCTTGTACACGGTTTCACCTAGACCAGATCAGAGTACATGGCATGTTGATTTAACAGACACGCTGTGTATTCCAGTTCTACGAGCCATTCATTTCTGGTCAACGCAGGGTAATAAATAATTAGGCATACTCAATTCACACGGTGTGGTTTGGCAGACCTGTATCGGTTCATTAAACCTATGTACATGGCGTGTAGTTTTCACTACATGTTGTGTATTCTTGTGTTGTACAAACAGAAAGAGAGGCTCCTCTGGATGAGTTCCTCATTTTTAATTAAATCAAAATTAAAATTAAAAGTTCTCTTCTGTTATATGAAGCGAGAAATGAAGGAGTAGGAACAGATCTCATTCATTCAGTTTTATAGAACAATTTATCTTGAATTGAATCAAATATAAATGCGTAAATTATCAATGAAAATTAAATAACTATAATCAACGTTGTAACCTCCCTCTGATACCAATTGAAGGTTCTGGGCATTGCGGAATCACATGGGTGGATGTGCGCACATGGATTTTTGTCCGTAGCAATGATCAATATGGGATCAATACGACGATAAATGCTAGTCTCCACGGATCGAATCATATAAATAGAAAAAGAAGAAGAAAACTTCTTGAAACCCCAATAGAAAGAACATCACAGGTTGATTATAATTAATTTAATTAATTGATAAGAAGTACCTTTTTATTCTTACTTCATTGATATTTTTGATCACATTTTGATGTGATTCATCGTTGCGTCACAGAAGCCAAGTGTAGACTTCCTCTAGCGGTGATCCACACGTGCACCACGTATCTCTCGATGTCACCAAATGAATCTCCATGTGCTAGCGTAGAGAAGCCTTTTCTTATGTTGTCCACCTTAGATCACCTTGATCCAATGGAGGTGGATCTCTCTCGGTCTTGAGAGTGTTCTTGGAGGATGAAGTTCTTTCGGTCATGAGAGAATTCTCCAAAATATTTTTTCACAATGATTCTCTTGGGAAAAGAGTTGGGTTTGTGAGGATATTTATAATCAGGTTTGAGGTTATAGAGTTATGATAATAAATAAACACATTACGCATTTTATTTATTTCATTAACATTTATTGAAAACCCCCATGTCGAATTATTAATTCCTTGACATGCGCCCACACTGATTATAATAAATATCATTTAATAAAACAATATTATATCTGTAAAATCCCAATTAGAAAAACTACATGGAGTGTATTTATTAATAAACGGTGTGTACTTGTTTTTCATAAAACTACACGACATGTAATCATTAGTACACAACATGTACTTGTTTTCAAAATAAAAACTACATGGCATGTAATCATTAATACACGACATGTACCTGTTTTCATTTTATTCTTCCTCCCACATTAAAATGATTTAAGCTTCCTTGAATAATTATTAAACCACGTATGGGAATAATCTTTATTCTGCTTGAGATAATTGGATACACTTAGTTTGTGACCCTCAAGGCCTCTTTCTTGTAGGAATTAGGCGTGCTTGACTAATGTCCAAGATTACTATCTTGCAACGGGTCAAGAAACCCAAGAGAAAGAAATTGACACCACATTGACGTGTCACCTCATACGAACTCTTACTGTGTAATTAAATCCCTTTTCCTCAATATCTCATCAAGCAGGTTTCATGGTAGGGTCATAAACCTATATGCTTGATCTATCATTCTTTGACTTCTAGAAATAAACTCTTCGTTACACCCTGGCCATGGAATTTGGGTGAAAGTTCTATTTGAATCAAAGGGCCTGAGATATGTACTTTCATAAATATGGAATGTACGAATCCTTCGTAAACATATCCTTTAATAACATGTCATTCGTGATGAACCCAACGTACCCTACTTCCCGCTAACTATCTACGTTACGGTTTTCGTCAGAAAATATAAGTGCACAAGTCATGACATGAGTTAATGATAATATTCCAGTCTAAGGAACATTACACACACACGCAGATAGCAATATCTGATGACACCAAGACATGCAGAATTACTACTGGCGGGTCTGTTCTCAAAATCTCCCATCTTGGACATTACCGAGTGCGAACTCCATGAGAGAGATTTTTGTCTTCTTACAAGTACTGGCACATGAAGAACTGTATATTATATGTCCTATCATAATATGTAATCCAACTGTAGAACTTTATTTAAGAATATTGTTATAGCATTTCAAGGTTCTCATCATAGTGGCGATCTTCCATGACCTTATTAATGCAACAAATATTCCAGGAAATTATTATATTATAGATATGGATAACATTGAACAATATATAATAAGTGTACATTTATGTAATCAAAGTAAAAACAGTTGGTTCTCAGAACAAAAAATCTAACAAACTTAACCTCTTGTTAACCTTATGTTAAAAAAAATGTAGATAATAAAGTCAAGAGAGTGGTATTATGGAATTTTATTTTGTTAAAAGAATATCATTATCATTATCAATAGAAAATGGAACCAAAATTCAATATATTTGATACATGGATGTAAATGGATGAAATACACACATATAATATAATTAATAAAAGTTGTAGATAAATTTTAAATCATTATCCAAATTTTTTAACCATGTTTTAAACGTTTTACCCTCACCATGGTGAAAAATAATTAGTATGTTTGTAATTTATAATAAAAATAATAATAATAATGAACAATTTTAAAAAAATTATTATCATATTTCATATTACGTAATCCATTTTTCAAGATTCTTTATATCTAAGCTGTATAAATTAATTTTAAAACAAATTCACCAAATGGGATGAAAACTGTTATTTAGAAAAATAAACATTTAAGCATAAACTAAGATTTATTCTTATCTCATGCATAAAAACAAATTATATGAATGAAAAAAAATTATACTGAATATATAATATATATTTCTTTAAAAAATAACTAATTGTGATTAATATAAAAACAAATCATACGTATAATAACCTTTTTCAGGAAAGAATGTCTCTTTTAGATTCAAATGATTTTTATTTTCAATTTTAATCTATTGATAAACAATGAATTAATTTTATACATGTGAAAACCATATAGTTTTATTAATTTATTCATTCATATTCATACCCTCCCATAAAATAGTTTTAAATAACTATAACATTAAATAATAATTTTTCAATAGTATATCACAGTTTTTTTAAACTCAGTGTTACATGTTAAGAAAGCTATCAAATAAATAAAATTTATTAATAGAAAAAAAATAACATAAACTCATAGGTTATTACATTATATTCTCCATAAAATGAAAAATTACCTCAATATATTATATCTATGATAACAATAAATGAGGATATCTCAATTTCATCACATCCTCGTGTCCTTTATTAGCTTAATTAATTTATGATTCCTCCAGAAAACTTTAACCAGGTGAGTAGTCTTCTTCCATACCATATTATATCTGTAATCCATGATTTATACCAATTATATTCATATAAAATAACACATTCCTATATTAAAAACTATAATTTTAGTAAATTTTAATGATTAGGTAATTACTTATTTGGAAAATATAAAAGGAACACAATGTGAATTTGAGTTAGATTCTGTAGAAATTCTAAAAGATAAGTTATGATTCTGATGAAATAAAAAAATCATAAGGATCTATATATATGGGTCTCATATTTTCTTTCTTTTGAAATATAATAATATCCTTCAAAGTTGATATTTGTAAAAATAAGTTTTTACAGACATCAAACTCTAGATATCTCAAATTTTTATTAGCCAAACATTTATATCAACTTTCAGCCACAAATATATTTTTCTAAATGAATTTAAAATTACTTTTCATATACTCCGAAAGATTTGGTCCCATTATATTATTTTATCGAAAATCATCTAAAAATGTTGTATTTCTTAACTTTCTTCCATATTTGTATTCGTAATGAGCCATCTATATACTTTAGTGGAGTCTATTGGTGCATCAAAACTCACCTAGATGAAGGTGTTGATCCCAAACACCAATGAAATTCATAGCTAAATATTTAAAAATGTCCTCTAGGGTTTTAATGGTTCTCTCAGACTGAAAATAATTATGAGAATGATAAGTAATACTGAAACTGAAATATATATCTAGATCCTGATAAATACTTCACTAGAACATCGAGGTAAACCTAAAATTCTGATCATATACAACAAAATGTGTTACTAAATGTAACCTTGCCACTTTTTTAATGTATATTTGGGAAGATGATCATAATAAAAAACTTCTTTCATAGTAATGAATTATTATTAATTAATAATGTGATTAATTAAAACCCAAAAATAATCATGTCCTTTAGACATTTTGGGGAGTCCGAAGACCGAATCCAGGTTGGGGTTTTTCTATTTCTATTTTGGTATGATTATTGGTTATGCCATATCCTTAGACTTCTATCACCCATCGTTATCTTACTGACATACCAAGCATTGAGATATATACTTTGAAATATCTCTCTTCATTTTTATCCACCACAAATATTATTCCATATCTACATAAATCTTCATACTTCAAGGATGGATATAGAATTATGAACTATGATATTTATCTAATATCTCATTCTTTAAATATAGTATGGATGTAACATATACGTGGTTCCTAAATCTTATAATTCCATTGAAATAATGTTTGAACTCATGACTATTTCTAACCTTATTTTTTGTTTCTTCTTCATCCTCTTGTACCTCTCCATTCCTCAAATGGATAGATGATTGAACATTTATTTAAGAAAGATAATATTTCTCTCCTTACTTTAATATTTCTAGATCTATATTTTTCAAATCCATAAATATTATATATTATATAATCCTAATCATAGAAAATCTTTAATGATTCATTTGACTCAAAGGATCAACCACCTTGTTTTCCTTCCTATAATGGTAATGTATTGATGATCCATAATCTTTAATCAGATCCAACCACCTTCTCAAGTGCATTTTCAAATCTATATGTGTGAATATATATCTTTAAAATTTTATTATCAGTATACATATCACATATTAATCCAAAAAGATAAATCATCCACATCTTTAATGAGAAAAAATTTCTATAGCTAAATCCAAATCATTATTTGGGAAATTTCTCTAATGAACCATTAATTTTCATGAGGCATAAGATATCAAAATATCACTCTGAATGAGAATTAATCCAAATACATTCTTCGATGTATCACCATTGATCCAAAATCATTATTCACTTTGGGGTAGTGCGAGAAAATCCTCAATCACTAACCTTATATTTAGTTCCATTAAATTTTATTCACATTCATATATCCTAAGAAAACTTGCTCCCTTCCTCTTTAAATTCATGAGTGGACTAGAAATCCAAGATAAATTATCCACCAAGAATTGATAATACTCATCCAAACCAAGAATAATATAGATTTCAGTTACATTGGTTTTCCTAGAAAAGTGTTCAATAACATTTTCCTTTAATAGATCTTCTAATAAAGACTCTATTTCTATTATAAGAACCAAAAATGAAACTTTTTATTGCAAAAATTTACATTTCATAAATTTTTAACACAACTTATAGTTGATTATATTCTCCAACACAGTCATCAAGTGATCTACATACTCTTCTTGACACATGGAATATATAATAATATCATCTATAATTACTTCAAAAAACTAATCAAGGTAATAAATAAAAAGTATTTTCAGGAAATATATTAATATTATGGGGTAATTAGTAAGAAATAATTCAATCATTATAAATTCATTTTGTCCATACATTATAGGGATGGTTGTCTTGTGTATGTATTCATTTTTGACCCTCAGACTATTGTATTTAGATCAAAGATCAATCATGGAAAGGTATTAAAATATTCAAAATAGATCGAAAAAATCATCAATATGAGGCAGAGGATAATTATTATTTATTTGGATCTTGTTTTATTCTGGAAAATCAATGTATATTTGTATTGATCCTTCTTTTTTCTCAACAATAATAAAAGGTGCACCCCATTGTGACAGACATGGACGAATGCATCCATTATCAAATTTCTCATGTATTTTCTTATTTAGTTCCCAAATTATGCATGGTCCAGTCTATAAGGGATATTTGAAATAGGTGTATCACCATGCATGAGTTCTATTGAAATTTGAACATCATGATTTTAAGTAATACTAGTCACCTCATCTTTAGAAAATCATCTATAATATAATATTAATTGATTAGATGAAGAATTTCTCACCAAGCATCTGAGATGAACTCCGCTTTTAAAAGGAATCAAGACCCATATAATGGAATTGATGCCTATTGGAATTTTATATTCATCATTGAACTCAACTTGAATTACTTGGTAATTTATGTGGGATTTATATAAATAAAGTTAACCAATGAAAAATATAACACCAAATTACACTATAGGAAGAATAAATATAATTTTAAGAAGTATATTCTCACAAACATCAATTATAGATTAGTTATAAACTTCCGATGAAATCATCATACCCTCATACGTTTTACTACTAATTCAACATTTAATTATTAAGGTGGTATTGTGATACCCTTATAAAATTCTTAAGATACAAAGGAGTGGGAAGATCTACAATCAAATAAGACATTTCTAGTTCTAGAGTGGATGTTAGGTTTACCTTTCACCACTTCATTATGCACAACAAAAAATTTGATTTCATGATATTTTCATTTGACCCTCAGCTTAATAGGTTTATGTTGTTCATCATCATCATTAACCCTTAGAGTTGAGAATTAGATATCGTAATGCCCAAACTCATTGGATTTGAAATGATGGATTAGTTGTGGTACACAATGTAATTTCATTCTCCATAATTAGAAAACTAATTCTTCCCAACACTTAAATATTTGATTTTATGATGACCTTACTTTCCACACTTAAAACAATTACATGTACCCTTATGAAAATATCCTACAAGTTTCCCTCCACACTTTTATCCAAAATAAAATATTATCTACTTTTCTTCATTGTTTTTATAATTTTATTTAAATTTGAACTTTATATTCTTATCTAATCCATTATATGGATGTCTAACTCCATTATTTATATCTAAGATAATATAACATTGAAATATTTCTTCATATATATTGAATTATAAAAATCTAACTCTTTTTAGAGACTTTATTTTTTGAAACTAAATATTCGATCAATATTACATTCAGGTGAATGAAAATACCAATGTCATACCTCACCGGCCTTATAAAAGTTTCATCATATGTACTAACATATTATTAACCCCATTTCTATATCTCAAGGACATACATCTCCATTTTTATATGATGAATATAAGAAATGTACATAATAAAAATATTCTCCTAAAATATTCCCAATCAATAGAGTCAATTTCATCACAAATCCTCATGTTCTTGAGAAGAATCCAATGTTGATCTATTTCATGTTCAAAATGAAAAATTTATAAAATAAATATTTTATGTTCTGAACAATGGATAATTAAAAATATATATTCAATGTTACTAATCAATTTATTGATAAAAATTGGATCAATGGGCCCACTATAATATGGAGGATATTTCCTCATGAAGGATTTAATTGAACATTGTTCCCTTCTTTGTTCATTTAGAATATCAACATGATTCATAGATTGATAATATTTTGTGACAGAAGAAGTAATACTTTTCACTCCAGCTCCCATAACATGGGATTTACCAAAAGGAAAATTAGTACATTATCTATCACATTCATTATTAACATGGTTCTAGTGGGTTCAAGACATTAGAAAAATTAAATATTCTTAGTGTGTGGAATAATCATCATAGTGTGGAACAAAATAATCATGAAAAATAATTTATATTATTTCTAAATAACTAAAAATTCATTTCAATATATGACACCGAATATTAAACCTAGGTCATCCATGATCAATTGAAAATATTAAGGTTGTTATCATATATTTAGACTTATCCCAAGTATTTTCACTAATTTTTTTCATAATATGTTTTAAAATAAAATAAAACTCTCTTTGATACCAACTATAGTTTCCAATTCTTTCAAAAATATATATTTTATCTTAATATATTCATTTTCATTAAATAACATTATGATCCATACCAAAACCATGTAGGTTTTGTGTATTTGGAACCCTAGATAACTAAAAAAACAGGTTCATAAGAGATCTACGTGGTCTCCCACAAATTTCTTCATAATTATCACCCACCATAAAAATAACTTAATTAAAACCTTTGTTTATAAATGAGGGAAAATAAACATAAGAAAAATTGATCTCAAATTCTTAGTAATGGTAAAAAGGGGATATCAATGATAATATAAAAATAACATGAGAATAAGGGTAGGATATCATGAGCTTATAATTTAGAAGCCATGCCCTTCATATCAAAGATAATAATCATGAGCCATGAAACAAATCATGGTATTTCCTAAGATATAAATCTTAAATAAATCAAATAACCTGATCACTTAAACCAAAAACTTAACATAATATACATTTATGTCATACATATAATCATAGAAAAATAATTTCCTCATCAAGGATCATTTCCCACACTATAATTCTTTATTGGGTTCATGCTCCATTCCATTATCTCTTTTGTGAGGGTTCACTCCCATGACTATCATAGTGGATAGAGTTTCTTATTGAGTTGTGTACACTCCACAATTCAACCCTTATTATCTCATGAGACATGTAAATTTAACTAATACATTAAATGCATATATAATTCTAGAAACACCCACCACATAATAAAATTCAAATATATATGTCCCACAAGATCATAATATATTCATCAAATCATAAGCCAGGGGAATTAAATGGGTTTTGTATCCATTTCATCATTTTATAATAAAAAATCTCATGAAAAATAAATGGGTTATATAAAGGTTACATCATAACATAATTTATCTATGGGAATGAAATGGGGAACATAGAAATATCCTTAAATCATCATCATCAAGAGACATCCAAAGAATATAAGTAAATGGAATTATTAGATCATATACGATGAAAATCATAATTAATATCATAGGATATTATCCTAGATTAAAATCCATTTAAAATATTTCTAAAATATTTCTATAGGAAAATACCCTGTTCACTTCTAAATTTATTTGTTAAAATATAATAATTTCTCAAAAAATATGGGAATACATTAATTTGAAAATAACTTTGTAAAATTATAAATTAATATTCAAATCATTGAGCATTTTGGATTGAGGAAAATTTGATTCATGGCATTAATATTAAAACAAATATTCCTTTAATAATATTAGTGAAAAGTCAAAGGTTATTAATTTAGAAAATGATAACATGATTAATTTTAAAACATTTTTTTAAAATTTAATCATGGGTAAAAATGAATTTTAACAATCAAACAATAATATAAAAATCATAAAATTTTTTTTAGAAAACATCGACATGAAAGAAAATTATTTTCAATCTAAGAGAGAAATAAAGTTAATATTCCTTAAAAACATTCTTCCTATCTCTTAACTTCTCAAAGTGAAAAAAGGAATGGAAAAATTTAATATAAAAAATATCCAAATGAGAATAAATTTAATATTTTTATTAAGAGTTATATTAAAAAAATTCATCAACAGAAGCATAATCAAAAATAGCCCTGATAAAAAATGAGATTGTAACATAAAACCTTAAGATTATGTTAAAATATCATCAAAGGAACTCTAGCATCTAGAATTACAAATTTAATTGTATTATACTTCTATAACAAGTAATTAACATACTTATCATTTCATATATTATTATCTTATTTTCATTTCATCTCCCGTTTATTTAAAAATCATTATTAAAATACTTATTTCCAAGTGTTAACTACTTCATCTTTTATGAGAATTGTGGTCTAATAGTCTATTTCCTTTATATTAATAATCTTTACAACATCTAAAAATTTCAATAATGAAATAAATATAAAATATATTAATTATATATGTACATATATATTTAGATTCATCCATAAAAGATAGAGATATAAAAATGAATTGTGTTGGTCATTGAGATGGTAGGTTGTACATATTCAAGAACATTATTTTCACTTCTTGAAAGATGGGAAAAAATAAAGGTAAATAATAATTTGTTTTTCTAGAGGAAATCTAGTTAAGATATCCATAGATGGTGAATATATTTTATGAAAATTTATTTATTTTAAACCACCCTCTTCGACGTATGCAATATCCAATATTTTCATTAATAAAAGAAGGTAGAAGAAATAAAAATTTTCATAGAAAAATAATCAAAATAGAATATTTATAGTGGTTCAGGTAGTATAAATCATATGGTCTACTCCCCCAACACTTTACTCTTTTATTTTTGTGATTTTCACTATGAAAACCCTGTATCTTAGGACTCCTGGCTAATTGGATGTAGGTGTTACTTGTAAATAAGTTCCAAAATATTTTAACCAAGATCTCCCTTTACAAGACATATCCATAAATGTAACACATTCAGTTACAATAAGTGAATATGAAATAGATATTAATTATATTTTAAGGAATTTTACACCACAAAGTTGCAAGAATAAATTGATAGTAGATAAAGAATCATCGAGAGAATATCAATGTAACATCAAAGGTAAATAAAGAATATAACATTTCCATATTTATTAATATATGTGAATTAAATATTAAATTCAATTTTAAAAGGATTATATTTCTGATAGCACACCCAACATGCTACAATGAGTTTCTTTGAATCTTCTGTTGCACATAACTTTGAGTTATACCAAAAAAATAATATAATAATATTATTTTAGATAGTAGTTAATGCCAAGCTATTTTATTAGAGAGAATGAACAGAAATAACTTCAATATGAAAACACATGTTTGTTAAAAGTTTTTAATTTTTTACAACAAATTTTAGAGGCTTAAAATAATAATGAATCTAATTTTAATCATGAAATACTCTAATATTCTTTAAAGGGTCAATTTACCGCCTTTTGATGGAGAACCCCTTTTAAGTGTAGTTTTTTTCACTTTTATATGTTCCATTTCACAAAATAAACTTCTACTTTATAAGAGGAACATCCAAATATACTTTGAGTATATTTTTTGTTATTTTTCTGATAAAGTTCATTTTTTTAATGAATAGTGAAAAATACTGCATTTTAATTCAAGATTGTCTTTTCATCAGATTTATTTATATGGTCAGATTATCTTTTTAATTGGTTTTAAAGTTTAATTAGATTATGTTTTTACCATTTAATCCAATTTTGGTCATTATATTGAATTTCCCTTTTTAATATAAATATTCACATGTCAATCTTTTAATAGTTATTATTTCTAAAAAATATGTTTTTTGGTTGTGACAGTGGAAATTAATTTTAAATTAATTTATGCAACTTTTGTGTTATGAATTTGGAAATTTGGATTTCATATTTTAAATTAGGAGTTACAAATTTTGTAAATATGTAACATATATGTTCTAGACATTATGAATAGTAGGCTTAGTAAATATTTATTTATCTTGGTTAAAGGGTAAATCAGGAAAATAAGGGTAAAAAATAATATTATAATAAAATTAAATTACCCAAACACGTTCCCTAACCTTATTGGATGATATATGTCTGACCATGTGAATCCTTAGGTCTATTTGGGGACCCCATGGAGCCACTTGTAAGTAAAAATGACATTTTATAAAAATTAATTTAAAGTAAAGGAAAATATAACAAAAACATATTTCTTTTAGTAAAACAATTTTTATATGGGTTATATAAGTTATCTTTTCAACTAAAAATAGTAATTATATAGATAAAAATATTTCCAAAATCATGCTATTTTATTTATAATTTTTATATATTAAATAAATAAATTTAATTATGACATAATGATGATGCAGTGATTGCTTCATTAATAAAGGATTCAAATAAATGATATTTTAAATGTTAAAATAAATGAAATTTCATTATTTTGATGTCATCCACGAATTTTATGGATGAAAGTTACATGTTATATTTTTATTAATTATTTTTTTTTTGAATGAATCAATTTGTTACGGATTTTTTCAAAAAGTCATGATATAAATAGTGTCCAAATTGACATAATTCATATTTTAAAATATAAAATATTTTATTAAATATTATAAATTTCCAAAAAATATAATATTTGTCAAAATATTTATCATAGGTATAAAATTATATTATTGACTCTTTAATTGGATTTTTTTCATGTTTTGGAAACTATTTTGATTCTCAATGTGTTAAAGGCTTGATAACATGGTAAGAGTAAAAAATGGTTATATAAAAACGAAAAGGATTAAAAAAATATCCAAAAATAGTCTAATTCTAATTTCATTATTTTATTTCAGCTTATATTTATCTTTTCTTATAAATATATGAATTTGGACTCATTTATAATCTAAATATAATTTATCGTAAAAAAATAATTCAAGATATACCTTTTGTGACCCTCCTCCCTCTTATAAAAGGACACCACCTCTAACCCATTACACACACCTCTCAAGACCCTTGGATCATTCAACCACTACAAATATAAGCTCCCAACATCCCTAATTTCCTCCTATAAACCGGCTCCTATGCAGAAGGCATTTTAAGAGATCCATTTGGCTCAAATCAATAGAAGTTAACCGATTTGTGGTAATGTCTTATCAAAAGTTTTTTCCATTATTTGTCCTTGTCCTCTCCCTATTCTATCCGAATTAAGTTTTTATATAAAAACCAATATACTAAATATATTAGGTTTTTTCATGAGAATTATTATAACTAAACTTACACATACCTCTATATAATGGATATTAACATACTATTTTTGTGGATAGTGAACTAATGCCTAACAAAATGATGATTGTTCAATATTCTCCTACCACCTCTTATGGTGTCCATTATAATGGAACTGTAATTATATTTGACATATATGATTTTTATTTTTATCTATATTTTTCTTTAAATCTCATTTATAAAATACCTTTATTCATTTCATGTTGTATATATATGATAATTTCATTTGAGGAAGTGCAGACTACCGCCACCTCAAAATGATATGACTCCTTCATGCTGTACATGGAATATATAAAGGATGGAATTAAAGAACTTATGAAAAATATATATCATAGATATTATAATTTAATTATAATATACCTATGTATCATTTATTTTTCTTTCTTTAAATATTAAAAAGAAATGAAAGTAGCGTTCATTTGTACGTATGGCTTACCGTCTCCATGAACGGTGCATTTAATTTATTATATCCAAATGATATAGACTATTATAAATACATATATACTGGATATATATGATATATATGATATCTAAATCATTAATATTATTCTAAAGAAAAAATGGAATTTTGACCACATGGATAATTTATATTTATAACAAGTTCATTTTTACTAAAGTTATGAACATCAAAAAAATGTCTAATCTGAACTCAAATAATTAACTAATTGTTATAGAAAAGTAATAGTTGATATAAAAAGAATAATAAAATTGAAAAAGGTTCTGAATAAGGTAGAAATAAACTTAATTTTATTACTCAGGGATTAAATAATGAACGAGTCAAGTCGAACATGAGGTAAGGGACTTTGTCTCAATCTTCTTTATTTGAGGCATATTTTTATTTATACATGACTTGCTTATATACGCTGTATAAACCCCTTTGAATTTTATGTTCATTCAATGGGAATATTTTTTCTACTACGTATTTTAATAAATGACAGAATTAATGTTTTTAACATATGTGGTGACAATGACATTTTCATCATTGCCAACATTATTTGATATTTGGCTTCCTTAACAAGTCGTGATATTTCTAAATGGAAAATAAATACCATATACCCTTTTTAAATATTTTGTTATTAAAAATGGTTTTCAAAGTGGATTTACTACTTAAATATCATGTAATTATTTATTGTGATTGTAAATGAAATTTTGTGATTGAAATTTTGATATTTTCAATCTTTTATGTGTGATGATTATATAATGGTACTTGGACATTAGATGGGTGGTTATGTGATAAACCAAATGATGGGTGGTTCTGTGATAAAACGAGGATGGTTGGTTACATTATAACCACCAATGCATTGGGTATGGAAATCGGCCATATGGATATTCCATTAAGTGAAATGTGTGGAAGTAGACCATATGGTTATTCTATTTATGTATGTTTATGTCCCAAGTTACCTTTATATGCTATATGTTCTTTTCTAAGGGCTATATGGTAATATTTTGGTTTTAAAAATGGTAATAAATGATCTTATATTCAGTGAACTGTTTTTGCTACTTCTTTAAGGTGAGATTTATTACATTATGATTATATATTCATGGTTTACATGTTTTTTAAAAATCTAATAGTTTTTCTTATTTGTGTGTCCCTTACTGAGATTTTTATGCTCATTCCAAGTTTTTGAAATGTTTTTCATAGGTATTAAGGAAAAATAGGTTCAAGGATGGGAACAGGGAAAATTCATGCTCTTTAAAACCTTGAACTAGACCTATTTATTTTTTTTAAGAGTTTTTATTTTATAAAAAACATATACTGTGTAGAACTGTCTACATGTAATATTAAAGTTGTTTTGTATAAGTCATGACCTAAATCTGAAAATCTCTAAACCTAAAAACATCCTCAATTTTAATTATTATCTTAATTCAAGATTATGCAATTTATAAGGCTACGGCCTTATAGTTGGTATTAGAGGTTAGTATAAATAACTTTAGATGTTAGGGTTTTATTTAAGCATATGTGACATAACTATAACGGTTAGAATATTAGAAATATTCATAGTTATTTTAGATAAATTTAATTGGTTTAAGATAAAATTAATAATTATATCTTAGTGTTTACCCTTCTCATAAGATATTATATGATTATTTTACTGATATACTAACACTGACCTTTTTGGTTTTAGTAAATGGCTGGATATAGCTGGCACCAAAGTAACATTGGATGTGAAATAAACTATGACGGTTTTCTGAATAAGAAACTGAATGAAATAAGATATGCAATGATAACTCTTGTGGTTTTTCTCGACCAACTGTCTGGAGTCATGATTGAACACCTAAAACATGGTGAATTTTATAAGGCATTGTATTTTCGATAAAAAAATCCCAATGGGAGTTTAAGTAATAACCATTAAAGTTTGTATATTCAAAAACCTATGTTTCAAGGATGTGAAAAGAAACACTTAGGAAAATGATTCAAAGGGATGGGAATATGTTTTAGATGTACTAGTGAAGTTCATAAATCAATAATCTACCATGGAAAAGGGAATCATATAGTTGACTCCAAGAAAAGGAAAGCAGTTCTTTCAGAAGTATCAATTGAATGTTTTAAATGTGGTGTGCATGGACATTATACAAATAGATGTCATAAAAAGAAGTTTTAGTAATGGGATTAGTAGGATCATACAAATATATGTTTACCAAATCCTAATTTCATTCCAATTGAAGATTAGGGAACTTAAAATGACCTATGAAATGTGTGTATTATTTCAGAGCTCCAATTTTTACATTATTGAAATATAAGGACCTTATGCATGATTTTGTTTTTAGTAAAGAAGTATAATAGAATAAGATGGAAAAACTTGGATAAATGATCAGGAAGAATTTTTTATGATTAAGATGACTACATTTTAGAAACTGAAGAGTTATGTTGGATCTATGGATGATGATGTGTTTAAATGTATTAATGATAGGATTACTTTAGAAAACGTATTCTAGTATGTGTAACCTTGAAGTTTGATATGTGAAAATTCTATTCAATGAAGAATTATTTTTTCTTTTGTTGATATAGTTATAAAGAACAACTTGGGTTTATAAGATCCTTGAATTTTAGGCAATTACAAGTTATTACTTTTTGGGATGAAAATTCGAGGTATGAGGTAACATTTGTGGTTAAAATATATTATGGTTATTTTGAGAAATTTATCTCATTTTTTGGAATATTATAAAATTATATAGTTTTTGAAAAATTAAAACATGCAGACTAAGTGGCAACCCATCACGTCGGACAAAGATGTGGGAATCAAACCCACAACAAATGGGTAATTGGGATTTATCACCTGCCTTTGGACTACGTGAACTCCCTTGTTTATATGACTAATTTATTTTAGTTAGATGATTTTATGGATCAAGAATAAGTAGATTTTGGGAACTTATGTTTTATCATATGGATATCCTTTTTATAGAAAAATCATTTGGTGATTAAGTGATAATGGTTATTTTGGAAGATGTGCCCTCTTTTGGGGAATACGATATGCCTAAGGAAAATAGAATATTATGGGATTTCATTTTTGGAGTAATGGTTTAAAATTTATTTTCAAAGAATCTATGTCTTAATTTTGGACATATATATATTTGGGTTATTTATTGAAATGATTAACCTATCATAGAGAATACGTGATTAGGTTAATTATACATTTGTATGAGACTTTAACAGTAGTCTATTTTTTTGGAGATAAATTTAATGATTTACTATGGAAGACTGTGTGATTAAATTCTTTTGATTTTTGGGTTTCCATCTTAGTTTGGATTATATTGATGTATTTTAAGTAAAAAAATTTATTGAATAGCCTTTGTTTAAATTTGGGTATTTTCGGTTCAATTTTGGAGATTAAGAGTGGTATTTCTTTTTATAAAAGATTATCCTTTTGGGGATTATCTGATCTTGTACAAACTATTTTGGTTTTTTTAATTCTAAAGATAGGGAAAATATATAGTTCATTTTTTTTGGTTTTTATCATTCTCTATAAGTTGATTCTAGAACTTCATGTGTGACCAAGTCATCTTGAAACATATTAAAGGATGAAACTATACTTGGAAAGTAACTATATTTTCTTATGTTCTTAGTCAATCTCATAAATAAATTCTCCAAATTTATTAAAGGGAACGTAAAAAAAGCATTTTAAGTTTACTTTTCCTGCTAGGGAATCAAAGAGAGTTTAACTTATCACATGTTTTTTGTTTTCTGTTGGTTAACTTTCTCCTGATCATGTTTTCTATCACTCTCCATTATAACATGATGGTTAGTTTCTCATCTATATCCATGTTTTTTTACATGTAATCCTACTATGGGTTATCTCAGGTGACCTTTTTACTTATCCTTTTTTATTTTAAGGTGATAGTTTTATTGACTCATTTTCTGATGTGGGACTTTTAATGAAGTTTACGAGCCCAATTATAAAATTTCAAGGGCGCAATTCCCAATAGGGGGAAGGATGTAACATCCTAGGTAAATAAAGAATATGAATTTTTCATATTTATTAAGATTTTTTAATTAATATTTATTTTACTTTAAAAAGGATTATATGTACGATAGAGAACTTAACAGGCAACAATGGGTTTCTTTGAATCTTACGTTGCACACAACTTTGAGTTATACAGAAAAATAATATCATAATATTATTTTAAATAATAGTTAACCCCAATCAATTTTATCGGCAGGAATGAATAGAACTAACTACATCATTATTAAACATGTTTGTAAAATGTTTTTACTTTTATCCAATAAAAGTTATAGCATTAAAATAAGAATGAATATGATTTCAAGCATGAAATACTCTAATATTTTTTGAATGGTCAATTTACTGCCTTTTGATGGTGAACACCTTTTAAATGTAGTTTTTTTCACTTTTATTTGTTACATTTGACAAAATAAAATTTTTATTTAGTATCGGGATATGAAAATTCACTTTGGATAAATTTTTGGAATTTTTCTGATAAAGTTTATTTTTTAAGGAATAGAGGAAAATACTCCACATTAAGTCAAACACACTTATCATCTGATTTATTTATATGGTTAGATTGTATTTTTAATTGGTTTTAAATTTAAATTAGATTATTTTTTTACTATTTAACCCAATTTTAGTAATTTTAAGTAATTTTACTTTTTAATTAGACATAAACACATGTCAATCTAATAATAGTTATTATTTCTTTAAAACACGCTTTTTGGTTTTGACAACGAGAATTAATTTTAAATTAGTTTCTAAAACTTATTTATTTTGGACTTGTAAAAATGGATTCCATATATGCAATCAGTAGGTCCAAATTGCTTAAATAGGTAACTTTTATTTTTAGACATTATAAACAGTAACTTCAGTAAATATTTTATTTACCATGGTTAAAGGGTAAATATAAAAAATATGGGTAAAACATTAATATTATAATAATATTAAATTACCCAAACACATGTACTAATCTAGTTTGCTAATACATTTCTGACAAATATAATTCTTAGGTCTATTTTTGGACCCCATGGTGCCACATTAAGTGAAAATAATATTTTATAAAATTAATTTAATGTTAAGGAAAATGTAACATAAACATATATCTTTTAGTAAAATAATTTTTAAATATGGTTATTTATGTTATAATTTTGACTATAAATATTCATTAGAAATATAAAACTATTTCCTAAATCATGGTATTTTATTTATAATTTTTAATCATTAAATAAATATATTTAATAATGACACAATGATGATTCAGTGACCTCTTCATTAATAAAGGATGCAAACAAATGATATTTAAAATGATAAAATAAATTTAATTTAGTTATTTTGAAGTCATAAAAGAATTTTAAAAATGATATTTACATGTTATATTTGTATTAATGAAGTTTTTTTGAATCAATCAAGTTGTTATTAATTTTTTATAAAAGTCATGATATTTATAGTGTCTAAATTGACATAATTCATATTTTGGAATATAAAATATGTTATTAAATATTATAAAATAAAAAAATTATAATTTAATCTAAATATTTATCATAAGTCTAAAATTATATTATTGACTCATTAATTGGTTATTTTTCATGTTTAAGTAACTAATTTGATTCTCAAATTGTTAAATGCTTGATAAAACGGTAAGAGTAAAAAGGGTTAAGTAAAAACGGTAAATATTAAAAAATATCCAAAACCTGTCTAATTATTATTGGATGGTTTTATTTTGACTTTATTTCTTCATACTTTCTTAATTTTTTACCATTTATACTCTAAATAGAATTTTTAATAAAATAATAATTAAAGATAATCTTTAAGTTTCCCTCCTCCCTCTTACAAACGGACACAACCTCTAACCCTTTACACACACCTATAAATCCCATTTGTTCATCCAAAATCTTCCAAAATAATATCCCAACATCCCTCCCTTACTCCTAGAAACATTACATTAGGAAGAAGTCAATTCAAGATAGCCCTTTGGCTCAAATAAAAAAAAGTTTCCCGATTTGAGGTAATGTCTTCTCTCAAGTTTCTTTCCATTATTTTTCCTTCTCTACTCTCTATGCTCTTATTATTATTATTTTATATAAAAACATAGGTATCCTCATTTTAATAGGTTTTTCTTATGATAATTATTATAAATACACTTATACACACCTCCATCTAATGGATACAAACATATTATTTCAGTGGATGGTGAACTATTGCCTCACGAAACGATGATTGTTCAATCTTATCCTACTATATATTATGGTGACTATTATGATGGAACTATAATTATATATGATATATATTATATTTATTTTATCTCTATTATTTTTTAAATCTAATTTATATAATACATTTTTGTTTTTTATGTTGTATACATATGATAATTTCAATTGAGGAAGTGCAGACTACTAGCCCCTCAAAGGGATATGACTCGTTCATTCTATACATGGAATATATAAAGGATGTAATTGATGAACTTATTTAACATATATAACATAGATATCATACTATAATTATAATATACGAATGTATCATTTAGTTTTCTTTCCTTTAAATATGAAAAAATATGAAAGTATTGTTAATGTGTAAGTACAGCTTTCCATCTCCACGAATGGTGCATTTCATTTCTTATATCCAAATTCTATGGGATATTACAAATATATATATATATATATAATGGATATATATGATATATATGATATCTAAATAATGAATATAATACTAAAGAAAATTTTATTTTGGATACATGGACGATTTATCATTCTAACAAGTTCATTTTTGACTCAAGTTCCGAACACCGACAAAATGTCTTTTCTAAATTCAAATAATTTACTAATTGTTATAACAAGATAATAAGTGATATAAAAGAAATAATAAACTTGAAAAAATCTCAGAATCATTTATAAATAAGATTTATCATATTATTCATGAAATTAAATAACGAATGGGTCAAGCCGGACATGAGGTAATGGACTTTTTCTCAATCCCCTTTCATTGAGGAATATTTTGATTTATACACGACCTTATTTTATACGATGAATAAACACCTTTTTCTTTTTCATTCATTCAAAGGTATTCTTTTTTCTATAAATTGTTTTAGTAAATGAAAAAAAGGAATGTTTTTAATGTTTGTGGTGACAACGACCTTTCTGTCACCGCAAGCATTATTTGATATTTGGCTTTCTTAACAAGCCATAATGTTTTTAAAATGAAAATAAATAACATATACCCTTTTTAAATATTTGGATATTGAAAAAGGTTTTGAAAGTGGATTTACTACTTCAATATCTTGAAATTATTTCTTGTGATTTCATATAAAATTTTATGATTGAAATGTAAATATTTTCAATATTTTATGTGTAATGATTATATAATGGAACTTAGACATTTGACGGGTGGTTACGTTATAAACCAAATGGCGGGTGGTTATGTGATAAACCAATAACATTTGGTTACATTATAACCTCTATTTCATTAGGTGTGGAAGTCAGCTGTATGACTATTCCATTTAGTGAAATGTGTGGAAGTCGACCGAATGGTTATTCCATTTAAGTATGTTTATGTCCCAAGTTACATTTATAGGTTATACAATATTTTCTATGGTTTCTATAGTAATATTTTGGTTACAAAATGGTTAATAAATGAGATTATATTTAGTGAAGTTTGTTTACTACTTCTTTAGGTTGGAATGTATTACTTTTGTATTATGTATTCATGATTTACATGTTGTTTTGAAAACTAACCATTCTCTTTCTTTGTGTATCCCTTACTGAGCTTTTTATGCTCATCCCAAGTTTTTGACATATTTTTCACAAGACATAAGGTGTAATAGGGTCAAGGATGGGATCAATGAAAAGTAATTCTGTTTAAAACAAGGAACTAAACATGTTTCTTTTCTTTTAAGAGTTTTTATGAAAAAAATGGATACTTTATAGAAGTGTTTACATGTAATATTCAAGTTGTTTTTTATAATCCATGGCCTAATTATCTAAATATATAAGCCTAAAAGGATCCAAAATGTGAATTATTAACTTAATTCTCAATTATGTAATGTTTAAGGATGGGGCATTATAGTGGGTATTAGATGTTAGTTAATATAACATTATTGGTTAGGGTGTCATTTAATCAAAAGTAACATAACCATAATAGTTAGAATACTTGATAGAGTCATAGTTATTTTAGAAAACTTTAATGTGTTTAAGATAATATTAATAAGTATATCTTAATGTTCACCCTTCTCATAAGATATTATATGATTATTTTACAGATATACTCACACTGACCTTTCTATTTTTATTAAATGGATGGATGTAGCAGACACCAAAGTAACAATGGATGTGAAGAAAACTGTGATGGTTTTCTGAATATGAAAACGAACGAAATGGGAGCCACAATGAGAACTCTTGTGGTTAATCTCAACCAACTCTCTGGAGTCATGATTGACCACTTAAACCTTGGTGATTTTTATATGGTATCATATATACGAGAAACAAATCCCAATGGTAGTATAGGTAACAACCATAAAGGTAAGTATATTAAAAATCCTATGTGTTAAGGATGTGGAATAAACCCATAGGAAAATGCTTCAATGGGACGGGAAGGTGTTTCAGATGTGGTAATGAAGGTCATAAAGAAATAACCTTCCATGGAAAAAGGAAGCATACAGTTGACACCCAGAAAGGGAAAGAAGTTCTTTCTAAAGGATCAATTAAATGTCTGAAATGTAATGTGCATGGTCATTATAAAAATATATTTCTTACAAAGAAGGTTCAGGAATGGGATCTGTAGGATTGTACAAATATATGTTTAAAAATTCCTAATGTCATTCCAATTGAAGATGACGAATGTGAAAATGACCTATGAAAGGTAAGGATTATTTCTTAGCTCTTGTTTTGACATTACTGAAATCTTAGGACATTATGTATGATTTTTTTATATAAAATAATTATAAATGAATAAGATGGAAAAACATGGATAAGGACTAAGAAAAATGTTTTGTGATTAAGATATCTACATTTTAGGAATTGAAGAGTTATGTTGGATCTATAAAAGATGATATTTTTCAATGTATTAATTATAGGATTACTTTGGATAACTTTTCCTAGTATGTTTAACCCCAAATATTGGTAGGTGAAAATTTTATTCAAGGAATAATTACCTTTTCTTTTGTGGATATAGTTATAAGGAACCATTTGGTTTTATATGATACTTGAATTTGAGGCAGTTACATGTTATAACTTTTTGGGTGAAAATGTGAGGTATGAGATTAAATTTGTGGTTAAAATAAGTTATTATTTTCTTAGAGGAATTTATATAATTTTTTGGAATGTTTTAAATTATATAGTTTTTTGAAAAATAACAATACACATACAATGTGACAACCCATCACGTCAGAAAAAAGATATGGGAATTGAACCCATAACCAAAGTATGATTGGTATTTATCACTTACTATTGGACTATGGTAAGTCTATGGTTAGTATGACTAATTCGTTTTAGTTAAATGAATTTTTGGATCAAGAATAATTTAATTTTGGAAACTTATGTTTTATCAAATGGATATCATTAGTATAAGAAAATTATTTGGTGATTAAGTGATAAAGGTTATTTTGGAAGATGTTATCTCTTTTGGGGAACATTATATGGCCAAGGAAAATAGAATAATACGGGATTTCATTTGTGGATTAATGGTTGAAATTTTATTTTGGAAGAATCTATGTTTTAATTGTGGACATTTGGAGATTTGGTTTATTTATGGAAATTATTAACATATCATAGAGAATATGTAATTAGGTTAATTACACTTACGTATGTGACTTTATGAGTTGTCAGTGTTATTTAGAGATAAATGTCAAGATTTAATCAAGAAGTCTATGTGATTAAATTATACTGAGTTTTGGATTTTAATCATAATTTGGATTATATTGAATTATTTTAAGGACAACTGTTTATTGAATGGTATTTGTTGAAATTTTGGATTTTTTTTTTCAATTTTATAGATTAAGAGTATTATTTCATTTTATAAAAGAAAATCCTTTTTGGGTATTATTTGATCTTGAAATAACCTTTTTCGTTTTGTTTAATGTATAAATATAGGGTAAATATATAGTTTATCTTTTGTGGATTATGTGATTCTCTATAAGTTGATTCTTGCACTTCAGGTGTGACCAAGTCATCTTGAATACTCATCATATGGAGAAAAGATGAGTTTTTTGTAGAAACTTATTAAAGGATGAAAATCTAATTTAAAAGTATGTTTATTTCCTTATGTTATTATTCAATCTCATTGTAACAACCCAAGATTTCATAGTGGGTTATTTCTTCAAAATAATTCAATAACTTGCACTACATACAACACTGAGTTCAAGCGCACCATGACTTACCAAACAAGCCATTCAAAAGATTTTATGAATAGTATTAACTAAATTTTAAACTTTATATAATCCTTATAATTTTAGAATCCATATTATGAGTTTCTTAGACATAATGTAAGAACACATTCATTTTAAGTATTGCACTTTTACCAAATTTTAATAGTGAACCCTTTTTAAATACAATATTTTAAACTTTTTGACAAAATGGGGACATCAAAAATTTAAAATGAAACATCCCAAACTTCCACGGTACACTTCTCTTTGAATAATACAGTAGCGTGTGTTGTACGCAACTTCGAGTTCTAACACACACCATAACCAAATCAAACTAGCCGTTATGAATAGTAATACCTACTTTTTAAAACTTTATAAATTTTATCTCTCAAAATGGAATTCATTTTTGGATTCGGAGTATCAAATTTAGCCTAAGGTGAAATTTTGGTACTTTTCGGATAACTTTAATATTTTGATGAATAGTGAAAATTACTAAATTTTAATTAAAAACAACTTTTTTAATCAAAATAATTTATAGTGATAAATTATATTATTGGGTGATTTTAAAGTATAATTAGAATATATTTTTACCATTTTATCCAGTGGTGTTCATTAGAATTAATTTCACACTGAAATTGGACCTAAACAATTGTCAATCTTTTGGTATATATTGTTTCTTAAAAACAAGCTATTTGTTGTGACAGCAGGAATTAATTATAAAATTAATTAATCCAAGTTATATGTTTGGAATTTTGTAAAATAGACATCATTTTTGAATTCGGGATATCAATTATAGCTTAGGGTGAAATTTTGGCGTTGTTCTGAAAAACTTCAATTTTTGATTAATAGTGAAACTACTAAGTGGTAATTAAAAAACTGAATTTTTCATAAAACTTAATTTTACCGCTTTTGTGAATGGAATTTCGAAAATCCGAGAGACATGGTTAATATCAAGAAGTAAAATGTGGTTCAATGAGATGAAAATAATTTTTGGTGAATAGTAACTTTTTACTTTTATTTACCACGATTAAAAGTAAATAGGGTAATTAAGGGTAAAAATGATATTAATATTACCCTAACACATGTCCTAATTCTATTGGACAAGTTTATCTCGACCAAAAACAACCTTAGGAATAAAATATTATCATTTAGGTCCACTTGGATTAGATTAGGACATTTATTATTATTTAATTTAAAGAAGAGTTAAAAGGGTTAAAATCAAAGTTTATTTACTAAAACATTTTTAATATAGGGTTATATATAATATAAATTCCATTATAAATATTCCTTAGAAACATAAAAATATTTAATACATAATTATATTTTATTTATAATTTTTAGACATTAAATAATTTAATTTATTTATGACACAATGATGATGCAGTAATTACAATAATAGTGAAAAATTAAAATAATTGATATTATAAATACCAAAATAAATATAATTTGAGACTTTTATTGAATTACACTAATTTTCTAGGTTACTATGTTATATTATTATTTATTTAATTGACGTTTTTCAAAGTAATCATTTGATTATGAGTTTCACAAAAATCAACTATTGAATAGTGTCAAAATTGACATAAAAGAGTTTTTAAAACAAATATTATATTATTAATTGATATTAAATTTCTAAAAATCTACGGTTCATCCAAGAGACTTATATCATGATAGGTTTATCATTAATTGACCTCTTGGGGGTTTCTTGGATGTATATAGTATGTTTATTAACTATATATAATAGAAATACAAAGTGACATGGTAAATGTCAAACTAATTAACTAAGAGTTAAAACTAAAAGATAAGGTTAATATAGTAACCCAAACCTGTTTAAATTCTATTGGTTGAATGTTTTTTGACCTATCCCCACCTTAACATTTGAATAATCAACTTTATAGACATTAGAAACCAAATATGAATTTATTATAAATTAATATTTCTAGCTTTTCCAAAGGTGCCCCTCACCCCTCTTATAAAAGAGCACTCCCCCTTCACATTACTTCACACATTCAAAGCCTTTTGGTTCAGACAACACCTACTCAAATACTCTCTCAACTTCCCTCACTACAACCTGGAGGCCAGAGTTTGTTCAGAAAGCCAACCTAAGGAGCCCTTTTGATCAAATCAAAAGGAAGAACCCGAAGAAGAGGTAATGTTTTCACCACCCTTTTTCAAATTCATTTCTTCTTCAACTTCTTCTTTATTTGTTATTCCCATTCTAAAATAATGAATCCAGTATCTACTATATACTGTAATATTATTATTAATATGGTACAACCATTTTTAGTATTCTATCCACCCTTTGAATAACATGTCACCATATGTGCGTACCTACGGATTTCCGTCTCCACGTCGTGGTGTAATTGTTATTCAATAAATTATTATTTTGGATGGGTATAATAATGATGTGTAATTCATGTAAATAATAAATATAAAATGATAATTATTCTATATATATATGATATAACACCCAAATATATATTATTTTAATATCAAAAGAATGATATTGTCGCTCGTACGTACGTACGGACTACCGTCTCCACGAACGCGATGAGATTCATTCTCTATCGTATCCATTCAAGTATAATTATCATTTTATTATTTAAAAATAATGTTTAAGGACTTGATATAATTCTGGATATTAATAATATACAACCTATCCATGACAACCATGGCTTATGTAAAAAAACATATAAAAGAAAACGAGTAAGTTAACACCCGAAACAACGATAATTCTAAGATATTATTAACAAAGCAATGTTAAAAGATCATATATGATATCATATGAATGTATATTATTCTTGTATAATTTAATAAAAATTATTTCACCATTATACAAGAAGTTAACCTACCCCCAACCAAGTAAAAGTACAAGGTAAGGGGTTTTCATCTCACTCCTTATTCTCGTGAGATTCATGCCATATTACCACTATTACATTTTTAGTGGTGTATGTACAGCCCATAATTATATTATTTGTGTAATACACTTTAATTTATGTGTATTTACATATTCAATGTATGATACCTCTTTCATGGGTTGTACGTTTCGTAAGTTACCAAAATGGTAAGGGTTTATTTCGCAATCTCTTCATTATCCGAGGTTGTTTATACGTAATAATCTACTGGGATTTCTTTGTCATCCACATCCATGTTTCTTTGAAATGTATTTCAAATAATTTTTACTATTTACAAAGAATATGGGTTAAAGTCATTTATACCCTTATGTGTTTTTAAATGAATCTTTCCATCGTTTTCCAAACAAGGATCTTTTAACCTTTTGACAAATTTAAGGTAAGAATGTTTTTTTGAACTTATACGGTGGGTGCGGCTATTTACCGCCGTTATAAAATCGTCAAAGCTTCCCTTACAAGCTTATAAGAATATTTTCAAAGTAAATGTTTTATTTTATAATTATGTGACATTTAAATGATTTCAAAATGAATATTTTAAGAATTTTTGAAAGGTACTCTTTATCAAGATCATAATTTTAAATGTTTTAAAGATTTATCTTTCTAAATCTTTTAATTAATGTCCATGTTTTCAAAATGATTTTAAGGATTTATTTATATGGACATTAATGTTTTGAAATGATAAATTTTTCAAAAGTTTAAAACTGGTATGGGACACTTTGATTCAAAAATCTCTTTTAAATTACTTCCTTTATAAATGTGTGACTTTTCAATGATTTTGAGAAAAGAGATATTTCTCTCAAATTGTTTTGATTTCATCTATGTCAACATCCTTTGATGGATTTTAAGATTATTTGAAGTTGATTTATTATGAAACAAAACTTCTATATTGTATTGAAGGTTTTGTGATATGTTTTACTGTGGATGTGTTATTTTTATACCATTCATGGTTTATGGAGAAAGTATTGACATTTCATATGCTAGTTTTAATACGAATGTTTATATTATGTTTAAACCTTTTCATATGGGAATGCATTGGACTTAGTATGTGATGGGTGGAGCCCGCTATAGCTCCTCAATGCATCGGTAGGACTCATGAGACAAACTAGTGTCTTGGCAAAAGGCCTTGACAAAATCTTATTTGTAGTCTTGGCACGAGGCCTTGTCTATGTGATTATGATAGTCTGGCATTATGCATTCCATTATTATGAAAGTGGTTATTGATATTGCATGTGATTATTAGATTAGTATAATATCCATGTGAATAAGTAAATGGAATTATTTCATTTTATTTTTGCCATACTATGTTGAAGTTCAAGTTTAAAAGGATTTTGTTTTAGTTATACATTGCCTTAAATGTTTGTGCTTATTTATGAAAGTTCCCGCTGTATTGTTATCCTTACTGAGCGTTTGAGCTCACCCCTTTTCTATGTTTTATTTTTCCCAGGATTCCAAGAAGTATATTGTGATTGATAAAAAGGGTTAAGACAAGGGAATAATGGCATTCATAAAGGATTATTTATATCATTTTGTATATCATGAAGTGTAATGTAACATTCATGTATGTGATCTATTTTTTCAAGACTGCTAAACTTATCGGTCCTTTGGGACTTGATTCCGTGTAATCATGAAAATGTATTAAAATAATGAACCGACTCTGGGTAATTGGGGTCGGGGTGTTATAATTGGTATCAGAGGAAGTTTAGCAATAACATTAGAAACTAGATTTAGATAAACTCTGATTAGAGCACATAGCCCTATGATAGATTTTGAGGATTAGTATAAAAGAACATCCTAGAATTTTGGTATTGTAGAGATTTTGTGAGTTTTCCAAGAAATGCATCCCTGTCTGGATACGAGCAGGTAGAGGCGGCTTTGGCACAGATGTATCTAGGGGTAAAACCCGAAAACACTGCTTTGAGCTAGACTCGAATGGGAACTGGTGCACGACAACGGGCCTTGCTGCACTCTTGGTTATGACACTCCCGGGGGATATGCTTAGGATAATTCTCATTTTTTTACAAACCATTATGAAGGGTTTATGAGTATATACTTCCTCAAAGGAGAAATTTTTTATGATTATGGATTATATCCAAAAACTATTTAATTTATGTTATTTCTATTACAAGTTTGGGATTAAGTATTGTTATTCATAAAATAATCTAGTGTATGCTATTGTTTAGAAATGGCACCCAGTAGAAGGAATGATAACTCCAGCAATGCACATGATCCATAGAGAATGAAGGATCATATCATTCATGGTCTTATGCCAGAATTTATAAGATAAATAGTCTCCCATGTATTATCATCATATGAAGAAATAATATCATGTGTTGATAGATAAGTAAAGACTTTACTGAGTCCTAGGGATTTGAAGGGAAGCAAGAGAAGAAAAGGATGGAATAGAGAAATATGGATAAAGGGAGGAGGGAAAAGAAGAATTTTCCCATACGTGATAATTGTGGGAAGAAACACCCTGGAACTTGCCTGAAAGTAATGGGAGTTTGTTATAAGTGTGGAGAAAAAGGGCACAAAGTACGTGACTACAAGGGTAAGAAAATGGTTTCAAACGTACAATGCTTCATTTTCAAGGAGATTGGACACTATGCGAACCTATGTCCCAGTCATCAGACTATGCCTCAAATGATTTCATTGGATAATAATCAAGTTATGATACTACCACAGATGAAGAGGAATGATTAGAGTTCTTATGTTGATTATGTCATTTGAGTGTTGTATCAACAATGTACTTATTATAATAATTATGGAGTATATAAGGATTGTATTGCAGTACTGTTTCATTAAGGACTTGAGATTGTGTGGAACAAAGAAAAGTGTCTCAATAGCAGGATAAATTTTTGGAAAATATATGGTTGAGAGAATGATAAACCATAATATAGTTCTGATACCGAGGTAGTGATTTTGGAATAATACATGATTGATTTGGATAAATTATATTGGATATTCTTGACTACCTTGAAACTGATAAATTATTTGTATATTCCATCATTGTTGGGGTTTAAAACATTTTTGGATTGAAGGAGTATATCTTTTATTCTTTAAGGAATAAGGGATCATGAATGTAATCAATAAGGTTTTATGGTAATTCAGGATGTTGCAGTGTTTTAAATGAATACGTGATGATGGTGTTCACATGTTATTATGTGGGAAAAAGGATCTTTATTGTGTTTACCTTACTTATAAATTTTTCACTGAAGTATTTTGGATAGTTCTAGTTTGGATTATTTTTGAATTCCATAAAAGGACAATCCAGAGGTCGGGCGGCAACCCGTCACGTCCGGCAAGGCCGTGAGACTTGAACCCACAACTAAAGGGCTACAAGGGTGAATCACCTACCACTGACCCACGTGATGTCCGAGATTAAATAATGTAGTTTTGTTTTTTAAATATCTGGTAGATGAATTATAAATTAATTTTTTTAACCCTATTCGAATAGGATAAATAGAATATATTTTTTACGTTCTATTATCTTTTAGAGTGAAAGATGAGTTTGTGGTAGAAATTAGTTAAAGGATGGAACTCTACTTGTCAAGAATATATTTTTCTTCTTCTCTTATTCTATGAATAAATTAATTCTTATACTTTATTTAAGGAATCCTAAAACCAAAAAAATTTTATCCTAATACCCTATGTTTTGTTGAACTGATGGTATTTCAAATCATCATAGATTGATGAATTTAAGGACCTCAATTTTACACATGTTTGTGATTGATGACCTCAATAACTACCTATAAATATTTATGTTTTTTCTCCAATTATATTTCTCTAATTTCCACCAATGTTCTCCTAATCGAGATTGTAATTTGGTGGTGACCCTTTCATCTCTCTTTTCCACATATTAAGTCTAAATTTTAGTAACCCAATTTTTGATGTGGGTTTTCCCATAAAGATATTTTCTATTTTAAACCTTTTATTTTTGAAGAAGAATTTCAAATTGCGAGGACTCAATTTATTGAAGGAGGGGAGAATGTAACACCCCAAGATTTCATAGTGTGTTATTTCTTCAAAATAATTCAATAACTTTAACTACATGCAACACCGAGTTCAAGCGCACCATGACTTACCAAACAAGTTGTTCAAAAGATGTTATGAATAGTATTAACTTAATTTTAAACATTATATAATCCTTATAATTTTAGAATCCATATTATGAGTTTCTTAGACATAATGTAAGAAAAAATTCAATTTCAGTATTGCACTTTAGCCAAATTTTAACAGTGAACCCTTTTTAAATACAATATTTTAAACTTTTTGACTAAATGGGGACATCAAAAATTTAAAATGAAACATCCCAAGCTTCCACGGTACACTTCTCTTTGAATAATACAGTAGTGTGTGTTGTACGCAACTTCGAGTTCTAACACACACCATAACCAAATCAAACTAGCCATTATGAATAGTAATACCAAATTTTTGAAATTTTATAAATTTTATCACTCAAAATGGACTTCATTTTTGGATTCGGAGTATCGAACTTAGCCTAATGTGAAATTGTGGTACTTTTCGGATAACTTTAATATTTTGATGAATAGTGGAAATTTCTAAATTTTAATTAAAAACAACTTTTTTAATCAAAATAATTTATAGTGATAAATTATATTATTAAGTGGTTTTAAAGTATAATTATAATATACTTTTACCATTTTATCCAGTGTTGTTCATTAGAATTAATTTCACTTTGAAATTGGACCTAAAAAATTGTCAATCTTTTGGTATATATTGTTTCTTAAAAACATGCTATCTGTTGTGATAGCGGGAATTAATTATAAAATTAATTAATGAAACTTATATGTTTGGAATTTTGTAAAACAGACATCATTTTTGAATTCAGAATATCAATTATAGCTTAGGGTGAAATTTTGACATTGTTCTGAAACACTTCAATTTTTGATGAATAGTGAAACTACTAAGTGGTGGTTAAAAAACTGAATTTTTCATAAAAATTAATTTTACCGCTTCTATATATGGAATTTCGAAAATACGAGAGACACGGTTAATATCAAAAGTAAAATTTGGTTCAATGAGATGAAAATAATTTTTGGTGAATAGTAACTTTTTACTTTTATTTACCACGGTTAAAAGTAAATAGGGTAATTAAGGTAAAAATGATATTAATATTACTCTAACACATGTCCTAACTCTATTGGACAAGTGTATCTCGACCAAAAACAACCTTAGGAATAAAATATTATCATTTAGGTCCACTTGGATTAGATTAGGACATTTATTATTATTCAATTCAAAGAAGAGTTAAAATCAAAGTTTATTTACTAAAACATTTTTAATATAGGATTATACATAATATAAATTCGATTGAAAATATTAATTATAAAGATAAAAAGATTTCATACATGTGGATATTTTATTTATAGTTTTTAGATATTAAATAATTTAATTTATTTATGACACAATGATGATGCAGTAATTACCATAATAGTGAAAAATTAAAATAATTGATATACCCAAATAAATATAATTTGAGACTTTTATTGAATTACACTAATTTTCTAGGTTAATATGTCATATTATAATTGATTTAATTGACTTTTTTCAAAGTAATAATTCTGTTATGAGTTTCACAAAAATCAACTATTGAATAGTGTCAAAATTGACATAAAAGAGTTTTTAAAACAGATATTATATTATTAATTGATATTAAATTCATAAAATCTAAGGTTTGGCCAAGAAACTTATATCATGATAGGTGTATCATTAATGGACTACTTGGGGGGTCTCTTGGATGTATATAGTATGTTTATTAACTATATATTATAAAAATACAAAGTTACATGATAAATGTCAAACTAATTAACTAAGAGTTAAAACTAAAAGATAAGTTTAATATAGAAACACAAAACTGTCTATATTCTATTGTTTGAACGGTTTTTGACCTATCCTCACCTTAACCTTTGAATAATCAACTTTGTAGACATTAGAAACCGAATATGAATTTATTATAAATTAATATTTCTAGCTTTTCCAAAGGTGCCCCTCACACCTCTTATAAAAGGGCACTCCCCCTTCTCATTACTTCACATCTTCAAAGCCTTTTGGTTCATCCATCCACTGCTCAAATACTCTCTAAAATTCCCTCACTACAACCTAGAGGCCTTAGTTTGACCATAAATCCAACCTATGGATCTCTGTTGATCAAATCAAAAGGAAGAACCCGAAGAAGAGATAATGTTTTCACCACCCTTTTTCAAATTCATTTCTTCTTCAACTTCTTCTTTCTTTGTTATTCCCATTCTAAAATAATGAATCCAGTATCTCCTATATACTGTAATATTATTATAAATATGGTACAACCATATTCAGTATTCTATCCACCCTTTGAATAACATGTCACCAAATGTGCGTACGTACGGCTTACTGTCTCCACATCGTGGTGTAATTGTTATTCAATAAATTATTATTTTGTATGGGTATAATAATGATGTGTAATTCATGTAAATAATAAATATAACATGATAATTATTCTGTATATATGATATAACACCCAATTATATATTATTTTAATATCTAAAGAATGATATTGTCACTCGTGCGTACGTACGGACTACCATCTCCACGAACGCGATGAGATTAATTCTCTATCGTATCCATTCAAGTATAATTATCATTTGATGATTTAAAAATAATGTTTAAGAACATGATATCATTATGGATATGAATAAGATACAACCAATCCATGACAACCATGGCTTACGTAACAAAACATATAAAATAAAACGAGTAAGTTAACACCCGAAACAATGATAATTCTAAGATATTATTAATAAAGCATTGTTAAAATATTATATATGATATCATATGAATGTATATGATTCTTGTATATTTTAATAACAATTATTTCACCATTATACAGGATTTTAATCTACCCCCAACCAAGGAGAAGTTCTAGGTAAGGGGTTTTCATCTCACTCTTTATTCTCGTGAGATTCATGCCATATTGCCACTATTACATTTTGTGTGGTGTATGTACTGCCCATAATTATATTCTTTGTGTAATACTCTTTAATTTATGTGTATTTACATATTCATTGTATGATACCTCTTTCATGGGTTGTACGTTTCATAAGTTACCAAAATGGTAAGGGTTTATTTCGCAATCTCTTCATTATCCGAGGTTGTTTATACGTAATAATCTACTGGGATTTCTTTCTCATCCACATACATGTTTCTTCGAAATGTATTTCAAATCATTTTTAATATTTACAAAGAATATGGGTTAAAGTCATTTATACACTTATGTGTTTTTAAAGGAATCTTTCCGTCGTTTTCCAAACAAGGCACTTTTAACCTTTCGAAAAATTTAAGGTAAGAATGTTTTTTTAACTTATACGGAGGGTGCGGCTATTTACTGCCGTTATAAAATCGTAAAAGCTTCCATTACAAGCTTATAAGAATATTTTCAAAGTAAATGTTTTATTTTATAATTATGTGACTTTTAAATGATTTCAAAATGAATTTTTTAAGAATTTTTGAAAGGTACTCTTTATCAAGATCATTATTTTAAATGTTTTAAAGATTTATCTTTCTAAATCTTTTAATTATTGTCCATATTTTCAAAATGATTTTAAGCATTTATTTATATGTACATAAATGTTTTGAAATGATATTTCTTTTCAAAAGTTTAAAAGTGGTATGGGACACTTTGATTCAAAAATCTCTTTTAAATTACTTCCTTTATAAATGTGTGACTTTTCAATGATTTCGAGAAAAGAGATATTTCTCTCAAATTGTTTTGATTTTATCTATGTCAACATCCTTTGATGGATTTTAAGCTTATTTGAAGTTGATTTATTATGAAACAAAACTTTTTTATTGTATTGAAGGTTTTGTGATACGTTTTACTGTGGATGTGTTATTTTTATACCATTCATGGTTTATGGAGAAAGTATTGACATTTCGTATGCTAGTTTTAATACGAATATTTATGTTATGTTTAAACCTTTTCATATGGGAATGCATTGGACTTTGTATGTGATGGGTGGAGCTTGTTATAGCTCCTCGATGCATCGGTAGGTCTCATGAGACAAACTAGTGTCTTGGCACTAGGCCTTGACAAAATCTTATTTGTAGTCTTGGCACGAGGCCTTGGATATGTGGTTATGATAGTCAGGAATTATGCATTCCATTTTTATGAAAGTGGTTATTGATATTTCATGTGATTATTTGATTAGTAGAATATCCATGTGAATAATTAAATGGCATTATTTCATTTTATTTTTGCCATACTATGTTGAAGTTCAAGTTTAAAAGGCTTTTGTTTTAGTTATACATTGCCTTAAATGTTTATGCTTATTTATGAAAGTTTCTGATGTATTGTTATCCTTACTGAGCATTTGAGCTCACCCCTTTTCTATGTTTTATTTTTCCCAAGATTCCAAGAAGTATATTGTGATTGATAATAAGGGTTAATACAAGGGAATAATGGCATTCCTAAAGTATTATTTATGTCATTTTGTATATTATGAAGTGTAATGTAACATTCATGTATGTGATCTATTTTTCCAAGACTGCTAAACTTCTCGGTCCTTTGGGACTTGATTCCTTGTAATCATACCAATGTATTAAAATAATGCACCGACTTTGGGTAACTGGGTTTCGGGCGTTACACTCATAATTAAATTCTATAACTTTATGTAAGGGTACTTAAAACAAAAAAAATGTTTTCCATTTAATTTTCCTACTAGTGAATCAAAGAATGTTTAACCTATCACAGGTTTTCCATTTTCTGGTGGTTAACATTCACCTTATCATGTTTTCTATCACTCACCATCAGATCATGAAGGTTAGTTTCTCCTCTATATCCATGTTTTTCTATATGGAATCATAGTATCAGTTATTTTATTGGACCTTTGTACTTATCTTTATTTTTTTAATGTGATTGTTTTATTGACTCTTTTCTCGATGTGGGAATTTTAATGAAGTTTTTGATCTCAATAAAAATTGCAAGGACACCTTTTTCAAAATGTGGTAAGGATGTAACTTCCCATGTAAATAGAGAATATGAAATTTTCATATTTGTTCATATTTTTGTATTAAATATTAATTTTACTTTTAAGGGGATGATATGTCTGATAGCTTACTCAACACACAAAAACGAGTTTCTTTGAATCTTACATTGCACACAACATTGAGTTATACCAAAAAATAATATAATAAATATATTTTAAATGGTAGTTAACGCCAAGACATTGTACTAAAATTAATGAACAGAACTAAATAAAGTATGACTACACTTGTTTGTTAAATTCTTTTACTTTTTCACAATAAATTTTAGAGATTAAATTAAGAATGAATCTGATTTTTAGCATGAAATACTCTAAATTGTGTAAATATGTAACTTTTATTTGGAATCAGGAGGTCCAAATTTTTTAAATATGTTACTTTTAGTTTTATACATTATTAATAATAACTTCATTAAATATTTTATTTACCATGGTTAAAGGGAAAATCTAGTAAATAAGGGTAAAATATAATATTATAATAAAATTAAATTACCCCAACGCATGTCTTAACCCTCAAAGTGATATGAATCGTTCCTTCTATACATGGAACATATAAAGGATGGAATTAACAAACTTATGTAACAAATGTAACATAGATATTATACTGGAATTATAATATATCTATATATCATTTGTTTTTCTTTAGATTAAATTTGAAAAAGAAATAAAAGTAGCGTTCATGCGTACATACGGTTTACCGTCTCCATGAAAGGTACATTACATTTCTTATATCCGAATGATACGAAATTTTTTAAATACATATATACTAGATATGTATGATACATATTATATCTAAATCACGAATATCATTCTAGAGAAAATGTAATTTTTGACCACATAGACAATTTATAATTATAACAAGTTCATTTTTGAATCAAGTTCCGAACACCAACAAAATTTCCAATATAAACTCAAATAATGAACTACTTGTTATAAAAAGGTAATAAGTGGTAAAAAGGAATTAAAAACATGAAAAAGGTTCTAAATAATGTAGTAATTAACTTAATATTATTATTCATTAAATCAAAGAAGGAACGAGTCAAGTCAGACACGGGGTAAGGGACGTTGTCTCAATCTCATTTATTTGAGGCATATTTGGATTTATACACAACTTGCTTTTATACGATGTATAAACTCCTATTACTTTTACTTTCACTCAATTGGAATATTTTTTCTATGAATCATTTTACTAAACTACAAAAGGAATGTTTTTAACGTATGTGGTGACAATGAACATTGTGTCGTCGTGAGAATTATTAGATATTTGGCTTCCTTAATGAGGCGTGATGTTTTTAAATTGGAAATAAATACCATATACCCTTTTTAAATATTTTGGTATTGAAAAATGATTTGAAAGTGTATTTACAACTTCAATATCTTGAAATTATTTCTTGTAATTTTAAATGAAATTTTATGATTGAAATGTTGATACTTGCAATCTTTTATGTGCGATAATTATATAATGGAACCTGGACATTTGATGGGTGGTTACGTGATAAACCAAATGATAGGTGGTTAACTGATAAACCAAGGAGGGTTAGTTATGTTATAACCTCCGATAAATTAGTTATGTAAGTTGGTCATATGGCTATTCCATTTAGTTAAATGTGGGGAAGTTGGTTGTATGGTTATTCCATTTAAGTATATTTATGTCCCAATTTCCCTTTATATGTTATATGTTGTTTTATATGGGCTCTATGGTAATATTTTGGTTAAAAAAGAGTAATAAATGATCTTACATTTAGGTACGTGTTTTTTCTACTTCTTTAAGGTGAAATTTATAACTTTATGATTATGTATTCTGGGTTTACACATTGTTTTGAAAACTAAAAATTTATATTCTTTGTGTATCCCTTACTGAGATTTTTATGCTCATCCCAAGTTTTTGAAATGTTTTTCATAGGACTTAAGGTAGAATATGGTCAATTATGGGATCAAGGAAAAGTAATGGTGTTTAAAATATGGAACTAAACATGTTTATTTTCTTTTAAGAGTTTTTATTTTATGAAAAAAATGGATACTCTGTAAAAGTGTCTACATGTAATAATCAAGTTGTTTTGTATAAGTCATAACCTAATTCTCTAAATCTCTAAACCTAAAAGGATACTCAATAAGAATTATCATCTTTATTCAAGATTATGTAATGTTTAAGGATGGGTCATTTTAAACGAGATAATTGAAACACGGATATGAAGGTTATTCAATTTCAATAGATAAATTTGTGTGCATAGAACACAATAATTTTATGTGATTTATTCTATGTATATACATTCATTATTTATGTTTTCAAGGTATTTATATATACATGTGTATCTATTCTCATCATCATATACGGGCTTACGTTCCATTTTATATAACCTCTCTTATTTTTAACATAATCATTCTAGATAATCACAATGGTTGAATGAATAATCCTATGAAAATTTGAAAATATGGGTTCTTAATGGAATGTTCCCTTATTTTCCAAATACAGAATAAAATTTTACGATAGTAATGTCAGAAATATTCTTCTTTTAATATCTATTTTCTTAAAATATGATACTTTTTTAGAATTGATCTTTTCTTATTTATAAAACTCCTTTTATGATATTCTTAAAATAATGAAATTACTTATAAATATATAATGATAATTTTATAAAATTAATCATGATGATCATAAAAATAGTTTCATTCTCTTAATACATATTTCTGATCTATCTTGTAAGAAAAACCATGTCAAATCTTTGAATATGTAGAATAATATGATTTCACCATTTTTGTCAGAAAAATTCTTTCAAAGATAAATTTTTATATGATCATAAGATAAATGTTCTTCATAAGATAATTTCTTACAATCATAAAACATTCAATTTCTATGGATTTCATTGATGTTTGTAAGATAATTATTTTATGAATTTTATTTTAATAAGATTAAATACTTCTCTCAATTTTTTTTCTAACTAAGCTTCCAAAATTTGAAAAAAATTTAAGATAACATTCTTCATCCATAAGAAAAAATAAATTTCCCTTGACCAAAAGATTCAAAGAAGATACTAATTTTACTCTATGATATAATCATGTTATGCATAAGATAATTACTAAATGTAAGATAAATAAAAAATCCCGTAGCTCAGATAAAATTTAATTCACATACAATAAAAAAAATTTAAATAAATAAATCACTTATTATAATAATATTAAATATAAAACACATAAAATAAACACATTATAATAAAAATAGGGATTTTTCAAATCATAAAAAAAAATATCTAAGATATATTGAAACAACATTAGTCTATCCAATAATCTATCACTTTTTAATGATCATAAAACCAATTGAATGATAAAAAATGACTAAAAAGTAGAATGAGATTTTAATTGTCTTATTTACCAACTTAATATACCCATTTTTTATATAAAAAATAAGTAAAATAAGGAAAAGGAGTACAAATAATGCCACACAATAATAAGTTCAAATTATCTAAGTTATACTTAGTATGAAATAAATTTGGCATGAACATATACATAAAATAGTATGGATCAGATACCTAAAATAACAAAAGAAATAGTAAAATAATTTGAGAAATATATATAAATAAATTAATTCATGGATAAATAATAAAAAAGCATTCAAAAATTATAGATTAAATGATAATGGATAATAATGATGAATGTAGAAACATATAAGAATAGTAATGATATAGTTCGCAAACATTCAAAAATTAAATTAACAAGACAATATTTTGTATAAATAATCAAATAATTATAAATAAATGGGATATAAAAATTTCAAAAACACTATATATGAAACCATTAAATTTTTCAAACAACCATTTAAATGTTTAGAGGTTTCCTTAACTCGAGCAAACCAATCAAGAAGATAAGTTAGTTATGTGGTTTTGTTCAATGTTTCAGAGGTAGAAACTTAAAATATTGTGGTTGTCTAAATGGTAATGAACATTTTGGCATATGAGCATTATCTCTTTCTCTAATAACATTATACAAAGTATGTAATGATCCTTAATTTTAATCTTACCATCTTAAAAATCCTTATTGAATTGGATTTAATGTTGAGAGAATTTTTTTGAACTTGTACAAAATCAAAGTGGTCTCTAGGTATAAATGATAAATTTGAAGAAGTTTTAGGTAGAGTTAAAGAAAATGTTTCAACACACTTGAGGTTCTACTTGAATAGATTTCAAAAGGATTGAATATTTCATTGAATCTCTTAGAGGTACTAGCTAGAAAATATGAAATTTTTAGTCTAAGGGAGTGTTTTCCTTTGAGATGTTATGACACAATTTTACACATGTTAGGTTACTTCACCATATATTTTTTCTCATAAGTCCGAAAAATATAGGAAGTCATTTCATACTCTCAAAGAAAAATTCCCTAAATATTTCTACAAATCCCATATATCTGCAAAATTCTGAATCAACTACTTTAAATTTCCAATATGGTAATCCAAAAAACATACCAAATTAGTAGATATAGCAGCAAGGGATATATTCTTTTATTTTTAGGTAACTAGATACTCCTCAATTTAACCAAATTGATTTTCTTCTAATAATTATTCTTAATATTCCAATATCATCTTATTTATTACCAACAGGGAAAAGTTTTTAAATTTCTCTTCCATAACATTCAAATTACTTACCAATAATCCATCATTTTTTGGTAAACTATTTATTATAAATCTAGTATCCTTTTGTATGTTAAATGAAACATCTTAGATAATAGATAAAATATCTTTTAGTAAGGAACTAATTTTCTTTTAAGAATAATCAATATTGAAAATGGTGTTTTCTCAAATAATAGGAATTCTCTTAATTTTTAAAACCACATCTCTCTAAAGAACATGTAACATTTCTTTAGATATAATCTCATATTACACCGAATATGTGGTTAAATTCATGGAAATTATAGTCATTGAAACCTCTTAGAACTTTGATTATATTAAAACCTAATCCAAATAATTCTATATTGAAGCTTCTACACAAGAATATTTTAACACCTAATTTAATAGTGATTGAAATAGAAACATCAACTCACTAATATAATATTTTGAGACATCATGTTCTTGAAGTGTCCTTATTTCAAATTTGGACTCAAATAAATGATTCCTCAATTAATCCACTTCATTCATTAGCTTGGAATATCTCTCTTGATCTCTTATATCCACAATATATCATTCATATGTAGAGCTTTCAAAACTATAATGGTGTGAGAAAATATAAGGATATAAGTATTGAATCACTTTTAAACTATGAAATTCATTAACTTATAGATTTTCATCATCATAAGATAGTTATTAAAGATGAGTTTTATCTACTTATTCTGATATTTATATCCTATTTGAAAAAATCCAAGTTGCATCATCTACTTCTTCTTTATCTTCACCATCAGCAGCATTTCAACTGATAACACAAACTAATTACCTTCTGAATTTTCTATTGGTCTCCCTAGATTAAGATATTTCAAAGAGTGGGATTTTTCCTTATATAGTACAAAATATTTTCTCTTTACCAACTCTAACTATAATTTCAATCGATAATGACAGCTTTTTATTTACTATGGAAATAGGTAAAACAGGTGATTGTGATATGAAAAGAGCACTGAAATCAAATACATGAAAGGATTATGAGAAACATATGGGATAACCACATGACCAACTAGAAGTTTTTCGAAAACAAAAATTCAATATCTTATTTTATTTTCCATAAGAGTTTCATTGTATAACAATTTTTTACATCTATATGTATAATTATCTCTTCTATAGGAGTACCAAAACAGGAATGATCTTGAAAATGAACCTTATTAACAATAAATATACTAGATGGCTCCCCCGAGTAATAGCAGGTTCTGTCTCAACTTCTTATTTAAAACCAACTAGAAGAAACTTATTCCATGAAAAATTCCAAAATAATACACTTCTCTTCAATGTGCTAGCACTCAATGTTGTTAATCCATGATAAAATATGTTATTAGTTTCATCCAAAATAACCCAATATTTACAAAAAAAGGATAAAATATTTCCAAAAAGGTAAAAAATAACGATTTTTTTGAATACAGAACATATATTTTGTAATATATCATTCCAAATTAATTTTTTTCTCTACCATAATTAGATACATCAAACTAAGGTTTTGAAAAGAATTTTTTAGTCCCATCATTTCAATCAGAAATCATCAAACTAATGAAACTCACAAGAATATTTTTCTCCAGTTCTAGGTCCTTTATAGGTTTTTTTATCCATGATAGGGATTATAAAAATAGACTTTATTATTTCAACAATTCTTACATCATAGATTAAAATTAAGGAGGATTTGAAATAGGAATTTCCTTCATTATGGAATTGGAAGAATTCATCATTATTAAAGATGATATAAAAAAATCTTGTGGTTTACTATTTTTGTTCTAGATCCTCATTTTTCAATAAAATGAAATAAAAAATTTCATAAAACTCTCAAAATTATTTATCAAATAATAACACGGTCCTTGAGTTCATAGGTCTACCAGAAGTACAATAATATGTTCTTTTATATTTCACTGTTGTTGATGGGGTTTATAAGATTTATGGATTAGAGAAAAAACGTTTATAAGGAAAGGAAATGGAGATTCAGAGGTTCATAGGGGTTTATTATGCATAATTGACTTACTTCCTTTTGTTTTGTGGTAACCGAAGGGTTTCATAGAGTGACGTGTAGGAAAATCCGGAATTACTAAACTACGTATCCAATTGAGATGTGACTAATACTAAAAATCATAATGATAAATCTCAGATGAAATAATGAAAATAAAATATTTATCAAATATAAATTAAATTAATAAAATCAATAAAATATATATAAATTAACTTAAATTAAATAATACTAATTCCGATTTGATAAAATAGAATCTTTGACTGGTAAATTGTTTTGTAAAATTTTATAATAAATTATTTTATGTATAAAAAAATTCTAAATAGATATCAACGTTTTGTGCATAATCTATTAAAAATGATTCATTAAGTCAATTTTCTTCATTATAGAATGGTTTATCCAATTTTTTGAAATTTTGATAGCACCTGTGTTTTCATAATTTATTTGAACATGATTATAATTGATTCAAATATCCTATATGATTTATTTCATCAAAAAAATAGTGAGAAAAATTCTATATGCAATATATTCAACATTAGTAGTTTACTATGATAAAGAGTTTTTTTCTTACCACACCATAATGTAAAGGATTTACTAGAAAAGTGGTGGGTTCTAGAGGTTCTATTCCTGTCATATCCACTCCCATTGAAATCTGCATTTGAATTTTAATTTTAATTAAAATTATATATTTCTAGAAAAAGTAGAGAAAAGGAAATAGTTCATTTTAAATATCTCAAAATTATTTAAGAAAATTTTAAATGAGATTATTTTTTATTACCTTTAATTATTACACAAAGACATACTGAAAACATAACTTATCTCCTACTTGAAATAAGATAAATTAAACTAAAAAAGATTCCTCTATATAACTTGATGTCAACCCATTTTCCTGATTCATCAAAGGAATGTTTAAAAATGGATCCTATAGGAGTTGATTAAGTCTTACAGATTTAAATTCTAATCGTTCAAGTAAATGAATAATATATTTGTCTTAGTTTAAAACATTTCTAAAATATTTTTGATAAATTTTAAATCCATGGAAATATTTTAACACACCATCATACTCATTTAAAAATTTTATTTTACATGTTTTGAAAAATTAATAAATAATTTTTTGTGACTTGACCAAAAACTAACTTCATAAACATATATTTTCAAAATTAATGTACCTTTTCATGAAGTTTTCTTAAAAAGGGTGGGGTCCTCCAAGACAACGTAAAACCCATTTGAAAAATAAAATAATCTAATTTTTAATGCCATAATTTAGGTGCTTGTTTATTTCAATTGATATAATTGGTATGTTTAAAAATAGAATGGTGAAAATGAATTTCTTTAAATCCATAATATTGTCTCAGATAAACTTCCCCCATTTTAAATCCATTTAGAAATGTAGATTTAACATCCATTAGATATGACTTAAAATTCATATAATAGGAATATTCTATAAGGATTATAATTTCCTATAATAATTCTAAAGGGAAAAGGCCCCTTTATAATCTATTTTTTATTCTTTACTATAACCTCTTTCAACCACTCAATATTTATTTATAGTTATAACACTTTGATCATCTTGTTTTTTCATAAATGCCCATTTATTTACAATAATAGGATATTCATAGGGTTCATCATAAATTTTTCCTCTTGGGTTGACATAATTATTTTTCAATGATAAAACCCAAATCTCATTTACTAAACCTTCATCTAAAGTTCTGGGTTCATTTTGGGATAAAAAAAAGATAATTATACAAGGTTTTATGTATTTATTCTAGTCCTAACTTCATCATCTAATATTTTTATAACTTTTTCTAGAACTTAAGGTATATAGGTTTTATAAGTGGTACAATTTTGGGTTCATGTCTCATGTCTTTAATAGATTTACTCTACTCATCAGATCTAGTCATTTAAGTTTCAGAAGGATCACATTAAAAAAATATCACATGAGTTAAATATTAAAGAATCTTTAACATTTTATTAAAAACTCTATAAACATTGTAAGTAGTATAATAACCTAAGAATATACCTTCCTCAATATTTGGATTTACTTTATGAATATTTTCATTCATGATTAGAATATAAACCTTACATCCAAACACTTTAGAGTATCCTACCATTAGTTTTCTATTATCTTATAATTCATAGGGTGTTTTATTTAAGATACTACTTACTAGAAATAAATTAATGAAATGACATGATTTGTTAAAATATTTATCCCAAAAAAACGTTTTCTTGTTATATTCACATATTATTATTCTAGAAATATCTCTCAAGGTCTTATTCCTCCATTAAACAACGTCATCCAATTAAGGTTTACTAGGGGTATAAAAGGTGTGTTCAATAATATTGGGAAACAATCCCTCAGGGTAACATTGCAGCATTTTTGGGTTCATTGTGTTTGTTTACAAAGTTGGTTTCCATGGAGAATTGTCGAGTTCCAGAGAATTTGTTGACAATACATGTTGTCAAAGAACGATGATAGAGGAACAGATGATCTGGAGGTGGTACAAAAGAGCAGTACAAGGTGGTGTCGTTTTCCAGTGTTTTCCAAATTTTTAGGGTCCAAAATTTGGAGTTTGGTGAGCATCGCGAAAAGTTGATGTCCTTGAATATCTCATCAAAATAAGGAAAAGTCATGAGTTTCATGAAGATAGGCTTCATGGATTGAATTTTGTGAAGACAAGAAGAATGTTGATGGTGTTCTTCGCAATTATGTCTAGCTTCGCGAATGGCAGAGGTTGAAGCGCATCACGGCGATGAAGGGATTTGCGAGGGAGATTCATGTAGAATGCGTGAAGGGATTGATGGTGATTATCTATGATTATATCAATCTCTGCTATAATAAAATTGGTGTGGTGGTTCACAATATTGAGATAATTTCGACAAAAACATCAGAGCATCGCGATTTGTGAGGACGTGGCATTGACTTCACACGGAAGGATCGAGGGTCGACGGAATCGCCTATAAATAGAGGTTGACCCCCTCGAGAGAATAACATAGTGATTTCAAAGAAAATAATTTTCTCTCGGTTCGAGAAGGTAGTTTGTGAAGGTAGTGGGCTTCGTGAAAGGAAGGAGCTTCGAGGCGGCTATTCTGGCACCGTGAAAGTTACGAGCTCTGAGTTTGCTCAGTGAGCTTCGTGTTGGAAGTAGCTTTAAAATGACTTGAGTTTCACAAGAGTACTTCACGAGAGTTCTTCACAAAAGGGCAGGAGATTTGTGAAGGCTTGTTTGAGCTTTGCAAAATTGGGAGCCTTGCGAAGTAGGGTGCCTTGCGACGGTTTTTCCAAAGGAATTGCCCAGTGTTTAGGAGCAAAGGAATATTCATCAGTGGATGAACTTTGGACTTCAATAGAGCATCCACATATAGTGGAGGATGCATTAATTAGTGATAATGAAGAGACATACAGGTCTATAAACTATGAGTGGATCCCTTCCAAGTGTAGTGACCAAAGGAAGAGGAAGAAGGTAATCCTTTCAACTAGCAGTGAGCCAGTGAAAGAGAACCAGGGAGTGACCCTTGATAAAGTAGTGAGTAGACCCAAAACATTCTAAAGGTAATGATCCTGGGAATAGAATTGATCTATCCCAAAATTTGTAAACAAAAGTGCGCTTCTAGTGGATTAGGTACAATGGCACATCATCGGTGTGTGCTCCTTGGACGTAGCCCAGTGAGGGTGAACCAAGTAAAAATCGATGTGTCTTGTGCATGCTTTAGTTTCTATTTACACTTTTCTATAGGAAAGAGAGAGAAGAGAGTCTTGCTTAATAGCAATACAAGATCAATAGGGGCAGTTCTTTTAATCTTTCATACCCTGATTCACCCCCCCCCCCTCTTAGGGTATCTAACCAAGTGGACCAAACAAATACAATATTTTAACCAGAATGAATGAAATTCGTTAATCTTAATTTACCCTTTATGATCACTTATTAAAGATATAATTTTGACAATGTTTTAATTTTTTACATGTTTTAAAAAATCAACATAGAAAAAATATGATTCACCCTTATATATTAAGAAATAAACCCGTATAAATAATAAATAATCCTCAACCAAAACATGAAAAATGTATTTTCTAGATAGTCTAGTTGTTCTAGTGTGTCCAAAAAATCCATAAAAATAATCTCTATAGGTCTAGAAGTAGTAACATATTTAATTGGTTTTTAACATAATTTGTGTTTCTATCCTATATGAAATGAATAACATAATTTATTTTCATATGATTTATGATTAGTAAAATCATAAATCAAATTTCTCTTGGATAAATTTTTTAAAGAATAAACATTCCAATGTCCAATACATCTATGAAAAATCCATGAATTATTTACTCATGGACTCAAAAAATTTACATTTTTTCTACACAAAATAACTATTATCTAAAGTATATTCATTATATGTTCTAGGTTCTCTAAAATCGAGAGGTTTTTATTTAAAAACAAAGAAGTTATTGTCACAAATTCGTCTAAATAACCATCATCAAAAAGTTGATAAATACTTATTATATTTTTATTACATACATCAACATAAATTAATTTGTTGATAATGATAGATTTTGGATTTCCAACAGATCTAATGCCAACTATATTCCTTTTAGAATTTCAAAAAAAGTGACACAGCCTCCATCAGTCTTAGATATTGATTTAATGGTATATAAATATTCCACTCATGTGTCCATAATAGTAACTATCCATGAACCATTTTGAATTTCAATTCATGTTTCTATTTTTGTACAATGATAAATCAAATAGAAAGATTTTTTGGTACCTAAATACTCATGGGTTCAAAAATATTAGCTAAAACATACATGGGAAACCAAATATATATTTTTTGTCATAAAAATGAGAAGGGAATTTTGAAAAATATTTTGTAAGAAAGTAATTTTTAATTCAAAAAAACTGAGGATTTTTTAGATTACAGATATTAGAATAATTTCCTAGTTCTCCAAAGTGAAAAAAGTAACCTTAGAACGGTTATTTTTCTTATAAATAGGAAAAAATAGTATATATAAAATATGGGCCTTTAATTATGAAATCATATTCCAAACCATTCACTTTTACATCAGTATTGACCAAGAGTTTTATTTAAGTAATACCCCCTTAGTGAAATCAATTGTAGCATCATTGAAGTTTTGTACTTTTTTATACAGGTTCTCCATTTTTCTAGTATATTTATTATACGATGTAATAGAAATTTCCAACTGGTTTTTCAAATAAAAAAAATTTAATATTTAATTTCTCTTCTTAATTAACAATTTTATTTTTGAAATTTATGATATTTGTTTTATTTTTAAATATTTTATAATCAATTTCCAAAATATTATAGTATTTAATTAATTATTCACTTGATAAATTTTCATTTCTAGACTCAAAATATTGTTAGAAAAAATAAATTAGAGTGTAACTCATCGAAAATATCCATGAAAAACATGCTTTATTTTTTATTATATATTTAAGATTCTCATTCTAAGGATGAATAATCACAAGAGACTTCAGAACCACTCGGTGCAAATTTCATATCCTTCATGGATTTATTATTATATCTATCCTTCAGGAAAAAAAATATCAGAATTTTTATTTTATTATAATTAAGGATAGTCTGAATTGATGTGTCTAAACTTTTTACACTCATAGTTTATAACATCTTATGAACTTCCACAATGCTTCTTGTACTTATTAAAAGTAATTCTGAAACCTCTTATCTTATTATTTGACTTTTTTATTATTCAATAAAACTATTCAATTACATTATTTGATCTAGAATTTGATAAGGAATATTCTTCTTCATATGATCCAGATGTCTATATACCCTTGTTCTTCTTGTCATCTTTAGAACAAGAAACTATTAAAGAATCATTTTATTTCATAACTATTTTTTATTCTTCTACATCAGTTTCCATTTCTTATTTATACATCATAAGAGTTCCAATGATATATTTTGTTTTGAAATTATCAAACTCGATATATTTTTTTATGGTATCTAAGATTACACTCCACTTATTGGTGTTCAAGAAATATAAATCCTCTAATCCACTCCACCAACACTCTACTCTCTGAGTTTAGTGATTTTCATTGTCAAAACTGTTTTTCTAAGAGAATACAGTTCTGTGAAACAACAATTATTTGTTACAAAGGTACAATAGATTTTAACTAGGGTATCCATTTACAAGGCCCAACCATGTAGTTAGCACACTCACTTACAATGAGTTCAAATAAAATAGAGATGAATGATGTTTTAAAGAACATTGTAGTACATAATTTTAAGATGCAACAAACAGCAGAGAAAGACACATCCGGTGAATATGGTGATCTTTAAATCATAGCTATAGAGGTTCTTTTATTGCAATAGATAAACTTTTTAGCACATAATCCATGTGATTTATGTGATTTATTACATGTATATGCATTCATTATTTATGTTATCAATGTTTTATTATGTACATTTATATCTTTTCTCATTCTCATATAGTGGCTATCTTTTATATTTATATGAACTATTTAATTTTTAACTTAAGCATACTAGATAATCACAATGGTGAAATGAATAATCCTTAAAAAAAATTGATAAGATTTTTTTTAATGGCATGTGTCCTTGTTTTCCAAATATAGAATAATATTATATAACAGAATTGTTAGAAATATAATTCTTTGGGTCATTCCATTCCTAAAAAAAGAAACATTTTCCAAGTAAATCATTCCTTATTTAGATGAATCCGTTTATGTTATTCTTAAAATCCTGAAATTATTTATCAAGAGATTATGATAATGTTATAAAATTAATTGTGATTATATACACAATAGGTTAATTATCAAAATCTAAATTCTTATTAAGAGAACTTTTTAGATGACTATAATATAATTCTTCTTCGTAAGATAATTTATTATTGGCATAAGATAATTGATTTCTAAAGATTTCTTTGATTTTTATAAAATAATTGTTAAAATAATGTTTATTTCATAAGATAAAAGACTTATCATAATTTCATTCTAGTGATCTTCTTAAATTTTATAAAATAGAATGTGACTTTATTCATCCGTAATATAAAATACTTTATCAAAAACTAAAATCTACAAAAGGATTCTAATTTTACTTCTTATGATAATCATGTTCCGCATAAGATAATCATATAACATAAGATAAATCAAACAACTAAAATCCAAAAAAATATATGAATTTAAATTCGTATACAATAAATTCTTTTGAAATAAATAAATCACTTCTTATAAGAATATAAAATCTAAAACACAAAATGTAAACTCATTAGAATAAAAATGTGTATTTTTTTAATCATCAAAACAGAAAAACAACTAAAATATTTCAAAAAAACATAAGTCGGTACAATATAACTCACCCTTCCATAATCATTATTATAATATATATATCAATTATATTCACTAAATGTATACTTATTACCATCCATGTAAAGAATAAATGAAAAATGAATCACATATTTTCATTGAGGTGGTAGTCCAGACGTATGTATTTAAGACATTATCATTTTCCAATGCATTGGAAGGTAAAAAAGTTATATATGATATTATAAATCTATAAGATTACTTATTTTATAAAAATAATATATATAAATTGAAACCAATAAAATAAACATATATTAAATATGGTGATGGAAAATTAATTCTTACATTATGTAGAGGTGGTAGTCCACACATACACATGAGTGATACCTTCACTTCTCATATGATGGAAAAGAGGGAAGATAATGGTAGTTACATAATCATAATAACATTTAATAATACTTAGGATACTTAATTTATCATTTGATGATGCATATAATAGATTTATAGTAGTTATAAGAAGAAATAAATTGGAAGGGTTTGGTAAGATGATTAACTATACATTGGTATGCCTCCTATATATCCCATATTAAGAACCCCATGAAAAGTCCATTGAGAAAAAAACCTAAAGTTAAAGGATAGAGGAGTTTAAAAGAAAAATTGGAAGGTTTTGGTAATTGTTTATTTCTCAAATTGGTTTAAATAAAATAGAAAAGGGGTTTCCATTTATATGGTGGGTAAAGTAAGCTCTTGGAATTTCTTAAGATATTTTAATATAATTAATGTATTTCTCAAGTATAATATCTCCAAAAAGTCATGAATTTGAAAAAATAGAATATGGTAGATATTTCACCATTCAATAAAATTTAGTTAGGTTTTTTTTCTTTTTAAAACTTATCTTTCTCATTAATACCATCATTAACAAATTTTAACTTTATGTGTGCTAACAATTTGTTTTATTCTTAAAGGGTTATAATTTTATATGTAAGGTAATGATTTGATCATTAATGGAAGATTACTGAAATTTTCAACCATTTATAATCATACTATTCCCATTTTAAATAATTTATTATTATTAAATAATTTAGTAATAATTTTTTATAAAATAACATTAATGTCATTTTTTAACAATTCACTTAATTTTACTTTGAAAACAACATGGTATCAAATGATTTAGAATATCAAATTTTAAAATAATAATAATATGAAATAATTACCTATAAATTTTTTGATTAACTATAACTTGAAAATAATATTCATTTTTTAGTTTCTAAAATCATTTAAATGATTTTTTACTGTTTGCACAAGCATAGTGTGTGAGTTGTGTTAAAAATTAAGGAAATTATTTAGTCACTAAAAATTAAAAATATATTACCATGATAAAAAAATAATTCATCTCACAGATTAAAATTTATAACCAAAATTTTCCACTTTTATCCTTATGATTAATATTTTGAGATGTTAAAGTTGAGAGAGTAATATTTTCTTATGTTTCATTACTTAAAAAACATAATTTCAATATTAAGGGAAAATGGAACTGAAATTCCATAAATTAAAAATATATAAGGGTGTGTCTACTATCCCCTCATACAATAAGGTAAATTCAATTATTATACAAATTTAAATTCATTATCCCAATGTTTTAAACTTTTTTACCTGTTTTACCCTTACTAAGGTGAAAAAAATATTTATCAAGGTTACTATTCATAATGAACAATAATTAAATATTATTATTAACTAAATTTGATCCCCCTAATACCAAATATGGAATCCATTTTTCAATATTCCTTTTCTATAAGTGGAGTACACTAATTTTATAATGAGTTCCCAAAAGGTGACTAAAAATGTTTTTAGAAAAATACATTTTTATGCATAAAAGTATATTTACTCTTATTAAATTCCTAGAAAAACATTATTTGAATTCTAAAACATTTGATTAAATATTATATATATATCATTAAAATTTTCATAGATAATGATTTAAATTAAAACAAATCACACACATAGGAAAAACTATTTTTCATAAAAAATAACACCTTTACTTTCAAATGATTTTAATTTTCAATTCTAATAAATTGATAACTGATGAATTAATTTTATACATTTGTAAACTACAAATTTTTCATAATTTAATAATTCATATTTATACAATCCAATCCAATGGATAGGTGATAACTATCACATTAAATAATAATATTTCAACAGTATATCATTATTTTTTTAAACTCAATATTACTGGTAAAGTTATAAATCATAGAAATAAAATTTATTTATAGAAAAATATATCATAAAATATCATGATGTGATAAGTCTCCTCTGATATTTTTACCCGATGCCATAAAATCCAAGAAATTGTTTTCATCTTCCCCAGTAATAATTCCTCACTAGGTTCTATAATCTACACAATTAATCCCAATACAATGTGTGAGGATCTATCTCAGTGTCCACATAGTCAATGATATGTGTTAGATCAAGCATATACCTATGTAGGTGATAAATAAGAAAAACATCATGCATAGCTCAATAGAGTGAATTAAGATATATATGGTATTCCATAGTTCTAATCCACTCGGTGATATTGAATGGTCCAATATAATATAGTGTTAGCTTCCCTTACATCCTCAAATATTGGTGGCCAAACCAATGAGTCACTCTCAAAAAATCCCAACCACTTACAGAAAACTAAAAAGGTCTCATCTTGTGTTTAGATTAAAAATTATTCCTAAGTTGATCTATGATTAACCTATAATAAATCAAATTCACTCTCTTGGAGGTATCTTATACCATATAGGTCCAACCAACTATTACCTCAAACGCCACATGCTAAAAAAATGGTGAATGACATGGCCTTCCAGAAAGAGCCTTGAAATGTACTATATGAATCAAATCCTGGTAATGATTATTGTATGAGAACACAATAAATTCTTTGTGACATCCCATGATCATATGAAATGTAAAACTTAGACCTGAATCATGTCCTCCAATATTGGAATTTTAATCTCCAATAGTCCAAATATCTAAAGATGGAATGCATTGCACAATTTCATCTGAGTATCATGGTCCTTCTACAATACCTTCCAAAACCTTGATTTAAAATATGTATCTTTGTTAGGAAACAAATATCAATGGAAATAAATTCATTCATACAATCACATCAACATAAAAGTTCACCATACTATGTACTAAGTGATTATCACGATTTGGTAATAAATAAGAAACATTTAGTTTCTAATTGATAATCACCTAAATAGAATCACAGTTCCTTTAGGTTCTGAGTAACCCCATCATAGAGTCTATCATGATGTACTCACACTTCCACATAGTCATATACTGTGGATGGAGAAAACCACTCAGGCACGGGTGCTCAATCTTTATCATATATCTTATAAAGAATCATGAAACGAATCCAGCAATATTCATCTTAAACCCTAGCCACTACAACCATTATTAAATTTCAGGGTTCATCTGTGTTACTCCAGGATAAACCACCCACTTAGAGGTAAGTAATTACATTATAACCTATTCCCTAATGGAATAAGGGACTACAACTTTCCCATGTACTAAAATCAAATCCTCATCTTCTGATGAACACCCTGGTATTAGGTCACCACCTGCAAGTTTTTCTAACATTACATCACACTATGGATCGTTCATCTAATTAAAATACACCTATTCTGCCAAATAATATGTGATCAATAATGGGTAACATGCCATTGGTCCCCGGTCCTCAAATTCACCCATCATCTAATCACCCAACAAGCTGATCAAGGGACACTATTCCACTAATGGTTATTCACAAAGATCCTAAGCGACCTACATCTTATTGCTAAGTGTATTCACAATGATGTTACCTTTACCAGGATAACAGACCAGATCAAAGTAAAACTCATGTAGGTACTCTATATAGTGTCTCTACCTCATGTTCAGGTCCCTCTGTGGTAATATATGGCAATGGATCTTGTTGTATGAGGAGGAAATAAACCTCTCTCCAAAGAGATTGTGTCTCCAACACAACAAATCCTATACTACAGTTTCCAGATCTATGTCATGGGTTGGATTTTTGTTCTCATGGGGTCATAGCCGATGTGACTAATAAGATAATACCTACTACCTTTACATTAGTACTTCCCACAAACCCATTAATGATGAATCTCAATATATAGAATACCTGATCCCATGTTTAGAAAGAATCAATACTGGTGTCATAGTAAACATCCTCTCTGTCTCAGGAAATGCCTCCTAACACCAGAACCATCATGAAAACCTCACCCCATTCTTTATCAATGCAGTAATGGATTCTGATAAATTATAAATGTCCTTGAAAAAACACATATAGTTTCCCACTAATCCAAAAAAATCATTGAATCGAAAATATGTTCTGTGGATATGGTCAAGACATCATCTCCTCTATTGCACCTTGTTCCACTAATATAACAGTCCCATAAAACACATTCTCTATGGTTTTCACCTCCTAATTCCAATAGTGAAACTTAAAAAGCATGGTGTAAATCATATGTGCTCAAACTTTACTCAGGAATATCTTGAAATATCTAGTATACAAATTTTCTTTGGGGATTAAATGAGGATATCATCATCAAAAACCAATGTGAATGAGTCAAGGTAAGGTTATAATATCTTGTTCATGATATCCTTGAAACTTTTCAGTGAATTTTTCTTTCCAAATGATAATACCAAGTACAAATATAGATTATAATTACACCTAAACATTGTCTTTAAAATGGCCACCCCTCTAACCCTAAAATGTTGATAGCCTAATTGCATATCAATCTCAGAGGGCCACCAAGATCTCTAAAAATAATAAAATATATCATTAATCCCTGGAAAAGTGTATCTATTCTTCTTTATCACCTGATTCAACTTTTGATAATTTTTTCAGAGTTGAAGACTAATATTTACCATCATGGAAAATACAGTAGGTTCACCCCATAGTGATATACACATCCAGAAAAAACCCATTTGTTCAAATTTATCAAGCTATATTTGGGGACACTTCAACTTAGTCAGTGATATACGATCAGGGGTATCAAAATGGGTTTTCACCTATCATTATCTCTCTTGAAACTTAATTCATATGTCAAGGGAAAGACATGTGAATTAATCTGGGAAGAAGTCCTAAAAAATATCATTAATTAGAGAAAAATAAAAGCATCCTTCCATTGAATTTGTTTAAATATCCAAGTCTACAATATACACTACAATTAAACCAAGATATATTATTTCTAGACCCATTATACATACTCCAAATCCCATCCCATCAATCATCACAAACTTCTCTTCCTTAAGATATATAAATGATACTCAACTTTGAGAGAAATCAATATATTCCCAAAATCTGGCCAGTAATTCCACTCCAATATTCATTTCAAAGCTCACCAACTCTAGAATCATGAATTCCAACGCATGTATATAACCACAAAAAACTAAAGGACACACTAGTAATATATGTGTAGGGTATAACTGTTTTCCCAATAGTGTGTCAGGGGAAAGAAAATAAGAATATAACTTGATTGGTAATTCAAGTCTAATAATAAATTTTCAATATATACAGAAATTTTAAGAATTGATATAAAAACGTTATAGACAATGTAGAAGTGATCAAGATAAAACTAAAAATAGTACAGGGTCTCCCACATCCATCTTCTAGAGTCTTATCTATTGCAAAAACTAAGTCTATCTCAACTCTATGATCTCTTCCCTAAGCTACATGTCTCATCTAACCTTCATCTTCAGATCCTACTAGAGAAAAGACTGGCCAGAACCCTGGTTCTCTAATTAAGTTTTCCTAAATCCCCTATTAAGGCCCGACCGAAAATGTCCAGATCCTAACTACTAGAGATTCCCCATATTTCCACATAGTTTACACTTACACTAAGGTGATTAATTTAATATATGGTAATTTCCAATCATACCATGGTTGAAGCACTATAAAACATAACTAGAGGGGGTTTAATAAGTCATACTCCAGTATACCTGATTACCAATACCCCACTAGATGTCCTCATTCTTTCTCTTATTATTCTATAAGTAACACTTGTTGTAGTAGTAGGAGATCTACTCACCTGGGCACTAAAGTGTTTAAGAAGACTAGCAACTTGATTCTCCTCTAGAACCATCTAAACGGTAAATAACTTGCTTAGAAATTCCAGGTATTTTTTTGGTCAAAACTTCAAACCTTCATCATGGTTTCAAGAATAATAATGGTCTCAAATTTTCTATCACTCTCTTCCTCGTTTCCTTTTATGATGGGAGAAAAGAATTTTTTTCTGAAATGATTGTAGTATACATATACTATCATAGGCCCTTCTTGTTGCTCTATAAACTCTTGTTCTTGGACTAAATTCAATTCTTTTGGGATAAATTCTCTAAAAAATAGTTCCTTAAAGGCATCTGAGGTAAAACCCTCCCATCAATTAGTATGTCACATAATTCTCTGACAACTTATGGCAGGTCCCTATAGAAAGAATGATGATAGTTTTACCTTTCTATCCACAATTAACTAAATGAGGTCAGATAAAACCATGACGATATCAATCAAGTCCACATAATCCTATGGTCCTCTAGTTCCATCAATGGAAAGTGGATGCTTGAGCTGGAGGACTCTCGCAAAGTCTACCATGGACCCTAGTGCCCATCTACATTGGGATAGCACAAGAGGATGGACTCCCAGCTGATTTGGACCCACTACTTGTGATAATGGAGTGGGTGTGGGAGAATTATCTACTATGACCACCTGGAAAACACGTTGTGGAATGGGGTAATCCTCCCATGTAAAAGTATCATAGACCATGTCAAATGGTGGTCTGATCTGTGTCTTTTGAGGATATATCTTCTAAAATTTGAAGGAACCATTTAGAAAAATTGTACCTATTAAGAAATAACCTAATTTGTCAATGGAATTTCACAATGTAATCCTAAAAGCCTTCCCACAACCAAAGGTATATCATGTATAGTTCTATCCAAGGTTCTTTATCCCTTCATATTAGTCAGAGTCGCATATATATTCAAAACATAATATCATACTCAAGTTAAACTAATTAATTCAAACAAATATATCACAATGGTATAAAATATTGATATATCACTTAATCAAAGAGTACAATTCCATCCCAAATAAAAAACACAAATCAAGTAATTAGATTAAATAAATACCATGTACCCCCTAACTTTCATATATATACAATGTGATCTAATATGCCTAATCATGATGCATGAATGCACCCAAATCCCATAAAACTATACTAGTAATCTAATCACTAGAATCTTAGTGGACCGTAAAACATGAGAAAGCAATGCACATAGATATCCCATACTTAATTCAAACATAGACTGTCTCATTTCTACCATGTCCCAAGTTGGTGAAAAAATTATTCTCTGATTCAATTTTTTAGTTTCTTGACCTGAAACACTGGGTCTGAACATGTGCGACACAAGACCTCATGTGTGCCTCCCCATATGCAAGTGGCATACAACTATCAGTGGACATATAAATTTCCACAATGTTGAGACAATACCCTCAATATCATATTAATACACCAAAAAAATATTAAAAATATATAATACAACTCAGAGTAATCAATATTGAAGATAAATAATCATAATATAATAACAAATTGTACACATTTCAGACCAAGAAATAAATTGGGATCCCAGTATGGAAATACATACTAGAGTATATAAGGATCAAGTAGATAAATAATAACAAAAACTACATAATTATTTCTAGTCCATATTACTGTCATTACTAGCTCTATAACTCAACCATATTCTAGGGGACACTTTCCCTTACATAGATCCTTATACTTGAATTCTACACACATATTGAGATTCTTGTGCATGGTGTGATTATTAAACACGAAAGGACACCACCAATTCATCCTTAACAAAATTGAATATGTTTAAAAGGTGTGTTCCCTGATAAAATAAGTGTTCAATCAATAAAAAAAATCATGTGTCAAGAAATCATGTTCTAACCAAACCAGTATAGGTCATGACCGTACCTTCCTCGGCTCTATTCAAGAAGGATGATCATAACGATGTCCGAAGTGACTAAGATCTAGCCATAAGGATGGTGAACATATTTGTCTATTGCTAGGAGGCATTCTATCAGATCAAGACACAACGCCACTATGTCCCAGATTTTTATGGTTCAAGACTCAAGATCATTGAACCTTATCAATTCCTTAGGTCAGACGACATAGAATTCGTACCACAAGGTCGCTCCCATAGGTCTTTCCTCAAGGTCTTTATACCCCTACCATATATTCAGGTCCACCTTTTTTATCTTCCTATGGCCTATGCACTCCCCCTATATGGGATAACCATATCACGATGGACCACCTAAACAAGTACCAAGAACAATACGTCCAAAGTCTTGGTAATTAAAAAATAAGTTAGAGCATACATATACAGAACATCGAATGATTTGATGATTAGTATTGGAAATATACAAGTACAAGTGATCAAAATCCAACATTTCTAATAAAAAACATAAGAATTATCATGGAATTAAACATCATATATGGGTTTTATTGGCTACACATTCACACACATGTGATAACTATCTAGAACAGTCAAAAAAGCTATCCAAACACAATAATCATATCAAGGATGCAAGTGCGTAAAATCCCATAAATTGTAAGGAAATTCATACCTCAAACATCCTGATGAAGTAGCACAATATTCATTAAATTATAAAATCATGAATCACTTTGTGAACACCTATAAAAATATCAATCACATTAAGGATTCCTATCATGGTTTCTAGTTCATCCAATAAAAGGGTTAGAAAAAATAAAAAAGTGGATTCCATGCCAAGAAGGTAATTCTAAAATCACATACCTCATTATATCCAACAATGGAACTAATTCTAATATATTTTAATGAAGATGGTTCAAATTCACTAGATTTGTTAATGATTCAAGAATGGATCTTCAATACCGCATTGAATCTAGAAGCGAAGCCTATGTTTAGTAAATGAACATCAATCCTCTCGGAATATGTCCTCATAATAGAGATCCAATATGAGAGTCAATATGAATATGGTATCAAGAAGATAAATATATGTACAATTACCCAAAAATTTCCACAGTTCATTACATATCAAGATCTGGTTAATAGTATGTCATTGACATGTCAAATCCACCATTAATCCAAAAAAATGAATGTCAATATCACATTACATATTGTAAGAAAACAAATATTTTTACATTTTATTAGAGTTATTTCCTAAATATTCTATCAAGAAGAGGTTTAGGAAGAAGATATATAATCACATTACTTTGAGATGATCCTAGTCGAAGTTAGGTCAATATCTGATCAAGATACATTTTCAACTCGCTAGATCATCCACTGTTATATGAAGGAAGAAATAATTCATCATCAGATAATCATGGAACAAATATATCCCTAAAATATCCTTCCACATATCTCAAATAGGAAGAGAAATGTTTAGTAGATCTAGAAGAAACTCGCCAATCTTGTGTCACAGGATTTATTCAACTATGAAGAACCACAGGGAGATGAATAAGAGATCCCAATAAACAAGGTAGGTGGTCTCTAATTTTAAATATGGTTATTAGGGTTGTATATTTCTATTAAATAAGTTTCAAACCAGGTGGAGTTATAATTAGTGGGTTTTATTGAATATAAACATGACCGGGCTACACTGTCTAGCTTGTGGGCCACCCAGCTAGCCAATTTATAGCCCCCAGCCAACTGGTGCACTCGGTAGAAACAATTGGGTTCTATTACTACCAATGGCAGGCTAAATTGGTATATGGAAAACTATAGACCAATTGTAACTCAACTAGTGAGTTGATGCAGTCTAATAGCTCTTTAGTGGAAATTTATTGCCACCACAGGTCTAATCCTCCATGCAACTCTCCAAATTTTGAATCCAAAACACATTATTGATAAAAACCAAACTCTAAAACCCCATAATAGATATAAACAAAAAATATAAAGGATAATTTTTAATTATAAAAATTTTAAGAAATCAAATATAATGAGGATGTTACAAAAAGTGTAGTATCTCAAGGATAATTCTAAGGGATATGGTTTGAGCCAAAAAGAAGTTAATAAGTTTAATTCCAAGTGGGATAAGTACGTTTCACATGTGGATGGAAATTTAAGGAGGAAAAAGGATATAATAAGAAAATGGGAGCCTTAAATATTCCATTGACATAATAAACTCTAAATGTATTACCAAAGTGACGTAATAGATAAACTCTCAGAAGCATTAAAATGATAAATGTCTTGTGGAAATACACTTAAAAATAATCTAGATACTCATATTAAATTGAAGAGAAATAGATTCTAGAAGTTTTAATTGGTGGTGTGCTCATCCAGAAGCAATAAATTCCCAAGTAACATTCAAAACATGAAAGGAGGATCAGTGCAGAAGTTCATAAGAAGTGTGAAAATTCTTGATGTGTTGAAAATAATTTCAAGAAATTTCCATCAAGATTTAAAGACAAAAGGATTAGTATCAAAGAAGAAAAGGAAACATATAATATTTTTTTGGTATACATGGACACATCTCTGATTTATATTCTTATGTAATGGATTAAAAATACCTTTTTGAATCTATAGAGATTTATGAGAAATTGGGATCTCATTCACAACATAATAGGTACAGTTATTATCCCAATATTCTTATCATAATAACCATGTATTTAGTGGAAATTCTAGGAGGATTTTAGATAGAATTAAAGAGGTAAACTAACCTACACTAAATGAAATATATATCCCAATAAAGAACATAATTCAAAGGATAATGGAAGAGGATTTCAAGCTGAATAAAGTTTAAGAAAAATTTATAAATGATTTTCTGAAACAAATACATCTTTGAAAGAATTAAAACAAAATAGGAAGAAAGAAAAAAATCAATAGTGAAGTAAGTGGACAAGGATTCCCTAATTGTGAGAAAATAAAAGAATCAATCTGATAGGAAGTCTGAGATGGTACTCACAACCATCAAATTGTGAACATTGAAAAAAAAATTCTTTTATGTAGAATGAATGATGATGTTTGAAAGGAATAAATAGATGAACCAATACCTAGTAGGATTTCTCACACATTGGGAAATAATCCTTTTCCAAGTATAAATAATCATACTATAGCGTGTGATACAAAATAAATCTAATTGGATGGGATGATTTAAATCCTCATCATAAAATCAAAATTGGGAGTTAGAAATGTGAAATAAATGAGTTGGTCTAATATGACCATCCTCACTCCTCTCCTTTAGGAGGTCGGAGGTACCCCTATCCCAATGCATTAATTGTTTTATAATTCGTGGAGGTGATTAACTCATATGTAGTAGACATGATCCATGGGCTAATTTTTCAATAAAATAACTTATTAGTGAGATAAAAAAACCAATTTTTTTATAATTAGAAAATGAATGTAACAATGGAAGTCATAGATTTTTTCATTTCCAAAATTGATATCAAACCCGAATAAAGAATTTAATGATGAACTTAGCTCATCTATAAGTGTTAAAGAAAACAATTTCCCTCATCAGGTTCACCTAGAGGATTCCTTCTAGAATATAATTTCAAATATGGAATTAAAAATACTCATTATATATAGTAGTTTGGAAAATAAAAGGAGTCTAGAATGACGTTAAAAGATTTATAAAATCCATATTTGAGATAAAATATGATATTCATAAACACTATTATTAAATTATTGTGGTATTAAGTCTATAAAGCAGTGGTGTAAGTCTATTAAAGTGGAGAGGATAGACTTGAAGACTGCAACAACAACATTACTATTTTTAGTGATTATTTTTTATTTTATTATAAAATTTTTTATAACTTATTTTTTATATATAGGATAGTAACACCAAGAGATTTTATGAAATAATTTTTAAGATAAATTTAATTTCATAAATATCCTGTGTTAAATGAAACAACGCGTCTTACCAAACCACGATATAAAAATATTATTATTAATTAAACTTCAACGTTATAATCTAGCTGATAAATTTAGTTGTATGAATAAGAATAAATATTTTAGAAAAATAAATTATAAATATTTTAGATAAATAAAACATATTTTTAAATAATTATTTAGTTTTTATTAAAGTCTTATATGATTTGAAAACATTTTTTTATCAAGAAATATGTTTTTTATATTTTTTTGTAAAAATATAAAAAATTAATATTTACACTTTTATAAAATTTATTTGAAAAAATTAAATTCATATTTAAATCAGAAAATAGACATTATCTTAGTGATAATTTTTTGATAATTTTCAAAAAATGAAAAAAAAATTGGTGAATAGTGAAAAATACTGATCTTTCATAAAAACTACATTTTCATTTCAAGAATTTAAAATTTTAAATATTGTTTTAAAAAAAAGTAAAATCAGTTATGTTATGTTATTAATACATCAATTAAGTTTATTGTAATCATACTTATATTGATTTCTCGTATTAAAACATTTTGTTCTTATGAAAATTTTTCCTTTAGAAAACTATTTTCATAACAACTATAGGTTTAATTTTAAATTAAGTTTTTCCAATTCAGTGAATCGAATTTGACAAATGCATTCCACATATTGAATAAGGATAATTAATATTATATAATAATATCAACTAAATTTTTGATCCATGTGAATAGAAAAAATTCTAAAAATTAAATATCATGGTTAAGGATAAAATGGGTTTACCAGGGGTTAAACTAAAAATATAAGGGTTTAAATTACCTAAAAACTTATAAAATTCCTAATTTATAACCCTATTCAAACTTTATGTCATATAATGTTATATAATTACCCATTTTAGAACCCTTTTTCATGATTAACACATGGGTACATATTTTTCTTTTCAATGATTCCAAGTGTGTCCTCTCCCCCCTTATAAAGGGGAATCCCCTCTTCTCTCCACTTCACACTTCCAAATCCCATTCTTTTAGAAATTACCATCCCAAATAAATTCCCTAAATCCTAAATCACATCCTTGTATCCTAATTTTTATTACTAAACCATCCTTACAAGTCTTTTGCTTCTAACCTAAGGAGGTTGTCCCTATAAGAGGTAAATTCTTAAACTTATGTTTTTGTATTATTTCTTTTTCTAGCTCCATTAAATCCTCTCTAAATATGATGACATAATAACACCAGTATCTCCCACATACTGATATGTTATTATATTAATTTAATAATCTTTATCCAAATCCTTTTCCATGAAATTGGAAATGAAATTGACGATCATGTGTAAGTAGGAGTACCCACCTCCAAATCCATTTTTTCATTTTCTAAAAAGTCTGTTTAAGGATTACCAATAACCTTACAAATGACATATAAAAAATCACAAACATCCAAATATGTAGTAACTGAACCTTCTATTTTACATTCCAAAGTTTCAAATTTTAAAATTCAAGCAAAATCATGACCAGATATATACGTTGCACACCATGCATCCACCGGTGTCACCATCGTGCCGAGAATCCTAACATCACGCATCATGGACATCACAACAGAGTAGGTCACCAGCGAGACTAGCCGACCCATCTGTCACATATCGTATGAAGGACTACCATCTCACAAACAGATGAAAATCATTTTTCATCACCATCTCTCATGAATTGTTATAATGATGGATTTAACATATTTATATGATATTTATGACATAATTATAATTTCATAATGATTATATCACATATAAATTATTACTTTTCATTCTGTTGGAATTTGAAAACGTCGCTCGTGGCTAAGGCAAACTATTGCCTCCCAAACTGTTGGGATTTATTTTTCACCTATTCTTTACATGGAACATAAAAAGTATAATTTTAATAAATATACATGATATATATAAAATAATAATGAATCTATAAAGGTGATATATTATTTACCTTCCTTCTCCTACATTCATTGATAAAATGGTAGAATCGTTCATGTATACGTACGACCAAACATATCCACGAACATTATAATTCAATTTTTATTAATAACATTGATGGATTATCATAAATAAATATATGATGCATATATATGATAATTATATATTGTTTAAAATTATGAATATAATGAGACCATGGTCAAATGAAAAGTTCTGAAACTACCAAACCAAAATATATACGAAAAAAAAGATATTATTACCATAAACCCGATTTTAACATGGAATTGTCAATACATGGGTAATAAAAGGTTATAGGAAAATCATACATGGTATGATACATATGATTATAGTTCTATAGTATATTTATAATAAAAAAATATTTATTATATAGGAGGTTTGAACATGTACATATAAATTCAAGAATTATGGTAATCCTATTCCATCTCAAATTGTCCTTTTTGGGAGATATGTTATACTATGCACCTATCTTTTTTTCAGGAGTTCCTTTTTATGCTATTTAAAGTTATTTACATTCCCAAAAAGGGAAGATCAATCGGGATGATTATCATAGTGGATCTCAAAAACCACATTCTTTTAGACCTCCTGAAATGCTAGGAATATTCCCTTTGACTTACTTCTAGTGTAGAAATCATAGGTTTCAAAATCGGTTTACACTAAGGCACCCATGATATGTTGTTCCTATGGTCACTCTGGACACTTTCATAAATTCTATTATATCTTCTCTACCCCACATAGTGGAATGGGCCCATTAACACCAAAAATTACTATGGTGAAATAATATATTTAAATCTCTAAGGGGATCCAGCAACAAGAATCTATAACAAATCTTGTTTACACATTGGAATAGTCTCTAGATGAATTAGACACTGAACCAACAGTTTTGGTAGTAACCATCACTATAGATTCATCTTTAGTGATTACTTTATATGAAATTGTTGTATCTCATTCATTCATTTCAACTCATATTGTGAACCATCTAAATCTTCCTATGAATATTTTACCTTATTTGACGGATACTAATACACACATAAGAATGAAGATAGATTTGGGACTTTGTTGTCCTTCTTTTGTTTTATCTTTTTCAGATATTTATCTTTCTTTGGATTTATTTGTTATTGACTTGAACAACTTGATGTAATTATTAGGATGGATTGTCTCATTGAGAATAAATCATGAATTGACTACTATATTTAATGGGTCTACATCAATACACCCAATGGGGTCTGTCATAAATTTCAAGGAGAATGGGACCCAAGGTTGAGTAGAGTCATACATTTTTATCCATAGTTGGTTAACATAATATCAGTTTTCAATTTTTATCTAGAGTGGGAGTCCCTATATAAATATCTCCCTCCAGTTTTCATCAAGTTTAATATTTTTTTCCTTAATAATTCTTTGGTTTCAAACTTATAAGAGAGGTAGAGTTTTCTATTGATTTAGTGCCTATTGATAAAACAATTTATATACCTTCTTACCATATAGAACCATCTGAAAAGAAATATTCTAAGACCTCATTGGATGATCTCTTGGAGAAATTATTTAAACACCTGAGTGTATCTCCATGGGCTGCACCTATTATCTTTTCTAAGATATAAAATGGTATACTTGTCTTATGTGCTCATTACCAGAAACTCAATCGAGTTATGGTCAATAAAAATATTTTTTATTATGGATTGGTCATCTCTTTGACTATGTGAAAGTGTTGAATTGTTTCTCAAATATCGATATTCGGTTTAGTTATCATTAGTTGAGAATAAAAAAATTTGACATTTAAAAAATCTTCTTTCAGTGTAGGAATGGTCATTATGAGTATCTTTTCATTCCATTTTGTCTAAGAAATTCTCCTTTAGTATTTAGGGATTTGATGAACATGGTTTTCCATGAGTATCTTAATATGTTCATGGTAGTCTTTGTGGATTAAATCTTGGTTTAGTCTATGTTTGAGGAAAATCATGTTCCTCATCTGAGTGATGTTTTAAAAAATTTTAGAAATCACCAAATTTATTCCAAATAATTGAAATGTGACTTTTTTATTTGGGAAGTGAATTTCTTGGGACATGTAGTCTTATAACATGGTGACTAAGTTGATCGTGAAAAGGTGAAGTTGTTATGACATGGGAGAAAAAATGAAATGTTTTTTAGATTTATAGCTTCTTGAGTGTAGCTGGATATTATCACCTATTCGAAAATGATTTTTCAAAGTTTGATTCTCTGTTGACCAATATCACATAGAAGGGAGTGAATTTTTTTAGGCATAATAAATGTCAGAGTTATTTTTTTAGCTAAAATTTCTTTTGAATTTTGTGTTGGTGTTGATTTCTACAGAGTCTAGACAGGTCTATGTGGTCTTCTTTAACACATTTAGTCTGCGTTTGGTCAATGTTATTATTCATAGTGAACACATGGTAGCCCATATCTCACAACAACATAGGCCACACAAGAAGAATTATTCGACCCATAACCTAGAACTCACGGTCGTGATTCATGCGCTTAATATTTTATGGAATTACCTTTTCAAATAAAGTTTTATCATGTAATCCATCCATAATAAATTGAGTTATATATTCTCTCTAAAATATTTGAATCTTTAAAAGATTAATTCGGTGGAGTACCTAAAATCCATTTATTTTAACATCACCTATACCCTAGGGAAAGTGAATCACATTACTAATGTGATGAGTGAGAAATGTCCAAACCATGCATTGAAATAATCATCGAAAGAGTGGGACTTTCTGGATCTTTTTTCACAATTTCATATAGATGTCTGGAAAAAATTGGCACAGGTTGTGTTGGATAGTGTTTAGTTGGCCTTTACTCTTCTTGAGATGATTATTCAAGAATAGAATCTCAATGATGAATTCTATAGCCTTAGGGACTCTCTTTATCGTGGGGAGACCATTACTAAGGGGTCATTCTCCAAGAAGGGTATACTATGGTTCCAAAACTGGTATGTTGTTCCATTTATTATAAGAAATGTTGTGAAGTGGTATTTACATAATTCATAGTGGGTAGGGCACCCAAAAACCACCAAGATATTTTCTGACATCTAGTGTCAATTCTGGTGTCCAAGTATTATATGAGACATTGCTAAATTTGTTTTGTTATACTAAACTTTCCAAAAGGTCAATAGTGAGAATCCAAATCATTCAGTTTTTCTTAAAATGCTTATAGTGTCGACTTGGAAGTGGTATGATATCTCTATGGACTTTGTTGTTAGGTTTCAACATACCAAGAGGAATAAGAATGTGATATATGATTTGATCAATTGGATGCCAAATAATCTCACTTTATACCCATATATGATACATCCAAATTTTAGGAGTTGGGAAATTTATTTGTGAAATATATTCTTCATTTTCATAGAGTTCTCTCTATAATATTCTCTAATAGGGGTCCATTTTTAACTTATCTCTTTTATAGAAGCCCTTATAAGGTGTTGGGATCTTAGGTGAATTTGATTAGGTCATAGCATTTTCATAGAGGTGTCCAAATAGAGAGGGGTATACATATTCTTTTGTACATGCATCATGCCTATATCTATGATTTTACTGGAGATTGGGATGACCATTTTGGTATATTTAAGTTTTATTATAATAACAGTTACTAGTCTATGATCAGAACAACTACTTTTAAGTACTTGTATGGTCAATATTGTAAATCTCTATTGTGTTGGTTAGAGTTTAGAGAAAGTTACTTGGTTATACAAAGCTTGGTTTAGGAGACCTCAGCAAATATTTACTTAATTATTACTAGAAATTTGATGGCACATAGCAGGTATAAATCTTATGTTGATTGTCATTATAGACCATTGGAGTTCTCATTTGGTGACCAGATGTTCTTGAATGCTTCACCCTATTTAGTTTGTCTACATCTTAGGAGGTGTGGGAATATAGATACTCATTTTTTAGGACATTTGGAGGCAGTTGAGAAGGTGGAAAATGTGGATTAACGTTAAGAACTTAATCCATACTTAACATTGATATATAATTTTTTTCATTTATCACATCAAAAAAGTATTTTTCTAACCCATCTCATACTTTGTGAGGGGAGGAACTTGATTTTGAGATTTATTTGTCCATGAATGATCATACAATCAGGATAGTTGATTCAAAGACAAATTTAATTCATAGGAAGATGATACCTTTGGTATGTGTGATGTGGAAGCATGGTTATGATTTTCATGGGTCATAGTACTGTGAGACAATAATGAGTGATTAGTGACCACATCTCTTGGAAGAAAACCACTTGATAGGCCTTTTAGGTATAGAATGTTTTTATGGTGGGGAGTTTATAACTTCCCATTGTGATTTATAGTATGCCTCCTCCTTTGGTTTCTGTTTTTTGAGATTTTTTATAAAAACTATGATGTTTTCTATCTATTGGGTGAATACATTCCATGTAAATAAATTAAATTTTGTTTAATGTTCACTAAGAATAAGTTTTGAAATTGTTACACAACATGAATAACCAGGAAGTTATGAAAAGGAAAGAAGTTGTGAAACTGTTGCACAACATGAAACTGTTCCATGCTATATAGAGTTTACATGATGTGAAATGGAAAAAATATATTTTCAACAAAATTTTGATGCATGTTTTAGTGTACATAACCTTTTAGTATTTCACGTCGTGTAATAGGAATGCACAACATGTAAATATCAGAGTATGTAGGTTTTAGGGATGGTTCGGTTGATGTTTGTTCATTCCACCTACATCCTTCCCATATCAACCCAAAACTATCCCTAGATGATTTCTAGAGATCTCAAGTACCTCTGGATCATTTTATCAGTGATTTATCATCATTTTAGATGTAGTGCATCTCTTCCACTGAGTGGACTTTCTCACTCTTTGGTTCTCTATTTCTTTCCTCCTTGGAGTTTGATAGATCATCTTGGGACTGATGGATCTGAACTCTATGTGGTTGAATCATGATTATAGGTTGTTTTCTTGGATCTTCCATGCCTTCTTACTTCTTTATCAAGTCCCGTTGTGGGTTTTTTCTATTATTAAAGGTTGATGGTTCCATTCAATTTTGACCATGTGATTTAAAAATTAGATTCTTAATTTTTTGAAATATGTTTCAATTAATTTATTAAATCCCAAATTGACAAAATTTAGAATTGTTATTTTAATTATCATGGAATTATGGGAAAACACTCAATTCTAATGGAATTATAAGTTGTGGAATATTTTGAAATTTATGGAAATTATGAACTTATTTGAGGATTCATTATGAAAAATTGATTAAATTTAATTGATGAAAATATATGATTGGTTTTGTGATGAAAAAGGAATGCATTGATGAAAAAACATGTTTTGGGGTTTTAAAAGAAAATCGGAGTTTTTAGAAAAAAAATTTTAAAATTGAATAGTGAATTATGATCAGTTCGAAATGAAATGATTTTACCTTTTCAATTTATTGATTGAGAACATGTGAGTCTGGTTATTTAGTGGGTTATTTGGGAAAATCATGCTAGGATGGTAATTTTAAACCAATGGATTGATGATGACAACACTAACAAAACCCTAGTTTCAAAAATCTTATCCCTAATGGGATTTTTATAAGTATTACTGATCTTAAGCTAGAGGGATGTGTGTATACATATTTCCATGATCATTAATACGATAGTATGAGTATCTGATAGTAAAAAACTATCGTATCATAGGGTAGATGACTATAGTTCCTATTTTGAGTGTTTTGATAATAAATTCTGTCAATATATAATTGTTTTATTCATTCATAATAATTTTTATAAAATTTTTTATATAAAATTTTAAGTATTCCATGTTTGAAATGTTTTCTATCATTTTGAAATGAAAGCATGTTTTGTTTTAAAAGTGTAAATATATTTACATGACTTGTTTCATTTAAATTGGAAGCATGATTTTATTTATTGTTGTGGAATTTTATTATGGAACACTTCTTGATACCTTACTAGGATTTATTACTCACACCCTACCTTTTCCTTCAGGAATTTTTATATTTTCTTCTTCCAAGTTTGAGCAACGGGAAAGTGCCACTTGGAGGTGGTGGGTGTTTCTTGTCTTTTAGGCTTGGATTGTTGATTCCTTATGGATGTTTTAGTTTTATATTCTGAGTTTAAGAGTACATTGATGACATACTATTTTGGTATTGGATATAACAATTTTGTTTTTTCTACTATCCTTCTTTATAGTTTTGAGCATATTGATATGTTTTTTTCATCTTCTACTATTTGTAGAAAATCGTTTCCCTCTTTTATCTTATGTAATGTGAGGATCTAGTAGTCAAAACATGAGGATTAGGCATTATGTTCAATATATTTCAATTTTATATTAGGTATCATATGACCAAGGTATCCAATCTAGTTTGTTAAAATGCAAGTTTACATCGAAAAGTAACAAAATCCCCAATTAGTGGAAAAGTAAAAATATCTAGAGAGATTCTTGAATTTGTTCCTAAACATGCATGTGGATCATTTCAAATTGATGAAAGGGAAGGTACGCATAATTAATAAGTTTTACTAATGATTTTAGTAGATATGGATATGTCTACTTGATGAGGTATAAGCCAAATTCCTTTAATAGATTTAAGGAGTGCAATAATGAAGTTGAAAACTATATTGGTAAGAAGATTAAGAAACTCCACTCATAACATGGTGGATATTATCTAACTCAAGACTTCATTTATTATTTATGGGTGTTTGGGATCATATCTGAAATCACTCCTCATAATACACATCAATGTAATGGTTTAAGTGAAAGTAGGAACTGCACCTTTTTATACATGGTGAGAACAATGAGGATTAATATGTGTCTTATATTATCCTTTTGGGGATATGCATTAAAGGCAGAATTATAAATACTAAACCAAGTGATGAATAAAGTGGAATAAATTATACCATTTCAATTGAGGAATGGAAGGAAACCTGTGTTGTCTTACTTACATGTGTGGGGTTATGTACCATTTTTCAATGGATCTCTAAGAAAAAACATATACCCATAAGCAGAAATTGTACCTTTATAGGATAACCAAAGTAAATAGGGAAAAAATTTCTATATAAACCCTTAGAAAAATATTTAATAGTATTAAGACATTTCATATTCCTTGAGAAATATAACATCTCTAAAGGAGATAGTGGGAGAAAGATAGACATTGGGGAATTCTGAGCTCAAGGTTTCCAATATTTGGAATAAGAAAATATTTCAAAAAAAACCCCATGGAATAATAAGTTCCAGAGGCAAAAGTACTGCATAGAAGTACAAGAGAGGTTAGGGAACCATAACGATATGGTTTTTTAGTAATCTTGGTTGGTGCCTAATTATTAGTTCATAATAATGATCTCATAACATACAAGGAAGATAAAAGTGGAATAGATGTTTCAAAGTGGTTATAAGCTATGAATTCTTAAATGGATTCATGTACCAAAACAAAGTCTGAATTTTGGTAGATAATCTAGTGGATATAGTACCATTAGTTGTAAATGGGTATTAGAGATGAAACTAGACATTGATTAGAATATCAGTGCTTAAAATACATTCTTGGTTTTAAAAGGGTGCAAAAGGTGCTATGGAATTGACTACGATGAAGCATTTTTACAAGTTTCAATGATGAAATCCATCATAATTCTACTTATCATTATGGTTTACCATGATTATTATATTTGGAAATTTGATATCAAAACCATCTTCTGTAATTGGAAACTTTAGGAGGATGTCTATATTACACAACCTGAAGTTTTTTTGACTCAAAAATATGTCACTAAGGTATAGAAATTGAAAATAACCATTTATGGATTCCAGAAATTATTCATTTCATGGAACATTTGATTTGATGAAGCTATAATAGAATTTGGTTTCATTAATATTGAATATATTCTTTGTTTCTATAACTTCTTTAGTGGGAGTGCATTTATTTTCTTAATAGTTGATGTCGAGGACATATTACTTATTATAAATGAAATATCAGTCTCATATTTAGTTAAATATAGGTTAAATTAATGGTTTTCCTTAAATTACTTAGGATAATTAGTATATATTCTTGTCATCAAGATCCATAGTGATAGATACAAGGGGCCTCTCAGTCTAAGTCAAGGTACATATATTGATAATATACTAAAAATATTCGGTATGGTATAATCAAAGAGGGTATAATTCAATTTCACATGGAATTAATATTTCCTGGGAAATGTGCCCTTGCAAACAAGAGGAAAGAAGAAAAGGATGACAATGATTCCATATGCATCTGGGATTGGTTCAGCCATGTATGCTTTATTACGTACGAGGACTGATGTCTCTTATACAATAAGTGTAGTAGGAAGTTAACAATATGATTCATGTGACTACCATTGGATGGAAGTTTAGACTATCCTGAAGTATCTAAGGCATACTAAGGATATATTCAAGTTTTATGGAGGGAATGAAGAACTAGTCATCATAGGATATGTATATTATAGTTTCCAAACATATCATGATTATATAAAATCACAGATGGGATATATCTTCACTACCAATGGAGGTAATGTGTGCTAGAAGATCTCAAGAAAAGCTATGATCATAGATTTTTCCAAATATTCTGAGTATCTGACAACTTCTCAGGAAACATAAGAAGAAGTTTTGATTTTTAACTTCATCCATGATATTGATATGGAACCTATCATTAAATATTCAATAACATTTTATTGAGATAATATTAAATGGTGGCCCTTGAAAATGAACCATTCTATATCATTGGATGAGGCATATATTCCACAAGTATCAAATAATGAGGGATATTTCTGGAATAGGAGATGTGTTTTTAGAAGAATATCCACAAAAGTCAACATGGCTAACCCCTAGACTAAATACATAACCTGATATAAACATGAACATCATGTGAGGTCTAGTGGATAAAAATTCATAGGAAATTGGATCTAGTCCAAGTTGGAGTCTTCTAGAGTTTTTTTATAGAACCAACTATATATACTTTATATTACATCTGTATTAGATAATTTTAATATTAATAAAAACCCTTATTACATATGGTTCATTGTTCTTCATGACTTTAATATAATATTATCCTAGAGTATTTCTCACATTGATATGCTCATTACAGTTCTCATCTATGATCAGAACCTTGAAATAATATGAAAATATTATGAAATTTAGTTCTATGGTAGGCTAACATACTACTATGGGACACATAGAATATTGGAATTCATGTGTGAGTACTCTTAAGTGGATAAGACTTATTATCTGGAAGTTCTCACTTGGAAATCCCCAAGGAGGAAGAATATGAGAATAGACCCTCCAATAATAATCTAGCATGTTTAGGTGTCATTGGATATTCTTATCTTCAAGAGTGTGTAATAGTCCTTACAATTTAAAGTTATCATTAATGAATTTAATGACTCGTGCACTTATATTTACTATTCAAAACCATGATTCCATATGTTCGTAGGAAGTAGGGAATCTTAGGGGGGTCATGAATGACACATCAATGATGGATAAATCAAGAAATGATTTGGAAATTCAATATTTATTAAAGTTAATATCTAAACCCCTTGATTGAAATATAATAATTTAACTAAATTATATGGATAGAGTACAATGACATGTTTATTTTAGATACTCAAGGAAATACCTATCAAATGCATAGTTTGGTGACACAAGTGTACAAATTGTATAAATAGATATTTTGAAAAATGGATTATATTACAAAGTGATCCCTCATTTGTGGTTGTCAAAATTGCAAAAGTAACTTCTCTATTTTGGTTCCCTTTACCCATTACTAGATTGTAATCTTGTACTTTAGACACGATCACCAAATTCCAATAAGAAATATGCCTATAGGGTCACACACTAAGTGTTTCTTATGATCTCAATTAAATTCCATTTGAATAAATATTATTATCAAGGATGAGAAATAAATTTATTTAGGTTTTATTGATCATAAATATTCAAAAGGTAACAAATATTATTTATTCATTTTCAAATAATTTATTTAATTACATTAATAATTAAAAAATATCTATTCACATGAATTGAATCTAATTTTTATTTTATTTATTGAAATTTTAATGAATATTTTTATTCTAAATCGTATATAGAATATTTATTTATAAATAAATATTTGATATATATTTATTATGGTATGCAGTAAATGATGAAGATTATAAGATGTCCAAGATCGTGTCATATGATAAATATTAATTTATTATCTTGCAAAATAATATTTATCATTTCACCAGTAATCACATGCCATAATATAATATTATAAATATATGAACTAAGGTTAAATAAGATTTATTATATAATTTAATGGTTTCATTCAATTAAACAATATTTTAACCTAAACCCTAACTCTATAAATAGATTACTATGTTTATTATGTTGGGATAATCGAGAATTGATAATCATTATGCAAAATAAATTTCTATAATGGTTTATTCTCCTCAGATACATTTAATAAAAAGGGGTTCCATATATCCAAATGGAACTTGAAGAGATCAATATAAAAAATAGAATACAATCAATCTTCTATTCTAGCTCCTGGAAATGAAACTGTTTCATTTGAAGATCAAAGGACTATATGTGGATCACTGATAGAATGGATCTATGTTAGGTCCTCCCTATGCAATGAAGGTAATCCAAAAATGGTTTAGGATTATTGAAAACATCATTGAATAAATATCATATGATGATGTATTCTTTATTCAAATATGATTAAATGAATTACAAATTTATTATGAAGAAGATCCTCACAAGGTTATTGGATTTTCTATATAAGAATCCAACGAAATAATTTTTGTTTTGTATTGCTGTTTGTGTCTTCCCAAACTGGTGAATGATCCATAAAATCTAACAAAAACATTATGTTAATTCACCCACAAGGAACTTCACTACGTCCGGAACCTTCATGCTCTTCTTCCCTTGCAGTCATATTCTCCTTGAGATCTTGTACTTTCTTATCAAGGTTGGCCATATTCATTCTATTTTCCTTGTTCTCGTATATAATTTCTTCTTGTGTATATATACAATTATTCATGTTATCTTGCTTAAAATAATCGAGTGTATTTATATCATCACCAAACTAACTAATTTATGATGATAAATCAACCTCCACCTATCTTCTCATTAGATTCGTCATGGGGTAATTTATGGAAATATACCTACTTACATTAAAATTCATAGACTTTGGTAGTTGTTTACCTTCTGTTTTTACCTTATCCTTTTTAAAATTTCTTTAAATAAGGGTAATGATCACATTGAAATCTTTATCATATTCTATTTTCAATACTTAGAGTATCTTTAGAGGGGACCTTCGCACTAGTTCCACTTGTATGTTCTTCATTTGGACTCGGATTTTGGCTAGTGAGTATCTTATCCTGTGTATATTTTCATGTATAATTAAATTGTAGCCTTCAAATTGGATTTTTAGATATGATGTGAGATGTTTTGAGCATGAATATTCGTTATGTGATGTTTGAGGATGGTGGTTATTAGGTTTCATAGTCAGAGAGTTCAGATGGATACAGTACTCTCTTGTCACACCAGGGTGTGGGTCCTCAATACTTGATTCTCATAAACAGAAGGTTATACACAATATTTCCAGGGTACGGGACCAGTATCCATGGATATAGTACTCTCTTATACCACCAGGGTGTGGGTACTCAATATTCCTCTTACAGGTAGAGGTGTTACTCCCTTGTCACACCAGGGTGAGGGTCCTCTATCCATAGGGTCAGTACTCTCTTATCACACCAGGGCATGGGACTACCCATATCCTTTAAACATGTGTTACCAGAGTCAATACTCCCCTATCTCACCTAGGTGAGGGTTCCCCAAATATTTTACACATGTGTTACTGGGGTCAATGCTCCCCCATTTCACCATGGTGTGGGTTCTCTAATCCTTTAAATAGTTATGATAAGTACTCCACTTAATACTAAAGGGTATGGATTCTCTACCAAAAAATTGGAACTCTCCAATCATTAAGATCTGGTTGAATGTGTATACTTTAAAGGAGTTGTGGCTCCATCATATATAGTGATAAGTTGTGGTGTGTGATCGCCTATACTCTTTTTTTGGTGAGGTTTTTTGAATGCATTGTTCAAAGTCCTCTCTACCTCGACTATAGTGCCGAACAGTGGAGGGGTGTGGGCCCATCCACCTGTTTTATTATGTGGTTGTTCATGATGTTGGAAATTGATGATGGACCATTGGATTTTGACTCCAATGGGATGTAGAGTAGTGGTGAGGTGTGGGCCCTCCTCGTGACTTCTTTATATATACACACGAGATGTTGTGAATCTATGGTGAACCATTGGAGTTGTAGGTAGTCTCATCATCCTGGGTTAGGCTATGAGTTGGAGATACCCTTTCTCTCTCATGTATATTTCTTATATGATTATATATAGGTGTTTGTGTGTGTGTGTGTTGTTGGGTTTTGTTTCTATCTTTATTTGGTTTGAGATAACTACTTCTATCATGTCATCTATTTCTCTATCTTATGTTTTTGATGCGTCCTAGTAGGTATGTATATAATTATCCATTCCTGGGATTTTCCCACACAATTCATGTCTTATAAACACAATAGATTGATCAGCGGTGATTTATGAATGGTTTTTACTCACACAAGTCATGTATTAGTTTGGGATATATTTTTTGGGTGGGCATGTATTTTTCACTTCACAATTTGGATTGTACTATTATACTCTTTTATATTACCTAAAGGTTATTATATGCATGGATTTTACCCTATATCTTAATGTCATTAATTTTTATTATTCTTCACTTATTTATAGAGATGGTTGTGTGCATGAATAGAGATTATTTAGGAAAAGGACTCCCATTTTAGCTATTCCTTCTCCATACTTTGCACTAGACCCTATCAAATATATTTGGTCCTGGGGTTGTGTGGGACAAATATTCCACTGGTCAGGTAGGCCCCGGTGGTCTGGGTCGTTATAGAGTGGTATTAGATATGGTTCTACATATGGATAGTTTTTATATTTTTTACCATTCTGAGGTTTGGTTGGTAATTTTAGGAAATGTTGTAAAATTATATTGAGTGTGTCTTTCACACTAAAGAACCCTGTGTTGGTGCGATGGCCACCGTATCAATACATCAACACTCTTACTACCTACTTGTCGACTCTGCTTAATGAGACATTAGTTACATGGAATATTGGAACATTAATTGTATAGGATCGAGTCATTTGACTATATTTTGATTCATATCCCCATATTTATATTCTCATCTGACCACATAATATATTTATTATTTTCAAAATTATTCAGGGAAGACATCCATCCAGGTTACTGATTTAGGATCACGATGATGATAAAATGATTAATGAGGCCTCAATTCAGGGTTTATCTTGGGAGATATTTCCTCCATGCGGTAGGTAGAATCCCCCCTTTTTATTGAGTGACATATTGAACCAAAAAAGTAAGATGAGGATATGAATAGGCCTAGCTCACTCTGCAAGTTCCAACACTAGAGACTGTTGAGGTTCTGTGGTGATCTAGATCCCCAGGCAGCGGAGGATTGGATCGAGTTAGTGATCTGAGTATTTAGAATTTTGTATACCCTGGCTAATCAGATGGTGTCACTAGTAAAGAATCATTTCCATGGATCAGTTGGGTAATGGTATAGTCTAGTAACAGAAAATCATGATGAGATGGTACTCTCATTGTTTGACTTATAACAGTTGTTTAGTGATGATTACAACCCCTAATCCTCAAACTCAATTCATATATTGAAGATTTTTGAGATTTAGCGGGAGGTATGATAGTTTTTTAGTATGCCATGATGTTCAGTAAACTGATAAGATGTTCCCTTAAAATTATTCAGGATGGTTACTACCAAACATGGAATTTTGAGTAGGATCTCTATCAAGAAATTCACGCCAGTTTTGTACCCCTATGAATTCCCATATATTTTATATTACTAGAGAGGGTGTTGGTGACAAAGATAATTCTATTAGAGGGACACCACGAAACTAGGGGTTTTAGTAGGAATCCTAGGGCTGAGCCATCTACCACATCTATAAAATGAAAGGTTTCTAGGTAGAGGAGGCATACCCATGCCCAAAATTTGGCACATGGTGAGGTGGAATAAAGAACATATAGAGGACCAACAAAAATTATAGAAGGGTAATGCTATGAAAGCGGAGGAGACAGTAACATGGAAAAGGTAGTACTGTGATCATGGATCTCACAGGAAAATCCAAGGTAACCACTAAGGAGGTGGAGATAATAGATGAGTAGGTGGGGTTCCAAAAGGAGGAGTTATCTGGGGTAGATGATGTTACAAAATAATTCCACCACCACCACCAAGAGGCACACACCCATCTCAGAGAGTCGGTAGTTGAGGATGGGAGGCAACTAATGACTATAGAGGATTATGACTCAGCATCTCGCTAAATGATCAGAGGTGTGATATATATTTTTTATACTCTTGCTTCAGTACTAGTATACATATAATATATTCATTCCTTTATCTCCTTACATCTAATGTGAGAGCTAGATCTCCCAGTTGATACCTTAGCCCAATAACTTTGGCTTAAGTTTCTTATACAGAACACTTATTCGATATCACTTATATTTTGGCTGTGTGATATATCACTTGGTGGAGGGAGATTCTCATGGGACCTCTTGGACATCAAGATGATACCTTATGAAATCAAATAGGTTATGGAATAGTTTACCATAGTAAAATCCAAGATTTACTATCAACACAAATGAGTAAAATTTCGTTGGTCAGATGTGATGAGATTCGCCTTCATGGGTGTTAGATACTTAATGGCTAAGAAAGTGGTTCTTTCCAGAAGAAAGTTGTAACCCATCACCAATTGGTTTTTTAGTTTACCCCTTTGTGTACTGAGATCTTTAGGCTTCTAGGTTACATTATCTATTCATGATTATATGTAAGTGTTATCCAGGTTTGTTTTAAGACTACCTTCAAGGTGGGAGATATATTTTTTCATCAACTTGCACACTGGGACCACTTTGATTTCTTTTGAAGAATATTGTATGGCCTCTATCAAGCTCTGGGACCAAAGGGTGCAGTTTGAGGACCTTCGAGAGAATGTTTTTTATTAGAACCTTGTGTCCCCCTAGGTATCTCTGGTTATGTTCTCGAAAAAAAGGAAATGGGACAGTTCAACTTTGTGTTGATTACCATCACCTAAATGAGGACAAAAAAATGAATAAATACCCCTTGATAAGGATTGATAATATCTTTGATCTATTGTGAGCCCTGAGATAGTTATCAAAGATTGATCTTAGGTAAAACCACCACCAGTTGAGTTTTTGCAAGGCTAGTACTCTGAAGATATCATTCTAATGTCACTACCAACACTATGAATTCCTTTTGATTCCTGTCAGTGTGATGATTTGTATTTTTTATTTTATGCCTCTCAGTAAATGGATCTTCTATCCATACTTGAACATTTTTTTCCTTCATTAATGACATACTCAACTACTCTGTGTTAGAGGACGAACATATAGATCACTTGAGGATGGTCCTAAACTTTCTTTAAGAAAACAGACATTATGGTAATCTCTCTAAGTTAAATTTATGGATTTTTGAGATTCAATTTCTGGGGAATGTCATTGCTGATTATTGATTAGTTGTGGACCCAGTGGAGATTGACGCATTTTTTACCTAGGATATGCCAAAGAGTATGTAAAAGGTAAAAAGTTTTCTTATATTAGTTAGATACTACATAAGGTTTATGAATTATCTTGGATTTTAACCCCTTAAAATACCATAATGTGTAAAGGTAATCCATTTAAAATGACTAAGAAGTGTTAGAGAGACTTTGAGGATATGAGGTTGAGGCAGACTAGTGCTCCAATTTTGAGACAACCAATAGAGGTCATAGATTACATAGTGAATCAGTGATTCCTATGGAACTAGGATCAGATTTGTGTTAATTTATAGGTATCCAATGTCCACATATAGGTTGAGGATGTTAAGACCCCGTGAGTAGAACAATGGGAATCACGACCTGCAGTTGGTAGTGGTAGTCTTCGCTCAGAAGATTTGGAGGCACCATCTTTTGGGAGAGCACTTTATCGTTTATTTGGACTATCAGAGTCTCAGGTATGTCTTCACGTAGAGAGATATGAATATGATATAGAATTTTTGGTTGGAGTTCTTGTAGAATTACGATATTGAGATAGTCTATACTCTTGGGAAGGGTAGTATGGTGGTAGATCCCTTTAGTAGGAAGTCTCATTCTCATATGGTGGAGGACGCATTAGACTATTTGCATTCAAATTAACCAACCTTGGTGAAGGATATGGGTCTAGATTATCTTCAATTGATATTTTTTACTCCACCACTTCTCCAATGTGTAAGTGAGGCTTAGTTATGAGTTATTAACTATGAGGACTAGTGTGAGAAGATATACATAGTAGATTCACAATATGATTTATCTAAAGGATGGAATCACATTATCAATTTCCATGGATGGATTGTGGTTCTGGTAATATTTCGAGAGGAGATGATGAGAGATTTTCACACTTCTCCTTTGGATATACCTCCTAGTGTTTGAAAGATATACAGAGACATTTATTTGATGTTTTGGTGGACTATAATAAGGCATAGAATTACTGAGTTCATTTCTGAATGTACCACATGTTAACAAATAAAGGCTAAGAACTAGGTTTTGAAACTATTATTATAGCTTATTGAGACCCCAGAGTGGAAATGGGATGACATATCCATGGAATTTGTGACAGGTCATCCACAAAAAATCGGAGGCCAAGATTCCATCTGGGTGATAGTTGACTGACTTACTAAGTCAGCACGCATCCTAGCTATTAGGGAGATGATTTTAGTGGATATTTTTGGGTAGTTGTATATATAGGATATCATACACCTTTATGGGGATCCTTTTATGATTATATCCAACCTTGATACACGATTCACTTCATGTTTTTGGAGAGTCCTGTAGGAGACATTATGGACCATATTGAGGATGAGTACATCTTTTCACCAACAAATTAGTGGGTAGAATGAGTCTATTATCTAGGTGTTGGCGGATATTTTTAGGGCTTCCATGTGAAAATTTTTATAGATCTGGTAGGATCACTTACCATTTCTATAGTTTTTTATAATACTATATATCACTCTATTGTCATCATGGAACCTTTAGAGGACCTATACAGAAGACCCTTAAGATCACCCTTATGCTATAGTGAGATTAGTGAGGCATATCTTGTTGGTATATAAATGGTTTAGGAAATGACAGAGAAGGTCTAGGTGATCCATGAGAAAATTAGGATGTCCCATATTGGGCAGAAATCCTTTGCAAAACGATGTCATAGTCCCATGGAGTTTGATCAAGGAGACCACATATTCCTACAAATCTCCACACTATGAGGATTGTAGAGATTTGGATGGGGTGGAAAGTTATACCCAATGTTTATTGGGATTTTTGATATCCTATAGAGGGTTGGAATGTTTTCTTACATCCTAGAATTACCACAATAGTTGGAGCAGATTCAAGATATCTTCTATCTGTTGTAGGTGAGTAGATATGTGCATGATCCTACTCACTTTATTGAATGTGGAAAACTTTACATTGAGGATGGATCCACCTTAACAAAGTACCTAGCGGTGATTTAATCGGCTATATAGGATCTTGTGGGGATGGGCCATCCATTTTCTTCATGTTTTGTGGTAGGATGGGAGCATGTAGTAGTGCTCCTATGTGTGGGAGAGCCAAATGCAGTCTCATTATCCTCACCTTATCTTAGTATATGATTTTTTAGATGAAAAGTTTTGGAGTAAGGGATAATGGAGAGTATCTATATTTTCCTTGAAATACATTGAAACATATTATGTAATATTTTTTATGTAAGGCGCTGAGGCAGTGTGAGATTTTGTGTCCTGATGAGCCTGAAATTTATAATATAAAAATATTAAATATATTTTTATCACCCACACATAGTGTTTTAAAAAATAATATAATATCTCTTTAACTAATTCTCAAATAGGAAATATGATTCCCCAATGGAATCTGGATCATAGGTTTTACCCTAGACATGACCTAATGTTGGTCAATGAAGGATGTTCTCTTTATGGAGCCATTGGCGGGTGCGTTAAATTAAAATAAATAAATAAATTTTTTGTTCGTTTTATTAAATGACATAAATAAATTATCTATAAATATCCTATTATAATGGATTTTTAATATTTTCCTATATATCCCTTGATAGATATAATAGGATGACGAGAGTATTCTTCGTTGGTGAATCATCATCAAATAAAGAATACTGAGCAGATCAAGGTGGATCGAGTGACAGTCAACACAGTAGATCTTCCACATAGTTGGTGAAACGTTTCTTCAACAATGATAGATACATAATCAGATAATGGATTTTATTTTTAGTTTCCTCCCTTGTTTAAAATTTTGAGATTATATGTTTTATTATCTTCTTTTAATTCTATGTATTTCAACCCCTCGCATGAGCCCATTGTCTAATTGAGTTTTTCTATTAAATTTATTATTTCATTATGTCATTATCTCACCCTATTTTCCAGGATTTTAAATAATTCTCTAAGATATCCTAGAAAAAAATCTTTTCAACCATGTTATATAGATTTTCCCTTGTCTTTCTTCATGTTCTTCGTTGTTGGACTATGGGGTCATGGTGTGACTTTTCCAGGGCAGGTTTGAGCACGATCGAACCCCCAAATTCATGGAAGTTGTGAAAATGATGATCAAGAAGGTGATTTATAGATGTAAAAATATTCATTATAGGATATGGTTGGTGATTCAAGGGGATATAGGATATAAGAAAGAGATATAATGACCATAGGAGTAGTGTGTGCATTTAGGTTTTTTGAAAATAGATGGAACCATTTTCTGGCCATCAAAGGCTGGGAAACAATGGATGGAAAAAACCACCACTGGTTTTTGGTGGTTAATTGGTATAAATCATGGAACAAGTGGGGGATCTATAATTTGTGTGAAATATTTCAGTTTCTTTGTAAATCCAATCTATGTGGTGTGTACTTAAATAAATTCATGTCATGTAGTCACCCAACTGTAATGGATAGGGTTTCAGAAAAAAGATAATGACCACATGATGTGTGGTGGGGCCACACATTGGGTGATCCTCCCTAGGTATTCAGGCTACTTTCCAACTACACACGCCTAGGACCCTATGTGGGAGGAAATTTTATGTACTCTAGGAGTACACAGGTACAAGTCGGTACCTGTTCACGGCTAGGTACATGACATGGTTTGATAGACACGGGCATGGATAGGAGCACCCGAGAAAGACCTGGGCAGCTATGACACACTATTTGGGAACCAAAAATTCCATGTATGGTAATATGGCCATCGATCCATATCTAGAGGATACATGGACAAGGGACGAGGTGGGTTCACACACCAAGTGGTCACCCTACATGTTTTCAACTTCCCTCTATAACTGATTTCTACAATATATATTTCCTTTGGACTGCGATTTTGGACCACGAGTAGCCTATATGGATTTTTTCATATAGAAAAAAATGGTAGACCTCATAATAGATTATGAGATAATATGTGAGATTTTCTGAAAATGAAACCTCTTTAAGAAAACTTTGAAAAAGGTGGCGATCATGTGAGATCATCATAGAGTTTTTATGGAGATGGTACTACCCTACCATTCTAGAGTGTGGATCCTCACTACTTATTGTTAATATAGAGATATAACACCATTGTTGCACTAGGGAATGGGTCCTTTATCCATAGAGATAGTTCTCCTCTGTCACAATTGGGTACAAGCATTCCATGCTCTTATTATAGGAAGCAGTGGTACTCAGTTGTCGTACCAAGGTATATGTCCTCTATCCATGGGGTTGATACTCACCTTTTGCACTAGGACATGGGTTCCCCATATCATTTACACATGTGTTACTGGGGTTATTACATCTCTATATCACCAAGGCACAGGTTCCCCATATCCATTACATATGTGCTACAGGGTTCTTTACTCCCCTGTCATACAAAGGTGCAGGTTTCCCACATCCTTCACACAAGTACTATCAATACTCCCTTTATTTCTACAGGGTGATGGGTCTCTACCTATAGAGGGGAAATCAACCATCTTCAATATCTAGGGGCATGTGGGTCCTCTATGAGAGTATTTTTACCTTAATTTGTGGAGTGCAGTTACTATGTGTGGGTCCCTCCACTCTTTTCCAGGTGAGGTTATGTGACATGCATGGTTCAGAGTCTTGGCTCCCTTGGTTGTGGTGTGTAGCAATAAAAGGTAGTGGGTCCCACCCAATGGTTTATTTTTTGGTTTTGTGAAACATTTTACATTGACAAAAACCTTTGGATTGTGATACCCTCGGGGTTTGGAGCAGTGGGGAGGTGTGGGCCCTCCCCATGTCTTATTCAAACAAATACCTGAGATATTGGGCATTGATGATGGGCCTTTGGAGCTGCAGCCAGACTCATCGTCCTAGGATGGGATGTGATATGGATGTCTCCTTCCTCTCTCACCAAGGTATATTATATGGGTATATATGTAATTCCATATCCCTAGTTAGCCAGATTAGGTGCATTATCACATAAAATTCGTGTGATCATAAGAGATCAAGTCTAAAAAGACCGATTATTTTACTGTCCTTGGAAGTACTAGATATATACAAAAGTTTTAAATTACATTATAAAATAAAAAACAACATTGAGTCTCAATTGGACACACTCATATCCCATATCCTATCCCTACAGGTCAATCATAATATACTTCTTCGCATCCTGGGAAAAATAAAACATAGGAAAGGGGTGAACTCGGATTCTTAGTAAGGATAACAACATTGTAGAAACTATCATAAATAAGAATAAACATTTAAGTCCATATATAAGACTAAAACACAAGGCTTTTAAACTTAAACATCAAAATAATATGGCAAGGATAAATCAAATAATTCCATTTAACTATTCACATGTATATTCTACTAGTCCAAAAATCACATGTAATATCAATAGCTAATTTCATAATGATTGAATTCATATTGTCGCACATCATAACCACATAGTCAAGGCCACGTTCCAAGACTAGAAATAATAATTTTTTCAAGACCTTGTGCCAAGACACTAGTTTTCCTCATGAGACCTACCAATGTAGTGAGGGGATATAGCAGGCTTTTCCTATAACTTACTACGTCCAATTCAATACTCTTATGAAAATGTTGAAACATATCATGAACATTTTTACTAATACTAGCATACGAATTGTTAATAATTTAACCATAAACAATGAATTGTATAAAAATATCACATCCACATTCAAAAATATCACAAAACCTTCAATACAAAATGGAATATTTTATCATAATAAATCAACTTCAAACAAATTCAAAATCCAACAAAGAATGTTGACATAGATGAAACCAATACAAAAACTATTTGAGTGAAATATCTCATTATACTTTTAAATCATTTAAAATTAAATAAAAAAACTATTTTTAAATTATTCTAATAATCTTGTAAGGGATGCTTCGAAGGTTTTATAATGGTGTAAAATAGCATCACCTGTTGTATAAGTTAAAAAAACAATCTTTCCTTAATTTTTTAAAAAGGTCATAAGGTACCTTGTTTGGAAAATGACGGAAAGATCCCTTTAATAATATTTTATAAAAAATAAAAAAATGGTATAAATGACTTTAACACATATTCTACGAAATAGTAAAAATGTTTTGAAATAAATTTTTTATAAACATGGATGTGGATGATAAAGATGTCCCAATAGATATTTACGTATAAAAACCTCAAAAATGAAGAGATTGTAAAATTAACCCTTACCTTGAACTTTTCCTTGGTTGAGGGTATATTAACCTCTTTTATAATGGTTAAATAATTGTTATTAAATTATTAAATTACTACATACATAAATATGACATCATATATGATCCTATAAAATTACTTTCTTAATAATATTTTAGTAGTATCATTATTTCAGATGTCAATTGATTTTTTTATTTATAAGTTCTGTTATGTATGTCATGTTTTTTATGGATAGTATGTATTTGATTCATATAAATAATGATATTAAGTTCTTCAAAATTATTTTTAATCATCAAATAAAAATTATTCATGAATGGTTTCTATGGGGAATGAAATCTTATCACGTCATAGAGACGATAAGCCATACGTATGCATGACAAACAATATCATTCTATAAATGGTGAAATCATATGTAGTTTGATGGTATATTATATATACATAATAATTAAAATGATATATTTATTATTTACATAAATTATACTCATTATTATACCCATCCAAATAATTAAGTGTTGAATAAAAAACTACACCACGATGTGGAAACAGTAAGTCGTACGTACGCACGAATGGTAACTCTTCCATTCATAGCATGCATAGAATAATGAATATGGTAGTATTATATTTATAATAACATCAAATTATGTAGAAGGTACCATAGTTATTATTTTTTATGGAAACAATGAAGAAAGAGTATGTGGAAGAAGAAAACAACTTTTAAAGAGATAATGAAATAATTACCTCTTCATCGAGTGCTTTCTTTTGATTTGAAAAAAATGGCTCCGTAGGTAGGATTTATGATTGAAGTAAGGCCTATAAGATACAGTGAGGGTATTTGGGAGGAGATTAAATCTGGTTTTGGCAGAGCCAAATGGATTTGGGGGTGTAAATTTAAGAGAAGTGGAAGTGCCCTTTTATAAGAGATGTGAGGGGCACTTTAGGAAAATATTGAAATATTTATTTATTATAAAATTATTTTCGTTTTCTAATAGCTAAAAATGGATTTATCTCTATAATAAAGTTGGTATGGGTCTATATACTCTCAACCCATAGGTTTTAGACAAGTCTAGGTCACCATATTAACCTTATCTTTTAGATTTAACTCATGGTTAAATAGTTTAACATTTACCTTGTCTCCTTGTATTTTTATATTACATGGTTAATAAACTTACTATAAAATTCCAAGAGAACCTAAAATGGTTCATAAATGACATATATAACCTTATCTTATTCCTCTTTCCAAATATTATATTTTTAGAAGTATTATATCATTTAATAAAATAGTATTTGTTTTAAAAACTCTTTTATGTCAGTTTTGACACTATTTAGTATTTGGTTTTTGTGAAATTCATAAAGACTTTATTACTTAAAAATTTTCATTTAATAAACCCTAAAATGTCATATTAAACTATAAAATTCCTGGATGGCGTCAAAAGTTTCAGTTTAGATTTACTTTAATATTTATAACATCAATTATTTTAATTTTCATTAATAAGGTAATTATTTCATCGTCATTGTGTCATAAATAAATTTAATTATTTAATGTATAAAAATTAAAAATAAACTACCATGATGTGGAAAATATTTTTATCTTCCTAATGAATATTTATAGTCTAATTTATCTTTTTTTAACCCCATGTTAAAATTTTTTAGTTATTAAACTTTGAATTTAACACTTTTAACTCCTCTTTAAATAAAATATAATAAATTTCCTAATCTAATACAAGTGGACAAAAAGGATAAAGTTTTATTCCTAAGGTTTATTTTGGTTTAAATAAACTTATCCAATAGAATTAGGAAATGTTTTGGGGTAATTATAATATCATTTTTACCTTTAATTACCCTATTTACTTTTAACTGTGGTAAATAAAATTCAAGAGTTTATATTGACCAAAAATTATTTTCAACCTATTGAACAACATTTTACTTACTAATATCAAACTTGACTCTTTTATTTTTATGATTCAATTCACAGAATCAGTAAAATTATTTTTTATATAGTTTGCAAATGTGTTTAGAAGGTGGGTAAAAGACATTAAAATGTTCAATAAAATTTTATATATCAAAGCTTATATTAAAAAAACTATAATGAATTACATTGGATTCATAAGAATATTATGTATCTATTTTGAATTTAAAATATCTTTATATTTAAAAATAATTATTTAACTAAAAAGTCGGTTTTAAACAATAATGTAGTGTTTTTCACAATTCATCAAAAATTGAAAGTTTTCAAAAAAATACTAAAAATTCACCCTAAGATAATTTTGAAATTCCAAACCCAAAAATAAAGTCCGTTTTGAAAAATAATATTTAAAAATTTTAAAAAATTGTGTATTATTATTCATAACTGCTGTTTAAATGGCCAGTTTGATTGGTCATGGTGTGCTAGAACTCGAAGCTGTGTTCAAGTCAATATTTTTTGTTATTCATATAGAAGTGTACTACAGAAGATTGTGGTGTTACATTATTCCCTCATTCAAATAATTTTGTCATATAAATTTCTAGAATACTACTGCATAAAAAGATTTGGGTGGTTCTTCATCATAAGTTCCTCAGGTTCCCATGTTGCCTCTTCCATTTTAAGGTTTCTCCAAAGAGATTTTACAGGATGAGTCATCCGGTTTCTCAACACTTGTTCTCTGGTATCAAGAATATTGATAGGATCATTAAAATAAGACATATCCTATCCCAATTATATTTATTCATATGTGATTACCTGTGTTTGGTCAGGCCTGTATTTTATTAATAGTGATACGTGGAATACATCATCAACTTTGAAGAGACTTGGCAACATTTCCAAACTGTAATCTATAACTCCAATTCATTCCAAAATTTTGAAAGTTCCAATGTACCTGGGACTTAATTTACCCTTCTTACTGAAACTTATAACACCCTTCCATGTAGATACCTTCAATAAAACATGATCTCCTTCTAGAAATTCCAAATCCTTCCTTCGGTTATCGGTATAGCTCTTTTGACTACTTTGAGCTTATTCTATGTGGGTTAAGATGATATTCACCTTTTCCATTGTTTCCGCAAGAAGTTTGGACCCAACGAGTTTTATTTCACCAACATCATCCCAACAAGTTGGTGTGAGACATCACTTTTAATATAACGCTTCATATGGTGCCATATGAATACTTGAACAGAAGCTATTGTTATAGGAAATTATACCATAGGTAAATACTGATCCCACATACCTTGAAAGTCAAGTTAGAAAAATCTCAACATGTCTTCTAAGGTTTTAATAATCCATTCTGATTTTCCATTAGTTTGAAGGTGGTAGGTAGTGCTCAAATGAAGTTCAGTATCCAGTTATTTCTGAAAACATTTCCAGAATAATGATGTAAAATGGGGATCACAGTCAGAAACAATTGATATGGGTTCTCCATGAAGTCTTACAACTTCGTTAATATATAGTCTTTCTAAAAGTTTAAGTGGTAAATCTTCTCTTATATAAAGAAAATGTCTTGACTAGGAAAGAATATCAATAATGACCCATGTTTCATCATTCCTTCTAGGAGTCATTGGTAGCCCCATGACAATGTCAATTGTAATATCATCCCATTTCTACTTAGTTATGGGAAGAGGTTTCATAACTCCTCTAGGATGTTGTCTTCAAACCTTCACCTATTAAAAAATGATCCATCTTGACACATAATCAACAATATCCCTCTTCATGTTGACCCACCAAAAAATATTCCTTCAAATCTCTATAAATATTAGTGCTACTGGGGTGTATAGAGAAATTGGAGCTATGAGAATCATCCAAAAATTTCTTTTTTAGATTAGTAATATCGATAACACAAAACCTATTCCCAAATTTCAAAATTCTATCTTTATATACAAAGTCAATCAATCTCCCATCATTCACAGCATTGATTTTCTTCTTAAACTTCTTATCATTAGTCTGAAAAAAATTTATTCTTTCTAGTAAAGATGTTTTGGAAACAATTTAAAAAGGTATTGATGTTTCACCTTCCATTATTATTCCAATATCCATATTTACTAGATCCATGAACATATGATCTCTTTCAACTCTCATCTTGTTCAGAACTCCATGATCTATTCTTCTCAAGGAATATGCCACCTTATTTTCTTTCCCAGGGTGGTATTCTATAGTGTAATCATAATCCTTGAGTAGTTCTATCCATCGCCATTACCTCATGATGAGTTATTTTTGTGAAAAAATATAATACAAACTCTTTTGATCAGTGTATATATCACATTTTTCATGATAGAGATTGTGTCTATATATCTTCGTACCAAATATTACAACTGCTAACTCATGATCATGAGTAAGATAGTTTTTTCATGAATTTTTAGTTGTCATGATGCATAGGAAATAACTCTATCATTCTACATATGGACACACCAAGTCCTTTCGTTGAATCATCATAATAAATAAAAAAACCCATCATTCCCCATTGGTTGAGTCAAGATAAGAGCATTGACTAATATTCACTTTAATTATTCAAAACATTCTTCACACTCTTTTGTATAAAAAAATCTACCCCTTTACGTGTGATTATGGTTAATGGGTTAGCCAATCAAGAAATATTCTGGAAAAAAAGTCGATAGTCACCTACTAAACCAATAAAATGGCGTACCTTAGTTATAGTCGTCAGTTCTTGATGTTCTTGGATTTCCCTTGTATTTGAAGGATCAACATAGATTCCATCCTAAGAGACAATACGGCAAAAAAAATTCCTAAATCCAAATTTGACACTTGTTAAACTTCCCATATAATTCATTTCTTCTAAGAGTATTCATAAAAGTGTGAAAGTGATATTCATGATCTTAGTAGCATTTGGAGTATACCAAGATATCATCAATAAATACAAATACAAATTCATCAATATATTCCTTGAAAACTCTATTCATTAGATCCATAAAAATGGAAGGTGCATTAGTCAGTCCAAAAGGAATTACTCTAAACTCTTAATGCCCATACCTAGTTCGAAATACTATCGTTTGAATGTATTATTTCTTCAAGAATAACTAATGATATAAAGATTGAAGGTAAATATTTGAAAAATATTAAGCTCCATGAAGTTGATAAAATAAATCATCAATGTGAGGTAGGGGATACTTGTTCCTTATTTTTATAGAATTGATCTCCATGCATTCCATGAAAAACCTTGTAGATTTATCTTTCTTCATAACAAAAAGAAGAGGGGATCCCCATGGAGAAACACTAGGGAGACTAAATCCTTTATTACTTAATTACTCTAGTTTTTTGTTTAGTTACACTAATTTCACAGTGGACATTCTATATGGGGTCTTCAATATGTTCCTTAAACCTGGAATTAAGTCAATCGAAAATTCAATTTCTCATTTTGGAGGATGTTCTAGTAAATCCTCTAGAAACACATCAATATATTCTTGAACAATAGGTACATCCTATATTTTAACATTCCTTTCCTCACCCAAAGTTATTTCACTCCCAACCTCCCCAATAATTGAATTTATCATAGCTACTAGGGGTGGATCAAGATGATAATCAGATGGTGATATTTCTGCTCTAAATATAAGTTATTTCCTATCATCATAAAAATTTGTAACCTCATTATTATTACAACAAATTTTCACATCATGGTCCAAAATCCAATCAATAATGAGTATTATATCAAATTAAATCATGGGTATGACTATAAGATCAAAAGATAAAGCACCTCTATATTCCATGATGGTAACTTCTTGAAAAAACATTATTGCAATGATACTTCCCCCATGAGTTTTGACTGAAAACTCCCTTGTTAATTGAAATTAGAAATATCTAATTTTCATAGAAAACTGGGAATATATGAAAGAATGTTATGATACAAAATCAAATAAATCATTGGATAATTTTTAGGAAACGATTAAAGTACCTTCCACCACATCATTCAGAACATCAACCTCAATAGTTGTGATTGTATAACCTTGGCCTTGCCCCCCTGTAATTTTCTAAGGTAAGTTTCATTAACTCTTAGGATATACATTTTCATAATTACCCATTTCTTTAAAATTGTAGCATTGAACATTGTCAGCCTCTTTTTTCCCAATTAAATCATGAGCTTGGTGGACTTTTTCTCCAAACTTGTAACAAAATCCCTTCCTCTTTAGGTATATAATAGGATGTTTCTTCCAAAAATTACTGTAGAATGGAAATTTAACTTTTCCCTTCTTCCCCTTATTTCCTTTTTCAAAGTGTTCGACATATCTCTTCTTCTCTTCCTTCGCTTTAAATTCATAAGAGTTAGAGAATTCCTTTCATATCTTGATAGCACATTATATTATATCATCGTACGATGAGAAGGATTGGGAGACTAATTCTTGACGGAGAAATGGTTTTAACCCATCAAATAATTGATCTATATTACTTATTGGGTTTTGTAGATAATTTATAGCATGATTTTCTAACCTTATAACGTTAGCCCCATACTTTGCGACATTCCCATCCTCTTTTTACCTCAGACTTATAAATTGCATTTCAATATCTGCTTGATGTTCACGGGGAAAGTATTTTTCTAATAAAATCTCTTAAAACTCCCTCAAATCCATATTTGATACTTCTTCATCCTCTTTTTTATTTTTAACTAATGACCACCATTGATTTGCATCTCTTATAAGGTGATAAACTACCATGACAAATTTTTTTCTTTCGCTACTCCCCAAGGCAAGAAATATTTTCTCTAAGTAACTTATCCATTACTCACCTACAAATGGATTTTTAGTCCCATTGAATGTTGGTGGTTTCTTCCCCAAGAAGCAGTCTAACACTGATCCTTTATGTTGTGGTCCAGGGTGGTCCATACAGGTAAGGTTATTGTTCATAATCTGAGTGTGTTATACTAGTATGGTTATAAGTTGTTTAGAAGTAGTTTCATCCCCAGCTCCACTACAATTATCTTGAGTCAGAGGGAAATCCCTACATGGATTACATGCATTCATACGGTTTACATTCATTCCACTTAGCATCATTTCCAAATAATGCCATACACTAGATTAGTTTATGAATTGCATTGCATAACTTCAAACTGGTAAAATACTTAACATAAATTGAATAGTTTATTCATATAATACATAATCATAAAAAAGTTATTTAGGGAAGTATTTACTCATAAATCCTTCATAATGGTATTTAGAGAAAATCTGAATTATCCCAAGCATCCCCCCTAGGAGTGTCAAACTAGGAGCACTGTAAGGCTTGTTGTTATCTACCAGGATACCCATGGTCAAGATCGAAACTCCTTGTCTAAATTTTCACTCCTAAGAAAATTTGTACCAAAATCACATCCACTTTTAGTATCTAGAAAAGGATGTATTCTTGTAAAACCTGCATAGTATCTACATTACCAAAATTCTTGGATTTTCTTCTATACTAATCCTAAAAGTATATCTTAGGGTTATTTTATCTAATGAGAGTTTATCTAAATATAGTTTCCAAGGTTTGTACGAAACTTACCCTGATACCAACTGTAACGCCCCGACCCTAGTTACCCAGATTCTGTGCATTATTGCATAACATTGGCATGATCACAAGATAAAAAAGTCACAAAAGATAGATCAATTTTATAGCCTTGGAAGTACTAGATACATAAATATCTTTTACATAACATTATGAAATAAAAAAACATTGTGTCTCATTTGGACACTCATATCCCTTATCCTATCCTTATTGGTCAATCATAATATACTTCTTCGCATCCTGGAAAAAATGAAACATAAGAAAGGGGTGAGCTTAGATTCTCAATAAGGATAACAACTTAGCAGAAACTATCATAAATAAGTAGAAACATTTAAGGTAATATATAAGACTAAAACACAAGCCTTTTAAACTTAAACCTCGGCATAATATTGAAAATATAAATAAAATAATTCTATTCACATATTCACATAGATATTCTACTAGTATAATAATCCCACGTATTATCAATATCTAATTTCATAATGATGGAATGAATAATGTTGGACATCATAACCAAATAGTCAAGGCCTCATTATAAGAGAAAAAAAATAATTTTTTCAATGCATTGTTCCATGACACTATTTATTCTCATGAGACCAACCGATGCATCGAGGGGCTATAGCGGGAGTCACCCATCACTTACTACATCCAATTCATTCCCCATATGAAAAGGTTGAAACATAACATAAACATTTATATTAATACTAGCATAAAAAATGTTAAAACATTAACCGTAAACAATGAATGGTATAAAAATATCACATCCACAGTCAAAAATATCACAAAACCATCAATACAATATGGAAGATTGTATCACAAAAAATCAACTTCAAACAAGTGTAAAATCCAACCAAGGATGTTGACATAGATGAAATCATTTCAAAAACTATTTGAATGAAATATATATTTCTAAATTTAAATAATTTAAAATTAAATAAAATATTTATTTTGAAAATATTATTATAATATTGTAAGTGAAGCTTTGAAGGTGTTATAGTGGTAGAAAATAGTGGCACGCACTATACAAATTAAAAATATTTTTTCCTTAATTTGTCGATGATAAAGATGTCCTAGCAGATACATATGTATAAACAACCTCAGAAGATGAAGAGATTATAAAATTAACCATTACCTTGTACTTTTCCTTAGTAAATGGTAAGTTAACCTCTTGTATAATGATTAAATAATTTTTATTAAATTATAAAATAGCCACATACATAAATATGATATCATATATAATCCTCTAATATTTCATTGTTAATAATATTTCAGTGGAATCATTGTTTCGTGTGTTAAAAGATTAATTTTCCTTTATATGTTTTCTTACATAAGTCATCTTTATTATGGATATGATGTATTTGATTCATATCAACAATAATATTAAGTTCTTAAACATTATTTTTAATCATCAAATGAAAATTATTCTTGAATGGTTACAATGGGGAATGAAATCTTATCGCGTCGTGGAGACGGTAAGTCGTACGTACACAGGAGAAAAAATATCATTCTACCAATGGTGAAATAATATTTAGTTTTATGGTATATTATATATACAGAATAATTAACATGTTATATTTATTATTTACATCAATTATACACATTATTATACCCACCCAAATATTGAAGTGTTGAATAACAAACTACACCACGATATGGAGATGGTAAGCCGTACATACAAATGTATGGTGACTTTGTCATTCATAGTATGGATAGAATAATTAATATAGTTGTATAATATTTATAATGACATATAATTATGTATAATTTACTGGAGTTATTATTTTTTTATGGAAACAACAAAGAAACAGTAAGTGGAAGAAGAAAAGAACTTTGAAAGAGGTGATGAAATAATTACCTCTTCTTTGGGTGATTCCTTTTGATTTGAACAAAAGGGATCTTATGTTAGATTTATGAACAAATTATGGCCTATATGATAAATTTAGGGTATTTTTTAGGAGATTTAAGCAGGTTTTGGCAGATCCAAATGGCTTTGGAGGAGTGAAATTAAGAGAAGTGGAAGTGCCCTTTTATAAGAGAGGTGAGGGGCACTTTAAGAAAATATTGAAATATTAATTTATTGTAAAATAATTTTCGGATTATAATATCTCAAAATGGATTTATCTCTATGATAAGGTGGGTATGGGTCTAAATACTCTCAACAAATAAGTTTTAGAAAAGTCTAGGTCACCATATTTACCTTATCGTTTAGATTTAACTTTGGGTTAAATAGTTTAACATTTACCATGTCTCATTGTATTTTTATATTAAATGGTTAATAAACTTACTGAAATATTCCAAGAGAACCTAAAGTGGTTCATTGAAGACATATCTAACATTATATAATTCCTTTCAGTGAATATTAGATTTTAAGGAGTATTATATCATTTAATAAAATAGTATTTGTTTTAAAAACTCATTTATGTCAATTTTGACACTATTTAGTATTTGGTTTTTGTGAAATTCATAAAAACTTTACTACTTCGAAAAAAATATATTTAATCAACGCTAAAATTTCATATTAAACTAAAAAATTCGTGGATGGAATCAAAAGTTTCAATTTACATTTATTTTAATATTTACAAATTCAATTATTTTATTAATTCATTAATAAGGTAATTAATACATCATCATTGTGTCATAAATAAGGCTACATATTTAATGTATAAAAATTATAAATAAAATACCATGATGTATGTAATATATTTATCTTTCTATTGAATATTTATAGTCAAATTTATCTTATGTGTAACCCTATGTTGAAAATTTTTTCTCTTATTAAACTTTGAATTTAACACTTGTAACTCCTCATTAAATAAAATAAAATAAATTTCCTAATATAATAAAAGTGGATAAAAAGGATAATATTCTTTCATAAGGTTGATTTTGGTCTAAATAACCTTATTAAATAGAATTAGGGCTTCTTTGGGTGCAATTATAATATCATTTTTACCTTTAATTACCATATTTACTTTTAATCATGGCAAATAAAATTCAAAAGTTTCTATTCACCAAAAATTATTTTCATCCTATTGAACAAAATTTTACTTACTGATTTCAACCGTGTCTCTTGGCTTTTTGAAATTCAATTTAAATAAGTGGTAAAATTACATTTTATGTAGATTTACAAATGTGCCTCGAAGGTGGGTAAAAGACGTTAAAAAATTCAATAAAATTTTATATATTTAATCTTATTATACAATGACTCCAATGAATTACATTGGATTAATATAGGTAGTATATATCTATTATGAATTTAAAATAAATGTAAATTTTAAAAAAAAAATATTTAAATAAAAAATCAGTTTTAAACAATAACGTAGTGTTTTACACTATTCATCAAAAATTGAATGTTTTCAGAAAATACCAAAACTTTACCCTAAGATAATTTTGAAATTATGAACCCAAAAATGAAGTACATTTTGAAAAATAAAAATAAAATTATTTCAAAAAGTTTTTATTACTATTCATAACTATTTTTTAAACGGCTTGTTTGATTGGTCGTGGTGTGCTATAACTCGAAGTTTCCTACAACGTAAGCTATTGTATTATTCAAAGATAAGCATATCGTGGAATCTTGGGGTGTTACAATATATATGTCTGTGTTTGTGTGTGTGTGTCTATTTTTTTAGTTTTATTTCCCTCTTGCTTTGGGTTGACCAAACTACTTCTATCTTGTCTTTTATTAATCCCTCTTCAGTTTCCAATGAATCCTATAATATATTTATATATTCACTCCAATATGGGTTTTCACTACACATTTATTTTCTATTTTAGACAATATACAGATTAGTGATGATTTTAGAGGAGTATAGGGATACTCGGATGCATAGACTACATACAGTGCTTGAGGATTGAAGATTTGGAGTCAAACTCTCTCATTTATTTTTTGTTCTAGTTATCATCGGGTTGGGATATCTTTTCTAGTTGGGAATATATTTTTTCTTTAATATTTCTATTTTCACATTGCGATATTTTTTATTCCCTTTAGGTTATTACTTTCATAGTTTTTACACTATATGTTATTGTATTTTATTATTATTCATCTGCACTTCTGTATGGAGATGGTTGGATGTGTTCATATAGGTACTTTAGTCAAAGGTATCCCATTTTATTAATGCCTTCTTGGTAATTTTTTCCATCCCCTGGCCTATTGATATGAGCTTGGTGTTGTGGATGTTGGTTCTTCCATTTGGTAGGATAGCCTTGGTGGGTTGGGTCATTATAGTCTTCTCACACAAGATATCCTTCATATGTAATACTAACACACTATCCATCCTTGGTTATCCATTTCATGGAAGATGTTCATTCTAGATCATCCTCAAAGAATATATATAGAGTTATTCTCATGGAAGCTCATCCACATGGAATATCCTTATTAGATTAATCATTTTCCCATATAAATCCCAAGAAGGGTCGAAGGTGGGTGGTGACTATGCAGTGACTTCTTAGTTAATGAAAAATTATATCAATATTCTTGAATAGAATAGGAATAGTATATGAATAATGATTTTATAACATAAAATACTCATGTTTCATTCTAATTCTTAAAAATAAATCAAGTTACTTTTCCCAATAATTTGTAAGTATCTTGGACCTCTCCAAGAACCCTATCCTCTATCGTTATGCCCCAAACGCAAATGCACTCCAAAACTCTTACAGACACCTTATTAACATGTTATTAATTTTTTTGAAGATTATCTACATCTATGATAATCCTCCCTACCATCTCTGTCTAACCATGTTTGGCTAGATCCCATGTGGTGAGCTCAGCACCCACATGTGCAGTTGATCTGGCACATTATCTTGCGATAGGTTGAGAAACTTTTTATAAAACTCTTAAAAAAAGAGTTAGTATATTATTTATATAAGTTAAGTCAATATAAAATATCTTCATTGAAAAATAAAATATTTTTGCATGACCTTATCAATAAATCACACCAATAATCACAACATGTAATTATAGAATATTTCATGGTCTTCCCAAAAATATTTTTCCGACAATATCTTTATGGACTTCTTAATGTATTATTTAACATGTTGTAGACATGTAGAATGCAAAATGTAATTTTAAACATATAAAGGTTTAATAATTTCCATTGATCAATACCTCTGTTATGGAATGATTTTCTATTTCTCCAAAAAATAAATTGTTTAAACCTCCAATCAACCAAAAATCCATTAAAATATGTGTGGCTAAGAAAACATTTAATAATTCAATTCCTTAGAATATTTTTCATGCTATAATATCCCAATCATAACAATAATTATCCTATAAAATTATCCTAATACATACTAAAATTATCTATAGTAGTCATTTTCATCTAATGAATACTTTAATTCTTGATAGCATATTGTTCAAGGTTATGCTTCCAATGCACCTGAACTAGTATAAAACTCAAAACCTAGAAACCCCAAGCTCTGGCTCATCACCAATTTTATTCTTACCTCAAACTACACATTCCAATTAATACTTCAGTCATCATACTCGATCATGCATAACAAGCACTAATCAGTACCCCACTATACCAACTACCTCTAAAAACCAAAATAAACCACACATTATGGGGTCAAATCAATCCACAACCTCTAGGAATATTCCATGTTCCTAGGATAATCCATGAAATAAATTAACATGGATTTTATATTCCAAAATTACATATCTCTAATATATACCAGACTAAGACTCGTTTGGTTCAAAAAAACCCATATCCCAATGTTGTACTCATAACATGAAGCCTTGCTCCACTATATAATTGGCATACTCTTTCATAAATGTTTACACTCCATAAACCAGATCAATCAATTGGTATAGATATTAAATTTGTTCCCAATTAGTTTTTGAATAATTTTTTCATGTCCAATTACCATAAAAAATAAAAAACTCTAGTGCTTCTAGATAAAAATATATAACTAGTTTTGAAACCTTTACCACCAAAGGTTAGGTACAACGAACACGTTACCACATACATTCAATATAAATGTCCCAAAATTAATGTTACACACTCAAACCATTTACGGTTGGCTCATCAACTATGTAATTTTCTTTATTCTCAATCAATGATCATGATTCTTCCAAAAATTCAATATCATCTAAAAAATGATACTCGTGATCATTTCTGGTAACATATTGATAATCCGCTCCCATTATAAGACAATATTACCTAACCAAACAGTAATAATATAAACCCATGGATGAGACAAGGATACACTGATCCTCATAAAAGGTAGGTTGAGAAAACCTAGTCTCTTGTCCCCAACATAAGATACTCTTTAATAAACCAACTACAATGGTGTAAATTTACCCCCACTGTCAATAAGATCTCAGAACCAAGAACGTTTACACACTAGTGTTACCCAACCACACCCACCTATTATATAGACCATATCTCACATAGTTTTCATCCCCTAAAGAAACTCTCATGTGTCAGTCTCAAATATCTCAAGGAAACTCATAATCCATCAACCTATCTCAGGGATATCATCAACATCTAGTATATAAAAATATCCATACTAAACAACCAAATATAGAGTTTTATTCCTCCCTAAATACCTATCAAATAGAATAATCCACATGAGAATTGATATTAAGACAATGATCACATCAAAGATGTTACCCCTAAAAAACACATCTCATCTTATTTTACAAAAATAAGAAATAGGCAGGAACCTTTTCTAACTACTTTATATAAACTATACGACATAATGGTCTCATATCACTCAGGTAAGGATCTAGCCTAACCCACTCACACTCTAGGATAGATATCGAATAAAACATCATATAAATAGAAAACATTTCAATAAACCCCATCATTAAGGTAAGTCATTTCCTTATTTTAGAGTCTTTAGAATGTTTTTGTTCTATTTTGGAGCTAGATTTACGAGGTTGTGGAGAAAAAAGTGAAGGGATGGGGATATAGTGGTGGAATATATTGCAATAGCCCTGTAGAGTCCATTAGGTTCCCAATGGTGGTATACCAAGTACCCAACGAAGGAAGAATATGTTTGGGTCCACTCGACCAAACACCAAGTGGCCAATGAACTTGCATTGAGTGTCCAGTGAACCATTATGTGGCTAATGTTGTTAGTTTAGGTACTTACTATTCTTCATACCTTATTTTAAAAATGGGTATTTTGATCTTTCATTTTTCACAGTATTTAACTCCAGATTCATGATTTTCTATTTATAAGGTTATTTTGTGAAAAATTTGATAGAGGTTTCGATACCTAATCTGTCATATTAATATTTTTCTTTTTAGAATCAATGTTTACTTTATTAATTGGATTTATTATTTTTTATGGTTCATTGGCTTCATCATTGTAAGTGATTCCTGAATTTTACACTTTTATGTGAAACAGATGAGGTTGTGATCATTTTATGGATCTAATCTCCATTATTTTTATTTTAGTTCATCAGATTGTTGAATCCTTGAGTTCATGGAATAGATAAGGGTCTAAAATTTAGGCAAATAACATGTATTCATTGATATACATGACCTATTTCTATCTCACAATGTTTTGAATGTGTTAATATATGATATTTTTACTAATTTTGAGATTTAATCATTATTTCATGTTTTTTCCTTAGTATTTTTCCTTATTGTTTATCAATGAATTTATTATGAATTTTTGAAAGGTAATTAACACAGAAAATGGAAACTAAAGGCTAGAATTATAATTATATATGATTAAAGTGGTGAATTTGTAAGATAAAAGACCAATTATAAGTGTAAAACTAATGTGAATAATACTTTGGTGATTAACATTTAATAATAAAGGGTTTTAAATGGTGTTTAAATAAGATAATGTGTACTTTTAGAGAAAAATTCTACATTATAATTTTATAAGAATAGATTTTGAATTTTTATATGTTAATGTGGTGTGTTTTTTAACGATATGTGTACATTTTGGGTTATATCACTACTATAATGACAATTTCCATGTGTGAAAATGGGGAATAAAATCATGTAAGCATTTATGGATTACTTTGATTAGTAACATTATAATTTAGAGGTAAATGTGTCTGATTAACTATTTAATGGTGTCCTATATAAATCTAAACATTATGTTTTAATGTAATAAAGTAGTGATAAAAAAGAAAAACAATTAATGAACCTTCAACATGATTTTTAGTAAAATAGGTCTAAAACAGGGTACTTGATATGTCTTTTCTTACAGAAATTTTTATTATTGATATTGGAATTTATCTTGTTAATTATTTTTGTTTGAATATGAAATTAAAAGCTATTAAAATGATAAAGAATAATTTTATAGATTTTAATTGGTATGTATTGAAGGAATTTAAATTATAAAAGATAATATTATCCTTAACTTTTTTGGTGTTGTGTAAGATCTATGATTATGGCTACTTTTCACTAACCAATAATGGTTCAAGATGAGATATTCTATAAAATTTAATAATAGGACCTGAGGGGTTAGATATACGATATAAGATGATATAGAATGGTTATCCCTGAGGGTTTGGATGTGTTTGTGTGTGTGGATTAATTTATTAATTTATTAATTTATCTTTTTATTTATTTATTTATATGATTGTGTTGGAAGTAATGGCCATTAGTGGCCTAGAAATATTTCTTTATTGTGCATTGTTGGTTGTGGGTGTGTCTAGGATTACACGATGATCCTTTTATGGAATTTCTTAATCTATATACACCAGTATTAGTTGATGAAAGTTTGGTTTATTTGGATGACATGGTTTGAAACTATTTTTTTTATATGAAAAAAATTATATGTGTTAAATTAGTTTCGATTAGACTAATTGTATATATGCACATACTGGATCTATAATATTGAAATTATTACAGCGGTTTTTACCAAGGATTATATTCTCAGTTATTTTATATACACGTATAATTAATATATATATTATATGCATGAAGTTTTTTGGAAATTTAAGAGGTGTGTATAGCTAAGAGTTAGTGTCACATAACACCCTAGGGATAAAATTTTAAGATTTTAGATTCATATATAGTGGATTATCCACTTCTCATTATATAAATTACTTTAGTTATACATATTATAAAATATAATTTGAGAAATACATTGGATTCTTAGTCATTTGTATGAAATTTGGGGTCATTTTGAATATGAATTATAGCATATTGTGTTTATGTTGATGTCTTCTTGGGTGCATTTTTACTTTGATGGTTAACTTTATTTTATTTGATGTGATAGACCATTAGAGGGTAAATCACTCCCAAAGTGATATCCTTATACCCTCATTGTTAGTCACCAACTTTTGGTGATTAGGGAGTGCACTTAATTCATTGTAGAGTTTTACCTCAGTGTCACATTCATACCTGGGAGAAACATTATAAAATGAAATCTGAGTCATTATATTTTAGAGTATATATATTTTTGACATGGTAGAGTGGAGAACAAAATTTGGGACATTGTATGAAAGTTAAGTGTGTATGCCGGAATAGCACAACCACAATGGAAGTCCAAGTTATATGGAGAGTATGGGATTATATTTTCCTAGTTCATCAAATTATTTTAGGGTAAAATTATCACCTGATTGAGGATGGTTTATGCTGAAATACATGCATCATTCTTAGAAAATAGGATCTAGGCATGTGTTTTTTTTTCTTGTTTTTTGGTAATTAATGGTATAGTGTGTTGTGATTAGTTTTCTATGAATAACACTTTTTTTATTATTTATAGGAGGTTATGAAATGTATCTAATTGTAAAGTATTGTATGTTAAATACTAATTAGTGTGTTGATTCTATTGTATAATTATGGAACCAATGATATGATTTGATGAAACTCAGAGAAAGTAGGTTATGCATTAGTTCTCTAATAAGGTCCATGTGTAGGGGCAAGCAAAACATGTACCATTAGCGGATAAACCGAATACCCTAATTGAAAAGAAGATCTTTGGGGGTTTGTTAAAGTTGATACGGTATATAGAGGCAAGACCGTCCAAGGTGAATGTGATATATCCTAAATACCATGTATATTTTATGTTCATTGATTCATATTATATTGAATGATTTGTGTATGTCAAAGTGTATTATAGGCATGAAAACTAAGGAATCGTCATATTCCTTTGTTTAGAGATGTTCAAAGGCCCATTATGTGATAAAATACCAATTTCTTAGCATGTTAGTGGAATACTAAATGATTAACATTTGATTCTTCCATGTGTAATATCATCAAATGATTCTTTTTATAAGATGAAATGCATGGGGGTTTAATATGGTGAATTCATATATAGTTTTTGCATTATCACATATGTTATGTAATATGTGAGTTAATGATTAAATAGTCAAGAGTTTACCAAGGGGATATAAAGTATGGATTTACTTTGAGATGATGATCAACCAACCATTCCCAGGCCTTGGTTGAGTCCCCTATACTCAATAATCTCTCTTCTTGTTCCTCTTCTACTAGGTGAGGCACTAGCATGTCATGGTAAGAAGTAGAGTCCATCCCATGCAATGGGAGATTCATGGTGACCCATGGACACACCTTGGAGGGGGGATCTTTATTGCTACCACTAATAGATCTTCATCAAACATTTGGAACAAATATAATCGCAATGAAGTTATTTAGTGTAAGGTACACAAAGCAGTTTCTTCACATTCAATTTTGCATGGGGTCATTTATCAATCAAAGAAGATATTGGGTTTAATGTTTTCTACCCATCACTAGTATTAGACCATTACCACATCCTTTGATGACTTTTTATATGTCCTTAAAAATTATTCAAAATTTGAGTTGGGGACAACTAATTGATATATGATATCATTAACTATGATTGAACTATTTTATATGGTACATGATGTTGTATTAATTGATCCAATGTATTACAATTTTAGTATATTATGTATTTTTATATAGGGTATTGTGTGCTACAATGGTTTCTATATGTAATAGAAAATTTTTTTATCGTATCGCTAAGGCTATATCACAACCTATTATGAGAAAAAATCCATAGGCATTCACGGGTTTATGCTACATCAAATGTTGAAAGTTTATTTTATATGATTCATTGACAATGGTATTTATATTATTTTTATGGTATATCATAGGCTGAGAATAATAAATCTGTCCTAGGTTCTTCCTACATGATTCCATCACCGCACTAGGTTATTATTACATGTGGAATCCTAACCACTACTAGTTTGTGATGCGCAGTGGCTTACCTTAAGACATGAAAACAAGGAACACATATTTTTTCATATACAAACAATGTTATATATGCTTTATCTATCATAAAATATGATATATAACTATTACATGCTATGTCGCAAATCGTACAGTCTGTATATATCGTTAAAAATGATATATATTGAAAAATTGATCTTCTTATATTTCAATTAAGAAATGATTTATATTATTTATAAAATTTAAATAAATCATTTTAAATGATTATTTGGAATATTTAACTAATTTATCAAATGTTTATAAATTTATAAATTAAATGTTTATGAAATGTTCATAATATAAATAGCCAATAATATTAATTATTAATATTAAAATAAATTTTTCCAATTATATAGAGTGGTTTATAATTTAGATATAAAATGTTAATATTGAAATTATAAGTGTGTTTTATAAATTTTTTACAAATTGAAAATTAATGCATAAATAAAAAAGGTTTTATATTTCAAATTTTGAATTATTCATAACTACTTAATTTATATTTTTCAAATTAAAGGTTTTATTTGACAGATAATTTAAACCATATAAAAAAGAGTTTTTATAATTGATTTTATCTTGATTTAAATAATATTATATATATTAAATTTTTATTATATAAATGTTTTATATAATAGAATTATAGTATAAATTTTTTATATTTTATATGATATCCTATATTTAAGAAAATTTAATATGATGTATATGTTATGAAGTAGTTTATTTTAAATAATAAAATATAAAGTGTTTACAGTTATTTATTTATGTAATGTCAATAAAGCATGTCTAAATTATAAAATGTTTATAATTTCTTAATTTAAGAATTTTTTATAAATTTTTTATCTCATGTTTAAATTTTTGAATTGTTCATTTATTAAATTTATTTTATTACTTATTCATAATTATAATTTCTATGTTCTTTCCCACGTGGTGCATTTTAGTAGTAGAAAAACCTATGGGGTCTCAATGAGGTCTTAGGTCTGAGACTTGTCGAGTACTTCGCAGTTGGTAGTATAGGATTTTCTTGTATTCCTTTCCCTAACCATGAACATTAAAAATAAATAATTATTATGTTATGAATGATTATATAATTTAGTTTAAATTGATAAATAGGTTCTATAAATTTCCATACATGCATCTAAGCAGTTACATGTTATGTATGATAATGGATTTAGTTTTCTTCTACCTTATCTTTGTCTTTTACTAGGTTATGAGATTGAATCTAAAGGTTAATTTCAGTTTATACATATTAAATGTCAAAATTATGATGGAATTATGGTATCCTTTCATTAAAGTATCATTAGGTAAATAGACTTTGGGATGGACTGGTCACTATCATACAAGTTTCTTCTTTGTCTAGAAAAGTAGGGGGTCAGAAATATATTTCTCCAAGATTACTTATATGGAAACTATTTATTTCATATGATTATAGTTCACTAAATGAAATTTTTTCTTATAACTTATCCATAAGATGAATTTGGATATGTATATATATAGATGGATTTTTATTTGGTTAATTAATAAGATTCATTAGTTGTGTAAATAGTCACACATCCTTATTGTTTGAACATATGGATTTTATTGAAGGAATTTAATTACATAACTTAATCCTTAGAAGTAAGAATACATATAAATGGAATAACATAAAAAAATATGGTGAGATTAAATCTCATTTAAAAATAACAAGTGTCAAATTCCTCATAAAGTGACAATTTTCAAGACCTCGATCATCCAATCCGGTAAGTAAATCCTTAGTTGGGTGCCCCTAGATTGTATTTTCTAAGGAAATAATATAATGAGTGAACCTAATTGGATTAGGTTCTTATTTTTGGTGTCTAATTTAGGATACACTTAACCTAGAGATACTAATTGGTTTATTTTACTACATGAATAAAGTTGAGTTTATCTATATGATGGATAGGGAAAATATTTATCCGCTTAACAATAGAAGAGACATATATGATATGAATTGGATGATGGATTGACTCAATAACTAAGAATTAAAGGATACTCTATAGGAAAATCAATTCTTAGTAAAATATAGATCTTTTCCAACTTATGGATATGATGGATTCTAAAGGGGGGTGTCCTTTTAGTTAAATCATATTTCAGAACAGTCCTTGATAAATGAATATAAAACAGATACTCATCTAATAAAAGATTATATTGTAGATAAATAATATCATAATAAAAAATATAATATTTGAGATCAATACTTGAAAATTATAAGCTTAATCTAATAAAATCCTAAGACTGGTAATTTAATAAATGTTATTCATTTAGAGAAATTCTATTTATTATAGAAATAATTTCCTAAGTAACCAACTATTGAAGTTATTCAACAACTGGGTCTATAAGATTATTATAATCATAAAATGACTCACTCATGGTTTACTAAGGTTTTTACTAGATATATAATTCATTATATAAATCTCATTGGAAATTTTTTGAGAATGTAAATAAGTTCAAGAAATATTTACCCTATATTCTCAAAATATTGAGAGTAGATGAACTAGATAAAGTGATGTATAAGTTATTGTGTTATAATGACAGTATATATGGGTAACATTTTACACCATTAAATATGATTGGAACTATATATAGTTATACATGGTCATTGTAACTTGAAATGGAGTATAAAAAGTGTATAAATTTTTTCATATGAGATTGAATCATCAAGGATAGTAGAATGTGTTTGAGAAAGTTCATGGAGATTCAATGTCAAGAATTAATTTAATATAAATAAATTTTTCTATTATTATTCCTATATAATAAAAGATGTATAATTTAAAATTTTTGTGAGTATATATGAGTTCAAAATCACAAAATTAACTGATTGAGCTTATATTTTTCATTTAAATGATGAGGAAAAGGGTTACTAAATCATGAGTTAAATGTAAAGGAATAATTCAATCTCAAATGGATCTTAGTAAAAGGTTTTTTCCATATCATTATATTATATTACAAAGAAACCTTTCCATTAATAAGTTTTTTTTGTGAATAATATGATATGATAGTTTTTATACACATGGTTTTGGATTCATAAAATTATATAACATGAGTAATGATACAAATACAAAGAATACAATATATGATGTGGAAATAATAGTTTTTTTGTTAAATATTCTCACTAAAGTAAATAAGTGATATTTTCTAAAAATGAGTTTACATAACTTATCATTATATTTTTAAGGGGATGTAGTTTCAAATAGTTTAATCGGTATACAGTTGTACTTAAAAACATCAAAGTTAACAAAAAAAGGTCATGTTACTAAAAATGTAAAGTTAATTTCACTTTATCCAAAATGAATTAGGATATATTGGTACAGTAAAATTATAAATAGTAATATTTGTTACCAGAATATTACAAGGGAAAATTTTAATGTAATTTATTCTAATAATAGTGATGATGATGAATTTAGAATTATTTTAAATTAGACAAAATAATTTATTAGCATCATAACAATAGATGTTGTAAAATTAAAGAGTTTCAATAGTGTATTCAAAGATTTTAACATTAGGAAAATTATTCCTATTTCTAATCATTATTTAAGCCTTCCTTCTTCATATATTTTACTCATTGAATCTTTAGTGGTAGACTTTTATCATATCTTCACATAGAAATGTGGATATAATTAACAAGAGATATAATGAGATTAAAAACCCCCCAAAAATTAAAGTTAATATATAGTTGGTATTATGGTATAACATATTTTATATTTTAGATAGGCTCTTATGTATGGTTTTTTTATTTATTATTAAAAAAATTAAGGATACAAAATATATCATGTTATAAAAAATTAAATATCCACTTTATCATTTGTCTGCATTACCTTTATGTGTTTGTTTGTGTATTTTATAAAGTGAAATGAAACTTTACCTCCTAAGGTACAAAATTGAGTTATCCCAAAATGATTTTCATCATAGAAAATTATATATTTTTAAAAAATTTAATGTTTCCAAGAGTAATATTATTTCATCAAGATACAAAATTTTCTCATGATTAACAAAATGAGTTTTGGGTGATAGATGGCCCACGGAGTTTAGCAAATGGAGTATTATTCACTATTTATTTGGTATACTAGGGGTGTAAGGATGATATATAGATTTATCAAAATCTTAGGTTAGAGATATTCCCTTCATGATAACATTCATACATTGATACCTTTTTTATATAATAATTAATGATTAGATAATCATGGGTGGTTGTGTGTGTTGGTGATCATGTGATCGGTTGGGGCTTAACCAAGATGGTATTTTTACTATTATATGAAGTGTATGGAATTTGGGACATATATTGAGATGGAATAAGGATGTTTGTTTCCATACCTATATAGTATATACATTTTTCTTGTGTATTTGGCGTAGGATCATATGAAGTGATCATCTATAAAAGATAATTACATATAATGTATTCATTGTCAAGTTATACCATGCTCATATAATTGAAAACATATGAGTTGGATATGTGGTATTGACATACTCCATGTATCATGGCCACTTCACATATTGGAAAAAGGTATCATATGATAATTAATGCTTTCATATGATGTATTTGGGGGATTCATGTATAGTGATAAATGGTTTTGATGGAGATCATGGAAGATCATTTTATAGATTGAGTAGTGTTAAATATTTTATAGTGTCTTCTCTTTACTTAAATTTATGAATTCAACAATTCTTAGTTTTTTCAATGCTATAAACGCCCATGGAGTCACACATTATGATTTATTGAATGGGGATTAAATTTTATAAGAGACTTTCTGTAAAAAAAAATAGAGTTAATCCAAAGTGAATTTTATATGGTTATCCACATGGTATTATATTTATGTTTCAAATGAATCTAATATTTATTATCAAATCAATCAAAAGTTACTAAAACCCTTGTCTAAGGATAACCCATGTAATAAATATGAAATTGTACAAAAAATAACAAAATGGAGAAATATTTTATGGGAAAAACATACCCCAGAGTATTTGTTGGATCATATTTATCACTTTATAACACATTAGAATATAATTGATAAAGATCACATAGTAGAAGCAAAAAAGATATCCCACATCTATAGGCATATATATGTACACTATATCATGTAACATTAGGATGGGATTAACCTTTTCACCATGGAATTATAGAACATAAATATGAAAAAGAGTAAGAATATAGAGATAATTTGGGTAGATGGAGTTTTATCCAAGAATGATGCTACCACATATGCCACCAAAAAATTGTTGTCTTTCGATAATACCCAAGGATTATCTTTAGGAAGTAGAAATTTTCATGCATTATGACTCATGGGTAAGTGGTTTGGCCAACTCATGCAACTCTTCTACGAATAAACTAACATATGTAAAATATTATGTAATATTTCCTTTAATGGAAATATTTTAAAGGTATCAGGGAACAAATTAGAAAATGGGTGTTTAGTGATTTAAAATTTTTCAATGCTAAATCAATGTAACTATGTAAAAACTGGTGATTCAAAAACAAATATGTAAGTTGATGATCCCACATGAAATAATTAAAGATGAAAAATTAAACCAAAAATACTTAGATTGATTTGAATCTTTATTCAACAATAATTCATTTTTGGTGATTGTTTATTGAGGGAACCAAATTTTAATCCCTCGAGATCATCCAAAAATGATTTGAAAGTCCATTAAAGAATCATTCATCAATTCTTGGGTTTTAACATGGAGATCCAGTGATAAATTCAATGTCCTAATGATCACCAAAAATATAATTCATAAATAAATGTTCTCCTTCATTGAATGATGGTTCGGATCATTAGATTCTCTCTCTAGGAAGTGGGGATAGGAGGGTAAGGCTCTCAACCATTGTATAATATATATAATTGGGCACAAGATCCTCATCCCCTTATTATAGTGAGGATCCAAAATACTTGAAAATAGATCCCCGACCCCTTGATATTTATAACACACTAAATTATATATACAAGACTTATTATAACTAACTTACTAAGTCATAAATATAATTTATATTTTTATGACAAACTTGTAATATAATAAATATAATACATGGTAAATATGTCTATTAACTCAACTCATCATTCTAAAAAATGTTAAATTAATTGATTAATATTAAAATAATAATCATTAGTTAAATATTTTTTTAATTTATTTAATTTAATACTAATAAATACATGAAATAGATAAATTCATATCTAATTAATCTACACTCAAATAATAATTAACTAATTGATTACTTTCTAATAATATATTCTTAGACATCTCCCAGACCCCATGTGGAGGCATATCCTTCCCTATTCTCATATTCATTATAATAGGCCAGACATTTTAATATTCTTAGTGTGTGACCCTCTAAGACCTTATCTCAATATTAGGGTGTTGGGAAAAAATCCTCCAAGGTAGCATTGAAGCTTTTTTGGGTTGGTGGTGTTTCTTGACAAAGTGGGCCTCTATGTTGTGTTTTTTGAAAAATCATACCACGATCACAAAGTGGTCCTCCATGTTGTCGTGCTCAAGGATATGTTTATAAATTCCATGATTGATAGAAAACCCTTGACAAAGGAATTGACAATCTAGAGGCGGTATAAAAAGATATGATACAAGGTGGTTGGACTTGCACTCCAGTTTCTCGGAGGCTTGGAAAGTGGGCACCTTATGTTTTTCAAGTTCATAACATCAAAATTTGGTAAAATAAAGATAGGATCCCAAGTTTTGGTTTGGGGGTGCAATGTAACTAGGGTGATAGAGGATCAGGCGGTTGGACTTGCACGTCGGGAGGAGACTTGTGCACGGCGTACATGGTGTCCAAAATGCCTATAAATAGACAGTTACCCCACTTTATTTCTGACTAATCTCATCACATAGAGAATTTTTGAGCTCCAGTCACAGAGGTGGTTTGGGCACGCAAGTGGTGGTTTGGGAAATCATGTATAAATTTATTCAGAAGTTGTGCACCAGTTGATAGTTGTGTGCCAATATTGGTTTTATTGTAAAAGTGGGTGAGTCACCGAAGTTGTGATTTGGGGAAGGGAGTTTCACACAAGTAGTTTGGTGGAACTTTCACACTAGTCATAGAGAAGTGCTCCAGGCATAGAGAAGCACACCAGTCATTATAGGGTTGCACAAAGATTAGAATATTTCCTGGTACACCCGTGGTAAAGTTGTATTCATTAGTGAATGAAAGTGTGACTTCAAAATATCATATGTATAGAATGTAATATACATTCATTTGTGATAATCAAGGGACCTACAAGTCTTTAAACTATTATTGGATCCTTTCCAGATCATTTAGAGAAGGAAGACGAAGAATTTGATCCTCTCCACTGGTAGTGAGCCAGAGAGAGACACATAGGGAGTGACCCTTGGTAAAGAAGTGAGATGACCCTACACTTTGTAAAGGAAGTGAGCCTGGTCATAGAAGTGATCTAGCCTGAACATTGTAAATTTTTAGTGTGCTTTAGTGTATTTGGTACATCGGCACATTGTCATTGTATTCTCCTTAGATGTACCTCGGTGAGGGTGAACCATGTAAAAATCTATGTGTCTACTTTCTTGCTTCTCTTCATTGTATTCCAAAACATCGTCGCCAGATAAAGAAGAAGTGAATATGGTATTCATAAACAATTATTTTCAAACAATGTGACCCATATAATAAAGAGGTCTAGATCTAGTAGGGTACAAAAAAAAGTTGAAAAATAATTTCCATACCCTGATTCACCCCCCCCCCCCCCCCCTCCGGGTCTCTAGGCCCCTTTTGGTTCTAACACAGGGAATACAATTCAAAAAACTGGAGTATATTTTAGTATCCCATCAGGACCTCTAAGGATATAAGGAAAATTAATTGAAATGAAAAAAATTATTACAAACACACATCATGTAATATGATCACTTTATCTTGTGGTATCACAAAAAGATGATGCACACTTTGTTTCATCATCCTTTATTGATTATTGTTCATTGTCTTAACTAGATAGACTTACCTTATTCTTCTATGGACATGTATTTAGTGAATGAACTACCATCTTGATCAAATATACCTGAGAGATCACTTAATTTGGAATAAAAGGGATTTATCTTGACTATTAAATCAATGACATACCCCACCAATGACTACCCAACACAAGGTACCTCACTACATCATCAATTACATATTTTTCATCTTTCATGAAAATATGTAATCAAATAGTATACACTAATAATAATCTATATTTAGGATATCATTACATGTGTTCACAGATAGAAACAACCAATGACACATGAAACATGAGGTGTTCTTATTGACAGATCACTCCTCGTGATCTCATCTACTAGAGATCACTAAGTGTGAACTTCATGAGAAGAAGACTCAATGCTTATGATCACCTAACACCTGATAGTCACACAACATTTTTTTTCTTTTCCACGTGATGTTTCTAGAAAAAATGAAATATGTTTAATATTAATTTCATATTATCTTGAGTTTCCCACTATAGACGAGGAATTGCTATAACCTTTTGATGAGAAAAATAATCCAAGGAAATTATGATGTAAATAGTAGAGACATAAATATGAACACTATTATGGTAAGTGTACATCATACATAACACGCTATAAACATGATATGGTAATCAGGAATTATTGTTCAAGTTGGTTCTAGGGATCCCGCTTATACAACACTCCCACCTGCACTAGATCTAACTTACTAACTATCCTTATTAGCACTCATATGATAAGATCATGCTTCTAATGAGTTATGGATTTAGTTTTTAGGCCTAACACATGTATACTATATGGTAACTCTAGTATTTGTGACTTTTCCACCTTAATTAATACTCCCCAAGATATGAAATCCCCAAGTATATTTCATTTCCACTTTTGAAACTTGACATCTTGGAAAGTACTAGCAGTAGGATTATCATAATTTATATTATAATAAAACTTTACTTACTAGGTGAGATTTCAAGAACTATGATAAATCATTATGTATTTCACAATACATATTCAGTTGCATTAGAATTCACAGAACACTTGGTGTTTATGGATATGTCTACAACTAGCTAAGATTCAATTATTTTTCTTATCACTTTATCCTAACAATGATATTAGACCATATTGATCTAAAGGATGACTAGTTTTTTCACATTAAAACTTGTTTTCCCTTCCCCTCTATGTACCTGGAACACATCTCTTTTACTCACTCAATTATAACTGGACAGTTCTGAGTTCTTCTTATGAAATTATATTGGATATAAATTATATTTTCCTACTATCTAGTATGTGTTGAAAATATCATATCATATAAATAGAATGGATTAAGTGATTAAAACATCACAGAAGCATATGGAATTATACTCACTGCATTATTCTCCTCCTATGTCTCAAACATCACTTCTTCAATATATTTTTTCCAACTTACATTTGTAACAATTATCTCTTGAATTGTACCAACTCGTATTTTTCATCACTTTTCCAGTACATGAACTTTTTGACTTGGTCTAAGTAACCAATTAGACCTAATTCAGTAGATATCATTCTATAGTATATATTTTTCTACTTTAAGTCAATATTTGGATAGTTAATTTCAATTTTTTCTTAACAAATAGTAATACCAATAGCCATTTTCTATATGTTATAAAACATATTTACCTTTGAAAATAATAGGTCTCTCACTAACCTCTTCTAGATACCTTTAAAATATTCACTATAGAATAAAATTATATAATATTGTTTCTTACTTCAACACAAAAATATATTTTTGTAACTTTGACCCCTTATTGGAATTAATATTTTTCACCAAATCTTTTGGGTTTTATCATATAGACACCTTCAAATATTGGGGATCTTGACATTCATCCATCAATATAATGATCATAGAAAGTGGATATTAATATTATAATTCAAATGGATTTAGGTATGACAACTTGTTATAACCAATCAAGCCTTATTAGTACCACAATTTTATTGTCCATATAATGTTTCTCTTAGATACCATGATATTATTAAGATTTGAAATAATAAAAATACATAACTATTAATTTGATACATAGAATCCACTATTATATTTTAATTGATATTTTCAATCTTATATTTTTCCATTTAAAGTTTATGTATAGGATTAATTATTCTTATTGAATAAATTATCATCCACCATGGTGAATGTAGGTTCATTACCATGGTTATATCATTCCTGCACAATATTTGTCTCTTGAACATTCTTTTTCCATAAGCTCTTATGGAACTTGTTTTTAAGAAAGCTATTTAAGAATATTTTTCATTGACTAAATTCAAGTCAATATTTCTCCCACTATATCAAATTCATATGTTTACCCTTTTATATAAATATAATCTATCACACGAATATAGATTTTATATATCTGGGATTTCTATCATATATATATAAAACTTTAGGATAATTATATTGATACAAATTGTGTTTTTCATGTTGCATGTTTGTTTATATTCATAAATAAATCTTTGAATCTTAAAAAATTTTCTTAGGGAATAATGAATTTATATCATATTATAACTCATATGATATCTATTTTTCATTGTAGTTGGTAAATTATTATGGGATAATTCTACTATTAATGATGTGTGTGATAAAATATAATGGAAGTGTCTGCAATGAATATGAATATTAACAATGATGCTTCTTTTACTTACATCATGACTCTGATGTGTATAAGAAAATTTATGTCTAGAAATTACGCCATGTTACACACTACTATAAAATAGACCTTTAATAGTACTGTAAACGGTCTTTATCAATGCTAGAGAGGCTTTGACTACTAGAGGGAGATTAAAATACCTAGTCTATTATCAGTGCTAAAAACGTTTTGATAAAGTGATCCTTCATTAGCACCAAAAAAGCACTGATAAAGGTGTCCTTTGTCGATGAATTTAAAAATTATGATAAAGAACACATTTATTAGTGATTTCATTCAAGTCCAATAAAGGGGACCTTTATCGGTGCTTTTAAAAGCATTGATAAAGTGGAATATTACATTGTGCTATAATAGAGCACTACAGCACTAGTATAATGAGCTATAACAACGCACTGCGACACCATAAACACCACTAGATATCAACAAAACAAAATACCAATAAATAATTAAAATGAAATGAAACACAAAAACAAGGAAAATATTATTTTATAGACATTTTAAACATTGGTTTATAGAATTATATAAGTATAGATAATTATATTCTTTTAAAAACATTAATATTCCATTGTATTTTGATCTTGAACCCAGCTCATTATGTTTTCAAAAAAATCACCCATGTTCGGGAAAAATAATGAAACTATATAAGAAAACAATTCTTATGTTTATAATAATATAAATAAATAAAATAACAGAAAGTGTTAATTAATTTTAAACAAAAAAATTGATTCATACCAGGAAAATTGTGTATCAGATTCAGTTTCGGTTTATTATTACACGTCACACAATTTCTTGTTCATCTGAAAATTAATTAAATAAGAATAAGATAAACCCCCATAGGGCTTAGCATACTGGTTCTGTCCTATGGTGGTGTTTGGAAGGTCTTGATTTCGAGCACCCTCAAGCGAATTTAGGTAGGTTTTGATTTATTTATTCTACCTCCCCTAACCGATGTAATAAAAATAAGCTAAAGATAAAAATAATAATGAAATCAATTAATTAATATCATATATAAGGATGATAAAAACATATAGTCAAGTTTTGTCGATTTTGGTGATGTAACTCATGTTTTAATCTAAAATGATACTTATATATTTAAAAGACATGCTTGGAGTCATATCGGTCATTCCATGCATTGGATTGAGATGAGGATGATTCCTAAACATCCCAAATGAATTGTAGATCATTTTACAAATGTATAAAAAACATTAATGAGTTTTCTCGGTTTTGATTATTCCATTTGTATTTTTTCTAAAATTTCATTTTAAACTAAAAACACACACTTTAAATCATACTAGTCACATCGTGTATTAGTTTGATGTAATACTAATTCGTACACATCACAAATTATATATTAATCATTTTCTAAAATTATTAAGAAAAATAAGTGTTTTTTCTCATTTTTCAGTGAGTGACAATTGTTTAAGTAAAATGTCAGTTTTAAACTGATAAAGGAAACATTGAGTCATATTGGGCACATCGTGTATCATATTGAGGTGTGAATGATTCTTAAATGTAAAATAAGACTTATAGATCATGTTCCTAAAGTATCTAAATTATTTGAATGTGTTTTCTCAGTTTTGAATAGGTCAGTTGTCCTTTTTATTAAAATTGATTTCAATTTTAAATAAACAGACGCACTTTGAGTCATATCAGTCACACCGTGCATTCGATTTAGGTACATCTAATCCTTACATGTCCCAAATGAATTGTGGAGAGTTTTCCTAAAGGATCAAAACAATACTAATTTATTTTCATAGTTTTGATTATTCCACGTTTCTTTTTCACTAAAATTTTATTTTAAACTAGAAACACTCATTTTCAATCATAACGATCACAAAGTGTTTCCTTTTTAAATGAGATGGAAACCTACACATCACAAATGTCTTATGAATAATTTTCCTAAATTATCATGAAAATATGAGAAACTCATATCTTCTAACCAAATATATTATTTACTTTACCTTAGAATTCCTTAAAACACTTAAATGAATCTTATGAAATATATTTACTACTGGCTTAACCATGGAATTGTTCACACTCCCTACATGAACAAATTCCTAAATTTGTATGGCCTACCTTTATTTTTAAATTTTTTTTCCAAAACTAAATAAGTAAATGTTTCAAAAATACCTAAGGTCTTTTATCTCCAAATATCCTAAATCCATATGGGTTGTAACCTCTAAAAATACTTAGTTTTTACAAGACAAAGATTTATCTTACCACAACTGGGTATAACTGAGTCTTTTATTTTATATTCATCCATTGTTTCCAATGATTCTTGTATTAATGAACTATTAGGTGAGTATTAGACACCACAAACAACATTCAATTCAATACTGGAATAATCGATCCTTGTTTCTAATGGAAATGTGAGATAAATGTTTTAATAATACTCATAAAAAATTAAACTAGAATCATTAAAATTAGAAATTAGAAGTTGTGTAATTATCAATACTAACTTATGAATCACCCTTTCTCTGCCATATAGTGAATTCACTAGACTTCTAGTAACATTTTCCTTTTTAATTTGTTACTGTATTTAAATACACATATGTGATAGGATTGTGGTTTTTAATACCCAATATATATTATATAAACCTCACACAAATTTAGTGGAATATACTCTATGTCAAATTTTTTTCCTTCTTTTACTTCAATCCATTTAATTTATTCTTTAATAGACTTATCTCATGACACACGATGCAAATAACTGTGAGTTTACTACCTTTCCTCTTTCCATTGAAGGATATTGTGAAAGAGCCTTTGGCTTCATGGTTTCCATTATCCTTTTCAACTTCTCTTATAACTTATTCATTATAATGGATAAAGACTAAACATTCCTAAGGCTTTTATTTTCTAGGTGAACATTACCCAGAGGTAATTAAGTGTTTTCTCAATTTTCTATTGGTTTTATAATATTTAATGAAACTAGGTAAAGTTGGTGACAAATATATAATAATGACATGTATTAAAAGATCATTATCCATCTTTAAATTTACAAAAAATCAGTACAATCATCACCTAATTCAAATCTTCCATCACATTATTCTCAAAGATTTTTTTTGAGAAAAGACAACATGATAAAACCATTAATGTCCTCAGGAAGTATCCATAAATTTTATGGAATTGATGATAGAATTATGATGTAAACATAAAATGAAATATCTATGTGTCTCTTATAAGAATTTATCTCATGATCACTTCCTAAGGTGTTTCAAAAGGTAGTGGGGACTCTAACACATAGAATTTCCAATATCATAGTAATTTTCACAAGATCCTATACTCTTTTTATAAATGTTTGATGTTGCATAAATTTTCTTTGTCCAATAAAAATCATTGTGTTTACATGGCATTAGTTTACATTTTCTATGAAAACAAACTATATAAGAGTAGTAATTTTATATTGATTACCAATTAGATATTACATATTAATTATAACGTTAGATATCACCCACTATTTATCAAAACCTAGTAGCCCTTGATATAATATTTTCAATATTCAATTTCTAAAGAAATCTAGTGGAAAGGATCCATAAAAACTCTACTCATAGTTTAAGTTATAGACACACCCCTACTCAGAGGGTCTCGAGGAAAAAAGTTTATTAGGAAACCACAATAACTCATGACTTATTGAATTAAGTTAACCCATCATTCTCATGAGAATGAACCAGTGAGAGGAGGCACACTCAACTAGGGTTGATGGTCACTACATACACCTAGTTTTTCTTATATTCAAATAACTAAATGAATTAGGAAATAATATTACTTTATGGTTTTTTAATTATTTCTAAATGAATGAAATCATTTTCTATCTGGAATACATGTATTATGTGATCGAACTGAAAATTTGACTATACAGAAAATAGAAAAAGATTCATATCATCTTAATTTGACTTAATCTATGAGTTTTAGTTTGTTATTTAATGAGATTTTGTAAACAAGTAAATTCAAAAAATAATAATAAATGTGGAATTAATTAAGTAAATAATGTGATAGACCTTGAATTTGGATATTAGTTGATCCATGTATTCTCAATGGTTCAAGAGTGACCATATGGGAAAAATACCTAAGTCCTGTCTAACTCGTGTCACATCTCGCACCCTGTTCCAATATATCAACATCTCATCTAGAATATTGAATCATATCGACATGTTAAATATATTATAATTTCATCATTATAATACATATATACTCACACATAGCTGAGGGGGTCTCAAGAAGAATAAAATAAATAAAGAATTATACTGATGGGCATGTATGCATTTATACATATTAAGTGAAGAAATTTGACTTGAAAACCATTAAAATAAATTTAATTATTAACTTAATTATATGCAATTGAAAAAATAATAATTAATTAAATTAATATATACATACATTGGTCACTCTTCACTTAGGATTAGTCAACAAGCAAATTAAATGTATAATAAAATTAAATTCAAGACAAATCTATGTCAAGTAAATTAAATGAATTAAAATAATTATTATAATTTTAATTAAAGTATCATTTTATCATTTATTCAAAATAAATTTAATTTTTATTCCAAAATTTATAAATAAATTTTTTAAATTATTAAATTTTTCTTCAGGATGCCTATGTGGCTTGGAGTAAGACAGACAGGTTGGGAAGGACCTGACCATGCCTATTCCAGATTGGAAAAAACCAAGCCCAATCAGTATCGAGTAGTAACAAACTAATTTGGGTGCAAGTTGGAAGATCTGTAGGAGGCCACATAAGGGGTCGAATGTGGAAGGGAGGAATGTGGCGTCTGAGGGGTCAGTAGTAAGGTCGGCTGGCAGAAGTGTAGTTAAGCCATGGGGAGACATGTGAAGGGGTCGGCCAGAGGAAACTAGATCAGGAGAGACCAAGCATAGAGGGTAAACCAATGGAAACCAAAAGGTGGTGTGTCTAAGCGGTGATGGATCTAGCTGAGGGAGTATAGAAACTAATACGGAAGAGGCCTTTAGTAGGGGAGGTCGCAAGAGTTTAGGTGGATAGCTTAGACAGGTCATATGTGGGATGTTCCAACAGTAGCTACTGAAGACAATGATAGGAGGCCACTATGGAAAATGAGGGATCCTGGATGAGGGAGGCCTTTTCTTGGGCATGTGTTTAGAGGTAAAGAGGAAATAATTAGAACCCAAATACCTTTTTTTAATACTTTTAGTTAGTTAGTCATTTAACCTCTGCCGTCCAAACAACATTATAATAATTTTTCCCTCTATAATTGTAATTTTGAACAACCCCTCACCATGGTTTAATTTTTCCAATTTCTTTATTTTTGATCTGGAAGCCCCCTAGAGATTTTAGTTTTTTCAAAACTATTTTTAGGATTTTGAAAAAAAAATAAAAATTAAGTTTTTTACTTCAACTTCCACATCCATGTGGAAAGTATAATAGTTTGAAAATAATATTTGAATCGCTAAAATATAGATAGTGTTTGGGTTCACTAGAATTATAATCCACTAATTTTCTTTCTGGTAAAATTATAACAAACATATAAATATATATATACATGTTATTAAAAATTAAACCAAAACAATTATGACAATCCAATTTTTGATCTTTAGATGGAAATATCTCAACCATAAACTATAATATTGGATCAAGGTCTATGGATATAGGATCGTAAAGATTCCCTCTTTATTAATTTAATACAAAATTAATTTTTCTTAGTTTAAAAGTTTCTCATGATTGCTTTGATCCTAATTGAAGGTACGGAGGGGCATAGGGAAGCAGATGGTCTGAGAATTTTAAAATTATCATCACTAGATCGATGTAGCTAAATTGAATCTAGTAATATGTATCCTAGTATGGAAACCAAGGATCCCATGTGAAATAATTAAAAATTAAAAATTAAACTAAAAATAATTGGATTGATTGAGCACTCTGTTCATTAATTTTTTATAGTTGGTGACTATTGATCGAAGGAACTAATGTTAGATCCCATTAGTCATCCACACAAGCATCAAAAGTATGAAAGAATTTATTTCATCAATTTTAAGTGCTAGTGCAGAGATATGATGTTGTCTTCAATGTCGCAAGGATCACTATAGTAACAATCCTTCAACTTTTGTTCTCTTAAATGGACCAATCACTCAGATCATTGACCACTCTCTCTAAGAAACGGGGATAAGAGATAGAGGATCTTAACCATTTTTTAATGGATATAATTGTGCATGAGAGCCTCTTATATTTTTATAGTGAGGCTCTAAAATGCCTAAAAATGTCTCACAAACTCATTAATATTTATTACCTACTAAATTATCTAGAAACGACTTCTTATGACTAGATTACTATTTTATAGATATCATTTATATTTTGATCAACTACTTTCCATGTAATATATATATTATTTGATAAAACAAATACATTAACTTGGATCTTTGTTAGTAGAAATATTTAATTAATCCTTGAGTATTCAAATAATATTCAATCCTTAAATACTTTTCCATGTATTTACTTTGATACTTATAAATAAATTAAATAAATACATTCAACTCTGATTATTCAATAATTGAATAATAAGGAATTTATTTATTACTTGGAAATTTTATATTCCCAAAAATATCTTGAATCCTATGATGGGGCCCAATCTGTCTTATAATCTTATTCATTAGAATAAGCCAGACTTTTGAATATTCTTAGTGTGGGACCCTCTAGGACCTTATCTTGATAAAATTGAATACTATTCACATAATAGGAGCATACTGTAGTAACCATTTAAGGGCCCTTAGGATATAAGGAAACTTCATCACAACAGAAACCTTTGTTGGAAACACACATAATGTAATATAATCTATTGGTCTCTTGATATATCATAAAGCAAGATTCACACATCATCTCATCATCCATTATTTCATTATTATTAATTGACTAAACTATAAATACTTACCTTCTTCTAAAATGGCTATGGATTTAGTAAAGATACTAAAATCTCAATCAACTATGCTCAAGATATCACTTCCTTTCAAATGTGAAAAAACAAATATTGACTATCCAATCAATAGCATACCACCAATAATGCACCCAACATAAGCTTATTCTCTACGGCATTGATTCCATTATTTCCATAATACAAAAAATAACATAATCAAATAGTATACACTGATAAAAATCTCTATTCAGAAGACCATTACACATGTTTTGAGATAGAAACAACCAATGACACAAGAAACATGTGGTGTTCCTATTGGTAGGTCCTCCCTCATGATCTCATCTACTCAAGATCCACAAATGTGAACTTTATGAGAATAAATCTTAATGCTTATGACCTCCCATCACTAGATAGTCATACATCATCTGTGTCCAATCAGAATTTTGATTTTGGACCATAGGACAAATATTTGACATTAATTTAATATTATCTTAAGTTTATCATTAGATCCTAGGAACTATGATAACCTTTTGATATGGCCAATAATCTAAGGAAATTACCATTTAATAGTGGCTGCAAAAATATCAACACTATTATGGTAAGTGTATATCCTGAACAGATCACTATATACATGATATGGTAATCAAAAAGTACTATTCAGGTTGGGTCTAGGTAACCTGCTTTTAAAACATCTTTATGGTTGAATCAATAAATTATAACTATTTATCATTTCTCCAAAATCATAACTACATGGGAATTAAAACCATAATTTTCATGAATTTTAATATTACTTATATATATCACATATACATTTAAGTTTTTAGGTAATATTCCCATAAATTTACCACATGCACTGAAGCCTAATGGAATTGGTTTCATTTCACCTTATATTGTATCATATATAATAAATTTTGAAGTCATATCGAGAAATTATTTTAGATATCTTCCAAAATACTTTTGGAAAGTTATCATTAATTTCATCTCCCATCACATCTTATGTAATACCTTGTGAACAATCATTCAAAACAATTTTATAATAACTCCAAAATAATTTTAGAGTAGTTGTCTAAGACAGCATCAATCCCCATTAAGTCAACCACAAAGTGTGACCCCATGGGCCTTTATATCATTGAAAAAATATGAATCATTGTATCTATAAATTTAAGAAAATATCAGCCTCTAGAAAATAAACAATGATACTCAATCTATAAATGTATTTGTCATGATCTCCATCAAACACATGTATCTCTGTATATGTGTTGACTAGTCTACATAAATGGAAAACTTACATTCTTATATTTTCCCTTTTTAGACATCAAGTGAAAATGGGACACAGAACATGTCAATCCCATATATACAACTCATCTATTATTGATTCTACATGTGTAGAGAGATATGATCAATGAATATATCACATGTTAATCCCCCTTTTGGATAAGCACATCACATGTCCCTGGTCCAGATAGATATATATAAAATCTAGGTTTCACTGAAAATTCCAACAGTAAATCTAAATCTAGGGCCTTGAAGTTGTACTCTTCATATGAGAGGACAACTACCTTTTTGGTTAAGTTTCAACTAATGACATGATCCACAACATACCCAACAACCCATGTATTAGCTATGTCAATATACAGACTTTCATAAGTAGGATATCAAAGTATGAAGGTTGTCATGTTAGGTATCTCACCAAGATCAGGTAGTGGGGACTAAAATATGATCCATACACCACTAGTATACCAAATACATATATATGTAACTCCATTTGGTATACATAATATGTCATCCATCACACACAAAGAATCATATTCTTTGTTTTTTTCCTCATGAGAATATTTTTTATCTCTATAAAATAATCCTACTAAAACTAATCGTAACATTTTTCATAACCAATAATAACCTATGATGAAAATTGGTTAGAGATAAAATCAAATTCATAAATTTTTAGGTCAATTATGATTACACATCACAAAATTAATATACATATATACATTTATGTATCCATTGTTAAAGAATTATAAAATGAAGGCCTCCTTTAATATGAAACATTTTAATATTTTCAAACTCTTTAATAATATTTAACAAAACCGACATAAGAACAGGTATATCATATCATATATGATAAACTTCTAGACTATCCTTATGTTTATTATACTTTATGGGTCTTATTAACACATTACATCATATGTAATCCATGACACATCACTGTATGAACAAATGATAAAATATTCCCACTAAAATCTTTAGTGAGAAACATCTATGAAGTAATCCAACTTGAATAATGTTGATATTTAGGACTCTTGTTCCAAACTATTCAACTACTTAAACATATTAAAACATATAAACATCACAACATAGTATGTTACAACGTTGAATTATTTTTTCTATTTAGAACCTTTTAAGTTTATCATCATGTCTTAGAAATTTTATTCCATAAAACTGTTTCTTGAAATAATGTAACTTTTTTTAAAGGTTGGGGTCGAAGCCTCAATTTATTATTAAAGAAAAGACCTCTTTAGACTGGGTAGAGGGTGACCCATTACATAGCCCGAAGGCCCAAGCCCAAGTGGCCTACATACAGGGCTAGAAAGCCCATTTTTTGGCCCAAAGGACCCCTCGATGAACAGTACAGCTACAGTACCCATGCATTTATAGTACCGCGGTCACTACAGTACCCTGCTACAGTCCCACCGCTACAGTGCTGCCACTGCTACAATACTGCCACAGTACCCTGTTACAGTAACTCGGGAATTCTCCCCTGCCCAGATTTGATCCTGGGTCTTTTGGATGCCAAGCAGGAGCCTGAACCACTAGGGTACTGGCTCGTTGGCTACTTTAAATAATGTAACTACTTATGGTATTGTTTAATAAAACATCCTAACCTTATTAGGGTATTAAGTAAAATTCACTTTAAACATAGACTGGAATAATTTTTTTAGTTTAATTTTAACTTCCCTGAGTCCAAATATACCCCCACTAGCCTCTTAAACATTATATTCTCTTTAAAATATCTTTCTAAGATACAAAAACCCATTTTTGTTAGGTAATAACATTTATTTACCTCCAATAAGAATATTAAATAATTAAACTATTTTTTATATATCATATATGATATTCAATGAGTTTGGAACCTTTTATTTTAGAAATTAATATTTTATTATTAAAATATCTCACCAATAGGTGGTGAGAACACATTCCCACATATTTTAATAAATTATTTTATAGAAATTTTATCCAAGATAAAATACTTTTATCTGTATCTTCTTCTCAAAACATGTTATAGAAATGGATGAATCATAAAAAATGTGTATGAAATTAATTATCACATGTCGTTAATAAAAACTCTTTGTTATCTGACATATTATCTTATTACGTAAAAAAAATGGGATTAAAATACACATATTTTACTTAGATTCATATACTATTAAGTTAATTTTTTATTAAAACACTTTTGTAGAAAAAGTGTGAAACCATCAAGTACAGCTAGAAACATTAAACGCAGTAGCACATAACAAAACCATTAAAGGATAACTTAAACTTATTAGATAATACCTCCCTATAAAGTTTTTAGGAAAGATCTATTACCTCTTTGTTCTGACCATCTTTGAGAATATATTTGAAATTCTTGTCCAGTTTGTCCCTCATTTTTAAAATCTCCAAGATTGTTAACTTCTTGTCATTAAAGCCTCTCGTCAGAATTAGAAATTGTTTCTTGATCCATCGGCTCTGTTCCAAGTTTGTGCCCACTTTCATTATATATCTATTCATCCTTTCTACAACCTCTCTAGAATCTTGGATAGTCAAGGCAGTATCCACCATATCTTCGTCAGAATATATAAGTAGGTCCCCAATCTTGTATGTGGAATATGTACCATCTGTGTGTTCTAGACCATCAGCAGTCACCAGTGGAGCACCACCACTTTTATAATGCTTCCTTAACACCCCCACTATTCCATCCTCTGAAGTTAGATCTACTGCCCGGTTTTCCTCCCACCCTACTTCCAGTTGCCTTCCCTCACTGTCCAAGCCTCCATTTGTCACTGGGCACTCCTGCCCCTCAGTATATCCCATGGAAGTTGAACGATCTTCTGAATTCTACTTAATCAACATGATGGAGGCTATTTACACACCTTCCATCAATGTAGGACCTTGTGGTATCACTCATGTACTCTTACATGATACCTTCCTGGATGATCTGGTGACTATCTTCTTTGGTGTGTTTTTTATAATCCTTATAGGGTCTTGATTTTTTCTCCCCCTTGAGTACCGGGAAATTCCGAGTCATGATGCTTCTGTGTTTTCCATTCCTTTATCTAATTCCAACAAGAGAGTCTTGATCATAGACCATGTCTAAGTGAGGATCCCCTTCTATATCACTGGATTCCTCATCTTCTATTTGTCTCGAAGTGGCATGTTTGTGCTTCCATCTTGTGATGACGGTTTTCCATCCTTCAATGTTCCCATTCTCCTTCCCATACAAGTTCAATGACGAGAAAATTTTATGTATCAAGAGTGACATAGAATCTTTGTAATGATCAGGCACCTGGTGGTGTGGAGACACTACCTCCTTGTCGTTGATGTTTTTTATCTCTTTGAGAACCCTCTCTTCAGCTATAATTCCCACAATCCCTGGACTAGGTGTTGCACTGTTACCTAGATAGGATTCACCCATCTTCCCCTAACATTCCCACTATAGGAGGGGTAGTCAAGGATCAAGGACCTCCTGTGGTATTGTAACACCCCGAGCTTCCACGATACGCCTCTCTTTCAATAATGCAATAGCTTGCATTGTACGCAAGTTCGAGTTCTAAAACACCGTGACTAATCAAAGTAGCCGTTATGAATAGTAATAACCACTTTTTAAAATTATAGAAATCTTATATTTCAAAATGGACTTCATTTTTGTATTCGTAATATCGAAATTAGCCTATGTTGAATTTTTGGTATTTTTCTAAGAACTTCTAATTTTTTATGAATAGTGAAAAATACTTAAAAACAACTTTTTTAATCAAAATAATTTATAGTGATAAATTATACTATTTAGTGGTTTTAAAGTATAATTAGAATATATTTTTACTATTTTATCCAATGGTGGTCATTAGAATTAATTTAACATTAAAATTGGACATAAACAATTGTCAATCTTTTGATATAAATTGTTTCTTAAAAACACGCTATTTGTTGTGACAGCGGGAATTAATTATAAAATTAATTAATGAAACTTATATGATTGGAATTTTGTAAAATAGACATCATTTTTGAATTCAGAATATCAATTATATCTTAGGGTGAAATTTTGGCATTGTTCTGAAAAACTGCAATTTTTGATGAATAGTGAAACCACTAAGTGGTAGTTAAATAACTGATTTTTCGTTTAAATGAAATATTACCACTTCTGTGATTTGATTTTAAAAAATCCTACATACATGGTTTTCATTAATAAGTAAAATGTGGTTCAATAAGATTAAAATAATTTTTGGTGAATAGTAACTTTTAAGTTCTTAATCGCGATTAGAGGTAATTAGTGTAGTTTAAGGTAAAAATAATGTTTTAATAATATGAGATGTGCTTGAAACTTGTCCTACTCCTATTGGATGAGTCATGGCCTACCAAGACAACCCATGGGTCAACTTGGGGACCCCATGGAGCCACGTTAGTTGGAAAATGACATAAATACCTTTTATTTAATGTTAAAGTAAAAAATGACACAAACATGACATGTTTTATTAATACAATTTTTAAGTGGGGTTACAGAAGTCCAAATTTTGATTATAAATATTCATTAGAAAGATAAAAGTATTTCCTACATCATAGTATTTTTTTTATAATTTTTAGACATTAAATAAATTAAATTATTTATGACATCATGATGATGCAGCGATGACCTCATTATTTAACGATTTAAATAAAATGGGAAGATAATGCAAAATCCAAGGCTTACACTTGTCCAAATCCAATTGGATGAGAATATTTCGAAACCTTATCACCTTATCCTAGAATTATATAAGTGTGGGACCTTTATATTCCGAAAAGCATTGTGTAATAATGTAACATTTCAATCTTTCCAAAAGTGCCCCTCCTCTCCACTTATAAAAGGCCCCCACCTCTCCCACCTCATTTACACTTTAAAGCCATTTGGCTCGGCCAACCTCTGCCCAAATACTCTCCCAACATCCCTCTATTACTCCTAGAAGCCTCACTTTGGGCAGAACTCTTCCCAAGGAAGCCTTTGGCTAAAATCAAAAAGAGTTACCCGATTTTGAGGTAATGTCTTCTCTAATGTTGTTTTGTTTTATTTTTCTTCTCCAACCCCCTAAACTCTTTTTATTCATTTCTTTTGTAACAACACCAGTATCCTCAATATACTAGGATGTTGTTATAAGAATTATTCGAGCTATACTTACACACACCTACATCTAATGGTTAAAGAACATACGGTTTCTGTGGATGGCGAATTTCTGCCTCACGAAACGATGATTGTTCAACACTCATATAACACCTTAAAAGGTGGCCATTAAGATGTCACTATTTTTATATATGATATATAATATGTTTATGTTTTACTTATTCTTCTGTATTTCTCATTTATGGCATACTTTATGATTTCCATTATGGGTAAAACGCGATAATTTCATTTTAGGAAGTGCGGACTACCGCCCCCTCAAAGTGATTTGAATCGTTAATGCCATATGTGGGATGTATAAAGGATGGAGTAAATGGTATTATACACTATATTATACTGGAATTATATTATACATTTATATCATTATGATTTCATTCCATTAAATACGAAATTGAAATGAAAGTAGCGTTCATGCGTACGTACGGCTTACCGTCTCCATGAACGGTGCATTTCATTTCTTACCTCTAAATGTTACGTAATATTATAAATGAATGTATATACTGGATATATATGATATATATGACATCTAAATCATGAATATAATTCTGGAGATAATGGATATTCTACCACATAAACAACTTGTAATTATAAGAAGTTTATTGTTGACTCAAGTACCAAAGATCGACAAAACGGCCGTTATTAACTTAAATAATTACATAATGTTCATATCATTGTAATAAGTGATATAAAAAGGATAATGAAATTGAAAATGGTTCTTAATAAGGTATATATTAACTCTAGTTTATTATTCAGGAGGTTAAAGAATGGTCGAGTCAAGTCGGACATGAGGTAAGGGAATTTCTTAACCCAATTTTCATTCTTTGGGTTAATCTCCTACTTTCAAATTATGTCATGATATTATTATGTCCTATATTGTATTTGTACATTATTTATGTGTACTTATAGTGAATACACATTATAGATGTACTTTATTTAAAAAATGATCTTTTTAAGGACTTCGTCTCGATCCCCTTTCATTGAGGCATATTTGGTTTTATACACAACTTTCTTTTATACGGTGTATAAACCCCTTTGACTTTTACGTTTATTCAAAAGGAATATTTTTTATACGAAGCGTTTACTAAACGACAAAAGGGAATGTTTTTGTCGTACGTATGCGGCGACAACGACTTCTCCGCCGCCGTGACCACTATTTGAGTTTCGGCTTCCTCTGCAAGCCATACCCCTTTTTTTTAATGAAAAATAAATACCATGTTATACTTTTCTTTTATTTTGGTATTGAAAATGGTTTTGAAAGCGTTTTTATTATATCAATGTGTTGTATTGATATCTTGTGATTGAAATGTGGAAATGTTATGTTTCCTTTATGCATGTTTTATGTGATACGATTATGATATGTTTAAACCTATTCATATGAGGAATGTATTGGACTTAATAAGTGACGGGAGGAGCCCGCTATAGCTCCTCGATGCATCGGTAGGTCTCATGAGACAACTAGACGTGGAATTGGCCGAGGCCCTTTCCCAATTTGATTTATGGTTTTGGCCGAGGCCTTAATCATTTTAGACGTCTTGGCCGAGGCCTTGACAAAGTGTTTCAGAATGTCTGGCATTATACATTCCCTCATTATGAAAGTGGTTATTGATATTGCATGTGATTATTCGACCAGTAGAATATCCATGTGAAGAAGTGAATGGCATTATCTCATTTTACTTTTTCCATATTATGTTGATGTTCAAGTTTAAAAGGCTTTTGTTTTAGTTATACATTGCCTTAAATGTTTATGTTTATTTATGAAAGCTTCCGCAATATTGTTATCCTTAGTGAGCATCTGAGCTCACCCCTTTCAATGTTTTAATATTTTCCAGGATGTGAAGAAGTATTTTATGAATGACCTGTAGGGATAGTCAGAAGAGGATATGAGTGTGGACTATGAAGACTTTGTTATTAGTTTTTCACTTTATGATGTAATGTAAGACTTATGAATGTATCTAGTGTTTCCAAGGCTACTAAACTAATCGGTCTTTCGAGACTTGATCTTTTGTGATCATGCCAATGTTACGAAGTAATGCACCGACTCTGGGTAGCTGGGGTCGGGGCGTTACAGTTAGTATCAGAGGCAGTTTAGTACTAACCTTAGAAGCTAGATTTAGATAAACTCTTATTAGAGCACATATCCCGAAGATAGATTTTGAGGATTAGTATAGAAGAACTTCCTAGAATTTTGGTATTGTAGAGATGTTGTGAGTTTTCCGACCAACACATCCCTGTCTGGATACGAGCCGGTAGAGGCGGCTCTGGCACAGATGTACCTAGGGGTAAAACCCGAAAACACCACTTTGAGCTAGACTCGAACGGGAACTGGTGCACGACAACGGGCCTTGCTGCACTCTTGGTTACGACACTCCCGGGGGATATGATTAGGATAATTCTCATTTTATTTACAAACCACTATGAAGGGTTATGAGTATATACTTACTCAAAGAAAACATTTCTTTTTATGATTATGGATTATATCCATAAATAGTTCAATTTATGTAAAGTGTTTAACAAGTATGGAATTATGTATTTTGATTCATAAACTAATCTAGTTTATGCCATTGTTTAGAAATGGCACCTAGTGGAAGGAATGGAAACTGTATCAATGCACGAACTCCGTGTAGGGATTGCCCTCCTGCTCAAGATAATTATTGTGGATCTGGAGATACAACTGGTGCTGATCAACTTATTACCATACTGGGACAACTCACTCAGGTTATGAATAATAACCTTACTCGTATGGAGCACCCTGATCCGCAACGTGGAGGATCAATGCTAGATCGATTCATGAGGCAACAACCACCAACCTTCAATGGGAGTACAAATCCATTAGTAGCTGAGCAATGGATAAATTCCTTAGAGAAAATATTCCATGCCTTGGGGAGTAGCGAAAGGGAGAAGGTTGTCATGGCAGTTTACCGCCTCACTGGAGATGTCGATCAGTGGTGGTCGCTGATTCAAAACACAAAGGAAGATGATGACGTATCGAATATGGAATGGAGGGATTTCAATGAGATTTTCTTAGAAAAATACTTTCCTCGTGACCATCGAGCAGATACGGAAAGGCAATTTCTGAGTCTGAGGCAGAAGGAGGATGAGAATGTCGCAAAGTATGAGGCTAACTTTAGAAGGTTAGCGAGGCATGCTGTCGATTATATACGTAACCCAAGGAGTAAGATTAATCGTTTCTTTGATGGGTTAAAACCATTTCTCCGTCGAGCTTTAGTATCACAAACCTTCTCTTCATACGAAGGTATTGTCTCGTGCGCTATCAAGACGGAAAAGGAATTCTCTAAGTCTTATGACAACAAAGTAAAGCAAGAGAAGAAGAGAACGGTGGAACAAGAGACAGATAAAGGGAAAAAGGGAAAGAAGGATTTTCCATTATGTGATAATTGTGGGAAGAATCACCCTGGTACGTGCCTAAAAGGAATGGGAGTTTGTTATAAATGTGGAGAAAAGGGTCACCAGGCTCGTGATTGCAAGGGAAAGAAAGAGGCTGTCAAAGTTGAATGCTACAATTGTAGAGAAATGGGTCATTATGCAAATGAATGTCCTAAGCGTCAAGGAAACTTACCTCAGAAAAGGCCAAGGGATCAAGGCCAATCTTATGCTGTGACTACAGTTGAAGCAGAATAATTAATGTATTGGTGCTTTTCGACTCAAGGATTATATTCTGGTTATAAGAATAATGTGATATATATATGGATTGTACTGCAGTACCTGTTGATTTCAGTAAGGTTTTAATATGATTAAGGTAATCATATTTTTAGTATATGACAATAAGAGAAACTTTTCTTTGTTTGGGGAATCTGATGTTACAATTGATTTTGGAATTTAGAGACCTTTTAGAGAAAGTCTGGACAAAGATATTTTGGATAACTATAAAGGTTGGAGTGGATTAAGTTGAACTTTGGATAGTATTGTTTAAGGTTAAAACATTTATGAAGATTATTTTTGGAATAGTATAGTACTATATTTTTAGGAAAAGGACAACCTGCAGGGTGGGGAATAACCCATCGCGTCGGACAAAGCTGCAGGAATCGAACCCACAACCATAGTGCGACAAGCCTTTATTTCCTACCACTAGCCTACAGGAAGTCCCTGGTTATTACAAAATAGTTTTACTAATCTAAATGGTATGTGTTAACATTTAGAACCTTATACAATTAGGATAAATAGAATATTTTTGAGTTCCATTACCATTTGGAGTAAAAGTTGGGTTTGTGGTAAAAATATATTAACGAATGAAAGTATACATAACGAGTATGTATATTCCCTTACGTTCTTAGTAAATCTCCTAAATAAATTCCTCAACATTATAAAAGGTAACTTAAAACAAAAATGTTGTCGGTTAACTTTTCCAACTGGGGATTCAATGACCATTTAACCAATCACAAGTTTGTGATTTTCTTGTGGTTAAACTTTCTCCTAATCCTGTTTTCTATAACTCTCCATCAGACCTTGATGGTTTGTTTTTCTTCCATATCCATATTTTCATAGAATCCTAGAATGGGCTATATCGGGTGACCTTTGTACTTATCCTGCCTTCTTTTAATGTTATATATTTATTAACCTTATTTCCGATGTGGGTTTTCCTCAAAGGTATTTTCTCTTTTCAACCTTTTATTTTCAAAGAAAAATATCAAATTGCGAGGACGCAATTTATTGAAGGAGGGGAGAATGTAACACCCCGAGCTTCCACGATACGCCTCTCTTTCAATAATGCAATAGCTTGCATTGTACGCAAGTTCGAGTTCTAAAACACCGTGACTAATCAAAGTAGTCGTTATGAATAGTAATAACCACTTTTTAAAATTATAGAAATCTTATATTTCAAAATGGACTTCATTTTTGTATTCGTAATATCGAAATTAGCCTATGTTGAATTTTTGGTATTTTTCTGAGAACTTCTAATTTTTTATGAATAGTGAAAAATACTTAAAAACAACTTTTTTAATAAAAATAATTTATAGTGATAAATTATACTATTTAGTGGTTTTAAAGTATAATTAGAATATATTTTTACTATTTTATCCAATGGTGGTCATTAGAATTAATTTAACATTAAAATTGGACATAAACAATTGTCAATCTTTTGATATAAATTGTTTCTTAAAAAAATGCTATTTGTTGTGACAGCGGGAATTAATTATAAAATTAATTAATGAAACTTATATGATTGGAATTTTTTAAAATAGACATCATTTTTGAATTCGGAATATCAATTATAGCTTAGGGTGAAATTTTGGCATTGTTCTGAAAAACTGCAATTTTTGATGAATAGTGAAACCACTAAGTGGTAGTTAAATAACTGATTTTTTGGTTTAAATGAAATATTACCACTTCTGTGATTTGATTTTCAAAAATCCGACATACATGGTTGTCATTAAGAAGTAAAATGTGGTTCAATAAGATTAAAATAATTTTTGGTGAATAGTAACTTTTAAGTTCTTAATCGCGATTAGAGGTAATTAGTGTAGTTTAAGGTAAAAATAATGTTTTAATAATATGAGATGTGATTGACACTTGTCCTACTCCTATTGGATGAGTCATGGCTGACCAAAACAACCCATGTGTCAACTTGGGGACCCCATGGAGCCACTTTAGTTGGAAAATGACATAAATACCTTTTATTTAATGTTAAAGTAAAAAATGACACAAACATGACATGTTTTATTAAAACAATTTTTAAATGGGGTTACACAAGTCCAAAGTTTGATTATAAATATTCATTAGAAATCTACAAAGATTTCCTACATCATAGTATTTTTTTTATAATTTTTAGACATTAAATAAATTAAATTATTTATGACATCATGATGATGCAGCGATGACCTCATTATTTAACGATTTAAATAAAATGGGAAGATAATGCAAAATCTAAGGCTTAAACTTGTCCAAAGCCAATTGGATGAGAATATTTTGAAACCTTATCACCTTATCCTCGAATTATATAAGTGTGGGACCTTTAGAATCCGAAAAGCATTGTGTAATAATGTAACATTTCAATCTTTCCAAAAGTGCCCCTCCTCTCCACTTATAAAAGGCCCCCACCTCTCCCACCTCATTTACACTTTCAAGCCATTTGGCTCGGCCAACCTCTGCCCAAATACTCTCCCAACATCCCTCTCTTACTCCTAGAAGCCTCACTTTGGGCAGAACGCTTCCCAAGGAAGCCTTTGGCTAAAATCAAAAAGAGTTACCCGATTTTGAGGTAATGTCTTCTCTAATGTTGTTTTGTTTTATTTTTCTTCTCCAACCCCCTAAACTCTTTTTATTAATTTCTTTTGTAACAACACCAGTATCCTCAATATACTAGGATGTTGTTATAAGAATTATTCGAGCTACACTTACACACACCTACATCTAATGGTTAAAGAACATACGGTTTCTGTGGATGGCGAATTTCTGCCTCACGAAACGATGATTGTTCAACACTCATATAACACCTTCAAAGGTGGCCATTAAGATGTCACTATTTTTATATATGATATATAATATTTTTATGTTTTACTTATGCTTCTGTATTTCTCATTTATGGCATACTTTATGATTTCCATTATGGTTAAAACGCGATAATTTCATTTTAGGAAGTGCGGACTACCGCCCCCTCAAAGTGATTTGAATTGTTAATGCCATATTTGGGATGTATAAAGGATAGAGTAAATGGTATTATACACTATATTATACTGTAATTATATTATACATTTATATCATTATGATTTCATTCCATTAAATACGAAATTGAAATGAAAGTAGCGTTCATGCGTACGTACGGCTTACCGTCTCCATGAACGGTGCATTTCATTTCTTACCTCTAAATGTTACGTAATATTATAAATGAATGTATATACTGGATATATATGATATATATGAAATCTAAATCATGAATATAATTCTGGAGATAATGGATATTCTACCACATAAACAACTTGTAATTATAAGAAGTTTATTGTTGACTCAAGTACCAAAGATCGACAAAACGGCCGTTATTAACTTAAATAATTACATAATGTTTATATCATTGTAATAAGTTATATAAAAAGGATAATGAAATTGAAAATGGTTCTTAATAAGGTATATATTAACTCTAGTTTATTATTCAGGAGGTTAAAGAACGGTCGAGTCAAGTCGGACATGAGGTAAGGGAATTTCTTAACCCAATTTTCATTCTTTGGGTTAATCTCCTACTTTCAAATTATTTCATGATATTATTATGTCCTATATTGTATTTTTACATTATTTATGTGTACTTATAGTGAATACACATTATAGATGTACTTTATTTAAAAAATGATCTTTTTAAGGACTTCGTCTCGATCCCCTTTCATTGAGGCATATTTGGTTTTATACACAACTTTCTTTGATACGGTGTATAAACCCCTTTGACTTTTACGTTTATTCAAAAGGAATCTTTTTTATACGAAGCGTTTACTAAACGACAAAAGGGAATGTTTTTGTCGTACGTATGCGGCGACAACGACTTCTCCGCCGTCGTGACCACTATTTGAGTTTCGGCTTCCTCTGCAAGCCATACCCTTTTTTTTAATGAAAAATAAATACCATGTTATACTTTTCTTTTATTTTGGTATTGAAAATGGTTTTGAAAGCGTTTTTATTATATCAATGTGTTGTATTGATATCTTTTGATTGAAATGTGGAAATGTTATGTTTCCTTTATGCATGTTTTATGTGATACGATTATGATATGTTTAAACCTATTCATATGAGGAATGTATTGGACTTAATAAGTGACGGGAGGAGCCCGCTATAGCTCCTCGATGCATCGGTAGGTCTCATGAGACAACTAGACGTGGAATTGGCCGAGGCCCTTTCCCAATTTGATTTATGGTTTTGGCCGAGGCCTTAATCATTTTAGACGTCTTGGCCGAGGCCTTGACAAAGTGTTTCAGAATGTCTGGCATTATACATTCCCTCATTATGAAAGTGGTTATTGATATTGCATGTGATTATTCGACCAGTAGAATATCCATGTGAAGAAGTGAATGGCATTATCTAATTTTACTTTTGCCATATTATGTTGATGTTCAAGTTTAAAAGTCTTTTGTTTTAGTTATACATTGCCTTAAATGTTTATGTTTATTTATGAAAGCTTCCGCAATATTGTTATCCTTACTGAGCATCTGAGCTCACCCCTTTCAATGTTTTAATATTTTCCAGGATGTGAAGAAGTATTTTATGAATGACCTGCAGGGATAGTCAGAAGAGGATATGAGTGTGGACTATGAAGACTTTGTTATTAGTTTTTCACTTTATGATGTAATGTAAGACTTATGAATGTATCTAGTGTTTCCAAGGCTACTAAACTAATCGGTCTTTCGAGACTTGATCTTTTGTGATCATGCCAATGTTACGAAGTAATGCACCGACTCTGGGTAGCTGGGGTCGGGGCGTTACAGGTATGCTCTATCATCTTGTGAACACCTAAATCATTAAACAACCTTGAACAAATGTTGTTAAATCTCAAGCCTTAGATTTTATTACACGGTTTGTTGCACTGGGAATCAAGGATGGGATCTGAATCAAGAGAGACCAGACCATCTGCCTTCTTCAACTGGATATGGTTATCAAACCCTCATCAGCACACTGCCTTCTGATGCCCATGTTTATTACATGAACAGAAGAAATCGACCCTTGTCTTAAAGACAACAGGTTGCTTAAACCAGAATTATTCACCTACAACAATCCACACAACATCGACTAGACCATTGGAAACATCAACTTCCACACATATTTGCAGAGATGCCAAGTGGAAAATAGCCCTTATTCTACTATCTAAGCACAGAAATCTACCAACTAAATAACCTATCATTCAAATGATAGAGGAATTATAAAAGGGGAGAGGAAGCTCAGGGAAACTAACCCAAACTATCATATAAGGAGAGTCCTGCTTCATAAGAAAGTCCTCTGACCATATGACCAGGAAGTATAGAATTTCATTGCATAAGCGAGGATTGATAGACCATTCTTGGATCATATCACTATTAGACATGAAGAAAATTATAAGGAGCCTATTATCGAGAAGGCAAACTATTATGCGATATTTCAAACCCCACGAACTGAAAACAAATTGGTCAAACATGTCCTCTGAAGGATGGTGATGCTTAAATCGAGCTACCATAGACCGGCTGATGTGAGCGGAAGCATCTGTGAATTCTAATGTTGAGATCGGAAGAGTCAGACATCTCTCAAATAGGTTGGGGACTTTATGGATAAGTGATCTGGATGGGAAAGAGGTAAGTTAGTCTAGATTAGACAAGGTGATAAAAGAACCGCGACCTCCTGATGATAGAAGGGGTCCCTCCCCCAGAGGGGGAGGGACCGAAGCAGTGGCCATCGTCGCAGCTAGGGCATCGTGGGGGAGCGAGAGGTTGGGAGCAAGAGAATTCGTCTTGTACATAGATTCATATGATCTTGATAAAATATGTTATATTTAATTCCTCAATATAGTAACTATTTAATTAATCTCATGAATATAAATTACATGATTAATCAATTATTCCTTTATTTTCAACTCTTATATATTTACAACATCTTTTAAAATATACATTCCGTATTACATATCTTTCAAAATCATAAAATTAATTTCTACAGCATACATACCTAATATGGAAATTCTATATATTTTCACAAACTTCTTTAGGTATATCTTAGATTATCCAATAATATTTAATTTTTTCTCTTCCATTCTAATAAACTTAGTTTTCAGTGAACTTGATTGGGTTATTAAGGAAATAATTTTCAACCAACTTTTATTCTTCCAATTAGAAATTTAACCTACTTTTACTATCTATATAGTACATTAGATCTTAGATATTACATACCTAGTTCATATATATATATATATATATATATATATATATATACATTCCCAACACTTTTATAAAGTCATTTAAGCTTTCTTTGAATTCAATCATATTGTCACAACATTTCAATAGATGATAATAAGATAAATTCCCTAACTAGAATAAGCTATTTCTAGTTTCCCCATAAAGTGTATTATGGAATTAAACAAATCAAAATCCATTTTTATTAAAGACACTCATATCATTTCATTTAAAAAATCATTTTTAAAATTCTATTCTCAAGATTAAGAAAATATAAAATACACATCTTATTAAAATTTTATTCAAGATTCAAGTATCCAATTTATCAATCCTCCAACTAATTGAAAAAAACCTTCAATGTCCAATTATTTATTAATTATTTACCTTATATATATTTAAAAAACTTTCCAAATCATATATTTGATGTCATAAACCTATCGGAATAATAGAATTGTTTTTTATAACCCATAATTCTTTAAGGAACCCATTAGTCTCGTTGAGTCGTCAACATACTCAATCATATTGGATATTTGACATTCCTAGTCATATTAAATATAATTATACATTCCCAATAATATTGAGAATATGAGATTAAATTCCTTAAATTAATGATATATAATGTCTTTCATACCTTAAATGAATCACTATAAGATTCTATAAGCATCTAGAGCCACTAGTTGAACAATTTCAAAAATTATTTATTGAGGAATTAACAGTTCTATCACATAGAATTATTATTCATAATTTTTCTTAAATTAATAATCAATAATAAAAACTTTTTTTAAGTTACCATACATAAGGGATAATAACATTAAATTTCTCATTTTTAGCGATTAGTTCAAAAAATTCTTGATGATGATGATGATGAAATTATCTGCAATATAAGATATTATTAGATGGTTATCATGTATTATTAACAATTTTATAAGGAATGTTATTAAATGTTATCCCATAAAAATTATGACCCCTTTAAATGTCTATAATATACATTAGTAATACAAGATCTAAATTTTACGAATCAAAGAGCTGGTTAGATAGTTCCTCTCAAAACATAATTATTTAGGTTGGGTATCATCCCAGTCATATTATATATAACTCTTAGATAGTGTATCATAAAACCCTTTATCCAGTACATTATATATATTAACCCAACAATATTGCTCTGATATCCTTCCTAAGGGTTACCTGGCTAAGTGTAACCCAAATTAAATGTCAAAATAAGAATAAAAAATAAAACTCAGAGGACACTTCTATGGAAGAACATTACCAATGATTATATGGCATCACACATTACTTTATTGACATAAGCAATCTTATCCATGGGTATGAAACTATGGAAGAACCTACCTAGTTGGATGATCGAGTTCTTAATAAGTGCCACTTTGGAAGGAATCCTACACTTAGAATTTGAAGGGTATTTTAATCTCACCATATTATCTCTTATAATTTCATTCCTATATATATATATATAATTCTATTAATTTAGTTTTTAATCCAATTCACTCCACTTAATAAATTTTTTGGAACATATTCATGTTAAAATCTTTACAAAAAGAAAAAAAAATTGTGTCACCCAAAAATATATTTCAAACAGATTAATACATTTCTATATGAATTAAATATATATATATATATATTATGGACACTTTATCTAAATTTATTGAGTTACCCACATGAGTAAGCCCAGAGATAAAGATAGTTAAAACCATTCACCAGCCTCACAAGGCGTATGCCTCTAAGTATGTATGTAGTATGGATTAAATTCCATCTACCAAGGGATAAATTACTCAATAAAGAATTTAATTCATCATAAATATAACACCTAAAATACAAACAATATAAAATAAATTATATCCAATAACATCAAATTAAAACTAAGGTCAAGGTAAAAGAAAAATAAAACTCATTATAGTGGCATTCCTAACGTTTAATGTAAAGCTCAATCTGTAAGATTTTTAACAGCTAAACTAAATCGTACACAATATTAAAATTTCTTAAAAAATTTAATGAACATAAATATAGTAGGGAATAACCTTTTAAATAAATAAAAAAACTAAAATATTTAAAAATGAGATAAATTTTATGAAAAATTCATCAATAAAATCAAACTATAAACCCTTTAATAATTTCAACTTTAACATTATGGACATTCCACAATTATGAAATACAAAAATTCCATATTCATTCAAGTATGAAATCTCTAATATTAATCATTACATATAATTTCTATACTAAATATATAATATTTTATGAATTATAAACAATTTACAATTAAATATTTATCATACAAACATTTTAAATAATATAAAATGTTATAATAAATTATTATTTGAACCTTGATCATATCAATCATCAAAAAACTTTTGATGTGTCTTAAATAATATCCATAATGGATCCTTTTTATTTTTAACATTTAAAAATAATTATTTGTGAACAATTCATAATTTCAATATAAACATTTTATATTTTTTCCTTATTTCATAATTTATAACTCTATAAATTATCACTTATGATTTCTAAATAAACACTTTTAATTATAGATCATAAGTTAGGCCATATAATTTTTTAAAATTTATTTTAAATATTAACAATTAATATTTGGGGAAAAATAATTCCTAAACATTTATTTAATTAATTATAAACCATTTATAGTTAATTAACTAATTTATAAACTCTATAAATTATGTATTTCTAAAATACCTTTTATAATGATTTGAAAACATCTTATAAACAATTAAAACCATTTACTAATTTGAAAAAAATTAAAATCTTGTCTATTTACCTTTATGGTGGAAACCATTTTGGTGTAAAGGTAATCTCCCTCTACCCTTAAAAAACACTCTAAGTAAGGGTAGTCTTGTTAGGAGACCTTTTGTAAAGTTATATGATTGGTTTCCTTTACATGGTTATGTTTCACCTCAAGGTAGTGGTTGTTTACCTATACATGACTATAATAAAAACTTGATTATCTTTATGAAGAGACCAATTACCCTCACACGAGGATGTGATTACCCTAAAGTAGTAAAGAGAATATGGAGGTTTCCCTTACAAGATACAAGGTATTACTCTTACATGGAACACTCCTTATAAGAGTATTTCAATATGACATTTAAACAAAACCCCTATATATAAGGTTAATTTATGTTGACCCTTACATGAACCCCTATATGTAAAGGTAAGGCACGGGTTACCTTTACATGACCACTCACATATAGGTATCACCCTAGTTACCATTAAGCAATTAATATGCATAATATTAATGACTTGTTTACCTTTGCACGTCACATATTCATAAATTTGATACCTTGTTTACCTTCAAGTATCCATTCTATATAAGGGTAAACCATTTTGAATACATAATTTCCCATATATTAAAACACCACTTTTTTTTGGAAATTTCTTCTTTATTTAAATTATGATTTCATAAATATAAATTACGAGTTCCCTAGGATACCACTTAAGCGTTTTAAAATCTAAATTTCTCGTATGGTCACATACAATTTAGTATCTATATAAACCTATTAAATTAATCCATTTTCCAAACACTTTGGGTAGGAAACTCTTTGCATCAAAATAGAGATCTTGGGTGGAGATTCACACTTCATCACCCTTAATGTGTAAGAGTTCCTAAGAATCAGATAACTCTTCAATATTACATCTGAGACCACTTTTTGGTTTTTAAACAGTATAATAATGAATATTAGACCAATAATAAGCAATTAAAACCCCTTTTTCAGGACCTCCCAATAAAGAAATAACATCTTTATAAAAATACCTAAATGAAGAAATATTGTATTGTTCTACCAAATATTAAATAAGTTGTTTCATCATATTTTTCACCTTTCAGCACCTTTTAATATTCTTGATAAAGATCATATATTGGAATCCAAAAGGTGTCCCTGTTCTAGAGGCATACATGGGTAAACCAAATCATACCTTTCCTCTATGATTGTATAGTACCTATACATGTAAAGAAAATAAAATGGAAGAGTGATTTTGGGTAAATAAAATTCAATCAAGCATGAATGTTTCACATACACTACCATCTCATCATAGGGTTTATATAATCCACAAGGATTCTCCTTGGGTAGTCACATTTACTCTTGTGTCGTAACACATGAGTAAATAGTTATACCAACTCATGAAACTATTTCATGAATAAACTCCCATATATTACATTTTATGTAAATATTCCTCCAATTAATGTATTTTTGGTAGAATCAATAAATGTCAAATATTTATCATTTTTCTAAAATCTTAAATTACATGGGTATGAAAAACATAATTTTCATGCAAATGATATTGCTTATATATATCAAACATATATATATATATATAATGATTTTGGGAATATTCACATCAATTAAATATGATTTTATATCAGGTAATATTGGTGATATATTTACAAAAGTGTTTTTTAAAATATACAAATGATTTTTTGGACATGTCTACATATGTTATTGTGTATAACATAATATAAGGTGAAATGGCACAAATTCTATGAGGATGTAGTGAAAGTGTAAGATTAAATAGGATATTTCTTAAATACAATACATATTTGACGTGAATAGTTCCATATCATATTGTGCAATATGTTTGTATTAAAGAGTATGACATGTATCAATACTAAGGTATATCACATGCCTTTGTTTAGGGATATTGTAATGCTTATTTAGAGATAACATTCCACTAACATAGAATGTAAATGGAATATTAAAGGATTAAAGTTCAACACTTCCACATGGGATATCATTATATAAGTTGATTCATAATTTGAAATGCATGGGAGGTTCTATTAATTTTCACATTATGAATTCATATATGGTTGTAGAATTAACTCTTATGTTATATAGAATCTAAGTTAATTCTTGATTACCAAAGACTGTCTATTTGGGATATAAAAGGAAGGATTCATCATGACATAGTGATAAAATAAACTTGAATAAGCCTTGGTCAATTCTATGATACCTTAGAACTCTTATTCTTATTTTCCAAGTAAAGCACTAGTTTGTTGTGGTAATATTGAGAGTCTTGTCCATGTGATGGATGATTCTTTACAACCTGAGGATACACCTCAAATGAGAGAGTCTAATGGGTGAATCTAATATATATTCATCAAAAATATGTAATTAATACAATTTCATCATACTTCATCAAAATAATGTACAAAAATTATTTTATTTATTAATAGTTTTTCTTGGTTTTTTATCAAGAATGTAGATTTTCGGTATAAAGGCATGTAATTTATTGTGTTTTTTTATTAAGTTTTAATCTATCTATAGAAACCCACCACTGGGAAGTGGTTATATTATTTTATGTTAATATTGAATTTAGATCATAGTTTCCTTGTATCTTCAAAGGATATGATAGACCTTGGGTATCAAAAGAATGGATATAGGGCATGGATCAAATATTTTAGTTGATAAATTATTTGGAATGGAGGAAGGTTAAATTGGCTATTTTTATGTTCAAGGTTCTAGCTTAACATTGGTAGAATATCCTAACCTAGGATAGAATGACTAATATTGAGGAAATGTAAGAACATCACACATACATAATAAATAATTATATATTAATATTAATTATATATCTTAATAAATTGTACCCTATAACCTATAGGTTTAATGAATTTGGATATTAGATACATAAAAGTTTATTTTAATAGACGATGAACATTTCTCCATAGTTACACCACACTTGGCCCCTATCTAGAAAAATCATATATTATAATCTTATATATATCCTAGAGAATATAAACAAAAGAAAGGGGTGATCATAGATGCTCAGTGAGGGAAAAAATTATTAATGAGTCATAAAGTGATTGATCCTAAACATATAAAAAAATATGAACATGGAAGAAATATATAATTAAAAATAATAAAGAATCATAACAATTCATAAATAATGATATAAGTAAATATAACCTAAAATAGTTTACATATACTGTGGTATAATAATTTGGATACACGATACAATAATCATGAACCATTGATCATAATATATGAATTTAGTATAAATATATGTATAGAATTCATTACATAAGTTAAGGTTAACAAACAAGAAATTCACAAAATAATATACTAGGCTAATCACCTTCTTGGGCTTAAACTAACCACCCATGACCTAAAATATTTTGTATTGGGATTGTAAAGGCTTGGTATTTTTATACAAAAATATTATAAAATTTTAGATGAAAATTCTATATATAACATTATGATCCACATTGGAACTATGAAGGTTTAGTGTATTTGGATAATATATGCATAAAAATATTATTTAGATACATTTTTAATCATCTCTCATAATTTTATTCACACTTTTTAACCTTATTTACATACACTTCATCAACCTTTAATCATAACCTAGAGAAAGGAAACATAAGAAAGCATGACATCATATTCTTAGTAAGGGTAAACATGGGATATATCAATCGATGATTATATGAAATCATAAGTTAATAATAAGGGTATGATAACATGATAATAACTTACAAATTTCATAACCAATCTGTTAAAGATCATAAACTTGAGTCGTGGTATAAATCATCATCATTTCAAAATATATGACAATAAAAGTGATAAATCTTTATAAATCAATCATAAACCATAAGTTCATGTCATAAAATTGTGGCATTATAATAGGTATTGAAACCATTTTAAATGTCAATGATAATGACTAAGACCATCAAATAATATTGGTCCAGGCATCATCAACTCTTTCTAGTAGTGGATTAAGCATATCCACTTGTTTCCAATAGTAGATCATGCACATAGACTTGTTTCCTACAGTGTGTCAAGTAAATTGAATTATTTCCCACAATTATCTCATGAGATAAAAAAATTTCTCAATTTATTTTAGGGATATGTAATTATAATCCAACCCATCACATAATGAAAACCATATATATGTGTGTCACAAGATCATAAAACATTCAACATATAATCATATCATAACCCATGAAAAGAAAAAGGATTTCATAAAAATTTCATAATTTCATCATATCATATCCCATAAAAAATATTTGGGCTTCACAAAAAACTCATCGTCATAATCATAGACCATCCAAATAAATAATAAGGATTATTTCATTGGATAATATCTCCATTAAAACATAGTTAACATCAAATGATGTAATTGTAGATGAAAACTCTCTTAAAAAAATAATTGGAATATTTCCTAAGGAAAATACCATTTCCACTTTGAAGTCACTTTTTTAAATCAAAAAAAATCACAAATATTAATGAAAAATTATTATTTAAAAATAACCTTGAAAATTTGAAAATGATTATTCAAATCATTCAGCAGTCATGATTGTGGTAAATAATGTTCAGGTTGTATAAGTTAAAAGAAAACATTAATTTCACTCTTCTGTAAAAAGATAAAAAGTACCTCGATAAGAAAGAAACAAGATAATTCCCATTAATATATTATTTAAAGTAAATAAAGTGTAAAAATAATTAAACAATCATAGTATCATATTAAAAACATTATTGGGAATATTCTTAGAAAACACGGATATAAAATAAAATGAATTTCTAACTAAAGAGGGAATTAAAGTAGGTTTTCCTTAAAAATATTCATTCAGTATCTTAAGTACTTATAGAGAGGAAAATAAAATGAAAAAATTTACTCTCTAGAAAAAATAATATGATAATATAAATAAAATTAATTAAAAAGATGAGTATTATATAATTTCTTTAATGAAAATTCAAGCACAAACAATCTTGATTAAAATGAGATTGAAACATAAATCCTTTACCTTAAGTATCATCTTTCATAATACAAATTCAAAACTCCTATATATTAAATGTAAATTTATTTTAAATTTATTCCAAAAACATACTCATTTCTATAATACCATTAATGATTTACTTGTAACAAATTATCACCCGTTTATTAAAAATTTCTTATTAAAATCACTGTTTTGGATGATGATTTCTTCATTTTTCATGCATGTTTCGGTTTAGTAGTCTCATTAATTATACGTTGATCAAGGTTAAATAATATATATAATGTTAATAAAAATATCTATATCATATATATTCATTATATATATATTCATTCAGAAAATATATATATAATAAATGAATTACACTGTTTATGGAGATAGTAAGTTGTATGTATGCACGAATGTTGTTTTCACTTTCTCATGGATGTAATGAAAGAAATATAATTAAAAATAAACCATAAAAATAATTATTATATCATATATATTAATTAAATCAATCTTTATTACCATCTAAAAAATTTTAAATAAAAAAACACATTACTTCACGGAGTTGTTTGTCCACAAATATGTATGGCCGACATTATCACTTTCCAACAAATTGGTATGTAAGCAGGTAGATGTGATACTATAATTAAATGATTATTGATATTTCATAAATATTATATATAAAATTTTGATCCATCATAATAACCATCCATAAAATATGGTGGTATAAAATTAATTGTATATTTATGTGGAGACGGAAAGTTATATATATGCATGAGTGATACCTTCACTTCCCATTTGAAAGGAAATAAGGTGGATAATGGTGACCCATAATCATAATAAAATTTCCAAATATTTATGATAATAAATTTATTATGTTGTGATTAATATCATATAATTAGAGGATTTATAAGTAGAAATAAATTGAAATTTGTTAGGTAAGACGATTCCCTCTCTTTCGATTGGCCTCCTTTAGATACTTTCTTAAGGGTTATTAAAATGCTATTTTAAGAATACCAAAACCTATAATTCCAAGATAGATAATTTAAGAATAAAAAATTTTAGGGTTTTTTAAATATAAAAGTATCAATATTATTTAATAAAGAGAAATGAGCAGTGCCCATATATAAGGGAGGGAGACGACACAGTTGTAATTTATTAAAATATTAAAATATAATAAAGACATTATAAATAACAATTATTAATAATATAAATGAATTAAAAAAATATAGGGTAGAAATAATATCATACAATTAAATTTATATAGGTTTTGGTTTCCTTTTAAACTTTGTCTGTTTAATCAACCCCTTCATGGACCATTTTTTATCTCCACCTCAATAACAACTATTTCATTATTAAAGGGTTAAAAATGATACCATAAATAAAAAAGTGACATATAAATGTAATATATTTTGTATGTTCAACCATATTTCATTAGTTTTGATGAATATAATATTTTTATGAATTTTAAATAAATTAATAAAATATTATTTATTATAAAACGTCATTAATTCCTATTTTGGAACTATTCATGTAATTTGACATTAAAGAAACCAAGAAAAATATTAAATTTGAATATAATAATATTTCAAATCCCTAATATGTTATATTTATCTACTAAATTTTTTTAATAAAATAACTCACTCAAATTATATTACTTTTAATATTTTTAAAATCATTTATTTTATTTGTCTATTAATTGAAGAAATATTTTTTTCAATGTCGAATACGAACTTAAAGTAATTGTATAACCACTAAAACTTATAAATAAATTATCATCATGAAAAAAATTACATTTTAAATAAAAATTTATAACTAAATCTATCACCTTTTTATCCCTATCTAAAAAATTTAGATATATTAATGTTGACAGGGTGATATTTTATATTTAATATTTTCTCAAATTAATATAATGGTCATAATAATTGAAATATGGAACCAAGTACCCATATATTTGAGTTTTTTCTATACATTTATAAAAGTCACTCACAAATAGGATAAAGGAAATTTTTAGATGAATTTTAAAGCCTTATCCCATATTTTTAAGCATGTTTTACATGTTTTACCCTTACTGAGGTGAAAAAAAAACAATATGGTTTCTATTCAAATTCAATGAAATATATAATGGAATTATTTAAAAAAATAAATCCTCGTGATTAAAAATATAAAATCAATTTTTCAATATTCAATTTCAATAAGTGAGATAAATTCATTTTAAAATAAGAGCACAAAAAGCGAATAAATCATTTTTTAGAAAAATATATTTTTACACATAAAAGTATATTTATTCTTATCCCTTGTTTCAAAAACTATTATAAGAAATCTAAGAAAATAGATTGAATATATAATATATACATTTTATTAAAATCAATTATTAATAGTGATCACTTTAATTTTTTAAGATAAAAACACATTTGGCGCAAAAAAAAATTTATAAAAACATATCCTTCACTTTCAAATGATTTGTATTTCACTTCTAATAAATCGATAACCAATGAATTTATTTTATAAATAATTTTTTCATGATTTATTTAATCCTTTCCATACCTACTAATTTAATTTCTAGGTTATAACAGTATATTATATTATGATTCATTTAGACTCGGGTTTTCATGTACCTCAAGCTATCAAAAAAATATTTAAATAGAAATATATATATTAAAATCTAAAGGGGTTTCATTATACCCCCCATAAAATAAAATTAACACCAAAATATCATAACTCTAATAAAAATATTTGATTATATCTCTATTTAATTACATTCTAAGGTTCCCAAGTAGCTTCCTCACATTTAGGGTTTCACAAACAAACATCGACGAGGTGAGTGGTCTTGTTTTGTAGCACTTTCTCTTTAAGATATAGAATCTAACATGTTGTTCCTTATAATAGAGATCTTCTTCTAACTTTATTTTCTTTGAGTTTAGTATATATGAAGGATCATGTATGCACTTCCTTTAGAGAGATATATAGAATACATCATGAAGTTAAGAGAGATTCAATGGAAGTTCCAAGCGATAAGATACCATCCTTAATTGATCAAGAATATCGAAGGGGTCAATATGACTAGGACTCATATTTCCTTAGTTTTTGAATCTAATGACATTCTTCCATGGCGAAATTAATTGAAATACCTTTTCACCAATGTCAAATTTTGGATTTCTCTAATAATTTTCATCATAAAATTTCTTCCACTTTTGTGCTGCACTTAAGTGATGTTGAGTTGATCTGCCCTCCTCTACCTTTAACTTAGTAAAATTATATCCCTAGTGAATCATAAGAGATATGTCACGACCCATCCTTGAGGCTCGTGTCATGACTACCCCAAGCCCTCCTTCCATAGGCCAGGGGCTGGCGACTAGCACCAAAGGCATAATCCTGATAAAAGGGAAGGCATTGCATTTTAACCTATAACACACACACAGTCTAAACTCAAGCATCAGAGGAAAAAACTAAAAATAATCACTAAGTAAAACCGATAAAAAAGCAAGTGCTGAGAGGAAAGGGGATAGAAATACAAGCCAAAGAGTAAAGTACAACTGCAGAATAGTAAACAACAACAACTGAGTCGTCCTCTTGGAATCCCACCTGAAAGGTGGGAACAGATGGCCTCCTCAGTACCTCAGGTTCGTCCGTCCACTCCGTGTACATCTCGCCAAGTGGTCCTCCTCTGGGTACAGTCCGGCTCCACAACACTCTGTCTCGATCAGTGTTGTCTGTCGTCTATAACCAACACAACTAAGTGCGGGCATTGCTCGTGCAGGGGTGAGTATAATGATACTCAGTAGGGACCCCGAGACCCCCTAAGGTCTCCCAGAATCCATGAAGGATAAACCAAAAAAGGAAAGATACAATCACAATGTATCAACCAACCCTACTTAGGTACATGCCCATACATATACCTAAGTTATCAATCTCAGTTAGGCTCCAACCCTCGATCCCAAACACAAACCAGTCCACAAAGGAAGTAAAGTCAATCACATCGATGATAATGATTGAAAATCAAGACTCAACTCACACAGGAATACATCTCTTGTATATTGATAGAGATGATCAGATGTATTCATTGATTCATCTAAGATGTCAGACCCACACAGGATACTGGACTAGCTAAGCTATCGGACCCACATAGGATACAAGGCCAGCTACTCTGTTGGACCCACACAGGATACAAGTACAGAAGTCAAAACTGTCAGACTCACGGTGGATACAAGAACATTAGTCATCGCTGTCGAACCCGTGGAATATTCCAGAACAATATCCATCATCGTCGAACCCACGGAGGATCCCAGTACAGTAGTTATCACAGCCGAACCCACGTAGGATTCCGGTACAGTAGTCGTCGCAGTCCCAGCCAGCTGTAGGGTTCCTGCACACTGCACGCTCGATTCCAGGAGGGTCTGCTCCTCGAGCAAAGGGGGTCGATACCTCAACTATCATGAAGTCCAAAGTTTATGTATCCCGAATTTCCGTCTCATCAAAAGGAACCCGATGCGACAGACGGAACGTCAATCGGACGCCTAGTCTGAGAGTTATTAGCATTTTCTATTCCAGGGGCCCGGTTGGAATTACGCTCGTTCCAATCCCTTCTGTTTTTCCAAAGTTGTCCAAAACTCACTTAGAGTATCGCAAAAGTACCTCCTCATCGTGAGGATCCCAGTGTTGTAGACGGCGCGTCAATCAGACGCACGGTCTAGAAGATATTTGGGTTTAAGCGAAATGGGTTCGGCCCGTCAAGCCCAGTGGGCTGGCGGGTTGGCCCGACCCGGTTTGGAAGGTCCGACCCGGCTGGGGGTCGGCCCAGCCCGGTGGAGCGTGGCCCACTCGCAGACCCATCCCGGCAGGTCCGACCCGTTTGGGGGGTCGGCCCGTCCCGGTGGGGTGCGGCCCACCCGCGGACCCAACCCATGGTTGCGGGCCAATACGGTTCGCCCGACGACACTGAGCGGCACCGCCATTCCTAGCTAACCAGCCGGCTTCAGCCGGCCGGTTTTGTCAAGCACGAGCGGCCCGGAATTGCGGGTCGCGGTTCCCCTTAGCCCGGCTAGCTGGCAGCAGGCCGGTTCATCAGCCGAGCGGCCCGCAGAAGTGGGTCGCGTCTCCTCCACAGTGCGGCACCAAGAGGGCGTCATGGATCTCCATCTCGGCCGGAAACGGCCAGCCGGTTTGGTTTCTTCGAGCGGCCCGTGGTTGTGGGTCGTGCCTTCCTCCATGCGGTCGGCACGACGATGCCCATCCTCCACTGACGCAACCCGGCCCAGCCTTCAGTCGCAGCCACCTTAAGACCGTGGCCTCCTTCCACTAGCGTGGTGCGACGGCACCATGCCCTTCCGGCTCCGTTTCCATTTTTAAAACAATAAAGATTCAATGGAGGGGCGTCGGGTCGTGTTAGTTCGGCCCTCGCCCTCCACATTAGATGATAAGAATATGGCCAAAGTCGAACCAGAACATTTATCGAAGAATGAGGTATAAACATTATTCATTTAAAAAGATAAATGAATTTCCCCTACCTCGATTCAGAGAATGTTGTCTAAGATGCGGAAGATGGCATCGTGTAAGACAGATATTGTTCCGTCAGCATCGGAGGGAAAAACATTTTCGTTGGTGAGGACAGCATATTCTCCCTTGATGCGGAGGAAGAGGAAGGTAGATGGCGTTCTCTGTGGCATCGCCTTCTTTCTTGCCCAGGTTGAAGAAGTAGAGGAAGAATATTTAGTTCCTCATGTTCTTTGCTGGAGAGGGTGATATCCTCCAAATCCTCCCAAGTTCCACCAAAGCAAGTTTATGCCAACCAAATGAAAAGAATGAAATCACTTCTTTTAATGTTGTCAAAAAAATTTAAATTAATTCAAAAAGATTAATTAAATGTGGCATTTAATTAATCCTAGGTGTTGGAATTTAATTAGTCTTAGGTGTTGGCACATTCATGAGAGGAGGTGAAAAGTTTAAAATTCAAAGAAGGAAGGTGAAAGGTTTTAGGAGTTAAAGGGGGGTTTCAAGGGGAGTTGAGAGGTTTTTGTTTGTGTGGGCCCCACCACACAATATCCTCTCATGGGTGGTTATGTGGGGTGTGGGCCCCACCTCCAACTCCTCTTTCGAAAAAATAACCACCCCTTAACAAAAATTATGTGACACATAATTTTTCTTAAATTAATAAAGAATCCCCAAAATTAACTTTCAACCTGTACAAAACACAAGTGAGGTAAAGGTCCCATTAAGCGAATACCGGCACTGCGAGTTCATCGGTGTCCTCAGATTTCATTTCCGAGCATTGGTTCAAAAGATAGAAAAACCCACATGTACGTTTACTGAGGGGAATCGGTGTCCTCGGATTCCATCACCCCTTCCTGCGTTGGGATGCTAAGGGGAATCGTCGAAGCCCTTATCTAGTGCATGAGTCCCTGCTCAAAAGTCCAGGCCCTGAGGAACGGGTCCCGTACCATATCCGTTGGGTAGCGCAAGAGGTCGGTGAACCTCACTGAGTACTAAGCTACTGTCATGCTTCCCTGCTGCAGATGAATTAACTCCTGAATCTACACCGCACGAAGGGTGGTTGGAATAAACTCCGAGAGGAAGAGACTCTCGAAGTCTATCCAGATTAATGATGTCTCGTCTTGAACCTGGATCAGCAGGATCTACCATCTGCCACCTGCTGCATGCAGGAGAGTCGCAGAAAGGATCTCCATGAGGTCGGATACTGTCCCTGCCAATCTGAAAACTCTCATGATAGCCTCCAGCCAATCCTCAACTGCCAGTTGGTCTGTCTCTCCTCGAAACCTGGGAGGTCTCTAGCACTGGAACTCATGCAACTCACTCAGGCAGAATGCACTCTCTACTGCTGGGGATGGTGGTATTGGTGGTCCATTGAGTAGAGGTGCCGCTGGTACCTCCGCTATGATGGGGCCCAGCATCGAGGCCTCGTCGCTCGGTGGGCTACCATCTCGTACGAAACTCAGAACCCTAGATGGCTGCCTTCATGGGGCCATCATAAAAAGAAATAGGTGTGCCACGGTTAAAATAGTATACCTGGTGAGCTGACACAAAGTAATCATGAAGAAAACATTTTCAAACAAAACACACATGCAATCAGTGTTTTCATGCACTGAGTCGGAAATCAGAGGTCAGGGTCCTAGTGTATGGATACATCGGCTACCGCACCAACACCTGTTTCCCTAAACTAATAACCACACCCAAAACACTAAACACAATTGTCGTTTAATGAATCAGAGTCTAAGTTCTCTAGTAGAACCAACTCCTCTGATACCAATTTGTCACGACCCATCATTGAGGCCCATGCCGTGACTACCCCAAGCCCGCCTTCCATAGGCCAGGGGTAGGAGACCAGCACCAAAGGCGTAATCCCGATAAAAGGGAAGGAATTTCCTTTTAACCTGTAACACACACACAGTCTGAACTCAAGCAGTAGAGGCAACAACTAAAAATAATCAATAATTAAAACCGATACAAAAGCAAGTGTCGAAAGGAAAGGGATGGAAATTCAAGCTCAACAGTAAAGTACAACTGCATAATAGTAAAGAGAAACTACTGGGTTGTCCTCTGGGAATCCCACATGAAGGGTGGGTACAGATGGCCTCCTCAGCACCTCAGGTCCATCTGTCCGCTCTGTGTACATCTCACCAAGTGGTCCTCCTCTGGGTACTATCCAACTCCACAACACTTTGCCTCGATCAGTGATGTCAGTCATCTGCAACCAACACAATGAAGTGCGGGCATTTCCCCTGCAGGGGTGAGTATAATGATACTCAGAAGGGACCCTGAGACACCCGAAGGTATCCCAGAATCCACGAAGGATAAACCACAAAATGAAAGATAAAATCATGAAGTATCAACCAACCCTACTTAGGTATATTCCCATACATATACCTAAGTTATAAATCTTAGTTCGGCTCCAACTCTCAAGCCCAAGCACAACCCAGTCCACACAGGAAGTAAAGTCAATCACATAGATGATAATGATTGAAAGTCAAGACTCATCTCACATGGGTATAAATCCCTTGTATGGCGATAGAGATGATCAGATGTAGTCACGGATTCATCTATGTTTTCAGACCCACACAAAATACTAGACCAGCTAAGCTGTCGAACCCACACAGGATACAAGACCAACTACTATGTCAGACCCACACAGGATACAAGTACAGAAGTCAAAACTGTCAGACCCACACAAAATACAAGAACAGTAGTCATCGCTATCGAACCCAAGGAGGATTTCGGTACAATAGCCATCGTCGTCGAACCCATGAAGGATCCTTTTATAGTAGTTATCACTGTCGAACCCATGTAGGATTCCGGTACAGTAGTCGTCGCAGTCACAGCCAGCTCTAGGGTTCCTACACACTACACGCTCAATTCTGGGAGGGTCCCCTCCTCGATCAAAGAGGTACCATACATCAACAATCGCGAAGTCCAGAGTTGATGTATCCCGAAGTTCCATCTCATCAAAAGGAACCCAACGCGACAGATGGCGCGTCAATCAGATGCTCGGTCTAAGAGTTATTAGCATATCTGTTCCAAGGTCCCGGTTAGAATTACGCTCATTCCAATCCCGTCCATTTTACAAATTTTTACAAAGCTCACTTAGACTATCGCAAAAGGACCGCCTCATCCTGAGGATCCCAGTGTCGCAAACGGCGTGTCAATCGGACGCGCGGTCTAGAAGATATTCGCGTTTAAGTGAAATGGGCCCGGCTAGTCAAGCCAAGTGGGCTGGCGGGTCGGCCCGACCCGGTTTGGAGGGTCCAACCCAACTGGGGGTCAGCCCGGCCCGGTAGAGCGTGGCCCACCTTGGACCCAGCTCGGTGGATCTGACCCGTTTGGGGGGTCGGCCCGGCCCGGTGGGGCGCGGCCCACCCGCGGACTCGGCCCGCAATTCCAGGCCGGTTCGGTTCACCCGAAGGCGCCGAGTGGTGCCGCCCCTCCTAGCTACCTGGCTGGCCGAAGCCAGCCGGTTTTTTCCGGTGCGAGCGGGTCACGGTTCCTCCCCACGCGGCGCCAAGAGGGGTCGCAGTTCCCCTCAGCCCGGTCGGCAAGCGGCCGACCGGTTCATCTGTCGAGCGGCCCGTGGAAGCGGACCGCATCTTTTCCACAGCGTGGCACCAAGAAGGCGTCACGGTTCTCCAGCCCGGCCCGCTACAACCGGCCAGTTCAGTCTGTCCGAGCGGCCCGCGGTTGCAGGCCGCACCTTTCTCCATGCTACCAGCACGACGGTGCCAGTCCTCCACCGCTGCGGCCCGACCCAGCCTTCGGTCGCCGCCACCTCAAGACCGTGGCCTCCTTCCTCTGATGCAGTGTGACAGCACTGTACCCTTCCAACTCCATTTCCATTTTTAAAACAATCAAGATTCAACGGAGGGGCTTCGGGCCATGTTATTTCGGTCCGCGCTCTCCACATTAGATGATAACAAATGGCCAAAGTCGAATCAGAACATTTATCAAAGAATGAGGTATAAACTTTATTCATTTAAAAAGATAAATGAATTTCCCCTACCTCGATTCGAAGAACATTGTCGAAGATGCGGAAGTTAGCATCGCGTAAGACGGATATTTTTTCGTCAATGTCAGAGGGAAAAACGTTGTTGTTGGTGACGATGACGTCTTATCCCTTGATGAGGAGGAAGCCGAAGGTAGATGGCGTTCTTTGTGGTGTCTCCTTCTTTCTTACCCGAGTTGAAGAAGTGGAGTAAGAGGATCTAGTTCCTCCTGTTCTTCACTGTAGAGGGTGGTATCCTCCAAATCCTCTCATGTTCCACCAAAGCAAGTTTATTCCAACCAAATGAGAAGAATGAAATACCTTCAATTAATGTTGGAAAAAAATTCAAATCAATTCAAAAAGATTAATTAAATGTGGAATTTAATTAATCCTAGGTGTTGGAATTTAACTAGTCTTAGGTGTTTCCACATTCATGATAGGAGGTGAAAAGTTTAAAATTTAAAGAAGGAAGGTGAAAGGTTTTAGGAGTTAAAGGGGGGTGTCAAGGGGAGTTGAGAGGTTTGTGTTCGTGTGGGCCCCACCACACAATATCCTCTCTTGGGTGGTTATGTGGGGTGTCGGCCCCACCTCTAACTCCTCTTTGGAGAAAATAACCACACCTTAACAAAAATTATGTAACACATAATTTTTATTAAATTAATAAAGAATCCACAAAATTAAATTTCAACCTGTACAAAACGCAACTACGGTAAATGTCCCCTTAAGTGAATACCTACACTACGAGTTCATCGGTGTCCTCAGATTTCAATTCCGAGAATTGGTTCAAAAGATAGAAAAACCCGCACTTACGTTTACTGAATGTACTCGAACAAAACTTTAGAAAATTATTCCAGGCACACCGGGCCTCGGAATCAGGTGCCGTCAGAAACTGCAGACTCGTAAAATTCCTAAGAATTTAAGAAAAACTTTTCCTTGAAATTTCTGGTTCCTTAAAAGATATTAATGGTTGTTAAAATAGATGAATACTACTTTATAAGATCATTAGAAAATCTGTTTAAAAAATAAGAATAAATACCCTTTATGTTTTTAATAATAGTTATTTCAAAGGAAATAATTTATAAAATAATGAGAATATAAATTACTTTAGAAAAAATTCAAATTCAGAAAGTAATATCTATAAAGACTACTAAATAAGATGATATAAAAATGAATTTATATAGAAATCGTTAAAAAAATATTCCTTTCACAATTTGTGAATAAAGTGAACAGAAAATAAATCATGTGGAAAATGTTAAAAATGGATTCCTTTCCAACTTTGTAAACAAATTCAAAACGTCAATATAAAATTACCTTAATTAATTATATAAGTATATAGAGGGACATTTATAAAACAAAATAAAAAATCTAAGAATGGAGGATAAATGTTACCAAATTAAACAATTAATAGGGTTGGCTCAACATATAAGAAGCCTTTCAGTTTAGCTATGAACCAAGGAGTGGCAAATGGTATAAATAAATTTAAACCCCCAAAAATAGCATAGTATAATTAAGTAGAAGAGGTTTTACAGATAAATAATAGAAAATTTCTACAATTAAGAGCTTAGACACGGACAATCTCAATTCAAAATGAGATTTGATAATAAATTAATACAACTTTGGTAAATTTTGAATCAAAAGACTTTAAAATGGAGAACATGAGATTTATTATTAAATACCTTTTATTTTCAATATAATTATAATAAAAATATAACTATGGTTAGTATATATACCACAAAAAATAACCCAAGTGGTTAATATGAAACATATCTCTGAGATAGCCCAAACCTGTAGTCCTAGGTCTGATGATAAAAATACAAACTTTACAATTGGATTCAATGATAAGTGTAATAAATCATGATAGACTTTGATATATTTCACATTAATTAAACATTACATCCCAAAATAACTTCACAATCCCAATAACTGTAAGGTTGACAGTCTTTAGTGATTGTCTATATAAAAATATTGTTGTAAAAGTTTCTCTATAATCGTACCATTCTAGATACACTTATAGAAAACTCCTAAGATATACTCATCATCATAACCTAGGGAATATAAACATAAGAAATGGAACTAGCATAACATAATAAATGATTCATAAAAATGAAAAACATTAACCAATATTGATCCATGAGAGGAAAACATAGGCATAAGAATATGATATAAGAGTGTGGCATAAACATGTTTGTAGAAAACATATTCCAAGGCTACCCCCCCCCATGACATTCATGATATAGAATGCTTAGGATAACCACTCATGTACCTACTTTGGTATGGTATCACCACCAATGTACCCTTGGTATTGTGATAACCTATCGAATACCCTTGGTCTTGGAATAACCTCTTGTATACCATTGGTATTGGGATAACCTCCTATGTACCATATGGATCTTATGAGATATAAACTTTACCAATGCATTATACATATATATAATTAAGTTCCAATCTATCACAAAATGAAAACCATACATTATTGTTCCACAAGATCATAAAAACCTTCATTATTTTATATATATTAATTAATCTATTTGAAATTAATATGTTTATATAAAAAATATCATCATACGATATCCAGGGAAAGAATGTGGGTGGTGTAATGACCCACCCTAGATCACTCAAAATAGTCGATGGAACTGACTTCCATATGAACTTAGGCATGGATACCATTATTCCATGGGATACCTACTAGAAATGGGGTTCTAAGAGGTTACCAGGGAGATATTATACCCTCAATACCCCAAAGTGTAAAATAACGAAATAAATAACTAAACATAATACAAGTTAAAGTATGAAAAATAGTTAAATAATTGATCATGTTATAATAAACAATTTTTTGACATAAATCTATATAGATAAATCTCCCAATGACCTGATCACATATATAAATACAATGAAACTAAAAAAATAAGAAATTCTTTATGACATCATAGAACAATACCACATCCTAACCCTCTATCCTATTCAAGTTGCTCCATTTCGAACCTACATACCTAAGCCTCTACCCGGCCTATACCTTAATCCAAATATGTGTCTAATTGGGTACCCGAATAAAATGAAAGCCCAAGAAGGATGTTATTACATAACTTAATAGGGAACCACCAATGCAGTTCCATGATATACTAGTAATCTAGTGATACGTGAATGTGACATTCTTAGAATAAATAAATAAATGTTGAACAAAATAAATAAAACCACCATAAATACATGCATTGGATTGATGTTGGAATGTATTTAATTAGGTTTTGATGAACATTACATCCAGTAATCCAACAGTCCCAAGGCAGCATACATATAAACTGGTTTCATCCTGACAACCATCATCAATCCTTAGGTATATGACCTTGAAAAACAATTCCTATTTTGACCAGTGTCGAATTTTCTCTGAGCATGATAATCACCTCAAGTGAACCTCTACCCACTATTTGGGGATATCATGCTAACACCTCCACCATGATGAGTAGAGTACCCAAGGGTGACACCATGAATTGCCTTTAATCAAGCCCTCAAGTTGAACCCTATGATATTACATGGGCATTCTCCATGTCAAATTGACATCTAATTATTATGAGAGGGAGGCCCTAGGAAATCATATACTTCCATGCATGAATAATTACAAGGTGACACCTTGAAATAAAAAGGAGATCCATTACCATCCATAACCTCATATATTTATATTCTAATACAATGCATCACAGAAATTCACAATGCTCTACTAGTATATCAATTCGAATCTAGCACACGGGCTTTCTTAATGCTATCATGATATTAGAGGAATCCTTGTAATCCTAGGATTTTCTATATACACGGAAACACAAGATATGATGTAAGATCCTTGGATCCACCTCTAATAATCCAATCCTACATCAATTAAGTCATTGTATGATAGATGATCTAGGCATCATCCCAAGGGTCTCATCCATGTCAATGAGTGATTCTTGGGAATCATGGGAAATCCCAATAGTTCTAGTCCCAATGTAAAAACATGAAGCATACTGTAAAATCACATATCATAAAGAAAAATTGTATCAAGGGATGGTCAAATTCCCAATTCCACTAACATCATCCATATACCCTCAAACTTACATGATTTTTATTATTTCTACGGTGACAAATGTTACCACGTCTACTCATAGTCACATACACCCACTTAGTGCCATATCATGGAGGGAAAACCAAAGGGAGTCCTAGGCCATTACTATAGTGGAGAAATCCCACTCAAGATCCCAGATCAAAACCAAACTCCAAGGAAAATTCTTATCACTCAAATTAAATCTCGTCCCTCATCAACATCAATTACATCTCATGGTCTCGTAGGCCTCAAGGATATGCCACACAAGTGACAGCCTTTATAGATGGATAAAGTCCCATATTTACATCTTAGGTCACTCTAGATCTGTAAACTCACCCAATCCATTCCTATTATACCTAATTTGTATCCATCTAGGATAAACAAAAATCATATGTCATCACTCGACCTACTAGGTTCATCCAACTCATCACTCATCACACCCACTCTTAGAGGTGTCAATGTCTAAGTATTCTCTCTATTAAAGCCTCATCCATTGGTGTTTGAGGCTTCAATATGATTCACTAGGTATGTGGTGGTCTAAAAACCATGTCTCTTTATCCTAAGGTGATCATATAAATTTTAATACATAATTTAAATCTCTTATTTAAATTAAATTAAACAATTCAGTGATAATAGGGCCACCGCCTTATGGGAAAGACCTCACATACACACACATGCATAAAAACATCATGCATAAGCCATATGGATCGTATCGAGAACCACCTACCTTAAACCAATTCTCTAAAATTAATCCTCAGACTCGTAGTTGTTGCTCAGGCCCACTAAGGTCTAATCGGTCTCTTATATGGCTAACCAATTGTCACTAACACCAAAAATTCCCTAACATATTCCCAAAATATCCAAAAATAAAATTTAATCAATTAAAATTATTTAGATAACTAAAAATAATTCAATTCATAAATATAAGATACCTCATTAATGGTTGTATTGTGCCATAACCATAACCAAACACCTAGGATATGTTCATTTCTCGCTCCAGATTTTAACCCGAGCCAAATACCCCTACGCATGTCACAAGAAAAATTAATTAATTAAAATTCAATAAAAACCCTTTGTAAACCCCAAAGTATGATGCAATTTTGATGAAATGATTATTTATTATAGGTGGATGTCACATCAGGATATTCTATTTGAGGCCTCTACAAAAACCCCTTTCGTATCAGGAGATTTCACAATTCTCTAGTGAAATCATCATTATTGTCCTAAACTAAACCAAAACAGAATCGGTGAGAAGAAAAAGTATAATATGTGAGTATAGTTATAGTATCTTGTACCTTGAATCACTATTTAAATCACCCAATATTTGCATCCTAAACTAAGGGAGAGGAAGGGGGACAAGGGACGGGTGCTCCAGCTGCACGCACTAATAGAGGAGGAGGAAGGGGTTGTCCCTCTAAAAACCAAAGGGAAAAATGATGATCCCCCCCCCCATTTTAAACCCATTATCTAGAGGGTGGATCCCCTATAAAATGGGTTAACCTATCCATCCACTAGTGCACTAGTGTCTCACGCATGGTCAGTTGGTGGCTATGGGTTACAGTTATATTACATCCTGGACACCCTGGGCATTCCGTTACTCCAACCTAAAACACCCCCCCATAAACACCAACTAAACCCCATTATCATAAAAAATAACACATTTTATTGGTCCCAACATAAAAAAACTTAATTATGAATCATGATCCAAAACTCAACCCACACAAAAAAAATATTTAAATTCTTCTTTCAATTGCCCATAAAAACATGAGGAATTACAATCTCCCCACAATAACACTTATAATCCTCTAGAAATATTGATGAGAAATCTATAATTGATCTAAAACTACTCAAGTAACCAATTCATCTCCAAACAATTATGTTCTATCCCCAAATTCCAAGAATTCTTCTTAAGTGTATCATCCCTCTCAAGGTGCTCAAACCACTAAAACCCAATCCAAAATCACAACCATAATTGAAACACTGAGATGATAATTTCTTGATCCTATCTATCCCATAACATTCTTGTTTGATCATTTAAAAAAATATCTAACCAATGGAACACCTTATCATAGGCTTTAGATCACTAAGGCCAATTATGTAAATTCAACATTTCCCGCCACTAGAATTTTCTAACAAAACATGCTCATTGTAGTCCACCGAACCAATATATATAGATACCAAATTACCACACCCAAAAATACCCAAGAAAATAACTCAGATTTTGGTTCCCATTATCATTCCAAAATCCAATCCGAAATAGGCAAGTATCCACCAACCAAACACAATAGGAGAACACCATATTTTTTCTTGGAAATTCCCAACCAACCCCCAAAACAAATCTATCGTATCGAAAACAAAAAACCTGGTGTGTTTTATACCTTACCATATCTAATTATATTCTAAACCACACAATTAGGACCTCTTCTACTCCTAAATATACCTTGTGATCATCCTAATATTCTAATTGAATCTCATTCCCATCTTTTGGTGAAATTACATAGTTGAATCTTTAACGGGCTAAAACTAGATGTTGTTCTATGTCATACCATGGGCACTAATGTTCCACCATATTCTAGATCATAAATTCAATTTTTTGACTATATAGAACATTACATTTGAATATCAATATGGTATTTAACTAAGGACCAGATAAAATTTTCTTCACCTACTAACATCAACAATCCAATGATTAGTCTTGTCACACCCATGACACTACCAAACCAAGGTAATCCCATCACAGAACAAAATTCCTCAATTATCGAAAAAACATTTATGGATACAACCATATATCTCATACCGAGGTGACAACATGAAACCTCAATTATCATCTATTCCTAAATCATGGGGAAATAATCCTTCGAAATCATGAAACTCAACTCCTAATGAGGGTTATGCCCTCAAATAGACAATGGTGAACCTCCAACCATATATCTTACCGCATAATACTCTTCAATATCCACCTCAATAAATCCCAACACTACATTAATATCACTCATCTGGAGCCACTCTCAATCACTACATCATGCCAGCCTCTAACACTCCCATCATAGTTCACCCTAATTTATTGTTTCATAACACTTGATCCATACCTGATGTCTCCTCTACCTTGAAGGGATGTTTCCCAACATCAAACCTTAGGTACCCACTCCCCCTATTATCATGTGAAATTCCATTGGTCCTTGGTCATAACATTATGTCCAGCAATTGAAAAACTTCAATTGATTTCATGTGCAAACTATGTGCATCAACTCAACTTTGTTTAGAAATAATGGGTGTATGCTCCCATGCTGGCCAACCATACAAACCTAAATCATGATCCCATAAGTAAAACACAAAAAAATCTAGTTTAAAATTCCAAAATCACTTAACATGATTCATGGTACATCATTAATTCATGATAACCATAGGGTTATCTGCCACTCAGCAGCATTCAAAAATGCATTCTAAAGTGCAACTAGGGTCCACAGGGCCATGTAACCAAACTTTTCTTGCCTTAAAGGTTAGCCCCAAACCATAGCTATATAATTAAATGTTATTTTACTATATAACACCAATTAATTTCCATTCCTATACCATAAAATGGATACCACCTTCCATGTATGAGTCTTGAACAAAATCAACTACCCATTCTTTCTTCCTCAAATTAACCCGTAAACCCAAGAGAACACCTATTATGGGTTACCCTCAATCATAAAAATAGTTCTATCTCACTAAAACCTGAGTCACATCTCATGGTATCTAAATATCCCACCTAACCCAAAGGACAAGTCTCATCGAAGGTCACAACTCATGATACGTCATCCATACTCTCGTCTCAAGAAACTATGGCATCCAACATTCCAAACACCCCTAGTGGGTCTTATATTCATAACAACATCTCATTATAAAACTATCATCCAACCTAGGCATTGGTTCTTACCAGTAATCCACCCATGATACTGCCCCCTCGAGAATACCAACTCATTTAAGGTTACACACACACACACACACACACATATATATATATATATAAGGGAATCCTCCTCAACGATCTGTATCTAAGGAAAACATGATCTATTAATTAGTTAAGTAGAACATTATTCAAATATATATGGTAAAATACCATATAGTTTGTTATTAGAACTATAAATAATGAAACGTCTTTTAAAACGACACAAACATACTCACTTAACCAGCATCGCCCTCTGACAATCTACATCAAGATCCATAACCATAAGGTTCAGCTAGATATATTTTCATTCGAATAAATATAGGAAAACACCATATAGTTTATTATTTGAACTTTAAATAAACAAGAATATAAGGTACATTCAAATGAAATCACCATATAGATATTTGTATCCACCAAACCACTATTGAACAGTTTAATTAAGTAGACTCCCATTACGTAATATACAAGAAATTTACGTATAGGTTATTACTAAAACTTTAAGTAACAAAAAATACTAATGGATCATAAGAAGATTCCCACTGAGGCATCATGTTCATCACTAACCCACAAGGGTCACCGCATGTCCACCTAACTGAGAGACCACATTGTCATCATTGACAAGCATATCACCATTGATCCATCCAATCTCCTATCAGAATAAAACATATATTCATGTTGAAATAGTTGAGTATAATTCCACAAAGAAATTATATAGGAAAGCATAACATGATAAATTGTTGAAAATTTATAAATTTTAACCTCTCTTCAGTGAAAAATCAACACACTATAAAACCCATACATATCAGGTGGATTATATATGTTGAATATTGATGTATGGAAATTCCTCTTACCTCTAAGGTCCAAGTGAAAAATCCATAACTTATCTCTTGTTAATGGAAAAAAGATATGAAAATATATAAGTATCATAAATCTAAATTTTATGTTCATCTCATGAGGTTAAAATAAATTAAATATAGCATTGTAAATCTAGAACATCAATCTTATCCTAGTAAACCTGGACTTCCTACCTATGAAGGTATTTATGACACACCCTCCCGGTATCCATCATAAAATTAAACTCATTACTAAAACTCCTAGATTTCATATCCCAAATAGTAAAAAACGTGCTCTAACACCACTTTTTAATGTCCCACCACAGATCACTTCGAACAGTATCTAGACCAGACTACCACAAGACCCTAGGTGAACCTCCCCATATTCCAAAGGCTACTAACTAGTAGAAAGGGTCTAAGAGGGTTCCATGAAGAGAATATAACCATAAAAAGTGAAAATAACAATATAAATAACCAAGCATTTTACAATTTAAATTATAAATAAGGAATAAATAAATGATCATGATATAATAAACAAAATACTGACATAAAGATATACAGACAGATCTCCCACTAAGACAATTACATATATAGGAAAAATAGAAATAAATAAAAACAAGAGATGTTCTATGACATCAACAATCCATACCATATCCCGGCCTCTTGTCCTATTTTAGCCACTCTGTCTTAAACCTATAAACCCAAGCCATTGACCAACCAATACCTACAACCATATGTGAGTCCACTCAGGTACCCCAGTGTAATGGTGGACCAGGTAGTGTGTGAATACACAATTTAGTAGGGTGCCACTGTAATGCCTTGACCCCAGTTACCTAGATTCAGTGCATTATTACATAACGTTGGCATGATACAAGGAATCATGTCCCGAAAGACTGATCAATTTAGTAGCCTTGGAAGTACTAGATACATTCATAGTTTTACATTACATCATGAAATAGAAACATCAACAACATTTTTTCCCCTTTTGAACACACTTATATCCTTATCCTATCCCTACAGTTCAACCATAAAATACTTCTTCACATATTGGGAAAAATAAAACATTGAAAGGGGAGAGATCAGATGCTCAGTAAAGATAACAATATAGCGGAAATGTTCATAAATAATCATAAACATTTAAGGCAATGTATATGACTATAAAATCCTTTTAAACTTAAAGATCAGAAAAATATTTCAAATATAAAATCAAATAATTCCATTTACTTAATCACATGGATATTCTACTAGTCAGATAATTGCATGAAATATCAATAACCACTTTCATAATGATGGAATGCATAATGCCAGACTTCATAACCAAATAGTCAAGGCCTTATGCCAAACTATAAATAATATTTTTTCAAGGCCTTGCTCCAAGACTCTAGTTTATCTCATAAGACCTACTGATGCATCAAGGAACTATAGCAGGCTCCACCCATCACTTAATAAGTCCAATGCATTCCTCATATGAAAAGTTTTAAACATAACAAAGACATTCGTATTAAAACTAGGATATGAAATGTCAATACTTTATCCATAAACCATGAATGGGGTAAAAATAACACATCCATAGTAAAACATATAACAAATCCATCAATACAATATGGAAGTTTTGTATCATAATAAATCAACTTCAAACAATCATAAAATCCATCAAAGGATGTTGACATAGATGAAATCAAAACCTTTTTAGAGAAATATCTCTTTATATTTTGAAATAATTTAAAAGTAAGATAATTATAAAAGATAAAATTTATTTTGAAAATATTCTTATAAGCTTGAATGGGAAACTTCGACAGTGATATAATGGTGGAAAATATCCCCACAACCGTATAAGTTAAAAAATACAATATTACATTAATTTTTTCAAAAAGTTCATAGAGTACCTTGTTTGGAAAATGACGGAAAGATTATTTTCAAAACATATACGGTAAAATAAGGGTATAGATAACTTTATCCCATAGTATAGTAAATATTAAAAATGTTTTGAATTAAATTTTTAAGAATACACAGATGTGGATGATAAAGAGGTCCCAGTAGATACTTATGTAAAAACAACCTCGGATAATAAAGAGATTGTGAAATTAACCCTTACCTTGTACTTTTCCTTAGTCCATGGTATGCTAAAATACTATATAATAGTTAAAAAATTATTAAATTATACTATAAATATATACATAAATATGATATCATATATGATCCTCTAATATTGCTTTGTTAATAATATTTCAGAAGTATCATCATTTTAGGTGTTAACTGATCGATTTTCCTTTATATGCACGATTATGTAAGCCATGTTTGTTATATATAGGATGTATTTTATTCATATGTAGAATTATATTAAGTTCTTAAACATTATTTTTAATCATAAAATGAAAATTATTCTTTAATTATTGCGATGGGGAATGAATCTTGTCGCGTTCGTGGAGACGGTAATCCGTACGTGCTCACGAGCGACAATATCATTATATTGATGGTGAAATCATACGTAATTGTATGGTATATAATATATAAATAATAATTAACATATTATATTTATTATTTACATCATTTATAATCATTATTATACTCATCCAAATAATTAAGTGTTTGAATAACAAACTACACCACGACGTAGAGACGGTAAGCCGTACGTACGCATGTACGGTGACTTTTTCATTCATATGATGGATAGAATAATTAATCTAGTTATAACATTTTTATAATAACATCACAGTATATAGAAGATACTGGAGTTATTATTTCATAATGGAAACAATAAATAAAGAGAAAGTGGAAGAAGAAAATAACTTAAAAGAGGGTGGTGAAATTATTACCTCTTCTTCGAGTGTTTCCTTTTGAGTTGATCAAAAGGGATCCTTCGGTTGGATTTATGATAAAAATAAGGCCTCTATGTTGAATTTAAGGAAATTGGAAGGATATTTGGGCCAGTGTTGTCTGAGTAAAATGGCTTTATAGGTGTGATTTTGAGAAAAGGGGAAGTACCCTTTTATAAGAGAGGTGAGGGTCACTTTAGGAAAAGCTTGAAATATTACTTTATAATAAAATCATTTTCGTTTTATAATGGCTAAAAAGAGATTTATTTAAAGTATAAGGTTTTTATTGGTCTAAAACCTCTAAAAAATGGGTTTTAGAGAGGTTTGGGTCACCATATTAACCTTATCTTTTAGATTTAACTCTTAGTTAAATAGTTTAACTTTTACCATATATTCTTGAATTATTATAATAATTGGTTAATAAACTTACTATAAAATAACAAGAGAACCTCAAGTGGTTCATCAATGATATAAATATCATTATATAAGTTCTCTTTCAGAACCTTGTATTTTTAGGACTATTATATAATTTAATAATATAATATATATTTTTAAACTCATTTATGTCAATTTTGACACTATTTAGTATTTGGTTTTTTTGAAAGTCATAAAAACTTGATTAATTAGAACCAAATACATTGAATCAACCCTAACATTTACTATTAATCTATAAAACAGTTTTATTTCATAAAAACTTTGAAATTATATCTATTTTAATATTTATAATACCATTTATTTGATTCTTTCATTAATATGGTAATTACTGCATCACAATTGTGTCATAAATAAATTTAATTATTTAAGGTATAAAAATTATAAATAAAATAATATTATGTAGGAAATATTTTTATATTTATAATTAGTATTTATAGTATAATATATAACTTATATAACCCTATTTAAAAATCATTTTACTAAAAGATATATGTTTATGTCATTTTTGTCTCTACTTAAAATTAATTAATATAAAGTGTCCTTATCACTCTCAAGTGGCTCCATGGGATCCCAAAATTGACCCAAGGATTACCATGGTTGTAAATTTATCAACTAATAGGAATAGGACACATTTTAGGGTAATTTAATATTAATATAATATTATTTTTTAACCTTATTTACCGATTTAACCTTTAACCATGGTAAATAAAATACTTACCGAAAGTAATTATTCATGGTGTCTAAAAATAATAGTTACCAATTTACACAATTTAGACTTCCTGATTCCAAATATGGAATCCATTTTTACAAATTCAAAACACAGAAGTGGTATAATATAATTTAAAATTAATTCCCGTTGTCAAAATAAGAAGCGTGTTTTTAAGAAATAATAACTATCAAAAGATAGACACTTGTTTATGTCCAATTTAAATGTAAAATTACATAAAATGGCCTAAAGTATATTAAATGATAAAAATATAATCTAATTATACTTTAAAACCACTCAAATTTATAATTTAATACAATAAATTATATTGATTAAAAAAAGTTGTTTTTATTTAAAATTTAGTATTTTCACTATTCATCAAAAATTGAAAGTTTTCATAAAAGTACCAAAAATTCCCCCTAAGATAATTTTGATATTATTAATTCAAAAATAAAGTCCATTTTGAAAAATAAATTTTTTTAAATTTTAAAAGTTGGTTATTACTATTTATAATGGCTAGTTGGATTGGTCGTGGTGTGTTAAAACTCCAAGTTGCGTACAACGCAAGCTACTGCATTATTCAAAGGGAAACATAACGTGGAATATTATAGTGTTATATCCACCAACATAGTCATGTAATATACCATAAATGCAGTGATAAGTGCTTATGACATGCTCAAAAAACTACTAAATAAAATATATAAAACCACACACAATACCTTCTTTAGCTCGATGCCAGAATTTCTCTCAGCATGTCATGATTACCGTGTTATCGAGTAATCGGACCACACTAAAGGGAACATACATAAAAAGTAGTACAATCTCAAGAACCATCATCAATCCTAAGTTATGTTACCCTGATCAACCATATATGCCTTTTTTTGTGCTAGAATGTATCTAAGAATGAGAAGCACCACAGAGGAACCTTTTTATACTCTCTGTGGATCCCATTATCACACCTCCATGATGATGAGTAGAGGACCCTAGGGCATCATCAAGCATCCCCCATCCTTAATCCCTCAGGATGAACCCCATGGCAGAACCTAGGCATTCTCAATGTCAGGTCGATGTCAAATTTCTTGGATGGTAATATCCAATACATGAAGGTGTGACTGATTCATGGGTGACCCAAGAAATAAAAATGGAATACCCTCCATGGATCCCATGGTCAACCTCCTACACATCTAATGTACTAAACTCCTCAGTCATGCTATCTCTAGTGTGTCCACTTGATCCTAATGGAGTATCCTTGTCATCGAATAAGGTAATCCAATAGTCTCAGTTGGGATGTAAAACATTTGTTCTTGTGGATTTTCACCAATCTATAAAATTATACTGTCATTCAAATATCAGGAACCTTGGGCCTTCATAATGGTCTATGGGTATCTCCATTTGAATCTCAACACCCAAGAATTTATAATGGGATCACATTATTAGAGGAATCCCTATCATCTTAATCATTTCTATATACATGGTCACACATTATTGATGTCGGATCATAGGTACTACCTCTGGGAATCGACTTCAATATCAACCACATCAATGGATGTTAGCTAATATATGAATTTACCCATAGTATGCCACGAGACCAAATCTAAAACATACCATTTATCCAATGGTCTTATCCATGTTAACAAGTTATCATTGGGCATCCCAACAAATATTAATAGTGTTAGGCTTAGTGAATTATTACCAGGAATCCTAGGTAATCATATATCATAAAAATAATTAAAATAAAACATACCAGGGGTTGGCCAAATTCATGATCCCATTACAATAAATCATATACCCTTAGAATTAAATGTTAATTATGAGTTATATAGTTAAACCAATTTCTATATCTACCCAGTTACATACCCTCACTTAGGGTCTTCTCACTAAGTTCCACCCATAAGGGTCCCTTAGGACATTATTACAGTAGTGGAATCCCACTTGGGATCCTTGATCACTACTTGCCTCTCAGGCTAACACCCAACACTTAGAAGACATATCATCCCTCATCATCATCATAACCATCTTGTAGCCTCACATTTCTAGGGGGTATGTCATATATGTGACAACCTCTATAGATCGATTAGATCTCATCTCTAAGTCTCAAGTAACTCCAGACCAGTCAACTCGCCTATCTAATTCCCTTTCTACCTTCTTTTTATATACCGAGGGTAAAAACAACTCACAAGTCTTCACCTATTATACTATGATCATCTATCTTTTATCTCGACACACCCCTTCTTATAGGTGCCTTACTCTGAGTAACCACTTTTTATAGGCCTCAACCACTTCCGTTTAGGGCATTAATCAAGTATATTAGGTCCATGGTGGCTCAAAAACCTAGTATCTCTATCCTTAGGTTCTCATACAAATTTTAATATTTAATTTAAATTAATTATTTAAATTAAATTAAAAAAATTAGTGATAACATGGATATCACCTTATGGGTGTGGCCAAACACACATACACAAGAATATAAGTATCATTCATAATCCATAGAGATGGTATTGAGAACAACATACAAAAAATCAATGCACAAAATAGAAAAAAACAATTTTAATCGATTAAAATTAATCGAAAAAACTAAAATAATTTAATTCATAAACATAAGATACGACACTGATGGTGTCCCCATATTCAAACCACAACTAAACACCCATGGGTGGTTCATTACTCACTCTCAATGTCAACCCAAGCTAAAGACCCCATAATAATCAACAAAACATAATTAAAATTAATTAAATTTAAATTAAAAACCCGTTGAAAACTCATGATTAAATATACATTGAACTAACAATAAGTGATGACTGGAAGAAGTTTCCTTAGGATGTCATCTTCGAGGGCTACATGAAACACCATTCAAAATCAGGTGGTCTCACTATTTTCTAGTAAAATATCCTTTCTTTACCTAAATCAATCCAACTCTAACTCTACAATAAGAATATGAAGAAATTGGAAGAGGTATAGGATCTCATACCTTATGTCACTCAGGAAATTTCCCAAGAAATATATCCCAACCCAAGGGAGAAGAAGGGAGGAGAGGGGTAGAGGTGTTCTAGTCATGTGCACCAACAATGGAGGAGGAAGAGGGTTTAACCATTTAAAAATAATAGTGGAAACAATGGTTATTTTACAACCCTTTTAACCCCACTGGATATTTAGTGGAACCACTATACAAGTGGGTTCTATTTTTTAACCATTGGCTATATGGTGGCTCACTATTAGCTGGTCTGTGGCTACAAGTTTCATCTCAGCCACCTAGAGATTACCTGAGCTCTAACCAATACCAACCATACACCAATTGTATTACATTAACCATAAACAATACAGCCTTTTATTCACTCTAAAAAATGAAACTCAATTTCAAATCCCAATCAAAAAATTGACACACTCAGGAAATAAAAATTCAAATTCTTCATGAATTTTATATTCTTATATAGACACCAATAATGACAGATGATATTATAAGAACATATCCAAAGTTTAACATAATTAACATCAAATGATATTGAAATAGATGGAAAACATTCTTCAAATATTTTATAAGAAGTCCATATAAATAAGGTGAATGATATCATAAGATCATATTCTAAGTGTAACATAAACAACATCAAAGGATTTTGACAAAGATGAAGAACACCATATCTAGATTATTAGATAAATCAATTTGAAAAAAAAATCTCTTTTTGAAATTCTTTAAATCCTTAAAATATTATTCTTTAAAACAAAATAATTTTAACTCAATAAATAACTTTAAAAAATACCTGCTAAAAACTAAAAAGGGTTTTCAGAAAATAAATTTTATAAGGGAAATATTCTTTAAAAAAATCTTTGAGAAGACATAAAATAACTAAAGACATATTTATTAAAAAAATAATTAAAAATACCTTAAAAACATAATAATTCATCTCCGAAATAATTAATAATCAAACCCATTTGTAAACCCTTTTTAAAAATATGTAAATTCTTCTTTGAAAAGAATAATGATCATAATGATGAAAGAATGTGTTAACATGAAAAAAGTTAAAATGGTAAACATGGGTAAAAACAAAAAATGTGGAAAATGTTAAAAAAAATTAAATATATAATAAATTAATTAAGTATATTATAAAATTAACTTAATCATCTATGTAACAAAAATACATAATATCATACAATGAATATGTACATTCAAGAGGAAAATTACCAACCAAAAAGATATGGTGGGGTCAGTTTCTCTCAAGCATGTCACATCGGTTAACTTTTTTACCAAGGGAATAGAAATTTAAAGAGGACATGTAAAACATCAATAATAACCATAGGATAATAAATAATTTGGGTCTTATAAATAAAATCTAGATAATTGTTACCAAGATTTAAATTCATTCATAATCATATCGATTTGAAAATGAGATTAGAAATAAACCCTTAAAAGTTTTCATTTCAAGTTAAAAACCCATGAAACATATATAATATTTTGTATTTATGAATCCATTGAATTTATTGATAAGTATATTAAAAATAAATATTTGGTTAGTATATACACCACAATATAAAATAAGTGTTGAATATAAAATGAGTCTCAAAGGGGGGAAATTATGATGAGAAACCCTTAACTTAATTATTCACTTCTACAAACGATCTTTATCATCTAATATAATGAACATAAATATCATAAAAACAAATTTTATAATAATATTAATATATATAACTATTTTTAATCTTTGGTTATAATAATAAATTATACATTCATTAGTTAGTTATCACTTATATTTATTATTGAATGTCGCATGTATTTCATAATAGTTGTATTGTAACCCTTTCTTTGATAGTAAGTTAAAAATTAATGTATTATAAAATATATTTAAATCATTTTGCTTCAATGATTTATAAATCCCCATGTTTTTATGGGAACTATGGGCATGGTTTTATTGAATGAGATCTGTGATGAGCTTATTTAGGGTAATCGACCAATAACAACAGATTACTTCATAATTATATTCACTTTGTGTGTCATACATTCAGAAAAAGATTCATGATATATATGAATCCTTGATATCATATTTATTCATAAAATATATTTAAAATAATTCATTTTAGTTGGTGATGAAAAATGGAAAATGACGCAATACGGAGGTTGTAGTTCATTTGTATACCCGGATGACGTTTTTATCTTACATAATATAGGAAAAAAAATTAAAAATTGATTTATCTTTTTAAAATCATAATAATGTAATAAACATAAAATTAATTAACTAAATACCCCATTTTTACCATACATGTAATCTGGTTACTAAAAATAGAATGTGTCCCTCATCGAGGTAGTAGTTTTCACGTAACATGAAAGACGTTCTCATTTTTCCAATGATTGAGTAGGGAATAGATAATTTATGTTCTATAAATAAATAAAAAAATTAATATACTAATTATATGGATGTTATTATTTTATGATGGTATAATAAATGTTGAGGAAGAATTATAAGATATAAATAAATAATAATAAAGTAGGATTGATTCATAATTTTTGCCTTACTACATGGAATAACTCCATGGAAAATTGGATTAAGATTTTGAGGGGTGGTGATTTAGGAATACCAAAAAGTATATTATAGTAATATGGTTATTGGGGAGGTATTAGGTTAGATTTTTTTCAAAATAAATTTCTTGTGGTGTGAGGAGAAGTATGGTACTAGAACTCTGCTTTTATAAGTCAGGCAAGTGTGATTTTGGTAAAAAGAGGTGTATAAAAAAGTGAATACAAAGAGGGAAATAACAGATATAAGAAGAGTATGGATCAAAAAAATAATAAAAACATGTTTAGAGATAAGTTTTTATGATTTCTAGGATTTTTCTCTTTAGATTTTCATATTAATCTAATATACGTTTACTACGATAACTTTTTTTTCCCATAGTAAATTATTTTTACAATAAAAAATATAATTACCCATATAATATAATTTGGGTGTTATGATTACAATTATTAAAACCATTTAATAATTTTAAATTTCCAAAAGTGATATAAATTAATGCTAAAATTAAAAATGTTTAACACATAAGAACAATTTTTAGAAAAGTAATACATAGGTTGAAAAATGTTAATCATAGGTTTATAAATTAAAGTAAATATTTTAAATGTATAATTTTTATTAATAAATAAATATTTTATTTGTAAAAAGGTTTTATATATCTTTAATTCACAATTATAACCTAATAATTTCATAAAATTCACGGTATTTGTAAAAATGGTATTTACACTATTCACCTAAAAATCGATCTTTTTAGAAAAAACCAAAAAAATGCGGATATAGTGATTTTATATTAGATCCAGTAATGAATTTGATTTTTTTAAAATTAACCTTATAAAATTTATGAATTTAACTTTTAAATGGAAATATAAATTATAATTTTAATAGTTTTAATAGTAAAAATGACTTTTCCAAATATTAACAACTTTAAGGTTTATTTACTATACTTTTTTAATTAGAAATAGTGATAATGTGTTTTTTATGTCAAAAATATATTATATCAACATTTAACATTAATATAATTAGTTCTTTAAAATAAAAAAACATTGTGCACAAAAATCGAATTCTAGAAAAAATGCATTTTTAAGCATAGATAGATCTTATTAGTTTCCTAGTTATATTAATTGAATGTCTTTAGTGAATCAGAATTAAAAGTAACATTTATTTTTCTTTTTAATTATATTTTATAATGTTATTTACTCTATTTATGCTCACCTTTTCAATAACTTTATTATAATGGTCACACATTAATAACTATAATTTTATCTTAAAATATATCATGGTTTCATTTGAGTTCAGTGTAGCATGTGGAGGAATCTATTCAACATCATATTTTAATAATGGAAAATTATATTAAAATATCATGTTGTTTCATTCTAAATGAATAAAAATTTAGATGATAAAACCCCTATATTTACTAACAAATTCCATGAAGGTGCTTTAACCAAATTGATGAATTTACTCCTTCTCAAAATGTTTTCCTTCAGAAAAAAGGATCTATTCCTCCTTGGGAATAAATGAAACCCAAAATATAATAAGTATTTATAATAAAAAAAGTGGGTATGTATAAAATAGATAACCAAATGGAATTGATCGTTTAAAATTGGAGGTGTAGAGGTCTTTTAAAGGTGATTTAGAGTGGAATTTTTATAATAACTCATTAATTAATGGTCAAGGATGGTTATTTTTAAATGTAAATTGGACCCATAAGTTGAAAACCCCAAGTATTCTCTATATTTCCAACGTTTTCCACTTTTTTCTTAGTTTTTATAAACTTTATAGATCATTTTAATGATATAATATATTTTAATGTTTTTTCAGTTTATCGATGTCATGCACCACTCACCCTAGTAACTTATTTTTTTACTTAAAAATTAAATTTCTATTCATACCCAATTTAAATTTTTTGTTGAAAATTTTAAACTCCATTCAATCTATTTTAATTTATAAATATGATAAATTAATCTTTTAAATGAAACCATAAAATATATAAAATATATGTTTTTATAGAAAAATATAACTTTTAAATTGTAAATGATTGAAATATTAATTCACATGAATTAATAATTAAATCAGTGTTAACACACTTTTTTATATATTAAAACATAAATTTTTTTAGAATAATCATTTAAAAGTTATTAATTTTATTTTTTTAAAATAAAAAAATTATAATAGTTACATATAATATTTCTTTAACAAAAATATTTTTTTAATTAAACAATTTTATATTTATTTATAAACAATTGATAATCAATTTATGAATTATTATTAAATTTTTTATATTTATAAATAACGCATTTCATTAAATTTCATAATCCAAATATGATAAATTTTACTTTTTAATAAAAACATAAAATAACTAATAAAAACTAGGTTTTTAAATAAAATATTCTTATTTGGCCATGAATTATTAAATTAATATTCCTTTTAGTTGCTTAATTATTTATTAGATGTTATTCATTTATTTTACTAATCATTCCTTCAATATTTTCGATAAATTTTATATATATCATTCCTTAAAAGTAATAATTTTAACAAAAATATGAAATTTATAAAAACTGTATTTTTATAATCAATTGGATTTTCAAAAATTAATTGTATTATTTTTATACTTCTATAAAATAATTTATTTTATTGAAAAAATATATAGAAAAAAAATTATATTTTTTAACATCTAAATAAACATTATGTATATTAACAACATATTAGTAATTTTAAAATGGTAAGATGTTTACTTGTATTATGCATAGTGGTTATATATCCTTTAATAGTGATCATATAATGACTATATTACCACTATTTAATAATATAAATTCATCCCATTCTATCTTCACAAAAAACACTTCTCATTTCTAGATTTTAAAAAATTCATTCTCATTTCTTGATGTTTTTTCTCATTATGGGTTTAATTAAATTAATGGTAATTTTCAAGTTTTGATATGATCAATGAGGTTTTCTAGCTATAAAAATATTATTCTTTTATATTTATAGTACTATTTTAATGTATGAACTTTTAAGGGATGAAATCATCCATGGTATGGAATTAATGGTTTCATGTACTTTTGTTACAATTCTCTATTATGAGTGAATAAAATAATGTTAGTTTTATTCATATCTTATATTAATAACTTCAAATTTAAGTTAAAATCATTAAATTTAATAGAAAAACATAATTATTAATGATAGACTTGTATTTTAAAGAAATAAAATGTGTCATAAAACCTGGGGTGTTATAGATGGGTTATCATAGTAATATTTTCAAGATCCGTTACTTAACTATTTTTATCGTCAGACGTTGAGGATGGATAGGGGAAAGTGTTTATATAAAATAATAAGGGGAGGATTTCTTTCTAAAATTATACATTCAGGATCATAGAATTTATTTGGTTTTCTCCAACTTTAATAGGTAATGAAGTCTCTAAGGCCCTTCAATTTTATTATAGCATAATTTTATAGATCCACTATGAGTTTCATATCTTTTGTTTACCTATCTTTATAGAGGGAGTGAAAAATATCATATGGCTAAGAAGGATCTTGTGGAAGATAATCTTGCATCAATGGGAATAGTTGTATCTAGAAATAGAAATAAGATAAAGAGAAATCATTCTCGTATAGATGTAAAAAATTATGGTGGTTAGGGTAATACATTCTCATCTACTTATTCCATAGGTAGGGTGTCATCTGAGTGTTTATAGTGTGATAATAAAGTCCATACTCAACCTATTTGTCCTTATTATCCCAAAGAGTATCACTCATGTGGAAGTATAATTAATATTTAGAGATTCTATTGGCTGGGTTCTAAGGTAATTAGAATTCATGTTTCATATTCCATGTAGGGATCATAGGAATATGCCAGTACACTATAGTAGAGTGCGATATGTATGTAATCTAGGGGTTAGTTATGGTGGTAGTGTGGGATATCAAGGATCAGCTCAATAGGTAGATTCAGTTTACGGGAACCAAGAAGCCTAAGATCTAGGTCATGGTTTTATATCTAGCAGTTTGTATTTTATTGATCCTACGCTGATGGATATTGATGAGGGTTCTTCAATGATGATAGGAATGGTGTTTTTTACCTATACCATATCTAGTGTATTGATTAATCTTTATGAATCGCATTCCTTTATATTTATTTTCTTGGTTTCAAATATGGGTTTTTCTATAAAATTTATTTTTTGTAGTTTTATTCCTAGATACCATGTTGTGGACGAGGGAAGAACTTATTAAGTGGTATTTGATAGGTTCTTTTAATATTTGTGTTTATGGTCATCTCTAGGATTTATTCATTATAATTATGAAGGGTTTTGATGTCTTCATAGGTAGTGATGTTTGAGTAGTGTGATAAGTGTGGGTATACTTTTCAGGAGCTGAATAAGAAATTGATTTCTTCCTCTATCCACACTTTCATTGATCTTGAGAAGTGATATAAGTTATATTGTGTTGATTTTAGTATTAGATTGGGTTTTTTGTTAATACAAGATGGTTGAATAGTGTAATATATTCCTCAAAATATTATTTTGTACCAAAAGCATTATCCACTCATGATATTGAGTTGTCTATGGTTATTCATCCTCTAAATAGTTAGTAAAAATATTTATTTATGGAAATGTTTATGGTGCTCACCAACCACGCAAGCTTGAGGTGTATATTATTTCAAATATATTTCAATATTTTATAGATTATGGGGTTAAATACAACTATTAAATTGAATTTTAGATGATATATACACTCTATAAAGGTAATTTTATCATCGATTATTTAGGTAGGAATTCTCTAGTGGACATTTTTCAAGAATAAAAATAGTTGTGGGAACTTATAACTATCTTTTTAGAGATGAATTTTAACATATATAAAGATTAGATTCATGTTGTTATTAAACCATTTTCCATCACTTCCTCTATGATGTAGTTTGTGAAGTATGGTTATATTTCTTATTTTTTGTGTTAGGTTTATAAAGGAAAGTTATATAGTTAGAGAAGATGCTTGAATGGGATTGGAGGAGAATATCTCTTATATATATAGTAATCTCTATGTTTTGTTATCTATATGAGAATAAGTCATGATTTATTTTGATATACCTCAGTGGGTAGTTTATCTTGAATTTACTAAAGTATACCATGGTGTTAGATGAATTTTTTAGTGGTTGGGTATAAAGTGGGATATTTCTACGTTTCTATTAATATGTATTACCAGTCAGTAGGATAAAGTTAAGCATCAAAGTCTAGGAACTGTGATTTAGTAATTGACCATTCTAGAATCAAAGTGGGATTATATCACCATAGATTTTATGAAGTGTTTTTAGCATTCATGTAAGGGGAAATATGTAGTATAGGTTTTTTTTATTGGTGGAAGAAATTTTCTCCTTATTACTAATCAAGGAGACTTGTATGGTTGAGTATATTGTAAATGTTTTTGTTGATGAGTTTTTGAGGCTTCATGGGATGGTTATAATATCATTTTAGATCATTATTAAATATTCATGCCATATTTTTGGAAATTCTTTAATAAATATTTGGACTTCTAAGTGAATTTGAATAAAATTTATCATCTAAAGAAAGGTGGATAGTCTACTCATGCTATTCAGAAACTTGAGGATACACTCCAAGAATGTGTTCTTGACTATCGTGGTGTGTGGAAGGATTATACACCTTTGGAAAAAATTTCTTATAGAAACATATATGTTTAGTCTATTCATATATCTCTATTAAAGGATTTATATATAAGGTCATTTTGATCTCCTTTGTGGTGGATAGAATCTAGAGAAGCATCCTTGCTCAGGTCTATCTTGGTTTAGGAGACCTATAATCATGTTCATATGATCAAGTAGTGGTTGACTATTTCCTAAAGTAGAAAGAGGTCTTATATCGGTTCTAGGAATTTAAATTTTGAATTTGGGTTTGGGGGTCATTTATTCCTTCGAATTTTACCCTATAATGGTAATCAAAGGATTTCTAAGAAAGTTAATTTTTCTATATAGTATGTTAGGCTATTTTAGATTTCGGAGGGGATCATGGAAGTTACCTTTCAATTAGAACTACCTCTAAAGTATGAATATATGCATGATGTTTTTCATGTGTCATGGTTAATAAAGTATAAAGCAGATCCATCTCATGTTCTTTAGCGTGATGATGTATATCTAGAACTATATTCTTATTTTAAGGATATTCTAATGAGGATTTTTTATCACATTGAGAAGGGTATATGAGGTAATGTTGGGCCACTTGTACGTGTTCTATGATAGTATGGATGTTTTCAATATGGAGCTTGCCCGAATAGCCCGAAGGCCTTATTTTTTATTGATTTTTGATAAACCCCCTTTCAAGGGAAGAATAACAACCCTTAAAAGGCCCATAGGCATAGAGATTACATAACCCTTAAGTCTTAGGAAATATACAGGATATAACTACATGGAACTAATCCTACCCAAATCCTTCCTCATAATGTCATCTCTCCACCTTCATATATCTTTCTTGGCTTGGATTCCCAGGAAATCATAGGCTAGTCCATAAGGAAAATTTCATACCCACTCTTTCTGAAAAATCTACTTAAACTTCTGCTCTAGTGAATGTGACTGCTCGGAATCCTCATCTTGAGTCTACTCCTTGTAGAGTCTACCTAGTATTTAAGCGCTATTTCAGGTGGCCCGAAGACCTTGAGGTGGCCCGAAGGCCTTGAGGTGGCCCAAAGGCCTTGTGGTGGCCCAAAGACCTTGAGGTGGTCCAAAGGCATTAAGGTGGACTGAAAACCAAACTGGCCCGAAGGCCTTGGGTGGCCCGAAGGCCTTGAAGGACCCGAGGCCCAAACTAGTGGCCCGAAATCCCAATTGGATGAATAGTCCTAGTTTATATAGTACTAAATAGTGCATGCTATAACACTGTTATAGTCCCTACTACAGTACTGCTACATTACTTCTACAGTAACCCAGAAATTATGTCTCTGCTCGGTTTTGAACTTGGGTCTCTTGGATGAACTTTTCAAGTCCTCACTAACTGGGTTGAGGCTCTTGTTCTTTCAATAGAGAGCTTGAGATAGAGTGGATGAGATGATTTCCCAATGGTTAGAGTTAATCATTACTAACACTTAATGAAATTTATTAGTGATGAGAATCTTTATAATGGGGAGTTTTTAATGAACCCCATCATTGATGTATGAATTATGTTTAATTTTGTGTCTTTGGCATGTTTTTAGATCTATTTTGGAGGTGGTTTTTGGATTTTGTGGTGAATAAATGTGAAGGGAGGAGCTGGTGATGGAAAACTATACTAGAATAGCTTAAGAGAGGCCACCAGGTTCCCAATGGTGGTATATATGATACTTGTTGAGGGAGGCATTGTTATAATTCCACTAAATCAACCATCGGGTAGCCGGTAGACTAGAACCAAGTGGAAGGTATGGTTTAGTCAAGTATTCAATGTGCTATAGACCTATTTTTGTAAACAATTTATTTTTTCCTTTTCTTTATCATGGTATTTAACTATTAATTTTATATTTTTCACATTTTAGGATTAATTCAAGGATTAATTATTACTTTTAACTCAAGGATTAATTCATAATTTTTTCAAGCGTAGATTTATGATTTTTTTTGTATTCAATCCATACTAGTAAGTGATTCATGAATCATATCATTTTATGTGGAGATTATTTCATTTTTGTTTTATCAATCTAATCTCGATATATTTTCTTTAAGTTCATTGGATTCTTCTATCCTTGAGTTCTTGAAGTTTCTAATGTTTTAAACTTTGTGCGGATTACATATCCTCATTAAGGGAAATAACCCCTTTCTCTCTCATGAAGTTTTACATGTGTTCACATATGATATATATTTTGATTTGTCAATTTAGTCATTATTTTGTGTTTCCTAGATGATATTTGGACTTAATGTTATGGAATGAATTTATTATGAATTTTTATAAGTTAATTTTGAACTAAAATCGTCTCTATGGGTGAGAATTGTGATTATACATGTAGATACCCAAATCTTGACATATACATGAACATTACATTACTTTTTTATAATTCTTAATACATAACAAAAACAGACACCCAAGGACCATAATAGTTTATTGTCTTTGAAACTTGGAACATAATCTCTTAATCATGGTGAAAGATCTTCAACATCTCCCATAAAGATATTACCCTTTTGTTTTCTTACCTAAAACCTCTCTTTATCTCCTGGGGAAAAGAAAACATAAAAAGGGTGAGCACAAATGCTCAGTAATGATAAACATGGAGAACATAAAACAATCCATAAACATTTGAACGTAAAAACATGAACATAAAGCATCAAAATCCTGAGTAATGACATAAATCTTGGCAGTACATAAGGCATAGTTCACAAAGTAACATTAATCATGATAAACTATCATGGGAATAAAACAATTAATTGTGGAAAAACATTAAGAAAATGATATTATTTCCATAGTAGCAAAGGCATTGCTTCCAAGACCATCATAGTGGACAAAGTCTATTACTGAACCGGGTTTACTTGTCGTTCTAGCCCTGTATTACTGAACCAGATTTTACTTGTCGTTCCAGTCATGTCTATCTCATGTGATATAAATCTTTACCCAATGCATTGCAGGGAGATATAGGTCCCAACCATCTCATAATGAAATCATTCTTATGTGTGCCACAAAATAAACATAAATCATACATCATAACCCAACAAATAAAATGGGTTTCATAATCATCATCCCATCATAACATAATCCATATAAAATAATGTATATCATTTCATCATAAACAAAATCAAACCATTTAAATAATAGGAACATTATACTTGAAACATAACCATAATAGTTTTTAATAAACACTTGAAAGTAATTCTTGAGGAAAATATCCTTTCTTCTTCAAAATCAGTTTCTTTTCACAAAATGCCATGCAATTTTAAAAGAAAATGATTTTTGCTGAAAATAATCATCAAATATTTTAGAGTAATCTTCATGAAAATAAGGAGTTATGAAATTATAAAAAATCCATTCATGCTGTATAACTTAAAAAACATTCTCCTCAGAAAAGTAAAAAAGTACCTCGTATAGTAAACAAAAGAAAGATTCCTTCCATACCTTGTGGTAAAAGTCATAAACGGGTAAAAATGACTCTATACATACATGGAAGAATAGTAAACATTTTATGAAAAAAATTTAAGAAAACATGGATATTGATGATAAATATAACCTGAGAAAATACTTACGAATAAACAATCCCGGATAAAAACAAGATTTAAATAATTATCCCTTGCTTTATGTCCAATTTCTTATGTATGTGTCTGAGACTCCTGAATAGTTGGTTTAAACATATTATTAACTTATAAAAGAACCATAATAATATTTAAGATATCATATATGATTCACTTACAACTTTATATTATCCTTTCATTAGTCAATTCCATGTTAAAGCAGCGTTTTGGGTAAAATAGTTTCATTTATCGTACGTGTTTTGACTTGTAATTACTCATATGATTAATTAGATCAATATTAATTATTTAAATAATGTAAAACAAGATTTATATATATTATATATTCATAATATACATGTATATAATATATCGATAAGTGGAATTAAATACATCGTTCATGGAGACGGTAGACCGTACGTATGCTTGAACATTGTTTTCGTTTCCTTAATAAATTGAATGGAATTAAATGACATATATATATACATAAATCCAGTAGAATTATTGTTTCATATATTTCATGATTACTTATTATATATAATTTATAATCCTTCTTGAATGGTTAAAATGGAGAATGAATCTAATCGCATCGTGGAGACGGTAATCCGTACGTACGTACGAGCGATAATATAGTTCCCATAATTATTGAATGGTATTGGAGTGGATTATATAATATCTCAGAATTAGTATCATGTTATAATAATAATATATAGTTATTATTTCCACCATTATACCAATCCAATTATGGTGGTGGAGGAAAAACATATTACACCACGGAGTGGAGACGGTATTCCCTACGTACGCACGCGCGGTGATTTCGTATTCCGTAGGATGGGTAGAAGGTGAAATAGAATTTTTTCATATTTATAATAAAATATCAGTATATTATTGATACTGATGTTATTAATTTATAATAAAACAACAAAATAAGAGGATGTATAAGAATAAATAAACTTAAAAGAATCAGTAGAATAGATTACCTCTTCTTCGACGCGCCTCTTCTAAACCTCCTCTTTGGGCACTAAAGTTGGTCTTTGAAGAAAACCAGAACCTCTAGTATGTTTCTATAGAAGTGTAAAGGAGAAATGGGTAGGGGTTGGCCGATCTTGAAGGATCTAAATGTTGTGAGGAGGAGAGGGAAGGAGGTTCCCTTATATAGGAGAGGAGATGGGCACTTTTGTAAACCTAAAAATATTAATTTACAATAAACTCAAACCCGACATAAAAACTTCCAAAGTGACTCAAATTCTAAGATGACATGAGATAGGGTTTTAATATCATCATCCAATAAAATTTAGACATGTTGGGAAATTATTTTAAACCTTATAAACTTGATTTATCCTTATTTAATTTATTTAATTTTATTTGTGGTAAAAATATTCTAAATTTTAACTTTTTATAAATACTTACTTATGTGTTGTAAATTGTACATAATTGGATACTTTTATGACATTTTAGAATATATAAATTTCAATTTTTAATTTTTAAATGATTTTGTGATTTTTAAACAATTTAATAATATTTTTTTTATAAAATAACAATAGTGTCAATTTTGACACTATTCAATTATTTGAATTTAACTAAAATACACACAGAGAATATATTCAAAAAAAATTAATAGATTCATAACATGTAATATTTATCTATAAAATTCGTGGATCACATTAAATAGTTCATATAATATTTATTTTAATATTTTTAAAACCATTTATTTGATATTTCAATCAATAAAATAATTTATGCATCACTATTATGTCATCATTAATGACAATTATTTAATACCTAAGAATTCTAAATAAATTCACATGATGTAGATAATTTTATTAGATTTCTAGAGACTATTTATTTTCGATGTTTTATGAAGTTTATCATCAAATTAAAATTATTACACTTATAAGATATAAGAGAGTGACATGTTGTCACTTTCTTTGGTTTTAATAATAATTACATCATTTTCATGGTCAAAAGTCCATGAAATCAATCTATTATGACCCTTATGTGATATGGGTCAACTTTAAATCATCCAATATAATTTTGGAAAGTGTTAGGGTAATTTTATAATATTATTTTTACCCTTAATTACCTGATTTACCTTTAACAGTGGTAAATAAAATTTACCGTAGTTACTATTCATAATGCCTAAAAATAAAATTAGCCTGTTAACATAATTTAAACCTACTTATTCCAATTATGGAATACATTTTTCTAAATTTAAAACAAAGAAGTTGTAGTATTTAATTTAAAATTAATCCCGCTATTGAGAAAACGGTTTTAAAAGTTAAAACGTTGCAAAAAATTGAAATGTTTTAACCTATGAATTCAGTGTAAAATTAATGATAATGAATTAAATTATATTAAATGGTAAAAATATATTATATTTATACTTTAAAACCATTAAATAATATAATTTAACCATATAAATTGTCTTGATGAAAAAAGTTGTTTTTAATTAAAATTTAGCGTATTTTTATTATTCATCAAAATATGAAGGTTATCAGAATAATGTCAAAAATTTATCAAAAGTAAATTTTTATATCATAATTCCAAGGAATAAGTTTTATTTGTCAAATTGAACTTATAAACATGTCAAAAACTATATTTACAGTGGGTGCGCCATTGAAAGGCCACAAAAATTTATTTTTTGAAAAATACTTATTTTACCAGAAAATTTTATTTTGTTCTCATACCATGTTCTAGATAATGTGTAAGATAAATGATAATGTTTTAAAATTCAAAATGAGTTTAATACTATTAATAAAGTCTAGTTCATAACAATATATCGTTTTTTAGTGAAACTCAGTATTGCATACAACACACGCTATTGAGGAAGGTCGCTCTTGCATGCAACACAAGCCAAGAATAGTTTCTGTGTATAATACAAGCTAATATGGTGTTGCGTATAGCGCAAGATAATTTTGTTGTAGCGTACAACACAAGACATTAATGAAATTAAAAATAATATTTCTCATAAAATCTCAGGGTGTTAAAAAACATGCTTAAGGTAGAATCCTAACCCAGAATATACTAAGCGGTGCCCCGATCCGATTGGTCGCATGACCTCAAGCGTGTCTCCTTGTAAGCCATATATTGTCAACTAGCTGTGAGTGATTGTAATGGAATAGCTTGGAGACTATACCTACATGATCATAGTATTCCATAGTGATAAATAATGTTGACAAGTAGTATAAATAGTAATAAATAACCAGCGACAGAATAATAAATCATCCAAATAATAAAAATGTGGAATCTAAAACAATATCAGATACAAAATTATGACCATGTCATGATGCTATAAAAAAAGTAAAGTACATAGTATATAGGGTTACAGGTATATATATAATTCTAAAAAAATATAAAAGACCAAAATATACCTCCACTAGCATCACGAGCATAGGCTTGGTCCTCTTCTCCAATACTATATCCTAGTACTCAAAATCTAACATCAAAAATTTGGTACTTCCCTTTATCTATCCCTGCAATCATGAAGACAGTTTAAGTACCATAGGTAACCCAAACAAGATGTGAGATATACTCATTAGGACACCACCAATCGTGTCAAGAACTGTCCAATATTTTCATATAAAATGAGCAGTGTTTTGGTAAAGATAAGGGTAAAAAAAACACATCGGTCCAGGTGCCTCGTGGGATACCCGACCAATACAATCTCCTTCAGACTAACCCTGATATCGTTGAACCAAGGTTAACCTATAAAGATATCATAGATAATGGAATGTGTGTGTATCTATATATATATATATATATGTATATATATATATAAGTCAACTCACATACATGAATTGAAAACATAACTAGGTTATCATATATCAAGTGTAAATATGGACCAAACCCAAGCATGTTATTTTTCTTAGAGGACGCTTCCTCAAACTTAGAAAAAAAAAAGGAATCCTTAGTTTGTGTAAAAAAAGTATCTCTCCGGGATCACAATAAGTATCCGTTATTGTAAGAGTTTTTCCAAGGTGATCTATAAGTGAAACTCAAGTATCACTCTCGGTATGGTCTAAACGCATAAGCCTTTGAGACCGTCCATGGTATTCCATATAGGGAACCAAGTATTTCTTTAGGAATGGTATAGAGACAATTCCCACTATGTTCATCCAAGGTAATCCACTAGGGAACTAGTTATCTCACAAGGGTAAAGTATTTAATGAATCCGACCAATGAGCCTTACTAAGGTATTTTGTAAAAGAAACAAAGTATTTCTCCCCACACATTGAAATTCATTCTCAAATTCTAATTTATTAACACCAATGAGTCTATCCAAGGTTTCCCTAAGTCAGGACCCTTGTATCACCCTTATATTGAAGAAAAGGGTATGCATTTAGCTAGCATGAAAACTCATACCATTTAAGAAAAGCAATATAATCATTACGAGGGGAATTTCACTCACCTATTTTAGTGGTTTGATTTGACACAAAAAATAAGTCTCTAATTCCTTTAAGGAACACCCATAAGTGTGGATTACATCAATGTGGTCACACTACGACATTAATTATCAATTTTATAAGGGAAACATTAAAAATGGTTTGTAATTTAATTAAATTTATTATACATTTAGGAGTAATCATTGGAGGAGTCTAGCGCATGGCACAATGGTGTATGATAAATACAGTGATATGTTTAAGGAAAATAAATATACCACCTACCTTAGGTTAATAGAAGACCACTCATCCAGTATCATCCTTTGAATCAAGATAGAATGGAAGAAATTGTCAAAATAGACAAAAATTTTGAAAATAGGTCATATCATCTCATGATAAAATAACACCAAAGAGGGTAGAATAAAATGAGAAAATAATACAACAAATCAAAGCTATTACTAGTGGATAAACAACATGATGAATAGTGGCTCGATCAGAGTCTAGAAGGAGGAGAGAAAAATGAACCTATGTAGGAGATGAAAAGGGAGCACACTTAGGCCACACTACTATGCAGAAAGAGAGATGTGAGAAAACAATAAATGTGTTCTTCTACTTTTAAAAAAGTTCCATGAGATATTCATGATGTGAATATATTTTACATCATGAATTCCTCATATTTTTAAAACTCTATGAAAAACCAATTCATAGTGTGTATGGGGTCTATTCTGAACAATTCATGTTGTGAATTGAGTTCATAGATTGTATTGAATTAATTCCCTATAAAACTCATGGGTTCTATATAGATCAATTCATGTTTTAAATTTCATTCACATCATGAATTTATTTTATGTTAAGAATTTATCCAACAGAAAGGTGCACCCCACCTGTTACCTTTATTCATAGAAACAAGCGAATTGATTGGACGAAAGGCATGGTTATTGGAGTCTATGACCAAAAGACACAATTAAGGAGATTTCAACCAAATTTAAAGAATCCATACCTATATGAAAAGTCCATATGTTAAAACCTCCTCTCCAAAAGACAAATCTTCCCTAAGTTTACCTTCTAGGGTCGCATGGTATTTTATAATAAATGTCCCATCAAATAAGGATGTACATCAGCCTCTCTCTCCTAGGTCTCATCCTATACATGGCTATGCTTCTATAGAAAACAAAATAGACAAACTGAACTACCTCAGAGAGCCTTCATGATCCTATTAATGATATTTATAGGATGTTCTTAAAATGATTCGTCTGAATTAAGCTCTATATCCACAAGATAAAATGAATGGGATGGATCAAAATAATAATGGTGGAGTTGTGGCACATATAAGACATTATGCATAGCCCGGTACCTCTGAGGTAAATCCAATCGATAGGCTATTGGTCTAAATCTCTCCAAGATCTCAAAAGACATGGTGTAACAAGGATATAGCATGCCCTGTCTATTAATCCATCTATAACTCAATCTTGGTGAAACTCATATAGAGACCTGACGTGCCATATCAAACACCAAAGGTAGGTAGTGATGATCAGTATACAGCTTCAGCCTGGACTGAGTTGTAGTCGTATGCTTTTAAATTAGCTACACCAACTCTAAAGTCTCTTGAATGAGTGACGTCTCAATAGCACTACCTTAACTGCCTCCAACCTACACAGGGATAAACAGAATGGCCTACCATATAGGGCCTCATAAGGGTACATCTAAATGGTTTCTTAAAATCAATTATTATAGGAATAATATAAAATAGGTAGGTGATTCTACCAAGATCCTCCAATGTCAAGGATGCATGCCCATAGCATGTCTGCTAACACATATATAGTGCACTCAGACTAACCGCCAGTTTGAGGGTGGTATGTTGTACTCAGGTTCACGTATGAACCCAATGATCTTTGTAAAACCTACTAGAACCATGATGTAAACTGAAAATCCATTTACAATATGATAGAATGGGGAACAGCTTGAAATAATTCAATCTCCTAAATATAAATCCTCTCAAGATCATCAACTAAGAAGGTCTCTCAGATAGTTAGAAAGTGTGTAAACTTGGTCAACCTATCGACAATCACCCATACTATGTCACTACCTCAAGGGGATCTCAAAAATCCCATCATAAAATCCTTAGTGACATTGTCCCAATTCTAGTCAATAGTGCATAGAGGTTGTAGAAGTCTCGTAGGCCAATGGTGCTCTATCGTCACCAACTGATAGGTGGAACACCTTGTGATAAAACTTGTAATCTACCTCTTCATACCTGGACACCAATACTAACAACATATGCCTCAATGCATCTTGATAAATACAAGGTTCACTTCCAAAATGGATCCATGATATTCCCACATCAACTCTTACCATATATCTGAAGGAACCCATATACATCCATCGATTTTTATAATATTTTCCTAATCGATGACCTAATAGGGAGGTGGGTCCACTCCTAAGACACTCTCCCTCGTGAATAAACCCTTAGGGATAGAAATTTATCTCATCCTTACCCATTTCATAAGAGAGATTTTCAGAAGAAAAGATAATAAAATGGGATTCCCAAGATATTATTAAACCTCAAGGTGCATCTTATAAAATAGGATAATCAACTACCACTCAGTACCAGAATCTTGGATGGATTGTGTCTTATTTTTATAGATCAGGGAATCAGCTATTGCATTTCCCTTTCTAGGTGTATAAGTAATCTCCTTGTTGAATTAAGGGAGGTACTCTACCCACACATACTTCCTAATATTCAATTCAAACTATATGAAAATGAACATGATACTTTTATGGTCTGTGTAAATAAAAAATTATTCTCCAAATAGATAGTGCCTCAAACAGCATAAGTCATAAACCATGTCTTCTAGATTGAGGTTATGTATTGGCTAATTCTTCTTTTGTGTTCTCAGTTGGAAGGACCCATATACTACAACTCAATTTTTTTCATCAAAAATACTCCAAGACTGATTCCTGGTACATCATAATTATAAGGCCCCATCCTTAAACATTACCTATTCTTGAGTTATTACAAGAATTCACATTGAGGATCATTTCAGGTTTAGAGTTTTAGAGAATTAGATCATAAATCGTGCATTACATTCCACATTTCAACAAGGTGGTTACATAAAAGACAGTGTTCATTTTTCCCATAAAAGGAGACATATTTAAAATAAAACATGGATTATTTCTTGACACGTCCTCGACACTATCATCACATCATGTACCTTTCCCTTGAACGATAAAAACATTTTAAAAACTTGGGATGATCATAAAAGGCTCAGTAAGGGATATAAAAGTACGGAACGAAAACATTAGTCCATGTATACATAAGAATTAATGAAATCATACTTTACTCATAAAATATATGCACTTTATCATACCTCATGAAATCATAAGATTTATTAATAACTCATAGAAACCATAAGACATAAAGGTAACATGAGGCATTCATAACATTCTTACATAGGGAGTAACCCTCATGGTTACGTTTGGAATACCCATCACAGTATATTCCCTAAATATCTTCGGAGAAACCTTAGTTTTTTACTCCTTTGCATTACCCAATGAATTGGAGAGCTATATCGGGCTCACCCGCCCTTAGTTTATCACAGAACCACCCGTCTTCATAAACAATTCCCAAGAACCATAACATAATTGTATCACATAAAACATGCATAAAGGAAACATTACATTTCCACATTTCAATCACAAGATATCAATAAAACACATTGATATAATAAAAACATTATAAAAACCATTTTCAATACCAAAATAAAAGAAAATTAAAACATGGTATTTATTTTTTATTTAAAAAAAGTTATGGCTTGTAGAGGAAGCCGAAACTCAAATAATGGTCACGGCGGCGGAGAAGTCGTTGTCGTCGCATACGTAAGACAAAACATTCCTTTTATCATTTAGTAAAATGATTCATATAAAAATATTAATTTTGAATAAAAGTATAATTCAAAGGGTTTTATACATCGTATAAAAGAAATTTGTGTATAAAACAAAATATGCCTCGATGAAAGGAGATTGAGACGAAGTCCCATACCTCGTGTCTGACTTGACTTGATAGTTCTTTAATCTCCTGAATAATAAACTAGAGTTAATTTCTACTTTCTTAAGAACCTTTTTTAATTTCATTATCCCTTTTATATAACTTATTACCATTTATGAACGTTATGTAATTATTTAAGTTAATAATGGTCGTTTTGTCAACCCTTGGTACTTGAGTCACAAATAAACTTCTTATAATTACAAGTTGTTCATGTGGTAAAATAGCCATTATATCCAGAATTATATTCATGATGTAGATATAATATATATCATATATATCCAGTATATACATGCATTTATAATTTTATATAACATTTAGAGGTAAGAAATGAAATGCACCGTTCCTGGAGACAGTAAGCCGTACGTACGCATGAACACTACCTTCATTTCTATTTCATATTTAATGGAATGAAATCATAATGATATAAAGATATATTATAATTACAGTATAATATAATATATAAAATCAAAAACTCAATCCTTTATACGTCCCACATATGGCATTAACAAATCAAATCACTTTGAGGGGGCAGTAGTCCGCACTTCCTAAAATGAAGATATCGTGTTTACCCATAATGGAAACCATAAAGGTATACCATAAATGAAAAATACAGAAGCATATGGAAAACATAAACATAATATATATATCATATATAAATATAGTGACATCTTAATGGCCACCATGAATGGTGTTAAAAGAATATTGAACAATCATCATTTCGTGAGGTAGAAATTCACCAACCACAGAAACTATATGTTCTTTAACCATTAGACGGAGGTGTGTGTAAGTGTAAATCAAATGAGTCTCATAGAAACATCCTAGTATATTAAAAATACTGTTGTTGTTACAAAGGAAAGGAATAAAAAGATTTTATGGGGTTGGAGAAGAAAAATAAAACAAAAGAACACAAGTGAAGACATTACCCTTAAATCGGGTAACTCCCCTTGGTTTGAACCAAAATGGTTTCCTCAAGATCTTTCTGTCTAAGGTATGGCTTATAGGATGAATAGAGGGATGTGTAGAGATAAAATGAGCAGAGCTTGGTCGATCCAATGTCTTGAGAGGTGTGGGTAAGGTGGTAGGGGTGGGTTCCTTTTATAAGAGGGAGGAGGGGCACTCTTGGAAATTCCAGAAATGTTACTTTATTATATAATGAATTTCGGATTTTAAAGGTCCCATAATTATATATTTAGAGGATAAGGTGATAAGGGTTTGGAATCCACCAATCCAATAGTTATTTTACAAGTGTAAGTCTTAGATTTTAAATTATCATTTCATTTTATTTAAATCGTTCATTAATGAGGTAATTGTTGCATCATCATGGTGTCATAAAATAATAAATTTATTTATTGTCTAAAAATTATAAAAAAAAATACTATGATGTAGGAAATATTTTTATCTTTCCAATGACTATTTATAGTCTAATAGATAATTTATGTATACAAAATTAAAATTGTTTTACTTAGGTGTTACATACTTTGGTTATACTTTCCCTTTAAAAAAATATAATAAAATGTCACTATCACCCAAAAGTGATTCCATAGGGTACCAAAGTTTGGCACAAGGAATACCATGGTCATCCATGACACAACCAATAGCATTAGGACACATTTTGGGGTCATTTTATATTATTAAGATATTATGTTTTTACCCTTAACTACCTAATTACTCGTTAATCACGATAATTAAAGATAATTACTGTCGTTACTATTCATAATGTCTAAAAACAAAAGTGTATTAATTACATAATTTGTACCTTCTGATTAAAAATATGGAATCCATTTTACCAAATTCCAAACACATAAATTATAGCAATTAATTTAAAAATAATTCTCGTTGTCAAAACAAATAGCGGGTTTTTTAGAAACAATGTCTATCAAAAGTTTGACAATTGTTTATGTCCAATTTCAAAGTGAAATTAATTCCAATGACCACCATTGGATTAAATTATAAAAATATATTCTATTTACACATTAAAACTAATTAAAAAGATAATATATCCATATAATTAAATTAGATTAAAAATCAGTTTTGAAGTAAAATGCAGTATTTTACACTATTCATTAAAAAATGAACATTGTCATAAAAATACCAAAAATTTATCCAAAGTAAATTTCAATGTCCCAATACTAAAGAATAAGTTTATTTTGAAAAATAGAGCTTATAAAATTGTCAAAATATATATTCAAAAAATGGCTCGCCATCAAAAGGCGGTAAAATAATATTTTAAAAATATATTAGAGAATTCAATGCTTAAGATTGGATTTATTACCATTTTAAGCCTCTAAAACACTATCTAATTCATAAATAGACATATAATAAGTGGGGGTATTTATCCCTCATTGAATTTTCAGATTCCCATGTTGCCTCTTCAATCATGTGGTTTTTCCACAAAACCTTTACCTGGTGAATCACCTTATTCTGCAATACTTCCTCCCTGTGGTCAAAAATCTGGACCAGATGTTCCTCATAAGATAGGTTCTCTTCCAGATGAACTACCTCTAGACTCAAAACATGAGATGGATCTGGCATATACTTCCTTAACATTGAAACATGAAAAATATTGTGTACCTGAGATAAACTCAGAGGTAAATCCACTCGGTATGCAACTGATCCAACTCTCTCCAGAATTTCATATAGTCCAACGAACCTTGGACTCAGCTTTCCTTTCTTACCAAATCCTATCACACTTTTCCATGGTGAAACTTTGAGGAAGACATGATCACCTATCTCAAAAGAGAGATCCTTCCTCCTGTTGTCCTCATAACTTTTCTACCTGCTCTGAGCTGTTCTCATGGGTTTCTGTATTAGCTGAACTTTTTCTGCCAAATCATCTAACAATTATCGTCCCATCAACTTCCTTTCGCCAACTTCATCCCAAAAGCTGGAGTTCAACACCACTTCCCATATAATGCATCAAATTGTGTCATCTGTATACTAGAATGAAAATTGTTATTATAAAAACTCAACCAAAGAAAGATATTGGTCCCAACTTCCCTGATAATCCATCGAACAAGCACGTAGCATATCCTCTAATGTCTGAATTGTTCGTTCTGACTTTCCATCTGATTGAGGAAGAAAAGTTTTACTAAAATTTAATTCAGTACCCAATGACTTCTAAAGGCCGTTACAAAAGTTATAAGTAAACCTCGGATCACGATCAGATACAATGGAGAGGGAAAATCCATATAACCTGAATATCTCTTTAAGATACAAAAGAGAAATTTGATCTAGGGAGAAAGTATCTCGTATAGCAAGGAAATGAGAAGATTTAGTAAAGCGATCAACAATAACCCAGATCGCATTATTACCTCGAGGTGTCTTCGACAACCCCACAATGAAGTCCATGGATATATTCTCTCATTTCCACTCTTGAAATGGTAAAGGCTGAAGCATCCCCTTCGGTAACTACTGCTCTGCTTTAACCTGTTGAAAAGTCAAACATTTCACAGTAAAATCAGTAATGTGTCTTTTTATTCTATCCCACCAGTAATACTCCCGAAGATCTCAATACATCTTAGAACTGCCTAGATGAACTAAAAACGGAGAACTATGAGCTTCACATAATAACTCTCTCTTCAACTATGAATCGAAAGGCACACACAATCTCTTCCAAAATCTCAAAACACAATCATTATCAATGCTGAATTCAGGAAACTTACCCTTCTGAACCAGCTCTACTTTTTTTTGAAACTTACTGTCTTGCTTCTGTGCTTGCTTAATTCTATCTTATAGAGAAGATTCCACTAATACCTGAAACAAAACAAAAGAACATCCTGCACCAATAACTTCTATGCCAAAGTTCATCAAATCCTTAACCAAAGGATCACATTCCAAACATAACATGGTTAATGAAGCATTACTTTTTCGACTCAAATCATCAGCCACTTTATTTGATTTTCCCAGATGGTAATTAATTGTACAATCATATTCCTTGATTAATTCTAGCCATCTCCTCTATCTCATGTTCAATTCTTTCTGAGTGAATATATACTTTAAACTTTTGTGATCAGTATATATCTCACACTTTACACCATACAAATGATGCCTCCAAATTTTTAAAGTGAAAACAACAACAGGTAATTCCAAATCATGTGTAGGTAATTTACCTCATGAGTTTTCAACTGATGTGAAGCATAATCAATTACCTGATCATTTTTCATTAGGACACAACCAAGTCCATTCAATTAAGCATCACTGTAGATAACAAACTCACCATTCCTGAAATGTTGTGCCAAAACTGGAGTATTCACCAATCTTATTTTCAACTCATGAAAACAATCATCACATTTTTTTGTCCAGATAAACTTAAAACCTATTAAAAAGATAATCTATCCATATAATTAAATTAGATGAAAAGACAGTTTTGAAGTAAAATGCAGTATTTTTCACTATTCATTAAAAAATGAACATTGTCAGAAAAATACCAAAAATTTATCCAAAGTAAATTTAAATGTCCCAATACTAAAGAATAAGTTTATTTTGAAAAATATAGCTTATAAAAATGTCAAAATAAAGATTTAAAAAATGGTTCCCCATCAAAAGGTGGTAAAACAATCTTTTAAAAATATATTAGAGAATTCAATGCTTAAGATTAGATTTATTCTCATTTTAAGCCTCTAAAACACAATCTAATTCATAAATAGACATAGATATGAAAATCCATAATTCTTTACTTACTTGGGATGTTACAATAATAAACTATATAGCTTCCTTCCAGCTCTAGAAGAATACGGATCAGCACTAAATTTCTTCATTCTTTCAAGACTTGAAAATTCATCTCACATGCATATGTTCATAAAAACATAACACCATTTTTTATCCAATCCTATGAGAGGTGATAATAGTCATTAGAAATACTGAATAAAGTGCATGTAACAGCCACCCAACCCCAAGATACTCCTTATGTAAAATACATTCCTGGGCTTCTCCTAGGAAACTGTGGCACTCACCTTCTATAGCTCAATAGAAACTCATTCTTATGAGATGATGTGGCCTAATAAGTGAACATTTTTTATCCAAAAGTGTCATTTAGTGAGCATGGAATACATATAGAACTCTCTCATTATAGCCAGCATGATATTAATAAATATTACCCAGTTGTGTTGAGTATGAAAAGACACAAATATATTTCCCATGAATACTTCCACAAATGAATCCAAAAACAGTTGCAAAACCTGATTCATTGGGGCCATGAAAACTATTGGTACATTCATATGGTCGAAATGCAAAACTAGATACTCATACAATATGAATATGCTCTATAATTTTATATATAGTATATCTGACATCCTAACACACACCTGATCGTAGCCCAACATCAAATATATCTTAGAGAAAACCGTGGATCCTTAGAGCTGGTCGAAGAGGTCATCAATATGAGTTTGTAGATATTTTTTCTTGATAGTGAGTTGATTCAATTGATGGTAATCCACATAAAACTTTAGGGTTTCATCATAATTCTTGATAAAAATGATAGGTAAACACCACAGCGAAGTATTGGGTCATATAGAACACTTATCTTCCAATTCCTCTAACTACTTTTTGAGTTCTTGAAGCTCTATAGGTGTCATCCAATAAGGAGGAATGGACACTGGTGTCGACCCTGGCACTAAATCAATGGTGAGATCCACCTATCTCATGAGAGGTAATCTATATAATTCCTCATGGAAAAAATCCATAAAATTATCCACCATAGCAGGGAACTCTATACACAGCATACCCTGATTTCTCATAAAGATATTACCCATATGGGTTGTCGCTATGCCCATACCACGATCCTCGGGTCCATATCAACTCACCCAAACATCTCATTTACCCTTATGAATATCATTACCACCCTTGGTAGATGTGAAAGACACCTTCTGGTGATAGAAATGAATGTGAGTATGATAAGGCACTAACCAATCCATATTGATTATGTTGTTTAATCCCTTTATCTCAATTAAAAATATATCATATTCAAAAAGATAACCACTAATCTCAAATGGGAATCACTTACATAACAATACACTCTTGATTTGAATCCCCAATAGTGTATTTAGTGTCATCATGCCACAAAAGTATTATATTTATAAGCCCAAACTTTCAATAATATCCAAAAGGATGAAAGAATATGATGTTCCTGCATCAAATAAAGAATAAATTAAAGTAGAGGCTGCTAAAATAGTACCTTGACCTGTAGAAGTCCCTATACCCTACTCCTCAAGAGTGGGCTACACTGTATAGATATAGTCAGACCAAAATCCTAGAGATAAAACCAATATACCCTAAGCAGATCCACTTTGTTGACACTGGAGGTCTAAAGCATGACTACATTGTCTATCACCAGATCCTCGGCCAGAACGGTCAGTACTACTTGAGCACTCTACCTAGCATTGACCTACTGATCTAGTACATGAATGTCGTGTCGGTAAAAATTCGATATCACTAGGCACTGGAGGAAAAATTCTTTAGAAACAATGAAGGTGGCCTATCCTACTGCAAGTTTAGAGTTTGGTACCTTGTACATTGCTGCTTCTTTTGGCTTACCATATCACACTGGTGACACAACATATAATTTTCAGTGCATGTAATTTTACTCATGCTATCACCATGGGAATACTTGAATCAATGTTTCTTACCTATAGATGGACCAAATCCCTATTATGAATCTAAAACCACCCAAAATCACACTACTATCCACCCTAAGGTTTTTCTCAATGATGAAGGCCATTTTCACTATCTCTGAATTTGTGTTCTGTTGGAAGACATTCACTTGTAATCGGATAGTACACACAATCCTGTCTGTAAATCAACTTATTTTCTTAAACTCTTCACCAGTTAGGGTCGGTGAAAATTACTAAAACTAGGTGAAATGATCTGAATATTACATCACTAACATATCACCATACTATAGTTGAATAAACTCCCTAGAATAATCTTCTCTCAATGTCTGTGGGGAGAATTAGTCATAGAAGACTATATAGAAGTCCACCAAGACCATACCCTGATAACGATTAGCTAGAGTGACAACATCCCACAAATTTTTAGGTAAGTTACAAAACTTATAGGTGGAGACCTTAAACCTATACTTTGGAGATGTCTCCAAATTCTCTAAGATAAATAGCACGGCCTCTAAAATATTATGCAGCCTGAAGACCACTATCCCACAAGTAGGTGGGAGGATGTAGTTATTGAAATTCTCATATAAAATCTTTTATACTAGGGGTACATCATAGATCACCCTATATATAATTAATGATGCATAAGAATCTCTCTCAAAACTTTTCATCATTTCCCAATGGGGGATCAATGGGAGGTGCCTCTAGTCTCTCTATAGGAGGAAATACAAGTGGCTCAGGGGCCACTGCCTCCAAAGTGTGGTCGTTTCCAGTCTCTTGGTGCATAACATGAGGACATCATGGAAAAATAGATCTATAATTTTCAAACATGCACCTTAGATAATATTTAACAATATATTGGATCAAGTTAACAAGAAAGGACAAGTACACATCCTTCCGATAAACGAGTCACACCTCTCTACCTACTCCTAAATCCAGTTCTAGGTGATAATACAGGATATAAAAGTCACATGATAAACTACAAAATTCTCATTAATAAGGTTATGTCAAGTTCAAGGTCTCATATAACACCAAAGAGGTTCCAGTATATGGAGTGTCAATTGCAAGGTATAGGGGAAAACACTTTTTACTTTGAAATTGGCATCCCCATTCAGTGATAACAATTTCATTTAAAATCATAAATTCATTTAAGTTCATACTCGTGTATATATATATATATATGATAGTCTAGTTATATGTGTCACTATTCCCAATTTATAAAGGTACATGCTCATCATAAATATCAATTAGCACTTCATGTAACTACGACCAATACATTACATTTAGAATCAAGATGTTACAGGTCATTTAAATGATTTTGTTATATGAATCACCAATCCTAATTTATATAAGTGTATGATTCATAAATTATAATTAATATTCTTATAATTAAAATAATCTAACATTTCATCCGATGGAACTAGTGATCTATGAATCAAATATGTTATAATTGGTTAATTGAGGACTCATTATCAATCAATATAGTAAAATACAACTTAGATTGATTTAGTCTCTTTAATTAATCCAATTATTCTATCCCTATAAGAAACAATAGAACATTTACATATATAATAATCAAATCACTCACAATAATCATAGGAAATATAGGCAATGAAAGCAACAAGATATACCTGTATGTCATAGAATAATGCTTGACATGTGAATCCTCAAGTTCCTATAATGATGCATGGCATGATACTATCTTTCTATACTTGGATGAGGAAAAATAATTACATACTAATAATATCAAAAAAATGTCACAAAACATGTGCATCACCCAACGGTGAAGTTAGTACAATTATAATAGGCGCAATCTGAAACAGTAATATCCTATACCATGTAATTTGGGTTTCCCATGTATGTGGGTTATCTATTCCTAGGAATAATCTCATTACCAAATTCCAACATGTTCCAAGTCTAATGTCTAATTCCCAAACAGCAAGATAAAAGGAAAATAAAAATCATTAGATACCACTTTGTAGCATCCCAACATGGAATTAATTGAGTGGTACCATAAGCTGGTTGGCCAAATAACCACAAGCACATATCCCCATATGCTAGAGGTTTCTGAATAGCAGTGGGGGTCTATGATGATATAGTGGGGAGACCATACCTTCATGATCATATTATTCCACATAGGTAAATAATAATGAAAACTAGCAGAAATGTTCATAAATAACCAGTAGTGGAATAATAAATATTCCAAAAAATAAACTGGTGGAAGCTAAAACAATATCAAATACAAAATGATGATAATTTCATGATTCTATACAAAAAGTAGGTACACAAGATACAAGGCTATAGAAGTATACAACTTGCTAAAAAAATACAAAAAGAACAAAATATTACTCTACTAGAATCACAAGTATAAGATTATTCATCTACTCCCATGCTCCATCCTAGTAATAAAAATCAAACATTAGAAGTCGGGTGCTTCCATTTATCAGCCCCTATAATCATGAAGCTTGTTCAGGTCGCATGGGCAGCCCAAATAGGGTGTGAGATATACTAAGTAGGACACCACCAATGTTTTCTAAAACTATCCAATATGTGTATATAAAATAAGTAATTTGTATGTAAATCTAAGGGTAAAACTACAAATAAATAAATAAAATGGTCAGGATTCCTCATGGGATACCCAACCGGTATGACAAGCTTCAGCCTAAGCTAAACATTTATGAACCAAGTTCAGCCTATCACTATTGTAAATCAGGCATTTAACAGTGATAGTAAAAGGAAATTATTAGTTATATAGAATCACTAATAGTTTGAGTGATGTTAAAGGGTTGGCTTTAACAGTGCTCATAAAAAGTGCTGATAAAGGCCCCCTTTATCAACACTAAAAAAAATAGACATTAAAGGCCCTGTTGATAAAGGGATTTTTTTTGTTCTCACCCCACCTTTTTGTCGGTGCTTCCCATCCCCACTTTATCAACACCCCCCCCCCCAACCATTTATCATTGCTTTAGGTAATTCCACCCTCCCGTACACACATCTTCGTGTAATGAACTTCGAACCTAACACCACCAACTCATACACTAGCACAATTTCCACTCCCCTGTATTGTTTTGTTTTCCATTTTATGATATATCTATATATTTATATTTATATTTAATTATGTTTTTAAATCTATATATCTATATATGTGTTAATATATTTATTTATTTATTTATTTATTTATTTATTTACATATATATTTATATTTATTTATATATATATATATTTAAAATACATATATAAAATATGTCATTTTGTGCATGTGTGTGTTTATAAATACATATATACAAACCTATATATATAAGTGCATTTGTAAATATAATTATACATGTTTATATTTATTTACATATAATATATATAAATATTTACACACATATATTAAAATATATAGATAAATATACATTGGTTTCTCAATAAACACACACAAATATATATATATACACACACAAAAATTATATATACATTAATTTTATAGCTATATAAAAATTCATTCATTTGTATTTTAAATTAAATGGATATTAGTTTTTATTTAGATATGGTTTATCTATTGAAAAATATATTGTATTTGTAAATAGGTTTAAATATTTATTTAAAAAGTTAAATTTTTAAGTGTGAATATATAAAACATTGTATAGAGTTTTATATATATGATTATAAATAACAATATGATATGAAAAATGATAAAAATTCAAAACCATAATATTAATATGAACATAATCCCTAGGAATAAATTCAGTCTCCATTGAAAAAACAAAAAAAAAACCCTTAAATGAGGCATAAAACCCATCAAATGTTAAAAAATTGGCTTACCCCAACTAAAAACATAGTTTTGGAGGATCTAGGCATTTTTTTGGCATTGAAAAATGTGATCAGTGGTACCCCATGTTATCAAGGCATAGACCTCATTGCAAACATTGATTTTATATGTCGTAGATCCCAAGCGGACACTCAGATCAAAATTTATGACTTCTCGAACTTCAAGTTACGTTTTCAATTTATTTTATATCTTTTATTAATTTTTTTGATTTTTTTTATCTTCAAATTGTTATTAAATGACTATTACTCTGTAATAATTGGAAAATTATTAATTAAAAAAATTAGATTATTTTGTAATCCATTTTCACTAAATATCTTATATATTATGTGTAAATTCCTATTAAGCCTTATCTGAAATATATTTAAATATATATATTACTTTTCATGAAATATAAGTTTTTTTTGAAATAAACACTTTATTAGTGCCAGAAAAAAATCACTGATAAAGAAGGGACTTCATCAAAACTTCCAAAAAAGTGCCGATAACCCCCCCCCCACACACACACACAAAAAAATTATCAGCACTTATTTACAAGCACCAATAAAGGCCCACCTTTATTTGTGCTTTTTTACTATCACTGATAAAGGGGCCCCCTTTATCATTGATTTTTTAAAAGAAATGATAAAGGGGTGACTCTAAAAAACTTTTTTACAATCACTAAAAAATTGCAGCATTTAACAGTTATTTCTTTTAGTGCTATTAAATACCCCCTTTAACAATGCTAAAAAAGTGCTTGGAAATACCCCCTTTAATAGTTATTTTTCTAACACTGACAAAGGGGGGTTTAAACATCACTTTTAGCTAGAGCTGTTAAATCCCTAGCACTGGATAAAATTGGTTTTATAGTAGTGTATATAGATATATTATATAAGTAAATGTGTGTGTTTGTGTTTATTATATGTCTACTAGAATATATGTATGGAATTCATAACTAAGATGTCAGATGTTAAGTGTAAACATGGGCCAAACCCAAGAGTTTTCTTTGGATTGGAACACATATCCCTAAACTTTGTAAAAGGCAACCTTAGTTCTTAATAAAGATAAAAGTCATCATGATCCCATCCAAGGAGATCCGTAAGGAGGAACCTAAGTATCACACCCGGGGTACTATAAGTATCCATCACTATAAGAGTCTATCCAAGGTGGTCTATAACTGAAACCCAAGTATCACTCTTATCATGTTCTAAATGCATTACCATTTGATCTCACCCAACATATTAATCATAGGGAACCAAGTATCACTTGTGGTGTGGTATAAAAACATTAATCACCAATCCCATAAAAGGTAATCTACTAGGGAACCAGGTATTTCTCAAGGATAAAGTAGATAAGGTATTCACTTGGTGAGCCCATCTTGGGTATTCTATAAAATAAACCAAGTATCACTCCCAATACATTGATATTAATTCTAAAATTATAGTTTATTAAGCTTAAAAAATCACATACAATGTGTCCTTAATTCAATACCCTTGTATCAACCTCATCTTGAAGAAAATGGTATGTGTTTAGATAGTATGAAAACTCATACCATTTAAGAAAATCAGTATAATCATTAAGAGTGGAATTTCAAACACTTCTATTATGTGTTTAATTTAACTCAAATTATGAGGCGCTTAGGCCTTTAATGAAGGAACACCCATAAGGGTGGATCAAGGTGAGGTGGTCACCCTACTTTGTTAATTCATTGTTCTATGTCTACTTTAAATAGGGGTTATCATTTAATTTAATTTATTAGAATTTTAGGAGTTTTCACTATAGGAGTATGGTGCATGGAAAAAATAATAATGATAAATATAATGACAATTTTATGTAAAATAACTATACCGCATATATTTTCATGTTGGACACTTTGTTGATGTTTTTTTTATGTTAAGTCTGAGTTGATGAAGGTAGAGGATTTGACTAGATGGTTTGATGAAGGATCTAATGGAAGTATTGTGTATGGTCATTAGGGATATTCAAATTAACTTGTCATAGGTTTGATTCGGTGTTTTTTATAATTGTGTTGAATTATATGAAATGGTGGAGTTTTTGGTTTAATGCATTGAGTTTTTTAATGTTCTTTGTGGCCATATGGTTTGAGGTTTGAGGGTCGTTGCATCTGTCTTACATGGTTTTTCTCTAGATGGGGTTTAGAGCAGTTGGTTTTCATCTGGTATTTGCTCTGGAATCCTATGTTTGAGAGGTTATGGCTTTTCCATCGGTTCCAAACCCGTCCACTCATGTACGGGATAGTTATCCGGCAGTGAGGAGCAGAAAGAGGATGATATTATTATTTATGATGCTGGGTAGGGGCTCTTCTATGTAGGCTTGGTGTTTTTTGGACTTAAAATTTTTTACTAGGGTGATTTTATTGTCTTAGGTCATGAATTCATGTATGGTTTCTCACTTTTTCTGCAAAAGTGTTTTAATAATAAAAATTTTAATTTTCAGTCACAAAAAATAGCACCTAATATGGTGGAATAAACCAAGAAAATAAGACAATAGATCAAATCTCTTGTTGGTGTCTATCTGATGTGATAAACTATTGATCAATCGGAGTCTAGATAGAGTAGAAAAAAAAGGAACCTAGGTAGAATGTGAAGAGGGAGCTCTCCTATGCATCACTTCTATGTATAAATATTGGGGTGAGAAAAAAAAGGAATTGGTTATGACCGTTTTTAAAATGTCCATGAGAAATTCACAACATGGATATAATTCACTTCATGAATTCCTTATGTTTTTTCCTCTTGGAAAAACAAATCCATGGCATGTATGGGATCTATTCAAACCAATTCACATCATGAATTGAATTCACAGCATGTATTGAATTCACACCCTGTAAAACTTATGGGTTCTAGATAGAACAATTCATGCCGTGAATTTCTCTTACAGCCATCTTTATCCCACCTGCTACCTTTCTTCCCAAAAATAAATGAACCGAACAGACAAAAGGCATATCTATCAGGGTCTAATACTAAAATAAAAACATAATGAGGGTTTGACCCCATTTAAAGAATCCATACCTCTATGAAAATCTAGTATATTACACTTAAAGTTGTGAATTTCTAAGAGAAATGACTAATTTAATGTGTAGAAAAAATGCTGATAATAATGTGATGATAAATTTTGTATAAAAAGGAATTTAATTCATGCTATAATGTGACAATTAATAAATTTTCAGATAACCACTACTTAATCTCTTTATAAGAATAAAATTTGAATTTTTTTATGTCAACGTGATGTGTTTTTAAATGTCATATGTACTTTATGGTTGATCTTTCTTGAATAATGAACATTTTCATGTGTAAAAATGAAGAATAAAATAGAGTAAGAATGTCTAAATTATGTTGGGAAGTAACCTTTTGATTTATAGGTTGAATTGTGTGCTAAATAGTTGATAGTGGCTTTTGTAAAGTTGGAAATTGTATTTAAATACCAAAAAATTGATTATTAAAAGGGAAAAGGGTTGTCTAATTAACCTTATAATAGAATGTGAGTAAAAGAGGGCCAAAAGGTGTTTCTGGATATGTTTTTGATTCCAAAGTATTTATGTATTATTTCTTATATTTATTTCTTTTTCTTTTTTTTCATATGATATTAAAAGTAATTAAAATAATATATAAAAAAAGGTATGGCCTTAAATTACTATATTTTTATGGCATTGAAATGATGTGTGAGATTATATATATATATATAATTTTGTGGTATGAAATGTCAATGAGAGGCTCATGTATGTTTTTTCTTTGTGCATAGTTGGCCATAGGTGTGGCTAAGATTACATGATAAGTTATTGGATTGAATTCCTTAATTTATGGACACCGGTATTGGATGAAGTAGGTTTGGTTTATTTGGGTGGCATGGTTTTCATGTAAAACTTTTTTCACATTGAATATGATATCTCTAAAGTCATATTTCCTGATACTAATTATTTATATGCACACACTAAACCCTTGAGAAGATATTGGCTATAGTGGTTTCTACTGATGGTTTTGTTACCACTTAATCTACCTACACACCTGGTTGGCATACGGATTACATACATGATGTTTTAGGGAAATGTGAGAGTGCTCTATAGTTTGGATTTTTTGTCTAAGGACACTATGGAGAAAATATTATAGGTTTTTGGTGTCATGTGGATTGGATTTCTCACTTTTCATTCCATAAATTATTCCATTTGTACTGTTTACATAATTTTGATGTGAGTCAAAAATTTTATTATTGGATGTTTGTTTAACATTTTTGGGAATTTTGGGATATTACTTTGAGGTTTATGGGTTTATGTTTATATATTCCATTATTCCTTGTTATTTAGATGCTTAACTATATTTTATTTGATGTGATGGACCATTTGATGGAAACATCACTAGCCAAGTTATATCTTTAGATCCTTGGTGCTAGTCACTAGCCTCTATTAGATATCACTCTTGTGGTCATGTGTCATTTAGCTTTAATGACATGTTCATGATGAGGTAGGGAATTAAAATTTTATATAAAATACAGAAAAACTAAACATGGTTCAATCAAATATAGTTCCACAAAAAATTTATACAGGAAATCACTATAAAACTTGTTGTTAACACTTTAAATAATTGAACAATTCCTCATAATTAGGTCATCAATCATATACAAGAATAAAAATTTCATGTGAATACTATGGGATAAACATGATACATGAATATATGACTAGTTCCATATTTGAAAAAGATAAAAAATATGAATCAATAAACCAAAGCATCAATCTTAGCAAAAAAAACTCAACAACAAATAAGAAAAACGTTGCAAAATATATGTAAACCAACACTTCATCTCATGAAGGTGCTCACCCGAAATATGAATATCATATATCCAAAGTTATTACTAGTCTTATCACATTCTAATAGATCAAAAATTGTAAAATAAAGAAATAAAATATCTTATTCCATTTTATAACAACCTAGACTCGTTCAACCCAAACAAATCTAATCCAAAAGGACCACAAGATCTCAATCATGCATCCTCATATGCCAAAGCCATAAAACTATAAGTGAGGATATTATAAAATATTTGGGGAGAATGTAACCTCTAATATATATAGGTTCTGGGAACAGGGGAAGTGTGTGGTGGGCGAATCCGAACATTTCTTTTGTGAGGATTTATGATAAATCTAAGATCTAAATGATGATAAAAGTTGAGATATATATAATTTAATCAAAGAAAACAGATAAGGTAAATCATTACAGAACTAGAGGAAGGATCATTACATATTACTTATACTTAATTTAATTAAATAAAGAATTTACTTTAACGAATTTTTTCTTTATTGATGAATTTGGTGACAGATCTACAGTCCCTTGTCATTGCGTTATTGAAACCAAATGTAGATTTCCTCTAGTGGTGATCCACCTGTGTCCCAAGAATTTTCAGATATCACTAAAGGAATCTCTTGTTTCTATAATAGAATACATTTTCACCTGCATCGTCTTCCTTTGATCGCTTCGATAATCACCTCCAAAGCATTCTCCTTGATCCAGTGGAGGAGGATTGCTCTCCATTCTTGGGAGCATTCTTGGAGAAGGTATCTCTCTAGGACTGAGAGGTTTCTCCAAATATTTTGTACACAACCAAGAAAAATGAATTATCTTAATGAGAAAATAACATAACTTGGTATATATATCTCTAGGGTTAAAATAAAATAATTTCACAAGTTCCCTTAATTATTTATTTAATCCTAGAAAAACTCCATGTAAAATAATAATAATAATATAATTATTTCTTGACATGAACTTAACTTGTGAATTATAATTAAAAATTATTTAATAAAATAATATTAAATATTTATTATTTCTCACTGGACCTGAAAAGTCAGCCCATCATTCCTCCAAAATATTTTCCGTACCTTGAATAATGACTATTTATTTATTAAATAAATATCACTGCATTATTCTCTAATACATAGATTAATATTATATTTACCAAATATAAAATAAATATTTATATTCCATCAACCATACATGAATAATTATTAAGCCGCATATGGGACTAATATTTATTTAACCTATTAAATAATAAATAATAATATATATTATTAACTATGATTTTGGATACACTTAGTGTGTGACCCTATGTGCCTCTTCCTCAGTGGCGTTAGGTAAAGCAGCATAAAGTCCAAGTTTAAAGTCTAGTAACATTACAAGGCACCAATATATAAATAAGTTTATTTATCAATGACATGTCACCTCATACGGATGCTTACTGTGTAATATAATCTATTTATCTCCATATCTCTAATCAAACAGGTTGCATGCTGGTGCCATCAGCCTATGTGCTTGATGATTCTTTCTTTTAACTATCAGAAAATGAACTTTCCTATAGAACACAATGGATATGGATTTATTTAATTTATATCATTTCCATCAATGGTCCTGAGATATCAACTTCCATTAATAAACAGAAGGGAAAATCCATTCTCGCATTATTCATTAATGCAATATTACTCATGATGCATCCAACATATCCTACTTTTTCACGAACATATGTCATCATAATTTTTGTCAATACATCTAATTGAGTGACTCATAATACTCATTAATAATAATGTTAAATTATAACTACCAACACACACATCGATAGAGAGTAACATCCAATGATACATATAAATGTGGATTTCCAATGGGTGGGTCTTGTTCTCATAATATTATAATTGATATTAACAAGGGTGAACACCATGATAAGGTGCCTCGAAGTCCAATGAGTCTCCACCCAAAATATCTTGTATCATTTGTGTCCCTCAAATGATATCATTTGGATGTAGAACATTTATTCAATAATAATGTGGTAGCACTTTTGGGTTCTCATCATAGAGGGGAACTGTTATGAACTTTTAGTGTGATAGCTACTCTTAGGATATTATCAAATACTATGTCATGCAGAAGAATAATCATGATGTGATAAGTAGTTTATTAATATTCAAAACAATTAATACATGTTTATCATAAAGTACATAAAATATGGTTCTGTCGAACCAACTCAAAAAGACTCCCACATGTACTAGATCCAATAGCTAATAGAATTTAGTTCTCTAGATCTCACCTGATACTCATGGTTCTACTAATATATTACTTTAGTCAAGGGATATTCCATGTTCTCTTCTCTGGGTACTCTACTTACTACAAATTCACCCCTCTGATATAAATCCCTCAATAGGTGATAATTTTGGAGTATGTTCTTTGTTTGTTGGTGTGACCTTGTCTCTTTTGAATAGGCCACCACTACAGTATTATCACAATACAATGTCATGGGGTCTTTACTACTAGGTGCCACATCAATCACCTAGACAAAGTTTTGAATCCAAATGCCTTCCTTGGCTTCATCAAAATCCCCGATATACACAGACTTCATTGTATACTCAGTGAAAACTTTCTACTTTGAACTCTTCCATCTCACATATCCCCCTTTAGAGAGAAAACATATCCTATTTGTGACTTCAGATCATTATTATCTATCTAAAAACTAGAATCAATATAAACCCTAATGAATAGTTCCTCATCTCCTCTATGCACTAGGAACATATCCTTAGTTCTTCTAAGATACTTAAGGATAGCCTTAATAGCAATCCAATGTTATTATCCTATATCTTATTGATATCTACCTACCATGTTCAATACATAGGAAACATCAATTTTAGTACATAACATGGAATACATGATTGATCCTATCATCAAAGTGTATGGGATATTACTCATTCTCTCTTTCTCTTGTTGTGTCTGAGGACTCATTTTCTTAAAAAGATATAAACCATGTGACATTGAACCAATCCCCTCTTGGATTGTTCCATAATAAATCTCTTTAGTATCTGGTCAATATATGTACTTTGACATAGTGAAATCATACTCTTGGATCTATCAAGAATTATATTGATCCCTATAATGTAGGCTAATTCACCTAATTCTTTCATAGAGAAACACTAGTTTAACCAGTCCTTAACTAACTGTAAGACTGGTACGTCATTTCCAATAAGTAATATGTCATCAACATATACTACTTGGATAATAACTACCTTTCCAATAAACCTATTATACACACATGGCTCACATCCATTCTTAATGAAACCAAATTATTTTATGGCTTAATCAAATAAAATGTTCTATGATCTGGATGCTTTCTTCCATCCATAAATGGATCTCAATAACTTGAAAATCTTTTTGGAATCATCTAGAGTCACAAACCCTTCTAGTTATGTAATATAGACATGTTCATGAAGGTTCCTGCTAAGGAATTAAATCTTTATATCCATCATTCAAATATCATAGTCATGTTTATCTGTTATAGCAAGTATAATTATAATGGATTTAAAAATAACAATTATAGAAACGATTTCACCATAGTCAATTCTTTTATGTTGTTTAAACCATTTATCCACTATCCTTTCTTTATAGGTATTTACTTTACCATCCATTTTCATTTTCCTCTTGAATAACCATTTTCATTCAACATTATTCACAACAACTGGTAGATTGACCAGAACCCAAAATTGGTTCTAATATGTGGAATACAATTCAAAATTCCTATATTTTTTCCATCTTGCTACTTATGATCTTTCTAATACCTACTTATAGGATATAGGTTAAATATTTTCAACCAATAATGATTCACCATCCTCAGTGTCTAGAAAATCATATCTTTCTGGTTCTCTTACCTATCTCATGCTCCTACGTAGTGCTTATGTTTCAAGAGCTACTTCTTCCATAGGGTCCTATAGAATTTGTTCCTATTACAACTATTATGTATCTTGATCATCAAATTAGTTGAAGTCAATATTGATCCAACTATCCTTTTTTAGTATGTGCTCCCCCTCAAGAAATACATCTTGTCTGGTGACATTCACTTTCTTGTCTGAGGGGTTGTATAGGTAGTATCTCCATCTTTCCATGGGATAACGTATAAAGATAAACTTAATACCTGGGGGTGATGTTTTGTTGCCTGATAAGACCTTATAAAATGCCCCTAAACCTCATATACATGTATGAGACCACATGGTCTTCTTTTCACAACATATCTAAAAGGTAATTCCATTTACCGCTTTAGTTGGAACTCTTTTTAATGTGTATACTATAGATTGTAATGCATATCCCCAAAAGGATAATGGAAGAACTGCATGAATCATCATCAATATTACCATGTTTAACAAGGTATGGTTCATCCTCTCACTAAAATCATTCCATTGTGGCGTATAAGGTGGAGTGAGTTCGGATAGAATCCTAAACTCATATAGAAATTCAATTAAAATTTGGTTAAGATACTAACCAGCTCGATCCCATCGAAGCTTACTTATATTCTTACCAAGTTGACTCCCTTCTTCATTATTGAATTACTAAAATTTCTCAAAGGACTTAAACTTATACCTAATCATGTATATATATCCATATCTACTCAAGTCATCAGTAAAATTTTGAAGTAATAATATAAACCTCTATCTTCTTCTAGAAACAGTCCACATGCATTAGTATTTCCCGATCCAAGAATCAATGTTTTCCTTTCACCCTATCTACCAAATGGTGGTTTGGCCATTTTTCCTTGTAAATAATCTTGACATATTTCAAGTATTTTTATCTCAAAAGATTATAAATATCCAACTTAACAGACCTTTCCCATACAATTCTTGTTTACATGACTAAGATGGTGATTCCAAAGTTGGGTGTTGTATGAGTTGTGTGAACAGGATTCATTATTAATTGACAACACCTATATTTTTTAATTTAATACATAAAGATCATAATTTAAATGTTCCATACCATAACATATTTTTTCCCTTTAAAAAAACAACTTTTATTTCCAAATTTTGAAAATAAACCCATATGTATCTAGGCATGATACAGAAATTATGTTTTTGGAAACTGTAGGAATATAATAACAATATTTCAAAACAAAAATCATTCTCGTTGTTAATGAGAGGTGGTAGTCACAAATGTCTAGAGTATCCATCCTCACACTGTTAACAGCTCTCATATTCACCTCTCCTCTAGAAATCTTTCAAAATCTACTTGGTTTCTATATTTGGATACATATGTGATCCCCTAAATAAATATCTATTACCCAATGTGTATATATTGAAATATTACACTCGATAATGAATGCAACTTTATCTTCCCCTTTCTTCTGGGTGTACTTCCTCTTCCCTTGGTATGAATTGACACATGAGAAACATACTACCTCATTTTCCTTTCCATACCTCTAGATCTTTTAATTCTTGTAAGGATATTGAAAGAGAGATTTAGATTGTTTATAAGTATCAGGACCCTTTTCCTTATTCTTAATTTTATTATTCACTATAAGTATTATGGGTTTTTTATGACCCATGTCCTTATCCACTTGGAGAATCAATATAATAAGTTCGAAAAGAGTCTTATCATTATTTCTCATATTATAATTACAAATAAATCTAGATAAGTTCCTGGGATGTAATGAAAGTATGAGATATATACACAACTCATCTGGTAATTAAATCCCTAAGATTTCCAAGTATTCAATGTAGCAAATAATATTAACTACATGAGGCTCAGATGGTGTAGACTCTCTAAGATTGGTTATAAACAAAGCATTGGATATCTCAAACCTCTCTTGTCTCTACTTATCTCGATAGAGATCCCAAATGTTAGATATCATCCTATAGGCATCATTCATATCCTCATGTTTCTTAAAAATATATTCAATCATGGATGATATCATGAAATAATGAATATTTGTAGCATCATTCATATATTTCTCATAGAGAGAAAATTCTTTATCATTGGCCTCATCACTAGGTGCAACTGGAAAAATTTCTTCCAGCACATAAAATTTCCTTTTATGGTGAAGGATGACACATAAGTTCCTTTTCCATTCATGGAAATTTGTTCCAATGAGATGGTTGTCCTTATCAAGTATGGAGTGAAATGATATGTTTGATGTCATTTTATTTTCATTTTTACAAAATATGATAATCATAATTTTATTAATTTATCTAATAAAATTTAGACAAATAAATAAATATTATATTTATAAGTCTCACACTATTTTTTTAAAACCCAATATCCATCAACATTGGCTTTGGAATATCCTCTTTCTTGGAAATTCTAGTGGAAAGGATCCATATTCACCTACTCATTATCCCATCTTGGGTTACTCCAGAAACTTGAATGGTTTTAGGTAGGCATTCCAAATACCAATTACATTAACTCACAGTTCCTTGATCTGCTGAGTGGAATCCCTAATTATGAAATACTTAATTGTATGTACTAAACCTTTTCCTCTCAGTTACACCAAGGCCTTCTGGGCAGTCCACTCTTGACGTGAAATAATTTAATTCAACCCAAAACATCAAGTTAAAATTCCCAAATAATTAAAATTACCCCAACTTGGTTTGGTTAGGAACTTTGAATTATGGTTCGATTTTAACCAAAGTAATGGAAGTATATACAAAATTAATATATTTTTTTAAGGGGTTTTATGATTTTATGCCAAAATTTCCATTTTTTATCTTAAGTAGATGCTTATTAATATTAAGTGATTAACCATGTCATGGATAATATTTACATATAATCCAATTTATTTAAGCTCTATATCACATTCTTGTTAATTCATTAATTATGTGATCATGAAAAGACATCCATAATGAAATAACCATGAAACTGATAGAAATAAAATAATAAATTAGTATGATCATGAGCTCTTACTAGTGGCTAGTTTATCTAGCGGTTGATAAACTAACTGTTGACCAAGGGTAAAAACCTTGAACCAATTAAGGTTTGTTTTGCAGCTTTCCACCTATCCACCTATGTATATCCATGGATTGGTTTCACCGTGGCTCTGAACTTTAACTACCTCCACTTGCTTGAAAGCTCCATCCATTACATATGTTTATTACTCACATGCAGGTGAGGGGAATGGGGGTATACATAAAAGAAACCATGTGCACTCAAGCCCTACATACTGAAATTAGAGAAGGAACGTAGGCCAAAAATTTAATTTAATAATAAATTAAATGAAACCAATCACATACAAAATGTATGGTCTATCTCATGATCATTCACAGGCATGCAATAAATCACGCATTAAATAAAACTAGTATTCATTTCTTAATCATTATTATTTAAGATAAATCACACTCGAATCGATTAATTTTTATATTTAATTAATCAATCTTTTTATGTTAATTCTCATCCAAATTTCCTTGATATTCTCATCCATTATAATTTTAAACAAATTAAATAAATTCATTTTAAATTAAATTTGAACATAAATGTACCTTGGTGGAAACAAGATCCATACCTGTCAGATTCTTCCCAACATGTATTATACTTATATACTACTTTAGTCTTATGACATGTAACACCCCAAGATTTCATAGTGTGTCATTTCTTCAAAATAATTCAATAACTTACACTACACGCAACACAGAGTTAAAGCGCACCATGACTTACCAAACTAGCCGTTATGAATAGTAATAACTAATTTTTGAAATTTTATAAATTCTATCTCTCAAAATGGACTTAATTTTTGGATTCGGAATATCAAAATTAGCCTAGGGTGAAATTTTGGTACTTTTCGGATAACTTTAATATTTTGATGAATAGTGAAAATTACTAAATTTTAATTAAAAACAACTTTTTTAATCAAAATAATTAATAGTGATAAATTATGAATTTGAGTGGTTTTAAAGTATAATTAGAATATATTTTTACCATTTTATCCAATGGTGTTCATTAGAATTAATTTCACTTTGAAATTGGACCTAAACAATTGTCAATCTTTTGATATATATTGTTTCTTAAAAACACGCTATTTGTTGTGACAGCGGGAATTAATTAAAAAATTAATTAATGAAACTTATATGTTTGGAATTTTTTAAAATAGACATAATTTTTTAATTCAGAATATCAATTATAGCTTAGGGTGAAATTTTGGCATTATTCTGAAAAACTTCAATTTTTGATGAATAGTGAAACTACTAAGTGGTAGTTAAAAAAAACTGAATTTTTCATAAAACATAATTTTATCGCTTCTGTGAATGGAATTTCAAAAATCCGAGAGACACGGTTAATATCAACAAGTAAAATGTGGTTCAATGAGATGAAAATAATTTTTGGTGAATAATAACTTTTTACTTTTATTTACCACGGTTAAAAGTAAATAGGGTAATTAAGGGTAACAATGATATTAATATTACCCTAACACATGTCCTAATTCTATTGGACAAGTGTATCTCTAGAAAAACCTTAGGAATAAAATATTATCATTTAGGTCCACTTGGATTAGATTAGGACATTTATTATTATTTAATTCAAAGAAGAGTTAAAAGAGTTAAAATCAAAGTTTATTTACTAAAATATTTTTAATATAGGGTTATACATTAGATAAATTAGCTTTTAAATATTCATTAGAAATATAATACGATTTCCTACATAATTATATTTTATTTATAATTTTTAGACATTAAATAATTTAATTTATTGATGACACAATGATGATGCAGTAATTACCATAATAGTGAAAAATTAAAATAATTGATATTATAAATAACCAAATAAATATAATTTGAGACTTTTAATGAATTAAAATAATTTTCTAGGATAATATGACATATTAGTATTGATTTAATCGACTTTTTTCGAAGTAATCATTCTGTTATGAGTTTCACAAAAATCAACTATTGAATAGTGTCAAAATTGACATAAAAGAGTCTTTAAAAAAATATTATATTATTAATTGATATTAAATTCTTAAAAATCTAAGGTTCATCCAAGAGACTTATATAATGATATTTGTATCATTAATGGACCACTTGTGGGTCGATTTAATGTATATAGTAAGTTTATTAACTATATAATATAAACATACAAAGTGACATGGTAAATGTCAAACTAATTAACTAAGAGTTAAAACTAAAAGATAAGGTTAATATAGTAACCCAAACCTATCTAAATTATATTGGTTGAATGGTTTTTAAGCTATCCCCACCTTAACCTTTTAATAATCAACTTTTGATCCATTAGAAACCGAATATGAATTTATTATAAATTAATATTTCTGGCTTTTCCAAAGGTGCCCCTCACCCCTCTTATAAAAGAGAACTCCCCCTTCTCATTACTTAACACCTTCAAAGCCTTTTGGTTCGGCCAACCTCTGCCCAAATACTCTCTCAACTTCCCTCACTACAACCTAGATGCCTTATTTTGATCCGAAAGCCAACCTAAGGAGCCCCTTTGATCAAATCAAAAAAAAGAACCCGAAGAAGAGGTAATGTTTTCACCACCCTTTTTTAAATTCATTTCTTCTTCCACTTCTTCTTTATTTTCTATTACTATTCTAAAATAATAAATCCCGTATCTTAAATATACTGTGATGTTATTATAAATATGGTACAACCATATTTAGTATTCTATCCACCCTTTGAATAACATGTCATCATACGTGCGTCCGTACGGCTTACCGTCTCCACGTCGTGGTGTAATAGTTATTCAATATATTATAATTCGGATGGGTATAATAATGATGTGTAACTCATGTAAATAATAAATATAAAATGATAATGATTCTGTATATATGATATAATATCCAATTATATATTATTTTAATATCAAAAGAATGATATTGTCGCTCGTGCGTACGTACGGACTACCGTCTCCACGAACGTGATGAGATTCATTCTCCATCGTATCCATTCAAGTATAATTATCATTTGATGATTTAAAAATAATTTTTAAGGACTTGATATTATTCTGGATATGAATAAGATACAACCTATCCATGACAAACATGGCTTACGTAACAAAACATATAAAAGAAAACGAGTAAGTTAACACCCGAAACGACGATAATACTAAGATATTATTAACAAAGCAATGTTAAAAGATCATATATGATATCAAAATTATTTTAAGGATTTATTTATATGTACATGAAGTTTTTTAAATTATATTTCTTTTCAAAAGCTTCAAAGTGGAATGGGACACTTTGATTCAAAAATCTCTTTTAAATTACTTCCTTTATAAATGTGTGACTTTTCAATGATTTTGAGAAAAGAGATATTTCTCTCAAATTGTTTTGATTTCATCTATGTCAAAATCCTTTGATGGATTTTAAGCTTATTTGAAGTTCATTTATTATGATACAAAACTTTTGTATTGTATTGAAGATTTTGTGATATGTTTTACTGTGGATGTGTTATTTTTATACCATTCATGGTTTATAGAGAAAGTATTGACATTTCGTATACTATTTTTAATACGAATGTTTATGTTATATTTAAACCTTTTCATATGAGAATGCATTGGACTTAGTAAGTGACGGGTGGAGCCCGCTATAGCTCCTCGATGCATCGGTATGTATCATGAGAAAAACTAGTGTCTTGGCAAAAGGCCTTGGCAAAATCTTATTTGTAGTCTTGGCACGAGTTCTTGGCTATGTGGTTATGATAGCCTGGCATTATGCATTTCATCATTATGAAAGTGGTTATTGATTTGCATGTGATTATTTTATTATTATAATATCCTTGTGAATAAGTAAATGGCATTATTTCATTTTATTTTTGCCATACTATGTTGAAGTTCAAGTTTAAAATGATTTTGTTTTAAGTTATACATTGCCTTAAATGTTTATTCTTATTTAAGAAAGTTTCTACTATATTGTTATCCTTACTGGGCATTTGAGCTCACCCCTTTTCTATGTTTTATTTTTCCTAGGGTATGAAGAAGTAAATTATGAATGACCTACAGGGATATTATGAGGGGATAATAGTGTGGACTACGGAGACAATATGTTGTTGTAGTTTTCATTTTTATGTTGTAATGTAAGACTTATAAATATATCTAGTGATTCCAAGGCTACTAAACCAATCGGTCTTTCGATATTTGATATTTCTTGTGACCATGCCAATGTTACGAAGTAATGCACCGACTCTGGCTAAATGGGGTCGGGGTGTTACAGTTGGTATCAGAGGAAGTTTAGTACAAACCTTGGAAGCTAGATTTAGATAAACTCTGATTAGAGAACGTAGACCTAAGATGAACTTTGAGGATTAGTATAGAAGAACTTCCTAGAATTTTGGTATTGTAGAGATTTTCTGAGTTTTCCGAGCAATACAACCCTGTCTGGATACGATCAGGTAGAGGAGGCTCTGGCACAGATGTACCTAGGGGTAAAACTCGAAAACACCGCTTTGAGCTAGACTCGAACGGGAACTGGTGCACAACAACGGGCCTTGCTGCACTCTTGGTTACGACACTCTCGGGGGATATGCTTAGGATAATTCTCATTTTCTTTACAAACCATCATGAAGGTTTTATGAGTATATACTTCCTCAAAGGAGACATTTTTATGATTATGGATTATATCCATAAACTATTTAATTTATGTTATGTGTTTTACAAGTTTGGGATTAGGTATTGTTATTCACAAACTAATATAGTATATGCCATTGTTTAGAAATGGCGCCCAGTAGAAGGAATGAGAACTCCAGCAATACACATGATCCAAAGAGAAAGGAGGATCATATATTTCATGGTCTTAAGCCAGAATTTATAAGAGAAACAGTCTCCCGTGTATTGTCATCATATGAAGAAATAATATCATGTGTTGATAAGATAAGTAAATAGTTTACTGAGTCCTATGGCTTTGAAGGAAAGCAAGAGAAGAAAAGGATGGAAGAGGTAAAGATGGATAAAGGGAAGAGGGAAAAGAAGAATTTTCCCATATGTGATTACTGTGGGAAGAAACACCCTGGAACTTGCCTGAAAGGAATGGGAGTTTGTTATAAGTGTGGAGGAAAAGGGCACAAAGTACGTGACTGTAAGGGTAAGAAAATGGTTTCGAATGTACAATGCTTAATTTTCAAGGAGTTTGGACACTACACAAACCTATGTCCCAGTCATCATACTATGCCGCAAATGATGCTATTGGATAATAATCAAGTTATGATACTACCGCAGATGAAGAGGAATGATTAGAGTTCTTTTTTTGATTATGTCATTTGAGTGTTGTATCAAAAATGTACTTGTTATAATAATTATGATGTATATAAGGATTTTACTGCAGTACTATTTCATTAAGGACTTGATATTGTGTGGAACAAAGAAAAGTGACCCAATAGCAGGATAAATTTTTGGAAAATATATGGTTGAGAGAATGATAAACCATAATATAGTTCTGATACCGAGGTAGTGATTTTAGAATAATACATGATTGATTTGGATAAATTATATTGGATATTCTTGACAACCTTGAAACTGATTAATGATTTGTATATTCCATCATTGTTGGGGTTTACAACATTTTTTTTGGATTGAAGGAGTATATCCATTATTATTTAAGGAATAAGGGATCATGAATGTAATCAATAAGGTTTTATGATAATTCATGATGTTGCAGTGTTTTAAAAGAAAATATGATGAAGGTGTTCACACGTTATTACACAGCAAAAAGGATCTTCATTTTTGGAATAAATCATTTTGGATAGTTCTAGTTTGGATTATTTTTGTATTTCCATAAAAGGACAACCCGGAGGTTGGGCGGCAACCCGTCTCGACCGGCAAGGCCGCGAGACTTGAACCCGCAACCGAAGGGCGGCAAGGGTGTATCACCTACCACTGGCCCACGAGATGTCCTGGATTAAATAATGTAGTTTTTTAAAAAAAAATCTGGTAGATGAATTATAAATTCGTTTTTTTTTAACCCTATACGAATAGTATAAATATAATTTTTTTTTATGTTCTATTATCTTTTAGAGTGAAAGATGAGTCTATGGTAGAAATTAGTTAAAGGATGGAACTCTACTTGTCAAGAATATATTTTCCTTCTTCTCTTTTTCTATGAATAAATTAATTCTTATACTTTATTTAAGGAATCCTAAAACAAAAAATGTGTTATCCTAATATCCTATGTTTTGTTGAACCGATGGTATTTCAAATCATCATAGATTGATGAATTTAAGGACCTCAATTTTAAACTTGTTTGTGATTGATGACCTCAATCACTACCTATAAATATTTATGTTTTTCCTCCAATTATATGTCTCTAATTTCCACCAATTTTCTCCTAATCGAGATCATAATTTGGTGGTGACCCTTTCATTTCTCTTTTCCTCATATTAAGACTAAATTTTAGTAACCCAATTTCTGATGTGGGCTTTCCCACAAAGATATTTTTTATTTTCAACCTTTTATTTTTGAAGAACAATTTCAAATTATGAGGATGCAATTTATTAAAGTAGGGGATAATGTAACACCCCAAGATTTCATAGTGTGTTATTTCTTCAAAATAATTCAATAACTTGCACTACACGCAACACCGAGTTAAAGCACGCCATGACTTACCAAACTAGCCGTTATGAATAGTAATACCTACTTTTTGAAATTTTATAAATTCTATCTCTCAAAATGGACTTCATTTTTGGATTCGGAATATCAAAATTAACCTAGGGTGAAATTTTGGTACTTTTTGGATAACTTTAATATTTTGATGAATAGTGAAAATTACTAAATTTTAATTAAAAACAATTGTTTTAATCAAAATAATTAATAGTGATAAATTATGAATTTGAGTGGTTTTAAAGTATAATTAGAATATATTTTTACCATTTTATCCAATGGTGTTCATTAAAATTAATTTCACTTTGAAATTGGACCTAAACAATTGTCAATCTTTTGATATATATTGTTTCTTAAAAACACGCTATTTGTTGTGACAGTGGGAATTAATTATAAAATTAATTAATGCAACTTATATGTTTGGAATTTTTTAAAATAGACATCATTTTTGAATTCGTAATATCAATTATAGCTTAGGGTGAAATTTTGGCATTGTTCTGAAAAACTTCAATTTTTGATGAATAGTGAAACTACTAAGTGGTAGTTAAAAAAACTGAATTTTTCATAAAACTTAATTTTACTGCTTCTGTGAATGGAATTTTGAAAATACGAGAGACAAGGTTAATATCAAGAAGTAAAATGTGGTTCAATGAGATGAAAATAATTTTTGGTGAATAGTAACTTTTACTTTTATTTACCACGGTTAAAAGTAAATAGGGTAATTAAGGGTAAAAATGATATTAATATTACCCTAACACATTTCCTAATTCTATTAGACAAGTGTATCTCGACCAAAAACTTCCTTAGGAATAAAATATTATCATTTAGGTCCACTTGTATTAGATTAGGACATTTATTATTATTTAATTCAAAGAAGAGTTAAAAGAGTTAAAATCAAAGTTTATTTACTAAAACATTTTTAATATAGGGTTATACATAAGATAAATTCGATTTTAAATATACATTAGAAATATAATAAGATTTAATACATAATGATATTTTATTTATAATTTTTAGACATTAAATAATTTAATTTATTTATGACACAATGATGATGCAGTAATTACCATAATCGTGAAAAATTAAAATAATTGATATTATAAATACCCAAATAAATATAATTTGAGACTTTTAATGAATTAAAATAATATAATTGGATAATATGACATATTAGGATTGATTTAATTGACTTTTTTTGAAGTAATCATTCTTTTATGAGTTTCACAAAAATCAACTATTGAATAGTGTCAAAATTGACATAAAAGAGTTTTTAAAACAAATATTATATTATTAATTGATATTAAATTCTTAAAAATCTAAGGCTCGACCAAGAGACTTATATCATGATAGGTTTATCATTAATGGACCACTTGGGGGTCGCTTGGATGTATATAGTAATTTTATTAACTATATAATATAAAAATAAAAAGTGACATGGTAAATGTCAAACTAATTAACTAAGAGTTAAAACTAAAAGACAAGGTTAATATAGTAACCCAAACCTCTCTAAATTATATTGGTTGAATTTTTTTCGACTTATCCCCACCTTAATCTTTGAATAATCTACTTTGGAGCCATTATAAACCGAATATGAATTTATTATAAATTAATATTTCTAGCTTTTCCAAAGGTGCCCCTCACCCCTCTTAAAAAAGGGCACTCCACCTTCTCATTACTTCACACCTTCAAAGCCTTTTGGTTCGGCCAACCTCTGCCCAAATACTCTCTCAACTTCCCTCACTACAACCTAGAGGCCTTAGTTTGATCATAAATCCAACCTATGGAGCCCTTTTGATCAAATCAAAAGGAATAATTCGAAGAAGAGGTAATGTTTTCACCACCCTTTTTCAAATTCATTTCTTCTTCCACTTATTCTTTATTTGTTATCACCATTCTAAAATAATAACTCCAGTATCTTATATATACTGTTATGTTATTGTAAATATGTTACAACCATATTCAGTATTCTATCCACTCTTTGAATAACATGTCATCATACGTGCGTACGTACGGCTTACCGTCTCCACGTTGTGGTGAAATTGTTATTCAATATATTATTATTTGGATGGGTATAATAATGATGTGTAACTCATGTAAATAATAAATTTAACATGATAATGATTCTGTATATATGATTTAATATCCAATTATATATTATTTTAATATCAAAAAAATGATATTGTCGCTCGTTCGTACGTACAGACTACCGTCTCCACGAACGCGATGAGATTCATTCTCCATCGTATCCATTCAAGTATAATTATCATTTGATGATTTAAAAATAATGTGTAAGTACTTGATATAATTCTGGATATGAATAAGATACAACCTATCCATGAAAAACATGGCTTACATAACAAAACATATAAAAGAAAACTTGTAAGTTAACACCAGAAACGATGATAATACTAAGATATTATTAACAAAGAAATGTTAAAAGATCATATATGATATCATATTAATATATATGATTCTTTTATAATTTAATAACAATTATTTAACCATTATAAAGGAGTTTAACCTACCCTCAACCAAGGAAAAGTACAAGGTAAGGGTTTATTTCGCAATCTCTTCATTATCCGAGGTTGTTTATAAGTAATAATCTACTGGGATTTCTTTATCATCCACATCCATGTTTCTTCGAAATGTATTTCAAAAAAAATTTACTATTTAAAAAGAATATGGGTTAAATTCATTTATACCCTAATGTGTTTTTAAAGGAATCTTTCCGTCGTTTTCCAAACAAGGCACTTTTAACCTTTCGACAAATTTAAGGTAAGAATGTTTTTTTTAACTTATACGGTGGGTGCGGCTATTTACCACCGTTATAAAATTATAAAAGCTTCCCTTACAAGCTTATAAGAAAATTTTCAAAGTAAATGTTTTATTTTATAATTATGTGACTTTTAAATGATTTCAAAATGAATATTTTAAGAATTTTTGAAAGGTACTCTTTATCAAGATCATAATTTTAAATGTTTCAAAGATTTATCTTTCTAAATCTTTTTAATTTATGTCCATGTTTTCGAAATTATTTTAAGGATTTTTTTATATGGACATGAAGTTTTTGAAATGATATTTCTTTTCAAAAGCATCAAAGTGGAATGGGAAACTTTGATTCAAAAATCTCTTTTAAATTACTTCCTTTATAAATGTGTGACTTTTCAATGATTTTGAGAAAATAGATATTTCTCTCAAATTGTTTTGATTTCATCTATGTCAACATCCTTTGATGGATTTTAAGCTTATTTGAAGTTGATTTATTATGATACAAAACTTTTGTATTGTATTGAAGGTTTTGTGAAATGTTTTACTGTGGATGTGTTATTTTTATACCATTCATGGTTTATGGAGAAAGTATTGACATTTCGTATGCTAGTTTTAATATAATGTTTATGTTATGTTTAAACCTTTTCATATGGGAATTCCTTGGACTTAGTAAGTGACGGGTGGAGACCGTTATAGCTCCTCGATGCATCGGTAGGTCTCATGAGACAAACTAGTGTCTTGGCACAAGGCCTTGGCAAAATCTTATTTGTAGTCTTGGCATGAGGCCTTGGCTATGTGGTTATGATAGTCTGGCATTATGCATTCCATCATTATGAAAGTGGTTATTGATATTGCATGTGATTATTCGATTAGTAGAATATCCTTGTGAATAAGTAAATGGCATTATTTCATTTTATTTTTTCTATACTATGTTGAAATTCAAGTTTAAAAGGCTTTTGTTTTAAGTTATACATTTCCTTAAATGTTTATTATTATTTATGAAAGTTTCTGCTATATTGTTATCCTTACTGGGCATTTGAGATCACCCCTTTTCTATGTTTTATTTTTTCCAGGGTATGAAGAAGTAAATTATGAATGACCTGCAGGGATATTATGAGGGGATAATAGTGTGGACTATGGAGACAATATGTTGTTGTAGTTTTCGTTTTTATGTTGTAATGTAAGACTTATGAATATATCTAGTGTTTCCAAGGCTACTAAACCAATCGGTCTTTCGAGATTTGATCTTTCTTGTGATCATTCCAATGTTATGAATTAATGCACCGAATCTGGGTAACTGGGGTCGGGGCATTAAATGACATATGGGATACACAACTTGTCACATACTTTCACAACCTCAACTTCACAGATGATTACATGAATTTCATGATTTTTTGGTCATGAGTTATGCTTAAATTCATAAAGTGTAACAACTTGTAATACAAATCATACATGATATGAAAATATGAACATTATGTAGATATTAATAAAACATTCAAATATTTATGTACATTAATACCTATCACATGGAATATCCTATCTTTACAGCAATACGCAACAACACATCTCAAGGTTTACATAGTAAAATAAATAAATTTTAAATATGCATAACTAGGTATAAGTACACGGTCTGTAGATCTGATCTACATGGCATGCACACCTATAACCACCTATTTGAGACACATTCCTAGGTCCTCAATGTATAATCCATTCCTTGTAAAATTTGGAGTAAACTATGTGTCCAATGGGCCACACACTGTGTGAACTCCGAGTTACACGGTCACTAGTCAGGTAGATCGTGTATGGAATACACAGCCCATATTTGACTCAAATGGACTATATGTCTTGTACATGGGATATAGGGAACGTAGTTTGGATTACCATGCGCCATTAAATCCTATTCAACACATGGTTCATTAAGTGTAATAAATGCAATAATCATATCATAATCAAGAATTGATTTTTGAATCAATTCTAAGGCATTGAATGTGACTACACGGCATGAAACTCTGGTTAAATGGTGTGTAGTATGGTGTTGTGCATCCAGAAATATTTTCACCTCTAGATGAGTTACTTGATTTTATTTTTAATCATAAAAATAATTTTTTAGATTAGATCTATAAGAAACGAAGTATGAAGAATAATATCTAATGATTCAGATTAAAATAATGATTTAACTTAAATTGAAAAACTAATTTAAATTATGTAAATCACTAATGATCTATAAATAATTATAAATAATTATGTGATCGCTCTAATACCCCTTGTAGGTTCCATGAAAAGTGGAAGCGTGTGATGGGTGGTGCCCAACATTTCTCTTATCGTGATCGATGATCAATCTCACATCTAAATGATGAAAAATTTCAATATCTACAGAAATGAATCAAAGAAAATAGATGAGGAAAATCATGGTGTAATGATAGGGAGGGTCATCACATATTATTTATAAATAATTTAATTTAATAAAGAATTACCATTAAGTAATTCTTTCTTCTATGATGAATCTGGTGATAGATTTTAGGTCCATCATCATTGCGTTGTAGAAACCAATCGTAGATTTCCACTAGTGGTGATCCACATGTTTTCCAGGAATATCCAGACATCACTGAAGGAATATCTGAGTTATAGCATGGTATATCCTTGTGCTTTCATAATCCTCCTTTGATTGCCTTGAGAACCGCTTCCAAATTGTTCTCCTTGATCTGGTGCAAGAGGAGTTTTCTCCGTTCCTGGGAGCATTCTTTGAGAATGGAGCTCTCAAGGATTGAGAGGTTTCTCCAAATCTATTGTGCACAACCAAGTCAAATGAATTGGATTAATGAGAAAATAACATAATTGGTTTTATAAATGACTAGGGTTAAAATAAAATAATTGAACAAGTTTCCTTAATTATTTATTTAATCCTAGAAAAACCCCATGTCAAATAACAATAATAATATCATTATTTCATGATATGTTCTTAACTTGAGAATTATAATTAAATGATATTTAATCAAATAATATTCAATATTTATTATTTATTATAAAACCTAAAAACTTTGTAACACCCGAGATTTTTATGAGTAATATTTTTATCATCAAAGTAATCTTTCACTACACACTTGCTTGTCTTACTTTACACGCAATCACGACCTTCCTCGATAGCTTGCGTCGTACGCAATACCGAGTTTCACTAAACAACGATATGCTATTAAAATATTATTAAAACTAGCCGTTATGAATAGTAATAACCACTTTTTGAAATTTTATAAATTTTATTTTTCAAAATGGACTTCATTTTTTGATTCGGAATACCGAAATTAGCCTAGGGTGAAATTTTGGTATTTTTCTGAAAACTTTCAATGAATAGTGAAACCACTAAGTGGTAGGTTAAAAACTGAATTTTGCATAAAACTTAATTTTACCGCTTCTGTGAATGGAATTTCGAAAATCCGACAGACATGGTTGATATCAGTAAGTAAAATGTGGTTCAATGAGATAAAAATAATTTTTTGGTGAATTGTAACTTTTTACTTTTTTTTACCGCGGTTAATAGTAAATAGGGTAACTAAGGGTAAATATGATATTACTATTACCCTAACATATGTCCTAATTCTATTGGATAAGTTTAATTCGACCAAAAAACAAACTTAGGAATGAAATATGACCATTTAGGCCCACTTGGGTTAGATTAGGACATTTATTATTAATTTATTTAAAGAAGGGTTAAAATAGTTAAAATCAAAGTTTAATAAGTAAATCATTTTTTTAATATGGGGTTATACATAAGATAAATTCGACTATAAATATTCATTAGAAAGCTAAAAAGATTTCCTACATAATGGTATTTTATTTGTAATTTTTAGACATTAAATAATTTAATTTATTTATGGCACAATGATGATGCAGTAATTATCTTATAAATGAAATATTGACATAATTGATGTTATAAACACCAAAATAAATGTAATTTGAGACTTTTTATGAATCAAACTAATTTTCTAGGTTACTATGATATATTAGTGTTGATTTAATCAACTTGGTTCGAACATATAATTCTGTTATGACTTTCACAAAAATCATATATCAAATAGTGTCAAAATTGACACAAAATAGTTTTTAAATCAAATATTATATTACTAATTGTTATTTTATTCCTAAAAATCTAAGGTTCGGCCAAATGACTTAGATAAGGATATATACATTAATAATAAACAATTTTGGGTTCGTTTGGCATGTTATAGTAAGTGTATTAACCATATAGTGAAAGAAAACAAAAAGACACGGTAAAAGTTAAATTATTTAACTTAGAGTTAAATCTAATTGATAAGGTTAAAATAATACCCTAAACTTGTCTAAATCCTATTTGTTGATAAGATTTCGACCCATCCCCACTTTATCTTCTAAATAAGACCCTTTGGAACCATTATAAACCGATTTTGACTTTAATATAAAATAATATTTTGAGATATTCCTAAGGTGCCCCTCTCCTCCCTTATAAAAGGGCACCTCCTCCCCCTCCTCCTCACACCAATTTGAGCAATAAAGCTCGGAAAACCCCTGAAATTTTCTCCTCTCCACTTCCCTAGAATAATCCTAGAGGTCCTGGTCTTCTTCAAAGACCAATCTTAGTTCCCTAAGTGGAGGATTCAAAGAGGCGTTCCAAAGAAGAGGTAATATTCATTACCGATCTTTTCAATTTCTTTCTTCTTCAACTTCTTCTTCTTTAGTTGTTTCATGATAAAGTAATAACATCAGTATTACTTACATACTGATATGTTATTATAAATATGAAACAACCCTAATTCACCTTTTATCCATCCTACGGAAAAATGAAATCACCGCGCGTGCGTACGTACGGAATACCGTCTCCACGCCGTGGTGTAATCTATTTTCCACCATCACCTTACAAGGATGGGTATAATGGTGTAATGAGTAACTATTTATGATTATTATAAAGTAATATTGATACTGAAATAATATATATATACTCCAATACAGTTCCACGATCATAGGAACGATATCATCGCTCGTGCGTACGTACGGAATACCGTCTCCACGATGTGATGCGACTCGTTCTACATGATCATCATTACATAGTAATTATATAAATGAATTGAATGAATAAATATGATATATGTTACACTAATACCATTCTGGATATAAGGTATCTATAACCTTAAAAGAAGAATAAGAATTTATTCGGCAAAACACGCATAAGAACAAAAGGCAATAAGGACCCGAGTAACAAGTAACAATGAAATATTACTAACAAGAAGCTAAGAATATGACCATATATGATATCATATCAATATTTATGATTCTGGAATAAGTCAATAACATTATTTAAACCATTATACAGGAGCTTTGGACACATACAAAGCAAATCGGACCTAAGGTAAGGGAAAATATCACAATCTCATTTTTATATGAGATTGTTTATACTTTGGTATTTACTGGGGTGTATTTTATCATCCACATCCATGTTTCATAAATATGTGATATTATTTCAATCCACCTACAATTGTTTAAATCCATTTTTACCCTTCGGTGAGTTTTTAGTAAGAGATATGAAAGGAATCTTTTGTCGCTTTTTTGTACGAGGTACTTTTTGACTTTTCCGACAAAAGTACGAAGAATGTTTTTTTTAAATTATACGGCATGAATGAATTTTTTAAACATTATTTCCAAGAAGCTTCCTTTACAAGTTTTCAAGTTTATTTTTAATCAAATTATTTTATTTTAAAGTTGTATGACATGATATGAAAGTAAAAATGTTTTTGAAGAAGAAAGGATATTTTCCTCAAGAATGGAGTTCAAGTGTTTTATCAAAATTATTTTCCATCTAAGATAATAAAGGGTTCTGTTTTTATCCCTATTATTAAATTGATTTGATCATGTTGTGATGGAATTATTTTTATGAATTCCTTTATCTTATATGAATTTATTTATGATGTCATGATGTTTCAAGAATCCCATTTTTGTTACATGTGTTATGCGATGATGTATGATTTATGATTATGTGGCACACATAAGAAAGGATTCATTATAAGATGGGTGGGACCTATATCTCCCTCCAATGCATTGGGTAAAGATTTTATATCTCATGATATAGACATGGCTGGAACGGTAGGTTATACCGGTTCAGTGAAACAGGACTGGAACGAGGGTGACTCGGTTCAGAAAGGGACTCTGTCCACTAAGATAGTCTTGGCAATGAGTCATGACTAACAAGAAATGATTTTCCATGATTATGTGTGCATACCACAAAGTTTAAAGTTTTATGTTATGATTATGGGGATATCATTTTCACTTCTATGATTTATTCCATGTTAAGATATTATGATCTCTTTTGCAGGTTATGATTTTCAAAAAGATATGATATGATTTTTATTTCTTTTATTTGCCCTTGCTGAGCATTTGAGCTCACCCTTTTATGTTTTCTTTTCCCCAGGTCAGGAAGATGGATATTAAGTAGAATATGCTAAAAGGGACCCTAGATCTGATGAAATAAATGGGAGACACTGTAGAAGATTTATGAACCAGTTGATTATGTTTCCCAGTTTCTAAAGACACTATACCTATATGGTCCTTTGTGGTTTTGTCATATGTTGTAATAAGTGTGATTCAATTTTGAAGTATTAACAATTTATGTAAAGTATGGGTCGTTATAGTTGGTATCAGAGGCAAAAGAGGTAGGAATGTATCCGATCCTTGGGAACTCTCACATGTGAGCGTTGGACGAAGCATGGCTCTCTGCCCAAGGGCTTCATGAGGAAATGGCTGCCACTGGGGATGGTGGTGTGTCCCGCCCAGGGGGTGTAGCCGCCCATGGAGTGCCCTGATAGGTATCAATTATAGTCCACTGGAAGTAATTCCAGACCGCTATAGTTGGTATCAGAGGAAAGGTATAGTCAACCTTTGGAAACTAGGATGTGAAAGCCTTAGTAAGAACCCTAAGGATAAGTCTAAGCATAGAACACAATCTTAGTGTTTTAGAAATGGCCATGAATACCCTAGGATAAGACCTTAAGCATGAAAATTTTATTCTTGAATTATGTGGTTTTCCTATTATAATTAGTGTTGCTCACACTATTCTTCTTGGTTTTAGTCAATGGTTGGAACCCAAAGGAACCGTGTTAATGCGGAATGTGATGGGCAATGCAATGATTGTCCCCCTGAGCAACCAAACGATATGGGAGCTGGAATGCAAAATCTTGTAGCCATGCTCACACAACATTCTCAAGCTATGAATCATGCAGGACTTCCAAACGAGCAAAGGAAGGAGCAACATTCTGTTGAATCCTTCATGAGGCAACGTCCACCTTCTTTCAGCGGGTCTACTGATCCATTAGTTGCTGAAAAATGGATTAGTACTACTGAAAAGATATTTTCAGTTCTTCAATGTTCTGAACATGATAAAGTAATCCTAGTAGTGTATCGTTTGGAAGGAGATGCTGATCAATGGTGGAATCTTATTAAGAATACGAGGCAAAGGGATGAAATTGAGTCTATGGAATGGGACGAGTTCAAGAACTTATTTTTCAATAAGTACTTCCCTCGTATTCTCTGAACAAAGATGGAGAAAGAGTTTCTTGAACTGAAGCAAAGGGATGATGAATCTGTTGGTACCTATGAAGCAAATTTTACAAGACTTGCAAGGTACGCTTCTCGTATTATTATCCAACCTGAGAGTAAGATCGATCGATTCTTTAGTGGCTTAAAACCAAGTCTTCGAAGGGCGTTATCCATAAGGGACTTCAATAGCTACGAGGAAATCGTTCGATGTGCTCTCAAAGTCGAGATGGAGATTGGAGTAACCCATCTGTCACATGGGTTTGATAAGAAGAGGAATATGGAATTCAAAGGAAAATCTAAAGAGCACGCTAAAAAGAAGATGAGCTTTCCCTTATGCTCAAAGTGTGGAAAGAAACATGGAGGGAGTTGTCTTAAAGGGACAAGTAAATGTTTTAAATGTGGAAAGGAAGGTCATCGGGCATTTGAATGCCGCGATAATGGGAAGAAGATGTCTAATGATGCAAACAAAGGAAGGGATACATAGAACGAACCTACTATACTTCAATGTTTCAAGTGCAAGGAGATGGGGCATTATGCCAATCAATGCCCAAATCCAAGGGTTGATGATGATGGTCGACGTCAACAAAATCTTAAGGCTAAAGACAAAGGAAAGTCACATGCAATTTCTATCAGCGATGTGGAGTACGATAACGAAGTGGTGAAAGGTACACTTACCATCCACTCTAAAGTAGCAAATGTTTTATTTGATTCTGGATCCACCCACTCTTTTATTTCTGAAAAATTTTCTAAGGGTATCACCGTATTACCTCAAAAATTAGATGTTGAGTTATCTGTGACAACACCTAATGTCACAACAGTCGCATCAAAAGTTTATAATTCTTCTCCGATCGAATTTTGTGGGAAAGTGCTTCCTGTAAATCTTGTGATCCTTCCTTTAGTGGAATTTGATGTGATTATTGGCATGGATTGGCTTTCTCTACATGGAGCTCATATCAATTGCCAAAGAAGGGAAGTCACATTTCATATTCCAGATCAATCTACGATCGTCTATCAATGCAAGGATGAACATAACCTTCCAGTGGAAATTTCTTCCATCTTATGGGTATTGATTCCACTAAATGATGGTTATTTATCTCAAATGGTTGGTGAGAAACGCACGATTAAGAATATACCCATTGTACGGGAGTTTGATGATGTATTTCGGGAGGAATTACCGGGTCTTCCACCAAATCGTGAAGTTGAGTTTTCAATAGAACTCGTACCAGGTGCTTTGCCAATTTCAAAGACACCTTATAGAATGGCCCCAATTGAGTTGCAGGAATTGAAGAAGCAACTCCAAGAGAATCTTGATAAGGGATTCATACGCCCTAGTGCGTCACCTTGGGGAGCACTCGTTCTATTTGTTAAGAAGAAAGATGGATCAATGAGACTCTGCATTGATTATCGAGAACTTAACAAGATCACTATCAAAAACAAATATCCTCTCCCACGCATTGATGACTTATTTGACCAACTACGCGGAGCTCAATACTTTTCCAATATTGATCTTCGTTCAGGGTATCATCAATTAAGGGTCAAAAGGGAGGATATACCAAAGACGGCTTTCCGTACAAGGTATGGACACTATGAATTTATAGTGATGTCATTTGGTCTTACTAATGCCCCTGCTATCTTCATGGATCTAATGAATAGAGTCTTTAGAGACTATCTTGATCAATTTGTGGTAGTCTTTATAGACGATATTCTTGTCTATTAAAAGAGCAAGGAAGAGCATGAAGATCACTTGAGAATTATATTTAAGACCCTGAGAAAGGAGAAGCTTTATGCCAAATTTACCAAGTGTGAATTTTGGCTTCAAAAAGTTGCATTTTTGGGTCACATAATCTCAAAAGAGGGGATATCTATGGATCCATCAAAAACAGAGGTTATCGAAAGATGGTCGAGACCAACAACAGTAACTGAGATCCGAAGTTTTCTTGGTTTGGCTGTATATTATCGACGTTTTGTAAAAGATTTTTCACGATTATCTAATCCACTCACCAAGTTGACTCGGAAAGGAGTTAAGTTTGTCTGGACAGAAGAATGTGAAGATAATTTCAAGGAGTTGAAAAGAAGGTTATCCAGTGCACCTGTGCTCACACTGCCTTGTAGTGGAGAAAGGTTTGTGATCTACAGTGATGCATCCAAGAAGGGATTGGGGTGTGTTCTTATGCAAAATGATATGGTGATAGCTTATGCCTCATGACAGTTGAAAATCCATGAGCAAAATTACCCAACACATGATTTGGAGTTGGCTGCGGTAATCTTTACATTAAAGATTTGGAGGCATTACCTTTATGGTGAAAGGTGTGATATTTATACTGATCATAAAAGTTTAAAGTATATTTTCTCACAAAAGGAGCTGAATATGCGTCAAAGAAGATGGTTGGAGCTGATTAAGAATTATGACTGCTCAATCCATTACCACCCTGGGAAAGCAAACAAGGTGGAAGATGCATTAAGTCGACAAGACCATGCTAGTTTATCTATGATGAGGATCACAAAAGATCCAATATTTATGGATTTACAAAGGATGGATCTTGGAATTATAATGGAAGAGGAAAAATCTTATCTTTCTCAAATGAATGTTCAACCATCTATACATGTGAAGATTAAAGAGGCACAGAAAGAAGATGTCGAGTTACAAAAGAAGGTGAGAAATGTTCCTGAATTCAACCTTGATTGTGATGGGATAATAAAGTTCAGGAATCGGGTTTGTATTCCTCCCATCCCCGAATTAAAGAAGGAGCTGTTGGATGAGGCTCATAATTCTTCATTCTCTATTCATCCTGGAAGCACGAAGATGTATAGGGACCTGAAAGAGTACTTCTGGTGGGATGGCAAGAAAAGAGATGTTGCTGAATATGTCTCTCGATGCTTGGTTTGTCAACAAGTTAAAGCTGAGAGACAGAAGTCTAAGGGGATGTTACAACCATTACCCATACCCAAATGGAAATGGGAAAACATCACTATGGACTTTGTCACAGGACTTCCTAAAACACCCAAAGGCAATAATGCTATCTGGGTCATAGTTGATCGTCTTACAAAGTCTGCACACTTCATTTCTATTAGAGAGGATTTCTCTCTAGATCAGATTGCCAGGATATATGTGAAGGAAGTGGTAAGATTGCATGGAGTACCACTTTCTATTATATCTGATCGGGATCTGAGATTTACCTCGAAGTTCTGGGGAATTATTCAGCATACTCTGGATACAGAGCTGAGTTTCAGCACTGCTTATCATCCCCAGACAGACGGTCAGTCTGAGAGAACAATTCAAACCCTAGAAGATATGTTGAGAGCTTGCTCTATGGATTTCAAAGGAGGTTGGGATCAACACCCACCTTTGGTGGAATTTTCTTATAATAATATCTTTCACTCTAGTATTCAGATGGATCCTTATGAAGCTCTCTATGTAAAGAAATGCAGGACTCCAACTTGCTGGTATGAAGTTGGGGAAAGAAAGCTATTAGGACCTGATCTCGTTGATGAAATGGCAGAAAAGGTCAGATCTATTCAACAACACATAAGAGCATCTCAGAGTCGACAGAAAAGTTATGCCGACAACCGAAGAAAAGACCTAGAGTTTGAAGTGGGTGATAAAGTGTTCTTACGAATATCTCCCTAGAAGAGGGTTATGAGATTTGGAAAGAAGGGGAAGTTGAGCCCTAGATATATCAGTCCTTTCAAAATACTGGATCGTGTTGGGAAGGTAGCTTACCGATTGGCGCTTCCACCGAATCTCTCTCAAGTTCACGATGTGTTCCATGTATCTCTCCTGAGAAAGTACATACCAGATCCTTCACATGTACTCAGCTCAAAAGTTGTACCGCTGGAGCAAGATCTTTCTTATGAAGAACAGCCGATAGAGATTCTGGATCATAGCGAAAAAGTCCTACGAAACAAGACCACTCGCTTGGTGAAAGTTTTATGGAGGAACCACCAACTTGAAGAAGCTACATGGGAGCTTAAGGATATGATGAGGGAGAAGTATCCTCATCTGTTTGTTACAAAGTGATGAATTTCGAGGGCGAAATTCTTTTTAAGGGGGGTAGAATGTAACACCCGAGATTTTTATGAGTAATATTTTTATCACCAAAGGAATATTTCACTACACACTTGCTTGGCTTACTTTACATGCAATCATGACCTTCCTCGATAGCTTGCATCGTACGCAATATCGAGTTTCACTAAACAACGATATGCTATTAAAATATTATTAAAACTAGCCATTATGAATAGTAATAACCACTTTTTGAAATTTTATAAATTTTATTTTTCAAAATGGACTTCATTTTTGGATTCCGAATACCGAAATTAGCCTAGGGTGAAATTTTGGTATTTTTCTGAAAACTTTCAATGAATAGTGAAACCACTAAGTGGTAGGTTAAAAACTGAATTTTGCATAAAACTTAATTTTACCGCTTCTGTGAATGGAATTTCGAAAATCCGACACACACGGTTGATATCAGTAAGTAAAATGTGGTTCAATGAGATAAAAATAATTTTTTTGTGAATAGTAACTTTTTACTCTTTTTTTACCGCGATTAATAGTAAATAGGGTAACTAAGGGTAAATATGATATTACTATTACCCTAACACATGTCCTAATTCTATTGGATAAGTTTAATTCGTCCAAAAAACAAACTTAGGAATGAAATATGACCATTTAGGCCCACTTGGGTTAGATTAGGACATTTATTATTAATTTATTTAAAGAAGGGTTAAAATAGTTAAAATCAAAGTTTAATAAGTAAATCATTTTTTTAATATGGGGTTATACATAAGATAAATTCGACTATAAATATTCATTAGGAAGATAAAAATATTTCCTACATAATGGTATTTTATTTGTAATTTTTAGACATTAAATAATTTAATTTACTTATGGCACAATGATGATGCAGTAATTATCTTATAAATGAAATATTGACATAATTTATGTTATAAACACCAAAATAAATGTAATTTGAGACTTTTTATGAATTACACTAATTTTCTAGGTTACTATGATATATTAGTGTTGATTTAATAAACTTGGTTCGAACATATAATTCTGTTATGACTTTCACAAAAATCATATATCAAATAGTTTCAAAATTGACACAAAATAGTTTTTAAATCAAATATTATATTACTAATTGTTATTTTATTCCTAAAAATATAAGGTTCGGCCAAATGACTTAGATAAGGATATATACATTAATAATAAACAATTTGGGGTTCGTTTGGCATGTTATAGTAAGTGTATTAACCATATAGTGAAAGAAAACAAAAAGACACGGTAAAAGTTAAATTATTTAACTTAGAGTTAAATATAATTGATAAGGTTAAAATAATACCCTAAACTTGTCTAAATCCTATTGGTTGATAAGATTTCGACCCATCCCCACTTTATCTTCGAAATAAGACCCTTTGGAACCATTATACACCGATTTTGACTTTAATATAAAATAATATTTTGAGATATTCCTAAGGTGCCCCTCTCCTCCCTTATAAAAGGGAACCTCCTCCCCCTCCTCCTAACACCAATTTGAGCACTAAAGCTCGGCCAACCCCTGACATTTTCTCCTCTCCACTTCTCTATAATAATCCTAGAGGTCCTGGTCTTCTTCAAAGACCAATCTTAGTTCCCTAAGTGGAGGATTCAAAGAGGCGTTCCAAAGAAGAGGTAATATCCATTACCGATCTTTTCAATTTCTTTCTTCTTCAACTTCTTCTTCTTTAGTTGTTTCATGATAAAGTAATAACATCAGTATTACTTACATACTGATATATTATTATAAATATGAAACAACCCTAATTCACCTTTTATCCATCCTACGGAAAAATGAAATCACCGCGCGTGCGTACGTACGGAATACCGTCTCCACGCCGTGGTGTAATATATTTTCCACCATCACCTTACAAGGATGGGTATAATGGTGTAATGAGTAACTATTTATGATTATTATAAAGTAATATTGATACTGAAATAATATATATATACTCCAATACAGTTCCACGATCATAGGAACGATATCATTGCTCGTGCGTACGTACGGAATACCGTCTCCACGATGTGATGCGACTCGTTCTACATGATCATCATTACATAGTAATTAAATAAATGAATTGAATTAATAAATATGATATATGTTACACTAATACCATTCTGGATATAAGGTATCTATAACCTTAAAATAATAATAAGAATTTATTCGGCAAAACACGCATAAGAACAAAAGGCAATAAGGACCCGAGTAACAAGTAACAATGAAATATTACTAACAAGAAGCTAAGAATATGACCATATATGATATCATATCAATATTTATGATTCTGGAATAAGTCAATAACATTATTTAAACCATTATACAGGAGCTTCGGACATGTACAAAGAAAATCGGACCTAAGGTAAGGGAAAATATCACAATCTCATTTTTATCCGAGATTGTTTATACTTTGGTATTTACTGGGGTGTATTTTATCATCCACATCCATGTTTCATAAATATGTGATATTATTTCAATCCACCTACAATTTTTTAAATCCATTTTTACCCTTCGGTGAGTTTTTAGTAAGAGATATGAAAGGAATCTTTTGTCGTTTTTTTGTACGAGGTACTTTTTGACTTTTCCGACAAAAGTACGAAGAATGTTTTTTTTAACTTATATGGCATGAATGAATTTTTATAACATTATTTCCAAGAAGCTTCCTTTACAAGTTTTCAAGTTTATTTTTAATCAAATTCTTTTATTTTAAAGTTGTATGACATGTTATGAAAGGAAAAATGTTTTTGAAGAAGAAAGGATATTTTCCTCAAGAATGGAGTTCAAGTGTTTTATCAAAATTATTTTCCATCTAAGATAATAAAGGGTTCTTATTTTATCCCTATTATTACATTGATTTGATCATGTTGTGATGGAATTATTTTTATGAATTCCTTTATCTTATATGAATTGATTTATGATGTCATGATGTTTCAAGAATCCCATTTTTGTTACATGTGTTATGCGATGATGTATGATTTATGATTATGTGGCACACATAAGAAAGGATTCATTATAAGATGGGTGGGACCTATATCTCCCTCCAATGCATTGGGTAAATATTTTATATCTCATGAGATAGACATGGTTGGAATGGTAGGTTATACCGGTTCAGTGAAACAAGACTGGAACGAGGGTGACTCGGTTCAGAAAGGGACTATGTCCACTAAGATAGTCTTGGCAATGAGTCATGACTAACAAGAAATGATTTTCCATGATTATGTGTGCATACCAAAAAGTTTCAAGTTTTATGTTATGATTATGGGGATATCATTTTCACTTCTATGATTTATTCCATGTTAAGATATTATGATCTCTTTTGCATGTTATGATTTTCAAAAAGATATGATATGATTTTTATTTCTTTTATTTGCCCTTGCTGAGCATTTGAGCTCACCCTTTTATGTTTTATTTTCCCCAGGTCAGGAAGATGGATATTAAGTAGAATATGCTAAAAGGGACCCTAGATGTGATGAAATAAATGGGAGACACTGTAGAAGATTTATGAACCAGTTGATTATGTTTCCCAGTTTCTAAAGACACTATACCTATACGGTCCTTTGTGGTTTTGTCATATGTTGTAATAAGTGTGCTTCAATTTTGAAGTATTAACAATGTATGTAAAGTATGGGTCGTTATAAACTTGGTCTTCCATTCCTCCATAATATTTATTGTACCTTGAATAATGACTATTTATTTACTAAATAAATATCACAGAATTATTCACCAAAAAATAAATAAATATTATATTTTCCAAATAGAAAATAAATATTCATATCCGATCAATCATACATGAATAATTGTTAAACCACATATGGGAATAATATTTATTCATCCTATGAAATAATAAATAATAATATATATTATTTAACTTAGATTTTAGATACACTAAGTGTGTGACCCTCGAGGCCTCTTTCACAGTGGCATTAGGTGAAGCAACCTAAAGTCCATGGTTAGCTTCTAGAAACACGCCAAGGAACCTATAGAGAAATAACATAATGTAGTAATGACATGACACCCCATACGGATGCTTGCTGTATAATATAATCCTTTTATCTTTATATCTCATATCAAGTAGGTTTCATGTTGGTTCCATCAACCAATGGGCTTGATATTTCTTTCTTTGACTTCTCAGAAAATGAACTTTCCTTTAGAATACCATGGACATGGAATTATTTAGGCTATATAATTTCCATAAAATGGCCAGATATATCAAATTACATTAATAAATAGAATGTAAAATTCTTTCTTTCTTTATTCATTAATACAATATTACTTGTGATGCACAAAACATATTCTACCTTTCCGTAAAAATATGTCGTCCCAGTTTTCATCAATACATCTAAGTCCATGACTCGTAATAATCATTAATAATAATATTAAAGTCTAAGGACTGATAAACGCATCTGTAAATAGGAATATCCAATGACACATATAAATGTGGATTACCTACTGGCACGTCTTGTTCTCATAATATCTGACAGGATATTACCAAGGGGGCACACCATGAGAAGGTGACTCAAAGTCCTATGAGTCTCTACCCCGGATAGCCTATATCATTTGTTTCTATAAAATGATATCATCTGTATATAGAACCTTTATTCAAGAATAGTTTCATAGCACTTCCAGGTTCTCATCACAGTGGAGAACCATTATGGCCATTTACTGTGACAAGTACTCTTAGGACATTATCACATACTATGTAATTCATAAGAACAATCGTGATGTGATAAATAATTTATTAATATTAAAAACAATGAATACATGTTTATCATTAAGTATATAGAAATTTTTTCTAGGGAACCAACTCCAAAAATATCATCATAATAAATAACAACCAATAATAAAACATCCATAATAGGAATCACATCATAGAATAGAATATGGAATTAAATCTATAACCAAACCAAAACTAAATATCATCACTATGATATAAAAAAATATGACTCATACAGGTCATACAGTCATACAATAGATGAAATAAAACTATAAATAAAAAAGACCTCAAAATATCATTGGAATCCCCTCAGACTAGTCATCATTACCCAAATGATCTATACTAGCTCATCAACCTATACTAGGTTCATCTCCCAAATCTACATTTTAACCATAAGTTCTACACAAAAAACAAAATTTCATGTCCAGGGTGTGATTAAAAAACTCATTATGGAACCACCAATTATTTCACTAATAAAAACAAATATATATGTTCATTCATGTGCTAAATGAAAAGGACACTATAAAAATCTCATTAACACACATGTTGTATTATAGGGTATTTAAAAAGTCACCATGACAGTTGTATCATACTTGATTTATCCAGTTCCATAATGGGGTCATGCTCCCATGCCATGAACACAAAATTAGTGATAATAACATATCAATACTCATTCCAAAGGTAAACATGAATGATCTATAAATATACTCATCAACCAAGTTGGATGATGCACCCCCAAAACCTGCATGGAAAATGAAATACCTCTTTATTAATGGTGTTTGTATAATCTAGGCTTTTCTCAAAGTTACAAACCATTTTTTTATTTAATTTCCTTGTTTTAGAACTTATAATGATTCATATGGGAGTTATCGAGGTCAAGGGGGTGTTCAGGGCTTATTCAGAGCCCAAATCCCTAGAAATTCGTGAAACAGACTGGGCTGCATGGTTATTCGAAACCATGTATCCCATACAATATGGTCTCTCTAACCGTGTGGCTTAAGATAGTGGGGAGTAAGTCTCTGCATGGCTTCTTTGAACAGTGTATGGGAGACTGCATGCTCGTGCAACTACTCTCGTACAAGTTGTAGTGTTGTTTTGCATTGGATGTGAATAGTTAGCAAAATTGTGCCCCGGGTCCATGTGGGGTGACTCTTTGAGCAGAAATTGAATTCAATTTGGACAGTAGTTCAGCAAAATAGAATTCCCCAACCTGTGTTGGTGATTTTACAATTTTACCCATGAAATGTTTTATGTTTAACCCCTCCTTCCCTTTTTCTTTTTCTCCACCAGACCATTGTTATCCCTCTCCAATTGAAGACTCATCTCCCTCCACCTTGGAATTAAGTTAACTTCTCCATTAATAATCCAAATCGATCACCTTTAGATCCATCATAAAGCTAGAGGTGGGCTCTTAAATCCTCTCCCTTCTATTTCAATTTGTTTTTATCATCTATTGTGATATTTTGGTGTTATCTCATTTTCCATATTTTTTGGTCATTTCATGATTCTTCCAGTAACACTTGTTATAGCTCGATTCAAGGGTCGATGCTGGAAGAGGAAAGTGCTATGAGACTAAGGTAGGTGTTCTGGATTTTTTTCCTAAGTTTCAATTCATTTTATAACTTTTTTTATTGTGATATGTGCTGGACCCTTCCGAAAACACCTCCAAAACATGAAATTATTTATTCCAAATGCTTTTTCATGTGTTATGACCCTAGATTGCGGTGAATCACCATTGAGGTTAATCTCCTTGACCTAAGAAACTCCTTTGGGTATTCCTAGTCATCTATAGTATATCATTTACTATTCTAATTTGTTATTCACAATTTTAGGTGCATAGACACTGTGGTTAGTTCCTTAAGTTATAAATTGAATTGAATAGTGTGATGAACCATGAGCTAGTCCCTACGCCTCATGAGATAAATTAAATGGGTGAACTAAGTGAATTATTCAAGTTCTTATGCATTACCCCCTATTATATAAATGGATTCTTAATTCAATGGCATTCCAAAATTGTTACATAATCAGGTAAATGATTGTTTTGTAAAATATTATGGATTTTCTAAACCAGTGATATCCTCACCTTACATTGAGGGTGATACGAGCGGTTTTGACTTAAGTACACCTTGGAAGGGATCCTAATTCCATACTTAGAATTTGTTATTTAATTGTAAGAATTCTCAAGGAACCACTAGATATGTTCAGAATGGTATCATTGTGAGTTTTCCTTTTTATCTCCAGTCAAGTGAAACTCATTCCCTTGGGGAGACCCCATGGAAGGGCTTGATTGTGAGTTGGTTGTACCATGCCATGAGAGAGACTCCATACCATAGAGTGACACTTGGGGTTTACATTGTTATCACACCATGACTAGAGTGACACTTGGGGTTTCTTTCATGGGTCACCTCAGACAGACTCCTTTGGAATTGTTCATATACAGTGCCCCAAAGCAATACTTGTGGTCCCACCCGGACCGTCTTGGATGGGATACAAGTGTAATTACTTAAATTTAAATAATGGTTTTAAATAATAAATAAACCTTATAAATTGTAAATTTAGGGATGTCTACCAAGACAAATCAAAAGCTTCGTGATAGTCCATCTTTTTACATTATTCCACACACCTTACTTGTGTAGGATCCCTTGGTTCAAAAATTCCCTTCTTAGGCTGAAGTTGGTGAAAATTGGATGGGTATCCAAAGTGGAACTCAGTCCGATGTACTTATTTATTTATTTTGGTCTTTAATATATTATTAATGGAACACTATTCATTTTATATTGCACGAAATGGATTGATCTAGACGCATTTGGTGGTGGACTACTGAGTATATCTCACACCCTATTTTGGATACCATTGGTACCCAAGAAGACTTTATGGTTTTAGGTATAGATAAAGGGAATTATCTTCATTATGATTTACGATTAACATATCTATAATGGAGTACAAGAGTGGAGGATCGATCCTATGATTATGATGATAGCATTTGTTGTCGTTTTGCCATTTTTTACATTGATAGCATGTGGCTTATGCCAGTAACCCATGTTCCCCTTGAATACATTTTCTATAGATATACTTTCATAATAATAATATTGTATATAATTTTTATTTAGATTACCCTAGTTATTCTTTATCTTTCATGTTTGTTTAATATTTTTTTGCTATTATCTGTCTGTTGATATTGCTTCCTCTATAGTGGGTTACTAGTCCTGTCATATAGTGTTTACTTCTATTGTTTCTTATATATATATATATATATATATTTATTTATATATTACTACACTTTACTTTAATCTGTGAGGGAGTTGTCTACCCACATACACATTATTCCCGCATTGTTAGTCGGCAGCCTCTGGAGTTCAAAGAGGTGTGCTTGAGGTATTGTGGCCCACCATCTCCGGGAACCACTAAGTGGCATCTGGGTAAGGATGATACAAAGTGGTATCATAGGCCTTTTTCCTTTTCTCTTACTATTTGGGTATTAGACAGAAGACAATGAAAATACAATTTGTTAATTATTCTATTCATAAGAGTAACTAACTTATATATAGAGGAAACCTAGATTACTAGGAAGGGGTTAATGTTGTTATTTCTTATACTTTAACGATTTCAAGGATTTAACCATTGGGTGGTGCACCTATTTTTCCATATTATTTCTATTATTAAAATTGTTAATATCATGGTTTTATTTACCCTACAATAAGTATATTATGTCATATTAGAATTAATAAATCATACTAGGCATCATGGGATTAAAATGTTATGCATTATGTTATCCCATATCTATTTTTCTACGTACATTGCCTATATTGTGTGTTCCTGTTGTGATGCCTTATTTTTTATTCATTTCAAGGCTGTAAAAAAAATAATTGACACCTAAATTTTTTTCCTTAACTGAATTATGTTTCTAGAATAGGTTAAAGTAGACACCTTAAGTAGTTAGTTATGGAATATTTATCCATGGATCACTAGTCATATGGGATAGAACGTTTCATGGTTAGGATTAAGTACATGCCATGTTTCAATTTATAATATGTATGGGCCCTAATATTATTAGAATTGGTGAGCCATATAATTCAACCATTAAAAGGAATTAAAATAAAAAATTTAATGAAAAATTAAAATGAATATAATATTTAATATGAAATGGTAATTTTATATGAAGATACAAGACCCTCACTCTACCCCAACCTTAGTAGTGGGCAATAGGTTGTGTCTCTTATATCTCTTGAGGTTTCTATTACTTTTATTATCTCGTAGACCTTCATCCTAGAGTAGGATAAGGGTAGTGATGTGCTTATAGGTAGACCTTGTACTTATCCTTTCTTTATCTCTATTCCTATCTATTATGAATCTTTTTTTAGCTATTTTATTCACAATTGTAGAATTATGATTCCATCATATCCTCATGTTTTATGCCAAAAAAGTGTTGATGGTCATAGTCCTAAGATTTTGGGCCCCAATACACCTGTGATATCTTCTATAGTTCCACCTAAGGCACCTTCTATAGACCTTCCATTGGGCATTGATGCTCAATTTCACAACAACTTTTTTAATTTCATGCAGTCCAAATAGGGTGCTCCCCAACCTTCCCTTACTATAGAATAGTTGACCAAGGATTTCTAGAAGAAGCATCCACCCACCTCATTAAGGGATAGTGGAACCAAGGATTCTAAGTCATGGATAGATTTCATCTATCTTCAAGCATATTGAGACGCCTCCAAATAGAAGATTCAATCTCACTATATATATGCTACATGACTCTGCCATGTGTTGGTGGGACATTCTTACCCAAGATGATCAACATCAGGGTATGGTCTGGGTGGACTTTAAGAAATCCTTCTTTATCTAGTTCTTTACACAGACCTTCAGAACAGACCATGATCAGTTGTTCATTTACCTTCATCAAGGTGACATTTTAGAGATGAAATATTCAGCACACTTCACAGAATTGCAGCATTTTTCACTAACCTTGTGAGGAGATCAAGTGTTGACTGTAAGAAAATTAAAGGTTGGGATGGAATATTCCATCTGATCACAAGTGAATGTCTTTAGGCTGTCCATTGTTTCAAAGATAGTACATGAGGTCCTCATCATTTAGTTGAACCTGAGGGGATTTGGAAATGGGGGTCAGGGCGGTTCAGCTTCCAAGTAGGGAACCGGATTATCCAATGGTAGGAAACTTTGATTCGAGGGTATGTGGGGGGGGGAAGTACCATTCTGGTGGCATGCACTAACAACCTTGTGGTGTGTCAGCATTGTGAAAGTCCAGGCCATAAAAATACCCAAATTATGAGGAACCCAATCAGGTTTCAAGCATGCGGAAGTATGGGTCATCTCTGGCATTTTTTTTATCCTCTCTAATTGAACCCACTGAATAAAGATTTATTCTAGAACTATTCTTAGGTGAAGGATCGGTGACTCCATGATAGGTTGGGAGTTGTTCTTCTACCGGTTTTTCAGGTAGATTAGGTGGTTTTGTTTGGGGAAATCAGGCCTCAGAGCTTCAGTGTCAATAGAGTGGGCCTACTCAGGCTACTAAGGTAGAATCTAAGGTTCGTAGTTCAGGGCATATATCTATTGTACAACCTATCCATGAGGAGTATAATCTAGGTCCTTCTACTATACAAGGTACTAATTTGGTAGCCCCCACTTTAGTTTCAACACATTTTGATATAGGTGCATCTCACTCTTTTTTATATACTACAACTATGGGAAGGTTGGTACTACTGATAGAGTATTCCAGCAGCATGGTAAATCATAACACACCATTAAAAATTTGATCAAAGAATATACACCATTGCATAGATTTCCCACCTGATATAGGTGGGTAACATTTTCTATGGAGTTTATTTTCTCTTAGGATGATTGGCTTCAACGTCATTCTTGGTATGGACTGGCATGTGCCTTATTGACCCACGGTAAATTTTTATCACAACTAGGTTTCATTCTCATCAACCGAGGGCACCATGAATATCGTTAAGGGTGAATGGGATATCAAGGAAAGTCAAGATAGACCCAAGCATACTCATCTAGGTATACTGATATCCCATATGGCCAATATCTTTATAATAAATCTACGAATGAACCTTGTTGAATTCCCTCCTATTGTGGATCGTTTCAAGGATGTCTTCCCTGATGATTTATCTAGATTACCACCAGAGAGGGAGGTTTATTTCACCATAGAGATTCTGCTAGTTGTGGAACATGTGGTCATCCCTCTGTATAGGATGGAACCTATAGAGCTGAAAGAACTCAAGAAGAAGCTTAATGATCTAGAGGCTAAGGGTTTTATCAACCCCATCACATCACCCTAGGGTTCACTTGTCATTTTAAAAAGAAGGAGGATGTTACCCTTATATTGTGTATGGATTACCACCGACTAAAATAGCTTACGGTGAAGAACTGGTATCCACTACCTTGAATAGATGACATCTTTCACCAGTTCTAAGGAGAAACCGTTTTCTCCTACATCGATTTGAGGTTAGGATACCATTAGGTGCAAGTGAGTCCATCATAAATACTACGTACAACATTAAAAAGTTGGTAAAAATTCTATAATTATCTGGTTATTTTATCTGGTCAAAAGAAAGCACCAGTAGTATTTATGGCTCTAATTAATCAGGTCTTGTACCCTTGCTTGGATTCATTTCAAGTAGTCTTTGTAGATAAAATATTAGTGTATTATCGCACCAGACATGACTATTCCAACCACCTTGATATTGTGATTAATACATCGAGAGAGCATCGAATATATTCAAATATTAGTAAATACCACTTTTTAATCAATAAAGTTCACTTCGGTTAAATCATATCAACAGTAGGGTTATCTTTTGACCTATAGAAGGTGAGAACTGTGGTTTTTGGGGAGCATCCCCAGAATGTGTTTGACATACACAGCTTCTTAAGGATGGATAGCTATTATAGGTGCTTCATAAAAGATTTATAACACTTGGAAGTTCCTATTAAAATATTGACCTTTAAGGGTGTGGTATTCAATAGAAATGGATCATGTGAGACAAATGTTAAAGAGTTAAAGGGAAGACTAACTTCGTAGTTAATCCTGATTCTTCATGAGCCAAAAATAAGCTATACTATTTACTGTGATGCTTAAATAATTGGTCTAGGGGAAGTGATGATACAGGGAGATCAAGTTGTGACATAAGGGTCCTGCCAGCTAAGGCCTCATGAGTAGAATTACCCTACGCATGACTTTGAGTTATCAACTATGGTACAAGCTCTACTTTGTTGGAGGAACTACCTATTGGGTGATATCATTTCATTTACACGGATCACTAAAGTCTCAAATATATTTTCAAATAGAGATAATTGAATCTAATTCAGTGTAGGTTGGTCGAATACCTAAAGTTTCTTGACTTTGAATGTGCTTATACACCCATAAAGGGAAATGTCATAGATAATTCCTTGAGCCATAAGACTCAGACTTAAACCATCAAGGAGGCTAACAGTGAGTTGTATTTGATTTATCTATTATCTAAGATGCACCTAGAGGTCTAGGAAAAACATGGGAAAACTATTTTAGAAACTTTTTCAATGACATCATTCCTTCTGGAGTGGGTACATATGAGGAAGTTATTTGATTATGAGGGCCTTTTATTGATGGGGAGTGTATCGGGTGAGATTCCACCTCCAAGTTGGGTTATTGATGATAATAATATCGAACTCTATCATGGGAATGTTTGGGTGCCTTCTGATATATAGTAAGAGCTGATGAGGGAATCTCATGCCCTTTTTGGGAATTTTATCCTAGGATTACCAATACTTGTAGGGATGTATGTCATCAATATTGGTGGACATGTAAGAAGAGTAAGATAATAGGTTTTATCACTCAGTGATCCACTTTTCAATAGGTGAAGGAAAAGGATCAGCAACCTACTGTACTTCTATAGTCTCTATTCATTCCTAAGTGGAAATGGAACAATGCCACCATGAATTTTTTGAGGGGATTTATGAGATCCCATCAAGATAATGATGTAGTATGGGTGATCATCAGTAGTTTAACCAAGGTTTCACACTTCTTATTGATCCAATAATCCTTCTCTAGGCATTATCTATGAAGTATTTATATTCGGTAGATTGTGAACCTTAATTTTGTTCCTCATTCTATCATTTTGGAACAATATTCTAACTTTACATCATGGTTCTGGAAATAGTTTCAAAAGGAATTGGGTTCACAAGTACTCTTGAGTACTATATATCACTCTCATACTGATGTAGAGTCTGAACAGACAATACAGGTGTTAGAGGATATGCTTCGGGCTTGCATACCTGATTTTGGAGGTTCATGGGAAAATCATATCCCTCTGGTTGAGTTTTCCAACAACAAAAATTTTCAAGAAATGATTTAGATGGATCTATATGAGTCCCTTTACGGTAGATCGTGTCCTTCATATCTATGATGGTTAGAGGAAAGGGAGGAAGTGCCATTGTATATCCATCTCATTTAGGAGACTTTAGAGCAAGTCCATATGATTCAGAAGTGTATGGATATAGCTCAATATAGGAATAAGTATTATACTGATTGTCACCGTCAACCTCTATAGTTTGAGGTGGTACATCAGGTCTTTCTACATTCTTAACCACATTAGGTCACAGACGAACATGAATATAGGGTTAGTTATTTCCTAGATAGGTCAGTCCTTTCAAGATGGTGGAGAGAGTTGGGCTGGTATCCTATCATTAATAGTTACCTCAGAGGTACCATGCCATGCAAGAAGTATTCCATGTATCGTAGCTTCAATAGTATCACCCTGGACCATCTCATTCGTTTGACCCCAAGGAAATAGAGATGGAGGTGGATGCAGACTTCGAGGAGCATTATATACATATCATTGATAGGAGAATGAAGGCTCTTTGATGTAGGTTAGTTCCTCTGGTGTGGGTGTTAAGGTAGCATGGATACATAAAGGGTGACACCTGGGAGTGGGAGGCTGATGTAAGTGCATAGTATCTAGAAATTTTCTCTGACAATTTTCTAAAACCCTTGGAAGGGAAACTCAGGGATGATTTGACTAAATGAATGGAGGTTGTGACATCCTATATTTTCTCAAAGGTGTAGACCATTTTTTCAGTTTATTTTCTTTAGATTGGTCATTTTAATGATTCCTTAGGGATTTATGGAGGTCACAGGAGTGTCTAAGGCTTGTTCAGAGCCCGGAGCCCCATAAATTGATGAAACAGACTGGGTTTTATAGTTAGTAGAAACCATTCCATCTAGAATATAAGGTTTCTCTAACTATGCAACAAAAGACAGTGTAGATAAAGGCTCCTCTTGGTTTCTATGAAACCATGATAGGGAGCCTGCATGCTCATTCAACTTGTCTCGGAGAAGTTCCAGAGTTGTTTTTAATCTGCTATACGCGGTTATACAAACCATGCACCTAGCCCATATGATGTTCCCATTTAAGAAGAACCTGGTGGAAAGTTAGCGCATGGTTTGGAAAACAGTATGGCTAAACCATGAACCACTGCCTATGTGGGTGATTTTACAATTATACCCTTGAAACGTTTTAATTTTAAACCATCCTTCCTTTTTTCTTTTTCTCCAATGGACCACTCTTCTCTCTCTCCCATATAAGACTCATCACCCTCCACCTAGAGATCAAGATAACTTATCCTTCCATCACCCAAATCACTTGTCATTGGATCCATTAAAAAACTAGAGGTAGGCACTTTAATCGCCTCCCTTCTATTTATAGTTTCTATTCTCCTCTGTTTTTCTATTTTGTTGCAAGTTCATTTGACCCATTTTCATAGAATTTGATGATTCTACCAATAACTCTCATTCTAGCTCGATTCAAGGCTCGATGTTGGATGAGGAAAGTGCTACGAGACTAAGGTAGGTGGTTTATCTTCATTCCCCATGTTTCAATGTGTAACTAGAGCCATTGTGTCGTGTACCAAACCCTTCCATCAACACCTCCAAAAACAATAAATGATTTATTCTAAATGTTTTTTCATGTATTATGACCTAGATTACAAAAAATCACCTTTGAGGTTTATTTCCATGACCTAGGAAACATATTTTGGTATGCCCAGTCCATTATATCATATCTTCCACTATTATAATTTATTAGTCGCCATTTTAGGTGCACTAGCCCTGTAGTTAGTTCCGTGAGTTATAAATTGAATTGAATAGGGTGATAAACCTTGAGTTAGGCCCTACATCTCATTCCATAAATGAAATGGGTGAACAAATTAAATTGTTCAAGTTGTATGCATTACCCCCTATACCATAAATGGATTGTTAATTCAATGACATGGAAAACTTGTGAAATCATGTGGCAAATTCTTATTTTATTAAATGGTATGGCTTTTCTAACCAAGTCATATCCTCACCTTACGCCTAGGGTGATATGATAGGTTTCAACTTAAGGAACCCTTGGATGGGCACCTCATGACTTAGTTAGATTTTTTGTTTAATTGTAAACACACTATGGGTGACACTAGCTATGTCTAGAATGGGATTGTCATGTGTTTTCCTTTTTACCACCAGACGAGTGACACTGATTCCCTAGGGGAGACCCTATGGATGGGATCATTGGTGAGTTTGTTGTATAGTTCCATGAGAGAAAATCAAGCCCCTATGCACGATACCAAGGATGGGAACGTTCATGATGTTATCACATGATACTTAGAGTGACACTGGGGATTTATTTCATGGGTCACGTCATATGGACTCTAGTGGAATTTTTCATATACAGTTCCCTAGAGCAATACTTGGGGTCCCACCCAATCCACCTTGGATGGACTCCGGGTGAAACTGCTTAAATTAAAAGAATGGTTTTAAATTAGAAATAAACCCTATAAATTGGAAATTTAGGGATGTATCCACCAACCCAAATAATAAACTTGGGGACAGTCCATATTTTCACATTATTCCACTCACATTACTTGTGGAGGATCCCATGTTTCAAACATACCCAACTTAGGCTGAATCAGATAAAAATTGAAAGGGTGACTCCGGTGGAACCTAGATTGATATAATTATATATTTATTTATATCTGGCTTTTATTTTTAATGGCACATTATTATTTTTATATTTCATGAAATAGATTGATCTATACATTGTTGGTAGTGTCCTACTGAGTATATCTCACACTATGCTTGGCACACCTTTGGTACTGAAGAAGGCTTCAAGGTTTCAGTTATAGCCAAATGAAATTTTACATCTTATGATGCTCAATTACCATATTTAGGATAGATTATAGGAGAATAGGACTGATATTATGCTCATGATTCTAGTAGTTCTTTTCTTTTTTTCCCTTTCTGCATATTGATAGCATGTGGAATATATCGTTATCCCCTATGACCCTTACATAATTTTTTATAGCTACAAGTGCATCATCATCATATTTTATATACATATTATTTAGATTCTTCAATATATTCTTTATCTTGAATGTTTTTTTTATTACTATTCTTCTGCTATCTATATGTTGATACTACTTCCACTACGGTGAGTTACTGGTCTGATCATATAATGTCTACTTATGTATCTTCTTATATATATTTATTTACATTTTTTGTGCTCAAATTTGATCTATGAGGTCATAGTATTCCGATAGAAACTACCTAGGACTACGCTGCTAGTTAGCAGCCTCTACCATTCAGGGAGGTGCGCTTGAGGTTTTGTGGCACACCGTCATGGGGCACTACTAAGTGGAATCGAATGTAGGATGCTACATTGTTTCCCTAAAATAACTACAAAATAGAATGATATATCACTCAGTGAATAATGTATCACTAAATTATAACCCTATGGTGAATGATTCATCATAAAAATATATCCCCTATGGGAAACAACTATCATTGAAAAACCCTAAGGTGAATGATTTATTGCTAAATCAATCCCCATGGTGATTGATATATCACCTAAACATAACTCTGTGTTGAATAATATATCACTAGATGAATGATGTATTAAAAAATCCAACCAAAAAAGGATACTGAAGTATCACTCAGTGAAAAATATATCACTAAAAAATAAATCATAAGTGTTTGATGCATCCCTAAAACAATCCTAAATTGAAAGTTCTATCAATGAATAAAAATGAGTTGAGACCAAATCCTATGGTAAGAAAAGTTTTAGAAGAATTAAAACATAGGGGAGATTTTTTAATACTCGATAAGAATGTGTTGTGATTTGAGATTTGAGAAGTCCCCCTAGAATATGGTATTTATATATAGAAGAAATATTGGAGATGGTTATAGTGGGTATGGTTATTATGTGGGACTTTTTTTCAATGAATAAATCATATTCAAAATTTTATGAAATATATTTTATCATCTGAGGTGAAGGACTTATAGATGTTTTTAATAGTTTCGAAATCATTTGGAGAATTTTTTAAGTGATTCTATGAATTAGTGAAGTTTTTTTGGAAATTGGAGTTAAAATAAAAAATTGATAAGTGAAATATCTTATGTGTAAGACATTCTAATTCCGTATAATATTAACTATGGGTAAAAAAATTATGAAATGCATATGATATTTATGTTACAGATAACAAATGTTATTCTCATAAGATATTTTTCATATGTAAGAAAATTTAGCTATGGGTAGGAAATTTTTCTTATACATAAGACATTTTGAAACCATAAGATATTTACTGCATGTAAGAAAATTCAAGTATGCATAAGAAAATTTAGTTACATATAAGGTATTTATTTCATGTAATACATTGCATCATATGAATTTTTATAATCCATAGATATTATTTCAAGGTGTAAAATATTGATACATTGTAAAATTTTGAAGATTATTTCAAGTAAGATTTTCAAGATTCTCAGTAAAGTTTAAATAAAATGTTGGGAGGATTCATGGGATGATCTTGATGGTTTATATTGTATTTAAACTTTCTAAAAGGATCATACAATTGAGTTAGATGATACTAAATCTTATATTCACGGTTTAAATATCGTGATTGTAATTCATGATGCATGATGGAATAAATTCAACATCACAAAAGCAGGAAACACATTGCAAAGTTGTATGAATTGAAATCTTAGAGAGAGATTTTTTCTGCATTTTGAATACCCATAACCATTTCTTATTAAATATGAATTTACATGTAGTTACAATATTTTATTAGATCTTGTCATTATAGGAAGAGATATAAGTACACAATAGTTTTATTATCATGTAAAATAAATAGATCAGCCTTCAAGGAATTAAAATTCAAATTATTTATGACATTTATGAAGATATAGGTTCATAAAAAAAATATGTGATTGAGTAGGAATATTATACACATATATTTGTGAATATATATTAAATTAATTATATAAAAAGAGAGTGTGGGAGAGAAAAAGAGAATAAAAATTACTTACTCATGAACCTACAAAATATTATCGAGAACATTTTTAATTAGATCGGTTGAGGTTGTCATGAATTTCATATAAGAGATAAACACATAGAGATAAATTGTAAGGGGTAGGGGAGAGATATATAGGTGTTTATATCATATATTTAAAAGGATTTATTTCATGGTGAAGTTGAAAACAATAGTGGTTTTGCAAAGTGATCTGTATAAATAATAAATATGAGTCTAGATATTGTGCAAGATAAAGAAAACAAGAAGAAGAATTTAGCACACGCACCAGTTTGATATCATCCTATAAGAGGAATATGTATCAGTTTTTACCTAAAATGTTGATCATTTTAAATTTTAGGATACACTTGTTTGAATGATACATCAAAGCCTAATCAAGATATATGAAAATGGTATTTTCTAGGATATAACCTACTCGCTTGTGCTCACGTGATGATTCTAGTGGTTAGTGTGACCCTCGAGGAATTAATTTCACACCAAGTACTATCCTTCTCACATTGATAGGTGAACCTAATAAATCTAATTTATTTACTTATTTAGGTATGATTTTGGGTGTGAGAATAGTATACATCACTACACTCTAACAAGTGGTGAAGGTTTATTTAAAATATATTTAAAAATAAAACTGATAACTAAATCACCCCCCATCCCCATCTTATTGATCTCCTACATATCCTACAGGTGGTTCTTCAAAATCTTGAGGATGACTGATGTAACACCAAGTGAACCATGTATCACAAATCAAAATCACTGAGTAAATTATATTTCACTGAATCCTAGACCCTATAGTGAATGACGTATCACTTGGTGAATGATATATCACTAATAATAAACCCAAGGAGGATAATCTTCTATAAAACAATAGAACATGGGTGAAAATTTATCACCAAAAAAATTAAGAATAATTAGAATGATATATATCCAAAATTAATAAAATAATAATGTTGAATGACTTCTCATAATAAACAAAAGAATAAAAATAACCTTGATATAACAACGGTGAATGAATCATTACCTCAAATACTTTGTTCAACCAAAACCCGTAGTGATAATTAGGATACCCACACCCAAGATGTCGTACACCTAGGATACATATTTCAAGCTTGGAACTCCTTAGCCTGATTAGGTTACCAACTGAAGTTATCATTCTATTGTGATTTTATTTTTTTCAATGTGAAATTCAATGTGAGGTGGTGTATTGGGTAAATAAGTTATTATTTACCCATGAAATAAGATTTTTTTTTCATTGTATTGCCCTGGAATGGGATAAGACCAAAGTTCCTTGGAATAACTAGATAGAAAACAAACCCTTAGATCAATAAATCTGATGATTGTTGAACCACTATTCTATGATACAAGAGTAAATATTGTTTGGAGAAAGAAGAACTATAGACTACATGTTACATAAAATGAACTTCTACCATTTTAGTAGAATGAAAAGTAATTACATCGTAGTATTGGAGATGTGGTTTTTAATTCTGTTATATGTATCAGGATATAGTGTTATCTATAATAGATATTATAAATGTAGAATTTAGAAGTGAAATTTTTCAGTTAAATCTATAATAGATAGTTGGTTCGATTTTCATTAAACAGTTATATCAAATTCAAATTATTGGAGAAGCTTGTTAAAAATATTAAATAATCTATTCATGTTTCAGGAGCTATAATGTTGTTAAAATAAATAAATAATACTCTCATATAAAAGCTAGTTTTATTTGAGATATATCGGGATTGATATGAATTAATCTTGAGATTTTTTGAAATTTCCCTAAGCTTATGGGAAAAATATATAATTTTGAGACTATTTGTATGATAATTTGATTTGGCCTAAAAATAGAAAATTAATTCCATCGTGCATAAGTAGATTATCTTACAAGTATCGTTATGTAAGAGAATTAAGCTATACATAAACAAACTGATTCCCATATAATAAAATTTAATCTTCATAGCTGAAAGTTGATAAACATAATTGAGCTATGTGGGTAGTGAATAAGTAAATTATCTTATGAGGACCACCATGTAATTAAATTTGGTTACATAGATGAGAATTTTGACCACCAAATAATTAAATTCATTTATTCTAATGAGAAATAATCCACCCATAAGTAAAATAAGTTTTCTTTATTTCAAAAAAATTTGATCTCATCAAATAGAACACTTATCAAATTTTAAAAATTTCAATAGAATGAAGAATCAATATTTCTAGAATTACAAGGTTCTCAAGAATTCTATTTGGGTTGTTTCTTAAGTCATATATATTGGATGAACACTTTATAAAAACATGTGATATAAGATTGAATAATTGATATGCTGATCTTAAAATTTATAAAGAATAATATCAAAGCTAAAAGAGATTTTGAGAGAATTTTAAGTCTAAAAATTATAACATCCCCAAACATATACACCTGGACTCGATGCTAAAACAAATTTTCTTTACATATTGTCTTTGATAACAATATAAATAACCCAATTTTTTACATTACAACAAAAATGAGAATATTGAGTCACTTATATCTCAAATACATTTTTAGGGTAAAATTTTAGAGAATTAGGAAAAACTATTTCATAACAATACACATGTCTTAAAGTGATAAATTTTCATTTAATATCATATTACATTAAAAAATTTCAATATATCCCATAAAATTATCCATACATAACTTACTTAACATTATTCTTCATGACTTAGGGAAATAAAAACATAAAAAACGGTGGACTCAAATACTCAGTAAGAGAAAACATGGGAGGTATAGAAGATAATCATAAGAGAGTATAAGATAAATATAAGGGTATGAGATAATGATCTTAACATTTTAAAATCTTACCCAATAATTCAAAGATCATAATCAGGAATCATGGAATAAATCTTTTATAGTTAATAATAAATGAATCATAACAGAATCAAAGATCATGGGTATGATAATATAACTTTAGAAAAGAACATATCCTAAGAGAGTCGCATAAATTATGGAACAATAATAATAATAGGAATAATTTTTCAACGATATATACCAATACATTCATTATATGTTGTTATTGGGCTAAAAACTTATGTATTGTCTTTGGTCTTGGGATAACCTCTCATGTTCCCTATTTTTAGGTTTGTGAAAATTTCCCAAGTACCCTTTTAGATTACAAAACATTAATCATTACCCTATTCATTGGAAGGCTATAATAGACCCACCTATCACATAATCATAATTAATTTATATGTATGACATAAGATTGTGAAAATATTTTTCTTTTCTGATGGTATGTGTGAGGATGATTTTTTGTTTTAACTTCTGTCCCATGGTTTGTCATCGCTATGAGCGTGACCTTTGGTTTCTCACTTTTTCCTTAAAAGTGTTTCTATAATAAAAAAATTACATTTCAGAAATAATTATAATAAATAAAAAATATATATAAAGAATAAATATGGTAACATTTCATCATATCCTTAGTAAATAATAATTAACCACAAGGGTTTTTGTTATAGATGAAAATACCTTTAAGAGATCACTGGTACATTTCTTGAGGAAAATATACTTTTCATTTTGGAATCACTTATTTAAATTCTAAAAAATTTCTATAATGTTAAGAAAGACATTATATTTAAAAATAACCATGTAAAATTTTAAATTAATTTTCATAATTAATATTATTCAGGAATTCATTATATGGATTTCATGTGTTATATGATAAAATAAAGATTTTGTTCACACATTTGGAAAAAAATACATCGTTCAGAAAAGGACATGAATATTATTTTTAAAATCTATTTTGTAAAATAAAATATGGGTAAAAATTAATTTAATAAATCAATGGATAATATTAAAAACATTTTCGAAATCATTTTAAATAAAATATTGACAGGCAATAAAAATATTCTTAATCGAATAGAAAAAAAATGTTTGTTTTCATTAAAAATATTCCTTCGGGCCTTTGATTACTTAGAGAGTAGAAACTAAAAATTAAAACTTTTAATTTATAAAAATAACTAGAGGATAATTAAATAAATAATATTTATGAGGTAATTATCATATAATTTCATTGTTATAAAATAATTTAGAAACAATCCCAAAAAAATAGTGAGATTGTAACATAAAACCCTTATTTCTTTAGTAATTTTTAATCATAAACCCCATAAAAGAAATAACATAAAATGAAACTTTAAATATGATTAATATAAATATATTCATGATATAACACATCACTTTTTTTTTATATAAAACACATTAAAGAAATAATTGGTAAATATGGCATATGTCCAATAGAAACAAACATGAGACGAGAAACCCTTACCTTATCTATAACTTGATTCTAAATCACTATAACCTCCTGTATAATAAATTTATATTTATTATAATTCTATACAAGAACCATATAAATACTTATAATATTATATAAAATCCACTCATATCATTTACACACCTATTTATTAATAATTATTCATTGAAATTGTCATTTATAGGTGTTAACTGTTTCATTTTTCATGTAAGTTTCGGTTCAGTAATTTTACTACTTGCATCTTATTCTCAGTTTAATCATTTAAATAGTATAATAAATGGTATTAATATCATATTTATTCATTATATATAATTTTATAACCATCCATAATAAGGGGTAATAAAAAAATGAAATTCATTGTTCATGGAGACAGTAGTTCGTACGTCGCATGAACATTATTAAAATTTTAAAATAAAATAAATAAAAATTATATTTAATAATTATGGAATCATAATTAACTCATAAATATCATATATTTTAATTAAATTTGTCATTATTCCAAGACATGGGAGGTGGTGATGTAAAATGATACTCATCGCTACATGGAGATGGTAGTCCATACGTTTTCCTGAACGATACTTTAATTTTTAATTGGATGGTGTCATAAAATAGTAGATTATATCATTTCATTATAGAAAAATAATTATATCATAAAAAACATATGTAAATATGATATCCATTATAATAACCATCCATGAAAGGTGGTGATGAAAAATTAAATACATCGCTATGTGGTGGTGGTAATACATACATACGTATGAACAATGATTTCATTTCTCATTTGATGGAAAAGGAGATGAATAAAGGATTATCCATAAATATAATAACAAATATTTATATTTAAAATAATTAAGTTATATTTTAATTATGTTTATGATATAATTGAAGGAGGTAAAAGAGGAAATAATATGATATAACTTCATTAAGAGTCATACCTCTTCTTTAAGAATCTTCAATTGAATATCCACTAGAGGATAAATGGATTGCTATTTTAATAATAATATAACTATATGATTTATATTGGGAATTTTAGAATAGATTTTAGTAGTTTTTGGTATAGATAAGTGGTTAAATAATATTGAATAATAGAAGAGAGGTGGTTTCCTTTTATAAGAGGGGGATATGACACACTTGTATTTTTAAAGAAATATAAAATATAATAAATATCATAATCATATAAAGTATAGTGCACCAACCCAAGTAAGCCCAGAGATAGTGTTTACATATATTATATTGGAATGATTTTATGGAATTAAAACCTTGAAATACTGAAGAGTTTAGTAGTCTTGGTAAACTAGATACATGTATGATTATTGTTTTATAATTGAATAAACTATTTGGATAAGGCATAATAAATATAAAAAGGTAGAGAACTGGAAAAAATACCATTTAATAAATAAACTGAGAGTAAAATGAATCCAAAGACTTTTTAGTGAAAATATCATGGATAACAAATACTAAACCAAAATTAATTAAATGATTGATTATTATATTTCATGTCTCAGGAACATGAAAAACTATACTGCCAAGATCTATCCAAGAGACATCTTAAAACTGCAGGTAGAAACCTGTTTAATTTTCACAACTAATTTGTCTCATGAGAACCTAGTAATGCATTATGGGGATATATAAATTTTGGGCCCCACCCATCACTACATTTTCAAATAATTCCTTATATCAATTAATTGATTTAATTAATAACAATATTCATTATCTAATATCCTTATTGAATAAATAATAAATATTTATCAACATTTCCCCAGATAACCAAATAAATTTCTAAGTAAACACCATATGTAAAAATGATATACATTTTAGGCAATAAACATATCCATGATCAATGATATGGATAATTAGTAGAAATTCGATGTCTAATGATCATAGTAAATTGAATATTTCAAGGGGACTAATAAAGGAATCGAGGTAGTGAATGTAAATATATTCTTCAGTCAAAGGAATCATAAACCATCTATAAGGAGAATACATATGGTATAAATTAAACATATACCAATTAAATTAAAATAAAGGGTTTTTTCATTGATGAATGCAAATGTAATAAAAAGATATTTTAAAAACATTATTGAGTAAAATATCCTTTTTATTTTGAATAAAACATTAAAAAAAATTCATTGAAAATCACTTTTAGAAAACTTTTTGTTTAAAAAGTAAACTTTTAAAATTTCAAAGGAATATTTAAGTAAATGATAGTAGGAAAATTCATAAATTTTATAATAGGTAAAAGAAAATTCTTTTTTTATGGTAAGGAGGTTAGAAAAATTATTTGTTCAGAAAGAGATAACAAGATTACTTTAAAAATAATGGTAAAACAAAAAAAGGGTAAAAAAATTATTTAATAAATCATTTTGGGATATTTAAAATAATCTTTTAAATCCTTTTTATAAAATATAGCTTTTATAAGAAAACTCATTTTCCAACTAAAGAGAGAAATGAAGTCATGTTTTCTTAAAAACATTTTCTAAAAAATTTTGTGTATTGAACAGTAGAAAATTATAATATTACTTATAAAAGTTTATAAAAACCATAAGATAATAAAATTAAAGGATTTATTGAACAATGATCCTATATTTTCCGTAGATAAAAATTCAAGTGTAAACAATCCCGAACAAAATGAGACTGTGATGTAAACCCTTGAAAATACTATAACATTGATATGAGAGTCAATAAATGAATTGATTATATGTTTCAAATGTAAATTATAATAAATCAAAATGAAATAAAAAAAATATAGTAGAAATTTCTTAAAAACATATTCCTATACTGTTAATCATAATGAGGAAGTAATATACACCAAAGAAAAGAAATTGAGTTATGAAATTCTTCACCGCTTGGAAAATTTTAACTCAAAACCCCATAGAAGAAATAATTCAAATTGGAACTCAAAATAAAATTAATTTAATATAATTCCAGATAAAATATATCAAAATAGGACATATATACACCACGCAAATAAGTAAGTGGTGAATATGACATTTATCTCACAGATGTAAAAAGTGAGATGAAAATCTCTCACCTTGCATTTCTTTTTGGGGAGAATATCCTTTAACCTCTTGTAGAATAGTTTTAAACGTGTAAATAACTTATAAGAGAACCATATTAATATTTATAATATCATATATTAACTTCTCATAATATATCATTACCCATCTGTAAATAATATTTCATTTTTTTCACAGTTTCTAGTGTCAATTGCCTAGTTTACTGAGTATGTTCTAACTTTTTATTTTTGTTCCTTTTAATTAGATAATGATTTAAAAATATAAATTATTCAAACCCCAATTCAAATATCATATATATTCAATATATATGTATTTATAATAATCCATAAATTTTTGAGATAAAAAATGAAATGTACCATTTATGGAGATGGTAGGTCGTACGTACACATGAACGCTACTTACATTTCCTCATCGTAGTTAAAATGAAGAAAAGTAAATGATATATATTTATATGTATAATATAATTATAATATCATATATATATGTAATATATTTCACATATTTTCATTAAAACCATCCTTTATACATTCTGTGTATAGCGTGAACGGATCACATCGTTTTGGGGAGGCGGTAGTCCACACTTCCACAAATGTTGTCATCGTATTTTTAAAAAATGGAAAGTATAAGAGTATGTGTTATATAAAAATTAAATAAGTATAAATGAATTTTAAATATCATATATATAATATATAAAAATCATTTCCATCATACTTCCCAATAATATAGGTTGTCAATGAAAAATGAACATTCATCGTTCTGTGAGGCAGTAGTCCGTCGTACCCATGGATGGTAAGTTTGTAACCCCTCAGATAGAATTGTGTGTAACGGTATGTAGAAACCTTAATATAAAATCATCTTAGTATATTTAGGATACTTATTTAATTATTTAATCATGTAATAATAATATTTTATGGGGTGGAAAATGAAGATAAAACAAAAGAGCTTGAGGAAGGATGTTACCACTTCTTTGGGAAACTCTTTTTGGTTTGCACCAAAGGGATACCTTGGATGGAATTATACTCCATAGAAGGATTATAGGATGAGGTTATTATTTGGGGAAATTTTTGGTGATCCAAATGTATTTATATGTGTGAATAAGTATAAGGGGTGAATGCCTTTTTATAGTGGAGGAGTGGAATTCTTGTAAATTTAAAAAGGTAAACACTATTGAGAGATCTACCTTACACAATTTGCCACCAGTAGTAGTAAATATTTGATAACATGTAATATAACGTTTAAATATATCCATAAAATACATTTTAGACAATTTTATATGTCATTTTGGTCCTTACATTTAAGTTTTAGTTCTTTGTAAAGTTAATTTTCCTCTTAATCTTTGTAATTAATTTTAATCACTTTCACTAATATTTTGGGTAAAAATGTAATTTAACCTTAATAGATATTATAAATTGTTACGATTCCAAATATGGAATCAATTTTTCAAAATTCCAATCAAACAATTTTTATAAATTAATCAAAATTTAATCTCATAGATGGGACGAAAATGTGGGTTTTTAAAGTAAAAACGTTTAAAAGATTTAGATATTTTTATATCCAATTTAAAAGTTAAATTGATTATAATTATCTAAATTGGATTAATATATATATAATTTATATATTTAAACTATGACACCAATCAAAAATATAATTTAACCTTATAAATAAATTCGATGAAAAAGCAGTTTTGAATTAAAATTCAATATTTTTTACTATTTATAAAAAAATTAAACTACACAGAAGAATAAAAAATCAGACTAATTTAATTTTTAGGTTTCTATTTCAAAAATAAAGTTTATTTTGACATATAAAATTTATATCAGTTACAAGAATTGGATATAAAATAGGTTCTCCGTTAAAAAGCGTTAAAATTACCTTTAGAAAAGTATAGGTCTTTATGCGTAATATTAGGTTTGCTCTCATATTATGCCTATAAAATATATTAGATAAATGTCAAAAAAATTATTAGATATATAATATATATTCACATAAGTTATTTAATACTATTCATAACTACTAATTATATTTTTATATTAAATCTTACTATATTAAATAATAATATTTTAATAATATATTATTGTTCGGTGAAACTCATTCTTGCATGTAACGCAATTCATTGAAGAAACTCATTATTTCATGTGATGAAAGATAACTCAGGGATGCATGCATTCCAAGTTATGGATTATATTAAATTTATTTAAGATACTAAATATACTAGAAATTCTTGAGGGGTTATATTCCTTCTTATGTTTGATGATGTTAGTAATACACATTATCGAATAAATTGTTCTTACTTTATAATTTTGGGGGTGTTAAATTCTCCCCAGATTAATTAAATTGTATCCTTACAATTTAAACTCAGCCTTAGTGATAATATTTTTGATATTTACTAGTTTGAAATAACACATCATGAGAAGGGTTCATAAAACATCCTCTAGAAAATAGAGAATGGGAAGTACAAAGGTCACATGGACAAACATTTAACTAGGTTTATAAGTAGTAGAAAATTAGTGTAAATTGGAGATACTTACATGGAGGAAAATTATAAATATTTATAGGAGTCTATTGATTTCACCAATCACAAACAACTGAATGGTCAACGGAAATTTGAGGGGATCAAAGAAATAAATCTATGATAATTTAAAATACCATCGATTTAGAAAAAAATTAAGGTGTTTGGAAAATATTTTTTTATCATTTTTCTAATGTTGAGTAATTATTTTACTCACTAAAAAAATAAATAAATTTACTCACTTAATATTTTTCAATTTCATATGAACAATTCCATCTTTTTGTTGTGCTTCAATCAAATTCTATTTCAACCCTTACTCCATGAAATGGATATCCTAGAATGAAACCCCCACCCCTTTTTGAAGACCTGAATCTTCATTTAATAGGTCATAAAACCCATAAAACAAGTCATTATATTTGTATCTAACTATTTTCCAAAACAAATATGGTTAAGAAATTAATCTCTACACCTAAAATAAACAATACAGGTTCATCATTAATATTTTTTTCAACAGATTTTTTAACTAAAAACAATGAAAAATTAACCAGGAAATTGTTTAGGTTATTGATACACATTAAAAATTTATCATACTTAAATTATGGGTTCAAGTCTCATGGCCTTTCCAGAATTGATGGGTTTTCACCCGGCATACAATTTGTCTTTTTTCTAAAACCATATTAATATAACATCCAAAATAAATATGATGTATATTCTAGAAATAAATTTAATCACTAAATATCCTTTTAACTAAGGAATTAAATACAATCCCAATACAAAAATACTTTATCTATTTATTTCAAAATAGATCCTTGCTTGGTCTAGATTTATCTAATAGAATATGGAATTGACTCAGGTAATGCCAAGATCCCCCACATTTAAGGAAAAAACTATAAATGGATACTTTGGATGGGTTTTGTTTCCTTCTATTATACTATTTAATTTTCCTCAATAATTATTTGGTTTATGTCCTTATTTACCACACATAAATCATTTATCAATTTCATTGAGACACTTTACAAGGTGTATCCTTCCACATTTCTTGTATGATGGAAATTGAGCCCTTTTTTCCATGGTCTCCACCACTTGATCTATTTACAAAATTCATCCTTAACTTCTTTGGTGAGTCTAAGAGTTGGTTAAGGTATATGTTGTTAATAATATTTTGGGAAAATAGATTATAAATGAACATGATATATTTCAATCCTATTGAAATTTTTTTTGGTTTCTCATTTCCACCACCTTGTCCTTCATGTTCAATATTAACATGGTTCCTTCAGGTTCTGAACATTTACTAAAACCAAGAATCCTAGTGTGAGTAACAATAGTTATAGTGAAAAAATTGCATGATCATTTATATGATATCTAAATCATGACACATTATTTTCAATATAAAACACCTTAGGTTTAACCTCGATGATTCATTGTTATTATATATTCAAATTTTTTAAAATGGTTTGTAAAGAAAATTTTAATTATCCTAAGTATATCCCATAGGAGTTTCAAACTAGGTGCACAGTAAGGACCATTTTCATATAACAAGTTATGTTTGAGTCAGGCCCAACACACCTTGTTGGATTTGTTACCCCTAGGTACATCTATGCCAAAACCACATCCACTTGTAGTATCCAGATAGGGATGTATTTCTAGGAAGACCAACATAATCTCTACATTACCAAAATTAGAGGATGGTATTCTATGATTATCTTCAAATTCTATATTAAGATTATGTTCCTTAATTTATGTTTTACAAAATCTAGTTCCCAAGGTTTCTACTAAACCTCTCTTTGATACCAACTATAGTACCGTCACCCCAATAACCCAGAGCTGGTGTTTTCTACAATTATATTATCATGATTACAAGGAATCAAACCCTAAAGCATTGAAGAGTTTAGTATTCTTGGTAAACCAGATACATACACAAGTCTTGTATTACAAATAAATACACTAATTATAACATTTTATTTCTTTTTTATGACAACTTTATTCCATCTATGATATCCTTTCATATCTTTCTTAGTACACTTCATAGAATCATGTGGAAAGAAAAAAAAATATGGGTGACTCAAATTCTCAGTAAGGGTAAAGTATAGTGGAAGCAATAATGAACCAATGAGAATAGTTAATATGAAAAGGTAATAACTAAATACACTTACCATGTAATCAATAAACTAATAATTAAGTGCATAACCAATAATAAATGGTAGATAACTGAAAACACATACCATTTAAATAACTGGATTAGTAATAATCAATATGGAAAGGTAAAAAATTGAAAACCCATGCCATTTAATCAATAAACTGAGAATAAAATGCATCCATATACTTTTTTATATTGAAAATATAATGGATAATAAATACTTAATCAAAATGAAGGCAATTCTTAATTATTGGATGTCATTTCTCAGACACATGAAAACCTCTACTGCCAGGATATATCCTCTAGACAACATAAAACTATAGGTAGAAGCCTATTTAATTTTAAGAACTAATTTTTCTCATTAGAACCTATAGATACATTGAGGGGCTATATAAAGTTCAAGCCACAACCATCACTCCATGTACAAATCATTCCTCATATTGAGTAATCAATTTAATTAATAAAAATAGGCCTTATCAAATATCCATATTGAATAAAGAATGTCGATTTATCAATATTCCCTAGATAATCAAATAATTTAAAATTAAACACTATATATAAAAAGGATATATAGTTTATGAAATAAACATATCTATTATAAATGATGTAGATAATTCGAGGAAATTCAATGTAAAATGATCATAGGAAATTGAATATATCAAGAGGAATAACAAATGAATTGAGGTACTAAATGTTAATACTTTCCCTGGTCAATGTAATCATAAACTATCTTAATGATTAATAGGTATGGTATAAATACAACATATCCTAAGGGGAGTAAAATAAAGGGTTTTTTCATTGATTAATGGAAATATTATAAAAAGATATCTTAAAAACATTCTTTATGAAAGTATCCTTTTTATTTTTAAAAACATTTTTGAAAATAATTTTCATTGAGAAACACTTTTCTAAAAAATAAAAATTAACATGTAAAACTTATAAAGGAATCATTGAAGAAATGGTTCCAGGTAAATCTGTACATGTTGTACAACATAGAAGAATATTCATTTTACACAATAAAGAGGTTAGAAAAATGCATACTTCATAAAGAGAAAACAAGATTCCTTAGAAAAAAAATTAAAAGGAAAAGTAGGTAAAAAGTTAATAAATCATTTTGGAAAGGTTAAAAACTTTTTTGAAAACTTTTTTTGAAAATAGGGTTTTTAGAAGAAAACAGGTTCTCTGACTAAATGGAGAAATGAAGTTAGGTTTTATTAAAAAAAATTCTAAAACATTTTGAGTAATAATAAGTGTAAATTGGTACTATGAATTTTAAAAGGTTATGAACATCCATAAAACAATAAAATGAAATTTTTTGTTAAGTAATGATCTAATAGTTTCCACTGATGAGAATTCAATTGTAAAAAATCCCGAATGAAATGAGATTGTGAAGTAAACCCTTAAAAGTACCATAACATTGATGTGACAATAAATCAGTGAATAAATTATGTTTGTCCAATTTAAATCCACATAAAAAAATATGAAATGCAATAACAGATATTATAAAATTATTACATAGATATTCTTATAATATTAATGACAATGAGGAAGTAATATTACCTGAGTAAAACAAATTGGCATATGAAGTTCTTTACCTCTTGGTAACTATTTACTCAAATTCCATTAAAATAAATAATTCAAATTAAAACTCAAAATAAAATTAATATTAAATAATTAATAACATAATTTATCAAAATGGTAAGTATATACACCATACAAAGAAGTAGGCGGTGAATATGACATTTATCTTATAGATATAAAAAGTGAGATGAAAATATCTTACCTTGTGTTTTCTTATGGGGTAAAATCCTTTAACCTCATGTATAATGGTTTTAAACATGTCACTAACTTATAAAAACATAATTATATTTATAATATCATATATTAACTTTTCATAATATCTTATTACCTTTTTTTTAATTTTTCTTTATTATTTTCACTATTCTGGGTGTCAATTTCCAAGTTTGTTGAGTGTGTCCTAACTAGTTATTTTTATTCCTATTAATTAGATCATGATTTACTCATATAAATAATTTAAACCATGATTTAAATATCATATATTTTCAATATATATGTATTTATAATAATCCTTAAATTTTGGAGATAGAAAATGAAATACACCATTCATGAAAATGGTAGATCGTATGTACACAAAAACGCTACTTCCATTTCTTTATCACATTTAAAAGGATTAAAATTAAATGATATATATGTATTTTTATTCTATAATTCAAGTATCATATATATTTCATATATGTCACATTTTTTTATTAAAATGATCCTTTATACATTTCATGTACAGTGTGAACGAAACACATCGCTTTGAGGAGGTGGTAGTCCACACTTCCACAAATGATGCTATCACATTTATTGAAAATGGAAAGCATAAGTTCATGGGTTATATAAAAACTAAATAAAAATAAATACATTATAAATATCATATATATCATGTATAAACATATATTCCACCATAATTCCCACCATGAGAGGGGGTAAAGGAAGAACAAACAATCATCATTTCATGAGGTGATAGTCTTCCATACACACAAACAGTAAGTTTGTTACCCATCATATGGAAGTGCATGTAAGTATAGGCATAACCCTTAATTTAAAAACATCTCAATATATTTAGTATAATTCTTTTACTATTTAAATATGGAATAATAATATTTGATTCGGTGGATAATGAAAATAAAACAAAAGATCTTGTGGAATGATGTTACATCTTCTTTGGGTAACTCCTTTTGGATTTCACCAAAGGGATTCCGTGTATGGATTTATACCCAAATATATTATTATAGAATGATGGGAGGGAATTTTCAAGATTATTTGGGTAGTTTTTGGGTATCACAAAGGGTTTGAGAGATGTGAATAAGTGTGAGGGGTGACTGCCTTTTTATAGTGGAGGAGGAGTGAAATTCTTGTAAATATAAAAAGGTAAACAATATTGAGGGCTCTCCCTTATAGAATGTGCCTCTAATAATTGTATATATTATATAAATTGTATTATACAGTTTAAATATTTCTATAAAATTGATTCTGTAAAATTTTCTAGTGCATTTTGGGCCTTAAGTTTAAGGTTTAGTTCTTTGTTAAGATGATTTTCCTCCTAATCATTGTAATTAATTTTAATCACTTTCAATAATATATTTGGTAAAAAAAATAATTTAACCTTATTAGATATTATAAATTATTATTATTACAAATATAGGATTCATTTTTTCAAATTTAAATCAAATAATTGGTAGAAATTAATTTAAATTTAATCCCATGGATGGGAGGACAATGCAGGTTTTTAAAGTAAAAACGTTATCAAGCATGAAATGTTTTTGTATCCAATTTCAAAGTGAAATTGATTAAAATGACCTGAATTAGATTAATATATGTAAAATTGATATAATTAAACAATAAAAATAATAAAAAAATATAATATAACATTATAAATAAATTATATGAAAAAGGTGTTTTGAATTAAAATTTTGTATATTTCACTATTCATAAAAAAATTAAACTTCACCGAAAAATACCAAAACTGCAACCAAAGTTAATTTTTATGTTCCTATATCAAAAATAATGTTTATTTTGATATAAAAATTTTATAATAGTTCCAAAATTTGGATTTAAAACAGATTCTCCATTAAAAGGCGGTAAAATTGACTTTAGAAAAATATTGGTTTTTAAGTGTAATATTGGGTTTTCTCTCAAATTATGCCTATAAAATATATTGGATGGATGTTTCTGACCTACTAGTTTTAATGATAACAAAATAATGATTATTATGTTATTAATTAATCTCATATTTCTATGTAAGTAATCAATATTCTGATCTAGGTGAAAAAATTATCTAAGTAAGAGACCCCGTTGAGGTTGGGACTATCAATTCAAGACAATGTTGTCCATGACTCACTACCAACATAAAAATATCACTAAGTATAAGATACCAACAGGATATTATACTTCCATAATGTCATACCTTTGGTCTGAAAATTTGAAAAAGTCTAAGACACCGTCAGTTGACCCATCGTCTGGATGTCATGCTGTCAGAACACAAAGCTGGCTAAGTACGAGATACTACCAGATGAAGCAACACCAACATCATACCCTAAACACAAAATTTTGTCCAAGTATAAGACAATGTCATACAAGACATTGTTATACTAGACTCATATATTTGAGATGCCACCAGTGTAGTGGAAATTTAGCTAGTTCTATCACATTGCAAGTATCACATCGCCAGTATGATACCGCCAAACTGAGACACCGCTAGTCTAAGACACCACTACTTTTTTCCTTAAAAAATATTTTTAAATCATGTTATTCTAATGGTTATTTTTATTAAATTTAATTTCATTTAATATTTTAATGATTGTCTCTTAAATGATCGTAGAGAGCATTAAAGAGGGTGTTAGGCTTTACAATACGAGGAAGTAGTTGGTCCAAATATTTTCCTAGTTGTTGCTGATAAAAATACACCGCACGTACTCATGTAAGTGAGATATATGGGAAGGATATGCAATAGGGGTAGTAGTAAACTAATTCAAATATGAGAACTCAAACTTCCTGAACACACTTAGAGTTTAACCTCGTTTCAAATAAGAAGATCTCACATGTGACATACAAATGACTGGGAAGCCGAACTACACATTCACATTTACTAATTTCCTCAATTCAAGGAACAAGAGTATACGACACTCTGTTTTTCTGAATATTTTTCAAGAGAACCTGACTCAAGCTTCATCTCTGAATCAAATCAAGAGTCACAAGATACATTGTAATAGACCAAAAATCTAAAAAATCTACTCTTACATATTTATTTGTTTTGTTTATATTTATTACTTTTTTAGCAGTGTGTTCTATACTCGGTTTTATATATTCAAATGGTCTCCTTTGCTAAACTGAAACATACTCAATATCTTATCAAATTATTTTATATTTTATTTATCCTATAGATTAGAGTGGAATAGGTCCTTGTGTAACATTTTTATTTTTTCTCCCACAAATAACTATGGAAGAGGTTGTGTGTGACCTGTACTGGGTGTTAACTATTGTAAAACCAAATCAAGGTTGTGGATCAACATGTTTATTTTATATAAACTTCTTGGTGGAGGGTGATCACCAAGTAGATAGGAAAAAGTACTGACTTGAGAATGAACCTATAGTATTCATTATTACCCTTTTGTGCATTGATTTTATTTTACTTTAATTCCACTTTAAAACTAAAAATTGTTTTAACTATAAAAATATATATACTTTGATATTTTATCTTAATTTTTGTTCAAATCATATTTTGATAAAGTAAACTGATTTCAAAGGACTTAATAATATTTTATATTATTTATCTGAGACATAATAAATCTTTAGAGAAATCCTTCATAAGATTAAGATCTATATCATACTACTTATTTTGATAAACTAGGTTGTATTTAAATATTTGGGGGATTTCAAAATAATACATTCTAGAAAAAAAATATTTGGTACTCAATTCACCCCCCCCCCCCCCTTGAGATACTCACCCTAGCCAACATTTGGTTTCAAAGGTTTTCATTCTTTGGTATTAAGGTATTTCAAATAGTTTTAATTGTGATTTTATTTGTACTTTAAAGATCCCAATTTTTTCATTTCTAAATTTAGTTCTTTAAAATGGATAATCGACAATAAGGTTATTCTACAAACAGACCTCCCTTTTTCAATGGAATAAATTATTCTCGTTGTAGGATGAAAATTAAAATTCATATAGAAAGTATGTACTTGTAAATCTGGTAGGATATAGAAGATAAATATGAGTTGTTTGCAATTGCTAGAGGTACTTAGCCTGAAGCTGTTAAAGTTTTATTTAATAATAATTTTAAATATATGAATTCTCTTTAATATGATTTAGGAGATGAATAATTTAATATAATTTACTAAGGTAAAATAACTTTTTAAATTTAAGACACTCTATTTGTTTCCCATGAGGGAACTCTAAATGTTAAAGAGATGAGTCTTAATACTTATACTATTAAATTTGATAATTTTAAAATTAATCCTGATAAAACCATTTCTGACATGTATCTCAGGTTTAATGAGATTTTCAACACAATGATATCTCTGGGAAAACTTATATTAGATAAGGAACGGCTTATGATATTACTCATATACTTACCAGAAAGATGGAGAGGCACATCAGTTTCAATCATAGAATCATGCAACATAAGTAAACTGCCTATGAAATATTTGATTACAAAGATTATCATGTACAAAGAAGAATTAAAGGTAAACCGTGAAAAATATGAGGAGCATAAAATAAATTTAGTAGCTTTCAAGACTACTGGCCCTATAAAACAAAAGTAAATGTAAAAGTATAAGGTACAAACTTCCAATTCTAGTGATAGAGAATCACCCTCTGAAAGTGATGAGGAGATGTCTCACCTAGCCAAAATATTCAAGAAATTTTACCAAAAGAAAAATTTCTTCATAAAATCAAACTATAAAGGCATGTATAATAGTAGAGGAAATTGGGACAAATATTTGAAGAATTATGATGATCTAAAAAAATTTGTCTTCAATGAATTCAATAGAAAATTTCAGATAAAATCTAATTGTCCAAATCTTAAGTAAAAAAATAAATGTGAAGATAAAGAAAAGAGATACAAAAATTCCATGAAGGAAAAATGTAGTTCATCAAAGGATATCTCTAGTGACACTGATGATAGAGATACACTCACACAAATCTTGGAAAAACAAGTTGCTCCCTAATATATTACTAGAACAGGATATGAACATGGATAGAGAAAAATATTTAAACCCACTTTTATTCCAAAATACATACATAAAAGTTTTACTACTATTAATTTTTCAAAAACACCACACAAAGTTTTTATTTATAAAAGCTTGAAAGATGTTTATAAGAAACCCAATAGGAAAATTTGGGTTCCCAATTCCTTGATTATTAACATTTATAGACCCAAACATATTTGGGTACCAAAATCATTTATTGCTTAAAAATTATTTTGTAGGGAAAATACTTGAATAACTCCAGTATAAGTCTATAGTAATTAGATAGTGGCTGTTTAAGAAATATTATAGGATATTATTCGTGCTTAAATATCCTCATAAAGGTTGATGGTGTACATGTAACCTTTGGTGATAACAAAAAAGGAAATATCATCAGCCTATGCCAGATTGGTAACAAAAAATTAGTCTTAATTTCTAAAGTTTTATATTTTGATAGTTTAAAGTATAATCTTTTTAGAATTTCTCAGATATGTGATGATAGCTTTTATGTTAAGTTTGAGAATGATTCTTGAAATGTTTTTAATTATAAAAATACTTTAAATTTTATTTTTTTTGTGAATTGACAATATTTATGATCTATATTTAAATTCTTTGATTTCTCAAAACATTTCCTGCTTAAGTTCCTTTCAAAATGATTCATGGCTTTGTAATAGAAGAATAGTCCATTGAAGCATTCAAACTCTTAGAAAGAAAACTATGAAAGGGTTAATTAGAGATCTACCTAAGCTTTAGTTCTTGATAGATAAATTTCCTAACCCTTTTCAGAAAAAGAAACATCATAAAGTTTCTTTCAAATTAAAGAAATAAGTGTCAACTTCTCAACCGCTCAAGTTGGTTCACATGTATTTGTTTGGACCATATAGAATTCAAAGTCTTAATGGGGATCAATATGTTTATGTTCTTGTGATGATTTCTCTAGGTACACTTGGGTATATTTTTTAGCTTACAAAATTGAATCCTACTCTTACTTTACCAAGTATTCTAAGTATATATAAAGTCTTAGTGGACTTAGGATTAAAACCATAAGGATTGACCATGTCCGTGAGTTTGAAAATCAACATTTGGAATCATTTTTATCACAAAATGGCTACACTCAAAAATTATCTACTCCTAAGACACCTCAGTGGAATGGAGTTGTTGAAAGGATAAATAGAACCTTACAATAGATATCCCAGACTACGCAAAAGGAGTATGACCTACCTATCTATTTTTAGGAAGAAGATGTCAATACAGCCTGCTATATCATCAATAGAGTCTTGATCAAACCTATCCTTAAGAATACCCCTTATTAGTTTTGGAATAATAGGAAACCTAATGTTAATTAATTTAGAGTTTATGGAAACAAAGTCTTTATTCTTAATACTAAAGATAATCTTGAAAAATTTTCTTCCAAAAGTGATGAAAGAATTTTCTTTGGTTATTCAATCTCTAGCAAAGCCTATAGAGTATTCAATAATAAGACCAAAACTGTTGAAGAATCATTCCATATAAAATTTCATGAAATTGACCCACATGAGCTTAAGACCTCTTTAGAAAACCTTGAGGGTAATTTATCTTCTCCGGATTTAAATTCTAAACCTTTAGACTCTACTGTAAAATAAGAATAAAAACATCCATTTTTGAAAATTTTCCTGAACTTCTAGAACCTAAACTTGAAAATCTATAAGTGATGAGTCCCTCTTTATCTAGAGTTGTTAGAACCATTAAATACCATCCTTCAGATATTTTTTGTAGGTGATCTAAATAGAGGAAGACAAACTAGATCTTCAGTTAGAAATTAATGTGAACATCAAAGATTTATTGTCTCATCTTAAACCTAATAACCTCAATGAAACTATTAATGATGAATTATAGGAAATAGATATGCAAGAATAATTGAATCAATTTGAAAGAAAAAAAGTTTAAAATTTGAATATATACCTATGGAAACCTTGACTATTGGAACTAAATGGGTGTTTAAGAATAAAGTTGTTGATTTAGGAACTATAGTTAGAAATAAGGATAGATTTGTTGGATAAGGTTATAGTTGGGAAGAAGGGATAGACTATGAAAAAAAATTCACCTATAGAAACACTCGAATCCATAAGAATCCTACTTTCTTATATATCACATTTATATTTCAATATTTATCAAATAAATCTCAAGGGTGAATTCTTAAATGGTTTTATAGTTGATGATTTTTTTGTTGAAAAACCCCCTAGTTTTGAAAACCATCATTTTCAAAATCAAGTTTTTAAATTAACAAATCTTTATATGGTTTAAAACAAGATCCTAGATCTTGGCATGATAGGATCAGCAATTTTTTATTTAAAAATGATATTCAAAAGGAATATATGACCCTACTCCATTCATAAAATTAATTTCAAAATATGTATTAGTAGTATAAATCTATATTGATGATATTATTTTGGGGTCTTCAAAAAATTCTCTTGGTCCAGGTTTTTCTAAAATGATGAAAAATGAGTTTGATACTCCTATGAGTACCACCTACAAATTGGATCTTAATGAAGCTGGGAAACTAGTTTGTCAAAATAGTTATAGAGTTATGATTGGATACTTGACTGTTATCCAACTAGATATTATGTTTATTGTGTGTATGTGTTCATATTTTCAAGAAATCCCAAAAGAGTTACACCTTGTTTCTATCAAAATAATTTTCAAATACCTCAAGTATTCAACCAATTTAGGACTATTTTATCCAAGAGAAAAATAATTTGATTTAGTAAGTTATTCTAATTCTTATTTTAGTGGATAAAAGTTGGATAGAAAAAACACCTTTGGAACATGTCACTTTTTAGCAAAGTCTCTAGTTTCATGGTCCAATAAGAAGAAAAATTATGTTTCATTATCTACTGCTAAAACCGATTACATAGCTTTAGGAAGCTGATCTGTGCAAACCTTGTGAATAAAACACACTCTACTAGACTATGGATATCAATTATGACCTTTCCCCATAAATTGTGACAACACAAGTTCTATTAACATTTATAAGAATCCTATTTCACATATGAGGACAAAACATATTGATATAAGACATCACTTTCTAATAGGCCATTTTCAAAAGGGAGATATCACTCTTGAATTTATTGGAACAGAACATCAGTTAGTTCATATTTTTACAAATATTTTGAATTATGAAATAATTAATTATATCAAACATGAGTTAGAAATGATAAATTTTGATTTAGTTTAATCTTTTATGACACGTTGTTGTGGCTGACATACCATTGTGATGGAAAACAATTGGCTTATCATGTCATTGGTTAGTTATGCCATTGGCTTGTCTTGTCATTATCTTCTCATGCCATTGTTTATCACACGGTTGGTTTGTCACACCATTGGCTTGTTAAACCATTTCTATATAATTCCATTGAATTTCATTCCTCTGAAAATTCTTCGGTTTCTCAATATTTTGAACTACCACTATATTTCCTAATTTATGATATGTCTGTAACTGGATGCATGTTTTTCCTAAGTTTTCAATTTAAATTTAAAGTGTTAATTCTATTTTAGAATACCTAATATCCCAAATGATATTAAATTGGAATAAAATCTATTCCCAAGATACCTTGAACCCCATGAAATACTCTCATATCTTTCTCAAGTCTAGTAAAATGGTTTTCCCTCTCGCATTTCAAATATTCTCTTACCCTAAACCAAAATTTATGATCTGATATGAGTTCTGAGAATGAGGTGTCATTTTGATATTTCTCACTACTAAAAAATAGGCTAGGGAAGCACCACCTTTTATTAGTACTAAGACAAAAGTGCTGATAATGGAACCCTTTATGAGCGCTAAAATTTTAGCGTTGATAAATTCATTCTTTATCAGCGCTTTTCTAGTGTTGATAAAGTGTATGCTTTATAAGCGTTGATAAAGAATGCCTTTATCGGCTCTTTTTTAGAACTGATAAAACCATAGTCCCATATTTTATAAAATCCAGTACAAATTATCCTATGTTTATCGCGTCCTCAAGACCTCATGGTGTTGTACCCCTATGACAACTCCCATCCCTCCGTGATCTTCTCTTTGTCGGAGCTCCGCCGCTAGCCCTACTCCATCTCCTCCCACTCAAACCCCTTCTGAGGATCCTCCTCACCGAAAACCCTACTTTCCCCTCTTCTCTAGACTCCCCGCAAGCCATACTCCTCCATTTCTCAACGGTGGAAGCTCCTCCCATGCACATCCCCCTCGCGGTCGTGCCTTCCCCTCCTGATGTAGCGCAGAAGGCTCCCTAACTACTCGACGCTTCTTCTCTTCCTCCATCATGGGTGCGATCTACTCTAGGTAAGTCTCCCACTTCTCATTTTAGGTTTATTTTTTGTGGATAGATTTTGTGAGATTATTTTTCATTAGGGTGATGAAAGGCGTGTCGTGGGCGCTTTCAAATGATATTGTTTCTTTACTAAAGCAGCACAGTGGCTGACCTAGGTCGTTCTCTTGAGGAGGAGTTAGTTTAACAACCCTTAGAAGGCTTGAAGAAACCAAAAAAAAACAAAACAAATTGAGAAACGATGGGGGTGGTTTGATTGAAAGACTTTTAGAACACGAAACAAAACAATCAAGGCAATCAAGGAGTAAAAGACAATCACGAACACTGTTTCTTTAAAAGCACTACTATGAGAAGTCATAGCCAATCTAATCTACCAATTCACCATTATTTAATCATTATCACATATGATTATAATTCATTAAAATGTGACCCCCTAACCTTGTCAACCCCCGAACCCTACGGAATTTGACACAACCACATGTATCTGAAGAAATGAGCACTAGGTTGTCTTTGAGACTTCCAATCGTGTTACCCTACTTTGATTGTGGTCCAAATTCAACTTATGATAAATGGTCAATTAGGGAATAACCTCCTCTATAGAGTTGAGAATTAATTAAGTTTAGGGATGAGAGTTGAACCCTACAATTCTATCCCAAGTTGATTAGATTTTACAATTGAAGTTTGTCTCTCTCGATTCACACAGGACCGACCTCGCGGTCAGATGCAAGTCGAGTGAGTTCCTTACAACTTAAATCTCAATTAGTTGATCACAAATTATGAATTACAGTATGTTCATGGATTCAAAATGAATAAATGAAGGGGTTAGGGATTATATCGACTACGAATGAAACTACTCTTCCATGGTTGGAATTTTCATTGTGGAGACGTTTTGCATAAGCAACGGATTGAAAGGGAAATACCCAATATTGTCTCCACTCTAAGATTCCAAAACCAAGAAGCAAAAAAAATAAGATATTAAAAGAATAACAAAGAATATTTATTGAAGAAAAGGACAAGTTACAAGCATGAAAACAATGAAACACAAGTGGAGGTGGGAGAGGAGAACCTTCTTGTAAGAGATCCTTGCACAAAGCCTCACTTCTTCCAAGGGGTTAGAGAAGTTACTAGGATACCAACTCTTTTATACACCTTTACCAAGCTCCGAAACAGCCTCCCAAAGAGTGAAAATGTCCTTTAAATAGAGTTGGGGAGGGCTAGGGTTACAAATGGTTTCAAGTGTGAATGTGGAAATTTGGAAAAATATTTTAATCCAAGTTTCACCTCCTATTTGACCTCCAAAACTCACGATACAGCTGTTCTTTCAGAATAATTATTTGTGCGGAATTTGGTCTTCTATATGCTCTCCAAATTTGGGCCACATCCAAGCACGTATAGGAACGTTATGGCCCAAATACAGAAGCACTATCCAGCCCAGTGAGTCCAGTCCATCTTTGTCTTCATGGCCCATTTACTCCAAGTAAACCCACGATCTAGCTCTAATGGCCTGAATAAAAGTTGTAGAAACTTTATTGAGGCATTCGGTCACAAAATATTAAGTTCCAATTTTGGAAATAAAAATATTTATTCATAATATACAACAGTGCACTTTAAAAGGGTAAAACTGGAATTTTCACCAAATTTTCAAATGAATGATTAAATCCCAAATATTTTATAAATAAACATATTTAACACAATGTGAGGAAATTATATCATTTATTATCAATAAAATATTCAATAAAATAGTGTTTTATCAACTCCCCCACACTTACCCTTTTGCACTCCTGGGAAAAACCTCATATCAAGTAAACATCAATATCAAATCAAAACCAATTTTAATACACATATCCTTAAGATCAATCAATTTCACACCAAGAATCAAAAGATATCATGCCTCATAAAAAAACTTATTTCAAGTTCTTCATTTATATCATTCAATATATTTCCACTTCATTTATCCTCCCATGCACAAAACACTTACCTCGCTTTAATTTTCTCTCATCACTCAAATATCAATTTATTTTACAATGTCTTTCTCATCCAAACTCATACAAGGGTCACCATAGGCTTGATAGATTCCTACATAGCTACCTGATGTGAGTCAAGGACATATGTTTATCATGAGGACTTTCCAAGGTTGTTCTGTGGCTTTTGGTTGGTAGGATTAAGATGTGAAAAACTCTGAGGCTGAATGAGGAGGGCTTGACTCTTTTTGAAGCAAAATTGCATTAATCTAATTTTCACTTAAATATGGTCTTCTCCTCAATCCCCATAGTATCCATTCAGCTCCATAATCATGAAAAGTCATGAAAATCTAACACCATTCATCATTTCAGCACTAAAAATTTCAATCTTATCAAAAATGATTTTCTTGAAATCTCCAGATGGGCACAGCTTTCCACCTCAATTAGAAGCTCCAGAAAAGGCACAGCTTCACTTTTCATGAAAGCTCCAGATGGGCACAGCTTTCAATATAATGGTTTTCTTCTGTAGAAAACACATCTCTTCAGAATTTAATTTTCCACCCAAAGTATCACAGAATGTGGTGGCACAACACAAGATAGATTCCCACACACTTAAGCTCAACTAGATTATGCAATTTCACTTCAAGAGTTGGTTGGATAGGGAAAATTGTCTTGTAATGTGGCTAACCTAATAGGCTATGCATGTATTCTAAGGGCTAAAAGGATTAAATATTCAAGGTAGGCCATTATAAAAAAGGATTCTTTGAAATAGGGGCTTTAATTCCAAACAAATACCTCAATCATTTAAACATAAGTACCTAAAACCCTCAAGTTTTTACAGGAATAGATCAAATTATGGTTAAATCAAGTATGGTTTGGTTATCTCAAGAAGTGAGGTGAATGTAAAGAATATGAAAATAATGGTTTAGAAGCCTCACAGGAAAGTGATTTCAAATATAAAGACAGTGAGATGTGGCATGGGATTCAAAATTTGGTGTACTTTCCATGAAATTACTAAATATTTAAACTTGAAACAAAGTCATTTCAGTATTCATTTAATCTTAGTTTCAAGTGGTAAATTGTTTCACTTATTGATATGGATTTAAAATAGGTGATGAGAATCATTTCAGCTCAAAAGTTTCAAAAACACACAGAAAATTGTAAAATAAAAACACAAAATTTGAAAAACACACAATTTTGTTTTTTGGTTTTTTTTAACAGGAAATAAATTGAAATTAATAAACTAAAAGGTTCCCTCCCCCACACTTAAAATATTACATTGTCCTAAATGTGAACCTATGAGATGATATATGCACATGAAATGCAGAATTTTTAAATAGGACAACTAATATAAAAGTGAAAGGGTTAGGAACAGCCTGATGTGCTCAAGTGATAATGGGGTCATGCAGTGTGATAAAATCCACTGCATCAGTAGTAAGTCCCTCAATGTATCTCTTCAAACGTTGCCCATTGACTGTAAATCTCCTTCCAGTGTCCTCTTGTGTGATCTCCACTGCACCATAAGGAAAAACATTAGTCACAACATAAGGACCTAACCATCTGGAATGCAACTTACCAGGCATCAGCTTCAGTCGTGAACTGTAGAGAAGGACTTTCTATCCAACATGAAACTCCCTTTATTGGATCATTTTTTCATGAGATACTTTTGATCTTTCCTTGTATATCCTTGAGTTCTCATATGATGATAATCTAATCTCCTCAAGCTCTTGAATTTGCAGCTTCCGTTGGATTCCAGCTTGGGCCAAATCCATGTTGCACTTCTTTATAGCCCAATAAGCCCGATGCTCGACTTCCACTGGGAGATGACATGCTTTCCCAAAAACAATCCGAAATGGGGACATACCAATGGGGGTCTTGTATGCTGTTCTATAAGCCCACAATGCATCATCCAAGCACTTGCTCCAATCCTTCCTATTTAGCTGCACGGTTTTCTCCAAGATTTGTTTCAACTCACGATTTGAAACCTCAGCCTGTCCATTTGTTTGGGGGCGGTATGGTGTTGATGTTTTGTGTCTCGCCCCATAATTTCGAAGGAGGGAAGCAAAATTCCTATTGCAAAAGTGTGTCCCTTGGTCACTGATGATGGCCTTTGGTACTCCAAACCTGCAGAAAATTTGAGCCTTGACAAAATCCACTACAACATGAGAATCGTCAGTCCTGGTGGCCTTGGCCTCCACCCATTTACTCACATAATCAACAGCAACTAAAATATACAAAAATCTAAATGAACTATGAAAAGGACCCATAAAATCAATGCCTCATACATCAAAAATCTCACAGAATAGTATGGGTTGTTGGGGCATCTCATGTCTCTTAGAAATGTTCCCAGTGTATTGGCAATGAGAGCATGACTTACAAAACACATGGGCATCATGGAATAATCTAGGCCAATATAATCCAGAGTCCAAAACCTTTATAGCTGTCCGTTGGGGTCCAAAGTGTCCACCACAAGCAAGTGTATGACAGAAATGCAAAACAGACTCAAACTCATGATCGGGAACACACCTCCTAATGACTTTGTCACTACACATGCGCCAGAGGTAAGGATCATCCCACACATAAAACCTAGACTCAATTTTTAATTTTTGGACTTGATGTCTCTTTTAATTTGCAGGGATTTTAGAGGCAACAATGTAGTTCACTAAATCAGCATACCAAGGATGCGTACCTGAGATGGAATAAAGATGCTCATCAGGAAAAGTGTCCCGAAGTGGTACCTGGTCCAAGGTGTCATCCTCTAGTGTGTGAGTAATCCTACTCATGTGGTCCGCCACCAAATTCTCTGACCCCTTCTTGTCCTTTATCTCAAGGTCAGACTCTTTAAGAAGGAGCATCAAACGGTTAAGTCGTGGCTTTGCATCTGGTTTCTTCAGGAGGTACCTCAAAGCTGCATGGTCAGAGAAAATAACTACTTTAGAGCCCAATAAATATGAACGGAATTTATCTAAAGCAAATATGACAGCAAGAAACTCCTTTTTCGTGGTTGTGTAGTTTGATTGGGCTGAATCCAATGTCCTCGATGCATAGGCAATCACATGTGAACATCCCTCCACCTTCTGAGATAAGACAACTCCAACCGCGAAGTTGGAGGCGTCACACATAAGCTCAAAAGGAATCTCCCACCGTGGGGGCTGTATGATAGGTGGAGTGGTCATACGTTGTTTTAGCTCATCAAATGAATTCCTGTAAGAAACATCAAACACAAAATCAGAATCCTTTTGAAGTAATATTGACATAGAAAGAGCAATCTTACTAAAATCTTTGATGAAGCGCTGATAAAATCCTGCATGCCCTAGGAAAGATCTAACATCACGCACACACTAAGGATAGGGTAAGGATGAAATAATGTCTACCTTAGATCTATCAACCTCTATCCCATGTTTTGACACTACATGCCCTAAGACAATGCCATGCTCTACCATAAAATGACACTTTTCAAAATTTAGGACTAGATTCTTCTCAATACAATGATTCAATACCTTTCCCAAAATATTTAGACATTCATCAAATGAAGACCCATACACTGTAAAATCATCCATAAATACCTCCATGCAGGTCTCAATAAAATCAGAAAAAATACTCACCATGCATCTCTAGAAGGTACCTGGGGCATTGCAAAGTCCAAATGGCATCCTCCGGTAGGCAAATGAGCCAAAGGGATAGGTGAATGTAGTCTTCTCCTAATCCTCTGGAGCTATAGGAACCTGAAAATATCCAGAAAATCCATCCAAGAAACAATAGTGTGTTTTCCCAGCTAGTCTCTCGAGCATTTGATCAATAAATGGGAGGGGGAAATGGTCCTTGTGAGTGGTCTGATTTAGTTTCCTATAATCAATACACACACGCCAACTGTTTTTCACCCTCATTGGAACTAAATCATCTTTCTCATTTTTAACAACAGTAAAACCAGTTTTCTTAGGCACAACCTGAATTGGACTTACCCACTGAGAATCTGAAATGGGAAAGATTATACCTGCCTCGAGCAATTTCTCAACTTCTTTTTTAACAACTTCCTCGAGGGTGGGATTGAGTCTCCTTTGTGGCTGTCTCACTGGTTTAGCCCCATCCTCCAAGAGAATCCTATACATGCAAATGGAGGGGCTAATACCTGATATTTCTGCTAAGGTCCACCCAATCGCCCTGATGTTCTCCCTCAAAATATTCAAAATCTTTTCTTCATGTTCAAAAGGGAGATTGTTAGCAATGATAACAAGTAATCTCTCACCACTCAACAAGTATGAGTATTTCAGATTTGGTGGAAATGGCTTGAGTTCTAATGAAGGAGGGTGTAGTATGGATGGAGACATTGAGGGAACTGAAATATGTGCACAAAGAGCATCGGTATCAGAATATACATCATCAAAATCAGAGAATAAAGCATCAAATCCATCAGCATACTCTATAGCCATGTCATAATCAGAGTTCACATGAACAATATCAGAATATGAATACATTTCAAAATCAAATCTTAAAGAGTCTTGTTCATTAGAAACAGGTGTGGAAGTTCTCTTAGACTTTAAACTAGAACCAATACTCATAATCTCCCTAAGCATAGGACAATCAAAACCCATGGAGTTTTTACTTGGTGGTTCAAAATGGGAGATAACAAAAGCAGAATGGTCCTCAGAGGGGTACTTCACGGAATCCATAACATTAAATATCACAACTTCATCCCCAAATTCAATGGAAAGTGTACCCTCATTGACCTTTATGATAGTTTTTGCAGTTTTAAGGAAGGGCCTACCTAAGATAATGGGGGCATGAGAACTTACCTGATCATCCTCCATGTTAAGAACATATAAATCCGATGGAAAGATCATGTCTCTTACCCGGACAAGTACATCCTCAAGGAATCCCGCTGGATATGCCGTAGATCTATTCGCCAATTGCACCACTACTCTTGTTGGCTTCAACTCACCAACCTGCAAGGAAGAGAATACCGAGTGAGGCATCACATTTATGGAAGCACCTAAATCACAAAGTGCATCAAAAAAGTGTAACTCCCCTATGGTTCATGGTATGGTGAATGTCCTAGTATCCTTTCACTTCGTTGGCATTGACATGGTTGGTGTGATGAGTGCAGATACGTTCCTTCCAAGGTTGATCCTCTCATTTCCCTTTAGCCCTCTTCTATTTGTACACAGTTCTTTTAGGAATTTTGCATACCTCGGTATTTTCTTGATGGCTTCAAGTAGAGAGATGTTTATCTCGACACGCTTGGATGTATCCAAAACCTCTTTTTACATTGCCTCTTCAGCCATCTTCTTAGTTTGTACAACTCTATTTGGGAATGGAAGGGGTTTAGGAGGAATATCATCAACCTTTTTCTTACCTTTATCTTTCTCCTTGGGTTTCTCATCATTTGGTATGGGATGGGGCTTCTCTGGAGTTGAGGTGAATCCCAGTGGTATTGTAGGTGCAGATGTATCAACTGTTTTCTTCCCACTTCTCAATGTGATGGCACTGACATTCCCCTTGGGATTGGGAGTATGTTGGGAAGGAAGGGCTCCAGAGTTCTTACTTACCAGTTCGTGGAGGGCGGTGGCAATCTGGCTCATTTGTGTCTTCAACTCCCTCAACTCAGAACCTTGACACTTCAGCTCATTCTGTTGATTAAGAACAATTTGTTTCAAAAGATCATCAGTATTAGAATCTACCTTTGGTTAAGAACTCCCATATTGCTGACTAGTTGATGCTTGGGCCTCAAATCTCCTTTGGGGTTATTGGAAACCTTGTTGGTAAGGTGGAGGCTACTAGAAGTTTTGTTGAAAGGGGGGCCTTTGTTGATGTCCAGAGCCAAACCTCATATCTGATTGATCTCTCCATCCATGGTTAAATGTTGGTGCAAAGGAATCATACTTCTTCTGTGGTTGTTGTTGTTGCTGATATGGTCTCCCAGGAAATATGGCAGCACAATCCTCTGACTCTTGTAATTAGGGGAAACAATCAGTTGGGTGGCTTGTCTCGGTGCAAATGTCACATGGCCTTGAAGAAGTGGGTTGGGATGTCTTTTGAGCCAATGCAATCTGCCTCACCATAGTGGTCAATTCTTCCAACTTGGTATCAATCAAATGATTTTCAAGAGAAGAAGTACTCACCTAATGTACTCCCCTGACATGTGGTGTACCTCTATCTCCAAATTGTTGGGAGTTTTGGGCCATCTTGTCAATGAATGAATGTGTGGATGCTGGTGTTTTGTCCACCAATGCTCCTCCAGCTGCAGCATCCACCATGCTCCTCTCCATAGGTCTGAGGCCTTCGTAGAAGTACTGGATAAGTAGTTGCTCACTGATTTGGTGATGTGGGTAGCTTGCACATAACTTCTGGAAGCACTCCCAATACTCATACATCGACTCCCCTTTTGCCTTCTTGATCCCTGATATCTCATTTCGAATGGATGTAGTCCTTGATTCAGGAAAGAACCTCTGCAAGAAAAGACGTTTCAAATCGTTCCAACATGTTACGTCTTCAGGTTGTAAATAGTATATCCAATCCTTTGCAGCTCCATCAAGCGATAATGGGAATGCTCTTAATTTAATTTGATCTTCAGAGACATTTCTTGGTTTAAGAGTCGATCAGACTACATTAAATTCCTTTAAATGTTTGTTTGGGTCCTCACCAGATAATCCATGAAACTTTGGAAGAAGGTGAATTAGTCTAGATTTAAGTTCAAAGTCCGATTCAAGAGTTGGGTATGCAATGTAATTTGGTTGATAGTTAATATCTGGTGCGGCCAATTCTCGAATAGTTCTATTAAGTTCATTTCCATTATTCTCAGCCATTGGTTCTTGTTTTAGTTTGGATTTAGATGTGTTTCCAATTTCAGTGTTTCCAAAATGGAGGAGTTCTCCTGTTTGGTAAATGTCGACACTTCTCGTGGATCGAGATTGCCTGATTCGAGCCCTAAGGCTACGTTCAATCTCGGGGTCAAGATCAAAGAGATCCTCAGGTTGGGACTATGTCATAAATCATATAAAATAGATAAATGGAGAAGAATAATAGACCACAATATCATGAGAATGGAGTTCAATTGATGGTCTAAAAAAATTAAGAAGAAGAAGAAGAGAAAAATGAACCAACATTGAGAAAGGTGAAAGAAGAAAGTGAGAATAGGAAGAAGAGAATGAAATAAAAAACAAATACCTCTAATTGATTGAGAAAACTATTTCCTCCCCAGCAACAGCGCCAAATTTGAAAGTCGCTGTCGTGGGCACTTTCAAATGATATTGTTTTTTTACTAAGTGCAGCAGAGTGGCTGACTTAGGTCGTTATCTTGAGGATGAATTAGTTTAACAAACCTTAGAAGGCTTGAAGAAACCAAAAAAAAAGAAACAAATTGATAAAAGATGGGGGTGGTTTGATTGAAAGACTTTTAGAACACGAAACAAAACAATCAAGGCAATCAAGGAGTAAAAGACAATCACGAACACTGTTTCTTTAAAAGAACTACTATGAGAAGTCATAGCCAATATAATATACCCCTTCACCATTCTTTAATAATTATCCCATATGATTATAATTCATTAAAATGTGACCCCCTAACCTTGTCAACCCCCGAACCCTACGGAATTTGACACAACCACATGTATTTGAAGAAATGAGCACTAGGTTGTCTTTGAGACTTCCAATCTTAGTACCCTACTTTGATTGTGGTCTAAATCCAACTTATGATCAATGGTCAATTAGAGAAGAACCTCCTCTCTAGAGTTGAGAATTAATTAAGTTTAGGGATGAGAGTTGAACCCTACAATTCTATCCCAAGTTGATTAGATTTTACAATTGAAGTTTGTCTCTCTCGATTCACACAGGACCGACCTCGCGGTCAGACGCAAGTCGAGTGAGTTCCTTACAACTTAAATCTCAATTAATTGATCACAAATTATGAATTACAGTATGTTCATGGATTCAAAATGAATAAATTAAGGTGGTAGGGATTAGATCGACTATGAACGAAACTACTCTTCCATGGTTGGAATTTTCATTGTGGAGACGTTTTTCATAAGCAACGAATTGAAAGGGAAATACCCAATCTTGTCTCCACTCTAAGATTCCAGAACCAAGAAGCAAAAAAAAGAAGATATTAAAAGAATAACAAAGAATATTTATTGAAGAAAAGGACAAGTTACAAGCATGAAAACAATGAAACACAAGTGGAGGTGGGAGAGGAGAGCCTTCTTGGAAGGGATCCTTGCACAAAGCCTCACTTCTTCCAAGGGGTTAGAGGAGTTCCTAGGAAACCAACTCTCGGATACACCTTGCCCAATTTCCTAACCATCCGTCAAAAGAGTTAAAATGTCCTTTAAATAGAGTTGGGGAGGGCTAGGGTTACAAATGGTTTCAAGTGTGAATGTGGAAATTCGGGAAAATATTTTAATCCACGTTCCACCGCCTGTTTGACCTCAAAAACGCACGATCCAGCTGCTCTTCCAGAAGAATGATGTGCGCGGAATATGTTCTTCTAGATGCTCTCCAAATTTGGGCCACATACAAGCACGGATAAGAAAGTTATGGCCCAAATACAGAAGCACTATCCAGCCCAATGAGTCCAGTCCATCTTTGTCTTCATGGACCATTTACTCCAAGTAAACCCAGGATCTAGCTCCAATGGCCTGAATTAAAGTTGTTGAAACTTTAGTGAGGAATTCGGTCACAAAATATTAAGTTACAATTCGGGCAATAAAAATATTTATTCATAATATACCACAGTGCACTTTAAAAGGGTAAAACTGGAATTTTCACCAAATTTTCAAATTAATGATCAAATCCCAAATATTTTATAAATAAAAATATTTAACACAATGTGAGGAAATTATATCATTTATTATCAATAAAATATTCAATAAAATAGTGTTTTATCAGGTGATGTTTGGATTCTTCCCCATGATCACCACCATTGAATCTAATGCTAACTAACATAGAGTTCTAACAATCTATGTCACTAAATCACACACGTTGTGAATTCTTATACTTGGTTAGCAGATGATTTGAACTAAAGTATAATTTTTTTATGATTCCCCATGGGTCATTATGATGTTTGGAACTAGAATTTATTTTTCACCAAGTGTCATAAGTATGAGGGTTTGATATTCTCGTGCAACCTCAAGCTACACATCGTTATACATGAATATTCTATTAATGTTGAGTGATTTTCCTCATCCTTCTAGTGGGTGTATCTATACTGGGTAAAGTGGTCTTTTTTTAAACCCCTAAATGAAAAATAAGAGCTTTGATAGTACCCACCTCATTATTAATTGGTAGCACTTTGTGGGTGTCGTGATGTGCTGGTGATAGTGTTTATGGGGAAGGTTCTATTTATGATTGTGTTTATAGGGAAGGTTCTACTTTTGGATGGGCCTCACGGGGGTTCTTATATAGGGAGGCTAGAGCGATGGAGAGGTAGAGAAAATTGAGTAGGAATCGGCTCTGAGACTTGGAATTGGATTTGGTTTGGGCAGGATCTCTCTCGCAGTGTTTTCTTTAGTTTTCTTCCTCATTGGTTGTAGCTCTCTAGCCATTTTCCATATAAATAGTGTCTGTTCTTAGTTGCCTATTATTTATGTAGGTTGTTTTTGACAGTTACAAAAAAGTGTGTGACACCATTTATGAAAAATGATTTTGTATAAGTTTTTATAGGTTACATAGTTTATGTTTGACAACACTTATTGAAAAGTGCTCATAATTGATCACAATTGATTGTGTATAAGGCTATGTTTGAATAATCTTGTGGTTCATCTTGAAAAAACATATTTATAATTGTTTAAAGAGCTTATCAATTATAATAAATGGTTTTGTATAAGTTTTTCCAGCTCAGTTGTTGGAAAGGTGATAATTTGGCACATTTTTATGTAGTTTTCTTCTGGAATTTAAGCATCTAATTTGGGTTTAGATAGTGGTATGAACATGTGAGCAGTTGTATTTGGGTGGTTAATTATTTTTAGGATTTTGGGATGTTTCTTGACTTCGATCAATAGTAAATTCCACACATCTTTCTTTTATGTCAAGGATAATTTAAGGGTGGTGTCAACTTAGTGAACCTCTATGACCAGTTGTTCCTAGGTGCTAGTCTAGAAGGTTTTTTCTTGCAAATGGAAAGACACCATGTAATTCGTTGGGTAGATAGTGATTCTTCCCTAATACCTATTATGGGTATCAATATTGTTATTTTTAATGGATACTGCTCTAGTAAAGAACTACCCTTGGTGCGTTATGCCAAGTGATTTTGGTTAAGTACACCTACATTATGGAGAACCCAATTACGTGATGGGGGATGAATTTATTCTCAGGAGATTGTAAATGTCTTTCACTTCATTTGATTTTAATGCAAATATTTTTATTAAATCTATTAATTTATGTTGATCAATTCATAGACAGACCTCTAGTGGTTTGGGGGAATTCAACATTTAATACTAAGCTTTGGATGGCTATATTAGTGTTCTATGATTATGCCTACGGTTTGAGTTGATATCATTATATTTTAAGGTAGTGATATTCTGGGATGTAGGGTTAGCAGCGCCCACCCATAGTAGGTGTGTGATGCAAGTCACATCTTAGGAGGCACTATCATTCATAGGTAGCTCAAGGATATCCCATTACTCTAAGGAATTTAATATGATTGTGATGGGTATAGACATATCACATTGCATTTTCTTAACATTTATGCTACTGTAAGAGAGGCAGTCGACAAATAGCCTAGGAAGAGGAAGGAACAGGAGAAATGAGGTATGTACAGCACTAAAGTGATGGAGGAGATCGGGGAGAATCATGAGGTGGATGGAACTTTGGTTTTATTCTACTAATACTACCCCAAAGTACACCACTCCTATATTGGGAAGTTAGTGGTTAGAATCTAAGATAGTTGTAGTCACTAGATTCTTTTTACCAGGAGGATCCAGGAGTGTTTGGAGGTATGATCTATATTCGTTATACTTTTCTTGTAGTACTAGAAGAAATAGGTACAAGAAACTTTTTTTCCTAGTTTTTTCAATTATTTTCTAGGTATATGGTAGGCTCTATTAATCTATATTTTTTTAAGGAAGTGGTTCTTTTATACTATATTTGGAAGTATTGTTTTGTGTATTTGAATCATAAATACTAATATTTGAGATTCAAATAGGATGGAGATGAATAAATATTGTATGGATGTTAATCGTTTGACAACAGAGTATGAGAACGGAGTGAAAGATTTCATCAAGTTTGCAAAGTATCACGCAAAGGATTCTTCTAAAATCCTTTTTTCCATGTTTACGTTGTTGTGAAAAGATGACATTCTATGTTGGTTGCACTAAATATATAGCATTGTCAGCTGTACTGAAGTAGTATAAATTGAAAACGGGAAATGGATGGAGTGATGTCAGTTTTACGGAACTACTTTCTCTCTTGAATGATATGCTCCCGGAAGATAATGGGCTCCCAAATCAGAAATATGAAGCTAAACTAATGCTATTCTCAATGGGTATGATTTCTAAAAGAATACATAACTTCCCGAAAGACTATATATTTTTTCTTAAGGAGAAAAAATCTCTTACAGAATGCCCAAAGTGTGGTGTTTCTCGATACAAGAAAGACGAATCCAGTCCTACGAAAGTTTTATGGTACTTTATAATCATTCCAAGGTTTAGGCGTCTATATGGAAGTGAAGAAACTGCAAGACAATTTTCATGGCATATAGATAAAAGAAATAAATATGGTAAATTATGTCACTCGTCCGACTCTCCTTAATGGAAGATAATTGATCATGGGTGTCCTGAATTTGGAAAAGAGACGAGAAACCTTCATCTTGTGTTATCTATAGATGGAGTGAATCCTTTTGGTTTTCAAACCAGCACTCATAGTACATGGCCTATTATGTTGGTAAATTATAACTTTACACCCTGGTTATGCAAGAAGCAAAAATTTATCATGTAATCTATGCTTATATCAGGAAGAAAACAATCAGCTAATGATACTGATGTTTATTTGTCTCTTTTGATCGAGGATTTGAAGTTATTGTGGGATTCAGGTGTTATGTTGTATGATGCTTATAAAATTGGATATTTCACGTTGAGAGTGATGTTGAATGGGACGATAAGTTATTTCCCTGCTTATGAAAATTTTCAGGCTATAGAATTAAAGGAACTCAAGGGTGTCTCATGTGCAAAGAAGATATAGAATCAATTAGGTTGAAACATTAATAAAAAACTGTGTTTCTAGGACATCGTAGATTTCTAACTCATTGGCATAAGTACCGATCTTGGACAACACCATTCAATGGAAGTTTAGAATAATTCATAGCACCATATCCACTAACAGGTGATCAGCTGTTTGAGAAATTAAAAGACGTGAACACTATTTTTGGTAAAACATTTTCAAAAAACCTTACAAAAATCAGTTGGAAAAAGAGATCAAATCTTTTTTAAATTACCATACTGGAATTTTGTGTGCGCCAGAAATTTTCTTGATGTGATGCATGAGGAAAAAAATCTATGTGACAGTGTTATCATAATGTTGTTAAATTCCCCTGGAAAACAAAGGATGGAAATAAGGAAAGGTTGGACATGGTTGACATGGGAATACAAGAATATTTGGCTCCTGTGAAGGGTGAAAATCGAATGTTTCTTCCTCCAGCTTCTTACACTCTTTCCAGGGACGAGAGATATCAGTTTTGCAACTTCTTCAATGTTGTAAAGGTTCCAGAGGGGTATTCATCAAATATCAAGAACATTGTGTCAATGAATGATTTGAAGTTAAAAGGTTTGAAATCACATGAATGCCCTGTTTTGATGTAAGATTTAATTCCAATAGACTTAAATTTTATTTTTCCCAAGAATGTTTGTCATATATTAACCAAACTTTGTTTTGTTTTCAAATCTATATGTAGCAAAGTTTTAGACCCAGTGAAATTGCCAGCTATAGAAAGAGAAATTATCATCATATTATGTGAATTAGAAATGTTCTTCCCACCAACATTCTTTGATATGATGGTTTATTTGATGGTTCACTTGGTGAGAGAGATTCGACTTTGTGGTCCTGTGCACAATAGATGGATGTACCTCGTTGAACGGTATATGAAGATTTTTAAAGGGTGTGTCAAAAATAGAAGTCGGCCAGAGGCTTATATAGTGGAGCGATATATTGTTGAGGAAGCCATTGAATTATATACCGAATACCTATATAATGTGGAAATCATTGGTCTCCCAAAATCTCGTCACACTAGACCCATTGAGGGTGAGGGAATTTCTGGAAGGAATGTTTTTACAATCAATATTAAAGATTAGAAGCAGGCCCACCTTTATTTTTTTCACAACAGTCGGAAGGTTGCCCCATATATTGAAACCCACAAAGAAATTATTAGGCAGTTGAATCCAGAAAGGGATGAAAAATGGATATCAAATACACATAATCACTAGTTTATAGGATAGTTTTAAGACCATATTTTTAAGGAGTTAGATGAAAATCCGAATTAAATTTCAGAATGACTTTGATGGCTAGTCGTTGGACCAAGTGTGTATGTATTATATTAAAATGGTTACGTAATTAAGGGCTATACATTCTACACATATGAACATGATGAAGATAGAACCATGAAAAATAGTGGAGTTACACTTTTGGCTGAAGCGATGCTTGTTTCTGGTGGTAAGGATAGAAATCCAATTTATGCAAATATGTCATACTCTGGTATTATCAAACAAATATGGGAGTTGGATTATACAACATTCCAATTTCCAATTTTTCAATATAAATGGGTTGATAACAATAGTGGTGTTAAAATAAATGAATTGGAATTTGTGAAAGTTTATTTTAGTAAAGAAGGGTACAAATATGAATAGTTTATAATGGAATCACAAGTGGTACAAGTATTTTATGTCCCAGATCCTACAAATCGAAGGTGGTCGATTGTTCTGTTATCGTCCAAAACTACTGAAGGGTCCGATGAAGATTCAGTTGAGGATGATCCTTTCAGTGGTACGTCGCAATCATTTCGCAGCGGTCCCAATGTATATGATATTTTATATATTATAGGATACCACAATGAAGAGATTTGGATAATCAATATAGGTGTCAAATCCCTTCATCCTTTGAAAAAATAAAATAGAGTTCAATAAACATGTTATATTTTGTTTGTAATGTAGATCTTATTATCTCATGTTATTATCTTATCAATACTGAATTTATGTGATCTAAATTAACTGTTCAACCACTTTTGTAGATAATTACTTCGACACATTATGGATATCCTAACCTCGAGGATGAACAAGTCTCTCAAGTTGTTGCTGCTATTGCTGCTTCTGCGGCTACTCATAGTGCAGAGTAACAACAAGTTTCTGAACCTACTGTTGCTCCTTGTGTTGAGGTCCAACATCCATCATCACATGGCATTGATATCATTTTGGATGAACATATAGATGATGTTGATATTGATGAAATGGTCGGCGATGAAGGACCCACGTCGCAGAAAACACAGGTGCGTCGTAGTTTGACGGTGTTAGCCAAAGTTCTTAAGGTGAAAATCAAAGGCATAAAATTTGATGTCAGATGGAATGCACGAGGCCAACATGTGAATCCCAACAAGGCTATGTTTAGTAGTTACATTGGAATTTTCACATGGAAATTCCTACCGATTGACATAGATTCATGGCAGCACATTGTGTCTTGGCTGAAGGCTGTGATTTGGGAAGAAATTATGGTAACATTATGATATTGATTCTTTAATTTACTAGAAAATAAAATAATGAAATAGTGTCTTACTCTTCTCAATATCTTGTAGAGTACAATTATAGTAAATGATTCACACGAGTAATTATGTAATAAGGTTTGCAGGAAGGTGTCATCGATTTTTTTGCACTATTTTAACAAAATGTCACCTAAAATATTTGATAAGTAAAACAAACTCACACCCACCCCTTGTCTACACCCACCTGATATCCCAAGAATCATGGGATGCATTTATTGGTTGCCCTGAGGATCAGAAGTTTCAGGTACATTGTGGCTGATAATACGTTGTTTGAGGATATGTGTATTCGTCACTTTGATTGTAAATATTTCATTTATGAAACTACAAATTAGTACTAAAAATAAGGAACGTACATCAAAACCAATATACCCCTATTGTGAAGCAAGGATGGGGTATGCTTCACTAGAAAATAAAATGGTACCTATTTTAACTTTACTGAAATATTGTTAGCTTCCAAGAAACAACATCATAATTATCTTTCTATATTTATATGTAGATTGATGAGTCTAAAACGAAAGACACTTCCATCCCACATCATGTGCTATGGAAGGAGGCATGTGTGAATAAGGAAGGGAAGCTAATAGATGAAAACACACAAAAAGTGTGGGAAATATGTGTAAGAATGACATGATAAAAAGATTTGTTTTAAATTTATATTACATAAAAATAATTAGTTATTTTTATATATCTAATAGTCACAGGAATCAGCTACTCCTGTAGTAGATGCAGACCTATTATCGACGGCTTTGAAATGGCCAGAACAATATGGTCGTGTCAGAGGTGTGGGTTTTGAGGTGACACCCCGAGTATATTATGAGAAAAAAACAAACGGATGATAGAGATGAAAAAATGAAACAAATGAGTGAAAGACTAGCAACTCTTAAAGAATGATTTCAATAGAAGGGAGAGTTTCTAGAAACTTTTATTGGTGGGAAGCAAGGAGAAGACACAAATCAGGAATAACCAGCACATGAAGATCCCACCCCACCCCCCACCAGATTTAAGGTGAGCCATTCCCCTCAAAGAACTGTCTTAGCCGTAGTAATCAATATTTTAATAATTGTTCCCATGAAATGTGAATCATACAAACACTGATACATTTTCTATATTGATCTTCTACATGGTGATAATTACTGTGATTTATATCTGCCAACACCCACCAATCACCTTGTAGAGAGGGCTACAGTGTTCAATATCCCAGAGGACAAGCTGCGAAATAGACCACTTCTAAAAGATCATCTGAAAGTGACGATTACTGTAGCTCAGGATCCAAATGCAGAGCTACCTATTCCACTTGAAGAAGATGATATTAATACAGTCTAAAATGATATTGGTACATTAATTTCATGGTCGTCACAACTAGTAATAGTACATGTGGAAAAGGAGGTATTTATTTCCATTTTTTTCAAGCTAAACAATTAACTATTAATGAAAAAGGGGTCTGAACCAATGAATGTTATTATAGACAGAGAAAGGGAAGGGGGTGACAAGAAATGTCGGCTCAAAGGAATATAAAGGATAGACCAACTGATACCAAAGAGCTACTGAAATCACAATAACACCACCTATTATATATCTACATTTACTAGCATTGAAGACTCAAGTGGATATGAAGCTAGGAGATGGTAGTAGTCATATAGTGGTTTTTGAAATGAATATATATGAAGAATAAATTCAAGATTTAGTTACTGCTGAAAATGTAAATGAGATCTTTGAATATGGTTGGCAATACCTCACAGTTGTAAATTTATATATGAGGTATGTTTTCATGAATTGATTTTCTAAAAGCTGATATAATGTGAAAATTATGACTAAATGCATTTTATATTATTGACAGATGTATATATGAAAAACAGTTGAAGGAATTTTTCCATGAGCCAAAATTTGGACTCGTTAGTCCTCATACCACATCAACACAACTAACGAAATTAAAGCTATCAAAAAAAGGATGAAATAGTGAACGGCTTGCTGAAAACATCTGAAAGAAATATTACAGATGACAGACTCTTCCTAATACCAACCATGTAGGGGTAAAACTCTACAATTAAAGCATATCAGTTATATTTAAACTTCTTTTATTACTTATTCATTTTTTTGTTTTTAGGAAATATTGGCTTCTAATTGTGGTGAACTTGGATACTCCAAATATTTATTTTTTGGATTCAATGCAAGGATATCCAACAAACCGACCACATGTGATGGAGTTTGTGAATCTGTAAGACAATACATCCTACGTTTTAGTCTAAACATCAAGTAATATAATTTATATTATCTTTTACGGAGGATTCTATTATTATAGGGCAGTGTATCATTATCGTCTAAAAAATAATGAGGACAAGGGCTAAGCATAAGGAGGCGAGCAAGTACTACATCTGGAAAAATATCAGGGTATATATAATAAAATTTCACTATCCAAACACATATCAACACAAGTTACTTATTCTCCTAATGATAAAACTTTTTACAGTGTAAAAAACAAACAAACGATAATTATTACGGTTATTATGTTTGTAAATTTATGAAAGAGATCATTTTTCATCAACAAACTACCATCCCTAAAAAGGTGTTTTCAAAAACAACTACTATTTCATTTAAATTATTTATTAATTATTTATTTATATATGTTTCAGTACTACTATGACTGTTGAAAAGCATCATACGCACAAGACGATATACATTTGTTCAGAAATGAGTGGGTCACATACCTGATGGAAGATTGTACACAAATAGCATAAAGATCTGACTTGGGGACATGTACAATTGGCGGTCTTTTTTGTGAGGGGTTAAGGGGATCAAAAGATGAAACATTTTTGTATGAAAATGTTTGTAGGGAAAATGTAATTGTTATTAAATAAAACATCCTTTCTCCAAAGAGTCATTTTCCCATTTTAACAGATTAAATGCACCAGGAACATGCAAGAATTATGAACCACTTTTCTTTGGGCTTTGGAAAATAAAAAACAGTAAAATATTCAAAATACATTTATATCTGATCAAACAAATTCGGATTATGTTGATAATTTAGGGAAATGATCCATGGGTCATTTGTGACATTTACGAGTCAACCTCGCCTCGATATGAGGCATGGTGTGGCTGTTATTACTCAAAGTGTCTCTCTTTTGTTTAAAATGGACAAAATTTTAAGTGAAAACAAAAACTGATGTACGGAAATCTGACCAAACGCATTTGGATTGTGTTGATACTTTAGGGGAATGATCCATGAGTCATTTGTGACATTTAAGATTCAACCCCACCTCAATCTGAGGCGTGGTGTGGCTAGTATCACTCAAAGTGTCTCTCTCTTGTTTAAAATAGACAAAATTTTAAGTGAAAACAACAACTGACGTACGAAAATCCGACCAAAAACATTCAGATTGTGTTGATACTTTAGGGTAACAATCAATGGGTCGTTTATGACATTTAAAAGTCAAACCTGACTCAATACGAGGCATGGTGTGGATAGTATCACTCAAAGTGTCTCTCTTTTTTTTAAAATGGACAGAATTTTAAGTGAAAACAACAACTGACGTACGGAAATCTGACCAAATGCATTCGGATTGTGTTGATACTTTATGGGAATGATCCATGCGAAATTTTGATGTGTACGAGTCAACTATGCCTCAATCTGAGACACATTATGGCCAATATCACTCAAAGTTTCTCTATTTTGTTTAAAATGGACAGAATTTTAAGTGAAAACTACAACTGACATACAGAAATATGACCAAAAGCCTTAGGATTGTGTTTATACTTTAGTGGAATGATCCATGGGTCATTTGTGACATGTATGAGTTAACCTAGCCTCAATCTGAGGCATAGTGTGTCCGGTATCACTCAAAGTGTCTCTCTTTTGTTTAAAATGGACAAAATTTTAAATGAAAACAACAACTGACGTATGGAAATCTGACCATACGCATTCGGATTGTGTTGATACTGTATAGGAATTATCAATGAGTCATTTTTGACATTTACAAGTCAACCCTGCCTCAATATGAGGCACGGTGTCGCTGGTATCACTCAAAGATTCTCTCTTTTGTTTAAAATGGAAAGAATTTTAAGTGAAAACAACAACTGACGCACGGAAATCTGACCAAACGCATTCGGATTGTGTTGATACTTTAGAGGAATGATTCATGGGTCATTGTTGACATGTAAGAGTTAACCCTACTTCAATATGAGGAATGGTGTGGCCCATATCACTCAAAGTTTCTCTCTTTTGTTTAAAATGTAAAGAATTTTAAGTGAAAACAAAAACTGACGTACGAAAATCTGACCAAACGCATTCATATTGTATTGATACTTTAGAGGAACAATATATCAGTCATTTTTTATGTGTACGAGTCAACCTCACCTCAATCTGAGGCATGGTGCGGCCGGTATCACTCAAAGTATCTCTTTTGTTTAAAATGGACAGAATTTTAAGTGAAAACAAAAATTGACGTATGGAAATCTGACCAAACACATCCAGATTGTGTTGATACTTTAGGGGAACGATCCATGGGTCATTTTTGATTTGTAAGATTCAACCATTACTTAATATAAGGCACATTGTGCCTGATATCACTCAAAGTGTCTCTTTTTGTTTAAAATGGACACCCCCAACCCCCTGGCGCCCCCCAACCCCCTGGACACCCCCACCCCCTAGACGCCCCCCACCCCTCCTAGACACCACCCCACCACCTGAACACCCCCCCCCCACCCTCTGGACACCCCCACCCCCATGGACAGCCACCCCAGACCCCCTGGACACCACCCCACCACCTTAGACAGCCCCACCAACCCCCTGGACCCCCCCCCCCCCCCACCCCCCTGGACACCACCCCACCCTCTAGACCCCCCCCCCCCACACCCCTCTAGACACTCCCCACCACCTAGAAAGCCCCCCACCCCCCAATCCCCTGGACACCCCCCCCCCACCCCCTGGACACCCCCCCCTACTCCCTAGACGGCACCCCCACCCCTCCTAGACACCCCCCCACCCACCCCCTTGGACAGCCACCCCCAATCCCCTGAACATCACACCACCACCCTTGGACAGCCCCACCAACCCCATGGACCCCCCCCCCCCCCCCCACACACACACACACACCCTGGACACCCCCAACACCCCTGGACACCCACCACTGCCCTAGACGACACTCGCACCCCTCCTAGACACCACCCCACCACCTGGACACCCCTCACTCCCCTAGACACCCCCAGCCCCTTGGACAGCCATACCCACCCCCTGGACACCACCCCACCCCCCTTGGATAGCCCAACCCCACCCCCTAGACACCACCCCAACCCCTGGACACCCCCACCCCTATGGACACCCCCACCACCTGGAAGGCATCCCAACCCCCCTGATGCAACCCCACCCCCCTGGACACCCCCATGGACACCCCCCCCCCCCTCAGACACCCACCAACCCCCTAAATGACACCCCCACCCCTCTTAGGCACCACCCCACCACCTAAACACCATACACCCCTTGGACACCCCCACCCCCTTGGAGAGCCACCCCCACCCCACTAGACCCCACCCACCCCCCCTTGGACAGCCCCACCAATATCCTGGACTTCTCCCCACCCCCCTGGACACCACCCCACCCCCTGGACACCCCCCACCCTTTGGAAAGTCCCCCCCCCCCCCACCCCTCCTCGACACCACCCCACCACATAGACCACCCCCCCCCCCACCCCCTAGACAACCCCACCCCCATGGACTGCCCCCACCACCCCCTGGACACCACCACACCCCCCTTGGACAGCCATATCACCTCAGACACCCACATCCCCCCGGATACCCCCATCCCCCCGGACACCCGCACCCCCCTGGACACCCCCTACCCCCTTAGACAGCCACCCCAAAACCCTGAACAGCCCCCCCCCCCAACCCCTTGAATTCTGAATAGAATTATTTATGTATTTAAATAATTTATGAATTATGTGTTAATAGTGTATGGGTATACTTTTTGTATGGGTATACTTTCTAAAATTACCTTATGAATTATGTGTTATTTTTGTATGGGTATATTTATTGATATGCAAATTTTTTTGCAAGTCTTGTTTGGGTGTACTGCTGCAAATTTTTATATTACAGCAGACAGGGAATTTATCAGCGCCTTTTTAGCGCTGATAAAGGGGAACCCCCACCCCCACCCCCACCCCTTTATTAGTGATGAGCTTTACAGTGCTTTTTTAGCACTGTTAAAGCCTGTTTTGAGCACTGATAAAGCCCGTTTTGTAGTAGTGTCTCCTTCTAAGTCTAAATCTTCAATGAAATAGAATAAAGCATCGAGTTCACCTGATCTAGTTTCTTTAGTCAACCTTGATCTTGAAAATCAAGTTTTTATACTCGAAAAGGAATTTGATTCGAAGTGGATGTTGTCCAGTAAGTCTCTAATACTCAAAGTGATTCAGAATTAGGGTTGGTTAGATTGATTCTCTTCTAAAAAAATAACTTTCTACCCTCTGTTGTTCTATGAGTTTTATCATAATGTATATTTTTTATTTGATGAATATTGTGCTGATTAGATGAGAATTTGTGTGAGAGGACATGTTTTTGGTTTTCCATCAAGGAAATAGGATAAATGTTTAGGTGTACCTCATGATGAAGTCTAAAATGATTACCAAGGTAGCATCCTAGAAGTCAGTGATTGATTTATGTATGATGATGCTCTTGGTTTTCTGAAAGGATATGTCACAACTAGAAGGTCTGCTACCTCTAAGATAGATGGATAATAGAGGATTTTTTTTAAGTTTGTGCAGCACATACTTTTCCTGAGTCGACCCAGAACTGGTCACCCAGGCCAGCCCAAAACAAGTCCCGAGAGGCATTCCCGATCCTCCCGGGATGGTGACAAGCACCAAGGGAATCAATAGAGTACACAAGGGAACGATTTCTCCCATATATAAATAATCAAACAAATAGCGGAAAGAAATGGACAACCCAAAATACATTTATATAAAAATTGAACTGAACTTTATTTGTACAAGAAATTGAAAGTACAACTAAACCAACAACTCAACTGACCAAACCCGATAACCTACTAACTCCATGTGAACCCACTGGTCACTCTCCAACAAAATGATCACATGTCATCCAAGGCAATTGAACTCAATCTGAAAACTGCAAAAGGGCTAAAAACATAATAAGACTATATGCATGAGTAGTAAAACTCAGTAGGTTAGCCCGATATTCTATTCTCAATGCACATTCTTTAAAATAAAAGAAACATAAATTTCAAGTTTTAAATAAAAAATATAAATTAATGTCTTCCAAATAAGTTCCCATGCTATATAAAACAAATTACCAGAAAAAAAACTTTCATGTTTTATAAACAAGAATTCTAGTAACAATTTTCAAAGAGGTGAAACTTCAAAATGAAAAAAGTTTTCAAGATGGATGCTTTAAAGAATTTACACTTTTAAATAAATCAAACACACTACTGAATTTACCAACCAAACACACTGTATGTCGACGGTGAGTTCAAAATAGCCAATGAGCACAAGTTGATCCATGCCTGGAGCCTGATGAAGTGGTTTAATACTCTGATGAAGAGAAGGGAGAAACTGTTGTTGAAGAAGAGTTAAATGAACCATCTCTGGATATAGGGATTGACCCAGATTTTCCCACCAAAGCTTCTCCCATTACATTTGGTTCTCCTATTACACCTAGGAGGTTTCCAAAAAGAGAAAAACTGGTTAATATTGATGAAGAAGATACTAAGGTCTCTGGAGAGGAGTAGTATAAAAGTTCAAAATCCAATGAAGATGATGATGAGGATAATGAGGAATAAGAAAAAGAATAATATAATGAGAATGGAAGTTAAGATGAATACTCTGACCAAAGTGGTTCTAGTGGACGAATCAAAATAAAAGATGTAGAGATGCCTCAAGAGCTTCAGGATGCACTTATTAAGTAGAAGAAATCTACATCTATTGAAATTTTTCATGAAGCTCCAGTTGTTGATGAAGTTGAGACTAGTTCTTTTTCCATTAGTAAATTAGTATCTGATTATTCTATGGTTTTTAAAATGGGAGTAATAGATGTTGTATAATAGCATGTAGTTAAAAAAGAGAAAAATGATTTTATTGAGCAATAATTTGGGGAAGAATAGTTTGTTGATTTAAATATTCAAAAGACTCTTATGAATGAGAATTTAGAAGGTAAATCTATTGATTTTTTCTGAAAAGAGGATGATCAGATGCTATATTCACCTACTATTGGCACACAATTAGAAGACGATTCTACCAATTCTAGTGTATAGATCTCATATACTAAAACTTTAAAATAATTCCATACATCCATTGTATAGTTTTTGGCTAGAAATAGTTTATATGTTCTCAAAAATGTTGAGACATCGATGGTTGTACCAACTATTGTGGTTCCTCCTACCACTTTTCCATTAGTTACAAAGGTTTATGGGATATGAGAAGATCCCATGTTTTAATAATGGGGAAAATTCCATAAAAGTTCACCAAATCATGATAGACTTGATGTTTAAACTGAAATTGAACCTAAGGTATCCTTGATAGCTCAAGTAGATTGTGATGGGATTTTGGAAAAGTTAGCTTATATTAGAACTCCTAAACCTACTCCAACACCTAATTCTGTTCTAGTTGATGTGGTCACTAAAAATGAATTAAAAGCTTTTGGTAAGATGTTGATGTCTAATTTTTCTTTAAAGTTAAACAATTAGCCTCCTTAAGATAATTTCATGTGTGATAAGGATGTAATATATATATTCAAGTTGGTTATTAAACATGTCAAACCTAAGATGATGAATCAAATTTATGAGAGATATATTGAGAATAAGCAGATAAGTGGTGAACTGGAATCTCTCAAGTCTTTGGTTGAAGAGATGAGATCTGAATTTAAAGCTTCCATGGATAGTATCCTTAAAATTATTGAGGATACATCTTTATATACTTTTTTTACTTCTGATCCTTCTTCTCTAGTGTTTGATGTTGATCAGTTAAGGATAGTTGTTAGAGATGAGATGATATCATCTTCATCCAGCGCTTCGAGAAGTTTCCCTGATCAGCCTCAAGAGACTTCGAGAAGAAGTCAATAAAACTCCGATCATGTTATCAAGTTAGTTATCAGTTATTCCCATGAGATAAAATCTGACAAAGAATCTATAAAAAAACCTATTAAATAATATATCTCTCAGATTTATTCCAAGAATTAAAAAGATGCCAAATTCAAATTATTGGTTGAAAATTAGAGAATTCCTCCTGTGACTCGGAATTTCAAAGAACAAGTAAGACAGCTCAAGAAGATGACTACAGTGTCGAACCATTTTATATAAGAGAAGGAATATTTATTTAGTGTTATGGGAAGGGGTTTCCAAATCATAATGGATTTCATCCATATCATGAAGTAATTTCTTCATGTTCATAGACAAGCGGTTGTGGCTCATAAAGTTTTTCCAATTACTCTTTAGTTTTCTCTCAGACCAAGAGTTGGTTGAGATCCTTTAGCATCTTTCCCTATCCAATTCCATCCTTTTCCAATGTCTCTTGATCAATCCTTAAGATAGCTCTAACTAGTTGGGATTGTGGAAGATAAACCTTGGACTATACCAACGATCTCCTCTGGTGTTCCTTCTATCTACCTCGAGCGGATCATACTACTTTGGATAAGGAGAAAGATATATCCAAGGATAAATGAAAAGAACCAATGAACCCCTCTACTAAATCTTTATCCTTGTTTTTGTTGGATTATATAGTTTTTCTTTGATGGGACATGGGATGTAATAAATTTTCGATAATAATTTTGAATGGCTCGTATATTTCTTATTATGTTGTTTTTATCCTTATTTTTATAATGATTTTATTTACCTTTTTGATAATCCTATAAGGGGTAGAGATCTGGAATATTATAATTCCTTATGGAATTTCTAATTTATTATAGTATTTTTTCTATCTTATCTTTGATAATATATGTTTTTAATCTTTCTATTCATCCATCTTTGAAACTTACTATTTTCTTATTTTTCTTTGATACCATCTACACTTACTAGGAATGATATGTTATGATTTATAATAGCTTAGATATAAGGTTTAAACATTTGAAATACTTATGATGCCATGATTATTTATCATCAAAAGGGGGAATATTGCTAACCTCCAAGTTTTAATGATAACAAAATCATGATTCTAATGTTATTAATGAGATTCATGTTTATCTCTAAGTAATTTTTATTCTGAGCTAGGTGAAAAAATTATCTAAGTATGAGACACTGTTGAGGTTCGCACCATCAACTCGATACATCATTGCCTATGACTCACCACTAACAAAAAAAATCTCGCTAAGTATAAGATACCGGTAGGATATCACACGACCAGAATGTCATACCATTGGAAAGAAATTTTTCAAATTTTGAGACATCATCGGTCGACACACTATCAGGATGTCATGCCATTAGAATGCTAAGTTGGATAAGTATAAGATACTGCTAGATGAAGCACCACCAACATCATACCATCAACACAGAATTTCGGCTAAGAATAAGACATCGTAATACAAGACATTGTTAGATCAAACACTACTAGTTGAGACGTCACCAATATAGTAGAAATTTGGATAATTCTATTACACTGATAGTATCATAATACCAATATCATACCACCAGTATCATACTGCCATAGCATGACACTTCTATTCTAAGACACTACTAATTTTTCCGTAACTTATATTTTTGAATCATATTATTCTAATGGCTAATTTTATTTATGTTAATGACATTTACTGTTTTAATGATAGTCTTTTAAATGATTGACAGAGAGCATTGAAGAGAGTTTTAGGTTGTGCTATATGAGGAAGCAGATAATCCAAATATTCTCTTTGCTACTACTAATAAAAATTTAGTAAACTTACTCATGAAAGAGAGGGGGAAAAAGAAATGTAATAGGGGTATCAGTAAACTAATGTGATGCTGATAACTCAAACTTCCTGAACACACTTAGATCTGAACCTGGTAAAAAATAATAAGAGATCACCTATGACATACACATGACTGGGAATCCAAACTAAACATTCACATTGTTCTGCTTTCCTCAAGTCAAAGAACAAGAGTCCATGACACTCTATTTTTCTGAATCTATTTCAAGAGAACCTGAATCAAGCTTCACTACTGAATCAAATCAAGATTCACAAGCTGTATTGCAATATAATGAGTACTTATAATATTTACTCTTATAGATTTCTTTGTTATGTTTATATTTATTACTTTTTGAGTAGTGTGTTATATACTCTATTTTAAATATGGACACTATCTCCTGTTCTAATCTGGAAGACACTCAATATCTTCTAAAACTCTTTCATACTTTATTTCTCCCACGGATAAGAGTGGAAGAGGTCCTCAGGTGACCTGCTTAGTTTTTCTCCCATAGATAATAGTGTAAGAGGTCATGTGTGTCCGGGAGAGTGTGTTAATTATTGTAAAACCCGATCAAGGTATTGGATCATATTTTTTATTTTATATAAACTTCTTGGTGGTTGGTGATCACAAAGTTGGAGAGGAATAATCCTCAACTTGAGACTGAGTCTCTTGTATTCATTCTTTCCGCTGTGTGCTTTAATATTATTTTACTTTGATTTCACTTTAAAACTGAAATTTGTTTTAACTATAAAAAATATATGTACTTCGATAGTTTATCTTAATTTGTGTTCATAACATATTTTGATCAAGTAAACTAATTTCAAAGGATTTAGTAATATTGTATATTATTCACCTGAGACCTAATAAATATTTAGAGAAATATTTTAAAATATTAAGATCTATATCATACTACTTATTTTAATAAACTTGGTTGTATTTAAATATTTATATGACTTCAAAATAATCTATTTTAGATAGAAATTCTTATTGGGTACACAATTCACCACCCTCATGAGATACTCACTCCGACCAAAAAATGTCAAAACATTTGATTGGATATATAATATATATATTCTCATTAGATATTTAATATTATTCATAACCTATATGTTATATCTTATAATATTAAATAAAATTATTTTAATAATATATTGTTGTTCAGTTAAACTTGGTCTTGTGGGTAATGAAATTAATCAAACAAACTCATTGGTGTGTGGCATGCAAGCTAAATCATCATTGTGTGAATTGAAAGCAAAATATTATATTAAATTTATTTAAGAAATTAAATATACCATAAATTCTTTAGGGGTTATATTCCTTTCTACAAATGCTTTTCTGTTTCATAAATTTTGTCGAATACAATGTTATTACCTAAGAATTTTGAGTCATTACATCAAGGGGAACCAAATAAAAATGATTTAGATAATAGGATATGAAAATATGAAAATCCCAACAAAAAATAAAATTTTTACATGTTGAAATATCATTTTAAACCTTATCTTTCGGTTTAACCCCCGCATTAAACATTTTTAACATTAGCTATGGTAACAAATTCTTCAATATTTAAGGGTTATAAATTTACTTATAAGGTATAAATTAACCCAAAAAGGTCCATGGATGAAATTTTTTACTATTTATCAATACACTTGTCCTCTTTCAAGACTTTTTTGATTTTTAAATCATTTAATAAAATATTATTTAACATAAAATATCATTAAAGTCATTTTTGGAACTATTCACAAAATTTGACTTTAAAGACACCAAGATAAGAATGGATTTAGAAATCATTTACAATAAATTATACATTATTATTAACTATACAATTTAATTAACACCATAATTAATCTAAAAATAATACTTTTAATGTATTTAAAGTCATTTATTTTGATTTTTCTACTACTTGCATAAGCATTGTGTCAGCATTGCTTAATTGTTTAAGGTAATTATATCATCACTAAAAATTAAAATTAAATCAATATTATAAAAAAAATTATATTTAACATAATATTTTATATTAATTCATAACATATATACTAATGATAACATATAGGATAAATTAAAATCAAGAGACTGAAATTTCTCTAATTATCTTTTAATTATAATAAATAAATATTATAATCAAAGTCAAGTGGTAATAAATTTCAAGAAAAATTAATCCTGGTTATTTATGGTCAAATAAATTCATTCAGTAAAACAAAGATAATTTTTATGGATATTTTTAGGCCTTATCACATAGTTATAAAACTATTTTACTAATGTTACCCTTACCATGGTGACAACATTTTTACGAATGTTACTATTTATAATAAAAAAATAAAAGGGATCTATTTAACAAATATAAACCACTGATTAAAAATATTTAATCAATTTTAATGATTTAATTTCTATCATTTTCATAAATTTATTTTAATATAAATGTATAAAAATCAATAAAAACATTTTTCAAAAAATATGTTTTAAGCCTAAAAAAGAGCTTATTTCAAAAATCAAATAAGATGATAATTACATTGTAATTAATTATATTATGAATTATTATATTATTATAATGTTACTTTTAGTCCAGATACAAAACATAAAGGTACTTTTAAATTACATTATTTGAAGAAAATAAATAACAATTTTTCAAAAATGTCAGAATTTTCCAATATTCACTCAAAAAAATTAAAAAAACTCAAAAAATCATTCTAAGATAATTTTGAAATGTTTATTTCAAAAATTATATCCATTTATTTAAATAAAATTTCTAAAAGTGTTAGGAATCAATTATAATATCCATGCACAAAATGTAATAAAAACCATTTTTAAAGATAATATATTTTTGAAACATAAAAAGACTTTACTATAAATTGAGCATATATTTCCTAATAATTAATCAATATATTTTCATTAAGTGAGAACTTTATATATATATTCAAATATATATCATAATTTTTTACTCTTCTTCATACCCACCAATCCGATTACTATGATATAATATATTTTCGTTTTTTAAGTTTGATATTCCGTGTCAAGTAAGCTATTCGGCACATCCAATCTATTAATTAGAAATATATTCTAAAATCACATGGTGTTAAAAAATGGAGTATATATAATTTTCCAATTATTATGAAATTTTATTCAAAATATGATTGAGTTGTTCTATTGAGATCAAACAACATGAATCTTTAAAAAACTATAATCCAAACCTTGTTTAAGAAGGATTAAAGGAGGAGAAGTATGAGGAGACCACTGCTTAAATTATTTAAGGATTTTAAAATGATAATATTTTAAAATAAATTCTTAAAATCAAAGGTGGAGATAAACTTTAAAGATTATTGTATTAATCTCAAGTGTTCTAAATATCATAAAGAGTCTTGTGATTCTTTCAAGAATTTTGTAAAAGAAGTTTTACAGCATGAATTAGTTTTTATAATATAAAAACGAAGGAGATAATTTTAATCCTACTAAAGTATAAAATTAATAATTTATTTATCCATGTGAGATTCATTAAATAATGTTATTCTGAGAAAATAATTGGATTTTAAAAATAAATGCTTGAAATAGAATGGGAATCTAAAATTGGGTATTCTATAATGGTTCTTTTACATTGGAAGTCAATTTTTCCCCTTAGCACACCATTTATGTCAATTTAAAATTAAGGAACGCATTTAATATATCTTCTCATGAATGTGATATGATGATTAGATTAAAGATGGTTAGCTAGAAAAGAAATGAGTGGTTGCTTCTTGGATGTGTCTCTTAGGAATCTAAGAGAACTAGACCTCTTGAGGAAAAAGAATCAAAATAGTTTTCTGAAACCTATATCAAGGAATAAGAAAAGAAATTATATCTTGATAAGGTTGTACATCAACATGGTTTCAAAAATAGAGAAAAATAATAATAGTATAGTGAGCTAGGATGAATATCATGAGGTTATTATGAATATTCAGTGGTAGTCAAGTTCATGGATTATTGAGTTGTGATTTGACAGCAGTAGATTCTAAAGGAGAACTAGAAGTTAATAAAAAAATACAAACACTGAGTTTAATGAGTGTTTGTTGAATAAATTTAGTAAATATAAGTCACTCTAAGTTTAGGAAGAAAATTTGATATTTTTGGTTAAGGTAAACCCCATGCATAGTGAAGATTTACTTCATAGGAGAATGCTATAAAGAAATCGTAGGATAAGAGTATAAAGAACCCATAGAAGTAGACTGGTTCACTTGTGTAATATAGTGAACAACAAATGAGTAATATTATGTGAACTTTATTATATTTTTATCCATATCCACCAATTAAAATTGATTATTTTATTATAGTATAAAATATGTGACTTAACGGGAGTTATCATGGTAAGGAGCAGGTTTCTCACGCTAGGTATGAACCTTATAAAAATACCATGTATTGATCCCTTTTTATATTTATTTATTTAATGTGGCTGTGGAATGTTGTGTGAAGAATAAAAGAACCATTTATATCCTAATAAATATCATGTGGTAAAATATTAAAAGGGATAATGTAAAAGTAAGATTTAAATTTTGGAAAAGAGTTGACCATGCCTAATGATAGTTCCAAGCATAGTGGAATCACTTATTGGGGAGGATCCTGACTTAGTAAATGTAATTTTCAATGGATCATTAACATATTCTACAATATGTGAATTTCTTGACCATCAAAAAATTTCCAAATAATATTGGAAATGAAATATTCTAAAACCAAGAGGATATAATTTCACAATAAATTTATAATTAATTTAAATAGATAAGAAGAAATAATGCATCACTCTTGGTATCTTTCTTTGATGATGTTGCTAATATTATAAAACCCTTTTCAATTTAACTTCATTTTTCATATAGGAACCAAGTTTGGAATCCATAAAATAGTGATCCACATGTTATCCTTTGATCTATGAACAACACCAATGGATTTATGGGTGCTAGTGTGGTGGATCAATTGTCTTTATATGTTCATCTTGATCATTGAGACAATTCATTCAAACATAAAGACTCATCCTTGCGATCTCATTATTAAGAGGAAGGAGGATCAAAGAGAATCACTAGATAATTCTTTGGTCTTGAGAAAGAGCTCTATATTTATTTGTGTTCAATAATTCTCAATCTTGATATATCTCGATCAACCTCTACACAATAGTCATAATAATCTATTTATAGAGATAGGGTTAGGGTTAAAAATATTATTCAATTTCAAATTGGTCCCTAAATAATATATTAATCCTCGCCTAACCCCATTCCATATAATAATCTTATTATTATTATTATTCATGATATACACAATCTGGCGTAATGATAAATATTATTTCATCTGCTAAAAAATTATAATTTATCTCCAGACACAATCTTGGTCCACTCATCCTCCTTAACATTTATCAAATACAAAAATAAATATTTAATTAAATATTTATTCATAAAATAAATATTCTTTTCATAATATAGAGAATAAATCTTTATTAAATATTCAATAAACAAAATAAATATATTCTTCACAATATAGAAAATAAATATTTATTAAATATTCACATAGTTAAATAAATTATTTATTAATGAATAAATAATTATTTATTACCTCGAAAATAATATTTTAGATCGATAAATCCTAAATAAAATTAATCATCGGTTTTGATATTAATATTTATTCCAATAATTAAATTAAAATATAATTTAATAGAGATCAACAAAAACACTTAGTGTGTGACCCTCTTGGATTATCTCTCATTGGAATTAGGTGGTCTTGCCTAATGTTCAAGATTATTGTCTGGAAATAGGTCAAGGAACCCAATAGAAATAATTTAATTTCGCAACATTGAGAATCACACATGATCACTTACTATGTAATATAATACCTTTGTCTCAATATCTCATCAAACAGGTTCCACACTCATGTCATCAACCTATATTTTTAATACAACTTTCTTTGACTATTTTAAATGAACATTTTTATACCATATCTATGGAATTTAATTAGACTGTTATATTTCAATCAATGGTAAAATATCTCAACTTCAATTAATATGTAAGGGACAAATTTATCCTTGATTTATTCATTAATAACATTTCTTTTGTGACACACCCAACATACCCTACTTTCCATTAACATATGGAATCATGGTTTTGGTCAATAAATATAAGTGTATGAGTCATGAAATTCATTAATAATAATCTTAAATTCTAATGACCATTACACACATTCATGGATAGTAATATGCGATGAAAAATAAACATGTGAAATTATTATAGGTAGGGATGTTCTCATAATCACCAATATTGAAGATTACCAAGTGTGAACTTCATGAGAAGAAGTATCATCTCCATTATATTACTAACACATAACTGTAAACAAACTATATGCCCCATCAAATAATATTTTATGACCATAGAACTAATATTAGAATATCATCATGGAATTTTAAGGTCCTCATCATAGTGTAGAACTATTATTACTTTTTCAATTAAATATATAATCTAGTACATTATCACATTAATGTTATAAAGAATATAAATAAATATGTGATAAGGTATTTAAATTAATATTCACTTCTCTTAATATACATGTAATCTAAATTAAAAAATATTTGGTTCTAGGGAACCAACTCCAACAGATACCCACTTGCACTAGAGCCAACTACTAATGACTTGTTAGTTATCACATGTTAAACATGATTCTGATGTGTATGGCTATAGTTATTGGGACTACCACATTTTTGTGACTTGGGCTGGTAAATCCACATGTCTATGTATCAAATCTACCCACTAAAACATTACTACCTTGAGAAAATCTCTCAAGTAGTTATATAACTGAGTATCCAAATTTTTTCTCATATTATAGCCTCCACTTCCTAACTAAATCTGTAGTAAAATCTTATCATAATAATGATAAAAATATTTCTTTTGGAATAACCCATAATCGGAAGAGGGTGTTGTTAAAACGCACCTTAAGATACATCAGAAGCCACAACATACTCAGATATTTTAGAAATGAAAACCACTAGATATAATAAATTTTTTCTTATATATTACTTTATCTTTTTATATGATACAAGATCTAACTTAGCTAAGTGAATACAAGTGTTAAATCCCCTTGATCATTAGTATTCCCAATTCTCCGAACACTAGGAACTCATCCAGTGATATTTTTCTAAGTATTGTCAGATGCTTCAAAATATAATTTTATGTAGTTATATTAGATCTATTTTATATTCACCTATGATGCATTCTGCAACATTAATATCAAATGTTATTACACATCATTAAATATTATATAAATTCCTAGAACTTAATCTTCATAAAAAAAATTAATACCAATAATCTCTTCTTATTCCCATGCATGTTCAACTATAAGGATTATATGCTAACAACAATTTGGTCTATAATTTTTTCAACTTTTATTTTTCAATACATTGTTTATATATGTTCTATAAATATATTTCTCAAACTCAAGAATCTATTTTTTAGATCTTTTTCCCTAGAAAATGGTATCTAATTTAATTCATACTTGGAAACATTTTATTACTTGGTATTAAAAAACTAGTAAGACGCAACATTTTCTTTCTATATGTTATTAACATATCTATCTTGAAAAATTATAGCACTCCCATTAACCAGTTAGAGACACATGTCAGTCATTCATTTTAAAATAAATATTATATGATCACTATGCATGATTTATTCATAAATGAGTTTATGTAATCTATATTTCTCATTATAATTTATTATTATCACCAACAAATTTTAGTTATTACTTGTAGACATATACCATAGAGTCCCCTTTTGGTCATGTTATATAGGCATAATCCCAAAGGATTTCTATAAATGAGGTGGCTTTGACTATCAATATCCCAATATTATGGTCATAGAAATATGATTTGAAAGGTAGAATTCAAAAGTATTTTAGTCATAATGATTGGGGTATATGTTTTGTCATAGAATAAACCTTTAAATAATAAATCATTTTTTATTGGTATTGTGTTATACCATCTATACTAGATTCTCTTGAATACTCACTAAAAGTATGAAGTCTTATAAAAATTTAAAATATGGAGTCCCGGAATCTTGATACATAGAGTCCATTAGTTGAATTTATTCATAAATTTCAACCTTGTCATATTTTTATTTACTGAATATTTATAGGATTCGTTATTATGAAAGGATGATATATGTATTTCCAATCATATTGAATAAAAACCACATCTTTGGTTATGACTTACTATATAGTATGTGTCTCTAAAACTACTCCTGCCACTAATCATAGTGAAGTTCAACATTCCTAGGCTAACTCATGTACATCCAAATCTTTTACCCATATAAGTTAAGTCTTCTCCCACAATATTTAAAGTGATAGTAATACTTTTATGGAAATATATTTATACTTAAATCTATATTAATATCCATAGTATCTATATGATCATTAACTCATATTCACCTTAGTTATTGATGTTAATTTGTAGCTAAAACAATTTTAAAAAAAACAAACACTTGTGTTAGTTTCTTAATATATTATTATCATATCTCAATTGATATAATGACTATTAGTCAATATATTTGGAATATGGTTAGTTGATTAAATTCTACTTACAAAACATATATTATAAGAAATAATGAAAGATTTTCAATATATATAAGACTTTTTATTGACCTTTATTTTTCCATCGTCATGAAATTTACGTATATAAGTAAATGTAAGTTTGATATTACCTTTCATCTGTATGTATGGTCGATTATTGCTTAGATAAGATGTACTCTAATAATAAATATTAGTGATTACTCAATCTTTTCCAAGTGAACTCATTTACTTCACTGAGAATTTGTAAAAATTATTAAAGGAATCTCATGAAGTATATGAAGTGACCATTAGACTTAGAATAGTTCACGTGGCCATGTTGAAATAACTCTAAATGCATTGTGATGTAACTCTATTTATAAATGTTTCTTTATACAAAATGTGATAATTGGTTTGTTTTTATGTACAGTATCATATCTCAATGGAGACTAAAAACAATTTTATGGGTATAAACAAGTCAAATACAATCAGTCTTATTTGAAAAAGAATTATCTTTCCACCATTAGGTAAGAGCCTCATATTTTATATTCATCATTCATTGAAATATATATCTTTTATTAAAGAGTTACTGAATGATTAGTTTAGTATTTAAGTATCATAACAACATTTATTCCAAATTTGAAATAATGTTTCATTATGTCTATATGGACATTGAGATAAATGTTTTTGGTTACATTCAAACTTTATTTAATCCATTTTGGAAATGGGAGGTAGTGATCACCCCTGGATGAAATATTAATATCCTTTTCTCATCTCCTTTTGATTTTACTCTATAACCTTTATATTCTTTCAAATTTCCTAAATTTAAATACAAATATATGTTTTAAGCATATTATGTTAAAAACACAAGTTGTGAATAGAAACTTTAATGAATATACTTGATGTGGATCCATCTGCTTGCTTTCTCAATTCATTACAATTTCTTTTCCAGTGCCCACTCTTTTCATATAAGAATAAAATAGACTCTTTTTTATTCTTATGACTTTGAATCTTTTTTCACATTGAAGGTGGTTGTAAAGGATATTTTTTATTTGGATTAGCCATGATATCTTCAACTCTATCTTTCAAAATTTTCACCATAAGGGTTGCAGAAATGTGTTTCAACCAATCTGTATCCACTTAGTGAAGTATGGATAAAAGTTTCTTGAGTGACTTATCTATTTTTTTATTTGGGCATGGATGAATAAGGATAAACTTGGTGGTAAGGATAATAAAATAAGATTAATGGATAATTTCTTATCCAATTGGAATCCTGATTTCACTAACATATCAATATACCCTAGCATTTTAAAACATGATCAATAGCTAGATTACCTTATTCTAGTTTACACTAGCATAGTGTACTAAAAATATTATTTATTTTAATCATTTATTTCTTTTTCTCAAGAAAAAATAATATGAGTTACTATGGTTTAGGCATCCATGTCCTTATTTTGTATCAAAAAGTCTCCAGACATAGTTGATAATATAATACAAAAAAATAGGAATCATCCTCAATATATACATATATGTTATGCATCATTTTCACCTTTTCTCACCAACTAGGGAGGAATAATAGGAATAGGTGTTTCCAATACATAACACAAATTTTCTGATAATAATACATCACATAAAAAAATTTACAATATCGATAAATTTGTATTTATAAGGATATTCTATTAGTTAATGAATGATCCAAATTTTTTCATGTTTTTTCTTTAAATTTTTCGATAATAATTAAAAAACGTTATTAGAAATTTATTTTATTACAAATCATATGAGAAAAAATAATATTTTAGTTTTATTAAGTCTCCTAAAATTTTATCAAGTCTCAAAATCCCTCACCAATAAACTCAATATGTCTAGTTTCTCAGACACACTAGTGTAAAGGATCCATATTCTCCATCTTGTAACATAATAAAGGGATTGGTTAATTATTGAAGGTATTTAGGTAGGAAGTTATTTTCCAACTGTGAGTTTACAGCTCCATGATCTATTGAGTGGATTCCCCAATCTTGAAATCCTAATTAGGATTTCCTCAACACTTGCCTCTAAGTTACACAAATTATTTAGAGGTATACTCTTCTTGATGTAAAATGGTTAATTAAACTCAAAACTTTTACAAGAATTATCCTAATAAAAGAAATTTTATCAAAAGGGTTGTTCAAAAACTTAGTTCTATTAGTTTCATTCTTAATAAAGTAATGGAAGGCTTAGTCTGAATTGATATTAAGTTGATTGATTTTATTTATTATGCATAAAATCTTATTATTTTATCCTTCACATGTCTTGTTAATATATATTTTATTTTAATTTAGGTATTAACCATGTTCTGATAAAATATTTATGCATAACCCATTTATTTTAATTTCATATTTTCATATTAGTTCATTTATTTATATGATTGCGGTCTTGTATCCATAAAATAAATCATGCATATGATAAAAAATAAATAAATAAACAAATGATTTTATCACAATCTTATATAATGGTTGATTTTTTGATTGGGTAGTAAATTAACCTATGATCCAAGGGGAAAACTCATTGCCTTGGTCTTGGCATGAGTTGTAGCATTCCACCTATCCACCTATGTATCTTTTAGGTTTTTTTAACCTTATTTATATCATAAACCACCTCCATGCACCTTAAGATGCTCCTTTTATTACATATGTTTTATAAATCACATGAAGGTGAGGGGAACCAAAGGATTAGTTTAGAGGAATTATATAAAACAACCTTTGATTCAAGGGTCTTACATAATAAAGGAGATATGGATGACACACAGACCACCATGTTAAATTTAATAATAAATAATTATAAACCCATAAAATAATAATAAATTAAATAAAACCAAAACATACATAGGTCTCGTTAAAGTTTATGATCGTCATACACATGCAATAATTATTCATTTAAAATAAATAACTAGAATTTATTTCAATTCATTCTCTAATGAGACAAAATGTGCACAAATTAATACGATTAATTATCTTATTAATAAATTAATTCATTTTATATTATTTTTTCCAATCATCCTAAAATTCTCATCCACTATGATTTTTAATAAAATAAAATTTGTTAATTTTTTTTAAAATTAAATAAAATAGTACGTTGTTTTGTCCTTGAAAGCAACTCGATGAGTACATGTATAAATTATTCAGTATGGTTTTAAAATAAAACAATGAACTCATATTACATATTGTGTACAAACAATGTATCATAATTTCAAAGTGTATACTACCAATTTAATTCCACATGGAACACATGAAAATTATGTAGCTTGTATAATATAATGTGATAATTCTTTAGTATATAATAACCATAAATGATTCATAGTTTTGAATATTAAAATGAATTAATTATTCATTTAATATAATATAAAACCTAATTACCATTATGTACTACTAATTTAAGGCCACATGGAACTTGGGTTGATGAGGTTCAATAGATTAATAAATTAAATTTAATATTTCCATATAAATAGGTAAAGAACATTATGTGCACATGACAATAACATGGTGTGTACTTATTCTCTACAGATATCCATGGTACACACCTATGTACTTGGCATTTACTTTTCATGGACATTTATGAAGTACGCGACATGTACAAACGATAGACAGTCTGTACTTAAAGTTAAATGACAACCAGTCTGTATGTGTTGTGTAATAAATATATGTGATATATTAATTACACAACATGGTTTGAACCCATTTTTCCACCTAGAAAACACATGGAATACATGACATGTAGTCAATATACACAATGTGTACTATAACCAATCCGTATAACACCCTGTCTAGAAAACACATAGTGAATTTATTGTATGTGGCATTTACTAATTATATGATTATCAAGAATCCACTTAGGAATACTTATGTAATTAAAATTCATACATGTCATGAAAGAAAGGATTAAATTTTGTGTGGTCTTATATTATATAGATATAATATTTGGAACTTCAAGCTGGGATCTTCATATGCATTCTTTTTTAATTATTGACTGATCTTGTTGAAATGAGTGGAAAAAAAAGAGGATGAAGGAAAGATTTCTAAGATGAATCAGGAATGAATAAGACTTGAAACAAATTTTAAATTTTAAATGTGTAATGATAAATAATAAAATAAATAATTATAAATTTTAATGTGTCCATTCTGATACCACTTGATGGTTTCAAGTGTAGTGTAAATGCTTATCAAAGTCGATCCCAACTCATCAAATGTCAAATTTGATGGATCATTAACATATTGTGAAATATATGAAAATAAAAAAAGGAATAAATTTTCTAAATAATATTTATAATTAAATACTCTAAAATAATAGGACTTTTCATGTTAAATTTTTTAAAAAATTAGATAGATCAAAACCAATAATACCATAGTCTTGGGATATTTCTTTAATTATGTTGTTGATCTTCCAAAACCCTTTTCAATTTACAATTGTTTCACTTATAGTATCCAAGTGTAGAATACCTCTATTGGTGATCCACACATTCTCCTTTGATCTCTAAATAGTGTTGATGGATTTTCAGGTTCTAGCAGAGAAGATCGATCATCTTATGGTGTTTGTCTATATCACAATGAAAACTCCTGCAGGATTAAAGAGTCTTCCTTGCACTATCATTCTTAATAGGATGGATAATGAAGGAAAATATCTAGAAAATTATTTGATATTGATAAAGATAGCTAGATTAAACAATGTCCCTTAAATAATATATTAAACCTAATCTAACTTCATGCCATGTAATAATATTATTATTATTATTATTCATGGATTTCCCAATCTAAAACAATGATAAATATTATTTTACCTGTTTGAAAAAACATATTTATCACCAGAAACAATCTTGGTACTCTCATCATCCTCGGTATTTATCGAATTCCCAAATAAATATTTATTTAATTAATTATTCTTAAATTAAACATTCTATTCACAGTCTAGAGAATAAATATTTTTAAAATATTCAATAAATAAAATAAATGTCTTACTCATAGTCTAATGAATAAATATTTATTAAATATTAATGTAATTAATAAATTAGTTATTAATGAATAAATAATTATTTATTACCTTTTGAAGAATAATTTCAATCAATAAATCCAAAATTAAATTATTTCTTAGTTTTGAGGATAATATTTATTCCAAAAATTAAATTCAAATAGAATTTAATTGGGATCAATGGAAACACTTAGTGTATGACCCTCTAGGTTTCTCTCTCATTATCACTAGGTGGGGTTTCCTAAAGTCCAAGATTATTATCAAGAAATGGGTCAAGGAACCTAAGATAAATAATTTAATGTTTTAACATTGACAACTACATATGAGTGATTCCTATATAATATAACCCCTTTGACTTAATATCTCATCATGAAAGTTGCACACTCATGTCATCAACCTATATGTTTGATATGTATTTCTTTGAAAATATGAAATAAATGTCATTACACCAAGTTAATGAAATTTAATACGATAGTTATTTTTGAATCAAAGTTCTTAGATATCAACTTCTATTAATATGAAATGGATAAATCCTCCTTAAATTTATTCATTAATAACACGTCCTTCATGATGCTCCCAACATACCCTACTTCCCAGGAACATATGGAATCACAGTTTTGGTAATTAAGTCTAAGTGTGTGATTCATGAAATGGATTACTAATAATACTAAATTATAATTACTATTACACACACTCATAGATAGGAATATCTGATTAGAAATAAACATGTGAAATTTCTACAGGTAGGTCTTTTCTCATAATCTATCATCTTGGAGATTACCAAGTGTGAACTTCATGTGAATAAGTATCATCTTATTATGAGTAATTTCACCTAATATTCAACATACTATATTCCCCATCATATAATTTTATATGACCATAGAACTTGGTTTAATAATATTGTCATGGAATTTCAAGTTATCATCAAAGCAGGTAATTGATATAACCTTTTCAATGTGATGGATACTATCGGACATTATCACATTAATTATATATATAAGTAAAATCAATATTTGATAAGTTATTTAAATTAATATTCACTTATTTTAATATAAATGTGCAAAGTAATTGTTTCTAGGGAACCAACTCCAACACATGATTTACCCCCCCCCCTATATGTGTGTCAGCATAGTCTATTGGGAATTAAAATTGGTATTATATAATAAATTTACTCTAATTAGATCTAGTTTTCTATCATAAATAATATCAGAATAAATGAAATATCTAATTGGTTTTGTAAATTCTTTACAATTTTATTTACTAAGAAATATAGACTATGGATTTAAGATGGTCTAAGAAAAGTCTCAAATGTATAAAAAAGATTCCATCCCTATAAGAATAGATTTTAAAGTCTTTGTCAATACTTTTCTAAATATGATAAATAAAGAGTTAAATAAGTTAAGAAATCTATATAGGGGGGAGGATGAATAGCCTTTAACTAGAAGTAGTCAAAGTGGCGAGTGCTTGCCCAAATCTGTTAAAATTGATTCCTCTAATGAATCTAATAAAATATTGGATAAGTACATTATAAAATCTATTGAATACATTTATATAAAGTTAGGTAATATACGTATAAAATTAATATTGAATATATAATATACTTGTTTGAGTAAATCCAAGATTTTTTCGATGAGAAATAATATCTTGTAGTTGGTGTTGAAGCATTGAAAAAAGAAATTGACCAGATAGTTTCAAAAATGTAACTCTTTCATCAAGGATTTTAAGGATATAGAGAAATATCTACAAATTATCAAATAAAAAAATTTAGTCCTCGAGTACAATATGCAATTCAAAATGGATGAGAAAGAAAAGGTTATGAAAATCAATGGGAGGAAGATCCAAGCTCGAGAATAATTATTGAAGCTTCTCTTGGTGTCAACAAAGTTTAATTAGAATTCAAGGGTAAATAAATCAAGGATCTTGACAATTATCTAAAGAAAATTATCTTATTTAATGAGTATTAACTTCAAATTATTTAAATGGGATGGAAATTCATATTTCTCTCATTCAAAAATACGAAAAATATCCTCATCCTAAAGTTCCTTAAGATTGAAATCAAATTAAAATACTTGGAAGAAGAAAACACTCAAACTTTTCAACAATATAAGATGAATAATGTTATCACACAAACTTTAGAGAAGTTTTTTTCCTAAAATAGTTATCAAAAAGATATAAAATTTATCTTTAGATCATCTATAGAAGCTTCCACCTTGGGCACATTCAATAAGGCATCCCACAACACTATTTATTTAGTTAATATTGAATCTATTTTTTTCTAGATTTGTAGGAAAAAAATTTAACTTTGTAAAAATTTATAGGATTTAAAATGATAATAAATCCACCAATGTATCAAGGGTGTATTTGAGAAACTGTATGATGAATATTTCAATAAACTAAGTTAAAAAGGTTGATCAAAACTTCCAAAAATTGTAGACTTTTCAATTTTTTCATACCACACCTAAAGGAAAAAAAGAAACATACTTATTTTCATATGCTAATGTAGTTAGAGGTTTAGATATGGACTCGTATATTTCTAGAATAATTTTTTAGTATATATAGTTATATAAGTCTTGGATATGGGGGTAAAGATAAATAAATAAGAAAACCTACTACTCAGAAGAATACTTCACAAAATTTAATAAATTTGTCTTCAAAGAATAGATTTGATCATTTAAGAAACTTATATGAGTTTTTAAACATATATGATCACTGTTATGAGGATTTATGGTATGTACCTATAGAATACAATTCCTGTGATGATGAGAATAAAATAATATAGTATAAGATCCAGAAGATGAATAAGAAAGATTATAATTCTATCTCTAGGAGAAAAGAAAATAAAAATACAATTGAAAATCCTAAGAAAATGGATGTCACATCAAACAGAAGAAGATTCTTATATCATTTTAATAGATTCCACACCATGGACAATTATAATATTCCCAATAAATGTCAAAATAACTGGGATAAATCTATAATTAAGAAAATAGTCAATCAAAGAGAGATAAAATATGATTGGTATGGTGGTTTATACTCCTTTTGAAGAGGCAGAGAGACTACCCAAGAAGGGTAAGTCAGAGGTATCTAAAGATGTGTGTGGAAAGTGAAACTTAGAAGGACACATTGCTATAAATTTTTTGAAAATATTTATTATAAAAATGTGAAAAAAAATGGAAATGACCACTTACTTCTAGTTCAAAAAGTGTTAAAACTAGAAATTAATTCACACCTAGTCCATTTTTAAGAAAGATTGAAGGATGATAAGTATGAGGAGATCACTGGTCAAATTGTTTAAGGATTTCCAAATGATAATATTTGATAATAAATTCATATGATTTAATCTAAGTATAAATTTTGAATATTCTTATATTGATCTAAATTTTCTAAATAACATATAGAACCTTGTGATTATTGATGGATCTGAGTAAGAGAATTTTTGATTTGTGGAAAAGTTATTCATGTCATAAGAAAGAATGAGATTAAGTTGATCCTGCTAAAGTATATTATAAATAAACTATCCAGTCATGTTAGGTGCATTAAATATGGGTATTATAGGAATATCCTTTGAGTTGAAAAATAAGTACATGAAATAATGTGGGAACCCAAAAGTTTGTACTATATGATGTTGATTTTTCACTAGTGACTGTTTTATCCCATCGGTACGCCATTTATGGAAATTTTAATTGAAAGGACATATATAATTTAGTTATTCATGTATGTGAGATGATTACCATGTCAATGATGATAGGATAGAAAAAAAAAATTATTTTTTCTTTTTTGGATGTGAGACTTAAGAAACTGAGACAATAATACCTCTTAAGGAATAAGAACAATAAGGATTCATTTAAAACTATAGAAATAAAGAAACAAAGAATTGATCCCATGATAAAGTTTTATATCAATAGAGCTTTGAATATATAGGGTGGGGAGAAGAGTAAATTGATCGAGTCTAACTAGTAAGAAATGATTATGAACATTTAGTGGTAGTTGAGTTCATAGAGTATTGAGTTACGAGTTTTGAGTTATCAGTAACAAATTATAAAGAATATCTAAAAGCTAGGTATAGAAACAAAATCTAACATTCTTGAGTAGTTATTAATGACATTCAAGTAGTTGGATTTTCTCTAACATGTAGAAGTATAACTGATATTTTTAGTGCAATTTCACCCCATGCATAGTGAATATCTACTTCAAGAGGATAAATATGTAAATAAGTTGTGATATATGAGTATAAATAATATTTAGGAGAAAACAAGTTCACTTGCATGATATAGTGAACTAAACATGTTTAATATTGTGTGAACTTTGTTATAGGACAATATCTAGACACCCATTGTAATTTTTGATTTTATTATAGTGTAGAATCTATAACTCAACGGGATTTGACACAATAAGGAGTAAGTTTCTCACATAAGGGATAAAAATTTTAAAAATACAATGTGTTGATATATTGTTTATATTTCTAAATTTTATGTGGTTGTGTTATATTTTTTGATGTTTAATAGATAAATTTATATCCTAACATATACCAAGGGTTCAAATACCAAAGAAGATAAGTTAAAACGAGTTTTTGAAGTTTAATAAAAATTTAAACACACCTCAATCACCACATATCAAGTGTGTCTGCATAGTCTACTAGGAACTACACCAATAACATCCAATATCACTAAGGTCAAGCTATAGCAGAACTCATCTAGATAAATTCCCACCACAACGGATGATTCCACTTATCCCAACCCATTTGTCAGTTTAAATCATAAAAAAACACTCAAAGACTCTATATCAAGATCATAAATCTTGTTAAGGACAGGGAAAACTCCAACATTTCCATTACTTAAGTGACTCATAACTTTCCCAAGTAGACGTAGATATAAAGAGACATGGGTTAAACCTATAGGTTTTAAGGGACCTATCATGACCTAACTTGTTTATACTCATTACTAAATAAGGAATTAAACTACATTTTGTTCTATATCAGGTTGTACATATATTCTCTCTCATACACATATATCAAATGTGCAATTTAAACAAATCATAAGCACACCCTTAGTCATTATCTAGGTGAGTGTTGGACAACCCAAAATTTCCTAGGTTACTAAAGATAAAAATAAAAGATATAAAACCTCCTAGGGTTTTGATTCCTTTTTAATTAATCCTCGCACATAGGAAACGTAGCTATGATTTTCCAGGAAATAAACTCATATCACATGAGAACACCGTATGTTTTTATTCCACTCACTAGTCCTACCTCAAGTAAAGGGGCTCACTCATAGTTTCTTATCGTGTTTCACACACCTAATTACCCACACTTACAATCCATATAATATATTCATAACCATATAAATAGGTAATATTAGGGACAACTACCATAAAAGAGAGTAACCTCCTAGGGATGTGATTCTCATGTCACTCTATCCAATCAGGAACATTACATCTAATCTCGTATTAACTATCCACATGCCATTTGGCCATAACTCCATCAAATAAACACTTTAATCAACTATAAAAAAATATTATAATTATTTACCAAATTTTATTACATGGTTAATCATCTAGTAAATAATAGAAAATATCTCACTAGGTATCCTCCAATTGTTCAAACCTATAGCAATGAGGTGTGGTCCATTCCTAAAACACTCTCGATCTCACAAGTGATAAAATATTCTTCAATTGACACTAATTCATCTTCTAATTTCATCGTCATTTTATGAAATTCTTAAATAATTCTTACCTATAACAAAATTGGAGGTTTCTCATATAGAAAAAGTTCCTTTGGTGGGTCAAATATTAAAATTTATTTTAATTTAGAGTTTTCTGATACCCCGAGAGAGAATATTTCAAATTAAATTTATAATTAATTTATTTAATTTTTTAGGAAACAATTACCTAAAATTAGGATTATTTCTTAATTGATGGTGTTAATCTTTTGAAAACCCTTTCATAATACCTTTGTTTCTCTATAAGGATATAAGTATATAATCCCTCTAATTGTGATCCACACATGCTCCTTTGATCTCCGAGAAATGCTAATTGGTTTCCAGGTACTAGTGAGGTGAATTAATTTTCATGCATTGTTAGTCTTGATATCTCCAAGATCATTTGGTATTGAAGGTGTTCTTATTATTCTTGAGAGTAAGGTAGGAGGAAAATTTGATAGTGAGAAGTCTATTGTGTGCAATGATTCTCAATTCTCAATTTTTGATTATTTACTCAATAGACATAAATGAATATTTATAGAGCTGTGTTTTATGTCAAAAAATAATTATTTAAGTTCATTTAAGACATTAAATAATATTATAATCCTTAATAAACTTAATGGAACATAATAATAATATTATTATTATTATTATTTTATGGGGTGTTCCAACCTCCACAATGATAAATAGTATTTATCAGGTTATAAATAAATATTTATCGATGGATGTGGTCTTGATCCATTCATCTTCCTAATAGTTTATTAAATACTCAAATACATATTTAATTTAAATATTTCATTCATCAGTAAATATTTTTTATTGATAAAAAATTTTGAATAAAATTATTCATCAGTCTAGAGAATAATATTTATTCAATTAATTAAATTCAAATAGAATTTTTCTAAGACCAATGGAAACACTTAGTGTGTGAACCTATAAGATTATTTCTCATTTTAATTATGTGGTATTTACTAAATTATATGATTAATGTATAGAAATGGGTTAACTACCCCAAGAGAATTAACTTAATTTCACAATGATGACAACCACATATGAATGCTCATTGTGTAATATAATATCATTATCATAATATCTCATCAAGCAGGTTTCGTATATGTGTCACAAACCTATATGATTGACACATATTTATTTAAATATATGAATTAAACACATTGTTACACCATGTCCATGGAATTTAATATGATGGTTTTATACCAATCAAAGGTCTGATATATCAAATTTCATAAATACAGAAGGGATAGATCCTTCCTAAAATTATCCATTAATTACATGTCAATCATGACACACCCAATGTACCCTACCTCACCATGAACATATGGAATCATGGTTCTCATCATAAAATCTAAGTACATGGTTCATGACATGAATTAATGAAAATATTAAGGTCTAAGTAGCATTACACATGCATGCATATAGGAATATTTGATGACACCAAAATATTTGGAATACCTACTGGCAGTTCTATTCTCATAATCAACCATCTTGGATATTACCAAGTGTGAACTTCATGAGAAGAATAATCATCCTCTTACAATTAATAACATCATATGGCATATATAATATGTTTCCTCTCATACTATATTATAAGACCACCAAACTATATTTAAGAATATCATCATAGCACTTCAAGGTTCTCATCATTGTGGGGAATTTCTATGACCTTATCAATGCGATGTATAATCTATGACATTATTACATCAGAGTCATAAAGAATGATAAACTATTATAATAAGATATTTTATTAGGTAAAACCTACCCTAAAAAGGAGTAATCTCCTATGTAAGTGATGCTCCCATCACTCTTTCCAAGCACAAACATGACATTCAAGCTCGCATTCACTATCCACAAGTCATTTTTCCCTAAACAAATAAAATAAACACTTTAATCAATTATAAAATAATTATAATTAATTAACCCATTTTATTCAATGGTTAATACACTAAGAGATAATTGATAATATCTCATTGGGTATCCTCCTATGGTCGAAACCTTGAGCAATGAGGTTTGGTCCATTCCTGGCACACTCTCAAGCTCGATAAAGATAAAATCCCCATCAATTAACATTGATTCATCATCCAATTTCATCCTTGTTTTATGAAATTTATAAATAATGATTACCACTAACAAAACATCATACAATCATTCGATACCATCCTCCCTTGGAATCCATTGTCTAGCTTAAGAAAAATAATTTTCATTCATTCCAAATTCCACAATGATCCTATGGAATTATCACCAAATCCCTAAATACATGTCACTTAAATAAATAGATAGGAAGATAATAAGGAATTAGTAGAATGAGAGGGGAGATCTTACCTCTATCTACATATTACAAAATCACAATCCCTTCAAGGATAAAATGAGTATAAGGATGAGAAAGGGTTAGAAAATGGGGTAGACTTCCCTCTCTTATCAACCATCTGAACCACAAAATCTCATGAGATTTTCATATTAAAGACATTTAATAAAAAAAATAGTGTATCATTGCAACATGATCCACTACTTCACAAAATTATTTCCTTACCTAGGGTATCAAGAAAACTATACAATTTCATGTTATGGTTTTACCATATGCATCATAGTGTAACTCCCTAATCTAAATAAGTATTAAATAATCATATCCACCCTTTATGGCATGAGAAAGTCCTTCAAAGTGCAATTCCCCTTTATATGGAATTATACCTCCACTAATATCTCAGAACATACTCTAACATGAGGTATTTTTATGTGATCATGTGAATCATGGTGCAATGATCCAAAGGAATTATTTAACATAGAAACATTGGTTCCTCGTTTTAGCACAATTCCCCCATTGAGGAATGATTTTCTATTTCATCCAAAGATAAATTTATAACATCTCTTATCATTAACAAACTCATAAAATTATAAAAGGTTTAGTAAAAATTTAAATATATCCATACCTTAGAATATGTGGTTTGTTAAAATAATCATAATGGTTGAATAAAATATCACATATTGTATACCATTTAAAGGATAAAGACATGGACCCTATATTGGTTGTGTAAGAGACCTACCTGGGTCAACCAATAATATCGCCCAAATTTTCGCACCACAAGCCTTGAATATCATTAATGATCTCCATGGACTAGAAACAAGCAATAGGGTATCATAAAAAGATACATGGTAATTATTTCACCATCAATAGACATATGATATGGTAGAAACAATCAAATTATCATAGTATATATCCAAGATAAATTATATGTTAGAAATATTCAAACTGTAAAAGATAAATGGATAAAATGTTATAGGTAAACAAGATTAATACCAATAAAATATAACCAAAATAAATTTTGTGTCTGTCCCCAAGTGACCATATGTTACCACCATCCCAACTCACCAGAAGGAAACATGATCTTATAGAGGTATCCTCTACAAAAAACCTATGGAAAAAGTAGAGCGTGAGCACTAAATATCAGTATTGTTTCACCAAGAATCTATAAAAATTTTATCCATGTACATTTATTAGTTCTTATTTAAAATAGATTTCAAAAATATTTCCAAAATAAATCATTTTTTATAAAAAATCAACCTTTGGTCTTTTTTTAAAAAACATACCATATTCAAATACACAAAGAAATATGACATTGCATATATACATAAGGCATGATCACATGAAATAAATAGTTTTCAAGCATCAATATCAATATCAAGTGGGAAAATGGGAATATCAAATAAAAACCATGTGATTTTACTCAAAGAACCAAATGGATAATCACAACACAAGGGTGTACACAACTTAGATAAACAAAAACTAGTCAGCATGAATTAACTCTAATATATAGTAACTTTAGTCCCCTTGAAAGGATACCCCTAATAATCAAGACAACGAGGTCACCTCCCTTAGTGATATCTAACTCCACTACGGATCATGTGTGTCTAGATTTCCCCCATAACCTAAGGAATTCCTAGTGTTCTCATACATCATTGTTACATTCACGAAACTAAGTTCGCATTACATTAAACATTTTACAATGAAAATCCATTTCATTTCATGCCCAAATTTTCATAAAAAATTTTATAGAGATTCACACACTTTTATTCTTAAATAAAAACTCTCATTTGAAAACTATCTTTGAGGCCTTCATTCAAACACACCTTGTGCATAAAATCTAGTTTTAAAAAAAAACCTTTTTGAAACACTTTCCATTGACACCAAAGATAAAATCTTGTTTTAATATTCAATTTCATAAATCAAACCCAAAGGAAATCATTATGACATAAGTATATCTAGGGGATGGATCATATGTCATAGACACCTAATACAAGATCAATGAAACAATTTTTCCTTAAATAACAGTGATATAAATGAATAGATATGTTCCTCATGATCCTATATATATAAATATTAGGCCTAAGGAGACACTCATAGTCACTTTTTTCCAAATAATAAATGCTAAACAACCCATTCCTAGGACATGATCAATCTGGAATCTGAGCCAAAGAGGAAAAATGATCATTTTAATAGAGAAATACTGAGTAAACATAATCAATAAATCCCCTCATAAAGGTCATGTAAGGATAGAGTAACCACCCCCAGAAGATCATGTGACAAATGGGTATTTCAAAATATGAAATTTCCACCACCACCTCATAGTGGAATCACCTTTTTCAAGGTGGATTTTCCCAAGAACTATACCACAGGTACTGTACAAGGCCTAGTGTAGTATATTAATCCATTTTGGGCTTACCACATCCTCCACCTCTCCATGGTGATGTCCCTATGTCCATGGTTGACAAGAGGCCTCCCAAAATGATCCACCCTAGGCCACACCCAGTATTGGTCATTTCAAACTCTACCATTTCACATAGGAAACTCACACCAACACCACAACTTCCACCATAGTTGTGGTCCTACCCATGTTACATAGAGAAAGATCAAAAACTGATTTTAAGCAAGAAAATCCTTCTCTTTAATCAAAAATTATCTGGAAATGAATTAAAGAAATTATGAGAGTCTCCCTACATAATTCCATATACCAAAGTGTGACAAATATACCCACTATAAAATATTTTGTCCCCATAAAGTTTCAATATTGTGAACCTAAAAAGAGATAAGGTCATTTTTTCATCATCTAGGCCTCAAGATCCCATGTCTCGTGGTTATTACTACCACACTTCCATATCCCTAAAACCAATGGTATCATATTTACATAGGGAAACGTATCCTATCAGTCCACTATCTGAATAGTCCTTTAAATTGCTGAGGTGTTGGGTTCAATCTCAATGTATTCCCAACCGATCACATGGGATAAATCTGGCTGATACTTCTTCAGTTTGGAAACATAGAACACGTCATGGATGTAATTCAAATGATCTAGAAATTCTAATTGATAATACACCTTCACAAGTCACTACAAAATATCAAATGGACTAATATGATGAGTTTTTCACTTAAACTTCCTCCCCAAATGTCTATTCCCCAACCAAGATGAGATTATGAGGAAAACCCGATAACCTACCTCAAATTACAATGGAAAATGATGTCGGTCAGCATAGGATTTATAGAAACTATAGACTATCTATAACCTTTTCCTATTCAATTACATGATATTCATCATCTCTTAGATGATACTCGGACCAAACAAGGATCATTCTCTAACCTCTACACAACAAAGAGGTGATCTACAAGGAATCCCATAAAATGCCTCAAATGGAACTATCCTAATCGAAGCTTAAAAACTATTGTTATAGGAAAACTCCACTAAAGGTAAATATTTCTCCCCCAATCCACTAAAGACAATCATGAATTCCCAAATCATTTTTTTAAGAATATGAATGGATTTATCAAACTAACCATTTTTCAGGTGATGATAGGTCATGCTCAACTTCAACTGGGAACCCATTGTTGCCTATAATACACCCTGAAACGCAGATATGAAGTGAGGGTCCCTATCTAAAATTATATTTGATGGTACACCATGAAGTATGAAAATATCCTACAAATACAAGTTCCCAAGATCCTCTACCATCTCCAACTCCTTGATATGTAGTAAATGCATTAATATCATGATTAGATCAATAATCACCCATATATCATATTTACCATAATGAGTCTGAGGTATCTTAATCACAAATTCCATAGATTTCTCATCATATTTCCATACTAAAATGGGTAAGTATTTAATTAAACTAACTAGTGTCAAATTTTCAATCTTGATTATCTAAAAATCAAGGCATCGTGACACAAAATTCACAATAGATCATCACATTCCCAGCCACCAGTAATAATATCTTAGGTTATGATACATCTTGCTAGATCTAGGGTGAATGGAAGAATTGTATCAGTGTCCATCATCCATAAATTCCAATCTCAAACTCATCAAAACAACCATCATAACTTGGAAGTGCAACACTCCATATAAATCATAATACCACTAACCCAAGGTCTCCCCAAAATAAATATTCCTACTAAAGCATTGAAACCTTCCATACTTTTATTTTTCAAGTTGAATTTAATCACCCATAAATGATCAAAACTAATAAAAAGCTTGGAATACCAATATGTAAGATCTCCCTTCATCTAAGCACATATCAAAAAATAATCTTATCAAGAACAACTCTTAAATTGATTCCTTCATTACCTGATTCAGAAATTTTCTACTAAAATAGTCAGCAACCACCTTTCAATTCTTGAGGGTTTATGAAATATAAAAATCAAATGTCTTAATATACTCCACCCAATGTCTCTTTATAAATTTCAGTTCTCTTTAAGTGAAGATATACTTTTGACTCGTTTTTTTTGAATACATTGTAAAATGATCCCCAAATAGGTAGTGATTCCAAATCTTGAAAGTTTTAATCAATACCACCAACTCAATATCTTGATTTGGATAGTTCTTCTCATGATGGTGTAACTAATGATGTCCATAAGCTACTACATGTCATCCCTGTACCAAAATAAAATCCAAAACCATTATTGAGGTATTGTAGTAAACATCATAATTAAAACCCAAATTAAGAAAAATCAAAACAATAGCTAAAGTCAAACTCAATTTCAACTTCTCAAAAATATATCAAGCATTAATCACTCTAGAAAAACTTTAGACCCTTTCGGTTTAACTCTATCATATGATATGAAATCTTAGAAAATATATAAATAAAGTTACTTTAATAATTGGCTAATCCAAAAAAAATTAAAACTCAGACACATTTCTAGGCCACACTAAAGACATCACCACCTGAGTCATTTCAAGATACACTGAGATTCCCTTATTAGAAATCACATAGACTAAATATTTCACCAACTGAATCTAGGACTAACATTTGGATATCTTTTTATATATATGATACACTTCCAAGATCCCAAGGATGGTATTAAAATGCTTAATATGATCTCCTTAAAATCTAAAATAAACAAATATATCATCTAAAAAGAAAAAAAATGAGAGAATATAAGAACTTATATAAGATTAAATTCATCAAATCCATAAAAACTATGGGAGCATTGGTAATGCCAAATAGTATAACTAGATACACATAATTCTCATCCCTTCTCCTAAACACCATATTAATAATATATTCCTCTTGGACTCTTGGATAATGGTTCACTAATATCATATAAATATTTGAAAACTAAAAGGATCCCTTGATCTGATCAAAAATGTTAACAATCCTAGGAAATGGATATTTGTTCTTAACTACCACCAGATTGAGTTTTTGGAAATCAACAAAAAAATTGGGGACTCTCATCTACCTTCTTTGAAAAGATCACTAGTGATTCCCAAGGTGAAACATTGGGATGAATAAATCCCTTAGCCACAAGATCCTCAAGTTAAACCTTAAATTATTTCAATTCAGTGGGTGTCATAAGATACAAAGGTAATTAAATGGGCCTCATCCCCAGAAGAAATTATATGGTAAACTTGAATTGCCTCTGAGGCGGAAACCTAGAGAAATCATCAGAAAAGATATCAAGATCAAGAACTATAAAATTCCATATAGTTTCATAGTTATAGATCAATACCTAAAACTCATAATATCTAAAACCATGATCTAAATTTTTTCCCAAATGAGTGTAAAGAGTCATCATGAAATCCATAATCTCTAATCATAATCCCAACAAATCAATAAGCTTGGACAAAACAAATGAATGAAATGTACCAATATCAAATAAATCAATAACCATATATGATGCAATAAACATAATACCTCACATGGTATTAAACATTACTTATAAATCCTCTGATTCCCACTCTACTATATATAAGAATCCAACTTCATCTTTCCATTTCTTCGCAACCTAATCATCACCCTTGTAATGAGATTGAAATCCCACCCCTTTTTTCTATGTTATATATAAACGGATATCCCTTGGTAAAGGTGGATCCATCTCTACTTCCCTGGTATTATCTCTCAAAAAACATTGAAGATGACTATATTTATCACATTCATGTCATACTCTAGGCTCTTCCTTATAATTAAGTCTAAGGTGTCCTTTTTTCCACACTAGTAACAGATCACGTCACTCTGTCCTGATGTTTGTCGTGCACTCCTACCATGACCTCAATGTCGGTCACCCCACTTCCTCTTCTAATTAGAAAATGAACTCGGCTTACCTCATGTTATAAATGATTCTCTTAAGAGTCATGCTTTCCTAGCTATAACTACCTCATCCATATTTTCCTTATCCACAACCTCCGTGAAGGTGGGTAGGAACATTTGAATTAGCATATACTAATTATCAGGCCTCAAACCCATCTTGAACCTTCATTCCTTGAGATAGTAATTGGAAATAATCTCTAAAAATAGTTTCACCAACTCAGAAAATTTATTAGTATACTCCATGAGAGAATGATCCCTGCTTTAAAGAAACTTACTCTCATGCCTTTTCCGATCTCAATTAATCATGATAGAACTTTTCATTGAAATGTTTCTTGAAAGTGATTTGGGTGAGATATTCATGAAAAAAAATTTGAACAAGAGATTCCCCATACTTCCATCCTTTCCCTATTATAATATAAGTAGAGAAACCAGCCTTCGAGTATTTTAAAGTTTTTAAAACATAGAAAATCCTCTTTGTCTTCACAATTCATTCCTCTAATTCTTGGGGTCTCTTGTCACCTTGAGAGATTAGTAGATGATTCTTATGGAATTAAACTCCATTTTGGTTCAAATTTGGAAAATTTTCCCTTGTACTAGATCACTCAAACTATAGTTTCCACCAAAATTGAGTCGACCAGAGGATTACCCTATGGGGATTGCATCACAGCTTCCAAACTAGTATTTAGAGGTGTTCTTATTGAAGAATACATATTCTATAAAATAAATAGGATAAAAACCACTTAAAAATTTTAATTCCTTTATCACAAACCAAATTTTAAAGTAATGAATTATAAAAGTCTAATATCATCAACAAAGATGCTAGAAAACCCTGTACTTATCATGGTTACTTGAGGTTTTCTATGAAAGTGAACTGGAAAGGAACGCTCCCACACTACATTTGGAGTTATGAAAGTTATAACTATACTCTATCAACAACCAAAGATGCAATATAGTGATACAAAATCATGATTTTAGAATTTTATTACAACCTAACCCTTCGATAGAAATTTTTAAATAACCTACTTGGGTTAACCAACAATGTCACCTAAATTATCCCACCACAGGGTCCAAAGAATGTTCTCGATCACCACAGGGTGGTGATAAGAACCAGGGTAACATATAAAGAAACATGTTAATGATTTAACCCTAAAAAATGAATATTATATAATATAAAAAATTATAGTATCAAAGTAGATATCCAAGATACATTATTCGAAAAAAATAGCTATACTATAAAAGGTAGCATCCACAACTAGATAACAAGGTCAAGGTAAAAAAACTAAAGACCAACAAAATAAAACCAGAAGAATCAAATGGTTTCATCTTCATGTGACTATATGTCAACACCATCCCAACCAAACAAAAGGAAATATGATCTAGTGGATCCATACTCTACATAATATCTTCCCTTTTAAATGTGTCCTACAAAACCAAGGCTAAAAATGGCCAAGGGAACAAAAATAGTGTGTAATCATAAAATATTTTTAGGATACAATCAAGAATATATACAATTGTTATCCATGTGAATCCATTAGTAATTTTTTAAAACAAATTTCTAAAAAAATTACAAAATAAATCCTCTTTTATATATAATTGAACTTTTTTTCTTTTCAAAAACATTCCATATTCAAATACACAAAGAAATATGAAATAAAACATATCCATGATACATAAGAAGATTAAATAAATAGGTTTCAAGCATAAATATTTATATCAAGTGGTAAAATGGTCATATTAAATAAAAAACCATGAAATGTATTCTCAAAGCACTAAATGGACAATCACAACACAAGGTTGTACACAAATTAGAAAAATAAACACTAGTAAGAATAAGTGAAATCTAATGTCTTGGAACCTCAATCCTTAGAAAGGATACACCTAGCAACCATGGAATCAAGGTAACCTCCACTGGTGATAGATAACTTCACTAGAGATCATATATATCTAGTTTCCCTCATACCCCAAGGTCTTCTTTGTGTGATAATAAATCACTATTACATTCAAGAAACCAAGTTCGTATTTCATAAATCATTTTTCAAGGCAAATACATTTAACCATGTGCCCACATTTTCATAAAAACATTTTCTACATAGATCCACACCACTTTCATGCTTGAAAACTCATTATTATTTAAAAACTATTTTGAGGCCATTGGTTAAACACAGTATGTGCATAAAATACTATTTTAAAAGAAATCCCCTTTTTTAAAACACTTTCCATTTCCATAAAAGATCAAATCACATTTCATTATTCAATTTCAAAAATCAAAACAAAAGGAAAGAATAAGAGCATAAGGATATCCAAGGGATGGACCATGGGATAGAGACACCTACCACAAGATCAAGGAAACAACATTTCCTTCTAGACCGGTGATGGAAAAAATATATCTGGTCCTCAAGAGCCTAGATATATAAATATCAAGCCCAAGGAGACACTCATATCCACTACTTGTCAAAGGATGAACACCACAAAACTCCTTCCTATAATATTCTAGATCAGGAAACCAAGAAAAGTTAGAATAATGATCAATTTAGTAGAGAAAAACTGAGTCAATAAAAATAATAAATCCCCTCATCAAGGTCATATGTGGCTGGAGTAACAGTCACTAAAATATTAAGTGACAAACAGGAAATTTAAAAAACTAAAACTACCACCACCATGCCCTAGTGGCATCACCATGGTCATGCTGGCACTGCCCAAAAACCAAACCATGGGCACCATCCATGGCCTAGTATAGTATCTTAAGCCATTTTGGGATTACCATGGACTTCACCATTCCATTTTGAGGTCCCTATGGCTGTATTAAATAGGAGGGATCCCTGAAAGCTCCACCCTAGGCCATTCCTATAACTATCTATTTTAGCCTTTATCATTTCATATAAGAAACTTTTAGGAACACCATAGCCTCCACTATGGTTATAGACATGCTCGTGATTCATAGAGAAATTCCAAAAATGATTTTAAACCACAAACTCCTTATCCTAATTCACAAACAACCCAAAAATGATAAGAAAAAAGTTAGTAAAGGGTTCTTACTTGATTCCATATACCAGGGTATGACATTATACTTCACTAAATACCATATAGACAACATTGATTCCAAAATGTTTTCTACATCTAGACAGAAGCACCATGGGGACAATATTATGTGAATGTATCTTGTGACATGTGATTTGGTGCAAAAATCCATAATTTAAATCATTATTACATCCTAATTCATTTATTCAATATACCTCATATGATTATCATATTTCACTATTCCCCTATATATTTTAATATTTATGAAAAATCAAAAAACAACACTCATATCTTATTTTGGCATCTTGAATCCAAAGTTTCAATTATTTTTGTGGAAAAAATTCTAAGTATTATAAATATTATTATTTAATACAAAAACAAAGTTTATTAATTTTTTATATGTTTTGGGTGAATAGAGTATTTATCTTTATAAAGTATTAACTTCAATATTTTATTAAAATGAAATAGAAATAATAAAAAATTATAAAAATAAAACACCAAACATTCATCATGGTCTAAATTAAGGAAGTTCAATGGAATCACATTTGATAATGTTCAATCAGACCAAAGGAAGAGAAACAATACCGATATAGATTACATAAATAACATCATGTATCACATACAGAGCTAAGATACCAACAGCGATGTTTCCCTCTCTCTAAGTGTGCCTAAAAACCATTTCTTGGCTGATAAATCCCCTACAAACTCTGATTTTATAAGTAATGGACCAATGGAATGTATATTTATAAATAAGTAAACAAAAAATTCCATATATTTTTTAAAATATATAATTATTATTTACATATAACTAATCTATGATTTTTAAGTTTTATCAAGTATGTTTTGTGTTCAAATGATGATTTCCTTTAGTGGTTCATAATGACCACATAATGGTTATATAATGATTATCTAAACTAATTCCTAATCTTCTTTCTATAGTCATGTAATTATTATGTTACTCATATAACTTCTTATAAATTTTTTTTATTACAATACAAATATCACAATTTATTACAATATAAAAATCACACCATTCATTATTAAGTATGTTTTATCTAAAAAATATATATTATATTTTTTATTATTATTTTTTCCAATTACCACAATTATTATAGTAATGTTACTAGATAGGGACTATGAACCAAAAATATTTTATCTCCTAGAATTGTTTTTATTTTTATTTATTTTATAATGTCATTTTTAACAGTTATGATGATTTTATATCTTTGATTATACTATGTTATTTTAAAAGAATAAAAAATTTTGTTTTGTATTTGAGAAAATGTGACATGTTCATTATATTTATTTATTTTATTTATTACAAAATGTCTTAGTTCTTATACTATGAATAAAATATTCATTTATTTAAAAATATTCATTGTCTATTTTGTAGAACCACATGTTGTAAGTCAAATTTTTCCACTATAACATTGAATAATCCTTTGATTAAATCATAATGATTAATGATATATTTCATGAACTATTTTTTTATATTTCAAGTTGATATATTTTTTTTTAAAAAAAGGTGGAGGTTGTTCCTCTTTTAGTAAACAAGAAAAAGAAAGAAGTCCAAGAGAGAACGAGAAAACACAGCAAAAACATCAAAAAGAATCTAAATACCAAGATTTTTCTTCAATATTTCAGTTAGTTGCCTTTCCTCTTCACTAACTTCATGCCAACCAACTCTGCCGCGTCCTCGACCACGTCCCCTGCCGCGTAATCTCCCCCTACTTGGAGGAATGGATTTAAGCCACTCAAGTAGTGTCTCAGCATCAGTACTATCAGAGCTAGAGCTATCCTCTGGTTTCTCCTCACATTTGTATTGAGATGTATCTCCTGTCGGTGGAGTCTTCATCCCCTCCCCCTTTAGTGCTTCAGTCGAAGTGGATCCCAAAGTAGTATCATGTTTCTCCACTAAACAATCAAAAAATTTAGAGGCAGGATTACCCTCTGTTGATTGCACTGAGGGTACAATCGGAGACTTCTCCTTCTTGTATGAAACAATCTGAAAGCCCTCATTATCCACAACCAGTTTGGGACAAGATTTTGAAATGATTGGTGATTCAGATTCTAAAATTTTCTTACCCTTCCTAAAGACAGCCATACTTTCATGTGAGAGCTGTTGATCAACCTCTTTCTGAATTTCTTGTTCATTTTATTGCTCAACCACCAATTCATCATCACTGCCTGGTGTCCGAGAGTCCGAGAGTTGTTTCAAGTCAACATGTTTACCTTTGTGGGAAGGTTCATCATTTTGAACATGCGCCTCTTCAGAGAAAATGGTAGCCCAAGACTTCTTTGTGAGCCCAGGATGTGATTCAGGTGGCCTACCATCTTCAATCCTTTGATTAGAAACATCTTCAGAAATAAGTCCTAGCATATCTTTTATCTACTTGACATTATCAATAGAAATTCCAATATCATCATCATTCTTAGAAGGGCCAATACTATCCTTAGCTATCTGAGGAAGAATGTCAGCCTTCCTGGGAGGATTACTCTTCTTAAGACAGTTGTTGGCATCATGTCCACGTAGTGTATAGAAGCTGCATACAATAGAGAGTCTACAGGAAGATAGTTCATGTCCAATGACCTTACATTGATTGCAGAACTTTGGAATTTTTTCATAGATGATCTTTAACTCAAAAATATCATCATCAGTGGCCAACATTACCTTGTCAACTAGAGTCGCTCCAAGTTCAACCTCTACCAAGAACCTTGTGAAGTGACCAAAGCGAGCCACTTCTGTTTCTTTGTCCATTTTAATTAGGCTAGTTGATATATATTCTCTCAATGAATAAAATGAAAAAAAAAATTATAATCAGAGCTTTCCTCAATTTTACCATATGACTTTCTCATATTTTTTTATAAAATAAAATAATAATTCTAAGAACATTTCACATGTATAGAAGTGTTGTGTAGAATCTCGTGATATTGCATCCACTCCCTCTCAATTTCGCTCACACACACATGTAGGGAAATAAAATAACACAAATAAACAAATTATATGTGGTTTGATCGGATTACCTACTCCATGGGGAAGACAGGGAATTTCACTTTATTCAAATGGAATAATACTAATTACTAATTTTTCCCATGATTAGATCACATATTGTGTATTACCAATCTACATAACCATGACATGCCTTCTCATCTCAGTATCATGAAGCCTTTCGATATATGGCACCATCAAAGATCTCGTTGCATGCCATCGACACCCATCATGTGTATCGCTGATCTTCATAAGAAGCACATGCTTCCTAGACTTAGTATCAAGAAGAATTTCGATACACGGTAACATCATGGATCTATTTTCACACCATCTTTTAATCTTCATTCATTTTCATCAGATTTCCATTCACCATCATTGATATGCCTTTGTCAACACTTTTTTTATCACTATAATGACCCAAGAATTTATGAATAAAATCCCCATTATTTTCATTTAATTAAATGTATTATGGTTACAGAAAACACATGCACTTATTTTATTATATTCAATTGGATTTTAAATTACTTTTAAGTATCTTAACCACTGATAATATAGACTTTTAACAATGATCACATGACTAGTGTAAATATAGGGTTTTAAAAAATCCTTTTGGAATAGACAAAGTAATCGATGGCCTCAACTAGTAGGATCATACCCTATTAATCCAATTTATTGGAGGTTTCTAGGGAGGTATAATTTTTGGGATTTATCCTAGACCAAGACCAAGATAATATCCAACAACTTAAGCCTGATAAAAAACCATTTACAGGAGAAGTTCAAGCTCATCAAGAAGGGATATGTATCAATACCCTAGAAATAAGATTATGTACATTATTTTCTATATAATAATGATTATATTTTTTAAATGCCCGCACATGTCGTTAGGATTGCATGGGCAGCAGTCATATTAGATTTTTTTTTCCCAAACATTACTTACTACTCTGACAAAGTATAGTATAAGTATGGGGTCGATCCCATGATGAAAAATTTGGTTCTTGAAAATTATTATCTTGATACCCTTTTATAGGAGTCCTTTTGAGTTTCTTTGGTGTTTGAAATTTTACTCAATATATGGTTGAAAAATGGGTTCAAATAGTTAAAGATGGGTCAGGATCAATTTTGAGTATCTAGAGACAGAATGTCCCTAATTCTAATCTTGGCAATTAGGCTGCAAAGAAAATGGCAGTCACTAGTTGACTTTTTTCAAGTCACGTAGTTCTACCTAGGAAATGACTATTATGTGATCAGAAGATAGTAACAGCATAAGTGCATTAAGATAATATTTTATAGAAGAAAGTTTCCTTGTCTGGTGTGAACATCCTAGTATACTTTAATCAAGATACGGTATTCCGTTTGAATATCATTTGATTAGGGATGTTCATATGAATCAGATAAAATTGTGTTATTTATCCCGATTAATAATACATTAGGGTTTCAAAAATTATATTTAAGGATTTATTAATGGTTCATATACATCTACTCGCATTCCCTATCCCAGAGTGGTTTAGCTACTCGTAGTGGGTTGGGATGAAAATAAATAAATAAATAAAATTATGCTTAACATTATTTTTGAATTTAAATGATTCTCAATCATGCAAGGGTTCATATTTAAATTATTAGTGAGCATGAAATCGATTTTTAAAAAGATAAATCACAACTTTAATAAATCTCTTACTTGATATTAACAACTGAAATGGATCTAGAAAGTGTCGTTGGAAATGAACAATGAATAAAAAGAATCGATGCAGTGGGAATTTGAAAGCATTGAAGAAAACAAGATCTAAATCTCTTGAATTGAAATAAAATATAAAAAACCAAAGAAATTTGAGTTTGAGAGAGTGAAAAGATAAAGGAACTCTAAGGGGATGAAAAATGGAGAGTAATATCGTCCTAGAATGCTCTGAAATGCACTGTTGAGCCGCTGTATATATAGGAGAATTGGGTCATGACTTATACTAGAGGTACATGTCATGTACCATTAATCCATTTATATCTCTATGTTTTTTGGATATACTTCCTACCTCGTGTGTATCTGGCCTGAATAATGAGGTTTTACTCCTTACATGTCATGTACTAAGGATTCACGACGTGTGTTGGAGTGAATTTATCATGTAACTGCTTTAATTGAAGTCATGTCATGTGCTAAGGACTCATGGTGTGTACTGGATGCTTTCTCTGCTGACTTCACAGCATGATTCATGGCTTGGATCATGACTTTTCACACATTTTGAAATCTTACTACATGATATGTAATGTCGATTCATGACATGTTATATGTGAATTCTACACTTTTTCTGCATTTCTTCCTTTGAATCCTATGAAACCTCTTTCTTGAAAAATTTAGCATATACCAACCATATTATCAAAAAAAATAATGAAAATCCAAAAGTAAATTATAGTAAAAAGTATATTTGAATTTGGTTTATTAAATCCCCCCACACTTGAACAATTTCTTATCTTCAAGCAAAGAAGGTATCAATAATTATTTAAAAAAAGATAAGCAATTTTTAAAATGGGAAATATTCATTATGCCTGGTTAAATAAAACTAAGCGTGAGAGAAAAAGTTAGTCTCCAGAATCATTATTGCATAGAAAATCAGTTATGCCTCATAGATCAGTTCTTTAAACAAATTCTAATATTTTAATTACAATATTTTAACAGTTCCCTGAATTCTATACTCATTTTTTGATTAACCTCACAATTAATGTTATCTCATCAGTTAAGGTAAAATTAAATTGGAGTTATGCTCATACCCGGATTATGTGCTCCTAACCATATACTTTCATTGGTTCTATCATCTCCAAATTCTAAAGACAAGTACAAAATTAGTCATGAGGGCTTCTGCAGTAAAGTTCTAATGACTTTGAGGTTGTCAGTAGGTGGGTAAAAAGTGAAAATCAAGATCTAAATGAGGGTCAGCTCTGAAGCATAATGCATGAATTTAAGATAAGTGTAATAAAATTCCTCATTCTAGCTAATCAAGTCCACACTCTAGTAGCTCTGGTTGGATCCATATTTGTCAAGTAAGTATACCATGAGTATTCTACTCCTTTCCTTTTTCTTTTGTATTTATATTTTTTTTAAATCATGTCCAAGCCTGATATCACATCCATACCCTAACCACATATGATCCTTCAAGGGATTCATCTGTCTGGAAATGGTTATTTTCATCTTCCTAGTACACAACACATATCATTTTTTCTTTATTTTTGTATTTTTCAAAGGAACATAATAAAAGTTAAATGTTATAAAGTAAATATGGATCAACACACAACAGTTTGATGACTGCACAATATATCTCTATAAATAGAATCCCCCCATGATGTTTTAATAACTCCCCCACACTTTTTCAAAGATAATGCATGCATTATAAAAGAATTAAGGTAGGAAAGAAAATTTTCTTATAATAGTGCTATCCTATAATGCCATTCATGGAAACTACAGGCTAAAAAAGGAAATATATAAGGTGGGTCTTAGGAAAAATGGCTAACAAAGATTACCTCAATCTATTTAAATGTGTACTTATTTAGTCATCACTTTGATAATATCTCAATGCAAGTTCTGGTAGGTTTACATGTCTTAGGTATCATTCAAGAAATATGATCAGAAAAGAGTATGAAATTTTAGGCATAGATTCCTCTTGGGTAATGAGAATAAAATATAGAATGGAAATTACAATGGGTTAAAACTAAGTAATGATCCAATTAATCATAATTTCAAAAACTTTGAATTTTAATCAAATTCCTAAACCCAGCAATAATTCTAAAAATTTATAAATAGATACAAAACATGGATTTTGACTATTTTAACTTAAATTTTTCTTTAATTTACATGGTAATAATTTTTTTAAAGTTTAAATCATGAATATAATTTCCAAAAAAATATCCTACACATTTGAGAACAAAAAATAATTCAACTGTATCGTCAGTGAAAATGATGAGAACCCCCCCCCCCCCACACACACACACACACTTAGAGAGAGACAGTGTCCACATAATCAATGAAATGTTTGTGGGATAATAATGGAAAGTAAAGCTCATAAAATTTTAAATTGTAGTGTACAATTTAAAAAGTAGGGAATCAAGAGCTTTATGGATTGTATCATGACATGAGGGAATTTGGGTATTAGTATGCTAGTTCTATGCACCTAAAAAAGCGGTAAGAAAATAATTCCTACACTATAGAAAACATTAGTAAATAGGTTCAAACATTGTAATAGTAGAATAATATGCAGGTGCATAGGATAAAAATCAAATTTAATCCGTATTTATTTAAATTTTATGAAAATTTTACAATGCAATTCAATTAGATACTCAAAAATGAAAAAGAATCAGCTATAAAGGCTCCATCAAGACAAAAGATCAATTATGGGTTACCTCCCATAAATTGCTAACAGGACATTGTCATCCAGTCGAATGGACCAAAATATTATACAGTGGTTCCATCAGCTCAATTTTATCTTTTTCTCATGTAGCAATTGGTTGTTGTGTCTTCTAGGTATCGAGGTCGCTTCAGTGGGTTTATAACTTCAGGTGTTGTAGCACGAGTGTGAAAGAGATGATGTAGGAAATGGATCACAGTTCTGGATGGATGCTGTTATGCATGGATTTCCAAGAATAGGTCCTGAAGTTGGTGTGTGATGTCTATGACATGATAGAGTACCCTTTGTTCCAAAATATATGGTGGTATTGGACCATCGAGAACTGAAGATGACTCAAAGGAGCTAGAAATTTTTATGTAACAAAATAAATAAATTACAATCAACCCAAAAAGGAATGTGAAAATCAATCCCATCCCTATCAAAAAAATGAAAAAATAAACTCCCATCTCTATCAAAAAAATGTCCTAAATCAAAAAAAGAAATAAAATGGAAAGATCAGGCATCTGGGCCAAAGATCTCCTCTAGCGTTATCCCACCATAAGGTGGTGATACAAGCTTTCCAACTAGAGAAGCATCTACAGCAGTAGTAAGAGTAGGTGGAGCGGCAGCTATAGTGGATTTTGGGGTCGTGGAGGTAGGTAGGTGGGTTAGGGTAGGTGGTGGAGAGGTCATGATCTGTAACAAGGTCATGTGTCTGGCAGCTGGATCCACAAAAGGTACCTTTGGGTTGAGTCAATGGTCTCCCCCTTTCCCCTCTAGGCCTACTATTCTAAATACTCCCACTGATAAGTAGGGTCAGTAATGTTTGGAGGCAATTCAGGATGAACAATAGTGGGTGGGGGAATTGTGGTAGATGATGGGATAGTCGGGGTGGGTGATGGTGGGGTGGTGAACTCTATAGGCTCTATGAAGGTTAGATAGAGGTGAGTGGAAATCTGACATAGGTTTTCCAGGATATACTTCTTGGTGTCCCATAGATCCCTCAGGGTTGGAAGGGTGGGTGTAGGTAGTGTAAAGGATGTGGTGGTATAATGGGAGGAGGAATGGGTGTTATAGGTGCGGAGGTGGAGTGTAGCTAAACGGGTGGATTTGTTGCTTCTACTAGCAGTGGTGCTGGTTCCTACGGTACTGCCTCCTAGATGCCTGGTTCCCAAAAGTAAGCACTATCCTCCCTCACTAACATCTATATCTTGTGCAGCATCATAAGATTGATAAGTTCAATAGGTCCTAGGGAGGTAAGGGACAGTGTTGGCTCGAAGAAGTCAAGGTGCCTGGATAAAATTGTGATAAAGGATCCTCCCATTAAAGTGTTGCACTATCTATAGGACTATGTCTTGTAATATTAGGTAAACTAGGTATCCATGTTGATGGATGGGCTACCCATGGATGCTGTAAGAATCATCACGTCCACCTGGATGACACTACCATGAGACTAAGCTCAGTAAAACCATCCATGTTCCATGGATCTGTGCATGATATGTAGTGATGTACCCCATAGCTGAGTATACTTTGTGGTGTGTGAGTCATGGTGAAACTGGGGTTTATGGGTTATTATATGCCACAACTGCAGAGAAACTTTGTGAGGTGGATTCAGCTGAAGTGTAGGATAAATGTTTGAAGTGATAAACCACTTTTTGTAAATACCCAACCTAAGACCAAACTCTGCAAAGGAGAGCTCGTGCGGTCGTCCACCGAGATGGAACTGAATACTATCCATGGCCATATCAAAGGTGGATACAAAATCAAGAAAAAACTCTTGGAAGGTCTCCTCACAAACTTTGATAATGCTATTAATGTACAACATCTCCAAAAGGTCCAGGACAGCATCAATGATGTTCATCTAGTCTACGACACGTATGTCCAGAGTTTTCTTTTCACACATGGGTTTTTTCTACAATCGGAGAAGATTGAACTAGTTTTGTAGTTTGAAAAAACATATAATCAGGAGAAGGTGGATTTTTCTATAACTGGAAGTGAAGGTTGAGGTGGATTGATCCTTTGGATTTGGTGCAGCATGGGTTGTAGGCTATGTGGAAGGTTTGGTAGGTGAAGCATGGGGAACTTGGCTGGAAACTATTCTTCCAAGAATGAGGATGAGGAGTTTTAGGAGGAGGAGGGTTGGGGTCATTTTGTTTGATCCATGAAGGCAGGGGTGTGGTTTGTGGTGTTGTAGTTGGATGCGTCATCCAAGAGATGGATGTTTCATTGGGTGGTGTGTACTGGTAATGAGAGATGGAAGGTTTGGGTGGTGCGGCGAGAGAGGATAGGAAGAGGGGCTGAGCATCATTAGGTGAGGGATAATGGAGGAGATGATGAAGATGAGGGGTATAGGGTGTGGGTTGTAGAGGCTAAAAGGGAGGGTGGTGGGGTGTCAGGTCTATTGAGGGGTAAGGGTCGTGAACCTAGGGTCCATGGCTTGCATAATTAAAAATAGACCTAACATATTACACGAGGTATACTGGTGTTCCACATCATTTATGTGTATATTAAAATGGATTTTTGGGTAAAATGGTACATATCATGAACCACTGGTACACGATGTGTACTGAACTATTTTAGGTCAAATTTTTTCCCTCCTCTTACTTAAGTTCCTAGACTTCCTTAAACTCTCCTAAGACAATCCTAATCTATCCTATTATAAGATTTCCAACCCTAGGTTTCCTCCCATTCAAATATTACTTTTAATTCAAGATCTTAACTACATTAAATCTTAATAGAATTTAAGGTTGATGGAACAGCCTTCCTAGATGGGTTCTTGAAAAATCTTCAATCTTTGACCGTTCAGTTTAAATGGTGGTCCACATTCTATTTGGATCTCAATGGTTCCATAAGGAAAGACTTGAGTGACATTGAATGATCTTGACCATCGAGACTTCAACTTACTCAGGGATAATTTCAATCTCGAGTTGAACAATAGGACCTTATTCCCAGGTACAAAAGTACACCTAGAAATGTGCTTTTCATGCCATTTCTTGGTCTTTTACTTATATAACTTCACATTTTCATATTATTCTCTCTTGATTTCTTCCAAAGTGGTCAATTACAGCATTATTTCTTCTCCAGCCTTCCCAGAATCCAAATTCAGTTTCTTGATCTCCCAAAATTAACAATGCTCCAACTCAACTGGGAGATGACATGGTTTCCCATAAACCTGTCTAAATGGTGTGGTGCCTAAGGGTGAATTCTAGGTAGTTAAGTATACCCGTAGTACATCATCCAATTTTAGGATCCAATCACTTTGGTTGGTATTCACAGTCTTTTCAAAATTCTACTTTACTTTCATATTTGACAGTTTTACTTGCCCACTCATTTTTGGGAGGTAGGGAGTTCCCGTATTGTATCAGATTTCGTAACTTTCTAGAAATCCTCTCACATATCTGTTTTTGAAGTGATTTCCTTGATCACTAATAAGTAATCTCCTAATTATAAATCATGAAAATACGTTCTTCCTTAGAAATTTCATGAAAACCTTCATTGTGTCATGTGAGGTTGCTTCAACTTCAACCCATTTTGAGATGTAGTTAATTCCAACCAGAATGTTTGATTTTCCATGTGATGTGAGAAATGGTCCCATGAATTTGATTCCCCAAACATAGAAGATTTAGAATTCAATGATGGGGTTTTTTGGTATCTCATTTCTTTTTCCAATATTTCTAGTCCGTTAGAATTTTTCACGTCGTTGGAAGAATTTCCTTACCCATTAGTGCGGAGTGGGCTCTAAAAATACACTTTGTAGAATTTTGGAAATTGTACACTTAGTTCCATGATGTCTGTTAGTTGGTGACGTGTCACACATCTCAATCACATTGTGGGTTTCCTCTTTAGGGATGCAGCATCTTAATAGGCCATCAGCACTATGCTTAAACAATAGTGGCTCATCTTGGTAGTAATGATTTACATCTGAGAAAAATCTTTTTCACTATTGGTAGGAGAGGTATTGATGTATTAATCTCATGTAAAGATTATTAGAAATATCTAAGAACCATGTTTGATCCTTGATACTAAACAAGGTTTCATCTAGAAAATACACTTCAATTTCAAACTCTTGGTCTTCCTTGATGATGGGTAGATAAATTCTAGAGGGATGATCTATAATCACATTTACTATCTCTTTTGTGTCCTTGATCATGAGATCAAATTCCTATAGCAAGAGGATCCAATTTATCTGCCTAGGTTTGGCATCCTTTTTTCTCATTAAGTATCTGAGAGTTTCATGATCAGTGTGAATGATAACTTTGGACAACACATGATATGAATGAAATTTCTCAAAGTAATATACAATGGAAAAGAGTTATTTCTATGTAGTCATGTAGTTAACTTGATATTCACTTAGCATGTGGATTGTATAATAAATGGGACATAAGATGTTTCCATTGCATTGTCCTGATATAGAACCAGTAGTAAGGTCACTGGCATCACACATTAACTCAAATTCTTTTTCCCTATTGGTTTCAATGATTACTGGTGATGCTATCATACTTTTCTATAATATATTGAAAGCTTTTCGGTAGTCCTTAATAAATTTTAAAGCAACATATTTTGATAATAAATGTGTCAATGGACGATCCAATTTAGAAAAATCCTTCATGAATCATCTGTAAAATCTAGCATGGCCCAAAAAAATTCTGATGCCTTTAAATTTTGAGGCTTCTAGTAGATCCTTGATGACTTTGAATTTAGCTGGATCCACTTTGATGCCTTATTTATAGATTTTAGGACCAAGGACTATTCCTCCTTATACCATGAAATGAAATTTATCCCAATTCAAGACTAGGCATTTCTCTTCACAGCATTGTAAGACCAATTCCAGATTGCTTAAACAGACCTAAAATGATCTTCCATAGACTGAGAAATCATCTATAAGGATTTCTAGAAATTCTTCATCCATTTTATGTAAAATATAAGTCATGCATCTCCAAAACGTTGTTGGAGCATTGCACATTCTGAATGACATTTTCCTGTAAGAAAAGGTACCAAATGGGCATGTGAATGTGGTATTTGGGTAATCAATTGGGTCAACTGCAATTTGATTGTATCCAAAATATCCATCTAGGAAATAGTAGAATTCAAGTCTTGTGAGTATTTCTAGCATATGATTCATGAAGGGAAAGGTAAATGATCTTTTCTAGTTTCTATATTCATACATCTATAATCCATGCAGACTTTCCATCTAGTGACGGTGCATGTTAAAATCTATTCATTTTCCTCAGTTATTTCTATAGGGAGTCCTACTTTATTAGGAACAACTTGGAGGGGGATCACCCATTCACTATATTATATAGGAAAAATTACTCCTTCATCAAATAGTTTTAGAACTTCTTTTTTTATGACTTCCTTCATCAGGGGTGTGACCAACATTTTAGGTTTTCATTTCAACTTTTCACTTTCTTCAAGCAGGATTCTATGAGTGAATTCAATAGGATTTATTCCTTTTATGTTTTTCACTCCCCAGGAAATTGATTGCTTATGTCTTTTCAAAACATCAACCAATTTCTATTATGGTTCCTAAGATAGTTTAGAATTGATAATGATCGGTAGAGAGGATGATAATCCAAAGTATGAGTACCTTAGTGTACTAGGTAAAGTTTTTAATCCCAACTGGGGAGGTTGAATGATAGAGGGGATGAAAGGTGGAATGGTGTCCCTTGTGAGTGTTTCAATGAAGCTTAATTACTCAAAATCAAACTCTTCTTCCTTATCTGAGAGTGAATATTTTCTTTCTCCTTCAATGGCCATGTACTCATCTTCTTGTTGGTCTAGATAGATGGTGTCACAATCCATAGAATTATCTGATTTTTGGGTAGATTTAACTAGGTTGAACACTACCTACTCTTCTCTAATGTGGAATATCATAAATCCTTGGTTCACATAGATTAAATCATTTTATATGGATATAAATGGCCTTCTAATAATTATTGTGGCATCACCTTCTTCTTCCATATTCAGGACTAGTAAGTCTTCTGTAAAAATGAATTTTCTGACTTTAACCAAAACATCTTCAAGAATTACTCACGGGTACTTCACTGGTCATTTGGATAAATGAAGTTCTACTCTAGTTGTTTTGAGTTCATGGAGACTGATTTTGTGGAAAACACTCATCAGTATTAAGTTAATGTTGGCTCCAAGATTTTATAGGGCTCTTCCAAAATTTCATTCCCCTATAGCACGTGGAATTGAAAAACTTCCCATATCTCTCATTTTTGGGGGAATTTTCTGTTACACAACAACAGAGCATTCCTTATTTAAGTATATTACCCCAAGATCATATATTTACATTTTTTTGGATAGTATATCCTTGAAAAAAATTTCATAAACTGGAATCTGAGAAAAATTTTCTAAAAATGGTATGTTGATGTGCAGTTTCTTCAATGTCTCTAGGAATTTCTTATATTTTACCTCTTATCTACCTTATATTTATCTCACCAAAAAGATAATAGGTGGCTTGTATGGAGGTGGGGAAACATAAACTTGTTCCTTTGGATACTCAGGTATTTGGCTCTTTTTAGCCAGTACTTCTTCTTGAGGGGTGACTGATGTAGTCTTATCATCTTCTCCGTCTTATTTTGGTTTCTTTTTAGGCTCTTATTTTTAATTTTCATCTTTACAACTTGGTTTTTGAAAGAAAAACATGATCCCTCTTCTCATCACTACTTCCTTGGATTCCTCCCTTAGGTACATCACAGTGTTACCAAGTAAATTACCTTGTAGTCTATCAGATAGGGTCTTTGAGATTTGTCCCATTTGAATCTCAAGATTACTTAAAGTAGCTCTTTGGTTTTGTATTTCTTTTTCCTAGATTTTCATTCTCAGATCTAACTTCTGGAAAAAAGTATCTAGGAGGTTTTCTAGGTTACTTGGAGGAGGGGGGAGGTTGTTGAGGTTTTGGCTAGGTGGTTTGGAATTGTTGCTAAAGTCTTTGTTGGAAGGGTTGTTTCATTTCTTGTTGCGGTCTCGGAACTAGGTTCATCGGTGGATACCTTGGTGGTCCTTGATTGTGGACTTGTGTTTGACCAATTTTTTATTGGAAATATCCTTGACTGGTCTGAGGTTGTTGTTGAGCATGCCTCTACTAGTAATATTGTTGCTTCTGTTGAAACGGTTGGTTCTATTTATTGTAATTAACACATTAATCACCCTTATATTCTTCATATACTACCTTACAATCGTGGTAAAGATTCATTCCACCACACATCTCACACAATTGAATCTCCATCATAGGAGTAGGAGGGGGTTGTGTGGTTGGCATCTAGAATTACTCAAGCTTCTCTGTGATCACTTCAACTTGAACTACTAATCTGGTGCTCTCATATACCTAGTGGATACCATGAAATGGTGTTCTATGATCACTTTTCCACAGGATGGAATTGTGAGAAACTTCATTGATAATTGCACATCCGGCTTTGGGGGTCTTAAACATCAATCCTCCATGAGCGGCAACATCAAAAATAGTTCGTGAAGCTGGCTGGGTTCCTTGTTAAAATTTCTGAAATTGAATCTATGTATTGAATCCATGGTCTCGACACTTCCTAATGATCAGTTTTAATTGGTCCCATACTTCCCATGCAGATTCTCCATCATCTTGATCAAAGTTTTGGATATCATTCTGGAGCATCCAGGTCTGGATCTATAGAAAGTATTCATCAAAAAAAATGAATGATCATCCCAAGTCATGATTGACACAAGGGATATACATTTGAGCTAGTATATAGATATGTATCTCAAGGATATTGGGAAGAAACATAGTCTAATTGTGTCAGAATAGACTCCATGGTTATGAAAAGTATCGTAGACCTCCAGGAAGTTAGTAATGTGATCATGTGGGTCTTCTCTCTAGAGACCACTGAATTGTCCCATATTCTGGATCATGTGAATGAGGCCAAGTTTAATCTCGAATGTGTGAGCTTGGATGGGTGGACATATGATTCTTGGGGTTTCAACATGGATTGATGGCAATCTATAATCCATGACGGTCTTTTCTTGATGTGTCGGTAATTCACCTAGAATTACTTGATGAGGGTTTGGTGGGTTAGGACCCACTTAATTTTGTTTCTCAACCATTGATGATCGACTGTGTGAAAACATATACATTTTTGATCTCTAGATCTAAGGCCAAAAGTTTTTACAATGATGGTACTGCACGCATCACTGGGTTCGCACGGGCGGTGGTTAGATTAGATAATTTGTGTCTCAAACTTTACTTACTACTCAGACATAGTATAGTAGAAGTGCAGGGTCGATCCTATGAGGAGAAAGTTGGTTCTTGAAATTTGTTGGCTTATGAACCTTTGATAGGAGTCCTTTTGAGTTTAATTGGTGTTTGGGAGTTTACTTGATCTATGGTTGAAAAATGGGTTCAAATATTTAAAGAGGGGTTGGGATAAATTTTGAGTATCTGAAGATAGGATGACCTTAATTCTAATCTTGGAAGGGTCATATGGCTTAGGCTGTGAAATAAATAGCAGTCGCTAGTTGTCTTTGGTCAATTTACTTAGTTTTACCTAGGAAGTGACTATTCTATGATCATGATATAGTAACAGCCTAGGTGCATTAATTTTAGCTTCTATAGAAGAAAGTGTCCTAGTCTAGTGTACATAGCCTAATCTACTTTAATCGGGAGAGGGTCTTCCATTTGAATATCCCATGATCAGGGATGTGCACATGAATTAGATCGAATTGGGTTATTTATCTTTATTTCTAATATATTAGGGTTTCTAAAATTAGATTTAAGGATTAATTAAGGGTTCAGATACATCTACTCTCGACCCCTACCCCCAAGTGGTTTAGCTACTCATGGTGGTTTGGGATGAAAATAAATAAAGAAAATTATGCTTGATATTCTATTTGAATTTAAATGATTCAAAATCATGTAAGGGTTCAAATTCAAAGTGGTAATGAGCATGCAATCGGGTTTAAAAAAGATAAATCACAACATTAATAAACTGTTTACTTGAGATTGACAATGGAAATTGATCTAACACATGTTATTAGAAATTGATTATGAACGACCAGAATCAATACAGCGGTAATTTTAAAGAATTGAAGAAAACACGATACACAGATCTTTAATTGAAATAAAATGTAAAACCCCAAATAAATTTGAGTTTGAGAGAGGGAAAATATGAATGAACTCAAAGGGAATGAAAAACATATAGGAATCACATCCTATAATGCTATGAAATGTGATATTGAGCTATTGTATATATAGGTGAATTGAGTCATGATGTGTACTAGAGGTACATATCATGTATCGTTAATCCACATAGATATCTATGGTTTTTGGATCACCCACATGCCACATGTGTATTTGGACAGATTAATGAGGTTTGACTACTTACATGTCGAGTACTGAGGATTCAAGATGTGTACTGGAGAAAAATTATCATGTAATTACTTTGAATGAAGTCACATCGTGTGTTGGGTACTTAGGACCTATACTGAAATCTTTCTCTACTGACTTCACGGCTCATTTCACGACTTGTATCACGACTTGTCACACGCTGTGAACTCTTACTACACAATGTGTAATGCTGAGTCACGATGTATAATTGGTGAATTCTGCACTTTTTCTGCATTTCTTCCTTTGAATCATGTGAAGACACATTCCTGCAAAATAGAGCATATACCAAGTGCATTATCAAATAAATCAATGAAAACCCATAATTAAATGATATAAAAAAGTATATATGAATTCTTTTAACAACTTTCTTCCTACTATTATTACTTTGTAAATGGTATTTAAAGAATAAATAGTATTTTTTGGTTAATATTCAAATTCAATTAAGAAATCTATTTTGATGAATTAATGTATTTTAAAAATAAAAACTATTTTAATATAATATTATTATTAAATTAGTTTTTTTAAATATAAATGATCATATAATTTTTATGGAGTAAAATGAAATTTTTATTAGGATTCGAAAAACTGTTATTTGTCAAAAATCATCATTTTCAATAAATATCAGTTTTTATTTTAAAATTTAAAATTCACATATATATAGAAAAATATTTGGCTAAAATGGATATCATTTTTGGAAGTAGGATGTCAAAATTATGCGATGGTTAATTTTTCATAATTTTATGAGATAGTATAATTTTTGGGTAAAAATTAAATACTGTATAAATATACATTGTCTCTTATGACATCATTATAGCCCAATAGTGATCTAATAAATACTATAAACATATATCCTCATCCAAATATATGTTTTTACTTTAAAATAATGTAATTTTAAGTTTATTTTATTTATTTTATAATGACTTACTGAATCCTACAAGACTTATAATATATTTTAAGATTTTTAAATCATTTCTTTGAAAGTGTGACTCACCTCTACATAAGCAAGAGAAATATTTTATTATATTTGGACCTTGTCCTCATAAAATAATTTATATCACTTTCATTTTATAGAAAACATATTCAAAAAACATGGGATGGTTTGTGGTTTTGAATATTTTATTATGTAGTTTCCAAAACCAAAATAATAAAACAACCTCCTCATTTTCTATATAAACCCACCCAAGCTCTAATTTCTCTTCAATAAAACTCATTAAAGATCATACACACTCTTCTATATACTCCCTAGAGTCCTCCCAAGGTTCCCTAAAACCCACAAGAATCCTCTCCCAAGCCTTTTGATTCACGCATCCAACTAAGGGATTTTTCTCCTCACATTTGAATTCATGCACCTTCTTTGAGATTAGTTCTTTAATTTCAATTACTTGTATTTACATTCATTTTTAATCATTACCCTACTGTCCTGTTTATGTTATTTTTATGAGGGATCATTTATTCCCCCTCATTTGGACCCTTACCTAAGCCGCTACTATGCTGAAATTCTATAATGGATTTCTTTCTTCTCATTTCCATTCAAGCACTTATTTTATATTATGCTTCTTAAATTCCATATGTTTGTATATGATGTTCCATAGTCCCCTTACTGTCCATTTTATTTCTAAATTATGATATCTTCCTTTCACTCTCATTAATACCGCTTATAATCCTTTATGTACACCCATTACTATGTAGAAATTCTATAAGGGATTCTCTCTCTCCTTTTTTAATCAAGCAATTAATTTAGGATATACCTTTTTAATTTCAATTTTATTATGTTGGGATACATTCTTACCTACCCCAATTACTAATAACTTTATGTATAAATTATTATATCCCCTTTCACTCTCATTTAACCCTCCTAAGAACCTTAATGTACACTCATCACCATGCTAAAATTTTTCAGGGATTCTTTTGAGTTCTCCTCATTCTGCAAGATGATTTATTATGTTACACCGTCTATTTTCAATGAATTATGTTGGGGAATGTCCTTACATATACCTCTTACTTTCCAGTTCTTGTCTAAATGAATAGATACTCATTTCTCTGTCATCAACCCATTTTATGAATTTCTATATGATGTCGTTATACTTCCAAAATTGCACCATGATTTACCATACCAAAATAATTGTGCAGTGAATACCATACTCATTTCTATATAAAGTGTATTCAACTTTATGCACACTAATATTTATTTGGGACTTACATGTATGTATTCCACATTTTTAGATCATGGAATAAAATTTTGATATTGAATGAATCCATGTTATATGATCTATGAGTCACACTTAAGCATGAGATTGAAATGTTTATGAAGGGTTATCCATAATAGCGCTCCAATGCATTAGGTAATGTTTAGTGTCATGATACTTCGTGTTGGGATGGGGCTTTACCTGATTCATTTATGGGACTTTTTTCCACCATGAAGTCTTGGAGGTTTTAGCAATAACTTATTTTTATGATGCCGTGTTTTAAGTTGTTGCCACATTTTTCATGTTACGATTATCATGTTATATCATTCCTTAATATTCATGTTCATTTATGCCTCATTGATATGTCATTTATAACATGTATTATTATACTCATGTTATTCCTTGTTTTCTATCTTATTGATCGTTATATCTCACCCGTTTCTTATGTATGTCCTCGGGTAATCTCATTCACTTTTAATTACGAAGGAATGTTTTGGTCATGTCAAATAAGTTTTCAATAAAGATGTTGTATTTAATGTTTTAAGTTTTTATGTAATATTCTTAAACCCCAAATACACTATACATATCGATCTTATGAGTTTTATTAAGTGAAATTTTCTGTAATAAATAATTTTTAAATATGAAACAAATATCATGGTTGTTATAGTGGGTATCAGGGTATGGGTTTAGTTATTTTGTGATCAGGATTAGAAAACCCTAGTGAAAACTATTATGGAAAATAATGATTGTAAGAAAACACCCCTATATTTTGGTAAGTATAGAGTAAGTGGTTTGTCAATAAAATAAATCACTGTCTGGATACTATAAGTTGACGTGGTTCTGGCACAGATGTACTTAGGAGTTACAGCTCCGACAAGGTGTTTCGGGCCTGACTCAGGGTAACCTAGTACACGATAATGGGCCTTACTACATAATTAGTTTGATACTTGTTAAAACACAATTTTTTTGAATATTTTATTGAAAATAAATGATAAAATTTCCACACATTGGGAAAAATATGTTTATTTATAAAATAAATGGGATAAGATCATTCATTTGAAAATTTGGTAAAAATTCCAGTTTTACCCTTTAAAATTTCACTGTAGTATTTCGAACATAGATAATTTTATTTGAAATATATGAACTTAATATTTTTTATATGTGTTCCTGAATTAATTTCCTATAGATTTTATTTAGTACATTGGAGTTAAATCATATATTTTATTGGTGAAAATGGGCCATGAAGTAAAAGTTGGTTTGGATTCTCCAGATTGGACATTGGTTCTGTATTTGGGCCATAAATTCTTAATATGTGCATTTATTAGGCCCATATTCTGAGAGGATATAGAGGACTAATTTTATCACAAATAATCATGCTCGAATGACATATGATTCTTGTGTTTTTGTGGTCAAACAGGCAGTTAAATTTGGATTAATTTATTTTTCTGAATTTCCCCATTCACACTTAAAACCTCTTTAAACCTAGCCTCCCATCCAGTCTATAAACTTGTGTTTTATAATTTAGAGGGGTAGTTACTTTAATTAATAATTTTATGGATTAGGATAAGTGGTTTCACTCCAATTATCCAAGAAATTTAATAAGGGTATCTCTTGAATCAAGGATCCCTTTGTCGAAGCCTTCTTATTCTTCCTCATGTTGTACTGTTTGTGTTTTCATAATAAAATTATTTGTTCTTATTTTATTTCTTATATTTTATTATGTTTTGTTCAAAATTATTCTTCTTTCAATATTATTAATTGTTCTATAATCAAGAGTAGAAACTATATTAGGTTCTACCCTTTCTAAAACTTTGCACATGTAAAACGTTTCTACAATGACTACACCACCCATGAAAGAGTAGTTCTTTTTGGTAATCGATCTACCTCTAAACTTATTCATTTATTTATTTTAAAACAATGTGATACTTTGATTCACTTAATATTATCTATTAATTTAGTTTTTTAATTTAAATTAAACTAATCAAGTAATTGAACAATTAACACAAAAACACGCGAGGTCGAGATTTGTGTAAATTGTGAGAGTGCGATCTTAATCGGTAATACAATATCACAACGGATAAATTTGTAGAGTTAAAATATAATCCCTAAAATAAATTAATACTCATTTCCAGAGTGTATATGTTCTCTAATTAACCATTCAATATAAGATAACCTAATAACATCAATCAAAGCAGGGTGCTGCGATTATATGTTCTGAAGCTAGTCTAGGGTTTAAGTAATTTCATCTTTGTGGTTAAGTTAACTCCTGTAGGGTTAGAGGGATAAAATATTAGGATATTATAATTAAGTGGATGTTAATTTAAATGATAATTATATATAATTTATTTTAAGAGTTATAATTAGATAGATTACACCTTTTAAAATATTTTCTAAAAAAACATCTTCTTGTTGTGTCTTTTTAATCGAACTTCATTTCAAAAATAGAAACAAAAAAATGCAATCTTATTCTAGAAAAATTATTGTAGTTTTATAAATGGTAAAAAACCCCATACTTTTAATTATTTTTCTTATTTCCTTTTATTTTATTTTCAAAATACCTTTAATATATTGTTAAATTTACTTCCTCCTTTGAGAGACGACCTTGGTCAGCCACTCTGCTGCAATTAAGTACTCAAAAATCACATATCATTTGAAAATTCCCACGATAGCACCTTTCAAATTGCCATTGTTATCGGGGAGTCAAGTAATTATTTCAACAAATTAGATTTGTTTATTTTATTTTACATTTTATTCTCTTCTTCTCTTCTTTCTTCCTTCTTTACCCAGCCTGAATTTTTTCTTCTTCTTTCTTCTTCTTCTTTTTGGACCATCAGATCAAAATTCTCATTTTTATTTTAATATGATCCACTTTCCTTCCATTAATTTTTATTTTATTTATTACATTAACTAATTCTAATGATCTTTTAGATCTTGATCCTGAGATTGAAAATAGACTTCAGGATCTAATCATACATTCTTAGTCTATAATAAGTTTCAACATTCAACTAATTGGAGAATTCCCCCACTCCTAGAACATTGAAATTGGAAGAAATTAAAATTAAAACATAAAACAAGAACCAATGGCTGAAAATAATTGAAATGAAATTAATAGAACCATACAATAACTGGCTGCACCTGATATTAATTATCAACCAAATTGCATTGCATACCCAAATCTCGAATCAGACTTTGAACTGAAATCTAGGTTAATTCACCTACTTCTAATATTTCATGGCCTATCTAGTGAGGATCCCAATAAACATATAACGACCCATAATTTAAATACATTGTTAATACTTTAAAATTGAAGCACACTTATTACAACATATGACAAAACCACAAAGGACCGTTAGGTAAAGTGTCTTTAGAAACTGGGAAACATAATCAACTGGTTCATAAATCTTATACAGTGTCTCCCATTTATTTCATCATATCTAGGGTCCCTTTTAGCATATTCTACTTAATATCCATCTTCCTGACCTGGGGAAAAGAAAACATAAAAGGGTGAGCTCAAATGCTCACCAAGGGCAAATAAAAGAAATAAAAATCATATCATATCTTTTTGAAAATCATAACCTGCAAAAGAGATCATAATATCTTAACATGGAATAAATCATATAAGTGAAAATGATATCCCCATAATCATAACATAAAACTTGAAACTTTGTGGTATGCACACATAATCATGGAAAATCATTTCTTGTTATTCATGACTCATTGCCAAGACTATCTTAGTGGACAGAGTCCCTTTCTGAACCGAGTCACCCTCGTTCCAGTCCTGTTTCACTGAACCGGTATAACCTATCATTCCAGCCATGTCTATCTCATGAGATATAAAATCTTTACCTAATGAATTGGAGGGAGATATAGGTCCCACCCATCTTATAATGAATCCTTTCTTATGTGTTCCACATAATCATAAATCATACATCATCGCATAACACATGTAACAAAAATGGGATTCTTGAAACATCATGACATCATAAATCAATTCATATAAGATAAAGGAATTCATAAAAATAATTCCATCACAACATGATCAAATCAATGTAATAATAGGGATAAAAACAGAACCCTTTATTATCTTAGATGGAAAATAATTTTGATAAAACACTTGAACTCCATTCTTGAGGAAAATATCCTTTCTTCTTCAAAAACATTTTTCCTTTCATAACATGTCATAAAACTTTAAAATAAAAGAATTTGATTAAAAATAAACTTGAAAACTTGTAAAGGAATCTTCTTGGAAATAATGTTTTAAAAATTCATTCATGCCGTATAAGTTAAAAAAACATTCTTCGTACTTTTGTCGGAAAAGTCAAAAAGTACCTCGTACAAAAAAACGACAAAAGATTCCTTTCATATCTCTTAATAAAAACTCACCGAAGGGTAAAAATGGATTTAAAAAATTGTAGGTGTATTGAAATAATATCACATATTTATGAAACATGGATGTGGATGATAAAATACACCCCAGTAAATACCAAAGTATAAACAATCTCGGATAAAAATGAGATTGTGATATTTTCCCTTACCTTAGGTCCGATTTGCTTTGTACGTGTCCGAATCTCCTGTATAATGGTTTAAATAATGTTATTGACTTATTCCAGAATCATACATATTGATATGATTTCATATATGGTCATATTCTTAGCTTCTTGTTAGTAATATTTCATTGTTACTTGTTACTCGGGTCCTTATTGCCTTTTGTTCTTATGCGTGTTTTGCCGAATAAATTCTTATTCTTCTTTTAAGGTTATAGATACCTTATATCCAGAATGGTATTAGTGTAAAATATATCATATTTATTCATTCAATTCATTTATATAATTACTATGTAATGATGATCATGTAGAACGAGTCTCATCACATCGTGGAGACGGTATTCCGTACGTACGCACGAGCGATGATATCGTTCCTATGATCATGGAACTATATTGGAGTATATATATATTATTTCAGTATCAATATTAATTTATAATAATCATAAATAGTTACTCATTACACCATTATACCCATCCTTGTAAGGTGATGGTGGAAAATAGATTACACCACGGCGTGGAGACGGTATTCCGTACGTACGCACACGCGGTGATTTCATTTTTCCGTAGGATGGATAAATGGTGAATTAGGGTTGTTTCATATTTATAATAACATATCAGTATGTAAGTAATACTGATGTTATTACTTTATCATGAAACAACTAAAGAAGAAGAAGTTGAAGAAGAAAGAAATTGAAAAGATCGGTAATGGATATTACCTCTTCTTTGGAACGCCTCTTTGAATCCTCCACTTAGGGAACTAAGATTGGTCTTTGAAGAAGATCAGGACCTCTAGGATTATTCTATGGAAGTGGAGAGGAGAAAATGGCAGGGGTTTTCTGAGCTTGAGTGCTCAAATTGGTGTGAGGAGGAGGGGGAGGAGGTGCCCTTTTATAAGGGAGGAGAGGGGCACCTTAGGAATATCTCAAAATATTATTTTATATTAAAGTCAAAATCGGTTTATAATGGTTCCAAAGGGTATTATTTCGAAGATAAAGTGGGGATGGGTCGAAATCTTATCAACCAATAGGATTTAGACAAGTTTAGGGTATTATTTTAACCTTATCAATTAGATTTAACTCTAAGTTAAATAATTTAACTTTTACCGTGTCTTTTTGTTTTCTTTCACTATATGGTTAATACACTTACTATAACATGCCAAACGAACCCCAAATTGTTTATTATTAATGTATATATCCTTATCTAAGTCATTTGGCCGAACCTTATATTTTTAGGATTAAAATAACAATTAGTAATATAATATTTGATTTAAAAACTCTTTTGTGTCAATTTTGACACTATTTGATATATGATTTTTGTGAAAGTCATAAGAGAATTATATTTTCGAACCAAGTTGATTAAATCAACACTAATATATCATAGTTACCTATAAAATTAGTGGAATTCATAAAAAGTCTCAAATTACATTTATTTTGGTGTTTATAACATCAATTATGTCAATATTTCATTTATAAGATAATTACTGCATCATCATTGTGCCATAAATAAATTAAATTATTTAATGTCTAAAAATTACAAATAAAATACCATTATGTAGGAAATCTTTTTATCTTTCTAATTAATATTTATAGTAGAATTTATCTTATGTATAACCCCATATTAAAAAATGATTTACTTATTAAACTTTGATTTTAACTATTTTAACCCTTCTTTAAATAAATTAATAATAAATGTCCTAATCTAACCCAAGTGGGCCTAAATGGTCATATTTCATTCCTAAGTTTGTTTTTTGGTCGAATTAAACTTATCCAATAGAATTAGGACATATTTTAGGGTAATAGTAATATCATATTTACCCTTAGTTACCCTATTTACTATTAACCGTGGTAAAAAAAATTAAAAAGTTACTATTCACCAAAAAATTATTTTTTTCTCATTGAACCAAATTTTACTTACTGATATCAACCGTGTCTGTCGGATTTTTGAAATTCCATTCACAGAAGCGGTAAAATTAAGTTTTATGCAAAATTCAGTTTTTAACCTACCACTTAGTGGTTTCACTATTCATTGAAAGTTTTCAGAAAAATACCAAAATTTCACCCTAGGATAATTTCGGTATTCCGAATCCAAAAATGAAGTCCATTTTGAAAAATAAAATTTATAAAATTTCAAAAAGTGGTTATTACTATTCATAACGGCTAGTTTTAATAATATTTTAATAGCATATCGTTGTTTAGTGAAACTCGGTATTGCGTACGACGCAAGCTATCGAGGAAGGTCGTGATTGCGTGTAAAGTAAGCCAAGTAAGTGTGTAGTGAAAGGTTCCTTTGATGATAAAAATATTACTCATAAAAATCTCGGGTGTTACAAAACACCTTAAAGAATTTAATGTTGTTTTCTAAACCCTAAAACTATGAAATGTATCTGAAGATCAAATCAAACTAAGAGTCTTCCCATTTTCACTTGATGGAGCTGCAAAAGACTGGATGTATTATTTACAACCTAAAGATGTAACTTGTTGGAATAATTCGAAACATATTTTCTTGCAAAGATTTTTTCTAGAATCAAGGACCACATCCATTAGAAAATAGATCTCTGGTATCATGAAATCCCAAGGGGAGTCAATGTATGAGTACTGGGAGTGATTCAAAAAGTTTTGTGCAAGCTGCCCACATCACCAAATCAGTGAGCAACTCCTTGTCCAATACTTCTATAAAGGACTCACACCTATGAAGAGGAGAATGGTGGATGATGTGGATGGAGGAGCATTTGGGGAAAAGAAACTACTATCTACACATGCATTGATTGACAAAATGGCCCAAAACTCCAAAAAAAATCACGATCGAGATACACCACATATCAGGGGAGTACATTAGGTAAGTCCTTATTCTATTAAGAGTCATTTAATTGACACTAATTTGGAATAATTTACCACTATCATGTGGAAGATTACTCTGGCTCAAAATACATCCCAACCCCCTCCTTCAAGGCCTTGTGGAATTTGCACTGAGACAAGCCACCCAATTGGTTTTTCCCCCAACAATAAGAAACAGAAGATTGTGTAGCAGTGTTTCCTGGGAGACCATATCAATATCAAAAACAAACATATCTCCAAAATAAGATAGATTCAATTTCTCCAATATACAACCAAGGGTGGAAGGATCAATTATATATGAGTTATGGCTCGGAACAACAACAAAGGTTCCCTTTTCAACAAAACATCTAGTAGCCTCCACCTTACCAGAAGGGTTTCCAAAAACCCCAAAGGAGATTTGAATCCCAAGAATCAAAAATCCAACAACAAGGGAATCCCCCACCCAAGGTAGATTCTAACACTGATGACCTTTTGAAGCAAATTTTTCTTAATCAATAGAATGAGCTGAAGAGTCAAGGTTCGGAGCTGAGGGATTTGAAGACACAAATGAGCCAGATTTCCAATGCCCTCCATGAACTGGTAAGTAAGAACTCTAGAAATATTCCTTCCCAACCTACTCCAAATACCAAGGGGAAAGTTAGTTCCATCACATTGAGAAGTTCGAAGAAAATGAATGATACATCTATACCTACCATTCCATTGGGATTCACCTCAACTCCAGAAAAGCCACATTCCACACCAACTGTTGAGCAGCCCAAGGAGAAAGATAAAGTTAAGAAAAATATTGATTATACTCCTCTTAAACCCCTTCCCTTTCCAAATAGAGTTTTTCAAACTAAAAAGATGGCTGATGAGGTGATGCAAAAAATGGTTTTGGACACATTCAAGCTTGTGGATATCAACATACCTCTACTTTAAGCCATTAAAAAATACCAAGGTATGCCAAATTCTTAAAAGAACTTTGTACCAATCGAAGATGGATCAAGGGAAATGAGAGGATCAATCTTGGAAGGAATGTGTCAGCACTAATTACACCAACTCTAGCAATGATAACAAAGTTCAAGTATCTGGGGATATTAACCATCCCATGCACCATAGGGGATTTACACTTTTCTGATAAAATTTGTGATTTAGGATCTTCCATAAATTTTATGCCTCACTCTGTATTCTCTTCTTTGAAGGTTGGTGAGTTGAAGCCAATAAGAGTAGTGGTGTATTTTTAAAATAGAGCTACAACATATCCAGCAGGATTCCTTAAGGATGTACTTGTCTGGGTAAGAGACATTATCTTTCCAGTAGATTTCTACATGCTTAAAATGGAGAAAGATCTGGTAAGTTCACGTGCTCCCATTATCTTAGGTAGTCCCTTCCTCAAAACTGTAAAAAACTATCATAAATGTCAATGAGGTTATACTTTCCATGGAGTTTAGAGATGAAGTTATAATATTTAATGTTATGTACTCTATGAATTACCTCTCAGAGGACCATTACACTTTTGTTATCTCCCATTTTGAACCACAAAATAAAAACCCCATGGAATTTTATTGTCCTATGCATAGGGAGATTATGAGTATTGGTTCTATTTTGATGTCTAATATTACTTACACACCTATTTATAATTCAAAATAATCTCTTATATTTTATTTTTAAATGGATTCATATTTTGATTTTGATCATGTTCAATCTGATTATGACATGGCTGTCATGTATGCTGATGGATTTGATCAATTATTCTATGATTTTGATGATGTTTATTTTAATAATGATGTTATTTGTGCACATATTTTGGTTCCTTAAATGTATCCATCTATAAATTACCCCCATTCATTAGAACTTAATCCATTGCCACCAAATATCAAATACTCATACTTATTAAGTGGAGTAACATTGCCTATTATAATTGATAATAATATTCCTTTTGAACGTGAAGAAAAGATTTTGAATCTTTTGAGGGAGAACATGAGGGAAATCGGGTGACCTGGACTAACATATCAAGTATTTGCCTCTCCATTTTCATGCATAGTATTCTTTTAAAGTATGGGGATAAATTGGTTAGGAATCCACAAAGGAGACTCAATCCAACCCTTCTATAAGTTGTTAAAAAAGAGGTTGAAAATTTGCTCGAGGCAGGTATAATTTATCCCATTTTAGATTCTTAGTGGGTGAGTCCTATTCAGGTTGTGCCTAATAAAAGTGGTGTTACTATTGTCAAAAATGATAAAGAGGATTTAGTTTCACTGAGGGTAAAAAATAGTTGGTGTGTGTGTATTGATTATAGAAAACTAAATCAGTCCACTCGCAAGGACCATTTCCCCCTCCCATTTATAGATCAAATGCTTGAGAGACTAGCTAGGAAAACTCTCTATTGTTTCATGTATGGATTCTCTAGATATTTTCAGGTTTCTATTGCTCTATAGGATTAGGAGAATACCACATTCACCTGTCCATTCGATACTTTTTCCTACTGGAGGATGCCATTTGGAATTTTCAATGCCCCAAGTACCTTCTAGAGTTGCATGGTGATTATTTTTTCTGATTTCATTGAGACCTACATGGAGGTATTTATGGATGATTTTACAGTGTATGGCTCTTCATTTGATGATTGTATCTCAAGTTTGGAAAAGGTTTTGAATCTTTGTATTGAGAAGAATCTGTTCTTCAACTTTGAAAAGTGTATGTTTATGGTAGAGCATGGAATTTTCTTAGGGCATGTAGTGTAAAAACATGGGATAGAGGTTGATAGATCTAAGGTAGATATTATTTTATCATTATCATATCCTTAATGTGTGCATGATGGTATATCTTTCCTAGGGCATGCAGGATTTTATCGGTGCTTAGTCAAAGATTTTAGTAAGATTGTTCTTCCTATGTCGTGATTACTTCAAAAGGATTCTGATTTTGTGTTTGATGATTCTTGGAAAACTTCCTTTTATAAGATAAATAAGTGTTTGACCACCACCAATCATATAGCCCCCATGGTGGGAGCTTCCTTTTGAGATTATGTGTGATGCCTCCAACTTCGCAGTTGGAGCTGTCTTATATCAGAGGGTGGAGGGACATTCACATGTGATTGATTATGAATCTAGGACACTGGATTCAGCCCAATCAAACAACACAACCATGGAAAAGGAGTTTATTATTGTTATATTTGCTTTAGATAAATTCTTTTCATATTTATTAGGCTCTAAAGTAGTTGTTTTTTCTGACCATGTAGCTCTGAGGTACCTATAGAAGAAGCTAGATGCAAAGCCCAATATAATCCAATGGATGCTCCTTCTTCAGAAATTTGACATCAAGATAAAGGAAAAAGGGGTTGGAAAACCTAGTGTCGAACCACATTAGTAGGCTTACTCACACACTAGAGGATGACACCTTGAAATAGGTTCCACTTTGGGAAACTTTCCCCGATGAGCATCTTTATTCCATCTCTGGTACGTAACCTTGGTATGCTAATTTAGTGAACTACCTTGTTGTATATGCAATTCCTGTAAATTTAAAGAAATTACAAGTCCCAAAATTAAAGAGTGATTCAATATTTTATGTTTGGGATGATCCATACCTATGGCGCATGTGTAGTGACCAATTTATTAAGATGTGTGTTCCTGATCAGGGGTTTCAGTCTATTCTACAATTATGTCATACACTTGCCTGTGGTGGACACTTTGGACCCCAATGGACAGCTAGGAAAGTCTTAGACTCTATATTATATTGGACTAGCTTATTCCATGATACCCATGTGTTTTGTAAGTCATGCTCTCATTTCCAACACACAGGGAACATTTCTAGGAGACATGAGATGCCCCAACAACCCATACAATTCTATGAGATTTTTTATGTATGGGGCATCGATTCTATGGGTCCTTTTCCCAGTTCATTTGGCTTTTTGTATATTTTGTTTGATGTTTATTATGTGATAAAATGGGTGGAATCTAAGACCACCCGGACTGATGATTCTCATGTTGTAGTAGACATTGTCAAGACATAGATTTTTTGTAGGTTTGGAGTACCGGAGGTCATCAAGAGTGACCAAGGGACACACTTATGCAATCGTAATTTGGATTCCCTCCTTCGAAATTATGGGTTGAAACACAAAACATCAAAACTATACCACCCCCAAACAAATGGTCAATCTCAGGTTTCGAATAGGGATTTGAAAAAAAATTTGGAGAAAATTGTGCAGCGGAATAGGAAAGATTGGAGCCAGCACTTGGATGATGCGCTATGGGCATATAGGGCATCATACAAAACTCACATTAGTATTTCCCCATTTCAGATTGTTTTTGGGAAAGCCTGTCATCTATCTGTGGAGGTTGAGCATCGGTCTTATTGGGATATAAAGAAATGCAACATAGATTTGGCCCAAGATGGAATTCAGCGTAAGCTAAAAATTCAAAAGATTGAGGAGATTCGATTATCTTCATATGAGAACTCAAGGCTCTACAAGGAAAGATCCAAATCGCCTCATGAGAAAATGATCTAGAAAAGGTAATTTCATGTTAGAGAGAAAGTTCTTCTCTATAGTTTACGACTGAAGCTGATTCTTGGTAAGTTGTGTTCCAGATGGTTAGGTCCTTATATTTTATCTAATATTTTTTCCTTATGGTGTAGTAGAGATCGCACAAGAGGACACTAGAAGGATCTTTACATTCAACGGACAACATTTGAATAAATACATTAAGGAAATTCCAACTGATGCAGTGGAATTCATCACACCTCATGACCCCATCATCACTTGAGCATATCAGGCTGTTCCTAACCCTTTCACTTTTATATTATTTCTCCTGTTTAAAATTATAAATTTCATGTGCATATATCATCTCATAGGTTCACATTGAGGATAATGAAATATTTTAAGTTTGGGGGGGGACAAAAATTTGGGGTGGATATTTAGGATTTTCATTTGCGTGTTTTGTCTGTATTTTCTATTAAGCTTTTGGTTAAAATTTTCAAAAAGAAAAATAACTAAAAAAATCAATAAAAAATAAATAAATATATCATGTAACATTATCATGGGAAACATATGGAAAATGCATCTTTTCAAAATTCATTGGTAGAATTATAATCATGAGTAATATTTCATCATCAAGGGTTGTTTTTTATAAAAATTGAAGTCATCGATGATATGAATGATTGTGTCATTATAAAGCCTTTTAGATTTTGACGTCATTATTTTTTATATTTGTTCATGGTAAATTGTTTCATTGATTTCCCCACTGAAATTTTCACTCAACCATGACTTGCGAAACTTTTTCTACAAAATTAAAGGTATAGTAAAGTTAGGTAAAAAACTTCATTGGTTGATCCATACATTTGTTTATCTTCTGCTCAGTTTCATTCCTATACCCAATTGACCTATCCATGTGTACCTATTATCTGACTGTTGTACACCCTCAAAAAAAATATGGGTTGTGTCTTGGACTGGTCAAAAAACCACTCTTTATCGACCTTAGATCTTGTTATAACTATTACAATTAGTGTCCTGAGGAGATCAAACATGGGTTGAGAGTTGAGTGTGAGATTTTTTCTAAGTGAAACTTAAAAAAAATAATAAATAATAAATGAGGGTAGTGATGAAATGTACAACATATGGGGATATCTAGGTCGGGAGCTTAGGGTTTGACTTTCAGGAATGCCTAAGTGAGTGGGTCTTGAAATTCGATTACAAAAAAATGCAGAACAGGTTCGGTAAATTAAACCAGGTAATAATAATCGTTTTACTTGACCTATATATACTGAATAAATGGTGAATTTATGAGCAAGGAATGGTTGGCACACACACACATGGAGAATTATTGGCATGGTAGACCCATGACTTGTTTCACCATGATTAGGGTTATGAATCTCCCTGGATTTTGTTTTGACACAATTTATGAGACAATGAATTTAAAATTTTTTATATTGACTCTTGATTGGATTATTACTTTTCCTATATTTTCATTTTGGATTGAGAAATATGAATATGCATATCTTTTCATAATTTTTTTGAATACATGATATGAGGTTTTTCTCAGGGGTGAAAAATGGTAAGTGTGGGGGAGTTGATAAAACAAAATTTTTTGAATATTTTAATGATAATAAACGATAAAATTTACTCACATTGTTTTAAATATGTTTATTTATAAAATAATTGGGATTAGATCATCCATTTGAAAAATTGGTAAAAATTCCAGTTTTACCCTTTAAAAATTCATTGTACTATTTTGAACATAAATAATTTTATTTTAATTATTTGAACTCAATATTTCATAAATCTATTTCTAGATTAATTTCCTATAACTTATATTCATTACATTTGAGTTAAATCATACATTTGGTTGGTGAAAATAGGCTATGAAGTCAAAGTTGGGTGGGATTCTCCAGATTAGACATTAGTTCTGTATTTGGGCCATAACATCTTCATCCGTTCATGGATTAGGCACAACTTTTGATAGGAAATCGAGAACTAATTTTCTCATAAATAATCCTTCTATAAGGATAGCTGACTCATGTGTTTTGGTGGTCAAACAGGTAGTGAAATGTGGATTAATTTATTTGTCCAAATTTCCCCATTCACACTTGAAACCTCTTTAAACCTAGCCTCCCCTCCACTCTATAAATTGGTGTTTTTCTCATTTGGATGGGTAGGTATGTGCATTATAAATTTGAGGGCAGAGGAGAGGTGGTTCCACTCTAATTCTCCAAGCAATTCAATAAGGGAAGATCTTGAAGCAAGGATCGCTTCGTCGAAGCCTTCTTCTTCTTCCTCGTGTTGTACAGTTTGTGTTTTCATAATAAAAATATTTTTTATTAATTTATTTCTTCTCTTTTCTTCTGTTTTTTTTAAATTATTCTTCTCTTAATCTGAATAATTGGTTTGGAATCAAGAGTATAAACAAAATTGGGTTATAACCTTTCTAAACCTTTTCACATGTAAAACATTTCTACGATGACTACACCGCCCATGGAAGAGTAGTTATTTTTAGTAATAGATCCACCCCTAACCTTCTTAATTTATTTATTTTGAATAAATGAGATACTGTAATTCACTTAATATGATCTATTAATTTAATTTTTTAATTTAAATGAAACTAATAAATCAATTTAACAATTGACACAAAAACACGTGAGGTCGAGATTTGTGTAAATTGTGAGAGTGCGACCTTAATCGGCAATACAAAACTTCAAGGGATAAATTTTTAGAGTTCAAGTATAATACTTAAAATAAATTAATCTTTATTTACAGAGTGTATATGTGCTCTAATTAACCACTAACCATAATGTCATGCCCCTCCAAGTGGAGAGGAGAACCAGTGGTGAGGCTCTCTAGAATTCTCTAGAGTTCTCTACATCTCCACCAAGTTCCGAAATATTCCAGACTTCTACGGAGTATTGTAGAACACCCCTTGAGCCTTGAAGGGTCCTGAACATTCTAGGCCTCCATGGAAGGTTGATGATCTCAATGGGTCTATAATCCTCCATGTATATTCTAGTAGAGTAGGCTAGAATACTCTAGAATCATGTGGATGTGTACATATTCTATAATGTTGTATACTTTTCCACCAATCCCTATATAAAGGGAGTGGCTCCACATTTGTAAAGACACACAAGAAGTTGAGAGAATTTGAGAGCTTCTTTTCACTTGTGTCTTGTGATCTTGTCAAGCACTTACCTTACGATCCTTACTTCCATTTTGAGTGTCGAAAGGCTGAAATCATCTAGGATTTGTGAAAGGGAAGCTAGACGGGTGCCACACGAGAGCTTGGGAGAAGGCCAAGTCCCGTGACAGTTGGGATCAAAGGAAGGTTTAAGGAAAGTGTTCTTGATTGAAAGATCAAATGTGGAGGATCCCATCATTTCTGAGAAGGAGTCCATTCCATCCATTCCTAGGAAGAAGTGCGGGAAGTCTCGTGAGACCGTGGAGACTCTTGAGGAGCGTCTCCTAAGGGCGGAGGAGTGCCTTGCTGACGTGAAGTAACGGCTCGAGTATGTCGAGGGAGACGATGAGGAAGGGGAATTAGGAATCGTGGCCTACTTGATGTGCTCTTCAATCTCCAAAACTGAGTGGCGTCAGTTGAGAGGTATGCCAAGGAGAATGCTTCCAAGAAAGATTCCTTCATGGATTGGACTAAGGGGATCTTAGCACAGCATGGAGATGCTATGGCCAGGTACGACCAAACTCTTGATCAACTTAAGAGGTTGTGGTCAAATTACCGTGGTGATTTGTCTAGTGGGGTGCTTGTGCAGGACACACCAAATATCGATGTACCTCATCCAAAACACTTCAATGACAATAGGGATGCCAAGGAGGTATACAACTTCTTTTGGAAAGTGGAGCAGTACTTCGAGGTGATAGGATTTATGGAGGATATGAGCCGTGTGAAGATTGTCGTTCTTTACTTTGGTGAAGATGAATCTCTATGGTGTAGGATAAAGCACCAAGAGCTCAAGGATGGTGGGAAGGCACTTCCATCATGGTAAGAGTTCAAGCAATGGGTCTATGCTTAGTTCTACCCCAAGGAAGTTGATTGGGAAGCAAGGGACAAGCTGTGAACTTTGAAGCATATGGGGAAAACCCATGAGTATGTTCAGGAGTATGTCTCACTAAAGCTCCAGTTACGTTTCAATCCCGATTATGATCATATGTATGATTTCATCAAAGGTCTTCATACATGGGAACAACAAGAGGTGTGAGGTCGACGGTCTAAGATCTTCACTAAAGTTGTTTCCATTGCTGAATCCTTGGTGGAATACAAGAAGAAGGTTGAACTGCCTAAGCCCAAGGAGTTCAAGGGTAAAGGTGGGGGAGACCAAGAGAGGATGTGGAACCGAGAATCACATGACAAGGGAAAGTCCAAGGAGTACACCAAGGACTTATCAAGGGAATTAAATCCCCTAAGGTGTTACTTTTGTGATGGGGCTCACACATGGAAGGAGTGTCCCAAGAGGAAGGCACTCAACTCCATGTTCGAAGAGAAGGAGGAAGTTCCCAAGGAGCGGTAAATGGGTACTTTAAGTCTCTTCAATGCGTTGGAGGTGAAGAACCCACCAAAGGCACCACCTAAGGATGGTTTGATGTATGCAAATGTGGATTTGAATGGGAATTACACCTATGCGATGCTCAACATGGGAGCCACACACAACTTTGTGGCTGAAGATGAGGTGAGAAGACTTGTGCTAGTTGTGGCCTAGATGACTAGTCACATGAAATTCATGAATGCCACACCTCAACTAGAAAATGGAATTGTCCGTGGAGTGACCCTTTTCATTGGCGAATGGAGGGGTGATATTGATCTCACAGTGGTTCACATGGATGACTTCAAGTTAGTGTTGGGGATGGAGTTCTTCAAGAAAGCCAAGGCCATACCAACACCTCACTTGGAGCAAATGGTGATCATGGAGGAGCAAAACCCATGCATGGTAATGATGAAGGTATGTGGAAATCATGACTTGCCTTTACTTTTTTCCATGCAAGTGAAGAAGGGTTTCAAGAAGGGAGAGGATACCTGCTTGGTTTCCTTGGAAGATGATGGGCCGGTGGATGACAACCATGAGTTGCCGAAGGAGGTTAAGGGCGTGCTAATGGAGTTTAGTGATGTCATTCCACTGGAGTTGCCCAATAATCTTCCTCCCAATAGAGAGGTGGATCATGAAATTGAGTTGGTTTCAGGATCAAAGCCACCATCCATGTCACCCTATCACATGGCTCCACCCGAGTTGGAGGAGTTAAAGAGGCAGTTGTAGGAGATGTTGGATGTGGGACAAATCCAATCATCCATGTCACCATATGGATCACCCGTTCTATTCCAAAAGAAGCATGGTGGCTCCTTGAGGATGTGTGTAGACTATCAGGCGTTGAAGAAAGTCACAGTGAAGAACAAGTACCCTATCCCATTGATAGTGGATCTCTTTGATCAGTTGGGCAAGGCACAAGTTTTCACCAAGATGGACTTGAGGTCGGGGTATTATAAAGTCCTCATTTCCATGGAAGATGTGTCGAAGACCGCATGCGTGACAAGGTACATATCCTATGAGTTCCTTGTTATGCCATTTGGTTTGACTAATTCCCCAGTGACATTTTGCACCTTGATGAACAAAGTCTTCCACCAATACTTGGATAAGTTTATGGTAGTCTACTTGGACGACATTTTCATCTATAGTGAGAAAATGGTGGATCATGTGGAGCACTTATAAACCGTGTTCGAGGTATTGAGGGAGAACAAGTTATTTGTGAATAAGGAGAAGTGTTCCTTTGCAAGGGATGAAGTTCTCTTCTTGGGACACAAGATCAAAGGAGGCAAGCTCACGATGGATCATGAGAAGATCCGGGCTATTGATGAATGGGAGAGGCTAACCAAGGTTCCCGAGTTGAGATCTTTCCTTGGGTTGGTGAACTACTATTAGTGATTCATCTTTGACTACTCAAAGAGGGCGGATCAACTCACCAACTTGCTAAAGAATAATAATTTGTGGGAGTGGGATGAAAAATGCGAGGAGGTATTTGAAGGCTTGAAGAAGATGGTCATAGAGGAACCAGTCTTGAGCTTAGAGGATCTATCCAAGCCTTATGAGATACACATTGATGCCTCAGACTTTTCTATTGGAGGTTTTCTCATGCAGGAAAGACATCCCATAGCTTTTGAAAGTTGAAATTTGAATGACGCCGAGAGGAGGTACACGGTGCAAGAGAAGGAGATGACAGTCGTGGTACATTGTCTTCGGGCATGGAGACATTATCTCTTGGGGTCGAAGTTTGTGGTGAAGACTGACAATGTTTCAAAAAGCTACTTCCAAACCCAAAAGAAGCTGACTCCAAAGTAGGCAAGATGGCAGGAATTCTTGGCCGAGTTTGATTATTCTTTGGAGTACAAGCCTGGGACAGCCAATGTGGTGGTCGATGCACTTAGCAGGAAGATGGTGTTTGGCCACTTCTCATGTGTGGATGACGAGATCTTGGGTAGGATCAAGGAAGGCATGGTTCATGATCCTATATCCAAGAACATATTGGATCTTGTGGCAGAGGGACGGATAAGGAGATTTTGGGAAGAGGATGGTACTCTCCTTACCACAGGGAAGAGGATATATGTCCCAAAGTGGGGGAACCTGCGCAGGGATCCCATCAAGGAGTGTCATGACTCGAGATGGGCAGGACATCTAGGGAAGCACCGCACCAAGGCCTTTCTAGAGGGAGCATATTATTGGCCGAGGATGGAGGATGATGTGGAGTCCTATGTGAATACTTTTCTTGTGTACCAACAAGAAAAGGTGGACAATCAGTTGCCCGGAGGATTATTGCAGCCATTGCCCATTGCGGAGAGGTCATGGGAGACAGTCACCATGGACTTCATCGTTGCACTACCGAAGTTTGAAGGGTATGGGAGAATAATCATGGTGGTGGAAAAGTTCTTGAAGTATGCCACATTTATCCATGCTCCAGTAGATGTGACAGCATATCTCACTACAAGGCTACTCTTTAATCATGTGGTGAAGTATTGGGGGATACCATGACACATCATCAGCGATCGGGAGTTGTGGACCGAGCTCTTAGAATTATTGTGATCGAAGCTCCACTACTCTACGAGCTTTCACCCCCAGATTGATAGGCAGACAGAGAGGGTGAATTCCTTATTGGAGCTCTACTTGAGGCACTTTGTGAGTGCCAACCAGTGATATTGGGCCAAGTTGCTTGATGTGGCTCAATTATCCTACAACTTGCAAAGGAGTGAGTCGATGGGGAAGAGTCCTTTTCAGGTGGTGACCAGACAACAACCCCTCACTCCTCATACAAAAGTACTTGGGGATAAGTACCAAGAAAACAGTCTGAACGCCTATACTATGGCCAAGGAGTGGCATGAGCAGGCCGACATTACGAGAACCTACTTGCACAAAGCTTCCAAGAGGATGAAGAAGTGGTCTGAAAAAGGGCGAAGGGATGTGAGATTCTAACCTAGGGACAAGGTGATGGTGAAACTCTTGCCCCAATAGCACAAAGCTTTCCGGAGGGTGCACAAGGGCCTGATTCGATGATATGAGGGACCATATGAGGTCGTGCATCGAGTTGGGGAGGTATCATACCGCTTGGTGTTTCCTCCCAAGCTGAAGATCCATCCAGTATTCCATGTGAGTATGCTCAATCCATATCATGAAGATGTGGAGGACCCGAGTAGAGGGGTGTCTACAAGGGCGCCCACAGTGGTTGTCGAGTCGTATGACAAGCATGTGGATCTCATAATCGATGATCGGATAGTTCGGCGATGTGGAGTGCCACAAATCAAGGAGTACTTGATCAAGTGGAAGGGAATACCAGAGTACGAGGCAACCTGGGAACCTGTAGACAACTTGTGGCAGTTCGCGCAGGCAATCGAGGAGTATCATCATGGACGCGCCGAGGACGTCGCTAGAATGGGTGGGGGGATGTCACGCTCCGCCAAATGGAGAGGAGACCCGGTGGTGAGGTTCTCTAGAATCCTCTAGAGTTCTCTACATCTCCACCAAGTTCCAGAATATTCCATACTTCTACAGAGTGTTGCAGAGCACCCCTTGGGCCTTGAAGGGTCCAGAACATTCTAGGCCTCCATGGAAGGTTGAGGATCTCAATGGGTTCTAGAATGATCCATGTATATTCTATTATAGTAGGCTAGAATAATCTAGAATCATGTGGGAGTGTATATATTCTAGAATTTTGTATACTTTTCCACCAATCCCTATATAAAGGGACTAGATCCTCATTTTTAAAGACACACAGAAGTTGAGATAATTTGAGAGCTCCTTTGCACTTGGGTCTTGTGAGATTGTCAAGCACTTCCCTTATGATCCTTACTTTCGTTGTGAGTTTTGAAAGGCTGAACTTGTCTAGACTTTGTGAAAGGGAAGCTAGATGGGTACCGCACGAGATCTTGGGAGAAGGATAAGTCCCGTGAAAATAAGCTAACCTAAGAACATCAATCAAAGCAGGGTGTTGCGATTTCATGTTCCGAAGATATCCTAGGGTTTAAGTAATTTCATCTTTGTGGTTATGTTAACTCTTGTAGGGTTCGAGGGATAAAAAATTAGGGGATTATAACTAAGTGGATGTTAATTTAAATGATAATGATAAATAATTGAGTGAAGAGGTATAGTTAGATTGATTATTCCTTTAAAAATATTTTCTAAAAAAACATCTTCTTGTTTTGCCTTTTTAATAAAACTTAATTTCAAAAATAAAAACAATAAAAAATGCAATCTTCTTCCAAAAAAAATATTCTAGTTTTATAAATGGTAAATAACCCCCATAATTTTAATTAGAGTTCTTATTTCCTTTTATTTTATTTTTAAAATACCTTTAATATGTTGTTAAATTTACTTCCTCTTTTGAGAGATGACATTGGTCAGCCACTCTGCTGCATCTAAGTACTCAACAATCACATATCATTTGAAATCACCCACAGTATCACCTTTCAACACTCCCAAGGTATATTCTTCGGTAAATTAATAAGATCATTAAAAACCATTATTAAGGGAAAAAATAAAAAAATTCCCATAAGAATATTTGTTAGGTTGTAGATCATGGATAATATAGACTAAATCATAGCAAATCATAAGTTAAGGAGATAAATGTAATTTATAATTTATCCATTTAATTTCACCAGATTCCCCTTTATCAATTTAATTATTTAAGATACCAATTCCTAATTTTCCTTTCATTCTATCCAATGGTCGTAAATAGGAGGAATCAGATAAATAATCAATATGAAGGGCAATGTGCTACCTGTGAAAATGAGATTCCCAATCAGATGGGATATCAAGTTGGATATATCATGATTATTCCAAACCAGCTATCAAAAATAAAGATTAATAATTGGCACCTTGTTGAATTCACAAATTCATCAAGGAACGGGAATATGAAATCTCATTAAAGTCTATCTGATAAAGTTGATAAGGGGAAGAAGACCCAATTTTTTTTATGAAACAAGTGTGCAAAGAGCCACCAAGGGAAATTTCACAAAGGGACTGGGATATGTTTTAAGTGTGAAAATACAGGGCACAAAGTATCCAATTACCATGAGAAAATGGATAATGTTATGGATGGAAAAAAGTTCAATCTAAGGTTTCATATATAGTTATATGTCATAAATGTGGAGAAGTCAAGCATTATCCAATACAATTCTCTAGATGACAACAAATAGGGATTTTAAGATCGCTAAAAACCACCTCTAACAGCACTAGAAAAGCGCTGTTAATCGAGGCGAAGATAAAGGGGTCCCCTTTATCAGCGCTCAAAAGAGAACTGATAAAGGGTCCCCTTTATCCATGCTAAAAAATGCTGATAAAGGTCCCCCTTTATGAGTGCTAGACAAGCACTGATAAAGGGACATCTTTATCAGTGCTATTTTGAGCGCTAATAAAGTCCCCCTTTATCAGCTCTCTTTTGACCGCTGATAAATGTCTAATATATCAGTGCTCAAAATAGTGTTGATAAATACCCCCTTTATCAGTGCTATTTTGAGCACTGATAAAGGCCAAGTTGCCTAAGCAAACCCAAAACCTGCACGGCACCTGCACACCTGAGATAGCACCTTCAAACATAGCACAAACAACACTTACACACAAACAAAGCATAGAAGAACAAAACAGCATGCACAAGAGTTTCCCAAATAATGATATATACATTTACTTGAAATCATGAATACAAAAAAACACGGCTATATACATTTCAAACAATGTTTAATATGGTTACAATTACAATTATCCAACAAATAGTTAAAAACATTAATGTTTCATCCTTTTTGAAACTGTGATCCCCTCTCAGAAATTGTCGTCCATGGTATTAGTTTCCGAACCAAGAATTAGAACTCAGAAAAAAAAATCACCTATATAAGAAAACAAATATTATGTTATTAATACAATAATGAAATAAATTAAACATTAATATGAAATAATACATTAATAAAATGTCAATTGTTACCTGTTACAACCTTTACATATCCATATTTCCTTGGATTGAATTAATATTTTATAAGAGGCTCTACATGATTCATCGAATTATAAATATTGTTTTGTTAAGATTACATGGATAAGAAAATAATAGGAAGAAATGTCAACAACAACATGGAATCCAAAAGGTTTCATTTATTGACAATAAAAAAAGGGATGAATCTTCACAGGTTATACAATATGACACATACATGATGGTGTATTCAATTTCATAGGAGTATTCAATTTTAGAATAAATTATAACATTTTCCTAGTGATACCACCATCCTAGATAGGTTATAAACCTAATATTTACTTATATTAGGAGCCTCTAAGAGTGTACTCTCCCATGCCATGTCAAAGGGAATGAGTTCTAGCACGCCCGCATCAGACATCGAGTCCAAACCTAATTGGACCTTGACCACTTATGCCTCTCCAAGGACCCCATACAATATCTAAGGTCCTGTTGAAGGTATGGAAGGAATTTATTTCTTAGTTTTAAATAGGGCATAATGAGAACCTACACAATTAGATAGGGAATGATCATGCCGGTTCACTTTTATCTTGATCTCCTAGTTCTTTAGTGTGATTAGCCAGACCCCCCCCCCCCTCCCTAACACATCTCCCCTAGACAGTCCCCTCCCTACCCCTGGACAGCCCCCTCCCAAACCCTGGACACCCCCCCACCCACCCGCCACACTACTCCACCTACATCCCCCCTCCCTCCTCCTGGACAACCCCCTCCCTCCCCTGTAACCCCCTCCCTTTCCCAATAAATCCACCTTCCCACCCCCCAGACAGCCCCCTTCCCACCCCGTAAACAGCCCCCCTCCCCTTCTGGACACCCCCCACTCCTGGACACCCCCCCACCCCCCACCCCTGGATAGCCCCCTCCCTCCTAGACACCCCCTCCTTCTTAGGCACCCCCCCCCCTCCCTCCTGGACACCCCCTCCCTCCTAGTTCTTTAGTGTGATTATCCAGACCCCCCCCCCCCCTCCCTCCCCTCCCTGAGATAGCCCCCCTGGATAGCCACCTCCCTACCCCTGGACAGCACCCCCCCCCCCCCCACCACCACCACCACTCCACATGCAGACCCCCTCCCTCCCCCTGGACAACCTCCCCTCCCTCCCCCTGTATCCCCCCTCCCTTTCCCTAGATAGCCCCCCTCCCCCCCCCTCCCACCCCTCCCCCTACAGCCCCCCACCCCCTCCCTTTCCTTGGAAAACTCCCTCCCCCTCCCACCCCCTAGAAATAAAGTATCAGACAATTAAAATAAAGTATCAGACAATCCTAAAATGATGTTAGTACAAAAGAGATGAATCCATTGTATACCCATTAATAACCTTCTTTATCCAACTATATTTTCATCATCTATTTGATAATGGAATAAATATTAATCATACACCATCATTCACTAATATAAATTATAAAATCATATATAATTTTAGAAATGTACTAAGTGTACTAAATTTCAACTCCTACATGGTTTTGAATATTGATCATTCCATAATTACAGACAAATAATCAAACTCTGCCCAACACCATCGTATTTTTTTTATGTACCTCAACTTCCTCCATCGCATTGGGTATAATGAGAGCTAGAATAAGGGGTAGATAATGGATTTTTTGAGGTTATAAAAAGATATTAACATCATTAGAGAAATTTATTGGTCTCCAAACCAAACATGAATAAACTTTTCTACCTCCTATTAATTCAATAAGATATTCAAAATTAGAAAAAGTGGTTGGAGTACTTAGTGTCCTCCCCTGGGAATTCATGAACATGGATTAGTACTCAAATTTCATGATTTTTGAAGAGATACAGTTCAAAAAATCAAGGAAAAACACCAAACAAATAATATATTGGAGGAATAGGAATGAAATTTCACATAACATTAACAAAAATATAATTTAAAAATACATAAAGAAAAAACATAGATATCCTATGACACAACTGGAGAACTCCAATCCAATGGAAAGTGGAAAAAGGTGTGTATATATATATATATAAGTAGCGGGGATACATCTTCTGGAATTTAGTTTCTAGTAAAAAACAAATCATTCCGTAGATTTCATCCATATGCCAAGATTGAGGGTCAAAATTGATTTAGTTGAGTGTCCTAACAACTATTCTAGATCAGAGATTATTCCTTCCATAAAACTCATATATCATCAGTAATTTTTCCAACAGATGTATTCTACTACAACTTTGGTGTAGAGAAAAAGTGTGTTTCTTAGAAATATAATGTGAAAAAGGTAAATGATGTATATTTTGGGTATTTATGACATTAAATAAGATATATTGGGTCTCAAATTGAACTAGAATGTAATTCTTGGGCCTTTATATGGGCTTATAATTGGTTTTGTTTGTTGGAACTTTTGATGCCTCACTACGAACCCACTTCAGGATATTATAGAAGTGATCTACCCATTGTATATTATCAGTATTGAATGGAATTGAATGGATCACTACCTAGACACCCCCTCCCTCCTGGACACACCCTCCCTTCTATACACCCCCCCTCCCTCCCCTCCTGGACACCCCACTCATGGACACCCCCTCCCTTTTGGACCCCCCTGGACACCCCCCTCCCCCCTAGACACCCCCTCCTTCCTGGACACCCCCCACCCACCTGGAGACCCCCTCCCTCCTGAACACCTCCTCCCTCTTGGACACCTCCCTCCCCTCCTGGAACCCCCCCCCCCACTCCTAGACACCCCCCACCCACCCTCACAATTGGACACCCCTCCCTCCCCTCCTGTACACCCCACTCATGGACACCCCCCCTTTGGACCTCCCCCCCCCCTCTTGGACACCCCCTCATTACTAGACACCCCCCCCCACCCACCCTCCCACCTAAAGACCCCCTCCCTCCTAGACACTCCCTACCTCTGGGTCACCTCCCCCCCTCCTGGACACCCCCCCCCCCACTCCTCGACACCCCCTCCCTCCTGGACACCCCCCACCCACATATAAGGGAAACTAATTAGAAAACTAAAAATCCAAGATATTGGTTCCCATCAAGCTTTTAAGATGGTCATGAATGGACTGAATGACTATGCATTGGTTGACTTCCACACTATCGACCATTGTAGTTCAATGAACTATAGCCTCCTCAAGTTCAATTCTTGAATTCATTTGTATCATATTAAAGAGAAAATTTTGATTAATTATGAAAATTGATGATTTTGGGTTAAAAATGGACCTGAGTAAGAAAGGGGCACATTACTAATTAAAATTTTCAAATTAAGTGCATGAATTGTTCAAAGTCATGTGATCACATGACCATAACAGGATCATGTGATCAAATGAACCTAGAAGATTTATATGATACATGACCCTTGAATCTTTATGTGATCATATAAATAAGACAAGAATACATGAATCATGGTTTAAGTGAATTACCCTAATTGATTATGTGATTTTTTTATGTGATTTGATCATGTGATGAGATCACATGATCAGTTCACATGAAGCATTCATACAAATGATCTTATTTGACATGATCACATGAAGTGGATAATGTGACGTAGAACAAAAACCTAAGAGTTCTCGTAGATCTATGAAATATTGAGTCATTAGTGAAATAGATTTCCCATTAACTCTGTGATTGAGTAGACATAGCGTCATTTCTCTTCCTATAAAGGCATGTCACATGGATAGAAATATTCTAAAATAAACTAACCTTGAAAGGAATAATGAAAATAAATTCAATGTTTCGTTATATAATTTTTTGTTAAAATAGACATATTATATCATAACATTACTTTTAAATATTTCCAAATGGTTTCTTTGGTCCAGATATAAGCTAATAAAAAAACTAATGATTCTTTGTGCACTTTAATATTGTTGGTTAACTACTGCGTACCATAGCATCTGATCTTAACTTCTGATCTGGCTTCCCTGTGATGCTCTCATCCGACACCATCTATATGATATCATCATCCAGCGTTCACTTTTCCTTCTCTTCCTGCACCCATTTACCTAGTAAATGGGTGTAGGAATAGAACGAAAAGTGAATCTTGAATGATTAAATCATAGAGATGGGGTGGGATGAGAGCATCAAGGGGACGCCAGATCAGATGTTCAGATCAGATGGTATGCTAAGCGGTAGTTAACCAACAGTAGTGAAGAATATTTAGTTTTGTTATTAAATTTGTGAGTGTTGCACAACCAATATTCTTATAACACACTACATTAATAGAAATAGCTGCATAAATGACCAAAATATAGAATATAAATGATCCATGCCATAATATTTTAGGTCTAGTGATTTTGGAAACATAGAAACATAAAGAACTAGTTTATAATAGTCTCTCATTATGTTATGCTTTACTGGAAAGATAAATCAATTCTAAAAAAATTATTCATAACATAAGGATATAAAACATAATAAAGGGTGATCATATATTCTCAATAAGTGTAAACAAGAGAGATATCAATGTTCATATAAGGATAATATAAGTAGTATAAATTCAACTTCATCTTATTTTTGTACAATCTTCCATCAGGTATGTTGCCAATTTGTTTCTAAACACATCTATATCATCTTGTGAATATGAGTTTTTGCAACAGTCATGGTATTACTGAAAAAATATAAATACATAAAGGATTAATAAATATTTTAAATGAACTCGTAATTATTTTTGAAAATACCTCTTCAGGGATGCTATTTTGTTGATGAAATATGATCTATTTCATAAATTTACAAACATAATAACCACAGTCCTTCCTGTTTGTTTGTTTTGGACACTGGAGAAACATCGAGAAAAATAAGTAATTTTTTATATGTGTTTGGATAGTGCAGCATTATTATATATACCAGGATACTTTTCCATTTGTAGATCTTGTAGGCGTTCTTATCCTTAGTCCACGATTTTCAGCGGGGCATTTAGCCCATACATTTCACAGTATATACATCAATATCAAACAAAAATAACATGAGATCAATAGGAAACCAATGATGAAAATGAGAAAACTCACCACAAAGGTTTCGTTCAGTGTGCGGCAAAGTGTGTTCGTGGAAGAGGAGAGGCACGTGGAAGAGGAGATTTCCAACTGAAAAGAAAAAATAAAATGAGAACTCATATGTTATACCTATCCAAAATAGGTCCAATGAGATTTAGGAATGGAACATGTCTGGTTAAAAAAAATTATTGGTCAATAGTGGTATTTTCTTTTACATCTATGATATCTTCTTCTTGTTTATTTATTTTTTGCGTATCTACTATTTTCCCAGATGTTCAACTTTTGAATGGTACATTTCTTCTTTTCAGGATAAAGATCATTTTAAATTTACTCTAACTTAGGGGTAAAATATTCTACATTAATTGTATCTTTTTTCCAAGGGATCATTGTTATCCTGTAGGGATCATGAACACCTCTTAGGTTAGTGTAAAGTCGGGTCATTTTTTGGTTATGATACCAGCCTAGGTCATATCATTTTTTGGTGGGTGGGGGTAGATACTAATATATATAAGGATTAAGAGAGGTAAATATTATCCTAGGCTATCCAATACAAGTGATGAAAGATAAAACATAAAATAGGTGAGGGAGAACCACCCAAGAGTAGAGGAAGGGGAGGGTGGTGTAGCACGGAGAGATTCTCAACGAGAAATGGTGAAAAATCTATTAAAACATAAAAGGTTCAAAGGGGAAGGGGGTGGCCGGCCCAGGGGGGTAGGGGGGCTTCAGGGGTGTGGGGGAGGGGGTTGTGGGTTGTGGGTTGTCCAGGGAGGGGGGTGGGCAGCCCAGGTGGGGTGGGGTGGGGTTATAGGGGTATGGGGGAGGGGGTAGGGGGTGGGATGTCTAGGGGGGTGGGTTTTACACTATGAAATGACCATTAGGGATCCTAAATAGTGAATTCTGAGAGGGAAAAATTATGGGGAAAAGGGGTTTGGGTGATGGGGTCGAGTGGAAAATAAGGAATAGGGGAACCTCATTAAAAAGACAAAAAAAAATCTATTTTCATTTCAAGAATAGGGTACATTGTGGTGTAGCCTAAGGGTATATTGTATAGTGTACCCTATGATGTCGCATTATTGAATTGCCACAAGGTATACCCTGCAACACTCATCCCCTAGAAAAAACCATTAAATCTTGATCATGAATTATGATGTGACTATATGCCTCATGGAATAAAATCCATCCCCCAAAAAACAATATAGAGAGATTAACATAGCCAATCTCCCACATGATCCAAACCATTAACATAAGGTGGGCCCATGGATAAACTCACATACATAAAGGAGGACCTAAATAGGAATAACCAATCTAACCTTCAACACAATCCAAACCACTAAAATAATTTATGTCTTGTGGAAAACTGCATATACCCCATGATGTATAGCCAAAAATAAACTTTAAAAAATTTGAAATAATGTTCACCTTGGTGGAGTATCTCTACATTGCAATCCTAAGGTCTCTAGGCCTCATCCTCATCATAGATATATAATAACGCTTAAGATATAATGAGCAAGCATGAAAGATAAGCCTCATCCTAGATCTTAGCTAGCCAATGATTGATACCTAGCATCGAGCAAGAGGCTGTAACATAAGAAGCTCATACATGACACATCCTAATCATCCTCACTAAACGTATCCATCATTAGCATATCCTATAGTTAAAAAATATATCATGGCGATCCCAATACCTATAGGTAACAGTATATCAATAAGAAATCTCTTTATTCATATTTAGTTACCAACCTACACCACCCCATGTGTGGATTTCCCTACCGTTAAGGTTATAAGGAATCCACATTATCATTTCCACTAACCTCATAATCAACCCCACTCCATGTACTATTCCTATAAGGGTTCTAAGGGAGATGTCACAATTTCATATAGCCATGGTAAATATTTTCTGTGGGATAATCAATACAAACCATGTACTCAACATGATATAAGATTTAAAATAATCCTTGATATATCTCACACAACAACCTACCCACTGGTAATTCTATCACTAGTACCCACCAAGGCATCCCCCCAATCGAATGGTTGAGGGATAAATATCTTAGGAGAACACAAATACCATGGTACACAAGATTCTATCTCCTTACCTTCCATGATCTAATGATCACTCTCTAATCTATTATCTCACTCGGTCTAGTGGGCTACCCTCCAAATATTATAGATATACTATACAATTTTTTACACATATTCAGATCAATACCTAGTATCCTAAGAGTACTAAGACATCAAACAAGGTGTTTAGAAATCAATAAATTCAATGCATAAAGAATCATCCAAATTGAATACATTTATAAATAAATGATCACCCAATATTAAATTCCCAAGAAAGAAACATCACCTTTCTCTATCACAAGAACACCACATGTATAGAGAACCACCCATTAGTTATAAAAAAACAAAATTGGGAATAATTTGATCATAAGGATTTTATAAAAAAACCATTTCTCATAATGTCCCAAATGAACAAAAAAACATTTTAAGGGTGTGAATCCAAATAAAATGATTTAAAATATCTTCCAAATCAACTCTTAAGACTGAAATTATGAATATAATTTTATAAAACCACATGGGATCAAAAAAACCAAAATAATAACATTTTTAATAATTAAATTCTATCACAATGTTTACAATATAACTCATATGGGTTAACACACCCTTGTAAAATCTAACAACCCCTTTGGGACACTTCAAGAACATTACACACCCCAAACATATTATTTAGAAATCAATAGGTGTAAAAATCCCATTTAAAAGCCTTTATATAGTATTGAATTTAAATTTTTAAAACATTTTCAGGCTTTTAAAGCCACTTGGGAATTTTTCTATACAATTGGTACTTAACCTATTTCATAATAAGGCTTAAAAACTTCCTAGAAGTCAGCATTATTCTATCATATGGAACATACATATAAACAAGATGGATGATTCTTCCTTCAATGAAAACTAGTAAAACAAGCCAGAATATGTCCTTATAAACCATAAAGTATTACCAAGTAGGAGGAATTGCGGTGTAGGAGGGATCATGGTGGAGGCAGCGGCAGCGGAGGCAGTGACGATGGAGGAGGAGGAGGACGGTCACGATGGAGGAGGAGGAAAAGGTAGCGGTGGTGGAGGAGGAGGATGAGGGGTCGTGGCAGAGGAGGGGTCGGGTTCAGCTTCTGTGAAGGCTTGAACGGGTGCGAGAGAGGAGGGGCATGTTAGGGTTCTTTTATAAAAACCGCTAGAACCTTTATCAGTGCTAAAATTATAGCGCTAATAAAATAGATATTTATCCACGCTAAAATTATAGTGCTGATAAATAATTAGTTTATAAAAATATAATTTTAATAATTTATTTATATTCTTATATATTTATTTAAAATGATATATAGGATAAATATATATTTATTCATTAATAATTATAATAATAAATAATATATATTTATAAATATTGGTATATAATTGTTAATATATATTAATAAAAATATAATTACAAATGTATTTGAAAATTATTTATATATATCATTAAAAATATAATAAAATATATTTATTATTTAAATATATTTTAATGTAGTTTTAGAAGTACATTTTTAAGAACATATATAGTTCATATGGGTGAAATTATGAATTAATCAATATATACCACATCATGTAATAAACAAATGAACATTCATGCATAGAGAACATATACGCATATATTTGGTGTATGAAGAATTAGTATCAGAATGCTGATATAATATTTGTGATCTATTTCTAAAGGAGAGGTGTAATGGATGGAATTGATTTGTTTATAAATGAATGGAAAAAATACATGGTGTTAAAATTTATATAGAAATTATGAACAGATGTCTTTCAAATACTTATTTAGTTAATTTTCTAATCATTTTATCTACTTTTTTAGTTAATTTTCGTATCATTTTTATTTGACACGTATTGTGTTAAATTTAAACATTAGTTCAAAACACACGTCACATGCTTAGAATCCATAAAAAATCATGTTATTTTGATAATTTAGTACAGAAATCCATAATTCATTTTTGACATATAGTAACTTACCGTACATAAATCTACCATATGATGTGGTCAGTATAACTCTAAGTGTATGTTTTCAATAAAAAAGTGTCATTTTAGTTTGAAACACATTTTACATAGCCAAAACTAAGCAAAAAAACTCAGATTGTTTTCAAAATTTAGGAAAACTATCCATAATTCATTTTTAACATGTAGGAATTGACCACACACTAATATGAAAAATGATGTTTTCAGTATGAAACAAAGTGTTTTCTTTTAATATAAAAGTTTCATTTTAGTTTAAAACAGGAATTACATAGAAAAAACTGAGAAAATGAACTCTGATTGTTTTAAAACATTAGGAAAACAATCCATAAATCATTTTTCATATGTAGGAATCAACCACATGTAAATTTGACACCTGATGTTGTTGATATGACTCAAAGTACATGTTTTCAATACAAAAGTGTCATTGTAGTTTAATACCAAATAACCAAAACCAATAAAAATAACTCAGATTGTTTTCAAACTTTAGGAAAATGGTCCATAATTCATTTGTGAAGTTTAAAAATCATCCATAGATAAATATGAGAGATGATGCGATTGATATAACTCAAAGTGTATGTTTTCAATAGAAAAGTGTCATTTTAGTTTAAAACACATGTCACATCACTAAAACCAAAAAAAAGGATCTCATATTATTTTAAAAATATAGGAAAATGATCCATAATTTATTTTTCATGTGTAGGAATGAATTTCATTTCAATATGATACATTATGTGGTCAATATGATTTGAAGTATGTGTTTTTAATATAAAGCTATCATTTTAGTTTGAAATGAATCACATAGCCAAAACTGAGAAAATGATCTCATGTTGTTTTTAAACTTTAGTAAAATGTTCTATAATTCCTTTTTGACCTTTAGGAATCAACCACACGTCAATATCACACCCGATGTGATCGGTATGACTCTAAGTGCATGTTTTCAATACAAAAGTTTCATTTTAGTTTAAAACACGCATCAAATAAAAAAAACCAAGAAAAAATAACATATAGTTTTCAAACTTTAGTAAAATAGTATATAATTTATTTTGGATGTATAAGAACCAAACACACATCAATATAAAACACAATGTGACCAATATGACTCAAAGTGTGTGTTTTCAATAGAAAGGTTCCATTTTAGTTCAAAACACATGTCACATCACCAAAACTAAGAAAAAAAGCACATATTGTTTTCAAACATTAAGAAAATGATCAATGATTCATTTTTCATATGTATTAATTGACCACATGTCAATATGACACACGATGTAGTTGATAGGAATCGAAGTATGTGTTTTCAATATACAAGTGTCATTTTAGTTTAAAACACATCACATTACAAGAACAAAGAAAACAAGTTCATATTATTTTCAAAATTTAGGACAATGGTCCATAATTCATTTATAACTTGTAAGAATCAACCACACATAAATCTGACACCCGATGTGGTTGGTATAACTTGAAATGTGTGTTTTTAATTCAAAAGTGTCATTTTAGTTTAAAACACACATCAAATAGTAAAAACCAAAAAAATGAGCTCGGATTGTTTTCAAACTATAGGAAAATGGTCTGTAATTAATTTTTGTTATGTAAGAATAAAACACACATCAATCTGAGATATGATGTGAACGATATGACTCAAAGTTCATGTTTTCAATAGAATGGTTTCATTTTAGTTTAAAACGCATGTCACATCGTCAAAACTGAGAGAACAAGCTTAGATTTTTTCAAACATTAGGAAAATGATACATAGTTCTTTTTTCACATGTAGGAATTGAACGCGCACCAATCTAACACATTATGTGGTTAATATGACTCAAAGTATGTGTTTTTTATATAAAATTGTCACTTTAGTTTAAAATACATCACAAATACATTATCAAGAAAACATGCTCAAATTGCTTTCAAACTTTAGGAAAATGGTCCATAATTACTTTATTATCTATAAAAATCAACCAAACATCAATCTGGTGCCTGATGTGGTCGGTATGACTCGAAGTTCATGTTTTCAATACAAAAGTTTTATTTTCGTTTAAAACGCGGATCAAATAGAAAAAACCAAGAAAACAAACATGTATTTTTTTCAAAATTTTATTAAAATGGTCTATAATTCATTTGTGACATGTAAGAATCAACTGCACATAAATATGACACAGGATATGAGCGATATGACTCAAAGTGTGTGTTTTCAATAGAAATGTGTCATTTTAGTTTAAAACGCGTGTCACGTCACTAAAAATGATAAAATGATCTCAAATGGTTTTCAAACTTTAGGAAAATGATCCATAATTCATTTGACATGTGTATGAATTGACCACACACTAATCTAACACACGATGTGGTCAATATGACTCAAAGTATGTGTTTTCAATATAAAACAGTCGTTTTAGTTTAAAACGCATCAAATAAACAAAACTAATGAAAATAGATCAGGTTGTTTTAAAACTTTATAAAAACATTCTACAATTCATTTGTGTCCAGTAGGAATCAACCACACATCAATATGACACACGATGTAGTTGGTATGACTCAAATTTTATGTTTTCAAAACAAAAGTGTCATTTTAGGCATCAAATAGTCAAAAATGAGAAAATAAGCTCATATTGTTTTCAAACATTAGGAAAACCATCCATAATTCATTTTAAATGTATTAGAATCAACCGCATATCAATATGACACATGATAACACCGATATGACTCAAAGTGTGTGTTTTCAATAGAAATGTTCCATTTTAGTTTAAAATGTGAGTTACATCACCAAAACCAAGGAAATAGGATCGAATCATTTTCAAACTTTTGGAAAATTATCCATAATTCATTTTTCATGTGTATGAATTGACCGCACATTTATCTGACACATGATGTGGTCGATATGACCCGAAGTGTGTGTTTTCAATACAAATGTGTCATTTTAGTTTAAAACATACATTAAATAGCTAAAACTAAGAAAACGATCTTGGATTGTTTTCAAACTTTAGGAAAATGGTCCATAATTTATTTTTGATGTGTAATAATTGACCGCACATCAATCTGACACATGATTTGACCGATATGACTCAAATTGTGTGTTTTCAATATAAAGGTATCATTTTAGTTTAAAATGCACTTAAAGTGCGTTTTTTCAATATATAAGTGTCATTTTAGTTTAAAATGCACATCACATTGCCAAAATCGAGAAAATGAACTCAGATTGTTTTATCATCATTTTATCTTTTATTACTTAATTAATTTCCTTATCATTTTTATGTTATACTTATTTAGTTAATTTTCTTAGAGATAGTGTTTGAAGATGAACAACAAATGGTGTGACAGTTGAAGGTTTTTTCTCAAAAAGCAAGTCCTCTTGAATTGGCTCCCATCTGTAGTGAGTTTTTTTTCATCATAGATGAGATCCAATTTAAGAGCACCTTCTTTTGAGAATAAAAAAAATGGTGTGACATGTAAGAATCAATGGCTACTAAATATGATATGCGGTGTGTCTAGTATAACTCAAAGTATATGTTTTTAGTTTAAAATTGATAATTTGAATTTAATTTATTTCTTTATAGTATTTCTAAAATAAGAATTATTTTCTCATACAGGTGAATTATTTTTCTTGAGATGAGGTGGATTGTTTGGCAACTAATAGAATGACCGGGGGTTGGGAGCCAAAGATAAAGAAACATTGGTGTTTTTGAATGTTTGTGATAAAGTGTTCATTTATCACCACTTTTCTAGCGTCGTTAAAGGCCTAGGGCTTTTAATCGTACTTCAATTATCAGTGTTTTTTTGTGTTGATAAAAACATATTTTGATAATGTTAAAGGCCTTATATGTAATAGTGTCATAACATTCCTTTTGTGTTTGAATTGGGGAAATGTGACTTCTTAAAGTATAACAATTTGATATTTAGAACATGTATTTTATGAAATTTTGTAATTTATTTAATTATTTACATCATAAGATGTGTTGTATGCATTTGAACCAGTGAAATGTGAAAATTTAAAACATAGAGGATTGTTTGGTGTGTGAACTCAATCCCACATCGATTTCCACAAGGAGTGGTGAATCACATATAAGCTTGGATTCGCTACTCCTCCTATCACAAATTGGTTTTATGATGGAACCTAATAGGGTTTATGTGTCACTACCACAGATCGGCATAAGGGCAGTGCTGACTTTTATCAGTGCTAAGAAAAACGCACAGATAAAAGGGGGCATTTATCAGTTCTAGCTAAAAGCATTGATAAAGGTTAGATTTATCAGAGCTATTATTAGGAATGATAAAAGTTTTTAATAAAAAAATTATTAATTTATATAAAATTATTATATTTATATTCAAAAATAATGTATATTTATATACATTAAATAAAAAATTAATATTTTTAATTAATATTTTTTTAATAATTCAAATATATATATAATGTTTTAAAAAAGTATTTATAAGATTATAATTAAATAAATATGTATTTAAATAATTATAAGACTATAATAAATTTCATTAAATAATAAGTTTATTTATTATATTTATTATATTTATTATATTTATTATATTTATTATATTTATTATATTTATTATATTTATTATATTTATTATATTTATTATATTTATTATATTTATTATATTTATTATATTTCTTATATTTCTTATATTTCTTATATTTCTTATATTTATTATATTTATTATATTTATTATATTTATTATATTTATTATATTTATTATATTTATTATATTTATTATATTTATTATATTTATTATATTTATAATTATATATAAATAATTTTTTAATATATATATTTATAATTATAATTATAATTAAATATATGTTTCTAATGAATTTGGTCAGTAAATATATTGATGCGTGAGTATAATTGGTGTGCATATGTTATGTATTCATCATGAATGTTCATTTATACATTACACCCCTGTATATTGTCCGTATGTGATGACTCATTTTTTATTATCTATACTTTACTAGGTATATGATTCATTCATGTTATACCCATGAATCTATAATGTTTTTCAAAAGACTTATAAAATTACAATAAATATATTTATTATATCTATTATTATAAAATTTTAATTATATATAAATAATTTATAAATATATTTATTTATAATTATAATTATAACTATATTTATATTTAAATAATTATAAAATTACAATAGATACATCTATTATAATTATATATTTATTTATTTATTTATTTATAATTATATACAAATATTTATAAATATATTTATTTACATTTATAATTATAAATATATATATGTGTGTGTAAATAATTATAAAATTATAATAACTATATTTATTATACTTATAAAGTTATAAATATATATAATTAAATAAATATATTTATAAATAAATGCAAATAGTTATAATTATAATTATAAATAAATATAAATATATTTAAATAATTATAAAATTATAATAAATATATTAATTATATATATTTATAAAATTATAAATGTAATAAATATATTTTTTATAATTATATAATTATATATATATATATATATAGCACGCAAGGGCATGGTGGAGTTGGTTGTGGCTGTGGAGTCTGTCACCAAGGTTTTGAGTTCGAGTCCTTACCATGGCAATGCCTAGGATGCCTAAATAAATCACTCCCTAGACCCTCTACCTCGTGAAGAACTAGCCCAAAAAGCCCATGTGTCGTTACACTTGGGCCAATGGATATGGAAGCACATAAAGGTGCTTGGCGGTAGGTGGCGGTCTCTCAATACCTTATAACCCCCTAGGCCTAAAAACCTAGTGTGCTTTCACCCTTAGGGGCAGGGTGGAGTTGGTTGCGGCTGTGGAGTCTATCACCAAGGTTTTGGGTTTGAGTCCTTGTTATGGCAACGCTTGTGATGCCTGAATAAATCACTCCCTGGACCCTCTACCCTATGAGGAACTGGCCTGAAAGCCCATGTGTCGTTACACTTGGGCATATGGTTGGGGAAGCACATGAAGGCGCTTGTTGGTGGGTGACAGTCCACTGATACCTTGTAACCCCCTGGGCTTAAAAACTTGGTTTGCTTTTAGCAGGGGCATGGTGGAGTTGGTTACGGCTGTGGATTCTGTCACCAAGGTTCCAGGTAAGAGTCCTTCTTATGGAAACACCCGTGATGCCTGAATAAATCACTCCCTAGACCCTCAACCCAGTGAGGAACTGGCCCAAAAGCCCATGTGTCATTAGACTTGGGCTTATGGCTGGGGAAGCACATAAAGGCGCTTGGTGGTGGGTGATGGTCCACCAATAACTTGTAACCCCTTAGGCCTAAAAACCCGGCATGCTTTGCCAACGAGCTTGTACCCAAGTGGTAAAAGCTCATGCTTGGCATCCAGGAGGTCTTGGGATCAAGATTTGTTGGGCACAGGTACTATTACAGTACTATGTTGGCGGTGACACAAATGATGACGCGGTCAGGCGGTGGTGCAGACATGACGTGGACCTGGTGATGCGGGCAGGATGATGCAGGCATGATGTCGCATTGGGCTTTCGGCCCATGTAATGGGTTTCATGCTCACTGGGTCTACGGGTCATGTACTAAATAAATAAGCCTTGATAGGTGGGTTATCCCCTTGGGGGGGCTATGGTCTGCCTTTTCGGCCTATGTGTGTAGTGCGTGTGTGTGTGTGTTTAAATTTAATTGTACCCCCAAACACCTAATATATAAATAATTATATGCTTATTTATTATAATTTTTAATTACAAATAAATATATATTTATTTATAGTTATAATTATAAATAATTTTTATTTATTTAAATAATTATAAAATTATAAAAAAAAATATTTATTATTTTTATAATGTTATAAATATATATAATTAAATATATATATATTTATTTATAAATATAAAAAATATTTATAAATAAATACAAATATTTATAATTATAATTATAAATAAATATAGATATATTTGAATAACTATAAAATTTTAATAAATATATTAATTATATATATTTATAAAATTATAAATATAATACATCTATTTGTTATAATTTTATAATTATTTAAATACGTATATATATAATTATAACTATAAATAAATATATATTTATAATAATTTTTTAAAAATAAATATATATATATATTTAAATAATTATAAAATTATAATAAATATATTTATTATAATTATAATTTTATAAATATAAATAATTAAATAAATATATTTATAAATATATACAAATATTTATAATTATAATTCTAAATAAACATATATATATATATAATTATAAAATTATAATAATTATATTAATTATATATATTTATAAAATTATAAGTATAATAAACACAGCTCTAATAATTTTATAATTATTTAAATAAATATATATATATATAGTTATAATTATAAATAAATATATATAAATTTATAGTTATAAATATAAATAAATATATAATTATAATTATTTATAATAAATATATTAACTATATATAATTATTATATATAATTATAAATATAATAAATATATTTATTATAAATTTATATAAATATATATTTAATAATAATATTTATAAATATATATAATTATATAAATATATCAGTGCTAAAAAAGAACTGATAAATGGTGTCTTTATCAGTGCAATAATTTTATTGCTGATAAATACACCTTTTATCAGCACTTTTTTAGTGCTGATAAAACATTCTTTTATCAGTGCTTTTTAAGTAGCATTGATAAAAGCTTTAACCGATTTTATAAATGAATCCTAATAGTCGCATTCTTCTCTTGCATGCCTCAAACTCTCATGGAAGCCGACCTCTGCCGTCGTTGAACCCCTCCTCTGTTGTCGCCAAACCCCTATGTCGCTGCCGCAAACCCCACCTCCGCCATGAACCCCACCTCAGTTGTTGAACGCCACCTCCACTGTGAACCCCACCTCCACCGCCAAACCCCACCTCCACCGTTGAACCCCACCTCTGTCGCCGCCAAACCCCTCCTCCGCCGCCAAACCCTTCCTCTACCACCGTTTTCACCACCACGGTCACTGCCAACTACTCTACTGCCATCGAACCCTACTGTTGTCGTTGAACCCCCTCTAAGCTAAAGTATCATCCCCCTTCCCTTTCTTGCGAATTTTGATGTATAGGGCTTGTAGACATCATCCTCACCATTGTTTGGTCTCCTCATGTTATAGAAGATTGGTTCATCTTCATTATAAAGTATGTGTTTATTTGTAATCCATTTTATTAACATGTCTTGGATGTTTGAGTTTCTTTAAAACCATTTCATGTCAAATTATAATTATATATTGTTCCCTTGATGGGTTCCAAATTTTTTCCATGGAATTTATCACTTGGAACATATGGTTCTCTATGGTTTTAATGTTTTAAATCTTAAAATTGTTTGTTTTAGAATTCCAAGTAAATATGTAAATTCCCTAGGGGTCATTTTAAAATGAATATATAATTTTAAAGGGTTTTTTGAAACCAATGTTAGTTTTTTAAGAAGTCATTTTAAAAAATTAAAGATAGGTTTGGTTTTTGAATGACTCTTCAATGGGGAAGATTATTGATTTCAAAGTTGTTTTTGTGTTTGAAATGGTTTCCATGGGATGTTTTCATTTCAAAATTTTCTTTTAAAGTATGTTTTAAAGAAATATATATTTAAATATCAGTTTTATAACTGGGTATCCTAAACTATATTTCTAAGGATCATTTTTCACTTCCAAAAAGGAATTTAAATTGATGTTTGTCAAACCCTCAAAATTGGGCCCCTTGTTTGATATATCTGTTTAGACCTTTTCCCTCAGAGGGATGTGATTAATTATTAATATGAAATTCTTGATGCTTATTCATGGATATGAAAATGGTCTCTTTCATGCCCATTGGTCCTATGCATCATATACTAAATAAAAAGGTCTTGATGGGTGGGTTATCCCCTTAAGGGGGCTATGGTCTTCCTTTTTGGCATGTGTGTGTGGTGTGTGTCTGTTTGAATGTAATTTTACCCCCAAGCACCTAATATATATATATATATATATATTCATGTGATGATCATTGGATTTTTGTTTCTCGCTTCCACTTTTTTGGTTGCATGGGAACCCTAGGAATTAAGAAATAGGTCGATATTTATACTACACTAGTTAGCTCACACGCTAGCTAGTTTTCCCTAATTGTATGGATTTCTTAGTCTATAGGAGTGTCCCTAATGATACATGTGTTATAGTTGGTGTCCTAGAACCAAATTTTTGTACTTTGATTACATGAATATTTGATGTATTAAATATTAAATTAAATATCTTATTACAAATTGTTCATTGTTATGCATGACCATAATGTAATAACATCCTAGAGTATTTGTCGCATTGATAAGGTCATAGTAGTTCTCCTCTATGATGAAAACCTTTAAGTGCTATGAAAATATTCTTAATATAGTTTTGTGGTTGGATAACATACTATGATGGGACACATAGTATATAGACCGTCAGGTGTGAGTACTCGTAAGCATATGAGACTTCTTCTCATGAAGTTCACACTTGGTGATCTCCAAGATGGGAGATTATGAGAACAAACCCACCAGTAAGAATTCTTTATGTTTTGGTGTCATCAGATATTCCTATCTGTAAGCATGTGTAATGGTCCTTAGACTTTAAGATTATCATTAATGCATGTCATGACTCGCACACTTATATTTTCAGACAAAAACTGTCACGTCATATGTTGGCAGGAAGTAGGATATGTTGGGTGCATCACGAATGACATGTTATTAATGGATGATTCAAGAAAGGATTTCTCCCCTCCATATTTAGGGAAGTTGATAACTCAACCCTTTGATTAAAATGGAACTTTCTCCCTAAATTCTATGGTCATGGTGTAACGATGAATTTATTTCAAATAATCAAAGAATGATGTGCAAGAATATAGGTTGATGACACTGTCATGCAACCTGCTTGATGAGATATTGTGACAAAGGGATTATATTACACAATGAGTGTTCGTATGCAGTTGTTTTCATTGTGAATTTAAGCTCTTTCTCTTAGGTTTCTTGACCTGTTGCTAGATAGTAATCTTTTACTTTAGGCAAGTTCACCCAATGACAACGAGAAAGAATCCTAGAGGGTCACACACTAAGTGTTTCTAATGGTCTCGATTAAATTCTATTTGAATTTAATTAAAAGAATAAATATTACTCTCAAGACTAAGGAATAATTTTATTTAAGTTATATTAATCTCATAAATTAAATAAATATTTATTCACCAGATTGTGAATAAAATTTATTTATTTATTTTATTTAATATTTAATAAATATTTATTTACTAGTTTGTGAATAAAATATTTATTTAAGATAATAAAATATTTATTCTGGTGGTTGATAAATACAAGAGGAGTTTAAATGGACCAAGACTGTGTCTAGTGATAAGATAATTATTTACAAATCGGTAAATATTATTTATCCATTTTTCACAAGTTGGCGCACCACAAAATAATAATATTGTTATTATTATTATGTGGCATGGGATTTCATTAATATTTATAATTATATTTAATGGTTGTTATGCAATTAAATTTTGTAACTGAAATCCCAACTCATTAAATATATGATTACGTATATTATGTAATTTAATTTGAAACCAATTCCAAGTTTGGGAATAGAGAATTATTGCGCATAGTGAATTCTATCTCAACTCCTCCTCCTATCTCTTTCTCAAGAATGAGAAACCCAAGATATAATTTCTTTAAGACCAAAGAACGAGTGATCAAGAATGAACAATGCAAGACATTTGATTTTCCATGATATCACCCGGAGAACTATTGGTATTGCTCAGAGACCATTGAAGCATGTTTGGATCACCACTAGAGGGATTCTACCCTTAGATCCTCACAAACGCAATAAATGAAATCTGGAAGGGCCTTTTTGGATGATCAAAAATCATCAACTAAGAAATTTCCTAAGACTAGATATTTATTTCTTCATATACTAAATAAATTAATTATAAATTTGATGTGCAAGATCCTTGCTCTTGGTTTCAGGCAACGATTATTAAAAGAAATATTAATATATCATCTATTGCCACATGCTTCCACTACACCTGAAATCAACAAGTGGTATCAGAGCGATCACGTTTAAATTTTTATTTATTTATTTTATTATTGATCTATGTGAAATTGTGGTTAGATTTTATTTCATGTTATTGGTTCTTTAATCTGATTTGAATTAACATGTTATCGACATATTAATTATGTTCATTCAGTGTTTCATTTTATTAAAAGTTTAAGAATAAATGAAGAATGACCGGAGATGCCATCAGGAAGTGTCAAATCATTGGCTAGTAAAATTGGGTTACATGGCATGCGGTCGGATCACACGTTGTATACCCATGTGCAGTGTATATAGATACGCCAAGTAATTAATTACATGTGGTGCTTTTATTGCACACCATGTTTTGATCGGTCCAACCTAGTACACAGCAAGTAGATACGGGGTGTGTAATTGGCATGTACTCACTATGTAATCTGGCTGAGTCAATATATGGAAGCCCCAGGCATGTGACTTGGATATATGACAATCGCGGTACTTGACGTGTAGCTACATGTACACGTCATGTAGTCTCCCATTAATGGAAAAAATTAAAATTACATTAAATTTGAAATTGGAGCATTAAAACTATATTTTATTGATTAGCGCACCATTGTGTGTTTGATAATTTAATAATGGTTTTAAAGAATTTTAAATTCTCAATTAATTTATTGTAATTAATATGTCATTATTGGTTCTGCCATTTATTTTCCCTGAATTCCATTAATAATGGGTATCTCCAAATAAGATCGAATTATCATTAAGATGAAAGATGATTAATTAATTAATTAATGAAAGCCTGTTTATATTAAATAATAAAATAAAGAATAATGAAATGATTGTTATCCATTTACTTTTGAATATTTGTTGCATGTGTGACCATTCATGAGCTTGACCAAGACCTATGTATGTGTTGGAATTTATTTAATTAAATTTATTGCATGGTTTTGAAATTATAATATTAAATTAAAAAATGATCTGCGAGTCATCCCTCCCTCCATTATTATGTTGGACCTGCGTGTTCAAGGATATTTATGTAATTCCCTTTAACCAATCATATGGTTCCCCTCACCTGCATGTGAGTAATAAATATTTTTAATTAATAGAGCATCCCAAGGCGTGTGGGGATGGATCAAGATGAAACCATAATGATGCCAACTTAGTGATACATAGGTTGACACGTGGAATGTTGTAGCTCATGCCAGGTCCAGTATAAGGAGTTATTTCTCCTATTTCATAGGTTGATTTAATATCCTCTCATTAAATCAACCATTAAATAATCTCATGATTGGGTCATTTAATAATTTATTTATTTTCTTTCTAGTGTATTAAAATTATATTTATTAATTCAAGACCTGAAAGACCCCGAGACACCCTGAGAGGGGAGGGGTGAATCAGGGTGAAAACTTTTTCTTTTAATGTGATGGATCTTGTTCCCACATCAGTAGGAACTTGTTGAACCTGTATGATGAATATGATCAGAAATCAAACATTCACATGCACAGAGAAGACACAACACTTTTTACTTGGTTCACCACTATGGGCTAAGTCCAAGGAGCATACGCCGACAGGTTGTCAGTCGTACCTAATTCCACTAAACTTCACTAGATGTGGATTACAAAGGTTCAGAAACAGTCACTCTGTCCCAGGCTCACTGCCTTTACAATTGTTCAGGGATAGCTCACTGCATCCCTCGGTTCACTGTCATTGACTCCCCCTGGCTCACAGCCCTTGTTGAAGTCGCACTCAGTTTAAAGACGTAAGAGTCTCTTAATCATCGCTAAAGAATACATAATATATTGCGTGTAGATGCTCTATTGAAGTTCAACCCTCGCCTGTAGTCAAATCTCACTTCTCTTCAAGAGTACCAGACAATCTCTCAACTTTCACATAGCTCAAAAACACTGGCATGCTTCTTTACTGCCTAGTGCGCAGGTCTCCTACGCAGCATAAATGCAGCGCGCAAGTTTAAACTGGCGCGCAAGTATCAACCAACCACCTGTGCGACACCGCCTACTTCAACTACAAACCTACACGACTCAATTTCATTCTCACCCAAACTGCCTTGGGCGCGCAGCCAACAACCGGCACGCAGCCTCTACCTGCGCGGCCCAACTACCACTTGCGCGAATCAACTACTTGTGCGACGGGAGCTCGAAAAATCTCTAAGTCTTGAACTTCATTGCAAATGAGGAGGGGTGGTCCTCTATTTATAGGCAAACTGGACCCCTGTGCGATGGCGCGCAAATATCCTCTCAGCGCGCAGGTTCCGGCACGCAGCTCATCTCCCCTATCCTCTGTCGCGCAGCTCACTTGCGTGACCCAACCAATACCTGCGCGACCTTCTTTCCTTTTCCATATTTTGAAGATCGGATCATGAAGAATAATAGGCGCGCAAGTTTCCAAACCTCCTAGGCACCGGCGCGCAAGTCCCTTCTCGGCGTGCAAGTCACCTTCACGACCACACCAATACTTGTGTGACCCTTATCCCTTTTCCATTTTTCCACGTTTTGATCTTTAAAAACTCTAGGCACGCAAGTTTCTTTGCCAAAAACACTTTTCTCCATTTGTAGATTTTCAGGCCCAAAAATTTGGCAAACACTGGGAAACGGCGCCACCTTCAATATTGTTGTCTGCTTGAACTATATGATCAGTTTGCTGGTACACATTCTGAACTTCCACTGAGGATTGTCAACAAACACAAACCATACTTCACTTCATGCATAGAATACCATGCTTCCAACAAGACCGTGATCATATAAATGAATGGATTAATATTCAAAGATGGAATTTAAATAAAATTGATTATATGTAAAAAAATTATCTAAGTATGGTTAATTAATTAAGTAAACATCCACTTAAATATTAACAATACATGTAAAGGATAAAACAAGATAAAAATTTATGCATAATAAAATAAAATCCCTCAATATAATTTTAAGTCAGACTAAGCATTTCGTTACTTAATTAGGAACAAAACTCAATAGAGACCAACCCTTTTTGGGTCACTTACTTTTATAGGGGGGGTTCTTATAAAAGTTTCAGGTTGACTTAACCATTTTATATCAAGAGGAATTTCCCTTTCTAGACTTGGTGTAATTTGGAGGCAAGTGTTGAGAAAATTCAAGTCAGGATTTATGGATTGGGGAGTCCACTCAATAGATCAAGGAGCTCAAAGCCCGCAGTTGGAAAATACTTGCCTACCTAAATACCTTCAAAATATCTTGATCAACACTTTTGGGGGTTATGTGAAGGGGAATATGTATCATTACCACTAGAATTTCCTAGCAACTAGACATTCCAAGTTCAATGGTGAGGGCTATTGGGACTTGATAAAATAGTGGGAGATTTAATCAATTAATTATTTCTCACAAAATCTGTAATCAAGAAAAGTACTAATAATCTGCTATTTTAATTGTAGAATAAAATGACGAGATCACTATCCCTATTATAAATATTGGATAAAGACAATCTCTTTACTACCAGTAAATTTTAGGAGTGGTTTAGATGCCTTCAAGTTTTTCTACGCCATGAACGGAAATCTTACATGCTAGAATCCTCAATGGATGATCTGCCTACTCAAGAGGTGAGTGATGAAGAGTTCCTAGTCTACAAAAAACATATTAACGGTGTGGTCGAAGTTCAATGTTTGATGATTTCATCTATGTCTATTGAACTCATTAAGTCTCACGAAAACATGGATGTGTATAGCATGTTTGATCACCTCTGTGGTCTTTACCAAGAGAGAACTAAACAAGAATGGTTTGAGGTTTCCAAGGCACTCTTTCAGAGTAAGCTTAGAGAGGGTTCCCCATCTGGGCCTCATGTAGTCAAGATCATTGGCTACATTGAGTGCCTAGAGGTTATATGGTTTAAACTCCCCGAAGAACTGGGCACCGATCTCATTTTGTCATCACTCCCTCATATCTTCTCCAGTTTTGTTGTGAATTTTAATATGAAAAACATTAAGAATTCTCTTCCAGATCTTATTATCCTCCTTCACCAAGTAGATAAAGATATGAAGCACGAAAAGCCTTTTGTCCTTATGGTGAAAAAATAAAAAGGGAAAGCAAAGAGATTTAAGCCCAAAGCTTCTCCACACCCTTCCAAGAAGAAGAAGATAAAAGGGGAAGCAAGGGAACATGATGTTGTTTATTTCACATGTGGAAAGAAGGGCCATTGGAAGAAAACTACACCCAGCTAAAGAAGAAAGGGGAAGCTTCATATGTGTTTGTTATTGAGTGCAATTTATCTATTTCTACAAATTGGGTATTTGATACTGATTGTGGTGCTCACATATGTATTCAAATACAAGAACCAAGTAGATTAAAAAAATTAACTGAGGATAGGTAGATCTACGAGAATCCAATAGAGCTAAAATTGATGTTGTAGATATCCGGGACTACCGCCTCACATTTCCAATTAGAATGATCTTGGTTTTAAAGGGTTGTTATTATGTGCCTTCAGTTACCAAAAACATTATTTCTATATGTAGACTAGATATATAAGGGTTCATTTTCAAATTTGGAAATAAATGTTTTGTCTTTTATAAAGATAAAATTTGTTATGGTAAGTCACATTTACATAACAGTCTTTACGTGTTGGATTACATGAACCAAGTAATGGAAATAGATAACGAAGTTACTTCACATGACTCATACCACACCCAAATTTGGCATCACAAGCTAGGTCATGTAAATGAAAAATTCTAGACAAAATTATGTCAAGATGGATATGTAGATTCTTTCAAACTAAAGCCACTTGGTGTATGTCATGCATGTTTATGAGGAAAAATGATCAAAGCCTAATTTATTGTGAAAGGTGAAAGGGCTAAAGAGCTTCTTGAATTAGTTCATACTAATGTGTGTGGAGCATTTCCTATTGAAGCAAGGGGTGGGTACTCATACTTCATAATTTTTACTAATGATTTGAGTAGATATGGATATATTTACTTAATGAGGTATAAGTCAGATTCTTTTGATAAATTCAAGGAATACAATAATGAAGTTGAGAACCATATTGGTAGAAATATTAAGAAATTCCGATCAGACCAAGGTGGAGAATATATTAATCAAGACATCATTGATTACTTATGATAGTTTGGGATCTTATACCAATTCACTTCTCCTTACACACCTCAGTGGAATGGTGTAAGATAAAGGAGGAATTGCACCTTGTTGAACATGGTGAGATCAATGATGAGTCATGCAAGTCTTCCATTATCCATTTGGGGATATTCATTACAAACAGTGGCACACATACTAAACCAAGTACCAACTAAATCAATAAATGGTATTCCATATGAATGTTGGAGAGGAAGAAAACCCATGTTATCGAATTTACATGTGTGGGGAAGCGAAGAATTTTTTAAGGCCTCTTTAAGTAAAAAACTTGCACCCCAAGGTACAAAGTGTACCTTTATAGGATACCCCTAGGAAACAAGGGGATATTACCTATACAACCCCTTGAAAAAAAGGGTTATAGTGGAAAGGCATTCCATATTCATTAAGAGGGATCACATCTCCAAAAGAGATAGTGGGAGAGAGATAAAATTTGATGAAGTTGAGGCTCAAGGCACACAAGAGTTGGTATAGGATTAGATTCCACAAAGCCCCATGGAAGAAGAAACTATTCCAATGACACAAGAACTGCATAGGAGTACAAGAGAGGTTAGAGAACCAGAACAGTATGGTTTTTTAGTTACTGAGGATGGTGACTAATTATTAGTTGATAACAATGATCCTATAACCTATAAGGAAGTAGTAAGTCGCATAGATGTTGCCAAGTGGAAAGAAGCCATGAATTCTAAAATAGATTCCATATACCAAAATCAAGTCTGGATTTTGGTAGATCCTCCAGTGGATGTAAAGCCTATTGGTTGTAAATGGGTATTTAGGAAGAAACTGTACATGGGAGGACAAGTTAGTACATATAAGGCGCAACTGGTTGCAAAAGGGATTAAACAACATCAAGGTATTGACTATGTTGAAACCTTTTCACTAGTTCCAATGTTGAAATCCATCATAATTCTACTTGTCATTATGGCTTACCATGACTATGAGATTTGGAAAATGGATGTCAAAATAGCCTTCCTTAACAGGAACCTTCTGGAAGATGTATACATAAAAAAACCTGAAGGGTTTGTGACTCCAAAGGATGCCAATAAGATATGCAAGTTGCAAAATATCCATTTATGTATTAAATCAAGTATCCAGGTCATGAAACATTCATTTTGATGAAGCCATAACAGAATTTGGTTTTATAAAGAATGAATGTGAGCCTTGTGTCTACAAATGGTTTAGTGGGAGTGCATTTATTTTCTTAACAGTATATGTTGATGACATATTACTTATTAGAAATGAAATACCAGTCTTGCAGTCTATTAAGGCGTGGTTGAATAAATTCTTTTCCTTTAAAGAATTGGGTGAGGCAGCATATATTCTTGGGATAAAGATTCATCGTGATAGATCTAATAGGTTTCTCAACCTAAGTCAAAGTACATACATTGACAAGATACTGAAGAGATTTGGAATGTAACAATCTAATAGGGGATTGTTGCCAGCGTCACATGACATTCATCTTTCCAAGAAAATATTTCCTCAGACCCATGAGAAAAGAAATAGAATGGTAAGGATTCCATACGCATCAGCGATTGGGTCAGTCATGTATGCAATACTATGTACTAGGCTAGATTTCTCCTACGCATTAAGTGCGGTAGGCAGATATCAAGATGATCTAGGTGACTGTCATTGGATGGCAGTCAAGACTATCCTTAAGTATCTTAGGCCTATTAAGGATATGTTCTTGGTTTGCAGAGAAGATGAGGAACTAGTCATCATAGGATATGCAAATTCTAGTTTCCAGACCAATCAAGATGGCATGAAGTCACAAACGGGATACATCTTCACTTTGATTGGAGGTGATGTGAGTTGGAAGAGCTCAAAGCAGGCTGTGGTCGCAGATTCTATAGCAGAGTCCGAGTATATTCTAGCTTCTGAGGTAGCTAAAGAAGCAGTTTGGATGCGCAATTTCATCTAAGAGCTTGATGTGTTACCTAGCAGTAAAGATCTCATCACATTCTATTGTAATAATACTACAGCGGTGGCTCTCGCAAAAGAGTCAACGTCGCATCAGCGAATGAAGCACATACTTCGAAACACTATGGAAAAATTGAATATTTTTTATGGGTTATTTGCGACGGGAAGGGTCTCATCGCAAATAGTTCGTCAAGAAGAACTTTTTGCGATAGGACCCTCTACCCGTCGTAAATAATTAGTTATTTGTGATGAGTAAACGGTACCCATCACAAAAGGTCTGGCACAGGTTGTGCACCAAACCGCGGGAAGGGTATTTGCGACGGGCAGAAGAACCCGTCGCAAATACTCGATGGCATTTTATAGTATTTGTAACAGGATTTATCCCCCGTGCAAATAGCATGTCAGCTGGTCAGTATTTGTGACAGGACCCATCATAAATACCTTTTTAACCGTCGATGTTAATTAACAGGGGGGTTAGTATTTGTAACGGGCTCTGTCGCAACTAATCTAACTTATATATACTCTCATATGTTTTTCCTCTCATTCCACTCATTTCTCTCCTCTCTCCCTCTCTGCTTATATCTTCTCTTTCAAAAAATTTCTCAATTAAAAATTTTAAATCGGAGTAATATTCACAGCGTATATCCGTTGAAAGATTTAGTTTTAAGGTATTTATCTATTTCTTTTATTTTTTATTTAATTTATTTGATTTGTTATTAGTTATAATTATTTTAAATTAGTTGTAATTAAATTAAGTTAGAATTAGATCGTTTTATTTTGCATTATTATTATTTTACAAATACGTGTGATTAGTATTAATTAGTATTAATTAATAGTTATATTAATTATTATTAATTAGTAGTCATCAGTATTAATTAGAAAAATTATTAATAATTAGTCATAATTAGTAATAATTAGCAATAATTACTAAAAATTAGCATTAATAAGTAGTAAATTGAAATAAATATTTATAAATAATAATAATTAGTAATAATTAGTAATAATTAGTAATAATTAGAAGTAAACAGTAATAATTAGAAGTAATTAGTAATAATTAGAAGTAATTAGTAATAATTAGAAGTAGTTAGTAATAGTTAGAAGTAATTAGTAATAATTAGGAATAATTAGTGATAATTAGTGATAATTAGTAATAATTAGTAATAATTAGGATTAATTCGTAATAATTAGGACAATTAATAATAATTAGGATTAATTAATAACAATTAGGATTTATTAGGATTAATTAGGAATAATTAGAATTAATTGATAATAATTAGGAATAATTAATAATAATTAGGATTAATCGATAATAATTAGGATTAATTAATAATAATTATGATTAATTAGTAATAATTAGGATTAATTATGAATAATTAGGATTAATTGGGATTAATTAGGATTAATTAGGATTAATTAGGATTAATTAGGATTAATTAGGATTAATTAGGATTAATTAGGATTAATTAGGATTAATTATTATTAATTAGGAATAATTAGAAATAGTTAGGAATAATTAGTAATAATTAGGAATAATTAGTAATAATTAGGAATAATTGGGAATAATTAGAAATAATTGAGAATAATTAGAAATAATTAGGAATAATTAGTAATAATTAGTAATAATTAGTAATAATTCATAATAATTAGGAATAATTAATAATAATAAGTAATAATTAGTAATAATTAGTAATAATTAGTAATAATTAGTAATAATTAGTAATAATTAGTAATAATTAGGAATAATTAGTAATAATTAGGAATAATTAAAAATAATTAGGAATAATTAGGAATAATTAGGAATGATTGATAATAATTAGGAATAATTAGTAATAATTAGTGATAATTAGGAATAATTAGTAATAATTAAGAATAATAAGGAATAAATAGGAATAAATAAGAATAAAAAATTAATTCGTAATAAATAATGATAATTAGTAATAAATAACAGTAATTAGTAATAAATAATAGTAATTAATAATTAATAATAGTAATTAGAGGTGACCGCCAGTGTTAGATTATGATTAATATAGTTTATTTTTTAGTTTTAAAATTAACTACAAATAATTTTTTAACTATTTTAATTTTAAATTGTAATTGAATGAGTCATATGAGGTCGCGGCGTCTCAGTCACAAACTAAGAGTCAGGTCGAGACTGAGGGTCAGACCAGTACCCACTGATTTGATGTGACAACATGGATGTAGGCAACCCAGTATGCCTTTGAGAAAGGCTGAGTTGTTGGTATCAGCTCTTGATTGATGCCTGGGAGTTATTATTGTACCAATGCGATATCGACATCCAGATCGAGAGGAGACTATGGAGAGTCATCATCATCTGCTGCATAGTATCAGGAGCAGTTACGTGCTCAGAGTGAGGTCATAGAGTGTATGTGTAAGGATCATGAGGATATGCGTCAATGGCAGTAGTAGGAGATGTGTCAATGGTAGCAGTAACAGGAAGAGCTCCGACAACAGCAGCAGTAGTATAAGGAGAAGATGCATCAATGACAGCAGCAGCAGCAGAAGGAGAAAATGGAGTGCATGCATTCTCTGACTCGTGGTTTAGAGATAGAGTTTCATCCACCATCTCCTCCATCTTCTTCAGATGACCGCTAGTGATATATTTGTTTTTTATGATAAAACATTTGAATGCAATTTTTTTGTAATATTAATTATTTACATTTCTATATAATGTTTCTTATATTATTGTGAATATTGTATTTTTTATTATTTATTTAATTTTTTATTATTTTATTACTTTATTTAATTTTTTTTATTTTTTTTATTTTATTATTTTTTATATTTTTACAAATATCAGGGTTTTAATTATTTTATAATTTTTTTATTTTAGTAACATTAATAATATTATTTTACTAATATTAGTAATAATATTGTTATTATATTAATTATATTATTAATAACATTATTTTATTATTTTACTGATATTAATATTATTATTTCATTAATATTATTTTATTATTATTATATTAATATTATTTATATTATTAATATTAGTATTATTATTATCATTTTCCAATAATATTTTATTATTATCTTTTAATATTATTTTATTTTTATTAATAATATTATTTTATTCAATTTTATTTTATTTTATTTTTTTAAGATATCTACGATGGGTCTTTTGCGACGGCTCGTCGCAAATATTTTTTTTAAAAAATCTTAGAAAATAAATTTACGACAAGAATTTTTAAGATTGGGTTCCCCGTCGCAAATTCGTTTTTTAAATAATCTCGAGAAAACTATTTACGACACCTTTTTTTGCAATTGGCCATTTGCGATGAGGTCCCGTTACAAATGACCTTTTGCGACGGGACCCCATAGAAAATGGTATGTCATAAATAGTATAATATCAAGTAGTGGAAGGATCGTCTCTTGAGGGATTTTTCTTAAAGAGATGAAGTTGCAGTGAGCAGTATTTTCATAGAAGATAATGTGGAAAACCCCTTGACTAAAGCCTTAACTCAGTAGAAACATGACTATCATGTGAGTTCTAGCAGACTGAAAGTCATAGGTAGTTGGTTCTAGTCCAAGTGAGATTTTGTTAGAGTTGGTGTCCTAGAACCAACTCTTTTTTACTTTGATTACATGAATAATTGATGTATTAAATATTAAATTAAACATCTTATTACATATTATTCATTGTTCATCATGACCATGATGTAATAATATTCTAGAGTATTTGTCTCATTGATAAGGTCATAGTATTTCCCCGCTATGATGAGAACCTTGAAGTTTTGAAATAATATTCTAAATATAGTTATGCGGTTGGATAATTTACTATGATGGAACACAAAGTATATAGACTATCATATACGAGTACTCGTAAGCAGATGAGACTTCTTCTCATGAAGTTTTCACTTGGTAATCTCCAATACGGAAGATTATGAGAACAGAGCCGCCAGTAGTAATTTTTAATGTTTTAGTGTCATCGGATATTCCTATCTGCAAGTGTGCGTAATGGTCATTAGACTTTAAGATTATCATTAATTCATGTCATGACTCGCGCACTTAGATTTTCTAACGAAAATTGTCACATCATATGTTGGCGAGAAGTAGGGTGCATTGGGTGCGTCATGAATGACATATTATTAATGGATAAGTCAAGAAAGGATTTTTCCATTCCATGTTTATGGAATTTGATATCTTGTCCCTTTGATTGAAATAGAACCATCACCCTAAATTCCATGGTCATGGTGTAAAGACAAGTTTATTTCAGATAGTCAAAGAATGATGTATCAAGCATATAGATTGATGACACCATCATGCAACCTGCTTGATGAGATATTGTGACAATGAGATTATATTACACAGTGAGTGTTTGTATGTGGTTGTCATCGTTGTGACTTTAAATTCTTTCTCTTGGGTGCCTTGACCCGTTATAAGACAGTAATCTTGGACTTTATGCAAGCTCGTCTAATGCCAATGAGAAATAATCCTAGAGGGTCAAACACTAAGTGTTTCTAGTGGTATCGATTAAATTATATTTGAATTTAATTAATGTAATAAATATTATTTTCAAGATTGAGGAATAATTTTATTTAAGTTATATTGATCTCATAAATTAAATAAATATTTATTCACTGGATTGTGAATAAAATTTATTTTTTTATTTTATTGAATATTAATAAATATTTATTTACTAGTTTGTGAATAAAATATTTATTTAAGAGAATAAAATATTTATTTGGGTGTTTGATAAATACAAGGGGAGTTTGAATAGACCAAGACCGTGTCTGGTGATAAAATAATTATTTACAAGTCGGTAAATATTATTTATCCATTTTACGCAAGTTGGCACACCACAAAATAATAATATTGTTATTATTATTATGTGTCATGGGATTTCATTAATGGTTATAATTATATTTAATAGTTATGCAATTAAATTTTGTAACCAAAATCTCAACTCTATAAATAGACTACTATGACTATTGTGTGATTTAATTCAAAACCAATTCCAAGTTTGGGAATATAGAATTTTTGCGCACAATGAATTCTCTCTCGACTCCTACTCCTCCCTCCCTCTCAAGAATGAGAAACCCAAGAGAGAATTTCTTCAAGATCGAAGAATGAGCGATCATGAACAAACAATGCAAGACATTCGATTCACTAGGCTAGCACCCAAAGAACGAGTGGTGATGTTCGAAGACCATTGAACCATGTGTGGATCACCACTATAGGGATTCTACCCATGTATCCTCGCAAGTGAAAAAAAGGAAATCTGGAAGGGCCTCTTCAGATGATCAACAATCATCAACGAAGAAAGTTCCTAAGCCCAGGTATTTATTTCTTCTCATATTAAATAAATTAATTACAAATTTAACATGCAAGATCCTCACTCTTTGTTTCAGAAAACTATTATTAAAATAAATTTTATTATGTCACCCATCATCACATGCTTCCACTGCACCAGGAACCAACAACATGTGTGGGTAAGTCAGGTGGATTTTCTTTTTTTTAGGATTCAACATAGGCTGACTGTTGGCCTCATTGTAGTGTGAGTACAAAATTAAGGAATAATTGAATTCCCTCTATGATTTTGATACATTTTAGATAATATAATTGGAACCAGGAAATAGGGATCTATAGAACAATTATATTTATCATCTAAAGGAGAAAGTGGATGATATAAAATAGTGAAAGGTTTATCTAGTTGTAAATATATTTCAATAATTAGAAGGATTATATTTCACTTAGATTTTATCTCCTGATGTAAAGGATATAATAATTTAGATGGTTCTCAGCTTGGTTTCCATTGAAGGTTTATTTCTAGAACAAATGGATGTCATGATTATATTCCTTCATGGATATTTGGAGGAATAGATCTACATAGATCAACTGGAAGTTTTCATGCTAAATGTAATAGAAGGTTCAGTTCCAGTCTCAAATGGAGTTTTTGTGGGATTAAGTAGGCACCAAGACAGTGTAATTGGAATTTCAATGTTATCATGGTAGAATTAATGTTCATGTAGTGTAATGTAAATAATTTTGACTATATGAAGGTGTATTATGATGGGAGTTTTTCCATTTTACTTCTTTATGTGGATGAATTTATCTTAGTTGGACCGATGAAGGAAAGTCTCTTCCAATGATTTCATGGTAAAATTAATGTTCATGTGGTGTAATGTAAATAATTGCTATTATATGAAGGTGTATTATGATGGGAGTTTTATCATTTTACTTCTTTATGTGGATGAATTTCTCTTAATTGGACCGATGAAGGAAAGGTTGGAAGAGCTGAAGATTGATTTATTGAGAAGATCCCAAATGAAGGAACTTGGTTTTGGAAAGTGGATATTGGGGATAAATATAGAAAAAGTCTTAAAGCCTATAAATTTTTTCCTAACATAGTTAGAGTATATCTAGAAGGTGTTGAAAATATTCAAAATGAGAAACATAAAACCTCTGAGAACTCCCTCAGCTATACATTTAAAACATTCAATGGAAGAGTCACCTAAAATAGATGATGAGTTCAAGTTAATAAAAAAGGTTATATATGCATTAGTTATAGCATGAATGATGTACATCATGGTGTCTATAAGACTTGATATCATTTATGATGTTATTTTAGTTAAAAGATTAATGGTGAATCTAGGGAAGGAGCACTGAAAGGTTGTTAATTAGTTTTTTTGATATCTCAATGGTTTAGTGGAGCTAGAACTCTATTTCAAAATGGATGATCCATAAAAGGGGTTTTTGGATTTGAACTTTGGATGATATAAAGACTTGTTGTAGAGCACTACTGACCAAGAGGAGTCAGTGGTAATTACCAACTTGATGTTTTAAAAATTATTCTAATGTTAATTAGATTTCAAACTAAGAGTTTGGGTTATTTTAAAGTGTTAAAAATATTGGAAAATGTTATTTTATTTTTAAAGTGGTGAGTTAACCCTTGTGATCTATATTTAAAACCACTTATTTATCCTTGGTTAGTTTTTATATCAATGTTTTGTGCATTTATTTCGTTAATTATTAATATTACTGAATCAAATAAGATGGATATGAATAAATAATGGATATATTTTAATTATCTGACAAAATAGTATGATGATAGAGTGAAAGAGTTCATAAAGTTTGCAAAATATCATGTATATGACCCTTCTCAAATCTTTTTTCCTTGTTTACGCTGTTGTTATTCAAGACTAGTTAGTCAATAGGAGTTGGAAGAACACTCGATCAGTCACAAAATAGATCGAATTTATAAATGTTGGAATAAATATGAGGCAAAAGTGAATGTATCTAGTGGCTGGAATAACACTACGTTTTATGGATCATCTAATATGATTACAAGTGTGGGAAATAAAGAAGACTGCATCGAAGATGTGATTATAGATGTGAATGATGATGAAGATCATATTGAGGAAATGACAAGGACAGTTAAAGATGAACTTTGTGATTGCCCAAAATTATTTGAGAAGTTAAAGAGTTGTGAAAAGACGTCATTGTATGCTGGATTCACTAAATATAAAACATTGTCAGCTATATTGAAGTTGTATAATTTGAAAGGAAGCAATAGATGGAGTGGTGATAGTTTTACGAAACTAATTTCTCTCTTGAATGACATGATCCTAGAAGATAATGTGCTCTTGAGAAGAACATATGACATCAAACGTATTCTACGCTCGATGGGTATGATATCTGAAAGAATATGCGCCTACTTGAATGATTGTATACTGCTTCACAAGGACCATAAATCACTTATAAAATGTCCAAAGTGTGGCGCTTCTCGATACAATAAAGATGAATTCGGTCCTATGAAAGTTATATGATAATTTCCAATCATTCTAAGGTTTATGCACCTATATGAAAGTGAGGAGACTTCATGGAAATTTACATGGCACATAGAAACAATAAATAAATATGAGAAACTACGTCACTCAGCATAATCTCCTTAGTGGAATAAAATTGATCATGAATATCCTGAATGTTAAAACGAAATGAGAAACCTTCATCTCACATTATCTACATATGGAGTGAATCCTTTTGGTTTTCAAAGTAGCACTCATAGTACATAGCTGGTTATGTTGGTAAATTATAACTTGCCACCATGGTTATGCATTAAATAAAAATATATCATGTTATTTATGCTTCTATCAAGACCAAAACATCTGGGTAATGATATTGATGTTTATTTGTCCCCATTGATCAGGGATTTGAAATTATTGTGTGATTCAGATGTTCCATTATATGATGCTTATAAAAATGAATATTTCACATTGAGAGTCATGTTGCATGGTATGATAAATGAATTTCTTGATTATATAAATTTATTAGGATATATCATTAAAGGAACTTAAGGGTTTCCCATTTATGAACAAGGTAAACAGTCAATTAGGTTGAAACATTCATTGAAAACTATGTTTCTAAGACATCGTAGATCTATACCCCGACGACATAAGTACCGATACTAGACGACATCATTTGATAGAAGTTCAGAAGAACGTACAATACCATCTCTACTAATAGGTGATCAACTTTTTGAGAAAGTAAAAGATGTGGACATTGTTATTGGTAAACTGTTTTTGAAAAACCTTATGAAAACCGATTGGAAAACGAGATTAGTTTTTTTTTTGAAGTACCATACTAGAATTTTCTATACATCAGACATTTTCTTGATATTATGCATGTTAAAAAAATCTATTTGATAGTGTCATTGGAACGTTGCTAAATACACCCAGCAAAATAAAGTATATAGTTAAGGCTAGGTTGGACATGGTTGATATAAGAATACGATAAGAGATAGTGCCAGTGGAGGGTGAAAAATGAACTTTTATTCCTTCGGCTGCTTACACACTTTACGGGTAGAAGAGATATCAGTTTTTCAACTTCTTTAATGGCGTAAAGGTTCCATAGGGGTATTCATCAAATATCAAAAACATCATTTCAATGACCGGTTTAAAGTTAAAGGATCTAAAATCATATGGCTGCCATATTTTGTTGCAAGATCTAATTTCTATAGCTATACATTTCATTTTTTTCAAGAATGTTTGTCATGCATTAAACAAGCTATGTTTCTTCCTCAAAGCTATATGCAACAAAGTTATAGACCCGACGAAATTATCAACTATGTAAAGAGAAATTACTATCATGTTATGTAAATTGGAAACGTTCTTCACACCAAAATTCTTTGACATGATGGTTCATTTGATGACTCACTTGTTGAGAGATATTCGACTATGTGGTCTTGTACACTATAGATAGATATACCCCATTGAACAGTATATAAAGATTTTGAAAGGGTATTTCAAAAATCTAAGACAGTCATAGGGTTATGTTGCGGAGTGATATATTAAAGGGATTTCCCCATGAAAAAATGGACTTGTTAGTCCTCACATCTCCTCTACAAAATAACCAAAAATAGAATCCAAAAAAAGGGATGAAATAGTGACAATCCTGGTCAAATCATTTGAAAGGAAAAAAAATTGATGACAGACACTTCTTAATACCAACGATTAAAGGGTAAAACTCTACAATTTAATCATATCAAATATATTTTTATTTCTTTCATTACTTATTCCTTTTTTTATTTTTTGGAAACATTATATGCTCATTGCGGTAAATTTGGATACTCCAAAGATTTATTTTCTGGATTCAATTCATGGATATCCAAGAAAATGACCACACATGATGTCATTTTTCAATTTTTAATACACCACAACCAATTTTTTAGAACTAAACATCAAGTTATATAATTTATATTATGTGTTAATGAGGATTATATTTTGATAGGGTGGTGCATCAATATCGTGAAAAACAAAGAATGAGGTCAGGGGATAAGCATGAGGACCATGACAAGTTCTATGAATGGAAAAGTGTCAGGGTATATATAATAAGATTTCACTATCTAAACACATATCAAAACAAATTACTTATTCTCCTCAATGATTCTACAGTGTCTGAAATAAACAAATAGAAAAGATTGTGGTTATTATGTTTGTAAATTTATGAGAGAGATTATATTCCATCAACAAACAAGAATCCCTGAAGTGGTATTTTAGAAGATAATTACTATTTCATTTAAAATATTTATTAATCCTTTGTGTATTTTTATTTTTCTAGTATTATTATGACTATTGAAAATAAACATATTCACAAGATGATATATATTTTCTTAGAAAAGAATGGGCAGCATACGTGATGGAAGAATGTACACAAATAGCATGAATATGTGACTTATATAAAAGTAGTGGATTGTTTCATATTTATGTTTAATTTAATTCTTTTTAGTATTACCCACATAAGAATTGTTTTCTTATATAGGTGGATTCCTTTGTTCGATTCGGGTGGTTTGTTCGAAGATGTTCATGCTAATGAGAAATAGGAATTCAAGGATAGAACTCAGAATTCAATGAGAAGGTAAAAAAAATAATATAATTTGTTTTTTCTTATAATATTATCTTTTTTTGCTGCATTAACATAATCTAAATGCTTCTTTTTATTTAAAATTGACATTAATTTTAGTAAAAAAGACAACTGACAAACTCAGAACTAAGACAACACATTCAAATTGTTTTGATACTTTAGGAAAATAATCTATAAGTCATTTGTGACATGTAGGAATCATTCTTGCCTCAATATGATGCACAGTGTGGTCGATATAACTCAAAGTGTCTATTTTTATTTAAAAATGACATTAATTTTAGTAAAAAGAATAAGTGACATACTGAAAACCGAGCAAACGCATTCGTATTGTTTTGATTATTTAGGAAAATGATCCATGAGTTATTTTTGATGTGTATGAGTCAACCTCACCTCATTATGATGCACAGTGTGATAGGTATGACTCCAAGTATGTCTTTTTATTTAAAATTAACATTAATTTTAAGTAAAAAAGAAAAAGTGAAATACTGAAAACTAATAAAACGCATTCAAAATGTTTCTATACTTTGGGAAAATGATCCATGAGTCATTTATGATGTGTAAGAATCAACCCCGCCTTAATCTGATGCACAGTGTGACTGATATGACTAAAAGTGTTTGTTATTAGTTTAAATTGACATTTTAGTTCAAAACGTGTCACTCACTGAAAACCAATAAAATGCACTTTGATTGTCTTGATAATTTATTACATCAATTCATAAACATGTATGAATCAGTTTCATGTAAAATCGATGCAAGATGCAACCGGTATGACTCAAAATGTGTCTTTCCAGTTTGAAATGATATTTTAGTAAAAAAACAACTGGCATAATGAAAACCGAAAAACTCATTCTGATTGTTTTAATACTTTAGTTAAATGATCTATAAGTCATTTTTGATGTGTATGAGTCAACCATATCTCAATATGACGCACGGTGTGACCGGTATGACTCTAAGTGTGTCTTTTTATTTAAAATTGACATTAATTTAAGTAAAAAAGAACAAGTGACATACTAAAAACTGAGAAAACACATTCATATTGTTTTGATAATTTAAGTAAATGATCCAAGAGTCATTTTTTGATGTGTAGGAATCAACCCCACCTCAATCTGATGCATGGTTTTATTGGTATGACTAAAAGTGTTCGTTATTAGTTTAAAATTGATATTTTAATTCAAAACGTGTCACTCACTAAAAACTAAGCAAATGCACTCTGATTGTATTTCTAATTTAGGAAAGTGATTAATATGTCATTTATGATGTGTATGAAGTATTCTCATATCAAACCGACACACGATGCGACCGGTATGACTCAAAATGCATGTTTCCAGTTTGAAATGACATTTTAGTAAAAAAACATAATTTTCATACTGAAAACTGAACAAACGCATTCAGATTGTTTTGATAATTTAGGAAAATGATCCATGAGTCATTTTTGACATGTAGGAGTCAATCGCACCTCAATAAAACACATAGTGTGACCGATATGAATCAAAGTGTATCTTTTTATTTAAAATTGACATTAATTTAAGTAAAAAGAACAAGTGATATACTAAAAACCAAGAAAACACATTCGGATTATTTTTATACTTTATGAAAACAATCCATGAGTCATTTTTTATATATATAAATCAATCTCACCTCAATCTGACACACGGTGTGACCGGTATGACTAAAAGTTCCTGTTATCAGTTTAAAATTGACATTTTAGTTCAAAACGTGTCACTCACTGAAAATAAAGCAAACACGCTTCAATTGTTTTGATAATTTAGGATGCAGTTTTTAATTCATTTGTTACATGTGTGAAATAGTATCACATCAAACTAACGCACGATGTGACCGGTATGACTCAAAATGTGTGTTTCTAGTTTGAAATGACATTTTAGTAAAAAAACACAACCAACATACTAAAAACCAAGAAAACACATTCAGATTGTTTTTATAAATTAGGAAAACAATCCATGAGTCATTTTTAACATGTAGAAGTTAAAAACACCTCAATACTATGTACAGTGTGATCGATATGACTTTAAGTGTGTCTTTTTATTTAAAATTGACATTAATTTTAGTAAAAAGAACAAGTGACATACTGAAAATGTACAAATGCATTCATATTGTTTTGATAATTTAGAAAAATGATCCATGCGTCATTTTTTATGTATATTAATCAACCACAACTAAATCCGACGCATGGTGTGACCGGTATGAATAAAAGTGTCCATTATCAGTTTAAAATAGATATTTTAGTTCAAAATGTGTCACTCACTGAAAACCAAGAAAACGTGCTCTGGTTGTCTTGATAATTTAGTACATTGATTCATAAGTCATTTGTGATGTGTATGAAGCAGTCTCATGTCAAGCTGATGAACGATGTGACCGGTATGACTAAAAACGTGTGTTTCCAGTTTGAAATGACATTTTAGTAAAAAAACATAACTGACATACTGAAAACTGAGAAAATGCATTCAAATTGTTTTGATACTTTATGAAAACGATCCATTAGTCGTTTGTGATGTGTAAGAGTAAATCTCACCTCAATACGATGCACGGTGTTACCGGTATGACTCCAAGTGTATCTTTTTATTTAAAATTGACATTAATTTTAGTAAAAAACAAATGACATACTGAAAACTGAGAAAACGCATTCAAATTGTTTTGATACTTTAGGAAAAAGATCCATAAGTCATTTGTGACATGTAGGAATCAACCACACCTCAATCTGATGCACAGTGTGACCGGTATAACTTCAAATGTGTTTTTTATTAAATATTGACATTTTATTAATGTATTCTTTCATATTAATGTTTTATTTATTTATTTATAGTATTACTAACATAATATTTGTTTTCTTATATAGGCAGAATCTTTTGCTTGGGTTGAGATGATTTGTTTGGCAATTGATACCATGGGATGACATTTTGTAGAGAGGTTCACGGGCATCGAAAGATGAAACATTAATGTTTATAAATGTTTATTGGATAATTTTAAATCTAATTATATAAAACATTGTTTGAAATTTATATAGCAATGTTTTTTTGTATATACCATGGGCAGATATTTTTGTATTCATGGTGTCACATTAAATGTTTATAGCATTGTTTGAAATTAGAGGTTTTTACTGGGTGTGATGTTATATTAACATCACATTGCAGTCAGCTAGGCCTTTATCGACGTTATTTCGAGAGTCGGTAAAGGGTGTGTTTTATCGGCGTTAAAATACCATTAATAAAGGGAGTCCTTTATCAGTGCTTTTTTTAGCACGGATAAAGGACATCTTTATGAGTACTGTGATTAACAGCGCTTTTTTAGCGTTGTTAAAAGTCATTTTGTGCACTGTTAAATGACATATGTGTAGTAGTGTGTTGGGCCTAGAAGGTCTAGGCCGAAGGAAAAATGATCCTGATAAGTGGTCTCAGCGCCATAATGAAGCATAGGTGTGATGTGGGTGACATATCCCCAAACTAGTTTGATAATGATAACGGTGTGGCTCGTTTAAACCATGTGGATCTATGACACCTTGTATCAAAAGTATTCTTAATAAGCAGTGACCAGGCATCAAGTCTTGGTGATGAGAAAATGGTGATGCACGATATTTGGATCTGGTGAATTGTCGTTGTGCACCAGATGGCGTGCGGCGACACACCATGAAAATTGGGCAGCGGCGGTTTTTGGGTGTGGGCAGCAAGGAGCAACGGCAATCCGGGTTGTGCAGCGGCTTAATGAAGGTATTGCAACAAAACCACGTGTTTGGTTTTGATCTCCTAAGACTGGTGCCATGTCATGAGGCGATTATCAAAGAAAATGCGAAGGCATATTGGGGTATGGTTCTCACACAAGTTTTATACACTTTCATTGTAATTCAAGTCCGGGCATTACTTGAATTTTGTACTCTCTGGTTCATAGTGAATATTTCTCAGAGTTTCCCTATGATTTTTTAATGCATCATAATAAGGGTTTTCCACATTAAAAATTGGTACCTCAATTTTTTTCATGGTACTACTTTTGCACTTCGTTTTCATTGGCGATTCCCATGCACAACCACAAAAACGGGTTTTCGTAGCACTAACTTTTAACAGCACTAAAAAAAAGCACTGATAAAGGGGTATCTTTATCAACGCTAAAAAAAGTGTTGATAAATAGTACTTTTAACAGCACTACAAAAAGTGTTATTAAAAGTGGCCCTTTATCAGCGCTTTTTTAGCACTAATAAAGGTACACCCTCTATCAGTGCTTTTTTTAGTAGAGCTGATAAATGAGGTATTTATCGGTGCTTTTTTTATTAGCACTGATAAAGGGTATATTTCAAAAAAAATAATTAAAAATAATATATTTATATATTTATATTGATATAAATATAATATATATTTTTTAAACATGTTTTAGATAAGTATAAATAGACATTTACACTTAATATATAAGATATCTAGTGAAAATGGCTTATAAAATATTTTAAAAAATATTATTAATTGATAATTTTCTAATTATTATTGAGTAATAGTCATTTAATAATAATTTTAAGATAAAAATATCAAAAAATTAATAAAATATCTAAAATAAGTTGAAAACGTGACTCAAACTTCAAATGACCATAACTTTTGATCCGGGTGTCCGTTTGGGCTCTACCACATATCAAATCGAAACCTGCGATGAGCTCTACACCCTAGTGACTCAGAGTAAACCCTCCATTGTAATGGCCGACCCCAGTTTCCCAAAGTCGGTGCCTTATTTTATTACATTAGCATAGAAACAAGGAATATGTATCCTGAAGGACCGAGTAGTTTAGTAGTTTTAGAAAACTAGATACATATATAGGTTCAACATTACAACTTGAAATGAAATACAACATATAAGTTTTATTTGGAACATCCATAACTCTAAGTTTACCCCTGCTGGTCATTCATAATAAAATTCTTCATGTCCTTAGAAAATGAAACATAAGAAAGGGGTAACTCAAATGATCAGTAAGGGTAAGCAATATAGCGGAAGATATCATAAACATAAACATTAGGCATGGTGAATAACTAAAAACACATGCCTTTAAAAATAAACTTGAACACATTATGGTAGGAATAAGAGTTGAATAAATAATTCCATAATAAAGCATAATAATGGGCATTCTACTAGCCGAATAACCACATGAACTTTCAATTACTTGTTTCATAATGAGGGAAATGTATATGCTGGACATTCTGAGACATACTGTCAAGGCCTCAGCCAAGACATCTAAAAATGATTAAGGCCTTGGCCAAAACCATGTCTAAAAATGGGCAAAGCCTCAGTCAATTTCATATCTATTTGTCTCATGAGACCTACCGATGCATCGAGGGGCTATAGCGGGCCCCACCCATCACATACTATGTCCAATTCATTCCTCATATGAAAGGGGTGAACATAATCAACATATACATTCATATTGAAACTAACATATGAAATGTAAATAACATTCCTCAATCATTAAACATAAACACTAACCATTCAGAGTAATATGGTGAATGGTATCAAGATAACACATCCACGATCAAACTAATCAGAAACCCTTCAACAACATATTTTAGATGATATCATAAAATATAAACCTCTATGAAATACAAGATTCATTAAAGGATGTTGACATAAATAAAGATACTTTTAAATGAGACCATTGAGAAATTCTTGAGGAAATAATCCTTAAACATTCCAAAGTGTCTCATACCACCTTGAAACATTCAAATAATAATCCTGTAGAATATAATGAGAATAAGGAGACTCTTTATATGATATACCAATCATCAATACATACACCACATGAAAGGAATAGGTGGTGAACAATTCATATATCTCATAAAAGTTAAAGTGAGGTGAGACAAATCTATTTTACTTTGGAAAGAAGAGTTCTTTTGAAAAATCATTTGTATTTGTCATAAATCTGCTTTTAAACATGTATATCCTAAAAAAGAAAAGGAAAGGACATTAAGAATACATTTGAGGCATGAATGATGTCCCACTAAAGTGAAATCATGTAAAAATTGTTTTTAAAGAAGCTTTAGAAATAAAACATTTTAGTGTAGTTTAAGGAATTCATTAAAGAGGTTTTAAAGTGCAAAGAAATGTTTGCTTTCATAAAACTAGAAATGAACCAAAATAGTTTTTTCATGTTAAAATGTGTGATTTTAGAAATATAAATTTTTCTTAAAACAGATTATAGAGTGAACTTCAAAATAGGTAAGAATTCGAGATGTTCCTTGAATTGGGCTTTCATTTCGGAAGAATTTTTTAATGATTATTTTAAAACATATAACTCCCCATAAAATAAAGAAGGATTCTGATTGGTAAACATATATAGAACATTCGCACAGAATTTATGAGGAGTAGATAAGAATAAATAATAATTTCATTGAGGTGAGTAGAGAATAAGAGCAACCCGAATAAAAATGAAGGTTCATGTAGAAAATACTTATAACTTTGTGATCAATTGAATCATATGCCCCAAAATTAATAATCATCAAATGATACGTTGAATATCATTAAAATAAAGAGATTCATGGTATGAAACATCAATGGTTAGTATACATACACCATACATAAGTAATAGTAGTGAATACGGAATATCTCATAAAAATGGAAGTGAGATGAAGAAAGTCTTACCTTAAGTCCAAAGGTGTTCTCCACTTGATCTTAATGACCCGAATAATCAAATTTAGGTTCATTAATTTATAAGTTCAAAACCTCCTCTCCATGTAATTGATTTATTATAACCTTATTAAGTTCATTCATGGCCATTTTTTATGTGTTAATAGGTTCAATTTCATTATCTGGGTCTGTTTGTTTCAAGATCGGTATACTTATATACATGAATGGAGAATCGTGTAAAATGAGGATGGTTGTCCAGAATTAAAGTTATATGTTATTAGTGAGAATCCAGAAGGTTATATAGTTGTAAATTTCAGTTGGTTACTTGGAGTGAAGATGAATCATTATATAAATTATTTAATGATAATCGTTTGGGTTAATTGGCGGTTTTTGAACACAACGAACTCATTTTGCTTTATAAATCAAAACCATGTGTACAAAAAGATTACAAAACCATAGATGAGACATAATACATATATTATAGTCTGATTCAACCATAAGAATGGTTTAATGACCAAAATTGAAGATGGTAATAAAAATTGAAAACCCATCATCCTTGAATGTGGTAAATTAGCACATCTCGGTGGTGTTTTTTACTACTAGCATAAAAGAAGGGTAAATGAGAGATGATAATAACCTATTCCATAATCATAAAAAAAAACTACAGTACATGCAAGGTACTGGAGTTGTTATAACTTTTGGATGAGAAGAGGTGAGGATGGAAAAGAAAACGAAGGAATTTGAAAAGAAAGTAAAAGAATTGAAAAGAGGAATTTGCCTCTTGAATTAATCTTCCTTGAGAGTCTCTCTAGGGGAGAGGATTTGGTCTTTTTATTAGACCAAATGCTGCTAGACGTGGGGGAGGAGCTTGGGAGGAGATTTGAGCAAAATTTAGACAAGGTGATGCTTGAGAGGAGTGAAGAGAAGAGGGGAGTGTTGGTGGTTTTTATAGTAGATGATATGAGAGTTTTCTTAATATTTTAATCATTAGTTTATTATTTTTTCATAAGACAAGCAATAGTGATGATTCCATGACTAAAAATAGTAATAAGTGCATGTGAATTCGAACCAAGGGTGCTTACATCAGCGATGATGCTAGGAATAGTGCATTTAACTCATAATGTATATATACGGTAAATTACCGTATTTCACTATTCATAAAAAATTCAAGTATTTTAGAAAATTCTCAAAAAAACACCCTAACCATTTTTCGACGTGTAGAATCCAAATATGAACTCCATTTTATAAAAATAATTTTCTAAATATGTGAAATTTAATTTTTAAATAAAATCATCATTTACTCGTAAAATACAATTTTAAAACTAAAACTAATTTTATAATTCCCTGAAAATTTAACTAAGATTTCATTAAATTACCCCCAAAATCCCACGACAACAAAATTTTGATTTAGGAATACATTTTATGAAAAATGATTTTTATTTTAAATCAATTAATTAATTATAAAATTGTAATTAAATATTTACCGCTCACAAAAATATCAATACTTAGTTATTAATTTTTAAAATATTCACTCTCATTTATAAGGCGCCTAAATATTATTTATACCAATATGTGTTATGTTACTATTCATAAGGGTAAATTACTATTCATAAGGGGTCATGTTACTATTCATAAGAATGCATTACTATTCATACGGATTAACTTACTATTCATAAGGGTATATTACTATTCATAAGGGTCGAGTTACTATTCATAAGGGTATGTTACTATTCATCAAAAATTTTGTTCTATCAGACTCCAAAAATCACCCTGAACGCAACCGTGTATGTTAGATTTTTGAAATTCAAAACACATAAGTGACAAAATTATGTTCATTGGTTAGGTTATAACAAAATGTTGTTTTGTAGAAACTCGGTGTTTCATGCATTAAAATATTAAATTTATTTGCAAATCCTTGGAATGTTACATCTGTCGCGTTTTTCTAGGCCAAAAAAGACCCAGAACTCCAGAACTGGGTTTTTAGGTGGGGCACCCCAATTTTTTAACATTTGATGGAATTTCGGCCACGTTTAAGGATGGTCTTTTTGCCCTTTTTCTATGGGAACTGAATTTATTTTGAGGGATTGCATTCATATTGATATTATGTCATTGAAATTTTATCGTTTTTCACGATGTATTGTTATTTATAATCAAATATATAACAATATATACATATTTTTTTTATATATTCACTCATAAAAATTTGATTTTATAAATAAATAATTAAACATATTTACATATAAAATATATTTCTCAATATATAAGTCTTATCTAAATAAAAACTAATATACATTTTATTTAAAATACAAATATATGAATATTTATATACCTATACAATGTGTGTGTGTGTTTGTATTATCAAACTGATATATATTATCTGTATATTCTAACATATGTATATACATATTAATATATAATATTTGTAAATATACATAAATATGTATAATTATACTTATAGATACACATATATATAATATGTGTGTGTGTTGTATATATGTATTAATTTATTTATAAATATACAAAAAAACATATTTTATAAATGTATTTAAAATCGATCTTATAAATATATATTAATATACGAATAAAAATATATAACTAAATATATATAAATAAATAGATATAAATATATATTAATATACGAATAAATATACAAATATATAAATATATAAATATAACTATATATGTATATATATATTAATATATATATCACTAAATAGTGAACAAAGCTATATGGAGGAGTGGTAAAGGGTCTAAGTGTCCTAAGGGAGGTAGGGGAGCGTGCGCGGGTGAAATCGGGGTTAGCGCTGTTAAAACTCTCTTTTATCGGCGCTTTTTTTTAGTACTGATAAAAGAGGTCTTTATCACCGTTTTCTTTAACGCTGATAAAAAAGACTCCCTTTTAATAGTGTCTCAATTATCAGTGTTTTTTTAGCGCCGATAAAGGGTTTTTTTAGCGCTGATAAAACCCTGTTTTGTACCACAATTTTTCTAGCAACTAACTTATTATCCCAGGATGGTTCTGTTTGTGCCCAACAAAACATAATTTATTGATAAAAAAACTGCTTTTATCATCGGTTTTTTACACTGATGCGTTTTTTAAAGCTGATAAAATGGATCTCATTTTAATAACATCTCGATTATCATCGTTTTTTTAGCGCTGATAAAACCATGTTTTGCACCACAATTTTTCTCGCAACTAACTTATTATCCCTGGATGGATCTTTTTCTCCCCAACAAAACATAATTTATTGATAATCAAAGTACATTATCGATGATTTTTTTTCTCTTTTATATGATTTCTTACATCATAAAATATGTTTTTTGTTGCAACCGTTGAAATGTAGCCGAACCCGTATACGTGTTTATATTTTTCATTTTAAATTTTAAAATGTTTTTTATTTTCGTGTGACGGTGGGGATGTACCGACGGCGGGACAGAGGTGGAGCACACGTGACTGTGGGAATGACAGGTAAGCAAAAGTTGGATGTAACAGCCACCAGGCCGTCAGGCTGGGGTGACTTGTGGTCCACACGATTTCACTGCGCTTTTTTCGGATCTTCTCCGTATCTGTACCCGTGAATATAAAATAAAATAATAACAAATATAATAAATCTGTCCTCAAGTTAATCTAATAGGGTAAAAAAATGTACTTATAATGACATCAAATGTTCCGGATGATGATATCAAACAAAAACAAGTCAACAACAGTAGAATAAAAACATAAAAAGAGAGAAATAACGCAATCATATGACCCCTAAAATTAAGATTTCATTAACATATCACTATATATATAGTAATCATATGACTTGATCCGAAGATTAATCTCTACAAATCAAATTCAACTATGATAATATCCAAAGTTTGGTCATATAAATATTTTTATTGGAAAATGAAAAGTTTTCATTAAACTTATGACATACACATCATAAATGACAATTTATAACAAAAAACTTGATATACAATAACTAATAAACCATATTTAGAGTTTAACCATCCCTTCAAAAAAACTATTCATTTAGCGTTCATGAAATTATTTTATTTATATAAATGTAATTACAAATCATTTTCCAATAGAAATCAAAACACATACCTATATATATATATATAATGTCATTTAAATAGTATTAATTGATAATGATAATAATTATATATAACAGTATTATAAATAATTTAAAATATCAAATCTATATTAATATTAAGGGAACTCTATTGATAATCCCAAAACAAAATTTTATTTTTAAATAAGTCCGCAAAGAATATTAACGAAAAATAAATTAAAAAAAACAACACAATTAAAATGAATTCATAGAATACAAAGAACATTTGAAGACGTATCAGTAACAACCTATTTTTGGGATTCAACAAAAAGTTTAAAGAAAAACAACACAAGAATCACAAACAAGACATCTAAGTAAATCAACATCTTCACATTTAATTTATCATATTCTTATTCTAAAAAATTTAAACATCAACTCCAGAACAAAACCAAGATAATTTTCTTGGATTTTAACATAAAATCAATTTCAATGTATGTTTTGTGTTATTTTACAAAAATAAAAAACAAAGGTAAAAACAAAAAACAAAAAAGAATGTCACTAAAAGGCATGCCTTTTTAATAATAAACCAATTTCCCTTCATATTCTATACATATAGAGATCTAAAATTTACATTCATTGGCTACATGGATTCTAAGGGGTATTTTCTAAGATCGTGGAAATTGAATGTGGAGAAACGTTGACGACTAGTAGCGAGAGTCTATAGCAATACCGCAAGGAGACTATATTCTCATATCAGAGTAGAATAAAACAACACAAATAACATACAATTAGACATCACGATAACCAACTAAATAAAAAGGGTAACAACATTGCCAAACCAGAAGTTTCGAGCACAACGGAAGTGTCCTTTGATGGTACGACCAAGTCGGCTTTTAGTCTTAAATTATGTGTAATCGTTGTCACACATGATTAAAACATTTTGTCCAACGAAAACTGTTGATTACTTGACTAGATTAAAAAACCAAAACCAAAAGAGGGAGATCTTCACAAGTAATTTATAATTAATTTATGATAGATATATAATTACATTAACTTGTAATTCAACTTTCGTTGACAATCCGGTGGAATAAATACCGTCACACCTTCATTGTGTTGTAGTATTCAAATGCTAAATCTCTCTAACAACGATTCACATGAGTACCGCAACCTCTGAACATCGTTGTATAATCACCGGGTGCTAGCACAACCAATCTTGATCGCTTGCGTTGTTCATGATTGGCCATACTAGTATTCTTCCCAAAGGAGAACGAACTCTTGGTGCTCTCTGGAAGCCTTGAGAGAGGAGGAGAAAACTCATTCTAGATATCTCGATCTCTCTTTATCTGTTATGCGCACCAAAAGTGAGTTATGGAAAGTGACATAATTAGATATTTATTATGGTAGGATTATGGTTGACAAATCACACACAAACCCTTAACCATCATTAATATTCTTAGTTGACCCAATGTCCATTAATAATAATAATATTATTATTATTAATCGCTTGACATGTGCAACATATTAAGAATATAAATAAATATCACCTATATCATTTCCAATATGACCATTAAGCTTGGTCTGCTTTCCCTCATCGATATTTTCCGAATCTCGAATAATGATTATTTAATAAATAAATATCACGACATTATTCTATGATAAATATAATAAATATTATACTCACCAAAATTGTAAATAAATATTTATTATTATTATTTAACTCGTTTATTCTTTCGAATAACCTGTGATTAAATTATAATGATCAACCAAATTGAATGAATTTCATTTATTCTAACTTGTTAAATTCATTGCCTAAATTTAACTGAGATTGCGAATACACTAAGTGTGTAACCTTCTAGGCCGCTTTCTTAGTGACATTAGACATAACAACCTAAAGTTTAAGGTCAGCGTCTACCAACATGCCAAAACCCCCATAGAGAAAAAAAGTTAATGTCATAACAACATCTAATCTTCTATGAACACTTACCGTGTAATATAACCCTTTATCGTGATATCTTGATTCAAACAGGTTGCATGTTGGTGTCATCAACCTATATGCTCGATGTCTCTTTCTTTAACTTTCCATAAATTAACTTTCCCATCGAACACCTTGACCATGGATTTATACAAGAAGTTTCATTCTCGTCAAATGACATGAGATATCAACTTCTATCAAGGGACAAAAGTGATAAATCATTTCTCACATTATCCATTAATGTCATATCACTTGTGACATACCCAATGTATCCTACATCGCCATGAACATATGTCGTCACAACTTTCATCAATACATAAAAGTACACGAGTTATGATATCCATTAATGATAATCTTAAAGTCTAAAGATCAATACATACATCCGCATATAGGAATATCCAATGACACATGGAAATGCAGATTTTTTATTTAACGGGTATGTTCTCATAACCTCATATACTGGAGATTACCAAAGACGAACACCATAAGGTGCCTCAATGTCTTACGAACCTCTTATATCTGACAACCAATATTGTCTGTGTCCTGTCAGACAATATCATCATATCATAGAACATTTATTCAAGAATGATGTTGTGGCACCTCTAGGTTCTTATCATAACAGAGAACTACTATGATATTTTAGCACGTCATATATTCTTTAGACATTATCACATACAAATGTCATGCAGATGAACAATAATAATGTGATAAGAAAATATCATTAAGAATGAGAACATATAATCACGTACTAAACAGGTTGGTTCTAGGCCACCAACTCTAATATACTCCCACTCACTAGATCCAACTGATAATAACTTTCAGTTCAAAAACTCCCACATGATACTCATGCATCTGCTAAGACAAAACCTTGGTTAAGAGGTCTTCCATGTTTTCCTCTATGGATACTCTTCTCACCGCAACTCCACCTCGTTGAGAAAAATCCCTTAAGTGATGAAGCTTCCAAAGCATGTGCTTTGTCCTTTGGTGTGACCTCGACTATTTGGAGAGAGCCACCAATGTGGTGTTATAACAGTAAACTGTGATAGGGTCTTTACTACTAGGCACCACATCAAACTCTTGAAAAATGTTATGAATCCAAACTGCTTCCTTGGCTACATCGGAAGCCGCAATATACTCAGACTCTGCTGTAGAATCAGTAACAACTGGATGCTTTGAACTCTTCTAGCTCACAACTCCTCCGTTGAGACAAAAGATATATCCAGACTACGAATTCACATCATTCCGATCTGTCTGAAAGCTAGTATATGTATAACCCTTGATGATAATCTCTTCATCCCATCCATACACCAGGGACATATCCTTAGTTCACCTCATATACTTAAGGATAGTTTTAACATCCATCCAATATTGTTCACTTGAATTAGGTTGATATCAGCCTACCATGCTCAAAGCATAATCAACATCAAGCATCACACATAACATGACATACACGATGGATCCTATCACAAAAGCATATGATATCTTACTCTCTCTCTCTCTCTCTCTCTCTTTCCTCTTGTATATGAGGAAATATTTTCTAAGAAAGATGTATAAAATGTGACACTGAAACTAATCCCCTCTTGGATTGTTCCATACTAAACCTCTTTAGTATCCGGTCAATGTATGTACCATGACTTAGTCCAAGCAGCATCTTGGACCCATCACGTACAATCTTGAACCCTAGAATGTAGGCTGCTTCACATAAGTCCTTCATAGAAAAGCATTTTCTCATCTATGCCTTAAGCCTCTTGTAAGGCTAGTATATATTTTCCAATTACTAATATGTCATCAACATATACTACTATGAAAAAATATACTCCCATAAAAATGTTTGTAAATACATGGATAACATTTGTTCTTAATGAAACCAAATTCCTCTATGGATTCATCGAATCAAATATTCCATAACTTGAATGATTTCATTAATCTATATATGGATCTCTGTAACTTTCATACTATTTTGACATTTCTCAGAGTTACAAACCCTTCTTGTTATGTCATATACACATCCTCTTGAAGGTTCTCGTTAAGGAATGTAGTTTTGAAATCCATTTTTCAAATCACATACTCATGGTAAACCACTATGGAAAAAAAATTATGATGAATTTAAACAAGACAACTAGAGAAAAGGTTTCATCATAGTCAATGTATTTAAGTTGTCTAAACCCTTTATCCACTAGCCACGCTTTATAGGTATTCAATTTACCTTCCATGTCCAACTTTCTCTTGAATAACCATTTACCCCCAACAGGGTTTACATTAACTAGCAGATCGATCAGAACCCAAATTTGGTTTTGATAAATGGAATCCATCTCAAAATTAATGGATTCTTTCCATCTTGTAGATTTTAATCTCTATACTACCTTCATATAGGAGAGTGGATCATTATTTTCAACCAATAATGAGTAACTATCATTAGTGACTAGAAAACCATATCTCTCTAGTTCTCTTACCTCTTTAGCGCTTCTATGTAGAATTTGTATTTTAGGAACAACATCTTCTACGGGGACCTATGGAATCAGTTCCTATACCAACTTCTATGTATCTTGAGCATCAAATTCATTAAATTCAATATTGATCCCAATATACTTCTTGAGGATGTCCTCTTAATAAAGATGACTTGTCTTGCAACAATCACTTTCTTGTTTGAAGGTTTGTATAGGTATTATCCCATTGTTTCCTTGGGATACCCTATAAAGGTACACTTCATGCCTTGGTGTGATAGTTTGATATAGCCTTAACAAATGCCTCACAACCCCATTAATTAAGGTGTGACAAAATGAGTTTCTTCCTACTCCATAAATTTAAGGGAATACCATTTTCCTCTTTAGTTGGTACTCAGTTTAGTGAGTATGATGCTGTCTTTGATTCATATCCCCAAAAGGATAATGGAAGGCTTGTGTGACTCATCATCGACCTTACCATGCCCAATAAGATTTGGTTCTTCCTTTCACTGACAGCATTCCACTATGGTGTATAAGGTGGAGTGAGTTGAGATAAAATCCCATGCTCCTATAGAAAGTCAATAAATTATTGGTTAAGATATTCACCACCTTGATCTGATCAAAGTTTCTTTATCTTCTCACCAAGTTTATTCTCAACATCATTCTTGAGATCTTTTAATTTCTCAAAGGATTATAACCTATACCTCATTAAGTAGATATAACCATACTTTATCAAGTCATTATTAAAATTAATAAAGTATTATAATACACATATATCTTTTACTTGAAAAGGTCCACACACATTCGTGTGCACTAAGTCTTGAAGTTCTATGGCCCTTACACCTTGACCTCTAAATGGAAGTTTGGACATCTTTCCTTATAAACAAGTGTGACATATTTCAAGTGGATTAAAATTAAAAGAGTCTAAATAACCATATTGTTAGAGATTTTTCAATTGCTTCTCATTTATGTGACCAAGATGATGATGACATAACTGGGTGTTATATGAGTTGCACATGTTTGTTTCATTATAAATTTATAATATTTGGTTTTTGCAATTCAATACATAAATACTGTTATTCAAATGTACCATACCATAGCATATTATATCTTTATAAAAGTAAAAATCATCATTTTCAAAGCTAAAAATAAATCCATCCACATATAAAAAATAAATATAAATAATGTTCTTGGTAACATTAAGCACATAATAACAATTCTTTAAAACCAAAATCAATCCTATCAGTAATGTGAGATGGTAGTATTCAATGGCTAGGGTAGCCAACCTCACTCTATTGGCAACCCATATATCCACCTCATCTATGTTAATATTCCTAAATCTACTTGGTTCATGTATTTGGATACAAATGTGAGCACCATAGACAATATCTAATACCCAACTTATAGATATGAAAATATTACACTAAATAAAGAACACACCTAAATCTTTCCTTTACTTCTTTGGTTGAATTCAATTCCTCTTTCAATGGCCCAAATTTTACATGTAAAATATACCACATCCTGTTCCTTTCACTGACTTTGGATCATTTTCTTCTTGGAAGGAATGTGATCTAGATCCTTAGACTTAAAATGAGTCTTTAACCCCTTTTCCTTATTCTTCCTCTTCTTATTCACCACAAGTAAAAAAAATTTGTCACACCCCATGTCTTTATCAAAATGAAGAATAAGTATAAGAATTTATGAGAGTGTCTTATCACTATAGATCATATTATAATTCAAAATAAATCTCAAGAAGTTTTTAGTTAGTGAGTAAAAAATGAGATATATGCGTAGCTCATCAAGGATCTTAAAACCCAAGATGTCCAGGATATCAATGTAGCTAATCATCTTGAGAACATGTTCCCCAGCTGGCACTGACTCTCTAATATTTTACATGAATAGTGCATTATAGATCTCACATCTCTTTGATATCATCTTCTCTTTATAGAAATCCTTAAGGTGAGTAACAATTCTATGCACATCCATATCCTCATATTGCTTTAAAACTCATTAGACATAAAGGATAACATGAAACATTGTACATACATAACATCATCCACATGCTTCAAATAGAAAGATACTTCTTCCTCATTAGCCTCTTTGGAAATGAACTCAGGAATTGGGGTTTCTAGCATGTATAATTTCCAATTACGATGTAGTATAACACACAAGCACCTACACCATTCTTGGAAATTGAAACCGGTGATAAGGTTATCCATATCAAGTATGGATTGAAGTAATATTGTTGACGTCATTTGATTTTCCATTTCTAAATATTAAGAGCATCTATTTAGTACTTGTTTTGATTACAAAAATAGATTAATATTTTTAAAAAATCAATTAAATTACATTATTCTCTCATTATTTTTTGAAACCCAATAACCGTCACCACCAGTTTTAGAATATCTTTTTACTTAGATATTTTAGTGGAAAAGATCCATATTCCCCTTATTATAACCTAGACTTGGGTCTCAAAAGTTATTCGAAGGGTTTTAGGTAGGTGTAATTTGTCAACTACATTAACTCGTAATTAATTGATCCATTGAGTGGACTCCCCTATCCTGAAATCTTATTTTAAAATATTTTCTCAACACTTGCCTCTTAGTTACACTAAATACTACTTGGTTAGTCAAACTTTGATGTGAACTAAGTTAATTTAACCCAAAACTTTAAGATAAAATTTTCATAGTAATTGAAAGCACCCCAGCTTGGGTTAGTCAAGCACTTTGAACTATGAGGTTGATTCTAAATTAAGTAGTGGAAGGGTATACCATCTTAATATTTTAGTTAAGGTATTTTTATCCTTATGCGTAATGCCCATTATATATTTTCACACTCCATGTTAATATTAAGTGTATTTTATTTAAGTAATTAACTATGTATGATAAAACAGTTATACATAATACGATTATATTTTATTCCATCTTGCATGCTTGTTAATTCATTTATTAGGTGCTCACACAATATCGACATACATAAATAATTAACCATTCAACTAATAAAAATAAAATATAAGTGGCATGATCATGAGATTATCTAATGGTTAGTTTATCTAGTGGATGATAAACTAACCCTTGACCCTAGGGGAAAACACCTTGAACCATAATTTGGTTTGTGTTGTAGCATCCTACCTTTAGCTCCCATATATCTATTTGATTGGTTTTGCCTCAACTCCTGGACTTGGATCACCACCACTCACATGGGATCTCTATCCTTACTTAATATTTTACTCACATGTAGGTGAGGGGATCCAATGGATTGGATAAAGGGGGTTTACATAAAACAAACCACAAGCATGCAGGCCCTTACATAATAATGAAGGGGGGATGACGTGAAAACCATTAATTTAAATTAATAAAATAAGTTAAAAGGAACCAATCACATACAAAGGGCTAGTCTAATAGCATGATCATCCACACATCAAGAAAAAAGCATACATTTTCAATATAGTTATCAATTACTTTGATATGTTATTTAAGTAAGATAATGCGTGATGAATTAATCCAATTAATTCAATTTATCTTAATTTCATCTAAGCATATTTAACTCACCATTATCTATAATTTAAAAAAAAATTAATTTTATTTAAAATTAATTAAGTACAAAAGTGTACTTAGAGGCAACTTTGTGTGCTTATCCAAAATTTTAACATGGAAATAGATTTAATATATAATTACCAACCCTATAAAATGGAGTGTTCTTTGTCAAATAAATTACACAAGGAAAAAATGTGAATAGTTTTGATTATATATTTAATTTTTCTTCATGGAAATCTTGGAGCACTTCCTACAATGGACTACATAGAGTGTACTATCTTTTTCCCATGTCTGCATCACACGCCTAAAGAATAGTCGTGTTACCTTCTATGGAAATGTTTTAGGTACATGACGTGTACTCAGGATACATAGTGTGCATCCTCATAATTGTATGACTCGTTAGTTACCGTGTCATTTATTCAATATACAGCTTACTGGGAAACCCTATTTTCTCATCCGTGAGAAACTGGGGACTACATGTCATTTATAGTGGTTACACAATGTGTAGTTCTTCAAGCCATGTTCTATTCTATCCAGATCGACACACTGTTTCACTTTTTTCGGAACTTAGATCTAATTATTTCATATCTATATGAATTTATTATGAGATATGAACATGAAAAATATAAGTAAACGACAAGTATGCATGAAGTACATGTCATGTATCATGATTTTGTCTATCAAGATTTTTTGATACCTCTAGATGGTGTTCTTCGAATGCTTCTTCATTTTTAAACTTTAAACAATTACTATCTATGTTAGTGAGAATGAGGAAAGTAAGAGAATACAATGTTCAGATATTAAAAAAATTGATATAAGTAAAAAAACACTAACACATGAAACCATTCAACAAATAATACATATTATAAATTAAGTCCTTCATTGAGAAGAATTTTCTCATCCATGACTTAACCTCATGTAAGGCTAGTATATATTTTCCAATTACTAATATGTGATTAAAATATACTACTATGAAAAAATATACTTCTATAAATCGGTTTATAAACACATGGAGAACATTCATTCTTAATGAAACTAAATTCCTTTATGGATTCATCAAATTGAATTTTCCATGACTCATATGCTTGCTTTAATCCATAAATGGATCTCTGCAACTTTCATACTATTTTTACATTTCTCAGAGTTACAAACCCTTTTGGTTGTATCATATAAATATCCTATTTAAGTTTCTCATTAAGGAATATAGTTTTGACATCCATTTTCTAAATAACATACTCATGGTAAACCACTATGGAAAAATAAATTTGATGGATTTAAACAAGACAACTAGAGAAAAGGTTTCATCATAGTCAATGTCTTGAAGTTGTTTAAACCCTTCATCCACTAGCGATGATTTATAAGTATTTAATTTACCTTCTATGTCCAACTTTCTCTTAAATACCCATTTACCTACAATAGTATTTACATTAACTAGCAGACTGATCCGAACCCAAATTTGGTTTTGATACATGGAATCCATCTCAAAATTCATGGCTTCTTTCCATCTTGTAGCATTTTATCTCTTTAATACCTTATTGTAGGAGAGAGGATCATTATTTTCAACCAATAATGAGTCACTATCATCAGTGACTAGAAAACTACATCTCTCTAGTTCTCTTACCTCTTTAGTGATCCTATGTAGCACTTGTGTTTCAAGAACAACATCTTCCATGGGGACTTATGGAATCAGTTCCTATACCAACTTATGTGTATCTTGAGCATCAAATTAATCAAAGTCATTATTTCTTCCACTATACTTCATGAAGATGTTATCCCTATCAAGAAATATGACTTTTCTTGAAACAATCACTTCCTTTTCTGAAGGTTTGTATAGGTAATATCCCATTATTTCCTTGGGATACCCTATAAAGGTAAACTTCATACCTTAGTGTACTAGTTTGTTTCATGATATAGCCTTAACAAATGCCTCACAACCCCATGCATGAACATGTGACAAAAAAGGTTTCTTCCTACTCTATGACTTTAAGGGAATACCGTTTTCCTCTTTAGTTGGTACTTAGTTTAGTAAGTATGATCTCGTCCTTGATTTATATCCCCAAAAGGATAATGGAAGGCTTGTGTGACTCATCATTGACCTTACGATGTCCAACAAGATTTGATTCCTCCTTTCACTAACACCATTTCACTATGGTGTATATGGTGGAGTGAGTTGAGATAAAATATCATACTCCCATAGAAAGTAGATAAAGTCTTTGTTAAGATATTCACCACCTTGATTTGATCAAAGTTTCTTTATCTTCTTACCAAGTTGATTCTCAACATCATTCTTGATCTCTTTGAATTTCTCAAAAGGATTACGACTTATACCTCATTAATTAGATATAACTATACTTTATCAAGTCATTAGTAAAAGTAATAATTCATGAGAATCCAACTCTATATTCTACTTGAAAAGTTCCACACACATTTGTGTTCACTAAATCTAGATGTTTAGTGGCCCTTACACCTTGAATTTTGAATGGTGGTTTGGTCATATTGACTTATAAACAAGTGTGACATATTTCAAGTGGTTTAAGATAAAGATTCTAAGTAACCATGTTGATAGAGATTTGTAAAATGCTTCTCATTTATGTGACCAAGATGGTGATGACATAACTTGGTGTTATATGAGTTGCACATGTTTGTTTCATTATCAATATCTAATATTTGGTTTTTTCAATTCAATACATAAATATTATTATTAAAATGTTCCTTTACCATAGCATAAGCTATCTTTATAAAAGTAGAAACCATTATTTCCAAATATAAAAATAAATCCATCTATATATAAACAAGAAACATAAATAATGTTCTTGGAAACAATAGGAACATAATAACAATTCTTTAAAACCAAAATCAATCCTATCAACAATGTGAGATGGTAGTCTCCAATGGATAGGGAAACCAACCTCACTCTATTGGAAGCCCATATATACACCTCATATATGGTAATATTCTGAAATCTACTTGGTTAATGTATTTGGATACAAATGTGATCACCACAGGCAGTATCTAATACCCAACTTATAGATATGGAACGATTATGCTCAATAACGAACACACCTGAAGCTTACCCTTGCTTATTTGGTTGAGTTCAATTCATATTCCAATTACCCTACTTTCCACATTTAAAATATACCACATCCTGTTCCTTTCCTTGACTTTGGATCTTTTTCTTCTTGGAAGTAAGGTGATCTAGAGCCTTAGACTTGAAATGAGTCTTTAGCCCCTTTTCCTTATTCTTCATCTTCTTATTCACCATAAGTACAAAAAGTTTATCATGCCCCATGTATTTATCAACTTGAAAAATAAGTATAAGAATTTATGAGAGTGTCTTATCACTATTTCTCATATTATAATTCACAATAAAAATAGAGAAGTTTTTAGTTAGTGATGATAGAATGATATCTAGGTGCAACTCATCAGGGAACTTAAAACACAAGATATTTAGGATCTCAATGCAGCTAATCATCTTGAAAACATGTGCCCCAACTGGTGATGAATATCCAATATTGCACATGAAATGTGTATTAGAGATATCATATATCTTTGATCTCACCATCTCTTTATATAAACCCTTAAGGTGAGTAACAATTCTAGGCACATCCATATCCTCATATTGCTTTAAGACTCATTGGACATAGAAGATAAAATGAAACATTAGACATCCATAGCATCATACACATGCTTCAAATAGAGTGATACTTCTTCCTCATTAGCCTCTTTGGAAATGAACTCATGAAGTGGGGTTTCTAGCTTGTATAATTTCCATTTATGGTGTAGTATAATACGCAAGCACCTATACCATTCTTGGAAATTGATGCAGGTGAGAAGTTTATCCTTCTCAAGTATGGATTGCAATGATATTGTTGAATTCATTTGATTTTCTATTTCTAAAAATTAAAAGAATCTATTTAGTACTTGTTTTGATTAAAAAAAGAGATTAATAACTTTTAAAAATTAATTACATTACATTATTCTCTCACTATTTTTTGAAACCCAATATCCCTCACCATCAGTTTCGAAATATCTTATTTCTTAGATATTATAGTGGAAAAGATCCATATTCCCCTTATTATAACCTAGAATTGGGTCTAATAGGTTATTTGAAGGGTTTTAGGTAGGTGTAACTTTCCAACCACATTAACTCATAATTAATTAATCCATTGAGTGGACTCCTCCATCCTGAAATACTATTTTGAAATATTTCCTCAACACTTTCCTTTTAGTTACACTAAATCCTTCTTGTCCAGTCAAACCTTGATGTGAATCAAGTTAAGTCAACTCAAAAATTCAAAATAAAATTTTCATAATAATTGAAAGCACCCCAACTTGGTTTAGTCAAGAACTTTGAACTATGAGGATGATTCTAACTTAATTATCAGAAGGGTATATCATCTTAATATTTTAGTTGAGGGATTTTTATCCTTATGCGTAATGCCAATTATATCTTTTCACATACCTTGTTAATATTAATTGGATTTTATTTAAGTAATTAAATATTCATGATAAAATATTTATTCATAATATGGTTATATTTTAATCCATATTGGATGCTTGTTAATTTATTTATTGGGTGATCACACAACATCAATATACATAAATAATTAACCATGCAACTAAAAAAAATAAAATACTACTGACATGATCATGATATTCTCTAACGGTTAGTTTATTTAGTGGATTATGAACTAACCCTTGAGCCCATGGGAAAAAACCTTGAACCATTACTAGGTTCATGTTGCAGCATTCTACCTTTGGCTCCTATGTATCACTTCAATTGTTTTTTCCTCAGCTCTTGGACTTAGACTGCCTCCACTCACATGGGATCTCTATCCCTAATTAATATTTTACTCACATGCAGGTGAGGGGATCCAATGTATTGAATAAATGTGGTTTACATAAAATAAACCACGAGCATGCGATCCCTTACATAGTAAGGAAGAGGGGATGACATGCAAGTCATTAATTTTAAATTAATAAAATAAGTTAAAAGGAATCAATCACATACAAAGGTTTATTCTAATCTCATGATCATCCACACATCAAGCAACTGAAATACATTTTCAATATTGTTATCAATTACAGTGATATATTCTTTAAGTAAGATAATGTGACGCAAATTAATCCAATTTATCCAATTTATCTTAATTCTATCCAAGAATATTTAACTCACAATTATCTATAATTTTAAAGAAAATTAATTTTATTTAAAATTAATGAAGTACAAAAGTGTACTTGGAAGAAAATTTTTGTGCTTATCCAAAATTTTAACATGAAAATAGATTTAATATATAATTATCAACCCTATGAAATGGAGTGTAATTTTCAAATAAATGTCACATGTAACAAATGTGAATATATTTGATTATATATTTAATTTTTCTTTGCAAAAATCTGGGTATACTGCCTACAACAAACTACATGGTGTAAACTATATTTTTCTCATGTCTACAGTACATTCCTAAAGACTAGTCGTGTTACCTTTTGTGGACATGTTTGAGATACATGACATGTACTCAGGATACACAGTGTGTATCCTCATAATTGTATAGATCATAAGTCCCCATGTCATGTATTAGATATATGACTTACTAGGACACCCCATGTTTTCAGTTGTGAGAAATTAGGGACTACACGACATGTATAGTAGTTACACAATGTGTAGTTCTTCAAGATATGTGCTAGTCTATCTAGATCTACATGCCGTTCCAATTTTTTCAGATCTTAGACCCAATTTCATCATATCTATCTAAATTTATTGTGAGATATGAATGTGAAAAATATAAGTAAAACAACATGTATGCGTGAAGTACATGTCATGTATCTTGGTTTTGTCTAGCAAGATCCTTTGACACCTCTAGATGGTGTTCTTCAAATTCTTATTCATTTTTAAACTTTAACCAATTACTGGCTATGTTAGTGAGAATGGATAAAGAAAGAGATGACGATTCTTGGATATTAAAGAAATATCGATATAAGTAAAAGAAAACACTAACGCATGAAACCATTCAAAAAATAATACATATTATAAATTAAACATATGACCACTATGGTACCACTTGAAGGTTCCAGGAACAACATAAGCATCCTTTTATAGCATGGAAAAATTGGATTTTAGTCTTAATTTACATTTAATAATTTCTCCGCATGATTAAAACATCATGTCCAACATGAAAAATAATCTCTAAACGTCACCATAAAATCACTGGAATAGATCTCATCGTATCATCATTTCACTGTAGGATACAAGTGTAGAATCCCTCTAGAGGTGATCCACACATGAACAATAATCTCTAAACATCACCATAAAATCACTGGGTGCTAGCATGACCGATCCTGACCGGTTGTGTTGTTCGTGGTTAATCGTAGAAGTATTCTTATAAAATGAGTAAGAACTCTTGGTTATCTCTCAAATACTTGAGACAAGAGGAGGAGAGAGCTCATTCTAGATCTCTATATCTCTCTCTATCTGTTGTGCACACCAAAAGTGAGTTATAGAAAATGATATAATTAGATATTTATTATGGAAAGTTTATGGTTGGAAAACACACACAAGTCCTTAACCATCTTTAATATTCATAGTTGACCCCATGTCCATTAATAATAATAATAATATTATTATTAAACAATTGAAATGTGAAACATATTATGAATATAAATAAATATCACTTATACCATTTTCAATCAGAACATTAAGCTTGGCCCTCTTTCCCTCATAAATATTTACTGAACCTCAAATAATGAATATTTAATAAATAAATTTCACCACATTATTCTACAATTAATATCCATATGGAAAGGGTTAACCTATTCACTCAACATCCCTCTCTCGCAAGAAAAATTACTGAAAATTTGTGCTGAAAATATCTACAATGAGTTGGAGACACCCCTAATCCTGATGAAATATCTATGAGGATTTCATGAATTTATAGAAATGGTGAAATGCTTAGAATATTCTATCTAATGGACTCGAGATAAATATCATCCCATGCCCTCAATGTAGGGGAAAAGGATTGGTAAGGCAGATATTGCCACTGTCACCCTCAAACCAGCAGTGATGCCCACTCAAGAGCCCAGGAAAGCCCCAAATCACCCAATGCCTCCTATAGATCAACAACAACAACAAAATATCCCTTTTCCAAAAGATAAAAGAGATCGGGGTTGCCCAAGATTTGAGGAACAAATGATTAAACCACAATCCTTCCTAAATGAGAATTTCCTTGGCTATTTCTTTGCATCCATGGAGAATAACCTACTTAAGATTCCAAAACCCAGAAAACACGATGAGGTCAACCTCACTAATCTCCCCCAACTACTACCCTTTCCATAGGAGGATCGATGACACCATATCATATTTCTTCATCTTTAAAGAATTCCTAAAAAGCATGGTTTATTCTAGAAAAGTGATGTTGCAAAATTCCTTGACACAAGTGAATTTTTTAATCATCACCCCATTGGAAGAAGAGGTTGATTGGAGAGAAGTTCTATCCAAGCATGGGAAGATGTTTGATAAATGGATGAATCCAAATAAAGTTGTTCAAGCTCATTCTAACTTGAGAGAATAGCTTTAAAAACGCATAACTATTCTATAACCTACGGAGGTGACACCAAATACACCTCTCAGAGGTGGACATAATCACCTGACACATGAAGAGATAGAATAAAAAGATTCATATTCATCTTCTACACAATATCTGACTCTTGTAGACTTTCTTATTGCAATGTACGAAGCACAAGTACCACCCCACCAAATAATACCCTCATCAGATGAAGAGTTTATCTTTGGTTCTGTTAACATAATGCACTTGGAAGACCCATTCTCTAATGATGAATATGCCTCTGAACAAGAGTTCCTTGTACCTGAACATGGAGATGGAAGATGAAGTTGTAGGAGTTGAGGATATAGGGGGAATAATAGGCATGGTCTAACCCAATATCTCGGTCACATTTCCAAAGAAAAAAATATATGTAGATGAGACTGATGGGAGAGCACTCCATAAAACCCAATAAAAACATGAAGGTATCCCAAATCTCTCTAGCAGTCACACCAGCCAAGTCATTTTACACGACTGACTGGAAGGGGTGAAATTGTCTGATCATCCCAGACAACAAGGAAGGCTAATGAAACCTACGCCACTTGAAGTAGATTCCGCCTCAACATCTACACAAGCACCAGGCCCACCTACCTCAAATGCCCCAACTCCTGAGCCACATAATAATGAGAAACCCCACCTTGGGAAGCAATGAAATCTAGCTCATAAGTATGGCATTCTAAAATAGTTGGTGGTTTTCCCAGAAAAAATATTAATTTTGGATGCACCCCATATTTCAAAAGAACTCAGATTAGCACTCGTCAAAGCCCTCTATAGTCCATAGGAATTCGAGATAGAATTACCTGTAGCTGAGGTTTATCAAGTGGAGACTATGCCATCATAATTCCATGTCACCATCTCATTTACATAGCAAGATCAGGAAGAGGTCATACAAGGATATATCTGAACCCTATACGTTTCATAAAAACTTGATGATGTCAACATCCAAAGGGATCTGATTGAAAATGGTTCCAAGATCAACCTCATCCTAGTTTATAACCTTCTACATTTGAGATATATAAAGGGAGATTTATCTACTACAAAGATAACCATTCAAGGGTATGATAAGAGTGAACAAAGACTTCTCAAAAAGATCAATCTTAAGGATTAGTTTGGGGATCTCAAATTTAATGCTGAGTTCATGGTTATATAGAAATACACCACATATAATGTCTTACTTGGAAGGCCTTGTATTAACAGTCACATGGTGGTACATTCAATATTTCATCAGTGTTTGAAATACCTAATTGATGGGAAGGTCAGCATACTACATGATGACATTGCCCCCTTCGAATGACCATCAAGGTTTCAAGTAGGAAGCTAAGAGGATTCACCCCTCCCATGCTATTAATATAGAATAGGAAGTTGAAAAATTTACCAAAGAAAACTTTTTATAGGTAGTGAAATACCCAAGATGGCTCACCAACATCATCACTGTAAAGGAAAAGAATGAGAAAATTAGGGTCTACATCAATTTCAGATACCTTAATTAATATTTCCTAAAGGAATATTTACCATTTTTGATCACAAAACTATTTATCGATGCAAATAATGGATTCTAAGTCCTCTCCTTCATGTATGGGTATTTAGGGAACAATCAGATAATGATAGCCCCTGAATATGAGGAAGCCACCACTTTTAGAGAGCCTTAGGGTATCTTTTTCTATCAGGTCATTCTTTTTGGATTAAATAAATTTGACTCTACTTATAAATGCACCATATATCATATATTTAATCCCTCCTTGGGATGAATAATAGAATTTTATGTTGACGACCTGGTGGTCAAGTCTCAACAATGATGTGATCACCTCACGGATCTTCAAGAAATATTCAACAAGTTGCAGTAGAACATTTTGAAGATGAATCCACTAAAGTGCAATTTTATGGTAACATTCAATAAATTATTTGGGTTTGTGGTATTCTACCATGGCATCGAGGTTGGCCCTAAAAAGACTAGTGCAATCTGGGTGATGTCACACCCTCGAAATCTCAAATAACTGAGGGGGATTCGAGGGAAAATTTCTTATATTAAATGTTTCATAGATAACCTGGATAGAAAATTACCCCCCTTCACCAAGTTAATGAATAAGGGAGTCACCCATTGATGGAATGAGGACTAACAAGAAGACTTTTAGAGTCTCAAGTTGTAATTTCTACACCCACTAGTTAAGATTCCACTGATGGAAGGAAGTACAATCATCTTATATGTGGACACCATGGAACGGTCACTTGACACTCTCCTCACACAGAAAAATGATGTGAGGAATGAGAATATTATTTACTACCTCATTTGAATGATTCTAGGTAATGAGACTTAATACTATAATTCTGATAAGAATTGACTCACACTCATCTTTGTGGTGAAAAAGATGAGGCATTACTTGCAGTACCACGAAGTTCACTTGGTCTCTCATATCAACCTGATCATGTATATCCTTAGCCTTCCTATATTGGTTGGGTGTTTGACCTTATTGGTAGTCATTCTACAACAACATAATGTTCAGTTCTTGTTATTAAAGGCAGTTAAATGGAAATCCCTAGTTGATTTCCTTGAAGCACACCCCATCCAAAAAAGTACACTCATGGACACTGAAATTTCAGATGAATAAGTTTTCTATACCCATGAAACTCCCCAAACATAGGAGATGTATTTTGATGGTTCCTCCCAAATCCCTGTTGGTAATAGGCTGAAAAAACTGAAGCTCAATCAGTTTATTTTAGGGATTGTATTAGTTTCTTTGGGAAAAGAAAATTTTCCCTACTCTTTATAATTATTTGAAGGTTGCACTAATAATGAGGTTTAATAATAATCTCTCACTACTGGCTTGTAATTGTCCATATATCTTTAGATAGCCTACATAAAAATCAAAGGGGATTTGGATATTGTAATAAAGTAGATAAATTGTGATTATACCATCAAAAAAGAAGAATTATCCCCTCTCATCGAATATGTAAGAGGACTGATCTTAGAGTTCCCTTTTGAACCCACATTGCATCATGTACCCCAATCACATAATTATCATGTTGAAACACTGTATAATGTAGCTACAATTCTAGATGACCCTGATTAGTATGAGATGTTCTTACACATAATGAACTGAAAAAATTCTCATCAGTCATCATCAGTGACATGGAATAAATTGATTAGATCAACACCACCATAGAGCATAATGAATCTATATCCACCACTAGATGGATTGATCCCATAGTTTATTATCTTAAAAATGGGAATCTCCCATTAGACTGAGATGAAAGGTAACACACTCAGCACCGAGTAGTGAAATTTATCCTTTAAGATGGTCTAAATGATAAAAAATCACTCTATAAGTGAGGCTTTGATGAAATCCTCATCAGATTCATAGCATAAAGAGAGATTCCCACCATAATAGAAGAAGTCCATGCAGGCTCTTATAGAGCCCATCAGTCCAGGACCAAACTCTCCCTCCAAATCTGGAGTCTTGGTTATTACTGTCAAAAAATGATACAAGACTATGTGGAATTAACCATAGAAATTTCATGCATGCTAGATTCATGAAAAATTCATTTGTCAACCCTAATAATTACTACATACAGCTAAATATTCTTAGTTATTTTCCATGTGGGGAATATATAATGTGAGTCTAAATCCCTAATACACAACTAAGAAGTTTAAGTAAATCCTTACTACTACTGAATTATTTTAAAAATGGGCTAAGTAAATACCCCTCAAGGAATCTGGCATGAAGAATTCCATTAACTTCATAAAGTATAACATCATCACAAGATTCAGAGCCCCTTACACAATATTGATGAATAAAACACCAGTTTCTATTCTACCAAGTTAAAAAAATTATACCAATAGTATGGCATCAATTCCAACCATTCATCCTACTATCATGCAGTGGAAAATTAAAAAATAGAGGCATTTAATAAGACTCTATCGAATATACTCCAAAATATGTTGAGAAGATCCTCCATACTTTATGGGCCTACCATACCACAATGCATGAAGATAAAAAAGAAACTTTATATTCATTGGTGTGTGGAAAAAAGTTAGTGTTTACCATATAATTCTAGTTTCCCTCTATTCTAATAGCTATCTATGAAAAACTCTTAGATGGTGAGTAATCACAAAAGTAGTTGGATGAGTTAGAATGGATTGATGAGAAAAGGTTGATTACAATTTAAAACACTAAAGTCCATCAAAATTAGAATGTAAGATCCTTAAATAAAATGGTTTTCCTCTGTTTATTCCTTTAAAGAAATCTGGTATTGGATCTCATAACCCCAATGATACAAGGAAATAAACATCCAAAGTTGGAACCCAAATGAGAAGGTCCTTACTTCATACATAAGGTCTATTCTAATAGAGTTTACTCATTGGTCACAATGGATGGGGAAAATTTCATGACCCCCACCAATGAGAGGTTTATCAAGAAATAATTTTCATAGATTCCATCAAGCGTCCAAAAACTTAGTCACATGACATTAAACTACACAACACATCCTGTCCACATAACATTAAAACTGTAAGGATTCCATTCTAGTCACATGATGTTAGACTGTGTGATGCATCCTTATCATATGATGTTAAAACTATATGGAATAATTCATGGTAGTAAGACTTTAAACTGAATAGAATCCTATATAACAACTGTATGATGATAAAAATTCAAGGAATATGTCCTTACCACATGATGTTAAACTACACAAAAAATATTACTTCAAAGATGACCTATTGTACATGAGTTATGTTAGTGAAAAAGAAAAATGAAGTTCCCTATACCTATGTGTGAGTCAGATCCACATAGGTAATATATCTATTCAAGAACTATTTGTGCCTTGATTCCTACCATCACATGATACACAGTGATGCCCAGATCTCAAATCTTGGGTCCAATCACAACATATCAGCCTTGGTCACAAGTTATCAGACTGTACAACTACATATTCATCACATGACCTTAAAATGTAGTCTTACCACATGTACTAAGCATAATATGACTTGGGAAATTGGTCCATGAATCCTCATACCACAAATGTAGGATGTCTATTATGAGATGATTTCTTAAATTCCTAGGAAGTGTTTATAGGGTTTCAGGAATTCTTTTTTCAGGTTGAGTAACCTTTTTCCTTGCCACATGATGTTAAACTACATGGATGCCAACATCTACGCATGATGTTAAAATAAATAGTTTTCTAGAACTATGAATAACTTTATTCTCACTTCAATGAGATACATAGAGATTACTAGATCCTATATCTTGGCCCAACCACCACATGATACAAAATGCCCTTGTACTTTTCTTTATTCGCTTATGTGTGGTGAAAAAATCCTTCACCATTTCTTATTCATCACACTGATCACAATCTACGTGGTCTTATAAAATCTATTAAAGGCTTCCCTACATGATCAAGACATATCAGTTCATGATAGAGTTAGCATGTTCTTGGATGCAAGACCATAAAAGTGAAGAATCACAAGCTAGACATATAAGTAAATTGGTATTTTCACATTTAATTTATCTTATTCTTATTCTAAAATTTTTTAAACATAAAATCCACAACAAAGTCAAGATAATTTTCTTAGATTTTAATATAAAATAAAATTCAATGTATATTTTGTGTTATTTTACAAAAAATAAAAACCAAAGGTAAAAACAAAAAACATATAATCAATAATGTCACTAAAATGCATGCCTTTTTAATAATAAACTAATTTGACTTCATATTATATACATGCAGCGATCTAAAATTTCCATTCATTAACTTCATGAATTCTATGGGGTGTTTCTTAGATTTTAGAAATTGAAGGTGGGGAAATGTTTCTGACTAGTAGCGAGAGTCTATAGTGATACCATGAGGAGACTATATTCTCATATTAGAGTAGAATAAAACAATAGAAATAAAATACAATTATACATCACAATAACCAACTAAATAAAAAGGGAAACAACTTGGCCAAACCAGAAGTTCCAAGCATAGAGGAAGTGTCCTTTTATGGTATGACCAAGTTGACTTTTAGTCATAATTTATGTGTAATAATTTCCGTGCATGATTAAAACATCTTTTACAAAACAAATCGTAGATTACTTGACTAGATTAAAAATCCAAAACCAGAAGAGGGGGGGGGGGTATTCAAAAGTAATTTATAATTAATTTATGATAGATATAGAATTACATAAACTTGTAATTCAGTTTTCATTGATGATCTAGTGGAATAAATAATGTCACGCCTTCTTTGTGTTGTAGTATCCAAGTGAAGAATCTCTCTAGTGGTGATCCACATGAGTACCATAATCTCTAAATGTCATTGTATAATCATCGGGTGCTAGTACAACAAATCTTGATTACTTGTGTTATTCATGGTTGTTCACAGCAGTATTCTTCTTGAAGGAGGAAGAAATCTTGGTGCTCTCTCTAAGCCTTGAGAGAGGAGGATAAAGCTTATTATAGATCTCTAGATATCCCTATATCTATTATGCACACCAAAATTGAGTTATGGAATGTGATATAATTAGATATTTATTATAGAAGGTTTATGGTTGAAAAATCGCACACAAACCCTTAACCATCATTAATATTCTTAGTTGACCCAATGTACATTAATAATAATAATAGCATTATTAATCACTTGACATGTGAAACATATTAAGAATATAAATAAATACCACTTATATCATTTCCAATCTAACCATTAAGCTCAGTCTGCTTTCCCTCATCGATATTTTCCGAACCTCAAATAATGATTATTTAATAAATAAATATCAATACATTATTCTATGATAAATATAAAAAATATTATATTTACAAAAATTTAAAATAAATATTTATTATTATTATTTAACTCGTTTATTATTTCAAATAACCTGTGATTAAATTATGATGATCAACCAAACCGAATAAATTTCATTTATTCTAACTTGTTAAATTCATTTCCTAAATTTAACCGAGATTGTGGATACAATAATTGTGGAACCCTCTAGGTCTATTTCTTAGTGGTATTAGGCATAATGAACTAAAGTATAAGGTTAACGTCTACCAACATGTCAAGGCTCCCATAGAGAAAAAAGTTAATGTCACAACAACATTCGACTTCCTATGAATTATTACCGTGTAATATAATCCCTTTATCACGATATCTTGAATCAAGAAGGTTGAATATAGATGTCATCAATATATATGCTCGATGTCTCTTTCTTTGAATTTCCATAAATTAACTTACCCACCAAACACCATGAGACCATGGATTTATACAGGAAATTTCATTCTCATCAAATGACCCAATATATCAACTTCTGTCAAAGAATAAAAGAGATAAATCATTTCTTACATTATCCATATTTTCATATCCCTTGTGACGCACTTAATGTATCCTATATCTCCATGAACACATATCATAACAACTTTCATCAATACATCAAAGTACACAAGTTATGATATCAATTAATGATAATATTAAAGTCTAAAGATCAATACATACATCAACATATATGAATATTCCAACCCTTTCCATTTCACTGTCACTATTAGAGTAGAGTACTAAGGTGGGTGAAGTCATTAAGGAATAGGGAATTTGAGATAATATGAAACATGGAAATGTGGATTTCCTATTTAATGATTCTATTCTCATAACCTCCTATCTTAGAGATTACTAAAGATGAACACCATAAGAAGGGGTATCAATGTCTTATGAGCCTCCTACATCTAATATCTAGTATTGTTTGTGTCCTATTAGACAATATCATCTGACCATAGAACATTTATTCAAGAATTATGTCATGAAACTTCTAGGTTCTTATCATAATAGTGAACTAATATAACCTTTTAGAGTGGCATATATTCTTTTGACATTATCACATAAAAATTTCATTCAAATGAACAATAATAATGTGATAGAAAAACTTCATTAAGAATGAAAACATATAATCAAGTACTAAACAAGTTAGTTTTAGGGCACCAAATCCAATAGAATTCCACTTGCACTAGATCCAACTGAAAATAACTTTCAATCCACTAACTCTCACTTAATACTCATGCATCTGCTATGATAAATCCTTGGTTAAGATGTCTTCCAAGTTTTCCTCTATGGATACTCTTCTCACCACAACTTTACCTCATTGAGAAAAATATCCCAAGATATGAACTTCCAAAGTATGTGCTTTTTCCTTTAGTGTGACCTAAAATATTTTGAGAGAGCCACCGATACAGTGTTATCATAATAAACTGTGATAGAGTCTTTACTGCTAGGCACCACATTAAGCACTTAGAAAAAGGTGTGAATCCAAAATGATTCTTTAGATGCATTGGAAGATTCAATATACTCAGACTCCACTATAAAATCAATAACAACTGATAGCTTTGAACTCTTTCAGATCAAAACTCATCCATTTAGACGAAAGATATATCCAAACTACAACTTCAGATTATTATAATTAGTCTAAAATCTAGAATATGTATAACCCACGATGACTAGCTATTCATCTCATATATAAACCAAGACCATATCCTTAGTTCACCTCAGATGCTTAAGGATAGTTTTAACAACTGTCCAATGCTGTTCACCTAAATCAGCTTGATATCTTCCTACCATGCTAAAACAATAAGAAACATCAATCCTCACACATAACATGACTTGCAGGATGGATCCTATCACAAAATCATATGATATCTTACTCATTATCTCTCTTTCCTCTTATGTATGAGGACACATTTTATTATAAATATGTATACCATGTGACACTAGAACCAATCCCCTCTTAGATTGTTCCATACTAAACCTATTCAGTATCTGGTCAATATATGTACCTTGACTTAGTCCAATAAGCCTCTTGAATCTATCACATATAATTTTGAACCCTAGAATATATGCTTCTTCACATAAGTCCTTTATGGAGAATCATTTTTCTCATCCATGCATTAAAATCCTGTAAGAAAAGTATATATTGTCCAATTAATAATATGTCATCAATATATACTATTATGAAAAAAACTATACTCCCATAAAACCATTTGTAAACACATGGATCACATTCTCTCTTAATAAAACCAAATTCTTCTATGGATCCATTGAATCGAATGCTCCATGGCTTGTATGCTTTCTTTAATCCATAAATGGATCTTTATAAATTTCATACCTTTTGACATTTCTCAGAGTTACAAACCATTCTGGTTGTGTCATCTACACATCCCCTTGAAGGTTCCTGTTAAGGAATGTAGTTTTGGAATCCATTTTCCAAATCACATACTCACAAAAAACTATAATGGAAAAAAATATGATGGATTTAAATAAGAAAACTTTAGAAAAGGTTTCATTGTAGCCAATTCCTTGAAGTTGTCTAAACCCTTTATCCACTAGCCATGCTTTATGATCATTCAATTTACCTTCCATGTCCAACTTTATCTTGATTACCCATTTACCCCTAACGGGATTTACATCAACTATAAGATCAATTGGAACCTAAACATGTTTTTGATACATGGAATACATCTCAAAATTCATGGATTCTTTCCATCTTGTAGATTTTGAGATCTCTACTACTTCCTTAAAGTATATAGGATCATTATTGTCAACCAATAATGAGTCACGATCATCGGTGACTAGAAAACCGTATCTCTCTAGTTCTCTTACCTCTATAGCGCTCCTATGTAGCACTTGTGTTTCAAAAAAAACATCTACCATGGGGACCTGTGGAATTGGCTCTTGTACCAACTTCTGTGTATCTTGAGCATCAACTCCATCAAAGTCAATCTTTATCCTACTATCCTTATTGAGGATGTGCTCCCTCTCAAGAAAGACTACTTATCTTGTAATACTCACTTTCTTGTATAAAGGGTTGTATAGGTAATATCCCCTTGTTTCCTTGGTATACCCTATAAAGTTACACTTCAGGATTTAGTGTGCTAGTTTGTTTCATGATATAGCCTTAACAAATGCCTCATAACCCCATACATGAACATGTGACAAAAATGATTTATTCCCACTCCATAACTCTAAGGTAATACCGTTTTCCTCTTTAGTTGGTACTCAATTTAGTAAGTATGATATCTTCTTTAATTAATATCCTGAAAAGGATAATGAAAGGCTTGTGTGACTCATAATTGATCTTACTATGTCCAATAAGATATGATTACCCCTTACACTAACACCATTCCACAGTGGTGTATAATGTGGAGTGAGTTGAGATAAAATCCCATACTCCCATAGAAATTTGATTAATTCTTGGTTAAGATATTCACCACCTTGATCCAATCAAAGTTTTTTTTATCTTCTTACCAAGTTGTTTCTCAACATCATTCTTGATCTCTTTGAATTTCCTAAAGGATTATTAATTATAACTCATTAAGTATATATAAACATAACCACTTAATTCATCAGTAAAAGTAATAAAGTATGATAATCCACACCTATCTTCTACTTGAAAAGTTCCACACACATCATTTTTCACTAAATCTAGAAGTTTTTTGGCCCTTACACCTTGAACTTTGAATGGAAGTTCGGTTATATTTCCTTATAAAAAAGTGTTACATATTTCAAGTGTTTTAAGATCAAAAGATTCTAAGTAACCATATTGATAGAGATTTGTCAAATGATTATCATTTATGTGACCAAGTTGGTTATGAAATAATTGGGTGTTATATGATATGTTCATGTTTGTTTCATTATCAATTTCTAATATTTGGTTTTTATAATTCCGTACATAAATACTATTATTCAAATGTGCCATACCATAATATATGCTATCTTTATAAAATTATAAACCCTTGTTTAAAAAGATAAAAATCAATCAATACATATTTAAACAAGAAACAAAAATAATGTTCTTGGTAACTATAGGAACATAATAACAATTCTTTAAAACCCAAACCAATCATATCAGCAATATGAGATGGTAGTCTCCAATGGCTAGGGAATCCAACCTTGATCCATTAGAAGCACATAGATCCACCTTATCTATGGTAATATTCTGAAATCTTATTGGTTCTTTTATTTGGATACAAATGTAATCACCAAAGGAAGTATCTGATACCTAGATTATATATAGGAAAATATTATACTCAATAATGAACACACCTGACACTTCCCCTTGCTTATTTGGTTGAGTGAAATTCTTCTTCCAGTGGCCCTAGTTTCCACATGTAAAATATATTTAATCTTATTACTTTCATTGCCTTTGGATCTTCTTCTTCTCGGAAGGAAGATGATCCAAATCTTTAGACTTGAAATGAGTCTTTAGCCCCTTTTCTTTGTTCTTAATCTTCTTATTCAACATAATTACAACAATTTTTTCATGCCCCATGTCTTTATCAACTTCACAAATAAGTATAAGAATTTATGTGAGTTCCTTTTCACTATTTATAATATTATAATTCATAATAAAACTAGAGAAGTTTCTAGTTAGTGAGGACAAAATGAGATCTATTCTCAACTCATCAGGTATTTTAAAACTGAAGATGTCTAGTATCACAATATAGCTAATCATATTTACTACATATGCCCCATATGGCACTGACTATCTATGATTTCATGTGGAAAATGCATTAGAGATCTCATATCTCTTTGATCTCACATTCTCTTGATAGAAATTCTTAAGGTGAGTAATTATTCTATGCACATCTATATCCTCATATTGCTTTAAAAATCATTGGAAATAGAGGATTAAATGAAACATTGGACATCCATAACATCATCCACATGCTTCAAATAGAGATATACTTCTTCCTATTAGCCTCTTTGAAAATGAACTCGGGAAGTGGGATTCTCAGAACATATAATTTCCATTCATGGTGTAATATAACACGTAAGAACCTATACCATTATTGGAAATTGACACTGGTGAGAAGGTTATCCTTCTCCAGTATGGATCAGAATGATATTTTTGAAGTCATTTTAATTTTAGTTTCTTAAAATTAAGAGCATCTATTTCTTACTTGTTTTTATTACAAAAATAGATTAATAAATTTTAAAAATTAATTAAATATTGTTATTCTCTCACTATTTTTTGAAACCCAATATCCCTCACCATAAGTTTCAGAATATCTTATTGTTCAGATATTATAGTGAAAAGGATTCATATTCCCCTTCTCATAACCTTTACTTGGCTCTGACAAGTTATTTGAAGGGTTTTAGGTAGGTATAACTTGTCAAATACATTAACTTGTAATTAGTTGATCTGTTGAGTGGACTCCCCCATCCTAAAATCCCATTTTAAAAGATTTCCTCAACACTTGCCTCTTAGTTACACTAAATCCTACTTGGGTAGTCAACCCTTGATGCAAATCAAGTTAATTCAACCCAAAACTTCAAGCTAAAATTTCCACAATAATTGAAAGCACCCAACTTGGGTTAGTCAATCACTTTTAACTATGAGGTCTATTCTAACTTAAGTAGTGTAAGGGTATACCAACTTAATATTTTAGTTGATGGATTTTTATCCTTATGCATAATGCCCATTTTATCTTTTTTATTTCCTTGTTAATATTAAGTGTATTTTATTTAAGTAATTAGATATGTATGATAAAACATTTATGCATAATACAGTTATATTTTATTCCGTCTTGCATACTTGTTAATTCATTTATTAGGTGATCTCACAACATCAACATACATAAATAATTGACCATAAAACAAATGGAAATAAAATATAAGTGGCATGATCATGAGATTCTCTAATGGTTAGTTTATCTAGTGGATGATAAACTAACCCTTAACCCTAGGATAAAGCACCTTGAACCATAACTTGGTTTGTGTTACAGCATTCCACCTTTGGATCCTATGTATCACTTCGATTGTTTTTTCTTAAGCTCCTGGACTTGATTGGAATATATCCATTCACACGAGATATCCATCCTTAAGAGTTTACTCACATATAATTGAGAGGATCTAATGGATTGGATAAAGGGTGTTTACATAAAATAAACCATGAGAATGCATGCCCTTACATAATAAGGATGAGGGGATAACACACATGACATTAATTTTAAATTAATAAAATAATTTAAAAAGAACCAATCACATACAAAGGTCTAGTCTAATCTCATGATCATCTATACATCAAGAAACATGCATACATTTTCAACATTGTCATCAATTACTTTGATGTATTCTTTTATTAAGATAATGAACCCCAAATTAATCCAATTAATTCAATTTATCTTAATTACATTAAAGCATCTTTAACTCACAATTATCTATAATTTTAAACATAATTAATTTCATTTAAAATTAATCAAGTACAAAAGTGTACCTGGAAGAAACTTTGTGTGTTTATCCAAAATTTTAACATGGAAATATATTTAATATACAATTATAAACCCTATGACATGTAATTTAATTTTTAAAATAATTTATAAATGGAACACATGTGAATATGTTTGATTATATATTTAATTTTTCTTCATGAAAAACTGGGCACACTGCCTATAGAAGACTAGATGACATGTATTGTCTTTTGACAATGTCTGTAGCACATGCCTAAAGATTAGTCATGTTACCTTCTACAAACATGTTTGAAGTACATGACATGTACTTAGGACACATAGTGTGTATCCTTATAATTCTATGGCTCATCAGTCCCCATTTCATGTATCTGATATAAAACTTATTAGGATACCCTGTGTTCTCAGCCTTGAGAAACTGGGGACTACACATCATGTATAGTGGTTACACAGTGTGTAGTTCTTCAAGCCATGTGTCAGTCTATCCAAATCTACATGTCGTTCTTCTTTTGTTGAATCTTAAATCCGATTTCATCATATCTATCTGATTTTTTTGTGATATACGAACACAAAAAATATAAATACATGACATGTATGTGTGAAGTACATGTTGTGTATCCTGGTTTTGTCTCGAAATATCCTTTGACACCTCTAGATTGTGTTCTTTGAATGCTTATTAATTTTTAAACTTTAACCAATAACTGGCTATATTAGAGAGAATGAAAAAAGGAAGAGATGATGATGTTCGGACATTAAAACAAATAGATATAAGTAAAATAAAACACTAACACATGAAACCATTCAAAAAATAAGACATATTATAAATTAAACATATGACCACTCTGATACCATTTGAAGGTTCTGGGTGCAGTGTTAGCATCCTTTGATAGCATGACTAACTCATCTTTTAGTCTTAATTTACATTTAAGCATTTACCCACATTATTAAAACATCATTTTCAATAAAAACCACAGATTACTTGACTAGATTAAAACATAAAAATTAGAAGAGGAGGATCTTCATATGTAATTTATTATTAATTTATGAGTAGATATAAAATTACCTCAACATGTAATTCAAATTTTATTGATGATATAGTGGAATAGATCTCATCACACCATAGTTTCACTGTAGGATACACGTGTGGAATCCCTCTAGAGGTGATCCGCACAAGAACCAAAATATCTAAATGTCACCATAAAATCTATGGGTTCTAGAACGACCGATCCTAACCACTTGCGTTGTTCATGATTAATCGCATAAGTATTCTTCTCAAAGGAGTAAGAACTCTTAGTGCTCTCTCAAAGGCTTGAGACAGGAGGAGGAGATAAATTTTTCTAGATCTATAGATTTCTCTCTATCCATTATGCACACCAAAAGAAAGTTATAGAAAGTGATATAATTTGATATTTATTACGGAAATATTATGGTTGGAAAATATACACGAGACCTTAACCACCTTTAATATTCATAGTTGACCACATGTCCATTAATAATAATAATAATAATATTATTATTAATCACTTGACATGTGCAACATATTATGAATATAAATAAATATCACTTATACCATTTCCAATCGGACCATTAATCTTGTCCCACTTTCCTTTTTCAATATTCACTAAACTAAGAATAATGAACATTTAATAAATAAATGTCACTGCAAAATCCTATGATTAATAGCCAAATGGAAAGGGTTAACATATTAATTCAACATACCTCTATCACAAGAAAAATTTCTATAAATTTATGTTGAAAATATCTGGGATGATCTACAGACACCCTTGAACCCAATGAAATATCTAGGAAGATTCTATGAATTTATAGAGATGGTGCAACTCCTAGAAGATGCTATCCAAAAATCTCAAGCTAAATCTCATCTCATTTCCTTAGTGTAGGGGAAAAGGCTTGGTAAGGTAGTGAATATTGTTATCACCCTTAAACCAGTAGTAGTGCCTACTCAAGCATCTAGGGAAGCCCTAAATCTTCTAATGCCTCATATTTAGTGACAACGACAACAAAATCACCCTTGACCAGAAGATAAAAGAGATCAGGGTTTCTTAAGATTCTAGGAATGGATGACTAAATCAAACTCCTTCCAAAATGATCAGGTCCTTAGATATTTACTTTTAGCCATGTAAAATAATATACTCAAGATTACACTGCCCAAAAAACCTAATGAGTTCAAACTCACTGATCACCCCAACTACTGCCCTTTCCATAAGAGTTTGGATTGCACCATCCAAGACTACTCTGTCTTTAAAGACTTCCTATAAATCATGGTTGATTCTAGAAAAGTGATGTTGAAAAATTCTCTAACACATGTTAATTTTTTAATCGTCACCTCACTATAAGAATAGGTTGATTGGGGAGAAGTTCTGGCCAGGCATAGGCTAAAGTTTGATAACTAGATGACTCAAAATAAAGTTGATCGAGCTCATGCCACCTTGAGAGCACAACTTTGAAAACCCATAATGGCCCCATAACCTTGGGAGGTGACATCAAATAAAACCTTCTAGAGGTGGAAATAATCATCAGACACATGAAGATACATAATATAAAGATTCATATTTAGTTCTTATATAAGCTCTGACTCTTATATAATTCTTTCCTGCAACTTCTGAAGCATGGGCACCGCCCCAAAAAATGAGATCCTCATCATATAAAGAGTTTATATTTGTTTTTTTAACATAATAAACTTGCTAGTAACCTTATCTAATGATTAATATGCCTAAAAACATGATTTACCTATACATGAATAGGGATATGTAGGCTAAAGACATAGGAGTCGAGGATACAGGGGGTAACATGGGAATGGTTGGACCCAATATCCTGGTCACATCCCCATAGAGTAAATATATGCAGATAAGACCCATAGGAGAGCACTTCATCAAGACCAACAGAAACACATAGGTGTCCTAAATCCCTAAAATGGTCACCCCAGCCTAGTCATCTTACACGATCTATTAGCAGGTGTGTGATTGTCTGATCATACAAGACAACATGGAAGGCTGATGCGACCTATGTTACTGGAAGCATATTCTCCCTGACCTCTGCATAAGAACTAGTCTCATCTACCTAAAATTCTTCATATCCTAATCCAAATAATAAGGGAAAACCCCACCTTGGGAACCTCTGACCTTTGTCTCAAAAGTATGACATTCAGAAAAGTTGGCAGTTGTCCCAGCCAAACTCTCATTTCTGGATTCACTCCATCTTTCAAACAAACTTAGAGAGGCACTTGTCAAATAGCTCCAGAGTCCATAGAAATTTGAGATAGAAGTCACTACAACTAAGGTTTATTGAGTGGAGAATATTCCACTAGAATGCCATTAATTCATCTCTTTCACATAATAGGATCAAGAAGAGGTCATCCAGGGACATATCATACCCCTATAAAATTTGGGAAAACTTGATGACGTTGACATTCAAAGGAATCTGATTGATAATGGTTCTAGGATCAACCTCATCCCTATCTAGACCCTTCTACATTTGATATATATAAAGGGAGATTTATCTCCCACAAATATAACCATTCAATGGTATGATAAGAGTGAGAAAAGACCTCCTGGAAAGATCAAGCTCAAGGATTAGTTTTTGGATCTCACATCTAATGCTAAGTTCTTGGTTATCAAGCAAGACACCACATATAATGTCCTACTCAGAAAGCCTTGGATTCATAATATCATGGAGGTAGATTCAATATTTCATCAATTTTTTAACTACCCAATTGATGGAAAGGTTATCATACTACACAATGACAATTCCCCCTTTGAGTTCTAAGAATCCATATATGCTAAAGTAGGTTTCTACAAATGGGAAGGAAAACAACCAATGGTTGATGAAAATATGTAGGTTACATCCCTAAATGGATTGGGGACATCCCATGAAAATACCTATAGTATTCTTGATTGTGATTATGTGCTACCCATAAATTTGATTGAGGAATTAGACTGATCCCTAGATGTCTAAGATCCTTCTATCTCCAGCCACAATGTAAAAGAAAACAATTATCTCTGGAATCTCTCTACAATGGATCTGATAGTTCAGGATGATAATGTCTCTTCCCATGGATTATATCACCTCAAAAATGATGGAGACACCCCCCATAATATCTACCATGTCTAAAAATTACTACACAGAATCAGAGGTGTAAGAAGGAAAGGATGACCTTAGGAACACCACTCATGAATTTGAGGAAGGAATATCCAACACCATTGATGATCTCATGTAGGTAAATTTGAGAACATAAGAAGACCCATGAAACACATTGATTAGTTCCACCATACCTCTTGAGGAGAAGGATATGCACATTGAATTTCTAAAGAAACATCTATATGTGTTCACTTGGAATTATACATAAATCTCCAAACTAAACCCAAATGTGTCTACACACCATCTCAACTTTCCCAATAACCATCAAGGTTTCAAGTAGGAAACCAGAAGGACGCACCCTTACTATTATACTAATATAGAATCAAAATTTGAAAAATTGATCAAAGATATTTTTTTGGGAAGTGAAATACCCAAGATAGCTTGCTAACATCGTCACTGTAAAGAAAGAGAATAGGAAAATTAGGGCCCACATCGATTTCAGAGACCTTAATCAACATTTCCTGAAGGAATATTTCCCATTGTTGATCACAAAACTATTGCAACTTTTATCTTACAAGACATTTCCTTCATGGATGGGTATTAAGGCATAATTAGATAAATATAGTGAATGAATAAGAGGAATCCACCACTTTCAGAGTTCCTTAGGGGATATTTTTCTATCAAGTCATTCCCTTTGGATTAAAGAACATTAACTCTACTTATAGATATTCCACGAATCATATCTTTAATAAATTATTGGTATGAATAATATAATGTTATGTTTATAACCTGGTGGTTAGGTCTTGATAGCGATGTGATCATCTCAGTGATCTTTAAGGAATCTTTAATAAGTTTTGGTAGCACATTTTGAAGATTAATCCACTAAAGTGCACTTTCAGGGTAACATCCAGGAAATTACTTGGATTTTTGGTATGACATTGTGGAATCAAGGTTGACCCTTAAAATACTAGTTCAATCCTGGTGATGTCACTCCCTCAAAATCTCAAAGAGATGAGGGGTCTCTTAGGGAACCTCACTTATATTTGGCATTTCATAGCTTACCTGGCCAGAAAATCACTCACCTTAACCAAGTTAATGAAGAAGGGATTCACCTACCAATGAAATGAGGACCCTCAAGAATCCTTTTAGAGTCTCAAGTGGCACTTTCTATACCCACTAGTCTTGTTTCCACTGGTGGAAGGAAATCGAATCATCTTATATGTGGCCACTATGAAATGATCACTTGGAACTCTTGTCATGTAGAAAAATGATGCTAGGAATGAGAAAAATATTTACTACCTCATTCAAATGATTATAGGTACCAAGACACGATATTTTGATGTCAATAATAATTGAATCACACTCATATTTTTGGTGAAAAAGATGAGGCATTACTTGTAGTACCATGAAGTCCACTTGGTCTCTCATATCGACCTGATCAAGTATATACTTGGACATCCTTTATTAGTTGGGTGTTTGTCATAATGGGTGATTATTATTCAATAATATAACATCTATTCCATGTCATATAAGGTAGTGATAGGGAAATCACTGATTTATTTCCTTGCATCCCATCCCATCCCAGAAAGTACACTAGTGGACACTGAACTTCTAGATGAAGAGGTTTTCTATACCCATGAAACTCCCCAAATATAGGAGATGTATTTTGATGGTGCCTCCCAAATACCTGTTGGTAATAGGATGAAAAAACCTAATCTCCATCAGGTTAATTTAGGGATTGTATTTGTTTATCTGGAAAAATAAAATTTTCCCTACTCTTTCTCGCTATCCGAAGGATTCACTAATAATTAGGCCGAATACCAACCCTTCATTGCTGGCTTGGAACTAGCCCTTTAGTTGCAGATATACTACCTGAACATCAAAGTGGATTTGGTGATTTTGATAAAGTAGATCAACGATTAATATGTAATCAAAAAATAATAATTATCCCCTCTCATTAGATACGTTAGAGGAATGATGTTAGAGTTCCCTTTTGAAACCACATTACATCATGTACCCTGATTATAGAATGCTCATGCCGACACATTAGATAATGTAGCTATAGATATATCCCACCCTGTTCAGGATGAGGTGTTATTCCGCATAATGAACTGAAGGATGGTCTTATCAGTCATCATCTATAACATGTAAGAAATCAACTAGATCAACACCACCCTAGAGCACGGTGAACCGATATACACCACTAGATGGATAGAGCCCATAATTGATTATCTTCAAAATAATACTCTCCCATTAGAATGATATGGAAGAGAACATACTTGGTTATGATCAATGAAATTTACCCTTTAGGATGGAAAAAATGAGGAAAAAATTACTATACAATAAAGCCTTCGATGGAATCCTCCTCATATGTATAGTAGAAAGAGTGATTCCCACCATAATGGAAGAAGTACATGCAGGATATTTCAATGACCATTAGTTTAGGACCAGAATCTCTCACGAAATTAGGAGTCTTGGATACTAATATCAAAAAATTATATAGGACTATGTGGAATTCACCAATAAATTTCATGGATGCCAGATTTATGCAAAATTCATTCATGAAACCCCTGAATTTCTACATATAGATAAATATTCTTGGTTGTTTTACATGTAGGAAATGGATGTTGTGGGTACAAATCCCAAAGGCACAACTAATTAGTTTAAGTACATACTTACTATTCCCAACTTATTTTCTAAATGGGATATGGTAATAGCCCTCAAGGAAGTTAGGATGAAGAATATAATTAACTTCATAAAGTCCAACATCATCATAAGATTCAGAGTCCCTCACATGATATTGACAGACAACAACACCAATTTATATTATACCAAGTTGAAGAAATTATACTAGGAGTACAACATAAAGTCCAACCATTCATCCTACTATCATGTAGTGGAAAATGAAAAAATAGAGGCCTTTAATAAGAATCTATCAAATATACTCTAGAATATGATGAATAACGACAAGAAGTCCTTACTAGATAAGAAGTCCTTACCATACAAGCTCCTGCATGGTTTATGGGCCTTCCGTACCACTATGCATACTATTAAACAAGAAACTATGTATTCATTGGTGTATGAAACCAAGGTAGTGTTTCTCATATAATTATAGTTTCCCAAAACTTAAATAGATATCTATCTACAACTCTCAGATAATGAGCAATCGCAAAAGCAGTTGGATGAGTTGGAATGGCTCAAGGAGAAAAGGTTGTGTACACTTCACATCCTTGAAGTCTATTAGAATTAGATCACATGAGACTTAAATAAAAAGGTTCACCTCTATTAATTCCTTAAAATAGAACTAGGATTGTCTCTCATAACCCCAATGATACTAGGAAAGAAACCTCCAAAGTTGGATCCCAAATAGGAAGGGACTTATATCATACATAAGGTATATTCTAATATAGATTACTCATTGGCCAAAATGGACGGGGAATGTGTCAACCCCCACAAAAATGAGAGGTTTATAAAGAAATAATTTGCATAGATTCCATCAAGCTTCCAAAGTCCTGGTCTCATGATGTTAAACTTCACAATACGTCCTGACTGCATGACATTAAAACTGCAAGGACAATTCCCTAGTCACATGATGTTAAACTGGATGATGTGTCCTTACTGTATGATGTTAAAAATGCATAGAAGAAGTCCTAGAAGTACAAATTTAAATAGAACAATAACCTACATCCTGAATGCATGATGATAAAACTGCAAGGAATAAATCCTTACCACATGATGGGAAACTAAATGAAAAACGTTACTTCAAAGAAGACTCACTGCACATGAGCTAGGTTTGTTAAAAAGAGAAATGAAGTGCCCCCATGTAACGACCCAGACATTTTATTAATATCCATTTCCTAAATTTTTTGTGCTATTTTATTTTATACTCAATTAATGAAGTGAGTATAATTAAATGAGACCATTGGGTTTCGACTGTTATATGACTGTTGGTCAATATGACCGTTGGAAGCTAAAATCTTAACATTACAATTTTTTCTTTTTTAAATACAACTGATCTTGGTTAATTAATACAGAAAGAAGTTTCGATGACCTCATCCAGTAGGCTCAGGCCATTCGAAGCCCATCTGACGAAACTTGGGAAGGAGGTAGCACCGTTGGGCTTTGCTCTGGACCAAACCCAATCTGAACTTCATCGTGTGAAGTTGGAACAAAATCACCTTCGGGAGAATTCAAGCTGATTGAAATCACCACTCGGGCAATGTTAACCGAGCCACCCCAAGATTCTATCACCTTAGCACACCTTACAGTTAGGTCCTATGATGGTGTTATAAGGGGCTATGTAACGAGACCTTAGTTGCTTTATACAATCCTTTGATATAAATAAAAATTGTGATTTCTTTTTATGGTGAAGTTTGTGAATTTTCAAATGTCTGGATAAATATAGGATGTATATTATTGATGTTTTTTTTTGAAAAAAAGGATATTTTAAAATATTTATGTAAACATTAAATAATTAATAATGTGAAATTATTTTCAAAAAATGTTCTTCTACAGTTGCGTTCAGTAATAAATTTAGAGTCTAATAAGATCAACTTAATTTTTGGTGAATAGTAAATTATGAATAGTGATTTTACTCTTATGAATAGTAATGTGACCAAATGGATTAAGCAACCTCACTTAAGAATGTATTAATATAATTTAGGCAACTTGATTAAGTAATGTGATTCAATAAAGTAGGTAAATAACTGTTTCAAAAATTATTTGTCTAGTATTAGTTTTTTTGGTGAATAGTGTTTTTTATTTAAAAATTAAATTAAAAATATTTAGAAAATTATTTTTATAAAATGGAGTTAATTTTTGAATTTAGAGCATTGATATTAGATTAAGGTGATTTTTGGGGATTTTCCTGAAAAAGTTGAATTTTCAGTGAATAGTGAAATTGCATTTTTGAGTTTCGGGTGTTTAATGACATCTTTAATGATGTAATAATTATGTAATATTTCTGGTAAACTTATGAATATTTAGATATTATATGAGGTTTCCCAAGTGTCCAATACCATGGGAAAATACCATGGGCAAGCACATGGTTTTTCCAATACCACCGATGAGGTGTCCCTTGGCAATTAATGATGTGTTCCCTCACTTATCCTATAAATACCAAGCCTTTCCCACATCCATTTCTTTAAAAAATCCTCCTCAACTAAGTTCTGGTCTCTTTACCTCTCAAGGAGTCCTCCCAAGGTTCCCTCAATCCTTCCAAGGTCCTGACCTTCAAGCTTTCGAAGTTACTCTTCAAGGTAAGGGATCCTTTCACCCTCCTCTTTTATGTCATGACTTCCTTTATGTTGTGTCTTCTAATTTACATCTATTTATGTAGATGTAATGTTTGTATATGTTTTCATTACTTTACATTTCATGTCTAATTGTTGATAGACCCTTTCTGCTCTCATCAATTTGTTTTTTGAATTTTTAAGTGACGCCGTTAGGCTGCTGAATTTCTCGTAAAAGAAATCATGTCTTCTCTTTTCTTTAATGTTTCCTTATCTTATGGTATGTCATTAAAATATAAATACCACTATCTTATTTATTACCCATACTATATTATGAATTATTTATGAGTGGGTGACCCTTGTCCCCTCTATTTTCAATGTTTTCTAAAAACTATGTTATATAGCCGTTATGCTGTAGAAATTTCGTCTCAAAATTTCTATCTCTTTCTCTCAAGAAATTCTATTGTATATTTATGTGAATACCCAGACCTATTTAGATTATATGGGTGTTCATAAATATATAAAAATTATATATTTTATTCTGTAATTGACATACATATAACCCTCACTCCCTTTCCATGGGTTATAAATGATATAATGATCTTATTTTTAAGTACTTTTTAAACGTCACGATTTTGACATGAAACCCATTTTTTTGATTCTATTTTGGTTATTTATAAAATGTTTGATTATGATATATGTGTATCACATGAAATTAAATACATATTAATGGTTCTCCCTGATAGCACTCCAATGCATTGGGTAAGAAATTAATCTCTAGAGATGACAAGTTTCATGATACCTTGGTGAATAACCTTGGTAATTTTTATGACACCTTGGGGATGGACCTTGGTGATATGTTCATGAATGTATAAATTAAATGTTGTATCCACATATTCAAGTTATATTTCAAGTAATTTTCATTATGATATGCCTATTCTTTCATTTCTCTTGTATTTATGTTTTATTCAAGTTCGTATTGATATCACAAGTAAAATGATTCCCTTGTTTACCCTTACTGGGCCTTCTGCTCACCCTTTACTTTGAATGTATGTATCCAGGTTATAAGATGAGGTAATTGTACTTAGTATGAACTTATGATAAAGCCTTATAAGTGGATTAGAAGATTTTTTTTATGTTTTTTTCAAGTTTTATTGTTCCTGATTTCCAAGACACTAGACTTTAAAGATCCTTTGTATGTAAAATGTAATGAAAAGTTATGTATTAAAATGGAAGGATGCCATAGTTTCTATCAAAGGATATTTTGGTTATTTATAGAAATTAGGATATGAAAACTTTAGGAAGAATTCTATAGAAAAGTTTAAATATATAAAAAATTCCTGCTATTTTGGTGAGTATTGAGTAAGTGGTTTATCAAGAAAATACATCCCTGTCTGGATACGAGTAGGTAGAGGCGGCTCTGGCACAAAGGTACCTAGGAGTGAAAACTCTAACAAGGAGTTTTGGGCTTGACGTGGGGTATCCTGGTACATGAAAACGGGCCTTACTGGACTCTTGGTTAGGACACTCCCATGGGATATGTTTGGTTAATCATAAGATTTTTATGAATCATTATGAAGGATTTATAGAGAAATGTAATTGTTTAAAGAAGTTTTAAGACATAAAATCCTTTATTGTTAAAAGATTCATAAATGAAATAAGTTTATCACTAAGGTTTTATTCTTTAGAAATGGATGAAAATATGAGGAACCATGAAAATGGTGACCGCAATGGATCATGCGCTGACGACCCTCTAATGGAAGCTGGAATGGAAACATTCATGCGAATGATGAACCAACTGACTCAAGTTATGGGAAATAACTTGAATAAAGCTAAGAGACTAATCTCACCATGAAGGAAACAACATTATGTTGAGTCCATTATGTGTTAAAGACCACCAACCTTAAGTAGATTAACTGACCCATTGATTGCTGAGCAGTGGATTAGCTCTATCGAGAAGATCTTTTATGTGCTTCACTATTCAGAGCAAGAGAAGGTCACCCTGGCTGTCTATCGCTTAGAAGTAGAAGAAAATTAGTGGTGGGAGATGATTAAAAACATGAGGTAAAGAGTGGATATTGAAGCTATGGAGTGGTAAGAGTTTATAGGGATCTTATTCAGTAAGTATTTCCCTCGATCCATGAGAACAAGAATGGAGAAGGAGTTTCTCGAGTTGAAGTAGAAGGAGAACGAATCTGTCAGAAACTATGAGATGAACTTCACCTAACTTTCACAATATATATATAGCTTTGTCATGGATCCAAATGGTAAGGTTGATATATTCTTTTGTGGAATGAGACCTCATCTCTGGAAGAATCTATCCAACCGAGACTATGACAACTATGAGGAGATCATGCAGAGTGCGATGAAAGTCGAGCTGGAGTTTGGTGAGACACAGTGGTCTCATAAATCAAATGACAAGAAGAGATCGATAAAGCCCAGCTTAGGGAGGACCTTTGATCAGTGAAGAGGAGTCAAGAAAGTGAAATATCCCATGTGTAATAAATGTGGGAAGGAGTATTCGGGGAACTGCCTGATCGGAAGCGGGAAATGCTAAAAGTGTGGAAGAGATGGACATATTGTGAGGAATTATTGTAGTGAGGTGAAACCTAAACTTCCAAACACTAACGACAAGGGGAATATGGTGAATTCCCTACCTGATGTCCAGTGTTTTAAGTGTGGACAACGTGGGCACTTTTCCAATCACTGTCCAAATCCAAGGGCAGTGGAGGGGAACCACCATCAGCTTCAGCAAAGGCCAAGGGACAAAGATCGTGATTTTTCTATCATGATAGCAGAAGTCGAAGCTTCGAATGATGTGGTAGCAGGTACTCTTGTTGTTCTCTCAAATCTAGCAAGTAATTTGTTTGATTCTGGTTCTATGAATTCCTTTATTTCCTCCAAGTTTTCCAATAATTTATAATCAACCCCTGATTTGATAAAAGTAGAGTTATCATTCAAGACTCTTAGTGGGATTATCTAACCATCATCAGTGTTTAGAAACTATAGTATTTAATTTAGTGAGCACAATATTATCGTAAATCTTGGAGTCATTCCCATGCTGGAATTCAATATTATACTAGGGATGGACTGACTCTCAAAGTATAATGCTAAGATCAAATGCAGAAGCAATGAAATATTAGTATTCTTGAATGAAAAACCTACAGTTATCTTCCAAGGAGAGATATGTCAACCTGATCTTTGTCTATAGGAATCCTCTATATCATTCTTTATGGAGTTTATCGGTGAAGAAGAATAAGGATATAAGAGTTTAAGGATAGAAACTGTCCCCATCGTCTAGGGATATGTTAACGTATTTCCTGAGGAGTTTCCTGGACCTCCCCCAGAAAAAGAGGTAGAGTTCTCCATTGAACTCTTACCTAGATCTCATCTGATATCAAAGACCCTGTATAGGATGGAAAATGTGGAGTTAGAGGAATTAAAGAAACAACTCCCAAATCTTTTAGAGAAGGGGTTTATCCAACCAAGTGTGTCTCCTTGGGGAGCACCTGTTCTCTTTGTGAAGAAGAAGGATGGATCAATGCAGATATGCATTGATTATAGAGAATTGAACGTGATCATAATAAAAAAATACCCTCTTACAAGAATTGATGACTTATTTGACCAACTTCATGGAGCTCAATTCTTCTCTAAGGTTGATCTTCGATCTGGTTATCATCAATTGAGGGTGAAGAAAGAAGATATTCCAAAAACTTCCTTTTGATTGAGATATGAGAATTATGAGTTTGTTGTTATGCCCTTCAGACTGACTAATGGACCTGTTATTTTTATGGATTTGATGAATAGAGTCTTTAAGGACTACCTTGATAAATTTGTGGTAGTTTTTATTGATGATATTATGATATATTCAAAAAGTTGTGAGGAGCATGAGGATCATCTAAGGGATATTTTTCAAACTCTGTGGAAGGAGAGGCTTTTTGGGAAGTTTAGAAAATGTGAATTTTGGTTACAACAAGTTGCTTTCTTGGGGAACATTGTAACCAATGAAGGAATCTCAGTTGACCCTACAAAGACAAAAGTTGTAGATGAGTGGCCTCAAACTACAAAAATAACTAAGATTCGAAGTTTCCTTGGATTAGCAGGATATTATAAGAGGTTTTTGAAAAAAAATTCATGACTTTCTAATCCATTAATCAAGTTAACTGGAAAAGTGGTCAAGTTCATCTGGACAAAGGAGTGCGAGGAAAGTTTCCAAGAGCTGAAGAAGAGATTGGTTACTGCACCCAAGTTAACTATGAACTCAACTGGAGAAGGATTTATTATATTTAGTGATGCATCTCTTAAAGGGATTGGGTGTGTCCTTGTGAAAAATGAAAAGGTCATTGCTTATGCATCTCTACAGTTGAAGAATCATGAGCAGAATTATCCTATGCATGATCTGGTGCTGCCTGTGATCATTTTTTCTCTGAAGATATGGAGACACTATCTTTATGGGGAGAAATGTGATATATACATAGACCATCAATGTTTGAAGCATATTTTTACATAAAAGTAATTTAACATGAGACAAAGGAGACAGTTGGAACTACTTAAAAACTATGATTGTTCAATTCATTATCATCTTGGAAGAGCAAACAAAGTCACTGATGCATTAAGCAGAAGAGACCCAGTTTTTCTTTCCATGATGCGGATCTAAAGAGATCCATTGATCAATGACCTAGTAAAGTTAGACATGGGAATTATAAGGGAAGGGACATCATCAACCATAACCCAAATTATTTCTCTACCGTCATTACTAGAGAATATCAAGAAATCAAGAAAGAAATATCCTTTGTTGCAGAAGAAGTTTGAGGCTATAAAGGATGGGAAGCTTTCTAAGTTAACTATTGATCAAGAAGGTGTACTAAAATTTCATACAAGACTCTATGTTCCATATATTCCAGAAATAAAGAAGGAGCTGATGGATGAAACTTATATCTCTACTTTCTCTATACATCCTGGAAGCACAAAAATGTATAGAGACCTTTGTGATCATTATTGGTGGGATAATATGAAAAGGGAGATTGCTGACTACACTTTAAGGTGCCTAGTATGTCAGCAAGTGAAGTCAGAGAGACAACTTCCTAAAGGGTACTGAAACCACTACCCATACCAGCATGGAAGTGGGACAATATCACTATGGACCTCATTAGTGGTCTTCTGAGAACTTCCGAAGGAAACAATGCGATATGGGTTATTGTGGACCATCTCACCAAGACTACCAATTTTATCTCCATTCGGGAAGATTTATCTCCTGATCAACTTTCCAGGATTTACGTGAAGGAAGTGGTAAGGTTGCATGGAGTTCCACCTTCTATCATTTCTGATCGTGATCCAAGGTTCACATCAAAATTCTAGAGAAGTATTCAACATGATTTGAGCATAGAATTGAATTTCAGTATGACCTATCACCCCAAATTGATGGCCAATCTTAAAGGACTATTCAAACACCTGAGGACATGTTGAGAACATGCTCAATGGAATTTAAAGGTGGATGGGATCAACATATCCCTTTAGTTGAGTTCTCTTACAACAATAGCTTCCACTCAAGCATTAAAATGGAACCCTATGAAGATCTATATGGGAAACGATGTAGAAATCCTACTTGTTAGGATGAAGTTGGTGAGAGAAAGCTTATTGGGCCAGATCTTGTGCAAGAGATGACAAAAAAAGTATATGCCATCCAAAAACAAATTAAGGATGCTCATAGTCGGCAAAAGAGCTATGAAAAAAACCATCGAAGGGAATTGGAGTTTGATGTCAGTAAAAAGGACTTTCTTCAAATTTCACCTTGGAAGAGAGTCATGAGGTTTGGGAAGAAAGGGAAGCTCAGCCCTAGGTACATTGGCCCCTATGAAAGCCTTGATCGTGTGGGAGGAGTGACCTATCAGCTTGCACTTCCTCCAAATCTAGAAAACTTTCATGACGTCTTCCACGTATCCCTCTTGAGAAAGTAATTAACTAACCCTTCACATGAACTAAACCCAGAGGTGGTACAACTGGAACATGACATCTCTTATGAGGAGCAGCCGGTGGAGATCTTGGATCATAGAGACAAGGTTCTATGCAACAAGATTACCCACCTTGTTACGGTGTTATGGAGGAACCAAAAATATGAAGAAGCCACGCGGGATCTAGAGGAGTCTATGAGGTAAAATTACCCACACCTTTTCTCTTCTGAGGGTATGAGTTAAAAATTTTGGTGATAAAGTTTCTTAAGGGGGAACAATGTAATGACCTGAACTTTTTATTAATATTTGTTTCCTAAATTTTTTGTGTTATTTTATTTTATACTCAATTAATGAAGTGAGTATAATTAAATGAGACCATTGGGTTTCGATTATTATATGACCATTGGTCAATATGACTGTTAGAATCTAAACTCTTAACATTACAATTTTTTCGTTTTTAAATACAAGTGATCTTGGTTAATTAATACAGAAAAAAGATTTGATGGCCTCATTCAGTAAGCTTGGGTCATTCGATGCCCATATGATGGAACTTGGGAAGGAGGTAGCACCCTTGGGCTTTTCTATGGACCAAACCCAATCCGAACTTCATCGTGTGAAGCTGGAACAAAATCGCCTTCGGGAGAAGTTCAAGCTGATAGAAATCACCACTTGGGAAATGTTGGCCGAGCCACCCCAAGATTCTATCACCTTAGCACACCTTACACTTAGGTCCTATGCTGGTGTTATAAGGGGCTATGTGACAAGACCTTTGTTGCTTTATGTAATCCTTGGATATAAATAAAAATTGTGATTTCTTCTTATGGTGAAGTTTGTGAATTTTCAAATGTCCGGATAAATATAGGATGTATATTATTGCTGTTATTTTGAAAAAAAGGATATTTTAAAATATTTATGTAAAACTTAAATAATTAATAATGTGTAATGATTTTCAAAAAATGGTCTTCTACAGTTGTTTTCAGTAAGAAATTTAGAGTTTAATAAGATTAACTTAATTTTTGGTGAATAGTAAATTATGAATAGTGATTTTATGCTTATGAATAGTAATGTGACCAAAAAGATTAAGTAGACTCATTTAAGAAAGTATTAATATAATTTAGGCACCTTGATTAAGTAATGTGTTTCAATAAAATAGGTAAACAACTGTTTCAGAAATTATTAGTCAAGTATTTGTTTTTTCAGGTGAATAGTGTTTTTTATTTAAAAATTAAATTAAAAATAGTTAAAAAATTATTTTTATAAAATGGAGTTCATTTTTGAATTTATAGCATCGATATTAGGTTAAAGTGATTTTTGGGGATTTTTCTGAAAAAGATGAATTTTTAGTAAATAGTGAAATTACAGTTTTGAATTTCAGGTGTTTAATGAAATCTTTAATGATGTAATAATTATGTAATATTTCTAGTCAACTTATGAATAGTCAGATATTCTATGAGGTGTCCCAAGTGGCTAGTACCATGGGCAAATACCATGGGCAAGCCCATGGTTTTGCCAATATCACCGATGAGGTGTCCCTTGGAAATTAATGATTTGTTCCCTCACTTATCCTATAAATACCAATCCTTTATCTCATCCATTTCATTCCAAAATCCTCCTCAATGAATTTATGGTCTCTTTACCTTCCAACGAGTCCTCCCAAGGTTCCCTCAAGCCTTCCAAGGTCCCAAACTTCATGATTTTGAAGTTATTCTTTAAGGTAAGGGATCCTTTCACCCTCCTCTTTTATGTCATGACTTCCTTTATGTTGTGTCTTGTAATTTCAATCTCTTTATGTTGAGGGAATATTCTTATATGTTTTAAATACTTTCCATTTCATGTCTAATTGTTTAGAGACCCTTTATTATCTCATCAATTTGTTTTCTGAATTTTTAAGTGACGCCGTTAGGCTGCCGAATTTCTCGTAAAAGAAATTGCATCTTCTCTTTTCTTTCATGCTTCCTTCTCTTGTGTCATGTCATTAAAATATCCATAACATGATATTATTCAATAACCATACTGTATTATTAATTTTTTATGAGTGGGTGACCCTTGTCCTTTCTCTTTTCAATGTTTTCTAAAAACCGTGTTATATAACCGTTATGCTGCAGAAATTTCGTCTCAAAATTTCTATCTCTTTCTCTCAAGAAATTATATTGTATATTTATGTGAATTCCTAGAACTATTTAGTTTCTATGTCTGTTCATAAATATATAAAAATGATATATTTTATTCTGTAATTTACATACATATAACTCTCACTCCCTTTCCACGGGTTATAAATGACATAATGATCTTATTTTTAAGTACTTTTTAAACATCACGACTTTGAGATGAAACCCATTTCTTTGATTCTATTTGGATCATTTATGAAATTTTTGATTATGATCTATATGGATCACATGAAATTAAATACATATTAAGGTTTCACCTTGATATCACTCCAATGCATTGGGTAAGGAATTAATCTCTAGAGATGACAAGTTTCACGATACCTTGGTGAATAACCTTGGTAATTTTTATGACACCATGGGGATGGACATTGGTGATATGTTCATGAAAGTCTAAATGAAATTTTTTATCCACATATTCAAGTTATGTTTCAAGTAATTTTCATTATTATATGCCAATTCTTTCATTTCTCTTGTCTTTATGTTTTATTCAAGTTCGTGTTGATATCACAAGTAAACTGATTCCCTTGTTTACCCTTATTGGGCCTTCTGCTCTCCCTTTCTATTGAATGTATGTTTCCAGGTTATGAGATGCAGTAATTGTACTTAGGATGAACTTATGATGAAGCCTTATAAGTGTATTAGAAGAATTTTTTTATGTTGTTTTCAAGTTTTATTTTTCCTGATTTCCAAGACACTAGACTTTAAAGATCCTCTGTATGTAAAATGTAATGAAAAGTTATGTATTAAAAAGGTGGGATGCCATAGTTGGTATCATAGGATAGTTTGGTTATTTATGGAAATTAGGATATGAAAAATTTAGGAAGAATTCTATAAAAAAGTTTAAATATAGGAAAACTTCCTGGTATTTTGGTGTGTATTGAGTAAGTGGTTTATCAAGCAAATACATCCCTGTCTGGATACGAGCAAGTAGTGGCTGCTCTGGCACGGAGGTCTCTAGGAGTGAAAACTTTGACAAGGAGTTTCGGGCTTGACCCGGGGTATCCTCGTACATGACAACGAGCCTTGCTGCACTCTTGGTTACGATACTCCTGAGGGATATGTTTGGTTAATCATAAGCTTTTTATGAATCATTATGAAGGATTTATAGAGAAATATAATTGTTTAAAAAGTTTTAAGACCTAAAATCCTTTATTACTAAAATATTCATAAATGAAATATGTTTCTCACTAAGGTTTTATTCTTTAGAAATGGCGGGAAATAGCAGGAACCATGAAAATGGTGACCGCAATGGATCATGCACTGACATCCCTCCAATGGAAGCCAAAATGGAAACATTCATGCGAATGATTAACCAACTGACTCAAGTTATGGGAAATAACTTGAATCAAGCTGAGATACCAATATCACCGCGAAGAGAACAAAATTATGTTGATTCCTTTATGCGTCAATGACTACAAAACTTCAGTGGATCGACTGACCCATTGATTGCTGAGCAGTGGATCTGCTTTATCGAGAAGATCATTTCTGTGCTCCACTGTTCAGAACAAGAGAAGGTCACCCTAGCTGTCTATCGCTTTGAAGGAGAAGCTGATCCGTGGTGGGAGAAGCTTAAAAACAAGGGGCAAAGAGTGGTGGTTGAAGCTATGGAGTGGGAAGAGTTCATATGGATCTTCTTCAGTAAGTATTTCCCTCCATCCATGAGAACAAGAATGGAGAAAAAGTTTCTCAAGATGAAGCAGAAGGCGAACGAATCTGTCGGAAACTATGAGATGAACTTCACCCAAATTTCATAATATACCTCTAGATTTGTCATAAATCCAAATGGTAAGGTTTATAGATTCTTCAGTGGACTGAGACCTCATCTGCGGAACAATCTATCCAACCGAGACTATGAAAGCTATAAAAAGATTGTGCGGAGTGCGATTAAAGTCAAGTTGAAGTTTGGTGATACATAGTGGCCACATAAATCAAAATACAGGAAGAGATCGATGGATCCCAGCTTATGGAAGACCTTTGATTAGGGAAGAGGAGGCAAGAAAGTGCAATATTCCATGTGTAATAAATATGGGAAGAAGTATTCATGGAATTGCCTGATCGGGAGTGGGAAATGCTACAAGTTTGGAAGAGATGGCCATATTGCGAGTAATTATCGTAGTGAGGTGAAACCTAAACTTTCAAACACTAATGAAAAGGGGAAAATGGTGCAGGCCCTACCTGATGTCTAGTGCTTTAAGTGTGGGCAACGTGGGTGCTTTTCTAATCACTGTCCAAATTTGAGGGCAGTGGAGGGGAACCACCATCAACCTCAACAAAGGCTAAGGGACCGAGGCTTTGCTTTTGCTATCACGATAGTTGAAGTTAAAGCTCCGAATGATGTGGTAGCATGTACTCTTTTTGTTTTCTAAAAGAGAGAAAGTACTTTTTTTTGATTCTGGTTATACACATTCCTTTATTTCCTCCAAGTTTTCAAAGAATTTAAAATCAACCCCCGATTTACTAAAAGTATAGTTATCAGTCTAAAATCCTGGTGGGATTATCCCAGCATCATCAGTGTTTAGAAACTCTAGTATTTAATTTAGTGAGTACAATATTATCACAAATCTTGTAGTCATTCCCATTATGGAATTCAACCTTATACTAGGGATGGACTGACTCTCAAAGTATAATACTAAGATCAAATGCAGAAGCAAGGAAATTTCAGTAGTCTTGAATAGAAAACCTACAGTTATCTTCCAAGGAGAGATATCTCGACCTGATCTTTATCTAGAGGAACCCTCTATATCCTTCTTTATGGAGTTAATCAGTGAAGAAGAATAAGGAGATGAGAGTTTAAGAATAGAAATTGTCCCCATAGTCTAGGGATATGTTGACATATTTCCTGAGGAGTTGCCCGGACCTCCCCCAGAAAGAGAGGTTAAGTTCTCCATTGAACTCGTACCTGGATATCATCCGATATCAAAGACCCCATATAGGATGGAAAATTGGAGTTGGAGGAATTAAAGTAACAACTCCAAGATCTTTTGGAGAAGGGGTTTATCTGACCAAGTGTGTCTCCTTGGGGAGCACCTGTTCTATTTGTGAAGAAGAAGGATGGATCGATGTGGCTATGCATTGATTATAGAGAACTGAACGGGATCACAGTAAAGAACAAATACCCTCTTCCAAGAATTGATGACTTATTTTACCAACTTCATGGGGCTCAATTCTTCTCTAAGATTGATCTTCGATCTGGTTATCATCAATTGAGGGTAAAGAAAGAAGATATTCCAAAAACTACCATCCAATCAAGATATGAGCAATATGAATTTGTTGTTATGCCCTTCATACTGACTAATGCACCTTCTATTTTTATGTATTTGATGAATACATTCTTTAAAGACTACCTTGATAACTTTTTAGTAGTTTTTATTGATGATATTTTGATATATTTCAAATGTCTTTAGGAGCATGAAGATCATATAAGGGATATTTTTCAAAGTCTGCGGAAGGAGAGGCTTTTTGGGAAGTTTAGTAAATGTGAATTTTGGTTACAACATGTTGATTTCTTGGGGCACATTGTAACCAATGAAGGAATAACAGTTGAACATACAAAGACAAAAGTTATAGAGGAGTGACCTCAACCTATAATAATAACCGAGATTCGAAGTCTCCTTGGATTAGCAGGATATTATAGGAGGTTTTTGAAAAACTTTTCACGACTTTCTAATCCATTAACAAAGTTAAATCGAAAAGGGGCCAAGTTTATCTGGACAAAGGTGTGTGAGGAAAGTTTCCAAGAGCTGAAGAAGATATTGGTTACTGCACCTGTGTTAACTCATCCCTCAAGTGGACAAGGATTCGTTATTTTTAGTGATGAATCTTTAAAAGGGATTGGGTGCGTCCTCATGCAAAATGACAAGGTCATTTCTTATGTATCTCAACAGTTGAAGAATCATGAGCAGAATTATCCTACGCATGATCTGGAGCTAGCTGTGATCATTTTTTCTATGAAGATATGGCGACACTATCTTTATGGGGAGAAATGTGATATATACACAGACCATCAATGTTTGAAGTATATTTTCATAGAAAAGTAATTTAACACGAGACAAAGGAGACAGTTGGAACTTCTTAATGACTATGATTGTTCAATTCATTATCATCTTGGAAGAGCAAACAAAGTCGCTGATGCATTAAGCAGAAGAGACCCAGTTTTTTCTTTCCATGATGCGGATTCAAAGAGATCCATTGATTAATGACCTAGTAAAGTTGGACATGGGAATTATAAGGGAAGGGACATCATCAACCATAACCCAAATGATTTCTCAACCATCATTACTAGAGAAGATCAAGAAAGAAAGAAAGAAATGTCCTTTGTTGCAGAAGAAGTTTGAGGCTATAAAGGATGGGAAGCTTTCTAAGTTCAATATTGATCAAGAAGGTGTACTAAAATTTCATACAAGTCTCTATGTTCTATCTATTCCAGAAATAAAGAAGGAGCTGATGGATGAAGCTTATAGCTCTACTTTCTCTATACATCCTGGAAGCACAAAAATGTATAGAGACCTTCGTGATCATTATTGGTGGGATAATATGGAAAGAAAGATTGCTGACTACACTTTAAGGTGCCTAGTATGTCATCAAGTGAAGGGAGAGAGACAACTTCCTAAAGGGTACTGAAACCACTACCCATACCAGCATGGAAGTGGTACAATATCACTATGGACCTCATCAGTGGTCTTCTGAGAACTTCCGAAGGAAATAATGCGATATGGGTTATTGTGGACCATCTCACCAAGACTACCAATTTTATCTCCATTTGGGAAGATTTATCTCTTGATCAACCTTCCAGGATTTACGTGAAGGAAGTGGTAAGGTTGCATGGAGTTCCACTTTCTATCATTTCTGATCGTGATCCAAGGTTTACATCAAAATTCTAGAGAATTATTCAACATGATTTGCACACAGAATTGAATTTCAGTACGACCTATCACCCCAAATTGATGGAAAATCTTAAAGGACTATTAAAACACCTGAGGACATGTTGAGAACATGCTCAATGGAATTTAAAGGTGGATGGGATCAACATATCTCTTTAGTTGAGTTCTCTTACAACAATAGCTTCCACTCGAGAATTAAAATGGAACCCTATGAATTTCTATATGGGAAACGATGTAGAAATCCTACTTGTTAGGATGAAGTTGGTGAGAGAAAGCTTATTGGGCCTGATCTTGTGCAAGATATGACAAAAAAAGTATATGCCATCCAAAAACACATTAAGGCTGCTCATAGTCGGAAAAAGAGCTATGACAAAAACCAGCGAAGGGACTTGGAGTTTGATGTCAGTGATAAGGTCTTTCTTTAAATTTTACCTTGGAAGAGAGTCATGAGGTTTGAGAAGAAAGGGAAGCTCATCCCTAGGTACATTGGCCCCTATGAAATCCTTGATCGCGTGGGAGGAGTGGCCTATCGGCTTGCACTTCCTCCAATTATAGAAAAAGTTCATGATTTATTCCATGTATCCCTCTTGATAAAGTAATTAACTAACCCTTCACATGAACTAAACCCAGAGGTGGTACAACTGGAACATGACATCTCTTATGAGGAGCAACCGGTGGAGATCTTGGATCATAGAGACAAGGTTCTATGCAACAAGATTACCCACCTTGTTAAGGTGTTATGGAGGAACCACAAATATGAAGAAGCCACGTGGGATCCAGAGGAGTCTATGAGGTAAAATTACCCACACCTTTTCTCTTCTGAGGGTTTGAGTTAAAAATTTCGGGGATGAAGTTTCTTAAGGGGGAAGAATGTAATGACCTGAACTTTTTATTAATATTTGTTTCCTAAATTTTTTATTTTATTTTATTTTATACTCAATTAATGAAGTGAGTATAATTAAATGAGAGCATTGGATTTCGATTATTATATGACCATTGGTCAATATGACTGTTAGAATATAAACTCTTAACATTACAATATTTTCGTTTTTAAATACAAGTGATCTTGGTTAATTAATACAAAAAGAATATTTGATGGCCTCATCCAGTAAGCTCGGGCCATTCGAAGCCCATATGACGGAACTTGTGAAGGAGGTAGCACCCTTGGGATTTTCTATGGACCAAACCCAAGCCGAACTTCATCGTGTGAAGCTGAAACAGAATCGCCTTCGGGAGAAGTTCAAGCTGATAGAAATCACCACTTGGGAAATGTTGGCCAAGCCGCCTCAAGATTCTATCACCTCAGAACACCTTACACTTAGGTCCTATGTTGGTGTTATAAGGGGCTATGTGACAAGACCTTAGTTGCTTTATGTAATCCTTGGATATAAATAAAAATTATGATTTCTTCTTATGGTGATGTTCGTGAATTTTCAAATGTCCGGATAAATATAGGATGTATATTATTGATGTTTTTTTTGAAAGAAAAGGATATTTTAAAATATTTATGTAAAAATTAAATAATTAATAATGATTAATTATTTTCAAAAAATGGTCTTCTATAGTTGTGTTCAGTAAGAAATTTAGAGTTTAATAAGATTAACTTAATTTTTGGTGAATAGTAAATTATGAATAGTGATTTTATGCTTATGAATAGTAATGTGACCAAACAAATTAAGAAACCTCATTTAAGAAAGTATTAATATAATTTAGGCACCTTGATTAAGTAATGTGTTTCAATAAAATAGGTAAATAACTGTTTCAGAAATTATTAGTCAAGTATTTGTTTTTTCAGGTGAATAGTGTTTTTTATTTAAAAATTAAATTAAAAATATTTAAAAAATTATTTTTATAAAATGGAGTTAATTTATGAATTCAGAGCATAGATATTAGGTTAAGGTGATTTTTGGGAATTTTTCTGAAAAAGATGAATTTTCGGTGAATAGTGAAATTACAGTTCTGAGTTTCAGGTGTTTAATGACATATTTAATGATGTAATAATTATGTAATATTTCTGGTCAACTTATGAATAGTCAGATATTCTATGAGGTGTCCCAAGTGGCCAGTACCATGGGCAAATACCATGGGTAAGCCCATGGTTTTTCCAATAGCACCGATGAGGTGTCCCTTGGAAATTAATGATTTGTTCCCTCACTTTTCCTATAAATACCAATCCTTTCTCTCATCCATTTCATTCCAAAATCCTCCTCAATGAATTTCTAGTCTCTTTACCTTCCAAGGAGTCCTCCCAAGGTTCCCTCAAGCCTTCCAAGGTCCCAACCTTCAAGCCTTTGAAGTTATTCTTCAAGGTAAGGGATCCTTTCACCCTCCTCTTTTATGTCATGACTTCCTTTATGTTGTGTCTTATAATTTCCATATATTTATGTTGAGGGAATATTATTATATGTTTTAAATACTTTCCATTTCATGTCTAATTGTTGAGAGACCCTTTACACTCTCATCAATTTGTTTTCTGAATTTTTAAGTGATGCCGTTAGGCTGCCGAATTTCTCGTAAAAGAAATTGCATCTTCTCTTTTCTTTCATGTTTCCTTTTCTTGTGGCATGTCATTAAAATATCCATACCATGATATTATTCAATACCCATACTGTATTATTAATTATTTATGAGTGGGTGACCCTTTTCCCCTCTCTTTTCAATGTTTTCTAAAAACCATGTTATATAGCCGTTATGCTGCAGAAATTTCGTCTCCAAATTTCTGTCTCTTTCTCTCAAGAAATTATATTGTATATTTATGTGAATACCTAGACCTATTTAGTTTCTATTTCTATTCATAAATATATAAAAATGATATATTTTATTTTGTAATTTACATACATATAACCCTCACTCCCTTTCCATGGGTTATAAATTACATAATGATCTTATTTTTAAGTACTTTTTAAACGTCACTATTTTGAGATGAAACCCATTTCTTTGATTCTATTTAGATCATTTATGAAATTTTTGATTACGATGGATATGGATCACATGAAATTAAATACATATTAAGGGTTCACCTTGATAGCACTCCAATGCATTGGGTAAGGAATTAATCTCTAGAGATGACAAGTTTTACGATACCTTGGTGAATAACCTTGGTAATTTTTATGACACCTTGGGGATGGACCTTGGTGATATGTTCACGAAAGTCTAAATGAAATTTTGTATCCACATATTCAAGTTATGTTTCAAGTACTTTTCATTATGATATTCCTATTCTTTCATTGCTCTTGTCTTTATGTTTTATTCAAGTTCATATTGATATCACAAGTAAACTGATTCCCTTGTTTACCCTTATTGGGCCTTCTGCTCACCCTTTCTATTGAATGTATGTCCCCAGGTTATGAGATGCAGTAATTGTACTTAGGATGAACTTATGATGAAGCCTTACAAGTGTATTAGAATAATTTTTTTTATTTTTTTTCAAGTTTTATTGTTCCTAATTTCCAAGACACTAGAATTTAAAGATCCTCTGTATGTAAAATGTAATGAAAAGTTATGTATTAAAAAGGTGGGATGCCATAGTTGGTATCATAGGATAGTTTGGTTATTTATGGAAATTAGGATATGAAAACTTTAGGAAGAATTCTATAGAAAAGTTTAAATATAGGAAAACTTCCTGGTATTTTGGTGTGTATTGAGTAAGTGGTTTATCAAGAAAATACATCCCTGTCTGGATACGAGCAAGTAGAGGATGCTCTGGCACAGAGATCTCTAGGAGTGAAAACTCTAACAAGGAGTTTTGGGCTTGACCCGGGGTATCCTGGTACATGACAATGAGCCTTGATTCACTCTTGGTTATGATACTCCTGAGGGATATGTTTGGTTAATCATAAGGTTTTTATGAATCATTAAGAAGGATTTATAGAGAAATATAATTATTTAAAAAGTTTTAAGACATAAAATCCTTTATTACTAAAAGATTCATAAATGAAATATGTTTCTCACTAAGGTTTTATTCTTTAGAAATGGCGGGAAATAGCAGGAACCAAGCAAATGGTGACCGCAATGGATCATGCACTGACAGCCCTCCGATGGAAGCCAAAATGGAAACATTCATGCGAATGATGAACCAACTGACTCAAGTTATGGGAAATAACTTGAATCAAGCTAAGAGACCAATCTCACCATGAAGGGAACAAAATTATGTTGATTCCTTTATGCGTCAATGACCACCAAACTTCAGTGGATCGACTGACCCATTGATTGCTGAGCAGTGGATCTGCTCTATCGAGAAGATTTTTTCTGTGCTCCACTATTTAGAGAAAGAGAAGGTCACCCTGGATGTATATCTCTTAGAAGGAGAAGCTGATCAGTGGTGGGAGTAGATTAAAAACATGGGGCAAAGAGTGGAGGTTGAAGCTATGGAGTGGGAAGAGTTCATATGGATCTTCTTCAGTAAGTATTTCTCTCCATCCATGAGAACAAGAATGGAGAATAAGTTTCTCAAGATGAATCAGAAAGAGAATGAATCTGTCGGAAACTATGAGATGAACTTCACCCAAATTTCATAATATACCTCTAGATTTGTCATAAATCCAAATGGTATGGTTTATAGATTCTTCAGTGGACTGAGACCTCATCTGCGGAACAATCTATCCAACCGAGACTATGAAAGCTATAAAAAGATTATGCAGAGTGCGATTAAAGTCAAGTTGGAGTTTGGTGAGACACAGTGGCCTCATAAATCAAAATACAGGAAGAGATCGATGGATCCCGGCTTAGGGAATACCTTTGATCAGAGAAGAGGAGGCAAGAAAGTGCAATATCCCATTTGTAATAAATGTGGGAAGAAGCATTCGTGGAACTGCCTGATCGGGAGCGGGAAATGCTACAAGTGTGGAAGAGATGGACATATTGGGAGTAATTGTCGTAGTGAGGTGAAACCTCAACTTTCAAACACTAATGAAAAGAGGAAGATGGTGTAGGCCCTACCTGATGTCTAGTTCTTTAAGTGTGGACAATGTGGGTGCTTTTCCAATCACTGTCCAAATTCGAGGGCAGTGGAGGGGAACCACCATCAACCTCAACAAAGGCTAAGGGACCGAGGGTTTGCTTTTGCTATCACGACAGTTGAAGTTGAAGCTCCAAATGATGTGGTAGCATGTACTATTGTTTTTTTCTAAAAGCTAGCAAGTACTTTGTTTGATTCTGGTTATACACATTCCTTTATTTCCTCTAAGTTTGCAAAGAATTTAAAATCAACCCCCGATTTACTAAAAGTAGAGTTATCAGTCTAGAATCCTGGTCGGATTATCCAAGCATCAACAGTGTTTATAAACTCTAGTATTTAATTTAGTGAGTACAATATTATTGCAAATATTATAGTCATTACCATGCTGGAATTCGACCTTATACTAGGGATGGACTGACTCTCAAAGTATAATGCTAAGATCAAATGCAGAAGTAAGGAAATTTCAGTAGTATTGAATAGAAAACCTACAGTTATCTTCCAAGGAGAGATATATCGACCTGATATTTATCTAGAGGAACCCTCTATATCCTTCTTTATGGAGTTGATCGGTGAAGAAGAAGAAGGAGATGAGAGTTTAAGAATAGAAACTATCCCCATCATCCAGAGATATATTGACTTATTTCCTGAGGAGTTTCCCGAACCTCCCCCAGAAAGAGAGGTTGAGTTCTCCATTAAACTCGTACCTGGATATCATCCGATATCAAAGACCCCATATAGGATGGAAAATTGGAGTTGGAGGAATTAAAGTAACAACTACAAGATCTTTTTGAGAAGGGGTTTATCCGACCAAGTGTGTCTCCTTGGGGAGCACCTGTTCTATTTGTGTAGAAGAAGGATGGATCGATGCAGATATGCATTGATTATAGATAACTGAATGGGATCATAGTAAAGAACAAATACCCTCTTCCAAGAATTGATGACTTATTTTACCAACTTCACGGGGATCAATTCTTCTCTAAGATTGATCTTCGATCTGGTTATCATCAATTGAGGGTGAAGAAAGTAGATATTCCAAAAAATGCCATCCAATCAAGATATGAGCAATATGAATTTGTTGTTATGCCCTTCGGACTGACTAATGCACCTTCTATTTTTATGTATTTGATGAATAAATTCTTTAAGGACTACCTTGATAACTTTGTGGTAGTTTTTATTGATGATATTTTGATATATTTCAAATATTTCGAGGAGCATGAAGATCATCTAAGGGATATTTTTCAAACTCTGTGGAAGGAGAGGCTTTTTGGGAAGTTTTGAAAATGTGAATTTTGGTTACAACATGTTGATTTCTTGGGGCACATTGTAACCAATGAAGGAATCACAGTTGACCCTACAAAGACAAAAGTTATAGAGGAGTGACCTCAACCTATAATAATAACTGAGATTCGAAGTCTCCTTGGATTAGCAGGATACTATAGGAGTTTTGTGAAAAACTTTTCACGACTTTCTAATCCATTGACAAAGTTAACTCGAAAAGGGGTCAAGTTTATCTAGACAAAGGTGTGTGAGGAAAGTTTCCAAGAGCTGAAGAAGATATTGGTTACTTCACCTGTGTTAACTCATCCCTCAAGTGGTCAAGGATTCATTATTTTTAGTGATGAATCTCTAAAAGGGCTTGGGTGAGTCCTCATGCAAAATGACAAGGTCATTGCTTATGTATCTCGACAGTTGAATAATCTTGAGCAGAATTATCCTACGCATGATCTGGATCTAGCTGCAGTCATTTTTGCTCTGAAGATATGAAGGCACTATTTTTATGGGGAGAAATGTTATATTTACATATACCATCAGAGTTTGAAGTATATTTTGACATGAAAGGAATTGAAAATGAGACAAAGGATATGGTTAGAACTTCTTACAGAATATGATTGTTCAATTCATTATCATCCTGGAAGAGCAGACAAAGTTGTCGATGCATTAAGCAAGAAAGACCCAATTGTTCTTTCCATGATGCCGATTCAAAGAGATCCATTGATCAATGACCTAGTAAAGTTGGACATGGGAATTATAAGGGAAGGGACATCATCAACCCTAAACCAAATGATTTCTCAACCGTCATTACTAGAGAAGATCAAGAAAGCACAGCAAGAAGATCCTTTGTTGCATAAGAAGTTTGAGGCTATAAAGGATGGGAAGTTTCCTGAGTTAAATATTGATCAAGAAGGTGTACTGAAATTTCATACAAGACTATGTGTTCCATCTATTCCAGAAATAAAGAAGGAGCTGATGGATGAAGCTCATACCTCTACTTTACCTATACATCCTGGAAGAAAAAAAATGTATAGGGACCTTTGTGATCATTATTGGTGGGATAATATGAAAAGGGATATTGTGGAATACACTTCAAGGTGCCTAGTATGCTAGCAAGTGAAGGGATAGTGAAAATTTCCTAAAGGGGTATTGCAACCACTACCCATACCAGCATGGAAGTGGGACAATATCACTATGGACTTCATCACTGGACTTCCGAGAACTTCCAAATGAAACAATGCGATATGGGTTATTATGGACCATCTCACAAAGACTGACCATTTTATCTCCATTCAAGAAGATTTCTCTCTTGATCAACTTGCTATGATTTACGTGAAAAAAGTGGTAAGGTTTCATGGAGTTCCACTTTCTTTCGTTTCTGATCGTGATCCAAGGCTCAAATCAAAATTCTAGAGAAGTCTTCAACAACCTCTGTGAACTGAATTGAATTTCAATATGGCCTATCACCCCCAAACTGATGGCCAATCTGAAAGTACTATTCAAACACTCGAGGAAATGCTGAGAACATGATCAATGTGATTTAAAGGTGGATGGGATCAATATATCTCTTTAGTTGAGTTCTCTTATAACAATAGCTTCCACTCGAGCATTTAAATGGAACCCTATGAAGCTCTATATGGGAAACGATGTATAAATCCTACTTGTTGGTATGAATCTAGTGAGAGAAATCATCTTGGGCCTGATCTTGTGCAAGAGATGACAGAAAAAGTACATTCCATCCAACAACACATTAAGGATACTCAGAGTCAGCAAAAGAGCTATGATGACAACCGTCGAAGGGACTTGTAGTTTGATGTTGGTGACATGGTCTTTATTTGAATTTCACCTTGTAAGAGAGTCATGAGGTTTGGGAAGAAAGGGAAGCTCATCCCTAGGTACATTGGCCCCTATGAAATCCTTGATCGTGTGGGTGCAGTGGCCTATCAGCTTTTACTTCCTCCAAATCTAGCACAGGTTCATGATTTCTTCCATGTATCCCTCTTGAGGAAGTAAATACCTAACCCTTCAAATGTACTAAACCCAAAGGTGGTACAACTGAAACCTGACCTCTTTTATGAGGAGCAGCCGGTGGAGATCTTGGATTGTAGAGACAAGGTTCTATGAAACAAGACTACCCACCTTGTTAAGGTGTTGTGGAGGAACCACAAATATGAAGAAGCCATGTGGGAACCAAAGAAGTTTATGAGGCAGAAGTACCCTCACCTTTTCTCTTCTGAGGGTACGAGTTAAAAATTTCAGGGATGAAATTTCTTAATGGGGGAAGAATGTAACGACCCAAACTTTTTATTAACATTTGTTTCCTAAATTTTGTGTGTTATTTTATTTTATACTCAATTAATGAAGTGAGTATAATTAAATGAGACTGTTGGGTTTTTACTATTATATGATCGTTGGTCAATATGACCGTTGGAAGCCAAACTATTAACATTACATTTTTTTTGTTTTTAAATACAAGTGATATTGGTTAATTAATACAGAAAGAAGATTCGATGGCCTCATCCAGTAGGATCTGGCCATTCGAAACCCATCTAACAGAAATTGTGAAGGAGGTAGCACCCTTGGGATTTTCTCTGGACCAAACCCAAGCCGAACATCATCCTGTGAAGTTGTAACGGAATCACCTTTGGGAGAAGTTCAAGCTGATAGAATTCACCACTCGGGCAATGTTGGCCGAGCCGCTCCAAGATTCTATCACCTTAGCAAACCTTACACTTAGGTATTATGCTAGTGTTATAAGGGGCTATATAATGAGACCTTAACTGCTTTATGTAATCCTCTGATATAAATAAAAATCGTGATTTATTCTTATGGTGAAGTTTGTGAATTTTCAAATGTCCGGATAAATATAGGATGTATATTATTGATGTTTTTTTGAAAAAAATGATATTTTAAAATATTTATGTAAACCTTAAATAATTATTAATGTGTAATGATTTTCAAAAATGGTCTTCTATAGTTGTGTTCAGTAAGAAATTTAGAGTCTAATAATATCAAATTAATTTTAAGTGAATAGAAAATTATGAATAGTGATTTTACGCTTATGAATAGTAATGCGACCAAATGGATTAATCAACCTCACTTAAGAAAGTATTAATATAATTTAGGCACCTTCATTAAGTAATTTGATTCAATAAAATAGGTAAATAACTATTTCAGAAATTATTAGTCAAGTATAAGTTTTTTCGAGTGAATAGTGTTTTTTATTTAAAAATTAAATTAAAAATATTTAGAAAATTATTTTTGTAAAATGAAGTTCATTTTTGAATTCATATCATCGATATTAGGTTAAGGTAATTTTTGGGGATTTTTCTGAAAAAGTTGAATTTTCAGTGAATAGTGAAATTGCAGTTTTGAGTTTCGGGTGTTTAATGACATCTTTAATGATGTAATAATTATGCAATATTTCTGGTTGACTTATGAATAGTGAGATATTCTACGAGGTGTTCCAATTGGCCAATACCATTGGAAAATACCATGATCAAGCCCATGGTTTTTTCCAATACCACCGATGAGGTGTCCCTTGGCAATTAATGATTTGTTCCCTCACTTCTCCTATAAATACCAACCCTTTCCCTCATCCATTTCATTCCAAAATCCTCCTCGGAGAAGTTATGGTCTCTTTACCTCCCAAGGATTCCTCCCAAGGTTCCCTCAACCCTTCCAAGGTCCCAACCTTCAAGCTTTCGAAGTTACTCTTCAAGGTAAGAGATCCTTTCACCCTCCTCATTTATGTCATGACTTCCTTTATGTTGTGTCTTGTAATTACCATCTCTTTATGTTGAGGGAATGTTCTTATATGTTTTTATTATTTTAAATTTCATGTCTAATTGTTTAGAGACCCTTTTTTCTCTCATCAATTTGTTTTCTGAATTTTTAAGTGACGCCGTTAGGCTGCCGAATTTCTCGTAAAAGAAATCACGTCTCCTCTTTTCTTTCATGTTTCCTTTTCTTGTATCATGTCATTCAAATATACAGAAAATGATATTATTAAGTACCCATACTGTATTATAAATTATCTATGAGTGGGTTACCCTTTTCCCGTCTCTTTTCAATGTTTTCTAAAAACCATGTTATATATCCGTTATGCTGCAGAAATTTCATCTCAAAATTTCCATCTCTTTCTCTCAAGAAATTATATTGTATATTTATGTGAATACCCAGACCTATTTAGTTTCTATGGGTGTTCATAAATATATAAAAATGATATATTTTATTCTATAATTGACATATATATAACCCTCAGTCCCTTTCCATGGTTTATAAATGACATAATGATCTTATTTTTAAGTACTTTTTAAACGTCACGATTTTGACATGAAACCCATTTATTTTATTCTATTTGGGTTATTTATGAAATTTTTGATTATGATCTATGTGGATCACATGAAATTAAATACATATCAAGGGTGTTCCTTGATAACGCTCCAATGCATTGGGTAGGGAATTAATCTCTAGAGATGACAAGTTTCACGATACCTTGGTGAATAACCTTGGTAATTTTTATGACACCTTGGGGATATACCTTGGTGATATGTTCATGAATGTCTAAATGAAATGTTGTATCCACATATTCAAGTTATTTTTCAAGTACTTTTCATTATTATATTACTATTATTTCATTTCTCTTATCTTTATGTTTTATTCAAGTTCGTATTGATATCACAAGTAAACCGATTCCCTTGTTTACCCTTACTGGGCCTTCTGATCACCCTTTCCTTTGAATGTATGTCTCCAGGTTATGAGATGAGGTAATTTTACTTAGTATGAACTTATGATGAAGCCTTACAAGTGGATTATAAGAATATTTTATGTTGTTTTCAAGTTTTATTGTTCTTGATTTCCAAGACACTAGACTTTAAAGATCCTCTATATATAAAATGTAATGAAAAGTTATGTATTAAAAAGGCCGGATGACATACCCCATACCTATGTATGATTCATATACACATATGGAATCTCTCCATTTAAGAACTACATGTATCTTGATTTATATCATCATAAGATACATAATGATTCATAGATCTCAAATCCTAGGTTCATCCACAACATATCAGTCCCGATCACAAGTCATCAGATTTTGTGACAACATCTTCATCACATGACATTAAAATGTAGTATTAACCTATGTACTAAGCATAAGATTCGTTGGAAAATTAGACCAATAATCCTTATTCCAAAAACATAGGATGCCTCTTTCGGTATGATTTCCCTAATTCCTAGGCATTGTTTATAGGGATTTAAGCCTTATTTTTTCATGTCGGACAACCTTTATCCTTATCGCATGATGTTAAACTGCATGGATGACGTCCTCACCGCATGAAGTTAAACTGCACAGTTTTCCAGAACTACAAATGTCTTGATTCACACCCCAATTAGATACTTAGAGATTCCCAAATCCTATATCTTGGCCCAACCACCATATGATACGAAATGCTCCTACCCTTTCCTTTATTTTCTTATGTGTGGTGTAAGAAACCTTTTCTATTACTTGTTTTTCACACCAAGCATTGCTCACATGGGATTAAGAACTCTAGTAAAGGAATCCTTGAATGATTGAGAAAAATTAGTCCATGAGAGAGTTAGCATGGTCTTAGATGTAAGACCTTAAAAGGGACACCATGAGTCCTTACCACATAATGTTAAATTGCATGGTTGATGTCTCTTACATGACATAAAAACATGCATTGCTATAAACCTCACATGAGAGGACCAATATCCTTAGTATTGGTCTCCCAACAAACCTCTATTCAAGAACTATGTATGGATTTATTCTTGTCATCATAGGATATATAGTGGCACTCATATCTCAAATCCTAGGTCCAACTGCAACAGTCAATGAGAACAATTCCCCCTCTGTGTAAGGGTGAGACCTGTGTGGAGAGTTTCCCATAAAATAACTATGTGTGTTAGATTCCCCTCATTACAAGATATGTAGTGATGTATGAATCTTCAATCCTGTGTCTATCCAAAATAATAAATGATAACAATGTCCCCCTATGTATATGTGTCACACCTAGTTTTTTGATTTCACCTATTGTTCCAATTTCAGGTTTAGTTCTCAGTTATTTTCTTAAGAACTAGGTGTGACAGGTTAAAAAGTTTGAGGTCTTTCCTTTGGTTATTCTTAGTCTAGTTCTTGTATGTGAGTTTTCCCATGAATTTTCAAGAAAAATATAAGTTTTTTGGGTGGAAAGTGTGTGGCGCACCATTGACGTACGATTAGTAGAAACCATGCACCCTACCCAGGTAATCATGTGGTAGGTGGCTAGTTGATGCAGTATCCATCGTATGGCCAGTGCATGGTATGTCAGACCATGCACCTTGACACAACTAATCATGCTATAAGTTGGGGGTTTCAGCCAGAAGCTGCCTCATGGATTCTGCATAGTACGTCAGGCCGTCTGGAGTAACCATACGGTAGGTACCTGGTTAGGAAGAGAGGTGCGCATGGTCGCTGTATGATTTGATAAATCGTATAGACTAACCATAATGCCTATCTAGGTTATTAAATTTTGGTTTCCCCCCTTTTATATCTCCCTGATTTTTATCCCTAAAACCCATTTCCACTCCTCCCTTGGCCTTCCCAACCCTAGGCGCACCTCCCTCCTTATCTTCCTCTCTCTTGGGCTCATTTTTGTGGTGGATTCAGGTTAGATTCTTCAAGTAATCTTCATGTAAGTCTCTCCTCTCTCTATTTATTCCTCAATTTTAGGGTTTCTATCCTTCCAATTTTGTGTTTTATTTTTCTAGTGGTAGGGTGGTTGATTTAGGGTTTGTTCTTTCTTGATAGGGTTTGATCTTGATGTTTTTGGTTAGATATTTCCTTTCTAGTGTCTTGTGGTGGTTCCAATGGGGTTTCACATCATTTTCCAAAAGTATCTTCTCATGAGGTAGGTGGTTCCACGCCTTAACATTTTTAAATGTTTTTAATATGCTTGTTTGTGTATTTATTCTTGCTATATAAATTAATTGTGTGGTGCGAAGTATATTTTTGGAGTGTTTTGGCATGCGATATTGTTGAAAGTGGATTTTCAAAGGGTTAATGTTATGTTTGTGAATGTTTTGTTGTGATGTTTTATAGAAAATGGGTTTTATGTCTTGTGTGGAAGGTGAAAAAATAGTTTTTAAAGGCACCCTTGGTATGAACATGTTAAAAATTAGTTTTCAATGGAAAATTGGGTTACTTTGTCATGTTGACTTTTGTTGTACACCTTTAAATATGAATTGTAAATTGATAAAATGATGAAAATCATGTTTTAAAAATGATCTTGGTTTATGTGTGGATTTAGAAAGGGGTATTTTCCCATGGAATTGGTTAGTAAATTGTATGATTTTATTGTGCTTTATCAAATGGGGATTTATGATTTATGCGAGTGATGGTAAATTCATTGGAAAACAGTTTTTGGTGTGTATAAAATGGAATGTTGTTGGGTTTATGGAAAATGATGATTTCATGGCCTGTTTATAGTGCTTGGTTTGTGTATGTAAAAAATGGTGTTTTGTGAAACATGTGACATGAACTTGAGCACAAGGGAATCCTAATTATCTTGGTAGGCTGACTAGTTCTAGTACGCTAGTGATTCAGAAGTGGAAAAGTCCCAGTTTCACTTAGATGGATTGGTGCTTACAACACTAACTAAAATATGATAATGATTGGAGACTAATAGGCCCATGGGGTTTCCCCTCCTAGTGGATCATGCATGATAAAGATGTGATTTTAGTTTCTATTCCATCCTACACTGAGGTATAAGGATCTAGTGTCCCACTCGATCTAGATTAACCTTAGGGATTTACCCATGGTTCTCTACCTTGACATGATGCTTATATGATGTGGTGAAATATATTGGCATATGGTGGACCTCGCGTGTGTCTTTATAAAATCATTTTAAAGAAAGTTGTTGTAAAATGGTTTTCCTTGAAAGTATTCCTTTTGAGAATGTTTTCTAATAAAATATTTTCTTAGAAATGTTTTAAAATCCTTTACATAAATGTGCATGTTAAGTTGTCTTTAAATGTTATAGCATGGAATACTTTTATTTGGGTTGCATCCTACTAGGATTTGGATCATACCCTACATACCCCATTGGGTTTATGTAGACTTGTTCTATTGATTCAGGTAAATACAAGGTGTTTGGTGATGGAAATTGGGGTTTATAGTAGTCTTATCTTGTGGATCTTGGTGGTAGTGGCTTGAGGATATTTCTCCTCTCATTACATGGAGGTTTGGGATGGAGTTTTAGTCCCCTATTTGTTGTATTATTTTTGGGGTTTTGTTATAAGTTGTAAGCATTAAATATGGAAGTTTTTATTCCATGTTTGGTTGTTGATTTCCAATTTGGTTTTATTTATAATTATTGTTGGTTGTTTTGTTTATGTAATCAGGTGAAATTGTTCCGAAGTTTTATTGTTGATACCTGACCACTTGTTTCCAGCCTGTGGGGATTAGGAATGACCTTTGAGCTATCCTACGGACCAGGTTGGGTGTCAGCTCATATGGCATACCAGCTTGGTTCGTGTAAAAATTGTATCAGAACATTTAACTCTCTTTTGGGTCATGTTATTTTGGAAAGAGTCTGGGTAGATCAGAGCTCGAATTTTCAGGACTTTATGTTCTGGTTATGAATACAGTGCCTAGCTAGCACACCTCGTGATAAGACTCAGGTCACCAGGGGGAGTTAGGTTTTATTTGGGTTGTTTGGTGATCAGGAAATGAAATGGGAATTGGGTTGGGTGGTCTCAATGAGCTCGTACGGTCTAGAAAGCCATGTGGATCTGAGGACATGGTCCTAGAATATTCTCTAAGATGGTGGTGCGATTGGTGTATGGCCTCCAACCATATAGAAAAGTTACCCATCGTCACTAGTTTCCCCATTATGAGATTTTTCTTTTGTCTCCTTGGGTTCTAAAAGCTATTTTGAAAACCCTTGTTTGAAAATTTAGGAAAATTGGAATTTAAAGTAGAGATTGTTTGATTTTCAGAAGGTGGAAAAAGGGTTTTTTCAAAATCATTTTGAACAGAGATTTTAAAAGGTGGATTTTTATAAAGTGGTTTTGAGTAAATAGGTGAGAGTTTATCAAGATTGGATTTATATAATCAAAACTCATGGTTTATAGAAAATTGGTTGCTTGAAAAATGGAAATTTATTTTTGAAAAGGTTTTGGAAACTTGTTTTAAACAAGAAGAGATGAGTTTCTAATTAAATGGTTATTGAGGAAATGGGGTTTCTGTGTGGCTGAAAATGTTTCTAAATGGGAAGAAATGTTTTGGAATTTATGCCTAGATTTTGAGAATGGGTTTTATTTTAATGGTTGGTGTTTTTCTAAAAAAGTTTTGTGAGAATCAAAATGTGTTTTGGGTTTTGTGGCTAACCGTTTTTGAAAAGAGGATTCGTGATATTTAATATGGAAGTGTGGGTTGAATGTTTATTTTGGAAAGTGGAAAAGTTTTGTTTTGACCTTTGGTATTCTCATGAGTGACCAGATGCTTTGGATATGTGTGGAAATTGGATGAGTGACCGATTTGGAATGGGAAAATGCATGTGTGAGACTCCATGGGATACCATTGGTGAATGTGTAACCCATAAATCATGTTTTATTTAGAAAGGTGATTTTAAGAGGAAATGTGATATTTTGATAACTGGTGATTGTGTGGTGTCTCTTCTTGTATTTTAGGAATATTTTTTGTGAAACATTTTGAGTTCGATAGTCCTTCGTGTCTATAGTGTGTTTTCAAGTTTGTGTTTTTATTAATGAGTTAGCTTTGAAATAATGGTTTGTGTGTTTTTTTGAAAAATGTTTCGGGAAGCCTTTGAGTTGGTTCCCTCTATGTGTTTGGTGTTTGATCTGGCTGGAGGTCATATGAACCCTCAAAATTAAATTTATTAACCTACACTAGAATAGTGGTGAAGGGTCGATCTACAGAGAAGGAAGGTGAGTGCTCTAAGATTTTTTACAACCCCCACTGTTGTCAGCAATGGGGAAACATTTTTTACTTTTTATTTTTTATATTTTTTTCTAAAGAAAAAGATAAAGAAAACAATATTTTAAATAAGAAACTAAATCTTAAACTAAGGAAAAGATGAACTAAAGAAAAAAAAGTGAACTAATATATAGCAGTAGAAAAAAGAATCATAAATCACATGAAGTATTCTATATATTTAATCTACTGGTAGAAATAGTTGGCTTCTGCACAACTTTTATTGAATAACTCTTCAAGAAAAAACTAAATAATCCCCCTCAACAAGAAATTCAACAGACAAAAGATTGATTCTTGGAGTTCACCTTTCCAAAAAGCAATCAAAATGATTGAAAATTTGAAAAATAAAACAATTGGAAATAAACTTGACGTAAATTTTCAAAGTTGTTGACAGTTAAAGCATCGATAAATGTGATCAAAATCTACCTTCCTTGTTGATATTGAATTCATGAATTTGAAAACAGAAATTGAGGTGCAAATAATTAAAAAAAGAATAATAAATCAATCTGGATGATTAATTATGATTCTAGAATGTTGAAAAGTATATGAATAAATCTAAAAGAAAATCTAGTATAATCAAATTCACAAGATCATAACATATCAGCCTATGATCATATTGATTTCAACACTAAAAACATTTGATTACAGAGTAGAAATTACTCAAGAATTCTAAACTACTAGTTTGAATGGATGTCTTCTCCACTACTTTGTATTAAAACACTCCTCAAGAAATGCTAAAAAATATCCCTTTCCAGGGAATTCAATAGGAGGAGGATTAAGTCTTGGAGTTTTCCAGACCAAAACTTAATCAAACTACTTGAAAGTTTGAAAAAGATAACATTTAGAAATAAAATCACTGCAAATTTCTAAAGTTAATGACATATAAGATTTTAAATGTGCATTCAAGATCAACCTTTCCAGTTGATATTGAAATTCTGAATTGAAAATAGAAATTTTGAATTGAAAATAGAAATTGAGGTGTGAACAATTTAAAGATGAGAAACTGAACCGGTTTCACCAATTGATTCTAATTTCATTAAAAGAAAATCATGTGAAGAATTATTTGAAATAAATTAGTAGGTTTAAAAATTATCAAGCTTAGAAAGTATTAGCCTATGATCATACTGATTAAAACACTAAAAAACAAGAAAATAGAGTACAATAATTAAGGACAAAGGGAGGAAGAACTCCCCTAGCGTTGCTTTTCTCTCGGGCTCCCTGGCCTCCGGTACTGCTCTTCACGTCTCTTGGGAGTCTCCTTAGAGCATCTTGTCTCGAAAGATGTCTACGTGGAATGTAAGAATGAGTTTCTTCCCCTGTCTACTCTACTACAACTCCTTTTAACTCTACTGTCATCTTCTGCACATCACCCCCTATTTTCCATTGACTTCAAGTGTTCTTCAATGTTGCACCGCACATGTGCAGTTTTTAGTGAATCGCACATCACTTTAGTTTTTCCCTTGTAGGTAACTCCTAATGAGTTATTTGAATACACCTGGACATGACTTGAGTCTCCGCATGTACCAATAAGAAAGGACAAATAAGGCATAGTTAAAACTGTAAAAAAACACGATAACAAAATGAATTGCTAATTACAACTAGTGTTAAATTTATTATTTAGAAGTTAATAGTTATCAAGTAATTAATAAATAGCTTAGTTTTTATATTATTTATTAAAAGAACTTTATTAATTAAAAATATCTACTTAATATTATTTAAGTAGTATTTTAAATATTACTAAGAGCTATTACTTTTACTTAATTAAATATTATTATTATAGTTATTAATTTATTATTGAGTCTTTAATACAATTAATAAGTTTTTAATTTAATATTATTTATTAAGTTATTTTATTAGTATTATTAATTAAATAATAATATTATTAATAAATATTATTATTAAAGTTTATTTTAGTTGCTAAATAAGTTTATTTAAATTATTATTATTAATGTATTAAATATTTTATCAAATTTATTTGTAAATTATTATTATTTATTTTAGTTTTACAAATCAAATTAAATCTATTTATTTTTATTGTTATTAATTATTTTATTTTATTTTAGTTTTATAATTTAGATTAGTTTTTTTTATTTAATTACTTCTTCGATCAAGGTTCGGCATCGACCCAAGCAGGTCTCCACAACTAGTGCATGACCCTCCCTACGACTTCAATCCCCTGTGAAGAACTCCTCAGTCTCAGTTGTTCAGCGCAGGGGAGCATTGCAAAGAGAGTCACCGACGTGCGTGGGTACCCGTGGAAAAGAAGATGGGGGAAATGTGTTTGTGTGTTGAAATTTGTAGAGGCTATCGGTAGGTGATGAGATGAAGGATCTGTGAGGCGTTGGTTGCAGGAATGTAGATGGAAGAGAGGTGTAAAATGGTGGCGCTGTTGGTGCAGGTGGAAGGATGAGACACCCACAGTGGCAAGGAGGGGTCAGCATTGCTAAGACGGGAGTGGAAGGTAGTGCGAAGGTACTGCGTTGGTAAACAGTTAACTAAAATAAGTTAACTAATAAACTACACTGGGTTATTAATTAAATTAAAATTAAACTTTTAAAATTACAAAATTAAATTATTAAATATAAACAGTTTAATTAATAAACTAAATTAATATTAAACTAAATTGATAAAAGATTAAAGTAAAAAATTTAAAATTGAAATTTGTTAAATAAATTGATTAAAGGGATAAAAGGTGAATGAAAAAGAAAAACTTCAGTAACTCAAGTGTCACTAATAGTTGTTGAAGAAAATAGGGAGGCGTTGGTAGATTTTTCTACCGACAGTTAGTGCGAGCGATGTCAGTGAGACGAACAGACAAAACATATTTGTGACTTAAAATTTATACTACAAACAAGTAATCAAACTATTAAATTCTTAAAAATATAAATTAATTAATTAAATAACTAAATGATTAAAAAAAACTTATTTTATTAAATTAAATCTTAAATTCTTTACTTAATTAATTACCCGAATAACTAAACAAAATAATTAATATTATTAATTTATTTTAATGAATCTAATTTAAAAGATAAAATATTATATTAAAAACTAAGTTAATTTATATACAAATAAAAAAGATTAAATGATTATTTAAAAATAATGTCAATTTTTTAAAAAGTGGGGCAAATTTAAAACAACTAAATAAATTTGGAAAATTAAAAGACTATAAAAATTAATAACACTAAATTAATCATTTTAATGGATAAAAATATATAATTTTTTATAATTTTTTTAATAAAGTACACTATAAAAATACAAAAATGATAATATTTAATAAAAAGTGTAAAATTAATCAACTAAATTGTTAAATATTAAAGTAAAAGATGTGGAAAATTTCGTAAAAATAAGGCCACATCAATATTTGTTTATGGTACAATTTGAATAATGGGATAGTTTTTTTGGATCCTCGATTTCCCTTGTTGGCTAGTGTACACCCCCATAAAGAATCAGTGCATAATCAAAATACGGCTGTGGGTGATTTCTCATTGGTAGAACCTCTAGTCAATCAAAGTAACAACTTTCTTCTGGAACTTTGAGAATTATATCCACCAGTTATTTTTCGGTTAAGAATATCCTCTCATAGTGGAAGAGTAGACGCGAAAGGAATTAAAATAAATCTTAGTTTCTTGAGTTTCCTGAGTTTTCGAAGGTGAAGTCTGACACCTTTGTGCCTAAATTTTCTACTTGGAAGCAATAAAGGGAGTTCTAGTAAGGAGATTGGAAATCATCCTGAAGCTGTTGATGCTGACTGCGATGTAAGAAAGACCTATAGGTATTTTAATAGTTTCTTTTGGGCATGAGATCTAGTTATTCCATCAGTGTAGCAGGTCTGGGTTAAAGAGGATATCGTGCCCAGGTGCTCTGAAAACCTATCATTCCTATATATGCTTAAATCACTGGCACTAGTTTTTCTAAGGTGTTTCCAGGAGGTGTCATTGAGTTAAGTCCACCTCTTCGAAGACACCCCTATCTGTTTGTAGGAGAAGTGCTCTGTTTGGGGTCTAGTTTAAGGTCCCTCTCCTTGTAATGTTACTATTAGTTATAGTGGTCGTGTTCGGATGTTGTGAAATCCTCCAAGAACTTCTACTTTAATATAAACATGTTTCCTTTAAAGGAATTTTGAATTTATCTGTTTTAGGTGGAATTGTCTTTTGAGTGTTCTTCCCCCCATCTTCTCTCTTTCAAAGTGGAAAGGTATGATGCGTGTGCATCCTTTAAGTCCTTGTCACGGTGACGTTCCATGTAGAGGTGAGTGGGTCTTGTGATTTGTTGTGTTTTGTTAGACCTTCCTGGGTTGTCGTATGAATGCTTGTGGCATCAAAATGAGGTGTTTTGATCGGGGGTCTTCAATGCCTAACTGTGAGGGAGGAGATGCGTCAAACATAAATGATCTAACCATAGGCCTCAGAGTGAAGCCGACACATAGTTAGGAACCCCTAGGGGTATAAATGACCTTGGTTTAACATCCATCATTAGTATGGGATATGGAGACAGTTTAAGCCTCTAGTGTAGCTATTTTGTTTTGAATGGTCCCATTTGGTGGAAAGAGGCAAGGGGACCACATTTCCACATAGTGAACCATGTGGGAGGAAGAGTTACTCCTCAGTTATAAGGAAACATAGCCATCTCATCTTCATAAAATCCCATCAGTTGTGCCTCATCGGATGCGAGTCTCCATTTGATGGTCCTTGTATGGAAAACCTTATGAATCGTTCTCAGTTTTGGTTTGGGCCTATCTAAGGATGATAGTGTCCCATGGGAGAAGTGAACTGCATAGTGTTTTCTATTTTCTTTAGTGTTTCTTTCATCAGACCCCTTGTGGTGTGTGTGTGTGTGGGGGGGGGGGGTATGTGTTGGGTTTCCTGCATTAGTTTATGCATATTGGTTCTTATGGTGGAGAGACCCACCATGGGTCTCATTTATGTTCCTTTGAAGTGAATCAATTTTAGCATGCTTCTTACAGTGGGGAGTATGTTTGGGCCTCCCCATGTTGGTAATCTAGTTTATTCTTTGGTTTTGGTTTGGAAGTGGGTGGTCTCATATAGAGCCACCTAATTCTGAGTTCTTCTCTTGAGTAAGTGTTGGGGTGGAATCATTCCCAACAATTTTATTGAAGAAAGGTTGTGGTAGTATCATTTGGATTTTTTGTTCATTTCAGGTAGGTGGTATGAGTTTCATTTAGTGATGTCTATGGAGTTTTTGGATCAAGAGGTCGATTGTGCATTGTGAGAGTTCCTTTTATTTGATCGATCAACTAGAGGTGTTTCATCTTTTTGGGTTGGAAGGCATATAGGGGAGCCTATTCTTTGACTATACTTCCTGAGTTCAACCTGTAAACCTCTTTTCATACCCATAGCATTCTTACATTCTTCTCATTTGACGTTCATTGGGAATCTCCTTGAGCTATAGAAGAGTATCAATTTTTGTTTTTAGATTAGGTTTTTTTTGTGGATTTATGAGGAAGGAAAGCATTTTGGTGGAGATAATTGTCACAGTAGGTTTTTTGATTTCACCCTTTTTCCCATTTCAGGTTTGGTTCTTAGTTATTTTCTCAGGAACTAGGTGTGATGGGTTTAAATTTTTGAGGTCTTTCCTTCGATTATTCGTAGTCTAGTACTTTTCCATGAGTTTCCCCTTGAATTTTAAAGAAAAATATAAGTTTTCTGGTGGATAGATATGTGAACTACCCTAGTAACCTTGTGGTAGGTGGTTGGTTGTGGTAGTATCTACCACACAACCAATGCACAGTAAGTCAAACTATGCGCCTCGACCCAGGTAAGTATGCAGTAGGTTGAGGATTTTAGCTAGAAACTTCCACACAACTTTCGCATGGTAAGTTAGGCCATGTGGATTAAATGTGCGGTAGGTACCTGCTTAGACATAGAGGTTTGCATAGTCACTGCATGGTTTGAAAAACCGTGCAGACTAACCATGCAGCCTGTCCAGGTCATTAAAATTTGGTTTCCCCCTTTTTCTCTCCCCCCAATTTTTATCACTAAACCACATTTCCTCCCCTACCCCAGCCTCCCTAACCCTAGGCATGCCTTCCCCATTCTTCTTCTCTCCCTTAGGCTCATTTTGGTGGTGGATTTGGCTTGGATTCTTCAAGGAATATTCAGGTAAGTCTCTCCTCTCTTGATTTCTTCCTCTATTCTAGGGTTTATCTCCTTCTTCTTTGTGGTTTTGTTTTTTAGTGGGTAAGGTGGTCGGTTTTGGGTTTGTTCTTTCTTAATAGGGTTCGATATTGATGTTTATGGTCAGATCTTGCCTTACTAGAGTCTTGTGGTGGTACGGATGAGGTTTTACATCATTTTTCAGAATTTTATTCTCAATAGGTAGGTGGTTCCATGCCTTAACATTTTTAGATGTTTTTAAAATGTTTTTTTGTGTATATTTATTCTTGTTCTATAAATTAATTTTGTGGTGAAATGTATATTTTTGGAGTTTTTGTCATGCGATCTTGTTGAAAGTGGATTTTTAAAGGGGTAAGGTTATGTTTGTGAATGTTTTATTGTGATTTTTAGAAAAAAGGGTTTTATTCCTTTTATGGATGGTGAAAAAATGGTTTTAAAGGCACCCTTAGTATGAACATGTTCAAAATGAGTTTTCAATGGAAAATTAGGTTACTTTGGCATGTTGAATTTTGTTGTAAGCCTTTAAATATTAATTTTAAATTGATTAAATGATGAAAATCACGTTTTAAAAAATATCTTGGTTTATGTGTGGATTTAGAAAGGGGGATTGGACCATGGAATTGGTTAGTCAATTGTATGATTTTATTATGCTTTATCAAATAGGGATTTATGAGTTGTGTGAGTAGTAGTAAATTCATTGGAAAACATTTTTTGGTGTGTGTAATATGGAAAGTGGTTGGGTTTATGGAAAATGGTGATTTTTCGGCATGTTTATAATTCTTGGTTTGTGTATGTGAAAAATGATGTTTTATGAAACATGTGACATGAACTTGAGCACAAGGGAATCTTGGGTATCTAGGTGGGATGACTAGTTCTTGTATGCTAGTTATTCGAAAGTGGAAAAATCCCAATTTATCTTAGCTGGATTGACGCTTACAACACTAACTAAACTATGATGATGATTGGAGACCACTAGGCCCATGGTATTTCTCCTCCCAGTAGACCATACATGAGAAATCTATGATTTTGGTTTCTATACCACCGTACACAGATGTACGAGGTTCAAGTGTCCCACTAGATCTAGATTAACCTTAGGGACTTACCCATGGTGCTCTACCTTGACATGATGATTGTACGATGTGGTTCCATCCGTTGGAATACGGTGAACCTCGCATGTGTGTTTATAAATTCATTTTTAAAGAAAATTGTTGTGAAATGGATTTCCTTGAAATAGTTCCTTTTGAGAATGTTTTCCCATAAAATGTTTTCTTATAAATGTTTTAAAATCCTTTACATAAATGCGAATGTTAAGTTGTCTTTAAATGTTATATCATGTAATCCTTTTATTTGGGTGGCATCCTACCAGGCTTTGGCTCACACACTACACACACCATTGGCTGTATGTAGACTTGTTCTATTGACTCAAGTAAAGGCAAGGTGTTTGGTGGTGGAAATTGGGGTTTCTAGCTGTCTTATATTGTGGATCTTGGTGGTAGTGGCATGAGGATGTTTCTCCTCTCATTACCTAGAGGTTTGGGATGAAGTTTTATTCCCCTTTTTGTTGTTTTATTTTGGGGTTTCATTCTAAGTTTTAATCATTAAATATGGAAGTTTTTATTACATGTTTGGTTGTTGATTTATAGTTTTGTTTTAGTTATAACTATTGTTGGTTGTTATGTTTATGTAATCGGGTGAAATTGTTCCCAAGTTGAATTGTTGATACCCAAACACTTATTGCCAACCTATGGGGATTAGGAACTCCCTTCGGGCCATTCTACAGACTAGGTTGGGTGCCGGTTCAGATGACATCCCAGCTTGGTTCATGACAAAATGGTATCAGAATAGGTAACTATCTTCTGGGTCATGTAATTTTGGAAAGATTCTAGGTAGATAAGAGCTAGGATTGTTAGGAATTAATGTTCTGGTTATGAGTACAGTGCAGAGTTATCCCTTGTTTCTCATGCTAGTCACGACTCATGTGAACTTAGGGAACCCAACAAGCCACTCTAACCAACACGACTGAGATATATCTCATATTGGGGACTATTTCAAGGATGCACGATGTTAAACGACACAAAAAAATGTCTTCACATTAAATAGATCATAAAAGAAACACATACCTCTATTTAAAGAGGTTCGGGAAATACATGATCTTTCTTCCTATGTACAAGTCAGATCTACATACAACTCACTTACGCACATGATAAATCTATGCAAGAAGTTCTCTAACATATGGATACCCACCAATAATCTTGTTCATGGATAAAATATTCTACCTACATCTAAATTCCTCAACAAGTATAAAGTGTCCCCAAGTTTACCTTACACAATTTTCATGATAGTTCCAAAATACCATGTAACACTAAAATGAAAGGAAAACATCCTTGTTTCATGATGTTAAACTGCACAATAGATACATCTCCACTACATGACGTTAAAATGTGTAGGTAATCAACCATTTTTAATCCTGATCAAATGACCACAAGAACCTGACCTCAGTCAACCAGAGAATGGGGTGCTCCATCATCTTTTAAGCACCTGGATCCATAAATAACACTTCCTGTCTTGGGCACCTCAAGTTTCCACAATCTTCCATGACTCTTGGAAATAAAAATAGATCTCTCTGTTTGACTATGCTATCAATTCATATGGGATTTGACCTACCAAATAGAGATATCTTGGCCTCACAGAAAGGGATTTTTAATCTTTGGGATCCTAACTTCATCATAGAAGAACTTATCACCTTAGGGTGTTCTGGGTCATCCTTGACATGATTGTCCCATTTATTTACTCATGGCCTAAGAACCTTGATCCATGGTTTACAACATTTTCATTACCTGTACAAAAGGATGTTGGAGTACCCTTGACCATAGGTATCCTAATTAGGTTTTTGTGTGACATTCCCCTCATACCAGGTCCATGTGTGTCAGACCCATAAACTTTATTCACTTTGGTCAAAGATGCATGACCTTAAATTTTTTCCTTTGATAGTCCAAATTGCAAGACTCTATACTGCTATTGAAAGAGATATAAAACTTATGAGGCTACAAAACTACAATGGGAGTCTTGATAAAAATTAAATTTTTTTCTCACTAAAATCTTCATCTTTAGAGTTTTTGCAAAAAATAGAGCATAAATCAATGTGGCATAAAGATCATAGGGCCCACTTTGTGGCCCTAGTAAAAGACGAGCCATGCTCCTTGGACCCCTTGGTCCAAGAAAAATCTAGAATAGTGATTTTCTACATCTCCTCACTATAATAACATGTTCTTTAGGTGGTGGTAAAATTTTTAGTGTGATCAAAACCTTCTTAAATATTACGTTTTCCATCAATCACACTTTTGGATTGAGTACGTCAGGTCGCCGCAAATCTTCCACGAACCATGGAAGAGGACACCCAGATTCAAGGGACCCTTTGTCTGAATATGATTTTCTACCATTGGTTCTTGTATATGATCCCATTACCATAAACTAAATGCACCATATATTGCAAAAAGGATTCCTGATCCCTATGATCCCTAACGTCATCGTGGAGGAACACAACACCATAGGGTGTTTTGGGTCATCCCCAACTTGATTTTACCATACCATCCTCAAGATCTGAGAACTTTGGATAATGATTTATAATCATAATAACCAAAATATTCAATTGGATTGAATATCCTTGATGTTACATCACCAGGTATCACACCCTTTCTCAAAGTAGAAATGCAACACTCTATTTCTGAACCTTTTGATGGCCCACACCATGTGACTTAAAACCACATAGTGTAGGGCCTGAGTTTTTTAACTAGAAATATAAACAATGCTAGGGTTCCAGAACCTTTACTATATAGATTTCACTCCATTTCCTATTTTATCAACTATACATTTGAGTCTTTACAAATCTTTCATATCCCTTGGAAGAGTGGGGATCCTCTTTTCTTGACCATGCATGTAATCCCTATGGGACCATGCATAAGGGCTTATAACCCACTAACTAGAGGCATATACTCTTTACAAGAAAGGAACTACAATCCTCATGAGCCTTGATAACACTATGGCATAAATCATCACCATTAGGTGTTTTGGGTCACCCTAGCATGTATTTACCATTCTGTATTCATTGGTTCAAACTTTTGGGTTATGAATTACAACACCCATATTCCAACTATCCTGGTGGAATTGGATTCCCTAATTTATTACCCTAAACCAATAATATCCTCATAAATCATTCATGATTATTGGAAAGGAGTGGGGACACCATTGTTTAACCATGATAATGATGCATAAGGGATTTGAACTACCAAATAGAGGAATCTCCTCCTTGTAGGAAAAGAATTCAAATCCTCATGAGCCCTAGAAAAACCATAGTGAAATTAATCACCTTAGGGTGTTTTGGGTCATCCATGGAATTTATGACCCATATTATATATTCATTAATAATGTCTTGGTATCAAGACTTTAAACTGCATAACATAATTACATCCTTATTGAATGATGTTAAACTGCACGACATACATCCTTACTGCATGACATTAAACTACATGGGAGAAATCCTTACCTCATGACATTAAACTACATAGAGAAAATTACTTTGTGAATGTTATATTACCAACAATAGAATTTTTGATCTAGAGGACCATAAACTATAGCAACAAAAAGTCTAAGATAGAATACCCTAAATGAAATTACAATAATGGTCTAGTTTGAAAGACCATAAAATAACCATCTGAAAGAGAAAAAATGATCACCATGTTGAAACCCTAAAAAGGGAATCCTGGAAAAAATATGTGTCTCTACTTACTAAGCATGAAATTTTTGTGATCTTGGAAATATTAAACACTCATAAAATGGGAAACATGCAAAACTTATCAGGTCGAAAACTCGTATGAGGGTGGCCTAAGAAAAATCCAAGTTCATGCCCACTAATCCTTCCTCTATATGAATCTTAGGAAAAAATAATTCAATATAAAATAAAAATATATAAATCTTGTAGGGATCATCATTTTTACAAAGAAAAAATAAACCTACACTCACTAAGTCCACTTGATTCAGAAAAAGATAGATCATTCTCCCTCTAAAACATATATTTTACCCAAAATTATTCTTGTAAATCAGGAAACCTCAAGAGAACTGGAGTAGGTACATCAGTGAGGAATCTCATGTTGATGGAAATTCATGAGTATTTATCAAGATTTTTTTTTGCGATTTCAGCACTAAAATCCAGTCATTTAGGTTTAATTGATATTATACAAAGGATGGAAATCATTGATGATCTATAAGACATCAGATCAATGAAATTTCATGCACATCATGAATGAAATAAATCTTGAGAATGACATGTAAAGTTCACAAGATTTTTCCATTTATAGAATGAATAACGGGGAATATCCACATACTGAATCCTCTCCTATGAATACACAAATAAAATAAGAGTCACAAAACTATAATCCTATTAAAACATTAATTCAAAGAAGTCCTTGAGCTCTGTAGAATTCTGCACTAGGGAGGTAATATATTGACATAATTGATCAATAGATTTAGTTTCTTCCCCTACAATCCACTACAATGCCTCTTCCCAGGAAAAAAAATTAAGCTTATCCTTCTATTCCATGTCGAGGAGCCCTTACTTATCCAGTATAGTTTTCTATAATATTTTAAGTGCATGATGAAACCAAGATACCTCTTCCCGAGGATGGATAATTTCAGATTGTAAATGACCAATTTCAACCTTCCCAACACAGACCATGTCTTGGTGAGTCTCTACCTCCACCGTGAGCTGGAAATATTCATTCAATGCCTCATAATGACTTTGTATTATTGAGTTGGAATCTTCATATGCTACAAACCTTAATTTAAGGGTCCTCCTTTATTCCCTGAAAGAGATTTATTCCTTTACCTGGGCATTAATAACCATATAATCAAAACCCTCATATCCAAGGGTTGTTAAAATGAATCTAATATGGCATAATTGGTCCTTCAACCCTTTTAGAGGGGCCTTCGAAATTAAGGTCCAAATATCCCTCCACACTTTCCCCCAAATCAGATGATAAAGTGACGTAGACTCTAAAACTTGAATCAAGCCCTACATGGGAATAGAAATATATTCTGGGACTAATTCATTGAATAAGGGAGTCATTCTTGAGGTATTTGATTAAGTGGGTAGGGATCTAGTCTCTGTGTTGGTTGACTCGGTCATAGGAATTCCCAAGGAAGAAGGGACCAGATCCACCGAGCTCCGAGGTGAAGGCACTACAATAATAGGCACAAAGATTTATTAGTCAAAGGATAGATGGCATGATATCATCAAGTATCAAACATATATGACATATATTGGAAACATACCTTTCTCAGTTGCATTACTAACAACATATATTTCCCCAAACCCATCCTTTGGTGAAGAGGAAACACCCACTTACACGAAGAAGCATGGTGTCACCACTGGTACTCTCTCTGAAGTCATAATTTTCTCACTGAATTTGAGGGATAAAAGAGTGAAAAAATTTAGACAACATGAAAAAATTTAACCATGTATCAATTTTGTAAAGAAGTGTTCACCTTCTCCAAAATGTGCCTCCATTAAAGATAAATCGGTAGTAGAGTAGTTACCGACATTATTTTTCTCTAGGAGTACATTCTTCTATGCTAGATCAAATGGAAATACCATGGGTATGTCAATAGAAGGCACAGGGTCTAACTGAGATGGCACTTAAACCATCTATACTTATTTATGGGATAGGCAAAATTATGATGGTTCTACTGAAGCAACATAATTCTCACCCATATTCTCAAGAACATATGCATGTTCCTTCAGGTGGGATCAGTGGGGATCTATTTTTTTTGAAAAACCATAATGATTTATTGGAATGGTCCAAAATAGGGAAAGGGTAAAGTGAAATGATCACTTGAGGATTCTAGGGGAGAGTAATCTGAAAGCTCATAGTGATTCCTTTCCCTTACCTCTCTGAGGAAGGGTCCTTAGAATGTGCCGACACTAAAGGTATAATGACACTGATGAAATTATAGACTATGATTCCCTAAGAAAAAAACCACCATAATTAGAGATAGTTGATATGGAGAACCATTTTCATCGGTCCCCTGGTCACCACTCAATTCAGCTTCAATGGCCGTACCCCTGGGAGAATATACTGAGGATTATGGGAGTGGTATATCTTCTTCAACTTCCTACCATATCAATGGAAATGAAAAATATGTTAGTATAGTTGCAACAACACCATGTCCCTATGAATACTGTGATGAGATCTCCCTTACCACTACCTAAATGATTGCATAACTTTGTTCATCCATGTAAACCCCCAATGTTCCCTAGACCACTATTCGCTACACCAGATCAAAATAGTGAATTTAACCCTTTATTATTTCCATCATTGCATCAAGGTCTCAAAGGAAGGACTTGGACTAAGTAGAATGGTCTTCGAAAGTGAAAAATTTGGGAGTAGTAATATGAGTAAATCCTTCTAAATGTATATCTACCTGGAGTAGTAGTCCCCAAAGCTCAGCATCAGAATTAGTTCTCCTCCAAATCATCCATCGCTAAAATGCATTGGAGAATAATAGTTTAGGTGTGGTTTTTCTCATAGGCACTGTGCTCACCATAGCTGTGCTAGTAGACTCTTCTATCAACAAAAAAATTGTTGATAAATGTTTCACTTTCTTATTAGGCACTTTCAGGTACTTTGGCCCGCTTGTGGAAATCTACTTTATAGGCCTCAGATTGGATTTGGTAATCAGTGATAATGTTTCAACCACAGATACTGATGTGAATAATTCCCAATTAGGATTAAAGTGGGTATATATATTAATATAATGTTGGGACAAACCAATCTTGGAATCATTTTTAGGGAAGTCTATCTGGACTTGAGTCTCCTTTATGGTGAGAATCAACCAAAACTGGCAAGACACCATCATATGATTCTTGGATCGATTGTGAAGATGGGGAGTACATATTGTCTAAATACATTGAAAATGAAGGTTGAACCGGTAGGGTGTGTATAATTCACTAATAAATCTCCCATCAATGCTGGCATAAAGGATGCCCTCATGAAGTGACATTATATAGGCTTGAGCCCCAAGGATGCACCCACCATTTTTAATAATACTATCAGTTGGAATTGTACTATAGGGTTTCAAGGATAAGTGGTCATAATAACTCATACATGACATGATCTTCCAATTCTTTAGTGTGACGGGCCTTACCCGACTGATGCACTGCAATTTTTGTTTGAAACAAACATCAAGGATTCTATGGATTCTCAGGTACTCATAACCACCTAGATGAGCCCCCATCCAACCCCATAATACCTGAAAGAGAGATGAGATTATCTTTGCGGATATTACCATGTAAATGTGGCATAATATGTGATATAATATGGTTAAAAAAAGAATGAATAACCCAATGTATTTCCCCCATTCCATAGAGGTCATCATCATAAAGGTAGAGACTCTGACTCTGCCCTTTTCCTTCATCGAGAGCAGGCACCCGCTTAGGTACATAGAAAAAAATAGCCAACTAAATGGTCTAGTCAACATCATAAATAACCTCCCATCCTCAGTTGGTGAATGAACCTTCTTCAACTGTGGTGCAATAGGAACCCTCAGTGTTGGTGGTGTCCTTTATTAGGAAAGATTTTAGCCTATTGGATTCCAACTCAAAATGGAATTTCTTGATGAAATATCCCACCCATATCTTCAATGGAGTATCTTCCCCAGGAAGTGGGTCCTTCTCAAGGTCCTTTTAATCTAACCTAATCAACTCTCTGGAAAGAGGAGGTTTCCTCTCCACTTTATCCCACACCGAGGATGGGAAAAAAACTCATCCTAAATTTCAAGTAAAATGGGTGCACCACAAATATGTTTGATGTCTTAGAGAATGATACTCACCTCACCATGCGTTAGGTGGAATGTATTTGTATGTGGACTCTAGCATTTGAAAAATTACTCTATCAAGCCCTTGTTATAGTAGGCAAAGGTTTGTGAGATCCATATGGCCTCATACATCCTGATCTATTTAAGCTCTATAGAAAATTCAAAGGTGATATACTACACCTCAAAGGGCCAACCCCAATGCATTCTGAAGCTCACCCCTAATAAATGTTCCCAGTTGGTAAAGCACTCAAACCTCTAGTTTATATAATATTTCCACATAATTAAGAGGTATATGTGGATGTTCAAATCACATTTATGATGATTCTTTCCAAATTCTATGGGCATAAATTTCACTAAATACTCATCTTAGCATTTCCTCAGTAATTAAATGACCTATATGGGAGATGTTTTCCTGAAAGTTATTATGGGTCTTCAAAATCTAATAAGGAGGCATAATTGATGACTGTGATGGAAGGATATGAGCATCATTTGTAATTGCAAACTCATAGAGAGGTAGGAAGTCTGAGATAGGATATTCACTAAGGTTTATTCCCATTAGGTATATCAGAATTTTCTTGTCTAGGTGATTCTCTCTAAGACCTATGGGTCATGTAATTGTATCTAAGACTTCGGGCCTTGTAAGAGTCCCATTTGACCCCTTGAAATATGGATTATAAAAATATTAAAAAAATGAAGGCCTTCGGTCTATTACGATTGAGAAATAAAATCCATATGTATGAAAAAAAGAATCACAAGTTAGATGAGTGAAAAATCCCATAAAAATGGGTGTATTACTATGACAACATCATAAGAATCACATGGACCATAAAAGGATTTACGATTGCATGACCTGATAGAAATATCACAATATCATGACCTAATATAGATATTGGTAATCACATAAACATCATAGTATCTTGCGATTAGATAATCAGTTATGAGACTCATGATCACATGACCTTGAGTTGGTCACACAAACCAAAAAATGATCAAGCGATCATACGAGCGAGCCATTGGATCATGAAAAACCTGCAATAAAAACATGCAGCTGAGGATCTGGGTCAAGGTTCAAGAAAATTACCAAGAGTCAGTTTGTGATTCATTTGAACAAGTGATGGGATGAAGCAGTTACATGGCCCAAGCACGCAATGAGATCTCAAAAAAGTAGTTCTCACAAAATAGTTATTATGATATATTATTGTGATTTATTCTTGTAGAGGGGTCTTGAGAAATAGATCTTGTGATGATGAATTTAAAAGGATTTACATGATGAGAGGAATCAAAAGTGTTCTTTAATTTTAGGTCACTAGTTAAATGGGCTTCCCCTAATTCCCTTATTTATAGGGTGCTCTACAGAATACCAAAGGTTACCTAGTGACCAAATATTTCCCAAGACATTGATCCATGGAAGCCCAAAGGACTTAAGTAGGACATTTAATTTCCCGAGAACCATGTATTTTTTTCTAATTACATATCTCCTAAGGGGGATCATTTTTTGACCCCATCTAAATGAGTATTGAAAAATCTATAATAGAATAAATACCTGAAGCATGGGTATTATTTTCTCTACAAATCAAAGGAAAGGAAGGTGTATGAATCAAGTGGATCACATAACCTCCTGAAGGACATGAAATCACATGAACCTATAAGGTCATGTGTATGGATCATGCATTGTGCATGATCTTCCCATGATCACGCGATTCCCCTTTGAAAAACCATCCTGTTCTTGTAAAGGTGTCTAGATAAGTGCTGATGATCATGAAGAGGATACCAAATGAGTTCCTCCAATCATAAAACTTGTCAATAGATAGATTCCTAACAATCATCCAAATACCCTTGTAAAACAAAGATGAAAAGGTGAAAACATCATGCGATGGAGAGTTATGATGATATTCACGCGACGTACTCATGCGATTCGTAAGATCTCATGAGGCCCCTAGTGATATTTCGACCTTATCACATGAGAGTGTGTTGAAATTCAAAATCCATCATGTGAAGGACCTTAAAAATGTCCATTCGATTTTGCAATTCCCCTTCATCTCTATAGAAAATTGGAGGGATTTCTCATGATAGTGTTCACACAACATCATGAGATCCAACATCAATCACACAACGCACCACAGATAGGTGGAGGGATTTTTTGTGGAAATGCCCGCACACCATCTCAAGATCTATAATTTATCACATGATGTATCACAAATAATAAGAGTTGTTTTCCTTGAAGACACTCACACAACATCGCGAGATCTTTTACCCTTGAAAAATAAGGAGTGAAAGTAAAATGGGAAAAGGAAAAAGATTCTCATGAAGGGAGGATGCGTTGATCTTCACAAAAAATGGGTTATGCACCTCAGGTTATCACTATTGATCATGATAATACCCATATATAAGACAAATTGATATTGCAAGGGACCTTTGACATGTCAGACTAATCCCACAAATGCCCCCCTGACAAGTCACCTTAGTCTCACAAAGAACCTTAGACAAGTCATCTTTTGATCACGCAGAAGCCTTTCCTAGGGCATCCTAATCTCACAAAGACACTTAGAAATGTCATCCTAGCCTTTTTAAGAATCTTTAACATGTCAACATGATTAGGTGAAATCCATCTGATTGCTCAGGGTTCAATAAATCTGGTGATGGCAGAGCATTCTCGTGGGTGCTATTATCATGTGACACTTTGGACGACTCGTGACAGGATAATATGAAGCACAAGATGAAAAAAACCCTCCACAAACTCCAGATTATATTTTTTAGATACACACCATGTAATAAGGCATATAAATGGGGGTGTAGAGGAATATTAATCCACCCCCACAACATAAAAAAACAACATACTACTACACACACGACAACAACTGCCATATGGGAGCATAAGATCATACTTCTTAGAGTGGAAATCCATGTGATTGCAAGGGTATTCCACTAGGTAAAGTCCAGGGAATGGCCTAATGGATCATAAAACATGAAAATTTTCTTTTCATGATCAACTTATAGATCACGTGAAGGTATTCTGATAGGCCAACTAGGTCATGTGAAGGAGTTTCCATATGTCCAATGGGTTACAAAAAACATAAATAAGCCAATGTTGGGAAAACCTTGAGGCACATATAAAATAAAGACTAATAAATACTAAAATATATAGAATACTTATGAAAATATAGATACACTAATATTCATGTGCTTCACATAACTTATCCAGATCATGATACAACACCAGTGCATGTCCCTCAAGTTATGAAAAACCCTCTATACATGTCATAAATATCATACGACAACACCAGAACATGTCAACCAAGTCATGCAATCTCTTTTAGACATGTAACCCAAGTATTATGGATTCATTTTGACATGTCACCCAAGTCTTCTGATTTCCTCCAGACATTTCATCCAGGTCATGTGAAATCCTTGAGACATGTCAGCCAGGGCATGCGACACTCTCCAGACATGCCATCTTGATCATGAAACATCTTCCAGAAATTCCATATAGATCATGCGATGCCCACTAGACAAGTCATATGGACCATGAAATTGTCTTTGGACATGTCTGTTAGGTAATCAGGACATGTCTAGACATCCTTAGACATGTTAGGTAGACAACTAGGACATGCCAGACAGACAATCAGAACATGTCAGGCAGACAATTAGAAATGTTTGGAGAACAACCCAGGACATTATAGCCTTAACTGGTAGAAATATTTAGGTATACCACTAGAATGAACTATGAGAAATTTGATTCCCTTCCAAACAAGATACATAGTATTCCTTATTAAGTCTCAATCTCTAATAGGCACCCACTTTGGTGTAAGTCCCTCCATGTATCTGATATTCAAACCCATGGGAACTAAACTATCTTATGGATTCATATCCCTACCTCATCCATCAGTGGATTGAGAAGCCAACTGAACTATGAGAACTCTGATTCCTGCTATAAATAGGATACATAGGATGCATTCCTAAGGTCCAAGATCCATATCAAACACCCAATTATGACTGCCCCAATTCATAAGTATCGAATCCATATTCCGCAAGAATGATCACTTCATATCCCATATTTCTCACACTGATCATGGTTCATGTGGGCTTAGGGATTTTCAATGATCATATTATTCACATAATAAATCTTCTCCAATTAGGGAAACCTCTGTGTATAAGCCCTGATCAGTGGAATGATATGAATGCCCCCTATAAAGGTGAATCCACCTTGAGGTATGTCTAGAGGGTGCAATCAAACTATGATTACTTTGATTACTACTATAAATAGGATACATAGGATGCCTTATTAAGTATTGAGCTCCATACTCAGTGCCTAAGTAGCCTCATATATTTACTTTTTCATGTGACATTAAACTTCATGGTTGAAAAAAACTATGCGGGTTTTGATTCCTGTTATAAACAGGATATGTAAGACACCTTATAAAGGTTTAATCCCATCCTCTAAATATCAATCACCTCCCTGGATGACAGTAAACTCTGGAGTGCCTAGTTATATGGATTCAAAATATAAGCATGTACCCATTACTAAGTAATGATGGGAAATGGAGAAATAAACTTAGATACATAAAGATGGTCTCATTAATATAACCCCATTTAAACATGAAAGGATTGAAAATGTGATCATTTTGTAAGGGTAATCATTATCGTATTGGGATTAAGAATAGATTGTCAAACATATCTTAAAACTATAAGAGAGTCTTGAAATTGGAAAAAATACCACTAAAAGAGTTTGATGAGCCCAAACTCACATCCTCTTGACCAATGTGAGTTCCTAAGCTCTGTTGGGTCTAAAAACCTGAATAACCACCTACCTTTGGAAAAACGATATATACTCAGTTATGGATGTGGGAATCGTTGGGAGTTTCTATAAAAGAAGAAAATGGTGAAATCGATGTGAAATCATTTAACTATTACACACCATTCACGAGTTAAAAAGGATAAACTACCCATTTCCTATCGGTCCATTTCATCCCTACCATTCATCATCTTTCAAATGAAACCCCATCTTTATAACCATCAAAGTAAAATGGTGATGAAAAATGAATTACACTTCTATGTGGATATGGTAAGCCGTATGTATGAACGAGAAATGTTTTCAATTTATGTAAGATGGAAAATAGATGGAAAATAGTTTCCCCATAATCATAATAACATATTAGTATATTTATGATACTAGATTTATTATTTTAGGATTGATGAAATAGTTTTATAGGAATTAGAATAATGAATAAAGTTGAAAGAGTTGGTAAAGATGATTACCAACTCTTTGGTATACTTTCATTAAATACCTTCTTAAGGACCCTTAGAATGGTCTTTTAATAAGAAAATAACTTTAAATTCATATATATATATAAATTTATAAGATAATTGGGCTATGTTTGGTAAATTGAGATGGCTCAAGGAGGTAAAAAGAAAATAAATAATGGCATCCTTTTATAAGTGAGGGGAGGGAACCTCTAGTAATTACTTAAAGTATTAAATGAATATAAATTAATTTTTATGAAAAAATATCTCCAAATTGATATAATTAGAATATAATATGAGTATTTTTCTAAATTCTCTTATAAAATATTTTTTAGAAGTTTTCGTATTTTTTCACCCTTATTTCTTAGTTTTAACCCAACGTTAACATTTTTGACAATTAGTGTGATATCAATGTGTTTTAATATTTGGGGGTAAAGAAAGTTACTATAAAAAGAAAAGTGACAAATAAATGGATCATGGTTTATATTTTAAACCATATACCATTCTCTTAGATGAAGATATAATTTTTAATCAATGAATAAAATATTATTTATTATAAAATGTCATTAATGTCATTTTTTTGAAATACATGAAATATTATAATACAATATGTGTTTAACTCTTGTAAAATGGTTCCGAAATGACATTTATTCAAATATAAGGAATATATGGTTTTATTATAATCACCCATGTAGATTTTTATAGGTTTAGATATCATTTTAAACATTATCTTTTGGTTTAACCATTTGGTTAACCAATTTAAATATTAACCTTAGTAATAAATTTTTGAATATTAAAGGGTTATTATTTTACTTATAAGGTAAAAATTGACTCATAAATGGCCAAGAGATAATAGTTTTGACCATTTATCATCCTAGCTATCATTTTTCAAGATTTTATGTTTTTTAAATAATTTAATAAAATATATTTAATATAAAATACTATTAATGTCATTTTAAGAATTATTAAAACAATTTTACTTTAAGAAAAAGACAAAAATATAATTAAAATATAAAAATTTATCACACATATATATGTTATATTTATCGATAGAAATATTTAAATATAATAATTTACCCAAATTCTATTACTTTTAATATTTTTAAAACTGTTTATTTTATTTTTTTCATTAATTGAATAAATACTGTGTCTGTGTTACGTAAGTATTTATGGTAATTATTCAATCACTAAAAATTAAAAATAAATTAATAAGGTAAAAAAACAAATTCATATTTCAAATAAACAATTATAACTGAACTTATCCTCTATTTATCTTTATGTAAAAATGTTAGAGGTATTAAAGTCAAGAGAGTTTCATTTTGTATTTATTCTTTTCTTAAAAATAATATAAATGTCATAATCAAATAAAAATGGAACTAAGTGGAAATATATTAGATAATTGTTTGTATATGGATAAAATCAGTCAATCCAATAGGATAAAGGTAAGTTTTATAGAAATTTTAAAGCCTTAACCCAATGTTTTATCTCTATTTTACCTATTTTACGCTTATTGAGGTGACAAATATCTACTAAGGTTTCTATACATAAGGTAAAAAAATAAAAGAGGAATATTTACCAAATTTGATTCTTTTTATTCCAAATATTAAACCTAATTTTGAATATTCAATTCATAAAAGGGGTGTAATTTAATTTAAAATTAAACTCACAAAATGCGATGAAAAACTATTTCCCAGAAAAATGTTTCCTAAATTATAAAACGTTTTTATAAAAAAATACAACATAAAATTAAATAAAAATAAATTAATTGAATTATTAATTATAGAAATGAATTAATTTTACTTTTAAAACCATTTTAAATAAAACTGTAACTTCTTAAATTCTTTAAATAAAAAGACAATTTTCAATAAAAATCACCTTTTTTCATTATTTGTTGAAAAACAAATCTTTTCAAATAAAATACCAAAATTTAACTTAGAGTTAATTTTCATATTATGACTTTAAAATTATTTCATTTTAATCAAATTCAGTTTCTAAAATTGTTATAAATTAATTATAATATTCACACACAAAATCTAATAAAAAGCATTTTTGAAGAGTTTTTTTTGAAACATAAAATAAATTTAATCAAAATTGAGTAATTATTTATTGTGAATTAAATAGAACATTTTAATTAAGAAATTGTTTATATATATATATATTTCATAATTTGGTTAATCGTATTCATACCCATCAATTTAATAGTTATGTTATAATATATCACATTTTGTTTTAAGCATAGTGTTGCATGTCAAGAAAACTATCAAACACTTATAATTTATTTAAATAGAAATATATTCTAAATATAAAGGGGTTAAAAAAATGGTGTTAAGGGAAATACCTAAAATGATTCATTAAAATAAATTAACAATCAATGAGAGTAATAATTTTTAAGACTATACTTTATATGAACTAATCGATTCTTTACTATAGTATGAACTCAAATTGAAAAACATTTCTGATGAGGAGTCTACAAAAAGGAAATGTATTGATTTTAATCCTAATGTTAGTGGTTCCACCAAATCTTCTATAAATTTTAATTCTATTAAATTGATAAGGATATTACACCTTTTATAAGTAAGATTAAAAAATTGATGAAAAAAAAGGATGAAAAATACTTTTATGAAAGAAGAACAAAAAGAATAAAAGAAAGGTAATACTATAAATAATAATAATTTTTGAGACCTAAATTGTTTTATTAAAACAAGAAAGGAAACATCATGTATGATTGTCTCAAACTCAAGCATTCAAATAAAGACTAACTTGAAAATGTGAAGATAACATTTCTTAGAGGATAGAATTATTCAGATGATTCAGAATCAAGTAGTGACTTGGGAAGTGAATAGGAGACATGGAAGATTGATTTAATGACCATGAATAATGATATACCTAACACTTTACTTACTCAATTAGTAACACCTACTAATTTATATTATAATGTAATTATTAAAGATGAAAAAGATATTCAGTTTGATTCCTATTCAGATTCTGATTATGTGAATTTTAAAGTCAAACAACTATCTAAAGAAAATAAGTAATAAAGAAATTATAGTATCAAAATTATTCAAAATTATATTTACATAAAAATTAAAAATTATTAACTAGTCAAATAATATGAGAAATTTAAAAATGAATGTGAAAATATGAAATTTAATGCTTCCCAAGTTGTGGAAAATAAAAAAAATCAGATCATAATATATTAAAGTTTAAAATGAGAATTATAGACTTAAAGAATTTATGGTATAGAATGATAAAGTTAAAGAAAGTAGGTTTAATCCAGTTTTGGAGGATATGAATAAATTTGAAAATGATTTTAAGAAGCTGAAGCAAGAAAATAAAATACCAACACATAAATCTTATTTTTCGAATGAAGAATTATATGTCGATTTATAAGTAATTCAAAAGGAGAATGTGAATTCAAAAGCATAAATTATAATTTTAAAGGAATATCTATATAAATTTACCATTGGAAGAAAAATATTTGATGATTTTATAAGATTAAAAAAAATACTAAAAGCTAAAAAGGATTTGGTTGTTAATTTATTTTCTTGAAAGACCACATATAGATGTTTGAAATCTCTATGGGTTCCTAAATATTATACTAGAAATCTAATTGGACCCAAATTAGCATGGGTTCCAAAAAATTATACTTAATGGATTTATTTCATAAAATATGTCTTATAAGTCTAAAGATTTATGGTATATTGATAGCGAGTGTTCTAAACACATGATAGGTGATATCTCTAACATTTATATTTTATTTAATGTGATGGGGGCCTAATTAATTTTAGAGATACAATTCTAAAGGCCAGATTAAAGTATTTGTTGAAGTTAGATTTTCTAAAAATTTTATAATTTCAAAAGTACTATTCAATTATGGTTTAAAACAAAAATTAATTATTATATCATAGCTATGAAATGATGTATTAAATGTAAAAGGTGAAAATGAAAGGTGTACAATTTTAAATAAGTAATTTGTTTTATTTTATGTAAATATAAAAGATAATGTTTATAATAATGATTTTCTTTATCTAAACATACAAAAGGTTAAGTGTTTAAATTCTATAAAAAGGAGATGAAATTGTTTGGAGTTGGAAAATTAGACAGGAAAACTTCAGACTATTACATAATTTTTTAAACTATGGAAATGTTCTATGACTTAAAAATTTTAACACAAATAATTATTCTATGTGTGATTCTTGTTTAAAAGTTAAAAAATACAAGGAAGATTTAAATATGTTAATGTTGTTTAAACTAATAGACCTTTTGAACTACTATAACTTAATTTATTTGTTAATTTAATTTATAAGAATTTATGTGGAAATATGTATGTATTTTTTAAAGATGATGATTATAATAGATTCACCTAGACTCATTTATTATCTCAAAAAAGTGAGGCATTAACTAGGGTTGTTGTTTTCTATAAAATTATTCAAAAAGTCAAAGGCTATAAAATTATTTCTATCATAAGTGATAGAGGTGGGAAATTGTTTAATTTATAATTTGGTAAATTATGTGAAGACAGTGGATATAAAAATTATTTTTCTATTCCTAGGACACTATAATAAAATTGGTTTGTTGAAGGAAATAATAGACCAATTCAAGAAATGGATAAAATAATGCTTAATGAATTCAATTTTCCTAAATAATTTCAGGAATAAATTTTCAATACATCTTGACATATTTTAAATAGAGTTTCAAAAAGAACAATTATAAATAAAACCCCTAATAAATCATTTGGAGGGATTAAACTAAAATTTTGATATTTTAGTGTTTTTGGTTTCAATGTATTTATTTTAAATTCAAAATATATTCTAGATAAGTTTGAATCAAAATGTGATAAAGGGATATTTTTAGGATATTACAATTATATTAAGTCATATAGAGTTTTCAATAAGATAACTTTAGTTGTTACAGAATCAGTTCTTGTTAAATTAGATGAAAATATCAATATAAAATAGAATTATAATTCTGATAAAGTTAAAGAAGAATACAAGGAATTAAACTTTAGTGAAGATGATCCTAAAAAAACTGATAATGTATTAGTTGATAAGGAGAAAATCTCTTCTCAATATGATCCTAAAAACTGGAAAACACATAAAGTTCTCCCTCTTTAAAATGTTATTAGAAATGTTGAATCTAGAATACAAAATAGAATATTTGTTGTGAATATGTGTGATAATTCTATATTTTTTACTATTTTTGTTCTCGATAATATTAATGATCCATTTAACGATTAAAATTTCCTTGATGCTATGAATGAAGAATTAAATCAATTTGAAAGAATTAAAATGTGGAATTTAGTTGGTTTAGCTAAAGATAAATAGATTATAGGAACTAAGTGAATTTTTCATAATAAAGTTAATTAATTTGAAAATATAGTAAAAAATAAAACTAGATTATTTTCCTACAGATATTATTAAGAAGAATGAATTTACTTTGAACATTATTATTCACCTTTTACCACGATATAATTAAATAGGATTTTATTATAATTTTCTTGTTTTCAAACTATCAAATTATTTCAAATGGATATAAAAACTATTTTTTAAATGGAGTAATTTTTAAAGAATTATTTTCTAAACAACCACTTAGATTTTAAAATGAAATATTTAAAAATCATCTTTTTAACCTTAATAAATATTTTCATGGTCTTAAGAAAGATCTTATAGCTTGGTATAATAGATAAACATTTTTTTGTGGCAAAATGATTTTAATAAAGAAATATTTGATCCTACCATGTTTATTAAGAATGTTTCAAAAGATATTTATTTATGAAGATATATGTTGATGATATTATGTTTGGTGATAAAAATTATTTTCTTTATAATTAATTTTCTAAATTAATGGCTAGTGAGTTGGACATGAGATTAATGAGTGAATTGAATTTTTTTCTTGGTATGATAATTAATCAAAGAAATGATAGTATTTTATTAAATAAAAATAAATATTATAAAGAACTTTTCAAAATATTTGGTCTATATTCATGTAAAATTTTTAAGTCTAGAAAGCATGTTGATGTTAAAGAGTTTAGTGGAATGATGGGAAATTTTCTTTATCTGAGTATATCTAGACCATATATAATGTTTTCAATTTACTTATGTGCTAGATTTCAGTCAAACCCTTTGGAAAATCACCTTTAGGATATTAAAAGAATCATAAGAAACATCATTGGAATTGTTAAAACTAGTTTTTTTATTTAAAAAAATAATTTTATTGATTTATTATCTTATTTTGACTCTGATTTTTGGATGTTTTAGGCTTGATAGGAAAAACACATCTGATTTTTGAAATTTCCTTAGTAAGAATTTAATTTCATGGAGTTATCAAAAGAAATTATGAGCTGAACCTTCTACAGTTGATGTTAAGTATGTTATTCCTACTAGTTATTGTGGTTAATATATTTAGATTAAATAAAATCTATGTGAATATATTGTTAAATTTAATAATATTCCATTTTTTGTGATAAATCCAGTTTTATTTATTTTTCCAAAAATACTATACAAGATTATAGAATTGAACATATTGATGTTAGATTTAATTTTCTAAGAGATCATGTAAATAAAGAAGATATTATTTTAGAATTTGTGTCAACTGAAGAAAAAATTGATGAAATAATTACTAATCTATTAGATTCTATAAATCTCGAGAAAAAAATGTTTGAACTTTGAATATTATAACCTTAGTGATATTTTTAATGTTTTCTTTATTTATTGTCTATGGTGTTAGGAAATATTTTTTTATTGAATATCCATACATATGTATACTCCTATTAATCCCTAAATTTTTATAAAACAATTATCTTTAATGATTATAATTTACATTTAATTACTATATTTTTCAATAATTATCTATGATAGGTGTTTTTATTTGTTCAGTTAAAGTAGTATATAATCTTTTTGTGAGTTACAAGATCAGAAAAATGTATAAAGAAGGTGGTTTATCATTTATTTTATATTTCCATTAAAATGCTGGTATCATTGTCATAATTATTTTAAAATCATATATGTATTTATATAGGGGATATTTATTGTTTTTAATATTTTTTTATAAATAATTTAAGCGAATAATATTTAATTTTTTTAAAAAATTTAAAAAGGGGAAGAATTTTTTTGAAAATTAAAATAAATGTTCAGTTTTTTAATTTAATATGGTTAGAGATTGTTAGTTTTTAAATATGGAAATTTATTAGTGTTAAATTATGTTTTGTAATTTACTACTTATCTCAAATTTAAATATATTTATTTTATATATTTTTAAATATTTCATGTTATTATAGTATTATTACAAATGTTTTGAAATGTTAATAAATATTTTAATGGAATTGTTTAATATTTTTTAATTTTTTTTAATATTTTAAAGATTTCATAGATGTAATTTCATTCTTTTATGAGATATATCTTTCATGAATAAATGTTTTGTAAGTATTCAATCCCTGAGGAATATAACAACCACAATCTTCTAAAAGATTTCATTTTTGTACTAGCCTCCATGAGCAGTAGTGCATGACATAATAAGTAACTTCCATGAATTTATTCCATGCATCAATATATTATAGAGATAATTTGTCTTCCTTAAAAAAACCGAAAACCAATTCATGAATCTTGATCATCAGACATAGTATACTATAACCAATCTATTTATTTCAAGCTTTTATATTTCTTCCGCGTGCATGTTGTGCAGTCTTCCTTGCGTATGTTGTGAAATATTTTGTGGCTACTATATATTCATCTGTGTGTTGGGATATTCATCTATGTGAAATCCTATTTTTTATTTAATCCATGCCTATATCAACCATGAATTCTCAACATAAGAAGGATCATCCATGGAGTTTGACTGTGAGATGTAAGTGTGCACAAAATATGTTCTGTGAATTCATAGTAATTCATCCTTCTCTACATGTATTTTACCAAAAAATTATTCAATTTAAGATTGATCTTCCATGAGTCTAAGAAATTTTCTATGAAAGGTGACACCATTCAAAAAACTTTTATAAGGTTAATCTTCTCTGAAGCAAGCAGTCTTACTATGCCTGTTTATCACCACACCTTCCATGATTCCACCATGAATAATGCTTCCATGAGTGTTCTTAAGTGATTATGAATTACTATACATTTTTTAATTTATATGTTATGGATCATTCATAATAAATCAAACCTTTAGTGTGTATATATATATATATTCATCATTTTTTATTTTTCTCATGAATAAACAACATGAGATTTTAGAAACACAGCTTAACATAAAATTGTATGTATAATATTTTGGAAAATATTATAAGAAGAAAATATTAATTTTTTAATGTTTTTTAATTTTTTTTTGTTATAGGTTAATTATTTGTATATATTTTTAATGTATGTATTAATATCATTTAAAATAACATCGAGATACTTTGATTTTCACATATTCTTCTCCTTGATTCTCTTCATTTATTTTAGGTTTTCATTGTTTCATATTTTATTTAATTTGTTTGTTTTTAAGTGTTAGTTTTTTCCTTTCCCAATCAAAAGAATGTCTCGATAGATTATTCCTCCTAGCTGAAATGAAGGTCCTTGGAATGTGACTCTTGAACAAAAGTTTGGTTAGTATAGGCTATGACTCCCATAAAAAGTAAGGTATAATTGTACCTTTGGGTATTGTAAATGATAGTCTGTAAATAAATTTTCACTTTTTTAAAAGTGATTTTTCCTAGTATATGATCATATTATCATATAATAAATAATATTGAAGAGTTGATCTAGGTTCTTAGCGATCCGAACTACTATAAAAATTATGTGTTTATATTTTATGTCTACAAAATCATATTATGAACACTTTCACTACACTGTGTTATATATTATTAAATCTTATTGATTATTTATTTCAAAAATTTAGAAGGATTATTTACCCCTTCTATTACACTTTTCCATATAACTCCATCCAACATTGGTAGTTGATAATATCCATCCACCTAGTATAACTTGTCTCAAAGAAACATGTTCTATTAGGCTGTGAGTGTTTAAAAATTATTGGCACATGCATGGAGTCAGTAAGTTATTTATAAATTTACTAGAAAGATAAAAACCCAATTGGTAATTGCCTTGGTAGTTTAGGAGTGGTTTACTAACTTTTCATACACACAGGAAGGGGAGCTGACCAAGTTGTAATCTCTGTTATATTAGTCTCCACAATAAACTTCAACCAAGGGTTATTGGTGAATCAATTAAGGGATATTTCATTTATAAGTTAATAAGGTATGTAAAACTATTTTAAATACTATGATAACATCACAATCAGAAATACAACCTTTACCCCATCACTTTATTTATCATCTTCCATTCAATCTTCCTTCTTCTGTTTTTTTCTTAACTATAAAACCAAAAAATTTAAAAACACCCATTATTCTTAAGTTACAATTTATTTCTGAGCACTTCTATCAAGATAAAACTTTTGGATATCAATAATAATATATTTAAACTATAAATAATATCTTCTTACCATCCTATGATAGGTGTGCCAAAACATGGCACTGTTTTTGGGGAGGTAGTTCCAAAAATTTAACTTTGACATTGCATGAAGAGAACCTATAATAACCAAATAACTAATTTTCACCCAAAAATAGAAATAACTTTACTAACTAAGTGAGATATATAAATATAAAAACTAAATTTTTGTATACATATCTTTAAAACTCAGAGGAAACTTTCAATGTTCACATTGAGACTACCATTATGGTTGGAAATCCCAACCAATCCATGAGAGATATTTTTGAACTCCCAATTAATTAACCATAAAAATTAGATTTCCATGTCTGATCTTCAAAATTATTTTAAACTGAAAGTAGGTTTAATTCAACTGTTTCTAAAATTTTGTTACTTGGTAGGTGAATATTTGAATAAGAGCATCAAATAATTCTCTCTTTTTTTCTCCACTTTGAAACCCCAAGGTGTGGCTGAGGAACAAGTGAAGTGATGGAAATTCCTCTTCTCACTTGAAGGAGCAGCTAAAGACTAGTTGTAAAACTTATTACCAATATAGTTTTATCATTGGGATGACTTGAAAAGGTGTTTCTTATAAAGATTTCACCTACCTACTGAATTATAACAATAAAAAAACTTTCTATTTCAATATGAAATCATTTGGAGAAACTCAATATGACTACTAAGAGATGTTTAAGAAATGGTGTTCCAATTTTCCACACTAATCTATAGATGAGCACCACTTTTTTGCCTTCTTCCATCGAGGTCTAATATACAATGATAAAAACTTACTATATTATTCATCTAGTAGAGATCTTGAAGGAAAATTACTAGAATAATCCAAGGTACTCATTAAAAATATTGCACAAAACTCACAATAATTTATCATAATAGGTACAAGCATAATAGGTATCCATGAGGTAAGAACTTCTGATTCGTATCCTTTATTGGAATCAAGACTTAAAGAGATAACCATCTCTCTGATAAAAATAGATTTAAATAAGACTAGTGAACAATAAGAACCATCCAAGGTATGTGGTTTATATTTATCTCCTAGCTATTTTACTCACTAGTGTACTGAAGTACATGGTATGGAGAGTTACATAGTAGCCTTCCAGCCAAGGTAGTTTCAACAACCCAATCAATGATAAAAGGATAACTCTCAAGTCCATTATGGATTTGAAAATTAGTATAATAAGACCATACTGCCTTTTTAAAATCAATACTAATAAAAACCCCTTACCACTAGAAATTCTATAACCCATCACCCTTCCAACAATATTACAATAATCCTTACACCCTACCTTCTAACTATCCAACCCATTTCTAAAAAAAGTGTTAGAGTTAGTGGTTCCCTAAATACAACATCCCTTGTACTTTCTATTACGCTGTATATTCATGTTTTTTGAATATAATATAATTTATTATCACATCCTAATTTATATTCTACATGATATTGTGTGTGATAACATCCTAAGGACACTTTTCTTATAGAAAGTATATAATAGTTCCCTGCTATGATGAGATACTTTATATACAATGAAAGTATTTCTTAAACCAATGTTTTATGGATTGATGATATTATATAAGGTGACATAGATGATATAGAATGTTTAGGGTATGAGGATTATAATACATTGAGATACCATATCATGGTATTTTACCTTTGTAATCTATAAGAAGGGTGTTTATGAGAACGAACCCACCAATTGGAATTCCAAACGATTCACGTGTCATTGGATATTCTCATTTTTAGACCTCTGTAATGATAATTTGACCCTAAGATTATTATTAATGTGTGTTATGAATCATATGATTATATTTATTTCATAAACCATGACTATATTTGTTTATGGTGAAGTTGGAAATTTTGGGCACATCACGAGTGACATAGAATTAATGAATAATGCAAGAGAGGATTTATCCCATTCTTTGGGAGTGAATATATCTAGACCTTTAATGGAATATAACATTTGGATTACAATTTTTTCACATTAGATGGAATTTTATCCATGTTTAAGGGGGTTTTATTGCCTTTTTTTTTCAGTGGGGACTGAATTTATTAACAGGGATTACATTCATATTGATATTATGGTTTGTAAATTTTATCATTTTTCACAATGTAGTTTTATTTATAATTAAAAAAATGCCTATTTTCTTATATTTACTTATAATAAATCATTTGTATAAATACATATATAAAAATATTATTAAAAAAATATATTTTTAAATATATAAAAAATATTTATTAGTCATTTTATTTAAATTAAAAAAATTATCCATTTTATTTACCTTATAAAAATGTAATAATATGTATATATATACCTATACAATTAATGTTTTAATATAAACATGTGTGTATCAATAATTAAAAATTATGTATTTATATATATATTATAATATATGTAAATAAATAAATATTCTTAAAATCTATTTAAAACAATATCTAACTATTTTTTACATTATACAAATATATTTATAATGTTTATATACACATATATGTGGGTATTAATAAAAAAATATTTATATTATATTCTAGTATATATAAATGAATATAATATATAATATATTTAAATAAATATAAGTATATATATATATCACACACACATGCATATTTTATAAATGTATTTAAAAATAATTAAATAAATAAATAAATATATGAATAAAAAATATATATGTCAAATTGATATTAAATGACCATTACTCAAAGGGGGTAAAATTATGTAGAAAATGCTTTATAAGAACTGTTAAAGGCCCTTTATTAACACTGTTAAAACCCTATTTTATAGTGGTGATATTATCATATTATTCTTATGTCTAAGGAATAATTTTTAATTAGGTTTATTGGTTGATTGAAAATATTTATTTATCATTATATAACATAGTTATATTTGTTTAATTAATTAAATAAATAGATGTTATACATAGTATGATAAATAATGAGGAGGAATAGAGGATTGAGTTATAGTTTTGTGAGAATGGTATATTATTTTAATTAATATTTATTTATTTATTTAGGAGAAATAATATTTAATTATTCCATAGGTTATGTGCATGCCAAGTAAATAATAATAATAATACTATTATTCATACATGTGGTACACTAAGGGTTAACAGAATATTAAATAAGCTTTATGAAAATAATTTTCTAACCCTATCTCTATAAATAATAGAAAATAGAATTCTCATATAGGCAAGGGTTTTTCGTAACAATTGTTGCGAACAAAATTTTTCATTCTTGTCAGTTCTCTTTTCCCAATGATATTCTCAAGAATGATCCAAGTTTCGAGAGCGTTGGAAATCCTCATCCTTCCTCTTTGGTTGTGATATAAGCAAGAGAATACAACATGCCTCATTTGGTTTTTGAGTCATGATCAATAATGAATGATTCCAGGAATAGGGACATCTGTACTAGAATCCAGAGATCCTTACCATAAATTTTAGAGATTCATACAGAATGTGGGGAACACTGCTAAAGGGAATCAACCCTTGATTCTTCTTTTTCAATGATGGTTTAACAATAATGGTCATCTATATTTGATAATGAAGAGATAATTATAAGATGGGGAAATATTTGAGTTATCTAAATATATTATAAATTACATGTGTGATCCTATATTCAGGGATTCTAAGAATTCTATTAAAACTAGTTCTGAAAATAAATCTAAAGAAGTTGATGGGATTTCTTTTGGCCACAGACCCAACCACTTTTACTACGCCCTAAAACCTTCAAAAAAAATATTTTGAATAAACATCTACTAAAGAACAAAAATCTATATATAAACAACAAGATCCTAAAATTTTGAACCTTAAGGATGATGTGAGAGAGCTAAGAATGCATATAAACCATTATTGCACCACAAATTCCAACAAAGTTTCAAGATCTAGGGAAATTTTATATCCCTTTCACTATTGATTCTTTGACAGTTTTTAGATTCTTTATGTGATTTAGGTTCTTATATAAATGTTATATCTCACTCAGTGTTTTATTTCTTACAAATAGGAGAACAAAATCCCATAATAGTGGTGGTACACTTGTAAATAGATCCAATTCTTTTTCTGTAGGTGTTATGAAAGATGTGCTAGTTGGATTTTAAGACCTAGATTTCCTAGATGGTTATTTTGTGATGAACATGGTAGAAGATAGATCCATACCCTACTGAACCATAATTTTGGGAATAAAGTTATTAAAGATATGCAAGTCAATCATTAATATTCATGAAGGAACACTCACTATGGAGTTCGTAGGCATCACTGTCCACTTCAACATCTTTGACTCCATAATGAAACCTTTAAATGATTATTACATTATTACATTTTCCACATTGAAGAGGATGAATTCAGTAAAGACCCATGTATGATTAATGAAATTTTATCTCTAGGGAAACACCTAATTATTAAAAATCCATGGATATTTAACCTTTATAGTATTTTAGAAAATTCATTTCAGATCAGAGGAAGAGGCAACATTTTATTTTTTTAATACATTTGATTATTTATCCAATAATGAGGCAACTTATATTTAATCTTGTGTGTATAATATCCATGCTATGGAAGTGTGTATTTTCAATTTAATTTCATATTTATAACACCCCCTTAATATGAAATTAAAACCATTTCCCACTAATTTTAAGTATGTGTACTTAATGGAATAAGAAATGTTTCCTATGATAATTTTTAATAATCTAACAAAAAATCAAGAATATAAATTTATTGATCTTTTGGGAGATAATTTACTAGAATTATGTTGTAGTTTATATGATATATCAAGTATTAATTATAAAATATATACACATAAGATTTTATTTGAGGAAAATTATAAACCTATTAAGAAACCCCAAAGGAGGCTAAATCCCACCATGATGGATCTTTTAAAGAAGTAGATTGAGAATATTTTAGAGTTACACATCAGCTATCACATTTTCAACCTACAATGGGATAATACCATTTACATAAGTTTCATGAAAATAGGACTAACCATAGCGAGGATTAACCAAATGAGTTAATCATTATAAGGATATAGAATAGTTGGAGATTCTATTTAGATTATAGAAAATTGAATCAGGTCACCCAAAAGGATCATTCCCATTCATTTTATCAACTAAATGTTAGAGATATTGGAAGGTAAAACTCATTATTTTTTCCTAGATGGCTTCTCAGGTTACTTCTAGGTACCAATTTCACCAGAGGATCCAAAGAAGACTAAATTTACCTATCTATTTAAAACCTTTTTGAGAAAAGGATCCCATTTGGATTTTTTAATTCCTTAGATACATTTTATAGATGTATGGTAATTATATTATTATATAAAATTGATGACTTACTAGAGTTATTTTTGGATGAATTTACTATATATGGAGATTGATTTGACTATTTCTTGAATAATCTGGATTTTTTTGAAATCATACATTGAAAATAAACTTGTTTTTATTTTTAAAAAGTGTAATTCTATAGTAGAAATAAGAATAGTCCTTGGGAATTTCATTTTATAAAAATTAATTTAGGTGGATAAATATATAATTTAATTAATAAATTCATTATCTTATCTGACACCTGTGAAATATTTTATCTTTTCTTGGGAGTGAAGGATTTTATAGGGGTTCATCAAGAAATTTAGTAATATTTATCTTCATATTTTTAGGTTAAATTTTAAAGATATTGATATTGATTTTAATTATGAGTGTTGAGAATTTTTTGATGAGTTGAAGAAAATACTGATCACCCTACTAGTGATGTAGCCATTAATCTGGGAGAACCCTTTTGAGTTACTTTGTAATGCTTCCAAAAAATATGCGGTAGTAGTCCTATCCCAATGAAATGAAGGAATACCATAAGTAATTGCCTATATATTAAAGACACTAGATTATTTCTAGATAATCTACACAACTATAGGAAAATAATTTCTTACAATTTTTTTTCTTTAAAAAAATTTGAAATCTTATTTTGTAGGCACTAAAGTTGTTTTTTTTCGTAATTATTAAACCCTTAGATAATTTATAAAGAATGATGAATCAAAGTTATAGTTTGTTAGATAGATTTTCCTTTTCAATTGTTTAATCTAGTGATAAATGATAATAAAGGAGATGATAACCAAGTGGTTGGTCACATAAGAAGATTACCCAACATAATTGAAATTGGGATTCCTAACCAAGAACCAGTGAATGACCACATTTCATGAGAGTATGTGTACTTGATTGAAGGATAGGTACCCTAATATGTTGATATAGTTAAATGTTTGGAATATTCTCAGGTAACATTTCACCTAATTCCCAAACAAATTCAAAGTATTAAATCTAAACCCATATTTTACATTTAGGATTATCCTTTATATGTGGAAAATCTATAATGAATAATTGATAATATGATACTTACTCCAGTGTGAAATCGAAACTATTTTTGATTTTTGTATCAATTTAGCTTATGAAGACCACTTTATATCTCAAATTAAAATAAGAAGAGTTATAGAATTGGGAATTTATTAGACCACTTTGTAAAATATTTACATGATATTTTTCAAAAATGTGATAAATGTTAATTTTCTATAAACATTTCAAAGAAATAGGAAATTACCCAAAAACCAATCAAAATTTGTGATATTTTTTTAAGTATGAGTCATTTTATCATGTATTATAGAAACTTTTAAAATTTTTTAGCAGTTGATTATGTTTCAAGGGTGGAAGAGAAAGCCACCAAAACATATGATGATATATTTGTGTGTTCATTTTTTAGAACTAACATGTTTGTTAGGTTTAGAGATCTAAGATCCCTAATCAGTGAGAAAGAGACCCAATTTTTTCATAGGATCATAGAGGATTTAATGGGTAATTATAGATTGCATCATAAGACATCAACACCTTACCACCCAAAAAAAGAGAAATTTGAAGTGTCCAACATAGAGATAAATATAATTTTTGAGAAAATTAATAAACCAAAGAGAAAATATTGGAGCCAAAGGTTAGAAGATTCAATATGATATTATAGGAATACCTATAAAACATATATTAGAAAATTAATATATATGCCAATTTATGGAAAGAGATCTCTTCAAAAAGTGGAGTTAAAACATAAATCATTCTGGGATGTGAGGAAAGTAAATATAGACCTAGATAGTGCTAAAAAATAGAGAAAACTACAACTCTAAGGGTTAGAATAAATTTGGATAGAAGTTTTTGAGAGATAAATAATTCATAAAGAAAGTATATGGGTAGATCATGAAAACTTTATCCAACAAAAAAATTTCCAACCAAGGGACCAAGTGCTGTTATACAATTCAAGACTCAAGATGATACTATGTATGCTTCATTTCAAATGGGAAGTTGCATTTATAGTTACTAATTTAAATAAAATTAGTTCTATAAAAATCACTCAATAATTAAATAAGGACCCATTCAATATTAATGACAATAGGCTAAATAAATTCCATAAGAACTTTCCTAAATAAACAATGGACGAGATCACACTCTTTAAGCTAAATTATCACTAAAACCCATCAAGTTATACCTCTCTTTGAAATTTACTTTCATGTTGTGATTCCATTGAAAACCTTATTTACATAATATTTTTTTGAATGAATTGAAGTTACTCCAGTATTTAAGGGTGAGGGAGGGATCCTTTACAATTTAGGATTTTCAATTTTTATTCTTCAAATTTTGTAATTTTTTTCATTTTTTCTATGTTTATTTTTTAAATTTTAGTTTTTTTGTAATTTTTGACCTTAATTTGAATTCCCTTGAAATTTTTTAATTTAATAAAATATTAAGAAGTTAATTTAACCCATTTAATCACCTTATATAAATGATGAAATGAACTTTTTTAGAAACTATAAGGGAGGTAGATTCATAAAAATCTCATTGATTTTTGAATCTCAGGACATGAAATATTGTCCGATATTCGAAATCACTTACATAAGAGGCTTCCAAATAAACTTTGACATATTCTTACTGTTACCTTTTTCTTGATAGAACCTATTCTTGTTTGAAAAACAAGAATTTATTGAATAATATCATCGAAACCAAGGATGATCAATGAATTTGTGCTATAAATTATTGTGGTATTATTTTGATTTTAAAATTCATTTTTATTGAATATTAGTTTCAAGAATGCCTATATATTTGACCCTTTAAACAATTAGAATCCATGAATGACTTTTTCAGATACCCACATTACAATAGAGAAATATCTAGATACCTTGCTCTAAAAGTTGATGCATGATCTCAGTTGAATTTAAGTGTAGGGGAAGGGTGAAAGTTAACTAGAGTTATTTTTATTACAAAATTTTTTTAAAATAAAGAGAGAAGTTATAAAACATTTTTACTGATGATTCATGAGAAAAATAATGCACTTAAGGATAGGAAGATGTCATGAACATTATCCAAACCTCAGTATGTATTTCTATCATTGTTTAAAGTAAACTCAACTTTTATTTACCTATAAAAACTCAAATCTACACAAGGACTATAAGGAATAAAGTTTGGAATTAGATTTTAATAAAATATAAATAATTACACAAGGGGGGAAATGTGGGAAAAAATATATCATTGATAATAAGTTATTTTAAGGTGGATTGACCAAGAATCTAGATAAAATCTTAGAGTACTACTAAAGCTAAAATTTACTTGATTATACAGTTTTAAGAAATTTTATAAAAATAAGATTTTAACCTGCTAAAGAAAGACCCTATAACACTTTAGAATAAAAGGAATATACATCCTAATATATGGAAATATTAACCTCATGAAAACTAAATAGAATACAAGGTACTTCTCTGTATTTAAGAGAAAAACCAAAGTAAAAAAATGAGAATTAATTTTAAATTTTAAATTTAAATAGAGATGGGGAGTGTTTACTCCTATTAAAATGACAAGGTTTTGAGATTTCCTTTCATAAAATCAAATGCGTGGAGTTGAATTAGTGGATATGGATAGATGGAAGAATCAATTATTTAATGAAACTAAAAATGATTCTTTATGATTCAACATAAATCCAAGCCTTCTTAATCTACCTTGGAATTTTCCCAATAGAAACTGACATCTTTAATATAAATAAAAAATTTGAAAAACCCTCCAAATATGAAAAAATAATTGATTTGTTGGGTATAGATAAAGATATTAATCAAACGAAAAATGAACTTGGTATAAACTATGGATAATAAGAACTTTTCTTAAAATTCAAACTAGAGCGATGAGTGAAACATTTCCAAAAAGGTAGGTATAAGTGTGCATGATAGAATAAAAAATAGGAAATTAATTGAATACACTTAATTAAGAAAATGTAAATAATATCATAAGGAGGAATGATAAGAATGAGGACCATGGTGTTAAAAAAGGAAACTCACATTGACTAGCATTTGAATTTTTCATTAGAAATATTTATGAAGTTAAAGTTTCTGGGAGTCTAATGGTTAAGTGTTAAGGGATTTATGGAGGAAAAGTTTTTCTATATTTGAATTAAATATTCATGAATTTAATCCCACCATTTTGCGAAATTCTTGTATAAATATCAAATTTATTATTTTTGTGAATAATAAATATTTGAGTTGTTAAATAGAGTAAACTTTTATTTTTAATTATTTATTTCATATATATGATTATTAGAATAAATCATACACATAAATTTTAGTGTTTTGATGTTATTATAGGATACTCAGAGGTTATTTTGAAAGTACATAGTTGATTTCAAGATGTTTGGAGTTTATTTTAAAGAAGTTTATAAGTGTTGTGTTGGAGTTAGAAAAATGGATAAATAAATTATCTTATGACACCAGCATAGGCGATTTCAAATACATGTAGAATAATTGTCCTATATATAAGAAATTTTAGAAGTACATAGGATATTTTTATTTTTCTTATGATATATAGAGTATACCAAAAATATTTAAAGAAAAAATTCATATGAAAAATTTATTTGGTCACTCGTATTAAATTTTATTCACACATAAAAAAATTATCCCACAAATAAGGCATTTCGTTATATTGGATATTTGAGTTCCATCATAGGATAATTTAATTTGTGTAAAATTATGGAATGGATGATCATAATATGAATTCAAGGGACTCTTATGAATTTTAATCCAATACATTACGGTACCACATCATTCCTCAAGAAACTATTCAGAGGTTTCCACATGGATCATAAAATGAAAAATATTCCAATCATGAATTAGGAATGAAGCTCTGAATTTTCTAGAAGACTAGATCATGATAAATATTAGAAGATACAGGAAGAAAGGAAACTTTCAAACAATTTATAATCAAGGATATCCGATGTTTTATGACAATCTAACAAGATGGAAACCATGGTTTTACAAGAAGGATATGGGGTGTAGATAATTGAGATTATAGAGCTCACGCTAGAGATTGTTTCCACTATGGTAAGCACTTTAGTTTTATTTTCTATTTTTTTTAGTTTTATAATTCTTTCTTTTTATTTACACATCTTTTTCAACCTTCAAATAGAGGAGTAAATATTGAGGGATTGAGGAATGGAAGGTGATCCATTGTAATTCTAGAGTCCAAAACTTAATGAATTAGACTTTAATATATTGATTGTTTTTTTAATTTTTAGTGTATGTTTGATGATTTTAATACAATTTTATTTTTTGGTTTTGAACTTGTACATTGATTACCACCCAAGTTTATAATTAATAATCTCCACCCACCTTGTGAAGCATGTCTAAAAGGTAAAATCTATATTAGGTAGTGTGTGTCTAAAAATTACTACCACATGTGCAAAGTCAATAAGCTACTATTCAATTACCTGGAAACACCAAAACCGATTGGTAATTTTATTAGTAGTTTAGAAGTGGTTTAATAACTTTTCACACACACAGAAAGGGGGATTGAAGAAGAAGTTATCACTGTTAGATTCATCTCCATGATAACCTTCAACCAAGGTGATTCATGAATGAATTAAAGAATAAATAATATATTAATTAATAATAAGAGAATAAAAGGTATTCTAAAGACTATGATATCATATCAATTGGAAATCCAACCCTCAACCCATAACTTTATTTATTATATTTCTTTTGATCTCCATGATTTATTATTTTGGATTAATTATAAACTTAAACATTTTGAAAACACCCCATTTTTCTTAAGTGACGACTGATTTTTGATCACTACTCTCCAGAGAAATCCTAAGGTTACCACTACTAAGGCATTTAAATTTTAAATAATTTTTTACCACCCTATGATAGGCATGTTAATATAATATGGTAAATTAGTGTTATAAATAATGAAAATTATTTTCATGAAATTTTTCATGTATTTTATAATGTCTTAATGTGAGAAATATATTTGCATATTTTTTTTATATTTAGTGATATTTTGAGATAAATTGATGATTTTTTGTTAATTTTTCATTTTCAAGAAATATTGAGTCATTTTATTAATATATAAAATTAAATAATATTTTTTTATTTTTTTAAAATATTGAAAATACTATTTAAAAATATTTTATACATCATAATATTAATTGTCAATTTTTTTATTTTTAGATGATTGAAAGAACTATTAATAATGCTTATATATTAAAAGGAAAATAAATGAATAAGAAAACAAATAATACTCACACACATATAAAACATATAACACATGCATGAATTTATAAGTTACTAATTAAATTAATTAAAATGAATGGCATTATATATGGTAAATGAATAGTATCTATAATCAAACATATTTCTATCTCATTTTACATGAATTTTATGATGGTCTACCATGAAAAATATTTATGAATTTAATGATATTTTAGGTAGAATTTTTTTTAATTTGATATTTATTTTACATATTTATGTTATTTAATGATTTTTTAGAATTAAATAATATTTGTTTAATTTTTTTAATATTTCAAAAATATTTCTCATTAATTTGTATTACTACTTATAATTATTGATTCTTGTAATTTTTTCAGGATTGTAAGAGTGAATAAAAATTGTAAATGGATTTTTAATTCATATATATAAATATTTTTTTTTATTTCAAGAGGTGCCACCACTTTTTTTTTATAATTTTTTTTTGTATCAACTTTTTTATAATATTTATTAATTTTAATTTTTTATACCTTGGGGGTCAAGTATAGATCTACCTATGGTTATTCCCTTAAATTTCTGAGGGAACTACCCAAGTATAAATTTTCTCCAGATACAAACACTCTTCCAAGCTTGAGCACACCAAATTTACTTTAAGGTTGGAGGGCCCATCATGATAATGTTTAAACCCAAATTTTAAGCCCCCATGGGGTCAAACTGTGTTTTGGATAATTATCTATCGGGGAATAGATTACCACACATATTATAATTCCATCAAAATTTTACCCCCATGAAATTTACCAGAATCAATAGGGCATGGAAGTATGGGGGGGGGGCACAATTTTATCAAGATTTTTCACATTAGATAAATTTCACAACATGTTATCAATAAGATCATCTTCTATTTATTATGCATCATGATGATTCTTTCATAAATATAAGATAATTATTGCATGAAAAAGGCATGTCATATATTTCTATAAACATTCTTCTTCTGACACACACTTTCGTGAGTGCATCAACTCTACTCATTCGAAGAGCTACATCAAAAGGAGAGTTTTATTTTATATGTAAGATATTTTTCTATTTATTTTTCACCTATTGATAAATTTTAAAATCATATATGATTTTCATAATCTTTTATTATGAGAAACAAATGATCTCCTGAAAAGATTTAATGACTCAAGACTGCAAAAATTCCAGTTTATCCCCAAAATTGTGATGGGTTAATAACTAACATAGCTGATTTCAATAGAAATATAATTCATCAAATAAAATAATGAAATAATTCCACCTAAAGTGATTGAATAATGAATATTTTGTACTTATTGTATGTTGAAATGCTCAAGTAAATTTTACTAAAAATTTCATGTAAATGATGGATACATAATAGAATTACGTAACCATTATAATCCACTATATTTTTTTAAAAAATGATTTTACCACATGAAGTGGTTAAAAAATGGTTATAATGATAAATAAAATTATAAATTAATTCATTCCTTGGTTTGAATGTAGTTTTAATTACTCTATTTCAATCCTTGAGAAGAATAAAATTATTTATAAAAAATTTGATATGATTTGTGTTACTCATATTTATAATTTTATCATGAATATTTGAAAGTTGATAAAATTTGATCAAATGATTTCTCCTTTATTTGGTAAAGTAAATATTATTCTTTGAATTATAAATTTTTATGGCTATGAGGTGTGTTTTGAGAATTCAAAATATTCTTTTACATTGGTTCTCGCTACCACATTAAATAACTTCAAAATATGCGGGGAATCTAATCTGAATTAGATGTGTTGTAAAATAATATTTGGGACAAAAGTTAAAAAATATACAACAATCCTCTTGATGATGGGTATAAACCATTTTTATTATATTACGAATTCATCAACCACCAAAGCTGAAAATTATAATGAAAAATATGAGTATTCACAATGGAATATCCTAAAACATATTAGGTATATATCTTGTATAATAATATTTATTAAAATTATTTTGATTAAATTCTTTAAAACAACTCATATATGAGTCAATATATTCCTATCTGGTAGTAAATATTATTAATTACCTCTTATATATGAAGTCTCTATGAGATATATCAATGTAATTTTTGAACATGAATATAATATGGAGACATTTTATATAATAGGTATGTCGATATGTAACATTTATTCCTAAGAAGTGATTATCAAAAATTTATTCATTATAATTGAATAAATAATGGTAATCTTGAATTTTACTAATCCTGACACTTAAAATATATGATATTATGGTTTAATCCATCTAGGATCAATTATAATAAAAGATATTTATTCAAGTATACACAAGAATAATTTTTTTGATAACATAGTATACACCCATGGGGGGATGAATAAATAATTTATTTAATGGATGTATATATACTAAATTATGAAATAATCCATTCACCTCAGGTTCTTATCAATACCCCCTTTGTAATAATTAAAAATGAGTCAACAATTATTAAGATATCTATTATTGATATAAATTATTTCTATCATTACTAGTTATTTTTGGAAATGAATTTCCTATATATTTATGAAGAATAAATTATAAAGTATATATGGGAACCACCAAAAATCATGTGATCTATTTAAATACTATATAAGAGATGCATCTACTAAAGGGTCACATGTGATATTAGATACAGTTGAGTATACATTTCATGTTAATTTTGATTAAAATAAAATTTATCATCACATACTATATAAAAAATGGTCATGCATAACTAGTGATAAGATGTTCACAACACATACATACATGTAAAGTGTTAAAATAAAAAGTTTTATTATACAAACCATAAGTGTGGTTGTACTAATTATATAAAATAATTATTCATCATTTATAAAATGAAATAATTATTTTCCCCCTTTAATACAAAAAGGAATATATCGACATCATTATATATTTTTATACATTTTCCCTAAAGTGAAATTGGAACAAGATAAATTATGTGATATCAATCAATGTTTTTGATGATATATTTAAATATTTGAATAATTTCAAAAAACTTCTATGCAAGTATATTTTTATAGATGTCGACATCACAATAATTGGAAAAAAGTATTAAAGGAACTTATGATATCTTCAACATAATTTTTTTTGATTGATTATTCAATCTACCAAGACTACTGAATACCAATGATGTTATTGTATAAAATATTCTTCCTTATATATTTGGATATACATATATTTTTGGATTATTTAGAATTTATGTTTTCAATGTTTATTGATTATAACATCTGTATAAGAATCCATGAAGGGTTCAAAATGCCTGAAGCATATTTAAAACTTTGAAAGTTTCACCCAATCTGATAAATTATGGTTTGAACTAAATAACAACCATTTCGTGTATCTATATTAAGATAGTAAAGAATATCAAATTGAATCTATCATCCCATGGTTTTTATGTATCATTTTATTCATCATATCATTAATATGGTTTAAGAAACATCAAAACTCTCAAAGAGTTTTCTGAAATCATTAAATTATTTGATCATGAAGTTACAAAGAATATCTATTTATTTTTAATTAATCATCCTGAAGTTAGAATGATAAATTTTGAGTTGAATTTACATATTCATGAAAATAACCTTAACCATTAAATCTCTTACTTCTAAAAGTTATATATTTAATACATAAGAAGTTAATGAAGAGTTTACTTATCCTAAAATGATTAAATATAAATGCACATTTTATTTATCTCTAAGGGATATACATATACATGTGCATATGTACCTTGAAAATGAAAAGAAATCAGATTATGTTGCATGGTAATGTTATTACCTATTCATTTAAATTTAAAGGGTATAAATTACTATTATTCCAAAATTAAAAACTGATTTTTTTGTTATGAATTGATCATGGCCATTGTATGAGTTAAATGATGTAGTGATGACCATTATGAGAGGGATATGCAACTGTTGTACTCTTTTTTACTTAGTGAAGTGTTTCCCATTGAGTTTTATTGATAATGTTTCTAATGAGACAATAATATGGGGACTTGATGTTATTGTACTATTTTTCCCTAATTATGGGTTTTCCCTTGATGGCGATTTCCTTAATGAGGTTTTTAATGAACCAATCATACATCATAATGGATATCCAAATGAATGGTGTAAATTATTATGGATATTTGAAATTAATGGAAGTTGTTGGCCTTCCACATGATAGATAATTTTGTATGAGTCCATTCCTTATTACCTATGGTATTTCTCCCATGTACTAAAAAAATTAAATAATAATATTAATTGATGTCCCAAACACAAAAATTAAATGATATAATTCAGAGGAGTTGGGAATGTCGCACTCATTTTCACATAATCAATTTTTTCCACTTTTTTTTCCAATAAAGATTTTTAATGAGGCTTTATTCCATGAAATTCAATTACTTTGGATTCATTTATTTTTACCATAAGGTTTTTTGAAGTAATGATTATATAAGATTCCATGAAATTATAACATCAAAGGGGGAGTGTTATGAGATATTAATTTCTGGATGTCATAATGGTTAAAATGATGATGAATCCCTAGTTCCCAATACAATCCTTCACATGGCCTAACCTTACATATTCTCCAAAATTTGGAATTATAGCCATTGTATTATATATTATAGGTATTAATCTCAAATGTTTGATCAAATCCCACATACACTATATATATGGTGATGTGTTAATGAAATGTTGAACTTTTTTGATCAACATTGTGTTGCCCCTACTTCTTGTAATTCTCTTAAATTTGCATTTCCATTTGTCATCATAATCATAACATGAATATTTGATGCACATTTCATCAATGATATGTTTCACCTATGATCAATCATTTATTACTGGTTTCGATATTCCTCATGGTTTCAATTAGCATTTGATCAATTTCACAATAATATATATAATTATAAACCATTCATTCTTTTCATGGGTAATGTTCCAGAAGAAAAAAACACTTCTAATTTAACTTTACATGATTTTTTTTTAAATATTTTTTATATGTTTAGGTTAAATAAATTACCGTGGTCTATAAATTCTTTAACATATTTTTGATTTTATTTAAATATATTAATGTTATTTATCTATCTTGAAACTAATTGGTGAAATGAAAATGTTTTAAATGTATTAGTAATTTTAGTTTTTTTAAATTAAAATCAATAAATGTTCTCAATATCTTTAGTTTTCAAAAATGGGAAATGATTTTTAATCATTAATGTATTGTTCGTCTGCCTGTAAAAATTTTATCCCCTCACTTTCTTAAAATTATCATTCTAGATCTCTCTCTCTCTCTAAATGAAGATGTTCCAATAATGAAGCTCTAGTAAAGCGAAAAATGATTTTTTCTAGGAGATATATTTTTACTATTTTTTAAATTTAGGTTAATTATTTTGAATTAGTAAGTTGTTTTACTTCATATTTTTTAATATAGTAAAATGTTTATTATCATAAATTTATCAAGTAATAAATATTTAATAGTTTAAATATAAATTTATTATTATTTAATAATTAATAATTTATTAATAATAATCACGAATTATTAATAACTCAGAATAATTAATAATAATTAATAACAATTAACAATAATTGATAATAGCCAGTAAAAATTAAAAATAATTTATAATAATTAATAATATTTAATAATAAATAAGTGTAATTAATAAGAATTAGTAAATTTTTTTAATTAAGTAACAATAATTAATAATTATTTTCTAATTAATTAAAATTAACAAACAAAAATTAATAATAATTTGTAATAATTAATTTTAATTAACAACATTTACTAATAATTAATAATAATTATCAATAATTAACAATAATTAGTAAAAAATGTTAATTAAGTAATAATAATAAAATAAATAACTAACAATAATTGATGATAATTAAACTCATTTAATAATTAATTGATAGTAATTGGTAATTGATTAATAATAATTAATAACTTATTTATTAACAATAATTAATATTTAATAGATAATTATTAATAATAATTAATAATATTTCATAAAATTAATTCCTGAGAGGATAATATCTTCTCACTTCTGAATAGAGATTTCCCTATAGCAAGATCGAGGTAAAAAAATCCAGAATGGAAATCCTTCATCAACATTATAACTATACATGATCCTTACCTTACACCTTGGGCTCTCTTCCTTTATTTTATCTCATTTCAGTTTATGTTCCAGTCAATAATTGAATTTACAGAAGCAACCTTTAGGGGTTTTGACTTTGATTTTTTTCTTTTCAATCATTGGGGATTTCAATTCCAAGAAACCCATTTTTTGTTTAATCTAAAACAGTCTAGACTTGATTTAGTTCTTATAACTCTCTATAAGACTACTGAATTACGATTGTGTGCTCCTTTGGTTTGAAGATAGTGAATATTTTTATTATTGTTGGTAATGGAGAACTTGGAAAATTTCTAGTATTCTAATACCAATCTTCAAGTTCCCCCTTTTGTATAAGAGAGATTCATTTTCTTACCACTTAAAATCTAGGTGGGCATTGATTATTTTCTAATTTATCGCTTTAGATCCAAATCATTGATGGATATTTATAAAACCTTAGGCGTCATGACCCAATCTGGGACACCATTTGAACCAGAACCTGAACCGACTCACCACTGGCCGAGGGGTGTTCCCTATATCGACCCATACCTTTAATATATAAATATTACATCCCTTTAGATGAATATTCAATAAATTTTACAGCAATACATTCCTTGGGACTATATAGGTTTATTTTATTTAGAAAATTGGATATGTAAACAATTGGTACATAAAATATATACTTCATTTGCAATTTAGTTCATCACAAATAACACCATTCTTATACATAACATACGTAAAACCTTTCTTAACAACCAGGGGAAGGGAAACATAATAAAGTGTAAGTTTAGATTCTCAATAAGGGTAAGAATAAGAGATGATATTAAGTGAATACAAGATAAGAATAAGGGTATTAGAACATGAGAAAAACATTAGAAAATGAAACTCTTCAATTATAATATCATAATCATGAAACAGGTAAAAATGTTTTATCATTTGAAAGGAAAATACATAAGAGTGTGGGATCATCAATAGTCAATCATGATCCGTGAAAACATATCATAAAAATAATACATAAGTTTTTGGCATACACATAATCATAGAAAAATATCTCCTTACTCAAGGATCACTGATAATACTATTATAGTGGATCAAGTTCACTCCTCATTCCATCATTTCCTAATTCAAGGTTCACTCCCAAGACTATATTTTTAGAAAAAATCACTTACTAAAATGGGTTTATCCACCATTCCAATACTTATTATCACTTAAGATATCCATATTTTCCCAATGCATTACAACGATATAACAGACCCATCCAACCTTGGTTTATAATGTAAACACCCATCCTTAGTTTATAACAAAACAACCTTCCCTTTAATAAAAACCATACATATGTAAGCCACAAGATAATAAAACATCCATCATTTCATGATGTCATAACCAATAAAAAGATATGAGTATCATACAAATTTCATTATAATAATATTAAACCATACAGAGAAATAATAAATATGGAAACATTGGATCATATCCTTAGTAAATCAAAATAAACACCAAAGTATGTTTTTATAGATAAAAATACCTTTAAAATATCACTAGAACATTTATTAAGGAAAATAACTTTTTCTTTTGAAATCACTTATTTAAAATCTAATAATTTTCAAAAATATTGAGGAAAATATTTTATTTTAAAATATAAAAGGAAACTTATTCAATAAAAGTTAAAGAAAACAAGATTCATGATGGTCGAGAAATCTATTCATGCAGTGTTTGTTAATAAAAATCCTTTGATATTTTTGGTAAAAAGTCACAAGTACCATGTTTGGAAAATGATAAGAAAAGTAAATTTAAACCTTAGTAAATAAATTAAAATATATTTAAAAATTAAATTAAATAATTTTTTTAGAATATTAAAAATATTCTTGAAAATATTTTAAAGAAAATATGGACATTAAAGAAAATATTCACGACTTAAGAGAGAAACAAAGTCGGTGTTCATTAAAAACATCCTTTTGGTATTTTGAGTATATAAAGAGAGAAAAATTAAAGGAAAAAAATATAATCTATATAAAAAAATAGGAGAATAAAATTAATAATATTTGGTAGATATATATCATGTAATTTCTTCATAAAAAAATTAATCATAAAAAATCTCGGTAAAAATGATATTGTAACATAAAAACCTTACAACTTTAAAAATATTTTAATCAAAAGTAATTGGATTATTAAAAAAAATCGATATATAAATTCCATTAATTAAATCAAAGAGTATTAAAAAATAATTTTTTTGATATTATATACACTATAGATATAAGAAATTGGTGGATAATATTAAAACATGTCTCAATGAAGAGAAATTGAGATGAAAAACCATTACAAATTTGGTATCTATTTAATCAAAGGACATGTAAATTAAGAACATGATATGGCTCTTAAAACTCCATTAATATCATGTTTATGTAAAAATTAATTCATTATTTCATATCCATACTACATAAAATAAATTATGGTGTGAAATATCAATCATGTCTCATGAATTTGAAAATGTGACAAAGAAACCATTACCTTATATATGACTTGATTCATAAGTACTATAAAATCCTGAATAATAAATTTATATTTATTATAATCATATAATAGAATATTATTAATATATATAATATTATATATGATCCACTTATATCATTTTAACACCCATTTATTAATAATTCTCTACCAAAGTCATCATTTTGGGTTTTAATAGCATCATTTTTCATGTGCATTTTAGTTTGAAAGTTATGGTCCTTGCACTTTAATCATGGTTCCTATATATAAATAATGTTAATAATGATATATTTATCATGAATAATCATTATATACATATATATAACTATTCATATAAAGTGGTGATGAAAAATTAATTACAACACTACATGGATACGATAGTCCATATGCCCACATGAGTAGTGTTCCAATTTTTCGATAGATAAACGAAAAAATGGTAAATATTAATTAAAATTTATTGAATAATTATTATAAAATAAATATCATATATAAACATTAAATCTATCATAATATCAAACCATGAATGATGGTGGTGGAAAATGAGTTGTATCATTATGTGGATGTGGTAGTCCACACATATGGAGGAGCACTACTTTCATCTCCCATAGTACTGAGAAGACAAGGTAAATGGTTGTAAAATAATCATAATAAAATATAATTATATTTATTATAATTTATTTATCATATTTTAATGTATAAAATATTTTTAGGGGAATTATAAGAAGAAATAAAATTTAAAAGGATTTGTTAAGATCTATACCTCTTCTTTGGGAGACCTACTTTGTCTTACTCTTTAATCCTTGAAGGATTATTATTAAGAGAATACCCGAAGATATAGGTTGTAAATAAGGATTATAGGAATTATTTTGAGAAGTATTGTCTGATATATAATGATCAAATTGTTTGAATAAGGTAGGAGAATAGGTAACCCTTTATAAGTGATTGGAGGGACAAACATTAATTTTTTAAAATATTTCAAATATTTAAGGTCACTTTTATAGAAAAGTTACTCCAAATATCCAGGAATTGGAAGTTAGGATAATAAAATGCTTAAATAGCTTAAATATATAATATTTTTATAGGTTTTTTTGGAAATACTACCCTTATCTCATGGTTTAACCCCCTGTAAACTCATTTTAACCTTAACCATGAAAACAAAATTTTATTGTTTTTACTATTCACAATGACCAGAAATTAAGTTGAAGTAATTAAATTATATAAATAATTTAAATTAAAAATATGGAATATATTTTACAGGATTAAATTTTTATAAGTGACAAAATTTAATTTTAATTTAGTTCTCAAACTGGGATAAAAACCCATTTTCTAGAAATAAATTTTTAAATGTAAACCATAATTTACTTCCATTCCTTTCCATGTAAAGACAATAAAATGAATTATAAAATATTATAATGAATATATAATGTATAAATTTTATTAAAACAATTAATAAATAGATATTAATTTAATTTATTAAGATAAATACACATTGGGCACATAAAAACAGTTTTTAGAAATATGTGTTTTTAGGTTAAAAAATCAACTTATACCAAAATAAATTATAATGATGATTCCTATGTAATTAATTATATTATTTTAAATTAAAGGATACGTAGGTCACTTTAAGATCAAATTAATAAGATAATTTTACATTTAATTAAAAATAAAATACATTTTTTTTACAAAAATAGGTATTTTCACTATTCATTGAAAAATAAATATTTTAAGAAAAATGCAAGAAATTCCCCATAAGATAATATAAACATGATTATTTTAAGAATTTTATTAATTTAATAAAATAAAATTTCTAAAAAATTTATAAATTAATTATAGTTTTTGTATGAAAAAATGCGATGAAAACTATTTTTGAAGTGTAAAACAACTTTACTAAAAATTGAGTACTTATTTATCAATAATTAATAAATAAATTTGAATTAATAAAAAAATTTACACATAATTTTAATATAGTGGATTTTATTATGCATACCTTCTATTTTAATGGTTATGTTAAAAAAATTTACTCTATCACAATTCATATTGCCTCAAGGTTTCATGTAATGAAAGATATCAAACAACTCAAGTTTTATTTCAATAGAAATACATATAAAATATTGGGGTGTTACATTATATCCCCATTAAAATGAAGTTACCCCTATAAATTCCATCAATTTGGTAAAAAGAAATGAGTATATCTTTACTTCATCACATCCTTTTGTTCCCATGTAGTTTCCTCAAATTTTTAATTCCTCCAAAGAACTTTGAGTATGTGAGTTATCTTGTTCAATGGAACTTTATCTCTATGATCCAAGATTTATACCAGTTTTATTTATAAGTAAGTCTATACTCTACATTATAACCTTATAGTTTAGTATATGTGAATGATAATTTATAAACTTAATAAGGATTGATACATGGAACACATTGCAAACCTGGGAGAGATTTGGTGGGAGTGCCAAATGATAAGTTGTAGTCCCCACTTGATTAAGAATATCATAGGGACCAATATACCTTGGTATCAAATTTATCCTATTTTTTAATATCATAACCTTTTTCCATGGAGAAACCTTCTCACTAACTTTGAATTCTATATCTCATCAATGATTTTTAGCATAACTCTTTTTTCGAATTTGAGTTTCCTTAATGTTATACTGAATGGAGATAACCTTATTTTCCATTTCCATAGCTAGAAATGTGAAAAATAAATTTATTTCACTTAATTAATCTCAGTATTCTAGATTTATACACTTATTTCCATAGAGAGCTTCATAAGGATCCATTTGAATACTCAAGTGAATTCTATTGTTATAAGAAAACTTGACTAGAGGAAGGGGTTGATCCCAAACACCTTTGAAATATAGAGGAAAAGATATCAACATAACCTACAAGGTTTTAATGATCCTACTAGGCTGATTATATGTCTTAGGATGATAAGTACTACTAAAACACAACTTGGTATCTAGAGATTTCTTAAGAATTCTCCAAAAATTTGAGGTAAACCTCGAATCTCGACAACTAAAATAGAATCTTGTACCCCATATTACCTTACCACTTAATTAACCTATATCATAGAAATTTGATCAAGATATAAATCTTCATTGATAGCAATGAAGTATGAAGAATTCATAAGGTGATAAACTACAACCCAAATATCGTTATAGAGTCTAGATGTTTTGGGGAGTCTAGAAGTAAAATACAGAGTAATGTTATCTGACTTTTATTATGGTATGGGTAATGGTTGTGACATACTACTAGACTTATGTCTCTCCAGCATAACTTGTTGATATACCAAGCACTGAGATACACACTCTACAATATCACTCTTCCTATTTTACCATAATAAATACTCTTTCACATCTAAATACATCTTCATACTTCTAGGATGCATAGATAATTATGATTTATGAGACTCTTCCAATAGATCCTTCTTTTAGTATGTTATTGACGAGACATATACTCGATTCCTAAATGTTATCATCCCATCATAATCAAGGTTGAACTCATGAACATTTCTCACCTTCTTTTGTATCTCCACACTCTCCTTTTATGCCTCTTTAATATTTATATGGATAGATGGTTGAACATTCATTTGATAAATATAGGACTTCTCTCCTTCCAGATTTCAAGGTCGATCCTTTGAAAATAAATGAATATTAGATATTTTTCATCTTTATTATAGATAATATAGCATGATCCTTTAGACTTAGAGCATCTTCCACCTTGTTTTATTTACCAGGGTGGTAATTTATTGAGAAGTAATAATCTTTAATCAACTCCCACTATATTCTTTGGTGCATATTAAACTTTTATTAGGTGAATATATAATTTAAAATTTTAAGATTATTATATATGTCACACCTTTATCCATAAATATAATGCCTTTGTATCTTTAATAAAAATATTACCACTATGAACTCCAAATCATGAGTGAGGTATTTTTTTTCTTGAACCTTCAATTGGCATGAAACACATGATATCACTTTATCATTCAACATAAGAACAAACACCAAACCATTATTTGTTGCATCACTATAAATCACAATCACTTCTCTTCAATTAATTGATATTTTATTCACATTCATCAGTACAAAGGAACTTAACACCCTACTAAGTTAACTTATTGAGAAAATTAGATATCCATGATAAATACTTCACAAATTAATGATAATATCCATACAATATAAAAAATAGAATTTCATTCACAAGGGTTGGTTTGGGCCAATATAAAAAATTCACACTTTTTTTCATAAAACTTCTCCTTCCTTTGGGTCTTCAATACAATCCTTTGGGGGTATTAATGTTCTTCCTTGATATTAGAATATATTATAATATCATCTATAATGAATATTACAAACTGATCAATGTAACCTCTAAAGACTCTATTCATGAAATTTGGGAAAATAGTGGGAGAATAAGTAAGACCATATGACATCACTATAAATTCATAGTGTTCATAACTCAAATGAAAATATATATTGGGTATGCATTCAATTTTTACCCTCTAATTATAGGATCCACATCAGAGATCAATCTAGGAAAAATATTGATATCCTAATAATTGATCAAACAAAAATTTAATATGGGGCATATGATACTTATTCTTGATCATGATCTTTTTGAGTTCATTATAATCAATAAAGAGTCGCATAGATCCATATTTATTTATAAAAAAATGATAGGTGAACCTAATAGTGATTAAATTGGATAAATTAATCACTTATCAAGATTCTACTTTAGTTTATTCTTCAATTATTACAACTCAATCGAGGCCATTCTATATGTAGTCTTTGAAATTGGTGTAGTTCTGGGTATGAGTTCTATTAAAAACTCAACTTCATGATTTGATGAAAGACTGGGTAACACTTTCATAAAGACATAAGAAACTCACATACAATAGGAATATCTTTTATATTGAATTTCTCCCCAACCATATCAAATAAATACCGCTTTTTTATAAGAATATATACCCATGCAACATATATAATTTATATTGGAAGCTCATATTTATCCTCACACTGATCGAAAATTATATGTTAGTTTGGAATATAAAATATGACTTCCCTTACCCAACAATGGATATGGGATTTATATAGAGAAATCTAATCAATGCCCAAAATCACATCAAATTCAACTAAAGAAATAATAACAAGATTTTCAGGAATCACATTCACACAATCTTTAATTGGGGAAGAATAATAGACTTGAGATGTGATCATCATACCCTTCAGAGTTTTTATTGATAATTTAATATCTAATTATTGAGGATGTGAATAAAATTTACTTGATACTTTTCATGATATAAATAAATTCATATGACTATGGTCAAATAAGATACTTAAATATTTGATTGTACCTATCACCATCTCAAATTCATCATTCTATCTTTAATAACTTACTAAAACCAAAATGATTAGAATGGTCATTAAGAAATATTAATTTGAGTGATTGAATATGAAAAATCATTCATAGGATGTCTAAATATTAAAACTTTCTTTTCAATATATTACACCTTAGGTTTAACCTATGTCATCCATGGTCAATATATAATTTAAATCCTTCATAATGTCTCTTAAATAAAACATGAATTAATTTAAGCACATCAATCGAGATTTTCAAACTAGGTGCATAGTAAGTGGATATTCACCGTGTGCCAAAATGATTCCCAATATATACCTCACCAACTATTTTTGGGGTTATTAGTTCTAGATGCATCTATTCCAAAACCACATCCACTCGTAATGTTCAAACATGGATCTATTTTCTTAGGGGAACCACACCACTTTGTTTTCCATAACTTTGGATGTTATTCTATACTTAGGATTATCCTAATTATTCTAACTAAAGTTTCCTCATATAAGTTTCCAAAATTTACTAAGCCTTGCCTTTAATACCAACTATAGTGACCCGTACTTTTCATACAAAAATATTATATCATTTTGGATAAATATTCAATACATTTAATAGTAATATATGCTTTTGGACCACTTTGGTCTAGTGCCTTTGGAAAATTAGAAATGTAAACAACTGGTATATAAAAGATCTAATTCATTTTCATTTTATTTCTTCATAACTAAAACCCTTCTTAGACATAATACTCTTAAAACCTTTCTCCATAACCTGGGGAAGGGAAACATAAGATAGTGTGAGATCATATTCTTAATAAGGGTAAACATAAGAAATGTTCATAAGTGAATATATGAAAAGTATAAGGGCTTGATAACATTTCATAAACATTAGAAAATAATATAATTTAATTCATATATCATAATAATGAAACATGGAATAATGTTTTATCAATTGGAAAATATATGACATAAGAGTGTGAAATCATCAATAGTCAATCATGAGCCATGAAAACATATCACAAGCATAATGCATAATTTTTTGGCATACAAACAAGCGTATAAATAAATTCCTTAGTCAAGGTTCACTGCCAATACTATAATAGTATATTGGGTTCACCCCCATTAAATCATTTACTTAGTCAAGGTTCCCTCCTAATACTATCTTATTAGACAAAATCCCTTTCTGAACTGGGTTCACCCCCCATTATTTTACTTATTATCTCTTGATCTATCCATATTTACCCAATTAATTGAAGGGAAATAATAGACCCACCCGACCTTGGATTATAACAAAACCACACATCCTTGGTTTATAACAAAACTACCTATCACATTATAAAAACCATGCATATGTGTGCCACAAGATCATAAAACATCCATCATATCATCATGTCCTAACCCATTTAAAGATATTAATATAACAAATGTTTAATTATAATAATCATCAACAATCTAGGGAAATAATACATATAAAAATGTTGGATCATATCCTAATTAAATCATAAGAAACATCAAAGGATATTATTATAGATAAAAATACCTTTAAAATATCACTCGAACCTTTATTGAGGAAAAAATCATTTTTATTTGAAATAAATTATTTAGAATCTAAAAATTTCCAAAAAATATCGAGGAAACATTTTATTTGAAAATATCAAAGGAGAATTATACATTTAACTATAAATAGAATAGTATTCATTATGGAAGGTAAATCTATTTATGCATTTTATTTTAAAAAAATACTTTCACATTTTTGATAAAAATTCAAAAGTACCATGTTTTTATAATTATTGGAAAAATAAATTTAAAAATTAGTAAAGAAAGTAAAATATATTTAAAAATGACATTGAAAAATATTTTTAGAATAGTAAAAAATTTCATGAAAAAAGTTTAAATAAATATGGACATGGAAGAAAAGATTCTCAATTGAAGAGAAAAAGGAAGTCAGTTTCCCTTAAAAACAACCTTTCATAATCTTGACTGTATAAAGAGAGAAAAAATAAGGAAATTTTTTAATATAAATAAATAAAAAAAGAATAATAAAATAATTAATATTTGGCAGATATTGATCATATAATTTCATAATCATAAATTTAATCATGAACAATCAAAATAAAAAAAGAGATTATAACATAAAACACTTACAACATTAAAAATATTTTAATCAATAGTAATTGGATTCTTGAAAATAAAATGGATCTATAAATACCATGAATTAAATAATCTATTATTACAAAATATATTCTTTGATAGTATATACACCATTAAGATAAGAAAATGTTGCACAACATTGAAATATGTATCAAAGAAGAGAAATTGTGATAAAAAACCCTTACGAATTGGGTGTATTTTGAATCAAAGGAAATTTAAAGAGTGAAAATGATATGGGACTTAAAAAACCATGAATTTAATTTATATTTCAAAAAAAATTCATTAGGTAGTATTTACACCACATAAAATAAATAATGGTGTGTAATATCAAACATGTATCATGAATTTTAAAACAAGACAAAGAAATCCAAACCATCTATCTAACTTGATTCATAATCACTCTTAAATCCTGTATAATAAATTTATATTTTTTATAATTATATAATAGAATCATATAAATACATATAATGTAATGACCTAAACTTTTATTAATGAAAATTTCTCTTGATCTAATTAAATGTATTATTATGTAAAATGGTTATTTAACATATTCACTTCTTTGGTTTTATGATTTTGGATTTAAAAATACCATTAATAATTGTTACCATTTCTAATATAGCTATTGAATAATGATTAATTGATTAGTATAAATATAGGGATTTAACAAATCCAATTTACTTAGACAAAGGAAGTGATTGCCTCATCTAATAGAATTACTCCGTACGAAGCCCATTTTTTGGAGCTCTAAAAGGAGGTGGTGTCACTGGGCTTCGCTCTTGACCAAGTCCAAGCTGAGCTTCAACACATTAAGCTTGAACAGAACCTCCTACGATAGAAGTTGAAGTTGATTGAGATTACCACCCGAGCGATGTTTTCTGAGCCACCCCAAGAGTCTGTCCCCATCACACACCTTACCCTTAGGTCTTATGCGGGTATTATAAGTGGTTATATAGCAAGAACTTATCACTATGATTATGTGAATTACTGTTTTGTATAGAATAAATAATATACATTCATTTTATTATTGTTACTTTGTAAATGGGTTTTAAAGAACAAATAATATTTTTAGTTAATATTCAATTAAGAAATATATTTTGATGAATTAATGGATTTTTTAATTAAATAATATTTAAATAAAATATTATTAATAATATAATTTTTAAATATAAATAATCATATAATTTTTAGGAATACAATTTTAATTTTTGTTAAGGTTTGAAATCCGTTTTTGTCAAAACCCATTAATTTTGGATAAATGTCAGTTTTTATTTTAAAAGGAAGAATTAAAATATTTAGAAAATTATTTATATAAAATGAATATTATTTTTGGAATCAGGAAGTTGAAATTATCTAACAGGGAATTTTTCATAATTTTCTGAGTTAGTCAAATTTTGGGGTAAAAATTAAATACCGTTTAATTATATAATAAGTTTTATGACATCATAATGACCAAATAGTGCTGTAATAAAATACTATAAATGGTATTTTTGGTCAATATATGTTTTAACATTAAAATAATGTGATTTTATGTTTGTTTTATTTATTTTACAAAGCTTTAGTGGACCCTCCAAGGCATATAAAATATTTTCACCTTTTAAAATGTTTTCCTTGAGAGTGTGACTCACCTCCACATAAGAAAGCCTAATATTTTAAGAATTTCAGCCATTAGTATTATAAAATAATGTTTTCTACTCCCATTTGAAAAAATACATGGTAATAAACCATGGGTTGGTTTGTGGTTTTGATTAGTTTAATGTGTGGGGTCTAAAACCTAAATAATAAAGAATTCCCTCACTTTTTCTATATAAACCCACCCAAGCTCCCATTTCCTATTCACTCAAAGGATTTGGAGCTTGAACAAACCCTGAAATACTCTCTCTATAATCCTACCAAGGTTCCCCGAGCTCCCAAGAGGCATCTCTCAAGCCTCTCCCAAGCCTTTGGGATCAAACTTCCAAGTAATGGATTTCTTCCATTCTTATTATTGTACAAATTTCATTATGTTGTTAAAACACTTTTTTAATTTAAAAATGTTGGGGTATGATTTATCTCATCCCACATACTAACCTCCTTATATTTGAATGATTATATACCCCTTTCTCTGTAAGAACCCGATTTTTTCTATAAAAGACTTTGAAATATTCTAGATGTTATTCCAGAGCAGCATCATCAGACGACATGCGATTTCAAGCCCCGGTGTGGCCAGAATTAAATTTTCTGTGCGTTCACACTGGGAACGCCAAATAAATGGGATAAATCTAAAACGGTGTTTTGAATCAGAGATCTGAGTGTACGGATGGGTTTGAAATGGGGTGTTTACCCTAGGAATGACATAAAGCATGTCGGCGCGGGACGTTGGGACCCCTCGCCCGTTGCCAGAACGTTAAACGGATAAATAAAATAATTAATCTATTCATTTAATGGATTAACTCAAGTATCTCTTAAAATGTAGCTCAGATTGGAAAACTGAGGGCACCGTTGAGTCCAGAACGTGCCGTTTACCCTAGGAGGGGTGTAACTTTCATGGGCGCGGACCTTCTGTGAAAAATGCTGCCAGGAGCGTTTTCGTAATTTAGCGGATCTGTACGTTAAATTTAATTACTTTTGAACGAGGCATCAGATTAAAATTCCAAGACCGAATTTGTGCTCAGGAGGTGGTGTTTAACCTAGGGGAGGCTTAACCTCAACCCCGCTGAGGGTCTGGGTACGGGACCGACGGGTGGGGAGTTTAAGTGTTTTCTATTTAAACACTTCTCTACCCCCTCTCTGTTGTTTTCCCCCTGGAACAAACTCTCCCAATGGTGAAGGAGGAACCTATATCCTCTCCTCCATCCCTCCGGAAAGGCAGTGACAGCTCTGGCGGATCGTCGGTGAAGCGTCGAGCAACACCCATCGAGGTAGGAGGCTACGTTTTGCGTTTTTGATTTCGTATTTACCTTTGAACTCAATTTGTTGCATCGAATTGCTGTCGAATGGTCTGGTGAAGGACATTTTTGATTAGATATCGATTTGAGGTTTCCATCACCCCTTTCAGATCGAACATCTGAGTCCCGGGGCGTCCTTGGTGGCCTCGGGAAGTTTCCGGCCTTTTTCCATGGTTTTCCGGCGGTCTAGCGTTGCGGTCCAATGAGCGGGCGTGGTGGCGCGGCGGGGGTCCAGGCGGAGGCGTCGTCTCGATAGTAGGGTGGTGCAGGCGTTCGGAAGTAGGGGGGCTCCTCTGGGCGAGCTGGGGGCACGGAGCGGAAGGGCCGGCCGGCTGCGCCGACCGGTTGATGCGGAGGATCGGGGTCACGGCGCGCAACCCCGCAGGGGAGACACGACCCGCGTCTCAAGGGTCTTCATGCGGCGGGATGATCGGCCATGAGGGCCGGTCTGCGGTGGACCATGGGTCAACACCAGACTGCATGGCTAAGCCGTGGTCCGGCGCTGTGAGCCGGGGCCCGGCCGGCTTGGGCCGGTCCAGGGGGTGTGGACCGGCCGGACCGCTCCGGACCACACTGTTCCCATCCGACGACGTTAAAATCCCCGTAACTTTTAAACCATGGGTCGAAATTGCATTCCGTCTGCAGAAATGTGGTCGTTGGATTGAGACGGAGTTTTTTGAGATGGTTTTGAGAGTTTTTAATTCCTGAAACGAGGGGCCTCAGAGGTGCGACACGCCTTTAAGTGAATTGGCGTTTTTTCGGGGGTTTTGTTTTGGGCGGCACAGACACATCTGATTTCCGTTTTCTGCGCCGTCAGTGGTGTTGTGACCCCGACATTAACTCAGAGTTTTCCAGTGTGTTTTCGGGCATTGAAGCTAGAGTTGAGGCATGGGCCCCATGACCCGTCTCTTGAGCTGCGAGTAGCGTTTTGTTACTTTTTCACCGGACGTCTGTTCGGGCCATGCGAGTAGTCAATCCTGGGTGTTTTTCCGAGGGCATTGCATTGGCGGAATCTTTCCACTTTAATGGTGGTACAGGACCCACGAGGGCCGTTTTGGGAGTTGGTGGTGATTTCCATATTTATCACCGGGTGTCCGTTGTGGACAAGTGAATAGTCCATCTTGTGTACTTTTCCGAGAGGATCGCAATGGTGTGATCCGTTGGCAGTGCTTCGGGACCAGGATGTGGGTCCCACGAAGCACCGCTCGTGTGCGGTGCAGTGGAATACATCTTTTTCTCCAGATATCTGTTGCACTCAAGTGAGCGGTCAATTTGACATGTCTTTCTGAGGAGATCGCAATGGTGCGATGCGCCCGATTGTTTTCGGGGCTGAGGCTCGGGACCATGAGACGCTGTTCGGGAGAAGTGTTGGCAAATTTTCCGTCTAATGTCCATTTGAGGTGAGTAAATAGCCTATCTCGCATGTTTTTGTTCAAGGATTACAACAGTATGAACCATTTGGATGTGAGGAGCCTCATTCGAGACCTCATTTAAATGTGGAAGTAGGAAAGGTGTACCAGTGGTGGTTCCTTCCGCAGTGTTTGTAGATAACCCTTAGCGTGCGATCACGTTCACTCCTATGTGAGTGAAGTAAATGTTTGAACATATGTAGTTGGTTGTGCCTGGGCCGATGAGGTGGAAAGTTAAAGTTGTTACATTTACGCCCTTCGTGTTGATGTTGGGTGCCATGTGCACGATAGCCTTAGGGATGGAAACATGGTATACTCTGGGAGTATACGGGAACACTTGGAGGTACATGTGGTTGTTTGTACCTGAGAACATTTATGCGCTTGGTTGGAGTTGAATTGGGGCTACACGCCGTGTGGACCCCATGTGCATGTCGTGTTCTGCTTTGTGTACCCTTAACCTCTCGCGACGTAGAGGGTCCCTCTGTTCTCGTTTGTTTGACCAGCTGGGTTGAGTTTCCCCCTGGTTCTGTTCTCTTTTGTTTGAGAAGTAGGGTTGAGTGGGTTTTCCCCCTGGTTCTATTCTCGTTTGTTTGACCAGCCGGGTGGAGTTTCTCCCTAGTTCTATTCTCATTTATTTGAACAGCAGGGTTGAGTTGTTTTTCCCCCTAGTTCTATTCTCATTTGTTTGACCAGTAGGGTTTAGAGGTTTTCCCTTGGTTCTGTTCTCAATGGTTTGGCCGGCAGAGTTGCTTCGTGTTCCCTGGTAGAGTTCTTGTGGATTCGGTGTGACCAACACATTATGCGGGAACCGATCCTCTACCCAGGAGGTTGTTTCCAGTAGGGCTATCCAGGAGGTTGTTTTTAGCAGGGCCGGCCAGGAGGTTGTTTACAGCAGGGCTGGCTAGGAGGTTTTTTCTAGTAGGGCTGGCCAGGAGGTTTTTTCCAGCAGGGGTGGCCAGTTGTACCATCCAGCAGGGATGGCCAGTGCGGTACCATCTAGTAGGGATGGCCAGTGGGTTACCATCCATTAGGGATGACCAGAATAACAATGTTCACCGAGCAGTACCATCCAGTAGGGATGGCCAGAGCGGTTCTGGGTTTACCTCCAGCGGGGCTGGGAAGTGGTCCCTGATGCTGGTTTTACCTCTAGCTGGGCTGGGAAGTGGTCCCCGATGACGGTTCCGAGCCTCCCTCCAATAGATTACTCTTTTACGGGACTAGGTAGTGTGGCACCCGTCGACTTTTACAGGGTCTCCCTCCAGTGGGAACCCATCGACTTCCAGGGATTACCCTCTAGCGGAGCTGGGTAGGGGGTCACCTGTCGACTTTGAGGAGACCTCTCGACTGCAGGGCAGTGATGAGGTGTGGTTTGACATTCCCCCAGAACTCTCAAGTACAAGGGGCACTTTCCCCACCGAGACACATCCTTGTGACATGACCTAAAACCATCCAGGCGAGTCAGTGATTCCCCAAGCGGATAGTGTCAAGGTGCGGTGATTTGAGCCCCTTGACTTGCAGTTTATGGCAGACATGCGGGATGCTGGGCATCGATGGTGTTTACTTCTGGGAATGTTGGATACTCACTTTCTTGGGCTGAGCTACGGGATGTAGATCCCATTACAATCTTGTTCGGGCTTCTTGATTGATCATATGGTTATGTATATACCTTGTTACAGTACCCACTTCTTGGGCCTGGTTTCTCTCCCTCCAGGAGAGGTGAAGACGCGCGGGGTATGCCACATTCTTTCCATGTCTAGCTTCTCATGGTTGGACGAGACTAATCTCCTTATATAGGTAGCGAAGACTCGATGAGAAGTTCATCTTCTCACCATTTCCAGCTCCTTGTGTATGGATGAGTCTACCTCCTTTCTCTTGTTGGGTTGAGCTGGACTCTCTACTGTTACTCTACTGCACTCCTTGTTGTACTCTTTATTGCACTCTCTATTGTACTCCTTTACTATTCCCTGTTCGATCTACTTCACACCCTTCGGTACCTCCTTTGTTTCTCCCTCAATCCTTCGGGGTATCCTATTGAGTATTTTCATACTCACCCCTGCTTAGCCTTTTCCCACACTTGGTGTGCCCTTGTAGATGACAGACACGTTGGTCATGACTTCAGTGGAGCTTAGGAGTTCGGGAGCTTGGACTGCGTACGGTGGTCGTAGTCGGGTTCTAGGTGTGGGACTCTCCCATTTGTTTACTTTAGTTTACTTGTTTTCAGGTTGTGGAACTTTTCTGGTTGGGCGCGTGTTTTTCCCTTTTTCTTTTCAGTTTACCTTCAGCTTTACTTTGTATTGTTTAGTGGTCGATGCACTTTTTGTGGTTGTTTATAGAAGTTGGTAATTTTCTTTACTTTTCTTTTCTTTTTACTCTACACTTCTGCATTGAGTGGGCTGCGTGTGTGTGTGTATAGGTACTTAGGCAAAGGCCTCCCTGAGTTGTTTAGCCTTCGGTGCTGGTCGCCAGCCCCTAACCTATGGAGGCGGGCTTGGGGTAGTTGCAACTCGAGTTTGGGAAGGTTCGGGTCGTGAAAAAGTGGTATCAAAGGTGGTTCATTCCTTGAAATATTGTCCGGACGTCCCTAAAAAGGAATTGGTTGGGATTTAGGGCAACAGTGTCAACGTGTCTCGAGAGTGGCTCTCAGGCTAGGGAGTCCAGTGATGGTGCGACGACCGACGTATCTATTCACCAAGACCTTGATAACCCACTTATCGATTCGGCATGCTGAGACACTTATTGCAGGGAAAATTGGTTTGTGCATCACATAGGATTGAGTCTTTGACTATCCTTCTTGAGTCAGATCCCCATTGTTGTTACTGTTATATACATATATGCTCATCTGATCGTGGCACTCCTTGATAATATTCAGGATGTCTCCGCAAAGACAGCCAGCCATGATACTAGCTTTGGTTCATGACGATGACCCTATGAGCTACGAGGCCTCAGTCAAGGACCCACCATGTGAGTCCCTTTCTCTGGGTGGGCCGGTAGTAGCACCCCCACCTGGTGAGTAGTAGACAGCTTCAGTAGAGGAGACGGGGTGTGAGCGCAGGTTGAGTGCGCACCGTGCGTTCCTGTGACAAATACCGATGAGGTTCAGTTGTGAGCCAGACCCTCAGGGAGTAGAGGTTTTTCTAGAGACAGTGGTTATCCTTTTCAGGCTTGTGCAGACGCTGACAGATCTTATGGTGGCTTTGGCCGCCAGCCTTTTCCACGGAGCAGCTGGGCATTGGTGGAGTCTGGTGACTCAATTTCTTGACGAGTCGTCACTTTCATGGGGTGACTTTCAGTTGTTGTTTCTTGAGGAGTTTTTTCCATCCTGCTTACACTCTATTCAGATTCAAAAGATCCTACAGTTTTAGTAGGGAGGGATGACAGTGGATGAGTATGCGACTAGTTTCGCAGACCATGCACGCTTTTACCCAGACTTGGTCTACAATGATAACTTTCGAGCGCGGAAGTTCGAGGAGGGTCTCCGTAGAGAGATTCGTGCTATCATAGTACCCTTGGACATTCCCACATATGATGGGGTGCTAGAGCAGGCACTGGTGACAGAGATCTTCCTGTCGAGTTCTATAGTTGGTGGTGGCCATAGGCTCGACAGAGCCAAGACGTCTGCCGCAACTAGCGGGCGTCGACAAGCAGAACCTTGATGCATGTGTCATTCTAATAACTTGACTTAGGGGATTGGTTTTACACCACAGTGGAATTGGAGGGCACCAGTGAAGCCTAGAGAGAGTCGGTGTTATGCATGCGATGACCGAGGTCACTTGGCACGGGACTGCCCGACCAGGAACGCTGAGAATATCGGGCAGGTAGCAGGTGCACCACCGCGGATGAGGCAACACTGTGATCCGAGTAGCACCCAGAGAGGTGGTTCTAGCAGAGGAGCAGGAGGAGCTGGTAGTGGGGGACGACTTTACGAGGTCTTCCCATCACCACTAGGTGGTCCACGTCAGGTTCTGGGAGATGACATTTGGGACCATGGACAACTGCGAGCTTTGGATGTCTACAATCCTGCAGAGCATGAGGTGATAAGAGGTACTCTCTACAGCGCTTCTACTTTTTTCAAGTAGAATTGTTAAACTCTGTGTGAAATTATTTTTCTCCCTGCTCCTTGTTTGAGTTGTTATTAGGGTGGATTGGGGCGTCAGTGTAACCCTGTGTTGGTAAGATAGAAGGCGCGAGACCTTTTTCTTCAGTATATGGTGTCAGATCCTTTGCTTTTCGAGCATGTAAGAGAGTCTTGGTTGCGGGACATCGACTATGAAACCTTGCGTGATTAGATATCCTTGGATATTTCAACATATGAATATTCTGAAGGATAGAATTATCGGGCTTTTTCCCCAGGTCCAAACGATGATTCTAGTCATGGCATGCGACGTAGGGGTTCGGTCGGGGAGGTGAGCTACCCCCAAGAGCCTTCGGACCGTTTGAGACCGTGCGAAGGGATGGAGAGGTTCCCTACCGCCTTGCCCTAACCCCAAGTTCGGGACTAAGTGAATGACGTCTCCCACGTGACTGACTTGAGAAGGTGCATGCATGCCCCTATGCACGTCATCGGTGAGGGCGGACCTCGCGTGATCAGATCAAATCCTTTGGTCTGTGTGTGGTGACGCGGGACCATGCAAGAGTTCTTTTGGGTACGGGAGAGCCAGGTGCGGGCTTAGTATCCTGAGTTGTTCCCCTAATTTTTTTTTCTTTTCAAGTACAAAAAGATTGAAAGAGGGAATGATGTAAGAACTCATTTTTTTCTATAAAAGACTTTGGAATATTCTTGATGTTATTCCAGAGCAGCGCCTTCAGACGACATGCGATTCCGAGCCCCGGTTTGGCCGGAATTAAATTTTCAGTGCGTTCACACTGGGCATTCCAAATAAATAAGATAACTTCTAAAGGGTGTTTCAGATCAGAGATCTGAGTGTACGGAAGAGTCTAAAATGGGGTGTTTACCCTAGGAACGACATAAAGCATGTCAGCGTGGGACGTTTGGACCCCTCGCACGTTGCCGGAACGTTAAACAGATAAATAAAATAATTAATGTATTTGTTTAATGGCTTAACTCAAGTATCTCTTAAAATAAAGCTCAGATTGGAAAACCCAGGGCACTGTTGAGTCCGAAACGTTCCGTTTACCCTAGGAGGGGTGTAACTTTCACGGGCACGGGCCTTCTGTGAAAAATGCTGTCAGGGGTGTTTTCGTAATTTAGCAACTTCAGACGTTAAATTTAATAACTTTTGATCGGGGCCTCAGATTAAAATTCCGAGACCTCCGTTGTGCTCGGGAGGTGGTTTTTACCCTAGTAGAGGCTTAACCTCGACCCCACTGAGGGTCCGGGTACGGGACCGACGGGCGGGGAGTTTAAGTGTTTTCTATTTAAACACTTCTCCCCCCCTCTCTGTTTTTTCCCCCTAGCGCAAAATCTCCCAACGACGAAGGAGGAACCCCTCTCCTCTCCTCCATCCCTTTTTCAAGGCGGTGATAGCTCCGGCAGATCGTCGGTGAAGCGTCGGGCAACACCCATCGAGGTAGGAGGTTATGTTTTGCGTTTTTGATTCCGGATTTACCTTTGAACTCAATTTCTTGCATCGAATTGCAGTCGAATGGTCGGGCGAAGGACATTTTTGATTAGATCTATATTTGAGGTTTCCATCAACCCTTTTGGATTGAAGATCAGAGTCTTGGGGCATCCTTGGTAGCCCCGGGAATTTTCTGGCCCTTTTCCATGGTTTTCCGACCGTCTAGCGCGGCGGTCCGGCGAGCGGGCGTAGCGGCGCGGTGGGGGTCCAGGCGGAGGCGTCGTCTCGGCAGTAGGGAGGCGCGGGCGTTCAACAGCAGGGCGACACAGGAGTTTGGTAGCAGGAAGGGCTCCTCCGGGTGGGCTGGGGGCGCGGAGCGGACGGGCCGGCCGGCTGCGCCGGCCAGTTGATGCGGAGGATAGGGGTCGCGGCGCGTGACCCCACGGGGGAGACATGACCTGTGTCTCACGGATCTTCACACGGCGGGATGAACGGCCACGAGGTCTAGTCTGCGGGGGACTGTGGGTCAATGTCGGGCCGCGCGGCTGAGCCGCGGGCCGGCACTGTGAGCCGCAAGCCGGCCGGCTTGGGCCTGTCCGGACCACCCCATTCCCATCCGACGGCATTAAAATGCCCGTAACTTTTAAACCGTGGGTCGAAATTCCATGTCGTCGGTGACAACGTGATCCTTGGATCAAGATGAATATTTTTTAGATGGTTTCAAGAGTTTTTAATTCACAAAACGAGGGGCCTCGGAGGCAAGACACACCTTTAAGTGAATTGGCATTTTTTCGGGGGTTTTGTTTTGGGCGGCGCGGACACATCCGATGTCTGTTTTGTGCGCCATCAGCGGTGTTGTGACCCTTGCGTTAAGCTGGAGTTTTCTAGTGTGTTTTTGAGCATTGAATATGGAGTTGAGGTGTGGCCCCCACGACCCGTCTATTGAGATGTGAGCAGTATTTTGTAACTTTTTCATCAGACGTCCGTTCGGGCCGTGCGAGTAGTCAATCCTCAGTGTTTTTCTGAGAGTATTGCATTGGAGAAATCTTCCCACTTTAATTCAGCACAGTGGTGTGGGACCCATGAGATCTATTTTGGGAGTTGGCGGTGATTTACAACTTTATCACCGGGTGTCCGATGTGGACAAGTGAATAGTCCATCTTGTGTACTTTTCCGAGAGGATCGCAATGGTGCGATCCGTTGGCAGTGCTTCGAGACCGGGATGTGGGTCCCATGAAGCACCGCTCGTGTGCGGTGTGGAAGAATACATCTTTTTCTCCGGATATCCATTGCACTCAAGTGAGTGGTCAATTTGATGTGTCTTTCAGAGGAGTTCGCAATGGTTCGATGCGCCTGACTGTTTTCGGGGCTGAGGCTAGGGACCACGGGACGTCGTTCGGGTGTAAAGTGGTGTTGGCAACTTTTCCGTCGGATGTCCATTTGAGTCAAGTAAATAGCCTATCTCCCATGTTTTTCCGCAAGGATTACAACGGTATGAACCATTTGGATGTGAGGAGCCTCATTCGAGACCTCATTTAAATGTGGAAGTAGGAAAGGTGTAACGGTGGTGGTTCCTTCCGCAGTGTTTGGAGAGAACCCTTGGCGTGCGATCGCATGCACTCCCGTGTGAGTGAAGTAAATGTTTTAAGAGATGTATTTGGCTATGCCTGGGCCTATGAGGTGGAAAGTTGGATTTGTTACGTTTATTCCCTTCGCGTTGACGTTGGGTGTCATGTGCATGATAGACTTTGGGTTGGAAACGTGGTATACTCTGGGAGTATACGGGAACTCTTGGAGGTACATGTGGTTGTTTGTACCTGAGAACGTTTGTGCGCTTGGTTGGAGTTGAGTTTGGGCCACACGTCGTATGGGACCCATGTGTGTGCCGTGTTCTGATTTGTGTACCCCTGACCTCTCACAACGTAGAGGGTCCCTCTGTTCTCGTTTGTTTGACCAACTGAGTTGAGGTTCCCCCTGGTTCTGTTCTCATTTGTTTGACCAGCTGAGTTGAGTGAGTTTTCACCCTAGTTATGTTCTCGTTTGTTTGACCAGCCTGGTTGAGTTTCCCCTGGTTATGTTCTCTTTTTTTTGACCAGCAGGGTTGAGTGGTTTTTCCCCTGGTTCTGTTCTCATTTTTTTGAACAACAGGGTTGAGTGGTTTTTCCCTGGTTCTATTCTAGATGGTTTTGCTGGCACAGTTGCTTCATGTTCCCTGGTAGAGTTCTTGTGGATTCGGTGTGACCAACACATTACGCGGGCAACGATCCTCTACCCAGGAGGTTGTTTCCAACAGGTCTGGCCAGGAGGTTGTTTCCTGCAGGGGTGGCCAGTTGTACCATCTAGCGGGATGACCAGTGTGGTGCCATCCAGCAGGGATGGCCAATGGCTTACCATCCAACAGGGATGGCTAGTACAAAAGTGTTCATCGAGCAGTACCATCCAGTAGGGATAGCCAAAGTGGTTCTAGGTTTACCTCCAGCGGGGCTGGGAAGTGGTCCCCGATGCCAGGTTTACCTCCAACTGGGCTAGGAAGTGGTCCCCGATGACGGTTCCTAGCCTCCCTCTAGTGGAGTACCCTTTTACGGGACTAGGTAGTGTGGCACCTATTGACTTTTATTGGGTCTCCCTCCAGTGTGAACCCATTGACTTCCAGGGATTACCCTCCAGTGGGGCTGGGAAGGGGGTCGCCTGTCGACTTTGAGGAGACCTCTCAACTGCGGGGAAGTGACGAGGTGTGGTTTTATATTCCCCCAGAACTCTCAAGTACGATGGATGCTTTCCCCACCAAGACGCGTCCTTGTGACGCGACCTAAAACCGTGCAGGCGAGTCAGTGCCGCCTAAAGAGGATAGTGTCAAGGTGTAGTGATTTGAGCCCCATGACTTGGAGTTTGGGGCAGACGTGCAGAATGTTGGGCATCGATGGTATTACTTCTAGGACTATTGGCTAGTCACTTTCTTAGGATGAGCTATGGGATGGAGATCCCCTTACAATCTTGTTTGGGCTTCTTGATTGACCATATGGTTATGTATATACCTTGTTCTAGTAACCACTTCTTGGGCCTGATTACTCTCCCTCCAGGAGAGGCGAAGACGCACGGGGTATGCCACATGCTTTCCATGTCTAGATTCTTGTGGTTGGACGAGACTACTCTCTTGCTATAGGTAGGGAATACACGACGATAATTTCATCTTCTCAACGTTTCCAGCTCCTTGTGTCTGGATGAGTCTACCTCCTTTCTCCTATTGGGTTGATCTAGACTCTCTACTATTAATCTACTACACTCCTTGATATACTCTTTATTTCACTCTCTGTTGTACTCCTTTACTATTTCCTATTTGATCTACTGCTCACCCTTCGGTGTCTCCTTTGTTTCTCCCTCGAGCTTTCGGGGTATCCTACTAAGTATTTTCATACTCACCCCTGCTTGGGATTTTCCTGCACTTGGTGTGCCCTTATAGATGACAGATAGGTTGGTCATGACTTCAATGGAGCTTAGGAGTTCGGGAGCTTGGACCGCGTACGGTGGTCATAGTTGGGTTCCAGGTGTGGGACTCTCCCAGCTGTTTACTTTCATTTACCTGTTGCCAGATTGTGGCACTTTTCTGGTTGGGTGCATGTTTTGCCCGTTTTATTTTCAGTTTACCTTCAGATTTACTTTATACTGTTTAGAGGTCGATGCGCTTTTTTGTGGTTGTTTATAGTAGTTGGTACTTTACTTTTTTTTCTTTTTTACTCTGCACTTCTACATTGAGTGGGCTACGAGTGTGTGTACAGGTACTTTGGCAAAGGCCTCCCCGAGTTGTTTAGCCTTTGGCGTTGGTCACCATCCCCTGGCCTATGGAGGCAGGCTTGGGGTAGTTGCGGCTCGAGCCCGGGTAGGGTCGGGTCATGACATTCTCTCTCATTAATGCCTCCCAAGTACACCTCTTACCATGCTGAAATTTTGTAAGGATTTTCTCTCTCCTCATTTACATTCAAGAAATTATTTTTTTTATGAATATAAATTCCATTACATATGTTGGGAAATGTATATATATAACCCCTTGCTGTACATTTAATGTATATATGATTAGACACCCCTTTCTATCTCATCAATCATTTTTATGAATTCTTATGTCACGTCGTTATGCTGTCGAAATTGCACCACAATTTTCCAAGCCAAAGTCATTATGTAGTGAATACCATGCCCATTTCTCTATCAAGGGTATTCACCTCTATGAACATTTACTTATTGATTATAAAGTTTCATGTATGAATTACACATTCCTTTATTGTGGAATATATGATAATATTTAATGAATCCATGTTATATGATCCATGTGACACACTTATGCATGAAATGAAATGATTAAGAAGGCTGTGCCCTGATAGCGCTCTAATTCACTGGGTAAATATTAATATCATGATACGTCAATTGTAATGAGGGTTTATTCTTGAAAATTCAATTGAAATGAGGATTTAATCATGCTCCATGTGAAATTAGCCTTGTATCATGCTAAAATCATGTTAAATGTTGTTTCCACATTTCCATGTTATAATAATCATGCTGTATCACACCTTTATGATCATGTTTCTCTTATTCTCCATTGGTATGCCTATTGCCTAACATGTACTGTATTCTTCATGTTATGCCTTGTTTACTCCATTGCCGGGCTTTATAACTCACCCTTTTCATATTCTTTTCCTCAAGTTATCTCATGCAGTGCTAAGTATGATAGAATGTTGTGGTCATGTAAAATAAGTTTTCAATAAAGATATTGGGTTTTATGTTTTAAGTTGTTATGTAATGTTCCTAATTTCCCAAGAAACTAGATCTCTCAATCCTCAGAGTTTTATTAAGTAGAAGTTTATGTAATAAATCATGTTTAAGTGTGTAATAAAGAGCAGGGTTATTATATATAATATAATATATTTTCCACTTACATCATTTAAACACTCGTTTATTAACAATTCTCCATTAAAGTCTTCATTTTGGGTTTTAATTGCTTCATTTTTTATGTACGTTTTAGTTCGGTAGTTATAGTCCTTGAACTTAGATCATGGTTAATATATATACAGAATGTTAATAATGATATAATTATCATATATAATCATTATATACATATATATAACTATTTACATAAATAGGTGATGAAAAATTAATTATAACACTATGTGGATATGATAATCCATATGCACATAGGAGTGATGTTTCCATATTTCGATTGATGGAATGGAAAAAAATAAATAATAATTAAAATTTATAGATTCAATATTATAAAATAAATATCATATATAAACATTAAATATATCACAATAAACAACCATGAATGATGGTGGTGGAAAATGAGTTGTATCGCTATGTGGATGTGGTAGTCCACACGCATGAAGAGCAATAATTTCATCTACCATTGGATTTAGATGAGATGGTAATTGGTTGTGCCATAATAATAATAACATATCAATATATTTATGCTATTATATTTATAATTTTTTTATGGATATAATAATTTCATGGGAAATAGAAGAAGAAATAAAATTGAATAGGCTTGGTTAAGATCTGCATATCTTCTTTGGGAGACCTGCTTTGGCTTACTCCTTAAGCCTTGAAGGATTTTTATTAAGATAATACCAAAAGATATAGGTTCTAGGTAAGTATTCATGAAAGAATTTTGAGTACTTATTTTTTGATATATAAGGATCGAATAGTGTGAATAAGGGAGGATAATTGGTTCCCTTTTATAAGTGAGTGGATTGACACACATGAAATTTCTTAAAAGATTTCAAATATTAGTGGTAAATTTAATGGGAAAGTGGCTCAAAATATCTATATATTAGAATTTAGGATAATATAATGTTTAAATATATTAAATAAAAAATATATTGATATTTTTGGGTGGAAATACTAACCTTATATCATGTTTTAACCCCTAGTAAACTCGTTTTAACCATAACCAGAGTAAAAAAAATTTATTGTTTTTACTATTCTCATTGAAAAAAATTAAGTCGAACTGATATAGTTATATAAATTATTCTAATTAAAAATATTAAATCCATTTTACAAGATAAATTTCTATAATTTACAAAATTTAATTTAAATTTAGTGTGAAAACAGTGATAAAACCTTTTTTGAAAAATTATTTTTTAAACGTAAAACTTAATTTATTTAAATTCCTCACCTTGTAAAAAACATAAAATTAATTATAAAAATATTATATTTAATATATAATCGATAAATTTCATTAACACCAATAATAAATATATATTTATTTAATTTATTAAGATGAAAACACATTGGGTGCAAAAAAAATATTTTTTTAGAAAAAAATGTTTTTAAGTTATAAGATTAACTTATACTAAAGTCAAGTATATTGATTCATATGTAATTAATTAGATTATATGTAATTGAAGGATTATTAGGTAAAATTAAGATAAAATTTAAAACATAATGATACGTTTACTTGAAAAGAAATTACAATTTTAATAAAAAATTGTATTTTTTCCTACTCGCTGAAAAATAAATTCTTTTAGAAAAATCTTATAAATTCACCATGAGTTAATATCTCCCTGATGATTTTAAAAATGATATTAATTTTATGAAATAAAATTTCAAAAAATGGTATAAGTTAATTATAAAGTCTGCATACAAAAATGCGATGAAAACCAATTTTGAAGAAAACATATTTTTCATGTGTAAAAAGTCTTTAATGAAAATTGAGTACTTATTTATCATGAATTAATTGATAAATTTTCATTAAGAAAAAACTTTATAAATAATTTTCATAAAGTGGATTTTACTACTCATACCTTATGATTTAATGGCTATGTTATAATAGTTTACTATATCACAGTTCATATAGACTCAGGGTTTCATGTAAGGAAAGCTATCAAATACTTATAGTTTTATTTCAATGTAAATACATATAAAATATTGTGGTCTTATATTATTACCCATTAAAATGAATCCCCCATAAATTCTGTTACTCTAGTATAGAAAATGAGTTTATTTCTACTTTATCACATCCTTGGGTTCCCGTGTAGTTTCCTCAAATTTCCAATTCCTCCAAATATCATTGACCTGGTGAATAGAATTGTTCCATAGAACATTATCTCTATGATCAAAGATTTATACCAGTTTTTATTAATAATAAATATCATAATCCAGCATTATATCCTCTAAGTTTATTATATGATAATGATCAGTTATGTACTTCCTGAGGTGAGATACATGGAAAACCTCGTAAACTTGATAGATGTTTGGTGGGAGTGCTAAAGGATAATATATAGTCCCCACTCAATAAAGAATATCAAAGGGACCAATATAATTTTCAATAAAATTTATATTCTTTTTTAATATCATAACCTTCTTCTATAGATAAATTCATAGTAAAACCTTATCATCAACTTTATTTTGTAGATCTCACCAAAGATTGTCAGTATAAGTCTTATGTAGAGTATGAGTTACCTTGATGTGATACTGAATGGATCTAACCTTATTTCCCGTTTAATTAGATATCACATGTCCTAATAACTTTATTTATCTTACTTTATACCAATACTTGGGAGTTCTACATATATTTCCACATGGGATTTGTAAGGAGCCATATTAATTCTAGAGTGAATGATATGGTTATAAGAAAATTTGACTAAATGAAGGGGTTAATACAAAAACCCATTGAAATATAAAGTAAAGGGTCTCAACATATCCTCCAGGGTTTCAATGGTCTTGTCATACTGGTCATATTTCTGAGGTTGATAAGTAGCACTAAAACACAACTATATATCTATATCTTGTTTAATAGTTTTTCAAAACTTCATGGTAAAACTCATATCTCGATCAGATAAAACAGAATATGGTACCACATGTAACCTAACCACTTACTTAACATATATTCTATAAATATGATCAATAGACAAATCTTCTTTGATAATGATGAAATGGGATGACTTCATAAGGCAATCAACTACAACCAAAATAGCATTATAGACTTTACATGTTTTGGGGAGTCTGGAAACAAAATACATGGTGATGTTTTTTGATTTCTATTTTAGTATGGGTAATGGTTTTAACATCCCATTATAATTATGTCTCTTAGACTTAACTTTTTTATATATAAAGAACTGATATACACACTCTGAAATATTTATTTTCATGTTCTCCCACCAGAAATATTATTTCATATCTCTATACATCTTCACAATTCCTAGATGAATAGATAATGATGAAATTTGAGCTTCTTAAAATAGATACTTCTTAATTTATGGTATTTAAGGGACACATACTCAATTATTGAAGCTTATCATTCTGTCACAATAATGGTTGGACTTAGGAACATTTCTCACATTCTTTTACATCTCCACATCCTGCTTTTATACCTATTTAATATTTACATGTATATATGGTTGAAAAATAATTTTATAAAGATAGTATTTATCCCCTTACTTCATGATTTAAAAGTATATACTTTTAAAATCCATAAATATTAGTAATTTGTGATCTTTATAATAGATAAGCTAGCATGATCCTTTTGAATTGAAGCATCTACCACCTTGTTTTCTTCCTTATGGTGGTAATATATTTAGAAATCATAATCTTTAATAGACCCTAACTATATTATTTGGTGCATATTCAACTCTTCCTTAGTGAATATATACTTTAAACTTTTATAATTAGTATATATGTCATACCTTTCTACATAAAGATAATGCCTCTATATCTTTAATAAAAATATTACTTCTACTAACTCTAAATCACTAGTCATATAATTTTACTCATGAACCTTTAATTGGCATGTGTCATATTCTATCACTATACCATTCATCATATAAACACACCCCAACCCCTTTTTTGATGCATCAATGTAAATCACAACACCCTCTCTTTAGTTCCATGAAATTTTCGTTACATTCATCAGTACAAAGGGACTTAACTCCCTTATAATTTAAATTAGTGATAAGATTATATAGCTATGATAAATACTTCATAAAACATTGATAATATCCATACAATCCATGAAAACAATGAATTTTGGCATTAAGAGTTTCTCCAGGCCTATATTTAATAACTTTTATTTTTTATGGATCCGCTGATATACATTTTCTTGAGATTATATGACCAAATAAAATGAAAATTTCTATAGTCAAAATTCACTCTTGATAATTTGTTCATAAAACTTCTACTTCCTTTGGTTCTTCAATAAAATCCTTAAGGTATATTCATTATCTTCTTTTTTATTGGAATATATAAGGATTTCATCTATAATGAATACCACAAACTGATAAAGTTAACATCTAAAGACTCTATTCTATAAATCTAGGAAGTAAGTGGGGGTATTAGTAATACCAATTGTCATCAGTTTAAATTAAAAGTGTTCATACCTCAGATGAAAAGTTTTCTTGGTTATATATTCACTTTTTAATCTAAAATGACAGTATCTAGATGAAAATAAATATAGAAAAAATATTGAGCTCCTCATAATTAATAAAAATAATCTTTAATAAGGGGAAGAGGATAATTATTCTTGAACATGATCTTATTGAGTTCCTGATAATCAATGTAGATTCACATTGATACATCTTTCTTCCTAAAAAAAATTATATGTGCATCCCATGGAGATGCATTTGAAAAAATAAATCACTTATCAAGATTATCCTAGAGTTTCTTGTCAATTATTACAACTCAATCAAGGCCATTCTATATGGAGACTTTGAAATAGGTATGGAAATGGTTTTGAGTAATATTGAAAACTCAACTTCAAGATATAGAGAAATACTAGGAAACTCTTCTATAAATACATCAACAAACTCACATACAATTTGAATATCTATGATGTTGAATTTCTACCCTAACATCATAGATGAATAACCCCTTTTTATAGAAATATAGAACCCTAAAACATATGTAATTTCCATTAGAAGACCATATTTATCCCTAAATTGATAGAAAATCATAGGTTGGTTTGAAATATAAAATGTAACTTTCCTTCCCCAGCAATAGATATAGTCTTTATATAAATAAATCCAATTCATGACCAAAATCACATCAAATTCAACTAAAGGAAGAAAAATGATATTTATAGAAATCACATTCTTATAAACTTTAATTGGGGAAGAATTAAAGACTTGAGATGTGATCATTATACCCTTGAATGTTTTTACTATCTGTTTAATATCTAATCATTGATGATATAAATAAAAATTCCCCAAGACTTTTCATGATATAAATGAATTCATATGACTGAGATCAAATAAGATACTTCAATATTTGAGTTTACCTGTCACAACCCCAACTTTATAATTCTATCTTCAATCCCTTACTAAAACTATCATTACTAGCATGACCATCAAAAATCACTAATTATAGCGATTAATCATGAAAAATCATTTCTAGTATGTCTAAATATTTACAATTTATTTTCATTATATGATACATTATGTTTAAAATAGGGTCATACATGGTATATATATTATTTAAATCCTTCACAATAGCTTTTAAATAAAATTTTAATTAAACTAAGAATATCCTTAGGGAGTTTCAAACTAGGTTCATAGTATGGGAACATTCACTGTGCACTAGAATTATGGATAAGATATACTTGACCAACTATTTTCAGGGTTATTATCCCAAGAAGCATATGTGAAAAAACCACTTTCACTTGTAGAATATATATATGGATGTATTTTCTTAGAGAAACCACACTTCATTCATTACTATAACTTAAGATGTTATCATATACTTTGCATTATCTTGACGGTTCTCACTAAAGTTTCCTCATCCTGGTTTCTTAAAGTTATTAATCTATTCCTTTGATACCAACTATAAAGACACATACTTTTCATATATAAATATTACATCTATTTGGATGGATATTCAATACATTTCACAGTAATACATGCCTAAGTACCATTGGGATTTAGTGTATTTGGAAAATTGAAAATGTAAAAAACTGGCACATAAAAGACCTATATCATTTGAAATTTAGTACTTCATAAATAAAACCCTTATTATACATAATATACTTCAAACCTCTCTATATAACCAATGCAAGGGAAACATAAGAATGGGTTAAAACATATTATCAGTAAGGGTAAACATATGATATGATCATAAGTGATAATAAGTTAAACATACGGGTATGAGAACATGTGATAAACATTATAAAATCATATAAATTTATCCATATATCATAAACATGAAACATTGAATAATATTTTATCAATTTAAAAATATAAGAGATAAGAGTGTTAATTCACAAATAGTCAATTGTGCACTATGAAAACATATCATAAATAGAATACATAAGTCTATGTAATACAAAAAATTATATAAAATCATTTCCTTAGTCAAGGATCAATTCTAATACTATCATAATGGATTGGGTTCACTATCCATTTATCATTTCTTTATTCAAGGTTCAATCCCAAGACTATCTTATTGGATAAATTCCCTTACTAAACTATGTTAAATCTACATTAAAATCCTTATTATCTCATGAGATATCCATATTTAAACAGTTTATTGGTGGGATATAATGGACCCCTCTAAATTTGGTTTATAACATAACCAATCATCCTTGGTTTATAATAGAACCAAACATCACATAATGAAAACCATACATATGTGTGCCAAAATATCATAAAACATCCATCATATCGTTATGTCATAACCCATAGAAAGGATACATGTTTCATATAAATTTCATGGTAACAATAATAAACCAACTAAAAAAATATTAAATATGGTATCACTGGATCATATCCCCATTAAATCATAAAAAATATTAAATGATGTTCTAATAGATTAAAATACCTTTAAAATATCACTAGAAATTTTATTGAGGAAAATACATTTTTTATTTGAAATTAATTTTTTAGAATAAAAAAATTTCCAAAATTTTCAAGCAAAAATATTCTTTGAAAATATCAAAGAAAAATTATAAATTAATCTTAAAAAAGAGTATTCCTAATATTAGGGAAATCCATTCTTATGGAATATGTTAAAACAAAAATTTCCTTTCACATTTTTGATAAAATTCAAAAGTACAATGTTTGGAAAATGATAAGAAAAATAATTTAAAACCTTTGTAAATAAATATAATTAAAAATGAAATTAAATAATACTTTTAGAATAGTTGAAATATTCTTTAAAAAAAATTAATAAAAAAATAGACATGGAAGAAAAGATTCCTGAATGAAGGGAGAAATGAATTAATTTTTCCTTAAAAACAAATTTTTGGTATTTTGAGTAATTAAAGAGATTAAAATTAATGGAAAAATTTAATATACAGAAATAAACAAAGGATAATATAAAAAAATAATATTTTAGAGGGATAGATCTTATAATTTCATCATTGAAAATTTATTCATCAATAATCTAGGTAGAAATGAGATTGTAACATAAAAACCTTACAGATTCAGTAATTTTTCAATCAAAAGTCATTGTATAATTAAAATTCATACGGATAAGTAAATTTCATGCATTAAATCATTTAATATACCTAAATAAATTCTTTGATACTATATACACCACGTAGATAAGAAATTGGTGCATAATAATAAAACATGTCTCAATGAAGAGAAATTGAGACAAAAAGTAAATTCATTGTGTTTTAATCACATCATATAAAAGAAATTATGGCACACAATATCAAACATGTCACATGAATTTGAACATGAGACAAAGAAACCCTTACCTTATATCTAACTTGATTCATAAGTCTTCTAACCTCATTTACAATAAATTTAGGTTTATTATAATTCAATATAAGAATCATATTAATATTTACAATATTCAATATGATCCACTTATATCATATAGATGCATGTTTATTACCAATTCCCTATGAAAGTCATCATTTTAGGTGTTAATTGCTTCATTTTTCATGCCTGTTTCAGTTTGATAGTTATGTTCGTTGCACATTGATCCAAGTTCCTCCATTTACAAAATTGTAATAATGATATTATTATAATATATAATCATTATATATATATATTACCATTCATATAAATCATTGATGAAAAATGAATAACATCACTATGTGAAGACGATAGTCTTTACGTACGTACGTGTGACATTTCCATTTTTTGATGGATGGAATGAAAGAAAGGTTACTATTAAGTCACCATTATAGAATAGTTATTATAACATAAATATCATATATATACAAAAAATATTTCATAATAACCACCCATAAATTATGGTGGTGGAAAATGAGTTGTGTCGCTATGTGGAGGTGGTAGTCCACGCTTACACACGAGTGATACCTTCATATCCCATTTGAAGGAGAAGAGGTGGTGCATGGTTGTTAAATCATTAAAATAAAATCTCATTAAATTTTTTATATTTTATTTATCATATTTTCATAGATACAACAATTTTATAGGAAGTATAATAAGAAATAAAATTTAAAGGTCTTGGTTAAGATTTATACATCTTCTTTGAGAGGCCTCCTTTGGCTTCCTCCTTAATCTTGGAGGATTAGTCATAAGAGAAAACCTGAATCTCTGGGATGAAGTAAAGAATTTTATGAATGATTTAAATTAGGTATTAGGTACACTATATATATCAAATGGTTTGAATAATTTAGGAGAAGAGGTTCCCTTTTATAAGTGAGGGGAGACACACACATTGAATTTATTAAATGATTTTAATGATTTTAGGTCATTTTTATGGGAAATTAGATAAAAATGAATAGATATTAAAAGTTAGGATAAAATAAGTTTTAAATAAATTCAAAAAATAATAATTTAATAGGTTTTTGTGGCAATACTTACATTATCTCATGATTTAACCCCTCTGATATACCCGTTAAAACCATAATTGTGGTAACAAAATTTTAGAATTTTTACTATTCAATATGAGAAAAAAATAAGTTTCTAATATTAAATTATATTAAATACATTTTACTAGATTAAATTTTTATAAGTGGTATAATTTAATTTTAATTAAGTGCACAAATCACAATGAAAACACATTTAAAAAAAATGATTTTTAAGCATAAAACTTAATTTAATTCCATTACTTATCTTGTATAAAGTAAAAAAATAATTTTAAAATATTATATTTAATATATAATGTATATATTTTGTTAAAAATATTAGTCAATAGAGATTAAATTAATTTATTAAGATAAAACCACATTGCTAGCATAAAAATTGATTTTTTTATAAAATGTGTTTTCAGCCAAAAATTAACTTACACAAAAATAATTTATAATGGTGATTACTAGGTAATTAATTATATTTTTTTATAATTAAATGATAATTAGGTAAATATAATATTAAATTGAAAACATAATGGAGCATTTAATTTAAAATAAATGAGTTGTTTTACAAAAATTAGTATTTTTCACCACTCGCTGAAAAATAAAACCTTTTTAGAAAATCCTAAAAATTCACCATAACATAATATTTAAATTTTTATTTTAAAAAATATATTAATTTTATGAAATATAATTTCAACAAATGGTATAAATTAATTATAATATTCATATGAAAAAATGTGATAAAAATTATTTTTGAAGAAAACATATTTTGGAAGCATAGAATGACTACTGAAAATTGAGTACGTATTTATTATGAATTAAATAATATATTTTAATTAATAAGAGCCTTTTATACATATTTTTTTTATAAATTGGTTATTACTATTCATGCCTTCCAATTTAACTGCTAAGCTATAATGGTTTATTATATCTCGATTCATATAGAATCGGGGTTGCGTGTAAGGAAATATATTGAATACTTAACATTTTATTTCAAAGGAAATACATATAAAATATTAGGGTATTATATTATTTATCCCCATGGGATAGAGAAAAGTGGTATGGAATAAAATATATATACAATAGGAATTATTTCTAAATTAAATAAGAGTTCAATAAAAAACATTATACAAAAAATGCGGCACAACCCGTCCATAGTTTTGATGCCCAATACAGATATAAAATAAAAGATATAAACAAAAAATTTTAAATAAGAAAATATAAATAGATATAAAATCATCCCTTGAATCACTGTCTAAATTCCCTCATCTATCCAGCATACCTCCACTCCCCTCTCAAGCTCCCTCAATATGTTGTGGCTTCAGAATCACCCAATCTCCACATAAATAATGATATGCACCAATAACCATACTTGAAAATAGTAAAGTAGCCATATAAAGGTCCATAAAAAATCATTTTTAGTAAAGTAAAACTAGTCCAACAAAATAATTTAATAGGAACCCTTTTCTAATTTCAATAAAATAAAATTAACATTAAATCCACTAATTCAATCAATGCTCCAAGAGCATTCCAGAATTGATCCCAAGCCTAAAAATGAAATGATGATATAGGTTTGACTATAATAATACTTAGTAGTCCACATTTTCATATGCCAAACTTCTAATTAATAAACCATTTTCAAGATGTCTTGAAATTTAGTTCAAAAATAGGTTTTCCATTTTAATTTTATTAAATGGAAAATAGTAACCTAAAATTAATTTTCCTTGGACTAATCCACGTTTGAAAATTTAAAAACTCATTTAAAAATCCATTTAAAAATGTATCAAAATCCCTTACATTAAATATTTTCAAGAAAACACATAAAAAAATATTTTAAATAAATAAAACCAAAGATCACAGTCAAAGTATGCTATAACCAGCACCATAAGTCAAAGAAGGTAATAATGGAAAGTGAAATAATGTATGGGTTCCACAGACACTATAAGTAAGGGAGCGGAAAATAAAGCACAAGATAAGGATCCTCTACATTAAACATCAACAAAGTAAGTGGGTTTCATGGGATATAATCTAGGCACTCAAGTAATACAATCCTAGACTGATGAAAAGTACCTTATATTGAACTACAATAACCTATCTAACCTAGAAGTCTCTTGGAACTAGCCATTACCAGTCCTATCAACCCAGGTGCACGAAGACACCATGGGGAACTATTAGGGATCACTTAGAAACCTGATACTACTCTAGTTAACCCCATGATAAAATAGAGTTTTCACTCATACATGAATCTACTTAGTGATATAGGATTCCCATGACCAATATAAAATTTTGAGGGTGATAAAAAAAAAGATCAATGAAGGAAGTAAATCATAATAAGATATTATCCTCACCTATGATGCCCTTTTATATAAATAACCATAATACACACCATATATCCATCATAGTAATAAAATTCAACCCACATAGGTGCAAAAAATACAATGGGAAACCAATGGGCGTCACACGAAATTGAGAATCCATTTAAAAGTTCAAATAGGGCCTTTTATAAACATATAGACATGGTAATCCAATTAATTTTTGTACATTTAAAAGTTTGTGTTTTAAAACCATTTTTTAAATATCATATTTCAACATCCACCTTTTACATCAATTAAGAAATCACCCCACTTTAATAAAATATATTTCAATCCTTTGAATTTTTCCTCCAATTCTTCACATGACCTAAACAAGTTCAAAATATTTTTAAAATATACATTTATATTAAATTAAGACATTAAATAATTAATAAACACTTTTCATTTCATGTTACATTTGAAATTATAAATATTTTTTTAAAATATTTATTTTAAAAACCCAAAAGAAATCATAAATTTAATACACATTTTAAAAATCAAATCATGAAATTTAGGAGGCAACCAATGAGAGAAAACTCATTCAAAATTTTCCATAATTAATTAAAAATTGAATACACATTTCTTTTAATACAACCCATAATAAAATCCCAAATAATTTAAATTTTATCATATAAAATTAATTCATAATTTCTAGGAAGAAAAAATTCAATGGTTATTTAATTAAAAAAATTTATATAGAAAACCTACCTAAAATTACTAGAGGGTGAGCCAAAATTCAACACGTTCAATGGTGAAGGATAAAAAAAGAGTGAGAACACCCCTTCGACCACTGGAATCATGAAAAACCCAAAAATTAATCCAGGACAAACCCCTAGGGTTCAGTTGAATAGGGAGCAGTGAGATTGGAGATAAAATCAAGAGGAAATCGATGGGAGAGGTAAGTAGGAACTTTACCTTAGAGATACAATCACAAATCACCAATTAATCTTGTTGTAATTACTTGTGAATTAGTAATAATGGGAGAGTGAGGTACGTGTAATATGATTTTTTTCCAGGAGATCATATAGGGGAGGGGGTCATCCTGAGTCCCATGATCGAGAAAGGGATCCACAATGGAGGAGGCCACCAACTATAGGGAGCTCAATCAATAGAGGAATGGGGGGGTGTACGATGGGATATGAGAGGGAGAGGTGGATTGTGATGGGAGGAATAGGGGGAGAGGAAGAGGAAAACAATTAAAAAGAAAGAAAATAAAAGTAAATAAAACAAAACATTTTTAAACTAGGAAACTACAAGGTTTTCCAAACCATGAGGTGACCATGTTTCCGACACTGCCTAAGAAAAACAACCCATACAATTTTACTCCAAAGAGACTGCATGGGCTAACAAGTTTTGTGAAAAACACAACAAATTACATTGTCCCATGGAAAAACCAAAATACATGTTTTCTTCAAGGTTTTCTAAACCATATTGGCTAAGGGTGAACCCCTTTAAAACTTTTAAAAACTTGAATATTTCCTAACTAAAACTCCTAGAATTGTATGATGACTCAAAATAATATCTAATTATATAAAATAATTTTATATAAAAAATTAAATAAAACATAGTGACATAATGGGTGTCACAATTCTCCACACTCTAAAGCTTTCGACCCCTAGAAATCCATTTTCAAAGGATGGAAAATAATAAGGAACTAAGACTCCAACACATTTGAGAGATAAGTGGGAGGTACATATGAATAGAGAAAACTATAAATAAAATAAAAATCCACCAAAACACCCCTTAATACTAAAATTATGTCTTCAAACAACATCAATGTATCCAAGTGGAACTAACCAAACCAATAATGGATACAAGGCCAGACCGACACTAATACCTATCAGGATCTCTCCACCATTTAGACTTCATTTAAAATGGAAGGTCCATAACACACACACTCCAAAAAGGCACAACGTCATGAAAAAACACTTCCACCATTACCCAATAAAGTCAACAATTATTCAAAACCCCCAAAAACCATAAATGAAACCATCCTTTACCCATCCATTCTTCCATAGAAAGAAAAAGAAATAACCCATAGGGACACCTGTGAATCCAAAAATACAAGTCACCAAATCTATCAAGATCGCAACCAAACCCAAAAAAAATCATGTGATTTAATATCGGCTAACCACATTCAATGGGTAAACTTGGACCTCAAAATTGGGACACCATCTCATAGAGAATCCATTATAAGAAAAAAAACACCTTGAAGTGTCCAACAACCAAAGTAAACTCCCATCCTAGTTACCCAAGCATAGAACATAAGATTTCTTATTCTCAACCCATTAAAACTATAAATTACCCAGGGGAAACCTCTAGCACACAAACCGCATGGAATATGATTATATTAAAATCATAAACACTCTATAATAAATAACATTCCAAGATCACTCTCAAAATAATTACCCAAAGCACGAATAAGATCAAAACAACTCAAAGTATTTCACTATCTCCAATTTAATTGAAAACATTATCACCAATTAAAAGAAACATCACAAAGATAATGATTAAAAGAAGTACATGAAACCACCTAGGTCCTCACACACTCATGATGAACCTAGAAAAACCTATGAAAAGATAAGTATATGATTATAAAAACCTTGAACTAGATTATAAGGACACCAAATGAATCAGACCTTACCACTCATTTCTACGTTTGGTTAGGTCCAATAACTAAAGGAGATACACCTAACAAGAAAGGGAATCACCCAAAGTTTCTTCTTAGAAACAGCCTATCCATTATTTCCATGATTTCTATATAAGAAAAAATCTATGTAATGTGAGACATGGACACATCTAGTTCATATCCCACCTAAACCAGGAGACCAAAAAAAAAAAACCCATCCAAAATATGTCACATCAATACATACCATAAAAATATCATTTTACTTAAAAATATCACTGCCATAAAAAACATTTAAAATCCATTTTACAAAAAATGAATATTTGAAATCAAATCTTCCTTAAAAATACCCTTTATTAAAATTTTAAAACTCTTACCTCCAAGACCAAATGAAATTTTAATTACTTCCCCATTTTAAACTAGGTTGTAGGGTTACCTTACATGGTTCATAATCCTAATGTCACTTAGGCCCAATACATGAACCATAGGCCCAATAGACATATATAGACTCATACATGGCCCCGAAGGCCCCATAAATTGACACCACAAGGTAAAACCACCTAGAATATATATATTTTTTATCAATATCTCACACTTTACAAGGATTCACAACAAGAATTTCCCCAGGATTTCATAGGTTCAAGCCCTGATGGAAGTTACGAGACACTCTCATACATCCAAATCTGGTAGCCCTGCAAAGTTGGAAGATGTTTCTCTGAACCCCATCTAGATCTAATTAGTGCATGGAATAACATTTTTTTTCATTGATATGAAACATGCCCTACCAAAAAGATACCTGAATCAAACTTCCACATAACACTATAGGTTACCCTCCTCACCTATTAGCCACTGCCCAGATCATCATTGCCATGCCATGCCATCCCCACCACTCGGGTCATCGCCCTTATGTCATCGAGCCAATGAAGCCCTACCCTACACCTCTCCACTAAGAGCCATTATGGACATAAAATTTCTCATCAATGAAAGCCTCCCACCCCTCTCCATCTCTTTATAGTTGAGTCCAAGCCAGACCGACACAAGAATCACTGAACCGCCTTGCCTCCCCACTGATGGACATTTCTAACAAATCCCCACAGCTAAAGTACAAACCTCCTGAAGCACCAAAAATCCCCAAATTTTGAGGCTTTGAGGGATTGATCCCAGATTGATGTAGTATTATTGGGTAACCTTAACCACTAGGTCAGGACTCCAACTACTAAAATTTTAAAAGACAAATTTTAAAATAAAAACCCAACTTATAATTCCAATTTCCCCCTAAAAATTTCTTTTAAAACCATTCACTTTTCTAAATCCCTTTTCAAAACCACCCAAAAAATAGTTTGAACACCAAAATCTTATAAATTCACACTTTCATCTCAAAATTATTTTCATAATATTCACACAACCAAAATCACACCATCATTCCAAATAACACATCAACATATCACAAAGCCCCCTTAAATTCATACCCCTCATGGGATGTCACAAAAAGTAAGGCTAAATATCAATCTAAAGTAGGATTCAGAACCATTATTTACTTAGAAACATAAAAAATTTGGAAAATAAAAATTATGAAATGGTTTCTAGAAAGGTTCCATAATGAAGTTTTAAATTTCTACACGGTTTTTCATGCCATGATTTCCAACCTCACAAATAAGTTCAATATCTATTTTTATCCGAAAATCCAAAATAAACACCCAAGGAAAATAAATCATTCTAATGAGGATAAATACACCATCAAAAATAATAATCTAGACATAAACCAAATTCAGAAAAATTCAAATCCCAACTATATATGGAAATTTGAGACTCAAAATGCAAGAGATATCAGGACACTCTCTGTAGAGACACAAAGCTTAACGTAAAAAGACATTACATTACTTTTTCAGAATATATAATACATAACAAAACCAGACACCAAAGTATTGTGATAGTTTAGTGTCTTTGGAAACTTGGAACATAATCTTCTAATCATGGTTAAAGTTCTTCAACATCTCCCATAATGATCTTCCTCTTTCGTTTTCTTACCTAAAACCTTTCTTTATATCCTGGGGAAAATAAAACATAAAAAGGGTGAGATCAAATACTCAGTAAGGGTAAACATAGATAACATAAAACAATCCGTAAACATTTGAATGCAAAAACTTGAACATGAAATATAAACATCAAAATCTTGTGAAAAGACATAAATCTTGGAAGTACGTAAGGAATATATCATAATAGAACATCAATCCTGATAAAATAGCCTCGGAAGAAAACATGTAATTATGGAAAACCATTAAGAACTTGATATGATTACCATAGTAGCCAAGACATTGCTTCCAAGACCATCTTAGTGGACAAAGTCCACTACTGAACCGAGTTCGCTCCTCGTTCCAGTCTGGTATTACAGAACCAGATTAAATTCTGTTCCAACCATGTCTATATCATGAGATATAAATCTTTACCCAATGCATTGGAGGGAGATATAGGTACGACCCATCTCATAATTAAATCATTATTACTTGTGCCATAAAATAAACACAAATCATTCATCATAACCCAAAGAGTAAAATGGGTTTCATAAACATCATCCCATCATAACATAATCCATATAAAACAAATGGATATCATTTCATCATAGGAAAAGTGAAACCATGTAAATCATAGAGACATTATAATTGAAACATACTCTTATGAAATAATCTCATCTTAGATGGAAAATGGTTTTGATAAAACACTTGAAATGAATTCTTGAGTAGAATATCCTTTCTTATTCAAAATCATTTTCTTTTCACAAAATGCCATGTAATTTTAAAAGAAAAGTATTTTGTTGAAAATAATCATGAAATATTATAGAAGAACCATCACAAAAATTAGGCGTTATGAAATCGAAAAAATCCATTAATGCTGTATAAGTTAAAAAAAACATTCTCCTCGTACTTTTTTCGGAAAAGTAAAAAAGTTCCTCGTATGGTAAAAAAAAGAAATATTCCTTCCATAACACGAAGGAAAAGTCAAAAGGGGTAAAAATGGCTTTAAAAATACATGGAAGACCATTAAACACTTTATGAAAACATTTTTATGGACATTAAGGAAAATATAACCCCCGTAAATACTTACGTATAAACAATCTTGGATAAAAATGAGATTGGATAATTTATCCCTTACCTTAGGTCCGGTATGATTCATACATATCCGAACCTCCTATATAATGATTTAAATAATGTCATTTACTTATTAAAAAATTATATTTATTGTTATGATATCATATATGGTTCAGTTATGACTTTATATTACCCGTTCTTTTGTAAATTCCATGTTAAAGCAGCATTTTGGGTAAAATCGTTTTATTTATCGTACATGTTTTGACTTGTTGTTCTTGATATTATTATTACTTATATCATGATTTACTTTCTTCCAGAATGTAAAACATGATTTATATATCATATATATTCAGTATATATATATATATAATAGATAGATAAATGAAATGAAACACAGCGTTCATGGAGACGGTAGGCCGTACGTACGCATGAACGCTGTTTTCCTTTCCTTATTGACTTGAATGGAAGTAAGTAGATGACACACATATATATATATATATATACATATATCCAGTATCTTTATCATATCATATATTTCATTATTATTCATTATATATACTTTATAATTATTCTTTAATTGTTAACAAGGATAATGAATCTCATCGCGTCGTGGAGACGGTAATCCGTACGTACGCATGAGCGATGATATCGTTCCCATAATTATTGAATGGAATTGGAGTGGATGATATAATATTTCAGAATCAGTATGATGTTATAATAACCATATATAGTTTTTCTTTACACTATTATACCCATCCAAGTATGGTGGTGGTGGAAAACAGATTACACCACGGCGTGCAGACGGTATTCCGTACGTACGCACGCGCAGTGATTTCGTTTTCCGTTGGATGGATAGAAGGTGAAATAGGGTCGTTTAATATTTATAATAACATATAATTATATGAGTGATACTTATTTTATTACTTTATAATGAAAAAACTAAATAAGAATAAGTTGAAGAAGAAAGAAAATTAGAAAGAATCGGTTGAAGAGATTACCTCTTCTTCGACGCACCTCTTTTAAGCTTCCTCTTAAGGCAATAGAGTTGGTCTTTTGAGGAGACCAGAACCTCTATAATATTTCTAGGGAAGTTGATAAGGGAAATGGTCATGGTTTGGCCGAGCTTCAAGGCTCAAAATTGTGTAAATAGAAGAGGGAGGTGGTGCCCTTTTATAAGGGAGGAGAGAGGCATCTTAGAAAAAACTTAAAATATTATTTTATAATAAAGTCATATTCGGTTTATAATAGCTCTAAATTGATTTATTTCAAATATAAAGTGGTTATGGGTCGAAATCATATCAACCAATAGGTTTTAGACAAGTTTAGGTTACTATTTTAACCCTATAATTTAGATTTAACTCTTAGTTAAATAATTTAACTTTTACCGTGTCTTCTTGTTTTCTTACACTATATGGTTAATAAACTTACTATAACATGACAAAAGAACCCCAAGTGGTTCATTATTAATAATTATAACCTTATCAAAGTCATTTGGACAAACCTTATATTTTTAAGAATATAATAACAATTAATAATATAATATTTGTTTTAAAAACTATTTTATGTCAATTTTGACACTATTTGGTAATTGATTTTTTTTAAATCATAACAGCATGATTAGTTCTAAAAAAGTTAATTAAATCAATACTTACATGTCATATTAACCTAATAAATTATTTTAATTTATAAAAAGTCTCAAATTACATTTATTTGGGTATTTATAACATCAATTATGTTAATATTTCATTAATAAGGTAATTATTGCATCATCATTGTTTCATAAATAAATTAAATTAATTAATGTCTAAAAATTATAAATAAAATACCATTATGTAGGAAATATTTTTATCTTTATAATTAATGTTTATAGTCTAATTTATATTATGTATAACCCTATACTAAAAATGTTTTAGTTATTAAACTTTGATTTTAACTCTTTTAACTATTCTTTAAATAAAATAATAATAAATGTCCTAATCTAATACAAGTTGACCTAAAGGGTATTATTTTATTCCTAAGATTGTTTTTGGTCGAATTACACTTATCAAATAAAATTAGGACACGTGTTAGGGTAATAATAATATCATTTTTACCCTTAATTAACCTATTTACTTTTAACCGTGGTAAATAAAAGTAAAAAGTTACTATTCAACAAAAATTATTTTTATCTTATTGAACCATATTTTACTCCTTTATATTAACCGTGTCTCTCAGATTTTTGAAATTCCACTCACAGAAGTGGTAAAATTATGTTTTATGAAAATTTTCAAATTCTCCTTGAAGGTGGGTAAAAGACTGTGAAAAGTTCAATAAAATTTTTATATATCTAAAATTATTATAAAATGACTCCAATGAATTACATTGAACTTATATAGGTATTATGTATAAATTTTGACCTAAATTAAATTTAATTAAAATAAATAATTATTTAAATAAAAAGTTGGTTTTTAAATAGTAACTCAGTGTTTTTACTATTCATCAAAAATTGAATGTTTTCAGAAAAATACCAAAAATTCACCTGAGGATAATTTCAGTATTCCGAATCCAAAAATGAAGTCCATTTTTAAAGATAAAATTTATAAAATTTCAAAAAGTAGGTATTACTATTCATAACAGCTAGTTTATAATAATATTATAATAATATCTCGTTTAGTGAAACTCGGTATTGCATACTACACACGCTATTGAGGAAGGTCTTGATTACATGTAATTCAAGCCGAGTAAGGGATATGTGTAGTGAAAGCTCTGTTTGGTGTTGCGTATAACATAATCAAAACTTATTTCATTTATACATTAAAAAAAATCTATACTTAATGTTGCGTAGAATAATTTCCACAAAACGAACTTGAAATTGTGTGGAACACGAGCCAATAATATTGTTACGTATACTGCAAGATAATACGTTGTTGCGTATTGTACAAGATAATCTTGATGTGGCATAAAACACAAGACATCAAATAAATTAAAAAGAATACTTCTCATAAAATCTCGGGGTGTTACATTCTACCCCCCTTAAATTGAATTTCATCCTCGAAATTCGTCAGGGTTATAAATGGTTTAATACTCGAAAGTTTCTTTAATAGAAACCCACATCGTAAAAAGGAATACCAAAACTTATCTTTAAAAACTAAAGTTTGAAACATAACGGTTACCCAAATTAACTAATCACTGGGTTTCCACATATGAGAACATAGATGAAAATATGGATATAGAAGAAAAATCTAACCTTCAAGTTCTGATGGAGAGTGGTAGAGAATAGGGCTATGAAAAAATCCAACAGTCACAATGCCATAAATTTGTGATGATCTAAGGTACCATCTGATTCATCAGATATTAGAGCACTAGGACAACATTTTTGGTTTTCAAGATCATTTCCCAAATTTTGAAGAATTTTTGAATTAAAAGAAATAATTACTTGATTTTGGTATAACCTCACCGTTGTTCATGTCTTGAACAATTTCCACTTCATCTCTTAAAGAAATGAAGTTGAATTTGTCATTAGTGAAGTGTTAACAGATCATGCGATAGAATGTAAGGTCATTCCATCTGTTTCTATCGCAAAAAGTTTAGCACAATTTATTAAATATACATAAGTCCATCTATGCTGAGATTAATCATATATGGTTGCTAAAATGGACTTATACTTCATCTATCATAGCGCTTGACAAAATAAAACTAGTTTCTACAAACTAGGGACTTCCTGTAGGGCAGTGGTAGGTGATAAAGGCCAGTCGCACTTCGGTTGTGGGTTTGATTCCCGCAACCTTGTCCGACGCGACGAGTTGTCGCCCGTCCTACAGGTTGTCCCTTTTTCTAAAACTACATTATAATAAAATTCCTGCATTAATATCGAAAAAAGTTCTATCCTTAAACAATACTATCTTATGTCTAACTTAATTCATTCCAATCTTTAGGCTTATCCAAAATACTTTTGTCCAAGATCATAGTATAAAGAAAACAATTACTTGAAATGTCATCTATCGATCATGTGAATACCATCATTTATCCCCCATATATCATACGATATATCTTGTTGGTCACATTCCAAACATGTGAATACCTTAATCATGTATTCTCTTGAACCATAGTGAAAACATGAATTCTGTCACAAGCTAACTCTTTCCATATACCAAAATCCCAAAAATTCTATGTACTCAAACCATGATATCACTTTGTCCTTATATAAGTCATGATCTCATTAATACTATTAAACATTTCATTATCTCCTTAGCCCTTCTTTATGCACATATTAGGTGATTTCCAAAAATATTTGAATAACCTTTCATGGTTACCGGTACCATTCATCATATACTTTCAAAAACTCAAGGAAAGACAACAGTGTAACAATCCTTAGATTTTTCTTTATTCCATAGTACCATACATTATTATTGATAAACATAAAATCATTCCACTACCTTCTTAAACCACTGACTGAGATTCATCATTTCTTTCATCTCATATATCATTTGTAGTCTCTTCATCATCATCAACATAAATACTACTCATACGACCATGCTGGTTCTCTTCATGAAATTTTCCCTTAGAGCATTGGTTTTCATAATGCCCATACATTCCACATTTAAAACATTTAACCGTTGTTGATGTCTCAGAAATACCATTATCCTTGTCAATTGTGTTAACTGAACCTTTTCCTTTACAATTACTGGCTTTGTGTCCTTCTTTTCAACACCCAAAGCATCTTCCAGTTCCTTTGAAACATTCTCCCTGATGCCTCTTACCACAAGATTTACATGATGGAAATTGAACTTTCTTTCCTCCATGATCATCATGAAACTCCATCTTTCTCTTATTAGATAAGCCAAGAAACTTACCAAAGTTGAGATTATTGATCATATTATGAGATTTCTGATTAGGCATAATAACGATATGTGGACCACTAGATCCAATTTCATTTGGTTTATAATGAAGAATATCATTCCATTGTCCATCATATCCTCCATTATCGTGAATATTCTTGTTTCCATCTATTTTCTAAAACCCAAAAAAAATAGTGTGAGCGGAAAAAATCATAATCAAGGGGGAGTACCTTCAATATCTAACATCTTAGGTTTAATTCTAATATCGTTACCGTAATTCTAGGATAATAAACTGTACTTATAATTAACCTTAGAGACATCCCTAGACATACCTTAGAAATATCTCTAGGTATCTCACTAAAGTTTTCGCATCCTAGTTTCCAAAGGTTAACTAAACCGAACTCTGATACCAACTGTAGAGACCCAAATATTGACATACATAGACATCACATTACTTTTTTAGAATATATAATACATAAAAAAAACAGACACCAAAGGACCGTAATAGTTTAGTGTCTTTGGAAACTTGGAACATAATCTTCTAATCATGGTGAAAGATCTTCAACATCTCCCATAAATATCTTCCCATTTTGTTTTCTTACCTAAAACATTTATTTATATCCTGGGGAAAATAAAACATAAAAAGGGTGAGCTCAAATGCTCAGTAAGGGTAAACATAGAGAACATAAAACAATCCATAAACATTTGAGTGCAAAAACTAGAACATAAAATCTAAACATCAAAATCTTGAGAAAACACATAAATATTAGAAGTACGTAGGGCATATATAATAATGGAACATCAATCCTGATAAAATTTCCTGGGAAGAAAACATGTAATTGTGGAAAACCATTAAGAACTTGATATGATTTCTATAGTAGCCAAGACATTGCTGCCAAGACCATCTTAGTGGACAAAGTCCACTACTGAACTGAGTTCACTCCTCGTTCCAGTCCTGTATTGCTGAACCGAATTAACTTGTCATTCCATACATGTCTATCTCATGAGATATAAATCTTTACCCAATGAATTGGAGGGAGATATTGGTCCCACCCATCTCATAATGAAATCATTCTTACTTGTCCCACAAAATAAACATAAATCATTCATCATAACCCAAAGAGTAAAATGGGTTTCATAAACATCATCCCATCACAAAATAATCCATATAAAACAAATGGATATCATTTCATCATAAGAAAAGTGAAACCATGTAAATCATAGAGACATTATACTTGAAACATACACATATGAAATAATGTCATCTTAGATGGAAATGGTTTTGATAAAACACTTGAAATGAATTCTTGAAGAGAATATCCTTTCTTATTCAAAATCATTTTGTTTTCACAAAATGCCATGTAATTTTAAAAGAAAAGTATTTTGTTGAAAATAGTCATGAAATACTGTAGAAGAAGATTCACGAAAATTAGCCGTTATTAAATCATAAAAATCCATTCATGTCGTATAAGTTAAAAAAACATTCTCCTCGTACTTTTTTCAGAAAAGTCAAAAAGTTCCTCGTATGGTAAACAAAAGAATGATTCTTTCCATAACACAAAGTAAAAGTCAAAATGGGTAAAAATGACTTTAAAAATACATGTAAGACCATTAAACACTTTATGAAAACATTTTTATGGACAAGGATGGAAAATATAACCCTAGTAAATACTTACGTATAAACAATCTCATATAAAAACGATATTGGAAAAGTTATCCCTTACCTTAGGTCTGATATGCTTCGTACGTATCCGAACCTCCTGTATAGTGATTTACATAATTTCATTGACTTATTAAAAAATAATATTTATTGTTAAGATATCATATATGGTTCACTTATGGCTTTATATTACCCATTCTTTTGTAAATTCCATGTTAAAGCAGCGTTTTGGGTAAAATCGTTTTATTTATCGTACGTGTTTTGACTTGTTGTTCTTGATATTATTATTAATTATATCATGATTTAATTACTTACAGAATGTAAAAAATGATTTATATATCATATATATTCAGTATATATATATATAATAGATAGATAAATGAAATGAAACACACCGTTCATGGAGACGGTAGGCCGTACGTACGCATGAACGCTATTTTCCTTTCCTTATTGATTTGAATGGAAGTAAGTAGATGAAATATATATATATATAAATAAATCCATTAGCTTTATCATGTCATATATTTCATTATTATTCATTATATATACTTTATAATTATTCTTTAATTGTTAACAAGGATAATGAATCTCATAGCGTCGTGGAGGCGGTAATCTGTACGTACGCACAAGCGATGATGTCATTCCCATAATTATTGAATGGAATTAGAGTGGATGATATAATATTTCATAATCAGTATGATGTTATAATAACCACATATATTTATTCTTTACACCATTATACCCATCCAAGTAATGTGGTGGTGGAAAACATATTACACCACGGCGTGGAGACGATATTCCGTACGTACGCACGCGCGGTGATTTCGTTTTACGTAGGATGGATAGAAGGTGAAATAGGGTTTTTTTATATTTATAATAACATATCAGTATATGAGTGATACTGATGTTATTACTTTGTAATTAAACAACTAAAGAATAATAAGTTGAAGAAGAAAGAAAACTAGAAATAATTGGTAGAAGAGATTACCTCTTCTTCGATGCACCTCTTTTAAGCTTCCTCTTAAGGCACTAGAGTTGGTCTTTCGAGGAGACTAGAACCTATATAATGTTTATAGGAAAGATTAGAAGGTAAATGGTCAGGTTTTAGCCGATATTCAAGGCTCAAAAGTTTGTAAAGAGAAGAGGGATGAGGTGCCCTTTTATAAGGGAGGTGAGGGGCACCTTAGGAAAAACTTAAAATATTATTTTATAATAAAGTCATTTTCGGTTTATAATAGCTCCAAATTGATTTATTTAGAAGCTAAAGTGGATATGGGTTGAAAAAATCTCAACCAATATGTTTTAGACAAGTTTAGGTTACTATTTTAACCTTATCATTTAGTTTTAACTCTAAGTTAAATAATTTAACTTTTACCGTGTCTTCTTGTATTCTTACACTATATGGTTAATAAACTTACTATAACAAGATAAACGAACCCCAAGTGGTTAATTATTAATATATATAACCTTATATAAGTCATTTGGCCAAACCTTAGATTTTTAGGAATAGAATAAAAATTAATAATATAATATTTGTTTTAAAAACTATTTTATGTCAATTTTGACACTATTCGGTAATTGATTTTTGTGAAAATAATAACTGCATGATTAGTTTGAAAAAAGTTAATTAAATCAATACTAACATGTCATATTAACCTAAAAAATTATTAGAATTTATAAAAAGTCTAAAATTACATTTATTTGGGTATTTATAAAATCAATTATGTTAATATTTCATTAATAAGGTAATTACTGTATCATCATTGTGTCATAAATAAATTAAATTAATTAATTTATAAAAATTATAAATAAAATACCATTATGCAGGAAATCATTTTAGGTTTATAATTAACATTTATCATCAAATTTATCTTATGAATAACCCTATATTAAAAATGTTTTAGTTATTAAACTTTGATTTTAACTCTTTTAACTATTCTTTAAATAAAATAATAATAAATGTCCTAATCTAATCCAAGTGGACCTAAAGGGTAATATTTTATTACTAAAGTTGTTTTTGGTCGAATTACACTTATCCAATAGAATTAGGACATGTGTTAGGTTAATAATAATATCATTTTTACCCTTAATTACCATATTTACTTTTAACCGTGGTAAATAAAAGTAAAAAGTTACTATTCACCAAAAATTATTTTTATCTTATTGAACCATATTTTACTCCTTGATATTAACTGTGTCTCTCCGATTTTTGAAATTCCACTCACAGAAGCGGTAAAATTAAGTTGTATGTAAATTTTCAAATTCTCCTAGGAGGTGGGTAAAAGACGGTGAAAAGTTCAATAAAATTTTTATATATCTAAAATTATTATAAAATGACTCCAATTAATTACAATGAACTTATATAGGTATTATGTATCAAATTTGACCTAAAATAATTTTAAATAAAATAAATAATTATTTAAATAAAATTTCGGTTTTTAAATAGTAACCAAGTGTTTTCACTATTCATCCAAAATTGAAAGTTTTCAGAAAAATACCAAAAATTCACCCTAGGCTAATTTCGATATTCCGAATCCAAACATAAAGTCCATTTTGAAAGATAAAATTTATAAAATTTCAAAAATTAGGTATTACTATTCATAACAGCTAGTTCATAATAATATTATAATAATATCTCATTTAGTGAAACTCCGTATTGCGTACTACACACGCTATCGAGGAAGGTCTTGATTACGTATAATGCAAGCCAAGTAAGGGCTGCGTGTAGTGAAAGCTCTGTTTGGTGTTGCGTATAACATAATCAAAACTTATTTCATTTATACATTAAACAAAATCTATACTTAATGTTGCGTAGAATAATTTCTCCAAAACGGTCTTGAAATTGTGTGCAACACGAGCCAAGAATAGTGTTACATATACTACAAGCTAATACGGTGTTTTGTATAGTACAATATAATCTTGGTGTAGTATAAAACACAAGACATCAAATAAATTAAAAAGAATACTTCTCATAAAATCTCAGGGTGTTACACTCTCACCTATGTGTACCTCTTGAGTTTTGACCAAAAATTATAACTCAATCTTACCCTGACACCCAAAATAAAAAAAGAGATACTCACGAGTTTGGGCTCCCATAAAGAACCTAAAATTCCATTGATACCATTTTTCATGTGCTAAACCATGCCTCCATCCACACCAATGTCTATATTGAGTTTCCACTAGCTCAAGGGATGTTATCGATTCACTCAGGATGAAGAAAAGTTCTAGGGAATTAGTTATATATTGGATTTAGTTCCCTAGAAACAAATAATTTATAATTTATATTTCCTATAAATATTAATGTATTTGAATATGAATTATTTTCACATCATGATCATTATTATATGTGAAATTATATGAGATATGCCTGAAGAGTAATAGTTTCACTAAAAGGTCAACAAAATTCCCCAAATGATATGAATGTTGAAGTTTTAAAAAGTTATTTCTAAATATGTTCTATGGATGTATGACATCATCGGAGGGAAACAAATCATATAGGCCATCTAGGGTAGGAGGTCTATATTACATTGAGACTTCTTCTTAATAAGTTTACCAATGGAAATCCCCAAGAGAGGGGATTATGAGAAAAGTTCCACCTATAGAATGTTCATATGTTTATGTGTTATTATATATTCCTAAATGTGGGCATGTGTAATGATCCTTAGAATTTAATATTAATATTAATGCATGTCATGACTTTTTCACTTTGATGTATTATTATAAACTATGATGTTTCAGTTAATGATGAATTTGGGTATGTTGGGTGCATTATGAATGATATGTTGTTAATGAATAAACTGAGGAAGGATTTGTACCTTACATCATTATGGAAGTTGATATATCTACCCTTTTATTTAAATGGATTAATTATATTAAGTTAAATTGACACGATGTAATAACAAGTTTATTTCATATAATCAAATAAAGATGTATCAAACATATAGATTGATTTCATGGGTGTGAAAACTTCTTGGTGTGATATCATAAAAAAGGGATTACACTACAAATTGAGTGTTCATATATGGTTGTTGTTATTGTAATATACCATATTTCTCTATGTATTCCTTTACCTGATTCAAGATCATAATCTTGGACTTTAGGAAAGCCTGGATAAGGCCATTAAGTAAGAGGCCTAGAGGGTTTCACGCAAAGTGTTTTCATTGATCTTAGTTAAATATTAATTATATTTAAAATTTTGAATAAATGTTACTCTCAATTATGAGAGTTAATTTTTATTCAAGATTTATTAAATGATCTAAAATATTAAATAAATACTTGTTCACAAGGTAATTTTTTAATTACATGAATATGTAATATTTATTTATCTATTTTTATTTTCAACATAATAAATAAGTAATTTATTTAGTTATATGGTTATTAAATAAATATTTATTCTATGTTATGTGAATAGAATATATATTTATTAATTAGATTGATAAATATTTAATCACAATATATTTATTTGGGTATTTGATAAATGTTGAGTAGGATAAGTGGACTAAGTATAGGTTTAATGATATATATTGATTTAAATGACTGTAAAATAATATTATTGATTGTGCTAGTTAGAACACTCCATGGAATAAAATAATGATATTATTATATTTACTTGGAATGGGGTTCCTTTTGTGTTTAACATATTTTTAATGGAATTTGTGCTTTTAAATAACATGAATACCTAAATCTGGTTTGATAAATATACTATTATGAGAATTGTGAGTGGTGGTTTATTACTTACAACATTCTCCTCCCTAAATAATCATCTCTTAATTAATAAAGTATCTAAGGTTTCTATCTCTTTGAGATATTATATATTCCTCTATTTTTATCAATCAAGAGAGATCAAGAAACTGTCTTTCCAGAACAAAGGGACCACAATTTTGATCAAATGATTGATAAAAGTCAAATGTTACCACTGTTCTAGCATTGAGAGTACCATTATTGATATTCCAAGATCAAATTAGCGCATGTGGATCACTTCTAGATGGTATCTACTTTGGGTCCTTATTAACATAACAAAATTACAACCAAACAACCTTTAGAAAATAAAAACATATATAGAAGAAAGAACTCAAGATCAAGTTATTTCTTCTTTATATTAAATTAATTTTAAAATTTATGTGAGGAAGATATTATCTTGGTTTTAGTGTTTTATTTTTCAATATTCTTATAAAAATATTTTATTTTTCATGACATTTATTTCTTATACATTTCAAATGATCCATAAAATTAGACAAAAAACATTTTGGTCATTAGCCCAAACATGCACTTCAGCTATGTTCAAAACCATCAAGTGGTATTATACTAGTCAGTTTCAAATTTATAATTAATTATTTAATTTTTTATCATTATTAATTTAAAAGTTAAATTTCATTTTAAGTTTTTTTCATTCTTTATCAGATTATTAATATTTATTCTTATTCTCTTCATTTATTACTTTTATAATCAATATTGGTTAACAATTAATGAATATTTCATATGAAAAACCCATACATAGGTGCCGAGAACTCTGGTTATATAATACAAGGTTACATGGTGTGCACTCCTTAGTCACATGCAGTGTATACATGTTTATTGTACTAGGATACCCACATGGACATCAAGTGAACCCGTGATGAAAAAAATACACGTACAAAAAATGAACTTAATATTGGGTGGATAGGGTTGTATATGGTTTTGAAACACTACATGTCTTTTAAATTTCTTACACAACAAATGGTCCACATGTTTTCCTGGTGTGAAACACGAGGTCAAGATACATCGTGTAATTAATACACTAAGTTTTATTTAATACACATTGCCTACGGGGTGGCTACTATGTAACTTGAAGTACACACTGTGTATCCATTAAACTTTCCATGTATGTCATAAATATTCCCAAGAAGTATACATCAATTTTCTAGGTGTATATTGTTGATATCTGGGAGAAGTACACGATGTGTGGTCCACCAACACACACTGTTTACAACACCTATTTATGTAGAAAGTCTAAATTTAATTTATTACTCCTTGAAATTTATAATTATATGTTTTTTGTGTCATAAATTTGACTCATACATTCTATATGATTGTTTTTCATGATATTAAATTCTTAATTAATGTTTTTATAAAAATTAGAAATACATACTATGTATAGTAATAATTTGTTGACTACTCTATGAACATTTAAAATAATTACATGCTACATTAATTAACATGTCTTACATATGTTGTTAAATTGGCTTGTACATTCCACGTAATGATTTAATAAACTTTTTATGCTAAATACCACATTAGTAAACAGTATGTGATCTCAATACATAAAGATTTGTTTAAATAGGCACTCTTTGAGTTTCTTACAAGTATAAATCTATATAACATTTTATTAAATTTTGAATTAAATTAAATTATTATTTTATTTAAAATAATAGTGGATGAGAATATATAGAGAAAATAGATAGAATAAGATAAAATGAATTAATTAATTAATAAGATAGTTAACCAGATTAATTAATTCACATTTTATTATATTGAATAACGAATTGAAATGAATAATAGCAAGATGTTTTAAATGCATAGTTGTGCATGTGTATGACTGATCATGATCTTTGAATTTGCATTGGTCGAGAGGATGGGAAGTCGGAATCATCACACCTTTTTGAGGGGAATTATTGTGTACTCCAGGACTCTCTTTATAGATTTAAGTTATTTTCGTGAATCCTTATTACATTACCAAGTATAAAATGAGATTTCCTTTAGATCTGACAATCAATGATTAAATATGTTGGAAATTTAGAGCATCTTTTATATGTATTCGAGGTTCTTCATCGATGGAGAATCATCTATATTTATTAGAGATTCTTGTTCAATGGTATCCTTCGGCACATTTATATAGAAGTCTCCTAGTCATTATGATGACCATGCTGGTTTTAAAGCCACTCAGTGGGGCACTTGAAGTTTATTTTCATTCAGAAGGACATTGATTATTTCAGAGTTGGGATCGAACCCGCAGATGGGCTACCTATGTATCCTTTGTTTAGAAAAAGGAATCAGAACCCACGTAGTTTGTGTTGTACCCCTCTCTCTTGGATTTTAATGATCACAATCACTCTTATTTTGTTCTAACTTGTTTTCAAGTGTTTTTTTTTGATAGGCAAAAGGTTTCCAAGGAGTTGGGCCAAGAAGAACTGAAAGTGGACTCTCTGAGTCTACCGGCCAACCGGTGGATTCCCACCGGCCAGCCGGTGGTCTCTGGCAGAAGCAACGGTTTCTGTCCAGAGCCACCGGTCAGCCGGTGTGAGCTCACCAGCCAGCCGGTACTGTCACCAGCCAACCGGTGGATGACCACCGGCCAGTCGGTGGAACCCAGACAGAAAGCCTGTTCTGTCTGGACCACCGGCCAGCCGGGAGCTCAGCACCGGCCAGCCGGTGTGCCCAGTCAAACTAGCCGTTGGGCTTTGACCAGACTTGTCCTTTTGACTCCCAACGGCTCCGAAGGCCTCTCCAACGGCTCCAAAGACCCCCAATGGCCATTTGGGTGTTCCTCTCCTATAAATAAAGGACTAGGAAGCCCCGGAAAACAACGGTAGCCCACGGGAACATTTTTCGATCATTTGGCGAACCTCCGACGCTTTCCTTCAAGGATCCCCACCTGCTCCAACTCACTTCCACAACCAAGGAGCACCACCATAGAAGCTTGGGAGCGCTCTTCATCATCACTAATCAATCCATTGGCGCCCAAGGCTTCTCCTCTTTACGGTTTTTATTGTTTTATCATTTTGAGCTTTATTTTGAGTTTGTGCATACAAACCCTTCTTTCTCTCATCCTTCCTTAGTTTGGGTTTTCACACCACCTTCAAGGTGTGAAGAGGTTAGTCAAGCCTTCCCTGTAAAAGGCTTGAGTCAAAGGTGAGATAGCCTTCACCTGTAAGAAGTCTAGTGGGTTTCTTGCTACAACCAATAAAAATCAAGCTGTAATAGGTTTCTAGGCTGCATTAAAGTCTAGTGGGTTTCTTGCTACAACCATTAAAAAGAAAGCTGAAGTAAATCTCTCAACGGTTATTGTTGGGAGCGGAGACGTAGGCTTGGGATTTAGGCCGAACTCCGTTATCAATTTTGTGTCTTGCCTCTTTTATTTCCGCTGCGCTTTAACTTTTTTCTTAAATTGTTAAACTTTTTTAAAAGGCAATTCACCCCCCCCCCTCTTACCATCACTCTCCGCCCAACAGTTTGAGTAAGGTAGTATGATGTTTATGATTGATGGCTCAAATAAGGATGTCATAATTAATTTTACACTCTAAGATCACGTGAGTCATGCTCGGTGTGAGAAACAAGAGGTATTGGTAAAAATCAGACAATTGTTCCATGAAAGATGCAATCATAAGAAATAATGTGGGACTTATGTATGAATGACTACCCAAATAAATTAAGATTAGTATTTACTTTAGGGAAGAAATCCAGGAACAAGGTCCATAAAGGTATATGTGATTCATGTAGATTTGAATACTCTAATTTGGGGTTTACTCATGAAAATGAGCCCCAAATTAGGAGAGGACTTATGATTGGGTTTTACTCCTGAGAAGGAATCCCAGATCAAAGGTAAATTAGGACTGGTTAAGAGAAATTAAGACTCGGGCTTATTCCTAAAAAGGAGGCCCATATTTAGGAGACTTGAAAAATTAAGGGACTTGGGGATTACTCCTGAAGAGGATGACCATATTTGAGACTGAGTCTTATTCCTGAAAAGAAGTCCCAGGTTAAGAGAATTATGGTTGGGGCTTACTCCTGAAGAGGATGCCCAAATTTGAGACTGAGGCTTATTCCTGAAAAGGAGGCCCAGGTTAAGAGAATTATGGTTGGGGCTTACTTCTGAAAAGGAGGCCCAAATTTGAGACTGAGGCATATTCTTGAAAAGGAGGCCCATGTTAAGATAATTATGGTTGGGTCTTACTCCTGAAGAGGATGCCCAAATTTGAGACTGAGGCTTATTCCTGAAAAAGAGGCTCAGGTTAAGAGAATTATGGTTGGGGCTTACTTCTGAAGAGGATGCCCATATTATGACTGGGGATTATTCCTGAAAAGGAGGCCCAGGTTAAGAATTATGACTGGGGCTTATTCCTGAAAAGGAGGCCCAGGTTAAGAATTATGACTGGGGCTTATTCCTGAAAAGGAGGCCCAGGTTAAGAATTATGACTGGGGCTTATTCCTGAAAAGGAGGCCTAGTTTAATGAGTTCTCTCATTTTAAAGGATGAGGTTGAATGAATGAAATCTCAATCTTTAGTGACATAAAGATGTGTAAATCACTAGGTTTTGAGAGATATTCCACAGAATTCCTTTCAGATAAGGAATTCAAATCAAGAAATCATGCCATAAATGGATTTAAAGAGTGTCTTGAAGACTGAATCTTGAATAGGAGAGGTGGAATGGCTTAAGAGGGGTGAAATGGTCCAGAAGGGCACCCAAAAAGGCAGGGGCGCGCAAGTCCTGGCAGGCGCGCAGGTACTGCGTGGGTGCGCAAGTCCTGGTCGCGCAGGTATACCTACGTGACAGATGGGTACTTGCGTGACGGTTAACTAGCAGGGTAATACTTGAGCATCTCTTGGTTAAAGCCTTTAGAATAATCTTGAGGTTCTTCCAGAAGAGTGGCGCACAAGTTCTATTGAAGTAGTTAGGCGGCGCGCAAGTGTGGCCATTTCCCTTAAGGTCTAGCCACTTAGGCGCGCAAGTGTTGATGAGTTTCAACACTCAGGCCTTCCTCCCCCTATTTAGATCCTCCATTCTAGGTATGAAATTACCTTAGAAGTGTTTCGGAAGCTTTGAGAAGATACTAGGGCAACGGGAACTCAAATATGAATTTTGGAAAAAATTCCTCCTCGAATGGGGGGCCCACAGGGTCTATTTATAGGCTAGAGAAGACCCCGGGCAGTTATCACTTAGGTCGCGCAAGTCACTTGCGTGACCATTAGGCGGCGCACAAGTATACTTGCAGGACCATGAGGGAACTTGCGCGACCTATGGGCAACATTCTTCTTATTCCTTCCTTTGTCAATTTTTGATATTTGTCCAAAGGTTGAATCACTTTGAGTTAAGATAATACCCTTTTCCAATCTTTAGATTTTGTGATGAAAGGAGCGTCAACAAAAGTCCCCCCTCAGAGTTGGATCTGGAGAGAAAAAAGGATTTGACTCTGAGGAAAAAGAAGAAATCATGGGTCTTTGTGGTTATTGGCAGTTTAAAGTCATGAATTTCAGACATAAAAAGGCTAATATTTAAGGTCGAAATAGCTTTGACCGAATGGATTTAAATTGACTCAATTTATGGACAATTTATCTGAAAACATATTACCACACTCAAGTATGAGGGAAAAAATATGTAAACTATGACTTAAGAATATTTGAATCTGAGGAATGATATGAAAAAGTGCTAAAATTCATTAGAAGAAGTAGTTCCCAAGAATGAAGTTACCATTATTTAGTAAACCCGTTAGGGGGTTAAATTATGCAGGGCCACCTAAGGGCATTGACTACATAGTCAAATAATAGCATCTTTTGGATGACAAGTTTGTTATGTGGACTGTTTATGCAAGGCCACCTAAGGGCACGTACTGCATAGTCAGGCAAAAGAACTCTCAGAAATTTACATTTCTACTGCTAAAATCCAGTGAAAGTTTATGGAGATTCAAATTTTCCAAAGTATAGAGTTTGCTGTATGGAAAGAGGTACATGAATATGGAGAAGATATTTCCAAACAAGATTATCGAAGAACTGGATGGATATAACACCTACGAAAGTCTGACCCAAACATAGGGAAGGAGAATATAAACCATAGACTTGAATACTTTCATATCATGAAAAAGGATATGGGACAAATATGTTAAGGATGGCTATTTTTGAAGATCCCTACATACTGTCATTTAAGACAAATAAGGAAAAAAGAGGCTTTCTTCCCAAGAATGAAGTTACCATTATTTAACAAACCCGTTAGGGGGTTGAATTATGCAGGGCCACCTAAGGGAATTGGCTGCATAGTCAAATAATAGTATCTTTTGGCTGACAAGTCTGTTATGTGGACTGTTTATGCAAGGCCGGCTAAGGGCACGTGCTGCATAGTCAGGTAAAAGAAGTCTCAGAAATTTGACATTTTTTGTGGCTAAAAGTCAATAAAAGGGTTATGAAGATCTGAAAATATTTAAGGTTAGGATTATGACACATAAAGATGGGTATTGTCCAATTTATGCAGAGATACACGGATCAATGATAACCATAATCATGTTGTAGCTGGGTTATAAATGGAAATGTTGGATTTCACTACGTATCCCATAAGTATGGGAATCAAGCCACACGTAGTTCTTGAATGACAGATTAATGTCGTGTGGGACAAAGGGATTAGAGATCTTAGTTTAGGGTCATAGAGCTTAGACCATTGTAAGAAATACACAGTGTGTGTTTTCATGGGGACTTTTCAGCCATGGGACTGGAAGTGAAATTTGGGGTTAGGCCCAAAAGACTTGGGGCTGGATTCGAGGGACACTCGAACGTTCCTACGTATCCCATAAGGATGGGAATAAAGCCCACGTAGTTCTAGAAATACCCTTTGTACAAATTTGGTTCGTACATGTGAAGGGTGAAAGGAGGCTTTAGTACAATGATGGTTTAACCCAAGATAAAAGGTTTAGGCATTTCCATGTATGCACATAGAATTTTAAATGAAACATGATTGAAAAATCAATGTAAATAATGGTTCCCTCTCAGGTGAGGGTATCAAAGAATATTGTAGTTTATTGTCATACTGAAAAAAAGTGTTGTATAGTTTAACTTCGTATAACAAGGATGAAAATGAACCAATGTAAATATTTTGATTCTAGGGGTGGTTTCACAAATCAAAATTGTATGAGATGGAGGTTAACTGATGTAAAGAGATTGATTTTGGGCTTGAACCTTGGTAGATTTCCTACGTACCCAGCTTGGAAGGCATGGATCAAAGTCCGCGTAGTTCAATTAAAGAATGAATTAATGATCGAGTTTTTCTTGGGGACAATGACCTAAAAAATGATGTTGTTGGGACTTACACATGGTTAGTAGCCCAGAGATAGTGTTATGGTTGAGGTTTTCTCTAAGCTCACGTGAGTCATACTCGGTGTGAGAAACAAGAGGTAACAACAACCTTAACGATGCACAGTTTAATGTCATGTAGGACATATAAAGGGACTATGCAGTTTAAAGTCTTGCAGTTTGGACTATTGGTGCTGCACAGTTTAGTGTCATGTAGTAGGGACAAGGTATAGTTTAATGTCATGTAAGATGTATTAAAGGATTTTATGTACAATTCAGTTTCATGTAGTTAGGACGATGGGGACAATACAGTTTAGCATCATGTTAGACAAAAAGACGACTGTGCAGTTTAATGTCATGCAATAAGGACAAAAGAGTATACCATTTAACGTCATGTTGGACGTATTAGGGATGTTTTGACAGTTTAACGTCATGTTGGATGAAAAAGGTATGATATAGTTTAGCGTCATGTTGGACAAAAGTGCGAATAGTTTAAGGTCATATGCATGGACCGTGGATGGTGCAGTTTAACATCGTGCTGGACGTAAGGGACTTGCAAATTGTTTAGGGTCATATGCATGAACCGTTGATGATGCAGTTTAACGTCTTGCTGGATGGTGGTGCAGTTTAAGGTCATACCGGACCATGGATGGTGCATTTTAACGCCATGCTGGATGGTAGGGGGACTGTGCAGTTTAATGTCATGCTGTGAGGACAAATTAGGGACTTTTTCACAGTTTAATGTCATGTTGGACGATGGGGACGATACAGTTTAACGTCATGTTGGACGAAAGTGCCGATAGTTTAAGGTCGTATGTATGGACCGTTGGCTATGCAGTTTAACGTCATGTTGGATGATGGTGCAGTTTAAGGTCATACAGGACCAAGTTTGATTATGTAGTTTAAAGTCTTTCCAGACGTAAGGGACTTTTATACAGTTTAGTGTCATGTATTTATGACGTCACAGTTTAACGTCATGTGAGACGAAAGGAATACAAATAGTTTAATGTCATATGTATGGACCGTTGCTTTATAGTTTAACATCAAGTAGCAAGGGCGATGAAGGGGACATAGTTTAACGTCATGTTGGACATATGTGCAAATAGTTTAGGGTTATATGCACGGAGCGTTGATGATGCAGTTTAACGTCTTGCTGGACGGTGGTGCAGTTTAAGGTCATACTGGACTGCTTAGGGAACTTGTTCACAGTTTAACATCGTGTGGGACGAAAGTAAAAATAGTTTAAGGTCATATGTATGGACCATTGATGATGAAGTTTAACGTCTTGCTGGACGGTGGTGCAGTTTAAGGTCATACCGGACCACTTAGGGAACTTTTTCACAGTTTAACGTCGTGTGGGACGAAAGTACAAATAGTTTAAGGTCATATGTATAGACCATTGATGATGAATTTTAACGTCTTGCTGGATGGTGGTGTAGTTTAAGGTCATACCGGACCACTTATGATATATTTTGTGTTTATAAAAAATACTTCTTCAAAAATCTGGCATTGGTTGGAGTAGTGATGAGTTCTCCATCCATCGAGATTAATGAATAAGCTCCATCGGAGTAGACCCTATGTATTGAGTAAGGTCCTTCCCATTTTGGATCAAGCTTGGGAGGTTTCTTTCCTGGTATCATTGGAGTTCTGGGAACTAATACCAATTCTCCTTGAGTGAATGAACGAAGATGAACTTTTTGTTAAAAGCTCGTGCTATTCGATTCTGATAGACTTCCAAGTGGTGAAAAGTGCACAATCTTTTCTCATCTAACCCTTCCAATTCATTCAATCGCTTTTGATATTGTTCATCTGTAGACGACTGATCACAAATGGCTATTCTGAGCGAAGGCAATTGAACTTCAATGGGCAAGACAACTTCCATTCCATATATCAGTGAAAATGGATTTGACCGAGTTGTAGTGCGGGTGGTAGTCCGATAAGCCCATAAAGCATGAATGAGTTTATTAGGCCATGAATTCTTATCTTTATCCACCATCTTTTGTAGTATATTTGAAAGAGTCTTGTTGAAGGCTTCTATATGGCCATTGGCCGCTGCATGATATCGAGATGAATGGTTGGATTTGATGTTGTATTCTTGATTCAATTTCTTCACCTCGGATGAACAGAAGTTGGTGCCATTGTCCGTCAATATGGTATGAGGGACACCAAATATGGTAATGATGTTAGACTTGATGAAGCTAACAAAGCATTTAGAACTGACTTACTTGAGAGGCATTACCTCTGCCTATTTGGAAAAGAATTTAGTAGCAGTAAGAATGTACTTAAACTGCTTGGCCGTAGCCGAAGGGTACGGTCCCACCACATCCATTCCCCATGTAGAAAATGGTCATGAGTATTTAGCTGTATGAAGAAACTCTGGAGGTTGATAAATGAAGTTGGCATGTACTTGGCGTGAATGACACTAATTTTTGAAATCAACACAATATTGTATCATTGAAGGCCAAAAGTATCAAAGCCTTAGAATTTGATCAAACAGTCTATGTCTAGACTGGTGGGCACCACAGACTCCTGCATGCACTTCTTTCATGACAACCATTGTCTCTTCACCATCAATGCATCTGAAGAGAACTCCATCAAAACCACATTTGTAGAGAATTTTCTCTAGGTGATCTGGGCTATCATAAAGAGTAAAATTGACCACACGTCGCCAGATTTGTTCTTTCTCGGCTCTATCAGGTAGAAGTGTTCCATTTTGAAGGTATTCCCTGATAGGTGGCATCCATCCTGTAGTATGACCATATGGCTTAGGAATGGGACTAATTTCATTAATTTCCTCTGTTCTGATTTGAACATAAGGTGAAATTGCACGACGGTGGGCAATACTGATGGTTGTCTCATCCCGATTTGGATCTTCCAGAGCTATGGCTATATTAGCCAGTGCATCAGCTTGAGCATTTTGTGATCTTGGGACATAAGAAAATGTCAGTTCCAAAGGGAATTTCGCCATTAACTCTATGACTTAATCATACAAAGGGATTATTTCTTCTTTTCTGATGGCATAATCCCCATTGACTTGTTTGATTACCATGTCTGAATCACCTTTTACCTTTAAGTGATTCACTTGTGCTTGAAGCGCTAATTCCAAGCCTACGATAAGAGCTTGGTATTCTGCTTCATTATTGGTACCACCTTCCCACAATAAGAAGTAATAAGTTAACACTGCCTTTTCTAGAGAAATGAGCACAATTCCTAAGCCAACTTTGTTGAATTTATGATTTTCCATTTTCCTCCCTGTTGGACTTCTGAAAGCACCATCAAAATACATTTCACATGCCTGAGGACTTTCTTGAATAGAGAATACTTCCTCATCAGGGAGTTTAATATCTGAAGATGTGTCTTCCACTGAAGGGTGTTCAACCAGGAAATCAGCCAGAGCTTGGACCTTTATCATGTTTTGAGACACATACTGAATGTCAAATTGATGCAAAATAACTGCCCACCTTGCCAGATGTCCTGTAAGCATTGGACGACTAAGGATGAATTTTAGCGGGTTATTGCGAGATACCAATTGGACCTTGTGATGTTGTAGGTATTGTCTCAATTTCTGAACTGCAAAGATTAATACCAGGCAGCACTTCTCAATACTTGAATACTGGGATTCTACTTCAATCATAGTTCGACTGAGATAGTAGAGGTTGTTTTCATTCCCAGCATCATTCTTTTGAGAAAGAAAGGCACACAATGATCGCTCTAGAGCTGTCACGTAGAGGATAAGTGGTCTTCCTTCAATAGGTGACATGAGTACTAGTGGACTCAAGAGGTATTTCTTGAGAATATCAAATGCTTCTTGACATTATTCAGTCCACTGGTAAGTGACTCCCTTCTTCATCAATTTGGTAAAGGGTAAACTTTTTCCTGCCAAATTGGTGATGAAACGCCAAATATAGGCTAAGTGTCCTTGAAGTCCTCTTAATTCTTTCAAATTTCGAGGAGGTGACATACCAAGGATTGACTTGGTCTTCTTAGGATCGACTTCAATACCACGATGGTGTACAATAAAGCCAAAAATTTCCCTGAGGTTACCCCAAAAGCACATTTTAAGGGGTTCATCTTAAAATTATGTTGTCGAAGCTTGCGGAATATGACTTCCAAATCAGCCAAGTTATTAGAACGTTGTTTGGATTTAACCACCAAATCATCGACATAGCATTCAACAAACTTCCCTAAGAAGGGTTTCAAGATACGATGCATGGCACGCTGATATGTTGCACCTGCATTCTTTAAGCCAAAGGGCATTACCCGGTAGAAAAACACACCCTGAGGGGCTCTGAAGGCTGTGGATTACTCGTCTTCTGGGGCCATTTGGATCTGATTATATCCAGAATATCCATCCATGAAGGAAAGTGCTTCATAGCCAGTCGTTGCATCAATTAAAAGTTCTGTAATCGGAACTGGGAAATCATCCTTAGGACAATACCGATTAAGATCTCTGAAATCGATGCAAACTCTAATTTGTCCGTTCTTCTTCTTTACAGGGACAATATTAGCTAACCACTTGGGATAATGAACTTCTCTGAAGAAGTTTGCTTTGATAATATTATCCACTTAAGCCTCAATTTTGGAAGCATAAGTTGGGTGTGTTCTTCTCGCGGTTTGCTTAAAACCTTGATGTTCTTCTGGTAAACCCAAATGATGAGTTGCAACATTAGGATCAAGCTCGATAATTTTTGTATAGTTCTAAGCAAATATATCTCTATTTTGCTTTAGAAAAGAAATATACATCTCTTGATCTTCAAGAGTCATGGCCGCACTGATTAAAGTGGGTCGTGGATCTTCTTTTGTACCCGGATTTATTTCTCTGATTTCATCCACAGTGGTAGAGATACCCTCTTCAAATGCTGGAGGAGCATCTCTGAGATCTTCCTCTTCTTCTTCATCATGTGTTATTTCTTCTGTTTTTACTTGCATAGTAGATGATAAAGCAGTATTTTCATGATCAGAAGAGATGTCAAAATTTGCACATCTTGAAGAAGAAGATTCCATTTCCGACCCAATTGACGATGAAGGATCTTCATTAGGTAATAAAGAGGAGATAATGGATTGAAAATCGACATCATTGTTCACCTCTGATGTTGCTATAACTTCTTCTGGCTTAATTGGAGAAGTATAGACTTGTTGGATTTTAGAATATGAAATGAAGACATCACCATTTGTGCTTTCATAACTGCTTGGTGGGTTACCAATTTCTTCCATGTTGTCTAGCTCGATAGCCGTAATTGATATTATAGATCATTCCATAAGAGTATTTTGATTTGGGTCTATCTTGTCAATTTGACTGATAGGAAACACATAATCTATATTCACATGTGTAAATGGATTTACTGGAATCTTCTCCAAACCATATGGAGCATTAACTTTGGTAATTTCCTTTTTTGTGGATTTCTCCATTCCCTTCATGTGATAGAATTCCGCCTCAATGTATTGAGACTCACATGTCTTGAACGGGGCCTCATCACCATACAATGTCCCAACTTTCCCATCGAAACAATATTTGAGACATTGATGGTATGATGAAGGGATAGCCACATGCTGATGTAGCCAGGGTCTTCCAAGAAAGATGTTGAAAGCTGAGTCTTGATCAACAACCATGAAATCCGAATTGGATACAAGATCTCCAAATTGAGTTCTGAGTGTAACTTCGCCTAGTAGTTCTTGTTCATTTTTACCATATACTTGTAACATCATGGTAGAAGGAGATAAATCAAATTCCGTGAGGCCTAATCGACAAAGTGTACGAATGGGAATGAGGTTGACTCCTGAACCATTGTCAATGAAAGCTCTTCGGACGTCTACACCATTGACCTTGCCAGATAAGTACAAAGGTCTAATATTCCCATGCACAAAATCATCTTCATCTTCATCGGTAAAAGATATTACTGCATGGAATTCTCCAGGATTATTCACTATGTGATAGAATTTAGCTATAGCAATTTCAGTTTCAAACTCCTAAGGACTTGACAAAGCCTCGATGAGTGCTTCCCGAAGATCTTTTTAAAGATTCAAAGCATCCATAATTGATAACTTGGTTGGTACTTGGGCCAAGTGTTTCAATACATCATACTTTTGATCCAGAGGTCTGTATTTCCCAATAGGAATATGTGGTTTAGCAAGTTCCTTGGAAGCAGATGCTTTGGAAGTTGATGCATTTTGTATTGGGATTGGAATTGGCAATATTCTTGGTTTTGGAATATTAGACCGATTAGATCCATTTACTTGCTGAGAGGAAGAAGATGGAACCTTCAACCGGTCTTCCAAAATAACTGTGTCAGGACTGAATTTGCTATTGGTAGAAGAACTTTCTTGTTCTTTCTGAGCTCGCTGAAGGGCTCTACCACGAGTTTCTACTGCGTACACAATTCTAGTAGGGGGTAGAATTGGAGTGGTGGATTCTGAAAGATCCACGTCTTCCCCTATATCCTGAGCCTCTAGAACTTCCTCTGATTCCCTTTTTTGATACAGGGAATTCAGGCTCATCGAAATCGAAACTGCGACTGGCATATGGATCTGTTAATTGAATCATACTAACAGAACTGAAGATTAACTCTTCTTCTAATGAAGACACTGCCTGATTAGCCTATTTAGGCTATGCCGTTTGGTGGGGTGGTGCCCGTGGATTTAAAGTAGATGGCATGAAGTCTGCGAGAGTCAAAGACAACTTAAGCTTTGACACATACTCATCTTCTTCTAATTATTTTTCTTTCTTTGAATCATGCCATTTCTTTGAGGGCTTTCCCTCTGATGAAGAGGGTTTTTCCGCAACATTCATGGCAGAAGACACAATCATTTTCTTTAATTGTGTTGGTAAAATAGCATGAGTTCGATTGATTGTCTTTCTAACCATCCAATCATCATACTTCTGTGCATTTTTGCTTTTGACTTCTTGTCATTCGCCTTCCTCCTCTGGAACTATAGCAGTAACACATGATACCTGAGCTGAAGAACCTTTTAGTTTTACTTGTCCCTAGTCGACCATCTTTTGCAGGAGGTCTTTGAAGACAAAACACTCCTTGTTTGACCTCTTATGCCTTGGTAATTGAACCAGATTATTTTCCAGATCCAAAATGAAGTAACCAGGAACTTGTTCATTTCGGAAAGAGTATTTTTTTCTCTTCAGATCCTCAAATTGTTTTCATCCTTGATCTATTTGATCGTCTGGACGAAACGGCCTTTGTTGTTGGCGCTCAAGAGGTGGAGCCCTTCGAGAAGATGATGGTTTTGAAGTAGAAACAGGTACAGGTGATTGTTTAAGCATAACTATAGCAGTTTCTGCTTTACTCATTCTCCTTCCTAGAGCTGATGGAATTACATGAGATTTAGACTTAGCCTGTTTAAGAGAATATTCAATCTGCTGAGCGATTGAAGTAAGGTCTCGAAACCCTCCTGTGTATTTCACAGGGATCAACGGAGTGCGTAACTCGTCACACAAATTTTCCACATAGATTGGCCACAATTCTTCTTGAGGGAGGGATAATCTTAGGGAATATGTTAATCCCTTCCAGTGAGCAATGAAATCTGAGACCCTTTCATTCTCCCTTTTCTTATAGTTTGTAAGATCAAAAACTGTTGTCTTTGGCAAAGTTGAGCTGAACTGAAGAAGGAATTGTTGACGGAGATCTTCCCCTCCAGTAATTGACCAGGATTGCAAGCTTGTATACCAGACAAAGGCTGGTCCTTGCAAGGTCCGTATAAAGAATCCGAGTTTTACTACTTCTTGCTACTCCGGAGTTCCCATCATAGGATCACAAAAAGACACGTAATGCATCAAATGTTGTTCAGGGTCGCCTGATCCATTGAAAATAAGGAATACAGGGTTTCTAAAACTGGATGTAGGAGAGATTGAATCTACCCATTCAGGGTAAACTTTCTTTTCTGGTTGAACCTGCCCACGTTTCCCTTCCATAGTTTCTAACTGAGCTGTTAATGACTCAATAGTAGTTATTAAATTTTGAGAAACGTCCAGTTGAACTTGGACTTGGGTAGGTACAATGACTGGAGCTTGGACAGATGTGGTGGTTGGTGCTGCAACTGATGGTAGCACTGCCAACTGTTGTTGCATTTGACCTGTAGGATTAGACATGTGAGGGTGTACTAATAGAGGAGGATATTCTTGATCCATCTCAGTAGCTGCAAAAAATTCCTTTGACTAACTAACTCCAGCATGCTTAAGAAGAATACTACGCTGAAGTAGTTCTGCATTCAACCTCCTTAATTCCTTCATTTTTTCCTCCTGTTGTGCAAACCTTTGCTCTAGTGAGAGTGGTTGTTCTTTCTCCAGAGGAAGGATATGTAACCTGATTCTTTCCCCTCCCTTTGTTGGATCCTTTTCGGAGAGGGGGAAGTGGGTTACTCAAAGGATTACGTAGGTTTTGAGTAACCCTTTGATTTCGTGTACGCACACCTTCTTCATTTATGTCGGTGCGTACATCTTCTTAAGAAGGAACCTCTTCATCTGAGTCTCCTGAGTGAGCCTCATCTGGTGGATCAGAAACAATGACATTGATGACATTGATTGATGCATAACGCATCGCATCCCTTCTATCAGAATTTCTGTGATATTGTCTTATTCCATGTCTTTGATGAGATGTTGCCTTTTGTTGATTTGACCCCTCAGGAACTTCTTGACGAACCGTAATTTGGAGGGAATCTCCTGATAATTTTGCTCTTCATTCCTCTTGAGGCTTCTTACCCAATCGAGAAAAGACCGACTTTCTCTGAGGAGGGAATTGATGATTTGAAAAAGTCCCCAGTCCGGTGGACTGGGGTTGTTCCTACTGTTCCTTCTCAACTCCTCAAATCCTATTTGTTGATTCCAAGGGTTGGTTTAAAAGAGTCCCCAGTCTGGAAAACTGGAATGGCTCTTGACATGCTATGTCTGAGACTTTCTTAAAAGCTCTCCTGGTCTTGTGAACCTTAGTCTGGAAATTAGCTGGATGCATTAACCTGTATCCACTTTTATCACCTGGTTCAAAAGACTGTTGGATGATTTCCGACACTTCTATCACTTGATGATGTGCTTTCTCCATACGATAGGCCTGTTCAATATTCTCGTTTTCTTGATGCAGGATTAATTCAACAACTTGTTCTCTGTATGCTTGATTTTGAGAGGAACTAGTTGAAGCCTGTTCTTGGGAAAGATTTTGATTACAAACAAAGCCCATTGACTATGGCTGGCCATGGGCAATAACATTTCATGAGACCATTTTTGGAGGGCTTTGCTGACTAGAGAGCACCGTGAAATGTAGTGCTCCATGAACAACCCATCCTCTGACATGAATACCAGATGGGGCATTGGCAATTAACTGACACAATATTCTTAGTGCGCCAAGTCATGAACATTGAAGGGCTCTCTGCTGCTTTTCATCCTTCGGATGTCGAGAGACTGATAGAGATTCCAAATCAATCTGACGTTGTAATCCTTCTATTATCTTAAGATGATTTTCATATTCATTATAAGATAATACTTTATTCTTCAATTGACAAAGAGTTTTCCATATGTTGAGATGAATATCATGAATTCCATCTTCTGTCAACATCTTTGGAATGTCATACTGAGAGTCATCCAGAGGCCAAAACATGACTGGTACTTCACCTTTTTCCAGTTGTTTTCTCATGTTTACTATTTTCTCTTTATCATTAAATAAAGATTCTTCTACCTGATTTGACCAGAGTTGGTGTTTCCCTGTTGCTTCATCGGATTCAACAAGATTAGTAGAGAAATCATTGATCAAACTAGAAGATGCATGACTTAGGGGTGGTTCGGAGAATGACATACACCATGGGTTATCTTCTGATTAAGAAAGTATTTCACCTTCTTGCGATGAAGCATCATACATGACTAGTTTCGCATTTTCAAGTGCCTCAAGATAAGAGGGCTTTCTCGGCACTACATCATCCACTGGAGCATTTTTTGGGCAATGTGCATCACTACTGTGGAGAGGACTTTCGCAGCGAAATTCATCATCATGGGGAGGACCACCATGGTGGGTTACAACAAAAGATGAGATCTCTTTCTCCTTGGTCTTCTGACCACACAGAGGGTTCCTGTGGCTCTCAACTGAAGATGAAACTTCGAGATCGACTGAATTTTCATGAAGAAAGCCTTCGTGAGGAAGTGTCTGTTGAAGAACTTCGGAATTAATGTTCCCACTATTGGGAAATGAGGGAGTAGAATCTTGAATTCCAACAGATAAATGTCTGAGGGCCTGAAGAACTCCAACATCGAGCAAGGTCTTGTTATAGATTGGATCTTGATCTCCTGACTGTGTTGGGCGGGTCTTTTTCTTAGACGCCTTCTTACTCTCTTTGGAAACCACTTGTTGACGAAAGTGGTTGCTCTGAGCAGGTGTATGTGCCTGATCAGGAAAGATGATCAGGTTAGGCTGATGATCTCCACTCAAATCAGGTGTATGTGCCTGACTTGGTTGTCCATATGATATGGGGGAGTATGCCCCACAACCCTCTTATACTGGAACATATGTGTATGTCTGTTCTGGAGTGAATTGTTGATGTGTCACTCCACTGGTAGGGATAGATTTATGTGTCTTTCCCTGATATGCTGTTGAAGTTGTTATAATATCCTGGAAAGCATCCAGAATATGATCAGGGATTTGCTTCTGCTCTTTCACCATTGATAGAATATTCTTGGTGACTTCAGCTTCCGGAACGGGGATATACGTCCATTCCGTGCTTGGAGTAGGTGTATGTGTCTGCTCCTGTCCTCCTTTTCCTATCAGTGAATCCTAACAGTACTCAAGTGTGGGGGAAGAGAGTTGAGTTTGCCTCCTGTTTATCATTGGAGCTTTCCGACTGACTACTCCGTGTGCTACCAAGCGAGACTGTTGGTAGTCTTGATTAATACTAGCAGGTGTATGTGCCTGCTGATTACACTTCGCCGAACGTGGTTGATGAGCTCCATCATATGTAGTCAGATGAGCCTGTTGACTAGATGATGATTTATAAACAGGTGTATGTTCCTGCCTATAGTACTCCGCTAGAATTTCCTGGTGGGATTGGTGTGATGCTGCCAGAAGAGTCTGCTGGACAGCGGAATTAAAATAGGAAAGTGTGTGTGCTCGCTCGTTGCTTGCCACCAACTTAGGTTGGTGGACTTATCCGGAGATGGAAGAGATGTGAACCTGCTCACTGTTGACCGGATTCCGCCTCTGGTGGTTCTTCTTGCCTGCTCGGGTTCGAGGAACCTGATCCGAACTCCTGGAGTCGGTACCCTCCTCATATTGAGGGCGTACTACTGCACGAGTCTGGCGGCGATTGTTGATAGGATCCCTCAGGAAGGACTCCTGCTTCTTTGAATTAAGGACATGAGGGACCTGCTCATTCCTCTCCCCAGAATATGGGAGTGAATGGTGATTGTGTTCCAGGGATAAAGACTCGAAACGGTTGGAGACGGTGGTTAGCACCGCCTGCTTCTTGATCACTGGTCGTCGTTGTTCATATGACCGGTGTGATTTGTTCACTTGGAAGGCTTGTTGGGAAGCCTCCAGAGTTGGGATGGTAATGTGTTGATGGTACTCCTTAACCAGCGCATTTGATACCCAGCGTTGAAGACGCTGAGTAGGTGATTTCATCCTCAGAGCGGACGACGATCCAGCAGGAGTAGCAGCAGTGGCATTTACAGTAGCAGTATTCACAGGTGTGAACTTGAGAGAAGCCATTCTGGAAATGTAGAAGATCTTGGAAAAGAGTTCTTGTTTGATATAACATACGTAATCAAGATAAATTCATCCACTACATCTTTTGGATGAGCACATATGTCAATGATTGTTTTTGTTGGCCCTCTCATTGAGTTTTAAATAGGGGCCTAACAAATAGGTAAAACATCATTTTAACTTGGTTAAGGATTCACGTCGGGTTCACCATTTTTTGTTTCCCTCAGAATTTGGGGATAACCTCCTTGATTAAAGGTTCAAACAATCCAATCGGTTTCTAACGGGTTTATTCATAGAACCGGAAACATCCAATGATTCCACATCCATTTGGACCAACTTTCCAAAGGTAGGCGCTCATTAGTTTGTGGATTGATGAGGCTTAGGAATTTGCATTAGTCGAGAGGATGGGAGGTCGGACTCATCACACCTTTTTTATGGGAATTATTATCTACTCCGGGACTCTCTTTATAGATTTAAGTTATGTTCATGAATCCTTATTACATTACCAAGTATAAAATGAAATTTCCTTTAGATCTGAAAATCAATGATTAAATATGTAGGAAATTTAGAGAATCTTTTATATGTATTTGAGGTTCTTCATCGATGGAGAATCATCTGTATTTATTAGATATTCTTGGTCAATGGTATCCTTCGGCACATTTATATAGAAGCCTCTTGGTCATTATGATGACCATGCTGGTTTTAAAGCCACTCAGTGGGGCACTTGAAGTTTATTGTCATTCAGAAGGACATGGATTATTTCAGAGTTGGGATCGAACCCGCATATGGGATACCTACGTATCCCTTTCTTAGAAAAAGGAATCAGAACCCACGTAGTTCGAGTAAGGGAGTATGATGTTTATGATTGATGGATCAAAGAAGGACGTCATAATTACTTTTACACTCTAAGCTCGCGTGAGTCATGCTCAGTGTGAGAAATAAGAGGTATTGGTAAAAATCAGACAATTGTGCCATGAAAGATGCAATCATAAGAAATAATGTGGGACTTTTGTATGAATGACTGCCCAGATAAATGAAGATTAGGATTTACTTCAGAGAAGAAATCCAGGAAAAAGGTCCATAAAGGTATATGTGCTTCATGGAGATTTGAATACTCTAATTTGAGGTTTACTCCTGAAAAGGAGGCCCAAATTAGGAGAGGACTTATGATTGGGTTTTACTACTGAGAAGGAATCCTAGATCAAAGGTAAATTAGGACTGGTTAAGAGAAATTAAGACTGGGTATTATTCCTGAAAAGGAGGCCCATATTTAGGAGACTTGAAAAATTAGGGACTTGGGGCTTACTCCTGAAGAGGATGACCATATTTGAGACTGAGGCTTATTCCTGAAAAGGAGGCCCAGGTTAAGAGAATTATGGTTGGGGCTTAATTATGAAGAGGATGCCCAAATTTGAGACTGAGTCTTATTCCTGAAAAGGAGGCCCAGGTTTAGAGAATTATGGTTGGGGCTTACTCCTAAAAAGGAGTCCCAAATTTGAGACTGAGGCTTATTCTTAAAAAGGAGGCCCAGGTTAAGAGAATTATGGTTAGGGCTTACTCTTGAAGAGGATGCCCAAATTTGATACTGAGGATTATTCCTGAAAAGGAGGCCCAGGTTAAGAGAATTATGGTTGGGGCTTACTCCTGAAGAGGATGCCCATATTATGACTGGGGCTTATTCTGGAAAAGGAGGCCCAGGTTAAGAATTATGACTGGGGCTTATTCCTGAAAAGGAGGCCCAGGTTAAGAATTATGACTGGGGATTATTCCTGAAAATGAGGCCCAGGTTAAGAATTATGACTGGGGCTTATTTCTAAAAAGGAGGCTCAGTTTAATGAGTTCTCTCATTTTAAAGTATGAGGTTTAATGAATGAAATCTCAATCTTTAGTGACATAAAGATGTGTAAATCACTAGGTTTTGAGAGATATTCCACATAATTCCTTTCAGATAAGGATGTCAAATCATGAAATCATGCCATAAATGGCTTTGAAGAGTGTCTTAAAGACTGAATCTTTAATAGGAGTGGTGGAATGGCTTAAGAGGGGTGAAATGGGCAAGAAGGGCACCCAAAAAGGCAGGGGCACGCAAGTCCTGGAAGGCGCACAGGTACTGCATGGGCACGTAAGTCCTGGTCGCACAGGTATACCTGTGTGACATATGGGTACTTGCACGACAGTTAACCAGCTGGGTAATACTTGAGCGACTCTTGGTTAAAGCCTTTAGAATCATCTTGAGGTTCTTCCAGAAGAGTGGCGCACAAGTTCTATTGAAGGAGTTAAGCGGCACGCAAGTGTGGCCATTTCCCTTAAGGGTTGTCCACTCAGGTGCGCAAGTGTTGATTAGTTTCAACACTTAGGCCTTCATCCCCCTCTTTAGATCTTTCTTTCTAGGTAAGAAATTACCTTAGAAGTGTTTCAGAAGCTTTGAGAAGAGACTAGGGCACCGGGAGATCAAATCTGAATTCTGCAAAAAATTCATCCTCGAATGTGGGGCCCACAGGGTCTATTTATAGGCTAGAGAAGACCCCGGGCAGTTATCACTTAGGTCACGCAAGTCACTTGCGCGACCATTAGGCGGCGCGCAAGTATACTTGCGCGACCATGAGGGAACTTGCGCGACCTATGGGCAACATTCTTCTTTTTCCTTCCTTTGTCAATTTTTGATATTTGTCCAAAGGTTGAATCACTTTGAGTTAAGATAATCCCCTTTTCCAATATTTAGATTTTGTGATGAAAGGAGCATCAACAGTAACCCCCTTAACCAATCCTCTAGTTTCCCTAACCTACATGTGAGTTATAAAACATATGTAATAAAAGTAGTATTAAAAAGGTGTAATGAAATCTAGGTAGAGGTGGTTTAAGATGGAATCTAGGAAAAACCTATCTGAGAAATATTTTGGTTGATAGGTGTGATACTACAACTCCTTCCAAGATAGAAAAAAGGTGTTTTGTCCTAGGTTTATAGGTTGATTTATTATATTATCAATTCATAAAGCATTATATAAAGTTCCAAAAAATTTCATTTAATTATTTATTTTATTTCGATCTTATGAATGAATTATTTTATGGGTTCAATACAGTAATAACATAAATAAATGGACTAATATATAAATATGGAATTAAAATAAATTAATTGTGCATAAATATTTTATTAGGACATGGTTAATACCTTAAGTAAAATCCACTTAATTTTAAGGATACTTGTAAAATATAAAATAATAATATTTATGCATACTAAAAAAAATCCTCAAGTTAATATTAAGTCATTATGCCCTCTATTATCTGAATTAAGATAAAACATAGTTAAAGTTCCCATTCAAACCATAACCAGTGAAACTATTAATTATCAAGGATTCTTTACTAAGATGATGGGTTAACTTATTCATCAAAACCTGGCTAAATGAAATAGTTAGGTCTCTCATGAATCTATTGTCCATACTTCATCTAATAAATAAGGATTGAATGGAACACATTTCTCCTGCCCATATGGTGAGAAGTTTAAAAGATAAATATGAAGATCCCATGGCTAATATAAATATAAAATACCCTTTATAGTGTCTTTAAAATAAACCAATGAATCATAGAAAGAATAATGAACAAGAGGCTATTTTATTCTTATGTAGAAAGAATAGACACATGAAAATAAATTGTAATGAGTTGAATAAGAAAGAAATTACATCCTATTTAGGAATATTAATCAAGTTTATATTCACCACTTGTGTATTAAAATACCACTTTCTTCCAGAACACATGTATCTAAATATAGTAAAAATCAAGAATATAATGTTTATTTAGTGAACTCAAATAGAGCTGAGAAATGGAGTTTCCAATTTCATCCAAGGGGAGCTCACTACTTCTAATTTCAAAGATGAATTGATTCTATTTTGTATTGAGTTTTCTCAAAAAAAAGTCTCGGTTCCTAGATAGACACATTAAATCATTATTTTATTTATATAATAATGGTTGTTATGTTTCTGAATAAATTTATATTAATCTAGTTATACTAGAAGCACCCACATTCAACTGAAAATAATGATAAATATAAATATTAGACCCATACCCAGTTATAGAAAGACAATTATTAGTCAAAATATAATATTTTATATACAAATTATGATATTTAGGATATTCATATCTAAAACTATTCCAAAGTGAAACTAAATTTAACTTCATATACTTCATGATATTCCTTTAAGGAATATTATAAATTCTTGGTGAAGTAAATGATTTCACTTGGTAAAGATAGAGGAATCACTAAAATGGATTGTCAAAGAACATCTTTTCCAAGTAATAAATGATCATACATTTTGAGTAAAGGTATTCCCAAAAATAATATTTTATTATATACATCAATATCATGATGTAAGTAAAAGGAAGCTCAATGACGAGTCTTATATATATAGAAAATATTATATAATTTCTTCGAAGACATGTTTAGAAAATAAAAGTGATACAAATAAACATTTTCCAACAATATTGAAAAATAGATATCATATCAATTGTGACATGATTAGAATATATAAGGTTAAAAACTCAAGTGTTTATTGAAATTTTTTTCTTAAAATATGGATTTAGATATAAACAAACATCAAACACTAGGTTCATCTTAGTTAATAATACTATAACCACTAAATATATTCATGTCTAGTAAAAATGACTATATTTACATAAAGACAACCTATATCTTTAAGTATATTTGGAGTTGGATTAAATTATATGGGTTAAGGATATTGATTCACATGATTTGGCATAGTATTTCTGGACTCCACTAAGCTTAGTAGGAGGAGTAGTTCCATGGACACATATTGTATACGAAGTCATAACCAAAGAGGCGGTTTATGTTCAAAATGGTGTATGATACTTATATTATTATTTCAAAATAAATATTCCCACAAATATGTAGTAAATAGATATATTATAATTTTGATAAGTTCATATAAATTTAATTATTGGACTTCATGCATCAAGATTCAAGGACTTCATATTTTTAATGTTTCTAAGTATTGATACTACTGGTGAGTATTCAATATAAATTGTACATGGATGGTAAAAATGTTACCAATAAATCATGATTAATTACTTAAACGTATTTTATATGAAAAAACTATACAAAAATAATAAGGACTAAAATAATTTTAAATTATACTTGTTAAAGTATACTACTATGATCTTCATATTAGGGTATCAACTGGTAGGATCGCGTCATTTGGAGGAAAACTTATGGAAGGTGTCTATATAACAAAACCCAAAGTAGAACCTATAGTGTATTTCTAAAAGGTATAACTAAAAAGGGTTAGTGAAATCAATAAATTCTAATTATATATTCATATTACATAAATTAATTTTTGAATAAATCATGCATAGTGATCATAGAATATTCATTTGAAAAAAAATGTTATGTATTACCAATTTTTTCATGATAACTAATGAATTTATCAAAGTATGAATTAAAATAAGAACCATGTTTTAGGGAACAAAATATATATAAATAGATCCATGGGTCTTCTAAATCTAGTCATAGTATACATATTAACAAATTATTGAAAATTAATAGTTGAAATAATTCAAGGGAAACTTTAAAATGGCATATAGTCTTTCTAGTAGAACATATATTTGAATAAGAAGTGATTATTAAGGTTAAAATAATTTTGTGATCTTAAGTTCTAGGAAATTATCTCATATGTAATGATATATATTATTGTTTGATATTACCGATGCATGATTCCTAATAGTTGGATATCAAACTGATCCAACATAACTGCATCAACATGTAACATGAACTATCAGATAGTACTTTGAAAAGTAGAACTGGATGAGTTCCTTCTATCTAGAGAAGTGATAATACTAGTGATTATGTGAATTAAACACTTGTATTTATTTAGTTCAATTTGGGATAGTATCATAATAAGGCAAAGATAATATCCAATATATGTATATATATTACTGCTAATGGTTTCCATATCAACAATATATGAGTATGTTTTGGCTCTTGATCCAGCTTATGAAGTGGTTTAGTAATGTCTGATTCCTATCTTGAGTTATACCAAAAGAAAGATTTTTATCATTATGATAAGCTTAGACTATGGACTTAATCATGATATAAGGTTTTTTACATGGAAAAAAGTGGTGGATACTCAGTAATATCATATCTTAATTGATTTTCAAAAGATAGTGATTTTTCAGTAAGAGGATTCACTAGAGAGACATGTGGCTTCACAAATCCTATTTACGAAACTATGGTTAGCCTGATAGCTATAGCCATAGTCAACAAAAGCATGTTTAACATGTGATAACTAACTATTCATTAGATATTTCCTCTAGTTCAAGTGGGGTTCTATTTGATTAGGTACCCTGTAACCAAATACTTTTTAATTTAGATTGCCTATAAATATTCATACATTTAAATATCACTTCCTATCACACTTTGACCATGATTCAACCTTAAATGATATGTGATGTGGTCAAAGAGTACTAGTTGCATTGATAGGTAAATGAAGTTCCTCACATGGTGAAAACCTTGAAGTGTTATAATAGTATTCTTAAATATTTTTTCTATGGAAAGATGAAATTATATGAGGGACACCTATGATACATTCCATCAGGGGTAGGAGGCTCATAATACTTTGAGACTTTTTCTTATGAATTTCTCCCTTTTAAATATCCAAGCAATGGGATTATGAGTACAATATTTCTTGTAGGAATTATGTATCTTTATGTGTCATCAGATAATTCTATATGAGAGTGTTTGTAAGGATAATTAGACTTTAAGATCATTATTAATGCATTTCATGACTCACACACTTTGATATATTATTATAAACCATGATGATATAGTTCATAGTGATGTTGGGCATGTTGGGTGCCTCACAAATGATATGTTATTAATGAATAAGTCAAAGAAGGATTTTCACCTTCAATATTTATAGAATTTGATATCTAAACTCTTTTATTAAAATGTAATAGTGGAATTAAATTCGATGGACATAGTGTAATTATAAGTTTATTTCAGATAGTCAATGAAAGACGTATTAAGTATACAGATTGATGACATGGGTGTGCAACCTGCTTGATGATATATTATGACAAATGGATTATATTACAAAGTGAGTTCTCATATATGGTTAAAGATGAGTATGCAATTGCTATGAGTGCTCACTATGTGAGTGAACTCAATAGAGAAAATAAGAATCATCGAACAATAATACCTTGTTTTCTTTAAGTAATGATTCAAGAAACTATTAAAATATATCTTCTTTCACTTAGATCATTATACATGAATCCACTTCAAAAAACTATTAAGTTATTTTAAACACACTGAAATCACAACTTGACCATTTTAAATACTTCACCTAAATATATTCACTTTCCTAAAAAGTAAATCACATGAAAATGGAGAGATTTATATTTAATTTCCCTTTGAAAAAACTATCCAAAGACAATATGAGAGAGGGGATGGATATCACATTCCTTATCCTTAAATTGAGTGAGGTTATTCAACCAAGATCAACATGTGTTTCAGAAATTTTTACTTTGGATATAGTTTAGTGAAGATATCAATTACTATCTCCATTATAGGAACAAACTCCAACTTTAGTTCATTTTTTACACAAGTTATTTGATGAATTGATATTTAATATCAATTTGATTGGATCGATAATGTTATACTTGATTATTGGTTATATTTATTTCACTTTGATTATCATAATCCAAGATAAGGGGAAACATTATATCAAATAACAAATATTCCAACTAAGTGTTCGTTCACATCAAAAATGTTTCAATTTGAGTAGTAGTTGCATACTCATCTTTAACCGTACTGAGAGTCACTAAATTTTTCTTTTTAGTATTCCTAGTCACACATATTCATCCTATAAATAAAACTCCACCAGATGTGGATATCTTATCCTTAATACAACATGCTCGATCTACATATGTGTAACCAAACAAATTAATCTTTACTAAGATGTCATATTTTATTCTAAAATCAATCATTCCTTTAATAATTATGAGAATTATATTTCATGTATATGATGATATTACATGGATAACTTTGATGCATGGCACACAATGTTTCCACATATACTAGATATTTCTTTGAATCCATTAGATATATAAATCTTCTAACCAACTTTTTAAACTCTTTAAGATCAATCTCCTTTTTTTTCCCATCTTTTTACAACATTTTCCCTATGATATAGGTGTAGAAATAGGGTTTGAATCTTCTATGTTGAATTTGTTTAGGATTTCCTTTACATACTTGTCTTCAGATAGGAAAATTTAATTCTTCTTTTGAGATATTTTTAAGCTAAGAAATTATTTTAATTTACCTAGAATGAACATTTCAAATAGATTATTTATCTCTTTAAATAACTTTTCACACATTTATTCATCATTCCCTAAAAATATTATATCATCGATATAAACAATATTGATTTGAAAAACCTCTTGAATTTATTTCATGAAAAGTTTACTATTAACTCTTCCTTTATTGATATTAAACTTCCTTAATAAAGTACCAAATTTAGAATACCAATCACTCAGATATTGATTCAAACTATACAAATCTTTCTTTAACTTGCATGCATAACATTCATAATGGACCAGCATAAAACCGCATGGTTTTTCAATATAGACTTTTTAATCAATCTCTATATTAATAAAATATAACTTGATATCCATCTATAATATCTTATATCTTTTGTGTGATGATATTAATAATGATTTTAATAGTTTCAATCCATTCTAATAAGGAAAAGGTCTCCTTAAAATTAATGCCTTCAATCTATGAGTAACTTTTACAAAACATTCATGCCTTGTTTCTTATTAATTTTCCTTTTCATTATACTTGTTTTAAAAAACAATTTTGTTATAATCATATTCTTATTTTCTAGTTTGGGTATAAATTCCCCTATATCATTCTTCTCAATCTGGTCTATCTCTTCATTCATAACATCAAACCACTCTTGATTCATAAAATCTTCTTCGATATCTCTTGTACCAACCTATGAATATAAGGAAGTATAAAAAAGTAACCCCTATGTTCTTCTAGTTTGAAACATATGTCCTTGATATCCAATGATGTTTTAGACATTGACTTGATTCCTCAACCTAGTATGAGAACAATGTAATTTTTCCTCATCCCTTGAGATAACTGAGTCAAAATATTCACCTCATACAAATGCAATATTTTTACTTTATTCATGAAAATTTTCATTTTGTCTATCTAAAACCACTTCATATTCTCTTTCCTATATATCTCCAATTGTATGAAAAAATTTATTACCAGATTTTTTAAGAATAGTCACATCTATAGATTCAACAATATTATAGTTTATATGTTTTAGCACATGTATCCTCTACCATTGGTAGGGTATCCAAGAAATATTCTATTAATACCACTCTAATCATACTTCCCAAGATTCTCACCCAGGACTTTGATAATGTAAGGACTTTAGAACACCCTTTGGTATTTCAAATATGGGGTTTCTTTGTAATACATCTTGTAAGGATTCATATCAGAGTCTGGCCTATAGAAATATCGATTCTGAATATGAACTTCTACTCCAATAGCTTTCATCCAAAAGTATTGAGAAGTATCATATTCAACCAACATGGTTTTTTTGCACTCAAACAAACTTTTATTTATTATTTTAGCAAGATAATTCTATTATGGTGTGTATGATGTACTAAAATCATGAATAATTCCATGATTTTCAAGATAATATCTAAAATTTTCATTTGTGTATCTGACACCATTATCAATTTGAACCTTCTTAATGAAATATCTATATTCCTTTTTTTGTTTATCTAAAAAATATTAAACCTTTTGAGGGCCTATGTTTTATATTTCAAAAATAGATTACATGTAATATGAGTGAAATAATAAATAAATGAAATAAATTACTTATCTTTATTTTATGATATATTTCTCATGGACCCACATATGTAGAAATGTATCATCTCTATGGAATTATTTGACGGTATCTCATCTTTTTTATATACTTAGTTTGTAATTTTACCATTCTGGCATGTGGTGCAATACCAATCTCTTATTCTTGTCATGTCAGGAATATCAAAAATACTTTATTTATTTGTCATCTTGATTATATTATTCTAAAATATATTCACAAACCTTTTATTATATAATTGATTTTTTCACATCATGCTTAGATAGCATAAACTATGTGCATCACTAACTTCAAATAATTTTCCTTTGATTTTTTGTCTTTTCAAAAAAAAATTACCATCTTCAAGCTATTTAATAACAAAAGAATCTATTTTAAAAAAAATCCTTCATTAAAAGTTCTAAAACACTTAACAAGTTGTGTTTCAGTTAATCAACAAATAAGGCTCTTTTGGATTTTAATTTTTCTTTTCCAATGATAGCTGATTAAACACCTTTGATTCTAAGGGAATAATCAATTCTAAACAATATTTTACCTTATTTTTAATTTTTCACATACTTCAATAATGTAATGCCCCGACCCTAGTTACCCAGAGTTAGTGAATTATTACATAACATTGGCAAGATCACAAGAGACCAAGTCCTGAAAGACCGGTCAGTTTAGTATCCTTGGAAGTACTAGATACATTCATAAGTTTTACATTACATTATGAAATGAAAAACAAAAACATTTTGTCTCCTTTTAACACACTCATATCCCTTAAACTATCCCTGTAGGTTTGTCATAATATACTTCTTTGCATCCTGGGAAAAATAAAACATAATAAAGGGGTGAGCTCAGATGCTCAGTAAGGATAACAGTATAGCACAAACTATCATAAACAATCATAAACATTTAAGTAAATGTATAAGAATAAAACACAAGCCTTTTAAACTTTAACTTCAGCATAACATGAAAAAGTTAAATAAAATAATTCCATTTATTTATTCACATGGATATTCTACTAGTTGAATAATCACATGTAATATCAATAGATAATCACAAAATGATGGAATACATAATTACAGACATAATAACCACATACTTAAGGCCTCATACCAAGAATACAAATAAAATATTGGCAAGGACTTGTGCCAAGACACTAGTTTGTATCATGATACCTACCGATGCATCTAGGAGCTATAGCGGGCCTCTCCCGTCACTTACTATATCCAATGCATTTCTCATATAAAAAGGGTGAAACATAACATAATCATTCATATCAAACTAACATATGAAATGTTAATACTTTAACTGTAAACTATAAATAATGTAAATATAGCACATCCATAGTCAAACATATCATAAAACTATCAATACAATATGGAATATTGTATCATAATAAATCAACTTCAATTAATCATAAAATCCAACAATAGATGTTAACATAGATGCAATTAATACAAAAAACTATTTGAGAGAAATATCTCTTTCTACTTTGAAATCATTTAAAAGTAGCATAATTATAAAATAAAACTATTATTTTGAAAATATTCATATAATCTTATAAGGGAAGCTTCAAATGTGTTATAATGGTAGAAAAAATCTGCACCCACTGTATAAGTTAAAAAAACATCATTTCCTTAATTTTTTGAAAAGGTCATAAAGTATCCTGTTTGGAAAACAACGGAAAGATTACTTTAAAAACATTTTATAAAATTTCAAATAAGGTTATAAATGAATTTAATCCATAGTTTAGGAAAAATTAAAAAAAATTGAAATACATTTTTAAGAAACACGAATGTGGATGATAAAGATGTCTTAGTAGATACTTATGTATAAAAAACCTCGAATAATGAAGAGATTGTAAAATTAATCCTAACCTTGTACTTTTACATAGTTGAGAGTATGATAACATCCTGTATAATGGTTAAATAATGTTTATTAAATTATAAAATAACCACATATGTAAATATGATATCATATATGATCCTCTAATATTTCTTTGTTAATAATATTTTAGTATTATCATTGTTTTGGGTGTTAACTGATTCATTTTCCTTCATATGTTTTATCACATAAGTCATGTTAATTATGGGAAGGATGTATTTGATTCATATCCAGAATTATATTAAGTTATTAAACATTATTTTTTAATCATAAAATGAAAATTATTCTTGAATGGTTACGATGGGGAATGAAATCTCATCACATTGTGGAGACAGTAAGCTGTACGTACAAATGAGCGACAATATCATTATATTGATGGTGAAATAGTATGTAATTGGATGGTATATTATATATAAAAAATAATTAACATGTCATATTTATTATTTATATCAATTATACTCATTATTATACCCATCTAAATAATGAATTGTTGAATAACAAACTACACTACGACGTGTTGACGGTAAGCGGTACGTATGCATGTATGGAGAATATTTCATTCATAGGATGGATAGAATAATGAATATGGTTGTAACATATTTATAATAAAATAATTGTATGTATAAGGTATTGAATTTATTATTTTGGTATGGAAACAACAAAGAAATTGGAAGTGGAAGAAGAAAAGAACATTGAAAGAGGTGATGAAATAATTACCTCTTCTTCAGGTGCTTCCTTTTGATTTGAACAAAAGGGATCTTTAGGTTGGATTTATGATCAAAGTAAGGCCTCTAAGACAAATTGAGGGTAGTTTTTAGGATATTTGGGAAGGTTTTGGCTGAGACAAATGGATTTAGAGGTATGAATTAAGAGAAGGGGGAGTACCCTTTTATAAGAGATGTGAGGGGCACTTTAGAAAAAGATTGAAATGTTAATTTATTATATTTTTTCAGCTCCTAATAGCTCAAAATGAATTTATTTTGAGTATAAGGTGGGTATGGGTCTAAATATTCTAAACCAATAGGTTTTAGAAGATTTTAAGATACCATATTAACCTTATCTATTAGATTTGACTCTTAGTTAAATAGTTTTTCTTTTACAATGTCTTCTTGTATTTTTATACTATATGGTCAATATAGTTACTATAAAATGTCAAAAGAACCTAAAGTGGTTAATTAGTGACATATATAACATTATATAAGTCCTTTGTATGAATCTTAAATTTTGAGTAATATTATATCATTTAATAAATTTGTATATTTTTTAAAAACTCATTTATGTTAATTTTGACACTATTTAGTATTTGGTTTTTGTGAAAGTCATAACAACTTGATTACTTTGACTAAAATATGTTTAATAAACCCTAGCATGTCATATTAACCTATAAAATTATTGTATTTCATTAAAAGTTTCAATTTACAATTATTTTAATATTTATAACATCAATTATTTTAATCTTTCATTAATAAGGTAATTACTGCATCATCATTGTGTCATAAATAAATTTAATTATTTAATGTCTAAAAATTATAAATAAAATACCATGATGTAGGAAATAATTTTATATTTCTAATTAATACTTATAGTCGAATTTATATTATGTATAATCCTATATTAAAAATATTTTAGTTCTTATAATTTGAATTTAATAGTTTTAACCCTTCCTTAAATAAAATATAATAAATGTCTTAATATAATCCAGGTGGATCAAAAAGATTACTATTTTTGTCCTAAGGTTTATTGTGGTCTAAATAAACTTATCCAATAGAATTTGGACATGTTTTGGGTAATTTGATGTTATTATAATATTATTTTTACCTTTAATTACCCTCTTTACTTTTAACCGTGGTAAATAAAATTCAAAAGTTACTATTCACTAAAAATTATTTTCACCCTATTATACCAAATTTTACTTATTGATTACAACCATGTATGTCATATTTTTTAAATTCAATTCATAGAAGTGGTAAAATTATGTTTTATACAAATTTGCAAATGTTCCTAGAAGGTGGGTTAAATACGTTAAAAAGTTCAATAAAATTTTATATATCTAATATTATTATAAAATAAATCCAATGAATTACATTGAAATAATATAATTATTATGTATCTATTTTTTACTTTAAAATAAATTTAAAATTTTAAATAATTATTTAAATAAAAAGTCGTTTTAAACAATAACACGGTGTTTTTCACTATTCATCAAAAATTGAAAGTTATCAGAAAAATACCAAAAATTCACCCTAAGATAATTTTGATATTTTGAATCCAAAAAGGAAGTCCATTATAAAAAATTAAATTTATAAAATTTCAAAAAGTGGTTATTACTATTCATAACTTCTTTTTAAACGACTAGTTTGATCGGTTGTGATGTGTTAGAACTCAGAGATGCTTTCAATGAAAGCTATTATATTATTCAAAGAGAAGCATATCGTGGAAGCTTGGGGTGTTATATTATTTCCTCCTTAAAATAATTTAGTCCTCAAAATTTCTAGAATATAACTGCATAAAAATATTCATGTGGTTCTTCATTATAAGTTCCTAAGGTTCCACTTCACTATCATCACATTCCTCGCATTTGGAAAAAATGTTTCCCAATTTATGTTCTTTAGAACTTATTATCCTTTCCTATTAAATTGGAATTTTATTTTTCTATCTTCTTCTTTAGCGATCTTCTTGTCTTGCTTTATTATTCTTCAATTTCTCTATCTTCCTTCCATCGTAAACTATTTTTTGTTAAATGTCTATTGGTTCAGCAACTAAAGCACTTCAATGGAAGCCTTCTGCTATACTTACATGTGCCTCTTTTCACCCTTTTAGAAAATAATGATAAAAAATCATCAAATTTTTTACATACCTCATCTTTGGTCTCAGAGTCATTGAATTATTCATCAAGAACTTTTTTATAATATCCTTGATTAACATCTTTGAAAGAAATTTTCTTATTAACATTTTCTCTATTCTTCATAACCCTTTATCTTCTCATTCCATGTGTGAGGATAAAGTTATCATGAGCATCCATATATAGAGTTTTAGGATCTATATCTTATAAATATGATATATTGGAATACAATTTATCCCTAATAATTCTTAAAATCTTTTTCGGCAATAGATGAACCTTATAACTTCTCACCAAAAAATATTATGGTATTTAATAGGTCATTAAATCTTGTAAATAATTCACCAATATAATAATATTCACCCATTTTATGATCTTTGTACTTCAATATCAAGATGTGTAACTTTTCTTTCTTTACTTTAATATTTCCTTTATATATTTTCTTTTGATTTTCTTAGATGCATTTAGTTGTTATAATACCTTTAACTATCAAAAATTAAAATTAATATAGTGAATAAAGTATAGCATTCCTAGAACACCCATCATTCTGCAAATTATTCTTATCAGTAGATGTTAAGTGTTAACCCTTGGTAGGAGGAGGAAACCCATTTATAGCAGCTTCAAAATCTTCAGAACCAATGGATATAAGATAGGGAAACATTTTTTATTCTAAATATGATAGTTCTTTCCATTAAAGATAGGAATACCCACACTATTAACAGAGTTCTAAACATCCATGTGAAATACCTTTTCTTAAAACTATAGTAAAGAGTCAATGAAGGGAACCTTGGCTATGATACCACTTGAAAGGTTCAATTAGGATCTGTGTGATCACTGAAAGGGGGAGGAGTGACTCGGTGATATTATATTTTTATGTTTTCTTTCTTAATAAACAACCTTCACCTCATATTAGAGATAAATAAACCTATTGGAAAACAAAAAACAAGAAAAAATCCTAGAACATTGGTATTTAAAAGGTTTAATAGTCAATTAGTGTAGCTAGACCTTGGCATGGTCTAAAAGTAATCCAAGACCAAAAAAAACTATAAAATAATCCATTAAATGGTTACAAAATATAGGAAATATCCTTTCACTTGAATAGAATAACAGTCAATTTACAATGCATGTACATCTTAAACAAAATAACGATATAACAATGTTTTGAAACAATTATTGGAACATTAACCAAATGTATTCAAATTTTTCACTATTCTTCTTAAATTCTTAACACTTTACTTTTTAGAAAGTAATTCTTCCCATTAAATTTATTACATAGTAGCAAGAAAGAATTTATTCTTGGAATTTTGTATAAAACTTTTGGTCAAATAACCTCTTTGTTCAGTACCATCAGTACAATGAGACTTAGATTCTATGTTTTTTCGATAACTTATGTCTGACTAATCACTTCTGATTGACTGATCACTTCTTTAGAATTTTCTTTTGATGCCTCTCTAACATGTTCATCTGATCATCTATGTAGAAAATTCATCTGATACCCACTAATAGGAAAAATTATACAGTATTCATCAGATCAATTCCTCTTCACACTATTCATCCATTCAACTCTTCACTTCTACAACATGTAAGGTCTTATGTTTTTTGACCAGTTGAATTCTCAAAGGAATTCAAACTTTTCATTTTAGTGGATATACTTAATATTAAACTGAGTCTTGAAACATAAATATGAGAGTTAGAGCACTTAAAAAAGTTGTATTTTGGATGTGGTTTAAGGTCTTAGAGTATTCTTGGTGGTTCAGATGAATTTTTGGAGTGTCAAGCTCCAAAAACTCACTTTTCAAGAGAAACGGGTAGTGTTACATAGCTTGTTTAAATTTTTTGGCCCTCTAGAAGAAACTGTGTGGCCCTTAAGGGGGTTCAGGTAGTTTGTTAAACTATAAAAGGTGTAATTCCAGGTCATGTGGAATGTTTTCAATAAATTATACATTTAGACACATGGTTTGTCCATGGTTTTCCAAGCTATGCACATATACCTCATGGTTAGTACCACTTAACAAGCAACACCTCATGGTTGGCACACGATTATCCCAAACCGTGCGGCAAAACTCCGCGGGTTATGGAACTTGGGTAGTGTGAAATTCATGGTTGGATCGTTGTTAGTCAAACCATTTTCCTCATTTAAAGGGGAAACATGACCATTTTCCCTTCCTTCTTTAAATGGTCTTTGCCTTATTCCCCCCCCCCCCCCATTTTTTCCTAGGAGGCCTCCCGTGCATGTACCCCTCCTCTTCCTCTTCTCATGGTGGGATCATCCTCATTGTTGGTCTAAATCGAGCACCATTGAGAGTGTTGGAAGTTTAACTGTGATTCTACAACTCCTCTTCATTATTTTATTCATTTATCTTACCATATGTAATGCTAATTCCATGCGATATCTTTTTCCCAATTTTCATGTCATTGGAAAATTATGTCGATTTCACTCATTCCAGCTTGAATGAAGGCTCGTTGTTGGATGTGTAGAGTAATCTAAGTATGATTTAGGGGTTCAATGGAATTTTTCTTTAAATTCCCATTATTTTTAAGTTACTCTATTGTGACTCATGCTATATTCTCCATGTGTATCTCTTAAAATTTTAAATAACCTAAATTAATTTCAAAAATAGTGACCTAAACCTTTCTTTAAACCCTTTTTCATGATTTGTGATTAGTGGCCTCAACTTGGTCCACCCCATGGGTGTGTCCTATAAATGGACCATATTTTTCAATAATTTTAATTGTCCTTAGAGTGAGAATTGATTAATTAATGATAAATTAATTGTTTAAAATTACAAATGGACAAGTGTACTTTCTTGGCCCTCCTAATTACTTATATTTAAATGGATGAATTTCATGGGTATTCTTAGGGAATATGAAATGAATAATTGAAATGGAATTTAATGTTAATGGTAAATATATACACTTATCCCATATCAATAAATGAATGAAATTATTGACGAGTCTCACGTGATAAATTAGTAGTGGAATGGACCTTCTCATGGACTTCTTAATTACTTAATAATGGGATGACCCAAATTGTGTACTTGAATAAGATTATGGCATGTTTATGGAAATGGAATCTTTGGTATTTCTATTTTTATAAATTATAATAATTGGGAATGGAGTCCATCTTGACTTATGATACCTGGTCATGGAATTCCTCTTGACTTATGATACTCAAGAATGGTGTCCCTCTTTACTTATGATACTAGGGAATGGAATCACTCTTTGCTTATGACACTCAGTCATGGTGTAACATACTATTTATATTCTTGGAATCACTTACTAGTTATGGTCATGGAGTCCCTTACTATTTATGGGTTTGGAATCAATTATTATTTAGAGTAAGATGTCCATTATTAATCATGGGCATGGTGTCCCCTATTATTACGGGCATGGATTACCCTCTTAATCATGGGTGTGGCATCCCATATGATTCACAAGACTCGAGCGTGGAATCCCTTATAAATTTTGATACTCGAGCATGAATTCCCTTTTAAATTATGACACTTCATCTTGGAGACCCTTATATAAAATATGAATCCTATCATTATACTTGGACACCTTTGTTACACCTCAGTTACAGACTAGTACTACGTATCTATATATATGGATATATATGTTACTACATATATAGTGAATATATATATATATATACTTATATATATATATATAGTGACACATCATTATAGGGATTTCGGTTTAGGCCAACGGAAGTATAGTCGGTTAGGTTTCCTTTTAGAAAATTGAGCCCGAATTGTTTGAATTTATTTTTTTCTTTACCCTATTCTATTATTATACTATAACATTATTGAATTTTATATTCACGGACTGGATTTATTTAGACACCATTGGTGGTGGCCTATTAAATATATCTCACACTATGTTCGGGACACTATTTGGTACTGAATAAATATCATATGGTTCTAGGTTTAGGACCATGGATTATGTTGTGTGATGTTATGCTTGTACATGGGATCTTAGTTGCATAGTATCTAGCCAGTTATCAGGATGCTCATAGAGATATCCCTTAGGGATTTGTTTTCTTTTATTATTCTGGTGTTGTATGTATCCCTTAATTATTGTATTCCCTATTGTGGATATGTGGCTAGTTTATTGTAGCGTGTTCATGCAGGATCATGTTATATTTGGTCAATTGCTATTATATTCCACTTTTATTTATATATTATTACTCATGCTATATTTATTTATGATTTAGAGGGTATAGTCTCCCTGTTTTTCCACATTTAAACCCTCACTGCTAGTCAATAGCCTTTGGAACATGGGGAGGTGTGATTGAGGTCATGTGATCAACTGGATCGGGGCACCATTTCATTGGATCCTAGGTCAGGATGTTATAAAGTGGTATTATTGTTTTCGTTTCCTTTTGTATAACTATTTTAAAATGGTATACAGGAGACTAGGAATGTGTCGACACTTGGTAAATAGCTCATGTATGGGTCCATCCAACCCATACATGAGTGAAATATCAAGTTAATAGGGATGGGACCATTGTTCTATATTATAGTTAGTTATTATTTCAAAATGGGTGATTATTATACTTACACTGGTTATTTATTTATGATTTATGAAGTTTATCCTTGGCCCAGTATGGTAAGGTAGTTTTTTACATGCATCATTATAGGAAAATATATTTCTCATTCCATGCATATACCATTCCATGTAGGTTGCATCATAGATTTCTTAGTGCATGATGATTTTTATACCCTTATTAGGGGATTATTTAGTATGTTTTACTATATACCCTGATGTGTGATTTATTAGTATGATTATTTTTATTCCATTATTGGTTTATTGTCTATGTTTATTATCCTCTAATAGCATTTCTGGTTAATATTATGAAATATATATGGTTAAATAAAGTGTGTGCATCAACCTAAATGGTGTTTTCCTATATATCTTGATAGTGTAATTCTATTTAACCAATGAATTTTCATATGTTTGAGCCATTTTCATTGATTTCATGAGCTGAAACATTAATGGTTTCTATTGAATGGGTTCCAAATTTTCAATTTATAAAGTGTATATAAGCTTTATAAATGGGGGAATGGAAACCCATATACTTGAACCATCTCTTATAGACCTATTATATTCTAAAAACAAGTGTGATAAGCTAGTTTCAATTACATGAATTCCAATTGTAAATTATAGAGTAATGTTCCTTTATAATTTGAGAATGGTGATTAATCTAACTAAACCACAATATATATATATATATATTGATTTTTAAATAATATATAAAATGATTTCTTTTAAAGAAACATGTTAATTTTAAATTTATAAAGGCCTATATATCTATAACTTGAGAATGAAAACCCTTATGAATAAATACTTAAATGAAAACTGGACCCAAGTAGGTCAGTTAAGGCATGTTTCTTGTGAGGTAAAAAAATCTAGAGTGTTTTGAAAATTTAATAATTTAGTTGTTATGGTTTGTACATAATTCAACTCAGATTTACTTGATGGGACCCTTGTAGATTTACTTACTCTTTTATTCATTGACACTTAACCCCATGTGGGTATAAACATGTTATATAGGTTAGTTATTTAAAGATTCCATATCCACTTATACAGGTTATGTATAAATGTATGGTGGTATCTTATTGAACCGGCCCCCTATAATTAATAAATACCCAGTATCTTCTTTTGAACCTTATTATATGAGGCTTTAGTTAATTAAAATTCCAATTACAACCTAAAGGGTGTTTTCATCTATAGCTTTAAAGTGACATTTTCTTTAATCGAGACCAATTGTGAGAACTTATAGATAAATCAATGTTTAGAAGGAAATTTTAAGATAATTTGTATGTAATGTTTCATGGTTCCTACTCAATTAAGTGAATATTATAGTTTTCCTTGAAAACCAGTACTTGATATCCATTGCATACAAGATGTTTAAAATGTTTTAATAAATCAGCATCATTTAAATTACTTAAATAAAAACCTTTTAGAGGTGTTTATATCATGCACCATCATATAAGTCATAGCCTAATTTTTACCTTGAGAGATGATTGAAATGGGAATGTGAATGTTTCCCATTGACATGGTTTGGATTCTTTGTTGTATTTGTGTTGAACATAATGGTTGGGAGAAAGAGACCAGTGACCTTTTTAGGCATGAATTTGGTTTTAAAAGTAGATCCCTTGTGTAAAAGATGGGTTAGCCCATTGCAGTAGCACCCTTGGAGATAGTAAACTAGTAGACCTTCGAGCCGTGTTTCTAGGCATGGTAAATACCGCCTGTTTGATCCAGTTGAGTCAGTAGGAACTCTTAAATAATGAAATGACACCCCAGGTGGATGGGTGGTTGTTTGGAAAGTGAACCTAAAAAAGGAAGGTTTTCCTTTACACACACACACACACACACACACACACAGATATATATATATATATCATTGAGCGTCAGCTCTTTATCCTTTAAATTACCAATGTAACCCTCCAAGTAGCACTCCTCTATTTCGATGCTCAGTGATGATCAGGGCCCTATTTCTTAGTAATTGACAGTTAGTGTCACTCCACCTATATCGATAGGTTTTTACCCTTGTATGTGGATGCTTCCTTGCCTATTTTAGTTTAACCTCTTATAAAATAACGTTTTAAGGCGCATTATATATTATGTAATAAATTGACTTAAATGAAATTTTATTCTCATTCTAAAGAACTTATGGATAATTGGGAAACCTTACCACCCTTAATATTGATACAGAAACTAGTATATGAGCTGTATTTCATTTGATCTAGGGAAACCAATGAGAGATATTGGCCCCAATTTTTTGTTTTCCTTAAAGGAAATGAGCTTGGTTTTACACCCTTTTTAAGGTTGGTATGAATAAATTTCATGAGTTTTATGTTATATTAAGGATTATTTTTAGTTTTTTAATAATCATATAGGGTGTTATATATCAAAACTAGATACTATCGATATGACTATTCAGGTACCTGGCCCAGTTGACCAGTAGTGGAATAATAGTCACCTTAGTTATAAAAACAATTCTATGTGGTAGTCAATCATTTAATAAATCATGGCATATGATAAATGCCTAATTTTGAAGATGAGTTCCAAGGGAACTCTCACTGTACTAAATATTGATGTTCCATATAGGACCATCATCATAATCTTGTTGACAAACGACACACAGGAGCATGATTTGGGTCTGGAACCTAGTGGTGTAGGATGCATACCCATTTGGATAAAATGTTAGTTCACACTAGCTACATTGAGTAACTACTTATAATTGAACATTGGTTAGTAGCTATGTAAGGTTTGAGGATCTATAGTTTCAAATATGAGACTTGCAAGAAGAGTGACCCAAATATTTGGGTTAAATAAAAGGAAGCACTCATGATGAGGGACAACTTGGAATAAACTAGATGATGAGACATTTTATTTTAGTTTGACCTTAACTGTCATAGTCAGTAGACGTGGTGTTAGGAGTTAATTTAAGGCAGTTATTACCTCTTTGAGGTGATCATGGCTCAAGAGAGCCATACATGCCTATCGATAACCTCATAGTGTACTATTATCTCATAGGTGATCATAAGCATATCTTGACATGTTCCTGAGTACACTAATAGAGAATCAAATATACACTAATCTATATATCTATATAGCCTCTCTAGTTTAAGATAGAGACACTTTGGGAGTTTTACTCAAGGAGCAGTTTGAGGTTAAACCAAATGTGTGTGGTATACTCTTAGCTGTTTAAGGAAGGTGAACCTTGAGATGTTTTAAAAATCAATAAATGTTATAAAGACCATTCTCAAGAAATTGGGAATGTGTGATGAGTAATTTTTGTGTCAACACTCAGGATGATCTGTTTCTAATCCATGATAGTTGTTATATCTAGAAGGGACGGGGCATGGGATTTGATAATAAGCTTCTCTTTTCTTAGAGAAATTATTGTAAGGATACTCCTAATGTGGAGAGTATGATGTCAGTCACTGGTGGCCAACCCTCATGAGATAATGGTCGTGGAATCTTGATACTGGTCACAAGATTATCATTTTGGCACTACCATTCCTTTTATTAGATGAAACAATGTATGGTAGAAATCCTTAATAAATTCCAAGTATAGTTCAATAATAGATTTGAATAAATTCTATATGTGGGTGTTAATCATAGAGTAGATTATATACACCAATGGATGTTGGATCTAGATAATGTCAGTACTGGGGATATATCATGATGATGACTTTTGATCAGGAGATGCATCAGTCAGGAGACATCATCAAAATTTGGGTACAGGCTTCGATGAGCATGTTTGGGACCATCTTGGTGCACCTTGGGATAAGAATTCAAAATATAGTTTTGGTGATTCATTGGCCATAGGATCCAAGATTCATTGAATTGGTTATCTGGAGGTGTTCTAAATTGATTTTTCCTTAAATAATTGAATGTGTTCAGTAAGAAAATATGTTTAGCACATCATTGGGTTGATATGGGTCAAGTTCTAAAGATAAGATATGGATTTTCAAGGAAAATATGATGTGATCATTTTGAGTATGGTCAATTAGAGGTTGACCATTTAGATTAAATCAAGATACATGGTTAATTTCATCCTATGATCTTGATAAACATCTGGGAGTGCCGCTAGAATTCTAAGGGTGAGTTTACTTAGGAAATTTGAACGGTGCAAGTTCTGTCATTTAGAATTGGCCAATCATAAATATAATCTATAGTGGTAAAACCATGGGCTGGTTCCTGGAATGTGGGCTCTATTAAGAACCTTATTGTTGTTTTGGTTATGAATATGAGCTTTGGCTTTGGCTTTGGTGGTTTAAGTGTCTTAATATTAAGTGATGATTAGAGGTGTGTTGGGTGTTTGGAAATGTAATGTGACTGTTTGAATGAAACTTTTCAACCCAAGTAATTAGGATATTGTTTTCATTATTTCCCACAAGGATTTTTGGGGATTATTGTTCTAGGGTTGGGAAATTTTAAGGTCCCATGTTTTTGGAATGGTTTAATTCTCAAAGGAATTCAAACTTTTCAGTTTGGTGGACGAGATAAATATTGAACTAAGCCTCAGAACATAATTATGAGATCAGGGACACTTAAAATTATTTTTTGGATGTTTTTTAGTCTTAATAGTGGTCTCAGGAGTTCAGATGAGTTTCAGGAGCATCAAACTCTGAAAAAATACTTTTTGATAGAAATAGAAAGGGGTGCATAGTTTATTTAAACTATGTGGCCCTATAGGAGGAATCATGTGGCCATCATAGTTTGTTAAACCATGTGATATGGGTTTCATGTATGTTTTTAATGTATATAGAAAATTTCAAAATTAGAATCATGAGTTGTGCATGGTTTTCCAAACCGTGCATCTAGCTTTCATGGTTGATGCGACTTGACGAGTGGCAATGCACAGTTGGCACACAGTTACCCCAAATTTTGTAAACAAACCATGAGGGGTATGGATCTTAGGTAGTTTGACCATATTATTTTGCGTAAATATATCCAAACCATGCTTCCTAAATGTGTGCCTCATTTAAAAGTTGAAAATGAATATTTTTCCCCTCTACCCATAAATGGGTTTTCCCCATTTTCCTCACATTTTTTCTCAAGTGGCCTCCCACTTGTGCACCCCACATCCTCATCTTCTCATGGTGGTATATCCCTTGTTATTGATATTAATCGATCATTTTTGGGTTCCTTGGAAGCATAACGGTGATTCTACAACTCATATTCCAAATTTTCTTTTTTTTTTCTAACCATATGGAATGTTAATTATATGTGACATCTTTTCCACTATTTTTAGGGAATTTGAAAATTCTTCCAATTTAACTCATTTAGTATTGAATCAAGTCCTAGTGTTGGATGACTGTAGAATACTAAGTATGAGGTAGGTTTTTTATTTTTTCCCTTAAATTACTATTATTTATAAATTACGCCATTGTGTTGCACGTCGGATTCTCTGTGTGTTACTCCTAAAATGATAAATAGCCTAAATTAATTTCCTAAACATCAATCTAGACCCTTCGTTAGACCCCTTTAAATGATTGGAGGTTAGTAAACTCAACTTGGTTCATCCCTTGGGTGTTTCCTACTAATGGCCCTTATTTTACATTGGTTATAATTGGCTCTAGAGAGAGAATTGATTAATTAATGATAAATGAATTGTTTAAAATTAAAAATGGGAACATGTACTTTCTTAACCATCCTAATTACTTATATTTAAATAGATGAATGGAAAGGTTAATATCAAGACTTATGAAATCACTAATTGAAATGGAAGGTAATTTTAGTGGTAAAGATCTACATGTTGCCCGTATCAATAAATGAACAGAATGCTTAACCCATCTCACATGATAAATTGGTAGTGTCATGGAACTTACCATGCCGTTCTTAATTACTTAATAATGGAACATCCCAAATTGTGCACTTGAATTAGGTTGTAGAATACTTATGGAAATGGACTCTTTAGTATTTAATTTATAATAAATTATGATACTCGGGCATGGAATCTCTCTTGTCTTATGATACCTTGGCATGGATTCGCTCTTGACTTTTGATACTCAGACATGGAATCCCATACTATTTATTTTCATGGAACCCCTTATTAGTTATGGGGATTGTTTCCCTTACTATTTATGGGCCTGAAATCCATTATTATTTAGGGAAATGCATCCCTTATTATTCGTGGGCATGGTGTCCCTTATTATTATGAGCATGATGTCCCCTATTAATCATGGGTTAGGTGTCCCATATGATTCATGAGACTCTGGCTTGACATCCCTTAAAAAATGTGATACTCAAGCATAATTTTCCTTATAAATTATGAAACTTGGGAATTGTGACCCTTATTTAAAATATGACTCTTAACATTATGAATAGATGCCTGAGTTACACCTCTGGACCGAAACACTACTACATATCTTTATATATGGATATGTATATATATATATATATATCTGTTACTACATATATTGTTCAAACACACACACACATATATATATTCCAATATATATATATATATATTGACACATCATTAGTGGGATTTCAGCTTAGACTAAAGTAGTTATGATTGTCCATGTGTCCTTTGAGGAACCTGAGCCCGAATTGTTTACATTTATTTACTTATTTACACTATAATATTGTTATACTGAGAAACTATTGTATTTTATATACATAGTATGGATTACTTCAGATACTATTTGTGGTAGACTATTGAGTATATCTCATAACCTATTCAGGCCTCCATTTGGTACTCGAACAGACATTATCTGGTTACAGGTTCAGGACCATGTATTCTGTTGTGAGGTTTTATGCTTGTACATGAGAGATTAGGAGAAAAGTAATGATCTAGTTCTTGGGATTCTCATGGAGATATCCCATGTGTATTTTTTTCTTTTATTATTCTAGTTTTGTATGTAGCCTCTGCTTATTGTATTTTCTATTTTGGTTCTTTCAATAGTGTATTAAAGAATGTTCACGCAAGATCATTTATTTAATTTATTATTGTTTGTCAGTTGTTATTAAATTTCACTACTCTTTATTTATTATTGATCTTACTATATTTATTTATGATCCAATGGGAATTTTCTCCCAACTGTTCCATCTTTTTACCCTCACTACAAGTTGGTAGCCTCTATCATACGAGGAGGCGTGCTTCAGGTCATATGACCAACTAGCTTGGGGCACCATTTCAGTGGCTCTTGAGTCAGGATATTACACAACACTACTACTAGTGACCAAAAAATGGAACAAACATATCATTACACAATGCACCTTTATAAAAGAAATATATATCTAAAAAATATGGGAGAATTGTGAACTTGAAATTTAAATATACCGCTCAAAATTTCTTCCGCTGACAATAATAAAAATTCCTAAAGGTTAGGAACATTCCTTAAGATTCAGCATCATTAAACTTATTAACTTATTCCTTAGATCATAGTGAGAGTCATATTTTTTCCATCATTATTATAGAAACATTTAATATCCAACTTATCATTTTCATATTAAAGAATTTATGAAAAAATTATAAAACATCTTTAAACCCTCCATCCAGTGAAACTTCATAACATTACTTTCATCAAGTGATACTTCATCTGGTGTTCCCTCACAAATTCATAGGAACACATTCAATTATTTTACAAGAAACTTCCTTTTTCTGTTGGCTTGATCTAAAAATCTTATTTTGTTTTCATTTCTTGGAAACCTCAATCTAATGAACCTCATTCAAGAATATCTGATCGGTGACTTCATACAAAGACTTCTGTATGATTAAACTGCATCATAATCACTTTGTATCTTTGTACAAGTTTTTACGATAGACTTTATATACAAGAAAAAATTATTTTTATTTGATGATCAAATAAAATATCATTTGGTGGACTCATAGAATCTTCCCTTTCTAATGAAACTTGCCACTTTGATTTGATTGGTGGACTCTATTTGATGAATTCTATTCAATATAGCTATAAAAATTCTTCTATATCGTCATATAGAAACATTAATTTAATTAATTTTCTTAGAAACATCTATCTGATATAATCATTCCTATGTACTCTACAAAAATTCATAGCATGAACTTTGTATATTTGTACCTCAATCTCCCATTTTTTACGTGATCTTGAACCATGATAATTTTTCGGTACTCATGATGTTTTGAACTTTAGGAATATAAAATCATTGACAATTTAAAAACTTCATCAAACATTCTATCTGATATAACTTGTAAAATTATTTATATAAACATTATATGCCACACTCTATCTATTGACTTCAGTCTAAGAGACTCAATCTATTATTATAGATTTGTTGGACTTTATCCGATCACTTTTGTAACTCAAAAATGTAAAGTGATTTTTGTTCTCAATAATGTTAAGTGTTTTATATTAAACAAAAAAAATACAAAACTTTATACTATCTTTCATTAAGTCAAACCAACTTATTTTTAACACCTATAGCTTATTCAAAACACCTTAAATCCTATTGGACTCAACACAAATCTTCTATCTTCTTTTGAGATCCTTTAACAAACCCCTTCTTCCAAATCAACCACATCCCAACTTATCTAAGTGAAATGTACTCCACCTCAATTATTGAAATTGTAACTATAGGTTTAATATTTGATATGCAACTCTGTTTTTCCTCTATAAATGAACACATAGCTAGTAATAATCCTGTGACTACTTTTATCTCCCCCAAAGTCTAAATTATAAAACCACTATAATATTTCATCTATTACAATATAGAGGAAAAAATATAAAAAAACTTTGAGATACTAGAGTATCCATGTTACCTATTCCTATTATTCACTTTATAGATTATTAAAGAACCTTCTAACTACTACTACTAGATGTAAAATGTTCATCCACACACGAACCATGTTATATATCAAGCTTCTAATGGATGATTTAAACAAAACCTTTTCCATGTACTCAACCACTTCCTCATTTCTAGGATCCTTCTCCTTACTCATCTTAAAGTTTACAATAATAAATGTGGTCATTGGTTTCACTTAACTAATTTTTATATATTTAATTACCTTTTAAAAGTATTCAGACTAAGATGGGAACAAAGTTCTAGACTCTAAGTCCCTTAAAATTTGTGTCCCCAAAATCTATTTCTCCAGACCATGATCCTTTATCTGGAAACTTTTAGATAATTAAAACCTAAGATCCTAATTCATTTCCTTGACTAGCCCAGATAAGATAATTTCATAGACATAGGGAATAATGATGATGAATATCCTATCATCAAGCACATTCCTCTAATACTCATGATAAATATTTCTACAAAAAAACTTTTGTTCCTCCATGAAATTGTTGAACTTCAGTTTTCAATTCCTAGATGCTTGTTTCATCCCATGAAAACTATGTTTGATCAGATACACTATATAATCATTTAGTTTCTCTATTAATCCATTTAGATATACCATGAAAATATCCTCCTATAAATTTCTATGATGAAAATTGGTTTTAACATCCAACTACTAAATATGTAACCCTTATATGGAAACTATTATGATTCCCACCCATATATTTATATGATTAATAATTGAAGAAAATATTTCATAAAAATATAAACCTTTTTTGTTGAAACCATTTTAAAAATTGCCTTTCTTTATACCAATTTTAACTATTAGATCCCTCCTTTAACTAATAAACCCATTTTTTCTAAAGAACACTCCTAGTAATTCATTCTATTAGCTCCCATGTCCCAAAAATATATTAGGAGCCTATTTCATCTCTCATGGATAACTTCTATATACTTGATTCACTAAGAATTGAAACCTTTTTGGGGATTTAGGTTCTCTATTTTATATGATGATAAAGTATTAAAAATTCATTATGTAACTTTTCACTTATCTTTGGATCCTAGTAGGCCTCCACAACCAACTTTTCAGTTCAGTGCATTCCAGAACCACTGCCTATGGACGATCTCCTTCCAAATTTCTTCCCTGAGATTCCACAACCCATGAGTACACTAGTATATCTAGCCTTATAAACACCATCATAACTTTTCTTCCATCCAAAACTTCTTTCATATTGTATGGTTTTTTCAAAACTATCATGTTTCTCTATAATATTTAGAGCTTCTAATTTTTTATCATAAAACCCATATATTGAGATGAATCTTTGTTCTCATCAACAATTTCTAGTTAGTTCTGATTCTTTCATAAGTCCTCATAATTAAAGTGAACATTTTTTATCCTAGTGTATTTCCATAATTCATTACCTCAATGTTGAAATCCAAAGTCATGATCTTTATACCCTATATAGAAATACATTTTGGACTTAACCTCTAACTTGAACCTTTTTCCAGCATCAACATTTACATAGTAAAATGATCTAAAAAATTTGAGAAGTGAAATATACACCTTATTTTTTGTTTAATAATATTTCATAAGTTCCTACCCCAATAGATAAAAAGGGAATTTTTTCACCAAGTAGAAAGTATAATTTATAGCCTCTGCCCAAAACTCCTTAGGGGAAACCAACATGTATCCTCATGCTCCATACCTTATCTATTACAGTTTGATTCATCCTCTCCATGACTCTATTTTTATTCTAAATTACCCACTATGGTCTTCCCAAACTGTATTCCCTTCCACCATTGGAACATTAAAAATTATATGTTTCTGTATTCCCCATTATTGTCAGACCATAACTATTTTAGTTTATATTCAGTCTTTTTTTATACCATGGATATTCATCAAATGGAGGTAGTGAACACCTTATTCTTCTTCATAATAAGAAACACCCACTACTATTGTGTAACATCATGAATTAAGGTGACATGTTATAGTGAACGTCTGTGATAATGGACTGATGTGGATCCCTATATGTTCTTATGAACAAGATCTAAATTTTGATCCTTGGGATCATTTCCTTCTATTTAGAAGGGCACATTTCATTTCTTCCCAATAATAAAATATTAACATGTTCTATACTCATAATTTATAAGTATCAATATTCCTTTAGAAACTAGTAATTTAATTCCATTATCACATAAGTGACAAAGATATTAATGTCATAACTTCTAAGATCCAATTTTTTTCCCAAAATGCATTGCTCCATCTGAAACACCTTTTTAGTACAATGTTTTGTCTTTAAATCCCCTTTTCACCATGATATAACTGCACAAGATTTAATAAGATCTACCCATAAATTTTGTATGGAAACCCACATCATCAAGATATATTATAGAAATCAAATTATTTTTTAGCTTTGTTATTTTTCTCACTATATAATTCAATAAATCTTTTATTCTAAGTATGAATGGTAACTAATGTACCAAAATTGTGCACACGTTTTTTTTTCATTTAAAAATGTATATTATACTAACTAATATGTTTTTATCGTGTTTAAATATTTTACTTTGGTTTATTTTATATATATATATTTTACCAAGGAAGGAATCATGTTTTGAAGGTATTCTAGAACAAAAATATACTACTTTTTGTTGTGAATGGCTTGGAAACCTTGAGAGGCCACCCATTAAACCATGGAATATAAAAATGTGATCTTTAAGCGGTCTCAAAATCTCCACATAGTTTTTCAAAATCATGATAAAATCATATGACCTGAAAACCCACTTTTAGAAGTAACCAAACTGCCCCTGCACATTGTGAAAACCACTCTAATAAATAGTTCATCCTTTACCTACCCCCCCAATAACTATTTTAACTTGATTTTGATGTGTTTTTAGGGGTGTTATTTATCCTATAACTCAAATGGTATTCTTGGGGAGATTGAAATCAGGTCCGGGGAGGTTTCCCACCAACTCTAACCCTATACGAGAATCTGAGGAAGGATTCTAAGGTTGATTGAATTCCTTTCAAGTGAGGAGAATCTTGGACCAAGGAATGTTGTCAAATATTCATTGAATCATGGGATTAATTATTATTTTTTGATGTTTTCATTGTCCAAATCCCTAGATTTATTATGTATGTATTCTTCCTTTACTGACCACATTATTCTATTTTAATTTATGAATTGATTTTGGATTGTGTTGTGATTGATATTTTATTTAATTATTTCTTTTAATTACCTAACCTAGGAGTTGATAATGTGATAACACCAATACAGTTTGGATAAGAGGATATCATAACCATTAGATCTGATGTCCTTTTCATTTAGGGATTATCCTTCGTGAAATTCTCATTGAATTGAATATCAAACTAAGGATTTGATTAAACTGGTATTATTGTGTGAGTGTCAGACCAAGAACTCACTCATACTATTGAATCCTGGAACAACCATTCATAAATTAAAACCATTTGAGTTATTAGTATCCCAACTCACTACTAAAATAGAAGTGAACCTTGTATTTCCATCCAACCATAGAATTTTCCCTCCCATAACCCAAACATAGGATAGGTTTTGTTTTCTTTCCATTTTCCACTCACATTTATGTCTCCTAAATAATTTCTCAAAGCCATAGACCCAAGGACTACCCTAGATATCTATGTTATTGACCCCTAATTCCACTTGCTAAAAGATGGTCAGTTTAAAAAATACTTTGAATTTATAATTTGGCATGTCTTACAATGAGCGAGCCATATTTTAGCATCGTTCTCAAGGATAAATAGTGTAGACTTAGGACATTCCTAGAATAATTAATTTTGGAATTTTTTTCTTTTATTTTCCATTTTTTTGAAAAAAAAATTACAAAAAAAGTGTATTCATTTTTTAAAGAATCATGAATGATTCACTTGGTGACATGGTTCTTTGAGATCAGAGGTTTTAAATTGGATAACCATACACTATTGGTGATTGAATTTATGGTTCATGTGTAGAATCTTCGACCCAAATAGCCACCTGAATAATGATATTGGGCCACGTGCCATTGTTCTTAGGTGCACCTAGCCAAATTCCAAAGGTTTCCGACTAGCAGAAAGGGTGTAACATGTATAGTGGGGAGTTTATACCCTATAGTAATTATAATAATACTAGTCTAGGTAATAATATATATCACACAGTAGAAATAAATAACTTAGAAGACTCAAACCAAACCCTCAAAAGGCAGAAGCATAGTCAATATCAAATAAATAGCAGAAGCAAAGGATAAATAGAAGAATCAGTGAAAAGTAAATAGATTAGCATGAAAAATACCACTTTAAACAACTACCAAAACAAATATGCATTATATAACAGGTCTTTCATGTCAATATGCTAAGGGCGCCCATGGATAACCATTGTATCTTCATACAATATACAAAATTATGCTAAAATAGAAATATAAGCTAAATAGAACTCCATCTAGGCACGACCTCTATGTCCACGCTAATATCCAAGAAAACAATTACTATGATTCAACTCCTAAGGTTGATCCTTTACCTAAACATAAATTCATAAAGTCTACATGCATCCCAAAGGACCCATGTTGGGTGTGAGATGAATATCAGTAATATACCCCCCAATGGTGCGTACCAAGAATATGTGTTTATGAAAACATGAATAATAAATAAAAGAAAGTAGTATGTTTGAATAATAAAAAATAGTTCCCTAGTACTCAATAGCCATCAAGAAACCATCACCTACCCCGCCCAATGCCGGAATCTCAGAAGTATAGAGGGTCTTTGTCCCATGGTCCAATGTACTCTTGTAGTCATAAAGTCCATGTGAACCCTCAGGTTCCACTTCAATCATGTAATCCTTCACCATGTGCTTCTTGATACCTCGTGTATCAAGTACCAACATCCCGAAGGCATGCCCAAACCATAGTATCCTAGTCCCACAGACCCCTTCTCGAAAGTTCATGACACACCCATGGTATAAAAATTGGAGGAGCAATGATGTATGCCCCCAAATAAATATCTAGGCCTACAACCTCAATCTTGGTGAGCCTCATACCCCAACCTGATATCCTCATTTCTATCTACTGAAGGCTCCTCACCTTCCACATGGCTTCCTGCAGAAAGCACCCTCAAACCATATATACCTAAACTACAACTATTGGGGGATTCTACCAACATGAGTTGTCAAAACCAAATCTTCATGGGGTCCTCTTGTGTGCACACAACTCAATCGGTGTTTTGGATTCATGGGTGAGAGGAAATCAAAAAATAAAGAAACCTAATCCACACCAATCGGAACCTCATACCCTTGATACCACATCGCTCAAATCTGGTGGCCATGCCATCCTAGTATCATGGGTCATGTCCAACCTGACAGCCTCACCTCCTCAATATGACATCCACAGTACCCAATCCCAATGTCCATTCCACCCCAATTTCCTCTTGGGCCATGTCCATCAGGACCCCTTGGGTCCCATCTCATGAAATTCAAGAAATTATATATACATACAGTTTTAAAAAGCACACTTTAAACATGAAATTCGATGTAGATGATTGAATTTCACAACTTAAACAATTATCACAGTTTAAATATGGTGGTCTTGAATGCATCGAATTCATTTAACCATGATATATTAAATTAAAAAAAATTAAAACAAAAAAAATTCAAATTAGATGATTTTGGAACCCTCGGCCAAAATGACCCAAGGAGAAATGACCTCTAACCCAGCCTCACTCATCCAAAAATAGGTTCGAGCATGTTTAGAAATATCCCTTAGGTTCACATGGTCATTTTGATATAAAACATGAGGTATAACAGGGTCTCCCTCAAAATACTTGAATGTGTGCTAAAATCTATGCCCCCAAAACAACCATGAAAACAAAAATTAAGGTATGAATCACCTAAATTAGACTCTTATATGTAGGCACGTTTGATATAAACCTCCAATTAAAAGTGGATCAACATAGATCAGAGTTTTCATCAAAATACCTGAAATTGGATTGGAAGAAAACAATGGTCTATAAGGAAACAACCAAGATGAAGAGAAGGGTTCATGGGGTTTTCTTTACAGAGGCAGATCTATAACATCCAACGGATTAGAGAACAGACCACCAATAGATAATATGGATTAAATCCAGTGGAAGAGAGGTGGAGGCGGCTTCCTCCCATGTTGTGTGCAATAAGGGAGAAGAAGGAGGAGAAGGGAAATAAAAATAAAGAAAAAGAACATAAATAAAAACTTTAAAAAAGTAAACCGATACAGAGTCCATGGTTTACTTGCTTGGTTTACCAAACTGTGCAATAGCCTTGTGGAAGCCACTGCCTAAGACTCTAGGCTAGCACGGGCTGCCCACATGGTTTGTCAACCATGCAAAAACCATGTAGTTTCCCTTTCTCAAAACTGTAGAGGTGGTAGCATAGTCATGTTCCTCCCATGTACGGTCTACACAAACCATGTGTCAGTACAAAACTGAGTTTCATGGTTACCTGTAAGGGGCCACATAGTTTACTCTAAACTGTGTGCACTGATCTGCAACTCCAAAGTAGTCCATTTGGCCTCCAATGCTCCCGAAATGATTTTAAACCACCTAGGGCACCAACCAAGCCCCTAGACCAACCCAATAACACAATATAAAGACATCGTAACTCGTATAATTGAGTTTCAATTAACAAAACAAAAATTAGCATAGCCACTAACGGAAAAGTCCAAAACGGGAGTGAATTTTGACTTGTTCTAAAAACCTAGGACATTACAGTATACCCACATTAATATAGCTTTTCCTAGAGCTATCAAACAAGACATAGAGAAGGTACTAAACATACCCATATTGATAAAAAGAACCCATAATACCCCAGTCTTAAAGGTATAAGCCAATTTCCTCAAGTGGGGGGGGGGCTCCCCACCTTAGGAATTTCCTAACCCAATCTCAACTAATAAAACTTCAAATCAATCAAAGGTCCATCAACCAATTTATAGACCCATGGTCCTCCTTTGATGCATCATCACTCCCAAACCTTATCAAGTGCTCCAGTGTTGCTCTTGAAATCCAAATCATGCCCCGCACTGCATCAGTGCCTGCCTCGAGCCCATGGAACCCATGGAATAATGAGGCCCCACATCTCATGGATGATCAAAAAAACCTCATTGCCTCACACATCAATCAAATACTACATCCTCAATGCCCCAAAGCCTAAGGTACCTCAAGTAACTCGAATCCCTCAAATTCCCCAATGACTAAGCACCTCAAAACTCGCATCCAACAATGATCTTGATGCCTAGAACCTCATATATATATAATAACACACCTGATCCAGTACTATTCTACTGAACAATGTTCATTTAGTCTATAAATAGAAAGTGCACCCCATGAACTCAAAACAAACAAGCCTCAACATTCTATTCCAAGAGAAAATTTAAAGTAAATCACATCCATGCCTGCAACATACCTATGAACTTCATTGTCTCACCAGACTACTCAAAAATAGGCAGCTCCACAGAGTGCGTGAGGTGGTATAGTTGATTCCTTAGCATGACTGCCCTGCTAGAACTCATCCCAACCTCATTTCTTGTCATCTAAAACATCTACTAAAGCCGCTTCGCAGCTCAAGTAGGACATGTCTGTCGGGATTCCCTTGGCTATGAGCGCTTGATTCACTGCCTCTGAGAATGAGGCCAGCCTACAAAGTTTTACATACACCCTAAGGGAATGTCGTAAAATATCTTCGAAGCACCTCACCCTTGAGGTGTCATCTCTTACCATACTAGGTATAAAGAGATACAATTCAGTGAAGTTAACTGCCTAGTCTGTGATGGACATGTCACCTTGTTGAAGTCTGAGGTACTCCCAATCTCTCTCCACCCTTAGCATCTTGGGGAAAAGTTCTTAAAGAGCCAAGCCTAAAAAACCTTCCAAGCTATCCCTTCATGTCTGCCATCCTGAACCTACACATCCCACCAATGCTTAGCCGCATTCCTATATGTTGTAAGCTTGTCCCTCCACCTTGGAGGCATCTCGAGCTACTCAAAGATCATCTTAATGCTCTATATCCAATTCTTAGTCACCTATGAACCACCCTCACCCTGTAAAAGTGGTGGGTGGTGTGATTGGAACTCCCCTATCCCGTACATCATAGATGGATTTGGTCCTTAAACACCTCGGTCGATCCCCTGCAGGACACATACCTGGCACGATCGAAGCTTCTCGTCGATCCATGGCCCAAATGCTCTCAAGTCTGGAAGCTTCCATGCCTACACTAGACCCTGAACCTTAGCCTATACCTATGGTTCATGCTCATCCTAACTGTCAAGGGTCTGAACCTGTTCATGCTCCTGCGACATTATATCCTCACCCGCCTGATGCTAAATCTGAGCTATCTAGGAGGAACCCACTGAATACCATAAATGGTTAGAAATCCCATATACATAACAATATATATAACTCAGATAGAGAAAATAGTAAAAGTAAGTGCATCCCCACTACCCCTACTCTCCCCCCTATAGCTATGCCTCATGGCATCCTGGCCCGAAGTCCTCCTTACCCGCCCTTACCAGAGCCAAGTATCAATATCCCTGGGCCATGACCATCTTGAAAATCAACATTACCTCAAACTGACAACCTAGTCACCCAATCATGGTGATCAAAATCACCTCATCCATAGTACTTGACTGCTCCTATAAGATTCATACCCATTTTACATGCCACATGCAATTCTAAACATATATAAAGCATGGAATATCAATTTCATTTCACATTTTACATTTCAAAAACATTTAAATCATGGAATTTGGTATTTTTTCACATGGTATGATCACTTTACAAAGAATACATGCATTTATAAAATTTAAATAGACCAAAATGTGCCTATCAAAATCCAAACACACATAAGACAACATGCCTTGATTCACCAACCAAGGTTCATATCTCATCTTTGCCTCACGAGGAAAAGGATCATATGCCACAACCAATAACCATAACATTCCAAAATAATCCACAATGGTGGAAATAATATCAATAGTCAAATGAGCAGAATAGAACAGGATCTACCACCCAAGAAAACTCAATATGTACCCCATACATGGGGCTACAAGCACCCAAACATGAGTTCAAAATCCAGTTATGACCACAACCTAATCTTCAGTCTACCATACCCCATATAATAACGCCAACAAAAAATAAAAGGCAGTATAAATCTCTTTAGTAGCCAGCAAAATACTGCTACTAAATCCTAGTTAATAAATCTATTGATACCACTTGTAGCTTATCTATCCCGAACAACCACCTAAACAATTTTATCAAACCAGGTGCCACTGCACTTACACACACCTCCTTGAATGCCAAAGGCATCCGACTAGTAGAGAGGGTGTAACATGTATAGTGGGGAGGCTATACCATATGGTAATTATAATAATACCGGTCCAAGTAATAATATATATCATGCAATGAAAATAAATGACTCATCAGACTCAAACCAAACCCTCCAATGGCAGTAGCACAATCAATATCAAGTAAATAAAATAAGCGAAGGATAAACAGAAGCAGTAGAGGAAAATAAACAGAACAACATTCCAAATAGCACTTGAAGCAAATACCAAAACAAGCATGCATTACATAATAGGTCTTACTTGTAAATATACAAGGGTCCCCCATGAATAAATAATGTAGCTACATAAAATATACAAAATAATTCTAAAACATAAATACAAGATAAATGGAACTCCAGCTAGGCACGACCACAAGGTCCATTCCAATCTCCATGCAAAGAGCTACTACAATCCAACTCCTGAGCCTAATCTTTTACCTGAAAGTAAATTCATAAAGTCTACATGTGTCCTAAAGGACCTATGTAGGGTTTGAGATGAATCTCAGTAGGATACCACCCAATGGTGTGTACCAATCATATGTGTTTAAGTAGATATGTGTAATAAATAAAAGTAAGTAGTATGTTTTAATAATAAACAAGATTTCTCTAGTTCACAACAGCCTCCAGGAAACCATCACCTGTCTTAGCCAATGCGAGAATCTCAGAAGTAGAGAGGTTCCTTGGCCCATGGCCCAAGGTACCCCTAGAGTCACAAAGTTTAGGTGAACCCTCAGGTTCCACAGCCTCAATCCCGGAGAGCCTCATCCCCCAACCGGATAGCCTCATCACAATCTACTGAAGGCTCCTCATCTTCCACATGGCTTTCAAAAGAAAGAACCCCCAAACCAAATATACCTAAACTGAAACTATTGGGGGCCTTTACCAACATGAGTGGTTAAAACCGCCTCATCACAGAGTCCTCCTGTGTGCACATGAATCAATCAGCACTTTGGCCATCACGGGTGAGCGACAATCTACAAATAAAGGAACCTAAGCCGCACCAACTGGCACCTCTTACCCCTGTAACCAAGTCACTCAAATATAATGGTCATTTCAACCTAGTATCATAGGTCATTCCCAACCTGACATCCACACTGCCTTAATCTGACACCCACGATGTGCAATCTCGATGGTCATTCCATCCTAATGTCATCTTGATCCATGCCCATCATGACCCCTTGGATCCCATCTTATGAAAATCAGGTAATTATATATGAATTCAATTTAAACAGTAGACTTTAAATAAGTAATTCAAATTAGAAAATTTAATTGCACAACTTAAACAATTATCACAATTTAAATATAGAGGTATTGAATGCCTCAAATTCATTTAACCAAGCCACATTAAATTAAAAAAAATCAGTTTAAAACAAAATAATTAAATTTAGATGATTTTGGCACCCCCGACCAAAATAAACAAAGGAGAAACAACCTCTAACCCATCCTCTCTCATCTAAAAATAGGTTCTGGCATGCCCAATGACATCCCTTATGGTCACACCATCATTTTGACAAAAATCTTGAGGTATAACAGGGTATCACTCCAAATACTCAAACACGCACTAAAATTCATGCCATCAAATTGAAAATAAAAACAAAAATCAAGGTATACACCACCTACCTTAGACTCATAGAAGTAGGCACATCCGATATCGAGCTCCAATTTGAAGTGGATTGACATGAATCTGATTTTTCATCAAAATCCCTGAATTTTTTTTAGACAAAAATTATAATGACCCAAGCTTGAAGTACATGGATATTACAACTTTTTAGATGAATATTCATTACATTTTACAAATTCACACCTGAGTACCATAATATTTTAGTGTCTTTTGAAACTTGAAACATAATATCCTAACTTGGTGAAAGATCTTCAACATCTCCCATAAAGATCTTCCCATTTTGTTTTCCTACCTAAAACCTTTATTTATATCCTAGGGAAAAAGCATAAAAATTGTGATTTCAAATTATAATTAAGGGTAAACTTGGAGAACATAAAACAAAACATAAATATAATAATGTAAAAACATCAACATAAAGTTTAAATATCAAAATATTGAGTCACGAAATAAATCTCGGTAGTACGTAAGGCACATATCATAAAGAAACATTAACCATGATAAAATAGAATAGGCATAAAACATGGAATTGTGTCAAACAATTAAGTACATAATATGATTTCCATAGTAGCCAATGCATTACTTCCAAGGCCATCATAGTGGAAAAATTCCATTACTGAAGTGGGTTTACTTGTTGTTCTAGCCATGTATTACTAAACTGGATTTACTTGTCATTCCAGCCCTGTATTACTGAACTGGGTTTACTTTACGTTCGATTCATGTATATCTCATGAGATATAAATATTTACCCAATTCATTTGAGAGAGATATAGGTCCCACCCAACTCAAAATGAAATTACTCTTACATGTGCCACAAAAACATAAATCATTCATCGTAGAATAACCCATGAAATAATGGGTTTCTTAAACAACATTCAATCATAACATAATCCATATAAAATAAATGGATTTCATAAATATAATTCCATAATATACACAATAAAATCAAATTAATAATAGGGATAGAAAAAAACCTTATGTCATCTTAGATGGAAAATAATTTTGATAAAACACTTGAGCTTAATTCTTGAGGAAAATATCTTTTCTTCTTTAAAAACATTTTCTTTTCTCAAAATGCTAAAAAAAATTAAAAGAAAAGATTTTTTTTGAAAATAAACTTGAAATAATGTAGAGTAAGATTCATGGAAATAAGGCATTATGAAGACGTAAAAATCTTTTCATGCTGTATAATTTTAAAAAAAAATATTCTTCTCGTAATCTTGCCGAAAAAGTCAAAAAGTACCTCGTATGGAAAGCGAAAGAAATATTACTTCCATTACATTTAATAAAAATTCACTAATGGGTAAAATTTAATTTAAAAATATCATAATAATATAAATAATATTATATATTTATGAAATATGGAAATGTATGATAAATATACCCTAGTAAATACTTACGAATAAATAATCTCAGATAATAATGAGATTGAAAATTTATCCCTTACCTTAGTTCTGATATCCTTCTTAGGTATCTGAATATCTTGTATAATGAATTAAATAATTTTATTGACTTATTACATAATCATAATAATTTTTATGATATCATGTATAATTATATTATCATCCTTTTGGTAGTAACATTTCATTGTCACTCGTTATTCAAATATTAACTACTTTATGTTCTTTAAGCAAGTTTTGTCAGGAAAGTTCATGTTCCACTTCTTAGGTTATAGTTATATCATTTACATAATGATATTATTATAATATATATAATATTTATTCATTCAATTCATTTATATAATCATGATTTAATGAAGATCATTTAGAATTAATAACATCACATCGTGGCAAGGGTAGGTCGTACATACGCATGAACGACAATATCATTCACTTAATGGTAAAATGATATGTAATTGGATGGTATATTAAGTATACAGAATAATTATCATGTTATATTAATTATTAACATCCATTATACTCATCATTATACCCATTCAAATATAGTATTGTTGAATAAAAAATTACACCACGATGTGGAGATGGTAAGTCGTACATACGAACACATGATGATATTGTTATTCGTAGATGGATAAAAGGAGGTATAAGGTTGTATCATAATTATAATAACATCTCAAAATAAAGAAGATAATATATTTTTTACTTTATAATGGAAAAAACAAAATAATAGGAAGTAGAAGAAGAAAATAATTTTGAAATAAGAGATAAAACGACTACCTCTTCTTCGGGTGTCTCCTTTTGATTTGCACAAAAGGACTCCTAAAGTTGGTTTTATTCCTAAAGGGTTGACTATAGGATTAAGTGATAAATTTTTTAGGATATTTGGTTAGGTTTTTTATGATCCAAATGTCTTGGTATGTGTGAATAAAAGATAAGGAGAAGTTTCCTTTTATAAGAGAGGTAAGGGGAACTTTTGGAAAATCTTGAAATATTAATTTATTATAAATTTATTTTCAATTTATAATGGTCCCAAACTCATTTATTTAAAATATAAGATAAATATGGGTCTAAATAATCTCAAAAATAGGTTTTATATAATTTTGGGTCACAAAATTATCCTTATATTTTATCTTTAACCCTTAGTTAAAAACATTAATTCTCAACGTGTCTTCTTGTATTTTCATAATATATGGTTACTATAATTACTATAAAATGCCAAGAGAACCAAAAGTAGATCATTAATGACATTTGTTACATTATATAAGTAATTTGACCTAATAATATATTTTTAGGACTATTATATCATTTAATAAAATAGTATTTATTTAAAAAACTCATTTATGTCACTTTTGACTCTATTTAGTAATTTATATTTTTTAATGCCATAAAAACTTGATTCCTTCAAACCAAAAGCATTAAATAAAAGATAATATGTCATATTCATCAAAAAAAATATTTTATTTCATAAAAATGTTCAAATTATATATTTCTAATATTTATAATATCATTTATTTGAATCTTTCATTAATAAGGTAATCACTTTATCAATATGTTGTCATAAATAAATTTAATTATTTAATGTCTAAAAATTACAAATAAAATACCATGATGTAGTAAATATTTTTAAATTTATAATTACAATTTATAGTTTAATATATCACTTATATAAATCTAATTAAAATTGTTTTATTAATAAGATACAAGTTTATGTCATATTTCCCTGTACTTTAAATTAATTATTATAAAATGTCATTTTCACACCCAAGTGGCTCCATAGGGTCCTAAAATTGACCTAAGGATGATAATGGTTGTAAATATATCATTAAATAGTATTATGACATGTTTTAGGGTAGTTTTATATTATTTTAATATTATTTTTACCCTTATTTACCTGATTTACCCTTTAACCATGGTAAATAAAATAATTACTGAAGTAACTATTCATAATATCAAAAAATAAAAGGTACATATTTAAAAAAATTGGAAATTATTATTACAAATATTTAATCCATTTTCCCAAATTCAAAACACAAAATTTGAAGAAATTAATTTAAAATTAATTCCTGTTGTTAAAACCAAAAAGTGGGGTTTTAAGAAGTAAAAACTATCAAAAAATTGACATGTGTTTATGTCCAATTTCAATGTGAAATTACTTCCAATGACCAAAATTAAATTAAATGATAAAAAATAATACAATTATAATTTAAAAACAATTAAAAATATAATCTAACTTTATTACTAAATTAGATTAAAATGCAGTTTTGAATTAAAATACATTATTTTCACTATTCATTAAAATGTGAATTTTATCAGAAAAATACCAAAAATTAAACCAAAGTAAATTTTTACATACTTATTATAAATAAAAAGTTTATTTTTTTAAATATAATATATAAAAGTTTAAAAAACTATATTTGAAATGGGTGCACAATCAAAAGGCAATAAAACTGTATTTTTTGAAAAATACTTCTTTTATTTGAAAAATGCAATTTTTTATTATATCATGTCTAGAAAATACATAATATTTATTTTAATGTTTTATAAAATTCAAAATGTGGATAATAATATTCATAAAGGCTAGTTTATATACCACTAAATAATAATATTTAAATAATATATCATTGTTTAGTGAAACTCAGTATTGCGTACAACACAAACTATCGAGGAAGGTCACTCTTGTGTGTAACACAGTCTAAGTCAATGTTTCGTGTAGTGAAATCTTTATTTGTTGTTACATATAACATATTCCAAACATAGTTCTTTTATACATTGAATAAAATCTATACACAGTGTTGCATGTGTCGTACGCCAACTCAGTGTTGTGTGTAATATAAAATAAGTCGGTTTAGTGTGAAAGGAATGTTTGACTTACTGCATTGATAGATATAAATGAAAATTTTAATTTATTCGAAAGAAATGGTCCATAAAAACTTTGGGTGTTACATTATACCCCCCTTTAAATGAATTTTTCTTTCAAAATTTGTCTGGGTTATAAAAGGTTTACTACTTGAAAGTTTCTTTCATAGAAACCCACGTCATTAAAAGGAATACTCAAACTTGATTTAAAAAAAGGAAAGTTAGAAACATAACAGTTACCCAAAGTAACTCATCACTAGGTTTCCACATATGATAACATAGGTGGGAAGTGAAAACATGGATATGGAATAAAAATCCAACCATAAAGTTCTAATGGATAGTGATAGAGAAAAAGGTTTGGAGAAAGTTAACAACTAAAAAGCCATAAATCTGTGATGATTTAAGGGACCATATGATTCATCAGATATAAATGTAATAAGATAAAATTTTTCATTTTCAAGATACTTTCCCCAAAGTTAAATAATTTTTCATGAGAATAAATACTTACTTGTTTTTTTTATAATCTCACTGTTGTTTGTACCTTGAACAATTTCCAATTCATCTATTATTTAAAGAAATGAATTTGAATTTTTAATTCTTGAAGTGTTTTCAGATCATGCGATAGATTGATAGTTCATCCCATTTGTCTCAACAAAAAGGTCAGCATAGTTAATAAAATATTCATAAGTCCTACTATAGTGAGATAATACATTAATATAACAAACTTCAATTGGAATATAACGTATACTATCCATAAATTGATAACATTACAATCCTTCCAAAAACTAAAAATATAAAACATTTAAAAGAGGTGAACTAGATCGACTTAACATTTATCTCCCATATCTTATAAGGTAGTTCTTGGTTGTCACATTCCAAACATGTGAATACCTTAACCATTTATTCCATTGAATCATGATAATAACATGAATTACCATAGGACCTTAGTAAGAAAATGCATTCTTTAAAAATTAACTCTTTACACACACTAAAAATACCAAAAATTCTCTATACTAAAATCATGATATCACTTTTTACTTATATTTTTCATGAGGTCATTAATACTATCAAACATCTCATTATCTCCTTATCCCTTCATTATGTGCATATCATATGCTTTCCAAAAATATTTCAATAACCTTTCATGTTTATCGGTACCATATACTTATGGAAAAACACAATGGACCAATACATAGATATTCCAATACTCCAAAATACTATAAAAGAGATTCAAAAACACTATTTTGGAATCCCATTACATAAACACTTATTCATTCCACTACATCGTTGTCATACTCAGCATCACCAATAGTGATCGCATGTGATTTTACTTTTTCTTTTGTCTTAAGAGGTTTTTGATGTTGATAATAATCCATAACCCTTGGATTGGGGCATTGGTTATCATAATGCCCTATTTCCTTGCACTTGTAGCATTGAAGTGTAGGTGGTGCTTTCTCTGTATTCGTTTCTCTATTCACATCATTAACAACCTTTTTACTATTGATTCAAAAATCAACTGCTCAATGACCTTATATTCCAAACTTAAAATATTTTCTAGTCCCTTTAAGATAATATCTACCTTTCTTCTTTCCACACTTTGATCATAAGGAAAAATTCATCTTCTTTTCACCATTATTTTTGATATTTTACCTTGAACTCCATATTTTGTTTCTTTTCAAAACCATGAGATTGATATGTAATACCAACTTCCATTTCTACCTTCATAGTAAAACGCATGATCTCTTCATACTTCTAAAGTCTCTTATAGCTAGTGCCCTTTAAAGACTTTGCTTTAATCCACTGAAGAATTGATTAACTTTACTTTCAGGTTGAATGATAAAGCCAGAATCATACCTTACAAGTCTTGTAAAATTTTCCACATATGTACCAACAGATTCATTATCATTTATCTTAATCTCAAGGAACTCCTTTTACATATTTGTTTAAATAATACGAGGAAAGTACTTATTGAAAAATAAGTTATTGAACTCATCCCATTCCATGGATTCAATTTCATCTTGTTGCCTTTTAGTATTGATTAGATTCCACCAATGGTATGCTTATTCTTATAAATGATAAATTTCCAAAATGACTTTTTCATGTTACAAATAGTGAAGGATGGAAAATATATTTTCAATGGTGTTGATCCATTGTTTAAAAATAAGTGGATCAGAAGGCCCACTGAAAGAAGGTGGACGTTACCTCATAAATGACTCAATAGAATGTTGTTCCCTTCTCTACTCATTTGGAAGTCTAGAATGATTTATAGCTTGTGTAAGTATGGAAACATGATTTTTCATTCCACATCCCATAACATTTGGTTGTTCAGGAGGACAATCATTCCATTTCCATGTGCATTGATTATTAACACAATTCCTTTGAGTTCCATCCATTGTCTAAAACCCAAAAATAATAGTGTGAGAGGAAAAACTCATACTAGGAAAACAACATAATCAAGGGGGAGTAATTTCAATATCTAACATCTTGCATTTAATCCTAGGTTATTCATGATTGTTTCCATAATTCTAGGATAATAACTTATATTTAGACTTATCTATAGGGACATCCCTAGATGTATCCTCATAAATACCGCTAGGGATCTCACTAATGTTTTCACATCCTAATTTACAAAGGTTGACTAAACTTTTCCTCTATTACCAACTATAATAACCCAAGAATGACGAACATAGATATTACATCTTTTTAGAATAATATTCATTACATTTTACAAAGGCATGCTTGAGGACTATAATAGTTTAGTGTATTTGGAAACTTGGAACATAATCTCCTAAATTGGTGAAAGATCTTCAACATATCACATAAAGATATTCCCCTTTTGTTTTACTATCTAAAACCTTACTTTATATCCTGGGGAAAAGAAAACATAAAAATAGTGAGCTCAAATTCTCAATAAGGTTAAACATAGAGAACATAAAACAAACCATAAACATAATAATGTAAAAACATGAACATAAAGTTTAAATATCAAAATCTTGAGTCATTAAAATAAATCTTGGCAGTACGTAAGGCATAGATCATAAAGGAACATTAACCATGATAAAAAAGAATAGGCATAAAACATGAAATTGCCTCAAAAAATTAAGAAAATAATATTATTTCCCTAGAAGCCAAGGTATTTCTTCAAAGGCCATCATAGTGGAAAAATTCCATTACTGAAGTGGGTTTACTTTCTGTTCCATCCATGTATTACTGAACTGAATTTACTTTCCATTCCAGCCCTGTATTACTGAACTGGGTTTAATTTCCATTCTATTCATGTATATATCATGAGATATAAATATTTAACCAATTCATTGGAGGGATATATATGTCCCACCCAACTCATAATGAAACTATTCTTACATGTTCCACAAAATCATAAATCATTCATCCTAGAATAACCCATGAAATAATGGGTTTTTTAAACAACATTCCATCATAAAATAATCCATATAAAATAAATGGATTTCATAAAAATAATACCTTCATATAAAAAATAAAATCAAAGTAATCATAGGGATATAAACAAAACCCTATGTCATATTAGATGGAAAATAATTTTGAAAAAACACTTGAGCTTAATTCTTGAGGAAAATATCTTTTCTTCTTTAAAAACATTTTCTTTTCTCAAAATGCCGCACATTTTTAAAAGAAAATATTTTTTTTGAAAATAAACTTGAAATAATGTAGAGGAAGATTCAGGGAAATATGGAATTATTAAGACATAAAAATCTGTTTATGTTGTATAAGTTAAAAAAATATTCTTCTCATAATCTTATCGAAAAAGTCAAAAAGTATCTCGTATGGAGAGCGAATGAAAGATTACTTCCATGCCATTTAATAAAAATTAAACAATGTGTAAAATTTAATTTAACAGTAGTATAAGAATAGAAATAATATTATATATTTAATAAATATATACATGGATGATAAATATACCCTAGTAAATACTTACAAATAAACAATCTCAGATAATAATGAGATTGAAAAATTATCCCTTACCTTAGGTCTGATATCCTTATTATGTATCTGAATATCCTGTATAATGAATTAAATAATTTTATTGACTTATTACATAATCATAATCATTTTTATGATATCATCTATAATTATATTATCATCCGTTTTTTAATAACATTTCATTGTCACTCGTTATTCAAATATTAACTACTTTATGTTCTTTAAGCAGGTTTTGTCAGGAAAGTTCATGTTCAAATTATTAGGTTATAGTTATATCATTTAAATAATGATATTAGTATAATATATATCATATTTATTCATTCCATTCAATTATATTATCATGATTTAATGGAGATCATGTAGAATGAATCACATCACATCATGGCAAGGGTAGGTCGTACATACGCACGAGCGACGATATCATTCACTTAATGGTTAAATGATATATAATTAGATGGTATATTAATTATACATAATAATTATCATTTTATATTAATTATTAAAATCCATTATACTCATCATTATACCCATTCAAATAAAGTATTCTTGAATAAAAAATTACACCACGGCGTGGAGATGGTAAGTCGTACATACGAACATATGGTGATATCGTTATTCGTAGATGGATAAAAGAAGTTATAAAGTTGTAACATAATTATAATAACATCTCACAATGAATAAGATACTAGATTTATTACTTTATTATGGAAAAAACAAAAGAATATGAAGTAGAAGAAGAAAAGAATTTTGAAATAAGAGATAAAATGATTACCTCTTCTTCGAGTGTCTCCTTTTGATTTGCACAAAAGGAATCATAAATTTGGTTTAATTACTAAAGGATGGACTATAGGATTAAGTGAGAAAATTATTTAGGAGATTTGGTTAGGTTTTTTATGATCCAAAGGGATTTGGAGGTGTGAATAAAAGATAAGGAGAAGTTCTCTTTTATAAGAGAGGTGAGGGGAACTTTAGGAAAATATTGAAATATTAATTTATTATAAATTTATTTTCGATTTATAATGGTCCCAAAATCATTTATTTCTAAGATAAGATGAATATGGGTTTAAATAATCTCAAACAATAGCTTTTAGACAATTTTGGTTCACAAAATCATCCTTATCTTTTAACTTTAACCCTTAGTTAAAAACATTAATTCTCACCATGTCTTCTTGTATTTTCATAATATATGGTTACTATAGTTACTATAAAATGCCAGGAGAACCAAAAGTGGATCATTAATGACATTTGTTACATTATATAAGTAATTTGGCCTAATATTATATTTTTAGGACTATTATATCATTTAATAAAATAGTATTTATTTAAAAATCTCATTTATGTCAGTTTTGACACTATTTAGTAATTTATATTTTTTAATGATTTAAATAATGTTATTGAATTATTCTATAATAATAATCATTTATATGATATCAAATATAATAATATTATCATATGTTTTTTAGTAAAATTTCATTGTCACTCGTTATTCAGATATTAACTGCTTTATGTTCTTTATGCGTGTTTTGTTGGGAAAGTTCATGTTCCACTTCTTAGTTTATAGTTATATCATTTACAGAATGATATTAGTATAATATATATCATATTTATTTATTCCATTCATGTATATAATTTTTTTTAATGAATATCATGTAGAATTAATCACATTGCATCGTGGAGATGGTAGGTCGTACGTACGCACAAGGGACGATATCATTCACTTAATGGTTAAATGATATGGAATTGGATGGTATATTAATTATAAAAAATAATTATCATATTATATTAATTATTTAAATCCATTATACTCATCATTATACCCATCCAAATAAATAATTGTTGAATAAAAAATTACACCATGGTGTGGAGATGATAAGTCGTACGTACACACACATAGTGATATTGTTATTCATAGGATGGATAAAAGGTTGTATAATGTTGTCTCATAATTATAATAACATATTATAATGTATAAAATACTTAATTTATTACTTTATTATGGAAACAACATAAGAATATGGAGTAGAAGAAGAAAATAATTTTGAAAGAAGGGATAAAATGATTACCTCTTCTTCGGGTGTCTCCTTTTGATTTGCACAAAAGGACTCCTAAAGTTGATTTTATGCCCAAAAGGTGGACTATGGGATTAATTTAGGGAATTTAGGAGGATATTTGAGCAGGTTTTTTCAGATAAAAATGGATTTGGAGGTGTGAATAAAATATAAGGAGAAGTGCCCTTTTATAAGAGAGGTGAGGGTCACTTTAGGAAAAGATTGAAATATTAATTTACTATAAATTTAGTTTCGGTTTATAATGGTCCTAAACATATTTATTTATAATATAAGATTATTATGGGTAGAAATAATCTAAAAAAATATGTTTTATACAAGTTTAGGTCACAAAATTAACCTTATCTTTTTGCTTTAACTCTTAGTTAAAAACATTAATTCTTACCATGTCTTCTTGTATTTTCATAATACATGGTTACTATAGTTACTATAAAATGCCATGGGAACCAAAATTAGATCATTAATAACATTTTTACCATTATATAAGTAATTTTTTCAAATATTATATTTTTAGGAGTATTATAATTTAATAAAATAGTATTTCTTTATTTTTTACCCTTATTTACGTGATTTACCCTTTAACCATGGTAAATGAAAAAAATTACCGAAGTTATTATTCATAATATACAAAAATAAAAGGAATCTATTCATATAATTTGGAACTTATGATTCCAAATTTGGAATCAATTTTCCCAAATTCAAAACACATAATTGGAAGAAATTAATTTAAAATTAATTTCCGCTGTCAAAACAAAAAAAATGTTTTTAAGAAGTAAAAACTCTCAAAAGATTGTCATGTGTTTATGTCCAATTTCAATGTGAAATTGCTTAAAATGACCAAAATTGGATTAAATGATAAAAACACAATCCAATTATACTTTAAGACCAATTAAAAATCTAATCTAACTATATAAATAAATTATATTAAAAGGAAGTTTTGAATTAAAATACAGTATTTTTCACTATTCATTAAAATGTGAATTTTATCAAAAAAATACAAAAAATCAACCCAATTAAATTTTTATATCCCACTTCTAAATAATAAGTTTATTTTTTAAATATAATATATGAAAGTGTTAAAAACTAGATTTTAAATGGGTATGCCATCAAAAGGTGGCAAAACTGCATTTTTTGAAAAATAATTCTTTTACCCGAAAAATTGAATTTGTTGTTATATCGTGTCTATAAAATACATAATATGAATGTTAATGTTATATAAAATTAATAATATGGTTAATAATATTCATAACATCTAGTTTGTATCCCATTAAATAATAATAATTTGAAAATATATCATTGTTTAGTGAAACTCAATATTGCGTACAACGCAAGCTATTGAGAAAGGTTGCTCTTGAATGTAATGCAAGCCAAGTCATTGTTGTGTATATTGAAATATTCCTTTGTTGTTACATATAACATAATCAAAATATACTTCTTATATACATTGAACAAAATCTACAATCATTGTTGTGTGTATCCTACACCAACTTGGTGTTGCATGTAGAATACAACAAGTCGGTTTAGTGTGAATGGAATGTTTGACTTAGTGCACTGCTAGATATAAATGAAAATTTTAATTTATTCAAAAAAACGGTCCATAAAAAATCGGGGTGTTACAGAAAAAATGATCTATGAGATGAAAACCAAGATGTAGAGAAGGGTGCTTGGGGTTATCCTTACTGAGGCAGATATATAACATCCAACAAATCGAAGAACGGAACACTAAAGGAGAAGAGGGATCAAATCTAGTGGAAGAGAGGAGGAGGAAACTTCCTTTTATACAGCACTTGAGAAGGTACAAGAAGTAGGGGAAGATAAAGAAAAAGAAATAAAAGGAAAATAAAGAAAAACTTCAACAAAAAAAGAAACTTGTATAGGCCGCACAGTTTACCTGCGTAGTTTACCAAACCATGTGGGAACCATGTGGAAGCCACATCCTAAGGATCCAGACCTGCACGGGATACCCTCAAGGTTTTCCTACCATGAAGAAACCATGTGTTTACCCTATTTCAAAATTTCAGAGGTGGTCGCACAATCATTCTACTCCGATGCATGGTCTACACAAACCATACGCCAGAACAAAACTGAGCCACACAGATACCTGAATGGGGCCTCACGATTTTCTCTAAACCATGTTCCCTGATCTATGACTTCAAAGTAAGACATTTGGACTCTGATGCTCTCGAAACGACTCTAGACCACCTGGGTTACCCTCCAAGATCCTAAACCAACCTAAAACTGTGATATAAATCCATCAAAACTCTCAGAATTGATTTTCGATCAATGAAACAAAAAAGTAGCATAGAAAATAATTTAAAAGTCCAAAACTATATTGAATTTTAACCCATTCTAAAAACTTGGTATTTTACATCATGTACTTTATATCACCAATGGTGGGAGGATTCTTACCCATACCATTATATTAAGCCCCCTTTATTTCTTGATTCATTTGAAAATTATTGGGGTCAATATCAATTTTCATAATAGGGGTATGATTAAATTGGGTGGAATGATTATAATGAAATAGACTCATTTCCAACAACATCACTACAAGATCTTTTATCTAGTTCAAGTGAGAATTTTGATATTGGAAATTTATTATCAACAACTGAGGCCTTTACTGAATGACAATTAAACCAATCTTACTAATTAGAAATATAGACTTTTTTGGTTGGGAAACTATCCAATAAGGTAAATAACAATGAAAACCTAATTTTGATGAAGATTAAGATTTCAATTAATTTTTGTGTGTGGTACATGATTTTACACCCAAAAAATGTGAAAATATAGGTTTTAAACAATTTTTCCATTCCCAACAATGAATTTGATGAAAATTTTCATTTTAAAAATAGTTTTGGGAATTAATTAAATGTTGAAATTGAATATAAAAATGTTTTATCAAGTAACAGATCCTGGAGTGATATGGAACTTACTCTTACAAAATTTCATTTTTGTGATATTAAATCTTCATGTGCGGAAATTGAAAATGGATCCATTCTTGTGATTAATTTGAAAAACCATTTATTTTTTATAACGGGGTTGAAATTTCACTTGATTCATAATGGTTTTTTGAGAAATTTCAGGTTTATTTAATTGAAGATAATGAACAACCCAAGGAGGAATCATACATTTTATACCCACCTACCATGAATAAAAGTTTGGTTACCCCAAATATCCAACGTGGCATAGATGACATGAGGATCAAGAAAGAAACATGGATGATGCCTTTTGTCAATAAAGAAATTATGTTATAAAAATCCATCATTTCCTCCTTAAGTGTATTACATTTCAGTAAGGGGTGAAGCACAAGTCACTTTTTGTGGTTCACTTAGATGAATCCCCATCCTCCAAGTGAATATGGATTACAGTTGGTAAACATGGCCAAGCCAATGACCATAAAAAAAGGTGATCATTGTGAGTAAACTCCATAAATAAAAATAGGGAGTTCTTTATTTTTTTATATTTTCATTTCATTCAATAAAAAAAATAAATTTTACAAAATACTACTCACGTTTCATCCATATGATGTGATATTTTCATTAAACTAGGGAATATATTGCATATATATTGTAAATCACATGGAGATCATGTATTTTGAATATCATGGAAAAATGGCCTTGTGGTTTTATGGTTTATATTGATTTTTGAGGGCCTATATTGGAATTTACAAGTGATTTGAGGACTTTCACTCACATGGGCCTGAGTAAGTGACATGAGAAACTACAAGGGGGTATTTTTATCCTAATCCTTTATGTGATTTCTTTTATGTGTGAATTGAATCTAATAATATTGATGTTTTTCACATGATATGATAGATATTTGGATTAGGAAAATTCAAGTAAAAGCTTTTGAACTATAACATTAAAAAAAATTATTTAAGTATTACATTTTGATGGAGTAGTTTAAATTAAGAAAACCCTTTAATTTGAACTATTAATTATGAATTTTGAGGAAGTGATACTTGGAATTAATTTATACCAAATATGTAGTTATTATGAAGCCTTAATTTCATAAACTCTTGACTTGAATTGAAAATTTATTAAGGAAAATCAATAAATAAATATGTGCATAAAAATTCATTCCTAGTATCTCACATCAATCAGAATTTGATATATACTAAAGAAATAACCATGATTATGAGTCTACTTTATGCTTTAAAGTTGTAAGTCAATGAGATTGTGTGACCTGTGAAAGTGGTAACCCAGCATTTGATGTTGAATAAATCTGTGTTTATCTTACCCATGGGTATAATAATAGTGATATAAATTGAGTGAATTTATTTTAAATGAATAGGGGATATTATAATTAAATAAAAATGATTTAATATGAAAATTTTAAAAATGAGCTAAATATACAATTTTTAATTTATTTGGAGATTGGGGAGTTATGAAAGGTGATTGTATAAAATTAAATGATTTTTCATTAAAACACGTGTTCATTTAGTTAATATTAATTATGATGTTTATAATTTTTTCTTTTTTGGTCCCTTTGGAATTATTGTATAAGTTTTCTTGAGGGAAAGGAAATCTCCAGTGCGGGGGAGTTTGATGTACCCAAAGTGTGCACACATGTTTTGTTTTTTTATTATATAATAGAACATATATTATCGAATATGAATTTTATCATGTTTTAATCTTTTAATTAGGTGTATTTTATTTACATGGAATTTTCCAAGGAAGTAACCATTTTTTAGAGGTGTTTTAGAGAAAAAATATGCCACTTTATGGTGGTTCACGATTTGGAAACCATGTTAGTCCACCAAGGAAACCATGAAAGATAAAAATTTGAGGTTTAAGGGGATAAAAACTTACTGTATGTTTTTCCAAACCATGCTAAAACCATACAGGTTAAAAACCCAATTCTAGAAGTGACTAAAGATACACTCCATGGTTTAAAAAATGTTCCACCAAACCATGCATCACTTACCTACCCCCAAACACCATTTTAAGTCAATTTTGACATGTATTGAGGGGGTATTTAGCCTAGAACTCAAAGAGGGCACCATGGGAGGAAAAAAAGACATCATAAGAGGTTTCTCACCCAACTTTAACCCTATATAAGCATTTAAGCTAGGATTCTAAGGTAGATTGGAGTGCCTTCTAGGCTAGGATCATCCCAAACTAAGAAACATTATAAAATATTAATTGAATAAATGGTTTAATTATCTATTTTGATGTTTTAACTATCCAAATCCATAGATCTATGATGTATGGATTTTTTCCTTGCTTGGTTGGTTGTGAATATTTGATGGATGATGTTTTTTTGGACATAATTTTGATTACTTTGTTGTGTTTTCATTTATGGATTGAGTTATGATTGTGTTGTTACTGAAATTTCATTTAATTATTTCTTTAAATTACTAGAACAAAGAGTTAGGAGTGATACACCACCATTATCATTGGGGTAAGAGTATACCATGACTATTGGATCTATTATTCTTTTCATTTTGGTTTTTCCTTCATGACATTATAGTTTAATTTAATATCAAACCAATGATTTTATTTAACTAGTTTTATTATGTTGGTATAAAAGAAAGTACTTGATCATACCATTGAATACCATAAAAAAATTTATAAATTGAAATAATTTGAGTGATTAGGATCTCAAATCACCATTGAAATTGGAGGAAACCATGTATTTCAATATAACATTAGAATCTTACATCCCATAACAATAACATGGGATAAGTTGTGTTTTTTATCCATTATGCACTATCGTTTGTGTCTCCTAGATAATTTATCAAATCAATATACCCATGGACTACCCTTTTTCTCTATGGTATTAGCACCTTCTCCCACTAGTTATATCGGTGGTTAGTTTAGGTAATGCTTTGAGTTTCTAATTTGGTGCGTCTCATGGTGGGATTTCCAATAACATCACCCTTTCCTATTATCTTGAGTGTTTTATATCAATAAGATACAACTTGTTGAACCATTAAAAAGTATAGTTCCTCATACTTATCCACTCATATATAAAGTTAAAATAAATTCTATAGTTTATCATACAAGACTAAACCAGACTGATGACACTCAGTAAGAGAACACTTGTATCTTCCAAAATGGAATTTTTATATGAACTCCTAGAAGAAAATATTTAGGAATTAACTCTTCACTTATTGTAATATATCTTTTTATATACATCTTCCAACAATTAAATGATATAGGACTACATTTAGTTGAAATACTATGGATTTCATTCCTTCCATTCCATTTATTGTGACTCTTCTACAATGGAACGTCCCCTACCTTCCATACTATATGATTTTTTTTCAGAATATTATGTCTCCTTACTTTAAAATACTTATTCAAAATTATATCATAAACATCCAAAAACACTAATTCAATCATTCCATTTAATTTTCTCACAAAAATAACCATTTAAACCCATGATTCATGGAATTATGAAAGTAACAAAAGTTCCCACTCTTGATCTGTGAACTTTACATTTACTAATTATAACTAACTCTAAATCATGTTAAAGCCATTGACATTATCATTAATAAGTTTTAACTTAAATATTACTATTTCAAATATCCTCTACAACATAAATAATTTTTTCATTTTGGTTGTACTCTCATACATATCGGTAAGAGTCTTTATACGTCATTAAGCCATCTTCACTTCATAGAGGTTGTAGTAGACATTATGGGCTAGTAACACCATGACTAACCCTAGTGCTTTCTTGTTAAAACTTTCCCATTATTACTTCTTTATCACTTCTAGTTTAACACTCATTAATGTAATATAAACATATTTCTATAGTAGAAAATTCTCTAGAGAATCTAAAATTTATCATATAAAATTTATCAATCAAGACCTTACCCTCACCAAATCTATCTTTCAAGGGTTAATAAACTCCCACTAAATTTGAAACAACATAATAGGGAATAGGAATTACTTATTTAGGTTCTTCTATAAAGCATGATAAAAATGATTTTATTGAACTGAGCTCTAAAACACCTTATCCAAGGAATGGTTATACCAAACTCTTCAACCAAACTCGTATTCCACTTGTTGGTCTTGGAACCTCCCTAAATAAGAATCACCCTATGTAGATTTAAATGCAAAAAAAAGTTATGTAACTCAAGAATTGGAATGAATCCCTGAATGCGATGTATTTAGAACCGAGATGATAATGAACCCCATACACAAACCATAATATCACCATACACCAAACAATAACTTTCTAAAAATAAAAATGGAAGAAAAAAGTAAAGAATAAAAAAGAGAATTTATGTGGTTTAGATGAAGTCTTACACCATTGGGTGAGGGGGGGAAACTATAAAATTTTATTGAGAAACAAAATCTAATTACAAAATTGAGCAATATTACCAATTGAAAAGTTAGCAGTATTCATTTTTATATATATTAAGTCCACATCAGCCATATAGTCATTTGGTTTCCACTACCTTCCAATATTCATAGTGAGCATTCCCTTTGGATCTAAACTTTATAGGCATCCCTTCACTTGGTGAAATAAAACAAATGACTTAACTCATTTTAGTTAAAACCATTATATTTTAATTCTCCATTAAATATTAATTTTACATGGATCATAAAATTAATATTATACAAAATTTTAATCTTCCCTATTACTTTGACATGAGAGTTGATTCACTCTTATACAACCTCCAACTTATATAATTGACATTAATTATGATGTTTTAATTCTATATGGTTCTAGGATTATTTATAATAGTATCACTGAATCATCATATCTATCTAGTTACATTCTATATTTTTTATGTCAATCCTTTTATAAGGTTGAAAAATGCATCTTACACCTATCCAAAACAAAAAAAAATCTATGACTCTTGGAAAATGTTTGATTATCATTATTGTTCTTTATAAAGAGGCATCTTTTTTTATGTTTTCACAATGAAATATAGAGTTCCCCAAGATTTTTATACTTTAGATTATACCCTCACATAAAATTATATTCCTAAACATGTAGAGAATTAGAAAATTTGGGAGAAATCCAAATGCTATTTCAAGAATCGACGGGCTTGATGAAGTAGATAAACCCAACAGGGGTAAAAATTAAAATATTTTTAACAAATTTGGAACTGATTTCATTACTTAAAACATTAAGGATCAACCTACCACCTTTTAACAATCCATGGACTCATATAAATAAAGGAATTGGAAATTTGTGGTGAAAAGTGAAATTGACTCAATTATTTCTAATAAAACATGGGATTTGGTTGATCCTACACGAGGTTGAAATATTATTAGATGTAAATGTATATTTAAAAGGAAACAAAATATATATAGGACCATTGAAAAGTATAAATCTAGATTGGTTGGTAAGGGATTTATTTGATGGAAGGGAATAGACAACTTCGACACTTATTATCGAGTTGCGCATGGGTGAACCATTAGAATAGTAATCATGGTGTCTTCTGTATATGTTGGAAAAAATACATCGAGATATCATTGAATCATTTTTGAGGTTATTGTGTTTGTTGACAATGTGGGCCTCTGTGTTTTTTTTGTTCACAAAGCATACCATGATGTAGAATTTGTTGACAAAGGGGGTTTACAGGGTGATTTTTCGGCTTCAAGAGATGTTGTTGGCTATCCATGTTTGATTGAAGAACCTTGATAGAGGAATTGATGATCTGGAGGTGGTAAAAAAAGATCAGATACAAGGTGGTTTGCGAATTAGAGGATTGGTGTGTGAAAACGGAAAGTGGTGCGCGAAATATTTTTATGGTGCGTGAAAAAGAAAATGGTGCATGAAATATTAGAATGGATCACAAAATAGAGGATTGGTGTTTTTCATGCAAGAGGTGTTTTAAAATTAGAAGCTCCAAAATTGGAAAAGGCATGAGTTCCGCGAAATATTGGAGCAGTGCACGAAAAATGATGTTGCACGAAAGATGTGTGTTTCGCGCTTGAAGTGAATTACATGCTCAAGGAGGGTTTTTTGCACAAGGGTCGATTTTACCTATAAATATTAAGTGACCCCCTCATTAAAAGTAGCTCAAGACTTAGAGAGTATCCACGCTCTGGTGCGCAAAATTGGAATATGCAAGTGAGTTGCGTGTAAACATAAAGTTTGCACATAAAGTTAGGGGTTTGCGCGTAAAGATCAGGTTGTGCGTAAAAGATGGCTATTACGTGTAAAAGAGGTGTCTACATGTAAAGTGAAGGTTGCATGTAAAAGAAGTTTGTTTCATGTAAAATAATTGGTTTCACATAATAGAGGTGTTGCGCGAAAAGTGGATTTCGTGCAAAAGCAGGGAATTACGTGCAAGGCAGTGTAGAGGCTGCGCGTAAAATTTGGGGTTGCCTGATACACCCAGTGTAAAGAGAGATTCATATGCAAGTGAAAGTAGGACGTCAATAGAGTATCTATCAACAGTTAAAGATGCATATTTCATTATTGATAATGAAAAGACCTAGAAGTCTTTAAACTGTGAGTAAATCCTTTCTAGAGTAGTGAGCAAAGGAAGAGGAAGAAGGTGATCCTCTCTATTGGCAGTGAGCTAGAGAGAGAGAAATAGGGAGTGACCCTTGGGGAAGTAGTGAGATAAACCTAAACATTGTAAAGGAAGTGAGCCTGGGCATAGAATTGATGTAGCCCGAACATTGTAAATTGGTAGTGAGCTTTAGTGGATTTGGTACAGCAGGACATCACCGTTGTATGCCCCTTGGACGTAGCCAAGTGAGGGTGAACCAAGTAAAAAATCTCTATTTTTTCCTGCCTGATTCCCTACAATACATCCAAAGCATCCTTATTAGATAAATAAGGAAATAACAAGATAAACATTAACAACATAAGAGTAAACAAAGTAACCCTTATAATGTAGAGGTCAAGATCCAGTGGGGCAGGAAGAATTTTGAAATACAATTTCCATACCCTTATTCACCCCCCTCAGGGTATCTAGGCTCCTTTTCGCCCTAATATTATATGATTTCAACATTCATAAAACAGATTTGAAAATAGATTTTCTTCTTGGTGACCTTGAAGAGGATATTGATATGGATAATTTATAAGGTTTTATAGCATTTAGTATTGAACATAAGGTATGTGAATTGGTTGAGTATTTATATATAATAAAGTAATACCTTAAGAAATGGAATAATAAATTTCATTTAAAACGTCTACATTTTGGATTAAAAGTAAATGAAATAGACAAGTGTGTATACTATAAATCAATCGGTGATTCATGTATTGTGTTGTGATTATATGATTATGATATTATTTTTTTAGGTCCACTATAAATATTATTCACGAGACAAAGTCATTTTTTAATAAAAATGTTGAAATAAAGTATATGGGATTTACAAATGTAATTTTGGGCATCAAGATTTTTTTTATTTGTGGAGATAAAAAAAATTTAGACTCGTTATGTTAAGAAAAATATACTTGATAAATATGGTTATTAAAATTACAAAACTATTAAAGCTCTATATGAACCTTATAAAAATTATATTTAAAAATAATAGATGTGTATTGGTGTCTTGGTTAATGTATTATAACATCATTGGAAGTTTCCAATATATTGTGAACTATACATGACCATATATTTATTTTATGGTATCAAAGTTATCAAGATATACTAGTTTTTTTAATAGATCCCAATGGGAGGAACTAGATTCTATACATTGGAACCTAAAAGGAACTAATTCCCTTACGATACATTATGGGAGATTACCTAAAAAACTTGAGGGGTAAAATAATGTGAGTTGGATAGACAAAAACTCTAGGTTCAATGGCTATATAGGTAATGATTTTACCTTGGGTGGCGACATAGTTGCTTGGAGTACTTGTAAACAATCCATTTTAACTCAGTATACATTTAAGGATAATCTTTATGATTTGGATACTAGTGGTGAGGAGGTAGAGAAGATACGTAGACTATTATTTTCATTTCCAGTTACTAGAAATCCAACTCCTACAATCTCTATACATTAAAACAAGCAGGACACAGTACCAAAGATTAATAGTATTGAGTATAATCTATAGACAAAGAGGATTTAAATTAAGAATCAATTATATCTAGGTTTTTGTGTTTAATAGGGCCATGGATATTGATTATTTTGTTACCAAATAAAATACAACTTATTCTTGGACAAAGGGCCTTAAAGTGGCCTTAATTCAAAAATATAGGTTAGGGATGGGACTGAAAACCCACGATTAATTCACAATCCACAGAAACCTAAATCACTGAGTGAAGATCCAATAAATTAGGTTAAATATGTTCTAAAAAAGTGTTAGGATAGATAGAGAACTTGTATATATATATTGATACATATGTATCCGATTCTATACCATAGTAACTTGAAAGTGTTGAATATGAAGTTTGTAATAGAAGTTTACACTAAATGGGATTTGGCTTCTTTTTCATGATGTTAGTAGTACATCCTTGAAATGGTTGAACTTGATTAACTTTGGTAGAGGTTCAAATAAGAATGTACCCCTATTGAAATCATGCTATATAAAAATCATAGAGTCTTTCATTGGTGGATTTGTGGGGGATTATAGTTGACTAATTTACAATTGATTAATTATAATATTAATTATTAGTCATTTAATTAGGATATTAATTATCATTCAATTAATTTTGATATTAGTTATCAATAAATTAATTGGGATATTAATTTTCATTAAATTAACTATAATATTAATTAACCATCAATTAATTAAAATATTAATTTTGAATTAATTTATTTGTTAAGATAATAAATGATAATTATTATATTTTGGTATAATTTTTTTTATTTATGGAAAATAACAATAGTTTACTTGGTAATCCATAGACAAAAGAGTTTTATTTTAATATTTAATGTCGTCCATAAATTATTCTACTAATTTTTAATGGTTGAAACAGTCAAAGTATTATGTAACCCATAAATTGTCATGAAAAATAATTAAATCGCATTAATTTTTATAATGTACAATTGGGAAAATTGTCACAATGGAAAATTTAAAAAAAATAGTTAAATGTGTTAATTGTTTGGTCTATATATAAAATGTCAGACCGCCCCAAATTTGAGTTATATTCTCGGTATTTTCTATTATTATTTTGGTGAATTGAATAGGTTTTCAAAATGATCTTCAACATATTTCATTATTGAAGATTGAGATTATCTCATCTTAGAAGTGGAGTTACTGGAACCCAATTCTATATAGTGGAGTAGTTTCTTCTTCAAGGAAGGTCTAATTAATTTTACAATTTAGTCAATTACTTTCCTTATTAGTTTTTGTCAATATTAATATTTTTTATTTGATTCTATAATGGTTTGATTTCATTCCTTGGGTTGTTATTTTTTTTTGAAAATTTTAATTAGTCATTTTAGATTAATCATCCTACTAATATACTATCAATTATGTTTAGTTTCTTAAATATTCATGACATGTCAGAAAAAACAACACACCATTCTAATATGCGGTATAGTTAGAATGACTATTAGTGCATTATTTAACTAACAATTGTGTGTGTGTGTGTGTGTTTTGATAGTTAGTAATTAACTTATAATATCTAATAATTCTGTTCAAAAACAATGTAAACAATGAGTGAATTTAAGTAATCTTTAACATGAAAACATGCATTAAAAGGAAAAACTATTCAAACACCCTCAGATTGACAAGAAATCATATGTAAATGATCCATGATTGATTTTTTCATGAAATAAGGAATGATGCATAAATTCAATGTGTGGTGTGGTATGAGGATTAAAAATACACCTTGAAATGTTCCAACGTGACACAAAACCTTAATTAAATAGTTAAAATCAAGAAAAATTAATCATATTATTATGAAATCATAGGAAAATGACCCTTCATTAGTTTATGTAATGTTATAATAAAAGAAATGTCATTATGACATCCGGTTTTGTTTTAATTACTAAAATTATGTTTCATTAATTTTAAATTATAGTTTTAAGTTAAAATTGTTTCACGTGCTAAAAACTAAGAAAAAAAGATCATATTGTCATAAAATCTTTGAAAAATGATGAAAAATTAATACAGTTTATTTTAAAATAAAGGAATAATAATTCTAACATGTTATTTCTTTGAAATGACCAAAAGTGAATCGTTTAAGATTGAAATAGTTTTCAAGTTCAAAACATGATTTAAGAGGTTATAACCATTTAAATGCCTTTGTATTTTTATGATGCCATAAAAATACCAATTATTAATTTATGTCATATAGGAATGAATTACAGATCAATTCAACAAGAAATGTGAGCATGATGACTGAAGCACATCTTCAAAGATTCCAAAATGACACTTAAATGTGTGTCAAATGGTCAAACGTGATCAAATAACCTATGATTATCATGAAATCATAGAAAAAGTTTCCTTTATTATTATTTTTTGGTCTAGGAATTAAAAACATGTCATTATAACTTCTAGTTTGGTGTGAATTACCAAAATATGCTTTCAATTTCAAAATATAGTTAATTAAAATAATAAACATGTATCACATTCTCAATAATAAGGGAATGACCTTGAATTTTAAAATATTTTAAATTATTTAAGTATTATAAATATAAATAATATTATTTATAATTAACAATTCATTTATTTTATTTAAATTAAATCTTTTAAATATGATGAAAACTCAAATAATGAAGACCTTTTCAAAGTATTGCAGTTTATGTTGGGTCATGTTTGTTCTAATAACAATTATTTATTTTTCTATTGTTCATAATTGTTGATATTATAATTGATATTGATGTATAAAACTATTCAAATTCAAATGAAATAAAATTATTTGTATATTATGTTTCATATTTATTATTGATTACATGGTGTTAAAATTTGTTGTTTTTAAATCTTTATTATATTATATATTATAGTTTTTTATAAAATATAATTATTTAATTATATGTATTTACTGTTTTTTTATCACTAAAAGTGTATATAGCACCAAGTTACACTTTTCGTAGTGCTAATTACTAACACTGAGAAAAGGGTCCTTGCTTGGAACTATTATTTAGTGTTGAAGAAGTTCATTCTTTCTTAATGCTAATTTAGAATTGAGAAAGCGCATGCCTCCTTTGGTGTATTAATTTACTTAGTAATTCAAAATGTTAAAGAAGGCCAATTTAGAGAACCATTGAAGCTGGTTTCTATGATAGTGAATTCACAATTATCCCACTATACACTATTTTTGATTTTTTTTGGTGAGATAAACGTTAATTGACATCTCTATAATGAGAAACCAAATATGAATTGAACCATAACTTGAAACTAATTATATTCACAATAATGTTTCTAGAATAATGATGTACTAAATTCATAAAAACTCATCCAAATTAATTACAAATCTTCCTAACCATAAAAAATTAAAATTCAAGTCAAGGAGAATTCACATAAATTCATAAAAATAATAAAAAATCCACATCAACATCATTAGTGTATTGCAACATTAGAAAACATTTTAACGGCATGGTGAAGAATCAACAATGAAACCTAAAATTCAAAGTTGGAAAAACATAATAAGGGTGGGATGAAAACTAATGGATTATGGATAATTGAAAAAATGAGGATCAAATGATAATAAAGTTGGTATAGGAAGGGGTGAGGAAGAATAGAAGTGAAAATGTGGGTAGATAGAGGTGGAGGTGGGGGGGGAGATGATGTGGTAGGGGATTCAGAAATGAAAGGGGAGGATATGAGGCTAGGTGATTCTAGTAATGAAGGTGGGTTATTGGGGGGATTTAGGAGGGCAATTTGGGGTTGATAAATTGTAAGGAAACATAGAAATTATATGAAAACCTGCGGATCAAATGAGTTCCTCAAATAAAAGAATTATAGTTAAATAAATATTGTATATGTGTTTGTGATAATAAATTATATATTTTTAAAAAAATTGAATGATATTTTATTTTGATAACTATGGTATCAATCATTGTTTATGATTATTAATGATGGATTATTCCATTTAAAAATTTAATGGTGTCCTAAAAAATAACTCATGCCATTTTTCAGGTGGAGGCATTAAGGAAGGGTGGTGGAGGTGAAGGTGATAATGGAAATAGTGATTGTAAGGTAGAGAAGTAGGGGATTCAGAAAAGTGAGGGGAGGTGAGGAGATCAGGTAATTATAAAATTGTATATGGGTTGGGGAATTTAGGATAATAATATGGGGTGGGATTTTGGAAGGGAACATAGAAATTATAGGGTAACACATGGATCAAATTAGTTCTCGAAATAAAGGAATTATAGTTAAAAGGTTTTGTATGTGATTGTGATAAAGGACCATTCATTTAAAAAAATGTGATTTATAATGATAGAATAAATAATTATTATTTAGTATTTATTATTTATTATATGTTATTTTATTACAAAATATAATATCATCTTAAAAAAACAACTCATGTTGTTTGGTGATAGGTTTATTTTTTAATACCCAACCGCAAAGAGAAAAAATTAAAACATCAACAATGAGTCAGATGGTCAAATGAAAATATCTCCAAAATATTCAGCAAGAGTCCAACATATAAAAATTATATACACTTGATGTTATATCCTACCATTTTAAATCATCAGCCGCCAAATTCACCTTGTGGGAAACATACTAAAAAATAACGACTCTCTATAGTTAGAACCAGCTAGTAATCCTCATATAAAAGTGGTATGGAGGTTTAAAAATTCTTCATCACATGATCTAATTCATGGATGACCACCATTTATTCTAACATATGTATCACCTTATTATATTAAATAAAACACACCATCAAGAATATCTCATGCTTCCACCTCTATAACATCATCAACTCAACATCCATCCATCATTACATCAACAAGACTACCTAATTGGTCCTTAGCTACTATTAAAATTCTATAATATAAATTTCCCAGTTGCATGAAGGAATCCATGATAACTTTGATAAAACCAGTCTTGGGTCTCACCCAAAATAGTTTCATCATACTGCACTGGAGCCTCTCCTAATCCTTGAAAAAATGTTATAGTTATAGTGCCTTAAAAGTAAAAGTCTCTGGTGAATTTTCTTAAACCTAAAGAAAAACAAAATTTCAATCACCCCAGATATTTTATGAAACTATTAGTAGTTTTTTTCATGAACCCATTATCCCCATGAAATCACATTTTGAATATGCCTTGAAACCCCATGACCTCTTGTACACTCCTTCAAAAATATGCACTCCACTACACCTTCTTATCATAAGTAAAATTTTAAATCAAGTGATTTAGGTCCCCCCATTGACCATGCCATTTAAAAATCACATCCAAATATAGGTTGCATCTCTCCAATTAAATACTTGATACCAAAGCACTATGAAGAAAAAAACTAGGAAACAATATTTACTTTATGTATAATACAAAGATTCTAGATCTCCTGCCAAAGAGTGTTGGGTGAAAAATCATTCACACATCTATTTCTATTAGGAGATGTGGGTAACATATAATATTGAATAGTATGCATCACTTATCAAAAATTGGTTTAAGATGGAATACTAGAAGAGATTATGTGTTTTCTTAGAAGAACTATGCTAGAGGAAAAATGATCCTACTAAGTGGAATCAGGTCTATGGTGTATCTAAGGTGAAATGTGGTTAGAATATACCAAAACTAGTTTTATAATGATAATAAGAGCTTAGGGTAGATCATGTGGATCCATAGAGGTACCTTTTGTCCAAAGTCTATTTGAAAATAACTACCAAACGTCATGTCTCGATGATGAGAGACAAGTAGTGATTTAAGTGCAAGATGATTTATATAATATGGGTTATCATTGACGGGGAGGACAACATTCATGTCATTTAGTTAAAAGGGAGTATTATTGAATCAATCCAGCATAAATTTCTTCAAGGAGAAGTTTCTAACATATAAGCTTGGATGTGATACACCTCTTATCACCAATTGGTTTTAAAATGGAACTTTAGAACAACTTATGTTTTTTCTTAGATTGACTATTCTAGAGGAAAAGTGATTAAAACAAATAAAAGAAAAAAATAATCACTTTAGGAACCACCACCTTCCCCATAAATCCCCTCTATCATGCTACATTCCATATAATATATAGACCAGATTGAAGAAAAAAAACCATTAGAGTTAGGCACCCGTATTAAACAGTCTGCACAACTAAAATTAGGAAATGAGATACTGGAAATTAAATTTTCTTTTAAATGAAGAAAAATTCTCTACAAAACTTATAAATCATATTTATAACCATCCTTAAAAAGAATATCTAAAACCCACATGTCTTGATTATCCAATCCTTTAGGTGAAATCACCTTGTGAGTGGTTGGTGAAGAGGGTCAAATATAATTCTAAATATGAATCCATATACCATTCCCCACTACCCATCTAAGTCCATTATCATGATAAATATGAATTCATCCACCAATCCCCACTACCCACCTAAGTCCCTTAGCCCGAACCTCACATGTGTTAATCAATCCCCTCTAAATATAAGAAGTCCTCTACACTACTCATTTAGAATGAAAGTAATTTTGGGGAAACTATTTCTATTTTAATACTCTATACCAAAGTACATTAGGATCTTGTAGTAAAATACACCCTATTTAGAAATAATTGTAAGATTAAAATCATTAAGTTCCATTAACCCAAGACCACCCGATCATTATCATAATAAAAAAAACATTTCATTTACAATCATATAATATTATACAACCCAGATCACCACCCCAACTATAATTAGAAATCATAGAATTCAAATTTTCACAAATAGATTTTGGAATTTACAAATAGGTAATTATAAAAATGGGAAGAATAAGGAAAAATAAATTTATCATCACCCTCCTTACAACTTTATATAGTAGGCTACCCTTATATACCAATAATTTCACCATGAACCTTTCCTTAAACTAGAAAAAATCCTCAATTTGAGACCTTCCAATAATAGGCGACAAACCCAAATATTTATTATGGTGTCCTATCTCTTAGACACCAAAGGTGTTCTTAATTTATTCTTTAACCCTGATAGAGAACCTCAAACTAAAAAATATAGATTTATTAAATCAAACCTTGTGAAGTAATGATTATTTATATAGATTCAAGATATCCTATAACCCTTTACACTCAACTGTGATATCCTTAAGGAAAACCATGACGTAATATATAAATAAAAGGTGTGAAATAAAAGGTCCCTATCAACTGATCTGAATTTCTTAAAGTCCCCCTACCTCCCTCACAAACTCCAATGCATCCAATACCTCTCCATAAAGAATGAAAATATATATGCGGACAAAGGGTCCCCCTAAAAAAGGTCAGTTGATTAAATCTACTTGCCTCGAACCTCTTCATGAATAATTAAAGAGAATTATAAATTTGGAGTGAAACATATAATCAACTCAATGAACTTACCTAAAACCCCAAAATTTATCAAGATAGATTTAATAAAGACCCACTCAAACCTGTCATAAGATTTTCTCATGTCAATATTGGCCACTCTTCTCCCAATAACCCCTCATCGAATAAATTTAAAGTGGTGTAAGATCCTAAAATCAATGATAGTGTTTTTCAATGTCTGAAATTGTTTTTTGAATTTTTTTATAACTTACAAATGAAAATAATCTATTATTAGTTTATTTTGTATAAATTAAATGTTCATATCATGCTCTTACTATTTACTTTTCTTTTATTTTACTCATTCTATATTTACTCTAACATATAGTCTTTGTGACCCTCACATGTAACCTTTATGTATTGTCTTTCACCTGATTTGAAAGAGTGCAGTGGAAAATGGATCAACCCTTATATATAAACTTTTGTTTATGACATAACATTAACCACATAGGGATTTAGTGGAGTATCCCTTTATACCGTTTTAATTCTCAATACCCTTACATATTCCCTTGTATGATCTGATAACCTTTATGTATCATTCCAATGAATCTTATGTATCAGTCCATTTATGTCATGGGTGACCATTACTTATAATATTTTAAGAACCTTAAATCTTAGCTCAATTACTTTAATTTTATATTGTGAGTACTTTGGGGCTACTTCCAAATGTATGTAGTTATAAATGAGTTGATCATGGTCATCTATCTCTATTGAGACATTACATTGATCCTGTACTTCCAAGATTTATTATTTCCCTATCCATGTAAAGGTTATATGACTAATTATTTATAGATTTATTCTATTTTAGTTTTAATCAAAGATATGGTGAGGGAGGGAGGGGGGAGGGAGGGGGAGAGAGAGAGATAGCTCAAAGAGAATAAGTTTATTCACCATCCATTGTTGGACCGTGCATGTGTATCCTCATTGTTAAAGTATGAAACATATCCCGGTGTTTCATTTTAGTGGATAATCATTCCTATTGATAGAAATGAGCTACTTCTTACCAGTAAGTCTTGGATCATGAGTAGAACTCATGATCCCCAAAATTTATTAAGAAAAATACAAAAAAAGTCATGTGATTATATGAGGTACAATGATCTTGTACCAGCAATAGAAAAGGTGAAAAGAAGAAAAAAATGGAAAGGGGTACCTCTAAGGCATCCCTGCAAGGACATGTAATAAAGTGTAATCCTTTCCTAGAATATGATCCAAGTGGTTCAAAACACATTACATTATTCTGACACTATTTTCATCTTTTTTTATCACTCTCCTTAAATTACCATTATCATTGCTTCCAATTTTTTTATTTTTTAAAAATTCATTTTTAAATTCTCAAAATCATTAAAAAATGAGAAACCAGTAAATCATAAAGTATCAAGCCCATTTTATGATGGTTATATCTTTATAATTGACCTCAATAGTCAGTATTAGATCCTGCATATATGATAATAGAATATAGTAAGTATTAGATTGATAAATTCAATTATTAAAATGACTTTAACCTATAGAGACTCAATATGGTAGCACTGTTATTCCAACAAGGATTATATGACATGATTCACAAACCCAATAAACCTTATATTAGTTAGTATATTTATTAGTAGAATACGACCACCTATACTAATGTCTCACCTATAATTTTAGTGAAAGTTCATATTTCTCTTATGTTGCCCCTAGCTAATAAATTTGTGTGAAAGTTTGTGTATAAGACATTTTTTTTTTCATTCATTCTAAGCTTGAAAATTTATATTTGAAAAAATTTATAATTTCTCATACCTTTTTAGCCTGTTAAATTGTGATCTTAGGTATCATCAGTGTCAAGAGGGATTTTGGAGGCACTGCAGAGGCAAGAATTGAGTTTCTCTATCTAAAGGTATGCCACAGATCATGGTAGGCATTGTAGTGGCTATTTTGAAGCAAATATAGTGATGTTTTTGTATTTTTTAAGGTTATATGTGAATCCCATCTTTTTTTGGAAGAATGGTGTACCACGAGGCCTGAAATGCCTATGGTGGTGGTCATTTTTTTTGGGTGGTCCTCCTATAAGAAACAGAGAGGAGAACCATGTTATGGTATAATGATTTGGTGCTACATGGAGGTTGTATGTGGTTTCCTTTGTTATAAGGAACACCATTCCCAATCCTATAGGTGTTTTTCTGAATGTGGTGCATATATATTCCACCCTGTGAAAAACCAATTGGGGGGCTTTGTTCCATGAATTTTAGTGTGGCATCTAAAGGACTTGTATGGAGACCACTACACTATAACAGTGGTTGTTTCAGAGTGTTTGGTGGTTATAACTATTTTTTAGTGTTTACTATAGGAATTAGTGGTTTTGAAATGGTGAGGAGGTGGTCATTGTTCTGTTGTAGGGTGAATATATCAAGTTGGGGTTATTCTATGTGATTAGGCTAGGAAATAGCAAGTAGGGATGCACTATGTCATGGTCCTTAGTGTGGTGTGGAAAAATAGTGATGAGAATTCCACAATTCCATGGATATTCCCATGGTGGTGGTCCATACCATATTAAATAGGTCAAACAACCACTAATAAGAATAATAAATCTTCCATTTTGAATGTGATGAAATTGGATCTCATTTAATCAAGTCCCCTATAAATGTTTTGAATGCCTCTACATTATGGAAGAGGTCAGTTTAGCTCCCCTATAAAAAGTGTGTCAGCTATTTATATTAGTTCAACTATATATATTTCTCTCAGTCCTTGGATGGTCTTATGAAATTCCTTGTAGGTTTTTATCCATACATTTTAAATATCATAACCCTATTGATTCGTAGTGATTGGATCCTCCCTTTATTTGAGGTATCATTTTCATTCCCTTTCATTGGCCATTCTTATTCTTCCCTCTGTACAATTCTATAAATATTTATGTGTAGTTTTTGTGTGTCCTAGTATATGTATTGATGATGTATGTAATGTTTCAGGCTTGACAAAGCTTCTTGGGGTTTCATTGGTTCTTGGGTTTAGATCTTCTTTCATGGAGTATCTCGACTTCTTGAGGCAGGGTATTTCTATACTTATCTTCTCTCTTCTGCAATAATATAATTGATTATAACTTTTGTGATTCCTCTCAAGAATACTATAATGTTATAATTATATATTTATTGATGTTTCTTAATTGGTGTTATTAGTTTATGGGAAGAGATAAATATTATATGCTAAATTGGTAAGGTGGAACTTGGAATTTGTAAAATAAGATGCATGTGCTTTAAAATTTATAAATTGATTACCCTATCATTGTTTTTAATGAATTTTATTGGTTATTCCGGTTCAAATATTGTTTTTATAAGGATATTTATAACCAATATAATCACATAACTACTTAATGTTGATAATAATGAATGAGATTCCCAAAAACCAAGATCTTTATAATTCTATTATTTATTTATTTTCTGGTGAGTTGATTACTAGATTAAGATATAACATCTCTTGGATACTACTAAAATCTGAAATCTAGAAATCTATTGATGTTGTGCTTGATATTTTTTTATCTTTTTAATGTTTAATTGGGTAGAATGTAAAGGGGGTGTTAATACTTGATGTGTAATATAATCCCATTTAAATCATTTGTAAATTGTCTCATAAAATAATGTTGAAAATGGAATGGGTGATGATTAATATAATCAATTGAGTTTCTCTTAAATATTAATAAATTAGTTATATATTTAATAGAGAAATTATTATGAATATTATGATGGGATGGTTTATATGAATGATAATGGGAATACTAGGAGCTAGATGCTTTTATTGATAAACATGAATTGTTAATGTCACATGAAACTAAGTATAAGAAAGTAAAAGTGGTTGATGAGTAATGAACATGGGTGGAATGACTAATACATTATTGGCTTCATTAATATGTGAAGGGTTAGTGGGTTGTGATATATCACTAATAATTTAAATGTGAATTGATTATACTAGTAAAAATATTTTTAATTATGAATAAATGGCCCATAAATGGGAATGGATGGATCAACGAGTTAGCTATAGTTGTAAGTATAAATATGGGTTGAATATGAATATTGCGGGTGACTATAATGTAAATATTGAAGTCTATAATTAAAATTAACCATATACTATTAATGATTATTGAACAAGTTAGGAATTAATGGATGAGTAATCAATGCCATAAGGCTAGAAATCAGGAAAAATGTGGAAATGTGAAATTTTTGTTTGTGTGGTTTCCATTCCTAATGAGTTAGTTGTTTTTCTGATGTTGTTACTTTTTTTGAAACATATTTATTCACATATGGTAGTAATATTATGGATGGAATTATGAGACTGATGTGGAAAATGTAGAAATTATATTATGGAACTTCATAGGTTGTAGTGTCTTTTAGTTGGTTTATATTATTATTATGATGGACAGAGGTTTATATACATTTCTTGTGATGGATATATATCAAAAGTTCACTTTTTGTGATGTGATAGGGAGTTATGGTGATATATTACATGTTGGGGGTCATACATTGTTGGAAAAGGGCATCATCTTGATGTCCTACATGATCATGATACCCTATAATGACAAGGAGGATGTGGCTACATGGATATAGGTGGGGGTGTACACGAAATGAGGAGGGAATCAGGTTGACTTCCTTCATTTTTTCATTACCCTATTGAACTTTGGCTGGGGATGTGGAATTATAAAGATAATGTTATGAGGAATGGTGGTATGTGGATATTTAATGTATTGGATGAGAATATGTGATGTAGTGAATAATTGTGTTATAGATTGATGATTGATGATGGTATGTTGATTTAGTTTAATTATTTCACTTCTTGGTCAGATTTAGAGAGGTTTATCTCTTATATATTACTACCACTTTGAGGTTTAATATCCCTCCTGATAAGTAGTAGTGGTGATAAATACCTGGTCTAATGGTATGTGACATTGTAGTGATGATTTTAAAATTGTGGTTAACTTTTTTTATTGATTATGGAATTGATTTGATGCCCATAATGTTGGGGACTTAGCTAAGGATGTTATAAAAGTGGAAGGTTCATTATGGTTTCTAAATTTTATTACTATATTTTTTATGTGTCCTGTTGTATTTATGCGTTGATTATTTTTCATATTGGTTTAACACTTGATTACTCTTTCATATTTATTGCATGAAACTATTGATTTATCTTGGAAGGATATTTTGACTAATTACTCCCAATTTATCACCCCACAATAGTTTTATAAGTATTTATAGGATAATCTGATAGATATTGGAATTTAGTTTCGGGTAGCTTGTATGGATATAGTAAATGACTTGGAGTTTAGAGTTACTCCAGCACATATCTTCTCAATGTGATGAATTTTTATGTATAAGTATCATTCATGTTATGAGAATTTATTTGTGAAATGGAAATTCTTTAGTGTTTTCTCCTCTTATCCAATACCCTTAAATTCATTTATTTAGGTAAATTCCTCCAATTGTGTGTCTTATACCCTTGGTTCTTGTTTCCAACCCATGGAATATTGGATGTGGACTTTGGGGCTCACTTCTTATCTTTATTTACATCTCAAGAGGGGTACCAATGGAGGTGTGTTTTGATAAAGTGGTATCAAATATTTTTGTATGAGATTTGGGTGAAGACTATAGTTAGAAATAGGTGAGGAATGTATTTTATTGGTAGGGTAATAGTGATTCTCAAAAATAAAATGTTATGTATACCAAAGATATTGGCTAGGACACAAATTTTTTGGGGGCCCAGTGATCTAATGTAAGGACTTTGAAAAATTATTAAAATTTTTAGGTGAAAGTGTAATTATTTTTGTGTATAAATCATTGAGAGGAACATTCATCATTATCATTAGATACATTGTAATTTTCATTCTTAATATTATATGTGTTTTTATAAATATACTATCATACTAAAATTATTGATAAATTTAATTTCTCTTGCTAAATTGATCACGTGACCTTAAAAGGGTGAGTAAAATGACAATTACCTATAATATATTGTTTAACTAGATCCTTGTTGGAACTTGGATGCATTGTCCCTATGCTTGTTATAACCTAGTTTCTCTTTAATCGATTCTCATTTTTATATGTATCAAGTTGACATGTTTCTCTGATTATTTCCTATAGGAAACTTTCACATTTTTCCACTTTGATGATGGTTTTATGTGAATTGTCATTGTAAACCAGCTTTCCAAAGGTAAGTGTTCACAGATGTTTTTTGATGGTGGCACTTTGGAATATGCATTGGTCGAGAGGGTGGGAGGTTGGGATAATTACACCTTTTGTGGGGATTTTTTCCCACTCTTAGACTCACTTATAAATTTAAGTAATGTTTATGAATCCCTACTAAATGTTATTGTGGTAATAATTGCCCTATTTCATTAGTTGGTTATTAACATTTATCAATGTGTACGTATATATATATATATATATATATTAGAGGCTCTTTATCTTTATGTTCCACTGATTAGTAATGTTAATTTTAAGGTACTATGGTTTAAAGCCACATAGTTGGGAACTCTAGAGTTTATCTACATCTAGGGAGGTGTTAAGTATTGATGGTGTTATGATTAGGCCCATGAAAAGGTCTTCCTAGGTATATTTATGAATGGAATCAGAACCCATGTAGTTCGATGAAACTTAACAGGACATGTCATTACATTTAAGATCGTGTGAAGAGGACCAATCCATAAATTTTAATGTCATGTGGTAAGGATAACTAAGAGAAAAATTTCTATAAATTATTAGTGTTGGACTATATGACCCAATGAGGTTAGGTTGTTTTCACAAGTAATATTACCCTTTGAATTTTGTAGTTGATTCAACTAACAATAATATTTCCCAATAAGCAGAATTTGTTTTCTTCATGAATATGGACTAACAAAGGAGATATGGTTATAAATATAAGGGACACATCCCCCTAGTTGGGGGATGGTTTAATCATGAATATGGACCTATGAGGAGAGTTCCCAAAGAATATGGTCCTAGTGAAAGGGACGTTCGAGCCCACGGAGGATATATCCTGATGAGGAAGGTTGTAAGTGGATTCACGAGGAATATGTCCCCATGAAGATGGATAATATAGGATTGATGATGTTGGGTTTGATCCTTTGGGAGTCATCATATATACCCTGCTTTATAGCAATTAAAGCCTATATACTTTGATGTTCACAGTTAAAGGTCATGTGACAAGACCATACAATGAATCTTAATGTTATGTGGTAAAACATTATCATGTGGTTTTATAGTGTGTGATTAGGACATTGGATATATGGTTTAATGACATGTTATGTGGACTTATATATTGTGAAAGGTCTGATAGCAAATGATTGAGAGGGGTTTATGCATATAAGGCTACCATTTATTGCCAAAAAAAATAAGTGGATTAAGTATATATAGAGAGAGTTGGGGAATACTCCTAGTGGGAAGCCTATATTCTTATATTCCCACCTATTTATTAGTAGGGAGAGATGAATGAGGCTTGCTCCAAGTCAGGTGACTAGTAGGTTAAATGCTGGTCTTATTCCCTCTATGGCTTCTTACCTCGCAGAATATACTTAGGTATCCACCAAGAATATAGGCTAATCAGACTCGGTCAAAGGATCAGAGGATTACATAGCATGGATTAGGGATGGTTACACTAATGTTCATGTGAAAGGTACCCTTATTATCAATAAAATTCACAATTGAAAATTCCCTATGGGATCTTTCAGTTTGAGAGGAAAATCAGGATACACCTTATATCAAGTGAATGCATGATCAAAGGAGGGGTGATTTGGCATGCTCGACAACATGGTTATACATGATTGGTATCTTTGGAAGAGGTATTTTGTCACGACCCATCCTCAGGGCCCGTGTTGTGACTACCCCAAGCCCGCCTTCCATAGGCTAGGGGCTGGCGACTAGCACCAAATGCATAAATCCCGATAAAAGGGAAGTCATTGCCTTTAGAAAGTAAACAAATATCACAGAGTACGCAAGATGAAGTAACCACTAAGTAAACTGAGTACAAAATTAAGTGCTGGAAAGTAAATGGGCTAGAATACAAACCCAACTGAAAGTAAAGTACAACTGAAAATAAAGTACAGCAGTAGAAAAGTAAAGCAGAAACTCCAAGCCGTCCTCTGGAAATCCCACCTAAAGGGTGGTACAGATAGTCTCCTCTGCTCCTTGGCTCCAGCCATCCGCTCCTTGTATGTCCCGTCCAGTGATCCACCTCTAGGTACCATCCACCTCCACGAGCTCCCACCTCAATCAGTGTTTTCCGTCGTCTGCATCCAACACAACGTAGTGCGGGCATAGCCTGTGCAGGGGTGAGTATACACTACTCATTAGGGACCCCGAGACCCCGAAGGTCTCCCATAATCCACGAAGGATAAACCACAAAGGAAATATACAATCATGAAGTAACAACCAAATTTACTTAGGTATATTCCCATACATATACCTAAGTCGTCAATTCAAGCTCGGCTCCAGCACACGAGCCCTAAATACAACCCAGTCCACACAGGAAAAACATAACTCATTCTACATAGGAATTCACAACCCAATCCACACAGTAAATCACAACCCAATCCACACAGGAAAGCACAAAAATTATATCGATGATATTGATTTTAAGTTAAGACACAGCTCACACAGGTATACACTTCGTAAGACGATAGAGATGATCAGATGTAGTCACTGATTCATCTAAGCTGTCGGACCCACATAGGATACAAGACCAGCTAAGTTGTCAGACCCACAAAGGATACAAGACCAGCTACTCTGCCGGACCCACATAGGATACAAGTATAGAGTCAAATACTTCCAGACCCACATAGGATACAAGAACAGTAGTCAAATACTGTCGGACCCACATAGGATACAAGAACAGTAGTCATCGTCGTCGAACCCACGGAGGATTTGAGTACGGTCGTCATCGTTGCCGAACCCACAGAGGATCCAAGTACAGTCGTCATCACTGTTGAACCTACGTAGGATTCAAGTACATTCGTCAACGTTGCCTAACCCACGTAGGATTCAAGTATAGTCGTCATCATCATCGCAGTCATAGCCAGCTCTAGGGTTCCTGCACACAGCACGCTCGATTCCAGGAGGGTCCGCTCCACGATCCAAGGGTTCGATACATCAACTGTCATGAAGTCCAGAGTTGATGTATCACCAAGTTCCGTCTCATCAAAAGGAACTCAACGTGAAAGACAGTGCGTCAATCGGACGCCCGTTCTGAGAGTTATTGGCTTTTTCGTCGGAGGGGCCCGGTTGGTTTTTAAGTCAAAACCAACCCGAACGTACTCCAGCTGCGTCCAAACCTCGAGCGGAGTAATCCAAAAGAACCTTATCACTAAGAGGAATCCAACAAAGTCGATGGCACGTCAATCGGACGTCCGGATCTCAAGTTATAAGTGTTTCCGCTCCGAGGGCCCGGTTTGTTTTGTGTTCGAACCAACCTGGATGTACCCAAAGTTCTCCGAAACCTTAAGTGTAATATACCGAAATGACCGTCTCGATCCAAGGATCACTATGTAACTGAGGGTTTGTCGATTTCAGGTCCCTATCCTATGTTATGGGAGTTTGAACGGATCTGTCTGGAAATCAGGGGGTTCGGGCCCGGCCCGATACCCCTGGGTCCCGAACTGGGTCGACCTAACCCGGGTCCGGGTCTGGCCCATTTGGGCGCGGCCCGGCCTGGCGCGGGCGGCCCGGACCACGTGACTGGTGGCTCGGCCTTCGCCCGAGCGGGATACGGGGGGCGCTGCCCCCCCCCCCTGATTGAGAAATGGAGGGCCCTCTTGGGGGGGGGGGGGCCTTGCCACCTGCCGGGGGTTACGAGCCCTGGACTTCCAGAAAGCGGCCGACCATAATGGTCGGCCGGTGTGCCGCCGCGGGACCCCTGTGGGTCCTGCCTTTCGATGCGCCCTCCTCTACACTTCCGCGACCTAAAGTCACGGCCCCTGTCTGACCGGCGCCGCGCGACGGTGCCGCACCTCCCCGTCGCGGCCCGCCATTGGTCGCGGCTTCCTTCGGCTTCTCCAGCGCTGCGCGATGGCATCGCGCTCCTTCGCCGCGGCCCGCTCCGGCCGCGTTTCCCTCATTCCCGCGCGGTTTCAATGCACCGCGCCGCCTCCATTCCAAACCACAACGGTGATCAACATCAAAAGGGGAGGAGGTTCGGCCATGTTTGTGCGGTCCGACCTCCTCCCGTTATATTGACAACAGGCGGCCAAAGGAAATTAACGATGAACGTCGAAATAATCATGAACGTGAAAACAACCCCTACCTCGATTCACAAAGGTTGATCGTTTGGAGAAAAAAGGAGAAACCTCCGTTGTTCCGTAGACATTTCCGCGGAATGACAGCGTCGCTTCATCAATCATCGAGAAAAGGGAAGCCGAGGTTGGCATCGGCGTTCTTCGCGTTCTTGAACGATGAGGAAGATGAAGTTCTTCAAAGACTTATATTTTTCTCTCCAAAATCTCCACACAATGAAACAAATCCAATAAAATAATGATTTTTCCTTATTTTATTATGTATGCCAACATTTTTAAAATTCAAAAGTTGAATTCACCTAATTAATTTTGAGTTGTCAAAATTAATGGTGTTCTAAGTTGGAAACATTAATGTGAGGGTGAGTCACACAATTTAAGAGGGGAGGTTTAGAGGAGTTAGGGAAATTGAAGGGGTGGGGCTCGTGTGGGCCTCACCTCACTAATATCCTATCAAGAGGAGTAAAGATATAGTGGGTCCCACCCCAACTTCCTCACATAGGTTGTTATTACTTAGAGTAGAAATAAAATTGTAACACATATTTTATTTCACTCTTTAACTAATCCATTTATTTAACAACACCTCCCAAGAAAATGCAACTCCAGAAAAGGTCTTTCTTAGGAATAACCGGCGTTGTGGTTTCATCGGTGCCCTCAAATTTCGATTCCGATCACCGGTTCAAAAGTTAGAAAAACCCGCTCGTTCTTTCAGTGAACGTACCCGAGCTAAACTTCGTAAATTGATTCTGGGCACAACGGGCCTCGGAATCATGTGCCGTCAGAAACTATGTACTTGTAAAATCCCAAAGAATTTAAGAAAAAAAATTTCCTTGAAATTTACGGGTCTTTACATTACTCCCACCTCAGGGCTTTACGTCCCCGTAAATATTCATCACAAACTAGGGAAACAAATAAGGGTACTGAGCACGCATCTGAGCCTCCCACTCCCATGTGCTCTTCTGGAGGTTCTCGTGATGCCACCTGATGTGCACTAGAGGGATCGACCGCCCACGTAGGACCCACTCCTGTCGATCCTTGATCTCCACCAGTACCTCCGCAAAAGTTGCCCCATCATCAATGTCTTGCTCCCCATGGTTGATGATATGTATCGGGTCATGCACATATCTCCTCAGCTGAGATATGTGGAAGACGTCGTGTACCCGGTGAAACTAAGGTGGAAGAGCCAGGTGATAAGACACCTAGCCTATCCTAATGAGAACCTAGAATGGTCCGATAAAGCGCGGAGATAACTTTCCGCCCCAGCTAAATCTCTGTAATCCACGTCGAGGTGATACCCGTAAGAAAACGTGGTCGCCATCCTCAAACTCTAGTGGTCTCTGCCTCCTGTCAGCATAAGACTTCTGTCGGCTCTGAGCTGTCCTCATCTTCTCCTGGATGACCTGAACTTTCTCTGTCGTGGCCTGGACCATCTCTGGTCCCACAAGTGATGACTCCCCAGGGTCTGTCCAGCACAGAGGTGATCTGCAAGTTCGTCCGTACAATGTCTCGTATGGTGTCATCCCGATGGTGGAGTGGTAGATGTTGTTGTACGCAAACTCCACCAAAGGTAGGTGATCCTCTCAGCTGCGACCAAAGTCGAGGACACATGCACGGAGCATGTCCTCGGGAGTCTGAATGGTCCTCTCCGTCTGGACATCCGTCTGAGGGTGAAAGGCGGTGCTCAGGCGTAACTACGTCCTGAATGCCTCCTACAACCCCTTCCAAAGTCGGGAAGTAAAGCGAGCATATCTATCGGAGACGATAGATGATGGCACACCATGAATCCATACAATCTCCTGAACGTAGAGGCATCTCAAGCTCTCCACTGAGCCCTGCTCCCTGATGGGTAAGAAGTGGGCCGACTTGGTGAGTCGGTCGACGATCACCCAAATAGAGTCATGTCCTCTGGATGTACATGGAAGTCTAGTCATGAAATCCATAGATATCCCATCCCACTTCCACTTTGGGACCTCCAAGGGCTGTACCAAGCCTGCTGGTACCTGGTGCTCTACTTTCACCTGCTGGAAGGTGAGTCATCGAGAAACGAACTCTGCCACAGCCTTCTCCATACCTGGCCACTAGTGCTGTCGTCTGAGATCCTGGTACATCTTCACCACTCCTGGATGTACCGCTAATGGGGAAGTGTGAAACTCTCTCATCACCTCCTCCTATAAAGTAGTTGGTACCATGGTACGTCCTATGAAAAGGAAGACATGATCTCCTCCTATAGAGAATCCATCAGGTGCCTGTCCTAAGGAAATTTGTGCACTCCGTGTCTCATAGTCAAAGTCCTCATGTTGTGCCTCTCTGACCCGCTAATGAAGTGGAGAAGTGAGTGTGAGTTACTAAATAAAGGCTTCTCCATCTCTATCCATGAAGGATATCTGCAAAGCGGCTAGATGCTATGTCGTCTCTCCAAGTAGTTGAATGCTCGTCCTCCTACTGAGAGCATCAGCTACTATGTTCTCCTTCCTAGGAGTATAGACTATCTCAAAGTCATAGTCCTGGAGGAACTCGAGCCATCGCCACTATCTCAGGTTCAGGTCCTTCTGCGAGAAGATGTACCTGAGACTCTTGTGGTCAGAGTAGACTGTAAAGCGCTCGCCCATCAGATAGTGCCGCCACATCTTCAGAGCGAAGACCACTGCTGCTAACTCCAGGTCATGGGTAGCGTAGTTCTGCTCGTTCTGCCTCAACTGTCGTGATCCATAGGCGATCACTGCCCGTTCCTACATCTGGACACACCCGAGTCCGGTCCCTGATGCATCGCATTAAACTATGTAACCAACGCCCTCAGGATGGGCGCACTGGTCAACCTCTACCTCAGCTCCTTAAAACTCTACTGGAAGTGGTGCCGCAACTCTGGAGAATTCTGGCACAAAGGTAAGTTTGGTCATCTCCTGAGTGATCGAATGCACCCTATTATGCATGATTTTATCCTGTGCTGCCTGGGTTTTCCTTTCCACCGACCAAGGAAAACCCATTCCCAACATTGTAGATAAACCACAATCATTTTGCCTAATACTGTCAATATGTGTATAAACTGTGGTTGCCCAGTCCATACTCAAACTAACGTCGTAAGGCCTCAACACTGCCACCAAGAGGTTCCAACTAAAACTCTCTCCTCAAGGGTCATAGCACACCGTCGGCGTAAGTATGATTATCGATTCTCCTCCCAAAGGTATCTCCAGACATGAGGGTTAAGTCAACAGCTTAATCGGAAACTCTAGGTCTGGGACAAGATTCATGGAAGGAAGGAATGATTGGTACCTATGTCTTTTGATACGGAAGCTAGTAGTAGACACAAGTCGTACCTCAAATCATTCTTAGAGCCCTTGGGTCACACTCCTTGACCGCATTTAGTTATTCTCATCCCCTGCCCTCCAGCTCCCTGAGCCTGGCGAGGACTACAAAAGTGGGTGGTTGTAACATGTTGAAATGTACACCACCTTATGCTGCACTCTAGATCCGCTTCCACGTCTGTTGCTCTGCAGATTCATCTGTCCTTAACTCTTCCTCTTCTTGAAAAAAAAATTTACACGCCCAAGTATCTGAAACTGGCTCCAGTTCCATTCTCTTCCACTACTAACATCCTCTAGTTGTATCCGATCAGCCAAAGAACATTCAACCACAAAGTTTCTCTCTATCACCCTAGCTTGAGTAGGAATGCATAGAGGAAAAAGTGTTGGCTCGGTTGTTCTTAAACACAACATGCTCAGAAGTCCGAGCCCTGAAGCGCTATTCGCATCGTATTCATCGAGTACTTGGAATGATCGGTATGCCTTGACGAATACTCAGCTACCGACATGTCATTCTTTCGTAGTTGTATAAGCTCTAGAAAAACTCTCATCCACCTACTCAAGCCAGTCCTCAGCCGCCTGAGAGTCGGGCTCGCCTCGGAACTTGAGGGTATCTGATGTTGAAACACGTGTAAGGTACTAAGCCTATATGTGTCATCTACCAGTACCGCCGGTTATAACTGCTGACCAACAGGTAGTGATATAGCTGACACACTACCCGAAGGTACTATCTCAGGCATCGGTCCACGTACTGAGGCCTTATTTCTATACAGACCAACCTCATGGTCACTCACTGGAAAACACTAGTAGCTAAGTCCTCTATCCACTCTACTAGTGTCTCAACTAGGCGGAAAATTCTAGAAATCGCCTCCATCCAATCCACTGCTGCCTGGGAATCTGTCTCGCCTCACAACCTCAGAGGCCTCTGCTACTGGGACTCGAGAAATTCAATCTGTCGGCGTGCACCGTCTGCTAGTATGGCTAGTGGCATCCGCTGCCCAATAGGTGGTGGTGCTGCTGGTACACCACCCAAGGGTGCCAAAATAGTAAAAAGAGCCCTGCACCGGAGCCTCATTGCTCGGTGGGCCATCATCGTGTACTCTCTCTCGGGAACCCTAGATGGTTGTCTTCGTAATGGAATCCTGTTAAGGAACAGGTGCACCACAGTTAAACAGTATACCTGGTGAGCTGACTCAATGAGACCACAAAGGAAACTCTTGAAACACACACGCAATCAGTGTTTTCGTGCACTGAGTCAGAAATCAGAAGCCAGGGTCCTGGTGTATGGATACGTCGGTCACCGCAGCAACACTGGTCTCCCTGGACTGATAACCACACTCAATACTCTAAACACTATTGCTTCACAGATAAGAAATTATCAGAGTCCTAAGTTCTGCGGTAGAACCGATTCCTCTGATACCAATTTGTCACGACCCGTCCTCGGGGCCCGTGCCATGACTACCCAAAGCCTGCCTTCTATAGGCCAGAGGCTGGCGACTAGTACCAAAGGCGTAAATCCTAATAAAAGGGAAGGCATTGCCTTTAGAAAGTAAACAAACACCACAGAGTACGCAAGCTGAAGTAACCAATAAGTAAAATGAGTACAAAACTAAGTGCTGGAAAGTAAATGGGCCAGAATACAAACCCAACTGAAAGTAAAGTACAAATGAAAATAAAGTACAGCATCAGAAAAGTAAAGTAGCAACTCTGAGCCATCCTCTGGAAATCCCACCTGAAGGGTGGTATAAATAGTCTCCTCTGCTCCTTGGCTCCAGCCGTCCGCTCCGTGTATGTCCCGTCTAGTGATCCACCTCCAGGTACCATTCAGCTCCATGAGCTCCCACCTCAATCAGCGTTGTCCGTCGTCTGCATCCAACACAACGTAGTGTAGGCATAGCCCATGCAGGGGTGAGTATACGCAACTCAGTAGGGACCCCGAGACCCCAAAGGTCTCCCAGAATCCACGAAGGATAAACCACAAAGGAAAGATACAACCATGAAGTAACAACAAACTTTACTTAGGTATATGCCCATACATATACCTAAGTCATCAATTCCAGCTCAGCTCCAGCACATGAGCCCTAAATACAACCCAGTCCACACAGGAAAAACATAACCCATTCCACATAGGAATTCAAAACCCAATCCACACAGGAAATCACAACCCAATCCACACAAAAAAGCACAAAAATCATATCGATGATATTGATTGTAAGTTAAGACTCAGCTCACATAGGTATACACTTCGTAAGACGATAGAGATGATCAGATGTAGCCACTGATTCATCTAAGCTATCGGACCCACATAGGATACAAGACCAGCTAAGTTGTCGAACCAACAAAGGATACAAGACCAGCTACTCTGCCAGACCCACATATGATACAAGTACAGAGTCAAATACTACTGGACCCACATAGAATACAAGAACAGTAGTCAAATACTGTTGGAACCACATAGGATACATGAACAGTAGTCATCGTCGTAGAACCCACAGAGGATTCCAGTACGGTCGTCGTCGCTGCCGAACCCACGGATGATCCAAGTATAGTCTTCATCGCTGTCGAACCCACATAGGATTCAAGTACAGTCGTCATCGCTGCCGAACCCACGTAGGATTCAAGTACAGTCATCATCATCGTCGTAGTCGCAACCAGCTCTAGGGTTCCCGTACACACAACGCTCAATTCCAATAGGGTCCGCTCCACGAGCCAAGGGGTCGATACATCAATTGTCACGAAGTCCAGAGTTTATGTATCACCAAGTTCTGTCTCATCAAAATGAACTCAACGTGATAGATGGCGCGTCAATCAGACGCTCGGTCTGAGAGTTATTGGTTTTTTCGTCCCAGGGGCCCGATTGGTTATTAAGTCAAAACCAACCCGAACGTACTCCAGCTGCATCCAAATCTCGATTAGAGTAATCCAAAATAACTTTCTCACTAAGAGGAATCCAACAAAGTCAACGGCACGTCAATCGAATGTCCAGAGCTCAAGTTATAATCATTTCTGCTCCGAGGGCCCGGTTGGTTTCGTGTTCGATCCAACCCGGCCATACACAAAGTTCTCCTAAACCTTGAGTGTAATATACCTAAATGACCGTCTCAATCCAAGGATCACTACAAAACTGATGGTGCATCGATCGGAGGTCCCTAGCCCAATTTATGGGTGTTTGAACGGATATGTCCCGAAATCAGGGGGTTCGGGCCCGGTCCGACCCCGCCCGATACCCCTGGGTCGGCCCGAACCGGGTTAACCCGACCTGAGTCCGGGTCCGGCCCATTTGGGCGTGGCCCGGCCCGGCCCACGTGGCCGGTGGCTCGGCCTTCGGCCGAGCAGGATACAGGGGGCGCTGCCCCCCCCCCCCCCCCCTTGATTGAGAAACTGCGGGCCCTCTTGGGGGGCCCGCCCTTGCCACCTGCCGGGGGTTACGACCCCCAAACTTCCGGAAAGTAGCTGGTCATAATGGTCGGCCGGTGTGCCGATGCAGGACCCCCGCGGGTCCCGCCTTCCGATGCGCCGGCTGAGTCCGGTCGCCCTCCTCTGCACCACCGCATCCTAAGGTCACGGCCCCTACCCGACCGGCACCGCACAACGGCGCCGCGCCCCTCCTTCACGGCCCGCCCTTGGCCGCAGCTTCCTTCGGCTTCTCCGGCGCGACGCGACGACGCCGCGCTCCTTCGCCGCGGCCCGCTCCAGCCGTTGTTCCCTCGTTCCCACGCGGTGCCGATGCACCGTACCACCTCCATTCCAAACCACGATGGTGATCAACATCAAAAGGGGAGGAGGTTCGGCCGTGTTCGTGCGGTCTGACCTCCTCCCGTTATATTGATAACAGGCGGCCAAAAGAAATTAACGATGAATGTCGAAATAATCATGAACGTGAAAACAACCCCTACCTCGATTCACGAAGGTTGATTGATTGGCGAAAAATGTATAAAGCTCCGCTGTTCAGTAGACGTTGTCGTGGAATGACGATGTCTCTTCGTCAAGCGTCGAGAAAATGGAAGTCGAGGTTGGCACCGGCGTTCTTTGCATTCTTCAACGATGAGGAAGATGAAGTTCTTCAAAGACTTAGAGTTTTCTCTCCAAAATCTCCACACAACGAAACAACTCCAATAAAATAATTCTTTTTCCTTATTTTATTACTTATGCCAACATTTGTAAAATTCAAAAGTTGAATTCACCTAATTAATTTTGAGTTGTCCAAATTAATGGTGTGCTAAGTTGGCAACATTAATGTGAGGGTGATTCACACACTTTAAGAGGGTAGGTTTAGAGGAGTAAGGGAAATTGAAGGGGCGGGGCTCGTGTGGGCCCCAACTCACTAATATCCTATCAAGTGGAGTTATTATGTAGTGGGTACCACCCCAACTTCCTCACATAGGTTGTAAATACTTAGAGTAGAAATAAAATTGTAACACATATTTTATTTCAATCTTCAATTAATCCATTTATTTAACAACACCTCCCGAGCAAACGCAACTCCAGAAAAGGTCTTTATAAGCAATAATCGGCGTTGCGGTTTCATCGGTGCCCTCGGATTTCGATTCTGAGCACCGGTTCAAAAGTTAGAAAAAATCGCTCATTCTTTCACTGAACATACCCGAGCTAAACTTCGTAAATTGATTCTGGGCACACTGGGCCTCGGAATTAGGTGCCGTCAGAAACTATATACTCGTTAAATCCCAAAGAATATAAGAAAATAAAATTCCTTGAAATTTATGGGTGTTTACATATTTATTTAGTAATTTTATGGTTTTCATCTTGGTGATATCAATATATAAGGATCATTTGGATGCTTCACGAATGGGGTATAATGAAGCTAAATGTTATAGGGAACAAAATTATTGGAAATTGGGTAATAAGTAACTTAAAGAGCCTTTATATCACATAGGATAATTTTTATGTGTAATGGTGGGGTCCATGAAGGGCCCCTTTACATAGGTCGCTTCATGAATCACCTCCTTTTTAAAGGGTTCATAAAGCACTTCCTACGTGAATGGGCTACTTAGCTTTGAAATGTTCCAAATTTTCTCCTTTATGGTAAGTTGATTACATAAAGGTGGATTAATGGAGGTAAATATAAATCTTAAGTTTGAAAAATTATAAATACTATACAATTTCACTCTTTTTTTCCACATAATTAGAGAATTATTAGGTTATTTATAGGCTATCATTGGGAAATTTCATTCTCAAAATAGGGGGCATGTGAAACTTAACTAGGGCACTTTATGATGTAAATGGATCTATTTAATGCACTATGTGATGGGCTTAAAGTATCCATCTATGAGACACAAACAAAAAGGAATCATTTTTTTCTAGAAATTGACACCTTCAACCACAAATGAAAATTATTTGTGGGAGGCCAGAAAAAGATGCCTTAGACCACAAATGACTTTGCTTCATGGGAGGGCATAGTGATTCACAGTTGAATATGTGTTTCATGGAGGAAGTAATACTTCATAGAGGACTTCAACCGCTTTACATAAGGATAAAGGTGTTATGTGAAGTTTTTTTACTTTTCCAAATTCCTTTAATGCCTAAATAAATCCCAACATAGAAAATTTATAAATTTTGATAGTAAGTATTTTTGGGCTCCACAAGTAGTCAAATCGAATCCTGTGAAGATAATTATGCCCCTAATTACCATTTTTTCCATATAAAGTATTTTTTAAGGACAAATCATGTCCATAAATACCTTTAAATTGTGTTTTTCAGTCTCAACACCCATTTACTAACAATCGTGTGAAATCCATTGCCTACTCCATGAAAGAGGTTCTCACTACCACATCATTAAACAAGGATTTTTTTAGAATATCTATATCTCCATGTGTAAGTGGTCTTATAGTATATGGAGATCTCATCCGCCTTTTATTCTGGCTAGTAGATACCTTTCAACTCAAACTTGACTTGTGTCATCAGATTATGCTGCATGTCATGGATTCTATGGAAAAGTGTGTGGAAAGAATTTATTTTTTTCAAAAATATTTTTTAGATTTTTTTAATTATTAATTTTTATAATATTATTATTGTATGAATTTACTAATTTTAGAATTTTTATAAACCATGTTTCCCCTTAATATATTTCATATTGATAGACTAAAATGAATTATTTAGATCCATGCATAGAAGTTTTTAAAACTATGTATAAGTTTTTATGGAATGTGTTTTCTTACAATCATGATTTGTAGTTTCATGTGTTGGGAATTTATTATATGTCTATATTTTGATTATTTATTTTTTTGATTGGGGTAATATGCAAAATATGATTAGTGATAACCCCATTTAAAATTTCATAACTTTCTTAAGAATAAAATTTATCTTATTTTTCAAGTATGACTAAAATTTTGGGATGTAAATTATTTATGTGTGGAACATCAAATCATGTTTTCAATTTCATGAGTAGTAGTTGAATTATAAATGATCATGTGTAATGGTAAAAATATATATTTTTAATTGCAACAAGTATTTCTATGATTGAAGTATGTTAATGTGATTTTTTGTAGAAACCACAGTGAATATTAACTTAATCATATTGTGTATTAAGAATATTGTAACAAAATATACAAAAAAAACATGTTACCCATTATATTCCTCAAAATCTTGTTTCATTGGTAGTAAAATTATTAAGAAAATATTTAATTTTAGTATTACTAGCATGAAGAAATATGGTAAAACTTATAAAGTTTCATTTTTTAATCTTAAAATATGATACTTGCGTGGTAAAATGTTTAAATAATTATTGATTGAGCATGTAAAACATAGTTGATATGAGCTTAACATGTACAGTTTTTCAATTATCATCTAAACCATGATGACTTTTCTCAAATATAACTTGAAAAAATATAGTTTCATTTTTGAAATGCTACTTGATTATTAAATGATTTGATTGTTTACTGTGTTTTCTAAAATTGGTTATTGCCTTTGCATGATTTTTTTGGTTTCAAATTAGAGTTATTGAGTCTAAATAAGATGTTGGGATGTGTTGAGAATTGAGGTTGTGGTTGGTTTTCATGGGGTGTCTTATAAGATGATGGTGATCTGATATTGGTGGTATGAAGTTGTTCTCGATGAGGAGTAGTGATGTGACTATGTATCATGATGTTCCAGAAGGATGAGAAGGAAGGGTGGTGTGTGATTTGATGTGATTTCTATGAAGTGATGTTTCAATTTTCATTGATTGATGTGATTCATGTCTATTATATTAAATTTATTATTGTTTGATCTAAATTTATGACATAGTAATGCTAAATTGATGTTGGTCATAGTAATAAGGAGGAGTCTTAGGATAGAGCCTTATTGATATTTCAATGGTATGAAGTATCTAAGTTCCATAGTGGATTCTCCAACCCCAAAAATTAGGATTGGTTGGAGGAGGTTGAGTTTTTATTTGGGTTGTTAAAGAATATATATTGATTGTGAGTTGGGCTGGAAGTTGTATTGTTTTGGAAAATAGCTCCAAGATGGTGGGAGGTGAGGTGTGGTGATCCAGAAGGGATGTCTTGGGGTAAATTTATTGAATTATTCAATAAATTTTTCTTCTCCCAAGTGTAGATGTTTGATCATTTGAAATTGATTTAAGAGATTAAATAGGGGTCTAGAGGTTTTTATATCTTTGGGAGTTGTTATATGGATTTTACTAGCTGGTTTTCACATTTTTATCCTAATGAGAGAGAATGGGCACAAATTTTTTAGTCAACCTTGAGGCCAGATATTTAGTTATATGCCATGCCTATTTAGTTGATGCCATGGGAAGAGGTAAGAGATTGATCAGATATCATAGATAAATATTTATCTATTATAGAGGGTTTTAGTGGAGTCCCCACCCATGTGATTTGGAAGGTTGATAAGAATGATCTAAGTTTTGAGACTCAGAGTTTGTGGAAGATGAGAGTGTGTTAATATTTTAAGGCTAGAGCACGACTTTGAATTTTTGGTTGAGTATCTCAATATGTCCTATATTTGGTGAGATGATTTTTTTCTGATGTAATGTGGTGGGGAATCATCGATATGATTTTACCAAGATTCAGTATGTTTCTTAGTATTCAGTGGATAATTTTCTAGGGAAAATGTTATGGGTGAACCTACTCCTTTCACTAAATCTTTATAGAGAAATTTTAACTCATTTTAAAATGTGTATTGATTTCAATTTAAAAGTTAAAGTAATTACATTTTCTTTTAATCCTTTGATACAATTTTCTTAAAAAGGTTTTAAATGGATAGGGAAACTTTTTACAATGGATTAACTACATTCTAAAATATGTTTGAGTTGAAAGGAGTAGTGGATGTGGATTTAGTTATAATCTAGGGTGGTTTGTAATATGTTTAGTTTTATTGGTAGTGATGTCCTTGTTTGAGAGGTATCTCCTATTGTTGTGATGGATTTCCTAATATTGTTCTTATTGGAGGATTTGTGGGTCAACCCTTAATAATGGTGGTGTGTTTATTCCATTTGAGTGGCATATTCCCTTTTAAGGTTGGATTTGGTTTCTCCTTATATAGGTTTGGTGTTTATTCTTAGGGATGAGTATCATTTTATAGGTATCTAATGTGACAACCCAGACCTTTCTGGCTCATTACATTGCGATATTGGGTGTTGAAGGTACACAAAGGGGTTTTAGAGTAATTTTGAAGGTGAAAGATAAGTTTTTACATATAAAGTTCCACAATGACATGGTGGTAAGCACAGTGATGGATTTTTTGAAGCATAATGGTGTGGTGATTTTTCATTTTGAAGGCTATCCATGGAGCCAGATTTTTTGGGAGGAATAGTGTACCACATGGTCTGAAACACCTATGGTGGTTAGAATTTTTCTTTGAGTGGTTCTCATGTGAGAAACAAGGATGATAACTATTCCATAAGAAGATGGTGTAGTGCTAAATGGAGGTGAGATGTGGGTTTTATTTTTTTTAGGTACACCACACTCATGAATGTAGGAATTTTTCAAAGCTGAGTGAATGGGGAGGACCCTTATGTAAAATAGGGGTGGTTTGTTTCATAGTGTCTAGCGTTGCATCTAGATGCATTTCATAAAAGCCACCATGACATAGTAGCGTTCATTTTAGAGGTAATGGTGGATGGAAATACCTTTTTGAGTTTCCTTTGGTAAATATTTAATCTAAAATAGTGAGGATATGGTCATGGTGATGATTTAATATGAACATCTATATTTATGGTCATTTTGTGCATGCGGGCTAGGAAATAGTGAGTAGGTAAGTACCATGTTGTGGTTTTTGGCATGGTGAGGAAAAATTGAGAGGATGGTTTACCTATGTCATAGAGGTTCCTGTGGTGACAGTATAAGCTATATTAAATGAGTTTAACAACCATTGAGAAGAATGGGGAGATAGCCCTTTTGAACATGATAAAATTGTATCTCATTTGACTAAATCCATCATGGCTATTTTTAATGCCTCTATTCCATGGTGGAGGTCATTTTAGTTCCCCTATAAAAGGGGGTCAATCATTTATCTTATTTTGATTTTGTATCTTTATCTTAAGCCATGTATAATCATATGGGCTTCCTTATAGGCACTTAACCATCCTTTTTAATGATCCTAACCCTCTTAATTCATAGTGCTTGTATCCTAACGTGATTTTAACTATCATTATCATTACCTTCCATTAGTCATTCTTATTATTCCCTCTAGATTCTAACATCAATGTCAATGTGTAGTTTTTGTAGATCCTAGTTGATTTCTTGATGATGGATGTAATGTTTCATCCTTGATGGACATTCTTGTGGTTTCAGTGGTGATCTAGATCAATTCTCATATCATAGAGTATCTCAGCTTCTTGAGGTAAGTGATTTTTAGATTTGTATTCTATCTTCTGGAATAATATGCTTGATTAGACCCATTATGATACCTCTAATGCAAATAATCATGTTCTATTTCTATATTTATTGATGTTTCTTAATGGATTTTCTTGGTTTATGGGAAGAGGGAAAGATTTTATGAAACACACATTAAAAGAGAATGGAATTAATAAGGGACTGATAAACCAATTAGGTGGAACTTTGGATTTTGAAAATAAGATACAGGTTCTTTGTGATTTATATATGTTTTTATCTATCTTTGATGATTATTGAATTTTATTGGATGGTGTGGTTATAATGTGGTTGTTATAAAGATATTTTTCACCTATAATCATATTACTACTTAAATACAGCACTAAATAATGAACTTTATAGAAACTTGGATCTTGAAAATTATGTTATTGCTTATAATGGTGTGGTGCTGATTTTTGTGTCATGATATGTTATATATTTTATACTACTAAAATCTAAAATATGGAAATGTATTGATTTTGTGATTTATTTTTCTTGAGATTATTAATTTCTAATTAGGGATTATGAAAAGGGGGTGTTAATACTTAATGTTTAATATGGATCCCTTTAAATTATTGGTAAACTGGTTTATAGAATGATGTTAAAAAAGGGAAAGTGTAACAATAAGTGAAAATCTGGAATTGAACATTAATAAACTGATGGGTTAAGTCTATATTATAAATAATAAGAGGGTAATGGGTGATGATTATTGTATTATATTGAGTTTTATATTGAATAATGATAAATTGGTTACATTTTTAATGGGGAAATTATTGTTAATGTTTTTATATATTCCTTTACGTAAATAATAATGGTTAATCTAAGAATTAGATATTTTATTGATAAACCTAAATGATTAATGTATTTTGAAACTAAGTATAATAAAAAATAAGTGGTTTATGAGTAATTAACAAGGGTGGAATGACTATTACATGGAATACTTGATTAATATATGAAGCGTTAATGGGTTGTGATATACCAATGATAATTTAAATGTGAATTGATCATGTTGGTAAAAATATATTTAATGATGAATAAATAGAATTTAAAGGATAATAAATGGGTAAATAAATTTCCCATATTTGTGAGTATAAATATGGGTCGAATATGAATATTCTATGTGGTTGGAATGTAAATATTGAAGGCTGGAATTAAAATGAAGCATGAATTATTAACGATTATTGAACAAGTTTGGAATGAATGGATGAATAATGAATCCCATGAGGTTATAAATCATAAATAATATGCCAAATGTGAAATTTTTGTTCTTTTGGTTTCTTTCCTAAATCATTAGTTGGGTTGTTGATGTTGATGATTTTTTAGAAAACATATTTATTCATATATGGTAGTATTGTTATGGATGGAATTATGAGAGTGATGTGGAAAAAGGTAAAATTATGTTGTGGAAATTCACGAGTTGTAATGACTTTCAGTTGGTTTATATTATTTCTATGATGGCTAGAGGTTTATTTTCGTGGGTTATGATGGCCAAAAGTTAAAAGTTCACTTAATATGATGTCGAAGGGTGGGATAGTGATGTGTTATGTGGTGGGGTCATGAATGGTAAGAGGAGGGAATGATATTTATGTTCTACATGTTCAAGATACCATATTATAATGAGGGTTATGTGGTTATGTGGCTATAATTTGGGTATTTACATGGAAGGAGGAGGGCATGAGGTTGATTCCCATGTTTACATTACCTTGTTGACTTATAGTTGGGAAAGTGAAATTACGAGGATGTGGTTGTGGGGAATGGTGGTATAAAAATATAAAATGTATCGGTATGGGAATATGTGATGTGGTGAATTATTGTGGTATGAAGTGATAACTAATTATGGTATATTTATGTGGTTTCATTCACTCACTTCACGGTCTGATTTAGAGAGGTTTCATCCATCTAGTTCATTATCTATTTAAGGTGTAAAAACCCTAATGATTGGAAAGAGTGGTGAGAAATACCTAGTATAAGTTATGAAACATTGTAGTGATGGCTCCAAGATTGTGTATTTCTTTGTTTTTTGGTGATGTAATTGGTTTGAGTCCCATGATGTGGGGGTCTTGGATGAGGATGTTTTGGAAGTGGAAGTGGGTTGTGGTTTCTAAATTTTATTAATGTACTTCTTATGTTCCCTCTTATATTTATTCCTTGATTTTTTCCATGTTTTTATTCACTCATGCTTACTCTTATATATTTATTGTACATGAATGTTGATTTTTCTTATAAGTGTTGGATTTAGTGTCATAGAACCAATAAGTTCTTAATTTAGATTATTTTCATATTATTGGATTTAAATGTTTATTAACATCTTATCACATATTGATTGTTCTTCTACATAACTATTATTTGATAATGTCTTATAGTATCTACCAAATTGAAAATTTCATAAGCATATCATTATTATGATGAGAACCTAAAAATTCTATGATGATATTCTTAAACATAGTTTTATCGTTTTATGACATCACTTGATGGGACATAGATGATACAGACCATTAGGTGTGAGTAATCATAAGTGGATGAGACTTAATATCATAAAGTTTTAAATTGGTGACCTCCAAGACAAGAGATCATGATTATTGGCTCTCCCATAGGAATACCACATATTTTTTGTCATTGGGTATTCCTATTTTTGAGCATTTGTAATGATCCCTAAAATTTAAGATTATTATTGATAAATATCATGAATCATGTGCTTTGATTCATTATATACAACTGTTACACCATGTATTCATGGTGAAGTAGAAAACGTTGGGTGCATCACGAATGATATGTAATTAATTAATAATTAGAGGAAGGATTTATCACTTCTATATTTATGAAAGTTGATATCTCAGCTCTTTAATTAAAATTAAACCATCGTATAAATTCCATGCCCATTGTGTATTGTTGAGTTCATTTCATATAGTCAAAGAAATATGTATCAAGCATATAAGTTAATGACATGGGTGTGTAACTTGCTTGATGAGATATTGTGACAAAGGTATTGTATTATCCGGTGAGCATTCGTATGTGGTTGTCGATGTTGTATCATTAACTCCATCCTCTTGGTTGCCTTTACATGTTGATAGATATTTATATTGTACTTTAGGAAAAATAACTTTATTCCAAAAAGTAAGAAGCCTAGAGGTTCACACACTTATTATTTCTATTGACCTCAATTAAATTCTATTTGACTTTAATTATTGGAATAAATATTATTCTTCAGACTGAGGAATAAAATTTATTTAGAATTTATTTATCACAAAAATATTAAAATATATATTTATTCAAAATACCATGAATATTGTAAATATTTACTTATTGAATTAATGAATAATATTTATTTAAAATACTTATTCAATAATTCAATAAATGTTTTGGAGGAAAATCATATTGAGTTTTGGGTCTTGAGGTAAATATTTATTTACCAAAATATAAAATAATATTTATCATTGTGTAAGTTAGTGAACACCCTGAAATAAAATAATAATATTATTATTTTACATGGAATGGGGTATATTTTGAGATTAATATATGATTAAGGGTCATTTTGTAATTAATTAATATTAAACTATAAATTTTTCTATATATATACCCAGTTATTTCATTTGTGAGGTGGTCAAATTTTTTTGTGTACAACACCTCTCATCTTCTCCCTAGATATTTCTCTCCTTCAAAAACATCTATAAGGTTTTTCTCAAGAATGAAAAAATTGACATTCTTCCTCTTTCCTCTTAAGCTAGAGATACCAAGAGATGATCCTTCCAAATAGAATGTATCATTTTAACAATCAAAAGAAGTGATGCGAAAAAATGACACCATCATGCTAGCACCCTGAGTGCCATCGATAATGCTTTAAGATCAATAGGAGATTGTGTGTATCACCATTAGAGGGATTATATCCTTGTATACTCATAACACAATAATTGTGAAACCTAATGATGTTCATATGATCAACCTATTATATGAAGAAATAATTCTCAATACTGAGGTAATTTTTTTTGATTAAATTAATTATAAATTTAACATAAAAAATATCCTCACTTATTTGTTCCAACATTTATATCAATTAATATTTTATTTAATTCATTGGTCATTTAAATAATTTATCATTTAAAACTCTGATTATTTGTTGATTATGATAAAAAAGTCAATTTGGTTATTTCCCAATAGGTGTTTCCTCTGCATCCAGAACCTATAAGTGGTATCTGAGTGGTTATGTTTAAATTTATAATTATTTATTAATTATTGATCATTATATGAATTTATTATTAGTTTTCATTTTGAGAAAATCATATTTTAAATATTAAAATTGAGATATCTTCTTGTTGTTATTCATTATCACTCATATAATTAGTTTTAGGTTTAATTAGCATAAAGAAAATCTAAATAACCCATCTAGAGATGTCATAGATTCTGGCTGGATAGAACGGGTGTACTTAGTGTGTATCCTTAAGGTACAAGTCATGTACCCATGTTAAATGCACAAAAAACTCAAATTTCACTTGAAGCATCATGCATTAAATCATATGTGGCATCATTAAACACCATGTGTTTTCTAGTCCATGGAGGTACATGGTTTATCAGACTACACACCATGTAACTCACTTAAAAACTGTGTACTCCATGCATTTTCATGGTGGAAATCATGGAGTCAAAGATGAATTGTGTGTTAATAAAAAATTCATATGACTGGAATCCATGCAACTCAGAGTACATATGACATGAAACTTCTATATACATGTCTCATATCTCATAAATGTTTGTAGTTTACTCACACACTTAGTCCCTAGGTGTGTTCCATGAATAGATGGTAAAGCAGGACACGCTGTTTATAGTTGGCTTATACACACCATGTATCCTACTTTTTTATATAGAAAAAAAATCAATTAATTACTCCATTAAAACTGATTAACACATGTTCATGTATCATTTATTAATAGTACACATCATGTAATATATTATATATATATTAAATGCTTAATTAAGTTCTACATAATTTTTGAAACTACATGCTTTGTATAATCCTTATACACCGTTTACATGATGTGCATCAAAATCATTACACTCTATATAATTTACATGTGTCAATGTGTTATATAATGATATTATACACCATGTAGTTATATAACATATCATATATTCTATATTCCATGGGAGTACATAGAATACGAAAAGGAACATATCATATATTCTATATTCCATGGGAGTACATAGAATACGAAAATAACCATGTCGGGTAGTTAAAATAGGTATTTACCGTGTTTATTCCTTGTACATGTATACGTATATGATTATTTTTAATTAAAATTAATTTGTTTAAAATCACAATGGATGGGATTATCAAGTACTTTTGGATATAAATTGAGATAAATGAATTAATTAATTAATGATGATAAATAATTAATTTGAATGTGTTTTATATTAATTAAGAATGATTAAAATTAATTCTAGCTTATTATATGAGTATTTATTGCATGTGTGGATTATCATATGCTTGACTGGCCTGTGTAAGGATTGGGTTTCATTTAATTTATTTATTTCATGGTTTTTTAAATTATTATTATTAAATTAAAATGATGATTTTTGTTTCATCTCCTCCTCTTATTATGTTAGGACCCATGTGTCCGTGATTTCTTTTATGTAAACCCCCTTAAACCATTCCATTGGTTTCCCTCACATATGTGTGAGTAAATAATATGTAAGGAAGGATATACCAAGAGATTGGAGGTGGTTCAAGATGGATCCTAGGGGAAATCAACCAAGGTGATACACAAGATAGAGGTGGAATGCTACAACTAAAGCCAATACTAGGTCATAGAGTTTTTACCCTAGGTTCATTGGTTTGTTTATTGTCTGCTTAATAAACAAACTAGTAGATAAAGCACATGATCATGCCACATTTTTTATTTTATCCTATGAATTTTTATTTATTTTTAGGATTCTTTATCATGATCACATAAATATATGAATTAAAAATTTCTCATATAGAATAAAATAAAATTATTATGCATAAATATTTTATCGGGACATTCTTAATCATTTAAGTAAAATCCACTTAAGATTAACCAGGCATGTAAAAGGATAAAATAGGGAAATTTACACATAATGAATAAAATACCTCAAAAAATTATTAATTCAAAAAATCTTTTCATTACTTAATTTATGAATGAAACCATAGTTAAAATTACTTGTTTGGACAAATTTAGGGTGCATTTCAATTATCTAGGAGTTATAACTAAAGTTTTGGATCATCTTAATGAATTAGAATCAAGGGTTAACTGCCAAAGAATGACTTGATGTTACTTAGAGGAAATTTTTTAGGAAATCCAAATAAGGTATTCTAGATCATGTATTCCACTCAACTAATAAAGGATATAAAATTCTGCAATTGGCAAGATCTCTTACCTAAATACCTTTAAATAACTTATTAGATCAAAGTATGGGTTATGATAATGTCCATGAAATAGGATAACCTAAGTCTAGTGGTGTGGGCCTAGAGACTTAATAGAATATTTTTAAAATATTAGAACTAATAATATTTCATCTCAGACATTTTTTAAATCAAGAGTAGTAATAATAATATGCTTTTATATTATTGTACTAAAATGAAAAGTGCATCAACCACATTATCCCTGCAATAATTTTTTGATAAATATCATCTCCTAAATGGTAGTAACTTTAAATAATGATACAGGAACTTTCACATTGTATTTCACTATGAATGGAATCTCCACATTCTAGAGACCCCAGTTTCTTATTTTTCTTCTAAGGAGGCAATTGATGAAAAGTATGACATTTTTGAGAATCACCTAATCGATGCACTAGATTTTCAGTGTTTGATGTTATCATCCATGTATTGTGATCTAATGAAGTTTTATGAGAATATGGGTGTATATATCATTCTTATAAATCTCCATGACCTTTATCAAGAGATAGATAATTATAAATAGTTTGAGATATCCAAGGCACTCTTCATGAGAAAATCTAGAAATTTTGCGCTAACTAGGACTCATGTAGTTAAACTTGTTGGCTACATTCAATATATAGGGGTTACAGGGTTTAATATACTTGAGTAACTATACACTAATATTATTCGTTCATCAATTTCATAGATTCTCTATATTTTTTATAAATTTCAATATGTATAATATTGAGAAGTCTCTCCTAGATCTCTAAACTTTACATCGCTAGGTTGACAAGGATATGAATTATGGAAAACCTTTTGTTCTTATGGTAAAAAATAAGAAGGGAAAAGTGAAAATCCCTAAGACTAACTCTGAGTTAAATTCGTATTTGATATTCCCTTCCAAGGGAATGAAGATCAAGGTGCAAGCAAGGGAACAAGATATAGTCCATTTTTTATGGAAAGAAGGGCCACTAGAATAAGAACTACACCATAACTAAGATAAAAGGGGAATTTTTAAGTGTATTTATTATCAAGTGAAATATATATTTTTTTATAAATTAGTCATTGGATACATCTTGCAGTTCTCACATTTGTATCTAATTATAAGAACCAAGTAGATTTAGAAAATTTGTATGAGGTGAGGTGGGTTTACCATATACTAACAAAGACAAGATTTCTATAGTATCTATTGGATACTACCTTCTCAAATTGATGACTATAATGATATTGGTTTTTAAATATTTTTATTATGTTCTCTTTACCAAAAACATTATTTCTATTTATACACTTGATATAGATAGTTTTTTTATATTTAGAAATAAATGTTTTTTTATTTTACTAAGAAAAAAAAATATAGTAAATAAAATTTAAATAAATATCTTTATGTATTATATTACCCAAACCAAGTAATGAAAATTGATAACTAATCTAGTTCACATGACTCATATCATACCCATCATTGGCATCACCACTTTAGTCATGTAAACAAAAATTGTTTTACAAAATTATACTAAGATAGATATTTATATTATTTTTAACTAAAACCATTTGGAATATTTCATGATTTTTACAAAAAAAAATGACCAAATATTTATTTTATAGAAAATTTGAAAGGTGTTTAGACCTTATTGAATGAGTTTATATTGATTTACATGGACCTTTTCTAGTTAAAGAAAAGGTATTAATACTTCATAAATTTTACTGGTGATTTTTTATAGATATGGATATGTCTTCCTAATGGGGTATAAGTTAAATTCCTCAAAGAAATTAAAGGAATGGAAGAATGAATTTTAGAACCAACTTGGTAAGAAAGTAAATAAATGTCACTTAGGCTATAATGGAGAATATATTAACCAAGTGTTCATTGATTATATATGGGAGTTTGATATTCTATCCTGAATCACACCTCCTTATACACCATAATGAAATAGTGTAAGTGAAAGGAGAAACCAAACCTTACTATAAATGGTCAGATAAATAAAGGGTCATCCAATTCTTCCATTATCCTTTTGGTAATATGCATTATAGATGGTGGAATATATACTAAACCAGGTGTCAACTAAGGTGTAAAGTTGTGTTACACTCAAAATATGGAGTGGAAATAAACCCATCTTATCACATGCATGTTCTTAGGGATGCAACATGTTTTTTAAGGCCTATTCAGGTAAAAACTTTCCCTTTTAGGGACAAAATGTACCTTTATAGGATATCCTAAGGAAACTAAAGGATATTACCTATACGACCCCACAGATAAGAAAGTTATAGAGGAAATATATCCCATTTTTATTGAAAGGGGAACATATCTAAAAGAGATGGTGGTAGAAAGATATACTTCATTAAAGTTGTGGCTCAAAACACATAGCAGTTGGAACAATAATAGATTCTATAAAGCCACATAGAAAAGAAAATTCTATAGAGATAGGTATTGTGTAGAACTATAAGATAGGTTAGGTAAACTATAATATATGATTTTTTAGTAAACAAAGATGGTGAGTCATTATTAATTGATGATAATGATCATGTAAACTAAAAGAAATAATTAAGTGTCATGGAAACTATCAAATGGAAATAATCCATGAATTATAAAATAGATTCCATGTCAAAAACCATATATGGGTTTTTGTAAATCCTCCTATGGATGTAAATACTGTTGGTTAGAAATGGGTATTCAAGAAGAAAATGAACATGAATATACAATTAAATGCCAATAAAGCATGACTGGTTACAAAAGGGTTTAAACATATTTAAGGCATAGACTATAACAAAAAATATTTCTCCAGTTTTCATGATAAAATCCATCAAAATTATACTTGATATAGTAGTTTACCATGACTTTGTGATTTGTCATATCAATGTGAAAATAGATTTCCCTAATAGAAACCATCGGTAAGAGGTCTATATGATACATCCTAAAGGTATTGTGACTCTCAATAATTCCAACAAGGTATAAAGTTTCATAAAACAATTTATGTATTAAATAAAGTATCTAGGTCATCCAGGTCATGGAATATTTACTTTTATAAATCCATAACAGAATTTAGTTTCATAAATATTGAATGTGAGCCTTATGTCTACAAGTGGTTTAGTGGGAGTAAAATATTTTTCTTAATAGTTTATACTGATGGAATACTACTTATAGGAATTTAGATTCCATTCTTATATACTCTTAAGACTTGATAAAACGCATGCTTCTCTATCAAAGACTTAAGTGATTCAGTATATATTCTTAGTATCAAAATCCATCGAGAAAAATCCAAGAGGATTCTAAGACTAAGTTAAGGTGTTTACATTGATAGGATACTGAATAGATTCAATATTGATAAATATAATAGTGTATTTTTTCTAATGTCACATGACATTCATCTTTTTAAGAAAATGCATCCAAAAATTCATGAGATATGGAGGATGGTAAGGATCACATACTCATCTTTGATATAGTTGGTCATGTATGTTATGATATATTCTTGGATAGATATTGCCTATGCATTAATAATGGTAGGAATATATCGAGTCGATACAAGAGATCGCCATTAGATGGTAGTCATAACTATCCATAAGTAACTCAAACATAATAAGGATATGTTCTTGTTTTATAGGGGAGATGTGGAACTAGTCATTAGGGGTGATATAGATGTGATTTTCTAAACAGACTATATTAAATCATAATCGAGATACATATTCACTATCAATGGAGGTGTTGTGAGCTGGGGGAGCTCAAAGAGATTTGTGGTTGTAGATTATATATTGGAATATGAGTATATTATTTCTTCTGATATAGACTAGGAAGAAATTTGTATATGAAACATTTCTTGAGAGATTGACATGGTGCCTAGTAGTAAAGACAATATCACACTATTTTGTGATAATACTACAGAGGTGGATCTTGCAAAAAAATCAAGTTCATGGTATTGGGTGAAGTAAAAACTCTAGAAATATCATCTCTTGATGAATTTTTCTCAAAGATGTGATATCATAGTAAGTAGAGTTTCCATGAAAGACAACATGTCAGGCCCAATGACTAAATCTCTTTCTTATTATAAGCATGAACATCATATGAGAGATAGAAACCTCAAAGTCATTATAACTTATCTTTAGTCCAAGTGGGAGTCTACTAGAATCGGTATCATAGAACTGACTATTTTGTACTTTAGATTTACTTTATATTCATGAATTTGAATATTTATTAATATCTTATCACATATTGATTATTCTTCTCTGTAACTTTGACATGATAATATTCTAGCGTATCCATCACATTGAAATGTTTATAACTAGTTATTCTCTGTAATGAGAACCTTAAAATGATATTATTATATTCTTAAACAAAGTACAATAGTCACATGACATCATCTGATAGGACATAGATGGTGTAGACTTTCAAGTGTGAGTACTCATAAGAGGATGAGATTTCATCCCATGAAGTTCACACTTGGTAATCTCTAAGTTGAGATATTATAATAACTGGCCCACTAGTAATAATTACACATGTTTTGTGTCATTGGATATTATTATCTTTGAGAATGTGTAATGATCCTTAAACTTTAATATTATTATTGATACATATCATGACTCGTGTACTTTGATGTATTAAAGAAAACCATGATGTTATATTTTCACGGTGAAGTATGATGTGTTGCATACACCATAAATGATATGTTATTAATGGATAAGTCAAAGAATAATTTGTCCCTTCCATTATTATGGAATTTGATATATCGGCGATGGTTCGTCACAGCAATCCATCAGCCAGGTGAAGTGCGCCCATTCTGCCCACCCGGTGAGACACCGGGTGACCCGGCAAGACGAGCGGTACATGGGAGGCGGAAATTCCCCCAAGGAATTACCCCGTGGGACGCAATGTCATCTCGACTGGCAACGGCTCCTCCCCGGATGGGGCATCCCCGGATGATCTCTTCGTGGGGAGGGGGGTTCTTGAGTGTGGAGGGTTCGAAAAGGCCACTCTCGGGAATTCCCTTTTCAGAAAAATGATCATATCGTCAAATAAATACGTATCAATCATATAAGCTGATGAAATTTGTGTGCAACCTGATTGATGAGATATCATGACAAAATGATTATATTATACAGTGAGTGTGGTTATCGATATTTTGTCATTAACATCTTCCTCTTGAGTTCCATGTGTTGTTAGATGCTAATATTGGACTTAATATGAACTCGTTAAATGCCACTGAGGAAGAATCCTAGAGGGTCACACACTTAGTGTTTCTAAAAATATTAATTAAATTCTTTTTGAATATAATAATTGAAATATATATTATTCTCTGAATTGTGGAATAAAATTTATTCAAAATTTAATAATTGTAAAATAATAAAATAAATATTTATTCACAATATCATGAATATTATAAATATTTATGTATTTATTAAATGAATAATATTTTAAAAAAAATGTTTATTCAAGAATTCAATAAATTTTTTGGAGGATTAATGGACTGAATTTTGTGTTTGGTGATAAATATTTATTTACCAGACTGTAAAGTAATATTTATTATTGTGAAAATTAGTGCACAACATGAAATAAAGTATTATTATTATTATTTTACATAGAAAGAGGTATATTTTGTGATTAATATATGAGTAAGGGCCTTTATGCAATTAATTAATATTAAAATAGAGCATTGTATTTATATATACCCTCTTATTTCATTTGTGAGATGGTCAGAATTTTTTTGTGCACAAAAACTCTCTTCTCCCCCCTAAATACTTCTCTCCACCAAGAACATCTCTAGGGTTTCTATCAGGAATGACAAAAGTGACATTATTCCTTCTACATCTTAACCTAAAAAGACCAAGTGATGATCCTTCCAAATAAATTGGATCATTAAAGCAATTAAAGTAAGATAATCAAGAAGATCTATATTGCCACTCTAGTACCCATAGTATCATTGACGACACTTTTAGATCAAAAGGGTCATGTGTAAATTACCAGTATAGGGATTTTATATGACAACCTTTCTCCTTATTATACATTAATTCATGATTTATTATATAATCTTACACATAATACAAATAAAAAGATCATGAATTCTAGTGTCTTTAGAAATTAGGTACATTACATAATAACTTACGATAGGGAATACATCATCATTATTGAAAAATTCCTTAACATGCTCATATTATTCCTTCGTACTTAAAATTTCATGGGATTACCTAGGGACATACATTAGAAAGGGGTGAGCTATGAAGTATGGTAAGGTAATAAAAATGGAATAACATAAATAAATTAATACATTTTATACAATAGTTATGTAAATGGGGTATAAAAGGATTGAGAAACATACACATGAATGATGAGCCATGATATAGCATGATAATCATAAAGGCAACATGGGAAATGTGGAAATAACTTAAAACACTACATCATAAACATAGGTCAAGGATAACTGTCAATAAATAATGATGTAAAAAGTCCCTTGATAGATTATGTTCACTTTATAATCACTTTTATGAAATCTCATGTGACTAAAATATTACCCACTACATTGGAGTGCTATATAATTCTGGGTGCACCCTTCACTTTCATTTCATTCTCATATAGAAGTGTTCCACATAGATCATAAAACATGGAATCATTTATCACCACATTTTATTCCATGATCAAGGAGTGTGGAATACATACATGTAAGTACCAAATCAAAGAATTATATGTGTGTAAATTTGAACACCCTTGATTGGAAATGGGTACGAGTATTCACTACACAATTATTTGGCATGGAAAATCACAGTGAAATTTTGGCAGCATAATAGGGGAATATAAATGTTAATGGCGGGGATTAATGAGAGTGAAATGGGTCTATAATCATTTATAAATTAAATGGGCAGTAAGGGGGATATTTAATAACATATACCATCATTAGTAATTGGAGATAAAAGACATAATATAATGAAGAAACTTGAATAAAGAGGAGAAGGAGAGGATCCCTTACATTGAGAGGGTGATTCCAAATGCTTGGGAGGATCTTATTAAGAGATTGGTGGAATATTGGGTGGACTATAAAGAGAGTAGGTAAGATTAATTATGTTCTAAAAGGTTTTTGTGTGAAGATAAATGGGATCTTAGTTGGGTTTTTTATAGGAAATGAGTAGGGAATTCTTTATTTTTTCTCGAGCTTAGGTTTTGGATTCTATATAAAAAAATAACCAAAACCACAAACCTTCCCATGGTTTTTGACCATTTTTTCTATCAATGATGGTTGGTTTAAATTATTTTATTACTAAAAGGTCTGAAATTATTAAAATAATACCCTTTTTCATGTGTAAGTGAGTCATGTTTATAAAAAAATGATTTTAAAACCTTAAAAATTTATTATAGGTTTTGGAGGATTCATAAAGGGTTTATAAAATCAATAAAATAAAGTTAATATTAAATTATTTTAAATTTAAAAAATATATTTGGTTGTGGGTATCCTTTATAGTATTTATTACATCATTTTTGGGTCATCATGAAGTCATAATGCACACCGTATATTTATACCGTATTACATTTTTACCTGAAAATTCGACTATCTTAAAAAATTATGAAAAATTATCTATTGGATATTTTAAATTTTTTATTAAAAAAAATAATATTAATTTTATTCAAATAATTTTATAAATATTTTAATTTTCACTTTTAAAATAATAATTTACATTTATTGAGAAATGTTAGGTTTTTTTACAATAACAGTTTTCAACTCCTTATAAAAATTACATTTGACTTCATAAAAATTATATGATCATTTATATTTAATAAAAATTATTTAATAATAATATTTTATTAAAATATTATTTATTTATAAAATCCATTAATTCATTAATGCCTTAATTGAATTTGAATATTACCTAAAAATATAATTTGTCTTTTATTGTATCAAAAATCAAAAATCATTTATAAAGAAACAACAATAAAATGAAAATATATTCACTATTATATACAATATAAATATTCATATTATTATTTTCTTGATATGTATCCCTTTAATACACTATAAACACTCTAATATTAATGTGTGTGATGGTGATACTTTCATGGGGTGGTTCGGCGTACATAGTTTGGGTTGTGATCTCGATTAGCTTGGAATTCTCACATAAATAGTTTCTCTCATGCTTAAGTTATTGGATCTCAGCATGGGATTGGTCAAGGGAAGATCCCAGTGATGTTATCTCCCTTAGAAACTCATATAAATGGGCTTCATAAGGTACGATCCTACTATTTGAAGTCGCCACTTCCTTTTTTTATGTTAATTGGATTTGTTAAAATCATATATTTATACTAATCATATTATCACTATAAAATGACTATATTATCAAAGGTAATGAATCTTAATGGTATTTTAAATATGATAGGATATAATGAAAACAAATAATTTCATCGGTTTTCTATATCCATAATACATAATAATTCATTAAATTAAATCATAAGGGGGATTTTATTTATATAAATTTGGGTCATTACAATATTACCCCTTTAGAAATTTCACCCTCAAAATTTTCATTTCACACACTAAAATAGATGAGGTTGATTTTGTTTCATCACTTCCTCTAGTTCCCACATCATTTCTTCAAACTTGTGGTTTCTCTAGAAAACTTTTAACAAGTGATTTTTTTTATTCCATAGAACTTTGTCTCTATGGTCTAAGATATTCACTGAATACTCCTCATATGAGAGATCATTATCCAAAAGTACCACCTATGGATTGAGTACATATGAGGATTATGGTATGTACTTTCTCAATAATGATACATGGAATGCATCATGTACTTGAGATAGGTCAATTGGGAGTTCTAGTCGATAGGCTACCACTCCGATGCAATCAAGGATCTCAAAGGGATTGATGTATCTTGGACTAAGATTTACCTTCTTCCCAAATCTCATGAATTTCTTCCATGGAGACATGCAGAGGAATACCTTTTATCTAACCTCGAACTCTAGGTCTCATTGACAATTGTAAATATAGCTCTTTTGTTAACTATAAGAATCATTGATGTGCTACTGGATAGTCATGACCTTTTCCACAATTTCATATACCATTTTGGGACCTATCAGTTTGTGTTCCCCAACCTCATCCCAACATATAGGTGTTCTACACCTCTTACCATAAAAAGGTTTATAGGGAGCCATTTTGATTCTTAAGTTGAAACTATTATTGTATGAGAACTTGACTAGAGTAATATGTGGATCTCATCCTCCTTTTAAGTCAATTTAGAATGCTCTCAACATTTCTTCTATTGTCTAGATAGTCCGATCATATTGGACATCAGTTTTGGGGTGATAATTCATGTTAAAGTTCAAATCAGTATTTAGAGCATGTTGGAGAATCTTTCGTAACTTGGAGGTAAATCTTGGGTCTCTATCAAATACAATTGATAGTTGTGTTCTATGAAGCCTCACAACTTATCTAATATATATCCTTGCAAGTTGATAAAGTAGGAAGTACTCTCAAATTTTAATGAAGTGAGAAGTCTTTTTAAGATGATCCACCACAAACCATATAGTATTATTTACTCTTGATGTCTTTGGAAGACCATTGAAAAATCCCATAGTGATTTTTTCCCATTTACATGTAAGTATGGGTAATGGTTGCATCAACCCTTTGAATTTTTTGTATTTCAACCTTCACTTGCTAATATATAAGACACCTTGATATATATTATATGATCTCCTTCATATTGTCCTGCCAATAGTGCTCTCATAGATCTTGATACATATTCTTGATTCTTGAATGGATGGAGAAAATCAATCTATATGTATTATCCAAAAACTCATTTTTAACTCAATATTTTATGGGACACATAGTCATGACCCAAATCTTATAATTCCTTCATCAACATTTAACTCTTATGATTTTTCTTTTCTTATAGCTTCTAATTTCTTCTGAATTCTCACATCATCTCTTTGAACATCCTTTATCTCCTCTAGAAGGTATTATTGAGAAATCATTAGTGAAATGATTGATGATGTTCCTTCCTTTATGATTCTCATATCGGTCCTTTTCAAGTCTAAAAATATTAGATCCTTCTCAATTCTCATCAATGGTAAAATTATTGGATCCTTTATACTTAGATAATTTTCCACTTTATTTTCTTTCTGGGGATGGTAGTGGATTGAGCAATCATATTCCTTGATCAGATTTAACCATATTTATTGGCACATATTCAACTATTTCTATGTGAATAAATACTTGAGGATTTTGTGATCCTTATATATTTAAAAATTCTTCCCAAAGAGATAATTCCATTGGGTTTTGAAAGTAAAGATCACTAAAACTAACCCCAAATCATGTGTTAGGTAGTTCTGTTCATGAAATTTAAATTTATTTAAAGCATAGGATATCACTTTTTCATTTTTCATTAATACATAGCCCAATCCCTTATTTGAATCATCACTGAATACCATGAAAAAATTTCCAATTTTGGGTAGTGTGAGTACTAGTGCAATGATAAGTCTCTTTTTCAACTCCTTGAATCTATCTTTACATTCATCATTCCAAACAAACTTGACTTCCTTTTGAGTTAACTTGATTATAGGGTTTTATAATCATGAGAAATTTCTCATAAATTGATGATATTACCCATCTAATCCAATAAAACTGTGGATTTCTATCATAGATGTTGGTATTCACCATCCTTAAGTTGCTTCTATATTTGAAGGGTCTATAAATATCTCATTTCTTGTGATAATATTCCCAAAAAATTAGACTTCCTTCAACTAGAACTCACATTTTATTTACTTTTAATAAAGTTTATCCTTTTGTAAGTTTTTTAGCACAGTGGTCAGATGTTCCTCATGCCCCTCCTTGATTTTGGAGTATATTATAATATCATCTATAAACACTACCAAAAATTTGTTGAGGTAATCTCTAAATAAAATATTCACTAAGTCCATGAATATTTATGGAGCATTAGTGAGTATGAATGACATTACTATGAACTCATAGTCCCCATACCTTGTAAGAAAAGTGGTCTTGGGGATATCCTCTTTCTCCACGCTTCCTTTCTAATTTATTGACTGAAGATCCAACTTAGAGAAGTATTGTTCTCCACATATTTTATCAAATAATTCATTAATTTGTGTTAACGGATACTTGTTCTTTATCATGATCTTATTGAGCTCATGATAATCAATGAAAATGTACATTGATCCATCCTTCTTCTTGAAAAAGGGACTGATGCACCAAAAGGTTAAGTACTTGGCCATATGAACCCTTTATCGAGATTCTCCTACAGTTTTTTCTTCAGATCCTCAAGTTCCACAGTAACCATTCTATATAGATTCTTAGATAATAGTAATTCCCTAGGCATAAGGTCAATTGAAAATACAACCTCTAAACTAGGAGTAAGACCAGACAATTCTTCAGGAAACACTTCAAAGTATTCCCTCACAATGGGAATGTCTTCAAGGATGATATTTTATTTAGATGCAATTATTTTACCTAGATATGTTTTCTCATAGGGAAATAATATCCATGCTTGAGATATTGATGCTAAAGAATATTCATCCTTCTCCTTGCACTTGTACAGAATCGGGGGATGATTAGCAATATAGAGAGTGATTTATTTCTTATGGAAATTTTTGTCGACACTATATAATGAAAGTCAATCCATACCCAATAATTGCATCAAATTATACTAAAGGGATTATCAAAAGGTTTTATGGAAAGTTTATCCAATAAATTTTGATAGGGGAGGATTTATATACTTGGGATGTAATAATTGCCCCATTTTCCATTTTCATCAAAATCTCTACTTCTATGCTTTGTTTTGGGATATAAAGGAATGTGTATAACCAGAATAAAAAAGTAAGTTCGCTATTCTTTAATGAATAACTATCATACCCATCACCACTTCATTATCAGGATCCACCTCAGAAGTTGTAATGGAAAAATATATCCCTTACTTCCTTAGAGGTTGTTGGTTGTCTCCTAAAACCCTTGGTTTAGTGAATTGGTTTGAAAAGTGTTGTGGTCCCTTGTAGTTGAAACAATGAACAATGTGTTTATGGTTGACTAGAACATTACTTTCCTCCATCACATTAGTGGAATTCTCCCATAGACAATCATTGGTTACATGTCATTCCTTCCCGCACCTAAATTACTTTCTCATCCCCCTTATGTAATGTCTAGGGTGATTCTTTCAGCACTTTTGACAAGTGGGATGTTGAAATTTATTAGCACCATTAGATTTATCCATCGGACCACCAGAATTAAACTCTACTTTTTGCATCTTATCCCCATGATACCCTTGAGATTCACTAATCTCCTTTTTGACTTTGAGGGCACATCGGAAAATTCCCTCATAGCTATCAAATTCTTAGGTCACCTGGGATTTTCAAAGACTATGTTTTATCCCTCCAAATAAGTGTTCAAACTTACATTTAGGGGTAATGAAAAATTCATAGTAATATTGGGAAAGTCTTTTTATGTTTTCCTTGTACGTCCCGATATATTCGTCATCTTTTTCCTTTAGGGAAAGGAAATCTCTTTACATTTTAACTTGGAGAGTGTGAGGAAAACATTTATCGAAAAATATTTTTTAGGAATTCCTTCCACCCCATCACTTAGATATCCTACTTAATCTTTGTATTCTTGATCAATATACACCATTGATTAGCTTCTCCCTCTATATGATAAACAGTTAGTAGAACCTTCTCTTGCATGGAGCATTGAATAGTATAGAAGATCTTCTCAGTGGAGTGGATTCATTGTTCTGGGATTAAGGGATCAGATGATCCATTGAAATTAAGAGGCCTTTATCACCTAAAGGTCTGAATTTTAGCTTTTTCGTTCTTATGTGGATTTTAGTGCTCCTCCTGATCCAAGTATCTATTCAATACCTAGGTCAGTTGAGAGAGTATCATCATAAATTTCACTATTCCGACTTCAATTGGGTTGGGAATCTTGTTTGGACAGTTATCACAGTTCCCTTAAAATTGGTTGCTTACCTGATTCCTCCTATTTTTGGTAAATGGCTAGAATAAATGGAAAATTAGGGATGGGTATTTTAAACTATTAAACACATAAATAGAAATCCAATGACAATAAAGGGATAACTTATAAATGAAATTTATTTTCTAACTTATGAATTTCTATTCTTCAATCTATGTTATCCCTGAGCTTGTGAATTTAACAAAGCATATCCCCCAGGAGAGTCAAACCAGGTGTGTATCAAGGCCCTTTTTCGTGCACCAGTTTCTGGTAGAGTCAAGCTCAATGTAGTGTTTTTAGTTTTTACCCCTATATACATCTATTCCAGAGCCACATCCACTCATAGTGTCCAGATAGGGATGTATTTTCTTGGTAAACCAATTAATTTATACTTTACAAAAATTTAGTTATGTTTTATTATACTTAGTTTTATACTTAAGTCTTTTGATATAGTTTTTTAATCCAAATCCCAAAAATAACTAAACTTTTCCTTTGATACCAACTATGACAACCCTACTCTTTATTACACATTAATTCATGGTTTATTACATAATCTTACACATAATACAACCCAGAAGATCAAAAAGTTTAGTGTATTTGGAAATTAGGTACATTTCATAACAATTTAAGGCAACAAATTCATATTCTTTATTGAAAAATTCTTTAACATTATCATATTATTTCTTCATACTTAAAACTGTATGCGATAACCTGGGGATATATATAAGAAAGGGGTGAGCTATAAATCCCAATAAGGAAATAAACATGGAATAATATGAATAAATTAATACATTTTATACAATAGATATATCAATGGGGCATAAATTGAGTTATAAACACAAACATGAACAATGAGGTATGATATATCATGATAATCATAAAGGCAACATGGGAAATATTGAAAAAAGTTAAAACACTGCATCATAAACATAGGTCAAGGATAAATTCCAAGACATCATGATGGAAAAATTCATGTGATGTATTATTTTCACTCATTAATACCTTGAATTAAATCTCATGAGACTAAAACATTACCCAATTCATTGGAGTGCTATATAATTCTGTGCGTACCCCTCACTTTCATTTCATTCTCATGATTAAGTGTTCCACATAGATCATAGAACATGGAATCATTTATCATCAAATTTTATTCCATGAACAAGGAGTGTAGAATACATATTTGAAATTACCCAATAAAATAATTATAATTTTATTGAGGTGAAGAACTTTGATAGGAAATGGGTACGGATATTCACTACACAATTTTTTGACATGGAAATTCACACTAAAATTTCAGCAGCATAACGGGGACCTATAAATGTTCATAGAAGGGATTAATGAGAGTGAAATGAGTCTATAATCATTTATTCATAAATTTTATAGTAATGGGGATATGTAAGAACGTATCCTATCATTAGGAATTGTAGATAAAAGATGTTATATAATAAAGAAACTTGAATATAGAGGAGAAGGGGAGGATCTCTTACCTTGAGAGGGTGATTCCAAATGCTTGGTAGGAGCTTCTTGAGGGCTTAGGGAACCTTGGTATGACTCTAGAGAGAGTAGGGAAAATTAATTATGTGATATAAGTTTTTTTATGAATAAAAATTGGAGCTTTGGTGGGTTTATATAGGAAATGAGTGGGTAATTCTTTATTATTTCTAAAACTCAGGTTTTGGACACAATATATTAAAATAACCCAAACCAAAAACATTCCCATGGTTTTTTCCCATGGTTTATTCTAAATAGAGGTGTTTTTAATTATTTTAGTAGGGTAAAGGGCCGAAATTATTAAAATAATACCCTTTCTGATGTGAAAGTGGGTCATGTTTATAAAGAAATGATTTTAAAACTTTGAAATATATTATTGGTTTTGGAGGCTTTATAAAGGCTTTATAAAATTAATAATATTACATTATTTTAAATTTAAGACATATATTTGTTCATGTATACCCTTTATAGTATTTATTACATCATTTTTGGGTTATCATGATGTCATAATACACACCGTATATTCATACCGTATTAAATTTTTACCTGAAAATTCAACTCTCAGAAAATTATGAAAAATTAACCTATTGGATAAGTTTGAAATTATGATTCCAAAAATAATATTTATTTTATCCAAATAATTTTCTAAATATTTTATTTTTCACTTTTAAAATAATAATCAACATTTATTGAGAAATGTTGTGTTTTTTGACAATAACAGTTTTCAAACCCTTATAAAAATTAAATTTGACTTCATAAAAATTGTACAAACATTTATATTTAATAAAAATTATTTAATAATGATATTATAAAAAAATATTATCTATTTCAAAAATCAATTAATTCATTAATGAATTAGTTGAATTTGAATATTACCCAAAAATATAATTTGTCTTTTACTGTATCAAAATCATAAATCATTTATAAAGTAATAATAATAATATTAAAATATATTGCTTATTTTATAAAATATACATATTCATATTATTAGGTTCTTGATACATATCTCTTTAATACACCAGTAAACACCCTTAGAGTAAGTTGTGTGGCATTGAGACTTACACGAGGTGGTTTGGCGTACATGGTTTGGGTAGTGATCTCGATGAGCTTGAACTTCTCCCACAAACAGTTTCACTCGTGATTATATTATTGGATCCTAGCTTGGTCTTGGCCAAGAGAAAATCTTAATGATGTTATCTCCCTTTAAATCTTTGGTAAATTTTCTTCGTAGGGTATGATCCTACTGGTTGAGGCTATCACTTCATTTGTTTGTGTTAACTGGATTTATTAAAACCCTATATTTATACTAATCATATGATCACTGTTAAACAGTTATATTATCAATGTTTATGATGCTTAATGGTCTTTTAAATACAATAGGATATAATTAAACTAAATAATTCCATGTGTTTTCCATATCCATAATACATAACAATACATTTAATTAAATCATAATAAGAATTTTATTTATAAAATTTTAGGTTGTTACATTCTACCCTTGGATCCTCATAATGCAATGAATGTGCTACCGAACAGTGTGCAGATGATCAGCATATTCTACAATGAAAGAATTCCCAAGAATAATGAAATTATTTTTTATTAAACTAATTATAAATTTAATGTGAAAAGGATCCTCTCTTATTGGTTTCACCATTTTTACCAATTAATCTTTGAATTAATTCATTGGTCATGGTGATTCTTTGTCATATACATTTCATATTATTCATCGATAGTGATAAAAAGATGAGTTGGCTACTACCGAATAGGTGCTTCTGTTACATCCAAAACCTAAAATAAGGATGATCCTACTAAGTACAGCAAACCCTTCCATGGTTTTCTAAGTTTTTTCAAGATAATCCATCATATATTGGAGTTGTTGTTCCAATAGCTTAGACAGAGATACGGGATGATTTAGAGTTTAGAATTCCTCCTGCATATATCTTCTTGATGTAATTTATTTTACATATAAGTAACATTAAATTTGTGGAAATTTATTTGAGGAATAGAAATTCTTAGGTGTTATTGCCTTCTGTCTCTTGTCCTTAAATTCTTTTATTGATGGTAATTTTACTCATTATGTGTCTTATAACCTCAGTGATAGTCATCAAACCATGGACTATTGAAGTCAAGATTTAGGGATCACTCCCTATCTTCATTTTATACCCAAGAGAGACACCAATATAATGGGTTCAAGAAAAATTCCTTAGTAATCCATCTGTGTAAGAAGCATAAACTGTATATATTCAAGATTCATCCCGAAACTCCAATTCAGGCACATATTGATGAGTTTAAAAAAATCCAATATATTTAGATAATATTGATGTTAATTTTGAATATTAAGACCAATAAATTATAATTTTAATCTTCCAATATATTTTTTATGAATATCTTATTCATGTTATGATGTGTGGTAAAGACTCATTGTCTTTAGAGGAAGTAAAATTTGCCTTACCGTCGTATGAATTATGTTGTAAACCTAAGGTTACGATTGAGGATGAGGGTTTCAATATTATGGGTCATGCTGTGTTTTGTGAAAATAAGAAAGATAAAGGAAAGAAGAATGGAAAAAACCATATTTAGTCTAGGGATAATCGTTTTAAGTTTAATCCTAGAGAGGTTACCTACTACCATTACGGGAAACCTGATCATGTTTGACCTAAATGACCAAAACTAAAATTTAGTGAGAATCTTAAAGAATCTTAATATCACTCACTATTTTCTAATTTATGCTATGATAGTTTCGAGGTGGTGATGGTGTCTAATGACACACTGCTAGATGAGTGGGCATGAGACTCAGGATTCTTTTCCTATATGTGTTCAAATTGGGATTCCTTTTCTAATTTGGTCAAGGGAGATGAAGGATAGGTTGTTTAGGTAACAATAAGAGGTTTTATGTCATGGATAGAGGTTTTGTTATATTAGAGCCTAATGAATGTTCTCTTTTCACATTATTAGATGTGAGATAGGTTCCTGATTTATATAGGAATCATATTTCATTATGTGTTTTGGATCAAAGGGGATTTACTTTTAAGTCTAAATCTAGTTGCCTTAAAATTATAAATATTCATGTATGATTATCGAGGGATCCTTAGTTATTGATTTGTGTACCTTGAACATAAAGACTCATTTTTGGTATCTTGGTATCACTCATGTCACTAATAGTGAAAACACTATGCTTTGGCATAGGAGGTCAGGGCATGTGATTGTTAAGGGTTTAGAAGAGTATAGTAAATATGGGTTGCTTACCAATATGGGAAAACATTGAAGGTCATGAGGACTGATAATGGACTTAAATACTTGTTGGATGTGTTTATAGAATTATATGAGGCTGAGGGGATCAAAATTCACCATATTGTATGTTACAATCCATAGTATAATGGTTTGGTTGAACACATAAACCACGCTATTCTTGAGCTGGTTTGTAGTATGATCACATGCTTAGGCCTATCAAAATCATTATAGACTGAGGTTTACAATATATTAGTTTACCATATTAACTAGTTATCATCATATAAAACTAGTTTAAAACTCTATAAGTTATATAGAGAAACCTTCCCCCATCTTATAAACATTTTAGAGTCTTTGGTTGCACTTCCAATTCTCATGTTAAGATTGATAACCTTGATCCTAGGGTTGGTATGTGTATCTTTATATGGTATCATTTTAAGACTTGGTGTCCTAGAACCAACTGGTTGTAATTTGATTACATGGATTTTTAATTTATTTAAATATTAAACATCGTATTACATATTGTTCATTGTTCTGCATGACTATGATGTAATAAGGTCCTAGAGTATTTGTTTCATTGACAAAGTCATGGCAGTTCCCCACTATTATGAGAAACTTGAAATGCTATAACAATATTCTTAAATATAGTTCTATGGTAGGATTTCATACTATGATGGGACACATATCATGGAGACCGTCCGGTGCAAGTACTCATAAGAAGATGAGACTTCCTCTCATGAAGTTCGCACAAGGTAATCTCTAAGACATGAGATTATGATAACAGACCCGCCAGTAGGAATTCCACATGTTTTGGTGTCATCAGATATTTATATCTACGAGCATGTGTAATGATCCTCAAACTTGAATATTATCATTAATATGTGTCATGACTCGCGTACTTTGAATTACTGACAAAAACTGTCATGCAAACAGTTGGCGGGAAGTAGGGTGTGTTGGGTGCATCATGAGTGACATGTTATTAATGGATAAGTTGAGGAAGGATTTGTCCCTTCTATTTATGGAAGTTGATATCTCAACTCTTTGATTGAATTAGAACCATCACATGAAATTTCATGACCATGGTGTAATGATGAGTTTATTTCAGGTAGTCAAAGAACAGCGTATCAAGCATAAAAGTTGATGACACCATCATGAAACTTGCTTGATGAGATATTGAGACAAAGGGATTATATTACACTATGAGTGTTCGTATGTGGATGTCGTTGTTGCAATTTTAAGTTCTTTATCTTTGGTGCCTTGACCCATTGCTAGATAGTACTCTTGGACTTTAGGAAATACTGCCTAATTCCCATGAGAAAGAATCCTAGAGGGTCACACACTAAGTGTTTATGGTGGTCTTGGTTAAATTCTATTTGAATTTAATTAATAAATATTATTCTCAAGACAGTAGAATAATTTTATTCAAGTTAAAATGATTGCATAAATTAAATAAATATTTATTCACCGGATTGTGAGTAAAATATATTTATTTATTTTATTGAACATTTAATAAATATTTATTTACTAGTTTTTAAATAAAATATTTATTTAGCAGAATAAATTATTTATTTATTTATTCGGGTGTTCAAAAAATGGAAGTGGAGTTCGAGCGGACCAAGGCCGGTCCTGTAGTAAAATAATTATTTGCAAGACGATAAATAATTATTTAACTAGTTGGCACAAATTAAAATAACGCTGCTATTATTTTGTGACGTAGAATTTCATTTATAATTCTGTTTTTCGCAATCTTGAATTCCATAAATAATGACATTGTATTATTATTAATAGCATGGGTTTTCTATAAGTTTATGAATGTATTTAATTCCTGTTATGCAATTAAATATTGTAACCAAATCCCCATTTCAATAAATAGACACATACGTCTATTATTCCAAGTACTAAACTGCGCACCCAATGAATTGAGAATTGTTGAGCTAAACAATTTCTTTATTGAATCCTCTTCCCGCCCCTCTCAAGAACAAGATACATTCTTCAATCCCAAAGAACAAGAAATCAAGAATGATCGACACAAGACACTCGCTTCACCACGCTAGCATCCAGAGAATGAGTGGTGTCTATCGGAGGCCATCAGAGCACGTGTGGATCACCGCTAGAGGGATTCTAGTTTGGATCCTTGCAAACACAAAAAGATAATCCAGAAGGGTTATTACGGACAATCAACATCATCAACGAAGAAAATAAAAAAGATCTAGGTATTATTTTCTCTATAAAATTAATTTAATTAATTATAAACATAATGTGAAAGATCCTCTATAAAGGTTCTGGGCATCTTCCTTCTTTATCTAAATCTTTGATTCTATTCCGTTGAGACTAGATTTCATTGTCATATTGATCCTAGAATAATCATTGATCATGGTAAAAATTAAAGTTGGGAGCTGGCCCAACCACGCTTTCGCTACGCCCAGAACCTACAAGTGGTATTAGAGGGGTTACATCATAGTTTATAATTATTTAAATATTTTGTTGATTATTTACACATTTAATAATTTAGTTGTTTCAATTCAAGTTAATCGTTCTGCAAATCTGAATCTTGAGATTTGTTCCTCCTCTTTTGTTTCTCGTTCACCTTATAGAAATGATCTTTTCTTTTAATTTTGATTAAAATAAAATAGAAGATATCATCTGTAGGTGCCAAAGGTTCATGGTCGTACAACAATAGAATACATGGATGTATTTGGAAATATAAACAATGTAGTCAAGGTTCAATGCACTAGGCCTGGTCTGCCAAACCAAGTTGTGTTATTGGAGTTTCTCTAAGTCTTAATGACTCTGTGTGTTGACCAGGAATAGGTGGCATGCGGTTTCTGGATTACATGCCATGTGGCCCACTGGACACAGCATGTAGTCCCTTTGGGTTAGGGTTGGACCATGTACCCATTACACGTCTTGCCCAGATGGAGATCGTGTAATGAGGAACTGCACGGCGTGTGGCCCATTGGACACACCGTGTACTCCGAAGATTTTTGAAGTACACTCACACACCATTTCCCCGGGCCTGTACTTCAGATGAACAGCGAACAATAGTATACGTTGTGTAGTTAGAACTACACATCATGTACTCATCCAAATTATGCATATTTGTTAAAATTTATTATTATATTATATAAACCCTTGAGATTTGTACCATGGTACGAGCGTAAAGATGAGGCACCACACATGATGAGTGTTTTATATATATGTGTTTAATTTAACATCTGTGTATTGTTCATTTCTACTCATTGGGTAGTTATGAATAGGAATTCACCAGGTTTCCTCCTAGGTACAAGTTACATACAAAGATAATTTTAAATGAATTTATTTTTTAAAAATTATGATGGATGAGAATATAAAGGAAATTTGAAAAAGGGTGTAAGATAAAAAGGATTAATTAATTAAAGATGATAATTAATTGATTCGAGTGTGATTTATCTTAAACAAGAATGGTTAAAGAATTGAATGCTAGTTTTATTTATGCGTAAATATCACTGCATGTATGGATGATCATGAGCTAGACCAAGACCTTTTTATGTGGATGGTTTCTTTTAATTTATTTATTTAAATTAAATTTTTGGCCTGCGTGTCTTCTCCTCATTAATATGTGGGGCGTGTGTACCGAAGGTTTCTTTAATGTAAAACCCCTTTTTACCCCTCACCTTTGTGTGAGTTAAAGAAGTCATATGTAATGGATGGAACTCTCAAGCTAGTGGAGGTGGTTCAAGCTGGATCCGAGACGAAACCAATCCCAGGAGATACAGAGGTGGATAGGTGGAAAGATGTAAACACGAACCCAAAAGGTTCAAGGTGTTTCTCCCCTAGTTCAGGGTTATTTTATCAACTTCTAGATAAACTAACCATTATAAAATATCATGAACATGCCCTTTACTTTATTTTATTTCTATCAGATGCATGGTTTATCATTATCGATGTGTTTTCACGATTACATAATTAATGAATTAAACAAGCATGCAAGATGGAACTAAAATAAACCAAGCTTATATGTAAATATTATCAAGATATGGTTAATCACTTAAGTAAGTTCTACATAATATTAACAAGCATGTAATAATGATAATAATCAATTCACGCATAAGTGATAAAAATCCCTCAAATAAAATATTAAGTCAGGCCAAGCCTTTGATTAAGGGAAAAACTCAATAAAACTATGTGTTTGACCAACCCTTGTTGGGACACTTACTTTTATACAGGTCGCCCTTATGAAAGTTTTCAGGTTGACTTAACCATATTACATAAAGAGGAGTAGCCCTTGCTATATTTGGTGTAATATTGGAGGTAAGAGTTGAGGAAATCCAAATTTAGGATTTTAGGATTGGGGAGTCCACTCAATAGATCAAGGAGCTACAAGCCTGCATTTAGTGAAGACCTGCCTACCTAAATACCTTCAAATAGCTTGACCAACCCTTGTTGGGGTTATGCGAAGGGGAATATGGATCCTTTACACTAGAATTTCATGGAAACTAGACATTCTGAGTTCAATGGTGAGGGCCATTGGGACATGAAAAAATAGTGGGAGAATTAAAAATAATAATTTATTATTTCTCATAAAATGTAATCAAGAAATTACTAATGATCTGCTCTTTTAATTGTAGAATAAAAATGAAAATCTTGTTAACCACACTATACCTGTGATCAATTATAGATAAATACAAAATCCTCACCGGCAGTAACTTCCAAGAATGGTTTAGACGCCTTCAGGTTATCCTACACCATGAATGAAAGTCTTATGTGTTGGAGTCAGCATTACCTGATCCACCTGCCAAAGAGGTGAGTGATGAGGATTTCCTGGTCTATGAGAAACATATGAATGATGTGGTCGACGATCAATGTTTGATGCTATCATCAATGTCTAGTGATCTCATGAAGTCTCGCGAAAACATGGATGCTTATAGCATGCTCGAGCACCTCTGTGGTCTTTGCCTGGAGAGAGCAAGATATGAAATATTTGAAATCTCCAAGGCACTCTTTTAGAGTAAGATTAGATAGGGTGCCCCATCCGGGCCTCATGTAGTCAAGATCATTGGATACATTGAGCACCTGGAGGTTCTAGGGTTTAAACTCCCTGAAGAACTAGGCATCAATCTCATTCTCACATTAATCCCTCAAATATTCTCCAACTTTGTTGTTAAATTAAACATGAACAACATTGAGAAATCTCTGTATGATATTCTTATCCTCATTCTCTAAGTGGACAAAGATTTGAAGTACAAAAAGCCTTATATCCTTATGGTGAATAAGAGGAAAGGGAAGGCAAAGAGCTTTAATCCCAAAGCTTCTTCATGGCCTTACAAGAAAGAGAAGATCAAAGGGGAGGTAAGGGAACATAAGGTTGTTTGTTTTGCATGTGGCAAGAAAGGCCAGTGGAAGAAGAAGTACACCCAACCTAAGAAGAAAGGGGAAGCTTCAGGTGAATTTGTTATCAAATTCAATCTATCTATTTCTATAAATTGGGTATTAGATATAGATTCTGGTGCTCACATATGTATCCAAATATAGGAACCAAGTATATTCAGAAAGATTGACCGAGGGGAGGTGATCGTACCACGATTCACTGTTTCATTTTCACCCTTACACCGTTGTGCTAAACATATTTTGTATTAAAAATTATAAAAATATTATCAAATTGTACTTCATGTTTGATTCAATAATTTAGTGTTTATCACTATTAAATAGGGCAATGATACTTGTTTTGAAAATTACAATGTAGGTGGAGGTGATTTGGAGGGCTCTTGATGAAGTGAAAGAAAACTGGGCCAAAATTGCATGGATCCATGGGCATCTGTCCACTGTTTTGAATAGTACACAAAATCCGTGCATCCAAATGGGCTGAAATTTTGTGGGCCTGTCCAAAATTCACTATTCTACATTTCCTATTAAGGAACCCAATCCTGATTCGGATTGCATGGGGCCCATACGAACTGATCTGTCTGAGCCACCGAATTTGGACCAAGTCAAATTCGGTGTTCTGTATTTTATCAATATCTCGAGCATTATTTGTCTAAACGGTGCCAAACTTTCGGTGGAGACAGTCAAGAGGTAGGGATACAACTTTTCTATTTTCTCCAAAGCGAGATAAGACTGTCTGAATGCCGAAACGCGTCCTGCAAGTGGATTGATGAAATCTGTGTTCCCAAAACCACCTCCCACATTTCCTATAAAAGGGCACCTTGGGCTCCTCATTTGCAAGTTCGGCCAAGGAGTGAAGTGCTGCCAATTTGGAGTCCTAGAAGAGTCTCCTAATCACCTTGGAGGTTCTGGAGGCCCCTATCCTCATAGGGAGATCAACAATGAAGAAGGAGTTCCACTTGAGCTTCCTCCTCCTCCCGATGTCGAGCTAAAAGTTGGGTGTTCGTTGTGAGGGAGCTACACACATGCCAAGGGAGTTCCGATGCATAAATTAGCTACTGGTTTGGATTAATTTGGGTGTTTAAACATTTCATTCCATGTATCTTATTTTATTTCAGATTTGAATTCTTGATTTGATGCATGTGAGTGTTATGCTCTTAATTTCTAACCGATCGGTGTGAGGTTTTGAGTGCGTGACTTGTGTTGTTCCGATTGGACATCACAAGAATCCTTTTCATACCCACCTTATTGAGATTTCAATATGCTTTGGAAGCTCTTATTCTATGCATAAGTATTGGACCTTGACAATACGATTGTTACGTCAAGGTTTGGTCCGTAAAGTATTGAAATAAAAGCTTAGGAATTAATCGGGATTCCAATTAACTCCAACCAAAGGATTACTCTAAACCCAAGATGAATCTCTATGAACAATGAACTTGATATGTGTGTAGTGAAATCACATCGACCCTTTTATCTCATATTTCTCAAAATCCATTTGGTCACTCATCTTTTAAGCTATTTCAATTAAGTCATTGTTTTAAGCTGTTTTCAAAACCACCCCTCTCTTAGACATTTTTATCAAAAATACACACTCTAAACCTACCAACGCTCCTTGAGAGACGACCTAGGGTTTACCCTAGACTATAAATCAATCTTAAAAATATAATCAATTTGACGTGTCACGACAACACGACCAAATTTTGGCGTCGTTGCCGGGGAGCGCTTTGGTTTTTTGTGCGTGTTTTTGATAATTTTTTTTTTTTTTTGTAATTTTTGTGAATATTTGTTTGTTTTATCTTCTACCTTTGAATTTGTTTTTGTGTTCTAATTTATTTATTGTGTAGGTTCTTTGTATGACGCGTTCTACTCCGGGAGACCTACAAACTTTTGAACCCGAACCGGAGAGGATCCTACATCAACGAAACCGAGACATACAAGACCACACTTTGAAGGAGGAGACATCAAATCTTAAAATTCTTCTTGATCCTTCTTCTTCTTCTGAAACCAAAGTTAAAATTGAACATAACTTGTATAACATGGCTGAAAATAATAGAACACTAAAAGAACTAACCTCACCTGATGTTGATATCCAACCCACTTACATTCAATTACAAGGTGAGGCACCCAATTTTGAACTAAAATCTGGTTTAATTCATTTATTACCAAGATTTCATGGACTGCCAGGAGAAGATCCACATAAGCATTTAAAAGAATTTCATACTGTGTGTTCAACCTTAAAACCTGCTAATGTGGATGAAGAACAAGTGAAGCTTAGGGCATTCCCATTTTCATTAGAAGACACTGCAAAAGATTGGTTATACTATGTCAATTCACCAATTAGGGGCTGGGCAGACATGAAACGCCTTTTTCTTGAAAAATACTTCCCAGCCTCTCGAACTGCAACTATAAGGAAAGAAATATGTGGTATAAGACAATCTCAGGGGGAAACATTACATGAATATTGGGAACGCTTTAAAAGGTTATGTTCAAGTTGCCCACACCACCAAATAAGTGATCAACTTTTAATTCAATATTTTTATGAAGGTTTGATTCCTATTGATCGAAATATGATTGATGCTGCTGCAGGTGGTGCATTGGTAGATAAGACCCCAATCGCTGCAAGAACCCTCATTGAGAACATGGCACAGAACACTCAACAATTCGGTACACGGTCCAGTGTTCCCATTCGAGGTGTCCATGAGGTGCAAAGTACTGAGTTTGAGAAGAAGGTGGACACGAAGTTCGAAGAGGTAAGTACCCTTCTGCGACAACTAGCTCTCTCCCAAGGGAAATATCAATCTCCTCCTCCCATCCATTGTGGAATCTGCTCTTCTGACACCCACTATTCTGACCAATGCCCCCAATTGAGAGAAACTTCTGAAAGTTGTGAGGCAATATTTCCAGGACGCCCCTTTAACCAACCCTTTAGGCAAGAACCATACTATCCATCCAACCAAGGTTGGAAGGACAACCAAGCCTATAGGCAAGGGGGGTATTCAAACCAACCTCAACAGCAATGGAACCAACAAGGTCAGAGTAGTCATCCACCACCACCCAGAAATCCTCAACCACCTCAAAGGCCATTCCAACCACCCCCTCCAAAAACCGATCCTAGCCTAGAAGATATGATGAAACAAATGGCTGCCAATAATCTCCAATTCCAACAAACCACCCAAGCAGCCATACAAGACCTAAAGACCCAACTAGGACAACTTGCCAACTCGGTGGGGGAAATCCAAAGTCATGGGTCGGGTAAACTACCATCTCAACCAGTAGTAAACCCTAGGGATAAAGGAAATGTTAGTGCAATCACCCTTAGGAGTGGGACACAACTCAAAAGCCAAATGACCCCTCCATTAGAGTCCTCCCATCCAAAGGAAACCACCATCCCAACTGCTGAAAATGGTCCAAGAGAAGAAAACCCTTTTCCTGAGAGAAGCCCTTCCAAAGGAAAGACTGTGGTTGTTGATGAACCACCTATCCCAACCATTCCTCTTCCATTTCCTCAAAGGGCTGCCCAACCTAGAAAACAAAAAGAAACCGAACTTGATAAAGAAATCTTGGAAACTTTCAAGAAAGTACAGGTTAACATTCCTTTGATTGATGCTGTGAAGCAAATTCCAAGATATGCCAAGTTTCTGAAGGAGATGTGTACACACCGAAGGAGGCTTCGTGGTGATGAGAAGGTGAGCCTGGGGAGGAATGTTTCAGCATTGATAGAGTCATCACTTCCTACCAAGTGCAATGATCCTGGGACATTCTCGATTCCATGCACCATAGGGGAGTATTCGTGTTCCAATGCTATGCTTGATTTGGGTGCTTCTATTAATGTGATGCCTCACTCTATTTACTCTTCATTGCAGGTCGGTGAACTGAAGCCCACTGGTATTGTCGTTCAGCTAGCAAATCGGAGTACGGCACACCCCTCTGGTGTGCTAGAGGATGTTCTTGTGAGGGTGCAAAATTTAATTTTTCCTGCTGATTTTTACGTGCTTAAAATGGAAGATGATAGGATGAATGGACATGCCCCAATTATATTGGGGAGACCTTTCTTGAAAACCGCCAAAACCATAATTAATGTCCATAATGGTACATTATCTATGGAGTTTGGTGGTAATATTGTCCACTTCAATATCCTTGATGCCATGAAGCACCCCTCAGAAGAACACTCCTCTCTCTTTGTCAATTCAATTGATGTTCTCCCTTCCCCTGAAACAACTTATTTTCATTCACCTGATCCCCTTTCTGAGTTTTCTTCATTGATTGAAATGTTAGGTAATGAATCATGCATTGATTGTTGTAGCGGTTTAGAGAAATGTCATGCATGTTTGTTAATTGATGATTTCTTGAACACAGAGGATCACATGACCATCGATAATACTGCTAAGCTTGTAAAAGCTCATTCCTCATCTGAGGATGTTACCATTGAGCAGTTAGATGAGATCAGTGACTTCTCACTTTCACACACACTTCTGTCAATCCAAAATCCCCCAGAATTGGAACTAAAACAACTGCCTCAAGATTTAAAATACTCATATCTTGAGAATGGAAACAAGTTGCCCGTCATCATTGCTAGTTCACTCCCTCCTGAGCATGAATTGCGACTGCTTGATCTTTTGAGGAAGTATAAACAAGCTTTGGGATGGACACTTGCTGACATTCCTGGCATTAGCCCATCAATTTGTACACATCATATTTTATTAAATGATGATGCTAAACCAGTGAGGCAGTCACAACGACGACTGAACCCAAACCTACTTGATGTTGTTAAAAAAGAAGTAACAAAATTGTTGGCTGCTGGAATCATTTACCCTATCTCTGACAGCCAATGGGTCAGTCCTGTTCAAGTAGTTCCTAAAAAAACTGGCCTTACTGTAGTTAAAAATGAAAATAATGAATTGGTTCCAACTCGTGTGCAGAATAGTTGGCGTGTCTGTATAGACTATCGCCGACTAAACCAACACACTAGGAAGGACCATTTCCCATTGCCATTCATTGACCAGATGCTAGAGAGGCTAGCAGGGAAGTCCCATTACTGTTTCCTTGATGGGTATTCTGGATACTTTCAGATCCATATTGCCCCTGAGGATCAGGAAAAGACAACCTTTACTTGCCCCTTTGGTACATTTGCTTATAGAAGGATGCCATTTGGTCTGTGCAATGCTCCAGGTACTTTCCAACGATGTATGGTTAGTATTTTTTCGGATTACCTGGAGAATTGCATGGAGGTTTTTATGGATGATTTTACTGTTTATGGATCCTCTTTTGATGAATGTTTAAGTAGTCTTGGTTCTGTCCTACATCGCTGTATTGAAAAGAATCTTGTATTAAATTATGAGAAATGCCATTTCATGGTGCGACAAGGCATAGTTTTGGGACATGTCATTTCTGGGGAAGGAATCCAAGTGGACAAATCAAAAGTAGATATCATTTCCTCCCTACCATTCCCTAAAAATGTTCGGGATGTGCGGTCTTTCCTGGGTCATGCTGGATTTTATCGTCGTTTCATTCGTGACTTTAGTAAAATTGCACTCCCCCTCTCCCGATTACTCCAAAAAGAAAAAGAATTTGATTTTGATAAAAAATGTGAGGAAGCTTTCAATAAGTTAAAATGGAGTCTCACGTCACCCCCGGTAATCCAACCACCTCGGTGGGATTTACCATTTGAGCTAATGTGTGACGCCTCTAACTATGCAGTTGGGGCAGTCTTGTCACAGAGGGTCGATCAAGCTCCACATGTCATTGCCTATGCCTCACGTACTTTGGACCCTGCCCAAGCAAACTACACCACCACTGAAAAAGAATTTCTTTCCATTGTGTTTGCCTTGGGTAAATTCAGGCCATACCTTATAGGGTCCAAAGTCGTTGTGTTCTCAGACCATGCAGCCCTCCGATATCTCCTAAAGAAACCAGAAGCCAAACCACGTCTCATTCGCTGGATGCTCCTCCTTCAAGAATTTGATCTAGAAATTAGGGATAAAAAAGGAGCAGAGAATGTGGTTGCTGACCATATCAGTAGGATTCTCCCACCCTCGGGCATTGACTCATCCCCCTGTATTCCCATAAATGAATTGTTTCCTGATGAGAAATTGTACCGAGTGCAAGATGTTATTCCTTGGTATGCCGAAATTGTAAATTATTTGGTAGCGTCTTGCATTCCTGCTGATTTCACCAAAAACCAGGCCGACCGTCTAAAACATGAGTCTCGTTGGTACATTTGGGATGACCCCTACCTCTGGCGCACATGTAGTGATCAAGTTATTAGGCGTTGTGTTCCCGATAGTGAGTTTCAATCTGTCCTTAGGTTCTGCCACACACTTGCTTGTGGGGGCCACTTTGGTCCCCAACGGACCGCTCGCAAGGTCTTAGATTCTGGTCTCTTTTGGCCCACATTGTTTAGGGATGCCCACGAATTCTGTAAATCTTGTCCTCGCTGTCAAAGAATGGGGAATGTCTCTAAAAGAAATGAGATGCCCCAACAACCCTTACTCTTCCATGACATTTTTGATGTTTGGGGCATTGACTTTATGGGACCATTCCCCAATTCATTTGGGAACCTTTACATTCTTCTGGCAGTGGATTATGTTTCAAAGTGGGTAGAGGCACGAGCCACGAGGACAGATGATTCCAAGACAGTTGTGGAATTTTTGAGAACCCAAATATTCTGTAGGTTTGGATTACCTAGGTTTATCATCAGTGATCAGGGTTCTCATTTCTGCAACCGCACAATGCAATCTCTTTTGCGCAGGTACGGGGTTGGGCATCGAGTGTCTACTGCTTATCACCCACAAACAAATGGTCAAGCTGAAGTATCAAATAGAGAGGTAAAACAGATTCTTGAGAAAACGGTTCAGCCAAACAGAAAAGACTGGAGTCTTAGACTCGATGATTCGTTATGGGCTTACCGTACTGCATTCAAAACTCCAATTGGCATGTCACCATATCGGCTAGTTTTTGGGAAGAGTTGTCACCTCCCTGTTGAGGTAGAGCACCGGGCCTACTGGGCCATTAAACAATGCAATTCTAATCTTTCTGGTGCAGGTATTCAAAGGAAGTTACAGATTCAGGAGTTGGAGGAAATGAGAAGAGATTCATATGAGAACTCCCGAATTTATAAAGAGCGAACCAAGGCTGCCCACGACCGTCTCATCCTTCATCGTCAATTCCAAATTGGGCAGAAGGTCCTCCTCTACAATGCAAGGCTGAAGTTGCACCCTGGTAAGCTTCGTTCCCGTTGGTTTGGACCTTACATTGTTACTAATGTCTCTCCATTTGGTGTTGTCCAGGTTCAAAATGAAGACACCAAGCAAACCTTCACTGTCAATGGGCAGCGGCTGAAGCACTTCCATGAAGCCATTCCGGAGTCCCCAATAGAGGAACTCCATGTTCAAGAAGCGGTCTATGAATAACACTCACCAGGTTTTATCCTTCCTTCACACAGTCTCTTTTATTGCAGTGAGGACACTGCATTCTCTAGGTGTGGGGGGGTGGATACATTCCTGGGTTAGTTAGGATTTTTCACCATTTTCTCCTTTTGTTTTCTCTTTTTGGCCTTCTTTATGGTATTTTTATTTTTCCCCATCAACAATTTCGAAATTCCATGATGTGGCGACCATAAAATGGGGAATGTAAAAATACCATAACGAAGGCTAAAAAGAATATTTGTATGAATTTAACATCAGGGAGTGATTTTTAGTGAATTGGTTTTCTGTCAATGATATAAATGGTCGTATCTATGTGAAACCTTTGAGATGATTGATGCCTATTGTGTGAGTAGTTTTTGAGAAAACTATGTCGCTAATATCTTCAAAAAAAAATATTGCACCAAACCACAAAGTGTGATTATTTCTTACTTAATATAAGGTAAATATATGTTGGGTTAATATTTTTCAGCTTTAAATGATATTTCCATACGTTCGTTCCCTATCCGATCTGTTTCATTACTGTACCAGATTGACCTATGCGTGTGTACCTAATGTCCGACTGTTGTACGCCCTCAAAAAAAAAAAAAAATTGTTGTGTCTTGGGCAGGTCAAAAACCACTCCTCCTCAACCTTTGATCTTGTTATAACTATTGCAATTAGTGTCGTGAGGAGATCAAACAAGGGTTGAGAGATGAGTGTGAGATTTGTTCCAATTGCAACTTCAAAAAAAAATGAGGGGAGTGATGAAATGTGCAACATATGGGGATATCTAGGTCGGGAGCTTATGGTTTGACTTCTGGGAATGATTAAATGAGTGGGTCTTGAAATATGATTGCAAAGGATGTAGGACAGGTTCGGTGAGAAAATCATTTAAGCTGAAAAATGTTAAAATAACATATATTTATTAGATATCAAGTGGAAAGAATAGCATGGAATGGTTTTCACACACACACATGGATATTTAGTGTCATGGTTTACTTCTGAATTCCTTTCTCAATTGGGTATCATGAATCTTTTTGAATTTCACTATGATATGATTTATGAGACATCTTTTTCTATTTTCACTAGGAAGAACTCCTTGGTGTGGTTCGTGCATTGATCACTTTACTTTAAATAAAATTTACTCAAATGATAAATCTTTATGATGTTGGATATATATATATATATATGAATCATTGTATTTGAATATGTGACTTTGCCCAGGAGTGCAAATGTTTAGGTGTGGGGGTGTGATCGTACCACGATTCACTGTTTCATTTTCACCCTTACACCGTTGTGCTAAACATATTTTGTATTAAAAATTATAAAAATATTATCAAATTGTACTTCATGTTTGATTCAATAATTTAGTGTTTATCACTATTAAATAGGGCAATGATACTTGTTTTGAAAATTACAATGTAGGTGGAGGTGATTTGGAGGGCTCTTGATGAAGTGAAAGAAAACTGGGCCAAAATTGCATGGATCCATGGGCATCTGTCCACTGTTTTGAATAGTACACAAAATCCGTGCATCCAAATGGGCTGAAATTTTGTGGGCCTGTCCAAAATTCACTATTCTACATTTCCTATTAAGGAACCCAATCCTGATTCGGATTGCATGGGGCCCATACGAACTGATCTGTCCGAGCCACCGAATTTGGACCAAGTCAAATTCGGTGTTCTGTATTTTATCAATATCTCGAGCATTATTTGTCTAAACGGTGCCAAACTTTCGGTGGAGACAGTCAAGAGGTAGGGCTACAACTTTTCTATTTTCTCCAAAGCGAGATAAGACTGTCTGAATGCCGAAACGCGTCCTGCAAGTGGATTGATGAAATCTGTGTTCCCAAAACCACCTCCCACATTTCCTATAAAAGGGCACCTTGGGCTCCTCATTTGCAAGTTCGGCCAAGGAGTGAAGTGCTGCCAATTTGGAGTCCTAGAAGAGTCTCCTAATCACCTTGGAGGTTCTGGAGGCCCCTATCCTCATAGGGAGATCAACAATGAAGAAGGAGTTCCACTTGAGCTTCCTCCTCCTCCCGATGTCGAGCTAAAAGTTGGGTGTTCGTTGTGAGGGAGCTACACACATGCCAAGGGAGTTCCGATGCATAAATTAGCTACTGGTTTGGATTAATTTGGGTGTTTAAACATTTCATTCCATGTATCTTATTTTATTTCAGATTTGAATTCTTGATTTGATGCATGTGAGTGTTATGCTCTTAATTTCTAACCGATCGGTGTGAGGTTTTGAGTGCGTGACTTGTGTTGTTCCGATTGGACATCACAAGAATCCTTTTCATACCCACCTTATTGAGATTTCAATATGCTTTGGAAGCTCTTATTCTATGCATAAGTATTGGACCTTGACAATACGATTGTTACGTCAAGGTTTGGTCCGTAAAGTATTGAAATAAAAGCTTAGGAATTAATCGGGATTCCAATTAACTCCAACCAAAGGATTACTCTAAACCCAAGATGAATCTCTATGAACAATGAACTTGATATGTGTGTAGTGAAATCACATCGACCCTTTTATCTCATATTTCTCAAAATCCATTTGGTCACTCATCTTTTAAGCTATTTCAATTAAGTCATTGTTTTAAGCTGTTTTCAAAACCACCCCTCTCTTAGACATTTTTATCAAAAATACACACTCTAAACCTACCAACGCTCCTTGAGAGACGACCTAGGGTTTACCCTAGACTATAAATCAATCTTAAAAATATAATCAATTTGACGTGTCACGACAACACGACCAGGAGGTTGATCTGTGAGAAGCCAACAGATCCAGACTTGCTGCTATAGCTATCGGGGACTACCACCTCACGTTGGCAACTGGGATGATCTTGGAATTAAAGGGTTGTTATTATGTGTTTTTTATTACTAGAAACATTATTCCTGTATCCATATTCGATACAGATGGATTTGTTTTCAAGTTTGGAAATGAATGTTGCTTATTTTACAAAGATATCATTTGTTTTGGTAGGGAACATTTATAAATTGGTATTTACATGTTGGATTACACAAACCAAGTAATGGAAATTGATAACAAAGATACTTCACATGACTCATACCACACCCAACTTTGGCATCACCAGCTAGGTCATGTAAACGAGAAATGCTTGACAAAATTACATCAAGATGGATATTTAGATTCTTTTGAACTAAAACCACTTGGCGTATGTCATGCCAATTTACAAGGAAAAATGACCAAAGCCCCATTTAGTGGGAAAGGTGAAAGGGCTAAAGAACTTATTGAATTGATTCATACCAATGTGTATAGACCATTTCTAGTTGAAGCAAGGGGAGGGTACTCATAATTCATAAATTTTACTGATGATTTTAGTAGATATGGATATATCTACTTAATGAGGTATAAGTCCAATTCTTTTGATATGTTCAAAGAATACAAGAATGAAGTTGAGAACCAGCTTGGTAAGAAAATTAAGAAACTCCGCTCAGATCGAGGTAGAGAATATCTTAATCAAGACTTTGTTGATTACTTATGGGAGTTTGGGATCATATCCCAACTCACTCCTTCTTACACACCCCAGTGGAATGGTGTGAGTGAAAAGAGGAACCACACCATGTTGGACATGGTGAGATCAATTATGAGTCATGCAGGTCTTCCATTATCTTTTGGGGATATGTGTTACAAACAACGGCACATATACTAAATAGAGTACAAACTAAATTGATAAATGGTATTCCATATGAGTTCGAGAGTGGAAAGAAATCCATGTTATCAAATTTACATGTGTGGGGAAGCGATGTGTTTGTTAAGGCCTCTTCCGGTAACAAACTTTCACCCTGAGGCACAAAGTGTACCTTTATAGGATACCCCAAAGAAACAAGGGAATATTACCTATAAAAACCCTCAGAAAAAAAGGTTATAGTGGAAAGACACGCCATATTCCTTGAGAGGGATCACATCTCCAAAAGTGATAGTGGGAACGAGATAGACTTCGATGAAGTTGAGGCTTAAGGTACACAAGATTTGGTACATGAGAAGATTCCACAAAGCCCCGTGGAAGAAAGAACTATTCCAGAGACACAAAAACTATGTAGGGGTACAAGAGAGGTTAGAGAACCAGAATGTTATGGTTTTCTATTTACCGAGGATGGTGACTCATTATTAGTTGATAATAATGATCCTCTAACCTACAAAGAATCAATAAGTGGAACAGAGGTTGCTAATTGGTAAGAATCCATGAATTCTGAAATGGATTCCATGTACCAAAACCATGTATGGATTTTTCTAGATCCTCCAGTTAATGTATAGTCTGTTGGTTACAAATGGGTATTCAATAAGAAACTGGACATGGAAGGAAAATTCAGTACCTATAAGTCACAACTGGTTGCAAAAGGGTTCAAAAAACGCCAAGGCATTGACTGTGAAAAAACCTTTTCACCAATTGCAATGCTGAAATCCATCAGAATTCTATTGGACATTATCGCTTACCATGACTATGAGATTTGTGAAATGGATTTCAAAACAACCTTCCTTAACATAAACCTTCAGGAAGATGTCTACATTACACAACCTGAAGGGTTTATGACTCTAAAGGATTCCAATAAGGTATGCAAGTTGCAGAAATCCATTTATGGATTAAACCAAGCATCCAGGTCATGGAACATTTGTTTTGATGAATCAATGATGGAATTTGGTTTTATCAAGAATGAATGTGATCATTGTGTCTACAAACGGTTTAGTGGGAGTGCATTCATTTTTCTAATAGTATATTTTGATGACATATTACTTATTAGAAACAAGATATCATACTTACATTCTGTTAAGGCGTGGTTGAATTAATGCTTCTCCGTGAAGTACATGGGTGAGGCAGCATATATTCTTGGGATCAAGATCCATCATGATAGATCCAAGAGATTATCAGGCCTAAGTCAAAGTACATACCTTGATAAGATACTGAAGAGATTCGGTATGAAAAAATCCAAGAGGGGATTGTTTTCAGCATCGCATAGAATTAATATTTCCAAGAAAATGTGTCATGAGACACATGAGGAAAGAAATATAATGGAAAGGAATCCATATGAATCAGTGATTGGATCTGTCATGTATATCATGCTATGTACTAGGCTGGATGTTGCCTACGCATTGAGTGCGGTAGGCAGATATCAAGATGACCAAGGTGAATGTCATTGGATGGCAGTCAAGACTATCCTAAAGTATCTGAGGTGTACTAAGGATATGTTCCTGTTTTATGGAGGAGATGAAGAATGAGACATTAGAGGATATGCAGATGCTAGTTTCCAGATCGATCAAGATGACATGAAGTCACAAATGTGTTACATCTTCACTATAAATGGTGGTGCAGTGAGCTGGAAGTGCTCAAAGCAGAGTGTGGTCACAGATTCTACATCAGAGTCTGAGTATATTGCAGCTTCTGAGGTAGCTAAAGAATCTAGGGGTGTCCAAACCCAACCCAACATGTCCGACCTAACCTGAACTAACTAGGTTGGGTTAGGTTGGGTCGGGTTCAAAAATTCATATACACGGGTTAGGTCATTTTAGTTTGACCCATGGTTGGGTTGGGTTGGGTCATGGGTTGGAAAAAATGATCCAATCCGACCCAACCAACCCGATGGACTACCATTGCACCTCCTGCGGACACCACCTAGCCTCGCCACCACTCATCGTTGCTGTTGTTGTATCATCCCTCTTCTCTAAGTCATCCATGTCATCACCCAACCTCTTGTTCCATCATTTCCAGGTGTTTCCTCTTCACCCTCACCATTTTCTTCCTCCTCCAGTACCTTCGCCTCTGCCTCCTCCATCGTCACTATCACGACCCCCGCCACCTCCATCTCTCCACTGTTACCGTCATGACCCTAGAATCACTAGAGACTACCCCTCCCTCTACCTTCACCTCCAACTTCGTCTCCACCATGAACCGGTCTAATATGATAAACAAATAAAATATATGAACTAAATATATAAAATTAAATAAATAATTAATCCAAGTCGTGGGAAGATGAGGTCAGCATCGGAGAGTATTAGAGGAAGGCAGACTCAGTGAGTCTTTGTCAAAAATCCTAGGGCCTTGGGAGAAGGTAGGGGAAGGAGGAAGTCATCAGCGAGATAAGGAAGTCATCTAAGGGGGTTGGAAATAGAAATAGGATATTGCACATGTAGATTGGGGATTGAGGGAGTTGTCTAAATTTGGGATTGGGGGTTTCAATATCTGCCGCAGTACCCATAGGAGGGAGAGAGATGGGAATCCCAGCCACGAACGATCATGCTGCCGGTCAGCCACCAATTTTTGGGCTGATTCATCATCAAGATCCTCCTGGAATGGTAAAGAAGATAAAGAACAGAAGTGGGAGACGTGTGGGTAATTTATCCAGGCGGAGCAGCGTTTTTTTACATAACCCAATGAACCTAACCAACCCAACCTGATCTAGACAGGTTGGGTTAGGTCTGGTCCCAAAAAAAACACATTAGACCGGACCTGACCTGACCTGATATTTTTTGGTTGGGTCGAGTCTAAAGAACATCCCAACCCGACCCAACCCAACCCATGGACACCCCTAAAAGAATCATATTGGATGCGAAGATTCGTCCAGGATTTGGATGTGATACCTAGTAGTAAAGATCTCATCACACTTCATTGTGATAATACTGCAATGGTGGTTTTCGGAAAAGAGACAAGGTCACATCAGCGAATGAAGCACATAATTTGGAAGTATCATCTCTTGGGGGATTTTTCTTATAGAGGTGAAGTTGCAGTAAGAAGTATTTCCATGAAAGACAGCGTAGAGGACCCCTTGACTATAGCCTTGACTCGGTAGAAACATGATCACCATGTGAGGTCTAGCGGACTAAAAGTCATAGGCAGATGGCTCTAGTCTAAGTGGGATTTTGTAAGAGTTGGTGTCCTAGAACCAACTGGTTTCACTTTGATTACATGGATATTTAATGTATTTAAATATTAAACATCTTATTACATATTGTTCATTGTTCCGCATGACTATGATGTAATAATTTCCTAGAGTATTTGTTGCATAGATAAGGTCATGCTAGTTCTCCGCTATGATGAGAACCTTGGAATGCTATAACAATATTCTTAAATATAGTTCTATGGTAGGATGACATACTATTATGGGACACATAGCATGCAGACCGTCAGGTGTGAGTACTCGTAAGTAGACGAGACTTCCTCTCATAAAGTTCATACTTGGTAATCTCCAAGATAGAAGATTATAAGAACAGACCCACCAGTAGGAATTCTGTATGTTTTAGTGTCATTAGATATTTCTATCTATAAGCATCTGTAATGATCCTTAGACTTTAAGATTATCATTAATATGTGTCACGACTTGTGCACTTTGATTTACCGATGAAAACCACCACACAAACAGTTGGCGGGAAGTAGGGTAAGTTGGGTGTGTCATGAGTGGCATGTTATTAATGGATAAGTTGAGGAAGGATTTGTTCCTTCCATTTATAGAAGTTGACATCTTGTCCTTTTGATTGAAATAGAACCGTTGCATAAAATTTCATGGCCATGGTGTAACGATGAGTTTATTTTAGGTAGTCAAAGAAAAACATATCAAGCATAAAAGTTGATGACATTATCATGAAACCTGCTTGATGAGATATTACAACAAAGGGATTATATTACACAGTGAGCATTCATATATGAATAATTTTATTCAAGTTAAAATGGTTGCATAAATTAAATAAATATTTATTCACCGAATTGTGGGTGAAATATATTTATTTATTTTATTAAACATTTAATAAATATTTATTTACTAGTTTGTAAATAAAATATTTATTTAAGAGAATAAATTATTTATTTATTTATTCAGGTGTTCAATAAATGGAATTAGAGTTCGAGCGGACCAAGGTCGGTCCAGTAGTAAAATAATTATTTGCAATACGGTAAATAATTATTTAACTAGTTGACACAAATTAAAATAATGCTACTATTATTTTGTGATGCGAAATTTTATTTATAATTTTGTTTTGTACAAGTTGGCACACCATAAATAATGACGCAGTATTATTATTAATAGCATGGGTTTTCTCTAAGGTTATGAATGTATTTAATTGTTGTTACACAATTAAATATTGTAACTGAAGCCCCATGTCAATAAATAGATACATACGGTTATTGTGCCATGTACTGAACAACACACCTAGTGAATTGAGAATTGTTGAGCTAAAAAATTTCTCTCTCGAATCATCTTCCCGCCCCTCTCAAGAACGAGATACGTTCTTCAAGGCTGAAGAACAAGCGATTAAGAATGACTTACACAAGACACTCGCTTCACCGCACTAGCACCCGGAGAACAAGTGGTGTTGATCGGAGGCCATCAAAGAATGTGTGGATCACCGCTAGAGGGATTCTAGTTTGGATACTTACAAGTGTAACAAGATAATCTGGAAGGGTCATTTCAGATTATCAACATCATCAATGAAGAAAATACTGAAGATACATGTATTATTTTCTTTATGAAATTAATTGAATTAATTATAAACATGATGTGCAAGATCCTCTCTAAAGGTTTCGAGCCTATTCCTTCTTTATCTAAATCTTTGATTCTATTCTGTGGAGACTTGTAACGTCCTGACCCCAGAAGCCTAGAGCCGGTGCATTATTTTAATACATTGGCATGATTATAAGGAATCAAGTCCTGAAGGGCCGATCAGTTTAGCAGTCTTGGAAAATAGATTACATACATTAACTTTACATTACAATTTCAAACATAAAACACAGCATAGATAGTTCTTTGAGAACTCCATTATTCCCTTTATCTTAACCCTTCATATCAATCATAATACACTTCTTGGAATCTTGGGAAAATAAAACATAAGAAAGGGGTGAGCTCAGATGCTCAGTAAGGGTAAATAATTTAGCGGAAGCTATAAACTTTTAAGGCAATATGTGTAATAAAAATAACAGCCTTTTTAAACATAATCTTAAACATAATATGGAAAAAGTAAATCAAAAATCACCATATAAACATACACATGGATATTCTACTAGTCGAATAATCACATGTAATAACTAATTTCATAATGAGGGAATGCCTAATGTCGAACATCATTACCACATAGTCAAGGCCGTGTGCCAAGACTACAAATAAAATTTTTGTCAAGGCCTTGTTCCAAGACACTAGTTTGTCTCATGAGACCTACCGATGCATCGATGATCTGTAACGGGCTCCACCCGTCACTTACTAAGTCCACTGCATTCCTCATATGAAAAAGTTGAAACATAACATAAACATTCATTTTAAAACTAGCATACGGAATGTTAATACATTAACCATAAACCATGAATTGTATAAAAATAGAACATTCACAGTCAAACATATCATAACTCATTCAATACAATATGGAAGATTTTATTTTAATAAATCAACCTCAATCAAGAATAATATCCAGTAAAGGATGCTGACATAGTTGAAAATGGTCAGTAAAACCTTTTGAGAGAAATATCCCTTTTTGTGAAATCATTTAAAAGTCACACATTTATAAAGGAAGTAATTTAAAAGATATTTTTGAATAAAAGTGTCCCATACCACTTTGAAACTTTTGAAAAGAATTATCATTTCAAAACATGCATGTCTATATAAATAAATCCTTAAAATCATTTTGAAAACATGGACATTAATTAAAAGGATTTAGAAAGATAAATCTTTAAAACATTTAAAATGATGTTTTAGTAAAAAGTCCCTTAAAAATAATCCCTTTGAAAACTCTTTTATGAAACATGGACATGGATAATAAATATGTCCCAGTAGACACTTACATAAAAACAACCTCGGATAATAAAGAGATTGTGAAATTAACCCTTACCTTGTACTTTCCTTTAGTCGTGGGTACGTTTAACTTCATGTATGATGACCATAGTATGTTATTACATTATAAAAGAGCCATATTAATATTTATGATATCATACATGATTCATTTATGACTTTACACTACCCATTTAATAATAATTTCCATGTTAAATTAACATTTCGGGTAATAATCGTTTTCTTTATCGTATGTGTTTTAACTTGTTATTCTTGATCGAATCATGATTTAAATAATTCCATAATATAAAAAATGATTTATATATCATATATATTTAGAATATAAATATGTATAATAGACAGATATATGAAATGTAAAACACCATTTATGGAGACGGTAGGTCCTACGTACGCATAAACGTTGTTTCCATTTTCATATCGTTTTGAACAGAACTAAGTGAATAAGATATATTTAAACACATATATGTGTGTGTGTGTGTGTGTGTGTTTTAAGTAGAATTATTAGTTCATATATTACATACTTATTAAATATATATTTTTATAATCATCGTTGAATGGTGAATGTGGAAATGAATCTCATCACGTCGTGGAGACGGTAAGTCGTATGTACACACAAGCGACGATATCATTTCCTTAATGATTAAAAGGTGTGGAATTGGATGGTATACTAATTTTACAGAGACATTAGAATTCTGTTTTCATTATTTATATACATATTACTCATCATTATATCCATACAAATAACATAGTGTTGAATAACAAATTACACCACGACGTGGAGACGGTAAGTCGTACATACGCACGCATGGTGACATTATCATTCTTTGGATGGATAGAATAATGAATATGGTTGTACAATAAATATAATAACATTAAAGTATATAGAAGTTATAGGAGTTATTATTTTCTTATGGAAATAACATAGAAAGAGAAAGTGGAAGAAGAAAAGAACTTTGAAAGAGGTGATAAAATAATTACCTCTTCTTTGGGTGTTTCCTTTTGATTTGAACAAAAGGCTCCTTAGGTTTTATTTCTACTCAAGGGAAGGCCTCTAGGTTTAAGTGAGGGAAGTTGAGAGGAGATTTGGGCAGGGTTTGGCCAAGTCAAATGGCTTTGGAGTTGTGATTTTGAGAGAAGGGGAAGTACCCTTTTATTAGAGGGGTGAGGGTCACTTTAGAAAAAGCTTGAAATATTATTTTATAATAAAATCATTTTCAGTTTCTAATAGCTCCAAAATGATTTATTTCTAGGATAAGGTGGGTATGAGTCTAAAACCACTCAACCAATATGTTTTAGACAGGTTTAGATCACCATATTAACCTTATCTTTAGATTTAACTCTTAGTTAAATAGTTTAACTTTTACCGTGTCTTCTTGTATTCTTATACTATATGGTTTATAAACTTACTCTAAACTTCTAAGAGAAGCTCAAGTGGTTAATTAATGACATATATAATATTATTTAATCCCTTTGGCCTAACCTTAGATTTTTAGGAATATTATATAATTTAATAATATAATATTTGTTTTAAAAACTCATTTATGTCAATTTTGACACTATTTAGTATTTGGTTTTTGTGAAAGTCAGCACAACTTGATTACTTCGAACAAGATACATTGAATCAACCCTAACATGTCATATTTACCTATAAAATTCGTGGATGTCATAACAACTTTGAAATTATATTTATTTTAATATCTATAATACCATTTATTTGATTCTTTCATTAATAAGATAATTATTGCATCATCATTGTGTCATAAATAAATTAAATTATTTAATGTCTAAAAATTATAAATAAAATACCATTATGTAGGAAATTGTTTTATCTTTCTAATTAATATTTATAGTTGAATTTATCTTATGTGTAACCCTATATTAAAAATGGTTTATTTATTAAACTTTGAATTTAACACTTTTAACTCTTCTTTAAATAAAATAATGATAAATGTCGTAATCTAATCCAAATAGACCTAAAGGATGATATTTTATTCCTAATGTTGTTTTTGGAAAATAAATTTATCCAATAGAATTAGGATAGGTTTTAGGGTAATTATAATATCATTTTTATCTTTAATTACACTATTAACTTTTAACTGTGGTAAATAAAAGTCAAAGTTACTATTCACCAAAAATTATTTTCATCTTATTGAATCACATTTTACTTACTGATGTCAACCGTATCACTCAGAATTTTGAAATTCAACTCACAGAAATGGTAAAATTAAGTTTTATGCAAATTTACAAATACACCTAGAAGGTGGGTAAAAGACGATAAAAAGTTCAACAAAAATTTATACATCTAATTTTATAATAAAATGACTCCAATGAATTACATTGAACTTATATAGGTATTATATATCTATTTTGACTTAAAATAAATTTAAATAAAATAAATAATTATTTAAATAAAAAGTCGGTTTTAAATAATAACAGTGTTTTTCACTATTCATCAAAAATTGAATGTTTTCAAAAAAATACTAAAATTCACCCTGAACTAATTTTGATATTCCGAATTCAAAAATGAATTATATTTTACCGAATTCAGAACATAGAAGTTGCATTAATTAATTTAAAATTAATTCTCGTTGTCAAAACCAAAAAGTGGGTTTTTAAAAAGTAAATACTTTCAAAAGATTGACATGTGTTTATGTCAAATTTAAATGTGAAATTACTTATAATGACCAACATTGTATTAAATGATAAAAATATAATCTAATTATACTTCCAAACCATTCAAATGTACAATTGAACAATATAAATTATTTTGATTAAAAAAAGTTGTTTTCAATTAAAATTTAGTATTTTTCATTATTCACCCAAATATGAAAGTTATAAGAAAAACACCAAAAATTTATCGAAACTAAATTTTTCTGTTTCAATTCAAAAGAAGTTTATTTTGTCAAATTGAATATATAAAAGTGTAAAATATTAGATTTAAAAAGGGTTCTCCATTAAAAGGCGGTAAAATTTTATTTTATGAAAAATACTTCCTTTATCTGAAAAAAAAAATTAATTTGTTCTTATATTATGTCTAAGAAACACAAAATATGGATGTTAAAATTATATAGAGTATATAAGATTCAAAATGCAATTAATACTATTCATAACTACTTTTTGAACGGCAAGTTTGGTAAGTTGTGGTGCGCTCGAACTTGGTGTTGCGTGTAGCACAAACTATTGAATTACTTTAATGAGATAACGTACTATGAAATCTTGAGGTGTTACAAGACTGTCGTTCATCGTCGAACTGATCCCAGAATAATCATTGATCATGGTAAAAATTAGAGTTGAGAGTCGGCTCAACTACGCTTCCGGTGCGCCCGGAACCTACAATCATGAGGGGGTGAAAGGCTATAATCTTTGGGTAAAAAAACATGGCTTCCAAAAATTTATTATAAATTGGGATGTGGTGTTCCATGATTCGACCACACCTAGAGAGAAACCATCAACTGATGGTTGTGGCGAAACACCCCGAATAAGTGATGTTGATGTTGAACATCTTAGTGAATTCGAGTCTCATATTGAGACTCATACAACATATCCTCAAACCAAACCCGCTTTTGATTCTGATTCTAAAAGTGGTTCAAATTTTGATTCTCCCGATAACATTAGAAATTACCAGCTTACTGGGGGAAAGAGAGGAGTGTAATTAGATCTCTTTCTAGGTTTGGTCATGCTGATATGACTGCCTTTGCTTTCCATGTTGCCCAGGATCTTGATTGTGAGGATCCCCATAGTTACAAGTAGGTTGTTCATTACATCAATTCTTAGTAATGGATTACTTCCATGGAAGATGAGATTAAATCCCTTAAGTAGAATTATACTATGACAATTGTAAATAAGCCACCTATTGCTAAATTGATAGGTTGTAAAGGGGGTGGAAGATAACACTTTGGGGAATAAAATTACATTTAAAGCCTAATTAATGGCCAAGGGATTCCTTCAAATAGAATGAGTGGGTTATTATAAAGTATTTTCTCTTGTAGTTGTGCATTCTTCTATTAGATTTTTTATTTTTCTACTCATTTTGATTTGCATATAGAACAATTAGATGTTAAAACTGCTTTCTTGCATGGTAATCTTGATGAAAAACCGTACATGATGCCTCATGCTAGATTTTTAGATGAATTCAAGTATAACCAGATTAGGGGGGACTTTTGATCCCCATTGCCATTCCCCCTTGTTTCTTTTGTGAATTGTATCGATTTGTTGCTTTATTTACAAATGAAATTAAACTCGAGAATATATAAAAATAGATCCACATCCTCGATAAGATATGAACCGCGCCATATCAGTCCCATCACGCCTCAGAAATCCCAGGCCAATGCCATCACGCCACAGATGGAATAAGCAAGGTTAGAGGAAGGCGCCGGCTTACCCCCTCCCCGTTCTTCCTCGTGCGTACCAAACCCACCCAGAGGATCCCGACTTTCCGAGGAAGAAGCGCTACCGGCGGTACAAAAATGCAGGAGTATTGGACATCTCTGGCATCGCTCATGGGCGTGCTCGCCTTTTTCCAAGGAATCCTGCACGCCGTTTTTCCGCCGGAGCTGCGCCACCTCCTCCTCACCCTCATCTGCCGGCTCTTCGACGGCATCTCCTCGTACTGCTATTTCGACATCCCCGAGTTCGAGGGCATCAACACCAACGAGCTCTACAACGCCGCCCAGCTCTACCTCAGCACCTCCGCCTCCGTCGCCGGCAGCCGCCTCACCCTCACCCGCGCCCCCAACGCCGCCGTCGTCACCTGCACCCTCTCCAACAACGACTCCCTCGTCGATACCTTTCGCGGCGTCGCCTTCCGATGGGAACACGTCGTCGCGCCCCGCGCCGCGCCGCAGCCCTCCTGGCGGCCCGTCCCGGAGGAGAGGAGGGGGTTCACCCTCCGCGTTCCCAAGAAGGACAGGGCCGTCGTCCTCGACGCCTACCTCGACTCCATCTCCGCCGTCGCCAGGGACATCCGGCGCCGCAACCAGGAGCGCTTCCTGTACACCAACCCCCGCGGCGGCGCCATGGACTCGCGCTACTGGGAGGCCGTGCCGTTCAAGCACCCCAGCAACTTCGACACCCTGGCCATGGACCCGGCCAGGAAGGCCGAGATCGTGGCGGATCTCCGGGAATTCGCCGACGGCGAGTCGTTCTACCGCAGGACGGGGCGGTCGTGGAAGAGGGGCTACCTCCTGTACGGCCCGCCCGGGACCGGGAAGTCCAGCATGATCGCCGCAATGGCCAACTTACTCGCGTACGACATCTACGATCTCGAACTCACAATCGTCCGCACCAACTCCGAGCTCCGGAATCTCCTGATGAAGACGACCTCAAAATCCGTGGTTGTGATCGAGGACATAGACTGCTCCTTGGATTTCGGGAACAGGAGCCACAAGAAGAGGAGGAACCCCGGGGCTGGATCCGGAGCGGAGGAGGCCGACGGCAGTTCGATCACGCTGTCGGGGTTGCTGAACTTCACGGACGGTCTGTGGTCGTGCTGCGGCAGCGAGCGGATCTTCGTGTTCACGACCAACCACGCGGAGAGGCTGGACCCGGCGCTGCTGCGGAGCGGGAGGATGGACAATCACATACACATGAGCTACTGCACCTTCCCCGCGCTGACGATCCTGCTGCGGAATTACCTGGGGATCGAAGACGGTGAGCTGGAGGGGTCGGTCTCCGGGAACCTGGAAGCGGTGGTGGATGCAGCGGCCATAACTCCGGCGGACGTGGGCGAGTTGCTGATCAAGAACCGTCGGAACAGGGGCAAGGCGATGGAAGAGCTGGTGGATGCGCTGAAGAAGAGGGCGGCCGTGAATATGGGGAGTCCGGAGTCGAGGGTGGAGAATCCGGCGGCCGTCGGAGACGAGGAACGGGAGAAGCTGGCTTCAGATGATGATCACGGCATCTTCGTCGGAGGGCTCCGGTTCCGGCCTTGGGCTTCGACTCCGGACGCGGGGTAGAAGACGACGGACGCCGCGGGACGCGTCGATGAACTGACAGTACGGCACTGCCAGAATCGGTTTTTTTTTATTTTGATTTTATGATCTCCTAATAATTAATTCCATCCTCCCCTCCGATCAACTGGAACTTTTAAATCACAACCCAAAATTAAATTATGAACTCAACGCAGTGCGCCAGTGTGTAGTCAGTAAAAAAAAAAAAAAATCGTTTTCTCAATAAAAAGTTCAATTTAAATTAATTAATTATTTCATTTTTAATTATCAGATTTTCAATTCAGTATCATTTTTTAAATATAGATCCGAATAAACCCGGTTTTTCATGGTGCCTGCGCACAGATATTTTAATGATATGAATGCGTCGATTTTATTCACAACACGTTTGATGGATTGAAAAGACTAAGCGAGGGACAGCACCTAGCCAATAGGTCGCCGCAAAATAGTCTCCATTGAATTTTCAGCGACCTTTTTCCATTCCGACGGCGGACGCATCCGAAAATTTTGTTATATAACGGTTTAAATCCAGGGAAAATGACGACATAGGATCAGGTTGAAAACTCCAATTTTAACGAAGGGGCTTGCCCCAACCCATATATATTTACATATACTCTCCCAAATGTAACATTAATTATTTGCAACTTTAACCGTCGCAATTGGCAACCACAACTTTGACCGATAAATCAATCGATTCCCAAATAATATCACATTTGGTCTTCCACGGTCCCCGCATTTCTACCAAACCTATTATAAACACATGGATCACATTTATTCTTAATGAAACCAAATTCTTTTATAACATCATCGGATCAAATGTTCCATAACCTAAATGATTGCTTCAATCCGTAAATAGATATGTGCAACTTGTAAATCTGTTTGACATCACCTAAAGTCACAAATCATTATGGATGTGTCATGTAGGCATCTTCATGAAGGTTTCCATTAAGAAAAGTTGTTTTGACATTCATCTGTCAAATTTCAGTCACGATAAGGTGCTATACCAAGTAGAATTCTGAAGGATTTTAAACATGACAAGTGGTGAAAAGGTTTCATCGTAGTCAAATTCTTGACGTTGTTTAAACCCTTTAGCCACTAACCTTACTTTATAGGTATTTACCTCTCATGTCCAGTTTTCTCTTTAATGCTCATTTGCACCCTAAGAGTTTTATATTAACCGACTCATTGACCAAAACACAAACTTGGTTCTGATACATGAAATCTATTTCAAAATTCATGGCTTCTTGCCATCTTGCACCTTCTAAACTTTCTACTGCCTCTTTATAGGAGTGAGGTTCATCATTATCAACTAATAATGAGTCACCAAATTCGATGACTAGAAAACCACATCTCTCTAGGTTTTTTACTTCTCTAGTGCTGATATGTAGTACTTGTGTTTTAGGAACTACTTCATCGACTGAGACCTGTGGAATCTGTTCTTGTACCAACTCTTGTGTATCTTGAGTATCAAATTCATCTAAGTCAATCATGCTTCCATTATCCTTTTTGAGGATGCGCTGTCTCTCAAGGACGACAACTTGTCTGGAAACAATCGCTTTCTTATCTGAGAGGTTGTATATGTAGTATCTTTTTGTTTCCTTAGGACACCCTATAAAGATACACTTTGTACCTATGAGTGCTATTTTGTTGTCTGAGAATGCCTTAACAAACACCTCGCACCCCCCATATATGTGTATGTGACAAAACAAGTTTCTTTTTGTAGGTTTCGGGCACAACAGAAGCGTGTGATGGGTCGTGCCCAACTTCGTTTTTTTGTTATGATCGATGATCAATCTTAGATTAACACAATGATAAACGTCATGATCTACGGAATTGAATCAAAGAAAATAGAAAAGGGATAGAACGACAGAACCAGAGAGATGATCATCACATATTATTTATAATTAATATAATTAATTAAAGAATTACCTTGATTAATTTATTTCTTTGTTGATAGATCTGAAAGCAAATCTGCGTTATACCATTGTTACGGTATAGGAATCAAGGGAAGATTCCCTCTAGCGTTGATCCACACTTGTTCCACAAATCTCCGAATATCACCGTAGGAATCTTCGAGTGCTAGCACGATAGATCCCATTACTTGTGTCGTCTGTTTTTGATCGCCTCGAGAACCGCTTTCAAAGCGTTCTCCTAGATCTCTCTTGACTTGAATAATGCAGTGATATTTAGTGAATATAATATTTATTTAGTCAATGGGTCCGCCACGTTCTCTTCCGTGGAAACTTTGATTATTGCAACTTCACCCCTCTAATGAAAATCCCTCAAGAGATGATACTTCCGGAGTATATGCTTTCTCTGTTGGTGTGACCTTGACTCTTTTGCAAGAACCACCACTGTAGTATTATCACAATACAATGTGATAAGGTCTTTACTGATAGATACCACATCAAGCTCTTGGACAAAGTTTCTAATCCAAATGGATTCCTTGGCTACATCAGAAGCTGCTATATACTATAACTCCGCTGTAGAATCAGCAACAAGTGGCTGCTTTGAACTCTTACAACTCACAACTCCTCCATTGAGATATAAAACATATCCTAATTGCGACTTCAAATCATTCTAATATGTCTGAAAAATAGCATCAATATAACGCATGATGACTGGATCCTCGTCTCCTCTATACACTAAGAACATATCCTTAGTTCTTCTCAGATACTTAAGGACAACCTTAACAGTAGAACAATCTATTCTCTTAGATCTGATTGATATCTGCCTACCATGATCAATGTATAGGCAACATCAAGTCTAGTACATAACATGACATAAATGATTGATTCTATCACTGAAGCGTATGAGATATTGCTCATTCTCTCTTTCTCCTGTTGTGTCTGTGGGCACATTTTATTAGAAAGATGTAAACCATGTGACACTGGAACCAATACCCTCTTAGATTCTTCCATACGAAATCTCTTTAGTATCTAGTCAACATATGTACTTTGACTTAGTCCAAGCAGGCTCTTGGATCTATCACGAATGATCTTGATCCCTAGAATATAGGTTGCTTCACCTAAGTCCTTCATAGAGAAACACTTGTTTAACCAGTCCTTAACAGACTGTAAGACTGGTATGTCATTTCCAATAAGTAATATTTCATCAACATATACTACTAGGATAATGACCACATTTCCACCAAACCTCTTGTAAACACACAACTCAAATTCATTCTTAATGAAACCAAATTATTTTATAGCTTCATCAAATCGAAGGTTCCATGACCTGGATGCTTGCCTCAATCCATAAATGGATCTCAGCAACTTGTAAATCCTTTTGGCATCACATGGAGTCACAAACCCTTCTGGTTGTGTGATATAGACATCTTCCTGAAGGTTCCCATTAGAAATGTAGTTTTGACACCCATCTTCCAAATCTCATAGTCATGATAAGTTGCTATAACAAGTAGAATTTCGATGGATTCAAACATGGAAACTGGTGAAAAGGATTCATCATAATCAATTCCATGACACTGTTTAAACCCTTTAGTCAATAGCCTTGCTTTATAGGTATTTAATTCACCTTCCATGTCCAGTTTCCTCTTGAATACCCATTTGCATCTAATGAGATTTACATCAACTGGAACATTGACCAAAACCCAAACTTGGTTCTGATACATGAAATCTATTTCAGAGTTCATGGATTTTTTCCATCTTGCAAATTTTGAGCACTCTATTGCCTCTTTTTAGGAGAGAGGTGAAGGTTCCGGGCGCAGAGGAAACACGCGGGTGGATGTGCCCACTTGGATTTTTATCATTATCAATGATCAATCCGGGATCAATATGACGATAAACACCAGTCTCCACAGATCGATTCAAAGAAATAAACAAAGAAGAAGAAAGGTCCTAGAACCACAAAAGTGGATCGTCACAGGTTGATTATAATCAATTTAATTAATTGACAAGAATTACCTTTTGGGTGTTCTTTCTTTTTTGATATTATTGATCACGTTCCAATGTGATTCATCATTGCATTGCAGAAGCCAAGTGTATACTTCCTCTAGTGGTGATCCACACGTGCACCTCGTATCTCTAGACGTCGTCAAAGGTGTCTATAGGTTCTAGCATGGAGAAACCTTTGCTTGCGTTTCTCACCTTAGATCGTCTTGATCCGATGAAGAGGATCTCTCTCGGTCTTGAGAGTGTTCTTGGAGGAAGGAGTTTTTTCAGTCTTGAAAGAATTCTCGAGAATTGTTGTGCACAACGATTCTCTTGTGTAGGAAAAGAGTTGGGATTGTGAGGATATTTATAATTGGGTTTGAGGTTGTATAGTTATGACAATAAATAAATGCGTTACGCGTTTTATTTATTTCATTGACTCTTATTGAAACCCCCATGTCGAATAATTAATTCCTTGACATGCACCCACGCTGATTATAATAAATATCATTTAATAAAACAATATTATATCCTCAAAATCCCGACTGGAAAACTACACAGTGTGTAATCATTAATACACAGCGTGTACTTGTTTTCCATACACGACGTGTAATCATTAATACACGGCGTGCACTTGTTTTTCTATTTCCTTTCAAAATGAAAACTACACGACGTGTAATAATTAATACACGATGTGTATATCTTGTTTTTCATTTCCTTCTTCCTCCATCATTAAAACGATTTTGGATTCCTTGAATAATTATTAAACCACGTACGAGAATAATCTTTATTCTACTTGAGATACTTGGATACACTTAGTGTGTGACCCTCTAGGCCTCTTTCTCGTTGGCATTAGGCGGGCCTGCCTAAACTCCAAGATTACTGTCTAGCAACGGGTCAAGGCACTCAAGAGAAAGAAGTTGATGCCGCATTGACGTGTCACCTCATACGAACACTTACTGTGTATTTTAATCCCTTTGTCTCAATATCTCATCAAGCAGGTTTCATGACAGTGTCATAAACCCATATGCTTGATTTGTCATTCTTTGACTTCCAGAAATAAACTCGTCATGTCACCATGGCCATGGAATTTGTTCGACAGTTCTATTTCAATCAAAGGGCCCAAGATATCTACTTCCATAAATATGGAAGGGAAAAATCCTTCCTCGACTTATCCATTAACAACATGTCATTCGTGACGCACCCAACGTACCCTACTTCCCGCCAATTGTCTTCGTGACGGTTTTCGTCAGCAAATCTAAGTGCGCGAGTCATGACATGAGTTAATGATAATATTACAATCTAAGGACCATTACACACACTCACAGATAGTAATATCCGATGACACCAAAACATGCGGAATTACTACTGACGGGTCTGTTATCATAATCTCCCATCTTAGAGATTACCAAGTGCGAACTCCATGAGAGAGAGTCTCGTCATCTTATGAGTACTCACACATGAAGGTCTAAATACTATGTGTCCTATCATAGTATGTCATCCAATCGTAGAACTTTATTTAATAATATTGTTATAGCATTTCAAGGTTCTCATCATAGTGGGGATCTGCCATGACCTTATTAATGCAACAAATATTCCAGGACATTATTATATTATAGTAATGCAGAACAATGAACAATATATAATAAGAGTACATTCATGTAATCAAAGTACAAAACAGTTGGTTCTCAGGACACCAACCCTTACAAGAGGTTCATCATTGCCAATTAATAACGAGTCACAATCTTCAGTGACTAGAAAACCATATCTCTTTGGTTCTCTTACCTCTTTCTTTCTCCTATACAGTACTTGTGTTTTAGGAACTATTTCTTCCACGGGGACCTGTGGAACCTGTTCCTACTCTAACCCTTCTATATCTTGAGAATTAACTTCATTGATGTAAATCTTTCTCCCACTATCCTTTTTGAGGATGTTCTCCCTCTCAATAAAGATGCTTGTCTGGCGAAAATCACTTTCTTTTCTGAGTGGTTACATAGGTAGTATCCCTTTTTTCCCCTTGGGATACCCTATAAAGATACACCTTTTGCCTCGGGGTGCTACTTTATTTCCTAATAAGGCCCTAAAAAATGCCTTATAACCCCATACACACGTATGTGACAAAAAGATTCTTTCAACTCCATAACTTGAAGGTAATTCTGTTTTCCACTTCAGTTGGAACTCAGTTTAATGTGTATGCTGTAGTTTGTAATTCATATCCCCAAAATGATAATAGAAAATCTACATGACTCATCATTGACCTTACCATGTCTAACAAGGTACATTTCCTCCTTTCACTAACACCATTACACTGTAGTGTATAAGGTGGAGTGAGTTGAGATAGAATCCCAAACTCCCATAAATGGTTGATGAACTCTTCATTAAGATGTTCACCACCTTGATCTGATTGAAGATTCTTTATCTTCTTACCAAGTTGATTCTCTACTTCATTCTTTAATTCTTTGATTTTTTTAAAGGACTCGGACTTATACCTCATTAAGTAGACATAGCCATATCTACTCAAGTCATCAGTAAAAGTTATTAAGTAATAATATCCACCTCTAGATTTTACTAAAAACGGTCCACACAGATCATTGTGTACAAACCCTAGAAGCTCCGTGGACTTTTCACCATATCCACCAAATGGCGGTTTGGTCATTTTTACTTGTAAACAAGCATGACATCTTTAAAGCAGTTTTAGATCAGACGAGTCTAAATAACCATCTTGATAGAGCTTTTTCAAACACTTCTCATTTACATGACCAAGAAGGTGATTCCAAATCTGGGTGTTATATGAGTCGTGTGAACATGATTCATTATCAATTTCTTATACTTGGTTTTCATAATTTAATAAATAAATACCATTATTTAAATGTTCCTTACTATAACAAATGTTGTCCTTATAACAGAAAAAACTTTTATTTCCAAACTTGAAAATAAACCCATTTAAATCTAGACATGATATATAAATTATTTTCTTGGTAACTGTAGGTTCATAATAATTTTTTTTAAACCAAATTCATCCCCATTGGCAATGAAAGGTGGTAGTCATCAATGATGAGGGTATCCAACCTTGCTCCATTAGCATCTCTCAGATCCACCTCTCTTCTAACAATATTTTGAAATCTACTTGGTTTCTACATTTTGATATAGATGTGATCCCCACAAGCTGTATCTAATACCCAATGTGTAGATATTTAAATATTACACTTGAAAATGAATGCACATTTACCTTCCCCTTACTTCTGGGAGTAGTTCCTCTTCCAGTGTCCTGACTTGCCACATGAAAAACATTCTGCCTCCTTTTCTTTGCCCTGCCTTTAGATCTTCTTCTACTTAGAAGGATGGTGCTCAGAAGATTTAGAATGTTTTTGCATCTTGGGCCCCTTTGCCTTATTCTTCCTTTTCTTATTCACTGTAAGGACTATGAATTTATCACAACCCATGTACTTATCCACTTGGTGAATTAAATTAAGAAGTTTCAAAAGACTCTTCTCATTATTCCTCTTATTATAATTAACAATAAAACTAGAGAAGGTCTTGGGAAATGATGAAAGTATGAGATTTATATGAAAATCATCTGGGAACTTAATCCCTAAGATGTCTAAGCATTCAATGTATCCAATAATCTTGACTACATGAGGCCTAGCTGGTGCAAACTTTCTAAGATTAGTTTCAAACAAAGCATTGGAGATCTCATACGTCTCTTGTCTAGCCTTCTCTTAATAGAGACCCCAAAGGTGATATATCATGCTATAAACATCCATGTCCTCATGTTGCTTCAAAATCTAATTGGACATGGATGATATCATGAAATATTGAACATATTTTGAATTGTTCAAATATTTCTCATAGAGTTTTAAATCTTCGTCACTAGCCTCATTTCCAGGCACTTTAGAAAAATTTTCTTCCAATACATATGATTTCCTTTCATAGAAAATGATGACATGTAGGTTCCTTCGCCATTATTTGAAATTTTTGTCGGTGAGAAGGTTTTCCTTCTCAATTATGGATCACAATGATATGTTTGATGTCATTTTAATGTTGTTTCTAAAAATAAGCTGAGAATAATTTTAGTACTTTATCTGATAAAATTAAGACAAATAAATAAATAAATATTATATTTATTAGTCTCCCACTATCTGATCGAAACCCAATAGCCCTCACCATTGGCTTTAGAATATCCTGTTTCTTGGATATTCAAGTGGCAATGATCTATATTCTCCTTCTCATTACCCCAAATTTGGTTGGTCAAGAAACTTGAATGGTTTTAGGTAGTAATTCCAAATTTCAACTACATTAACTAATAGTTCCTTGATCTATTGAGTGGACTCCCAAATCTTTAAATCCTTAAATTGGATTTTCTTAACCTTTTCCCCTAAGTTACACCAAGTCCTACTTTGGCAGTCAACCCTTGATGTGAGCTAAGTTAAGTCAACCCAAAACTTCAAGTTAGAATTCCTCTATAATTGAAAGAACCCCAACTTTGGCTGTTCAAGCACTTTAAACTATGGTTCAATTTTAACTGGGGTAGGGAAAGGCTATACCGACTTAATTTATATTATTGAGGGATTTAATCCTTTTATGAATAAATTTCAAATTATTATCTTTATCATATATTGGTTAATATTAAGTGGATTTACTTAAGTGATTAAACATGTCTTAGATAATATTTAGGAATAATCCAATTTATTTTAGTTCTATCTTGCATGGCCATTAATTTAATTAATTTATGTGATCGTGAAAAAATATCCATAATGAAATAACCATGCAACTTGACAGAAATTAAATAATAAAGCGGTATGATCATGAGATTTTACTAATGGTTAATTTATCTACTAGTTGATAAACTAAACATTGACCTAGGGGAAAAACCTTAAACCAATCAAGGTTCGCATTACAACTTTCCACTTGTCCACCTATGTATCTCTCTTGGATTGGTTTCACCTCAGCTCTAAACTTGAACCACCTCTACTAGCTTGGGAGCTCTATCCATTACATATGATTTTACTCACACACAGGTGAGAGAAACAAGGGGTTTATATAAAATAAACCATGGGTACATATACCCTTATATAATTAGAGGATACAAGGCATGCATGCCAATAATTTAATTTAATAATAAATTAAATAAAACCAATCTCATACAAAGGTCTGGTCTATGATCATGATCATCCACATACATGCAATGAATTACGCATTTAATAAAACTACCATTCAATTATTAATAGTTCTTATTTAGGATAAATTTCACTAAAATCAATTAATTATTATCTTTAATTAATCAATTATTTTATCTTAATTCTCATCTAAATTTCCTTGATATTCTCATCCATTATAATTTTAAACAAATTAAATAAATTTATTTAAAATTAACTGTGTACATAAATGTACCTTGGAGAAAAAACAGTGAATACAATATGTATTATACTCATATATTATTTACTCTTGTGACATATGACATACATGACTTATCATATAATTTCATGACGTGTACTATAAACTTAATGATTACACAAATTACATGATTTTTCAGTCACGTGTTATGCTTTAATGCCCATAGAGTAACAACTGTAATACGACTCGTACATGATATGCAGGTCTGAAAATTACGCAGATATTAAATAAATAAATAAATATATATATATAATAAAAACCCATAACATGATGTGTTCTATCAACTTAATGAACACACAAAAGAACATGTCTCAAGGATTACACAATATAATAAATAAATTTTAAATCTGCGTGATTTGGTATAAGTACACGACATGTATAGGCAAGCTACACGGCGTGTACATATCTCACCATATATCTGAGGCAGATGCTTAGGGACTCGATGTGTAAACTGTGCCTCATAAAATTAGAGTATATGACGTGTATACGAGACTACATGGCATGTGGTCTCTGAGTTACATGGTCACTAGTCAGGCAGGCCATGTATGGAATACACAGCCTATCTATGACTCAAAGGGATTATATACCATGTACGTGGGCTACACGGTGTGTACTCTAACTGATCGTGTGCCACCCTGTCCCAGTCAACACACATTATAAGAATTAAATACACCACGTTTCATCAATGTACACACTTTGAATTAATTACCAAATTAATTCCTGATGCATTGAACACAAGTACACGACATGTAAATCCGGTTACACGGTGTGTACTTCTGTGTTACCTAGATATAATACTTCATACCTTCAGATGAGATCTTTAATTTTATTTCATCCATAAAATTAATCATATTGATTAGATCTATGTGAAAAAAATGAGGAAGAAGTAGATATCACAATTCATATTAAAAGAACAATTGAACTTTAATTGAAAACTAAATTACAAATGTGTAAATCATCAATGATATTTAAATAATTATAAATAACTATGTGACCCTCTGATATCACTTTTAGGTTTTGGGTGCAGCGGAAGCCTGCGATGGGTCATCCCCAAATTTTCTTTTTATCCTGATTAATGATCAATCTGAGATGAATCAGACAACATATATTTGTTGTACCATCGTTTCATTGTAGGAATCATGGGAAGATTTCCTCTAGTGGTGATCCACATGTGTTCCACAAATCTCCAAATGTCATCATAAGAATCTCTGTGTGCTAGCGCGATAGATCTTATCACTTACATTGTTAGTCTTTGATTGTCTTGAGAACCACTTTCAAAGCATTCTCCTGGATCTCTCTTGACTTGAGAGTGGGAGGTGGAGGAAGATCACTCTCCATTATTGGGATAATTCTTGGAGACGAGAGCTCTCTGGGTCTTGAGAGGATTCTCCAAATCCATTTTTCACAACCAAACAAATGAATTGGCATATTGAGAAAATAATATAATTGGGTTTATATATTTCTAGGGTTAAAATAAAATAATTGCAAAAGTTCCCTTTATTATATATTTAATCCCTATAGAACCCCATGTTAAATAATAATAATAATAATATTATTTCTCAACATGCACTTAACTTATGAATTAAATTAAATATTATTTAATCAAATAATATTCAATATTTATTATTTCTCATCAGACCATTAAACTCGGCTGGCCATTCCTCCACAATATTTATCAGGCCTTGAATATTGACTATTTATTTATTAAATAAATACCACTTTATTATTAACCAATAAATAAATAAATATCATATTCACTAAATATAAAATAAATATTTATTAAATATGCCACTAACATTATATTCTCTCAAATAAATAGTGACAGAAGCATACACGAATAATTATTAAACAACATTCGGGATTAATATTTATTCAACTTGTTAAATAATTAATAACAATATATTATTTAACAGATATTTTGGATACACTTAGTGTGTGACCCTATATGCCTCTTTCTCAGCAGCATTAGGTGAAGTAGCCTAAAGTCTAAGGTTAGCATATAGAAACACACCAAGGCACCCATAGAGAAAAAATTTAATGCCTCAATGTCATGATACCTCATATAAACACTTACTGTGTAATATAATCCATTTATCACAATATCTAAAATAAAGTAGGTTCCATGCTGCCGCCATCAACTTATGTGCTCAATTTCTATTTTTCTGAATTCCTGAAAATTGAACTTGCCTATTTAACACCATGACCATGGATTTATTTAGGGTATATAATTTCCCTCAAAGGGAATGATATATCAACTTTCATTAAAGAATAGAAGGGAAAAATCATTCCTCATATTATTCATTAATGCAATATTACTCGTGACACACCCAACATATCCTACCTCACTGCGAACATCTGTCATCACAGTTTTTGTCAATACATAAAAGTACGTGACTCATAATACTCATTAATAAAAATCTTAATATATAAGGACCAATACATTCATTCATAGATTGGAATATCCAATGACACATATAAATTTGGATTTCCTACTAACGGGTCTCGTTCTCATAATATCATACTGGATATTACCAAGGGCGTATAACATGAGAAGGTGATTCAAAGTCCTATGAGTATCTACCCCTGATATCCTATATAATTTGTGTCCATCAAATGATATCATCTGTCTATAGAAAATATATTTAAGAATAACGGCGTAGCACTTCTGGGTTCTCATCATAGCGGGGAACTACTATGACCTTTTAGTGCAGCATCTACTCTTAGGACATTATCACATACTATGTTATAAATAAGAACAATCATGATGTGATAAGAAGTTTATTAATATTTGAAAACTATGAATACAAGTTTTCATAAAGTACACAAAATTTGGTTTTAGGGCACCAACTCTAACACTTTCCACTACATAACTTGAAGGAAATTATGTTTTCCACCATAGTTGGTACTCTGTTTAAGGAGCATGTCATAGTTTGTAATGCATATCCCCAAAAGGATAATGAAAGATATGCATGATGTTGGTTACGAACATAGTGTAATCATGTGATGGTGTAAGATATATTGAAATTTATTTTAATAATCATTTCCCAAAACCATGAGCGAGGATCTTGTACGTCAAATTTATAATTTATTTATTTAATATATGATGAAATAAATACCCAGGATTAGAAACTTTCTTTGTTGGTGAATGTTGATCATCTGAAAAGACCCCTTTGGATTGAATTCGTTGCATGGTGATGATTCAAGGATAAAATCCCATTAGCAGTGATTCACACATTCTTCAATGATCTCTCAACAATACGACTCAATCTCCGGGTGTTAGCGTAAAGAATCAAATGTATTACGTTGTTCATTCTTGATCGCTCGTTCTTTGGTCTTGAAGAAACCTCTCTTGTGTTTCTCATTCTTGATAAGGAGAGAGAATAATAAGTTGATAGAGAATTTTTTATGCGTAATAATTCTTTATTCTCAATTTTTTTGAATGAAGTACACAATATACATAATCATCTATTTATAGTGTTAGAGTTTAGGATAAAATATTATTTAATAGAATGTTAGATATTAAATAACATTTAAAAAATTTAATAAACCCCATGCCACATAATAATAATAATAATATTTTTGGTGTTCCAACTTGTTCGAATTGATAAATAATATTTATCGGCTTTTAAATAATTATTTTATCATCAGACACAGTCTTGATCTGTTTGAACTCCTTGGTGTTTATTGAATACCCAAATAAATATTTTATTCATAAATAAATATTTCATTCACATACTGTAAAATTAATATTTATTAAATATTAAATCAAATAAACAAATATATTTGTATTCACATGCTGAAGAATAAATATTTATTTAATTTATACGATCAATATAACTTGAATAAAATCATTCCTTAGTCTTGATAATAATATTTATTCCATTAATTAAATTCAAATATAATTTAATTAAGATAAACAGAAACACTTAGTGTGTGAACCTCTAGGATTTTTTCTCATTAACATTATATAGGATTTCCTAAAGTCCAAGATTATTATCTTGAAATAGGTCAATGCACCTAAGATAAAGAACTAAATATCACAATGATAAGAACCACATACGAACGCTCACTATGTAATAGAATCCATTTGTCAAAATATCTCATCAAATAGGTTGCACGACATTGTCATAAACCTATTTTCTTGAAACATATTTCTTTAACTATCTAAAATAAACACGTTGTTACACCATGACCATGGAATTTAGGTGACAATTATATTCCAATACAAGGACCAAGATATTAACTCCAATAAACATGAAAGATAAAAATCCTTCCTCAACTTATCTACTAGTGACATGTCAATCATGACACACCCAACGTACCCTACTTCCTAACAATATACGGGATGATAGTTTTTGTCAGTAAATCTAAGTGTGCGAGTCATGACATGTATTAATGATAATATTAAAGTCTAAGGATTATTACACATGCTCACAGATAGAAATATCTGACGACACCAAAATATGTGGAATTCCTACTGCTAGTTCTGTTTTCATAATCTCTCATCTTGAAGATTACCAAGTGTGAACTTCATGAAAATAAGCCTCATCTGCTTATGAGTACTTGCACCTGATGGTATAAATACTACGTGTCCCATCATAGTACACTATCCAACTGAAGAACTATATTAAGAATATTATCATTTCACTTCAAGGTTCTAATTATAGAAGGAAACTTATATGACCTTATCAATGAGAAGAATACTCTAGGAAATTATTATATTAAATCCATGCATAACAATGAACATTATGTAATTATATGTTTAATTAATATTCAATACATCAAATATACATGTAATCTAAGTAAAATCATTTAGTTATAGGAAACCAGCTCTTAAAAACTCCCACTTGGACTAGATCCATCCACCTATGACTTATAGTCCACTAGAACTCACATGAAAATCATATTTATACTGATTCAAGGCTTTAGTCAAGGGGTTCACCATGTTGTTTTTTGTGGAAATACTGCTCACTATAACCTCACCTGCCTGAGAAAAATACCTCAAGAGATGATACTTCCAAAGTATGTTTTTCATCTGCTGATGTGACCTTGATCTCTTTTCAAGAGCCACCACTGCATTATTATCACAATAGAGTTTAACAGCCCAAACTTTAATTATAAATTTAATAATAATAATTTTAGTTATTATCATTATTATTCTTGTGTTAATGCGTATTGACATGTTTTATTTCAAAATAAACTAAAGAGAAAGAGAAACATTTTATTCAAACATTGCAGTATTACATTGATGCAAGGGATTACAACTACTCAATAAAACTCATCGCAAGACCTAATAGAACAAATTAAAGACCACCCAACATCACAACAAGACTGATTAAGTAGCCTTTATCCCTTGAATCCACCAAAAAAAAAATAAATGGTGAGAAGAATAAAAAAAATACAGAGAGTCAAAGGAATTTAGAGCACCATACTTTTAAAACAGGAAGTGATCTTGATCATTGGAATACCTTTAATGGGTATTCATACTATTTAATATGATCGTTATAAGTAGCTGTTGGGGTTTAAAAATGCCCATTGGGTGTGTTTAAATGTTTTAATATTTTTGGATAAATGAAATTATAGTTTTGAATTAATAATATAGGAATTAAACATTATTATGTATCTAATTATGTTAAATTCTTTAGATGTTTTTAAATAACATTTTTGGTTAAGTGAAATTAAGGGTTTTAATTATGGGTTATTTTTTAATGTTTGGATTTTAAAATATAAAACATGGGTATTGAACATTAGTAATTTATGTTTTTTAGTATGAAAAGTATTTCAAATTAAAATGATATGGGTTTAAAGATAGTTTTGTTTTAAAAGACAATAACGTGTTTTAGTTTTTCTGCCTAAAAATTTTAGTTATAAAATCATTTTTTTTTAAAAAATGGGTGCCATCCTAGGATAAGGGGACACCTCAACTATGTTGGGGGACCCGGTCAACCCTATCCAGGAGGCATCTACCCATGCCCAAGGAGGCTCGAGCAAGATAGAGTGGACCCTAACAAGAATAGTGCTGGCAAGCCGCATGCAAAGGCCCATGTATAGGGCCTAATCCAGTGCGAGTAGAGGGTGAGACAGATCATGCACCGGTGTGGGATAGGGTGGGTTGAGTGCCCACAGGTGGAGTCCAGTGTGTAAGGACTACAGTTTCTGTGTTTGTGTCATCAAGAGATGACACCACAAACCGAGCCTTATAAGGCAGTCCCGAGACCTGTTGGGTTTTGATGTGGTATGTGGTTTTTTTCCACGGGTGCAATCTTAGCCGCAAAATATTGCTACGTGAGATCCTAACCATTCGCACCAGTTCAACATTCGAGTCCTAGCACTGCGGTATATCGCCGTGCAATTTTTCGGACTGTTAGATCTGGACACGCTAGATCTGAATCGCACAACCTAATTAAAACTCATGGATCCACCGCGACCATCTGATCAAAGTCGCGATCTAATGTCATCCATTCATCTCTTTTAAAATGTGCTAAGCCACCGCAACTTTCTGATCGGATCCGTGGATTGATCTGTACCGTCCAAATTCCAGGCGTAAGTCTCCCTTCTAAAAAATATTAGGTTTAACCTCAACCCTTATATCAGACCAGATTTAATCTGGACTGCCCATTCCTTTCTCCCTTCTTCCTCATGGAGCCACACCAGTCCCCATCTAAGCTTTTAGCCACCGAACCCTCTCCATCCCCTCTTTCTCATGATGGCACTTTCCACCCTCACCATGGCCTCTTTAGTTTGGCATCTTCATTTTCTTTTCCAAGGGTGGTGTTATTTTAAATGAAACATAATGGTCCATGACTCAGATCCTCATCCTCCTCTCATTTTTATAGTTTTAGGGTGTCAATTAACCTTGGTGTGCGTTGAATTGCACTAATTAATACCTTTGTTTGATTAATATTTTTTCTGGATTAATAATTTGAAACCTTTTTTTTGTTTTAAAAACCTCACTTTGAACACACTAAGGCCCCTAAACAAATTCCTCTACTAAGCTCTCTATTTCTCTCTCAATTCCAGAAACACTCAACCACATCTAATTTGAAACAAGGGAAATTATTTTGATTCATTTTCAAATACTTATTTGTTTGTTAAGAAATTTAAACATTTCATTTTCAAAATTATGTAAGGGATTATTTATGATTTTGGTGTTTTAAGTTCTTTATAATTTACTTAATTTTATATAAGGGTGTATAAAAATCACTTGTAGTCTTTGATTTGAATTCTTTAAGTGATAAAATTATCTTCATTAGTATATATATGTATATAATGATGTATACATATGTATTTATAGATATTTTTCTATTTATTATATGTAATTTCTAGAATTGAAACATGTAAGGGAAATTATATTTCAATATTGATTTTTTGGTGCATTTATTCATTACCATCAAAAAATATTCTCCAAATATAATTTGTTATTTTCAAATAAATATTTCCATAATTGTTTGGAAGATATTTTTGTATTTATTTTGTCAGTTTATCTTTCCCAAATTATAAATGTGTAAGGAAATTTTATTATTTTCTTTTAAAATCATAATCATGTATATGTATATATGTATATATATATATATACATATATATAAATGTATAAAACCATTTTACTTTATCTAATCCATTCTGCATAAATGATATGCACTCTCCATCTTCAAGAATCTATTTCTAAGAATTAAATATTTTATTTTACTACCATGCTGCGATCTTTTACTAAGAATTATATATATATGTGTATATACATGCGTATATACACATATAAAACTTGATATTTTTAGAATATATACATATATGTATATGTTAAGAGTTTCTTTTATATGAGTTTTATATCCAAAAACTTATGTGTTGACCTAGTTTTTAAAATTTATTTTATAAGGGTTATATATGTATATGCGAGTATAAGTGTAATCATACATGCAAGTAAAAACATTACATGTATTTATCAATTTTTTGTTGTGTTCACATGGGAGGTTTCTTGTTTTAGAATTTTTGAAGAATTTAATAGTTACAAACCACACACACAAATACATATATAAGTATACATATATAGTTATATATACATACATACATACATACAAATATATTTATGTATTAATAACTTAGATATAGTTATTATTTCTCAATTACTTAAAAATTGTAACTCGTATCTAACACACATCAAAATTATGGTTATAAATTTATACTCACCATGTTTATACGTTTTTATGGTCTAAACCTTATCATTTTATATGAAAATATGAAACAAATTACCATTTCATGAGCGTAACCTATTTATTTATTGTGTCATTTATTTTCTTAACTGCATGAAAAAAACTTTTTCATTTTATGAGAAATTATGAATCTAGTTATCATTTCATTTTCAAAATCTATTTATAAGATTATTTTGGGAATACAAAACAATAAATGAATTTTTAATTAAATGTTCATTCATTACATTATTCATTTTATGAATTACAAATAAAGGCAAATAATTTAAGTATGGGATAAATCTTTCTATGATAATGTATGGATTAAGAACTAAACTTTTCAAGGTGGTTTGAGACACTTTGGATCATTTAATGAATTTATTTCATCCATGAAAATGATTAAAATAAATCAAAGTGGTATGAGATACTTTGATTTAAAGACATATTCTTATTAGACATATGAGGAATGAATATGATTTATTATGTGATGGGTGAGGCCCATTATAGCCTTTTGATGCATCGGTAGGTATCATGAGACAAACTAGGTCTTGGCATGAGGCCATGACAAAATGGTTATGTATGTTCTTGGCATGAGGCCTTGACAGAATGGTTATGTATGGTCTTGGAACGAGGCCTTGACCGAATGTTTATGATTGTCCTACATTATGCATTCCGTTATAATGATTATATTAAGTTAAATTCCGTGTGATTATTCAACTTGTAGAATAACCACAGCTAATGATCATTCTCTTATGAACCAATATTGATCAGTTTTATATTTTCAAGTGAACACAGTTTAAAGTTTTATATTTAAATATATACGTGTATAGATATTAATTGATTAAGAAGGGTTAATTGTTCATTTCCAATCCATAAAAAAGGTTAAAAACTTATATATCATTTCATTGTTTGCTTACATGTGTTTTGATGTCATTTTCTGTGCAATCCAAACAAGTAACATTTCATGTTCAAAACTGTGTCTTCACACCTATCATGTCATACATAGTTAATTATGGTCATTATTTAACTTATAAGTGGAATTTGATGCATTTTTGTGTGTACATAATAAAAACTAGTTATAACTCTTAGAAAAGTTTAGCAATTTTGGGCATGAGTTATCCTAAAACCTGTTTCAAAATCTCTCAAGAAAATGGTGATGACATGTTAAGTGAAATATTAATTTCATGTTTTTAATACATGTGTTTTAATTAAAGGAAAATTATTTCTTAATGGTTTTGTTTTAAAACCCCTTACTGGGTATTTTTGTGATCACCCCGTGTATGTCAAATCATTCTTTCATGTTTAGTAGAAGTGCTATGATGAAATTATAATGTGGAAGAGTTTCTATGATGTTTCTTCGCTTAATGTTTTTTTTTGAAATTGTACATTTATATTTAATTCTAATATGGGATTCTAATTCTCCAAAACCTAGGCCAGTAAAAGATACTCTGTTTGATATAATGATGTGTATTTATTCAAGTTTATTTTATAAAAAAACACAACAATTTTAAGGGTCGAGTCCGGTCACTTGGGCTCGGGTCCTTATAGTTGGTATCTGAGGAATGACCAAGTGAACTTTTAAAAATTAGAATAAAATTTCTAATTTAAGAATTTTTTCTTAGGTGAAATCCCTTTCTTTAGTTTTCAGATGAAAGGCGAGGGTTCACCGACTAACCTCTTGTCACTTCCTACTGAGCTGCTTGAGACCATAATTATCAAAACATGTTCAAAATCATACCATCCTTTCGCAAACATGCATCTATCTTGCAAACAACTCTACTAGGTGTCAATCATCCCAAATATCCTTCTATTCTACGAAGGATATATTTATGTATATCATCATATGGAAAATGTACAATTTTCAAAATATAGGCATAAGGGAAAGTATCATAAATATATCTTCCTATATTTCACTATGTCTGAGAATTACCTAGCCTTAGGAAAATTTTGGGAAGCTGTAATGGAGGGTGACCTTTGAGCAGCCAATATGTTTCATGTTATGAGTTTTATTATGTATGGGAGACTCTATGACATCAAAACTCTCATGCATGAGATAGTTCGACAGATCTATAAGGAATAAGCCCATTCCAAAATATCTGAACTCCATACCTCCCATGCCTCCCTCTAGAAACCTGAGTTTTTAATGCATAGGTTTGACCCTTACTGCTCGAGGTGTATCTGGGCCAAAGAAATTGAGGAACTAAAAACTACCCTGGGAATCCACCTGAGGACATCAGTAAATTATCCATGGTGGTGGACCCGGTAAAGGTATAAATTAAAAAAATTTCATTCAAATTTTGTTAATTAATTAATAATAATTAAAACATATCTTGTAGGGACATCGAGGATGATTTCAGAAGGTTGGTGCTGTGGAAGCATATGAGTACAATAGAATTTCAAGGGCACAATTATGTTAAAATGGGGAATTGTAATTCCCCAAAATTAATTATAAATGTAATAATAATAATTTTATTTATTATGATTATTATTCTTGCATTAATTCATATTGGTATGTTTTATTTCAAAATACACTAAAGAGAAAGAGAAACACTTTATTCAAAATTACAGTATTACATTGATGCAAGGGATTACAACTACTCAAGAAAACTCATTGCAAGACCTAATAGAACAAATAGAAGACCACTCAATATCACAATAAGACTTATTAAGTAACCTTCGTCCCTAAAATCCACCAAAACAAAAAATTAAATGGTAAGAAGAATAGAAAAAATACAGAGAGTCAAAGGAATGTAAAGCACCATGATATTAAAACAGGAAATGATATTGATCCTTGGAATACCTTGAACGGGTATTTAAAAGGTTTAATATGACCGTTATAAGCAGCCATTGGAGTTTAAAAATGACTATTGGGTTTTTAAGCTGTTGGGTGTGTTTAAATGTTTTAATATTTTCAAATAAATGAAATTATGGTATTGAATTAATAATATAGGTATTAAAAATTATTATGCATCTAATTATGTTAAATTATTTAAATGTTTTTAAATAACCTTTTTGGTTAAGTGAAATTAAGGGTTTTAATTATGGGTTATTGTTTAATGTTTGGATTTTAAAATATAAAACATGGGTATTGAACATTAGTAATTTATGTGTTTTTAGTATGAAAAGTACATCAAATTAAAATGATATGGTTTTAAATATAGATTTGTTGTAAAAGGAAATAATATCTTTTAGTTTTTCTGCCTAAAAATTTTAGTTATAAAATCTAATTTTATTCTATTTTTTAAAAAAATGGGTGCCATCCTAGGCTAAGGGGACACCTCAACTATGCTGGGGGACCTGGTTAACCCCATCTAGAAAGCATCTACCCATGACCAAGGAGGCTTGAGTAGGATAGATTGGACCCTAAAAATCATAGTGGAGGCAAGCCGTGTGTAAAGTACCGTGTATAGGTCCTGATCCGATGCGAGAAGAGGGTGAGCTAGGTCACGCACTGGTGTGGGAGAGGGTGGGATGGGCACCCGTGGGTGGAGTCCTGTGTGTATGGACTTAGGTGTGTGTGTTTGTGTCATCGGGAGATGGAACCACGAACTGAGCCTTATAAGGCAATCCTGAAACCTATTTGGTTTCGATGTGGGACACAATTCTTTTTTCGTGGGTGCGATCTCATCTACAGGATCTCACCACACAAGATCTTGACCATATGCACCAGTTCAACCTTCGAGTCCCAGCACCGTGGTATATCACCACATGATTTTTTAGACAATTAGATCAGGATGCGCTAGATATAGACCACACAACCTATTTAAAACTCACATATCCACCACAACCTTCTAATTAAATCCATTATCTAATCTCGTCCATTCGTCTCTTTTAAAATGTGTTGATCCACCACAGCCGTCTGATCAGATATGAAGATCGATCCAGACTGTCAAAATTCTAGCCGTAAGTCTCCCTTATAAAAAAATTAGTGTTAACCTCAACCCTTATATTGGACTAGATTTAATACGTACTACCCATTCCCTTATCCCTTCTTCTTCCTCGTGGATCCACTCTATTCCCCATCCAAGCTTGTAGCTGCCAAACCCTCTCTATCCCCTATTTCTCATGATGTAACTTTCTACCCTCACCATGTCCTCTTTAGTTTGGCATCATCGTTTTTTCCAAGGGTGGTGTTATTTTAAATGAAACATCACATGTAATGCCCTAACCCCAGTTACCCAGAGTCGATGCATTATTACGTACCATTGACATGATCATAAAAGATCAAGTCTCAAAAGACCGATTAGTTTAGTAGCCTTAGAAGTACTAGATACATTTATAAGGTTTACATTACATCATAAAATGGAAAAATACAACAAACATTGTTTCCATAGACAACACTGAGATCCCATAGACTATCCCTGCAGGTCAGTCATAATATACTTCTTCGCATTCTAGGAAAAATAAAACATAGAAATGGGTGAGCTGAGATGCTCAGTAAATATAACAATATAGCGGAAACTTTCATAAATAAGAATGAACATTTAAGGCATTGTATAAAACTAAACAAAAGCCTTTTCAATATAAACTTCATCATAATATGACAAATATAAATCAAAATAATTTCATTTACTTACTCACATGGATATTATACTAGTCAAATAATCACATGCAATATCAATAGACACTTTCATAATGATGGAATGCATAATACCAGACTTCCTAACCACATAATCAAGGCCTTGTTCCAAGACACTAGTTTGTCTCATGAGACCTACCGATGCATCGAGGAGCTATAGCGGGCTCCACCTGTCACATACTAAGTCCAATGCATTACTCATATGAGAAGGTTTAAACATAACATAAACATTCGTATTAAAACTAGCATACGAAATGTCAATAATTTATCCATAAACCATGAATGGTATATGTAACGCCCCGACCCCAGTTACCCATAGTCAGTGCATTATTACATAACATTGGCATGATCATAAGGAAATCATGTCTCGAAAGACCGATCAATTTAGTATTATTGGAAACAAGATTCATACATAAGTTTAACTTTACAACTTGAAAAGAAATACAACACAAATATATTTCATTAGAAACATCCAAGCCTCCTAGATTATGCCTGCTGGTCACTCATAAATAACTTCTTCATATCCTGGGAAAATGAAACATAAGAAAGGGGCGAGCTCAAATGCTAAGTAAGTGTAAGTAATACAGTGGAAAATGACATAAATATTAAGCATGGAAAATAATTGAAACCACATGCCTTTACCAATAATAAACATGAATAATTTTATGGAAAGAATATGAGCTGAGTAAATAATGCCATAATAAAAAATAATCATGGCTATTCTATTAGTCGAATGACCACATGAACCATCAATATTATTTCCATAATGAGGGAATGTATAATGCCAGACATTCTGAAACATTTTGTCAAGGCCTCGACCAAGACGTCTAAAAATGATTAAGGCCTCGGCCAAAACCATAAATCAAATTGGGAAAGGGCCTCGACCAATTCCACGTCTAGTTGTCTCATGAGACCTACCGATGCATCGAGGAGCTATAGTAGGCTCCACCCGTCACTTACTAAGTCCAATACATTCCTCATATGAAAAGGTTTAAACATATCATAAACATTCGTATTAAAACTAGCATACGAAATGTCAATACTTTAACCATAAATCATGAATGGAATAAAAATAGCACATCCATAGTCAAACATATCACAAAACCTTAAATATAATATGGAAGTTTTTTATCATAATAAATCAACTTCAAATAAACTTAAAATCCATCATAGATAAAATCAACACCCTTTTTAGAGAAATATCTCTTTCTATTTTGAAATCATTTAAGAGTCACATAATTATAAAATAAAAAATTTACTTTGAAAATATTATTATAAGCTTGTAAGGGAGGCTTCGACAAGTTTATAATGGTAGAAAATATCCGCACCCACCGTATAAGTTAAAAAAAACATTCTTACCTTAATTTTGTCGAAAAGGTTAAAAAGGACCTTGTTTGGAAAATGACGGAAATATTCCTTTATAAAAATCTTATAAAAAGTAAACAAGGGTATAAATTACTTTAACCCATAGTCTATAAAATAGTAAGATGTTTTGAAATACATTTTTAAGAAACATGGATGTGGATGATAAAGAGGTCCCAGTAGATAATTACGTATAAACAACCTCGGATAATGAAGAGATTGTGAAATAAACCCTTACAAGTTTGGTAACTTATGAAAAATACACCCCATGAAAGAAGTACCATACAATAAAGATGTAAATACACACAAATTAAAGTATATTACATAAAGAATACAATTATGGTCAGTACATACACCACACAAAAGGAAATAGTGGTGACATAGCATGAATCTCACGAGAATAAGGAGTGAGATGAAAACCCCTTACCATGTACTTTTCCTTGGTTAAGGGTTGATTAACCTACTGTATAATGGGGAAATAATTGTTATTAAATTATACAAGAATAATATACATTAATCGGATATCATATATGATCTTTTAACATTGATTTGTTAATAATATCTTAGTATTATCATCGTTTCGGGTGTTAACGGATTCGTTTTTCTTTATATTCTTTGTTATGTGAGAAATATTTGTTATGGATGGGATGTATATTATTCATATCCAGAATTATATCATGTCTCTAAAAATTATTTTTAATCAATAAATAAAATTTAGTCTTGAATGGATATGATGGGGAATGAATCTCATCGCGTTCGTGGAGACGGTAGTCCGTACGTACGCATGAGCGACAATATCATTATTTTGATATTAAAATAATATATAATTGGATGGTATATCATATATAAAGAATTATTATCATGTTATATTTATTATTTACATGAATTATACATCATTATTATACCCATCCAAATAATAATGTTTTGAATAACAATTACACCACGACGTGGAGACAGTAAACCGTACGTACGCACGTATGGTAACATGTCATTCAAAGGATGGATAGAATACTGAGTATGGTTGTACCATATTTATAATAACATCAAAGTATATATAATATACTGGATTTATTATTTTAGAATGGTAATAACAAAATAAAGAAGAAGTTGAAGAAGGAAGGAACTTGAAAGAGGGTGGTGAAAACATTACCTCTTAACCGGGTTATTCCTTTTGATTTGATCAAAAGGGATCCTTAGGTTGGCTTTATGATCAAAATAAGGCCTCTAGATCGAAGTGATGGAAGTTGAGATAATATTTGGGAAGGGTTTGGCCGATCAAAAAGGCTTTGAAGGTGTAAATTAGAGAGAAGGGGGAGTTCCCTTTTATAAGAGTGGTGCGGGGCACCTTTGGAAAAGCTAGAAATATTATTTTATAAAAAATTCATATTCGGTTTCTAATGGCTCCAAAGTGAATTATTTAAAGGTTAAGGTGGGGATGGGTCGAAATAATTTCAACCAATATATTTTATATAGGTTTGGGTCACTATATTAACCTTATCATTTATATTTAACTCTTAGTTAAATAGTTTGACATTTACCATGTCTCTTTGTATTTTTATATTATATAGTTAATAAACAAATTATATACATCCAAGTGACCCCCAAGTGGTCCATTAATGATACAAATATAATTATATAAGTCCTTTGGCAAAAACATATATTTTTAGTAATATAATATCAATTAATAATATAATATTTGTTTTAAGAACTCTTTTATGTCAATTTTGACACTATTGGGTATTTTGTTTTTGATAATTTTATAACAGCATTATTACTTAGAATAAAATTTATATAACCAATACTAATATGTAATATTAACCTATAAAATTAGTTTAATTCATAAAAAGTCTCAAATTACATTTATTTTTATATTTATAATATCAATTATTTTAATATTTCACTAATAAGGTAATTACCGCATCATCATTCTGTCATAAATAAATTAAATTATTTAATGTATAAAAATTATAAATAAAATACCATTATTTAGGAAATCTTTTTATCATTCTAATTAATATTTATAATCGAATTTATCTTATGTATTACTCTATATTAAAAAATTTTAGTTATTAAACTTTGATTTTAACTCTTTTAACTCTTCTTTGAATTAAATAATAATAAATGTCCTAATCTAATCCAGGTGGACCTAAATGATAATATTTTATTCCTAAGGTTGTTTTTGGTCGATATAAACTTGTCCAATAGAATTAGAACATGTGTTAGGGTAATATTAATATCATTTTACCCTTAATTACCCTATTTACTTTTAACCGTGGTAAATAAAAGTAAAAAGTTACTGTTCACCAAAAATTATTTTTATCTTATTGAACCAAATTTTACTCCTTGATATTAACCATGTCTCTCAGATTTTCAAAATTACACTCACAGAAGTGGTAAAATTAATTTTTATGGGAATTTTTAAATTCTTCTAGGAGGTGGGTAAAAGACGGTGAAAAGTTCAATAAAATTCTTATATATCTAAAATTATTATAAACTAACACCAATGAATTAAATTGAATTTATATAGTTATTATGTATATATTTTGACCTTAATTAAATTTAAATAAAATAAATAATTATTTAAATAAAAATTCGGTTTTTAACTATAACTCAGTGTTTTTTCACTATTCATAAAAAATTGAATGTTTTCAGAAAAATACCAAAAATTCACCCTAAGGTAATTTCGATATTCCGAATCCAAAAATTAAGTCCATTTTGAAAGATAAAATTTATAAAATTTCAAAAAGTGGGTATTAATATTCATAACGGCTAGTTTGATTGGTTGTGGTGTGTGTTAGAACTTGAAGTTGCGTACAACATACGCTACTGTATTATTCAAAGAGAAGCGTACCATGGAAGCTTGGGGTGTTACAGTATAAAATAACACATCCATAGTGAAAAATATCACAAACCCTTCAATACAATATGGAAGTTCTGTATCATAATAAATTAACTTCAAACAAGCTTAAAATCCATCAAAGGATGTTGACATAGATGGAATCAAAACCTTTTTTAGAGAAATATCTCTTTCTATTTTGGAATCATTTTAGAGTCACACAATTATAAAGAAAAAATTTATTTTTAAAATATTCTTATAAGCTTGTAAGGGAAGCTTCGACAATGTTATAACGACGGAAAATAGCCACACCCGCTGTATAAGTTAAAAAAACATTCTTACCTTAATTTTGTCGAAAAGGTCATAAAGTACCTTGTTTGGAAAATGAAGGAAAGATTCCAATCAAAAAAATATAAGGTCAAATAATAGTATAAATTAATTTACCCCATTGTTTATAAAATATTAAAAATGTTTTAAAATATATTTTTTAGAAACATGGATGTGGATGATAAAGAGGTCCCAAAAGATAATCACGTATAAACAACCTCAGATAATGAAGAGATTGTGAAATAAACCCTTACCTTGTTCTTTTCCTTGGTTGAGGGTAGGTTAACCTCATTTATAATGGTGAAATAATTGTTATTAAATTATACAAGAACCATATACATTAATATGATATTATATATGATCTTCTAATATTGCTTTGTTAATGATATTTCAGAAGTATCATCATTTCGGGTGTTAACTAATTCGTTTTCCTTTATATGATTTGTTACGTAAGTAATGTTTGTTGTGTATATGATGTATCTTATTCATATTCAGAATGATATTAAGTCTTTAATTTTTTTAATCATAAAATTAAAATTAGTCTTGAATGGATACGATGGGGAATGAATCTCACTGCGTTCGTGGAGACGGTAATCGATACGTACACTCGAGCGTCAATATCATTATTTTAATATTAAAATAATATAAATGGATGATATATCATATATAAAAAATAATTATCATGTTATAGTTATTATTTACATCAATTATAAATCATTATTATACCCATCCAAATAATAATGTATTGAATAACAACTACACTACGATGTGGAGACGGTAAGCCGTACGTACACACGTATGGTTACATGTCATTCAAAGGATGGATAGAATAATTAATATGGTTGTAACATATTTATAATAACATCACAGTATATAGAAGATACTAGAGTTATTATTTTATAATGGAAACAACAAAGAAAGAGGAAGTGGAAGAAGAAAGGAACTCGAAAGAGGTGATGAAATATTTACCTCTTCTTTGGGTTCTTCCTTTTGATTTGATCAAAAGGGATCATTAGGTTGTATTTATGACTAAAGGAAGACCTCTAGGATGAAGGTAGGATAGTTTAGAGGATATTTGGGTAGTTTTTGGCAGAGCCAAATGGCTTTGAAGGTGTGAATTTGATAGAAGGGGAAGTGCCCATTTTATAAGAGGGGTGAGGGGCACCTTTGGAAAAGCTAGAAATATTATTTTAAAATAAATTAATATTCGGTTTCTAATGGCTACAAAGTGTATTATTTAAAGGTTAAGGTGTTTATGGGTATAAATCCTTTAAACCAATAGATTTTAGATAGGTTTGGGTCACTATATTAACCTTATCATTTATATTTAACTCTTAGTTAAATAGTTTGACATTTACCATGTCTCTTTGTATTTTTATATTATATGGTTAATAAACTTATTATAAACCTCCAAGAGAATATAAAGTGGTTCATTAGTGAAATATATAATATTATTTAAGACCTTTGGCCAAACCTTATATTTTTAGGAATATAATATAAATTAATAGTATAATATTTGTTTTAAAAACTCTTTTATGTCAATTTTGACACTATTTGCTATTTTGTTTTTGTTAAATTACTAACACCACTATTACTTCAAATAAAATTCATTTAATAAATCCTAAAATGTCAAATTAACCAAGAAAATTCGTGTATGGAATCAAAAATTTCAAATTATATTTATTTTAACATCTATAATACCATTTACTTGATTCCTTCATTAATAAGGAAAATACTGCATCATTATTGTGCCATAAATAAATTTAATTATTCAACGTATAAAAATTATAAATAAAAAACTATTGTGTAGAAAATCATTTTATATTTCTAATGAATATTTATAGTGGAAGAGATAACATATATAACCCTATGTAAAAATTGTTTTACTAAAAGATATATGCTTATGTCATTTTTGTATTTACTTTAACTTAATTAATATAAAGTGTCATTATCACTTACAAGTGGCTCCATGGGGTCCCAAAATAAACCCAAGGAAAGGTTGGAAAAGTATCAGACAATAGGTTTAGGATACGTGTCTGGGTAATTTAATATGATTATAATATTATTTTTTACCCTTATTTACCGGATTTACCCTCTAACCATGGTAAATAAAATATTTACCGAAGTAATTATTCAAAATGTATAAAAATAAAAGTTTCCTATTTACAAAATTTGGACCTCCTGATTCTAAATATGGAATCCATTTTTCTAAATTCAAAACACAGTAGTGGCATAAATTAATTTAAAATTAATTCCCATTGTCAAAACAAAAAGTGTGTTTTTAAGAAATAATAACTATCAAAAGATTGGCACTTACGTATGTCCAGTTTAAAGGTGAAATTACGTCCAATGACCAAAATTGGATTAAATGGTAAAAATAAATCTAATTATACTTAAAAACCACTCAATAGTATAACTTATCACTATAAATTACTTTGATCAAAAAAGTTGTTTTTAATTAAAATTTAGTATTTTCATTATTCTTCGAAAACTGAATGTTTTCAGAAAAATACCAAAACTTCACCCTAAGATAATTTCGATATTATGAACCCAAAAATGAAGTCCATTTTTAAATATAAAATTGATAAAATTTCAAAAAGTGAGTATTACTATTCATAACGGCTAGTTTGATTGGTTGTGGTGTGTTAGAACTCAAAGTTGCGTACTACACATGCTATTGTATTATTCAAAGAGAAGCATAACATGGAAGCTTGGGGTGTTTCATTATACCCTCCTTCAAATAATTTCATCCTTAAAATTTCTATAATATTACTATATAAAAAGACTCGGGTGGTTCTTCATCATAAGTTCCTCAGGTTCCCACGTTTCCTCTTCCATATTATGGTTTCTCCATATAACTTTTACCAGATGAGTTGTCCGGTTTCTCAGAACTTGTTCTCTTATATCAAGAACCTTGATAGGATCTTTGAAATAAGACAGATCAGGTTCCAGTTTTAATTCCTCATAGGTGAGTACATGAATTGAGTCAGGCATGTATTTTCTCAACAGTGATACGTGGAACACATCATGAACTTTGGAGAGACTTGGCGGCATTGCCAAACGGTAAGCTATAGCCCCAATTCATTCTAGAATTTCGAAAGGTCCGATGTACCTGGGACTTAATTTTCCATTATTATGGAAACACATAACACCCTTTCATGGAGATACCTTTAAGAAAACATGATCTCCTACCTGAAATTTCAAATCCTTCCTTCGATTATCGGCATAGATCTTTTACCTAATTTGAGCTGCTTTGATGTGGGTTTGGATTACCTTCACCTTTTCCATCATTTCCTCAACAAGTTCTGGGCCTACAATTTTTCTTTCATCAACATCACCCGAACAAGTTGGTGTATGATATCTCTTTATGTATAATGCTTCATATGGTGCCATCTGAATACTTTAATGTAAGCTATTGTTATAGGAAAATTATACCAGAGGTAAATATTGATCCCACATACTATGAAAGTCAAGTGATAAAGATCTCAACATGTCTTATAAGGTTTGAATAGTCCGTTCTGATTGTCCACCAGTCTGAGGGTGGTAGGTAGTGCTAAAAAAAAGTTCAATATCAAGGGATTTCTGAAGAATTTTCCAGAATCTTGATGTAAAACATGGATCACGATCAGAAAAAATCGATAGGGGTACTTCATGAAGTCTCACAACTTCATTAATATATAGTCTTGCTAGATATTCAAGTGGTAAATCTTCTCTTATAGCAAGAAAATGTGCTGACTTGGTAATACGATCAACAATGACCCATATTGCGTCGTTCCTTCTAGGAGTCTTTGGTAGTCCCATGACAAAGTCCATCGTAATATTATCCCATTTACACTTAGGTATGGGAAGTGGTTGCATGAATCCTCCAGGATGTTTCCTTCCAGCTTTCACTTGTTGACAAACCATACATCTTAACACAAAATCAGCAATCTCCCTCTTCATGTTGTCCCACAAAAAATGTTCATTCAAATCTCTATACATTTTGGTGCGCCCAGGGTGTATAGAGAAATTGGAGCTATGAGAATCATCCAACAATTCTCTTTTTAGATCAGGTATATCATGAACACAAAGTCTCTTCCCAAATTTTAAAATTCCATCTTCATATACGAAGTCACCCAATCTCCCATTATTCACAGCTTTAATATTCTTTTGAAACTCCTCATCATCAACCTGAGAAATTTTTATCCTTTCTAGTAAAGATGGTTTGGCAACCATTTGAAAAAGCATTAATGTTTCACCTTCTATGATCATTCTCATATCCATCTTTACTATATCCATGTATATAGGATCCTTTTCAACTCTCATCTTGTTCAAAACTCCATGATCCTTTCTACTCAAAGCATATGCCACCTTATTTTTCTTCCTCAGGTGGTAGTGTATAATGCAATAATAATCCTTGATTAGTTCAAGCCATCGGCTTTGCCTCATGTTGAGTTCTTTTTGTGAGAAAATATACTGAAAACTCTTGTGATCAGTATAAATCTAACATTTTTCACTATAGAGATAATGTCTCCATATCTTCAAAGAAAATATTACAGATGCTAACTTAAGATCATGAGTAAGATAGTTTTGCTCATGAATTTTTAGCTATTGTGTTGCATAAGAAATAACTCTATCATTATACATAAGGACACAACCAAGTCCTTTCTTTGATGCATCGCTATAAATAACAAACCCATCATTCCCCAATGATAGAGTCAATATGGGACCATTGACTAATCTTCTCTTTAGTTCTTCAAAACATTCTTCACACTCTTTTGTCCAAAAAAATTTAACCCCTTTACATCTGAGATTGGTTAATGGGTTAGCCAACCGGGCAAAATTATGGACGAAGCATCAATAATAACCTGCTAAACCAATAAAACTTCATACCTTGATTATACTCATCGATGCTGGACATTCTTGGATTGCTCATGTCATTGAAGGATTGATAGACATTCTATCCTTAGAGACAACATGGCCAAGAAAAGAAATCTATTGAAGCCAGAATTCACACTTAAATTCCCATATAATTCATTTCTTCTAAGAGTTTTTAGGATAATGCGCAAGTGATTTTCATGATCTTCGTATCTTTTGGAGTATACCAAGATATCATCAATAAATACCACTACAAATTCATCAAGATATTCCTTGAAAACTCTATTCATTAGATCTATGAAGACAGAGGATGCATTAGTCAATCCAAAAGTCATTACTGTAAACTCGTAATGACCGTACCTAGTTCAAAATTCTATTTTCAGAATGTATTCCTTATTCACGCACAACTGATGGTATCCAGTTCAAAGGTCAATCTTTGAAAAATATTGAGCTCCATGAAGTTGGTCAAATAAATCATCAATGTGTGGTAGGTGATAATTGTTCTTTATCATTATAACATTGATCTCCCTATAGTCAATGCACAACCTCATAGATCCATCTTTATTCTTAACAAAAAGGACAGGGGATCCTCATGGAGAAACACTAGGGCGAATAAATACCTTATTACTCAATCCCTCTAGTTGTTTCTTTAGTTTCACTAATTCCATAGTGGCCATTCTATAAGGGGTATTCGATATGGGCCTTGAACCAGGAATTAAATCAATGGAAAACTCAATTTCTCATTCTGGAGGATGTCCAGGTAAATCATCTAGAAATACATCAACATACTATTGTACAATAGGTACATTTTCTATTTGAACATTATTTTCCTCACCCAGAGTTTTTTCATTCTCTTCCTCCCCAATAAATGAATTTAGTTGAGCTACTGGGGGTGGATCTAAATAAGAATCAGGTGGTGACGTTTCTTCTCTAAAGATAAGGTGTTCTTTATCATCATCATCAAAAATTGTAACCTCCTTCTTGTTAAAATAAATCTTTGCATCATGGTCTGAAATCCAATCCATACCGAGGATTATATCAAATTCAATCATGGATATGATGATGAGATCTGCATATAAAGAATATTTATATGATCAAATGGGAACTGATTCACAAAACTTTGTTGCAATGATACTTCCCTTATAAGTTTTGACTGACAACTCCCTTTTTAAATAAAATTGGAAATATCTAATTTTCTTATCAAACTGGGAAGATTTAAAACAATGCGATGATCCAGAATCAAATAAAGAATTTTCTAAACTTGAAGAAACTATTCAATTACCCACCACCACGTCTTTCGGAGCTTCAACCTCAGCAGTAGTGATATCATAAGCTTGGACTTGATACCATGGTATTTTCTGAGGTAAGTTTCCTTGGTGCTTAGGAAATTCATTTTCATAATTACCCCTTTCTGTAAAATTGTATCATTCAACATTGATAGCCTCTTTCTTCCCCTTACAATCAAGATCTTGGTAGCCTTTTTCACCACATTTGTAACAGACTCCCATTCTCTTCAGACAATTACCGGGGTGTTTCTTACCACATTTACTGTAGGATGGATATTCAGATTTTACCTTCTTCCCTTTATTTTCATTTCCAGAGTGTTCAAAAAATCACTTCTTCTCTTACTTTTCTTTAAAGTATCAAGACTTAGAGAATTCCTTTTCTATCTTGATGGCACATGAGACAATGTCTTAGTATGATGAGAAGGATTGTGAGACTATTGATCGATGGAGAAATGGTTTTAACCCATCAAAGAAACAATCAATCTTACTTCTTGGGTTACATATATAATCTGATGCATGCCTTGATAACCTTGTAAAGTTAGCTTCATACTTTGTGACATTCTCATCCTCTTTTTTCCTCAGACTCAGAAATTGCCTTTCCATATCTGCTCGATGGTCACAAGGAAAGTATTTTTCTAAGAAAATCACTTTAAACTCCCTCTATTCCATATTTGATACTTCATCATCTTCCTTTGTGTTTTGAATCAATGACCACCATTGATCAACATCTCCAGTGAGGTGGTAAACTACAATGATAACTTTTTCCCTTTCGCTACTCCCCAAGGAGTGGAATATTTTCTCTAAGAAATTTATCCATTGCTTAGCTACTAATGGATTTGTACCACCATTGAATGTTGGTGGTTTTTTCCTCATGAAGTGATCTAACATTGATCCTCTACAATGTGGATCAGGGTGCTCCATATGAGTAAGGTTATTATTCATAACCTGAGTGAGTTGTCCCAGTATGGTGATAAGATGATCAACACCAGTTGTTTCCCCAGCTCCACTATAATTATATTGATTAGGAGGTCAATCCCTACATAAATTACGTGCATTGATAAGGTTTCCATTACTTCCACTAGGTGCTATTTCTACACAATGACATACACTAGATTAGTTTATGAATCACAATACATAATTCGAAACTTATAACATACTTAACATAAATTGAACATTTTATAGATATAATCCATAATCATAAAAATGTTTTCTTTGAGGAAGTATATAATAATAAACCATTTATAATGGTTTGTGAAGAAAATGAGAATTATCCTAAGCATATCCCCTGGGAGTGTCGTAAACAAGAGTGCAGCAAGGCCTATTGTCGTGCGCTAGTTCCCGTTCGAGTCTATCTCAAAGTAGTGTTTTTGTGTTTTACCGCTAGGTACATCTGTGCCAGATCTGCCTCTACCTGCTCGTATCGATACAAGGATGTATTTCTTGGAAAACTCACAAAATCTCTACAATACCAAAATTCTAGGAAGTTCTTATATACTAATCCTCAAAGTCTATCTTAGGGTAATGTTCTCTAATCAGAGTTTACCTAAATATAGATTCCAAGGTTTGTACTAAACTTCCTCTAATACCAACTATAACACCCTGACCCCAGTTACCCAGAGTCAGTACATTATTACATACCATTGGCATGATCACAAAAGATCAAGTCTCGAAAGACCGATTAGTTTAGTAGCCTTAGAAGTACTAGATACATTCATAAGGTTTACATTACATTATAAAATGGAAAACTAAAACAAACATTGTTTCCATAGACAATACTAATATCACATAGCCTATCCCTGCAGGTCATTCACAATATAATTCTTGGCATCCTCAGAAAAATAAAACATAGAAAGGGGTGAGCTCAGATTCTCAGTAAGGATAATAATATAGTGGAAACTTTCATAAATAAGCATGGACATTTAAGGAATTGTATAAAACTAAAAAAAAATACTTTTCAACATAAAATTCATCATAATATGGAAAATATAAATCAAAATAATGCCATTTACTTACTCACATGGATATTCTACTGGTCGAATAATCACATGAAATATCAATAGCCACTTTCATAATGATGGAATGCATAATACCAGAATTCATAACCACATAGTCAAGGCCTTTTTCCAAGACACTAGTTTGTCTCATGAGACCTACTGATGAATCGAGGAGCTTTAGTGAGCTCCACCCATCACATACAAAGTCCAATGCATTCCTCATATGAAAATGTTTAAACATAACATAAACATTCGTATTAAAACTAGCATACAAAATGTCAATAATTTAACCATAAACCCTGAATGGTATAAAATAACACATTCACAGTCAAACATATCACAAACCCTTCAATACAATATGGAAGTTTTGTATCATAATAAATTAACTTCAAACAAGCTTAAAATCCATCAAAGAATGTTGACATAGATGAAATCAAAACCTTTTTTTAGAGAAATATATCTTTCTATTTTGGAATAAATTAAGAGTCACATAATTATAAATAAAACGTTTATTTTGAAAATATTTTCATAAGCTTATAAGGGAAGATTCAACAATGTTATAATGGTGGAAAATATCCACACCCGCTGTATAAGTTAAAAAAACATTCTTACCTTAATTTTGTCAAAAAGGTCATAAAGTAACTTTTTTGGAAAGAAACAAAAAGATTCCTTTCAAAAACATATAAGGTCAAATAAGGGTATAAATGAATTTACCCAATTGTTTAGTAAATAGTAATTTTTTTGAAATACATTTTTAAGAAACATGGATGTGGATGATAAAGAGGTCTCAGTAGATAATTATGTATAAACAACCTCGGATAATGAAGAGATTGTGAAATTAACCCTTACCATGTTCTTTTCCTTAGTCGAGGGTAGGTTAACCTCCTGTATAATGGTGAAATAATTGTTATTAAATTATACAATAACCATATACATTAATATGATATTATATATGATCTTCTAATATTTCTTTGTTAATGATATTTCAGTAGTATCATCGTTTCGGGTGTTAACTGATTCGTTTTCCTTTATATGCTTTGTTACGTAAGTAATGTTTGTTGTGGATATTATGTATCTTATTCATATTTAGAATTATATTAAGTCTTTAAAAATTATTTTTAATCATAAAATGAAAATTAGTCTTGAATGGATACGATGGAGAATGAATCTCATCGCGTTTGTGGAGACAGCAATCCATACGTACGCACGAGCATCAATATCATTCTTTTAATATTATAATAATATATAAATGGATGGTATATAATATATACAGAATCATTATCATGTTATATTTATTATTTTCATCAATTATACGTCATTATTATACCCATCCAAATAATAATGTATTGAATAACAACTACACCATGACGTGGAGACGATAAGCCGTACGCACACACGTATGGTGACATGTCATTCAAAGGATGGATAGAATAATGAAAATGGTGGTATCATATTTATAATAATATCACAGTATATAGAAGATACTGGATTTATTATTTTAGAATGGAAACAACAAAGAAAGATGAAGTGGAAGAAGAAAGGAACTCGAAAGAGGTGATGAAATATTTACCTCTTCTTCAGATTCTTCCTTTTGATTTGATCAAAAGGGATCATTAGGTTGGATTTCTGACTAAATGAAGGCCTCTAGGATTAAGGGAGTATAGTTAATAGGATATTTGGGTAGGGTTTGGCTGATCTAAATGGATTTTAAGGTGTAAATTTGAGATAAGGGGAAGTGCCCTTTTATAAGAGGGGTGAGGGGCACCTTCGGAAAAACTAGAAATATTATTTTATAATAAAATCATATTCGGTTTCTAATGGATAAAAAATAAATTATTTAAAGGATAAGGTAGGTATGGGTCTAAAACCTCTCAACCAGTAGTTTTTATACAGGTTTGGGTCACAATATTAAACTTATCTTTTAGATTTAACTCTTAGTTAAATAGTTTGAGATTTACCATGTCTCTTTGTATTTTTATATTATATGGTTAATAAACTTACTATAAACTTCTAAAAAACCTAAAGTAGTACATTAATTACATATATAATATTATTTAAGACCTTTGACTGAACCTTATATTTTTAGGAATATATTATAAATTAATAATATAATATTTGTTTTAAAAACTCTTTTATGTCAATTTTGACACTATTTTCTATTTTTTTGTTAAATTACTATAAGAATTATTACTTAAAAAAAAATTCATTTAATCAATCCTAACATATCAAATTGACCTAGAAAATTCGTGTATCGAATAAAAACATTCAAATTATATTTATTTTAACATCTATAATACCATTTATCTGATTCTTTCATTAATAAGAAAAATACTGCATCATTATTGTGTCATAAATAAATTTAATTATTTAATGTCTAAAAATTATAAATAAAATACCATTATGTAGTAAATATTTTTAGATTTATAATTAATATTTATAGTCTAAGAGATAACATATATAACCCTATGTAAAAATTGTTTTACTAAAAGATATATGATTATGTCATTTTTGTATTTACTTTAACTTAATTAATATAAAGTGTCATTATCACTTATAAGTGGCTCCATGGGGTACCAAAATAGACCCAAGGATGACCATGGTTGGAAATGTATCTTCCAATAGTGTTAGGACATGTGTTAGGGTAATTTAATATTATTATAATATTATTTTTTACCCTTATTTACCGGATTTACCCTTTAACCATGGTAAATAAAATATTTACTGAATTAATTATTCAAAATGTATAAAAATAAAAGTTACATATTTACACAATTTGGACCTTATGATTCTAAATATGGGATCCATTTTTATAAATTCAAAACACAGAAGTGGCAGAAATTAATTTAAAATTAATTTCCGTTGTCAAAACAAAAAGCGTGTTTTTAAGAAATGATAACTATCAAAATATTGACACTTTATTATGTACAGTTTAAATGTGAAATTACATAAAATGACCAACATTGGATTAAATGGTAAAAATATAATCTAATTATACTTAAAAACCACTCAATAGTATAATTTAGCACTATAAATTATTCTGATTAAAAAAGTTTTTTTTTAATTAAAATTTTGTATTTTCATTATTCATCAAAAACTGAATGTTTTCAGAAAAATACCAAAAATTCACTCTAAGATAATTTTTATATTCTGAACCCAAAAAATGAAGTTCATTTTGAAAGTTAAAATTGATAAAATTTCAAAAAGTGGGTATTACTATTCATAATGGCTAGTTTGATTGGCTGTGGTGTGTTAGAACTCAAAGTTGCGTAAAACACACACTATTATATTATTCAAAGAGAAGAGTACCATGGAATCTTGGGGTGTTACATCACATTAAATGAATCAGATCCTCCTCCTCCCCTCTTTTTTTATAATTTTAGGGTGTCAATTAACCTTGGTGTGTGTTGAATTTGTGATAATTAACAGTTTTGTTTGATTAGTTTTAGTTTGTTTTAGGATTAATAATTTGAAACATTGGTTTGTTTTAAAAAACTCACTTTGCACACACTAAGACCCCTAAAAAAAAATCCTCTTCCAAGATCTCTCTTTCTCTCTCAGTTCCAGAAAAACCCAGCCTCATCTCATCTGAAACAAGTAAGGGAATTTGTTTTGATTTGTTTTCACATACTTATTTTTTTGTCAAGAAATTTAAATTTTTCATTTTCAATATTTTGTAAGGTATTATTTATGATTTTGGAATTTTAAGTTCTTTATAATATACTTAATTTTCTGTAAGGGTGTATTAAAATCACTTGCATTCGTTGATTTAAATTCTTTAAGTGATAAAATTATCTTCATTAGTATATATATGTATATATTGATGTATACATATGTATTTGTAGATATTTTTTCTATTTATTATATGTAATTTTTAGAAATAAAATATGTAAGGGGAATTATATTTCAATGTTGATTTTTTTGGTGCATTTATCCATTACCATAAAAAATGTATATATATATATATACATATATATAAATGTATAAAACCATATTCCTTTCTATAATCTAGTTTTCATAAATGATATGCATTCTCCATCTTCAAGAATCTATTTCTATGAATTAAAGTTTTTATTTTACTACTATTTTGTGTTATTTTACTAAGAAATGTATATATATGTGTATATACATGCATATATACACATATAAAACTTGATATTTTCAATATATATATATATATATGTATATGTTAAGAGTTTTTTTCCTTGAGTCTTATATCCAAAAACTTATGTGTTGACCTATTTTTTAAAATTTATTTTATAAGGGTTATATATGTAAATGAGAGTATAAGTGTAATCCAACATGCAAGTAAAAATATTACATATATTTATCAACTTTTGGGTGTGTTCACATTGGAGGGTTCTTATTTTATAATTTCTGAATAATTTAATGGTTAGAAACCACAAACACAAATACATATATAAGTATATATATAGTTATATATACATACATACATAAATATTTATTTACGTATTAATAACTTAGATATAGTTGTTCTTTCTCAATTACTTAAAAATTGTAACTGGTATCTAACACACATCAAACTTGTGGTTATAAATTTATACTCACCATATTTATACGTTTTTATGGGATAAACCATATCATTTTATGTGAAAATATGAAACAAATTTCCATTTCACAAGCGTAACCTATTTATTTATTATTTCATTTATTTTCTTAACTGCATAAAATATGCCTTTTCATTTTATGAGAAATTATGAATCCGGTTATCATTTCATTTGCGAAATCTATTTATAAGATTATTTTGGGAAGAAAAAACAATAAATGAATTTTTTATTAAATGTGCATTCATTATATTATTCATTTTATGACTTACAAATAAAGACAAATAATTTAAGCATGGGAAAATTTTTTCTATGATAATGTATGGATTAAGAACTAAACTTTTCAAGGTGGTATGATACACTTCAGATCGTTTAATAAATTTATTTCATCTATAAAAAAGATTAAAATAAATCAAAGTGGTATAAGACACTTTGATTTAAAGAAATATTCTTATTAGACATATGGGGAATTCATAGTACTTATTATGTGATGGGTGAGGCCCGTTATAGCCTCTTGATGCATCGGTAGGTATCATGAGACAAACTAGGTCTTGGAACAAGGCCTTGATAGAATGGTTATGTATGGTCTTGGCACGAGGCTTTGAAAGAATGGTTATTTATGGTCTTGGCTTGAGGCCTTGATGGAATGTATATGATTGTCCTGTATTAAGCATTCCATCATAATGATTGTAGTAAGTTAAATTCCATATGATTATTCAACTAGTAGAATAACCATGGATAATGATCATTCTCTTATGAACTAGTATTGACCAGTTTCATATTTTCATGTTCACACAGTTTAAAGTTTTATATTTAAATATATACTTATTTTGTGATTCATTTATTAAGAAGGGTTAATTGTTTGTTTACAATCCATAAAAAAGGTTAAAAAACTATCTATCATTTCATGGCCTTCTTACATGTGTTTTAATGTCGTTTTTTGTGAAATCCAAACAAGTAAAATTTTATGTGAATAAATGTGTCCGCACACATGGCATGTTATACATAATTAAGTATTGTCATTATTTAACTTATAAGTGGAATTTCATATATTTTTGTACAAGTTCTAGCATAATAAAAACTGGTTATAACTCCTAGAAAAGTTTATCAATTTTGTGCATGTGTTATCCTAAAAGTTGTTTTATAATCTCTCAAGAAAATGGTGATGACATATTAAGTGAAATATTAATTTCATGATGTTAATACATGTGTTTTAAAATAACGTTTTAAGGAAAAATTATTTCTTAATGGTTTTTTAAAAACCCCTTACTGTGCATTTTTGTGCTCACCCCATGTATTTAAATTCATTATTACAGGTTTAGTGGAAGTGATGTGATGAAATTATAATGTGGAAGCGTTTCTATGTTGTTTCTTTACTTAATGTTTTTTTGGAAATTGTAAATTTATATTTAATTTTAATATTGGATTCTAATTATCCAAAACTTGGACTGGTAAAAGATCCTCTATTTTATGTAATGTTGTGTATTTATTCAAGTTTCTTTTATAAAAAAACACAACATTTTTAAGGTTCGAGTCTAGTTTCTCTGGCTCGGGTCCTTACATAGAGTGTGATATGATCTTTACTGCTAGGTACCACATCATGGTTTTGGATTAAGTTGTGAATCCATACTACTTCCTTAGCTATCTCAGAAGCCGCAATATACTTGGACTCTATTGTAGAATCTGTGACCACGACCATCTTTGAGCTTTTCTAGCTCACATTACCTCTATTCAAAGTGAAGATGTATCCCGTTTGTGACTTCATGTCATCTTGATTAGGTTGGAAATTGACATCTACATATCCTATGATGACTAGTTCCTAATCACCTTTATAGATAAGGAACATATCCTTAGTACACCTTAGATAATTAATTATAGTATTCACTTCCATCCAATGGTGGTCTACTGGATCATCCTTATATCTACCCAACACAATCAATGTGTAGGAAACATATAGCATAGTACATAACATAACATACATGACTCACCCAATTGCTAATGTTTATGGAATCCTTCTCATCATGTTTCTTTCCTCATGTGCTTGAGGACACATTTTTCTGAAGAGATGAATGCCATGTGATACTGGAAATAATCCCATCTTGGATTCTTCCATACAGAATCTCTTCAGTATCTTATCAATTTATGTACTTTGACTTATGCTAAGAAACCTCTTGAATCCATCATGATGGATTTTTTTTAAATTTTTTTTTGGGATAAAAATTAAAATTCCATGCTATATCTATTCTTCTCCACAACTCCCTTTAAGTATTCTTGGCATTCATGGAAGATATGGTGGGAAATTCAACTCTGAGATACAAAAATGATTCGAGATTGTTTTTTGACATGGAAGTATCTGGGTCCAAATAAGAGATGGGAATGACCAGATGAGGAATGGTGACAAAATCTTTTGATGATGGAGATAGAAACAATAATGGTGAGAATTCCCACTATACATTTTCATATGGAGGTGTTGGATTATAAGAAAGTACCAAATGGATTCCATCCATTGTCCGATGGAAATGGTGCCCCTCTGATACTCTTTGATAGACGCTCCGGTAAAGAAGCAGGGGAAGGCACCGCTAGTGCTGGTGATGGTGACAGAGATGTTGCAGTGGCTCATGAGTTGTTGGATCTATCAGAACTGAGGGATACATCCACAACCCCATCGGGGCTGGCCGACAGTTCCACTGTCAACAGAAATCAGAGCTTCAACTTGTGAGATTGAATTATCTCCATCACCTCCCCAATGACTCCACATTACTCACTGATATTTCCCTTATCGATTCGGGGAAGAAGATGATGAAGCTGATTTTTTTATTGGTCATGAATGGAGGGATCCATAAGACCATCCATCACTTGAATCACCACCTCCATGGCCACCATCGATGGAAGAATTTCAACAATCCACAGATTAAAGATAAAAAAAACGAGGTTGAGCTTGAATATATGGAGAAATTCCAAGGATATGAACTGATTATTGAAACCTTCCATCCCTACAAGGTGTCCCACAAAGGAGATAGGAGTCACATGGTTCATATTCCATTGTAGTATGAAGAGCACCATAATCTCTATCCACTAAATCGTCTTCACCTCGAATAAAAAACCACCACCCTACATCTGGAGATCTTACAGAAGTGGGGAGTCAGTCTCCTCCATTTTGGTGTTGAGGGAGAGGTAGGTCATGGTGTAAAGATGAGTCATCCACAACTTATCCTCCCTTTGATTTCTTAGCCAGAAGAATCTCCAGAGAAAACAATCTAGGTAGTTGAAGGATAACACCACCATGACGACAGAGAAGGAATGGTGGGCACACGCCTTCAGCATCCACTCCACCATCTCGCTCTGACCACCATCCAAGTGAGGATACCTATATACATACCCTTCATAGTCTTCATCTTCTTATTCTTTTGAAAACAAGGACTAAAACCGCTCCTGCTCCTATCATGATAAAATCGAACCAGGATCCAATTTACATGCTTCAATAAAATTAAAACCATGATAGCTCTCCTCATTATATTCTTCATCATCTTTTTCTGATTCATAATCTTGGACTATATAAAAATCTTCCTCCTTGTAGTAAATGAGGTTTAGGGGAGATATAGGGTTCAATTCCTTCTATACTTGAGCTTGATTGATTTTTTGGGACCATTTTTCCATTCTTGTGAGACGAAGTCCTGGTCCTAGATTGTTATGGGATGGACTAGAACAAAGGGATGGGGAGAATAGAGAGGCTCAGAGCTTCACCTTCCGCCATTTCTGTACCTCTCTCTCTCTCTCTTAGTCAGTCTATGCATAAGGTAAAGGGAAAGAGAGAGAGAGAGAGAGGAGATGATGAATTTTGATCCCAAGAATATATGCTACTTCTCGCAAGTCCTTCATAGAGAAGAATTTATTCAACCATGTATTAATAGACTATAAGAATGATATTTTGTTTCTTATGAGTAATATATCATCAACATATACTAATAATAAAACATAAGAACTTCCACTAAACTGTTTATAGACACATGACTCACATTTATTTTTTATGAAACCAAATTCCCTTATGGCCTCATCAAAATGAATGTTCCATGACCTGGATTCTGGATATAATCCATAAATATAAATTTTTAACTTGGATACCTTTTTGGCATCCTTTGGAGTCATAAAACCATCATGTTGTGTCATATAAACATCTTCCTGAAGGTTCCCAATAAGGAAGTCTATTTTTACATCTATTTTACAAATATCATAATAATGGAAGGCCATAATGGAAAGTAGAATTCTTATAGATTTCATCATTGAAACTGGTGAAAAGGTTTCATCGTAGTCAATGACTTGATGTTGTTTAAACCCTTTTTCAACCAGTCATGCCTTATATGTATTTACTTGTCCTTTTATGTCTAGTTAATTTTTTAACACCTGTTTTCAAACAATGAGCTTCACATCTACTAGAGGGTATACCAAAATCCATACTTGGTTTTGGTACATGGAATCCATTTCATAATTCATGGATTATTTCCACTTGGAAATATCTATTCCACTTACTACTTCCGTGTATATTAGAGGATCATTATTATAAAATAATAATGAGTCACCATCCTTAGTGACTAGAAAACCTTAACATTATATTTCTATAACCTCTCTTGTACTCTAACACAATACTTGTGTCTTTGTATGAATTTCTTCTTCCATGGGGATTTATGGAATCTATTACTGTACCAAATCTTATGTGCCTTGATCCTCAACTTCATAAAACTCTATCTTGATCTCACTATCTATTTTAAATATGTTCTCCCTCTCAAAAAATATGGTGCATTTTTCCACTATAACTTTTTTTGAGGGGTCATATATATGTAATATCCCCTATTTTCCTTGTGGTATTCTATAAAGGTAAACTTTGTGTCTCAAGGTGCAAGTTTCTTACCTAAATATGCCTTAAAAAACGTTTTGATTCCCCACACATATAAATTTGATAACATATTTTTTTTCCACTCCAAAATTTTTATGGAATACTATTTACTGATTTAGTCAGTACTTGGTTTAGTATATGTTCTACTGTTTGTAACGTGTATCCCCAAAAGGATAATGGAATTATAACATGACTCATCATTGATCTCACCACATCCAACAAGGCGTGGTTCCTCCTTTCACTTAAATCATTCCACTAAGGCATGTAAGGAGGAGTGAGTTTGGATAGGATCCCAAAATCCTGTAAGTAATCAATGAATTTTTGATTAAGATATTCTCCACCACGGTTTGAGTAGAGTTTCTTAATCTTCTTATAGATATGGTTCTTAACTTAATTTTTTTATTACTTGAATTTATCAAAAGAATCCAACTTATACCTCATTAAGTATACATATACACATATACTAAAATCATTAGTAAAATTTATGAAGTATGAGTACCCTCTTTATGTTCTAGGCATATGTTTCCCTCGGAATTCGGGGATGACCTCCTGGATGGGAGATTCAAACGTTCCGATCGGTTTCTAGCGGGTTTGTTCATAGAACCGGAAACATCCAATGATTCCACATCCATTTGGACCTACTTTCCAAAGGTAGGCGCTCATTAGCTTGTGGACTGATGAGGCTTAGGAATTTGCATTGGTCGAGAGGATGGGAGGTCAGACTCATCACACCTTTTTGTGGGGAATTATTGTCTATTCCGGGACTCTCTTATAGATTTAAGTTATGTTCGTGAATCCTTATTACATTACCAAGTATAAAATGAGCTTTTCCTTTAGTTTTTACAACCAATGATTAAATATGTAAGAAATTTAGAGAATCTTTTATATGTATTCGAGGTTCTTCATCAATAGAGAATCATCTATATCTATTTAGAGATTCTTGGTCAATGGTAACCTTCAAAACATTCATATAAAAGTCTCTTGGTCATTATGATGACCAGGCTAGTTTTAAAGCCACTCAGTGGGGCACTTGAAGTTTATTATTATTGAGAAGTACATGAATTATTTCAAAGTTGGGATCGAACCCATAGATGGGCTACCTACGTATCCTTTGTTTTGGAAAAGGAATCAGAACCCACGTAGTTTGAATAAGGGAGTATGATGTTTATGATTGATGGATCAAAGAAGGATGTCACAATTACTTTTACACTCTAAGATTACGTGAGTCATGCTCGGTGTGAGAAACAAGAGGTAGTGGTAAAAATTAGACAATTGTTCCATGAAAGATACAATCATAAGAAATAATGTGGGGCTTATGTATGTATGACTGCCCATATGAATGAAGTTTAGGATTTACTTTAAGGAGAAAATCCAGGAACAGGGTCCATAAAGGTATATGTGCTTTATGGAGATTTGAACACTCTAACTTGGGACTTTATTCCTGAAAAGGAAACCCTAATTAGGAGAGGATTGATAATTGGGTTTTACTCCTAAGAAGGAATCCCAGATTAAATGTAAATTAGGGCTGGTTAAAGAGAATTTAAGGGACTTGGGGCTTACTCCTGAAAAGGAAGCCCAAGATTAATGACTGGGACATATTCCTGAAAAGGAAGCCCAGGTTAAGGATTAAGGTTTGGGGCTTACTCCTGAGGAGGATTCCCATATTTGAGATTGGGGATTACTCCTAAGAAGTATGCCCAAATTAAGGGACTTGGGGCTTACTCCTAAGAAGGATGCCCAAAATTAAGGGACTTGGGGCTTACTCCTAAGAAGGATGCCCAAAATTTATGACTGGGACTTATTCCTGAAAAGGAGACCCAGGTTAATGGATTAAGGTTTGGGGCTTACTCCTGAGGAGGATGCCCAAGTTTGATAACTTTAATAATTTGGGGCTTACGCCTGAGGAGGATGCCCAGATTTGGAGGACTCAGGACTGGGGATTATTCCTGAAAAGGAGACCCAGGTTAAGGATTTAAAGGATGAGGTTGAATGAATGAACTCTCAATCTTTAGTGACATAAATATATGTAAATCACTAGGTTTTGAGAGATATTCCACCGAATTCCTTTCAGATAAGGAAGTCAAATCAAGAAATCATGCCATAAATGTCTTTGAAGAGTGTCTTGAAGAATGAATTTTGAAAAGGAAAGGTGTAATGGCTTAAGAGGGGTGAAATGGGCAATAAAGGCACCCAAAACGGAAGGGGCGCGCAAGTCTTGGAAGGTGCGCAGGTATTGCGGGGGCGCGCAAGTATTGGTCGCGCAGGTATACCTACGCGACATGTGGTGTACTTGCGCGATGGTCAACTAGCATTGAAATACTTGAGTGACTCTTTATTAAAGCCTTTAGAATCCTCTTGAGGTTCTTCCAGAAAAGGGACGCGCAAGTTCTATCGAAGGAGTAAGGCGACGCGCAAGTGTGACTACTTCCCTTAAGGGCTGGCCACTCAGGCGCGCAAGTGTTGATGAGTTTCAACACTTAGGCCTTCCTCCCTCTCTTTGGATCTTCCGTTCTAGGTAATAAATTACCTTAGAAGTGTTCCAGAAGCTTTGAGAAGAGACTTGGGCATCGGGAGCTTCAATCCGAGTTTCTGGAAAAATATCCTCTCGAATGGGGGCCCTACAGTGTCTATTTATAGGCAGGAGAATACCCTGGGCGGTTATCGGGCGGTTTTATCACTTAGGCCGCGCAAGTCACTTGTGTGACCAAGGGCGTTGCGCAAGTGGACTTGCGCGACAGTGATATAACTTGCGCGGTGAAGTTGCTTTTGATCCTTTGTTCATTCCTTTGTCGATTTTTGATATTTTCTTCAAAGGTTGAATCACTTTGAGCTCAGATATTCCCCTTTTTTGATTTTTAGATTCTGTGATGAAAGGAGCGTCAACAGCATAATAGAAGTGTGTGATGGGTCAAGCCCAAAATTACTTTATTTTTCAAGATTGATGATCAATCCAAGATTTAAATGATGATAAACTTCATGATCAATAGATTTTAATCAAATAATATAAACAATAGAAAAATTATGGAACCAAATCTCAATATTGTCACATATTATTTAAAATTAATTTAAGAAAATAAAGAATTACCTTGGGAGAAATTATTTCTTTGTTGATGGATCTGAAAATAGATCTATGTTGTACCATCATTTTTTTTGTAGAAATCAATGTAATATTCATTTTATAACTGATCCAAACGTGTTCCACAAATCTCTAAATGTCATCGTAGGAATCTCTGGGTGCTAGCATGGAAAATACCGACACTTGCGTCATTCATCTTTGATCACCTCGAGAATTGATTACAAAGGATTCTTCTCAATATATCTTGAATGGAGAGTGTAAGGTGGAGGAAGACCACTCTCCATTCTTGGGAGAATTATTGAATAAGTGAGTGATCTAGGGATTTAATAGGATCTTATGGATTTCGTTGTCCCCAATAAAATGAATTGGCTCTCTTGAAAAATAATATAAATGAGTTTATATACCGCTAGGGTTGGAAATAAAAAATTATAGAAGTACCCTTTATTATTTATTTAATCCATTTGGAACCCCATATCTATAATAATAATAATATTATTATTTCTTAACATGAGAAAAACTCACGAATTAAATTAAATATTAATTAACCAAATAATATTAAATATATATTATTTATCACCCGACTATTAAACTTGGTCTCCTATTCCTTTACAATATTTATCAAGCCTTGAATAATTAATATTTTGTTAATAAATAAATATCACTTCATTATTCACCAATAAATAAATAAATATTATAACCACTAAACAAAAAATAAACATTTATTAAATATTCCAATCAGAAAATATTCTCTCAAATAACTAGTGATAAAATATATACGATCAAGAAAACATGAATAATTATTAAACCAAGTGGGGGAATAAAATTTATTTAACTTTTCAAATAATAAATAAATAATATATTATTTAATTTATATTTTGGATATACTTAGTGTGTGACCCTTTAGGCCTCTTTCTCAGAAGCATTAGGCGAAGCAGGCTAACATCCAAGGTTAACATCTATAAATAGGCCAAGACACTCATATAGAAAAAAGTTAATGCCAAAACTAAACACCTCATACAAATGCTCAACATGTAATATAATACCTTTATAGCCTCTTAATGCATCAGTAGGTATCATGAGACAAACTAGGTCTTGGAATGAGGCCTTGAAAGAATGGTTATGTATGGTCTTGGAATGAGGCCTTGAGAGAATGATTATGTTTGGTCTTGGCATGAGGCCTTGACGGAATGCTTACGATTGTCCTGCATTAATCATTCCATCATAATTATTGTAGTAAGTTAAAGTCCATGTGATTATTTAATTAGTATAATAACCATGGATAATGATCATTCTCTTATGAAATAGTATTGAACAATTTCATATTTTCTAGTGCACACAGTTTAAAGTTTTATATTTAAATATATACTTTTTTTTTGTGATTCATTTATTAATAAGGGTTAATTTTTTGTTTACAATCCATAAAAAAGGTTAAAAAATTATCTATTATTTCATGGTTTTCTTACATGTGTTTTGATGTTGTTTTTTTTGAAATCAAAACAAGCAACATTTTTTGTGAATAACTGTGTCCGCACACCTGGAATGTTATACATAATTAAGTATGGTCATTATTTAACTTATAAGTGGAATTTCATACATTTTTGTACAAGTTCTTGCATAATAAAAACTGGTTATAACTCCTAGAAAAGTTTAGCAATTTTGTGCATGTGTTATCCTAAATGTTTTTTCATAATCTCTCAAGAAAATGGTGATGACATATTAAGTGAAATATTAATTTCATGATTTTAATACATGTGTTTTAAAATAATTCTTTATAGAAAAATTATTTCTTAATGGTTTTTTTAAAACCCCTTACTGTGCATTTTTGTGCTCACCCCATGTATTTCAATTCATTATTATAGGTCTAGTGGAAGTACTACGATGAAATTATAATTTGGAAGTGTTGCTATGATGTTTCTTTGCTTAATGTTTTTTTGGAAATTGTAAATTTTTATTTAATTTTAATATTGGATTCCAATTCTCCAAAACCTAGGCCGGTAAAAGATCCTCTATTTGATGTAATGTTGTTTATTTATTCAATTTTCTATATAAAAAACACAGCATTGGTAAGGGCCGAGTCCAGTTGCTCGGGATCGAGTCCTTACATAGAGTGTGATATGATCTTTACTACTAGGTACCACATCATGATTTTGGATTAAGTTGTGCATCTATACTACTTCCTTAGCTGTCTCAGAAGCTGCAATATACTTGGACTCTATTGTAGAATTTGTGACCACAACCAGCTTTGAGCTCTTCTAGCTCACAGTACCTCTATTCAAAGTGAAGATGTATCCCGTTTGTGACTTCATGTCATCTTGATTAGTTTGGAAACTGACATATGCATATCTTCTGATGACTAGTTCCTAGTCACCTCTATAGATAAGGAACATATCCTTAGTACACCTCAGATAATTAATGATAGTATTCACTTCCATCCAACAGTGGTCTACTGAATCATCTGGATATCTACCCACCACAATCAATGTGTAGGCAACATATAACATAGTACATAACATAACATAAATGACTGACCCAATTTCTAATGTTTATGGAATCCTTTTAATTACGTTTCTTTCCTCATGTGCTTGAAGTCACATTTTTCTGAAGAGATTAATGCCATGTGATACTAGAAATAATCCCCTCTTGGATTATTCTATACCGAATCTCTTCAGTATCTTGTCAATGTATGGACTTTGACTTATGCTAAGAAACCTCTTGGATTCATCATGATAGATTTTTTTAAAATTATTTTTTGGGATAAAAATTAAAATTCCATGCTATATCTATTCTTCTCTACAACTCCCTTCAAGTATTCTTGGCATTCATGGAAGATATGGTGGTCAATTCAACTCTAAGATACAGAAATGATTCAAGATCGTTTTTTGACATGGAAGTATCTGGGTCCGAACAAAAGATGAGAATGAATAGAGGAGGAATGGTGACAAAATCTTTTGATGATGGAGATAGAAACAACAATGGTGAGAAGTCCCACTGTACATTTTCATATGAAGGTGTTGGAGAATAAGAAAGTACCAAATGGATTCCATCCATCGTCCGATGGAAATGGTGCCCCTCTGATTCTCTTTGATAGACGCTCCAATAAAGAATCAAGGGAAGGCACCACTAGTGCCGATGATGGTGACAGAGATGTTGTGGTGGACCATGGGTCGTTGGAGCTATCAGAACTGAAGGATACATCCAAAACCCCACCGGGGCTTCCCGATGGTGCCACTTTCAATGGAAATAAGAGCTTCCACTTGTGAGATTGATTTACCTCCATCACCTCCCCAATGAATCCACATCACTCACTGATATTTCCCTTGTCGATTCATGGAAGAAGATACAGAAGCCGAATTTTTTATTGGTCATGAATGGAGGGATCCAGAAGACCATCCATCACTTGAATTGTCTCCGCCATGGCCACCATCAATGGAAGAATTTCAACAATCCATGAATCAAAGATAAAAAATAGGAGGCGAAGATTGAATATCTAGAGAAATTCCGTAGATAGGCATTGATTATTGAACCCTTCCATCCCTACAAGGTGTCTCACAAAGGAGAGAGGAGTCACGTGGTTCATATTTCATTGCAGTGTGAAGAGCACAAAAATCTCTATCCACTGAATCGTATTCACCTCGAATAGAAAACCACTATCCTACACTTGGAGATCTTAAAGAAGCAGGGAGTCAGTCTCCTTCATTTTGGAGGTGAAGGAGAGGTAGGTCATGGTGGAAAGTCGAGTCATCCACAACTTCTCCTCCCTCAAATTTATTAGCGAGAAGAATCTCCAAGGAAAACAATCTAGGTAGTTGAAGGATAGAACCACCATGATGACGGAGAAGGAATGGTGGGAACACACCTTCAGCATCCACTCCACCATCTCGCTCCGACCACCAGACAAGTGCGGATACCTCTACACATCCTCTTCATAGTTTTCGTCTTCTTATTCCTTTGAAAACAAGGATTGCAACCGCTCCTACTCGTCTCATGATAAAATCGAACCAGGATCCGATTTACATGCTTCAATAAAATGAAAACCATGGTAGCTCTCGTCATTATTTTCTTCATCATGTTCTTCTTATTCATAATCTTGGCCTATATAATGCTCTTCCTCCTCGTAGTAAAGGGGGTTTATGGGGAGTCATAGGGTTCAGTTCCTTCTCTACTTGAGCTTGATTGATTTTTTGGGACCATTTTTCCATTCTTTTGAGATGAATTCCTGGTCCTAGCTTGTTATGGGATGGACTATAACAAAGGGACGGGGAGGATAGAGAGGCTCAGAGCTTCCTCTTCCTCCATTTCCGTACCTCTCTCTCTCTCTCAGTCAGTCTGTGCATAAGGTAAAGGGAGAGAGAGAGAGAGAGAGGAGTTGATGACTTTTGATCCCAATAATATATACTACCTCACCCAAGTCTTTCATAGAGAAGAATTTATTCAACCATGTATTAATAGACTATAAGAATGATATTTTGTTTCTTATGAGTAATATGTCATCAACATATACTATTAATAAAACATAATCACTTCCACTAAACTATTTATAGACACATGAATCAAATTTATTTTTTATGAAACCAAATTCCATTATGGCCTCATCAAAATGAATGTTCCATGACCTGGATTATTTCTATAATCCATAAATGAATCTTTTCAACTTGAATAACTATTTTGCATCCTTTGGAGTCATAAAACCTTCATGTTGTGTCATATAAACATCTTCCTGAAGGTTCCCAATAAGGAAGTCTATTTTTACATCTATTTTCCAAATATCATAATCATGGAAGGCCATAATGGAAAGTAGAATTATTATAGATTTCAACATTGAAACTGGTGAAAAGGTTTCATCGTATTCAATGCCTTGATGTTGTTTAAACCCTTTTTTAACCAGTCATGCCTTATATGTATTTACTTGTCCTTCTATGTCTAGTTAATTTTTTAACACCCGTTTTCAAACAATGAGCTTCACATCTACTAGAGGGTATACCAAAATCCATACTTGGTTTTGGTACATGGAATCCATTTCATAATTCATGGCTTATTTCCACTTGGAAATATCTATTCCACTTACTACTTCCGTGTAGGATGGAGGATCATTATTATAAAATAATAACGAGTCACCATCCTCAGTGACTAGAAAACCTTAACATTATAGTTCTATAACCTATCTTGCACTCCTACACAATACTTGTGTCTTTTTAAGAATTTCTTCTTCCATGGGGATTTATAAAATCTGTTACTATACCAAATCTTGTGTGCCTTGATCCTAAACTTCATTAAACTCTATCTTGGTCCCACTATCTATTTTAAATATATTCTCCATCTCAAAAAATATGGTTCATTTTTCCACTATAACTTTTTTTATGAGGGGTCATATATGTAATATTCCCTCTTTTCCTTGGGGTATCCTATAAAGGTACACTTTGTGTCTCAAGGTGCTTGTTTGTTACCTAAATATGCCTTAACAAACGTTTAGCTTCCCCCCACATATAAATTTGATAACATGGTTTTTTTCCACTTGAAAATTTATATGTAATACCATTTACTGATTTAGTCGGTACCTGGTTTAGTATATGTGCTACTGTTTGTAATGTGTATCCTCAAAAGGATAATGAAAGATTAATATGACTCATCATTGATCTCACCACATCAAACAAGGCATAGTTCATCCTTTCAATTAAACCATTCCAATAAGGTGTGTGAGGAGGAGTGAGTTTGGATAGGATCCCAAAATCCTGTAAGTAATCTATGAATTTTTGATTAAGATATTCTCCACCACGGTTTGAGCAGAGTTTCTTAATCTTCTTACTGATATGGTTCTTACCTTAATTTTTTTATTACTTGAATTTATCAAAAGAATCCAACTTATACCTCATTAAGTATACATATAAACATATACTAAAATCATTAGTAAAAGTTATGAAGTATGAGTACCCTCTCTAGGTTCCAGGCACAATAGAAGTGTGTGATGGGTCATGCCCAACATTACTTTATTTTTCAATATTGATGATCAATCCAAGATTTAAATGATGATAAACTTCATGATCAATAGATTTTAATTAAAGAATATAAACAATAGATAAATAATGGAACCAAATCTCAATATTGTCACATATTATTTATAATTAATTTAAGAAAATAAAGAATTACCTTGGGAGAAATTATTTCTTTGTTGATGGATCTGAAAACAGATCTATGTTGTACTATCAATTTTTTATAGGAATCAAGGGAATATTCCTTCTAGAACTGATCCAAACGTGTTCCACAAATCTCTAAATGTCATCATAGGAATCTCTGGGTTCTAGCATGGAAGATGCTGATGCTTGCGTCATTCATATTTGATCACCTCAAGAATTGATTTTAAAGGATTCTTCTCAATCTATCTTGACTAGAGAGTGTAAGGTGGAGGAAAACCACTCTCCATTATTGGGAGAATTATTGGATAAGTGAGTGATCTAGGGATTTAATAGGATCTTTTGGATTTTGTTGTCCCCAGTAAAATGAATTGGATCTCTTGAAAAATAATATAAATGATATTATATACCGCTAGGGTTGAAAATAAACAATTATAGAAGTACCCTTTATTATTTATTTAATCCATTTGGAAACCCATTTCCATAATAATAATAATAATATTATTTCTTAACATGAGGCAAACTCATGAATTAAATTAAATATTATTTAATCCAATAATATTCAATATATATTATTTATCACCCGACTATTAAACTCGATTTTCTATTCCTTTACAATATTTATCGAGCCTTGAATAATGAATACTTAGTTTATAAATAGATATCACTTCATTATTCACTAATAAATAAATAAATATTATATTCACTAAATAAAAAATAAACATTTATTAAATATTCCAATCACAAAATATTCTCTCAAATAACTCATGATAGAATATATGCGATCAAGAAAACATGAATAATTATTAAACCAAGTGGGGGAACAAAATTTATTTAACTTGTTAAATAATAAATAAATAATATATTATTTAACTGATATTTTGGATATACTTAGTGTTTGACCCTTTAAGCCAATTTCTCAGAAGCAATAGGCGAAGTAGGATAACATCCAAGGTTAACATCTATAAACAGGCCAAGACACTCATATAGAAAGAAGTTAATGCCAAAATTAAGTAACACCTCATATAGATGCTCAACATGTAATATAATCCCTTTATCATGACATCTCTACTCAAGCATGTTGTATGCTGGTGTCATCAACCTATGTGATTTATGTCTCTTTCTTTGAATTTATAGAAATAAAACTCATCTATAGAGCACCATGGCCATGGATTTATTTAGGCTATATCATTTCCATAAAATGGCTTGAGATATCAAATTTAATTAAATAAAATAAGGGAAAAATCCTTTCTTGCATTATTAATTAATGTAATATTACTCATGAAGCACCCAACATATCCTACCTCTCCACAAACATACATCATCACAATTTTCATCAGTATATAAAAGTTCACGACTTATAATACTAATTAATAATAATCTTACAGTTTAAGGATCATTACACATGTCCACAAATGGGAACATCCAATCACGGATATAAATGTGGATTTCCTACCAGTGGGTCTCATTCTCATAATATCCTACACTAGATATTACCAATGGTGTACAACATGAGAAGGTGCCTCAAAGTCCTATGAGTCTCCAACCCCGATAGCCTGAATAATTTATATCCTTAAAATTATTTCATCCATCCATAGAACATATATTTAAGAATAATTTCATGGCACTTGGGGGTTATCATCATAGCGGGGAACTCCTATGACCTTTCATTGCAACAATTACTCTAAGGATATTATCACATACTATGTTACAAAGAAGAATAATCATGAAGAGATTAAGAGTTTATTAATATTAAAAAAAAATGAATAAATGTTATAATAAAGTACATAGAAGTTGGTTTTCGGTCACCTACTCAATAGACTCCCACTTTTATTAGATCCAACTGCTAAAAACCTTCAGTTTTCTAGATCTCACATGATACTCATGATTCTACTGAGATAGGCCTTTAGTCACGAGGTCCATTATGTTTTATTTTTTTGGGAACTCTTATAACTACAACTTCACCCCTATAATTAAAATCCCTCAAGAGGTGATAATTTCAGAGTATGTTCTTTTTCCGTTGGTGTGACATTCTTTTTCAATAGCCACCACTATAGTATTATCACAATAAAATGTGATAGGGTATTTAATTCCAGGTATTACATAAATCTCTTAAACAAATTTTGTATCCAAATAGATTCTTTGGCTATATTAGAATCTAATATATACTCATACTCTTTTGTATAATAAGCGACAACTGGATTATTTGAACTATTCCATCTCATAACTCCTCTGTTGAGATAGAAAACATTTCATGACTTCGACTTGAGATCATTCTAAACTATTTGAAAACTAGAATCAATATAACCCCTGATGACCATCTCCTCATATCCTCCACACTCTAGGAACATATCCTTAGTTATTCTCAGATACGTAAGGATTGCCTTAACGGGAGACCAATGCTATTCTCTTAGATCTACTTGATATCTTCCTGCCATGCTAAATACATAGGAAAAATCAATTATAGTATATAATATAGAATACATGATTGATCCAATCACTAAAGAATATGATATATTACCCATTACATCTTTCTCTTGTTGTGTTTGAGGATACATTTTCTTCGAAAGATGTATACCATGTGACACTGGAACCAATTACCCCTTGTATTATTATGTACTAAACCTATTTAGTATCTGGTCAATGTATGTACATTGACTTAGTCCAAGAAAACATTTGGATCTACAATGATCTTGATACCTAGAATATAGGCTGCTTCACCTAAGTCCTTTACGGAGAAACACTTGTTCAACCAGTCCTTAATAGATTGTAAGACTGGTATGTTTTTTCCAATAAGTAATATATCATAAATATATACTACTAGGATAATGAATAAATTTTCACTAAATCTATTGTAAACACATGGCACACATTTGTTATTAATGAAACCAAATTCTTTTGTAGCTTCATCAAATCAAATTTTCTATGACCTGGATGATTGCTTCAATCTATAAATATATCTCTGTAACTTGAAAATATTTTTGGCATCACATAGAGTCACAAACCCTTCTGGTTGTGTTATATAGACATATTCTTGAAGGTTCCCATTAAGTAAAGATATTTTGACATCAATCTTCCAAATTTCATAGGAATGGTAAGATTCCATAACAAGTAGAATTATGATGGATTTAAACATGGAAACTGGTGAAAAGGCTTTATTATATTCAATTCATTTTTGTTGTTTAAAACCTTTAGCCACTAGAATTTATTTGTAGGTATTTACTTTTCCTCCCATGAATAGTTTTATCTTGAATACCCATTTTCACCCTACGGACTTTACATTAATTAGTGCATCAACCAGAACCCAAATTGAACCTATTTCAGAATTCATGGATTTTTCCATTTTTTATATTCTGAGCTCTCTACTGCCTCTTTGTAGGAGATAGGTTCATCACTATCAACCAATAATGAGTCACTATCTCCAGTGACTAGAAAACCATATACCTCTGGTTCTGTTACCTCTCTAGTTCTCCCACACAGTACTTCTGTTTCAGGAACTACTTCTTCCATGGGGACCTTTTTTAGTATGTTCTCCCTCTCAAGAAATATAGATTGTATGGTGACATTCACTTTCTTATCTGAGGGGTTGTATAGGTATTATCCCTTTGTTTCCTTAGGATAACCTATAAAGATACACTTTGTTACCTAGGGTGCTAGTTTTTTACCTGATAAAGCCTTAACAAATGCCTCACAACCCCATACATTTGTATGAGACAAAATGAGTTTCTTTTTACTCTATAACTCTAAGAGAATTCTGTTTTCTTTATTAGTTGGTACTCAATTTAATGTATATTCTTTAGCTTTTAATGCATATCCCCAAAAAGGATAATGGAATTTTTTCATTAATATATTCACCACCTCGATCCAATCAAAGCCTCTTTATCTTCTTTCCAAGATAATTCTCTACTTCATTCTTGAATTATTTGAATTTCTAAAAGGAATATGACTTATATCTCATCAAAGATACATATCCATATCTACTCAATATATCCATAAAATTTTTTAAGTAAGAATTCCCACCTCAAGATTTTACTAGAAATGGTCCACACACATTAGTGTGTACCAATCCTTGAATCTCTATGGTACTTTCACCATTTCCACTGAATGACAGTTTTTTCATTTTGAATTGTAAACAAGCATGCTATATTTGAAGTGGTTTTAGCTCAGAAGAGTCAAAATAACCATCTTGATGGAGCTTTTTCAAATTCTTATCATTATCATTTATTGGCCAAGATGGAGATTCCATAACTTATTGTTATGTGAGTCATGTGAACATGATTCATTATCTATTAATAATACTTATTTTTTTAATTTAATATATAATTACCATTATTTAAATACCATAACATATATTGTCTTTATAAAAGAAACGATTTTTATTCTCAAAATTGAATATAAAACCATCCACATCTTGGCATGAAACAGAAATTATTTCATTGGTAATAATTAATAAATAATAAAAATCCCTTAAAACCAATGTCATTCCCATTGGAAATGAAAGGTGGTAGTCACCAATGGATATAACATCCATACTCACACTATTAGAAACACACAAATATATCTATCTTCTAGAAATATTTCAGAATTTACTTAGTTCCTGAATTTTGATACAAATGTGAGCACCCAAAGTTGTATCTAATAACTAATGTGTAGATATTAAAAAATTAAACTCGATAACAAATTCACATTTAGATTTCACTTGATTCTATGTGTATTTGTTTCTCATGTAAAACATACTTCCTTTTTTTCCTTGACTCGCCTCTATATCTTCCTCTTCTTGGAAGGACGGTGCTTGAGAGATTTAGACTTGTCATGTGTCTTGGGCCCCTTATCTCTATTCTTTCATTTCTTATTCAGAATAAGGACTGTGAGTTTGTCACACCCTGTGTCCTTATCCACTTAGCAAATCAAATCATAAAAATCTAAAAGACTCTTCTCATTATTTATCAGGTTATAATTAATAATAAAACTAGGGAAGGACTTGGGTAGTGAGGAAAGTTTGAGATACATGTGCAACTCATCCAAGAATTTAATCCCTAATATTTATAAGTGTTTAATGCATCAAATAAGATTGACTACATGAGGCCCGACTAGTTAAGACTCTCCAAGCTTAGTTATAAACCACAAAATAGAGATCTCATATCTCTCCCATCTCACTTTCTCTTGATAGAGACCCCGATGGTGAGACATCATGATATACACATCCATGTACTCATGTTACTTAAAAAGATCATTGGTCATGGATGATAACATGAACCACTGAACATATTTAGTATTTTTTAAATGTTTCTCATAGAGATACAACTCTTCCTCACTAGCCTCATTACCAGGTGCATCGGGAATAGGTTCTTCCAGCACATATTATTTCCTTTAATAGCATAATATAACACACAAGTACCTTTGCCACTAATAAATTTATATCGGTGAGAAGGTTATCATTATCAATTATGGATCATAGTGAAATGTTTGAATTAGTTTTATTGATATTTCTAAAAATAATCTGAGCTTAGTTTTAGTAATTTATCTGATAAAATTTATACAAATAAATAAATATTATATTTATTAATCTCCCACTATTTTATTGAAACTCAATATCCCTCACCATTGGCTTCAGAATATGCTGTTTCTTGGAACTTTTAGTGTAAAAGATCCATATTCCCCTTATCATCCCCCCAACTTTGGCTAGTTTAGCAATTTAAAGGGTTTTATGTAGGCATTCAAAATGCCAAATTCATTAACTCATAGTTCCTTGATCTGTTGAGAAGACTCACCAATCCTAAAATTCTTAAATTGGATTTCCTCAACTCTTGCCTCTTAGTTACACCAAGTCCTGCTTTGGAATTAAAACCTTGATGTGAACTAAGTTAAGTCAATCCAAAACTTCATTTTATAATTACCTTGATAATTGAAAGCACCCCAACTTTGACTGGTCAAACAATTTGAACTACAGTTCAATTTTAACTGAAGTAGTGGAAAAATATACTGACTTAATATTTATAATTGAGGGATTTTATCTTTTTTGCATAAATTTAAAATTATTATCTTTTTTACATGCTTGTTAATATTAAGTGGATTTACATAAGTGATTAACCATGTCTTAGATAATATTTACATATAATCTAATTTATTTTAGTTATATATTGCATGATTTTTAATTAATTAATTCATATGATTATGAAAAAACATCCATAATGAAATAACCATGAAAGTTGAGAGAAATAAAATTATAAAGCAGTATGATCACGAGCTTTTACTAATTGTTAGTTTGTATAGAAAATTATAAGATAACCATGTACCTAGAAAAAAAAAACCATGAACCAATTAAGGTTTGCATTACAACTTTCCACCTATCTACCAATGTATCTCTCTTGAATTGGTTTTTCCTTGGATACAAACATGAACCACCTCCACTAGATTGGGAGATTCATCCATTACATATGATTTTACTCACACACAAGTGAGGGGAAGGGGTTTACATAAAATAAATCATGGGCATGCATGACCTTACATAATAAGAAGAGAGATGGAACATATGCTAATAGTTTAATATAATAATAAATTAAATGAAACCAATCACATACAATGGTATGGTATAGGCTCAGGATCATCCATATGCATTAAATGAATTACACATTTAATAAAACTTTCATTTAATTCTTAATCTCTATTTTCTAAGATAAATCACACTCGAACCAATTAATTATCTTCTTTAATTAATCAATTATTTTATCTTAATTATCATCTAAATTTCCCTGAGATACTTATCCATCATAATTTGTCACAAATTAAATAAATTTATTTAATATTAACTATGTATAATAAAAAATGTACCTTGGAGGAAACATGATGAGTACCTATCGAAACTACCCAACTTGTATTATACTCATATAATGTTTACTCTTGTGACATGTGGAATACATGAATTATCACATACTTGCACGATGTGTACTATCAACTTAATGATTACACAGATTACATGATTTTTCTATCACATGTTATTCTTCAATTCATGTAGAGTAATAACCATAATACGACTCATACAAGATATGCAGATCCAAACACTACGTAGAAATTAATTAAAAATTTATATATATTAAAATAAATCACATGGAGTGTCCTATAAACTTAATGAAGACATGAAAGTACATGCTGATAAGGTTTTCATAGTATAATAAATTAATTTTAATTCATTATAATTTGGTAAAAGTGCACGACATGAATATTGAAGCTACATGGCGTGTATATTTTCTCACCATACATCCATGAAACATGCCTATAAACTTGACATGTTACCATTCCATGGAAAAATTTGGAGTACGTAGTGTGCATAGGGGATACATGTTGTGTGGTCTCCAAGTTACATGATCCCCAGTCAAGTAGGTCATGTTAGAAGATACATGGACTTTCTCTGACTAAAGGACTATATGCCATGTACGGAAGTTACACAACGTGTACTCTATCTAACCATGAATCAGTCTATCTAGGTCAACGTGCAGTATATAATTAAATGAACCACATGTAATAAATTTAGACATCTTAATTTAATTTTGAATTAATTCTTGGTTGATTAAACACTAGTACACAGTGTGTACCTCAGGGTTACACGACTTGCAATTTTGTGTTATCCGGCCAGATTCCTCATCACTTCTAGATGCGATCTTCGATTTTATTTCATTCATAAAATTAATCAATTTGATTATATTTGTGAGAAATGAATAGGAATAATTATATCTCACAATTCAAATTAAATAATGATTAAGTTATAATTAAAAACCAATTACTTATGCATAAATCAATCAATGATCTTTGAATAATCATAAATAATTATGTGACCTTCTTTGATACCATTTATAGGTTCTGAGTATAATATAAGCATGTGACGGGTCATGAAAAATATTTTTTTTTTCATTATCAATGACCAATATGAGATTTACAAGACAATAAACATCATGATCAAAAAATTTGTATCAAATAATACAGACATTGGATAAATGTTGGGACCAAAACACATGACCACCACAAATTATTTATAATTAATTTAATAAAATAAACAATTACCTTGTGATAAATTCGTTTTTCATTTATGGATCTAACAATGGATATGCATTGTACTGTCGTTTCATTGTAAGAATAAAGGGTATATTCCCTCGAATGGTGATCCACATGTGTTCCACAAATATCTGAACGCCGTCATAGGTATCTTTGGGTGCTAGTATGGCAGATCCAAATCCTTTTTTCATTCATCTTTGATTTCCTTGAGAATCACTTCCAAATTATTATTATTGATCTCTCTAGAATCGAGAGTGGAAAGTGGAGGAATATCTCTCTCATTTATTGGGAGAGTTCTTAGAGAAGGTATGTCTATAGGGCTTCAAGAGGATTCTATGGATTTCATTATGCACAACAAAATGAATTGGATCTATTGAAAAATAATATAATAGGGTTTATATACCGCTAGGGTTAGAAATAAATAATTTAATAAGTACCATTTATTATTTATTTAATCCCCACAAAACCCCATGTCTATAATAATAATAATAATAATAATAATATTTCTTAACATGCACTAAACTAATGAATTAAATTAAATTAAATATTATTTAATCAAATAATATTCAAAATATATTATTTCTCATAGGACCATTAAATTCGGTCTTCCATTCTTATAAAATATTTATCAGGACTTGAATAATGACTATTCATTTAATCAATAAATATAACTGCATTATTCACTAATAAATAAATGAATATTATATTTACTAAACAAAAAATAAACATTTATTAAATATTCCGCTCACATAATATTCTCTTGAATAACTGGTGAAGGAATACATGAGATCAAGAAAACATGAATAATTATTAAACCATGTTAAAGGATAATATTTGTTCAACTTTTTATATAATAAATAAATAATATATTATTTAAATGAGATTATGGATATACTTAGTGTGAGGCCTATTTCTTAGTATCATTAGGAAAAAATCATGAAGCCCATGTTTAACATCTATAAACATTCCAAGGCACTCATAGAGAAAGAATTTAATGTTGTAATTACATAATACCTCATAAAAATTCTCACTATGTGATATAATCCCTTTATTATTATATCTATAATCAATATGGTTGCATGATGGTAAATTAAATCTATGTGCTCGATGACTATTTCTTTGAATTTATGGAAATAGAACTTTCTTATAGAACACCATGACCATGGATTTATTTAGGCTATATCATTTCTATCAAAAAACATGAGATATCAACTTTTTTAAATGAACAAAACGGAAAAATCCTTTCTCTCATTATACATTAATGCAATATTACTTATGATACACCCAACATATCCTACATATTCATGAACATATTTCATCGTGGTTTTCATCAATACATCAAAGTACACAACTTATAATACTCATTAATAATAATAATAAAGTCTATGTATCAATACACCTGTCTACATATAGGTATATATAATGAAACATCTAAATATGGATTTCGTACTGGCAGACCTCATTCTCAAAATATCCTACATTGGATATTACCAAGGGTGTACACTATGAGAAGGTTCCTTAAAGTCCCATGAGTCTCTACCACTAATAGCCTGAATCATTTGTGTCCTTAAAATGATTTCATCAGTCCATAGAAAATATATTTAAGAATACTATCTTGGAACTTGTGGGTTATCATCATAGTGGGGAGCTACTGCAACCTTTCAATGTGACAACTACTCTTATGACATTATCACATACTATATTACATAGAAGAACAATCCTGATGCAATAAAGAGTCTTTTAATATTCAAAAATATAAATAAGAGTTATCATATAGTATGAAGAAGTTAGTTCTAGGTGACCTATGCCAACACCCTCCCCTTTATTCAATAGTAAATGGTCTACACACATTAGTAAGAATCTATTTATCCCTTTCAGCTTTACCACTAAATGGGGTTTGTTCATTTTTCCTTGTAAACATAAGGGGCCTACACCAAGTGTATTTAGTTCAAAAGAATATAAACATCCCTTTGGATGTAATTTATTCAAGTGATGTTCATTTACATGATGTAGGAAATGATTCCAAAGTAGGGTGTGGTATGATTCACGTGAAGTAACTTTGTTATCAATTTCCATTTCTTGGTTCGAGTAATCCAACACATAAAGAGCATTATTTAAATGTGGATTACCATAAAAAATGCTATCTTTGTAAAATAAGTAACCTTTATTCCCAAATTTGAAAATAAATCCATCAGTATCAAGTTTGGATATACAAATAATTTTTTTGGTAACAAATCAAAAATATTGATAACCTTTTGAAACCAAGATCAATATGGTCAACAACATGAACTGGTAGTCCCCGATTGCTACTACAACAAGTTTATCTCTGTTGGATTCTCAGAGATCTACCTTCCCTTGGTTAATCTTTCTAAATATACTTGGTTTCTATATTTGAATACATATTTTAGCAACATCAGTTGTATCTAATAACCAATTTTTTAAATCAGATAAATTTCACTCGATAACAAATGAACTAGATGGTTAACCTCCCTTCTTTGGTTAGGTACATTTTTATTCAAATGTCCCTTCTTACCACATGAGAAACAGACAACACCACATTCTTTTATTTCCCCTTAATCTTCCTCTTCTTAAAGGGCATGAAAAAGATTTTGGATTAAAGATCTTCCCTTTCCCTTTACCTTTGTTCACTATAATGAAAAAGGGGTTTTACACTTTAATCCTTATCAACTTGGTGAAGAAGAGTAGGAATATCTAGAAAATAATTCTCAATGTTTTTAATATTAAAATTAATAACAAATTTGGGGAAGATCTGAGGGAGTTATGCTAGAATGAGATCAGTCCCCAGTTCTTCAAAGATTTTAAACCCTAGAACCTATAAGCACTCAATATATCCAATGAGGTTGACTATGTGAGGTCCAACTGGGTTACCTTCTCCAAGAATACTCTGAAATAGTGCCTTGTAAATCTCAAACTATTCTTGTCTATCTCTCTCTAGGTAAATACCATAGAGGTGCTCAAAAATTCTATACACACCCATGTTTTCATGAGACTCCATGAGTTCAATAGTCATAAAAAAGCATCAAACATTGAACATCTAACTTATCATTTATATGTTTCTCATAGAATAGTAAATCTTCATCATTTTCAACCTTAGTAGGCAGATCAGGCGATTCTATCTTGTAATATTTCCATTCATGGTGTATCATAGCCTGAAGGAATATGTACCATTATTGGAAGTTATTGATATTTATGATATTTTTTTAATCGAATATTGACTGACTGCAAATCATTTTTTTTTCATTTTAAAAAGACGCTTTAAGGGAAGCGAGAAACCTTACATGGGTCATGACCACCACAAAGTTCAAATTAAAATTACAAGATTCAAAAACATCAATCCCATTTCAGATACGGAGAATCAAAACCCACGCACCTATCTCGGGTATTCGCCTCCCCAACATCACCATCCTAAAGAAACCTTCCAGAAATCCCCTCAGTGGCAGCATCATCCTTAGAGACAAAAATCATCCAGACATCGTGATGGTATCCCCAACATCAAATAGCCACGATATGAACAAGAATCGTTAACAAAAAACCAAAACCAGAAGCGAGCAACCTTCAATGGTTCGCATCCCAACAGACCGAATGCATCGCGAACCAAAATCAACCAGTAATCACCAACCAAACTCATGACCACCGCAAATCCATCATCAACACATCACGAAAAATAATGACTATAAAGAACATAATCAGAAAACATCACCATATCCAGATATCAGAGTCATCGTAGAAAAGTCCCCGTCGCCACCATCCAAGTCTCTCATCGGGGTTGCGACGAATCACCCAAAACATGTCGGATAAGAGGTGGCATCACTCAAGCTGCAGAGCCTGGATCACATCTGTCGACCAGCACCACATATCCAAAGAAACCCTATTCAAATAGAAGGAATCAGGCGGAGAGGAACCGCTGTGCGAAAGGCCAGGACAGACTCCCATAGGACGCTGACTCCACTGGAACTGAGAATCCACCACAACGATCCTAGAGGAAGGGCACCGCGCAAACCCTAGGTGAGGAAGGAGGCGGCTACGAGAGGAGATTCTAAGTCATGGAGCCCCTTAAGGGACCATCCCCCACCTTTATCGAATATTGATCATAGGGATAATGTGTATGGTGATCCTTCCATTTTATTCTACAATTAAAATAACATATTATTAATTATTTGATTTATTATAAATTAAGTGAGAAGTAATAAATTAATTTATTTTATTAAATCTCCCACTATTTTATCAAGTTCTAATATCTCTCACAATTAAACATGAAATTTCAAGTTTCTATGACATTCTAGTGGAAAGGATATATATTCCCCATTGAATAACCCCATAAGGGTTGGTCAAGTTACTTTAAAGTATTTAGGTAGGCATGTATTTTCCAATTGTGGGCTTGTGGCTCCTTGATTTGTTGAGTGGAATCAGCTATCCTAAAACCAAGACTTGGATTTACTCAACAATTTCCTCCAAATTACACCAAGTCTAGAAAGGGTTACTCCATTTGATGTAAAATGGTTAAGTCAACCCAAAAAAATCATAATAACCCCCTTATACAAGTAAGCTTCCCAATAATGGTTGTTAAACACTTAGTTCTATTGAGTTTTATTCCTAATAAAATAATGGAAGTCCAAGTATGACTTAATATTTAATTAAGGGATTTTAATTTATTATGCATATTTTTTTTCTTGTTTTATCCTTTACATGTCTTGTTAATATTAAGTGGATTTTACTTAATTAATTAACCATGTTGGATAAAAAATTCATGCACAATTCATTTATTTAATTTTTATATTTTCACATTAATTAATTTATTTATGCGATTATGGACTTGCATCCATAAAATAAATAAATTGATTGTCAGAAATAAATAAATAAATGACCCATTCATAAGATTTATCTAATAAAAGATTTAATGAACATACATTAAATCAACATTTGACCTATAGAAAATATTTCCTATTGACAATATTGTCATAAGTTACAAAATTCATCATATCCACCTATGTATAACCTGATATTGCATCATAATTGTTCTATCTTGAACCACCTCCATGTGCCTTAGGATTATCCATTAATTATAAGTATTTATTACTCACACGTAGGTGAGGGGAACCAAAGGATCGGTTAAAAGTGGATTACATAAATATCATTGGATACAAAGGTCCTAAATAATAATGGAGAGAGAGATAACTTGTATTCCATCATTTAATATAATATTTAATAATTGAAAACACAAAAAATAAATTAAATTAAAACATCCAACACATACACTGGTCTTTGTCAAGATCATGAATGATCATACATGCAATGAATATGAATAAGTAACTGATCTAATTTATGACTAAAATAAAATGTACAACTAAAAAATTATGAATTTTTTAAATCCAAAATGTTACTTAATTGGAATTAAGGATATGTTTTGATCCTTGAATTTCATTGGAACTTTTTTTAATGAAAATAGAATACCCCAACCCTCTCTTAACTTTAATTTTTAATGAAAATGGAATAACCATCACCTCCCCCACCCCTAATGTCTATGTTTATTATCAATCATAATGAGGAAACCATTTATTTAAAAAAATTATTTTTTATATTTCATTGGAATTCAAAATTATATTTAAATAAAATTAGATCAAATTTTATAACACATATATAAAAAAGTTAAGGACATTTTTTATGTACACTTTTTAATTCAAAATTAAAATTTATATTTTTTATGATTAGTGGGCGCCTTAAAAATTGTAACTTCCATGTCATTATTATTGAGACTCTTAATGATTAATTATACTATAAATAAAATGATAAAAAAACTCTAAGAAGACTACCTTAGTCATCAAGTTAATAAAGAACCCTTGAAAAGTTTGAAGTTAAAGGCGGATTGAAGAGACACTAAGTTACAATGATAATTGTTCAAAAAAAAGAACATACACTAAACAATATCTCAATGTTCTCTTTAATTTAAACTACCAGATCATATTACATAAAATAGTGATTATTCAAGTAATGCAAAAAATATCGAAAAGAGAAAACATTGGGATACATAAGTGTTCATCATGAAATATTTCTTGAACAAATCATTGAGTAAATTTAACTTACCTTAACAAAGATATTTCACCACTTATGTTTCTATGAGTTTCAATGGATTCACTTATGAAATAAGATATTCTAGATCCAAATTAACATATGTTAACTTAAATTTCTTTGAAGGGTTCTTCAATTTTCAAGAAATTTTAAGAAAAGGTTTTTGTTTTATCATATGAAGGGGTGGATGAGAACTTTGTAGCTTTCAAGAAAAAATGAAATTAAGAATTTTTATATTGATTCATCATCCCAACCAGTCAATTAACTTATCTAATTTGAATTCTACATTATTTAAAATTAATGGTCCACATTATGTTTGTTCGCGGGATACTTATTGTGTTGTCTATTAACATTGTTAAAAATAATTAAAATAATATTTTCTTAGATTGTGTCCTTCTATATTTGGATTAAAAAGTCACCAATCGTGTATTTACATATATAAAATATATGTACATATACTCTATAAATGTAACATTAATTAATTACTACTTTTACCAATAAATTAATTAATTCTCAATTAATGTCACCATTGGAAACCACAACTTTGACTGATAAATAAATTTATTCCTAGATAATATCACATTTGGTTTACCATAATCTCCCAAAAATACACCAATAGAAGGATCTAAGTTTTTTTTATATAGCATGATTTTAGTATATTGGTGATATTGGAGATTGATGGAATAATGGGAGAATGTTGGAATCATTGGAGTGAAATTTTACAAGTTTTTAGGAAATTTTTTTTCACGATAGGATTTTTTGGAGGTTTCATGGTGTCAATAATTACTTAGAAGTAATTTTAAATGCTTCAGAAGTGTCTTTTTGATGAAATAGAGTATCATGAAATAATATAGGTGATCAAGACATAAAGGATTCTATGTAGGAGTGAGATAGAATAAGTGTTGGTAAGTTACGTTGTAATAGTAGAGTCACACCATATAGTATTTATTCACACTGTAAGGAGGATCCCATGAAAATTTAGTATAATTCTAGATAAACTATGGATGGAGGTTCACAAAACAAGACACAACATAATTCCATAATATTTTATTCATATGATTAAAAATTTGGTGAAGTGTAGATTGTGGGAGAAGGAAACACCATAATGGGTAGGGTATGATTGTTGGGTGTATCTCTCTTAACTACTTGGATTTTTTATTTTGAGTGCTTTAAATGTTTTAGTTGAAGGGTTCCATTGTGGTGTGGTGATCCTCATTGTGCCATGATTATTAACCTTGTGTCATGGTGTTGAGGTTTTTGACATGAATAATTGTGGTATATTCAGATTTATATTATGTGGGATGCATGGGATGTGTGTCACCTTAGTTTTATCTTACATAGAAGACATCACACTATGATGGTTGGATTGTTCCATGTCCATTATTATGGGGTTGGTCAAGGGGGTACAAAGGACACACCGTGAATACAAAATGTTTAAGGATTATGCTGCAACACCTTGTATTGAACCATATCAGGGTGAAGCCACATGATTTTAATGAGAGTTGACCAAATTTCTAGGGAGTTAAGAAGAGATTTTATCATGATGTCGTTTTTAGATTTTAGATTTAATGAGGACAATTATGGAATGATGAAACCCATTTCATTGTGGTTTTGTTATGGATTTAGGGAGTTACAACACAAAGGTTTTCATTGCGCTGTTATTGGGGTTGCATCAGATTTTATTATAAATAGTGGTCACAACCTCTCTCCCTCATATTTTCTTTTACTCCCTTGACCTATCAGCTGATGATGGTGCTTTTTTGGAGACTCAAACATCTTAGATGATCCTTAAACCAATGAAAAATGTGTAGAAATCCTTTGGATCTTTTGAAGTATAAATCCATGCAACATCATCGAATGAGATACAAGGTAGGATTTTTTTCTCATATCATGATTCATTATTGCATGATTTAAAACTATGAATACAAGGTAAGATTCTTTTCACTGTAAGAATGAGCATTATCCACTGGAACTTGGGATAGTAGAGTGTGGCATTAGCATATGATAATGGAGTTATAAAATTGAATCAATGGTTTTGTTTATAAATGATGATAGAAGTAATGTTTGTGTTGTATAGGGTTGCATTGCTCTGTGAGAAGTAATGTCACACTATGATGCAATGTTTTGTGAATTTCACCCAAGACTTTATGTTAGGATCATTTCACAATGATCTAAGTTACTCCATGACCTCCCCATCCTATTGGTAAATAAGCATACAAGGGTGTTCATCTTATGCAGAGTTTACATGTTCCAAATTATTCTTACGTAAAGTATGCCACATCATGGAGATTGTAGTCAGGATGTGAATGTGATTGATGTGACATGAATGTGTGGATTATAACATAGAGAGGATGAAAATAGTCATAAAATTCTATGTGATACATTTCTATTATAACATAAAACTAATAAGTAAGGTTCCATGACATGGTAATATGTCTCACATCATGAATATATTAAGGCATAAAGAGAATGATATGACATGGGAACTTTATGGGAATTTACTTATCATTTAATTTGTATGTTAAATTAGGGAAAAAATATATCCTATCCTAATATTTTATCATGTATAAAATTATGGTGTGTTCCTTTAGACTATGTGATTATATTTACATCATGTTTCAGGTAAATTTAAGCTTTAACTCTATAGGGTCATAGATTAGGTTTAGTCACGATGAGTAGAGTGTTCCTTGAGGTTTAGTATTTTTTTGATTGTGTGTTGATGATGGGGTATGGGTTTCACACAAGGTTTTAGAGTTTAAAATTCCCCCACTTAAAAAGGGTGTAGGTCCTCTATAGATTGTGCATGGAGTCAGTTCTCCGTTGAACCTAAGATGTCATGATTCCTCCACAGGTTCAATAGAGCTTGGTACTCCTATCATTGATGTTCCATGAATCATCAGAGTGTGGTTCCTCTATTTATGGAGTAAGGTAATCCATCTCTCAATAAATGTTTTAAAAAATGAGCTCATCCTCCATAAAGGGTTTGAAACTCCATCGACCGACACTTAACTTAGAAATGAACAAGTCCTCTAATACAGTCAATGAGATGAGACATGTCTAGTTTAGTTGGGTAGTTTGGATTCTTGGGTTTCTCAGGGCTTGAGTCATCTGAGGTGAATTTCTCGATGAGGTCCTGGTCCCCCCTCACATTTCCTATGTGACACATGAGTTTCCATATAACTGGGTAGTTATTATTTTAGGGGTTATTACTCCCTTGATTAATAACTATACTTATACAAGGAGAAAGTTTCCCCATTGTGGTTTCTATTAAAGGTTCTGGGGTGCAACAGAAGTGGTTGGTCCCATTCTTAATAATGTTTTTTCATTAGTTTCTTTAGATAAATACTTAGAACCAGATGGTAACAACACTAGAATAATCTTATAGAGGATATTTTCATATATAATTTATATTTAATTTACATAGAAAATAATTATCCATGATTGGAATTATTTCTTCATTGGTAAATCAGTTGAAAAATATTTGTCACACTCTCATTACGATGAAGGATCTAAGGTTAGAATTGGTAATTCCCCAACCCAAACCATTGATTCTGAGTTGGAGATCCATAAGAATTCATGAATAATTCCCCATATACAAGAGGATTATGACTAACAGTGAGATTTTGAACACTATCAATAGGGAGACTATACCCTCTCTAACCAAATCCATACAACATAAATATAAATAAATATAAAGAAACTCATAGTATCAAGGAGGATGATAATGTATTTTAATGTAATAAAAAATGACACCCATTCCATAGATTAATAAATATGCCTCCCAATGCAGCAAGCTAAACCAAAGTATAAAGATGAAAGCTGATAAATAATAAAATGCTGTGGAAATCCACCAAATTCCCTCCTGATACCACTCTCAGCTTCATGCTCCTCAATTATCTATCTATCGTGGGTCCCATGGCCATAACTGGATCCTTAATCATTATGTATGTATATTTATGAATATTCTTGTATAGGGTGTGAATAATAAAACCCAATAGGACACCACCAATTTATAAATAACATGGATGCACAGGTATAATAGGTGTATGACATGATAAAAAATAAATGTGAAAAAAATAATAAACAATCATATCCTAAGAAATCACGTGATAATGATGACTCGATAGGGAATAGTTAAATCATATCTACATAATCAAATTATAAATTTATTTTTCTAGAACCATACTAACTACAAAAGAATAGTATAACAGAAGTACATGGTCGATGCCACAGAGAGCAGGGAACCTAGAGATGAAAACTCTTAACTAAAGTTATAGTCAATCCAATTTCTTATGTATTTTATTAAACTAATGATAAAATTTAAATAAATTAATTCAAATAGAAAAATATAATAGAGGGGAACCGGTTTCCTAGGGTGGTGTTGCTAAATAAATCAATTCTACTTCACTTTCAAAACAATTATATCCAATAGCTGCGAACAAAATAATTTTAACGATATATGAAATACTCGTTCTCTATCAAACTACCCTAGAATACCAATTCTTCATGGTTATATGAATCAAAATAGATAAATTGAATTATGTTTATATTTCCAAATCATATAATAATAATTCCATTTAATGGCCATGAATAAATCATCTAAATCATGTTCATTTTTGTTCATTATTGAAGGCATATGGTCAATGGATCAATGATTAATAAAATAGGCATATAGTCAAAAAATGATACTATTGAATAAAAATATCTTACGTGGAAAAGTAAATAGAACAATGATGGTATTCCACCCATTTAACTGATTATTCTCTCCCCTATAAGTTTTACCCAACCATTATTAGGTGACCTCCAATGATGAATAAACCCAAAATCAAAGTAGAGAGATTAAGAAAGAAAGGGAATGAAGAAAATAAAGAGAATAAAATTGAACTAAAAAACTTTCAATGTTTATATGAAATAAGAAAAAAGAAAAAGAAAAGAAAAACACAAATAAAACATATCTACAATAGGTTCAAATCCTATGGTATCCTCCCAGTGGTTTCACCTCAAGATTGGAATGGAATTCCCGAATCCCTTAGAAAGACTCCTTATTTATAAGCCTCTGCATCATCAATGGGATTCCTCAGGTAAAATATGTGCTTTTTAATAGAAATATGGGTCAAAATATATGGGTTCTATAAAAGATAGGTCAAAAACCCTGTTTTTATGCTATGTCAGGCATTTATACGATGTGTAAAGTTTACATGACATGTAATATTGCACCATGTGTATAAAATTAAAGACCTATAGCCTTCCTTGGAAAAATTCACAATCATCACAGTGTGACATATATGTGCCACACTATTACACATGGTAACTTAACATTATATTGATTTCCTCCACTTCACACCTAATAGTTCTTTCAATACTTTCACCATTTCACTACATGTAATGATTATACAACATGTAAAGTCATCTTCCTATATCGAAACCTCCCTTTTCCCATGGATCTTCAATATTTTACCACCAGAACATTCTATTGGAGTTTGTGTCCTAGAACCAACTACTTTGTACTTTATTCATTAATAAATACCTTATCACATCTTGATTGTTCTTCTACAGGACAATGCATATGATAATGTCCTAAGGATAACTGTTGAATTAAAGGGTCATAACGGATCCTTTCTATGATGATTACTCAGAAGTTCCATAACACTGTTCTTGAATATATCTACTATAGCCAAATGATGTTATTTGGGGGACACAAATAATACAGGCCATTAGAGATAAGGAATCATAAAACTTTGAGGCACCTTCTCATGGTGTGCGCCCTTGGTAATGTCCAAGAGAATATTATGAGAACGAGGCCCGCCAGTAGGAAATCCACATTTCATAGTGTCATTGGATGTTCCTATCTACAGGTGTGTGTATTGGCCCTTATACTTTAGGATTATTATTAATGGGTATTACAAATCACACACATAGATTTATTGACGAAAACTATGATGACACACTATTCGCAACGAGGTAGGATATGTTTGGTGCATCATGAGTGATATTGCATTAATAGATAATACGAGAAAGGATTTGTCCCTTCTGTTCTATAACAGAAGTAGATATCTCAGGCCCTTTTATGGAATTCATATAGCCTAAATAAATCCATGTCCATGGTAAGGAATGGGTAAGTTCAATTCTGGAAAGTCAAAGAAAGAATAATCAAGCACATGGATTGATAACACTAGCATTCAACCCACTTGATTCGAGATATCATGATAAATGGATTATATTACAAAGAAAGTGTTCGTAGGAGGTGACACGTCGTTGCGGCATTAAATTCTTTCTCTATGGGTGCCTTGGTGTGTTTCTAGACGCTAACCTTGGAATTTAGGCAGGCTTCACTTAATGCCACTGAGAAATACGCCTAGAGGGTCACACACTAAGTGTGTCAAAGTATCTCAGTTAAATATAAATTTATCAAGTTGAATAAATATTATCCACGACTTTGGTTTAATAATTATTCAAGTATTCCTGATTGCATTTATTTTTACATAAGTTATTCGAGAGAATATATTATGGGCACAATAATATATTTATTAGCGAATAATGAAGTGATATTTATTTGATAAATAAATAGTCATTATTCAAGGTTTAATAAATGTGGTGGAGGAAATTAAGAAAAATGGAAAATAAAATTAATCTCCATGTATATTAATATACACACACCATGTAGTTTTTTGGGAATTTATGAGAAATAATATTAACAGATCTCGTATTGATCATTGTTAATGTTAAACTTAAAGTTGGGTACACCCACCAATGCACTTACACTGCGCCTGAAACCTACAAGTGGTATCAGAGGGAGTTATATCGTTGATTATAATTATTTAGTTTTTTGTTGGTGATTTACGTATTTAATAATTTAGTTGTTTCAATTCATGTTAATCATTCTTTAAATCTGAATCTCAAGATTTGTTCCTCCTCTATCATTTCTCATTCACCTTACAGAAACGAATTTTTCTTTAAATTTTGATTAAAATAAAATAGAGGATCTCATCTGGAGGTGTCAAATGTTCCTGGCCATACAACACGAGAATACACGGCGTGTATTCAGAAGTACACACCGTGTAGTCTAGGTTCAATGCATTGGACTGGTCCGCTAAATCAGGCCATGTAAATGGATCCTATCTAAGTCTTGAAGACTCCATTTGTTGACCAGGAACACGTGGAACACGGTTTCCTGATTATATTCTGTGTGGCCCATGGAACATGATGTGTAGTCCCTTCTAGTTAGGGTTGGACCGTGTACCCCATACACGTCTTGCCCGACTGGAAACCATGTAACACAGATACTACACGACATGTGTCCCATTGAACATGCCGTGTACTTCGAAAATTTATTAAGTACATCTACACGCCATGTCCCCGGGCGTGTACTTCGGATGAACGGTGAACAACAGTATACGCCATTTAGTTGGAACTACACGCTGTGTACTCATCCAAATTACGCATATTTATTAAAATTTATTATTATATTATACAAACCCTTGAGACATATACCATAGTGCAGGCATAAAGTTGAGGCACCACACGTGATAGGTGTTTTATATGTATGTGTTTAATTTAACATCTGCATAATGTTCATTTCTACTCGTTGGGTAGTTGTGAACAGGAAATAACTGGGTTTCCTCCAAGGTACAAGTTACATACAAAGATAATTTTAAATAAATTTATATGTTTAAAATTATGATGGATGAGAATCTCAAGGAAATTCAGAAAAGGGTTTAAGATAAAAGGATTGATTAATTAAAGATAATTATTTGATTAAAGCATGATTTATCTTAAACAAGATTGATTAAATAATTGAATGCTAGTTTTATTTATGCGTAAATATCGTTTCATACATGGATGATCATGAGCTCGACCATGACCTTTTTATGTGAATGGTTTCTTTTAATTTATTTATTTAAATTAAATTTGTTTGCCTGAGAGCCTTCTCCTCATTAATATGTAGGGCCTGTTCACCCAAGGTTTTTTTTGTGTAAAACCCCATTTTACCCCTCATCTGCATGTGAGATAAAAGCATAAGTAATGGATGGAGCTCCCAAGCTAGTGGATTCAGCTCAAGTTAGGAGCTAAGGTGAAACAAATCCCAGGAGATACAAAGGTGGACATGTGAAAGCTGTAAACATGAACCCAAAAGGTTCAAGTTGTTTCTCCCTTAGGTCTTGGTAGTTTATCAACTGCTAGATAAACTAACTAATAGAAAAATCGCATGATCATACAATTTATTTTATTTATGTCAGTTGCATGGTTTATTTATTGTTGGTGTGTTGTCACAATCACACAATTAACGAATTAAACAAGAATACAATATGGAACTAAAATAAGACTGGATTATGCGTAAAATATTATCTTAGACATGGTTAATCACTTAAGTATATCCCACTTAATTATAAAAATAATGTAATAAAAGATAATAAAATGGAAATTTATGTATAAGGATAAAATCCCTCAAAGAAATATTAAGTCGGTATAGCCTTCCATAATCTTAGTTAGAATCAAACCATAGTTCAAAGTGCTTGACCACACCTAGTTGGGGTGCTTTCAATTATCGTGGAATTATAATTCAAGTTTTTGGGTTGACTTGAATTGGTTCGCATCAAGGGTTGACTTCCATAGTAGGACTTGGTGTGACCAAGAGGCAAAGGTTGAGGAAATCTAAAATAAAAGGATTTTAGGATTGGGGACTCCACTCAACGGATCAAGGAGCTGTGAGTTAATGCAGTTGGCATTTGGAATGCCAACCTAAAACCCTTCAAGTTTCTTGACCAACTCTATTTGGGGTAACACAATAGGAAATATGGATCCTTTCCATTAGATTATACATGGAACAGAATATTCCAAAGTCAGTGGTGAGGGCTATTGGATTTCGATAAAATAGTGAGAGACTAATAAGAATTAATTAATTTATTTGTCTCAGTTTTATCATAATAAAGTAATAAACCTTTGATCATCTTAATTTGTAGAAACGAAAAGAAATTGACTTCAAAAATATCATTGTGAACAATATTTGAGAAGGAAAACCTTCTCACGGGAACCAATTTCCAAGAGTGGTAGAGGCGTTTACGCGTCATCCTTCACCACGAGAGGAAATTGTATGTGCTGGAAGAGCCTGTTCAAGTTGAAACTGGGAAATAGGCCAGTGATAAGGAACTATATCTCGATATGAAACATATGGATGATGCCAAAGATGTACAATGTTTCATGATATCGTCCATGTCTAATGATCTCTTTAAGTAATATGAAAACATGGATGCGTATAACATGATGTCTCACCTTAAGAATCTCTACCAAGAGATGGAGTGACATGAGAGATATGAGATATCCAATGATTTGTTTACAAAAAATCTTGGAGAGTATGTGCCAGCTGGGCCTCATGTGGTCAAGCTTATTGGCTAAATTTAACATCTGGACATCTTAGGGATTAATTTCCCGGATGAGTTGCATACAGATCTCATCCTATCATCACTGCCCAAGACCTTCTCTAGATTTATTGTCAAATATAACATGAGAAACAATGAGTAGAGTCTATCAGAACTTCTGACCTTGATTATCCAGGTAGATAAGGACATGGGTCTTGACAAACCCACAATCCTTATGGTGAATAAGAAAATGAAGGACAAGGCAAAGGGGCCAAGGAATTATAAACGGTCTGAATCCCCCGAGCACCGTCCCTCCAAGAAGGGGAAGATCTAAAGGCAGGGAAAGGAAAGAGAGGTGGTATGTTTTTCATGTGGCAAGCAAGGAAATTGGAAGAGGAACTACACCCAGAAGCATGGGGACACTAAAGGTGCATTCGTTATCAAGTGTAATATTTCTATTTCTATACATTGGGTAGTAGATACAACTTTTGGGGATCACATCTATATTCAAATACAGGAACCAAGTAGATTTATAATGATTTCCAGAGGATAGGTGGATCTTCAAGCTGCCAATGGAATGAGGCTGGCTATGTTAGCCATTGGTGATTACCACCTATTATTGCCAACTGGGATGATTTTGGTTTTGCATGACTGCTATTATGTGCCTAGTGTTACCAAAAACATAATTTCTGTATCATGTTTGGATATGGATGGATTTATTTTCATGTTTGGAAATAAGGGTTTCTTATTTTATAAGAACAACATAAGTTATGGTATGGATCATTTAAATAATGGTTTGTATGTATTAAATTATGAAAACCGAGTGTTGGAAATCGATAACGAAACAAACTCACATGACTCATACATCACCCAGTTGTGGCATCACCGTCTCAGTCATTAAAATGAGAAGCACTTGACAAATCTCTTCCAAGATGGCTATTTAGACTCTACTGATATAAAACCACTTGATATATTTCACTTTTTTTTACAAGGTAAAATGACCAAGCCGCCTTTCGGTGGGCAGGGTGAAAGGGCCACAGAGCTTCTAGGATTTGTGCACACAGATGTGTGTGAACCATTTCTAGTAGAAGCTAGAGGTGGATATTCTTACTTTATTACTTTTACTGATGATTTAAGTAGATATGGATATGTCTACTTAATGAGGTATAACTCCAAATACTTAGAGAAATTTAAGGAATTCAAGAATGAAGCAGATAATCAGCTTTGTAAGAAGATAAAGAAGCTTCGATCGGATCGAGGTAGAGAATATCTAAACCAAGAGTTCATCGATCTTCTACGGGAGTATGGGATTCTATCTCATCTCACTCCTCTTTATACACTATAATGGAATGGTGTTAGTGAAGGAAGAACCATACCTTGTTGGACATGGTGAGGTCGATGATGAGTCATGCATATCTTCTATTATCCATTTGAGGATATGCATTATAGACTGCAGTATACACATTAAACCGAGTACCAAATAAGTAGTAAAATGGAATTTTCTATAAGTTATGGAATAGAAAGAATACCATTTTTTTGCACACACATGTATGGGGATGCGAGGAATTTGTTAAGGCCTTATCAGACAACAAACTAGAACCCCGGGGCACGAAGTGTATCTTTATAGTATATCATAAAGAAATGAAAGGATATTACCTATATAACCCTTCAGACAAGAAAGTGACTATCGCTAGACAAGCCATATTTCTCAAGAGGGAGTAAATCCTCAAAAAGGATAGTGGGATCAAGATTTACTTCATCGAAGTTTATGCTCAAAATACACCGGAGTTGGTACAGAAACAAGTTCCACAAGTCCCCGTGGAAGAGGTTCTAGAAACACAAGTACCATATAGGAGCTCAAGAGAGTTAAGGGAACCCAAGATATTTGGTTTCCTAGTCATTGAGGATGATGAATCATTATTGTTGGACAATGATGAACCTCTCTCCTACAAGGAAGCAATAGAAAGCTCCAAAGCTGCAAGATGGATAGAAACTATGAATTCTGAGATGAATTCCATGTATTAGAACCAAGTCTGGGTTCTGGTCGATGAGCCAGTTTATGTAAATCCTGTTGGATGCAAATGGGTATTAAATAGAAAAATGGACATGGAAGGTAAAGTTAGCACCTATAAAGCAAGGTTTGTGGCTAAAGGATTCAAATAGAGTCAAGGAATTGACTATGATGAAACCTTCTCTCCAGTTTCCATTTTTAAATCCATAAGAACCATACTTTCCAAAGAAGCTTTCCATGACTATGAGATTTTGAAAATGGATGTCAAAACAACATTCCTTAATATGAACCTTTAGGAAGATGTCTATATGACACAACTAGAAGGTTTTGTGGCACCAGGTGAATCCAAACAGGTTTACAAGTTGCAGAAATCCATTTATGGATTAAAGCAAGTTTCCAGGTCATGGAACATTCTATTTGATGAATCCATAAAGGAATTTGGTTTCCTTAAGAAGGAATGTGAACCATGTGTTTATAGAAGGTTTAATGGGAATGCGGTCATTATCCTATTAGTATATGTTGATGACATATTTCTTATTGGAAATGATGTACAAGTATTATGGTCAGTTAAGGACTGGTTGAACAAGTGTTTATCCATGAAGGAATTGGGTAAAGCAGCCTATATTCTAGGTATCAAGATCATTCATGATATATCCAAGAGGCTGCTTGGACTAAGTCAGGGTACATACATTGACCAGATACTAAAGAGATTTAGAATGGAACAATCCAAGAGGGGATTGGTTCCAGTCTCACATGGCCTATATCTTTCTAAGAAATTGTCTCCTCATACACAAAAAGAGAAAGATAGAATGAGTAAGATCCCATACACTTCAGATATAGGATTCATCATGTATGACGTGTTATGTACGAGTCTTGATGTTGCCTATGCACTAAGAATAGTTGGCAGATATCAAGCAGATCTAGGAGAACAACATTGGACCGATATTAAAACTACAATTAAGTATCTGAGAAGAACTAAGGATATGTTCCTGGTGTATGGAGGAGATGAGGATCATGTCATAAGAGGGTATGCTGATGCTGGTTTTTAGACAGATCAGAATGATTTGAAGTCTTAATCTGGATATGTTTTCTGTCTCAATGGAGGAGCTGTGAGATGGAAGAGTTCAATGAAGCCCATTGTCGCCAACTCTACAGTAGAGTCTGAATATATAGTGGCTTCCGATGTAGCCAATGAAGCCTTCTAGATTAGGAACTTTTTCCAGGAGCTTGATGTGGTACCTAGTAGTAAAGAACCTATCAAGTTGTATTGTGATAATACTGCAGCGGTGGATCTTGAAAAAGAACCAAGGTCACATCAAAGGACAAAGAACATACTCCGAAAGTATCACCTCTTGAGGGATTTCTATCAAAGGGGTGAATTTGTAGTGATAAGAGTGTCCAAGGAAGAGAACGAAATAGAGCCCCTGACTAAAGGCCTATCTTAGTAGAAGCATGAATATCATGTGAGACCTAGTGGGTTAAAGGTTGTTAGCAGTTGGCTCTAGTCCAAGTGGGAGTCTGTTGGAGTTGGTGTCCTGGAACCAACTAATTTATACTTTATTCATTAATAAATACCTTATCACATCTTGATTGTTCTTCTACGTGACAATTCATGGGATAATGTCCTAAGGATAGCTGTTGCATTAAAGGGTCATAGCGGATCCCTGCTATGTTGAGAACCTGAAATTGACATAACACTGTTCTTGAATATATCTTCTATGGCCAGATGATGTTATTTGAGGGACACAAATAATATAGGCCATTAGGGGCGAGGTCTCATAAAAATCTGAGGCACCTTCTCATGGTGTGCGCCCATGGTAATGTCTAGGAGGATATTATGAGAACGAGACCCGCCAGTAGGAAATCCACATTTCATAGTGTTATTGGATGTTTCTATGTGCGGATGTGTGTATTGGTCATTAGACTTTAAGATTATTATTAATGGGTATTACAACTTGCGCACATAGATTAATTGATGAAAACCGTGACAACACACTGTTCGCAGTGAGGTAGGATACTTTGGGTGCGTCATGAGTGATATTGCATTAATAGATAATGCGAGAAAGGATTTGTCCCTTATGTTCCATAACGAAAGTAGATATCTTAATCCCTTTGATGGAATTGATATATCCTAAATAAATCCATGGCCATGGTGAGGAATGGGAAAGTTCAATTCTAAATAGTCAAAGAAAGAATAATCGAGCACATGGGTTGATGGTACTAGCATGCAACCTACTTGATTCGAGATATCATTAAAAAGGGATTACATTACATGGAAAGCATTTGTATGAGGTGACACATCATTTCAACATTAACTTCTTTCTCTTTGGGTGCCTTGGAGTGTTTCTAGACACTAACCTTGGACTTTAGGCAGGCTCCACCTAATGCCACTGAGAAAGAGGCCTAGAGGGTCACACACTAAGTGTGTCCAAATATCTCAGTTAAATATTAATTTAACAAGTTGAATAAAGATTATTCCCAACTGTGGTTTAATAATTATTCAAGGATTCCTGATCACATTTATTTTGACACTAGTTATTCGAGAGAATATATTGTGGGTGAAATAATATATTTATTAGTGAATAATGCAGTGATATTTATTTGAGAAATAAATAGTCATTATTTAAGGTCTAATATATGTGGTGGAGGAAATTAAGAAAAATGGAAAATAAAATTACACGTCGTGTATATTAATATATACATGTCATGTAGTTTTTCTGGGAATTTATGAGAAATAATATTATTTATTTAATTAAATAATATTAGGTGCAATTCGCTGGGCACATGTCGAGTAATAATAATAGTCAACTATTATTATTAGACATGGGGTATTACTAAGAATTAAATGAAATGAATAAATGATTTTGGGTAATTAATTCATTTTATTATTCTATGTAATTAAAAATCCCAATTATATATTTCTCATTAGCCTAGCCATTTTGAGTGGTTGTGCACAATGGATTTGTAAAAGCTCTCAAGCCAAGAGAGAATTCTTTTTCCACCAAGAACGCTGTCAAGCTACGAGAGAGAGATCCACCAACATCGGATCAAGGCGATCGAAGGAGGACATCACAAGCGAATGATCTTTTGTGTTAGCACCCATAGATCCATTTAGCGACGTCTTGAGATACATGGGGCACGCGTGGATCACCTCTAGAGGAATCCTACACTTGGATTCTACGATGCAATGATGGATCATATCGGATCATGACCAGAGACATCAAAGAATAAATAATTCCATCAATGTAATTCTTATCAATTAATTAAATTAATTATAACCAACATACGATGATCCTCTATATGGTTCTGGGACTCCCATCTTTCTTTTTAATTATTTGTTCTATTCCAAAGATCTGAAATTTTATTATCGTGATAGATCTCGGATTGATCATTGTTAACGCTAAAATTAATGTTGGGTACACCCACCAACGCGCTTCCACTGTTCTCAGAACCTACACATTCCTTATTCTATTTTTATTCTGCCATCGACCTTTTCTTCATTCTATTTCTGTTGTCGTGCCCAGCCACTTCGCGGTTCGACATGAAGTGCCTTTTTGTTCCTCAATTGACCCATTTTATATTATATTCTCTAAATGCTGGTCCTACATAAGAATACAAAAAATATAAATATCAGGGTGAAATATCATATCAAATCAACTAATATCCAATAGAAACACCTATAAAAACCCATCAATATATATATATATATATAATAAAGATATAAAATATCCCCACAATAAATCTTTTCTCATCCTCGAGAAAAAACACAACATCAAAATACCAAGGATCCATACATCAATAAAGTAATTACCAAATTATTATGATCATAAAAACAAGTTATAACTGAATATTTTAAAATCACAACACATACTGAATAAATAATCATAAAATAATTATTCATTTAAATTGTTAAATTCAAGACATTTACCCCTTTCACTAACAGATTTTAAATTTTCATCAACACCCATGACATTTATGATTTACCTCACCATTTATTTTTCAACTCATCACTCAAGGTAAAAATTTTAATGGAGTTATTATCATACCTCAGGTACATGCTTTTAACCATAGGCTTTCATTGAATCTACTTTATAAATTTCATAAATACAACTATCACAATTAATGATTAGGGATTTTAAATTAGTATCAAATGTTTATGAGGATATGGGTAGGTAGGTAATTTTTTTTAAAATCAAGTAAGGCTCAAAGAGGAGGATAAAATCTAATGTAAAATTCATGATATTAAAAAGACAAGCTCAATGAAATGATCATCACCAAAATAATTCCATCTTATACACCCCAAAAGTGAAAATTAAAGGATCAAATAAAATTTAATCATAATGAAAAATATCCATCTTTTATTGTTGTTCTTTTTTTAAAAAAAATCATGATTTTTATTGAACCTCACATCCACCACCTAACCACAAAAAATAAAAATCATCGGTCTGATAGTGGTGATTGTTGATTTTCCCAATTCACAACCCATTTTTTTCTTTTTTCTTTTTATTGAAAGTGAACCTAGGAGAATTATTTCATCCACCATCTTACCACATATTATTGTGATATCATCCCTACGACAATGATGACTTTTTACCTACCTAAGAAGCAACCCATTTTTTTCATTTTTTAACTACAAGAGGGATATATAATGGAATATAATGAATGTAAATATGAACCTTACAACAAATCCCATGGAAACACCCTACACTATCATTTCAATATATCACATCCCATATCCTTCATAAAAAAACCCCTCTCCCAAATTCACTCAATTGAATATCATGAAAAATACAAAGAGCAGGGTAGGAAAGTAAATAATGTCTTGTTATATTGCATAATACTAACAAGGTCATCCATGGATTCTATAGGCTTATGAAGAATTATTGTGTAGGTGGGTATTAGGATAAAAGGGCTTGAAAATAAAATGCCTCAATCATTTAAAAATTTAATTTGTTCAGTCATAGCTTTGAATAGATATCAATGCAAGTTCTAGTAGTTTTACATGCCATAAGTTTCACTCAAGAAATATGCTCAGAAAATAGGAAATATTTGGTCCAAAATCCTCTCAAGAATGAGAAAAAAATATAAGTCAATCAGGCCATGAAATGGAAATAAATAATTAGTTTACACAATGATTTATTCTAGGAATCAAAATAAATAAATTCAATCATATAAATAATTGTTTTCAAGAAATTTTAAATTAAAGTAATAAAGTGAATTTAAAAATGTCCATTTATATATTTTTCTTTTATGGGCATTATATTTCAAATTTTCCATCATGTCAAAATACTTATCCTTGGGGCTTATGACTCTTAGATCACTGAGTAAAAGACAAAAAATTCTTGTTTTTTGTGGGTGAATCTTTTTCAATTCAGTTCATGTAAATATTCAATTCATTTTTTTTCAAAATCACATGGTAGGAAAAAAACAAGGAGTGAAAAAATATGAATAATTAAAGAGCACTCCCCTTTCATTAATTCTTTTGAATGATTCTCTCATGTTCTGTCTGACCTAGGTTCACAACATGAGTTTCCTTCATGACATCTATTTTATACAATTCATGATGCTGGTGAGGTTCATGACGTTTATTGATCCTGCATACAACACTTCAGTTTTTTTCTTCTTCTTACTTGTATGGCTTTAAAAAAGAAGAATAGATAGTAAAGGTGCATGATTTTTTTCAAAATTAAAAAAATTTGGATAAAAAAGATAAATAGGTAAACCATGGAGATATTTATTTAAATTTATAAAATAAAATAAATCTATGTCCAAGAAAGAAATTTTAAAATCTAGTCTACCTCCCCATAGCTTCTCTTTTTTATGGTTGTTCAGCTAGACCTTTATATCTGTTAGCTAATTGGAACATTGTATTGAGATAAATATCGTGGATTTATCGACACTTGAATTTATTATACATCTAGGGCAGACTTTCACTTAATCATCTATTGATTCTTCTTTACTCTTGATGGGATGAAATTTGAGGATATATATAATGAAAATAATAGGAAATAAAAATCTGACTGGTGTTTTTATTTTTTTTGCTCCACCACTACCTTTTCATATTCTACTTCAATTATTAGAGGTTATTATTTATTAAATTCTTAAAATATGATTTCTATAATAACATATCTATGATTATTACTCTCTTTTATTTCATTTTTGAGATCATCAATGGCATGATCTTTGTCTTCTAGTATGTTTAACAGGGTGTCCCATGATTCTTCAGTCAACAGAATGTCCGTGAGATTGGAACATGTATGCTTATTTTTATCTTCATTTAATTTTCCTCCTCCACCTCTAATTCAATGGATTTTATCACTTCTACCTCCTTCTATTCCTCATCCCTGACAATCCAATCAAAAATTTCCAATATATTTCTTTCTTTCTTCTTCTCACAGTCATAAAAGGTATTCTCTTTATTCTTCTAGGTCTTTTTGTAAGTATAGAAGCAATGCCTCAGGTTTTGATTATTCTTCAAAATACAGAGGTTAATCTTATTCAGTGTTTTCAACATGATCAATGTATTGTTTTTTGTTTTCTTCCTCTTATTTTTTTACTTTATTTATTATGTAATGTTAACTTTCTCCACCGTTTTCTCTTCTTCATCTTCAAACCAAACTACCCATTCATTATATTTTAATGGTAAGTTGAATTATAAGGAATTTAAATTTTAAATGACGTGAGTAAGGTTAGTAATCATTTATAACTATTCAATAAGTTAAGATTCATGGTCATCCATTTACTTATCCAACAATGGATTTAAATTTGTGAGAAATGTGGCTAGTATTTCATTCTAATTACGCTCCTAACATTGTTGGAAGGGATGATTTTCTTGAATATTATACTCTTGAGGTTCCTTTAAATCAAAGTATTGAAATTCCCGTGCTTCTTTATATTCATCATCTTTAAACCAATCTGTATCTACATTAGAAACTATTGATAGGCTAATAATAAGAGAATTAAAATTCTAAATGATTTGAGTAAGGTTAGTAGTCAATTCCACATACTCTATGAGTTGTGTCTCATGATCATCTATCATTTTGTACAACACTATAACGTACTGAATGAGTAATCTAGTTAGTCAATCTTTTGAGTGTTTCTTGTTCTAGTATCCTCCTTGGATGTCTTGAATAATAGGGTATCCTCAATAGGGTTGATAGTAGGTATCATTCAATAGTTACCAACCACCTGAATTTAGTGTTGCCCATGTGGTCGCATACTCCTGGAATTCATTATACTCTAGTGGAGGGGCATAATATCGGTTCATCTAAAAAATCATCCTCTACACTACCAAAAAATACCACAAGAATAATAAAAATAATAACAATAACAAAATTAAATAAAAAACAAATACTTAAAATAAAATTAGTAAATGAAAATGGAATAATAAAAATATTTAACTTTAGAAATCGGTCTTGAGTCATCTGTAATTCTCTGCTGCTCCCTAACAATGGAGCCAAATTTTGATGGGCCCAATAGACATTGTTAATTCCTCAAGGTATGATGTAATTATAAATTTATTTTCTTTTGAACCATATTAACTTCAAAGGTGTAATATAGCAGAAGTGAGGGGTTGATCCTACAGAGAGTAGGGAATGCAGTGATGCCAACTCTTAACTAAAGTTCAGGTCACTCCAATTTCTGATTGATTTTACTAAACTGATGATGCAATTGAAATAAATTAATTCAAATATAAAAATTGAAGATAAGGGAACCTATTTCTAGGGTTGGTTTCGATAAATAAATTAATTCAACTTCACTTGAAAAACAATTATATCAAATATCCACATAACCAAATAATTTTATCGATAGAAGAAATGGTTATTCTCTATCAAACTACCCTAGAATAAAAATCCTTCATAGAAAAATAAATTAAAATATCAAAAGTTCATTGTGTTTATATTTTCAAATCATAAGAATAATTACATTCATTGTTCCTGAATAAATCATCTCAATCATGTTGGTGTTTGTTCATTATTGAAGGCATATAGTCAATGGATAAATGATGTATAAAATATATGTCTAAGAACAAAATGATAATATTTAATAAAACCACCTTACAAGAAAAATTAAATCTAACAATGATGGTATGCACCTCCTTTAACTTATTTCTCTCTTCCCTATTGGATTTAGCCAAACATTTTCGGGTGATCACCAACGACGATTAAACCCAAACCATAGGAGAGAGATTAAGAAATAAAGGGAATGAATAAAAGAAAGAGATTATAATTAATCTAAATAACATTCGATGTTTATATGAAATTACAAGAAATAAAATAAAAGAAAAACAGAAAGTAAACCTATCTACAGTAGGTTGGAACCCTACGACAGTCACCTGGTGGTCATAGCTCATGCTTGGAATGGAATTCTTGAATCCCTTTTCGAGACTCCTTATTTATATGCCTCTAGGTCATAAATAGGCTTCCCCAGGTCAAAGATATGTTTTTAATGAAAATATGGGTCAAAATATACGGGTCTTGTAAAATATAAGTAAAAAATAATCATTTTTATGCTTTTTTTGGGCATTTATAGAACGTGTAAAGTTTACATGACATGTAATCTTGCACCACGTGTATCAAATTCACCAATTGTTGCCTTTATGGTAAAAATTCACAAGTTTTAGGTGTGACGCATATGTTTCATGTCATTCCACATGTTAAAATCACATTATGTTTATTTCCTCTACTTCACACCCTATATTTCACTCACAACTTGCACTGGTTCACCACGGGTAATGATTATAAAATATGAAAAGTCATCTTCCAACACTGAAAGTTCCATTTTCCATGGATATATAGTATTCTAACTTCTTAAAATCTTTTATTCTCTTTGTATTCAACCATCTAACTTGGGTTCTTCATTATATTTTTGTTGTCACGCCACATCACTTGATGGATCGTCCTGAAGTTTCTTTTTGTTCCTTATTTGACAAGTTTTCCATCATATGATCCAAATTTTGGTCCTACAAAATAATACACAAAACATAAATATCAGGGTGACATATAATTTTAAATAAATTAATATCAAACGGAAACACATATAAAAACTCATCAAAATATGTTTATAAAATAGAGATATCAAATTCTCCCACACTCAAATCTTTGGTTGTCCTCGAGAAAAACCTCAACATTAAAATATCAATGATCCATTCATCAACAATAGAATTTTCAAATTATTATGATCATAAAAACAAGTTGTAATATAATATTTTAAAACCACAACACATACCCACTAAATAATCCAAAAATCATTCTTTATTTAAAATGTGCAATTGAAGACATTTTCCCCTTTCCACTCATATATTTTAACTTTTCATCAACACCCATGACATTTATGATTTACCTCACCATTTATTTTTCCACTCATCACTCAAGGTAACAATTTTAATGGAGTTATGATCTTACCTAAAGTACATGATCATAACCATAGGATTACATTGAATCTACTTTCTCCACCATGTAAAGAAAAATATCACAGTTAATCATGAGGGCTTTTAAATTAGGATAAAATGTTTATGATGATAAGGGTAGGTAGGTAAAAATGTTGAAAATAAACTAAGGATGGAGGAGGAGGACAAAATATAACATACAATTCATGATATTCAAAAGGCAAGCTCAATTAAATCCTCCTCACCAAAATAATTTCATCTCACACATCCCCAAAGTGCAAAGTAAAGGATCATAAAAAATGTAATCACAAAGAAAGATAACCGTCACTTACTGTTCTAATTTTTTGTTTGAAAATCATGATTTGGAATGAACCTCACATCCACCACCTAACCACATATGATAAAAATCATTAATATATATGATTGTGAGATCATCATTAGGCCAATGGTGATTTTTTACCTTCCCAAGAAACAACCCATTTTCTCCTTTTTTTTCATTTGTTTTTTAAAAACAAGAGGGATATAAAATGGAATATAATTAATGTAAATATGAACCTTCCCCAAAATACCCTATAAATAATATACAATATCCTATAAAGATATCACATCCCATAGCCTCTATAAACAACCCCTCCCCTACACTCATTCAATTGAATATCATGAAAAATACAAAGAGTAGGGTAAGAAAGTAAATAATGGATTGCAATGTGTCTCAATCCTAATAAGCCTATCCATGGATTCTATATTCTTATGGAGGATAAATGTGTATATGGGTATCAAGATAAAATGGCTTGTCAATAAAATTCATCAGTTATTTCAAAAGTGAATCTATTCAATCATAACTTTGATAAGATATCAATGAAAGTTCCAGTAGGTTTACATGAATTAAGTTTCACTCAAGAAATATGCTCATAAAATAGGAAATATTTGATATAGAATCCTATTAGTAATGGTATTAGAATATAAGTCAATCAGTTATGAAATGAAAATCAATAATAAGTTAACTCAATGCATGCTTCTAGGAATAAACCTCAAGAAATTCAATCCTCTAATCAATAAATTTCAATAAATTACAAATTAAAGTAAGTAAGTGACTTTAAAAATGTCCATTTATATCCTTTTCATTTATGGGAATTATATTTTAAATTTTCCAACTTGTTAAAATAATTATCCTTGGTGCTGATGTCTTTTAGATCAGTGAGTACAAAGAAAAAAATTAAATCATTTTGGGGGTGAATCTAATTCAATTTAGTTCATGCAATAATTAAATTCATTTTTTTTCAAAATCATGTGGTGGAAAAAAACTTGGGTTGAAAAAATATCAACAAGTAAAAAGTAATCCCCTTTCACTGATGCTTTTGAAGGATTTTCTCATGTTATGTCTTACTTAGGTTCATGATGTTAGTTCATTTTATGATGTTTATTTTCTGGAATTCACAATGTGAGCATGGTTTGAGACATGTTTTGATCCTGGATACAACACTTTAGTTTTTTCCTTCTTCTTTCTTCTATAACTTGAAAAAATAATAATAAACAGTTAAAATGCTTGAAATTTTCAGAACTAAAAATATTTGGCTTCAAAAGATAAAGAGGTCAACCATGGGGAGATTTATTTAAACTAATAAAATAAAATAAATCTAAGTCTTAGAAATCTATTTCAAAATCCAGGTTTCCTCATAGTAGATTCTCTTTTTTGATGGTTGTTCTAATCGACCTTAATGTTTTTTAGCTAATTGGAACATGATATAGAACTAACTATCTTGGATTTACCAACATTTGACTCTATTGTGCATCTGGGTTATTCTTTCACTTTATTATACAATGATTCTTATTGAATGGAGGTGAGATGAAATTTGAGGATAGATGTAATGAAAATAATTTGAAATTGAAATATGACTGGAGTTTATAGTTTTATTGATCCACCATTGATTTTTTCTCTTTTTCTTCAGTTGTTGGAGGTTCTTATTTCTTAACTTCTTCAAATCTGGTTTCTCTCGCAACACATATCTTCTTATTTATATATTATATTTCTTTGATGAGATCATACATGGTATGATATTTGTCTTATGGTATGTTTAGAATAGTTCCCCATGCTTTTTCAGTCTCCAAAATGTAATTGAGGCCAGAACATGTCTACTTGTTGTCCTCTTATTTTACTTTTTTCTCTTTCTCTAATTCTATGGACTGTACTACTTTGAACTCCTTCTTCTATTCCTCCTCAACCATCCAATTAAAAATTTCCATCATATTTCTTTATTTCTTATTATTATATTCGCAAAAGGTATTATCTATATTCTTCTTGGTCTTTTTGTATGCGTAGAAGCAATGCCTCAGGTTCTGATTCTTCTTCTAAATCCATAGGTTAATCTTTATGAGTGATTTTTAAGTATTTTTCTTTATTTTATTCCTCTGTTGCTTTTATAGTGTTGATTTACCCTACATTTTCTCTCTTCTTCATCTTCAAAAGTGTCTACCCCTACATTAGATTTTAATGGTAAGTTGCATACTGGGGAATTTAAATTTGAAATAACATGAGAAAGGTGAGTAATCCATTCTACCTATTCACTAAGTTGGGCTTCATGATCATCTATCCACTTATCCTACATTGGAATAAAAATTGCGAGAAATGTGGCCAGTCTGTCATCTAAATTCTTCTCTCAGTCTTCTTGAATATTCTACTCTTGAGGTTCCTTTATGTCAAAAGCTTGGATTTCCTCCACTTCTTAATATTCATCATCTTCAAACCAACTTATATCTTCATTATAAACTATTGGTAATATAATTATAATAAAATTATAATTAGAAATGATTTGAGCAAGGTGAGTAGTCAATTATTCCTTCTCTTTGAGTTGTGTCTCATGATCATCCATCATTTTATCCAACACTAGAATGTAATTAATGAGTAATACTGTTAGTTAGTCTTCTGAATGTTTCTCGTCCTAGGATCCTCCATGGTAGTCTTGAATAATAGGGTCTCCTTCATAGGGTTGATAGTATGTGTCATTCCATGGTTACCACCCACATGAATTTAGTGTTGCCCATGTGGTCAGATACTTCTAAAATTCATTGTACTCTAGTGGCATGGAATTATATTGGTTCATCTGAAAACTCATCCTGTGAACCACAAAAAACTTTCAAAAGCATAATAATAATAATAATAATAATAATAATAATAATAATAACAACAAATAATTATAAAAACAAATACCTAAACTAAAATAATTAAATATAAATGGGATGAGAAAAATCTTTCACCTAAGTAATCAGTCTCGAGTCTTATGCAACGCTCCACCACTCTCCATAAACTGTGCCAATATTTGATGGGCCAAAAGGGCGTTGTTAAATCCTCGAGGTGTGATCAAATTAGAAATTTATTTTTTTCTGAATCATACTAACAACAAAGTCACAATATATCAGAGGTGTGAGGTCAATCCCATAGAGAGTGGGGAACACAGTGATGAGATGTATCACCCCAAGATTTCATAGTAAGTTATTTTCTTTAAAGTAATTCAATAGCTTGCGCTACACGCAACACCGAGTTTAAGCGCACCACGAATTACCAAACTAGTCGTTCAAAAGTGGTTATAAATAGTATTAACTGAATTTTGAATTTTATATACTCTATATAATTTTAGAATCCATATTATGTGTTTCATATACATAATGTAAGAACAAATTCATTTTTTCAGATAAAAGAAGTATTTTTCAAAAAAATGCAATTTTACCACCTTCTAATGGAAAAACATTTTTAAAACCAATATTTGACACTTTTATATATTCAATTTAATGAAATTAAATTATTCTCTATAATTGGGACATAATAATTTATTTTGAATTAATTTTTGGTACTTATCTGATGACTTTTATATTTTGATGAATACTGAAAAATACAAAATTTTAATTAAAAACAAATTTTTTAATCGAAGTAATTTATAGGGTTAAATTATGAATTTAAATGGTTTTGAAGTATAATTATATTTTAATTTTATCATTTAATACAATTTAGGTCATTATAAGTAATTTTTCATTTAAATTTTACATAAACACATGTCAATCTTTTGATAGTGTTTTACTTTTTAAAAACCCGCTTTTCAGTTTCGACAATGGGAATTAATTTTAAATTAATTAATGAAACTTATACATTTTTAATTGGGTAAAATAGAATTCATTTTTGAATTCAGAATATCAAAATTATCTTAGGCTTAATTTTTGGTATTTTTTTGAAAACATTCAATTTTTGATGAATAGTGAAAAACACTGCGTTATAGTTTAAAACCAACTTTTTATTTAAATAATTATTTATTTTATTTAAATTTATTTTAAGTCAAAATAGTTATATAATACCTATATAAGTTTAATGTAATTAATTGTATTCATTTTATAATACAATTAGATGTATAAAATTATATTGAACTTTTTACCGTCTTTTACCCACCTTCTAAGAGCATTGACAAATTTGCATAAAACTTAATTTTACCACTTCTGTGAGTTTATTTTCAAAAATACGAGAGACACGGTTGGAATCAGAAGTAAAATGTGGTTCAATAAGATGAAAATAATTTTTGGTGAATAGTAAATTTTGACTTTTATTTACCACGGTTAAAAGTAAATAGGGTAATTAAGGGAAAAAATGATATTATAATTACCCTAACACATGTCCTAATTCTATTGGATAAGTGTAATTAGACCAAAAAAACCATAAGAATAAAATATGATCCTCTTTACTCTACTTGAATTAGATTGGGACATTTATTATTATTTTATTTAAAGAAGAGTTAAAAGAGTTAAATTCAAAGTTTAATAACTAAACGATTTTTAATATAGGGTTATACATAAGAAAAATTCGACTATAAATATTCATTATAAATATAAAATTATTTACTACATAATGGTATTTTATTTATAATTTTTAGACATTAAATAATTAAATTTATTTATGACACAATGATGAGGCAGTAATTACCTTATTAATGAAAGATTAAAATAATTGATATTATAAATATGCAAATAAATATAATGTGTAAATTATGATAAATTCCACTAATTTTCTATGTTAATATGACATTTTGGGGTTTATTAAATAATTTTTTTTCAAAGTAATCATTCTTTTATTATTTTCACAAAAACCAAATACTAAATAATGTCAAAATTGAAATAAATGAGTTTTTTAAAAAAATACAATATTATTGGTTGATATAATATTCTTAAAAATATAAGGTTCATCAAAAGGTCTTAAATAATATTATATATGTCATTAATGAACCACTTGAGGTTCTATTGGAAGTTTAGAGTAAGTTTTTAACCATATAGTGCAAGAATACAAGAAGACACAGTAAAAGTTAAACTATTTAACTATGAGTTAAATCTAAAAGATAAGGTTAAAATGGTAACCTAAACTTCTCTAAAACCAATTTTTTGAAATGTTTTCGACCCATAACCACCTTATATTCGACATATATCATTTTTGAGCCATTATAAAACGAAAATTATTTTATTATAAAATAACATCTCAAGGATTTCTTAAAGTGACCCTCACCTCTCTTATAAAAGGGTACTCCACCTTCTATTAATTTCGCAAATCCATAGATATTTTTCTCAGACAAATACTACCCAAATATCATCCCAACTTCCCTCACATAAACTTAGATTCCTTACTTTGATCATAAAGCCAACCTATGGAGCCCTTATGATCAACTCAAAAGGAAACACCCAAGGAAGAGGTAATAATTTCACCACCCTCTTTCAAGTTATTTTCTTCTTCCACTTCCTATTTATTTTTTGTTAACATAAAAAAATAATAACTCCAATACCTTATACATACTATTATTATAAATATGGTATAACCATATTCGTTTTTCTATCCATCCTATAAATAACAAAGTCATTATACGTGCATACGTACGACTTACTGTCTCCACGTCTTGGTGTTGTTTGTTATTCAAACACTTCATTATTTGGATGAGTATAATAATGAATATAACTGATGTAAATAATAAATATAACATGCTAATTATTCTTTATATATGATATAACATCCAATTACATACTATTTCACCATCAATATAATGATATTGTCGCTCGTGCGTACGTATGGATTACCGTCTCCAGGAACATGATGAGATTCATTTCCCATCGTAATCATTCAAGAATAATTTTCATTTTATAATTAAAAATAATGTTTATGAACATAATATAATTCTGTATATGAATCAAATACACCATATCCATAATAAACTTGGCTTACGTAACCAAGTATATAAAGGAAAACAAATCAGTTAACACCCAAAACGATGATACTACTAAAATATTATTAAAAAAGAAAAATTAAAAGATCATATATGATATCATATTTATGTATTTGGTTCTTTTATAATTTAATAAAAATTATTTCACCATTATACAATAGGTTAACCTACCCTATACTAAGGAAAAGTACAAGGTAAGGGGTTTCTTATCTCACTTTTAATTCCGTGAGATTCCCATTGTTCGCCATTTATTTATTGCATGTGGTGTATTATGTACTATAATTTGGTATATATTATCATGATTATCTTTATATTCATGTTATTATGTGATTAATTTTGTGGATATTAACTTTTGGTCATACAACTCGATTGATTACAACATGGTAAGGGGTTTTCATCTCACTTCTTATTTCCATGAGATTTATGCTATATTTCCACTATTTTCTTTTGTATGGTGTATGTATTTCCCATGATTGAATTTTTTATTTAATATAATTTAATTTAGGGGTATTTAAATCTTCATTGTACGATCCTTCTTTCATGGGGTGTATGTTTCGTAAGTCACTAAATCAGTAAGGAAATTTCTAATTTCCATTTCCACTAATTAGGTTTTATGAAAACTTCATTGAGTATTTTACTCCAAGATTATGTGTGAAATGACTATTTATTTATTTATGTAGTAATTTCCACTCCCCTTTGTGTGGATATTATCATTATACACATAATCACTCCATTGATAAATTTTTAAGTCATCTATATGAACTTGATAAGAGTAATCTTAACTCAATTTTCATTCATTAAGATAAACATCCAAGTCATTGGTGTTGTTGTTACAAGAATATGTGTGAATGTCCTCTGATTGTTTTACACTGAATATCCAGTCATATTTAGTGTATTTATAGTTTTTATAAATAATTATGTCATTGATTTATCCTTAAACTAAGGATATAGTCTTTATAATGGATTTCATCTCAACTTACATTCCATTGAGACTTATTTGTTGTTATACACCAATTCAATTTTATTTAGTGTATATACTGTACTTTGACATAATATATCCTGAATCCCTTTATTCTCATGATATTATTAAGTTTTTATTACCTCAATTATTTTAATTCAAGCATCTTTCATTTGGTTAGGAACTCTAACTAAAATATCATTTTAAATATTTTTAAAAAATTATTCTTCCATATCTCTATCATTAATTTCCATGTTTTAAAAATGGTTTTAAGGATTTATTTATATATAAATTAATGATTTAAAATTAAAATTCCATTTAAAAGTTTCAAATTGGTATGGGACACTTTGATTCAAAAATCTATTTTAAATAGATTCTTAATAAATAGTGATACTTTAAAATGTTTTCAAGAAAAAGGGGGATATTTCTCTCAAATAGTTTTGATGATTATTTTCATCTATGTCAATATACTTCATTATTATCGATTAAGGTTAATTTATTATAATACAATCTTCCATATTTTATTGAATGAGTTATGTTTGACTGTGGATGTGCTATTTTTATGCCATTCATGGTTTATAGTTAAAGTATTGACATTTCGTATGATAGTTTAATAAAAATGTATATGTTATATTTCAACATTTTTGTATGAGGAATGAATTGGACATAGTAAGTGACGGGTGGATCCCACTATATCTCCTCAATGCATCGGTAGGTCTCATGAGACAAACTAGTGTCTTGGCACAAGGCCTTGACAAAATATTATTTGTAGTCTTTTCCATAGGTCGTGACTATGTGGTTATGAAGTCTGGAATTACGCATTCCATCATTATGAAATTGGCTATTGATATTACATGTGATAATTCAACTAGTAGAATATCCATGTGAATAAGTAAATGGAATTTTTTGATTTATCTTTGACATATTACGTTGAATTTTAAGTTTAAAAGGTTTGTTTTTTAGTATTATAGATTGCCTTAAATGTTTGTTCTTATTTATGACAGTTTCCACTATATTGTTATGCTTGCTGAGCATCTGAGCTGACACCTTTCTTATGTTTTATTTTTCCCAGGATACAAATAAGTATATTACAATTAACCTGCATGAATAGGATAAGGGATATAAGGGTGTTCAAAGGAGAAACAATGCTGTTTTTTTAATTTCATGATGTAATGTAAAACTTAAGTATGTATCTAGTACTTCCAAGGCTAGTAAACTAATAGGTATTTCAAGATATGATTACTTGTATCATGCCAATGTTATGTAATAATGAGATGATTCTTGGTAACTGGGGTTGGGGCATTACAGTTATTATCAGAGGAAGATTAGTACAAAACTTGGAAGCTAGATTTAGAAAAAAAACTCTAAATAGGGAACACTACCCTATGATAGACATTGAGGATTAGTATAGAAGAACAACCAAAAATTTTGGTAATGTAAATATTATGTGGGTTTTCCAAGAAATACATCCCTATCTAGACATGAGCAGGTAGAGGCAGCTCTGAAACAGATGTACCTAGGGGTAAAAACTCCAACAAGGAGTTTCGGGCTTGACCTGGGGTATCCTGGTACACGACAACATGCATTGCTACAGTCTTGGTTACGACACTCCCATGGGATATGCTTAGGATAATTCACATTTTCTTTACAAACCGATTTGAAGGATTTTAATATAAGATGAAAATAAATAAACTTGGTTAATCCTAAGGTGTTTTTAGATTGAAAATAAGGTGTTATGACATTCTCTAAATGATTTTATAACTCACATTATGCTTTCTTATGTTAGTCAATGGATGGATTCCCAGGAAGTCATTGTAAGATTGAACATGATGTACAAGGTGGGTACGATGATGGAAATGAGCAACGAAATGGATTTTTGATAGGTGTAAAAGATATCGTGTTCATGCCGAATTGGTTTTCCAAAAATATGATCAACAACATATATATTAACCAACTCCTGGACTTAACAAAGAAGAGAAATGGAGTGAATGATAAGAGCTCCAACATTGGAGATCATGGAGAAAAGAAATCTCAGTTTCCATCATGTAGGAAATGTAGAAGGAGACACCTAGGAAAGTGTCTCAATGGAAAAAAGAAATGCTTTATGCGTGGGAAAGAAGGACATAAAGTAAATAATTGCCGAGGAAAAATGAAGAGTACCATAGAAGAAAATAAAAATGATCTCAAGAATCAATTTACAGTAATTTTCTGTAAATATAGGGGACCTGGGCATTACCTGAGTGAATGCCCTATTTTTTAGGATAACATCTTGGTCAAGGAAGAAACTATGTGGAAATAAATGGATGGAGAAATTTTTAAAAGTATTAGTGCTCTTTGTTGATAGGATTAATTTGGAATACTTTCCCTTTTATGTGTAACCCTTCAATTTTTTATGTGAAAATGCTATTTTAGGAAGAATTATCTTTTCTATTATAGTTATAAATAACCATTTGGGTTTATATGATCCTTGAATTTGAGAAAATTACAAGTTATTAAATTTTGGGATGAAAATACGAGATATGAGATAAAATTTGTGATAAAATTATGTTATGGTTATTTTGAATATTTTTTCTCATTTTTGGAATGTTATAAAATATATTTTTTAAAAAAGGACAACACACAGACCGTGTGACAACCGCTCGCGTCAGACAAAGCTGTAGGAATCGAACCGACAACCAGAGTGTGATTGGGATTTATGGCTTACTAATGGATTATGTGAAGTCCCTGGTTAGTGTGACTAATTATTTTGAGTTAAATGATTTTATTGATCAATAATAAGTTGATTTGGGATCTTATGTCTTATCAAATGGATATCCTTAGTATAGAAACTTGATTTGGCGATTAAGTGATAAATGCTATTTTAGAAGATGTTCGCTTTGTTGGGAACACTATATGACTAAGGAAAATAGAATACTATGAGATTTCATTTGAGGAGTAATGGTGGATTTTTATCTATGTTTTTATTGTGTATTTATAGTGATTTGGGTTATTTATGGAAATTATTAACCTATCATAGAGAATATTTGATTAGGTTAATTACTTTAAGTACGTAACTTTACGAGTAGTTTATGTTATTTGGAGATATGATTTAACGTGGAAGACTGCATAATCATATTATTATAAGTTTTGGGTTTTAATATTAGTTTGGATTATATTTAAGTATTTTAAAGACAATTGTTTATTGAATGGAATTTATTGAACTTTGGGTATTGTTGGTTTAATTTTAGAAATTAAGTTTAATATTTCTTTCTTTAAAGGATTATCCTTTTTGGGGATCACATGATATTGTACTAACCATTTTGTTTTTGGTTAATATTTAATGAAAAAGTAAATATATAATTTCCTTTGTGGATCATGTGATTCTCTAGAAGTTGATTCTAGTGCTTCAGGTGTGACCAAGTCATTTTGAATACTCATCATTTGAAAAAAAGATGAGTTAGTGGTAGAAATTTATTAAAGGATGAAACTCTACTTAAAAATAAAGTATATCTCTTTATGTTCTTATTCAATCTCATAAATAAATTACTCAACTTTATGAAGTGGAACTTAAAACAAAAAAACATCATCCTTTTACTTTTCCTACTGGGAAATGAATGACCATTTATCCCATTACAAGTTTATGGTTTTCTTGTTGTTAACTTTATCTTGATTATGTTTTCTATCACTCTCCATCAGAACCTGTCACTTATTTTATCTTCCACATCCACGTTTTCCTACATGGAATCCTAGTATGGGTTATCTCGGGTGATCTTTGTACTTCTCTTTATTTCTTTTAAAGTGATAATTTTATTGAATCTTTTTCCGATTTGGGACTTTCAATGAAGTTCCCAAGCCCAATTTTAAAATTTCAAGGACATAATTTCCAAAAGGGGGTAATAATTTAACAACCCAAGATTTCATAGTAAGTTATTTTTTTAAAGTATTTCAATATCTTGCATTACACGCAACACTGAGTTTGAGCGCACCACGACTTACCAAACTAGTCGTTCAAAAGCAGTTATAAATAACATTAAATGAATTTTAAATTTTATACACTCCATATAATTTTATAATATATATTATATGTTTCATATACATAATGTAAGAACAAATTCATTTTTTCAGATAAAAGAAGTATTTTTCAAAAAAAATACAATTTTACCACCTTCTAATGACAAACCCTTTTTAAAACCAATATTTTACACTTTTATATATTCAATTAAATTAAATTAAATTATTCTTTAGAATTGGGACATAATAATTTATTTTTAATAAAGTTTTTGTACTTTTCTGATGACTTTCATATTTTGATGAATACTGAAAAATACAAAATTTTAATTGAAAACAACTTTTTTAATTGAAATAATTTATGGGGTTAAATTATTAATTTGAATGGTTTGGAAGTATAATTAGATTGTATTTTTATCATTTAATACAATGTAGGTCATTATAAGTAATTTTACATTTAAATTTGACAAAAACACATGTCAATCTTTTGATAGTTTTTACTTTTTAAAAACCCGTTTTTTAGTTTCAACAACGGGAATTAATTTTAAATTAATTAACGCAACTTATATGTTTTGAATTTGTTAAAATAGAATTAATTTTTGAATTTGGAATATAAAATTTATCTTGGGGTGATTTTTTGGTATTTTTATGAAAACATTCAATTTTTGATGAATAGTGAAAAACACTGCGTTATAGTTTAAAACCAACTTTTTATTTAAATAATTATTTACTTTATTTAAATTAATTTTAAGTCAAAATAGTTATATAATACCTATATAAGTTCAATTTAATTCATTGAAGTCATTTTGTAATAAAAGTAGTTGTATAAAATAATGTTGAACTTTTTACCGTCTTTTACCCACCTTCTAGGATCATTTGCAAATTTGCATAAAACTTTATTTTACCACTTCTATGAGTTTAATTTCAAAAATATGAGAGACAAAGTTGAAATCAGTAAGTAAAATGCGGTTCAATAAGTTGAAAATATTTTTTTGGTGAATAGTAACTTTTGACTTTTATTTACCACATTTAAAAGTAAATAGGATAATTAAGGGTAAAGATGATGTTAGACTTATCCTAACACATGTCTTAATTTTATTGGATAAGTTTAATTCGACAAAAAACAACCTTAGGAATAAAATATGATCCTCTTTGGTCCACATGGATTAAATTAGGACATTTATTATTATTTTATTTAAAGAAGAGTTAAAAGAGTTAAATTCAAAGATTAATAACTATAACATTTTTAATATAGGGTTATATATAAGATAAATTCGACTATAAATATTCATTAGAAAGATAATAAGATGTTCTACATAATGGTATTTTATTTATAAATTTTAGACATTAAATAATTAAATTTATTTATGACACAATGATGATGAAGTAATTACCTTATTAACAAAATGTTAAAATAAATGATATTAGAAATATACAAATAAATATAATTTGAGACTTTTGATGAATTAAAATAATTTTCCAAGTTAATATGACATGTTAGGGTTTATTAAATATATTTTTTTTCTAATTAATCATGCTGTTATGATTTTCAAAAAAACCAAATACTAAATAATGTCAAAATTGACATAAATTAGTTTTTAAAAAATACTATATTATTGGTTGATATGATATTCCTAAAAATCTAAGGTTTAGAAAAAGATCTTAAATAATATTATATATGTCATTAATGAACCACTTTATGTTCTCTTGAAAGTTTAGAGTAAGTTTATTAACCATATAGTGTAAGAATAGAAGAAGACACGGTAAAATATAAACTATTTAAATATGAGTTAAATATAAAAGATAAGGTTAAAATGGTAACCTAAACTTGTCTAAAACCTATTGGTTGAGATGTTTTAGACCCATAAACACCTTATCTTCTATTTAAATCATTTTTATCCATTATAAAACGAAACTGATTTTATTATAAAATAGCATTTTAAGGTTTTCCTAAAGTGACCCTCACCTCTCTTATAAAAGGGTACTTCTCCTTCTCTTAATTTCACACCTCCAAAGACATTTGGCTCGTCCAAAACCTGCCTATATATCCTCCAAACTTCCCTCAAATCAACCTAGATTCCTTTATTTGATCATAAATCCAACCTAAGGATCCATTTTGATCAACTCAAAAGGAAACCCCAAAGGAAGAGGTAATAATTTCACCAACCTCTTTCAAGATGTTTTCTTCTTCCACTTCCTCTTTATTTTTTGTTTACATACCAAAATAATGACTCCAGTACCTTCTAAATACTGTGATTATAAATATGGTACAACCATATTCTTTATTCTATCCATCCTATAAATGAAAAAGTCACTATACGTGCGTACGTACGGCTTATCGTCTCCATGTCTTGGTGTAGTTTTTTATTCAAACACTTCATTATTTGGATGTGTATAATAATGAGTATAACCAATGTAAATAATAAATATATCATGATAATTATTCTTTATATATGATATAACATCCAATTACATACTATTTCACCATCAATATAATGATATTGTCGCTCGTGCGTACGTACAGATTATTGTCTCCATGAACACGATGGGATTTATTCCCCATCATAATAATTCAAGAGTAATTTCCATTTTATGATTAAAAACAATGTTTATGGACATAATATCATTCTGTATATGAATCAAATACATCATATTTATAAAAAACATGGCTTATGTAACCAAGAATATAAAGGAAAACGAATTAGTTAACACCCGAAACGATGATACTACTGAAATATTATTAACAAAGAAATATTAGAAGATAATATATGATATCATATTTATGTATTTGGTTCTTTTATAATTTAATAACATTTATTTCACCATTATACAGGAGTTTAACCTATCCTATACTAAGGAAAATTACAAGGTAAGCAGTTTCTTATCTCACTTTTAATTCTGTGAGATTCCCATTGTTCGACACTTATTTATTTCATGTGGTGTATTGTGTACTTCCATTTGGTATATATTATCTTTATTATATTTATATTTATTGTATTATATGTTTAATTTGTTGGATATTAACTTTTTTTCATACAACTCGATTGATTACAACATGGTAAGGGGTTTTCATCTCACTTCTTATTTTCGCGAGATTCATGCTATATTTTCACTATTTCCTTTTGTGTGGTGTATGTACTACCCATTATTGTATTACTTATATAATATAATTAAATTTATGGGTATTTAAAGCTTTATTGTATGATCCTTATTTAATTGGGTGTATGTTTCGTAAGTCACCAAATCAGTAAGGGAATTTCTAATTTCAATTTTCACTAATTGGGTTTTACACAAGCGTTATTGATTATTTTAATCCAAGATTATATGTGAAATAACTATTTATTTATTTATGTAGTAATTTCCACTCCCCTTTTTGTTGATATTATTTTTATACACATAACCACTCCATCGATAAATTCTCAATTCATCGATATGAACATGATAAGAGTAATCTTAACTTAATTTTCATTCATTAAGTTAAACATCCAAGTCATTGGTGTTTTTGTGACAAGAATATGTGTGAATGTCCTATGATTGTTTTACATTGAATATCCAATAATATTTAGTGTATATATTTTTTTACACATAATTATTTCACTGATTTATCCTTAACCTAAGGATACGGTCCTTATAAGGGATTTCATCTCAACTTACATTCCATTGAGACTTCTTTTTTGTTATGTGCCAATTCACTTTTATTTGGTGTATATACTGTACATTGACATAATATATCATTAATCCATTTATTCTCATGATATTATTAATTTTTTATTACCTCAATTATTTTAATTCAAGCGTCTTTCATTTGGTTAGGAACTCTAACTAAAATATCATTTTAAATGTTTAAAAAAAATTATTCTTCTAAATATCTCTCATTAATGTCCATGTTTTAAAAATAATTTTAAGGATTTATTTATATGAACATTAATGTTTTAAAATTAAAATTCCTTTTAAAATTTTCAAAGTGGTATGGAACACTTTGATTCAAGAATCTATTTTAAACAACTTCTTAATAAATAGTGACACTTTTGAATGTTTTCAAGAAAAGGGGGATATTTCTCTCAAATAGTTTTGATGATTATTTTCATCTATGTCAATATCATTCATTTTTCTCGATTGAGGTTTATTTATTATAATAAAATCTTCCATATTGTATTGAATGAGCTATTTTTGACTGTGGATGTGCTATTTTTATACCATTCATGGTTTATGGTTAAAGTATTGACATTTCATATGCTAGTTTAATATGAATGTTTATGTTATGTTTCAACATTTTCATATGAGGAATGCATTGGACTTAGTAAGTGACAAGTGGAGCCCGCTATAGCTCTTCGATGCATCAGTAGGTCTCATGAGACAAAATAATGTCTTAGCACAAGGCCTTGACAAAATCTTATTTGTTGTCTTGGCACAAGCCATTGGCTATGTGGTTATGAAGTCTGTCATTATGCATTCCATCATTATGAAATTGGCTATTGATATTAAATATGATTGTTAGACTAGTAGAATATCCATGTGAATAATTAAATGGAATTTTTGATTTATCTTTTCTATATTACACTGAAGTTTGAGTTTAAAAGGATTCATTTCTAGTCTTATACATTGTATTAAATGTTTATTTTTATTTATGACAGTTTCCACTATATTGTTATCCTTACTGAGCATTTATGCTCACCCCTTTCTTATGTTTTATTATTCCCATGATGCAAAGAAGTATATTACGATTAACCTGTAGGAATAGGCTAAGGGATATAAGGGTGTTCAAAAGGGACAAAATGTTTTTTTATTTCATGATGTAATGTAAAACTTATGTATGTATCTAGTACTTTCAAGGAAACTAAACTGATTGGTCTTTTAGGACATGATTACTTGTATCATGCCAATGTTATGTAATAGTGCACCGATTCTGGGTATCTGGGGTCAGGGAATTACATGAGAATTATTAAATAAAATTTAGGTAACTTTAATTTATAATTGATTTCATTATACTAATGATTAAATTTAAATAAATGAATTCAAATAGAAAAATATCATAGAGGGGAACCTGTTTCTATGTGTGTTTTTTCTAAATAAATTAATTCCACTTTTCTTACAAAAAAAATTATATCAAATATTTGTGCAACCAAATTTTTTTATCAGTATAATAAATGGAAATGATCTATTAAACTACCCTATAATCCCAATTCTTTATGGTCATATGAATCAAAATATCCAAATTTCATTATGTTCTGATTTGAAAATCATAATAATAATTCCATTCAATGGTCATAAATAAATCATCTCAACCACGTTGGTGTTCATTTATTATTGAAGGCATATGATTAATGAATCAATGATGAATAAAATAGATATGTAGGAACAACATTATACTTTTGAATAAAAACATCTTATGAGAAAAATTAAATAAAAAAATAATGGTACACACCCCATTTAACTGATTCTTCTCTCCCATATGGGTTTTAGCAAACAATTTTTGGGTTATCTCTAATGACGATTAAACCCAAAACCATGGGAGAGAGTTTAATAAAGAAAGGTAATGAAGAAAATAAAGATATTGCAATTAAACTAAACAACATTCAATGTTTATATGAAAGAATAAGAAATAAAAGAAAATAGAAATAGAAATAAAACCTATCTACGGCACGTCGAAACCCTACAATAGCCTCCCAGTGGTCATGCCTCAAGCTCGGAATAGAATGCCTAAATCCCTTGGTTGGTCTATTTATTTATAAGCCTCTAGGTCATTAATGGGATTCTGTAGGTCAAATGTATGCTTTTATGTAAATATGGGTCAAAAGATATGGGTAACATAAAAGATACGTAACAAATCTCGATTTTTATGTTATGTTAGGCATTTACATGATGTTTAAAGTTTACATGATGTGTAATCATACACCACATGTATCAAATTCACTACCTATAGACTTTATAGGAAAAATTCATAGGTTACATGGCATGAAACATATATGTCACATCGTGACACATGTTAACATTACATTATGTTGATTTCCTCCACTTCACACCCTATAGTTCTTTCAAAACTTGCACTGGTTCACCACATGTAATGATTATACAAAATTTAAAGTCATATTTTTATGTCAGAAGCTTTTTTTTCCCTGGATATTCAGTTTTGTACCTCTGAAATATCCCTTTTTTTCGTTGTCTTCAACCAACAACCTTGGATTCTTCATCATATTTCCATTTTCACACCTCATCACTTCACGGATCGGCGTGAAGTTCATTTTTGTTCCTCAAATGACATGATTTCCATAATATGATTCAAATGACGGTCCTAAATAATAATACACAAAGCATAAATATCAGGGTGGGATATCATACTAAATAAATTAATATATAATGGAAGAAGATAAAAAAACCCATAAAAATATGTATATAAAATAGTGATATCATCTAACCAAACTACCATGAGTGTTGAACTTAATTACTTCAAAACCATGCTAGAAATATAATCAAAAGATTTCTAAAATAATCAAGAACTATCTATAAGGCTTGTAAACATGTTACATGGTATCCACATGGAATTTATTTTTAGGTTGGTCCTTGAGGTCAGCTGGTGAACATATATTACTCAGAATCCTCAAGGAATTTATCTTTAGTTTAGATAACACGACCGAATAGTGAACATATTACTCAAAATACTCAAGGAATCGAGTTTCTGGTTGGGCCATAAGGCCAGGATTCTCTTACCCTATGTACATGTCAATCATTATCAACATTGCATGTCATATTCACTACCACACTAAGGGATAGCCATACCATGGTGGTCCACCTATTCCATGAACTAAAGAAAATACATCCAAAGGCATGGTAAATACCTATAACAAGGTAAAGCTTTAAAATATAGAATATAACATGGAATCATGAGAACCAGTAATAACATATAAGTACATGTGATCAAATAAAACATACATAACTAGATAATTAGGCATACTTATGGAATAAAACATCATATATGGGTCTCATGGGAAAAAGACACACACATGAAATCACTAGCAAGCACGGTAAAACAGGTAAAGCCCTCCTAATAATTATATTAGAGAAATAAAAGTTTACAAGGATACTAAATGGAAAGGAACTTCATACCTTTATATTTTTGAATAATTACTCCAATATTCATCAAAGGATCGAATCCTTAATCATGTTTCACACCCACAAAAAACTAGATCCTACATCAAGTATTCCTATAATAGGTTCCAATTCATCAAAGAATAGATTTTGAAAAGAGACCCAAGGATATTCTAAGCTAAGAAGGGAAGTTCTAGAATCACATACCACACATAGTCTATCAATAGAAAAGGGTCCAAGATATGTTGAAGAATAGGATGTTGATTCACCGAATCCATTTTTGAATAAAGAAAAAATCACGAATTCCTCAAAAAATCTTAAAGATAACCCCAAATATATTCAATGAATATTGATCCGCCATTAATCTATCATCAGAATAGAGATCCAAGATGAGATTCAAGAAGAGGGTCTCAAGATGATCGATATATGATAACTTACACTGATTCATCCATTGTTCATGAGAGATATATATCTGGTTAAGGGGATGTCATTGACATGTTGAAAAACACCGCCATTCTAGAAATAATCAAATAATTCATTGTTAGATGGAATCTGAATCCAAATATTAGGAAACGACATGCCATATATATGATTCATTTTAAGGGAAGAATGATATACCTAGAAGAAACCCAAATAAATATTGTTTTTAGATAACATAACTCAATACCTAATCAACAATACTCTTGGATCTACTAGAATTAATATTGGGAGGGGATGAATTTGTCAAGGAAGGGATAAAGAGTCTCAAGGTATGAAAGGGATTCCTATAGAAATAATAATGATTTAAAATTGGGAATTAATGATTATTAAAGAGGATATTAGAATCCTTAATTCACTCTCACATGGTTTGGTTTCATAATTTAGAAAACCATCCACCAACCGTGCAAGGCATTATTCCTATCCTAGGAACCCATAGAGATTAGGCACATAGTTTGTGAAGCCCTTCCCTAACCATGATATTAGACTCTATAGGGTGTTATACAGGTTTTTAGGGGAGGTCACATAGTTTTTCAAACTTTGTGCCTTAACCATGAACTACCCCTTTAGCTACTATAAAAAGGCACAAAATTTCCTAGAGAATCAATATAGTTTGGACAAATTGTGTTCAAACCATGCACCATCAAACATTCTTATAAAAATTTTAAGAGCAACCAAAAACTTATAAAACTTTGTAAAAACAATTCATAGTCAAAAAAAATGGAATACAGTCTGAAATTAACTCGTAATATACCTGAAAAATCCAAGGTCGTTATAATCAACCCCTCTAAAGACCTATCTTCTTGATAAGTCCCTATAGGAATATTTCTCGAACAAATTATACCATTTGGCCCAAAAATTTGACTCAATTTCTAATGTTTCATCCTTAATTAGTTTGTGCCACTATATGATCTGTATGTGTGGTATCATCTTCTCTTGTAGAACCTTATAACTTTGGTCTACAATCCATATTGGGCGTTCCATATACGATGTGTTAGGATCCATATCAACATCATCAAAATTGATGAAATGCATAGGATCCACCATACACCTCTAGATTTGAGACACATGAAACACATCATGCATACCTCATTAGATAGGAGGAAATAACAGATGGAATGGATGTTCTGTTCTTGCTTCATTTAAATTTAGAACAGAACACAGACTGTTAGATGAGTTGATTTTCATCATCTCTTTAAATATCACGCATTATTAAATTTGAATAAACTGATCTCACACTATGAATATGTGAAAAAATCCACACATTATTCATATGGAGACTTCATCTTTTTCCTCTCAATGAAGAAACTGTCTTGGAGAGTTTGATATAACTACTCCTCCTCACTCATCTTATCGAAGGCTCAAGAAAAGATCAATCAAAGTGAAGCAAGGATTGCAACTTTATATTGCATGCCTACTGATACATTCTAAGAACAAAGATAGTGTGAGAATATATTTTAAGAACCTATCATAAGCACCTACGATGATTAATGCGGCTTCATATGATAGAATTTTTAAAAAATTCCATATCATCATAAGATGATCTAAATATCATTTGATAGATTAGAGACACTCAATGTGTCATCATAAGAACATCTCTAGAAGCTGTTGTGAGAATCAATGCTATAGAAGTAAGATAACAGTGAAGCCATACCATGAAGAAGAATGAGTTTCCATTCACAATAACCCTTAATTTTAAAAGATATTTACTTATGATTTATTCAGGATTATTTTGGAGGAATTCTACTGAGGTATCTTATTATCGACGTAGTGATTAGGTGAAGAAGAAGAATTTATTACATCATTCAAGTGATCATTCCAGTAGTGAATGAAAATTCTGAAAGCCTTATCCATTAAATAAGATCCTAAGATCCTTGAGAGTGGATGAATAGGTCCTCCGAATAACATTAAAATTATAGGAACTCTCCTCTATAAATACTAAGTATCAATTGAACAAAAGAGATACTATAACATTGAGAGAATGAGAGAGAGAGAGAGAGAGTTCTCAGAACCATAACATAGAATTTTCATAACTCCTTTACACTTAGGCATTGTGTTCCTATGTGATTAAATCATGCGAAGGATAATCCCATGAGTCCACTAATTTCATGAAAGAATTTAATAAGGAATACACTGACATAATCAGTGGAACAAGAACCATCTCGCAAAGAATCTTCTTAGATATGTGAAATAAAGGTGGTGACACCTGTGAAAAAACCACTTGTCACACGAAGGTAACCCATGAGACATCTAGGTCTTACAATGATATTGAGAAGAACCTATGGACACTTGTATCATAGAGGAAACATTGGACAACACCTTAATCATGAAAAGGCATATCATGAAGAACACTTGGCATCACATGATCAGTTCACATGAGAATAACCCTTGAGATAATCTGTGTCTTTTGAAGAATTTGAGACAAAAACCCACAAGCCATCTAGGTCTTGGGAAGGGGTTGAGGAGAAACCATAGAAAATAACTCCTAAAATGAAAATACCTTGTGTAAAGGAAGTATAATTGAATAATATCAGTTTGTGTGAACTTTAACTTATCATGTGAAGGAGGTAGTGGGATCACAAAATCCCTTCACACGAAAGAAGAGTTGCACCAGGGTCATGTGAAGGCAGTGAGCAGATCGCATAAACTTTTATAGATTATGCACTTCACATGATACAATGAAGAAAGGAATAAGGAGCATGTTCTATGAAACACATAAAACCCTTGTATGTTTAAATGAGATTATCGAAACCCATTTTACAATAGCACATAAAATAATAATGTTCATAAATTAATTAGCTAAGGTTTTGGATGCCATGAAATCCATGAATGAAGGTTGTTTAATTTGAGACTGAAGCTGAAAAAACTATTAGAAGATCTTACATACAAGTTGATAGTGTTTGAGAATTCAAGAAGACAAACTTAGATAACATTGTTCAAGATCCTTCTTGTATATAATATTCTTTAATAAGTTGTGTGCACCACTTTCCAACATATCATTGAGGTCAATAACTTCATCATTGGAAGGAGTATCTTCCCAATCATTTGATATAGCCAGAAAGAAGACAAAATACAGTGTATTTATAGATTCTTCTATTAATCATTATAAAATAGCAGAGCAGTGGGTCAACTTACATATAATCTTGTTGATTCATTAGTAGTCAAAGACCTACAGTTAAGAGACAAGATTATTCAGTTGATGCAAATCAATCCAGTGTAGTAGAGAAGATATTTTCCCAAGTATTTATTGAATATACTTGAAGAACTGGTGGTGACAGTATAAACAACACCATTGAAGACTGTCAAACCTAGTATAAATAACACCACTGACTCAGGAAGATTTTTTTACTTCCTGCTTCAACAATGTATGCAAATTCAAGGTGTTTGTAATCATTTCAAATCAATAGTGATAAGATAATCCATGAAAGAACCACATGTTGATCATGGTAAGTAGTGGGTATTTTTTCCAAACCTTGTAAAAATCCTCATGCATTTCAATATCTTTTATTATCTACATTGAATGTCTTTATAATTTTTAATATCACATAATTGATCAATTCCTATTAACTGGGATAGAGGCTTGAGAGTAAGAGGGGATAATTGAAAAGAAAATAAATTTGGTAAAAAGTTACTACACTGATTCACCCCTATATCAGTGTCCCCACATGATTCATTTGATATCTACAAGTGGTATCAAATCATAGGTATTCTTATAATTGGATCAATTTTTTTCCCCAGTTGTTTTTACAAGGTTTATATGAGGTGAATATTTGAAGTTGTTTCTAAATCACCTCAAGTGGAAAATTTAATCTCTACTCTTTTAAAAGAAAACATGAAGGTTTATTCCAAGAATCTAAAAAACAATAATAAGAGGTAAGTAAGTATATGGATAAAAATATAAAATAAATAAGATAATGATCAATGATCTCTTGTAAAATCCATAAACAATGATTATTATGAAGAATCTAGTTCAAGCTATGGAGAGTATGAGGAATTTGAATCTATCAAAACTGTTGAAGGATTATACTCTCAACTTGAAATATATATGATGAATGTTACTAAATAAGTGATTACATATATACTTTGTTAATTCAAGGATAATTTTGATGAAAGATTATATCTTGAAGAAGAAATATATAAATAGGAGTATGTACTTGCAAAGAAATTCAAAAGGTGAAATGTTCTGACAGACCTCGTTGAAGAAAATAAATAATTTATGGATTTTTGAAATAAAAATATTTCAATAATTAAAGCATAATTTTAATGTAATAGTTATGATATCACTATGAGTAAACATGTTTTTGGTGAAGTAATCAATGCACTTGAAACATTTTTCAATGTTTCTAAGAAATTCAGAGATGATCAACTTGAAGACAAAACATGTAAGGTTAAAGAGGATGAAATTATTGTGGAAAAAATAAAAAGTTGTATAAAGATTATATTCATAAGACATATTCTCTAGAAGACTCACATAAAGCTTTCATTAGTTTCAAAGAATCCCAATTGGAAGTTAGGTCCAAAAGAATCAAAGGCCTTGACAGATCTCTAAATGAAGGTAGTAAATAGCAGGAAGAACATATCAATAGAGTGAAAAGTGAATTGGAAATTAGGATAAAATAGTTTAAAAATTAGAAGTTTGACTTTAACATGAAGTGTCTTAAACTTGAGCTTTAATTGAAAAATTTTAAGAATACACTTTCTAGAATTTCCCAAGTTTCTAAGAAGATGAAATCTTCCACCCAAATAAATGAAGGGAGTCATGCTCTAAGAAGGGATGTTGCTACACAAATTATTGATGAGACTAATGTCTCTAAATATATTCATTTATATGGAAATTAGGGATCAAGGTCATCTCTTGATCAATCTTTTATAAACTCATGATATAATGTAACCCATAAACTAGTTAATTCTGTTTCTACCAATGTATTATCATCTACTAGTGTAGGTTCAAAGCCAAGAGATTAGAAAATTTGGGTTGATATAAATACTAATAAATCCACAAAAAAATCAAGGGTAGATACTAGTATGGTCAAGAAAAATTACTCTCAAAATGATGTTCCAAAGAAGTAAAGGAAAATACATAAACAAAAAGTCACTAAATCTAGTCAGATTAGTACTATAAGTAAAAGAAAAAGATTTGCTGGCTACTATTGGTGCTTATAGAAATTTGAGCAGTAGGCCATTGAATATTGGAATAATGGGTCAGCATATATAAATTATAGAATCCCAATATTCAGGGGGAGTAGATGTGAAGAAATAAAGAAAATTAAAAAATTTAATCAAAAGAAGAATCTGTCTATCAAGAATAGATTTGGTTATCTTTAAGAATTCTGTGATTATTGAAAGATAAGTGGTCACAATTATGATGAGTGATGGTATATTCCAACCATTCACTATATATATGTTGATGATAATAAAAACCATAATAGATTCATAAGCAAATAAAACAAGCTGAAAAGTCTTCCTTGGGGAATAAATAGAAGAAGGAAGTCAAGAAAACTGTCAAACAGGATACTCCTAATAAGAATGATAATATGTATTCCAATAATGTCATCTCAACCAAGAAAAAAAATATTCTATTATGGAAAGAGAGGTCATACCATGTACCACTGCAAACAGGACTTGGAAATGAATGGAATCACAATAAAAAGAATAGAATCAATCAACGAGAGAAACCAGAAGATAAGATTGATTAAAGACATTCATGAAAAATATTTTGATAAGTTACTTAATAAAGTTAACTCAAAAACATTGAAGAAGACATGTGGAAACTCTAAGATATAATATATTAAGAACATGCGCTTAATCATCTTCTATGATCAATTGCAAGTTGCTAGAGAAATATAGAAATATGAGGATGAAGAACTATCTAGTAAAAAGTAAAAAGGAATACAAGATGTTCAACATGAAGAACTTAAATTTCATGAGAGGTTTTCAACACATGAGAACTCAAGTTTCACACAAAAATTGTGTGTTAGATGCAAACCTGATGGATATAATGCAAATAATTTTATAGCTATTTTACTATCTTAAAGGGAGATATTTAAGATAAAAAAACAAGCACCAAGGGAAGCAATTTCATTATTGACATAAGAATAGAAAAAAAATCTACACAAGATAAAGGTGATTGGAAGTTAAGTTCTGATGTTGTCAAAGAAAGATAAAAAAGAAAAATGTAAAGGATATGGAAGCATGAAGAGTACCAGACAATTTAGAGTTATAAGGGAAGTATTATTTGGGCTTATAGGAAATTCTCATCCTTGTTTCTCCTATTAATAAGCTCACATGTGTTCCATATTATTACTTTATTATTGTGTAGTATTTGTGTTTATATTTTAGGTAATTGAAGGTGAAGTTCATTCTCAACATGATAAGTGAGTGAAATAAATGGAAGATAAAAAATTTATATGATTATTCAAGATCTAATAGAATCTTGAATTGTTCCAAAATATTTTATTACCAACGTTAATATCTTGAAGAGTATCTGATGAAATTTTCCACCAGGTAAAATGGAAGGGATTATACCCCTTGAGGGGGATCAAACATAAAGAAGATGATATCATAGACTATTTCATGAATATATGGAAATTTATGTCACATCTATAACATTTTAATACCTAGATATCCTTATTACACTTCTTTCTATTATCTTGATTATATCAAATATGTTAATCCTGTGGAGTGTTGGTTGATGAGTAAGATCATTGAAAGGGGGAGTAAAATATTCTTGCACTTGAAATTTCTGATGTGTTTGCTGAAGTATGTAGGAGAATATATTACTTGATAAATCTATTTTATACAACCCCCTTCTTTGAGAAATAAATATAAGAATGATATCACATTAATGGTTATTAATGTATAACAAAGAGAACCCTTTTTGTATCTCTCTTGTTTTCTAAAATGGATTATCCCACATAGAGTTAGAGTAGACCAACTAAATGTGTTTTTACAAGTGAATCATGTGGTAAAATCCTTCTTTCATAAAAAGGATAAGTAATTTCCAAATGTCTTGAAATCTATAATAAAATCCCTATAATAATCCTTTGCATTTATTGTTAATAATAAGGAAAAAGGAAAGTGTATTTAACTAAATGGTTTTGACAACAAAGCCAAAGGGGGCGATTGAAAATCCCATGTGTATGATTAATGAGTATTGTTGTATTTTTTGATAATAAATAATAAGGAATCAAAATTCAATGTTTGATGCAATACTCTATGATTAGTGATTAATCATGGAAAGAGTTGGAGATATATTCAAGAAGGATGATGGTGATGATGCCTAGAGTATTGTTATGGATTCATATAATTTCATTGGATAACATGCTTGGAAAAATCTCTTTGGAAATCAGATGATTGTTGAACTATTAATATTTTAAAATCTATGTGCAAGATTTTTTTTGAGATCATACATTGGTTATAAAATTTGCAGAAACAAGTGATGTTCATGAAATCTGAATATTATTGCCTGAGGGGTTAATAATTGAATCAAGACCATAAAATTTTACTTTTTAAGTAGAATATTTAAAGAATATATATACTCATCATTTTCAAGCATTTATTGTTAGATTACTTAAAAATATGGCTAACTATTGAGCCAACCATGGGTCCGAGGTGAAACCACTACTAAGGTGGGAACTATAGTCAACCCCATCAACTAAATCTATAGAGTAGTTAGGAAATCCCATAAGAGGGAATGGGGGGGGGGGTCAAGTATAAGCTCTCAGTGGGCCTGTGTGGAAAGTCCATAGGAGAAGATGGGAGCATGAAATGAACCAGAAGTGTGCTAGTGGCCACTATAGGTGAGCCCAACCATGTGGAATGTGTGATGGGTAAACTGGTGGTGATCCCCGATATCCAACTTGGGGAGCGGTATTCAAGGGTTGAGTAATAAACTACATCGAAGGCGCTTCTGAGTTTCGATGTAGGAAACAAAGAATATGGGTACTATTCCCGTGTCATTTAAATTTCAGATAGAATATAAGCCATTATATGAGATGATATGTTTTGTCCATCTAAATCCTACACATTACATAATTCAAATAAAATAATCTCGTACTATGAATATCTGAAATTAGACACACATTATTCATATGGCGCTTTCGTCTTCTTCCTATCAAAAAAGAAACTATCCAGGCAAGCTCGAGATAATTGGTCCTCCTCACTTAACATATCAAAGTCTTGAGACGAGATCGATCAAATAAAATCAAGTTATAAAACTTCTTGTTAATTCATATTAATTCATTCTAAGAACAAAGACAACGCGAGAAGATGTCACAAGAACCTACGATGATTAACGAGGCTTCATATGATGGAATGATGTTCAATCACCATGTCATTATAAGATGATCTAAAGATCATGTGATAGATTGGTGACACTCAATGTGTCATTATAATAACATAAAAAGAAGCTGTTGTAAGAACCAACATGATATAAGGAAGATAACTGTGGATCCATCATATGAAGAAGAACAAGTTTTTGTTCATAATAACCCTCCACCTTTATATATATTTTCTCTTGATTTATTCAGGATTATTTTGGAGGTATTATACTGAGGTATCGCTTGATCAATTTAGTGATCGTGAAATGAAGAAGAATCTATCACACAATTCCAATGATCATTCCAGTAGTGAATGAAAAATATGAAAGCCTCAACCATTAAATAAGATCTTAAGATCTCGAGGAGTACTTGAAAAGGTCCTCAACACATCATGAAAATTTGTGGAACTCTCATCTATAAATACCGAGTCTTAGTCAAATGAAAGTTCTTTTGAAACATTAAGAGAGTAAGATATATATATATATATATATATCTCATAACTATAACAGAGCATCCACTTAATTCCTTTATGCGAAGGCACTGTGTTCCCATGTGACTAAATCATGTGAAGAAGAATCCCATGAGTCCAATGATCTCACAAAGACATTTGAGGAGGAATCCATGTATATAATCAGTGTCACACAAACCATATCATGAAGAATAACCTTGGTTACATAAAGGAAATAAGGTGACACCCTTTTACAAACAACTTATAATGAAAAGGTTACCCATGAGACATCCAAGCCTTATGAAGATCTTGAGAAGTGCTGATGGAAATACCTCCTATATTATGGAGGAAATATTGGGAAACACCTTGATCATGTAAAGGCCTGTCATGAATATCACTTGACATCTCTTGATCACTTCATTTGAGAGTAAGCCTCTAGAAAATCTATGTCTTGAGAATAATTTGAGATAGAAACCCGCAAGCTAGCTAGGTCTTGAAAAGGGGATGAGGAGATTCCATAGACAGTAACTCCTAACCAGGACCAGCCTAGACAATCTTATTACCTGAGAAAAATTAGAAAAATATTTCCCTTTAAATATGGATGGTTAGATGATTTGGCTAAACCAAAAAATATCAGAGCTCACACTTTATAGGAATAAAATTATAAATCCATTTAAATCCACATTACATGAGGAATTAAAAAAAACATCATTTTAGTCCACATGATGGCCAATTCATATGTTGGACTGCATAATATTAAAAAGTAAAAAACAATAAAAAAATATATGTTTAAAACTACACCCATATTTCTTGAAAAAATACTATAAAGGAATGTAAGACAAGGTTTTAAATCAAATTAAAACTTTAGTGTTCTATATATGTAAACATTGAAAAACAACCCTTTTTACTAAAAGAAAAAAATTACACTTTTTAACATTTAAACCACTTCAAAACCAATCAAAAATGACATTAATGTTTGTAAAAAATAACCTATTAGTACTATGGAAAAAAATAATGAATCATCCTTATATTTATCTTCATCACCCACTTATTCTTCCGAACCTATAAAAATTTGAACCTAAAAATTTAAAATAACATAATTGATTAATTCAAAAACACACTTTTAAAGAGTTAAAAACATTACAAGTCAGTGTAAAACCATAAAGCCAACTTAATTTAAAAATCAAGGATTAATTCTTTTTTTGAAGAAAGTGACACATATATTGGTTTAACACATGTCCTCAAAAGCTAAAATTTGATTTATATGTTTTAATTATGATAGAGATTGTTATTAAAACATATTAAACAATCCAATTCAAAGAAAATAAAAAATTACAAAGAAATAGAGCATGACATACCAGAGCATGTTAAAACACTTCATGAACCCGATTATGGTACTTTATAATCTAATTCAAAGGAAAAAGATTCTCTTTGGATTTTTTGATGAAAATTATTCAATTAAATTATCATAATTAAAACTATAAAAAAATTAATTTTCAATTGAAATCATTATCAATGCACATAATATCTCTTGTGACATGGTAGTCCGAAGATAAGTTTTGATCAATGTTAACTTAGAAAAAATTCTCTTTGATGATGAAAATATAATGGGTATAGTCAAAAAAATTCAATATGTCACCCATGTCATTTTAAACCCTCCATCTCTCTAATATGGCTTGATAAAATCAAGTATATTCATTATTATTATGAGTTCACTTGGAACTATTGACTTTAAATGTTTGATCTCTTGAAATAATTTATCCCCACAAATATAGTCATGTCCATTGTGTTTCAAAAAACATTGAAATTGAGTGAAATGTTATTTAAATTGTTCTTCCAAAATATTTATAATACTTATCTTCAACAAAAATCTAAATATTTCATCAAATTGTTCAAATTTCATAAAACGTTCCCACAATGACATAAGTGCTTGATAAATAATTTAAAGAAAATAATTTGTTCTAATTTTTTTTTCTTGAGACACATTTATAATTGAATCATTTTCTAAATCCTCATCAAATTGTTTCTTCCTATGAACAACTATTTTTTATTCAAATATTGGATCAATACCAAATTTGAGTGCATGTTCTTTCGCTTTATTCATTAAACCTTCAATTCCCTCTACTCAAGGTTCTTCAAACAAAAAAATCCACTATTTTATTTTTGTACTTTCATATTCGATATCCATATTTTCCCTTTGAAGTATTTTACTTATATGATTGAATTTATCTAAAATTTTGTACCAAATACATAATGATATGATAAATTATAAATTCTCTAATACATTGGAACACAATCACTTAAAATTCGACATAAAAAAATCATCATGTTTAGAATGATTTTAAATTTAAACCAATGTATTTACTGATAAAAGTGTTTGTCTTCTTATAGCTCTAATACCCTTAATGCGACTTCCCCAATGAGTTATTGATAATGGTTTTGGTGTCAAAACCTTTACATAAGTCCTTAAAACATCCCATCAATGTAGTGAACCTGCAAAAAATATATAAACGTTCTACACTTATGAAAAAAATTTCTCACTTTCACAATAGATTTTTCCATTTCACATATAGAAAGATTAAGACTATAACATACACATGGAGTGTGAAGTTCTCTAGGATTTGCATCAAGATTCCGCTTTTTGGAATCCTTGGTGTTTAGCTTTCCTATTTGATCCATTATCGTAACTTTTCCCTCTTAAGTCATCAATGTTTAGTTTAAGATCAAGAAAAGAATCTTTAAGTGACTTGAAAATTTGATGATGGGATGTGTCATCTACAATTTTGAATCCAAGAAAAAACTCTTACACCTTAACTTTAAATTCTTCCTCAAAATCAAAACATCTTATGATAATTGACTTTTGTTCTTTATGAATTAGATCTGGAGTGTAATCAAGGATAATCAAAAAATAATTTTCTCTCATGGTCTTCTTTATGATTTTTTCTTTAATCAAATGCCCCAAAAAATTATCAATTCATTATGAATTTTATGACTAAGATAATTATTTTAAATTTCATTATTAACCATACAAAGAACATGATTTTTCATGACTAGATAAAATTAAGCAAAAAATTCAATAATTTTACAAAAAAGATCATTATCCTTCTCATAAATCTTCTTATTTGATCCATGAAATGGTAAGTTATTTTATACAAGTAACTTCACAACTACAATGATTCTAGTAAGTACCATCTTCCAATGAACTCTTTCCATATCAATGAGACATTCAATGTTTTTGTCAATTATTATTTTTTATTTTCAAGTCCTCTGTGTAAGTCCACCAACTTCACAACATTAGAAATGTGTTCAAAATTTATTTCATGCTCCCTATGAATTATTGGAAGGTTGTTACAATAATTATATCCTCCTTTAGTGAAATCAATTTTCATATATTCAGACTTAAATAATTTACAAAAAATAGAATACAATATCCAACTCATTAGAATAAACAAGCCACTTCTTCTCATGTTTTTCACCATTAAGAATTAGACAAAAATAAAATAAAGTAAAGTGTCTCCCCTGACCGACTTCCTTATGAAATGCATCATTTTATTTTAAAATTTTAATCAGACCATGTTAAACCCAAAAAATTCTCTTAAAATAATTTATACTTCTTCATAATCTTAGATCACAATCCATATCCACATATTTTTCAAGGTCAATCATGATTTTATCTCTCGGATCATGAATCACAGGAATAGTATTTTCGTTTTCATCCTCCTTATAATCCACATACACACCTTCATTTATCATATAAATACTTTGAGTCATGGTTTCCTCTACAGATTTTTTATTCACTTCATTAACAATGTATCTTAAAGATTGCTTATTAAATTGAACAAATGAACTCTCTTTTTTACTTTTTACAGCAAATTCTTTAGAAATCGAACCCACTAGTGATTTTTCCATTTCATTCTTTATTTGTTTGATTTTTTTTGTTTTGAGATCCAAAATTTTGAATTCTATTAATTGTAGTGCCTATAAGTTATAAATTATCATTCAAATAATTATAATTCATTTAGAGTTTTAACATATTTAAAGTAAAAATCCGTCTTTCCAAAATAAAATCATATATTACAACTAATGGACTTTTTATTTAATATTCAACAATTAATGTGAATATTTATCTAAGAAAACCAAAAAAATATAAATAAATTAATATATTTCACAACTAAAATTAAACGGATATAACTCAAATTGTTATCAAATATATCAAAAAATTTAAATGAAGTTATTTAAGAGTAAAAAATTTAACATTAAAAAACTAAATTGTAAATTTGGACTTATTTTGAAAATGGTTTCTAAAAATTTAACATTAAAAAATTTAGACTTTTTTAGATTTTAAAATGTAATAAAAAATCTAATCTAACACAATTTTTAACATATTTTAAGAAAATGAAATCAAAAAATATTCTCTAAAACCAAATGCATTTTAATTTTCTTTTATGTTAAAATTATATTAATTATATTTTAATTTCCTATTTTTTTGATTTATATAATATAATATATTTTATAATATATTATATAGTGATAAAATAGCGTGTAAAACAAAATTGATTATTCATAAAACTGATAAAACAATTAACTAATATGATCTTCTAATAAATTAATCATAAAATAAATAAAATATAACTATGAAACTAATCAACTATCAAAAAATCACAAATAAAAAATGATATGGGAAATAAATCAATGAATCCATAGTTTAATATAAATTATAAAAATTAAACAAAACAACTAATAAAAATAAATAAAATAAAAATTATAATTTAAAAATGATTATAAGAAAACATTAATTGCCTATGGAAAAATCGAAAATTTCAATTTAGATTGAGAAATTACAGTTGAGATGGGTAAGTCATTAGTGAATCATAAATTTTAACAATTTCTAAAAATTAAACAAAACAATTAATCAAAAAAACAAAAAACAAAAACTGATAATTAAAAATGATTATAAAAAACAATATTACCTATAGAAAAAATGCAAATTGAAATTTAAATACCCAAATTTAAATTGAGACAGGAAAGGAAATAGCGAATTTTAAATTTAGATAATTGTTGAAAATCAAACAAAAAAATTAATATAAATAAAAAAAATAAAAATGATAATTAAAAATTGATTATAAAAAACTCAAATTACCCATGGATAAAAAATATCATATTGACATTTAAATGAACAAATTGTAATGGACATGGAAAATATACTGTTCAATCCACAATTCATTCCCACAATTCCTGAAAATTAAACAAAAGAATAAATATAAATGAAAAATAAAAAATATTAATGAATTATCAATCAATAAAAGAAACCCTTACTTGTGTGGGAAGAAACAATCTAGTATCAACGACTGTCTTTCGCCGAGGAGGCATGGCCACTGGCTGCAGTAAGTCAAGGTGAGGCGAGTAGGGGATGTAGGAGGAGGAGATGAGAAGAGTTGGTAGTAGCTAGTGCGTGGGCATCATCGGTGTCATCGAACGAGACCAGACAAGGAGAGTGGAGTGGCACTAGAGCCTTAAGGAGAAGGGATTCATAGATGAAAAGACAAGACGATGTGAGGTGAGGGTGAGGTGAACCAGAGTAGAGAGGGAGAGCGGGCAGGAGGAGCAACATCACTACAGTAGGAGGTGCAATTTTTAGAGTTAGATTAGGGGTGTGTTTTTGTTGCCCCCATGGGTGGTGTTTCCCAAGTCCATGGGCTCGCAGGGCTCGACCGTGGTCACAACCTACTCTTAACACATGACTGCCTTGTGTGAAGGTATTATAATTGAATAAAATTTGTTTTCATGAACCTTAAATGATCATGTGAATAAGGAAGTGAGATTTCAAGATCCCTTCATGTGAAAGTGGATTTGCACCCGGTTCATGCGAAGGTATTTAATAAATCACATAAACATGTATAAATTAGTATATTTCCATGATAAAGTGAAGAAAATAATAAGGATAAAGTTATATTATACACTTGAAACCATTGTATGTTTAATTGAGATACCTGAAATACATTTTAAAATATCCCATAAAATAATAAAGTTCATAAATGAATGTGCTAAGGTTTTGGATGCCATGAAATCCATGCATGAAGGTTGTTTAATTTGATACCAAATCCAAAAAGATTATTAGAAGATCTTACATATAATTTGAAAGTGTTGGAGAATTCAAGAAGATAGAATCAAATTACATTATGCAAGATCCTTCTTGTATATAATATTCTGGAATAAGTTTCTTGCACAGCTTATACACGTATAATTGAGGCGATGAATTTCATCATTGGAAAGAGTATCTGCCTGAGCATTCGATATAGCTAGAAAGAAGAAAGATTATAGTGTATTTATAGATTATTTTATTGATCATTATGAAAGATAAGAGCAGTGGTCCTATTTGAATATAATCATGTTAATTCAAAAGAAGTTGAAAACCTACAATTACAAGACAAGATTACTAAGTTGATGCAAATACCTGCAGTATAGTAGAGAAGATATTGTTCATATTTATTGTTAAATATCTTTAAATAATTATTGGTTCTAGTATAAAAAATGACATTAAGGATTGGTGGGACTATTATAAAGAAAACTACTATCTCAAGAAGATTTTTTACTTCCTACTTAAACATTATACTCCAATTCAAGTCATTTTTATTCATTTCAAATCAACAACGATAAGATAATCACTGAAACATCCTCATGTTGATCATGATAAGGAGTAGGTATTTATACCAAACCCTATAAAAATACTTGTTTGGTTATGTCTATTTAATTATCTACATTGAATGTTTTTATAATTGTTGAGATCACACAAAATATCTATTCTTATTAACTTGGTTAGGGGTTTGAGAGTAAGAGGGGCTAATTAAAAAGAAAGTAAATTTAGTAAAAAGTTGGGTACATTGATTAACCCATATCAGCGTCCTTGCATGATCTATCTGGGTTCTACATGGAGAAAACCACTAGGATTATAGTGACCATCCTTTATACTTTGTTAGGTATTGCACTGAGAAATTAATACAGAAATGTCCCATATTAATTCCTAGCCACTAGAATTGCTGCCTAAAGTCTTGGACATCTTTGTCACTTTATTATGAACTATCCACTTTGAGGTATAGAAATATCTCATCATCTATTCCTTGAGGGAAGAAGGGACTGTACCTCTACCATGTACTAGGATCACATAATTTTCATCCAATTATCACCTAGGAATTAGGTCATAACCTACTTGATATTCCCACATCACAACACACTCTAGATCAGATTCCTGATTATCCTTCACCGAGTTTAGTATAAAATATTTGATCAGTAATGGGGTAGATGTAATTGATCCCTATTACTCAAAATCATCCATCCTCTAGTCATCCAATAATATATTTTGACAAGATATTTCCTCCAAAGGCCGTTCACCAAGATCCTGAGCTACCCACATCTTATGGCTCGGAGTATTTACAATGAGGTTACCTTTAACTAGGTTCTAGTTCATCTCAAAGTCAAAAGCTTTTAGGTACTCTACCCAAATACTCTACCTCAAATTAAGATCCCACTATGAGAATATAAAAAATAGTCTCTTATGGTCTATGTAGACAATAAAACTATCACAAAAAAGACAGTGTTTCCAACACTTCAAAGCATGGGAAAAAATTTACAGCTCTATGTCATGGGTAATATAGTTTTGATCCTGGGGTTACTGATGACATGACCCATAAGCTATTACCCTATCCATATACATCAAAAATACCCCCAAAACAACTCTTAATTCATCACAATATATTATATATCCAATCCTAGGATCAAGAATAATAAACACAATAGTTGTATTCGACCTCATATTTAGCTCAAGAAATGCGTCCTCACATAGTTACAACCACTGAAACTTCACCCCATTATTCTTAAGTAAATTCATCGGTACTAATAAAATTAGATAAATCCTATATAAGAAACTAATAGTACCCAACTAATACCATAAATATCCAAATCTCAAACATGTAGTAGGTACTTTTCTAGGAAATTATCATCTTTTATAAATTTGGGTTCACTAATATATCAGTTTTAGAAACCAAATGCCCCAAGAATTTCACCTCCTCAGTACAAAAGTGAAACTTTAACAATTTTACTTAAAGGAAATGTGCTTAAAGTGTACTCATGAATATCTCAAGATATCTATAATATTTCTATGGGGTCAGTCAGTAAATCAGGACTTCATAAATGAACACCATGATGAACGAGTCAAGGTATGAGTGGAATATCTTATTCATGAGAGAAATGAACATTACTCGTGCATTCATTAATCCAAATGAAATCACCAAGTTCTCATATATCCTATACACCATAATAAACTCTATCTTTATAATTTCCAAATATTTAAATTTCAACTAGTGATAGCTTGATTAAAGATCAATCTTTGTGAACAACCACGATTCCCACAACTAATCAAAGAGATTATCAAATCTAGGAAAAGGGTAATTATTCTTCATAGTCAACTTATTAAACTTTAATTAATATAAATAGAGTCAAATAATACCATTTGATTTCTTAGTGAACAATATAGGTGAATCACATAGTGAATAAATCATCCCGATAAAGTACTCATGTTCCAAGTCCTTAATCTGTACTTTGAGCTCCTTTAAATTGTCTAGAGCCATATGATTAGGGGGTATTGAAATGGTCTACTCACCTTACATGAGTTATATCTTGATCTCAACTCCTCTATTATGGGGAAGAATAGTGAAGTCATTTGGGAAGTCATTTTGATAGATATCCACAACTGGAGGAAAAGATAAGGGGGGATGCCATCAATCCTACAGAAATAGAAAATCCTATAATATGTCCCTTAATAATTTCAAGATGGATCATGTCTATTACCACACCACCTTCTCCCAATTCACACTCTTCATTAATCACAAAATTATTTCCCATGGGAAATGTAAATGACACCCATCTTTGATATTAGTTGATATAAGCTCAAAATCTTGACAAACAATACATTCCAAGGATCACATCAAATATAGTCATCACAAGGATCCTTAAATCGCACAAATTTCAATAATAGAAAATGACTATAGGATACTCTAGGAATCATTGAATATGGTCCAATTGCTTTATCAATGGTGTATTAGGGGAAAGAAACTCAGAAGAAAACTTGACTAGTAAGTAAAGTAAAACAATGACTTGATTAGTTATAAAGGAATGGGAAGAACTAGTATCAATAATATGAGTAGAAAAAATATAATTGATCAAGATACTACCACTAATAGTATATGGTCCCTCACCAATATATATTAGAGATGGATCTATTACATACACTCAGTCTGTCTCAGTTCCATATCCCTAACCCTGATATGCATGGATCACCAGAGTCATCATCATCTGATCCTACTATTGAGGACCCTGGATAGATACATGGGACATAGATTGTGTCTATCCTATACCCATGAAGAAAATATACCTCAAAGATTGGAAGAAGTACTACTGAACATTCCCTATCTTTCCATACTACTGAAACTTTCTCTGAGGTGTTGGGTAGAAATTGTGGAAATGTCCAACCTTACCATAGTTAGATCGATGTAGAAATACTATTGAGGGGGATGAAGAAGAAATAATATGTCTAACCCGGTTACCACTACCCTATTTCACATCCTCATTCTTCCTCTTACTGCTACCAGAAGACACTCATCATTGTAGTAGGAGGTCCACCTAACTGGGCACTAAATAGTTGAAGAATAAAAACTGATTGATCCTCCTATAGTCCCATATCAATGGTCAAGTAATTATATAGAACATCCAGGTATATTTTAAGATTAAAAACCCTGACCTTCCATCTGATGTCCGAATAATGACTGATCTTTAACTTCATGTCATTCTGTGCCTCATTTCCATCCAAGAGGGGAGTACAAATGAAATAGTTCATTGAAATGAGCAAAGTATACATATACTATCATAGATACCAGCTAAATATCTATACATTTCTAAGAATAATATATATTTAGTGTGTCAAAAAATAATTCCCTAAAGAATTGTTTATTGAAGGCCTCCAAATAAAGACCCTCATGTCTACCTACTTGACCCATGACTCCCCACTATCTCCTAGAAGGTCCCTGAAGCATAAACAAATCTATTTTGACTCATCAATAATCTATTGTATTGAACAATTTGAATATTACCTCAAGGATATTTAACTATACCTTATCATCCAGAGGTCCTCTAGCTCCCTAAAATCCTGGTAGACACCAGAGTTGGAATTCATGGGCATAGTCAACCATGATCCTCTGTAATCCTCCACGATGGGTAGGTACAATCCAAAAAACTCTAGGTTAGAGTGCATCCAATGACCAAACCACCAAATAAGGTGAAAGATAATTCTCAAGTGTACCCTCTTTAACTATTTATGGTGGAATTGATACTTCATCCCTAGCGAGATCTTTCAAGCATCTCTGTGGTAGTATTTTTCAAAAATTCCAAACGAACATTTAATCACCCAAAGATGTTAAGTCAAATACTAAATGGTATATGAGATCACACATAGGTTCTCCAAAGAGGCTACCCATAACCCAAGGTATACCCATCCTAAAACTACCTAAGGTTCTCTATACATTCACATAAATTAAAATCATATAAAGAAAAAATATAACGGTATGATCAAGTACAACTAATTAATTCCAAAAAAGATATATCACATCAACAGAGAATACATATAGACACACACACACACACACACACACATATTGAGATTACCAAGCCGTGATTCAAGTATCACTGAGAGGTGGAGGGGGTAAATCAGTGATGTATTTTTCTTTTATGTTTCCTTACTTATGAAACAACCTTCACCTTATGTTAAAGATTTATTTCCCTACCAAAAAAATCAAAAAAAAAAAACCACATGAATACAATAATTTAAATGGTTTACTACTCAACAAGAGTATCCATTCATTGGTATGAGTCATAAATAATCCAATACTACACAATCCATTATAAAACAATCCTTCTTTTTGGAATAAAATGAGTAGGATATTCCCTTACACCCATGTAACACTATGTTCAATATAGTAGTGCATGTGATTCAAGTAGAACGAAATGATGTAATATAGTTTTTGTAAAAAATATGTTATGGTTCTTATTGATCAACTTTCAAAAATGTAATATTTTTAAAATAATTATTCATCCTCTTACCTAGAATCTAGTAATAACCTGATGGAATTCATATTGATACTCAGTCCAATACCTCAATCCGATTTGCACGTCTGATTTCTCACAACAGAAATCCCACTCACGTACTATTAGTTTTCAGAAATTGATTTTCTAAAATATTTTAGTTGCTTCAACAACTTCATTTTTTCTTCCCTAAACTGTCATATATCCTCCGTAGGTGGTCTTGCACCATGTGGCATGAGTGATTCATGAAAATCCTTATGCTTCCTTGGACCGCCACTGCTTCATGGATGCTTGATTCTTCCATAGACCACCTATGATACATGGACCCTTTTTTTTTTCTTTCCGAGTCACAGAGCCTCACCAAACTCCTTCTATAGACAACTACCTACTTATTGGAATCTTTCTTCCATGAACACTTATCCTTCAGATAATTCTTTCTCACAAAATCTTTTGGACTTATGTGAATTATTATAACAGCGATGATCTCTTATAATAAAATTCACTTCTCTTAATGATATAATTAGGGGTCTTGATATAGGAAAATAAGATCTATAAAACTTTCTAATATTAATTTCCAAAAACTTTGATGTGGTACAACCTTCACTGTGAACTGCTATGCAGTCTACATACCGCCTTTCTCCTTTTTTTTCAACTGATGTCATCCACAACTGAAAACCTTTTCCAGAAGTCTAAATCAATTCCTCATTCCAAAAAAAATATTTCCCATGAATTTCAAGTTTATTATTAGCTGTGATCCTCTCACGAAATGTTTTTACCTACATGGTCCACATAATGTGCTTCATGGGCCGCATAGTGCTGCTATCCAGAAATCTTCCTTTGCTGATTTTCCTTCACCATTCCATATACCTCCTTTAAGGTCCATGAACTATGATTTGCAGTCCACTAACTATATCCCATGGACTCCTTTGCATAAAACCTTCCTTTTCCATAAAACAAACTCCTAATTTTGAGCCCTAAAAATATGAGAAAACCCTAGGAAACCACACCACATTAAAAATATTCTTCGGTAACACCAACCATATGGCTTTTTCAACAAATAAAAATTAATACATTCTTAAATATTTAACCATATTTTACCAAAATTCTCTACTAGAAAATTAGATAGCAATCAAATATTTTACTCAACTCATACTCAAATCCTACATGAGTCATGCTTAGTGTGAGAAATAAGATAAGCATGAATATTTCATAAAAAGTATTGTAACTTCCCTGTATTCTAGAAACATATTTTATTCTTAATCAAATGAACTTTCTTAAGAATTGTGAGTTTTATTTCCTAAATACTATGGTCAGTCCAATAATCCACTTTTATAATGTGAGGTGATTTCTTTTCTTCTCAAACTTCCTTAACAAAAAAAGACAATACCTGAATATGATAATCTTCCTTATCATCTTGGTCCTAACAATCTCCCCCTTTGGATTTTGTTGTAAAAAAAGATTAATAATTCATTGAACTTTGTTACCTCATGAAATGGATTACTCACCAAAAATTATAAGCCTAAATGAGCTAACTATTTATAGGAAACAAGAATTATTGATAGAAAAACCATTATATCCCAAAGTAGCAACTCATAAAAAACTTCCCCATCTTTATTCCTTAGATTTATTCCTCATATTTCTTCCACATCTTTCTTCCTTAGTTTTTTTCACTTCTTTAACTTCCTTAGAAAACAAAAATTTTGTTTCCTACAACCACTCCAATAAATAGTTATAATAGTTCACACACTTACATGCTGGATTCATAGCTTACCCACTACTCCCCCTTTATGCATGCTTCTATAAGGATAGATTTATGAAACAATTATCCCCCTTGAAAACACTACCCAAATAAGGTAAGATGAGAGAGGGTAAAAATACACATAACTCGAACTTAATGAGAAAGAGGTTGGACACCAATGTTCAAAATCAATTTATAATATGGTTCCTTTGGTAAAGGTTTTGTGCATATGTCAACAACTTGTTCCGATATAAGAATATACTCTTGATTAAATTCATTTATATTAACATGCTCCTTGATGAAATGATATTTGATATCAATATGTTTTGAATGATAATGTCATACCAGATTCATTGTAAGATTGAATGAAATTTTATTATCACATCCCAAGATCTAGGGTAACTTTACTTCAATAAGTAAGTCTTCCAAATGAGTTTTCAACCACATATGTTGGGAAGAAACTTGAGTGGAAACATCATACTCAGATTCATATGTGCTAAGAGTTACTAAATTATATTTATTTGTATGCCGAACAACACAACTTTTCCTCAGAAAGAAAAATCCACCATATGTCAATATTATACCCTCAACATTTCCTACCCAATCAGAATCAGAATACCCAAAAAAGTTAATACTTTCTGAGCTATCATAACTGATTCCAAAATTTTTTGTGCCTTTGATATATCTGAGAATTATTTTTTAGAAATTAAATGTGATTCTTTATGAGCACTATGAAATCTTCCACATATTCATCAACAAAAAAAATTTCAGGTCTTGAGGCAGTCAAATATATAAAACTTCCAACAATATTCCAAAACTCTTTCATATCAAATTCATTGCCTTATCCATCATTAGAAAACTTGATTCCCACTGAAATTGGTGTGGAAATTAGTTTCTAATTTTCCATGCTGAACTTATTAAGAATTTCCTTAGAATACTTTTCTTGAGAAAGAAAAAAATGTTTCTTATTTTGTAATATTTGTAACCCAAGAAAGTATTTTATTTCCCCAAACATGGACATCTCAATTTTTTTTCATATCTTCATAAAATCTTTCACAAGTTCATTCATCATTCCAAAAAAAGATTATTTCATTAACATAAACAATTACAATGAAGGAAAACTCATAACTTTCCTTGATGTAAAGATTTCTATCAACTCTAACTTTCTTAAAATTCATCTTTCTTAAGAAAATATCCAATTTTGAATACCATGATCTCAAACAAAAAATCCACATGGTTGTTCAATGTAAACTTCCTCATCAAGATTACCATTTAAAAATGATGATTTTATATCCATTTGAAAAATTTTGTAGTTTAACTATGTAATAATTGAAAGGAATATTCTTATTATTTCTAAATTTTCCATCGGAGCAAAAGTATCATCAAATTAAATACCTTTAATTTACGATTAACCTTTTCATACTAATATTTCCTTATTCTTATCACTTCATATTCTTCATTATGTTTTTTTCGGGAAAACCCATTTATTACCAATAATTTTTTTCTAGCTTGGGTATGAGTTCCCAAGTATCATTATTTTATATCTGATCAAGTTCTTTATTCATATCCGGAACCCATTATGGATGCCCAAAAGATTCATTCACACCATTTGTATTGACTTTTGAATGTAAAGAAGTGCGTGTAATGACTTTTGATATTCTTCTTGTTTGAACCTTATAAAGTTTGTCACCAATAATGTTCTGAGACTCCACTAACTTCCTCAGTCTAGGATAAGTTATTTGAGTTTCATCCTCATAAATTGAAATAGATGAGTCCGATTATTCTTCTTGAGTTGGATGACCACTTTTGATATCCTTATCAGAAATGTTAACAAATATTTCCTTATCCTGATCAAGTTTCTTATCAACATAAGTATATTTTTCTTACTCAATAGTTTCAAAAACTTTCACATCAAAAGAATATAAAATTATTATATTTATTTTTTGAAACATCTTTATCCCCTTTATTATAGATCATAACCAATAAAAATTCCATCTTCACCTCTATGATCAAACTTCCCAAGGTTTCCAACTTTTTTATTTATAACACATGGACTCCCAAAAACTCTTTAATGTTTCAAACCTAAAGTTTTATCATAAAAAAATTCATATGAAGTCATATATGATCTTGTCCTATAGAAACATCGATTTTTGATATTCATAGTAGTACTCATGGATTTCATCCAATAGTAATGTGAAAGACCATGTTCAAGTGACACAGTTCTCCCCATTTCCACCAAACTTATATTCTTTATTTTAGTAAAAACATTTTGTTAAGGTGTATATTGTGAAATAAAATCACAATGAAATCCATGATTCTCAAGATAATTTTCAAATTCTTCATACTTATATTCACCACCATTTTCTGTTCTCAACTTCTTTATTGAATACTCATATTCCTTCTCACCTTTCACCTGAAATCTTTTAAGAATTTTTAGATTATCTAACTTATGTTTCATATACATTACACAATTAATGAAAGTAAAATCATCAATGAAAGAGCTGAAGTACATATCTTCATTGGTTGATTGTTTTCTCATCAGCCCATAGATATGAGAATGAATAAGTTCTAGGGGTTATTTTGAACAAATATCAACTTTCTTATGCACTAAGTTTTAATATTTATTTTCTAAAAAATAATGCAACACCAATATCTTCTTCTTGACATATCAAGAATACCACAAACACTATATATTTTTCATAACTTGATCATGTTTCTTTGACACATGTGTCCTAGTATTTTATTCCACAACTAATTTTCCTCTACCATACCCAAGTAACAAGATTTTTTTCTTTCACCAACTTGGAACAAGTTTCCTTTTTTACAGTACCCTCTTCAAACTATCTTTCTATATTCCTCAATTTTCACAACAAACCCATATTTTCTGAAGATAAATTTGTTACCATCATCAAAAAGTTATGAAACACTCAAGAGATTTTGTTTCATCCCATCAAAATATAAAGATTCCTTGTATTTCATCATTTCTTTATCAATGATGGCTGATCCAACACCTATGATTCTTAGACATTCATCATTGCTAAATTTCACTATTACTTATTTGAATTATTTCACATTATTAAAAAACTTTAAGCATCCTGTAAAACGAGAATAAAACCCACTATCAAGAATCCAAGGTCATTCTCCTTTTATAGTTTTGAAAGCGATTTCAACAACAAGAGTTTTTTATTCTCCCTTTTATTTATTCCCCTCCAAATTTTGAGAACTATTAAGAAACTATTATTGTAAAAAAAATCAAGGAAACCCTTATAAATATTTAAAGGTTGTTTATATATTTAAAAAATAGTTTCCAGGGGTTGGAACCTTTTCTCAACTTTCACACCAATCTTCTTTGGTTTCTTCTGAACTTATTTCTTAATATTTTTCTTTTGAGTGGATTGACTCTAACTCAAACCTTGTCTTTCATAACCTATGGAATAATAGTAATGTTTTTGGTTGAACCAACACATATTTACCTTATGTAAAAATCCACCACAATACAAGCAGTATCCATATAAGGAGTATTTTACTATGAAACATTTCAATTGACCGATGTTGTGAGTATATCTCTCATTAACCTTCTCAATAGAACTTTATTGACCCCCAGACTTTCTATTTTCAATAAAAATATTTTTTTTAGATCAGTTTTATTTTAAAACTTATCAGAACAAAAAACAATAGAAACTTTTACAAACACTGAATGTTTAGAGATTTTGGACTTAGAGTTTTTAGAAACATCTAAATTCCCCACTTTGTTAATCTTGGCCACGTACATAACCTTCCCAACTTTAATCTTCTCAAGAAAAATTCTAGCTTTATTATCAATCTTTGAAGGTAAATTTTGTTGATCATTCTTAGGTTTCTTCTTATGAGAACATTCACCAACTTCATAGATATATTTTTTGAAACTCATATCCCTCTCTTTAGCTTAAAAATATTTTTATTGGAAAAGTTCCAAATATTCTTATTTTTCCTTTAGCTTTACTTTCAGATGTTCGTTACGATTATTTTCTTCCTCAAGAGATTTCATCAAATCATAGATATATTTTATCATATTGAATTTATCCTTAGTAAAACCTTATTGATTATTTTTTGAAGATTTTTCATTCTTCAGTTTCCTAATTTCTTTCTCCCGCCTTATAATCTTTCTCAAACACTCTTTCAGTTTTTATTTTAGATATAATTCTAATTGAGTTTATTATTATTATTTAGAAATTATTCTTCTAAACTCTTCATTATTCACTATTTCAATAAAATTATTCTCTCCATACTTTTCAAAATATTTTTCAGATTCAGCTTCACTTTCTTCTTCTTCATTATCTTTAGATATGAAACTTATTATTTTGGATTTGAAGAATTTTTTATCTTTCCATCTAAAAAATATTTATCCTTATCACCCTATTTCTTCCAAGACCTTCTTGGTCTTCTTTTTTATTCATCACTATTATCTTATTTCTTTTTTTGGGGATAATTATTCACAAAGTTCCCAAGGACTCAACATTCAAAACACTTTAATAGAAGTTACCCTTTATATTTACCTACACCTCTTCTAAAATTTTTAGAAAACAAGGGTAAGACATCATAAAGATTTTTATATAAATTATTTTCAATGTCAAAGTCAGAAACATCATTTTCCTTAAGAACCTTTTTAGACTTTTCTTTCTTGGTGGTATTGAAATAAATTTCTCTATCAATTTTTTTCTTCATAATCTTCACCATTATTATTTACTAAGTGATGATATTTCTATTAAAATCATCCATAGATAATGTTTTAGGGTATATATAATCCAATGAATAAACTTTAACATCAAACTTTTAAGGAAGATTTCCTAAGATCTTTTCAACAATTGTAAAATCCTCCAAATTTTCACCAAGATATCAGATAGTGTTGAAAATGTAATTTACCATGGTAAAGAAGTCCCCAAAAGATTCATACTAACCCATTTTCAAATATTCATACCTCATCCTCTAGATTTTTAGTTTTTTCTTCTTCAATTTTTTTGTGTCCTTCAAATATGTTTTTCATCTTATCCTAGATACCTTTAGCTGTGGAAACACCTTTCAATCTTAAAAACTAACTTTCAGAAAGTAATGAGAGTAAATAATTTTTAGCTTTTATATCATTTTCAAGATTCTTCTTATCACAAGGTATAAGAGGAACCTTGTCATCAATAGAAGGAAATCCATATATTGTAGCTTCAATAAAAACATACCCAAGAGACATTAGATAAAAAATCATTATATCTTTCCTAATATGATAGTTCTTTACATCAAAGATCATAATGCCCTTACTATTCATGTAATTCATATTATCCATCACAACTTATCTTCAAAAATTCAGTAAAGAACTAATGAAGGGAACCTTCAATCTGATACCGATTGAGATTAACCAACTTGGATTCAAGTATCACTAAGAGGGGTAGGGGGTGAATCAGTGATGTCCTTCTCTTTTATGTTTCCTTACTTATGAAATAGCCTTCAACTCCTTTTAAATATTTACTCCCCTGATGAAAACAAATAAAAAAACCATGGGAACACATGAATTTACAAGGTTAACTACTAAAAAAGAGTAGCTATTCCTTGGTATGGTTTGTAAACAATCAAACACCACACAATCTACAAGAAAACAAAATCCTTTTGTGTGGAATAAAACAAGTAGGATATGCCCTTAAACTCATGTAGAACTATGTTAAATACAGTAGTTCATGTGATTCAAGTAGAATGAAAAGATAAAATACAAATTTTGTAACAAACATGTTACAATTCTTCTTGATCGACTTTCAAAAATTTGATCTTTTCAAAAAAATTCTTCACTTTCTTAACCAAATAATGGTAAGAACTTCCTAGACTTTGTAATGATACCCAGTCTGATACCTCTGTCTGATTTCCAAGTATTATTGATCATAATAGAAATACCACTTTTCTATGTACTATTAGTTTCTGGAAATTGATTTTGAAAACTGTTTTAGTCCCTTCGTGAACTTCCTTATTTCCACTTTGAACTGTCATGTATCTTCTTTAGGTATCCTTGTACCGCATGGAGCGAGTTCTTTTCATACAACATTATCCTTCCATGAACCGCCCCTACCTTGTAGATGCTTGATTATTCCATGGACCAATTATGCTACAAAACCCCTTTTTTCCTTTTTTGGGATACAGATCCTTGAAAAACTTCTTCAATGGCCAACTTCCTCCTTTCTAGAATCTTTCCCCCACGAACACTTATCCTTTGCGGAATTTTCCCTCACAAACTTTTTTGGATTTTCCTGAATTATTGTTTCAATGATTATCTCTTCTAATAAAATTTAATTCTCTTAATGATCTCATTAGGGGTATTAATATGGGAAAATAAGAACTATAAAACTAGCTAGTCTAAATTACCAAAAACTTTGATGTCGTACAACCTTCACTATGGACTGCTATGTAGTCCACAAACCATGTTTCTCCTTTGCAGTAGACAATGTCATATACAAACAAAAAGCCTTTGTGGAAGCCTAAATCAATGCCTTATTCCGTAAATGACCCATCTCTTAGGAATTGAAACCTTTCTATGAACTTTTTTTCCTATGCAGTTAGCATAGTGCACTTAGTGGTCTACATAGCGCTGCTACGTGGAAATATTCATTTGCTGATTTTCCTTAACCATTACACATACCTCCTTTGAGTTTGAAAAATGATGGTTCACAATCTGTGAACTGCATTCCACATACTCCTTTTTATAAAACCTTCCTTTTCCATAAAACAAACTCTCGATTTTGAGGCCCAAAAAATTCGAAAACACTGGGAAACTGTGCCACCTTAAAAGTTTTCTTCGGCAACACCAACCATTTGACTTTGTAAATATACACAAATTGATACATAATTAAATATTAAACTATATTCTACCAAAATTCACTTCTTTTGAATCATAACGCAATCAATTATTATATTCAACACGTACTCTAATCCCACAACATCCATGCTCAACTTGAGAAATAAAAGTATCATGAATATTTCATCAATGAATCACTTCATTCAGAAATCATTAAAAAAATTTCATCACAAAACTTATCTATCATGATATTTTTTCTTGTATTGATTATCTTTAGTATCATCAGATTTTACATAGAAATTATTTCAACTTCCCCATCTTCCAGCAAGATCTTTTGTTCTTAATCAAATGGACTTTATTTAGAATTGTGAGTCTTCTTTTTTGAATATGATGGTAAGTCCGATCATACACTTTTAAAAAGTTAGGTGATTTATTTCCTTATCAAACTTCCTTAAAAACAAAAGATAATACCTGAATATGATAATCTTTCTTATCATATTGGTCCTAACATATATCATGCAACAAAAAATATAGGTCTATTCTGAATATCTAGAAAAAAATCAAAGCTTTAAATTAAATAACTACTATACAATAAAAAACATGTATATACATGACATGTGATCCTAAGAACCTACTGATGATGCATTAACACACCAAAATACCATAAAATTGTAATATAAATCCCCTCAATGATAACTCAGAGGTCTGTTACACATGAGCTGGCCTGACACATAAAATATCCCCAACCCAAGTCCCACACAACCTATCTCTTTTCTACTATATCCTAGGTTAACCTAAAATAAAATAAGAAAACTATCATTTGATAGCATTTTTTAATTCCCCATCCCAAACCATTGAGTCCAAGCTGGAGATCCACAAGACCTCATACCCACCTCCCCATACACATGAGGCTATCGATTAGTAGTGAGGGTATGAACACCGTTCATGGGGGGATTTCGCCCTCAGAAACAAAATCTATACACAATCAATAAAAATAAATATAAAATAATTCATAGCATTAAGGTCAAATATATAGTATCATAATGTAATAAAAAAGAGAACCCATGTCACACATATAAATAAACTAGGCTCCCAATTTGGAAAGACAAACCAAAGTATAAAGCTGAAAGCGGAGAAATAAGAAAGCATTGTTGAAATACTCTAGAGTCTATCTCAGTACTAATACCAACTCTATGGTCCTCAATAATCTATCTACCATGGGTACCTTTCCCTATCATGAATCCTTAATCTTTAATTTTGAACATGCATCCAAATGCTTATGCAAGGTATGAGTAATAAAATCCAGTAAGACATCACTAATGTGTCTTTAACAAGTGTGCATAAGTATAGCATGTGTATGCTATGGTAATAATAAATGTGCAAGAAAACATAAACAATCATATTCTGAGAACTCGTGTACTAACCAAGTTTCCATGATCCCCGACCATGAATACTTCATCTATATATTGGATGGATAATAAAAATACATCATAAGTGATAAAAAACCAGCCATAGGGCTGGTGAACATGTTACTTGATATCTATAATGAATCGAGTTTTTGGTTCGGACATAAGGTAGACTGGTGAACATGTTACTCAGAATCCTCAAGGCATTGAATTTTGGGTTAAGATCTAGGGCTGACTGGTGAACATTTAATTTGGAATCCTGAAGGCATCAAGTTTTTAGTTAGTCCATAAGGCCATCATGAACTTACCCTATATATGGGTCCATCATCATCATTTCCACATGTGGTGTGCACTACCCCTGTAAGGGATAACCATACCAAGATGGTCCACCTGTTTTGAGTACCCAAGATAATTCCTCTAGAGGTTTGGTAAATTCAAATAATAGGGTAGATCATAAATGGAAGATTATAAAATTATATCATGAGAATCAGTGTAACACCCCAAGCTTCCATGATATTCTTCTCTTTGAATAATATAGTAGCCTGTGTTGTACGCAACTTCGAGATTCTAACACGCCGCGACCAATCAAAGTAGCCATTATGAATAGTAATACCCACTTTTTGAAATTTTATACATTTTATCCTTCAAAATGGACTTCATTTTTCGATTCAGAATATCAAAATTATCCTAGGATGAAATTTTGTTACTTTTCGGATAACTTTTATATTTTGATGAATAATGAAAATTACTAAATTTTTATTAAAAACAACTTTTTTAATCGAAATAATTAATAGTGATAAATTATGAATTTGAGTGGTTTTAAAGTATATTTAGAATATATTTTTACCATTTAATACAATTTGGGTCATTGAACATAATTTCACAATTAAACCGAACATAAAAAAGTATCAATCTTTTGATAGTTATTATGTCTTAAAAACACGCTTTTTGTTTTGACATCGGGAATTAATTTTAAATTAATTTCTGCCACTTCTATGTTTTGAATTTGGAAAAATGGATTCCATATTTGGAACCACGATTTTCAAATTGTGTAAATAGCTAACGTTCATTTTTAGACATTTTGAATAATTACTTCGGTAAATATTTTATTTACCATGGTTAAAGGGTAAATCCGGTAAATAAGGGTAAACAATAATATTATAATAATAATAAATTACCCTAAAAGGTGTCCTAACCTTATTGGTGGATACATGTCCGACCATGGGTATCTTTGGTTCGATTTTGGGACCCCATAGAGCCACTTGTAGGTGATAAGGACACTTTATATTAATTAAGTTAAAGTAAATACAAAAATGACATAAGCATATATCTTTTAGAAAAACAATTTTTACATAGGGTTATATATGTTATATTTTCGACTATAAATATTAATTAGAAATATAAAATGATTTCCTACATAATGGTATTTTATTTATAATTTTTAGACATTAAATAAGTTAATTTATTTATGATACAATGATGATGCAGTAATTACCGTATTAATGAAAGATTAAGATAATTTATATTATAAATACCAAAATAAATGAAATTTGAGATTTTTTATAAATTAAAATAATTTTATAGGTTACTATGACATATTAGGATTGTTTATATAATTATTTTTCGAAGTAATAATGCTTTTATAAATTTATCAAGAACAAAATACCCAATAGTATCAAAATTGACATAAAAGAGTTTTTAAAACAAATATTATATTATTAATTTATATTCAATTTCTAAAAATCTAAGTTTTGGCCAAGAGACTTAAATAATGATAGTTTTATCATTAATGGACCACTTTGGGGTGTCTTGGAGGTATGTAGTAAGTTTATTAACTATAAAATATAAAAATACAAAGTGACATGGTAAATGTCAAACTAATTAACTAAGAGTTAAAACTAAAAGATAATGTTAATATAATGACCCAAACCTATCTAAATTATATTGGTTTAGTGGTTTTCGACACATAACCACCTTAACCTCTAAATAATCCACTTTAGAGCCATTAGAAACCAAATATTAATTTTTTTATAAAATAATATTTCTAGATTTTCCTAAGGTGCCCCTCCTCCTCGTTATAAAAGGACACCACTTATAACCAATTATTCACACTTTCAAAGCCTTTTGGTTCGGCCAATACCTACCCAAATACTCTCTAAACTTCCCTCACTTCAACCTAGAGGCATTAGTTTGATCAGAAAGCCAACCTATGGAGCCCTTTTGATCAAATCAAAAGGAAGATCCCGAAGAAGAGGTAATGTCTTCACCACCCTCTTTCAAGATCCTTTCTTCATCAAATTCTTATTTCTTTGTTATTCACATTCTAAAATAATAACTACAGTATCTCCTATATAATGTAATATTATTATAAATATGGTTCAACCATATTCAGTATTCTATCCATCCTTTGAATGACATGTCACCATACGTGCGTACGTACGGCTTACCGTCTCCACGTCGTGGTGTAATTGTTAATCAATATATTATTATATGGATGGGTATAATAATGATGTTTAATTCATGTAAATAATAAATATAACATGATAATGATTCTGTATATATGATATAACATCCAATTATATATTATTTTAATATCAAAAGGATGATATTCTCGCTCGTGCGTACGTACGGATTACTGTCTCTACGAACGTGACGAGATTCATTCCCCATCATATCCATTCAAGACTAAATTTTATTGGATGATTAAAAATAATGTTTAAGAACTTTATATCATTCTGGATATGAATAAGACACAACCTATCCATAACAAACATGACTTATGTAACAAAACATATAAAAGAAAATGAGTAAGTTAACACCCAAAACGACGATAATACTAAAGTATTATTAACAATTCATTATTAGAAGATCATATATATCATAATTATGTATATGGTTCTTGTATAATTTAATAACAATGTTTTAACTATTATACAGGAGGTTAACATACCATCGACTAAGGAAAAGCACAAGGTAAGGGTTATTTCACAATCTATTCATTATCCGAGGTTGTTTATACGTAATTATCTAATGAGACCTCTTTATCATCCACATCCATGTTTCTTAAAAATGCATTTCAAAACATTCTTACTATTTTAAAGAATATGGGTTAAAGTCATTTATAACCTGGTTTAAATTTTTATAAGAATTTTATAAAGGAATCTTTCTGTCGTTTTCCAAACAAGGTCCTTTTTAACCTTTTCGACAAAATTAAGGTAAGAATGTCTTTTTTTAACTTATATGGCGGGTGCGGCTATTTTCCTCCATTATAACATCTTCAAAGATCCCTTAAAAAGCTTATAAGAATATTTTCAAAATAAATATTTTCTTTATGTGACTCTTAAATTATTTCAAAATATAAAGAGATATGTCTCTAAAAAAAGGTTTTGATTTCATCTATGTCAACATCCTTTGATGGATTTTAAGTTTATTTGAAGTTGATTTATTATGATACAAAACCTCTATATTGTATTTAAGTTTTTGTGATATGTTTGACTGTGGATGTGCTATTTTTATACCATTCATTGCTTATGGTTAAAGTATTGACATTTTGTATGCTAGTTTTAATAGGAATGTTTATGTTATGTTGAAACCTGTTCATATGAGGAATGCATTGGACTTAATAAGTGACGGGTGGAGCCTGCTATAGCTCCTCGATGTAACACCCCAAGCTTCTACGGTACGTTTCCCTTCGAATAATGCGATAGCGTGTGTTGTACGCAACCTCGAGTTCTAACACACACCACAACTAATTAAACTAGCCGTTGTAAATAGTGATACCTACTTTTTGAAATCATATATATTTTATATTTCAAAATGGACTTCATTTTTTGATTCGGAATATCGAAATTATCCTAGGGTGAAATTTTGGTACTTTTCGGATAACTTTTATATTTTGATGAATAGTGAAAATTACTAAATTTTAATTAAAAACAACCTTTTTAATCAAAATAAGTAATAGTGATAAATTATGAATTTGAGTGGTTTTAAAGTATATTTAGAATATATTTTTACCATTTAATATAATGTTGGTCATTGGACATAATTTTACAATTAAACCGAACATAAACAAGTGTCAATCTTTTGGTAGTTATTATCTCTTAAAAACACGCTTTTTGTTTTGACAGCGGGAATTAATTTTAAATTAATTTCTGCCACTTCTGTGTTTTGAATTTAGGAAAATGGATTCCATATTTGGAATCAGGATGTTCAAATTGTGTAAATAGGTAACTTTTATTTTTAGACATTTTGAATAATTACTGCGGTAAATATTTTATTTACCATGGTTAAGGGTAAATCCGGTAAATAAGGGTTAAAAAAATAATATTATAATAATACTAAATTACCCTAAAAATGTGTCTTAACCCTATTGGTCGATAGATGGTCGACCATGGGAATCTTTGGGTCTATTTTGGGACCCCATGGATCCACTTGTAAGTGATAATGACACTTTATTTTAATTAAGTCAAAATGAATACAAAAATGACACAAGCATATATCTTTTAGAACAACAATTTTTACATAGGGTTATACATGTTGGATTTTCGATTATAAATATTCATTAGAAAGATAAAACGATTTCCTACATAATGATATTTTATTTATAATTTTTAGACATTAAATAAGTTATTTTATTTATGACACAATGATGATGCAGTAATTACTATAATAGTGAAAAATTAAAATAATTGATATTATAAATACCCAAATAAATATAATATGAAACTTTTAATGAATTAAACTAATTTTCTAGGATAATATGATATATTAGGATTGATTTAATTGACTTTGTTCGAAGTAATCAATCTGTTATGAGTTTCACAAAAATAAACTATTGAATAGTGTCAAAATTGACATAAAAGAGTTCTTAAAACAAATATTATATTATTAATTGATATTAAATTCCTAAAAATCTAAGGTTCGGCCAAGAGACTTATATCATGATAGTTTCATCATTAATGTACCACTTGGGGGTCGCTTGGATGTATATAGTAAGTTTATTAACCATATTATATAAAAATACAAAGAGACATTGTAAAAGTGAAACTAATTAACTTAGAGTTAATACTTAAAGATAAGGTTAATATAAGTACCCAAACCTGTCTAACTTCTATTGGTTGAGTGTTTTTCAACCTATCCCCACCTTAACCTTTGAATAATAAGCTTTGGAGCCATTAGAAACCGAATATGAATTTATTATAAATTAATATATCTAGCTTTTCCAAAGGTGCCCCTCACCCCTCTTATAAAAGGGCACTCCTCCTTCTCATTTCTTCACACCTTCAAAGCCTTTTGGTTCGGCCAAACTCTGCCCAAATAATCTCCCAACATCCCTCACTACAACCTAGAGGCCTTAGTTTGATCAGAAAGCCAACCTAAGGAGCCCTTTTGATCAAATCAAAAGGAAGAACCCGAAGAAGAGGTAATGATTTCACCACCCTTTTCTAAGTTCATTTCTTCTTCCACTTCTTCTTCCTTTGTTCTTACCATTCTAAAATAATAACTCCAGTATCTCACATATACTGTGATGTTATTATAAGTATGGTACAACCATATTCAGTATTCTATCCACCCTTTGAATAACATGTCACCATACGTGCGTACGTACGGCTTACCGTCTCCACGTCGTGGTGTAATTGTTATTCAATATAATATTATTTGGATGGGTATAATAATGATGTGTAACTCATGTAAATAATAAATATAACATGTTAATGATTCTGTATATATGATATACCATTCATTTATATATTATTTTAATATCAAAAGAATGATATTGTCGCTCGTGCGTACGTACGGACTACCGTCTCCACGAACGCGATGAGATTCATTCTCCATCGTATCCATTCAAGTATAATTATCATTTTATGATTTAAAAATGATGTTTAAGGACTTGATATCATTCTGGATATGAATAAGATACAACAAACATGGCTTATGTAACAAAACATATAAAAGAAAATGAGTAAGTTAACACCCGAAACGATGATAATTCTAAGATATTATTAATAAATCAATGTTAAAAGATCATATATGATATCATATTAATATATATGATTCTTGTATAATTTAATAACAATTATTTCACCATTATACAGGAGGTTAACCTACCCCAACCAAGGAAAAGTACAAGGTAAGGGTTATTTCACAATCTCTTCATTATCCGAGGTTGTTTATATGTAATAATCTACTGGGATCTCTTTATCATCCACATCCGTGTTTCTTAAAAATATATTTCAAAACATTTTTACTATTTACAAGAATATGGGTTAAAGTCATTTATATCTTTTTTTGACTTTTTATAAGAGGTTTATAAAGGAATCTTTCCGTCGTTTTCAAAACAAGGTCCTTTTTAACCTTTTCGACAGAATTGAGGTAAGAATGTTTTTTTTAACTTATACGGCGGGTGCGGTTATTTTACGCCGTTATAAAATCTTCAAAGCTTTCCTTACAAGATTATAAGAATATTTTCAAAGAAAATGTTTTATTTTATATGGATCTTAAATGATTTCAAAATAAAAGGAGATATTTCTTTAAAAAGAATTTTGATTTCATCTATGTCAACATCCTTTGATGGATTTTAAGATTATTTGAAGTTGATTTATTATGATACAAAACTTATATATTGTATTGAAGGTTTTGTGATATTTTTGACTGTGGATGTGCTATTTTTATACCATTCATAGTTTATTGTGAAAGTATTGACATTTCGTATGCTAGTTTTAATACGAATGTTTATGTTATGTTTAAACCTTTTCATATGGGAATGCATTGGTCTTAATAAGTGACGGGTGGAGCCCGCTATAGCTCCTCGATGCATCGGTAGGTCTCATGAGACAAACTAGTGTCTTGGCACAAGGCCTTGACAAAATCTTATTTGTAGTCTTGGCACGAGGCCTTGGCTATGTGGTTATGATAGTCTGGCATTATGCATTCCAACATTATGAAAGTGGTTATTGATTTTTGCATGTGATTATTCGATTAGTAGAATATCCATGTGAATAAGTAAATGGAATTATTTCATTTTATTTATTCCATACTATGTTAAATGTTCAAGTTTAAAAGGCTTTTGTTTTAGTTATACATTGCCTTAAATGTTTATTTTTATTTATGAAAGTTTCCTCTATATTGTTATCCTTACTGGGCATTTGAGCTCACCCCTTTTCTATGTTTTATTTTTCCCAGGTAGTGAAGAAGTAAATTATGAATGACTTGCAGGGATATTATGAGGGGTTAATAGTGTGGATATGAAGACTTTGTTGTTGTAGTAGTTTTTCACTTTGAAATGTAATGTAAAACTTTATGATTATATCTAGTGTTTCCAAGGCTACTAAACCAATCGGTCTTTCGGGATTTGATCTTTCTTGTGATCATGCCAATGTTATGTAATTAATGCACCGACTCTGGGTAGCTGGGGTCGGGGCGTTACACTCGATGCATCAGTAGGTCTCATGAGACAACTAGATGTGAAATTGGCCGAGGCCCTTTCCCATTTTGATTTATGGTTTTGGCCGAGGCCTTAATCATTTTAGACGTTTTGGCCGAGGCCTTGAAAAAATGTTTCAGAATGTCAAGCATTATATATTCCCTCATTATGGAAATAATATTAATGGTTCATGTGGTCATTAGACTAGTATAATACCCATGATTATGATTTATTATTGCATTATTTACTCAACTCATAATATTTCCATAAAAGTATTCATGTTTATTATTGGTAAAGACATGTGGTTTTCAATTATTTACCATACTTAATATTTATGTCATTTTCTCCTGTATTACTTACCCTTACCGACTGTTTAAGCTCACCCCTTTCTTATGTTTCATTTTCCCTAGATATGAAGAAGTTAGTTATGAGTTTCCTGCAGGCATAATCTAGGATGATTGGATGCTTCTAATGAAATATATTATTGTTGTATTTCTCTTCAAGCTGTAAAGTGGATCATATGTATGAATCTTGTTTCCAATAATACTAAACTGATCGGTCTTTTGAGACATGATTTCCTTGTGATCATGCCAATGTTATGTAATAATGCACTGACTCTGGGTAACTGGGGTCGGGGTGTTACAGTTGGTATCAGAGGAAGTTTAGTACAAACCTTGGAAGCTAGATTTAGGTAAACTCTGATTAGAGCACATATACCTAAGACAGACTTTGAGGATTAGTATAGAAGAACTTCCTAGAATTTTTGTATTATAGAAATTTTGTGAGTTTTTCAATCAATAAATCCCTATATAGATACGAGTAGGTAGAGGCAGCTCTGGCACAGATGTACCTAGGGGTAAAACTTGAAAACTCCGCTTTGAGCTAGACTCGAACGGGAACTGGTGCACGACAACGGGCCTTGCTGCACTCTTGGTTACGACACTCCTGGGGGATATGCTTAGGATAATTCTCATTTTATTTACGAACTATTATGAAGGGTTTATGAGTAGATAATTTCTTAAAGAAAACATTTTTATGATTATGGACTATATCCATAAATTGTTCAATTTATGTTAAGTGTTTTACAATTATGGAATTATGTATTTTGATTCATAAACTGATCTAGTTTATGCCATTGTTTAGAAATGGAGCCTAGTGGAAGAAATAGAAACTGTATCAATGAACGCACTCTATGTAGGGATTGCCCTCCTGCTCAAGATAATTATAGTGGATCTGGTGATGTAACTGGTGCTGATTAACTTATCACCATACTGGGAAAACTTCCTCAGGTTATGAATAATAACCTTACTCGTATGGATAACCCTGATCCAAAACATGGAGGATCAATGTTAGATCGCTTCATGAGGCAACAACCACCAACATTCAATGGGAGTACAAATCCATTGGTAGATGAGCAATGGATAAGTTCCCTAGAGAAAATATTTCAGGCTTTGGGGAGTAGTGAAAGGGAAAAAATTATCATGGCAGTTTACCGCCTCATTGGAGATGCTGATCAATGGTGGTCATTGATTCAAAACATTAAGGAAGATGATTAAGTATCAAATATGGAATAGAGGGAGTTAAAAGATCTGTTTTTAGAAAAATACTTTCCTCGTGACCATCGAGCAGATATGGAAAGTCAATTTCTGAGTCTAAGGAAAAAGGAGGATGAGAATGTCGCAAAGTATGAGGCTAACTTTACAAGGTTAACAAGGTATGGTGGAGATTATATACGTAACCCAAGAAGTAAGATTGATCATTTTTTTGATGTGTTAAAACCATTTCTTCATTGAGCATTAGTCTCACAATCCTTCTCTTCGTACAAAGACATTGTCTCATGTGCTATCAAAATAGAAAAGGAATTCTCTAAGTCTTATGACTTTAAAGAAAAGAAAGAGAATAAGAGATCTGCTGATCAATATTGAAATGGATATAAGGGGAAGAAGGGAAAAGTTGAAAATCCATCCTGAAGTAAATGTGGGAAGAAACACCCCGATACTTGCTTAAAGGGAATGGGAGTCTGTTACAAGTGTAGTGAAAAAGGCCACCAAGCTCATGATTGCAAGGGAAAGAGATTTGCTGTCAACATGAAATGCTATAATTGTAGAGATATGGAACATTATGCAAATTAATGTCCTAAGCGTCAGGGAAACTTGCCTCAAAAAAGGCCAAGGGATCAAGGCCAAGCTGATGCTATCACTACTGCTGAGGTAGAATCTCCGAAAGACGTAGTGTCAGGTAATTTAATGGTTTCCCCAAGTTTAGAAAATGCTTTATTTGATTCTGTATCATCGTATTGTTTCATATCTTCCCAGTTTTCTAAGAAAATTATATATTTCCAATTTTATTTAAAAAAGGAGTTGTCATTTAAAACTCCAAAGGGAAGTATCATTGCAACAAAGTTTTGTGAATCAGTCCCCATTAGAGCACATAAATGTTCTTTATCCGCTGATCTCATTGTCATACCCATGATTGAGTTTGATATAATCCTCGGTATGGATTGGATTTCGGACCATGATGTGAATATTTATTGTAAGAAGAAGGAGGTTACGATTTTTGATGATGATGATAAAGATCACCTTGTTTTTAGAGAAGAATCGTCACCACCTCATTCTTATCTAGATCCACCCCCAGTAGCTCAACTAAATTCAATTACTGGGGAGGAAGAGAATGAAATAACTATGGGTGAGGAAAGGAATGTTCAAATAGAGGATGTACCTATTGTGAGAGAATATGTAGATGTGTTTCCAGAAGATTTACCTGGACATCCTCCAGAACAATAAGTTGAGCTTTCCATTGATTTAATTCTTCGATCAAGGCCTATATCAAAGACCCCTTATAGAATGGCCACTGTAGAATTAGTGTAACTAAAGAAACAAGAAGAGGAATTGAGTAATAAGGGATTTATTCACCTTAGTGTTTCTCCATGGGGATCCCCTGTTCTTTTTGTTAAAAAGAAAGATTGATCTATGAGGTTATGTATCGACTACAGGGAGATCAATGCTATAACAATAAAGAAAAAGTATTCCCTACCTCGCATTGATGATTTATTTGAACAACTGTATGGAGCTCAATACTTTTCAAATATTGACCTTCAATCTGGATACCATCAGTTGTGTGTGAAGAAGGAAGACATTCCAAAGACATCATTTCGATCCAGGTACGGGCATTACGAGTTTACAGTAATGCCTTTTGGGATGACTAATGAACCCTCTGTATTCATGGATCTAATGAATAGAATTTTCAAGGAATATATCAATGATTTTGTGGTGGTATTTATTGATGATATCTTGGTATACTCCCAAAGCTATGAAGATCATGAAAATTACTTGCGCATTATCCTGAAGACTCTAAGAAGACATGAATTATATGGGAAGTTTAGCAACTGTGAATTCTGGCTTCAGGATATTTATTTTCTTGCCCATATTGTCTCTAAAGATGGAATCTCTGTTGATCCTTCTAAGACCAAGGTAATCCAAGAATGGCCAGAACCTATGAATATAACTGAGGTACGCAGTTTTATTGGTTTAGCAGGTTATTATCGATCTTTCGTCCAGAATTTTGCCTGATTGGCTAACCCATTAACAAAGCACACACGTAAATGGGTTAAATTTGTTTGGACAAAAGAGTGTGAAAAATGTTTTGAAGAACTGAAGAGAAGATTAGTCAATGCTCCTATATTGACTCTACCATCGGGGAATGATGGGTTCGTTATTTATAGTGATGCATCGAAGAAAGGACTTGGTTGTGTCCTTATAAAGAATGATAGAGTTATTGACTATGCATCACGACAGTTGAAAATTAATGAGCAAAACTATCCTACTCATTATATCAAGTTAGAAGCTGTGATCTTTGCTTTGAAGATATGGAGACACTACCTCTATGGTGAAAAATGTGAGATTTATACTGATCACAAGACTTTGAAGTATATTTTCTCACAAAAAAAAAACTCAACATAAGGCAAAAGAGATGGCTTGAATTACTCAAGGATTATGATTGTACGATACACTATCACCCGAGGAAGGCAAATAAGGTGGTAGATGCTTTGAGAAGAAAGGATCATGGAGTTTTGAACAATATTGGAATCGAAAGGGATCCATTTTTCATGGATCTAGTGAAGATGAACATGGTAATAACCATGGAAGGTGAAACATCAGTTATTTTTCAAATGGTTGCCAAACCATCTTTACTAGAAAGGATTAAGAGTTCTCAGACCGATGATGAATAATTTCAAAAGAAGATTAAAGCTGTGAATGACGGGAGATTGAGAGACTTTGTGTATGAAGAAAGAATTTTGAAATTTGGGAAGAGACTTTGTGTTCCCAATATACCTGATTTAAAAAGGGAATTTTTAGACGATTCTCATAGTTCCAATTTCTCTATACACCCCGGGAGCACCAAAATGTATAGAGATTTAAAGGAACATTTTTGGTGGGATAACATGAAGAGGGAGATTGATGATTTTGTGTCAAGATGTATGGTTTGTCAACAAGTGAAAGCTGGAAGGCAACAACCTGGAGGAGTCATGCAACCTATTCCCATACCTGAGTGGAAATGGGATAATATTACGATGGACTTCGTCATGGGGCTACCAAAGACTCTTATAAAGAACGATGCAATATGAGTCATTGTTGACCGTCTTACCAAGTCAGCACATTTTCTTGCTATAAGAGAAGATCTGCCACTTGAACGTCTAGCAAGACTATATATTAATGAATTTATGAGACTTAATGGAGTTACCCTATCAATTGTCTCGGATCGTGATCCCCGTTTTACTTCGAGATTCTGGAAGAGTCTTTATAAGGCCTTGGATACTGAACTTCATTTGAGCACTGCTTACCACCCTCAAACAGATGGAAAATCGGAATGGACTATTCAAACCTTAGAATACATGTTGAGATCTTTATCACTTGACTTTCAGGGTATGTGGGATCAATATTTACCTATGGTAGAATTTTCCTATAACAATAGCTTCCATTCAAGTATTCAGATGGCACCATATGAAGCGTTATACGGAAAGAGATGTCGCACACCAACCTGTTGGGGTGACGTTGGTGAAACATAACTTGAAGGGAGTTATAAGTTTTGGCAAGAAAGGTAAATTGAGTCCCAAGTACATCACTCCTTTAAAAATTCTAGAACGAATTGGGGCTGTAGCTTACCATTTGGAAATGTCGCCAAATCTCTCCAAAGTTCACGATGTGTTCCATGTATCACTGTTGAGAAAATACATGCCTGACCCAACGCATGTACTCACCTATGAGGAATTAGAACTGGAACCTAATCTCTCTTATTATGAAGATCCCGTTAGGATTCTTGCTACGAGAGAACAAGTGCTGAGAAACCGGATGACTCGTCTGGTAAAAGTTCTATGGAGAAATCATAAAATTGAAGAGGCAATGTGGGAACCCGAGGAACTTATGATGAAGAACCACCCGAGTCTTTTTATGCAGTAATATTCTAGAAATTTCGAGAACGAAATTATTTGAAGGAGGGAAGAATGTAACACCACAAGCTTCCATGGTATGCTTCTCTTTGAATAATACAGTAGCGTGTGTTGTATGCAACTTTGAGATTCTAACACCCCGTGACCAATTAAAGTAGCCGTTATGGATAATAATACCCACTTTTTGAAATTTTATACATTTTATATTTCAAAATTGACTTAATTTTTGGATTCGGATATCAAAATTATCCCTGGATGAAATTTTGGTACTTTTCGGATAACTTTTATATTTTGATGAATAGTGAAAATTATTAATTTTTTATTAAAAAAACTTTTTTAATCAAAATAATTAATAGTGATAAATTATGAATTTGATTAGTTTTAAAGTATATTTAGAATATATTTTTACCATTTAATACAATTTGGTAATTTTACATAATTTTACAATTAAACCGAACATAAACAAGTTTTAATCTTTTGATAGTTATTATTTCTTAAAAACACACTTTTTGTTTTGACATCGGGAATTAATTTTTAATTAATTTCTGCCACTTATATGTTTTGAATTTGGAAAAATGGATTCCATATTTGGAATCAGGATGTTCAAATTGTGTAAATAGGTAACGTTCATTTTTAGTCATTTTGAATAATTACTTCAGTAAATATTTTATTTACCGTGGTTAAAGGGTAAATCCAGTAAATAAGGGTAAACAATAATATTATAATAATAATAAATTACCCTAAAAGGTGTCCTAAACTTATTTGTGGATACATGTCCGAACATGGGAATATTTGGGTCGATTTTGGGACCCCATGGAGCCACTTTTAGGTGATAGGGACACTTTATATTAATTAAGTTAAACTAAATACAAAAATGACACAAGCATATATATTTTAGAAAAATTTTTTTTACATAGGGTTATATATGTTATATTTTCAACTATAAATATTCATTCGAAAGATAAAATAATTTCTTACATAATGGTATTTTATTTATAATTTTTAGACATTAAATATTTTAATTTATTTATGACACAATGATGATGCAATAATTACCTTATTAATGAAAGATTAATATAATTGATATTAAAAATACCCAAATAAATGTAATTTGAGAATTTTTATAAATTCCAATAATTTTCTAGGTTAATATGACATATTAGGATTGTTTATATAATTTTTGTTTGAAGTAATAATGCTGTTATAAATTTATCAAGAACAAAATACCCAATAGAGTCAAAATTGACATAAAAGAGTTTTTAAAACAAATATTATATTATTAATTTATATTAAATTACTAAAAATATAAGGTTAGTCCAAGAGACTTATATCATGATACGTGTATCATTAATGTACCACTTGGGGGTCTCTTGGAGGTATATAGTAAGTTTATTAACTATATAATATAAAAATACAAAGTGACCTGGTAAGTGTCAAACTAATTAACTAAGAGTTAAAACTAAAAGATAAGGTTAATATAATGACCCAAACCTGTCTAAATTATATTGGTTGAGTGGGTTTAGACCCATCCCCACCTTAAATTTTATACAATCCACTTTTGAGCCATTAGAAATCGAATATGAATTTTTTATAAAATAATATTTCTAGATTTTCTTAAGGTGCCCCTCCTCCCCCTTATGAAAGGAAACCACTTCTAACCAATTATTCACACTTTCAAAGCCTTTTGGTTCGGCAAACCCCTGCCAAAATATTCTCTCAACTTACCTCACTTCAACCTAGAGGCCTTAGTTTGATCAGAAATCCAACCTAAGGAGCCCTTTTGATCAAATCAAAAGGAAGAACCTGAAGAAGAGGTAATGTTTTCACCACCCTCTTTCAAGTTTCTTTCTTGTTCAACTTATTCTTTATTTGTTATTCCCATTATAAAATAATAACTCTAGTATCTCCTACATAATGTGATATTATTATAAATATGGTACAAACATATTCACTATTCTACCCATCCGTTGAATGACATGTCACCATACGTGCGTACGTACGGCTTACCGTCTCCACGTCATGGTGTAATTGTTATTCAATATATAATTACTTGGATGAGTATAATAATGATGTTTAATTCATGTAAATAATAAATATAACATTATAATTATTATGTATATATGATATACCATCCAATTATATATTATTTTAATATCAAAAGGATGATATTCTCGCTCGTTTGTACGTATGGATTACCGTCTCCATGAACACAATGAGATTCATTCCCCATCGTATCCATTCAAGACTAAATTTTATTGGATGATTAAAAATAATGTTTAAGAACTTTATATCTTTCTGCATATGAATAATATACAACCTATCCATAACAAACATGACTTATGTAACAAAACATATAAAAGAAAACGAGTAAGTTAACACCCGAAACGACGATAATACTAAATTATTATTAAAAAAGAATTATTAGAAGATCATATATATCATAATTATGTATATGGTTCTTATATAATTTAATAACAATGTTTTAACTATTATACAGGATTTTAACATACCATCGACTAAGGAAAAGTACATGGTAAGGGTTATTTCACAATCTCTTTTTTATCCGAGGTTGTTTATACGTAATTATCTAATGGGACCTCTTTATCATCCACATCCATGTTTCTTAAAAATGTATTTCAAAACATTCTTACTATTTTAAAAAATATGGGTTAAAGTCATTTATACCCTTGATTGAGTTTTTATAATAAGTTTATAAAGGAATCTTTCGTCGTTTTCCAAACAAGGTCCCTTTTAACCTTTTCGACAAAATTATGGTAAGAATGTATTTTTTTTAACTTATACGGCGGGTGCGGCTATTTTCCGCCGTTATTGTCAAAGCTCACCTTACAAGCTTATAAGAATATTTTCAAAATAAATATTTTCTTTATGTGACTCTTAAATGATTTCAAAATATAAAGAGATATGTCTCTAAAAAAAGGTTTTGATTTCATCTATGTCAACATCCTTTGATGGATTTTATGTTTATTTGAAGTTGATTTATTATGATACAAAACTTCCATATTGTATTGATGTTTTTGTGATATGTTTGACTGTGGATGTGCTATTTTTATACCATTCATTTCTTATGGTTAAAGTATTGACATTTCTTATGCTAGTTTTAATATGAAAGTCTATGTTATGTTGAAACCTGTTCATATGAGGAATGCACTGGACTTTATAAGTGATGGGTGGAGCCCGATATAGCTCCTCGATGCATCGGTAGGTCTCATGAGACAACTAGATGTGTAATTGGCTGAGGCCCTTTCCCATTTTGATTTATGGTTTTGGCCGAGGCCTTAATTATTTTAGATGTCTTGGCCGAGGCCTTGAAAAAATGTTTCAGAATGTTCGGCATTATACATTCCCTCATTATGGAAATAATATTAATGGTTCATGTGGTCATTTGACTAGTAGAATACCCATGATTATTTTTTATTATGGCATTATTTACTCAGCTCATAATCTTTCCATAAAATTATTCATGTTTATTATTGGTAAAGGCATGTGGTTTTCAATTATTTACCATGCTTAATATTTATGTCATTTTCCGCTGTATTACTTACCCTTACTGAGAATTTGAGCTCACCCTTTCTTATGTTTCATTTTCCTAGGATATGAAGAAGTTAGTTATGAGTGACCTGCAGGCATAATCTAGGAGTCTTGGATGCTTCTAATGAAATATATTACTTTTGTATTTCTCTTCAAGCTGTAAAGTGGATCATATGTATGAATCTTGTTTCCAATAATACTAAACTGATCGGTCTTTCGAGACATGATTTCCTTGTAATCATGCCAATGTTATGTAATAATGCACCGACTCTGGGTAACTGGGATCGGGGTGTTACAATCAGTATAAATATACAAGTTTATGTGATCAAATAAAACATAGAAAACAAGATACTTAGGAATAATCATGGAATCAAACACATATATGTGTTGTATGGGCCACAAAAATATACACACATGTGATCACTATCAAGCACAGTAAAAAATATATTCAATCACATGAATCATATCAGGGAAAAAGTGTATACAAGTGAACCAAAAGGTAAGGAACTTCCTACCATAATCTTGTTGATTAAGTACTCCAATATTCATTAAAGGATAGAAGCTTGAATCTTATTTCACACACACAGAAAACTAGTTGGCACATCAAGTATTCCTATAATGGGTTTTAGTTCCTCAAAGAAGTGGTTTTGAAAAGAGACCTGAGGAAATTCAATGATAATAATGGTAGCCATAAAATCACATACCACATAGAGTTAGTTAAAATAAATAGTCTTGAGATATAATGAATAAGAGGACATCGATTCACCCGATCTATTTTCAACTAAAGAATGAATCATTAATTACTTATCAAATCTAGAAGTCAACCCCAAATCTAGTCAATAAACCTTAATCAACCATTAATCCATCATGAGAATATATATCCAAGTTGGGATTAAAGAAGAAAAAGGTCTTAAGATTATTGATATATGATAACTTACCTAGATTCATCTAATGTTCATGAGAGATCCAGTTCTAATCATGTGGTTTGGGAACTAATGGATATTAAATAGGATTTTAGGATCTTAAAATCACATGAAAATAAGTTGTTCTCATGGCTTGGAAAACTATGCGCTAATCGTGCAGAGCATCCTATCTTTTCTAGGCACCTTTAGGGTTTGGTCGAATTTTTTCAAACTTCACTCTAACCATGTTGTTAGCCTTTGGATGGTGTAAAAATGTTTTTCAGGGTAGTTCATGTAGTTTTTAAAACCATGAACCTTAATAGTTCACTACACCTTGAGCTATTATGATAAGGTACATAGTTTACTGGAGAATCAACATGGTTTGAAAAAACCATGCTAAACCATGCACCGTAAAAAGGCCTTTAAAACTCTCTAAAACAAATGAAAAACTACTAGAACTCATCCCAAACAATTAATAGTTCAAAAAAATCCAATTAAATCTAAAATTAACTCTTAACACACTTGAAAAATAAAATTCTATTACAAAATACCTCTATAGGCATCCACACATTCTCCACAAATCTCAGAATGTCACATTGGAACTTTGGATGCTAGCATGGAGGATCCAATCCACTTGATCCATTCATCATTTATCACAACAAGAATCTTTCCTTACTTGAATGGATCTGAATTTCTCTCAATATCTCGAGAGGGATGAGGTGTATCATCACTCTTCATTCTTGAGAGCGTTCTTGAGAATATAACTCTTGGGTTTGAGAGTATTGTTTAGAGAAGAAATATATTATTCACAAGGATTAATATAAACCTCAAAATGATTTATTTATGTTTATATATATAGGATAAAGAATTAGTTATTGCACACAATCTCTTAAACAATCCATTAATATTAAATAAAACCCCACATTGAATAATAATAATAATAATAATAATAGTATTATTATTATTATTATTATTTCCCTGGCATGTGAAAAACTCATGGTTATAAATATCTTTTCTCCCAGACCCTTAACTCGATCGATCTATCCTCCAACATTTATCGAAAATTTATTAATAAATAGTTATTTAAATAAATAAATATCACAATATTATTCACCTAATTAAATAAATAAAAATTATATTAACTAAATATGAGAGTAAATATTTATATAATATTCATGTAACCAAATAAATAGTTATTTTTCGCATTGTGAGTGAAAAAGAGATAAATAAATATTATATATTTGAGTAATAATCTATTACCTTGTGAATTAATATTTATTTAATATTCAACTCACATATATATTATTTTGAATAACAATTGAATGGAAAAGTGCAATCAACACATCCTGAATAATTGTTAAACCATAAGTCAAGAATAATCTTATTGAAACTGTTAAATTCAAATATAATTTAAATTAGATTATCGATTCACTTAGTGTGTGACCCTGTAGTAATATTTCTTAATTGAATTAGAAAAAATATCGTAAATTACAATATTATCATCTAACTTCACATCAAGGGATCCATATAGAAATAAGTAAATTTCATAATAAAAAAAACCTCTTACAGATGTTCTCTATGTAATATAATCCATTCGTACCGATATTCCATCAAGAAGGTTGGATTCTTTGTACCATCAATCTGTACACTCGATATATCTTTCATTGATTTAATAAAATCAACACATCTATATTATACCATTTCCATGGATTTATCAGATAGTTTCATTTCAATCAATGGTTAAGAGATATCTTCTTCTGATAGAGCCAATATTTTCAATAATTTTACTTTAAATTTTAATGTTTTAAATCCATCTGATTTGTTAATTTAAGGGTGATTGTTAACTTTTTAGGTTATATTAATATTTTTTACTAAATTTAAAAAAATTATTATTTATTTATTTTTAAGTGTTTTTAGCTATCTTTGATATTAGTTGGTAATGTCATGATTTTTAGGTGATGATTTAATAAGAATTTTAAAACAGACCATGAATTTGGAAACTTCATGGAAATTTTAGCTCTTTCATTCAAAGTTCACTTTAGTATTTTTGTTATGGAATTTTTTATGTGTTTATTTTTTATTTTCATTATTTTTATAGGATTTTATACATGTTGTGATACATATTTTATTTGAATACCTTGATATGTATCACAATTTTTTATTATTATAATGGTATTGAAATTCAATGAAGCACTAGATTCATCAATCTGAACATCCGTTTAATGTTCATCGCATAAAATGTTCATCCTTGCTTGGATTAGGATAAAATTTTGATAGAATATATAATACTCAAAACTAAATATTTCATTCAAGTGTATCCATGACTAGTTTGATCATTTTTTAGGGTCAAACATGATGTACAAAAGTAAGGATTACTTTGAATCAATTTTCAAACTTTCCAAGTTGTAATATTTGACCCCAGAATCCCCTTAACTTTATAATTAGGTTCTATTCAAATTTGTTGATGGAGGTTTATCAATTATTATTTTGTTTAATTAATGTGTAAATTAGATTATGTTATTTTTTTTTCTTACACTATTTTCACACTATGCGTACTTTTAATAAACCCCATCCCCTCTTCACAGTGATCTTTCACACTCACTATGGTGAGTTAATAACTTTAGGATTGGTTTTGGGGGAGTATTTCATGGTGTTATTGAATTATTATGATCTAATTACTTAAGTTTTATTATATATTTTAAATATGGTTGTGAGTGTATTAAGATATGAAGTAGAAATTTTCCATTATTCTAAAATATTAATAACTACTTTATTTTATTTTATAATAAAACATAATTCCCCCTCTTCTATCAATAATTATATTTATATGATGAAGTTGAGTGTGTTAAAGGTATGAAATGATATATAATGGGTTCAGGTCATTGAATGTGTCACACACTCAATTGAGGTGTGTTCACTGTTCTTGACCATTATAGGAGGTGTGATTTTGTGTTCCAAGTAAATCTCATAGGCATGTAATAATTCACACTCAAAGCTGGGAATAACGGTCTATATATGATAGTATGGAGAATTAAATATAATTTAGACAATAATAATGAATAATGAAAGAACCTTAGTATCCAAACCTTGGACTATGACCTTTCTTTCTAACCATTCATTCTATTTGCATATGTTTGTCTACTTTTTATGTTTTCATTCAATTCTCATCACACACATTTTCATTTTCTTTATAAAATAATAAAAATTAAAAACATAATAAGTGTTTAATAATAATGGGTGTTCAACTTCAAATATCCTCAAGTGAGATGACATCAGTCAACCACTATGCTGCACTAAGAAATATAAATAATATGTTTCACACCCCAAGGCAAGTGCTATCAAAACATGTCTCCATTTATAGGGAGATGAGTTGTCTTTCATTCAAAATTTTTATTGAACTTTTCTAAATAAATTTATTAGTTTTTATTAAATTAAAAATTTTAAAAAATCTTTTTTTATGATGAATTTATATTTTACATATTCAGAGAAGCGGTAGGAGAAACCCGAACCTGAATGAGAACCAGTGCTGAAAGCAATTTCCCCATGAATCTTTTTTATGGAACCTAGAGAGGACAAGAAGGAAATTCTTAATGAATTACTTTAACTAGGCTATTATAAGAATTTTTTAGAAGATATTCATCAAGAATACATACCAGTTAATACAATTGTTTAGGGTAAACATTTTTTAAAGAATTTTTGAATCACTTTGAGGAAGGTAACCCATAACATGATCTTTCCATATCTGAAGAAGGAGAATTTTTACCTTTGTACCTATATTTGGAATTGAAAGAAGAAACCATCAAAGTGGTAGAATTTGAAGGGAATATGTAGGTTCCTAACTTCCTACTTACATCCACTAAAACCCTACTCTAATATTCCTTGAGAAATAAAGAAGAACTAGAGGGCTGTCTAACTTGTAGTGTCAATCCTTTTTCGAAATAAATTTCCTTTGATTTAATTGTAACCAAATTAATAATTAAATCCCTTTGTCTATATTTTTCAGATTCATATAACTCATTTTTTTCATTAGAGGATGAAAAAGAAAATGCAAATACATCCAATGATGAGTATATAGAGCTCCCCAAACCCATTGAACATTTATTAGAGAGAGTACATGAGGCATTCTCAGTGGATTTGAATAAATAAATCAAGTCACAAGATATGAACTTAGAAGGGGAATATTTTTATTTAAAATTTTCATGTTTTAATTTCATTTAAATAAATTCATTCCCTTAACTTTGCTTTGAAAACATTATTGATGCAATACATTTTGATCAAGTATTAGAAAAATAAAAAAGTGGCCAAAGAAGTTCTGGAAAAAGAAAAGGGGAGTATCAATTCTTTATATTACCCCTCCTTACAATCTATATCTTATTACCATGTGGGTGGGATATATTTACTATATCCATGAGATTATTTTCAACCGATGTGAAGTGATTAAATACATGATAAATGCCATGTGTTAGTTCAAATCACACAAACATCACTCACCATCATACTTTAGATAACAATTGGAACTGCTAGGACAAAGGAAGGAAACCCCTGGTAGCAACTTGGGGATTAAACAAAGATCAATCCTTCTTTTCTTTAAATTTTATCTTTTTATTTATTTTCATTTATTTTAATTTCAATAGATTTTCCATTTTATTTTTTTTCTTTTAGGTTTTATGTGGGAATCATTTAGGAGATTAACTCATAGATTACCTTTCCAATAAGTTATGTTTCATTAATCATTTTTTACTTCATTTTATTTTCTTCCAAAATAAATTCCACATGAAAATTTGGTAAGATAATTTTTTAATCAAAAATTTATTTGGAATAGTTTATGTTTGGGGGAGTGGTAAAAATATATTTAACAACTTCATGTTTTATTTTCTGATTTAAAATTTTGGAGTGTTTGTAGGTTAGGAATTAACATTTCGACTATTTTTATGACTAATTATGAATACCATTCTAGTATCTGGGGTTTCAATGACTTTGAAATTGTTGAATTTATATGATTTCTAAGAAATTTGAGCAACTACATTCATTGAAATTTTTATTTTAGAAGTGGGAAATGGCCTGTTAATGTAAAAAAGAATTAATTTTAAATTTAATTATAACATGAGAGAATTGTAATTTTTAACTCTTTCATGAGTAAATAATACTTTTTAAAATAGAACACTTCATGGATCTAACCAAAAAGACGTGTATACAAGTCCTTCGAAATTGGAGTAAGATGGGAAATTGATATCCATTTGTAGTTTTCAGATACTAGGAATTTAAAAAGAAGAAGAAAAAAATGACAAAAAGAAAAGAATAAAGAAATAATGAAATGCCTAATTATAAAAAATGAATGGATTTTGGTGAGAGGAATATTAAATAGCAGATGAATAAGAGGGAAATTGGTTTATAAGAATGTCATTTGGGTTGTATTAAGAATTTGTGAAATAGATCTTTAGTATAAGATACTTGGTAAGGAAGAATTTATGACAATTCCACATGTTAAAATATTAATTCCACTAAATTATATTTTATCCTATAACATGTAACTTAAAAATGGGCTTAAAGTGAAGTAGGGTAGTGGGTAAGACCTTTAGAGGAGGCATGATATTTTCAATGATGAATAAATATTTGATTATATTCTTTTTTGGTTATTGTGTTCATAACTAAGTAGGATAAAACATTTTTTTAGTAAATTTCATTGAATTTTGAAAGAGTGAAATTTTTAAGTGTGGAGGAATTGACATAAGAAATATTTTCAATAATTTTACTTTGAATTTAAATGTTTTAAATCTCACTAATTTTTATATTTAAGGGTGATTTGATACATTTTTAAATTATAAGAATAATTTATATTGAATTTTGAAAATGGATAAATTATTTATTTTTATGTGTTTTTATTCATATTGGATATTAATTATAGAGCTATAATTTTTGAAGTAATGATTTAATATGAATTTGTAAATTGGGCCTGAATTTAAAAACTACATAGATATTTCAGTTTTTCCTTCCAATTTCACTTTACAATTTTCGTCCAAGAATTTTATATGTGGTAATTTTTTTATAGGATTATAAACATGTAGGGATACATATTTTATTTAAATACATCAAGATAAATCATAGTTTTTCATTGTGATAATGAGACCATAATTCAAGGATGTACCATATTCATCAATCTAGACATCACTTTAATGTTCAACCCCTAACTTTTTCATCCAAGCTCAGATTGGGATGAAAATTTGGAAAAAGATATAATTCTCAAAATTGATTTTTTTGTTCAATTGGATCTATGACTAGTTTGATAATTTAAAGGGTCAACCATGTGGTACAAGAATAGGGATTTATATTGACTCTATTTTTAATCTTTCCAAGTTGTAATCTTTGATCCTAGCCTCTCCTTCACTCTATAATTAGGTGTTATTCACCTTTGGAGAGGGTGGATCATGCATTAGGAGTTTAGGGGTTGAATGATTAGATTAGTTTATTTTTTTATTGATTTCACTATTTTTACACTTATGCGTATTTTTAATAAATTGTTTGTCTTTCACCCTATCGCTTCTATCTCTCTCATTTTTCTCTACCATACCCTTTATCTCTCTCTAGAATGACCTCTCACACTCACCATATTGAGTTACTAACTCATGGCTTGTATTTGTGGGAAGTTTTCATAGGGTTCTTAAATTATTATGCTTTAATTTTTTTATTTCTTATTTTTAATAGGGTAGTGAGTGTATTAAGTGATAATGTAGTTATTTTCCCTTATTCTAAAATATTATTCACTACTTTATTCTATTTTATACCAAAAACATATTTCTCCACCTTCTATTGGGAATGCTCTTCATATGATAGAGTTGCACATATTTGAGGGACGAAGCAAAATATGATAGATTCAGGTATTCTAAGGTGTCACACTCTTAGTTGATGTGTTTTCACAATTATTAAATATTAAAGCAGGTGTAGTTTGTTGATCCAAATAGATCTCATTGGAATTCTAGAATTCACATATAACGACTTAGGATTTTAGTATTTACGTTCCATAATATTGTAATGTGTTATTAGCGAGTCTAGCATGAAACACTAGAAAAAAAAGACTAATTATATTACCATTATAGCCATTAAATTGGTAGCTATTTCCAAAAGTAACCATTTTATAAAAACTATATAAAAAAGGTCATTTTATACTTATGAATACTTGTTTCTTAAAATTATTTTAAGCGTAATTTTATAAAAATTAATTCTATATCTTTTAGAAGTTTAATTTGAAAAAATTAACATCATTTTTTGGATTTATCATGGTTATATTAGCTTAAAATGAGTTTTTTGGGATTTTTCAAAAATATTTGATTTTTAGGTGAATAGTTAAAATACTGTTTTTTGAAAATACGATGGATTTTAATATATAATCATAACATGAAACTTAGGAAACATTTTTATTGACACAATATATGTCTTCTAAGTGAAATTATATATTTTAAAATACCGTGTTTTAATTATAAATATATATGTAATATTTAAAAATTTTAGTTAATATTTTTATAAAAAATAATTTTAAATATGTTATTATTTTAAAATTAATTTTTATCAACTCAATCAAATGAAATGTATATTTAATTCCAAATTAGTAGTTAAAAATTATCTAATAAGGTGCACTTTATTTTTAGGTATAAATATTATTTTTTCTTGGGTAAATATGAGTTACCCTAGTAGAATGATTATTTTCAATTAATAATAATTTTCTAAATATTGTATATTTTTAAAATTAAATAAATAAATTTTAAATAAAAACAATAATATTAAATTTAATCATATATATATATATATATATTAATTACTAATCATTTAATGGTTAATCAATGTTAAACAATATTAAGAACACTTAATGATTAAAATGATATTTTTCTTGAAGAATTTTTTTTTAATTTTTCTTCACTTCCAAACATGGATGGTTTTAGTTTATAGAGGATTATCATATATAATTTTTATAATTTATATATATCATTAATATCTTTCTTTTTGGATAACACAAAAAGTGATGACCGTTATAAGGTAATCTATTTATATCGTTAAATAACCCAAAACTAGTTCATTACCATTTTCATTTTTATGAAACTTGAAAAAAATCCCATGCAATCGTATTATAACATTATAAGTATTTTAAAAAATAAATTCCAGTAACTTTAATGGTTTTTAAATGATTATATTTTTTAGAAAAATAAATATCGGCCCCAATTTTATAAATCTAGTTCAAATGGTCAAGATTATTAACACATGATGTTAAAGAGAGATTATGATATTATAATACATGAAGGAAATTGTTATTAATGAATATTATAAATGGAAATTCATCTGAATATTTTTATTAAATAGTTAATTATTATTTTTATCTTTATGATATATGATTTTAATGAACTAACATGGAAATCAAGGGTAAATGTAAGTGACTTGGTTACTCAAACTCATTTATTTGACCTATATAATTTCTTATTTGGAATTTATATTTTAAAGACTTCACCATTTATATGATGTTCCTTTTTTTTATTTTCAGGGAAAATTATTTTTTGAAGAAATTACATGAAAGTTTTCTTTTTATTTTTCTTTAAAACAAAGGATAATTTTTGAAAAGAGACTTGTAACTATGACTTTTAATATCATGAATAAAAAATATTTTCCAAAATCTATTTTCATGATTTGGTTTTCATTATATTCAAAATATAATCTACCTCCGATGAAGTTATGTTTCATGTTTAACCCTATTTGTCTCTTTTATTATGTGATTATTTTGTATGATCAAGTTTTTTGGTATTAGGTGATTTAATTTATGACATTATTTAGATGTTTTATAAAACTCGTATTATTTCATGGTTTCCTTATGATAACTGAATTATTTCCCTTTTGAAGTTCTAAGAAACCCATTTTATATCAATTATATATTTATATGATTATTTGGAAATGTCATGAAACCCATTCTCTTTCTATGGGTTGTTTTATGATGTGATGATTGTTTTCAAGTGTAACATAGGTGTTTGAATTTTGAGATGAGTTGTTCTTATATCTATGTACAATGCATTGGGTAAATAATTATATCTAAAGAGATATAATTGTTATATAAATGGGTTAGAAAGTATCTAGGTTCACAAAGGTTGACTGTGATGGATTTTAGTACTACTCATAATTTGATGAGTGAGCAGTTTGGTGGGTAGCCAGCTTCAAAAGATAAGAAATCCTATACTTATGATTGTGAAACTCTATTTCCTACATTCCATCACTCACATTTTATGATTCATGTTTTATTTTCCCAACCCATGGTAAAAGTGTTATCATTTGAGTTGATATGACTATCTATTATGCTTATGGTGAACACTTATAGATTTATGATATTTTTCCTTATTCATGTTTTCCACATGTTTATGATCTAACCTTTATAGCATTTTTTATGTTATCCATTAATAAACATTTGAGTTCAACCCTTCTTATGTTTTCCATTCCCTAGAATTTTATGAGGATCATGTCTCATGGAATGCCTAAGAGTGGATTTAGATTATTGAGAAATGTTCATTATATGTGAAATAAGTTATTTTATGATTTTATTACCCAAGACACTTAATATTTAGGTCCTTAGGTTGTACAATTAATTGTGGATGTAATAATGATACCATATTATCAATGTATTATTTATGTATGTTTACCTTGGGTCACTTTAGTTGGTATAATAGAATGGTTTAGTTATGTTGGAGAATATAATGAGAAAAATTTAGTGATAACCCTTAGTATATGACTAAGTATAAGAGAATATCCTAAGTTATTTTAAATAAAATAGTTTGGTTTGCCAAGAAATAGATTCTTATCCAGATACTACAAGTGGTCGTCCCTCAACTCTCTCATTTTATTAATAATAAAATGAATAATTTGGAGCTCCCAAATGAACCAAGAAGATAGAATCATAGCATATAATATTTTATAAATCAACTTCTACCACCGTTTAATGGGAATTCAAAACCATTATTACTGAGCGATGGATTAATGTGATGGAAAATATATTTTCTATCGTTTATTGATTGGAGCATGAGAAGTTTGTTTTTCTTATCTACCTACCGGATGATGAATATAACTAATAGTGTAATCTCATTAGGAATATAATGAAAAAGGATGAATTTGATTCTATGAATAGGGAGGCTTTCAATGTAATATTATTCACTAAATATTTTCCTTGGACCCATCACATTAAGATAGAATAAATTTCCTAGAATTAAAGAAAAAGGAAGATGAGTTCGTTTGATCTTATGTGGAAAACTTAATAAGACTTACAAGGTATGCCTCAGAATCTATCTATATACTTGAAAAGAATATTAATTTTTTATTTTGTGTCTTAAAACCTAGTCTTTAAAAGTCATTGTCTATAAGAGATTTTGAAGTTATGATGAAGTTGTTCGATGTGTGCTTAAGATTGAAATAGAAGATGGAGACCCATATGATTCTATAGAAAGTAAAAGAAAGATTAAGTATTAGAGAATCTATAATTAATAGGATAATGGGGGTAAGAAATTTCAATTACCCAAATGTAAAAAATATTTGAGGAAACACTCAGGTAATTTACTTAAATGATCTAGTTAGTGTTATAAATGTGTTAGAATATGCCACCTAGATCATGACTGTCAAAGAAATGTAAATATGCTTAATAACATCAATAAAGAGAAGAAGGGCATAAATGATGCTTCCTCCCACTTTTAAATTATTCGATTGAAAAGAGTATGTGAATTATGTGAATAAATTCCCTAACCTTAGAGTTATTTAAGTGAATATGTAGTAGTAGCCTTCTAAACCAAGGGAGCAAGGGAGGGAATATTCAATCACTACTACAAAGGTCAACAAAAATAGTGAAGTGGTGAATTGTACACTCATTATCCACTTTATAATCATGAATGAATCATTTAATTATGTTTCCTTATATTATTTAATATCTTAAAAGTTTTCAAAGAACATGGATTTACCACATGAAACTTTGAATTTTGAGATATCCATGAAAACACATGCTAGAATGATAAATTAAATTAAGGTGTAAAAATCTCTCCAATTGAGATTTTTGAGGTAATACTTCCAAAAAATATGGTTCTTCTCCCTATAGTTGAGTTTTATATAATTTTGGGCACGGACTAGGTTTCCTTATATAAATCTCATATTAATTTTCAAGAAAGGGAAATCTCTTTTCATATACCTAATCACCCTATTTTCAAGTATTAATATAAGGATCATATTATACCTTCTTGAGCAGAAAAACGGATAATTGGGGTCTTGATACCAACAACAAGTTATTCCTAGATCATATTATTGGGGAGGATGTAAACATTGATAACATGCCCATTGTGTAGGAATATGATGATATACTTCCTAATGAATTTCCTAGACTTCCCTTAGAATGTGAGGTTGAATTATATATCATAATTATCCTTGGATCTTTTATTATCATGAAGAATCCTTAAATAATGGATTATATTGAATAATAGGAGTTTAATAAAAAATTTCAAAAGAATCTTTACAAGGTTTTTGTTGTTTCCTAGTGCTTCACTATGGGGTGTAACAATCCTCTTTATAAAGAATAAGGATGAATCAATGTGTATTTGCATTAATTATCATGATATCAATGTAATCATGATAAAAAAATTATCCTATTCCCGGTATTGATGACATATTAAATAAAATCATAGGAGATCAATTATTCTCAAATATTTAACTCCAATATGAGTATCATCAACTAATGGTAAAAGGGGAGATATTCCAAAGACTACCTAGATCAATTTGTGATAGTCTTCATAGATGATATCCTTATATATTTCAAAAGTAATGAAGTACATGAAGACCACTTAAGGACTATGTCGAAGACCCCAAGGAAGGATAAACTATATTCCAAACTTAGTAAATGTGAATTCTGGCTAAAAATATTATCATTATTGGGTCATTTCATCACAAGTGAGGGTATATCTGTAGACCCATTAAAGACTGAGATTATTGAGAAATGACCCATACCAACCATTTTGACAAAAATCCAAAATTTTCATGGGTTAGTTGGATATTACCGGTTCTTTGTGAGAATGTTCTCATGGATATCAAACCCAAAAAACATGTTAACATAGAAATGATTCATGTTCCTATAAGTGAAATAATGTGAGAAAATATCTAAGGAGATCAGTGAAAGGTTGTTCACCACACTTATGCTTACATTACATTGTAGTGGTCAGTGGTTTGTAATTTATAGTGATTCATCATTAAAAGTTTTTGGATGAAACCTCATAAAAAATGAAAATTTAATTGGTTATGCCTACATCTAATTAAAAACTCATGAAACAAATTACTAGATGCCTAATTTTTAATTATCCATAGTGATATTTACATTGAAAATTTGGCATCATTACCTTTATGGTGATAAGTGCGATATGTAAACCGATCATAAGAGCTTGAAATATACCTTCACATAGATGGATTTAAACATGAAACAAACTATATGGTTATATTTAATCAAAGATCACGATAGATCAATACGTTATCAACCTGGAAAGGAAAACAAGGTGGATGATGCTTTGAGTAGAAAAGACCATGCTACTCTGTCCATGATGAGGATTGAAAAAGACCTAGTACTCTTGGATTTTCAAATAATGGGTCTTGAAGTCATAATGGGAGGTGATAAATCCTATCTTACCCAAGTGACTGCTCAACCATCCGTTCACATGAAGATTAAAGAATCCCAAAAAAGATGATATAGATCCATAATAAAAGGTAGTGAATATTATAGAGTTCAACTTTGATAAGGAAGGAATTATAAGGTTTACAACCCAGATATGTGTCCCATCTATATCATAAGTAATAAAGGATATTTTAGATGGTGCACATAGATCATCTTTATCTATCCATCGTAGATGAACCAATATGTATGTAGATTTAAAGCAAAAAAGTTTTGTGGGATAATTTTAAGGGGAAAATCATGGAGTATATATCTTGATGCTTCATATGTCAGTAAGTTAAGGAAGTGTGATGGAATCCAAAAGAAAATGACACAACCATTACTCATATCTATTTGGAAGTGGGATAAAATTCCCTTGTATTTATTTATAAGACTCCCCAAGACCTCAAAAGGTCAGAATGATATATGTGTTGTAGTCTATAGCCTTACAAAGTTAGTTCATTTTATTTCCATCAAAGATGATTTATCCCTTGAAAAACTCATTGAGATTATATAAAGGAAGCAGTGTGGATAAATTTAGTACCACTCTCCATTGTATCTGATTGGAATACAAGGTTTACCTTGAGGTTTTGAAGAAGTATTCAAAATCTTTAGCACTGTATATCATTCTACAATAGATATCCAGTTTGAGAGAACCATTCAAACTCTAGAGGATATAATTATATTTTATTCAATAGATTCCCAAGGATGTTTGGATCATCACATTCCCTTAACAAGGTTCTTATATAAAAACAATTACCATTCTTGCATCCAAATGGATCCATATAAGGCTTTGTAGGGGAAGAGACGTAGGAGTCAAGCTTTCTAGGATGGATTTAGAGAGAGGTAGTTGATATGTCTAGACCATATCCATGAAATTATAGAGAAGGTTCAAAATGTTCAGCTACATATGAAAGTGGCACAAATTTTACAAAAAATTTATAAAAATAGTCATTTAAAATATCTAGAGTTTAAAGTTGGTTTTAATATACTTCTTTGAATATCTCCGTGGAAACAAGTCATGAGATTTTGTAAGAAGGGGAATCTAAGCCTAAAATAAATTAGTCCTTTGGAGATCCATGATCATGTCATATTCATATATTATTGCTTAATGCTTCCTCCTCACCTCTCCCAATTTCATGATGTCCTCTATGTAATATTTTCTACTAAGTACATGTCAGATCCATCACATGTATGAAACCAAGAAGGTTTGAAACTAGAACATGAATTATCCTTTATAGAAGAAACCATGGAGATCTTGGATTGAAGAGATAGAGTTTTTCATTACAAGGTCACACATTTGGACAATGTTTTATGAAAAAATCATAATTTTTAGGAGGCTATGTTGGAACATGAGGATGTGATGAGAGAAAATTACCCTCAACTTTTTCTTGTAATAAAATTTTGAGGATGGAATTATTATAAGGTGGTATAATGCAATGACCCAATATTTTAGTAATTAATTTTCCTTTATTAAGAAACAAGTGATTAGATTTTTAGGTATGGAACACTATAAAAATAAAAAAATGAATAACCGTATTATTGTTATAGCCATTAAATTGGTAGGTATCACCAAAAGTAACCACTTTATAAAAACCATATAAAACAAAGGTAATTTTATACCTAGAAATATATGTTTCTTAAAATTATTTTATGTTTGTTTATAAAAAAATAATTTTATCACTTTTATAAATTTAATTTGATAAAATTAAAATCATTTCCGGATTTATCATGGTCATATTTGCTTAAGATGATTTTTTATATTTTTCTAATATATTTGTTTTTTAGGTGAATTGTTCAAAATACCATTTTTAAAAATACCATGAATTTTAGTGTATATTAATAACCTAAAACTTATAAAACCTATTTATTGAAATAATATAATACTTTTAATTAAAATTATATATGTTAAAATATTATGTTTGAATTACAAACCTATATTTGATATTTTAATAAATAATTAATACTTTCTGAAACTTTTATAAATACTTTAGTACATTAAAATTATAATTTATTAAATGAATAAAATGAAATTGATTTTAAATTTTAAATAAATGGGTCTAAATTATTTATCAAGGGACAATTTTTTAGGAATAAATATTAATTTACCTTGGATAAATATCAATTAGCCTATAAATGATTATTTTCAAAGAATAATAATTTTCTAGATTTTGTGTATTTTTAAAATTAAATGAATAAATTTTAAATTAAAACTCTAATATTATGTTTAAAGATAAATAAAAATTAATTAAAACTAATTTAATTTTTACTAAATGTGAAATAAGATTAATAACACTTAGAAATTAAAAACAACATTTTTTAGAAAAAATGTTTTTACATTAATTAAGTGTTTATATTTAAAATTTAATTTTCACCTATTTAGCTATCAAATTTGGATAAACAGACCCAAAATTTGTATTTATCATTTCATAATTTAGTAATATGGGGCGACTTATATTTTTGGTAATAAAATAATTAACACAATTAATATCTAATTAAGATTAAAAATGATTTAAATTACAAATCTAAGGTGGATTGAATTTATTTAAAATAAACTTTATAACTTTTTGAAATATTTTTTAGGTTTATAATTATTACATACAATTATTACCAACCTTAATTGACGCAACTCACCTATATTTCATTACATTACATTCTTACCCCTTACTTACCATTCTTTTCAATATAAAGTCCCCCTTCTTCACCTATTAAAGGGGAACTACTTCCACCCTTTCAATAATTAACTCAAATTTTCAAATTTCCTTGAAACCCTACCCATATTTACTGTAATTTAAGTACTTTACACACCCTCTATTCCCTGGTCACAAAAAATTATCCTAATTCACTCAAATCTAAGACCGTTATCAGTAGGAAGTTTGATGTCTCAACATTGTTATAAAATCTTTCTTAACATTTATTTCTTATTCATTTATTTTTAAATAAAACTTATAAAATAGTATAATAAAAAAAAATTAGTGATTTGGTATTATATTATATTAATGTTAGAACTATTATTTATTCTCTTCCATCTATTAAGAAAAATAAAAATCATTGTTAGTGTGAGTGCACTGATTACCACCTCTACAAAGTAATTCTTTCTGTTTTTCATCACCAGCCTTTATTAATGGTTTTGATGATAATATTTATGAATAAATATGATTTATATAATTTATTTATTTATTATTAAATTATAACTTACTCTCCACCTTCACCCCACTCATTCATTGGGCAATGAAAATGATAATCATGCGTTTTTCATGCTACATCCTCCATGAAAAACATGTTTTGTTTTCATTTACTTCTAAACATGGATGGTTTTAGTTTATAGAGGATGATTATATATAATATATATAATTAATATAAATCATTTATATGTTTCATTTTGGATAACATAAAAAATTAATGATCGTTTCAATGTAATTTTTCAATATCAGTAAATTATCGAAAACTAGTTCATTACCATTTTAATCATGAAATGCTAATGAAACTCCCATGTAATGATATTATAACATTATAAGTATTTTTAAAACATCAAATAAATTACCTTAAATTTTTTTAAATGAATATATTTTGGATAGAAAGGAATACTGACACTAATTTTACGAATCAAGTTCAATATGGTCAAGATTATTAAAAGCCAATTTTGAACTGAGATTACGATAACATAATACATAAAGGGAATTATTATTAATGAATAGTATAAATGGAAATGTATATGAATAAGGTTACTAAATAGGTAATTAATATGTTTATATTTATGAGATATGAGGTTAAATCACTTCTATGGAAATCAAGGGTAAAGGTAAGGGACTTGTTAACTTATACCCCTTTCCTCGAGTTTTATAATTTTTTATTTAAAACTTTTCTCTCCAAGAATTTACATTTTAAATGATTTTATATTTTCAATTATGGGTAAAAATACTTTTTGAAACAATTCCATGAAATTATTTCTTTTCATTTTATTAAAAATCAAAGGATACATTTTGAAAATAGACCCATAACTATGACTTTTACATTGATTAATACAAAATGTTTTCAAGAATCACATTTCATAATTTGGTTTAAATTATCTTAAAAAATGATCTACCACCAATGGATTTATGCATCATGATTAAACCTAGTTTTTATATTATTATGTGATTATTTTGGGTGATCAAGTTTTTGGTATCAAGAAATTTAATTTATGATGTTATTTGGTTGTTTTATGAAACTCATATTATTTGGTAGGTTCCTTATGAAAATATAATTATTTACTTTTGGATGTTCAAAGAAAACAATTTTATCTCCAAGGGTTATTTATATTATTATTAATAAATGTAATGAAACTCATTCTCCTTATATGGGTTATTTTATGATGTGATTATAGTTTTCAAGTGGAACAGAAGTGTATGGATTATGAGATGAGTGGAACCTATATCTACCTTTAATGTATTGGGTAAAGTATTATATCTCAATAAATCTAAATTTTATGTGAACAAGTTAGAAATTAGATAGGTATAAAAATAGTGAGTGTGATGGATTTTATCTCTACTACCAATTTTATGGGTAAATGGGTTGGTAGGTATCTAGGTTCCCAAAGATATGAAATACTTTACATATGATTGTGCCAATTTCTTTCCTATATTCCCTGGCTCACATTTTATGCATCATGTTTTATTTTCCAATTACATGGTAAACTTTTTATCATTTGAGTTGATTATTTTATCTCTAATTATTATGGTTAAAAATTATTTTTTGTTATATTTTCCCTCATTCAAGTTTTCCCATATGTTTAGGATCTAACCTTTGTGTCCTTTGTCATGTTATACCTTACCGATAATTTGAGCTCACCCCTTCTTATATTTTTCCTTCCCCATGATTTAAATAGGATTATGTATCATAGAAATCCAAATAGTGGATTAAATTATAGAAACTGTTTAGGAATTGTGCAATAAGTGATTTTATGTTTCTATTCCCAAAAGCACTAATCCTTTAGGTCCTTAGGTTGTGAAACTAATTGTGGATATAATAATTAAACTGTGTTATCAATGTATTATTTAGGAATGTTTAACTTGGGTCTCTTAATCACACTCAAAGTATGGAATAGTATTCCATGTATGATGGTATGGACTATCAAATATTATTTAGATAATAATAATTAATAATGAAGGTACTCGAGTATCCAAACCTAATAATAAGACCTTTCCTGATAACCATTCATTCTATTTAAATTTATATGTTTTCACCCAATTCAAAACCCCCAATATTTCTTTATAAAATAATAAAAACCCTAAAAAACAATAAGTGTTTTGGAATAGTATGTGACTGAATATAAAAGCTCCTCAAATGAGATAAACCCAAACAACCACTGTGATGCACTATAAAAAATAAATAATATTTTTCACACCCCAGGATAGGTGTTGTCAACTTATATTAACTTAAAAGGGGAAACACAATTTATTGACATATTCATTAATGTCACACCACTTATGATGCACCCAATGTATGTTGTCTCTCCTCAGTAATATTTCATCATAGCGTCTATCTATACATCACAGTACACAAATTATGATAAAAATTAATAATAATATCCAGTCTAAAGACCAGTACACACATTCACAAATTGGAATATCCAATGAAACATATAACATGTGGAATTACTAACATCATACCTATTATTATTACCTCATATATTGTATATTAAAAAGTCTGAATTTCATGAGAAGAGGTATCAATGTCTTATGATCCTCTAACACATGATATCCCATGGTATCCATGTCCCATTTGATGGATTTCAACCAAATATAGAACATTTTTTTTAATATTATCATAGCACTTAAAGGTTCTCATTATAGAGGGGAACAAGTATAACATTTTGATGTGATAACTTTCTTAGTAAATTTTAACATCAATGTTACGTAGGTGAATAATCATCATGAGATAATCAATTAATAATATTCAAGTATTTGAATATAAAAGCAATAAAAAATATAAGGAAATTTGTTCTAGGGAACTAACTCTAACATATGAAACAATGACATGATAGTTGTGGATAGTTGTGTGAGATACTCCATCAATTTATGTAGAAACAACAGTTTAGAGTGGGCCCCCCACTAAGATTTAGGGTGTTATATTGAAAATAATGTATAATTATAATGTTCCAAGTATTACGATAACTAGGGAACCCTAGAGTTTCCTTTAATTCATAGATTATAGTTGGGTTATTGATTCCAGACTTTGTAATTCTTCTATAATTTCTATCATCCCTAGTTTATTCTATGAAAAAATCCTTCATGGATATGAAACAAACTACCCCATGACCCATATACTTCTAGTAGTAAAATATATTTAGATTTATTTCCTTCTTCCTGATTAACCTCTTATTATTAAGTTTGATCTAAACTATTTTTTTCTTTTGTTTTTGGTTTTAGTTAATCTTAATTAGTATGTTTATACTCATATCTATAAGGTATTTATTCCCAGATGTGTTGTTTTTATGTAAATGACACATAGTTTGAAGATGGTCTTAGTGGATGTGGTGCTGGTGTGGCTTGTTTGGAGTTGATACTTAGTGGTGCATGGTGATGCTTGTGGATTGTGGTGACCATTGATGATGGATAATGATTCTTGAGTCTTGTTATGGAGGATGACCTTCCACAATATGCCACGATTCTTCAAGTTTTAATACCTTGAATAATTTACCATTCCTATAGTATTTTGACTGTGTGGCAGTTCACTTACCATGTGTTGCCTCATGCATGAATTATATAAAGTTCATTTGTTTATATATATATATATATCTTTATTATTGGTGTTAATAGTTATTTTGTGTGTTTGAGATATGTGTCTATTATAGGTTTATACATTCCAAGACTTCTAATTTTATGTGATATTCCTACTCAGTGCTAGACAAAAACCCCTAGCCTATTAGAGGTGGGTTTGAGATGGCACACTGAACTTACTGTATTTATGGGAGTGGACCCAGTGCATTGGGTTGTGTTATAATTGTATCATAATTTTAAAGTACAAGGGACATTTTTTGGAGTTAGTTTTTATGTGAGGACTGATTTGGTAATTTAGGGAGACGATGTTAAGGGGATCTTGAGTTTAGTTATCAGACCAGGGAGACCGAGGCATTTGAAATGGTATAAGTACCCTTATTTATGGACTTTGATAAATTTTAGTCAACTTAGAACTCTAATTCATTAATTTTTGGGTACAAGAAAGTTTTTAAATGTCTCATATTGTGTCCAGTTATAATATTCCATTTCCTTTCCCATCTCAACACATCCAAATATGTTTTAATCATTGTGGGTTCATCCTATCAAATAAAGGGTGCTACTCAAAGTTAACCAAATTGTATTTAGAGAAGGTTCATGATGATCCCATGCATGTGGTTTGGCCTCTCTCTATAGATTATTAAGAAAAAAGGCATTATTTTAGATATTTGATTGAGAGATACCCATGCACCACAATCTAAGGTATATTTCATCTCGTTTGTGCCTAGTGTAGACCTTCTCATAGAGTAGGTGGTAGTTTACATTGGGGTGGATGAGACTAACCATAGAATAATTATGTTACATGTGTTCTAGTGAAAATGTCTTCCTAGATTACAAGATGAACCTAATCCATATATGAAAGGGGATTGGGTGGAATTTACAACTCACACAATTCATCTCGCTCAAACATCCACTGACTACATAGTGATCCTAACAGTGAGTTCTACACATGGAACAATGATCCATTATTAGATGATATTTTTCTCAAAATTGATTGGGAATAATCCAATATTATTAGATTTTGATATATTTTTAATGATTATGTTCTCTATGCAGAGATTCATGATAGTTCAGGTTCAGGAGATGTTGGACCATCTTTAAGGAAACATTCCTATATCTAAATATGTATTGAGATTTACATGACTTATGAGGTCTTCCCTAGCCATGTTTCATAGTGGAATTGTTGGATCTTACTAGTTTAGGTAGAACCTCAAGGAATATATATTGAGTTGGAGTTTTAATCTCATACATCTCTTACTTGGTTTCAAAGAATCTAATGACAATCATTAAACATAAAATAAAAAATGAAGAAACCAAAATACAAGATCAACCAAACAAAAAACCAAAATCAAGCATACTGTAAATGAAGAAACCTGTGAATGTGTACTTTACCCCATAACACAATCAAAATAGTCTTCATTTGTGCTTGATGAAGATAATAGTAGAGGCAACCATACGTCATCGCTCCTCTAGAGGTATCCACATCTTTTTCTGAATCACTTGTTATATGAGTAGGATCCTCTCATTGCCCAAGACAAGCTAGTGTCATGTGAAGGAAAATGGAAATAGGTTGATAACTACTAGACAAAGGAAGTTTTTTATAATAATGAATGATTGAGTTCACTACCATCACATGGTATTAGGATCCTTTATAAATCCCTAAAGGATTATCCTTGATTAAAATTAAATTTACCCATGAATTATACTGCATAAGTAAATCCCAGTTATCTAGTTCATGTACATACTGCATGAATACATCAAACTCCCATTAATTTCAACATTTTTTTCATTTATGATATACAACATGGAAAAATCCTGAATGATAAAAAAGAGAATTCTACTACCCAGATCATAATATATTAGCATATATCATACCTTATGATTATACTCCCAATACTATATTTGATATTAATCAACTATATATTATGATTGGATGTGGTAGTGGAATGAAATCTCTAATTCATGAATTATGATATACCCAATTTTCACATATGATATATAAATAATACATCATATCTATATGGGATTTATGATATATATCCTTTAATCTCCAGCTTCCACTAAAGTCTTAAAAAAGATTTTCCATTTCACCATATTTTGTATCATATATAATAACTTGTGAATCCATCCCCAAAAAACCATATAGATATTTTACAAAACACTTTTTTAATGCTATCATGAACTTTATCATGTGTCACATTATATGAAATAACTCATGAAAATCCATACAAAACTATTTTGGACAAATTTTTAAACATTTTTAGAACATCTCTCTCATTAAAAATCATTCCCCATTCTATTATCCACAAAGTTTAATCCCATAGGACTTTGAAATGTTGAAAAAAATGTGAATCACCCTACCTATAAATTTAAGTAAAGTGAAGTCTCTAGAAAATTATAAATTATTCTCAAGAAACAAAGGGATTTAGAGTTATCTTCACCAAATACATTCATATTTATACTTGTGTCCATCAGTGTCATCACTTGCTAGTGTGCATTATCATATGTTTCTGTTTTCCAAGTCATCGAGTGATCATGAGACACATAGTGTGTTAATCCCATATAGACTAGTCAAATATCTGCATCTCTCCAAGTATATAATGACCAGATCGATGAATGCATCACATATCATTTACCTTTATTGATAAGAATATCAAATGTCCATTATCCAAATAGATAAGCACAACATTTTTACTATCTAGGTGAAACCATACACACCCAAATTATATCTCAATCGAGGGTCCAGAATCCATACTCACCATTCAAGAGTAAAAATTCCATCTTACTTGAGCTCTAACTAATGACATGATCGACAACATACCCAACCACTGCCTGATTATCTAATCCTAAATGATTGTGTAAGAAATGTTTTAATGTATAAAGGACATCATGCGATATATATTTCCAACCTCAAGTATCTAGGACACCAAATATGATCCATGAACCCCTAGTTTACCAATTATATAGTGCATGACACTCCATGTGGTATACTTAGTGGGCCATCTAGTACACAAAACCCTTTTTGTGCCTCATGAGCATATTTCATATCTTTATACAAAAATAATTCTATTTATAACCTAAAAATTTTATCACAACCTATAATAATCCTTGATAAAAATCGACCAGGGATAACTCAAACTCATACTTTGAGAGGTTAATTGTTATCACACTTTATGAAACATATATCAATATATACATATATATAGCTAACATGAAAGAATGATAAAGTGAAGATTTAATTTTATATATTATATACTTAAACTTATCTAGGAATAATTAATAAAAACTTATATAAGATCATGTCTAATATATCATATATTATAGGATTCTAGATTAACCTAATGGTTACTGCACTTTCAGGGGTTTTTCGAACTTGTTAAATCTATATGTAATTATTTTCACATCTCTATGTGAACACCTGATAAAACTATCTCACTAAAATATTTTCTGAGTAACCTCTATGAAGTAAACCAATTTGAATAATGGTGTGACTTAGAAATCATATTTTTGTGGTTTAACTTCTTGAACATATTTAAATTCTTTAACTTAACAACATCCAATTTTATGATGTTAATAACTTATGTTTTCTACTTAGAACACTTTCTAATTTAATCATTATAAGTCTTGATATCCTATTAATAAAATTGTTTCCTTTAAATATTTTGTTAAATAATGTAACTATTTGTATTATCACTTACCTAGACTTCCTGAACTCATTTTCGGTTAAATTGTGTTCACTTTGAATTTTGATTAGAATAACCTTTTATTTGTTAACTTTGAAGTTGTCTAAGTTTAAAAATAATCCCATTAGCCTCTTGGACATTGTATTATTCTCAGAATATCATGTTGAGATACAAAAACTACTTTGTGTATGAAATGAATATCATTTCCTCTTATTAGGAATATTTTACAAATAAATCATTTAACAAATAAACCATTTAACCCATATCATATACGTTATTATATTTATTTGGATAAATTTCTAAAAATAAGACTTTATTATTTAAAATACGACCCTAATCATTGGTGGGAAAACCTTCCATCATATATTAACATATATATAGATAAACCCTTTATCTTTGATAAAACACTTTTATCCTTGTCTCATATTGAAAACATGTTATAGAAATCTATGAATCATATAACATATTAATTTTTTATCTCATATTATTCATAAAAATTTTTTTGTTAACAAACAACTCCTATTATCATATAAAAGAAATGAGATAACTATACACATCCTTTACATAAATACATTTTATCTTGGTAAACTCCTTTAAATTAAATTCTTATATGTAACAACACTTTTCTTTATCACTTGAATGAAAATAAAAATATATATCAATTATTCCACTGATTTTTAACTTAGGTATATTTATAATAATTATAAAGTATGCATTTGATATCATATTATAACAACCCTACTCTTTATTACACACTTAAACATGATTTATTACATAAACTTTCACTTAAGAGAACTCCTATGATCGAGAGGTATAGTGTATTGGGAAATTAATAACATTACAAAACAACTTTGAACATAAAACACAACATATTTGTTGAAAACTTATTTTACATGAACACAATATTCCTTCATACTTAGCATTGCATGGGATAACCTGAGGATATGCATAAGAAAAGGGTGAGCTATAAAGCTCTATAAGGGAGTAAACAAAGAATAACATAAATAATACAGTAAATGTTAGGAAATAATCATATCAATGGATCATAAGAGAAACATGAATATAATGGCATGATATGTCATGATTATCATAACATGGAAATGTGGAAATAACATTTAGCATGATATTAGCATGAGCCAAGGCTTATTGCACATGGAGCATGAGTAAACCCTAATTGAACTTGAATTACATTAGTAAAATCTCATTTCAATTTAATTGGCATGATTAAACCCTCATTTCATTTTATGTATCATGATACTAATCTTTACCCAATTCATTGGAGTGCTATTAGGGCACACCCTTTTTAAAGATTTCATTTCATGCATAAGTGTGCCACATGGTTCATACAACATGGATTCATTAAGCATCATAATTTATTCTACTAATAAGAGATGTGGAATACATAAATGTAAGTCCTAAATCATAAAGTACAAGTGAATAATGGTGAATACCCTTGATAGAGAAATGATTATGGTATTCACTTACACAATGATTTTGGCATGGGAAAGTTTGGTGTAACTTCAGAAGCATAACAACATCAAACTGAAATCATAAAACGGGTTGATGAGAGATAAAGGGGTATCTCATAATTTAAAAATGAAATGGAAAATAAGGGGTTCCTGAAACATAATATCCCCACATATGTAATGGAATTTATATGAATAATATAAAATAATTTCTTGAATGTAAATGAGGAGAGAGAAATTCCTTATGGAAATTTGGCATGGTAACGGGTGTACATGAGAGTAATTGATGAGAGATAAAGAGGTACCTCATCATTAAAACATAAATAGGGAAGTATGATGGAGTTAATAAATCATACCACAAATTTTTTAATTAAAATTAAAAGGGTATAATAACATAAATAAATTTGGACAAAAATGAGAAAGGAAGAAATCCCTTACTTGGAAGTGTGATCCCAAAGGCTTAGGAGAGGCTTGAGAAATGATTCTGGGGAGATTGGGGTGACTTGGGTGTATTATAGAGAGATGCGGGCATAGGTTTTCTGAAATTATTTTTATATTATTTTATTACATCACTATTAGGTCATTATGATGTCATAAAACACATTATATATTTATACGGTATTGAATTTTTACCGAAAACTTCGACTATCTCATAAAATTATGAAAAATTAGCTGTTAGATATTTTTTACATCCTGAATCTAAAAATGATATTCATTTTATCTAAATAATTTTATAACATTCTAATTTTCAATTTTAAAATAAAAACTGACATTTATTGAAAATTCGTGGGTTTTGACAAAAATAGTTTTCAATCCTTAATAAAAATTACAATTGTATGCATAAAATATTATATGATCATATTTATTTAATAAAAAGTAATTTAGTAATAATATTTTATTAAAATATTATTTAATTAAAAAATCCATTAATTCATAAAAATATATTTCTAATTGAATATTAACTAAAAATACTATTTGTGCTTTAAAAACCATTTACCAATTTACAATAATAAAATGAATGTAAATTATTTATACAAAAAAAATAAATCACATAATCATAGTGCTAGGGTATTGTCACATAACCCTTTATAACACCCGCATAAGATCAAAGGGCAAGGTGTGCAATAGAGACAAACTCTTAGGAAAGCTCTGATAACATCGCTCGGGTGGTAATCTCTATGAACTTCCACTTCTCCCATAGGTAGTTCCATTTAATCTTAACATGTTGAAGGTTGGCTTGGGGTTGTTCAAGAGAGAATCCCAGTGAGGCTACCTCCTTTTCGAGCTCTGAAAAATGGGCTTCATATGGATGAATTCTACTGGATGAGGCAATCACTTCCTTTTTCCAAGTAAATTGGATTTTTTAAAGCCTTATATTTATTCTAATCATGTTATCACTTTTCAACAACTATATTAGAAATGGTAAAAAAATTTAACGGTATTTTGAAATCCAAAAACATAAAACCAAGGAAGTTCATATGTCTTATATAACTATTACATATAATAATACATTTAATTAGATCAAGAGGAATTTTCATTAATAAAAGTCTAGGTCCTTACAATCTTCCCCCCTTAAGAAACTTTTCCCTCAAAATTTCCTTTTCCCACACTAAAACAGATGAGGGTAACTCTACTTCATCACTTCCCCCAATTCCCACGTTGCCTCTTTAATCTTGTGGTTTCTCCACAACACCTTGACGAGGGGCATTGTCTTATTTTGCAGAACTTTTTCCCTATGATCTAAGATCTTAACCAGATAATCTTCATAGGAGTGGTCATTATCCAATGGTACCACCTCTGGATTGAGTACATGTGATGGGTTAGGAATGTACTTCCCCAAGAGTGATACATGGAAAACATCATGTACTTGAGACATGTTTAGTGGGAGTTCTAGTCGATAATCCACTAATCTAATGTGATCAAGGATCTAAAAAGGACTACTGTACCTCAGACTAAGCTTTCCACTCTTCCCCAATCTCATAAATCTCTTCCATGGTGATTTACAAAGGAATACCATGTCTCCAACATCATACTCTAGGTCTCGTCGATGATTATCAACGTATCTCTTTTGTCGACTCTAAGCAGCTTTAATGTGCTGTTGGAAGGTCTTAACCTTCTCCACCATTTTTTGACCGTTTCTGTACCTATAAGTTTTTTCACCTCAACTTCATCGCAACATGCCGGTGTTCTTCACCTCTTCCCATAAAGGGATTCATAAGGAACCAATTGGATTCTTGAGTGTAAACTATTACTGTAAGAGAGCTCAACCATAGGAAGATGTTGATCCCATCCTACTTTAGAGTCTATTGAGAATGTTCTCAACATGTCCTCAAGTGTTTGGATAGTCTGCTCAGATTAACCATTAGTCTGAGGATGATAATCCATACTACAGTTCAGATCATTATTCATAGCGTGATGGAGACTCTTCCAAAACTTAGTGGTGATTCTTGGATCTCGATCGGATACAATCGATAATGGTACTCCATACATCCTTACCACTTCTCTGATGTTTATCCGTGCCAATTGATCCAATGAGAAATCCTCTCTAATTTCAATGAAGTGTGAAGTCTTTGTAAGACGATCCACAATAACCCAGATTGTATTATTTCCTTTGAATATCTTCAGAAGTCGGGTGACAAATTCCATGGTGACATTCTCCCATTTCCATGTTGGTATGGGTAATGGTTGCATCATCCCCTTATAATTCTGCCTCTCAGCCTTCAATTGCAGACATACCAGTCACTTTGATATATATTCAGAAATCTCCTTCTTCATATTATCCCACCAATAATTCTCTCAAAGATATCAATACATCCTTCTATTTCTTGGGTGAGTAAAGAAATGCGAAGTATGTGCATCATCCAAGAGTTCTTTCTTTAACATCGGATTTGATGAAACACATATTCTTGACCCAAATATCACAATTCCTTCTTTATTAACATTTAAATCTATGTATTTACATTTTTTTGATAGTTCACACTTTATTCTTAATACCTATATCATCCTTTTGAGAATCCTTTAACCTTTCCAAAAAAGACAGTTGAGAAATCATTTGTGAAAGGATTGATCATGTTACCTTCTTTATAATTATCATGTCCATCATAATCAATTCTAAGAAGATTGGATCCTTTTCAATTATTTTCAATGAAAGAGTTGCTGAATCCTTTCTACATAGAGCATCCTCCACATTATTCACTTTCCCAGGGTGGTAATGGATTGAGCAGTCATAGTCTTTGATTATCTCTATCCATCTTCATTATCTCATGTTCAACTCTTTTTATGTGAATATATACTTGAGGCTTTTGTGATCTATATATATTTCACACTTCTCCCCAAATAGGTAATGTCACCAAAATTTTAAAGCCAAAATTACTATAGGAAACTCTATATCATGTGTTGGATAGTTTTTCTCATAAGCATTCAATTTCCTTGAATCATAGGCAATGAATTTGTCATTTTTCATCAACACGTATCCCATGAAATTCTTCTAAGCATCAATAAATACCAAAAAAAGTTTTCCACTTGTGGGTAGCGTGAGCACATGTGTAGTGATAAGCCTATTTTTAAACTCCTTGAAGCTATATTCGCATTCATCACTCAAAGAAAAATTGAACCTCTTATAAGTTATCTTTGTAAGAGGGTTTGGAAGTCATGAAAAATTTCTCACAAATCGCTGATAATATCTAGATAACCCCAGGAAGCTATAGATATCTATCACTGATGTTTTCCTCTTCCATCCCTTAATTGCATGTATCTTGGTGGGATACAAAGATATCCCATTTCTTGTGATTACATAACCCCAGAATGAGACTTTATTCAACTAGAACTCACACTTGTTGTACTTCTCATAGAGATTCTCCTTTATCAAGGTCTCTAGTACAATACTTAGATTCTCCTAACACTCCTCCTCAATTTTGGATTATATTAGAATATCGTCTATAAAGACTACCATAGATTTCTTAAGGTAATCTCTAAATACTCTATTCATCAAGTCCATGAAGATTTATGGAGAATTAGTGAGTTTGAAAGGCATTACTATGAATTCATAGTATCCGTACCTTGTATGAAAAGTAGTCTTGGGGATATACTCCTTCTTCACCCTTAATTAGTAATACATCAACTACCAATCCACCTTGAGAATTATTTTTCTCTACGTAGCTGATCAAACAATTCATTAATTTTGGGCAGAGCATACTTGTTCTTTATCGTGTTTTTATTGAGCTCATGATAGTCAATGCAAAGGCATATTGACCCATCCTTATTCCTGATGAAGAGGACTGGTGCACCCCATGACGGAGCATTTGGGCATATAAATCCATTATCAATATTCTCCTGTAGTTGTTTCTTTAACTCCTAAAGCTCCACAACATCCATTTTATATGGAGTCTTGGATATTGGAAAATCTCTAGGTATAAGATCAGTTAAGAATTAAAAATCTATTTCAAGAGGAAGACTAAGAAGTTCCTCGAGAAACACTTCAAAAAATTCCATCAGAGTAGGCATGTGTTCAAGGACAGTTTCTTCCTTAGGCTCAACCATTTGAGAAAGATTCTCGTGCTCATAGGGTAGTAATATACACGCTTGAGATGATGGTGATAAAGAAGATTCATCCCCCTCATTGAACTTGTATATAATCAGGGGTCGATTCTCCATATAGAGAGTAATTTACCTCTCAAAAAAATTTATGTTGGATCTATATAGAGAAATCCAATCCATGTCAATAATTACATCAAATTACACAAGAAGGAGTATGAAGAGGTTCTCCAAGAAGTTCAATCCAAAAATTGTGATAGGGGAGGAGTTATATTCATGGGACACAATGATTTTCCCATTTTCTGTTCTCACCGACATATCTACATCCATGATTTGTGGTGGTGTTGGGATTGTTCTACTAAAATTTAGTGATATAAAAGAATGCATAGAACTATAATAAAAATGTAAATTATCTATTCTTGAATTAATAACTAGTGTACCTATCACCACTATTTTTTCGGGGTTCGCTTCATCGGTAGTGATGGAAAAATCTCACCCTTGCTTCCATTGAGGTTATTGGTTGCCTCTGAAAACCCTTGGCTTAGGGAACTTCATTGAAAATTGCCCTGGTTCTTTGTAGTTAAATTAATGAAAAATGCATTGAGGTTAGAATGGAGTGTTACTCTCCTATGTCATAGCAGTAGGTTTTTCTTGTTGGTAGTTAATGTCCAGGTTCCCTTCTCTTCCACACCTAAAGCATTTCCTCACCCCCTTCAGGTAATTTCTAGGGTGCTTCTTTCCACACCTTTGGCAAGTTGGGTGCTGGAATTTCTTAGCACCATTAGATTTATCCCTCAGAATAACAAAATTAATGTCCACTTTCCACTTATTTTCCCCATGATACCCCTATGATTCACCAATCTCCATTTAAAATTTGAGGTCACATTAGAAAATTTACTCATAGCTATTAGAGTTACGGATTGCTTGGGCTTTCCATAGGATATGTTTTAGCACAAAAAATAAGAAGTCAACCTTGAATTTAGGGGTAACAACAAAGCTGGAGGCATACCATGAAAGCCTTATAATGTTTTCCTTGTACACTTTGATGGATTCATCATCTTTTTTTGGAGGGAAAGGAAGTCCCTTTCCATATTAAGTCGAAGGGTTCACAAAAAAATAATTATTAAAAAATATTTTCCCGAAAGTATTCCATTCCAAGGCCTCAGTCTATTACCCAGTCTTCATATTTTTGATCAATGTACACCAACAATCAACTTCACCATACATATGATAAGAAGCCAGAAGAACCTTCTCTTGATTAGAACATTGAAGGATGGGGATGATATTCTCAATGGATATGATCCATTGTTCAGTGATTGAGGGATCATATGATCCATTAAAATTAGGACACCTTTTTCTCATGAAGCTCTCGATTTCAGCTTGTTCTTTCTTAGGGGAGTTGGAAGTTCCTCTTGACCCATGTTTATATTCAAAACATGATTTAACTAAGATAGTATCATGACAAAGTTTTCGGTTCCCACTCCCATCAGATTGGGAATCTTATTAGAACAGTCCTCACATTAATCTTCACATCAGTTTTTAGCTTGAGTTCTCTTATTACTGACCTTTGGCCAGAATAAAAGGAAAGTTAGGGGTAAAACATAATGGGGAATCCAATGTAAAAAAGTGATAACTTATAAATTACATTTATTTCCTTAGCTTATGAATTTACAGGCTTCAATCTATGTTATCCATGATCTACTTCCCAACATACATTCTTAGTGGATTTTTTTATTCCCTTAACAATGGTTCAAACCAAGCTTATGAATTTACCAAGGCTTATTCCCTAGGAGTTTCGTAACAAAGAGTGAAGTAAGGCCTGTTGTCATACACCGGTTCCTGTTTGAGTCTAGATCAAAGAAGTGTTTTTGGGTTTTAACCATAGATACCTCTCTGCCAGATCCGCCTCTACTTCTTTGTATTCAGATATGGATGTATTTTATTGATAAACCACTTACTCTATACCAACATTTAGGGATGTTTTTATTATACATAGTCTTATCCCTAAGGCTTTCACTGTGGTTTTCTAATCCTAATACAAAAAATAACTAAATCCATCCTCTAATACCAACTATAACATCCCAGCTCTTTATTACACACTTAAAAATGTTTTATTACATAAATTTTCACTTAAGACAACTCTGAGGATCGACAGGTCAAGTATATTGTTAAATTAGGAACATTAAATAAAAACTTATAGCATAAAACAGAATATCTTTGTTGACTTATTTTACATGACCACACCATTCCTTCATACTTAGCATTGCATGAGATAACCTGGGGACATTTATAAGAAAAGGGTAAGCTATAAATACCAGTAAGGGAGTAAACAAGGCATAACATGAATAATACAATACATTTTAGGAAATAATAATATTAATGGAGCACAATAGAAACATGAACATAAAGGCATGATATAGCATGGTTATCATAATATGGAAATGTGGTGACAACATTTAACATTATATTAGCATGAGCCAAGGATCATTGCACTCGGAGCATGATTAAACCCTCATTACAATTGAATTAGAATGAGTAAACCATAATTTCTGTAGAATTAGAATGAGTAAACCCTCATTGCACATGACATATCATGATACTAATCTCTACCCAATGCATTGGAGTGCTATCAGGGTTCACCCTTTATAAACATTTCATTTCATGCATAAGTGTGGCAGATCGATCATACAACATGGATTCATTAAAAATTATAATTTATACCATGAATAAGAGATGTGGAATACAGAAATGTAATTCCTCAATCAAAAACTAAATGTGCATAAAGGTGAATACCCTTGATAGAGAAATGGGTATGGTATTCACTTACACTATGATTTTTCCATAGGAAATTTTGGTGTAACTTCTGAAGCATAATGAAATCCAATAGAAATCATAAAATTTGTTGATGAGAGAGAAAGGCATATATCATCATTTATACATGAAATGGATAGTAAGGGGGTCATGTAACATAATATCCCAACATATGTAATGGAATTTAAATACATAATATAAAATAATTTCTTGAATGTAAATGAGTTGAGAGAAATTCCTTACGGAATTTCAGCATGGTAACAGGTGTACATGAGAGGAATTAATGAGAGAGAAATAGGTATCTCATAATTAAAAAATAATTAGGTAAGTTTGGTAGAGGTTATAAGTCATACCCCAAAATTTTTAATTGAATATAAAAGGGTATAACAACATAAAGAAATTTTGGAAAAAAATGAGAAAGGAAGAAATCCCTTAATTGGATGTGAGATCCCAAAGGATTGGGAGAGGTTTGAGAGAGGCTTATAGGGAGATTGGGACACCTTTAGGGGATCTTATAGAGATTAGGGAATATTTTTGTCGAGATCAAAAGGTTTTGAGTGAAGAGGAATGCGTGGTTAAGTGGGTTTATATAGAAACTGAGAGGTTTTTCTTTATTATTTAGGTTTTGGACACTACACATTAAACTATTCAAAAATAGAAACCAAACCATGGTTTTTCCCATGGGTTTTCCCAAAATGGAGTGGGAAAAAATATTTCATAAGGATAATGGCCGAAATTATTAAAATATTAAGCTTTCTTATGTGGAGGTGAGTCACACTCTTAAGGAAATCATTTTAAAAAATTAGAGTGTTTTTTAAGTCTTGGAGGGTCCACTAAGGCACCATAAAATTAATCAGACAAATAAAAAATCACATTATTTTAAAGAAAAAAACAAATATTGGTAGAGCATACTTTTTGTAGTATTTTATTACATCACTGTTATGTTATTATGATGTCATAAAACACATTATATATTTAAACAATATTTAATTTTTACACAAAAATTCAACTATCTTAGAAAACTATGAAAAATTCACTATTAGATAAATTTGACATTCTGAATCCCAAAATGATATTCATTTTATCTAATTAATTTTCAAAATATGTGAATTTTAAATTTTGATATAAAACCGACATTTATTGAAAATTTGTTGGTTTTGACAAAAACAGTTTTCAAACCTTAATAAAAATTTCAATTATATTCATAAAAAATTATACGATCATCTATATTTAATAAAAAATAATTTATTAATAATAATTTATTAAAATATTATTTAATTCAAAAATATATTAATTCATCAAAATAGATTTCTTAATTGAATATAAACTAAAAATACTATTTGTGCTTTAAAAAGTTTTTACAAAGTAACTATAATAAAATGAATGTATATTATTTATACAAAAACAAACCACATACTCATAATGCTGGGGTATTGTTTCATAAAACCTTATAAAACCCTCATAATACCCAAGTTTAAGGTGTTCGATGGATACATACTCTTAGGGAGGCTTAGATAACATCACTCGGGTGGTAATCTCTATTAACTTCCAATTCTCCCATACTCGGTTCCGTTCAAGCTTAACGTGTTGAATATCCGCTTGGGTTTGGTCAAGAGAGAATACTAGTAATTCTACCTCCTTTCCAAGCTCTGAAAAATGGGCTTATTATGGAGAAACTTTACTGGATGAGGCCATCACTTCCTTTGTTAGAGTAAATTGGATTTATTGAAGCCCTATATTTATACTAATCATGTGTTCACTATTCAATAGCTATATTAGAAATGCTAACAATTCTTAATGGTATTTTGAAATCCAAAAACATAAAACCAAAGAAGTTAAAATGTCTTATATAACCATTTTACATAACAAGATATTGAATTAGATCAAGAGGAATTTTCATTAAGAAAAGTTTGGGTCGTTACACATATACCCACTAAAACTATAGAACCAATTCCTATAACACCAAAAACTATCATATAAATTCTATATAATTTCAAAAAACAATTTAGGTATCCAAAATAATTCCATCATATTGAATATTTACTCCTTAATTATGATAACACCTTCTAGATTTAATGACTTTGACTTGATATTTGAAGAAACCGTGTTGGAATCTCTAATAATATCTTCTTATACTTTGAGTTTTTACCAACATGTACTATCAACACGGTACCAAAATATGGACATCATATTCCCTAGATCGTATTTTTTCAACACATTGAGAAAACATGGTAAACATTTCCTAAACTAATTCACATTTTCAGAACATCTCAATCAGTGACAATATAATTTATTCTATTATTGGAATAGGCCTTAGGTAAACCTATAGTCTCACAAAGTAATTAACACATCCAATCATATTGAATATATGATTAGAGATTAAAATTCCTTTAGATTAACCTGTTTGAACATTTTCAACAATTGTTTAATCAATAAGGGGTTACTATAACACATAAAATTTTTGTATCTTAAGAGCTTTTCTTAAGTTACTAGTCTAATAAGTTTCTTATGAAAAAATTCTCCTCTCTATAAGATACACTTTTATTTGATGAGTATCATGTTTTACAAACATTTAATATTTAATTTTATTAAATGAGACCCCGCTAAAATGTTGACCCCTTTTAAGATCATCATATCCATTAGTGGGACAAGATCCATATTTCACTAAGAAATTAGTATACTATATAGTTTATCTTAGCACTTAGTTATTTGGGTAGTGAATCTTCCCAATCATATTTTAACGACCCGAATTTATTAAATAAATTTTGTTTCCTAATTTTATGTGTTATTGTTATACTCAACAAAAATGTTTCATTTGGTAACATGAGTATAATTAAAATGAGACTGTTGGGTTTTGACTGTTATTTGACCATTGGTCAATATGACCGTTGGAAACTAAACATTTTGACTATTGTCTCTAAATACAATCAATCTTGGTTAATTAATATAGAAAGAAGATTCGATGGCCTCACCCAGTAGTCTTGGACCGATCGAAGACCATCTAACAGAACTTGGGAAGAAGGTAGCACCACTGGGCTTCGCTCTGGACCAAACCCAAGCTGAACTTCATCGTATAAAGCTAGAACGGGATCGCCTTCGCGAGAAGTTCAAACTGATAGAAATTACTACTTGTGCGATGTTGGCCGAGCCTCCCTCGGATTCTCTCACCTTAGCACACCTTACACTTATGTCCTATGCTGGTGTGATAAGGGGCTATGTAAGGAGACCGTAACTGTCTTGTGTAATCCTTTGTTTTAAAGAAAATTTCCATTTCTTTTATGAATTTTCAAATGACCGGATAAATATAGTATGCAAATTTTTGATGAATTTTAGAAAAAGGATATTTTAAATATGTTTATGTAAACCCTAAATAATTAAAAATGTGTAATGATTTTCAAAAAATGGTCTTCTGCAATTATGTTCAGTACTAAATTTAGAGTCTAATAAGATCAACTTGATTTTTGATGAATAGTAAATTATAAATAGTGATTTTATGATTAGGATTAATAATGTGTCCAAATGGATTAGTAATCTCACTTAAAGAAAGTATTAAAATAAGCTAGGCACTTTGATTAAGTAATGTGATTCAATAAAATGGTTAAATAACGGTTTCATAAATTATTATTCAAGTATTAGTTTTTTCAGATGAATAGTGTTTTTTAATTGAAAATTTAATTAAAAATAATTAGAAAATTATTTTTATAAAAATTACTTTATTTTTGAACTCAGAGCATCGATATTATGTTATGGTAATTTTTGGGGATTTTTCTGAAAAAAATGAATTTTCCGTGAATAGTGTATTTATTTAAAAATAAAATTAAAAATATTTAGAAAATTATTTTTATAAAATGGAGTTCATTTTTGAAATCGGAGCACTGATATTTAGTTAAGGTGAAAGTTTGGGATTTTTTTGAGAAAGATGAATTTTTTTCAGTGAATAGTAAAACTGCAGTTTTAGGGTTTCGGTATGTTTAATGACATCATAATTGTGTCATGATGATGTCATGAGATCTTTTAAGGGTTGGCCGGCCAAGGGTGATGAATTATTGTTTTGGGGGCCCCATGTGGCCTAACTCCATGATAAATGCCAAGGGAGAGCACATGGGTTTGAGAAAAGCACATGTGAGGTGTCCCTTGGCCATTAATGCCTTGTCTCCTCACTTTCCCTATAAATTCCAAGCCCTCCTCTCATCCATTCGACTCCCCACTCATTCCCAACGAATTTCTGGTCTCATTACCTCCCAAGGAGTCCTCCCAAGGAGCCCCCAAGCCCTCAAGGTCCCAACCTTTGAGGTTTAAGAGTAACATTTTAAGGTAAGGGATCCGACCTCTCTCTTTCTTTTCAAGTAATCTCTTTTATGTCATTTCTTTTATACTCCATGTTCTTATGTTGGATGATGTTCTTTTATATTCATCCTACTGCCTATTTCATCTTCATATGATGAGAGACCCCCCCTTGCTCTCATCAATTCGTTTTAAGAATGTTTAAGTGGCGCCGTTAGGCTGCCGAATTTTTAAGGGATTCTTTCACCTTCCTCGTTTTAAAGTTCTATTTTCATTCAAGTCTTTCATGTTCCTTTTTGTTATGTTGGGGTATGATCTCTAAATTATCATAATGATCTTTTATGATCATATGATGAGAGACCCCATTTGATCGCTTCAATTCAGTATTTTGAAGTTTTAAGTGGCGCCGTTTGGCTGCCGAATTTTTAAGTGGTTCTTCACCCTTCTCGTTTTGAAGTTCTACTTTCATGTCAATTATTTCAAGTTCCTTTTTGTTATATTGGGGTATGATCTCAATATATATCATACTGGACTATTATGTTCATATGATGAGAGACCCCATTTGATCTCTTCAATTCAGTATTTTGATGTTTTAAGTGGCGCCGTTAGGCTGCCGAATTTTTAAGTGGTTCTTCACCCTTCTCGTTTTGAAGTTCTACTTTCATGTCAATTCTTTCAAGTTACTTTTTGTTATGTTGGGTAATTATCTCTATATCTATCATACTTAACTATTATGTTCACATGATGAGAGATCCTATTTGATCTTTTTAAATCATTTTTTTGATGTTTAAGTAACGCCGTTAGGCTGCCGAACTTTCATAAGAGAAATCTAATTTTTTTCTTCCTTCCATGTTTTTCATTTCAAATGGTATGTCCTTGAAATTTCATTACCATGATCATGTATCCTTCTTATTCTGTCCATGTACTATTTTATGGGTCATTTATGAATGTTTGACCCATTTTACCTCTCTTTTAATGTCTTCTAAAACCTCGGAACATTGCTGTTATGCTGCAGAATTTCTGTCTCAAAATGTCTATCTCTTTTTCTAAAGTCCTTTTATTTTATTAAGTTAATACTCAAAGCTCTTTCTTCTAAAGGGGTATTCACATATATACCAAAATGTTCTATTTTAAATTCTGGGATTTACATACATGAGACCCACCTTCCTTTTCTGTGGGTTTTAAAGTGATATAAAGATCATGTCTTTAAAGCAGTTTTTAAAAAGTTATGATTATGAAATGAAAACCATTTCCTTTATGCTATATGGGTTATTTATGAAATGTTTGATGATGATATATGTGGATCACATGATAATAAAGGCAAATTTAAGGGTGCGCCCTGATAGCGCTCCAATGCATTGGGTAATGATGTAACCACTAGAGAATACAATTTTCACGATACCTTGGTGAATAACCTTGGTAATTTTAAAATGACACCTTGGGGATGGACCTTGGTGATATGTTCATGATTGTCTATGTTAAATGATGTAGCCACATCTTCAAGTTATGAAAATGTTTTATTTTTATTATGATATGCTTCATGATTTCATTTTCATGCCTTAAAGTTCTTTTCATGACTTTATTGATGTATCTCAAGTTCATATGTAAAATGTTTCACTTGTTTCCCTTGCTGGGCCTTCTGCTCACCCTTCCTTTTGATGTATGTCCCCAGGTTATGAGATGCAGTAATGAGCCTAGGGTGAACATGAGGAGAAGCCTTTCAAGTGTTTAAGAAGAATGTTTTTTTTGTTTCATGTTTTATGTTCCTTGTTTCCAAGACACTAAACCTTAAAGATCCTCAGTTCCGTGTAATGGAATGAAAGTTATGTTATAAAAAGTCGGGATGCCATAGTTGGTATAAAAGGATGGTTTAGTTATTTGTGGAAATTAGGATATGAAAACTCTAGGAAGAACCCTATAGAAAAGTTTAATATAGGAAATCTTCCTGGTATTTTGGTAAGTATTGAGTAAGGGGTTTCCAAGAAAATACATCCCTGTCTGGATACGAGCAGGTAGAGGTGGCTCTGGCACAGATGTACATAGGGGTAAAACCCGAAAACACCGCTTTGAGCTAGACTCGAACGGGAACTGGTACACGACAACGGGCCTTGCTGCACTCTTGGTTACGACACTCTCGGGGGATATGCTTTGGTAAATTCATAAGCTTGGTATGAACCATTGTTAAAGGAACAAAGATAAAATAAAATAAAGGTTCACATAAGAATATATGATCATTCATAACCTAGATGGGAACCTAGGAGATCACAAGTTAGGGTATACCTTTCATATACAAGTTATCCTTATATGATTTCAGTTCCTTTTCATGATTATTAGCAAAGTACTTAAGCCCCTAATTATGCTTTCTCTTCTTAGTTAATGGTGGGAAATGGAAGAACATGTTCCGACAACCAATGTGATAGGAAATGAGACGATTTTCGTATTAATATGACAGGGATGATTAGGGGATTAAAATATGATTATTATTTTGGAAGACGTTCATTATTTTGGGAACCATATTTGATCGAGGTAAATAGATTACTATGGTATTTTCATTGAGGAGTAAGGTTGACTTATATTTTGAAGAATCGATGAATTTAAGGTGAACTTATAGTAATTTAGGTTACTTATGGGAATGACTAACCTATCTTGGGTAAAATATGTTTAGGTTAGCTACTTTTTTTATAAGATGTTAGGAGTGTTTGATGTTGTCTGGAGATGAACAATGAAGTTGTTTTGGAAGACTATGTTATCAAATCCTTCTTGTATTTGGGTTTCAATCTTAGTTTGGTTTGTTTTGAGGAATTTTAAGGACCGTTATTTATGGAATGGTCTATGATGAACTTTGGGTAGTACCATGGAACTTTGATGATTTAAAAGTAGTTTCCATTCCTATGGGATTCTTTCTTTTTGAAGAGTTGTTTTACCTTAACCTTTCTGTTTTTGGGATAATGTTTAAAGATATAAGAAATAGATAGTTAATCTTTTGTAGATTATGTGATTCTATAGAAGATTATTCTTGTGATTTTATGAGACCAAGTGTTTTTGAATTCTCATCATTTGGATAAAAGATTAGTGTTGGTAGGGATTTGTTAAAGGATGAAACTCTACTTGAAGGTAGGTATATTTTCTTATGTTTTTGTTCTATGTAGTAAATGAAATCTTCAAAATTATGAAAAGAAACGTAAAACAAAAATGTTGTTGGTTTACGTTTCCTACTAGGTAATCAAAGACCGTTTACACACATCATAAGTTTGGGATTTTCTCATGGTTAACTTTCTCCTAATCATGTTCTCTATCACTCTCCCTCGGAACTTGACCCTTTGTTTTCTCCTCCATGTCCATGTTTTCCTACATGGAACCCTAGTGTGGGTTAACTCGAGTGACCTTTGTACTTCCCTTTATTTATTTTAAAGTAATAGTTTTACTGACTCCTTTTCTGATGTGGGACTTTCAATGAAATTTCAAAACCCAATTTTAAAATTGCGAGGACGCAATTTCTTAAGGAGGGAAGATTGTAACGACCCGAATTTTTTAAATAAATTTTGTTTCCTAATTTTATGTGTTATTGTTATACTCAACAAAAATGATTCATTTGGTAACATGAGTATAATTAAAATGAGACTGTTGGGTTTTGACTGTTATTTGACCATTGGTCAATATGACCGCTGGAAACTAAACATTTTGACTATTGTCTCTAAATACAATCAATCTTGGTTAATTAATATAGAAAGAAGATTCGATGGCCTCACCCAGTAGTCTGGACCGATCGAAGCCCATCTAACAGAACTTGGGAAGGAGGTAGCACCACTGGACTTCGCTCTGGACCAAACCCAAGCTGAACTTCATCGTATAAAGCTAGAACGGGATCGCCTTCGCGAGAAGTCCAAACTAATAGAAATTACTACTCGTGCGATGTTGGCCGAGCCTCCCTCGGATTCTCTCACCTTAGCACACCTTACACTTAGTTCCTATGCTGGTGTGATAAGGTTCTATGTAAGGAGACCGTGACTGTCTTGTGTAATCCTTTGTTTTAAATAAAATTTCGATTTCTTTTATGAATTTTCAAATGACCGGATAAATATAGTATGCAAATTTTTGATGAATTTTAGAAAAAGGATATTTTAAATATGTTTATGTAAACCCTAAATAATTAAAAATGTGTAATGATTTTCAAAAAATGGTCTTCTGCAATTATGTTCAGTACTAAATTTAGAGTCTAATAAGATCAACTTGATTTTTGATGAATAGTAAATTATGAATAGTGATTTTATGATTAGGATTAATAATGTGTCCAAATGGATTATTAATCTCACTTAAAGAAAGTATTAAAATAAGCTAGGCACTTTGATTAAGTAATGTGATTCAATAAAATGGTTAAATAACGGTTTCATCAATTATTATTCAAGTATTAGTTTTTTCAGATGAATAGTGTTTTTTAATTGAAAATTTAATTAAAAATAATTAGAAAATTATTTTTATAAAAATGACTTTATTTTTGAACTCAGAGCATCGATATTATGTTATGGTAATTTTTGGGGATTTTTCTGAAAAAATGAATTTTAGGTGAATAGTGTATTTATTTAAAAATAAAATTAAAAATATTTAGAAAATTATTTTTATAAAATGGAGTTCATTTTTGAAATCGGAGCACTGATATTTAGTTAAGGTGAAAGTTCGGGATTTTTCTGAGAAAGATGAATTTTTTTCAGTGAATAGTAAAAATGCAGTTTTAGGGTTTCGGTATGTTTAATGACATCATAATTGTGTCATGATGATGTCATGAGATCTTTTAAGGGTTGGCCGGCCAAGAGTGATGAATTATTGTTTTGGGGGCCCCATGTGGCCTAACTCCATGATAAATTCCAAGGGAGAGCACATGGGTTTGAGAAAAGCACATGTGAGGTGTCCCTTGGCCATTAATGCCTTGTCCCCTCACTTTCCCTATAAATACCAAGCCCTCCTCTCATCCATTCGACTCCCCACTCATTCCCAACGAATTTATGGTCTCATTACCTCCCAAGGAGTCCTCCCAAGGTGCCCCCAAGCCCTCAAGGTCCCAACCTTTGAGGTTTAAGAGTAACATTTTAAGGTAAGGGATCCGACCTCTCTCTTTCTTTTCAAGTAATCTCTTTTATGTCATTTCTTTTATACTCCATGTTCTTATGTTGGAGGATGTTATTTTATATTCATCCTACTTCCTATTTCATGTTCATATGATGAGGTACCCCCCCTTGCTCTCAACAATTCGTTTTAAGAATGTTTAAGTGGCGCCGTTAGGCTGCAGAATTTTTAAGGGATTCTTTCACCTTCCTCGTTTTCAAGTTCTATTTTCATTCAAGTATTTCATGTTCCTTTTTATTATGTTGGGGTATGATATCTAAATTATCATACTGATATTTTATGATCATATGATGAGAGACCCCATTTGATCTCTTCAATTCAGTATTTTGAAGTTTTAAGTGGCGCCGTTAGGCTGCCGAATTTTTAAGTGGTTCTTCACCCTTCTCGTTTTGAAGTTCTACTTTCATGTCAATTATTTAAAGTTCCTTTTTGTTATATTGGGGTATGATATCTATATATATCATACTGGAATCTTATGTTCATATGATGAGAGACCCCATTTGATCTCTTCAATTCAGTATTTTGATGTTTTAAGTGGCGCCGTTAGGCTGCCGAATTTTTAAGTGGTTCTTCACCCTTCTCGTTTTGAAGTTCTACTTTCATGTCAATTCTTTCAAGTTACTTTTTGTTATGTTGGGGAATTATCTCTATATCTATCATACTGAACTCTTATGTTCACATGATGAGAGATCCTATTTGATCTTTTTAAATCATTTTTTTTGATGTTTAAGTAACGTCGTTAGGCTGCCGAACTTTCATAAGAGAAATCTAATTTTTTTTCTTCCTTCCATGTTTTTCATTTCAAATGGTATGTACTTGAAATTTCATTACCATGATCATGTATCCTTCTTATTATATCCATGTACTATTTTATGGGTCATTTATGAATGTTTGACCCATTTTACGTCTCTTTTAATGTCTTCTAAAACCTCGGAACATTGCCGTTATGCTGCAGAATTTCTCTCTCAAAATGTCTATCTCTTTTTCTAAAGTCCTTTTATTTTATTAAGTGAATACTCAAAGCTCTTTCTTCTAAAGGGGTATTCACATATATACCAAAATGTTCTATTTTAAATTCTGGGATTTACATACATGAGACCCACCTTCCTTTTTTGTGGGTTTTAAAGTGATATAAAGATCATGTCTTTAAAGCAGTTTTTAAAACGTTATGATTATGAAATGAAACCCATTTCCTTTATGCTATATGGGTTATTTATGAAATGTTTGATGATGATATATGTGGCTCACATGATAATAAAGGCAAATTTAAGGGTGCACCCTGATAGCGCTCCAATGCATTGGGTAATGATGTAACCACTAGAGATTACAATTTTCACGATACCTTGGTGAATAACCTTGGTAATTTTAAAATGACACCTTGGGGATGGACCTTGGTGATATGTTCATGATTGTCTATGTTAAATGATATAGCCACATCTTCAAGTTATGAAAAAGTTTTATTTTTATTATGATATGCTTCATGATTTCATTTTCATGCCTTAAAGTTTTTTCATGACTTTATTGATGTATCTCAAGTTCATATGTAAAATGTTTCACTTGTTTCCCTTGCTGGGCCTTCTGCTCACCCTTCCTTTTGATGTATATCCCCAGGTTATGAGATGCAGTAATGAGCCTAGGGTGAACATGAGGAGAATCCTTTCAAGTGTTTAAGAAGAATGTTTTTTTTTGTTTCATGTTTTATGTTCCTTGTTTCCAAGACACTAAACCTTAAAGATCCTCAGTTCCGTGTAATGGAATGAAAGTTATGTTATAAAAATTCGGGATTCCATAGTTGGTATCAAAGGATGGTTTAGTTATTTGTGGAAATTAGGATATGAAAACTCTAGGAAGAACCCTATAGAAAAGTTTAATATAGGAAATCTTCCTGGTATTTTGGTGAGTATTGAGTAAGGGGTTGCCAAGCAAATACATCCATGTCTGGATACGAGCAGGTAGAGGTGGCTCTGGCACAGATGTACATAGGGGTAAAACCCGAAAACACCGCTTTGAGCTAGACTCTAAAGGGAACTGGTACACGACAACGGGCCTTGCTGCACTCTTGGTTACGACACTCCCGGGGGATATGCTTTGGTAAATTCATAAGCTTGGTATGAACCATTGTTAAAGGAACAAAGATAAAATAAAATAAATTTTCACATAAGAATATATGATCATTCATAACCTAGATGGGAACCTAAGAGATCACAAGTTAGGGTATACCTTTCATATACAAGTTATCCTTATATGCTGTCAGTTCCTTTTCATGATTATTAGCTAAGTACTTAAGCCCCTAATTATGCTTTCTCTTCTTAGTTAATGGTGGGAAATGGAAGAACATGTTCCGACAACCAATGTGATAGGAAATGCGACGATTTTCGTATTAATATGACAGGGATGATTAGGGGATTAAAATATGATTATTATTTTGGAAGACGTTCATTATTTTGGGAACCATATTTGATCGAGGTAAATAGATTACTATGGTATTTTCATTGAGGAGTAAGGTTGACTTATATCTTGAAGAATCGATGAATTTTAGGTGAACTTATAGTAATTTAGGTTACTTATGGGAATGACTAACCTATCTTGGGTAAAATATGTTTAGGTTAGCTACTTTTTTTATAAGATGTTAGGAGTGTTTGATGTTTTCTGGAGATGAACAATGAAGTTGTTTTGGAAGACTATGTTATCAAATCCTTCTTGTATTTGGGTTTCAATCTTAGTTTGGTTTGTTTTGAGGAATTTTAAGGACCGTTATTTATGGAATGGTCTGTGATGAACTTTGGGTAGTACCATGGAACTTTGATGATTTAAAAGTAGTTTCCATTCCTATGGGATTCTTTCTTTTTGAAGAGTTGTTTTACCTTAACCTTTCTGTTTTTGGGATAATGTTTAAAGATAGAAGAAATAGATAGTTAATCTTTCGTAGATTATGTGATTCTATAGAAGATGATTCTTGTCCTTTTATGAGACCAAGTGTTTTTGAATTCTCATCATTTGGAGAAAATATTAGTGTTGGTAGGGACTTGTTAAAGGATGAAACTCTACTTGAAGGTAGGTATATTTTCTTATGTTTTTGTTCTTTGTAGTAAATGAAATCCTCAAAATTATGAAAAGAAACGTAAAACAAAAATGTTGTTGGTTTACGTTTCCTACTATGTAATCAAAGACCGTTTACACACATCATAAGTTTGGGATTTTCTCATGGTTAACTTTCTCCTAATCATGTTCTCTATCACTCTCCCTCAGAAATTGACCCTTTGTTTTCTCCTTCATGTCCATGTTTTCCTACATGGAACCCTAGTGTGGGTTAACTCGGGTGACCTTTGTACTTCCCTTTCTTTATTTTAAAGTAATAGTTTTACTGACTCCTTTTCTGATGTGGGACTTTCAATGAAATTTCAAAACCCAATTTTAAAATTGCGAGGACGCAATTTCTTAAGGAGGGAAGATTGTAACGACCCGAATTTTTTAAATAAATTTTGTTTCCTAATTTTATGTGTTATTGTTATACTCAACAAAATTGTTTCATTTGGTAACATGAGTATAATTAAAATGAGACTGTTGGGTTTTGACTGTTATTTGACCATTGGTCAATATGACCGCTGGAAACTAAACATTTTGACTATTGTCTCTAAATACAATCAATCTTGGTTAATTAATATAGAAAGAAGATTCGATGGCCTCACCCAGTAGTCTTGGACCGATCGAAGCCCATCTAACAGAACTTGGGAAGGAGGTAGCACCACTGGGCTTCGCTCTGGACCAAAACCAAGCTGAACTTCATCGTATAAAGCTAGAACGGGATCGCCTTCGCGAGAAGTTCAAACTGATAGAAATTACTACTCGTGCGATGTTGGCCGAGCCTCCCTCGGATTCTCTCATCTTAGCACACCTTACACTTAGGTCCTATGCTCGTGTGATAAGGGGATATGTAAGGAGACCGTAACTGTCTTGTGTAATACTTTGTTTTAAATAAAATTTCGATTTCTTTTATGAATTTTCAAATGACCGGATAAATATAGTATGCAAATTTTTGATGAATTTTAGAAAAAGGATATTTTAAATATGTTTATGTAAACCCTAAATAATTAAAAATGTGGAATGATTTTCAAAAAATGGTCTTCTTCAATTATGTTCAGTACTAAATTTAGAGTCTAATAAGATCCACTTGATTTTTTATGAATAGTAAATTATGAATAGTGATTTTATGATTAGAATTAATAATGTGTCCAAATGGATTAGTAATCTCACTTAAAGAAAGTATTAAAATAAGCTAGACACTTTGATTAAGTAATGTGATTCAATAAAATGGTTAAATAACGGTTTCATAAATTATTATTCAAGTATTAGTTTTTTCGGATGAATAGTGTTTTTTAATTAAAAATTTAATTAAAAATAATTATAAAATTATTTTTATAAAAATGACTTTATTTTTGAACTCAGAGCATCGATATTATGTTATGGTAATTTTTGGGAATTTTTCTGAAAAAAATGAATTTTCGGTGAATAGTGTATTTATTTAAAAATAAAATTAAAAATATTTAGAAAATTATTTTTATAAAATGGAGTTCATTTTTGAAATCGGAGCACTGATATTTAGTTAAGGTGAAAGTTTGGGATTTTTCTGAGAAAGATGAATTTTTTTCAATGAATAGTAAAAATGCAGTTTTAGGGTTTCAGTATGTTTAATGACATCATAATTGTGTCATGATGATGTCATGTGATCTTTTAAGGGTTGGCCGGCCAAGGGTGATGAATTATTGTTTTGGGGGCCCCATGTGGCCTAACTCCATGATAAATGCCAAGGGAGAGCACATGGGTTTGAGAAAAGCACATGTGAGGTGTCCCTTGGCCATTAATGCCTTGTCCCCTCACTTTCCCTATAAATACCAAGCCCTCCTCTCATCCATTCGACTCCCCACTCATTCCCAACGAATTTATGGTCTCATTACCTCCCAAGGAGTCCTCCCAAGGTGCCCCCAAGCCCTCAAGGTCCCAACCTTTGAGGTTTAAGAGTAACATTTTAAGGTAAGGGATCCGACCTCTCTCTTTCTTTTCAAGTAATCTCTTTTATGTCATTTCTTTTATACTCCATGTTCTTATGTTGGAGGATGTTCTTTTATATTCATCCTACTGCCTATTTCATGTTCATATGATGAGATACCCCCCCTTTCTCTCATCAATTCGTTTTAAGAATATTTAAGTGGCGCCGTTAGGCTGCCGAATTTTTAAGGGATTCTTTCACCTTCTCGTTTTCAAGTTCTATTTTCATTCAAGTCTTTCATGTTCCTTTTTATTATGTTGGGGTATGATATCTAAATTATCATACTGATATTTTATGATCAAATGATGAGAGACCCCATTTGATCGCTTCAATTCAGTATTTTGAAGTTTTAAGTGGCACCGTTAGGCTGCCGAATTTTTAAGTGGTTCTTCACCCTTCTCGTTTTGAAGTTCTACTTTCATGTAAATTATTTCAAGTTCATTTTTGATATATTGGGGTATGATCTCTATATATATCATACTGCACTCTTATTTTCATATGATCAGAGACCCCATTTGATCTCTTCAATTCAGTATTTTGATGTTTTAAGTGGCGCCATTAGGCTGCCGAATTTTTAAGTGGTTCTTCACCTTTCTCGTTTTGAAGTTCTACTTTCATGTCAATTCTTTCAAGTTACTTTTTTTTATGTTGGGGAATTATCTCTATATCTATCATACTGAACTCTTATGTTCACATGATGAGAGATCCTATTTTATCTTTTTAAATCATTTTTTTGATGTTTAAGTAACGCCGTTAGGCTGCCGAACTTTCATAAGAGAAATCTAATTTTTTTTTCTTCCTTCCATGTTTTTCATTTCAAATGGTATGTCCTTGAAATTTCATTACCATGATCATGTATCCTTCTTATTCTGTCTATGTACTATTTTATGGGTCATTTATGAATGTTTGATCCATTTTACCTCTCTTTTAATGTCTTCTAAAACCTCGGAACATTGCCGCTATGATGTAGAATTTCTGTATCAAAATGTCTATCTATTTTTCTAAAGTCCTTTTATTTTATTAAGTGAATACTCAAAGCTATTTATTCTAAAGGGGTATTCACATATATACCAAAATGTTCTATTTTAAATTCTGGGATTTACATACATGAGACCCACCTTCCTTTTCTGTGGGTTTTAAAGTGATATAAAGATCATGTCTTTAAAGCATTTTTTAAAAAGTTATGATTATGAAATGAAACCCATTTCCTTTATGATATATGGGTTATTTATGAAATGTTTTATGATGATATATGTGGCTCACATGATAATAAAGGCAAATTTAAGGGTGCGCCCTGATAGCGCTCCAATGCATTGGGTAATGATGTAACCACTAGAGATTACAATTTTCACGATACCTTGGTGAATAACCTTGGTAATTTTAAAATGACACCTTGGGGATGGACCTTGGTGATATGTTCATGATTGTCTATGTTAAATGATGTAGCCACATCTTCAAGTTATGTAAAAGTTTTATTTTTATTATGATATGCTTCATGATTTCATTTTCATGCCTTAAAGTTCTTTTCATGACTTTATTGATGTATCTCAAGTTCATATGTAAAATGTTTCACTTGTTTCCCTTGCTGGGCCTTCTGCTCACCCTTCCTTTTGATGTATGTACCCAGGTTATGACATGCCGTAATGAGCCTAGGGTGAACATGAGGAGAAGCCTTTCAAGTGTTTAAGAAGAATGTTTTTTTTTATTTCATGTTTTATGTTCCTTGTTTCCAAGACACTAAACCTTAAAGATCCTCAGTTCCGTGTAATGGAATGAAAGTTATGTTATAAAAAGTCGGGATGCCATAGTTGGTATCAAAGGATGGTTTAGTTATTTGTGGAAATTAGGATATGAAAACTCTAGGAAGAACCCTATAGAAAAGTTTAATATAGGAAATCTTCCTGGTATTTTGGTGAGTATTGAGTAAGCGGTTTCCAAGAAAATACATCCCTGTCTGGATACGAGCAGGTAGAGGTGACTCTGGCACAGATGTACATAGGGGTAAAACCCGAAAACACCGCTTTGAGCTAGACTCGAACGGGAACTGGTACACGACAACAGGCCTTGTTGCACTCTTGGTTACGACACTCCCGGGGGATATGCTTTGGTAAATTCATAAGGTTGGTATGAACCATTGTTAAAGGAACAAAGATAAAATAAAATAAAGGTTCACATAAGAATATATGATCATTCATAACCTAGATGGGAACCTAGGAGATCACAAGTTAGGGTATACCTTTCATATACAAGTTATCCTTATATGCTTTCAGTTCCTTTTCATGATTATTAGCTAAGTACTTAAGCCCCTAATTATTCTTTCTCTTCTTAGTTAATGGTGGGAAATGGAAGAACATGTTCCGATAACCAATGTGATAGGAAATGCGACGATTTTCGTATTAATATGAAAGGGATGATTAGGGGATTAAAATATGATTATTATTTTGGAAGATGTTCATTATTTTGGGAACCATATTTGATCGAGGTAAATAGATTACTATGGTATTTTCATTGAGGAGTGAGGTTGACTTATATTTTGAAGAATCGATGAATTTAAGGTGAACTTATAGTAATTTAGGTTACATATGGGAATGACTAACCTATCTTGGGTAAAATATGTTTAGGTTAGCTACTTTTTTTATAAGATGTTAGGAGTGTTTGATGTTGTCTGGAGATGAACAATGAAGTTGTTTTGGAAGACTATGTTATCAAATCCTTCTTGTATTTGGGTTTCAATCTTAGTTTGGTTTGTTTTGAGGAATTTTAAGGACCGTTATTTATGGAATGGTCTATGATGAACTTTGGGTAGTACCATGGAACTTTGATGATTTAAAAGTAGTTTCCATTCCTATGGGATTCTTTCTTTTTGAAGAGTTGTTTTACCTTAACCTTTCTGTTTTTTGGATAATGTTTAAAGATAGAAGAAATAGATAGTTAATCTTTTGTAGATTATGTGATTCTATAGAAGATGATTCTTGTGCTTTTATGAGACAAAGTGTTTTTGAATTCTCATCATTTGGAGAAAAGATTAGTGTTGGTAGGGACTTGTTAAATGATGAAACTCTACTTGAAGGTAGGTATATTTTCTTATGTTTTTGTTCTATGTAGTAAATGAAATCCTCAAAATTATGAAAAGAAACGTAAAACAAAAATGTTGTTGGTTTACGTTTCCTACTAGGTAATCAAAGACCGTTTACACACATCATAAGTTTGGGATTTTCTCATTGTTAACTTTCTCCTAATCATGTTCTCTATCACTCTCCCTCAGAACTTGACCCTTTGTTTTCTCCTCCATGTCCATGTTTTCCTTCATGGAACCCTAGTGTGGGTTAACTCGGGTGACCTTTGTACTTCCCTTTCTTTATTTTAAAGTAATAGTTTTACTGACTCCTTTTCTGATGTGGGACTTTCAATGAAATTTCAAAACCCAATTTTAAAATTGCGAGGACGTAATTTCTTAAGGAGGGAAGATTGTACCGACCCGAATTTTTTAAATAAATTTTGTTTCCTAATTTTATGTGTTATTGTTATACTCAACAAAAATGTTTCATTTGGTAACATGAGTATAATTAAAATGAGACTGTTGGGTTTTGACTGTTATTTGACCATTGGTCAATATGACCGCTGGAAACTAAACATTTTGACTATTGTCTCTAAATACAATCAATCTTGGTTAATTAATATAGAAAGAAGATTTGATGGCCTCACCCAGTAGTCTTGGACCGATCGAAGCCCATCTAACAGAACTTGGGAAGGAGGTAGCACCACTGGGCTTCGCTCTGGACCAAACCCAAGCTGAACTTCATCGTATAAAGCTAGAACGGGATCGCCTTCGCGAGAAGTTCAAACTGATAGAAATTACTACTCGTGCGATGTTGGCCGAGCCTCCCTCGGATTCTCTCACCTTAGCACACCTTACACTTAGGTCCTATTCTGGTGTGATAAGGGGCTATGTAAGGAGACCGTAACTGTCTTGTGTAATCCTTTGTTTTAAATAAAATTTCGATTTCTTTTATGAATTTTCAAATGACCGGATAAATATAGTATGCAAATTTTTGATGAATTTTAGAAAAATGATATTTTAAATATGTTTATGTAAACCCTAAATAATTAAAAATGTGTAATGATTTTCAAAAAATGGTCTTCTGTAATTATGTTCAGTACTAAATTTAGAGTCTAATAAGATCAACTTGATTTTTGATGAATAGTAAATTATGAATAGTGATTTTATGATTAGGATTAATAATGTGTCCAAATGGATTAGTAATCTCACTTAAAGAAAGTATTAAAATAAGCTAGGCACTTTGATTAAGTAATGTGATTCAATAAAATGGTTAAATAACGGTTTCATAAATTATTATTCAAGTATTAGTTTTTTCAGATGAATAGTGTTTTTTAATTAAAAATTTAATTAAAAATAATTAGAAAATTATTTTTATAAAAATGACTTTATTTTTGAACTCAGAGCATCGATATTATGTTATGGTAATTTTTGGGGATTTTTCGGAAAAAAATGAATTTTCGGTGAATAGTGTATTTATTTAAAAATAAAATTAAAAATATTTAGAAAATTATTTTTATAAAATGGAGTTCATTTTTGAAATCGGAGCACTGATATTTAGTTAAGGTGAAAGTTTGGGATTTTTCTGAGAAAGATGAATTTTTTTCAGTGAATAGTAAAAATGCAGTTTTAGGGTTTCGGTATGTTTAATGACATCATAATTGTGTCATGATGATGTCATGAGATCTTTTAAGGGTTGGCCGGCCAAGGGTGATGAATTATTGTTTTGGGGGCCCCATGTGGCCTAACTCCATGATAAATGCCAAGGGAGAGCACATGGGTTTGAGAAAAGCACATGTGAGGTGTCCCTTGGCCATTAATGCCTTGTCCCCTCACTTTCCCTATAAATACCAAGCCCTCCTCTCATCCATTCGACTCCCCACTCATTCCCAACGAATTTCTGGTCTCATTACCTCCCAAGGAGTCCTCCCAACGTGCCCCCAAGCCCTCAAGGTCCCAACCTTTGAGGTTTAAGAGTAACATTTTAAGGTAAGGGATCCGACCTCTCTCTTTCTTTTCAAGTAATCTCTTTTATGTCATTTCTTTTATACTACATGTTCTTATGTTGGAGGATGTTCTTTTATATTCATCCTACTGCCTATTTCATGTTCATATGATGAGAGACCCCCCCTTGCTCTCATCAATTCGTTTTAAGAATGTTTAAGTGGCGCCGTTAGGCTGCCAAATGTTTAAGGGATTCTTTCACCTTCCTCGTTTTCAAGTTCTATTTTCATTCAAGTCTTTCATGTTCTTTTTTATTATGTTGGGGTATGATCTCTAAATTATCATACTGATATTTTATGATCATATGATGAGAGACACCATTTGATCGCTTCAATTCAGTATTTTGAAGTTTTAAGTGGCGCCGTTAGGCTGCCGAATTTTTAAGTGGTTCTTCACCCTTCTCGTTTTGAAGTTCTACTTTCATGTCAATTATTTCAAGTTACTTTTTGTTATATTGGGGTATGATCTCTATATATATCATACTGGACTCTTATGTTCATATGATGAGAGACCCCATTTGATCTCTTCAATTCAGTATTTTGATGTTTTAAGTGGCGCCGTTAGGCTACCGAATTTTAAAGTGGTTCTTCACCCTTCTCGTTTTGAAGTTCTACTTTCATGTCAATTCTTTCAAGTTACTTTTTGTTATGTTGGGGAATTATCTCTATATCTATCATACATAACTCTTATGTTCACATGATGAGAGATCCTATTTGATCTTTTTAAATCATTTTTTTTGATGTTTAAGTAACGCCGTTAGGCTGCCGAACTTTCATAAGAGAAATCTAATTTTTTTCTTCCTTCCATGTTTTTCATTTCAAATGGTATGTCCTTGAAATTTCATTACCATGATCATGTATCCTTCTTATTCTGTCCATGTACTATTTTATGGGTCATTTATGAATGTTTGACCCATTTTACCTCTCTTTTAATGTCTTCTAAAACCTCAGAACATTGCCGTTATGCTGCAGAATTTCTGTCTCAAAATGTCTATCTATTTTTCTAAAGTCCTTTTATTTTATTAAATGAATACTCAAAGCTCTTTCTTCTAAAGGGGTATTCACATATATACCAAAATTTTCTATTTTAAATTCTGGGATTTACATACATGAGACCCACCTTCCTTTTCTGTGGGTTTTAAAGTGATATAAAGATCATGTCTTTAAAGCAGTTTTTAAAAAGTTATGATTATGAAATGAAACCCATTTCCTTTATGATATATGGGTTATTTATGAAATGTTTGATGATTATATATGTGGCTCACATGATAATAAAGGAAAATTTAAGGGTGCGCCCTGATAGCGCTCCAATGCATTGGGTAATGATGTAACCACTAGAGATTACAATTTTCACGATACCTTGGTGAATAACCTTGGTAATTTTAAAATGACACCTTGGGGATGGACCTTGATGATATGCTAATGATTGTATATGTTAAATGATGTAGCCACATCTTCAAGTTATGAAAAAGTTTTATTTTTATTATGATATGCTTCATGATTTCATTTTCATGCCTTAAAGTTCTTTTCATGACTTTATTGATGTATCTCAAGTTCATATGTAAAATGTTTCACTTGTTTCCCTTGCTGGGCCTTCTGCTCACCCTTCCTTTTGATGTATGTCCCCAGGTTATGAGATGCAGTAATGAGACTAGGGTGAACATGAGGAGAAGCCTTTCAAGTGTTTAAGAAGAATGTTTTTTTTTGTTTCATGTTTTATGTTCCTTGTTTCCAAGACACTAAACCTTAAAGATCCTCAGTTCCGTGTAATGGAATGAAAGTTATGTTATAAAAAGTCGGGATGCCATAGTTGGTATCAAAGGATGGTTTAGTTATTTGTGGAAATTAGGATATGAAAACTCTAGGAAGAACCCTATAGAAAAGTTTAATATAGGAAATCTTCCTGGTATTTTGGTGAGTATTGAGTAAGCGGTTTCCAAGCAAATACATCCCTGTCTGGATAAGAGCAGGTAGAGGTGGCTCTGGCACAGATGTACATAGGGGTAAAACCCGAAAACCCCGCTTTGAGCTAGACTCGAACGGGAACTGGTACACGACAACGGGCTTTGTTGCACTCTTGGTTACGACACTCCCGGGGGATATGCTTTGGTAAATTCATAGGCTTGGTATGAACCATTGTTAAAGGAACAAAGATAAAATAAAATAAAGGTTCACATAAGAATATATGATCATTCATAACCTATATGGGAACCTAGGAGATCACAAGTTAGGGTATACCTTTCATATACAAGTTATCCTTATATGCTTTCAGTTCCTTTTCATGATTATTAGCTAAGTACTTAAGCCACTAATTATACTTTCTCTTCTTAGTTAATGGTGGGAAATGGAAGAACATGTTCTGACAACCAATGTGATAGGAAATGCGACGATTTTCGTATTAATATGACAGGGATGATTAGGGGATTAAAATATGATTATTATTTTGGAAGATGTTCATTATTTTGGGAACCATATTTGATCGAGGTAAATAGATTACTATGGTATTTTCATTGAGGAGTGAGGTTGACTTATATTTTGAAGAATCGATGAATTTAAGGTGAACTTATAGTAATTTAGGTTACTTATGGGAATGACTAACCTATCTTGGGTAAAATATGTTTAGGTTAGCTACTTTTTTTATAAGATGTTAGGAGTGTTTGATGTTGTCTGGAGATGAACAATGAAGTTGTTTTGGAAGACTATGTTATCAAATCCTTCTTGTATTTGGGTTTCAATCTTAGTTTGGTTTGTTTTGAGGAATTTTAAGGACCGTTATTTATGGAATGGTCTATGATGAACTTTGGGTAGTACCATGGAACTTTGATGATTTAAAAGTAGTTTCCATTCCTATGGGATTCTTTCTTTTTGAAGAGTTGTTTTACCTTATCCTTTCTATTTTTGGGATAATGTTTAAAGATAGAAGAAATATATAGTTAATCTTTTGTAGATTATGTGATTCTATAGAAGATGATTCTTGTGCTTTTATGAGACCAAGTGTTTTTGAATTCTCATCATTTGGAGAAAAGATTAGTGTTGGTAGGGACTTGTTAAAGGATGAAACTCTACTTGAAGGTAAGTATATTTTCTTATGTTTTTGTTCTATGTAGTAAATGAAATCCTCAAAATTATGAAAATAAACGTAAAACAAAAATGTTGCTGGTTTACGTTTCCTACTAGGTAATCAAATACCGTTTACACACATCATAATTTTGGGATTTTCTCATGGTTAACTTTCTCCTAATCATGTTCTCTATCACTCTCCCTCAGAACTTGACCCTTTGTTTTCTCCTCCATGTCCATGTTTTCCTACATGGAACCCTAGTGTGGGTTAACTCGGGTGACCTTTGTACTTCCCTTTCTTTATTTTAAAGTAATAGTTTTACTGACTCCTTTTCTGATGTGGGACTTTCAATGAAATTTCAAAACCCAATTTAAAAATTGTGAGGACGCAATTTCTTAAGGAGGGAAGATTGTAACGACCCGAATTTTTTAAATAAATTTTGTTTCCTAGTTTTATGTGTTATTGTTATACTCAACAAAAATGTTTCATTTGGTAACATGAGTATAATTAAAATGAGACTGTTGGGTTTTGACTGTTATTTGACCATTGGTCAATATGACCGCTGGAAACTAAACATTTTGACTATTGTCTCTAAATACAATCACTCTTGGTTAATTAATATAGAAAGAAGATTCGATGGCCTCACCCAGTAGTCTTGGACCGATCGAAGCCCATCTAACAGAACTTGGGAAGGAGGTAGCACCCCTGGGCTTCGCTCTGGACTAAACCCAAGCTGAACTTCATCGTATAAAGCTAGAACGGGATCGCCTTCGCGAGAAGTTCAAACTGATAGAAATTACTACTCGTGCGATGTTGGCCGAGCCTCCCTCAGATTCTATCACCTTAGCACACCTTACACTTAGGTCCTATGCTGGTGTGATAAGGGGCTATGTAAGGAGACCGTAACTGTCTTGTGTAATCCTTTGTTTTAAATAAAATTTCGATTTCTTTTATGAATTTTCAAATGACCGGATAAATATAGTATGCAAATTTTTGATGAATTTTAGAAAATGGATATTTTAAATATGTTTATGTAAACCCTAAATAATTAAAAATGTGTAATGATTTTCAAAAAATGGTCTTCTGCAGTTATGTTCAGTACTAAATTTAGAGTCTAATAAGATCAACTTGATTTTTGATGAATAGTAAATTATGAATAGTGATTTTATGATTAGGATTAATAATGTGTCCAAATGGATTAGTAATCTCACTTAAAGAAAGTATTAAAATAAGCTAGGCACTTTGATTAAGTAATGTGATTCAATAAAATGGTTAAATAACGGTTTCATAAATTATTATTCAAGTATTAGTTTTTTCGGATGAATAGTGTTTTTTTAATTAAAAATTTAATTAAAAATAATTAGAAAATTATTTTTATAAAAATGACTTTATTTTTGAACTCAGAGCATCGATATTATGTTATGGTAATTTTTGAGGATTTTTCTGAAAAAAATGAATTTTCGGTGAATAGTGTATTTATTTAAAAATAAAATTAAAAATATTTAGAAAAATATTTTTATAAAATGGAGTTCATTTTTGAAATCGGAGCACTGATATTTAGTAAAGGTGAAAGTTTGGGATTTTTCTGAGAAAGATGAATTTTTTTTCAGTGAATAGTAAAAATGCAGTTTTAGGGTTTCGGTATGTTTAATGACATCATAATTGTGTCATGATGATGTCATGAGATCTTTTAAGGGTTGGCCGGCCAAGGGTGATGAATTATTGTTTTGGGGGCCCCATGTGGCCTAACTCCATGATAAATGCCAAGGGAGAGCACATGGGTTTGAGAAAAGCACATGTGAGGTGTCCCTTGGCCATTAATGCCTTGTCCCCTCACTTTCCCTATAAATACCAAGCCCTCCTATCATCCATTCGACTCCCCACTCATTCCCAACGAATTTCTGGTCTCATTACCTCCCAAGGAGTCCTCCCAAGGTGCCCCCAAGCCCTCAAGGTCCCAACCTTTGAGGTTTAAGAGTAACATTTTAAGGTAAGGGATCCGACCTCTCTCTTTCTTTTCAAGTAATCTCTTTTATGTCATTTCTTTTATACTCCATGTTCTTATGTTGGAGTATGTTCTTTTATATTCATCCTACTGCCTATTTCATGTTCATATGATGAGAGACCCCCCCTTCCTCTCATCAATTCGTTTTAAGAATGTTTAAGTGGCGCCGTTAGGCTGCCGAATTTTTAAGGGATTCTTTCACCTTCCTCGTTTTCAAGTTCTATTTTCATTCAAGTCTTTCATGTTACTTTTTATTATGTTGGGGTATGATCTCTAAATTATCATACTGATTTTTTATGATCATATGATGAGAGACCCCATTTGATCGCTTCAATTGAGTATTTTGAAGTTTTAAGTGGCGCCGTTAGGCTGCCGAATTTTTAAGTGGTTCTTCACCCTTCTCGTTTTGAAGTTCTACTTTCATGTCAATTATTTCAAGTTCCTTTTTGTTATATTGCGGTATGATATCTATATATATCATAATGGACTCTTATTTTCATATGATGAGAGACCCCATTTGATCTCTTCAATTCAGTATTTTGATGTTTTAAGTGGCGCCGTTAGACTACCGAATGTTTAAGTGGTTCTTCACCCTTCTTGTTTTGAAGTTCTACTTTCATGTCAATTCTTTCAAGTTACTTTTTGTTATGTTGGGTAATTATCTCTATATATATCATACTGAACTCTTATGTTCACATGATGAGAGATCCTATTTGATCTTTTTAAATCATTTTTTTGATGTTTAAGTAACGCCGTTAGGCTGCCAAACTTTCATAAGAGAAATCTAATTTTTTTTCTTCCTTCCATGTTTTTCATTTCAAATGGTATGTCCTTGAAATTTCATTACCATGATCATGTATCCTTCTTATTCTGTCCATGTACTATTTTATGGGTCATTTATGAATGTTTGACCCATTTTACCTCTCTTTTAATGTCTTCTAAAACCTCGGAACATTGCCGTTATGCTGCAGAATTTCTGTCTCAAAATGTCTATCTCTTTTTCTAAAGTCCTTTTAATTTATTAAGTGAATACTCAAAGCTCTTTCTTCTAAAGGGGTATTCACATATATACCAAAATGTTCTATTTTAAATTCTGGGATTTACATACATGAGACCCACCTTCCTTTTCTGTGGGTTTTAAAGTGATATAAAGATCATGTCTTTAAAGCAGTTTTTAAAAAGTTATGATTATGAAATGAAACCCATTTCCTTTATGCTATATGGGTTATTTATGAAATGTTTGATGATGATATATGTGGCTCACATGATAATAAAGGCAAATTTAAGGGTGCGCCCTGATAGCGCTCCAATGCATTGGGTAATGATGTAACCACTAGAGATTACAATTTTCACGATACCTTGGTGAATAACCTTGGTAATTTTAAAATGACACCTTGGGGATGGACCTTGGTGATATGTTCATGATTGTCTATGTTAAATGATGTATCCACATCTTCAAGTTATGAAAAAGTTTTATTTTTATTATGATATGCTTCATGATTTCATTTTCATGCCTTAAAGTTCTTTTCATGACTTTATTGATGTATCTCAAGTTCATATGTAAAATGTTTCACTTTTTTCCCTTGCTGGGCCTTCTGCTCACCCTTCCTTTTGATGTATGTCCCCAGGTTATGACATGCAGTAATGAGCCTAGGGTGAACATGAGGAGAAGCCTTTCAAGTGTTTAAGAAGAATGCTTTTTTTTGTTTCATGTTTTATGTTCCTTGTTTCCAAGACACCAAACCTTAAAGATCCTCAGTTCCGTGTAATGGAATGAAAGTTATGTTATAAAAAGTCGGGATTCCATAGTTGGTATCAAAGGATGGTTTAGTTATTTGTGGAAATTAGGATATGAAAACTCTAGGAAGAACCCTATAGAAAAGTTTAATATAGGAAATCTTCCTGGTATTTTGGTGAGTATTGAGTAAGGGGTTGCCAAGCAAATACATCCCTGTCTGGATACGAGCAGGTAGATGTGGCTCTGGCACAGATGTACATAGGGGTAAAACCCGAAAACACCGCTTTGAGCTAGACTCGAACGGGAACTGGTACACGACAACGGGGCTTGCTACACTCTTGGTTACGACACTCCCGGGGGATAAGCTTTGGTAAATTCATAAGCTTGGTATGAACCATTGTTAAAGGAACAAAGATAAAATAAAATAAAGGTTCGCATAAGAATATATGATCATTCATAACCTAGATGGGAACCTAGGAGATCACAAGTTAGGGTATACCTTTCATATACAAGTTATCCTTACATGCTTTCAGTTCCTTTTCATGATTATTAGCTAAGTACTTAAGCCCCTAATTATGCTTTCTCTTCTTAGTTAATGGTGGGAAATGGAAGAACATGTTCCGACAACCAATGTGATAGGAAATGCGACGATTTTCGTATTAATATGACAGGGATGATTAGGGGATTAAAATATGATTATTATTTTGGAAGACGTTCATTATTTTGGGAACCATATTTGATCGAGGTAAATAGATTACTATGGTATTTTCATTGAGGAGTGAGGTTGACTTATATTTTGAAGAATCGATGAATTTAAGGTGAACTTATAGTAATTTAGGTTACTTATGGGAATGACTAACCTATCTTTGGTAAAATATGTTTAGGTTAGCTACTTTTTTTATAAGATGTTAGGAGTGTTTGATGTTGTCTGGAGATGAACAATGAAGTTGTTTTGGAAGACTATGTTATCAAATCCTTCTTGTATTTGGGTTTCAATCTTAGTTTGGTTTGTTTTGAGGAATTTTAAGGACCGTTATTTATGGAATGGTCTATGATGAACTTTGGGTAGTACCATGGAACTTTGATGATTTAAAAGTAGTTTCCATTCCTATGGGATTATTTCTTTTTGAAGAGTTGTTTTACCTTAACCTTTCTGTTTTTGGGATAATGTTTAAAGATAGAAGAAATAGATAGTTAATCTTTTGTAGATTATGTGATTCTACAGAAGATGATTCTTGTGCTTTTATGAGACCAAGTGTTTTTGAATTCTCATCATTTGGAGAAAAGATTAGTGTTGGTAGGGACTTGTTAAAGGATGAAACTCTACTTGAAGGTAGGTATATTTTCTTATGTTTTTGTTCTATGTAGTAAATGAAATCCTCAAAATTATGAAAAGAAACGTAAAACAAAAATGTTGTTGGTTTACGTTTCCTACTAGGTAATCAAAGACCGTTTACACACAACATAAGTTTGGGATTTTTTCATGGTTAACTTTCTCCTAATCATGTTCTCTATCACTCTCCCTCAGAACTTGACCCTTTGTTTTCTCCTCCATGTCCATGTTTTCCTACATGGAACCCTAGTGTGGGTTAACTCGGGTGACCTTTGTACTTCCCTTTCTTTATTTTAAAGTAATAGTTTTACTGACTCCTTTTCTGATGTGGGACTTTCAATGAAATTTCAAAACCCAATTTTAAAATTGAGAGGACGCAATTTCTTAAGGAGGGAAGATTGTAACGACCCGAATTTTTTAAATAAATTTTGTTTCCTAATTTTATGTGTTATTGTTATACTCAACAAAAATGTTTCATTTGGTAACATGAGTATAATTAAAATGAGACTGTTGGGTTTTGACTGTTATTTGACCATTGGTCAATATGACCGCTGGAAACTAAACATTTTGACTATTGTCTCTAAATACAATCAATCTTGGTTAATTAATATAGAAAGAAGATTCGATGGCCTCACCCAGTAGTCTTGGACCGATCGAAGCCCATCTAACAGAACTTGGGAAGGAGGTAGCACCACTGGGCTTCGCTCTGGACCAAACCCAAGCTGAACTTCATCGTATAAAGCTAGAACGGGATCGCCTTCGCGAGAAGTTCAAACTGATAGAAATTACAACTCGTGCTATGTTGGTCGAGCCTCCCTCGGATTCTCTCACCTTAGCACACCTTACACTTAGGTACTATGCTGGTGTGATAAGGGGCTATGTAAGGAGACCGTAAATGTCTTGTGTAATCCTTTGTTTTAAATAAAATTTCGATTTCTTTTATGAATTTTCAAATGACCGGATAAATATAGTATGCAAATTTTTGATGAATTTTAGAAAAAGGATATTTTAAATATGTTTATGTAAACCCTAAATAATTAAAAATGTGTAATGATTTTCAAAAAATGGTCTTCTGCAATTATGTTCAGTACTAAATTTAGAGTCTAATAAGATCAACTTGATTTTTGATGAATAGTAAATTATGAATAGTGATTTTATGATTAGGATTAATAATGTGTCCAAATGGATTAGTAATCTCACTTAAATAAAGTATTAAAATAAGCTAGGCACTTTGATTAAGTAATGTGATTCAATAAAATGGTTAAATAACGGTTTCATAAATTATTATTCAAGTATTAGTTTTTTCGGATGAATAGTGTTTTTTAATTAAAAATTTAATTAAAAATAATTAGAAAATTATTTTTATAAAAATGACTTTATTTTTGAACTCAGAGCATCGATATTATGTTATGCTAATTTTTGGGGATTTTTCTGAAAAAAATGAATTTTCGGTGAATAGTGTATTTATTTAAAAATAAAATTAAAAATATTTAGAAAATTATTTTTATAAAATGGAGTTCATTTTTGAAATCGGAGCACTGATATTTAGTTAAGGTGAAAGTTTGGGATTTTTCTGAGAAAGATGAATTTTTTTCAGTGAATAGTAAAAATGCAGTTTTAGGGTTTCGGTATGTTTAATGACATCATAATTGTGTCATGATGATGTCATGAGATCTTTTAAGGGTTGGCCGGCCAAGGGTGATGAATTATTGTTTTGGGGGCCCCATGTGGCCTAACTCCATGATAAATGCCAAGGAGAGCACATGGGTTTGAGAAAAACACATGTGAGGTGTCCCTTGGCCATTAATGCCTTGTCCCCTCACTTTCCCTATAAATACCAAGCCCTCCTCTCATCCATTCGACTCCCCACTCATTCCCAACAAATTTCTGGTCTCATTACCTCCCAAGTAGTCCTCCCAAGGTGCCCCCAAGCCCTCAAGGTCCCAACCTTTGAGGTTTAAGAGTAACATTTTAAGGTAAGGGATCCGACCTCTCTCTTTCAAAAATCCATTTAACAATTTAAAATAAATCATACAAACATTCATAATATAAAAAATTCATATTCATGAATAATAAATAATGGAATAACTCATAATTAAAGGAAAAATTCATATATTTAAACATTCATAAATAAAATCTAATTATCAACACTTTACAATTCAAATAAACCTTATGGATATTCTATAATATTGAAATTAAACACTTTATATTCATTTATTAATATAAACTCTTTAATATTAAACATTATATGATATTTCATTTTAAATATATAATATTTTATTAATTACAACCATTTTATAATCCAATTTCTATTATGTATACTATTAACATAATCTAAATATCACATACTTAACATTATTTAAACCAAGATCAAATCAATCACCAAAACTCTTTTGATTTGGTCTAAATAACATCCTAATTAAGACAATTGGTTAGGAAAATTCAAATTAATTAATTATAAACAATTCGTAATTAAATATTAACTCTTTTATATTTTTCTTTATTTTTTAATCTATAAACACTTTTAAAATTACCCTTATAATTTTTATATAAACATTTTATTTATAAATTATATGGCATGAAATATAATTTGAATGGTATTTTATTATTAAAACTTGATATTATAGAATATTTATTAATAATTTTTTAAAAAACATTTAATTAATTAACAATAAAAAATTTATAATTAATTAATTTATAAACACTTTATAAATTAATAAATATTACAAAATACATGTTATTATAATTTATAAACAATTTATATATTATATAATTCAAGTCATAGTTTAATTTCAAGAAAACCATTTTCCACTTCTAATCATATTTAATGATATGAGTAGAATTATTGAATAAAATAGACAAGATTATAGGGTTTAAACTCTTTTAGCACCATCCATATGACATTATGATCGATAGTACTATCACCATTTATGATATCCAATATATGTGGGTATTTTCAGTTTTGTGCCATAGGGAAAGTCTCTTATGTATCAGCGGTAAGAAACTTATGTATCAATAGTATAACCCTTACATATAAATCATGTTTTACAATTCACATCGATATCATAAAGGTGATGTGATGATTTGTTATTGAATCCATGGCATAATTCTAACATTTGATATGATATTATGGATTCATATGCCATGATTAATATAAAACCAAAGGATTTGTACTGAGTCACTGGCTATGATATCCCATAGCATAAAATGTGACTCAACCGGGTAAAACCAAATATTCAATTAGATATAATGATAGAGAATGTGACTTCAAAATATTTCATATATAGAATGATTTCACGAATCAAATACCTTGAAAATATCTAATACCACTACTAGATTTCAAAGTATCTAATGATAATCATTAAACAAAAATGATGCAATAAAGAAACCCAAATCCAAGATCAACCATGAAAGAAAACAAAATTAGGAATACTGTGAATGTGTACCTTATATTATAGTGCTAATATAACTATCTTCATCCATGGTTGATGAATATCATTCTAAAATATTCAAAAATACATCCCTCCTATCTAGGTATACATGGGTTACATTGAACTACTCATCCTATGAGTGGGATCCTCTCATCACCCAAAACATGTTATTGCATCATGAAGGCAATGGGTGCAGAGGTTGAGTGCTATAGGATTGAGAGACTTTCATCCAATAATGGAAGATAATTTTCACCACTATCACATGTAGATTATCTTCTTTATAAATTTCTTGATGATTCTCTTTAAGTGAAATTACATTTAATCTTGTGCTATAACACATGAGTAAATGCCACACATCCAACTCATGAAACCATTGCATGAATACATCAAATCCAACCCATTTCATCATATGAAATTGTTTATTTATATAAGCCAATATGGAAATCTACATAATGATAATATTTATCATTCGACTGCTTAGATCATAAGAATTTAGTGTATATCATACCTTATGATTATACTCACTATATTCCATATGATATTAACCAATTATACAATATGATTAGATAAGGTAGTGGAATGGAATCTCCATTTCATATTTTTTGATATACCCAATTTTCACAAACAACATAACCATAACACATCAGATATATATCTTATTTAGGTTATATATCATTTAACACCACATAAGACAGAGTCCCATGTGTGAGCATTTGTGGATGTTTATTCTTGGTAGAGATTCACCCTGACTATGGGAGAAGGTAATCAATTTTTCTGGGGATAGTTAGAGTGGTTCCATATATGAAACTCTATGTTGAAGATAAGATTAAGATTAGATAACATTTTATAGTCCTATTTTTCAAACAATAATATATTCAGTAAATGAACTGATGGTGTGAGTTTATCTAGTAAAGGATGATACATTGATCCACTCCCAAATTCACTACCTTGGGTTAATTCCTATCAAGCATGAATATTTTGATATTTATAGTTATGTATGACACACTCAGTGAGTTTAAGTGTAATTTTTATGAAGTTCCTATTGTAGGGATATTATCAAATAAATGTTTGAACCAATGTGAATGCAATGAATAGTGAAATTAGGTTGTCTTTGGGGGTGGGGGGGGGGGGGTCTTATGCATTCTTCTTTTTTTATTGTGCATGTATAGTGTATATTGATTTTTTTTTCATTTTTTCTGAGAATTCAATTTAATTTTTTTAATTCATTTTTTAAAGATAGTGTCCGAACCTTAGATATCCCCCTTATTTACTTATTAAATAATAATTATAGTTGGATCTATTACATTATCTCTAATCAGATAAAAAATCGACTCATAACCCTTATTTGGTGATTTTGGCTTGAATTGAGAAGTGAAATAATCACCTAATTCCCTTTCCTTCCATACCTGACTGATTAGATACCTCTAATCACTACCAAATCAACTCATCACTCACCATCTATAGGAAATATATAGGATTCGAGTGTCCTATATGTGAAAAACCAAGAATGATAGAAGAATAATTTAAATGCAAATAATGATGAAAATCTACCACCATTTAAGTCAGTCAAGATATTACAAAGAAAATGAGATGAAGATATTTAACATATTAGAGAATAATTCATCAATAGGGTAATGATGAGATTATCCTTGGCTTGACCACTAAGGGTATAATATGTTATCATTGGAGAGGTTACCGAATATTAAAAAAAGAGAAGTAAACTCTATTATATATAGTCCTTAGCTCAATATACTGATCTAAATCTTCACACTCAGCCATGAACAATCATCCTCCTTATAGAGGTAACAAAATGATTCAAGGTGCCTTGTGCACTTACGAAGTTTACTATACCATGTGATCACTACAATACTATTATTATTCCTTAAATGATTCTAGTACATTAAGAATCCTATTGAATTTCAGTTCCTAGCTCCCATTTCCTCCAAGGGCCTCCACACGATTTGGTTGAGGGTCCATATTCTCTTGAGGCAGCTCCCTCTCAAATCTTTAAGCCTCATAATTCCCTTCTAGAATATTAGTATTTTTTAACTCATGACTTGATCTCCATATAGATTCTTGGAAAATTTATTTCCCAATTTAGGTATATAATAGGAATATAAATTAATTTTATGGCATTCCCTACTTATTTTTAAAATCCCATTTTACTCCCTATGGTTCAAAATCTAGCAAAGACCCAAAGTACTACATACAACAAAGAACTCATTTCGTATAATTTGGAAGTTGTTCTCTAGGAAAAAAATGTATGGAACAAAAACACTGGTAAATTCATATGAAATAAATACAAATCTAAAATAGGAAGGAGTATTACAAAATATTAAAATTCATAGATGAGGATTTTATTACCAGACATTGGAGATTGAAAAAATTTATACTATATCATAAGTCATACATGATTTAGGGAGAGTCATACACACTGGATGAAATTCATATAAAATATGAGAAAATTCTTATAAATTGGCCACCCCTTTTCAAATTCAACCTCAAATATACAACCCATGGATGATAAATGAAATCAGCATAGGATTTTCTTAGATAATAAAAAATTGGTTTAAAAAAATGAAAACCAGAATAAAAACCAGAATCAAAAGAATTTAATATAGTTTAAACAAAAAATTCAATGTATGGATTGTTCAATTAATCCAAATAAATTAATAAACACAAAAAATCAAGATCAAATCCATTTATCAATTAAATTAAAAATTCATAAATTCATTTAAAATGTTATGATTTAATTGGTGTTAAACAAATTGTGGGGTTAATTTCCCTAAAAAAATAGATAATATTTTTAGAAAATATTGGATCTCATCACCTCTACACATTGACACTATTTTATTCATGGGAATTATAATGATTTCAAGCACAAAAATATATTATCCTTCCAAATCAAAAACATATAATGTGTAAAAGAAAGAATTTTTTTTTTATCATTATAATTATCATGATTCCTATATGAATTTAACTCACTACCCATTTAATTATACTAAAAATTTTAACCATTAATTCCTGACCAAGTCACTACATAACATACCCCACTTATGAATTTTACCTATTCATTATAGGAACATATGAAAATGGATTTATGATCATTCTCAGGGTCCATGTGATTCAACATAGTCTTGGAAGGTCTTAAGTTCTCTACGAGTAGAATCTAGTGTGCTACTCAAGGGGGTTTCCAGCAGGCTGTTCTGAAGTTCAAGGGTTTGTAAGATTAGAAGTTTAAAAGTTTGAGTGAGAAGATGAGTTTTTATTCTCTTAAGTACCAGGCATGTTAAAATTCATGAATTATAGTACAATGAATATGAATCACTCAACCCTCACATGAATGTCACGCACAACTCACTCTTGCCTTTGATCCTTTAGTGTGGTTCATAAACAATCAGTTCGTAATAATGTATAAACATTATTTTTTCTCTATTTTTTTAAATTTATTTTACATCTTTTGTTTGTTTTGTTATTTTATTCAAATGTAAAACAATTATATATATATATATATCTATTTATTTGGAGACAAATAAAAAAACTTGTGTAAAATAATTATGAATTATGGATTGTTAACAAAATGCCTAACAAAATTTATGCACCCTTCCACTCAACCCCAAGTAGTATATTTTCCCCAAAATTATTATGAAATAACCATCTCCCCAACACTTAATATACTAAAAATTCATGATTATTTAGTGCTACCCTTTAACAACATTAAAAAAATCATTCATAAATGGTCACCATTAAAAACACTTTTTTTAACACTAATAAAAATTTCCCTTTATCAATGATGATAATGGAGTACACCTTGTTAGTGGTAAACCGCTTAATTTTAGTAACAATAAAAGGAATCCTTCATAAAAAACTATATATTATTAAAACTCATATTTTAGTATTCAAATATATCTATATTGATATATATATATATATATATTATATTTTCTTAATATAATCTATGTAACACTAAATATCTATTTACACTTATTATATAAAATATTTAGTGAAAAATGGTTTATAAAATAATTGAAAATTAAAATTTGTTAATAATTTCTAATTAGTATCAACTAATACACATTTAACAAAAATATCATGATATAATAAAATTAATAAATAAATTAATATCTTATAGAAACTTTAAAGTAAGGATTGAACTTGAAGAGACCATAACTTTTGATCAGGGTGTCTATTTGGCCTCCATAAGAAGTCAAATCAAAACTTATAAAACTAATCAAGGCCATCTAGCCCCAGGGGTTCTAGATCCCCTATATTTTCATGGTAAAGAAGGCAGGGAAGGCCTCCAAAACAGAGTTTTTAGTTGTGATACCATATTTTTTGAATAGTTGATGAAATTTAGGCTTCATTTAAGAGAGTCTTTTTGTCTTTTTTGTTTCAGTGTCTACTGAATTTATTACCATGCATTACTTTCATATGTTTATAATGATTTTAAAATTTTATCATTTTCATAGTGTAATGTAATTTATAATTAAATATATACATATTTGTATGTATTTATATATAAAAATTTAATTGTATAAATAAATATTTAAACATATTTACATATGAAATATCTTTTTAAATATAAAAACTATATGAAAACAAAAACTAATTATCTATTTTATTGAAAATAAAAATTTATCCATTTTATTTACCTTATAAAAATGTATGGATCTATATATATGTATAAAAATGTATATATAATGTTTATATATTAATATATACATGTGTGTGTGTGTTTGTATTAACATATATATATATATATATTATAATATATGTAAATAAATATTAATATATAATATATATAAATAAATAAATTCATAAATTTATATATATAGACACACACTTATGTATATATATTTGAATATAAAAAGCACACACATAAAAATACACAGAAAGAAACATATTTCATAGATGTATTTAAATATAAATATATATATATATATATTTATTTATATAAATATATAGATAAAAAATATGTATGGAAATACATATAAATAAATAGATGTATCATAAAATATATAAGAAAAGAATATGGAGTAGTGGTAAGGGTATTTTCTTTACACATGGTGGTCCCAAGTTTGAATCCTTGTAGACAATGGCATGTGTGCCATTGATCTGGGGGTACTAAAAAAGGGGTTGTGGTGGCCATCCATGAGTAGGGGTCTGTAGGGGCGGGGGGTATTGGGTAGTGAGAACTAATAAAGGTGTGGTGGTGGGTGGGAGTGACACACATAAATATAATTTTGTAAAAAATATTTTTCTAGTTTTGTGTGCTTTAAAAAACACTAATAAAGGGCTTGTTTGTCAACCTTAAAAAAGAAATGAATAAACTATCAATGAAAAAGTGACCTAATTTTTAAGGTTCTTACAATATCAATGATTTTTTATAATTGATAAAATCAATTTCTATTGATGATAAATGATTGATCTGTAGTATTATTGCAAAAAATATAACAAAGAATGCACACATGATATGGTTGATATAGATAATTATATCTTGTAATTTGAATTGCCTAATAAGTATTCCATGGTTTCTAATTATTTAAATGGGTAAAATTTTATGGTGTATCAAAACAGAGGTTAATTATAAATGTGGAAATTTAATTAATGATGGACTATATCATGGATGAATTGCACTAGAATGTTTGTTGCTTCAAATAGAATCAATGAAAGTTCTAGTTTCTCTACTGTTGAGTCAAAAGTATATTTTTGACTTTTCTATTCCTTTTGTTTTGGAAATAAAAAAATCTTTCTTAAATACTTAATCACTAACTATTTTTTGTCTAAATTATTTTAAGAATGTTTTTATAAGAAATCATATAAAAATATATCATACTTACTTTATGTATTTTGTTTTATGGTAATAAATTTATATTTTATCATTTCTATTTTCAAAATGGATATGATAAAAATAGTACTCATGAGAATTACAAAAATAACTCATTTCATGATTATTGTAACGAGAACAAGATAAAATTTATATTGTACTCACCGAATATGACTTTTATCATACACACTGTCCAAACTTTCGTACAAATAATAATTTTGTATTGATATAAATCATACTAAATCTTGTAACGAAAATCACGAGACTCATTTAAATTTATCATATACATAAACTTTGATAATTATTTATGAAATATTTTAAATCTAAATTATGTCATGCATTCTCTTATAAGTTAATTTAAACGATGTCATGTTTTTTATTTTATATTATCAATGAAGTGCCAGGTTTATAGGTCCCTCTGATAATTTAGGAGAAAATATTACCATTATATTTCAAGATGACTGTTGGGATGTATGCCTATAAATACTCAGTCATTTGAATTATCTCATAATCGGAATTCAAGACACTATGTGAGAGCTATGCTAAATTTTCTACATGTGATAGATCTGAAGTTTACAAGTTGTGAACTTCTTATTCCATATACTTGTAACTCTCCAGGGTTTTTTTCTTTGTATAATTCTGATCATTGTGATTATGATTGATGGATTCCATGGATAGAAAGTCAGAGGTGAGAATAATCATCCTAATCAAGGGCTTCCTAGTCTAGGAAGTCAGAGGATCTGATCACCTTCTTGATCGAGGGCTACTAGGGATGGGCAGATAGACCAAAGCCGATCATCGTATCGAGGGCTTACCCTTATGTGCGTAAGACATACTTTCTTGAAAGTATAAATCAATGGACCTTTATCCTAGGTTATTGGATACCCTACTATTTGGGTTAAAATAATTTCATTAATTTACTTGTATTTTATTTCCACGTCATTTGTAATATAAAGTGATTTAATTCATTTCTCTATTTGGATTTTTTATTATAATTATTTTAATTAGGATACATTTTTTTACATTGCATTACATCATAATTAAAATTTCTATAGTTACAATTATTTCAATCACTCAGTACGATTCTATATACTTTATGATATAATCATTATTTTGGTTTACTATGATTTTCATAACCACTGTTATTATGATACTTACCACACTTACAATGAATATGATTAATTCTTAAATTCGACCTATGGAATTGATATCAACATAAAATTTATTATGATAATCATCGAATCCAAAGGTCCAGTCTGATTACTATTTTAATACATAAGAGTTTTATGAATTCAATTAGTTTAAATAATTTTAAAATAAATTATTTTTAGATTAAATATGTAAGTTTTTATACATACAATTCACCCCCTCTTGTAGTTTATCGTATGAATATAGATTTTTATCTAAAAATTGGTATCAGAGAAGGTTTACACTACTCATATACTTGTTGATAATTATATCTTTGCAAGTTAGTTTCATTTATTGTTATAATATTTTTTTATAAATATTTGTTAAACCAACGTGTATTGTGGAGATTATTTTGTTTGTATAGATTTTAATGGATGATAGGTCCTAATGTTGGATCAATAGATAATCTAAATCCCCTAAGACCACTAAAGGACCCCATAACACCCTGAGAGGGTAGGGGTGAATTAGGGTGTCAAATTTTTCTTTTAAAAAAATGGATAATATTCCCACGCTGGTTGGAACCTATTAAACCTATCTGATGGTAATGATAAGTAATTAAAACATTCACATTTATCAACAAAACACAAAACTTTTTCATGGTTTACCACTAAGGGCTAGTCTAAGGAGCATATTCCAATAGTGTGATAGTCGTACCTAAATCCACTAATATTCACTATATGCGGAATACATAAGTTTTGACAAAGTCAATTAAGATTAGACACATTTCCTTTACAAGGTTTGAGGAATTACACATTGCATCCCTTGGAACACTTCTGTCGAGTCCCCTTAGATCACTGATATGAGAGACGTTTAACTCATTTTATCGACTTGTAGGTTACTTCAATGGTTTGGCATAAAAGTATTTGTCCCCGGATTAGCATGATACTCTTCTTTCCCCATTAACCTAAGTTGATGCATTATGAAAGCACTTTACTCTTAAACTTGATGTTCAATAATTCCATTCAAGAATCTTTTTCATGAATCTCACATCCTTCGTGAATCTCCTTGTCTTAATGGAACAAACTCCTTCGCAAAGCTCACAAAGTCAACGTGGAATACCCTATCATTGTGAAGAACCCTTTAATCAAAATCATGGGCATTAGTCAAGTCTTTTCGTGATGCTCAAGATCGTATAGAAATCTAGATTAAAAAATCCACCTTAACTTTATAAAATTATAGAATTTATAGAATTTCCTTGAAAAAATAGTTTGAATGAAGTGGGGGTAGCCTCATATTTATAGGCTCGGCCTTCACGATTCACTATCTAATCTTAGCGAATTTTATGGATCTTTGAAAAATATATCCCCGGTTCACTTATTATCACAATGCTCCATGGAAATTACCCATTCATGATGCTCTTCATAATCGCGGTGCTTTCCATCAAATCCTCCATGCCATTGTGAAGATCAAATTCTCATAATCTTGAAGATCATTGTCACTGTTCACGATGATCCAATTGTTTATCATTCGCGATGCTCATCGTTGTCGTGTAGATCACTGTTAGAATTCTTTGATCCTTTACGAACCACAATTTGCGTATCCAATTTTTGAAAAATCCATGCATTTGAAATATTTTCATAAGAGATTCAATAAAATACACTTTTCTCAATGATAGGCATACTCCAAATATTGGACCCCAAAAATTTGGAAAACACTGGGAAATGATGCCACCTTCAATACTACTGTTAACTTAAACTATAGGATCACTTTTCTTTCAAACTCCCTAATATTTCATGAGAGGATTGACATCAAACAAAAACCATAACCATAATAGAATAATATTGGTTGCAACAATCTACCCCTCTAGGTTTATTGTAAATCATTAAATTCAATAAATCACCAGACTCTATCAAAACTTGATACGGAAGAAACAACTCAGCCAACACTCTAGGTCTACGTGAGTAATTCTTGGTGTAGAAAATAAGAGGAGAAGTATGAATTGGGTTCTCCTGTTTTTTAATGCTTAATGTTGTCCAAGATAAGATCCGAATATTTCCGCATAACACCAAATTGAATTCTCCATTCTCATTCTCTCATTCTCCCCCTTTGTAACTCATCTTCTCTACATTTGTAACTCATTTAATTTCTACATTTCACCTTATACCCTTTGGAAATAAACCCAAATAATCTAATTTTGACTTTTACAGCTCAAAACATACTCCCCCTAGATCATATCTCCTCTATAAACCCAGATCATTGTAATAAAAAGATAAAAAAAGTTAATTTAACTAGGGATAGGGGAACCCTTGTCACGTCCTCATGCATTGGAAGGTGGTTGAACACTGAGGTTCAAATTATTCTTCTCAAACACATGTTATAATAATGTGTTGGTTAGTATGTCATCCACTTGATCGTTAGTTCTAACATGATCCATTTTAAAAATTCCTTGTTCACTTTTTCCATGATGAAGTGATATATGATTTAAATGTGCTTCATACGAGAATTATAAACATGATTCTTTATAAGATGAATTGCTCTCTTGATGTCATAGTGAATCACCATTTACTATTTCACCTCATCTTCCATATCAGTCAGTTGTTTCATCATCCATAATAGCTGAGTGCAAGCTGTTTCGGTCCGGATGTGCGTCGGGTTTCTGTTCCGACGCTGTTCCTCCAGGGCGCGTTCGCGCGTGTGCCCGTTGACCCGAGGGGATGGGCGCGCACCTTGTGGCCCCGCAGTCCCGCTTTCCAAAGGCGGGCGACATCCGTCCCTTATTCAGGGGCGTCTGCTCCTTGATAGAAACCGGGATGATGGGATGTCGGCTCCTCCTTCCGTGGACGTCTCCTTGGAACTCGTTGCCTAATCCGGGTCTCCCTCATAGATTTAAGACATGCTCGCGAATCTCGTTCCCGGCGCCATGTATCCATGGACACCGGTTAATTACGCTGCTTCCGCCCGGACGCTCCAAGGAGTCTGGTCGGGGCAGCAACCTGCGGTGAGGAGACCGGGTAGCTCTGGGTGTTGGGGGCGTGTCTTAACACTGTGGCTCTGCATGTCTGCCTTCCGTCCCTAATAGGGCTTCTCGAAGGCATGATGGCCTGAGGCATCCCACGCTGGGTACGGGGAACTGCATTACCTGAGGTTTTCCTCAGATTCCCATGTTTAACATGGGGTATGCCGCGAGTTTAACGTCCAGCGGGGACGGCATCGGACTGATCAACACGAGGAGTGGATCAGATGACAGAACCCCTTGCGGGGGAACCTCCGATGCAGGGGCCATCACATGGGCGGCTTCCCGAGTGAAGTGGAGTGGAATGAAATGGCATGACCCCACCGGGAGGTGGCGGCCTGGGTAAGGATCAGGATGAATGATGGAGTGAAGAGCTTGGACCCCGTAGAGGCTTCCTACGTACCGCGCATTAGCGCGGATCAAAGTCAGCGTAGTTCGGATATACAGTTTAACGTCATGCTGGACGATGGCAAGCCGACTCACGAGGAGGTCGAGGCTACCGGGCGAAGGATTGAACCGAACCACCTCACACAGAGGGGGATGGAACGGCCAGGTGGATCACAGTTTCACGTCATGCTGGACGCTGGCAGGAGAAATAGAAAAAAGGCCGTGGGGAAGCACAATGGAGATGCACATGTGCAGTCCCCCACAAGGGCGGATTCATAGGTGAATCAACGCGAATGTGAACCCGGGAGGGGTCCACTGATGGACGAACCGGCGTGAATACGACCGGGACGACCAGGTGGTGGGCTTGAACCTCAGGGAGGCTTCCTACGTACCCTGTTTAGGAGACAGAGATCAAAGTCCACGTAGTTCATTATGTCAGGACTTATGCACTGAGGCAGCCCAGATGCGGAAAAACTCAGTTGGAGAGGGACTCGGGCCGGAGGTGAGAGACCTCGATCCCTGTCACGCCCTCTACTGGCTTCGGCAGTGGGGAAGCACAATGAAGATACACATGTGCAGTCCCCCACAAGGAACTAGGGGTTTATAATACCCTACCCCAGTGGGCGAAGGCCACTCTAATTAAATCGTCTCTAAAGAGGGGCAATCTCGACATACCTGCAGAGACGAGCGGGTGGGGGCCACATCCAAACCGGGGGGGACCCTGCGTGCGGGGCAAGGGATCGGGTGATGCGGACGGTTTAACGTCTTGCCGGACGAAGTAAAGTTTAACGTCGTGTGTTGAGGAAGATGGATGCTTGGTAGTTTAACGTCTTGCAGCGCGGACGAAGATGCTCGGCAGTTTAACGTCTTGTTGCGCGGACGAAGATGCTTGGCAGTTTAACGTCTTGTCGCGCGGACGAAGATGCTTGGCAGTTTAACGTCTTGTCGCGCGGACGAAGATGCTTGGCAGTTTAACGTATTGTCGCACGGACGAAGATGCTTGGTAGTTTAACGTCTTGTCGCGCGGACGAAGATGCTTGGCAGTTTAACGTCTTGTCGCGCGGACGATGATGGTGCTGCCGATGGGCCCGTGTCACTTCGCGCGAGCCTGGAGGGCCGCACGGGAAGACAACACACGGTGCGGGCACCCGGGATGAATATTATCGGGCGCCACGCAGGCGGGTACCCTCAGGGGGTCAAAGGGGGTGACCCTGGCGGTTTGCGCACAAAAGAGGAGCTTGGCGCGCAATACCGCGGGTCGGCGCGCAAATGGGCAGGCTGGCGCGCAATTGGGCCAGCGCTTTGCGCGCGGAAGATGGAGATTGCGCACATCGGGCTTTGGATAGCGCGCGGGGGCAACGACTCATTCTTTAACGAATGGCCTCTTAGCAAAAAGGGGGGTGAACGCAATCAGGCTGGATTGCGCGCACCCGGGGGGGCAATTGCGCGCAAGAGGCTTCTTTTGCGCGCGAAAGCCTTTGGGTGAGGGATTGGTCAAAGGAAAGGAGCCAAAGGGTTACGCGCGAAGGCGAACCCCGAGGTTTGCTTGCGCGAAAGAAAGGAGGTTACCTGAAGATCGGTATTGCGCGCGGAAGGGGTTGGATTGCGCGAACGAGCGACCTTTCGAATTCCGGCAACCCTCAAAATGTTGGGGGTCGCCTTGTATTTATAGGCAACCCCGGGCGCGGAATCTCGCCGCCAGCGCGCAATTCATGGCGTGGGCGCGGAATTTCCTTCGCGGGCGCGGAATTGGGGCCCCGGCGCGCAAGGGAGTCGCGCGGGCAGCGGGCGCGCAAAACTGCGCGCCGGCCCGGCGCTTTGCGCGCATCCCGGGAGGATTGCGCGCGGCCCTACAACTTTGTGCGCGGGCCTCCTAATTTCCGCGCAAGGCCTCCGGGCCTTCCGAAACATGCTTCTGACTCCAAATATGATCTCGCTTTCCGCATCCGGAGCTTCGTTTGGGAACAACGGACTTTTCCGGCATCTACAAAATCCCCCCCTCGGAATCTGATCGGCGAGAGGTCGCAACGATCGGGTTCCGAGGGAGATGCCGGAATGCCGAAGTCCTGGGTGGCACGGGACTGTGGCGCTCAAAAAGGGCGTCGGGCGCGAAATTCGCTGTCTCGATCGCGCAAAGCGCTTTCCACGCAGCGCGGACACCCGGCCTCGCCTATAAAGAGAGGCCTGGGTCCCCCGTACCGTACACAGGCTTTCCGCGCGACAAGATTCAAGCTCTCGTTCGCGAAATTGCCTTTGCCGGCGCGAAATTCACCCGCTCGTCGCGCAAACCTATCCGGATTTTGGCCTGTTTTTGCGCGAACACCCGGGGTTTTACGCGACAGACTTCCCAATTGCGCGCCGTCCACTAGGATTGCGCGCCAACTCCCAAATTTCTCTACCAGCCTCGTCCGATTCCGCACGCTTCATCCCACACGACTCCCGGAGCTTCTGAGATGGCCGCGAATCAAGGGAATGAGGGGGATGCCGCCATTCGCAGAGCTGAGATGGCGGCGAACGAGGAGGTCTACGGAGCCAAGGAGATTGTTTCCAACAATCAATCCTTGTTCGACTTGCTGACGCCGGCCCAGAAGACATATCCGCTGTCGGACAACCTGCCGCTCTGGAACTATGGCATCCTGGATGAGGTTCTGGTGCCAGGGTTCGAGGTTGATGCGCCACGGACCTGGGTGACTCGGGAGGACGAGCTTCCCCGCTATAACATCACCAACAATGGGAATCCTTCCAGGGAGACCAGGCACTTAGATGTCTATGTCCTGAACCCGAGGACGCGAACCATTGCCAGGAGTGAGCCTACTGCGGAGAACTCTCCAGCCCTCTACTCGAGCACATACCGCCAGAGTGTCACTGACGACACCAAGGGCTGGCTGAAGGACTGGGACTTGCGGTCTGGGGGCAATTTCACCAGTGAGTGGGCCTAGGCGTTCTGGGTACGCCACACCTGCGATCACTTCGCGGAGGAGCTGCGGCACATCGGCCTTTTTGAGGCGGTGTGGACGTCATAGTTCCACTTCTACCAGCAGTCCGAGCTCGGCCCAGAGCTATTCACCCGCTGGTCCCCGGATGCCAACACCTTCCATCTTCACCATGGGGAGGTCAACATCGGTCTCTGGGACATCCACTGCATCGGAGGTATCCCGCTGGAGGGTTACCAATACGATGAGTTCCTGCCTCCGAGGAACACCTGGGGTGACAGGTCACGGACTCCCATCCTGACATGGCATCTACTGGACCTGGCTACGGAGCGGCTGGGGGTAAAGGACTTACACAAGGACATAGCCTACAAGGAGTGGTTTAGCCAGTTCTTGGAGCATGACCCCGCGGTCAAGATGCCAGGTAGGGGGAAGCGGTGCCCGACCGCGGCTCAGATGAGCCGGAATGGGTCGTACTGGCGGGTCCTGGAGACGGGAGACTACCGCTCATGGGGGTACCGCGTCATCGAGGCCCGGGACCCAAATGTCCGGTACGCGGCGTTCCTGGCCGCCTTTCTGAGTGGGTGGCTCCTGCCAGTGCGGGACGCGAGGATGGGAGTCCGCCCGGCGACACTGGCGATGGCGGGCGCCATGGACGCCAACAAGAGATACAACCTCGGGGTCTCGGTGCTGGCTAAGCTGTACGCCATCCTGGGACGCATCTCGCGAGGGGGGTCGCCACGAAGGGTCTGTGGGACCTTTCAATTCTTCCACGGCTGGGTGGCTGCTCACCTTGGTGGGTACACGTTTCCAAACGCCGTCATTCCTCCGGGCAACGGCCTGCGACCCTCCCTGCTGAACATCGCGGGGGTCGCTTCGATGGCCCTAAATGAGGAGGGCGTGAGGATTCGGATTGGCAATCATGCCAATTTCAACTTCATCCCGTTCCCCACTCCCGTCGGCCAGATGATCAACAATGGACAGGGTCCGCTGGAGCAGCACGAATACTTCCTGAGCATGCGGGGCGGGGTGCTCGTGGCTCGGATCGACGGGAAGGTGATCTGCGAGCCCTACGTGCCAACCTGGTTCTCCAGGCAGTTCGGGTGCCTTCAACGGATGCCGAAGAGGGTATTCACTGTTGTCCGGGAGGAGACGAACCCTTGCGTCCTTCGCCAGATGTGGCTGATGTTCGCCGCTTTCGGCTCTGGCGACGTCATCACTCTCCCTCCTACCGGGGTCAACGCAGGCTTGGAAACCGAGTACGCCGAACACTGGGCCATCGCGTACCCCGAGGGGCTTATACGGAAGCCAGTTCGGCGGCTCGAGGTCACTCGTGCGGAGACCGGGCGTCAAGGAAGGAGGCGAGGCGCCGTCACACGGGGGAGAACGGAGGCGCGCCAAGCAGCGGAGCCGGCGCGGGCAGGGACTTCGGCGGCGGGCACATCGCAGGCTGCCGCCACGACTTCAGCACCCAGAGAGGGGGCACATGCGGTGGTCGGGGAGCGGCCCGGGAAGCAGGTAAGGCGTCTGCTCGAACCCTCCCACGATGCAGTCTTCCCGGCGCTGTGGTCGGCCTGGATGACCCTGCGGCAGTCGCTGGGGACCGAAATCATCTGGCAGAAGATAACCAGGGAAGGAATCCATCTGCCAGAGGTCGGGCGCCTTCAGGTCGCCGACAGGGTGAACTTCCACCGGCGGTATGCATATCTGACGGCCATGGACGAGTACGCGCGCCAGCGTGGTCAGCGTGCGGAGCCGTCCCTTCTGGTGAAGGTGATGCTCGGTCTAGAGCCTGCTCCAGAACAGATGTCGCCGAAGGAAGATGATAGTAACGATGAATCCGAGGAAGAGGAGGAGACGGGGGAGGGTGAAGGCTCGGAGGGAAGGTCCCATCCAGGGATCCCGCGGGAGAGCGGCGAGGTGGCCGGCTCCGACAATGTCGATATCACCGAGCTCCTCGAGGTCCGCTTCTATCCCTACTCAACCTGCTTCGTCCATTCTCTTATGCAGCTTTTAACCCATTTCTCCACCTCTCTCAGGAGTGCACGGATGTTGGTCAGGCGTCCTCAGTAGGAGTAGGAGAGGCGCCATCAGGACAAGGCGGGGGCCAGACACCCATCATTGAATTGAAAAGCGCTGAAGGGTCCCCTGCTGCAATTGCTTCTGTGGCGGCCAGGACAGCGGAAGATGACGCTTTGGATTCCCGTAAGTCTCCTTACTTTACTGTTGGTTCTTTCCATTGACGCTCCGTGACTAACCACGGCATGCCCCGCGTAGTGATCTCAATACTGGAGGCTCGTCGGGCTGCCGAACTCGGGCCATCCACGAGTGGACCAGTGGCAGACATGCCGCCTGCTCCGGAACAGACTTCTCACACCGAGCCGGCCCCACCAACTGCTGATCAGGGGGCAGCGGACGCCGGCAGTGCTGCCATTGGAGAGAGGTCGGGGGCTGACGAGGGTGTCAACGCCGCTGGGGTGGGAGAAGAAGGTCGCCCAGATGTTGGGGAGCCTATCCCCCATGAGGACACCCCAGGGGCGGACCCTGCAACAGACCTGCTGGCTGCCTTCCCTGCTTACTGGCCTGCCGACCCCGAGGAGATGGACGACTCGGACGCGGAGGCGGTCTAGGAGAGCCGGATAACGCGCCGCAGGGGGTGGAAGTGCATCCAGCGCTTCCTCAAGCGAGACCCATCGGAGTGGCTGGGGCGCATGGGATCACTTCAAACCTGGCTGCGCTTCCTGTGTGCCGGGGGAGCTGATGCTCAACGCCTCCATCTGACGGTCCATGATTTCATGGCCGAAAAGATGCGCGAGAGCCGCCGGCGTGCCGACGTCGCACAATGTCGGGACATGTCGGAGAGCACGCGGGCGCTCCTCGTGGCGGAGCAGGAAGTCCGGCGTCTCGAAGGGCAGGCGGCATAGAAGGAGGCCTTCGTCGCAACGTGCACTGAGCTTGTGGAGCAACTAACGGCCCAGCTGGTTGACGCCCAGGTACAGATGACGGAGGCTGGCCAACAGATGGTCACACTTCAAGTCGAGCAGGAGCGTGCACAGGCCAGGATCGACGAACTGCGTGCTGCGACCGCCGACGAAGAGAGGGCATGCAGAGAGCGAGAAGCAGCCCTGGAGGCCGCCAGCCAAAGGGTAGCGGCGTTAGAAAGACTCATTCAGCACGCTAATCCCTAGGGGCTTTGTTTTTTCCATTTCTAGAACATTTTGCTTCCGCTACTAAATACTTCGATCCATTTGTATGAATCACCATATTTATCTGCATCTTTTGGCTTAACATGCTCAACCACAATTCATTGTCTCGCGGGAGCGTTAACCAAGCTTCAGGCATCCACAATTGGGCCTGGATTTCTAAATAAAGAAGGGAGGTCATTCCTAGGAAAGGAGACCTCAGACCTAATCAATGTATCATCCCCCCAACTTGTTCCGACACACGAGCGGGACAATGCTAGGGGCGTTAAGATTTTATCCGAACATAGGGAAATGAGAAAGGGTGAATCACGTGTCCCAAATTCAGAAATCCACGACGGTCGGCCTTCCAGGAAATGCCCAAGACGGCAAGCGGACAATGGATCAATCGACCATACTACTGCAATAGACAGACCGAAGGTCATCATTCATATTTCAGGAGGCGGATCACATGTCATCATCAATGCCGCCTTGGGGGTTCCTTCAGGCACAAGGGTGGAAATCCGGATCAACAGGGAATGTGAAGCGTGGGGCGAAGTGATGATTTGTTCGGACATAATCTAACACTCCCAAAACTGCGCCACCGTGGGGAAAGCGTATTAGGCGGATGCACTAATCTGGCCGTGAATCACCCCAATTATCAGACAAAACCTCTTTGACAAGGAAACTGTCGCTTCCCATCATTGCAATGGGGCATCCCGAGCTGAATCGGGGAGAATGTCACAACTGCACCACTCTACCAGAAGCCAGGCCAGACGGTCGGCGACGAGGAGGGGCGGGACTTAGCGATCCCTGAGGCTGGACCCGAGTCGAGATGTCCGGGCGTTCCTACGTACTCCATCAGGCTGGAGATCAAGCCACACGTAGTTCTGAGAGTGCAGTTTTAACGTCATGCGGGACGTAGAACCCCGATTAGGGAGATCTTAGTTTAAGGTCTTAGAGCTCGGACCATAAGAACCTCAAAGTATGCCACATCGTTTTCCTGTTCCCTGGATATGCGAAGATGCACTGAGGGATAGTGTCAAGAGTGTCGAGATTCTGCCTGGTCAGAATGGGAGGTGGAAAAATGTGAATCATGCGGCCATTCACTCAAGGACTGGGGGCACCGGCGTAATGATATGGAAGTACTACCGACCGTGGCGGAAAAGAATCATCAATATCGCACTGACCGTTGATGGAATGAGGCAGCAAACGAGCATCAACCGCTCAAGCGCAGGATTCATATCGACTTGCTGCCCAGGACCCTTGGGGGTACCAGCCCGGATCGGTGGGAGAGCACTGAGGCATTGTATCCAGACCGCTCACGGGGGTTCTACCTAGGGCGTAGGTGATGGGTCCGAATGAAGGGGGGCATGAAGCCTGAAAGGTGGAAGGAACCTGTCCATGCTGAACCTGACTCTCCTTGCAATAGACCAGAGTACTCTTGACACCGGTAGACCTCTGCAAGGGGTCAAGGGACACGCCTTGAGGGTGACCCGAAGGTGGTGGATTCCCAAGAGAAGGGGGAATCTTTAAGAGGTGAGGCTGGACCCGAAGTTTCAAACATCCGGGCGTTCCTACGTATCCCATAAGGATGGGAATCAAGCCATACGTAGTTCTGAAGCGCGGCGCAACACAATCGGGAACCAGCGTGGGGAGGGGTGCAGGTCTGACCCTCGCACCCAGAAGAAGCGACATTTGATATTTCTTGTTTGTCCTTAAAGGTGGATGGTTTTTCTTTGTGCAGCGACATGCCTGTGATTAAGAAATCCCTGGCATCGCCACAATAATCAAGCCATGAAAGGCATTGATAAATGGCGTGGTTATTAACCAGCTCCCAACGTGAGTGTCCCCTGAGGAGAACATCACGATGCAGTGCCGTTTCTCTTCGGGCGGCCAAGACGATCACAGTTTACGGTCGTGTGGCAAGACCAGAACACAGTTTATGGTCGTGTGGTTCAGACCATGGAGGAATCCTCTTATTGCGATACGGCATACCCAGAGGAGGTGGGAACATACCCCAGCCCTACGGTCACGCACAATTCCAGGAGAAGGATCCTGGGATAGGGGCCTGCATATGTCCATCACCCGAGGGGAAGAGATGCTAGCCTCCAGCTATGCTGGGCCCAGAACGCGATTGTTCGGGCGACTCCTTCCTCATTATGGGGATGAGGGTCCAGCTACACATGGCCCTTAGGGAGGACATCAGCATATATCCTTGGTGATCAGATCGTGGGAGCCTCAAAAGACACCATTACCCTGGTTGACCTGCCTAACGTGTAGAGGTGTACTGAAGGTCAGTATGAAGAGAGTGTCGAGATTCCACTACAACGCACAAAGGCGGAGTGTGATGAGGACTGCGCAACCAATGTTCAGAGCCTGAAAGAGCCGGCATGGCGATCAAGGATGTCGCTGACCATATTCGCGACACAACATCCGATCGCGTCAGCCTAGGATGGGGCAAGAAAACGAGCATCAACCGCTCAAGTGCAGGATTCATATCGATTTGCGGCCCAGGACCCGCCGGTAAATCGACCCGGAGCGGTAGGAGAGCACTGAGGCATCGTACCCAAACCTCTAACGAGGATCCCTTTGAGTGAAGGCTCGAGCAAGAGGAAGCGCGAGGCCCGACAAGCAACATAGGACTTGTCGGGATTGAATCCGACACTACGGGTCATAGATCGGAGTACCCAAAGCATGTTAACAGATCACCGGAAAGGGTCGGAGGACTCACCTTGAGAGCAACCAAAAGACGGCAGATCCTCGTGATCAACTAAGAGACATGACTGGACCTGAAACACAAGCGTCCAGGCGGTCCTACGTATCCCATAAGGATGCGAATCAAGTCGTACGTAGTTCTTGAGAGGCAGTTTAACGTCATGCAGGACGATGAGGGGTGTGAGGTAGTCCCACACACGGGGGAGGCGTACGGCGCGGCCAGTAGACCGGCGTGAATGAGGGCATATCCTCGCGTTCACGCCATACGCCTCGCACAAAAAGGAGGGGAACTGGGGCCAGAGGCCCAACGCGGGATAGAGATTCCCGGGAAATGGGGCTGGGCCTGAAACATGAATGTCTAGGCAGTCCTACATATCCCATAAGGATGGGAATCAAGCCGCACATAGTTCTTGAGGGGCAGTTTAACGTCATGCAGGACGAAGACGCTTGGTAGTTTAACGTCTTGCAGCACGGACGTGGTATAGTTTAATGTCATGTTGGACGAATGCTGAACAGTTTAACGTCTTGTAGCTTGGACGAAGTGCACTCAGGCAAATTACTGCTTGAGGAACCTAGCGTTAGTGGGAGGAGTGACATGCTCACCATCCATAGTTGCTAGAGAGTACGCGCCATTGGGATAGACCATGTGGACAACAAAAGGTCCCTCCCACTTGGGCTCCAACTTGGGTGGATTCTTGCCGGGGATCATTGGCGCTCTTAGGGCCAGTACTAGGTCACCCTGCAGGAAGGAGCGGAGGCGAACCTTCTTATTGAAAGCTCGAGTCATTCTGCTTTGATGCCTCTCCAAGTTGTGCAAAGCGCGAAGCCTATTCTCATCCAGTGCTTCCAACTCGACTAGACGGGCTTCAGCAGCTCTGTCCGGCGCTTGCTGGTCGTAGACCGTAGTGCGCAAGGATGGTAACTGGATCTCGATGGGTAGGACGGCCTCAGCTCCATAAACCAGGGAATAAGGGGTCATCTGGGTGGAATTGCGAGTCGTCGTCCGATAAGCCCAGAGGGCGTTGGGGAGCTTGTCCGGCCAACTCTTCTTGTTCTGACCAACCATCTTTTGCAGAATGTTAGAGAGGGTTTTGTTAAATGCCTCAATCTGTCCATTTTCCTGCGCATGATAGCGAGATGTATGGTTCGAGCGAATGTTGTACTTGGCGTAAAACTTCTTCAACTCGGCTGCCCGGAAATTGGCTCCGTTATCCGTGAGGATAGCGTGAGGCACTCCAAATCGATAAATGATGTTGGAGGTCACGAAGTCAGTGATAGAACAGGATTTGACCTCTCTGAGTGGAATCGCCTCTGCCCTTTTGGAGAAGAAGTCCGTGGCGGTCAGAATGAATCGGCACTGGCAAGCTGTCGCCGGCAGGTAAGGTCCCACAACGTCCATACCCCAGACTGCAAAGGGACAAGAATACCTGGTGGTATGGAGAGGCTCCGACGGCCGATGCACAAAGTTCACATGAACCTGGCACACATTGAACTTCCTAGCATACTCGATGCAGTCATGGATCATGGAGGGCCAGAAGTATCCCAACCTCCGAATATGGTGGGACAGCTTCGGCCCAGTCTGGTGGGCACCACATGAACCAGCATGAACCTCTTGCATGACTCGTGGGATCTCAACTCCTTGAAGGCAACGGAGGAGAACACCATCAAATCCGCGTCTATAGAGGATCTGCTCCAGGCCGAGACTGCTCTGGAGGACAAACTGCGATGCGCGGCGTCGAACTCGCTCGCGCTCGGCCCGATCCGACGGGAGAATGCCATGTTGGAGGTACTCAACCAAAGGAGCCCTCCAATCAGGGGCTGATTCGACTGCCATATCTGGGGTACTCGGGGCTCCGGGCACAGGGGCAGCCGCGGTGAGATTACTTACCGACGGGCCACGATCTCCCTCCGGGATAACGGGAGCGATGAGCCTGCGGTGCGTCACGCAGACGATCAGGTTGTCCTATTCAGGCTCCGCGAGTGATGCATCAAGGATGGACAAAGCATCTGCTCGACCGTTCTGTGACAGGGGAATATGGACAATTTCTGGCCGAGAAGGGAACTGGGCCATCAGGAGGAGGGTGCACTCCAGCAATGGCACAAGTTCCGGCTTCCTGACAACATAGTCGCCATTGATCTGCTTAACGACCAGCTCGGAGTCCCCTTTCACACACAGATGGGGCACGTCAATCTCGAGAGCTAACTCGAGGCCAGTGATGAGGGCATGGTATTCCGCCTCATTGTTGGTACAACCCTCTGACAACAGGAAAGAGTATGGCAGCACGGCTTTCTCCGGGGTAAGGAAGACGATACCCAAACCCACTTTGTTGAGCTTAGGATTATCGAGTCTTCTACCGGTTGGGCTCCGGGAGGCACCATCAAAGTACATCTGCCAGCATGGATCGGCACGATCGACCGAGAGAACGGCCTCATCAGGAAAGCCTAGATCCAGCGGCTGATCTGCGGAGGTCGGGTGAGCAGCCAGAAAGTCCGCCAATGCTTTCCCTTTGATGTCCTTCTGAGACACATACCTGATGTCGAACTGCTGGAGAATCATAGCCCACCGTGCTAGACGGCCAGTCAACATAGGCCGGCTCAGGATATATTTCAACCGGTCTACCCGAGAAACCAACTGTACCTCATGGTGCTGCAAGTAGTGTCGTAATTTCTGTACGGCAAATACGAGCGCCAGGAAGCTCTTCTCGATGGGGGAATACCTAAATTCCGCATCGAGGAGCTTGCGACTGAGGTAATAGAGGCTATTCTCTGTTCCCTCGTTGTTCTTCTGGGCGAGAAGGGCACCAAGGGACCGTTCCAGGGCAGTCACATAAAGGACCAGCGGCTTCCCGGATACAGGCGGCATCAGAACCGGAGGTTGAAGCAGGTACTGCTTGATTTCCTCGAAAGCGGTCTGACACTCTTTATCCCATACATAGGTGGCACCTTTCTTCATGAGCCGAGAAAAGGGCTTACACTTGCCGGCCAGATTCGCGATGAATCGGCGTATATAGGCTAAGTGGCCTTGGAACCCTTGCAGTTCCCGGATGTTACCTGGGGGAGGCATCTGGGTAATCGCCCTGATCTTCTCCGGGTCGATCTCAATACCCCGGTACCTTACCACAAAGCCAAGAAACTTCCCGGAGGTGACCCCGAAGGCACACTTCAACGGGTTCATCTTCAGGCAGCGAGACCGGAGGAAGCCGAACACTTTCTCAAGATCTTTGAGATGGTCCTGACGCTGGTGCGATTTGACCACCAAGTCGTCGACGTAGCATTCCACCAGTGTGCCGAGGATTGGCTTGAATATGCGGTGCATCTCCCGTTGATAGGTGGCACCTGCATTCTTCAGGCCGAAGGGAATGACCTGGTAACAAAAGATTCCTTGGGGGGCCCTGAAGGCAGTGAACTCCTCATCCTCAGGGGCCATCTGGATTTGGTTGTATCCGGAGTATCCATCCATGAAGGAGAGGGCTTGGAATCCTGCCGTGGCGTCGATCAACAGCTCTGTCACTGGAAGGGGAAAATCATCCTTCGGACAATGGCGGTTGAGAGGATACAGACTCTGATCTTTCCGTTCTTCTTCCTGACCGGCACAATGTTGGCCAGCCATCTGGGGTACTGAACTTCCCTCACAAAGTTGGCTTTGATAAGCTTGTCAACTTCGGCCTCAACCATGGCACCGTGGAATGGGTGCATCTTCCTGGGAGGCTGCTTGAACCCGCGATGGTTCGCCGGGAGACCAAGGCGGTGGACGACCACCTGAGGATCTAGCCCCGGCATCTCGTCATAGCCCCAAGCGAACACGTCACGGTGCTGTCTGAGGAAGTCCACGTACTGCTGCCGCTCCTCAGAGGGCATGGCGGCACTGACCAATGTGGGTCTTGGATCTGCTTCAGTTCCAAGGTTCACCTGTACTAACTCATCGACCGTGGCGGAGACGCCCTCCTCAAAGGCTGGGGGTGCATCTTCCACGTCCTCTCCACTCGGGGAGGGATCTTCCACGGGAGAGACTGCATTGGAAACTGCATTGGGGATACCAGATCCTGCTGGGCCGCTGGTGCTGGCATGGGCGGTCGCGGTCATCTCATCAGGAGACTCACAGGCCATCGAGACCATGGCTACGTCCAACCGATGGATCGGGAGGACGTAAGTGTCATCCAAACTTGCCCAGGGATCACCTCCAACAGCGACAGACTCAACCCCACCTGTCAGGATCTGCTTATCCTTTCTCTTGTAATAGTCCGCGTCCAGATAGCGGGCTTCACATGAGGCAAAAGGAGAGGCATCTCCCTGAAGCACGCCTACTCGACCATTAAGGGAGTATTTAAGGCATTGGTGGTATGATGAGGGAACCGCCGCATGAAGGTGGAGCCATGGCCTGCCCATCAATGCGTTATACGCAGTGTCCTGAGAGACTACCATGAATTCGGTGATGGCGACCAGGTCACTGAACTGGGTCTTCAAACGTATCTTGCCGACCGAAGTTTGCTCGGTGCGGTCATACCCCTGGATCCTGAGGTCGGAGGGAATCAAGTCATCCTCAGACAACCCCAATCTCCGGAGCGTCCGAGTGGGAATCAGGTTAATCCCGGACCCCGTGTCGACAAGACAACGCCGGACTTCAAGGCCATTGAACTGGCCAGTAACATACAGCGGACGAATGTGCCCCTTTATAGGAGGGTCTTCATCCTTACTAGAGAACGAGATAACTGTCTGACATTCGGCGTCCTCAATCGTTTCGGCGTGCAAGGCCTCTGCAGCCGCAACCTCCGTCTCAAACTGGAGGGGGCTCTTCAGGGCTTCAGCGAGCGCCTCGCGCATCTCAGGTGACAGGCGCAGAGCCTCAAGGATGGAGAGCCTTGCTGGGATTTCGGCCAAGTGCTTCAGGACATCATACTTTCTTGCCAAGCACGAGCCCCTGGTTGCAGGAGGTTGCTCTGCGGTTGGAGGCATGACGGGCCTTGCCGGTTGGACCGGCGGCCGACTGGTGCTTGGCGCATCTCGCTGTTCATTGGTTGAAGCCCGGGAAGTAGTCACCGTACTGGGGTCAGGAGGCCGGGATGGACTCGTGGCAGGGCGGAGCTGATCGCGACGCAGCTGAGGTGGTTCTGCCTGGTCCGACACCACAAACAGTGGCGGAGGTGAATCCGTCATCCCCGGATGGGGGGCTGCGCACGCTGAGCTCGGTTTTGAGCCTTCTGCCTAGTCTCAGTGGCGTGCACGGCCTGGCTGGAGGTACCAAATGTCGTGCCCCAACGACTCCTGTTGTTGCGGTTCCTCCGACGGTGGCGACGACCGGGGACACTAGGGAGGTCCACCTGGTGTTCTTCAACGTCGGGAACCGAAAAGGGATTTACCAGCTCGACGGTATTAACCGAAGCGTACCCAACACTGTCATCGGACGAATCATTCACCACTGGGCGGATCCGGGGAGGGATACCCATCTCCGGGGGCATGAAATCGCCGAGAGTGCAGAATAGAGGCGGAACTGGCGGGGCGCGCTCTTCCTTCTTGCGCCGCCGCCGTTTGCTCTTCTCGGAAGAGGCAGGCTGGGACGACGATGCCGAAGCAGCACCCGCAGATTCTGGGGGCTCAGGCTGATTCAAGCGCGCACAGATGATTCCATGGGCGCGAATGATCGTCTTGCGGGCCATCCAGTTATTATACTTCTGGGATCCGCGGTCGGAGACCAGCTGCCATTCGTCCTCATTGCCACTATCGTCATCTGATCCCACGAACACGCCCGCCACTTGTGCTGGATCTGGGCACAACCTGATTACATTGTTGTTAATCTGGTCTTGGAGCCAGTCCTTAAACACGTAGCACCGCCGAATGGTGTGCCCTAGGGCCCGATGGTAAGGGCAGTAACAGGGGTTATCCGTGAGATGTGCCTCCTCTGGCCTCCGACACTCAGGCAGTCGCACAATCCTCTGCTCCAGGGCGCTCCGGAAATAACTGGGGACCTGATCCTCATGAAATGAGTAAGTCAGGTATCGCGGGCCCCTGGGAGCGTGGTCTTGACGAGGGGATGGAGGGGCCTGCCGAGGAGGTGGACCCTGATTATCTCGCCTGGGTTGTGGCGGTACATTACGCGGAGGGGCCGGCCGGTTCTGGGGCTACCGCTGCTGGGCCGGGAACTGAGTCCGTGGAGGCGGATTCCTATGAGGCTGTGGAGCTGGCCTCACCGGCAGCAGCTCCAACTGCCTGGGGGCCTCTACCTGGGCAACAGCAGCGGGCTCAGCCCTGCTGAATCTCCTTGCAGGGACCATAGGAGGCAGCGGGTGTGCCTGACTGGCCTGTTGCAGGGCTTCCTCAAGACATTGAGCTTTGTCTGAGAAGTCCCTGAACCCTCCGGGGTAATTCTGAGTGATCAAGGAAGGGACCAGCTCGGTCTTGACGTTCCCGACGCACATTGTCAGCAACTGCTCCTGAGTCAATGACATGTCAAGGGAATACGTGAGACCCTTCCATCGGGCGACTAAATCCGCGACTCGCTCATCAGGCCTTTGCTTGCACCTGAAGAGGTCTGTGATACTCGTCTTCCGGGTCATGGAACTGAACTGGTAGAGGAACTGTCTACGAAGGTCCTCCCAACTAGTTATCGACCCGACGGGGAGCTGGCTGTACCAGACAAATGCTGGCCCTTCCAGTGTCTGGACAAAGCAGCGAAGCTTAGCGGCTTCCTGCTGCGCCGGAGTTCCCAACATAGGCCCGCACCTCGTGTTGAAATGGGCCAAATGCTGTGGCGGATCTCCAGTCCCGTTGAAGGGGGCGAAAGTGGGGTTCCCGAATCCCGGAGGTGCCGGCATGTCATCCACCCATGCTGGGTATGGCTTGCCGTCCGGTGGGATCGCCACTTTCCGAGTCTCCAAGGCTTCCAAGCGGGCGATGAGTGCCGCCATCGGATCGTACGGACATGGGTTCCAGCCCTGGCGAGGATCTCTAACCATGAGCGCATTGCATGGCCCTTCAACCGGGTCGTCGACCGGGTCGTCGAACTCGGCAGCTCGTGGGATGGAGGGCGGAGCGGCCCTTGGGGCAGCGGGAGGAATCCGAGCGGGGTCTCTCAGGTAGTCACGCCGCTCGGGAGGGTGTGGTGAAACATACCGCGCCCTCTTTCCATAGGCAATGGCCTCTCCCCTGTCGGCAAACACGGCATAATCACGGTTGCCCGGGAGAGCCTCATCGAGGGGTGGTTGTTCCTGTCCCTGCTGTCCTGGCCTAGGATCACCGTAGTCAGGCCGCCGCTCTACAGCGCGCTCGGCGAGGAGTTGGTCAACCAGATTCTTCTGCTCGGCGAGCTGTTGACGTAGCGTGGCCTTCTCGGGATCCTCCTCTGCCCTCTGCGTGGAGGCAGATGGGTCGGCAGGCTTTATAGCCCCGCCGTGCTCTTTACCTTTGATGACGTTTCGGCTCAACGTCAGTGCTTCAGTGGGTGTGGGGAGACCCAGGAGGTTCCTCTGGTGACGAGTAACTCTCACCGATGGATCCAACGACGGCTTGTCTTCAGGGGGAGAGCCCCCGTTGAGAAGTTCCAAGTCATTCCCCTCTCTTGACAGGTCAGCCATATTGACCGTTTCCATCCCTGGGGATGTACCCTCAGGGCCACCCAGCGAATCGGGCTGTCGGCGAATCGCACTGAAGCGTAGGGAAGCGTACTGCCCCCATCCACAGATATATACGTGGGGGTGGCTTCCTCGATAACCTTGCGGAGTACTTGAAAACACTCAACGCATCGTTGTTGGAGGGCCTCGTGGTGCCCAAATGACCCGGGGTGCCGAACCGCGGGGAGCGTGGCCAGGTCAATTTGACGGCACTGCTCACCAATATCCTCCAGGTGCACTTGACTCCCGGGATATGGCATTTGTAGGTGGTGAAGACGGGAGTGAGTCTCCCGGAGAGTTCGGCGGAAGCATTCGAACTCATCCGGGGTGAGTGATTCGGGTGCATCAAAGTCCGGTCCTGCGACTGGCCAAAACTTCTCAGGGAAGTGGCCCTCTGCAAGGATGGTCCAGAAGCTCCACGACTCAAACTCGGGACCCAGGTCTCCTTGGTCCTCTTCAACGACTGGGAATGGACGGGGAACCGGCAGTGGTGCCGAGGCGGGCCGCCGGGCCGACGGGCTGGCCGGCGGTGAATACGGAGAGCAGGCCGATTGGCCTCCATATCCCGGGCCTCCCTCTGAGGGTGGCGGTGCCCCAGCTACCACATCACGATAGGACGGGCCGGCGAGCGAACATCCTGCCGTAGCGTCGGTGCTCGCCGAGGGTGCACTGGATCGTGGCTCGACCGTCGGTCCCCAGAAAAAGTCTCCGGCTTCTCCGATCGAGGCAGAAGGTGCTTCCGGAGGGGCCGGTACCAACCACAAGCTTGATCCTTGGGGGTCTACCAGGCCCTCACTACTCCGGATATACCTTCGGAGAGAAGCGGGGATCGTATCGATCTCGCTCTCTGGAAGTACGAGGCTGACGTGCCACATTCCTACCCCTGCCCCTGACTGGCGGGATCGGGGGGAGGGCTCCGTCGCCGAATCATACTCCGCCTCTGTATCAGAGAAACGAACCGGTCAGATCTCTGTCCGGAATTTCCTAACATTCCTCCCTCGGCGTCGACGCCTCTCCTTCCTGCCCCTGGGTGGTTCTTCGGGGCATGGCTGATCTCTGTCTTGGCGTCCTCCGGCCGCACCGGTGTTGGGGCCTAGAGGACTGGAAACCAAGGTTTGAGGAGCACCGGGACAGATATCAAAGGGGACGCGGGGAAAGATGATTCCGGGCAGGCCTCCGGGCCAGGATCGGAAGGTGGGATCACCCATGCCTCTTGGATCGGCCACACGGAGTAGACCCTGCTGGTGAATAGCGCTACCGCGAGGTGGTCCGCTGTGGCTATTGCTTGTACCAGCAACCGGGAGAGTCAACCCCACCTTCCTTTGGGGCGGTCGGGGCCTCGATCCAGGTCGGGCATAGAAGTGCCCCTACTCAGGATGCGCAGGGGCCTGGTGACTGGAGCCAACAGTGGCTTGAGCCAACGCAGCCGCTATTGCTAGGGCCCCAAGGTGGGCATCCTCTTCCGCTCATGCCCGACGTTGGCGTCGGGACAAACGAGTCGGGATGAGCGGCGCGGGCAGGTGGAGAGCCCGTTCTTCGACTTGAGAGGCCTGGCGGCGGTGTCGACGTGGCCTGACAGGAGCCCTTATCGCGGATCCCTGGAGCGAATCTCGGATAGGGTGGTCCCGGGAATCTTCCACCTCATCCGCATAGGGGAGGGAGCTGTCGGAGCGTTCCGGGGATAAGCTCCCGAAGCGGTTGGACGTCGAGGTAGGCAGCGGTGCCTCCCTGCGCGGCCCTCGGAGGCGGCGTTGGTGGCGAGGTGCAGCTTCCTCTAGGTCTAGGCGAGCCATGTCCCTGGTGGGGATGACTCCCTCTTCCTCATATCTCCGCACCAAGTTGTTGATCACCCTTCTCTAGATGACCTCCGAGGGGGAGAGAGGGCGTGGTTTCCCCTCAGTTGCGGCTGCTGGGACAGCTGTGGAACGGGCAGGACCGCGCGGAGTAGCCGCGTCGGTGTTTCCCCTACCCCTGCGCCAGTGGGCGGGTGGCGATCGGGCACTGGATTGGGCGACTTGATTCCTGAAAGCAGGGAGAAGAACCCATTAATACTGACAGGAAAAGGAATCGACTACCAATCATTAGTGCCACAACGCCTTCCGTGGGGGGAACCCAGGCCATCGACGTCGTGAGACGGAGTGCCCGATTTCCCCTCCCCAGCTCCTGACGGGTTCCGTGCCCTGGTGCTGAATGCTCGGTCGAGCAGCATGCTAGTCTTCCAACACCTCTGAAAGCTATCGGTCTTCATATTGAGGAGAAGAGATTCACGTCGGGTTCACCATTTTTCTGTTTCGGTGCGGATGTGCGTTGGGTTTCTGTTCCGACGCTGTTCCGCCAGGACGCGTTCGCGCGTGCGCCCGTCGACCCGAGGGGATGGGCACGCGGCTTGTGGCCCTGCAGTCCCGCTTTCCAAAGGCGGGTGGCATCCGTCCCTTATTCAGGGGCATCTGCTCCTTGATCGAAACCGGGATGATGGGATGTCGGCTCCTCCTTCCGTGGAAGTCTCCTTGGAACTCGTTGCCTAATCCGGGTCTCCCTCATAGATTTAAGACGTGCTCGTGAATCTCGTTCCCGGCGCCATGTCACCATGGACACCGGTTAATTACGCTGCTTCTGCCCCGACGCTCCAAGGAGTCTGGCCGGGGCAGCAACCTGCGGTGAGGAGACCGGGTAGCTCTAGGTGTTGGGGGCGTGTCGTAACACTGCGGCTCTGCATGTCTGCCTTCCGTCCCTAATAGGGCTTCTCGAAGGCATGATGGCCTGAGGCATCCCGCGCTGGGTACGGGGAACTGCGTTACCTGAGGTTTTCCTCAGCTTCCCATTTTTAACACGGGGTATGCCGCGAGTTTAACGTCCAGCGGGGGCGGCATCGGACTGATCAACACGAGGAGTGGATCAGATGACAGAACCCCTTGCGGGGAACCTCCGATGCTGAGGCCAACACATGAGCGGCTTCCCGAGTGAAGTGGAGTGGAATGAAATGGCATGACCCCACCAGGATGTGGCGGCCCAGGTAAGGATCAGGATGAATGATGAAGTGAAGAGCTTGGACCCCGTAGAGGCTTCCAACGTACCGCGCGTTAGCGCGGATCAAAGTCAGCGTAGTTCGGATATACAGTTTAACGTCATGCTGGACGATGGCAAGCCGACTCACGATGAGGTCGAGGCTACCGGGCGGAGTATTGAACCGAACCACCTCACACAGAGGGGGATGGAACAGCCGGGTGGATCACAGTTTCACGTCATGCTGGACGCTGGCAGGAGAAATAGAAAAAAGGTCGTGGGGAAGCACAATGGAGATTCACATGTGCAGTCCCCCACAAGGGCGGATTCATAGGTGAATCGACGCGAATGTGAACCCGGGAGGGGTCCACTGATGGACAAACCGACGTGAATACGACCGGGACGACCAGGTGGTGGGCTTGAACCTCAGGGAGGCTTCCTACGTACGCTGTTTAGGAGACAGGGATCAAAGTCCACGTAGTTCATTCTGTCAGGACTTACGCACTGAGGCAGCCTGGATGCGGCAAAACTCAGTTGGAGAGGGACTCGGGCCGGAGGTGAGAGACCTCGATCCCTGTCAGGCCCTCTACTGGCTTCGGCAGTGGGGAAGCACAATGGAGATACACATGTGCAGTCCCCCACAAGGAACTAGGGGTTTATAATACCCTACCCCCGTGGGCGAAGGCCACTCTAATTAAATCGTCCCTAAACAGGGGCAAACCCGACATCCCTGCAGAGACGAGCGGGTGGGGGCCACATCCAAACCGGGGGGGGGGGGGACCCTGCATGCGGGGCACGGGATCGGGTGATGCGGACGGTTTAACGTCTTGCCGGACGAAGTACAGTTTAACGTCGTGTGTTGAGGATGATGGATGCTTGGCAGTTTAACGTCTTGCAGCACGGACGAAGATGCTCGACAGTTTAACGTCTTGTCGCGCGGACGAAGATGCTTGGCAGTTTAACGTCTTGTCGCGCGGACGAAGATGCTTGGCAGTTTAACGTCTTGTCGCGCTGACGATGATGGTGCCGCCGATGGGCCCGTATCACTTCGTGCGAGCCTGGAGGGCCGCACGGGAAGACAAATCACGGTGCGGGCACCCGGGATGAAGATTATCGGGCGCCACGCTGGCGGGTACCCTCAGGGGGTCAAAGGGGGCGACCCTGGCGGTTTGCACGCAAAAGAGGATCTTGGCGCGCAATACCGTGGGTCGGCGCGCAAATGGGCAGGCTGGCGCGCAATTGGGCCAGCGCTTTGCGCGCGGAAGATGGAGATTGCGCACACCGGGCTTCAGATAGCGCGCGGGGGCAACGACTCATTCTTTAACGAATGGCCTCTTAGAAAAAAAAGGGGGGTGCACGCAATCAGGCTGGATTGCGCGCACCCGGGGGGCAATTGCGCGCAAGAGGCTTCTTTTGCGCGCGAAAGCCTTCGGGTGAGGGATAGGTCAAAGTAAAGGAGCCAAAGGGTTACGCGCGAAGGCGAACCCCGAGGCTTGCTTGCGTGAAAGAAAGGAGGTTACCTGAAGATCGGCATTGCGCGCGGAGGGGGTTGGATTGCGCGAACGAGCGACCTTTAGAATTCCGGCAACCCTCAAAACGTTGGGGGTCGCCTTATATTTATAGGCAACCCCGGGCGCGGAATCTCGCCGCCGGAGCGCAATTCATGGCGTGGGCGCGGAATTTCCTTCGCGGGCGCGGAATTGGGGCCCCGGTGCGCAAGGGAGTCGCACGGGCAGCGGGCGCGCAAAACTGCGCGCCGTCCCGGCGCTTTGCGCGCATCCCGGGAGGATTGCGCGCGGCCCTACAACTTTGCGCGCGGGCCTCCTAATTTCCGCGCAAGGCCTCTGGGCCTTACGAAATGTGCTTCTGACTCCAAATATGACATCGCTTTCCGCATCCGGAGCTTCGTTTGGGAACAACGGACTTTTCCGGCGTCTACACAAGCCTTTGTAGAAGAAATATACTCAGCTTCAGTAATAATAAGAGAATTACTTTCCTATTTCTTTCTCATCTAACCCACACATTTCTTTCTAATAAATAATGCTCCAACACTAGTGGAATTTATATCAACAACTTCTCCAGCCCAATCAACATCATAAAACACTGATTGTTTACTATCTCTTCCTATAGTACCGTATAAGACATAATTTTGAGTACCTTGAATGTACCAAATGATTCTTTTCACTTCTTCCATACGTTCTTCCATCGAATTATTTTGAAAGTGGGCCGCTAAGCATGATGGAATGAAAATATCTAGTCTTGTCATAGTCAAGTATAATAATCTTCCAATGTTTCTCTTGTACATTATAGGATCTACAAATGACCCATATTCCTTCTTTCTTAATTTTGTCCCAACCAGAATTTGAGTTGACATTGGTTTGGAATTATGCTTTTTGAATTTCTTTAGAAACTCTATTTTCTATTTTCCTAAGAAATAAAGGTGTAGTATTTTATATGAATCACTTTTGCCCCTAATAAGTAGGCGAGTTCACCAATAATATATATTTCAAATTATGATTTCATGTGATTTGAAAATTCATCTACTGATCCCCACCTGCTTCCACCAAATATAATATCATCTACATATACTAGTACCATGAACTGATATTTCTGAGAATTATTCAAATATATATTTTAATACACTCCTATTTTAAATTTTATATTCTTTAGATAAGCATCAAGCTGGGAGTACCATGCCCTTGGTGCCTGTTTCAGACCATATAGTGCCTTCTTCAATCTGCAAACCTTCATTTCATCATTACCAGGAAGAAAACCCACTAGTTGTTCAATGTAGACTTATTTTTCAAGAATACCATTCAAGAATGTTGTTTTGATATCCATTTGATACACTTTTTATCCCCTTTGAATTGACATGGTAAAAAAATCCCGATTGACTCCATTCTCTTCACTAGAGAAAATGTTTCTTTAACATCAACACCTTTAATATGTGAATATATTTTACTCACCAATAACACGTTATTTATAATTACATTAACTTTCTTATATAATTTATTATTAAATATCCACTTCATAATAATCACATTGTGACATTTGGGTCTCATAAAAAGATCCCATGTCTAATTCTTTTCAATCTGATCTAATTGTTCATTGATGGCTTTAACCCATGATTCATCCTTTTTAGATTCTTCAAATGTGAATGGTTAGACAAATGATAGGAAAGAAAATTTTGAATTATTCCCCATTTTCATTATTTTTGTGGGTGATGGATAATCTCTAATGATGTTGGATTAATCAATCTATCCTATTTGATTTCTCTTGTGATGTTTAGAAGAATTTTCTTCAGCCATTGTCTCTTCTTCTGATCCTTCTTCCAAATCAACATCATAGTGTGAACCCTGAATGTTTTGAACATCTTCATATACTTCTGTATTTGGATATATTCAATGTCCACATCATTACCCATATTCTATCATATTAACATAATAATTACTTGTGGAATTTGTGTTCTTATCTTCAACGATCTTAAAATCACTAATTTCCATCATTTTTCCAAGATTATTGTTGATTTTTTTTATATTTTTCTCATCATTGAATATTTGAGGAACATTCCTTCTTCTATAGCATCACCAGACTTCCCATTATTTTTTTCTTTGTTTTGGATGAAACATTTACTTCAAAAAATAAGAAAATGATTCAAAGAGAGATTCATTCCATGCCACAACTCATATGGTGCTTTCATTTCTATAATATATTTCCTTCTTCTATTTTGAGTATACACTACAGATTGAACATCCTCTTTCAAGTAATAGCAAGGGATGTGACTCTTAATTTGCATAGTTCTATCCATATTGTTCCCCAATCGATTACTGTACTCAAGAACTCCATTTTTATGAAGTTCTCATAGAAACCACCTCATTTTTTATTCCATATTTCTCTTGGTAATTTTCAAATTCAATGGATGTGTATTCTCCTCCATTGTTAGACCAGAGAAAATTGATTGTCCATCTAGTATCATTCTTGGATATTCGGTTATATGTTTTCATGAAATATAGAACTTGTTATTTCTTATATTTAACCATCACACAATAAATTATACTGAAATCATCACTAAACAAAATGAAGTACCTTTCTCCAAATGTTCCAGCTATATTTATCGGTCTATACACATTTGTGTGGATGAGATCAATTAGATTGGATGGCCTTTTTTCTTTGGTTGATATGAACTAAAGATCAGCTTTCATTTTATACAAGAATCACAAGTCTTCTTCTGTTCATGATTTAGATTAGGGATATCTATTAATATATTCATTTTATATATATTTCCCATATCTTTTTGACTAATGTGACCTAACCTTTTATGCCAAAAGATGTTCTCTTATTCAAATTCCAAGTAACAAATATTCTCTTTAGTATCAACCTGATATAAGTTTACATATGTTCTGTATCCTTTCATGAGATGATTCTCTATCCTTCCTTTTATAGTGCACCCCTTTTGATTGAATGCTACTATAAATCACAAGTCACAATGTTGGCTCAACTTTAGCGATTATGATGAAAATCGTCCACATAAAGAACTTCAATTTTTTTAAGATCATCACTTTCCAGTTCAGTGCTCCCACTACCTTTGATCTTTAAAGCACCATAATTACTAAACCTAACTTTTCTATCAACACTATTATTTACATTTATAAATAAATATGAATTTCCCATCACATGGTATGAGCATATGCTATCAATAATCTTGGTGCTACTATTATTTCTAGCTTTGAGAGAAACTTAAGTAAGATTGGCTTTATTTATCTTCTTCTTTTCCATCCATGAAATATTAGATTGAGTGAAGGATGAATACGGGTTTTCAAATATCTTTTCCATTTAAAAAGGTTAATCATACTCAAACTCTTCTCATAAAGGAGAAATTATTTTGTAAGATAAACACCTTCTGATTGATGAGTATGGGCTTGTCTCTATGTTCTTTATAAATTTCTCATGCCTTTCCTCTTCCAGCAATAAGAAGCTTTATGAAAAATTTTAGAATAATGAAAAAAATATTTATAGAAATTATTTACACTGTAAGAAGTAGTATGTGAATTCATTCTGAAATGTTGACTTACTATATATTCTCTTTTAAAATAGATCCTTATCTCTTCATAATAAGACATGGTATGGCCAAGTTAGCCACAAAATTGACATTTCATAAGAAGAAATGTATTCTTACTTATGTTTCTTTTTATGTCGCCTTACTGAGGAAAAGAGTTTGACTGAAAATAATTTCTGGAAACTTGTGGATAGTTTTCAGTTCTCCTTTCAGTTTGATTTGGGGCTTTCTTTGTTAAGATTTTAGCTGACTTGGTGATATGTCCAACTTTCATCTTCCCTTTATTTTGGTTCATCTTGTTTCCACCCTTCGATGGTTCAACATCACAACTAATTACACTTTTTCCTTTGAATGTGGATCTTTGATCATAAAAAACCTTCCATGCACCTTTAGAACGATGCTTGGATCTCTCTATCGGCTCTATATCTGAGAATTTTTTAAATTGCATTTTTTTCTTTGTTTACTTTGAATTTGTTTCACTTTAAAGTTTACTCATAAGAGCAACAAATTATTCTTCAAGACCCTCAAAATATTGGAATTATCCTCCATTCTAGATGTAAGGTCACGGTTAAAATTTTCCTGTTCTTCAATTCTAAGCTTTAGTTCCTCTATATCTTCTTTACTTTTAAAGGTTGTTGTTTTTTATTTCACTAATTCTTCTAGTCATTGAATTTAAGCTTCAAGCTGATCAACAAATTTTGATGATTTTCCACTACTGGTATCCACTTTTTTCATTTTTTACTTATATTCTCAAGCTTTCTAAGAGCATACTTAAGTTGAAAATTGAGAACATTATCATCAATAAACTGAACATCTACAGCTTTATCTTTTGATGATTCTGAATTTTCTACTGTAACCATCATAGATGTGGGGGTTCCATATTTAAACTCTGGTTATTCTTCCTCAAACAACTCATTGTCATCATCATATTATTTATAGATAAAACTCTTGATCTATAATTTATTTAAATATTTTAAGTCTCCTTTTTATAAAACTTTTTCTGAGTATTCTAAGAATTTACCACTTCATTTTATCCACCATAGAGATTCCTTGATCATCGAGATGCAATTTTACCAACTCTACCACAACGAAAACAAGCCAAGGGAAAATTTCCTTCAAATCTACCTTTTCCTATTTTAAATTTCTTTACAAGAAGAGAAAGAATTTAATGTTCCTCATTATCTTCATCAACTATATCTACATATACCTCAATTTTTTTCCATGGCTTTGAAATCCATTTATTTTCTTACTCAAGTGATTACATCTTTAGTTTTGAATCTCATTTCATATGCCACCAGACTACTCAGTAGATCACCTAGATAAATTTTAGATAGATCCATTTACTTTAGGGTTGAATCCTTTACATTGTGGAGAGGTGGAATCCTTTAAATATTTTCTTCATAATTTCAATGTCTTTGATTTATACACTAAGTCCACATATATCTCTAAAAACTTAAGTAATTTGATTAAAAAGGTATCTGAATTTTCTACAAGATGTATTTTTACGTCATAAAACCTATTATGAAGGAATTGAGGGTTTTCATCCTTCACTTTGTTGTATCCTTCATCAATATTCCAAAGTTTTTTTCACATAATCGTTTCTAAAGTATAACTCATCAGCTTTATATAGATTTGATCAGAAATAGATTCAATGAAGGCATTCTATACTTTAACATATGTATCAAACATTTTCATATCTGTATCAGTCATAGATAACCCTATTGGATCAGTGACCTATATTCTTTGTGTCGTGGTAAAGATTACCTCAATTCCAAGAGATCTTAGATGAGATCACATCATTTTATTCTATATTTTAGAGTTACTTACATCAAAGAGGGGGAATCCCCTGACATTAACTAAATTCTTCATGATAGAAAAGAAGGAAATATTTTAATCTAGAAACCTTTACCCTCTGATACCACTTGAAGGACCCCAGAACACCCTAAGAGGGGAGGGTTAAATCTGGGTGTCAATTTTTTGTTTTAAAGAAATATATATTGTTTCCATATTGGTAGGAACCTATTAAACCTGTCCGATGGTGATGAGAAGTAACTAAAACATTCATATGCAGTAGGAAAACACAACAATTTTACTCGTTTCACCACTAAGGGCTAGTCCAAGGAGCATAAACTAATAGTGTGTTGTTCATGCCTAATTCCACTAATCTTTACTAGATGTGGAATAAAAAAGTTTTGACACAGTCATTCTATGTCAGGAACACTCCCTTTACAATGTTTTATTGATAACACACTTTGTCCATTAGAGAAATTCCATTGACTCCACTAAGCTAAATACTTTGGGAGAAGTCCAACTTAGTTTATCAACTTGAAGTTATCTTCAATTTTTTGGCATTAAATTCTTTTTCTTAGATTTAGCATAAGACTCTTTTTCTTCCGTAGACCTGAGTTGATGAACTCTGAAATCCCTATCCTCTTAAAACTCATTTTTAGTACTAACTTTTGTGATTCTCATTCATGAAGCTCACTAACTCTACAAAGAAGATATAGATTACTCATTTCGGTACTTCTAAATTTGTTGAAACAAGATGAGCCATGATAATATAAGATTATCATGCTTTTGGATTCCCTTATGGAGAACCAATTGTTATGGTTCGACAAAGGTTCAGGAAAACTGTGAATATGATTAATTTCTAAATACAACCCGTGTAATATATATAATACATTTTTCTTCTCTAACCCTTTTTCAGGTGTTAGAAGTCCTAGCCTATTTATCTTTGTAAATCATAAAGGGGGATAATTCTTTATACATAGAGAGAAATTTTTATAAAATGGGAGAATGATTTATTAAGTGGGTGATTTTTTTTCTAAAAGAAAGATAATATGATTCTGAGGGAATTTTTTATCTTAAGGAGGAGTTATTCATTTTCAATATCATATTTAGAAAAGTTTTAAAACTCATGGGGAGATAATTATAAGTTTTTTCTTCTGAATACAAAATTTTTCTAAAAGATTTTATGGAATTAAGTTTTAAAAATTAATTTTTTTTAAGTCTTGTGGTTTGTGATTTCCAAAAAGAGGGAGATTGTTACGTCATATGTATCTTTTTGAAATTTCTATTACTTTTGTTTTGTAAATCACAAACTCTTTATTAAATTCACAATTACTAACTATTTTATGTCCATAGTATTTTAAGAATGTTTTTATAAAAAATCATATAACAATCTAAAATAATTATTTTAAGGATTTTTTTACGAGAGTAAATTCATATTTTATCATTTCTATTTTTATAATACATATGATAAAAATTATACCCATGAGAATTACAACAATAACTCATTCCATGACTATTTTTATGAGAACATGATACAATTTTTATTTTACCCACTAGATATGACTTGTATCATACACACTATCTATACTTTTGTATTGATAATACTTTTGTAATGATTTAAATTATAACAACTATTGTAAAAAAAATCATCAGACTCATTTTAATTTGTCGTATCCATAAAATTTTAATTTTTAAGATATATTTTAAATCAAAATAATGTCATGCATTTTGTTATTTGTTAATTAAAATGATATTATGTTTTTAGTTTAATATGATCAATGAAGTGACAAATGTGTAGGTCCCTCTGATAATTCTGGAGAAAATATGACCATTATTTTTCAATATGACTATTAGGATACACACCCATAAATACTAGGTCATTTAAATAAGAACATAATAATAATTCGAGACACCGTGCATGAGTTCTGCTAGATTTTCTATGTGTGAAAGATCTAAATTTTACAAGTTGTGAACTGATTGTTCCATATTCTTGTTACTATTAAGAGTTTGTTTTTCTTTGTGTAATAATTATTGTTGTGATTTTTATTGAGGGATTATATGGAGAGGAAGACATACGTACCAATAATTACAATGATCGAGGGATTACAAGGCTGTGAAGATAGAGGATCCGATCATCTTCTTGATATAGGGATATCAAGGATAGGTAGACAAGCCAAAACTGATCATCATATCAAGGGATTACCCTAGTGTGTGTAAGAGAGTCTTTTGAAAGTATAAATCAAGGGACCTTTATCCTAGGTTATCATATACCCTACTCTTTGGGTTCAAATAATTGTATTCATTTACTTGTATTTCATTTCCACTGAATTTTTAATAGAAAGTGATTTAATTTATTTTACTATTTGTATTTATTTTATTATAATTACATTAATTATGATATATTTGTTTTATATTATATTACATCATAATTATGATTTATGTGGTTACAATTATTTCAATTACTTAGTACAATTCTATATGCTTTATGATAGAATTGTTATTTTGTTTGACTCGGATCATCATAACCACTATGACTATGATACTTCCCACACTTACTGTTAATATGATTAATTCCTAAATATGTCATGTGGAATTCATATAAAAATCAACTTGATTACAATATTAATCAGATCTAAAGGCCTGGTACGATTATTGTTTTAATACATAAAATGTTTTGTTAATTCAATTAGTTTAAATCCTTTTAAAATAAATTCTTTTAAGATTAAAACTGAGTGTTTTTAAACATTAAATTAACACCCTCTTTTAGTTTATTATATACATATACATCTCGATCCAACATCTACATGACCCGAGAATCTCAATAAAGTGATTTTAAAGAATAATATACAATAAATATCCTATAATATCTCTCTGGAAATGGAATTAAACAATTTGGATAGTTATTTCATGGATTAGGTAGTAATTTAAGCTTTACTAATCTAAGTTCAAATATATTAAATAAATGTAATAACTAACCCAGTAATCATTGAAATTAAATAATTTTAAAATTAGGGAATTACATTGAACTAGCATGAAATTTCTAACTAGTGAGGACACTTGAAACTCAATTTCCTAACCTAAAAATACACTAAAAATCTAAAATAGAAGACAACACATCATGCAGAAATTAAAAATAGAAACCAGATAACTGGTTTTTCATCTACTTCTTATTTTCATTTTTATTTTATTTTTGGCCATATACACATATAAAAAATTAAATAGAGAATAAACTATTTACATCATAAGGTAATTGTCCTCTCCCCCACACATATATTAGACACAACTTCCAATTAATTCCATAATGTATTTTATCATAAATAAAGATAGAAAAAATGAGTATCTTTACTAGTATTCAAGAAATGGATAACATGAGATTCCTTATCCATAAATAGTAGGGAGGTGTTTGTAACCCTCCATTTCCTCCTTCAAAATATCCTCAGGAATCTCTATCTACTGATATTCATATGGTTCTCTTATCAACTCTTCTAGTTCCATCATCTAGAGCTTCCTCTGCTCCTCAGCCTTCCTAAATTCTAGTTTCAATTTATTCACAACCTAGTAGGATTTGTGTAATATCTCAACAAGAAAGTGATAAGATTTTTTATTAACTATTTCCTAAGGGGATGCACCTAGGGATTTTTAAGGAATCTATTTATGCCCATAGTGCATCCTCTAATTTATTTCTCTAGTTCTTCTGGTTGAGGTGTATTCTTATTTCTAGAGTCCTTCTTGTTTATCTATTAAAGATATTGACCTGCCCATTTGTTTGTGGGTTGTTGGAAGTGGAGGTCTCATGTTATACTATCAATTTCATCTCAAGGGCTCCCATCATCTTATTATAGATGTTTTTTTGGTTACAAATTATTTCTCTAGGATCTCCATACCTATAAAAAAAAGATTTGATTACAGAAATTTAATAACAAATTTGGAATTAGCAGGTCAATTTTATTATTCTTTAATCTATTTATAAACATAGTCTACTTTTAGATGGGTATATGAAAATCAAAAATAAACTTTCAATGTACCCATGTAATCTAATCCCCACAAATAAAATATTTCACCAAAAATAAAGTGTTTCCAATGGAATTTCCTATATTTTAAAAATTCATATATTAAATTTATAGTTCGAACATGTTTATCAAAACACATGTGAGTAATTAAAAATTATTGTCTAATATAAACTAACATATGACACGTTTCTAGTTTTCCTCTAATATCAAAAGTGGCTTCCACATGTATGGGTATGATAAAATGCAGGTAAAAAAATTTACCTCTTCCTCTTGTATGCACCTTCTGTTTACTTGTTCCCAATAAATTTCCCATAGGTAAGGATCCTCCCAAACATTATATATTGATTCATATTTTATCGTTATAGTTTTATTATTATAAAATAATGATGGTAAATTTTACATGAGTAATAATTTCACCATATCAACATACTAGGTTACCTTAAAACATTTATACAGTTTTTCACCAAGAAGTGAGTCACTCAAGGATATTTTAGTGGATGTGTCCATTTCAGAAGTGTATTCTTATATATTAATGCTCTATATAACTAATACAAGATCCTAAAACTCATGGAGGTATTTACTTGTTTATTTTTTTAGTTTAAATACCTTAAGTTTGGATAATTAAAAGTTTATCGAGTGTATGAGGAGGGTCAGGGGTGTTCCAGGGGTTTGAGACATGAATGAAAAGGGGAATATGGAATTCTAGTGAATGTTTCATGATTGAAACATAGTTAGAGAAAACTATGTGACCAAACTGTGCTATTTAGGAGGAGGGGTGCATAGTTAAGCAAAATCACGTTAGGTGAAAAGTCAAACAATGTGGTCTTAGATAGAGGAATTACAGATGGTTGGAACATGATTTGTCAAAACCTGAATAAATCATAGGTAACTATGTGACTTGGACCTCCTCTTAGATAGAGACCTGTCCATGTTTGGTGTATGGTTTGTAAAACCATGCAACCAAACTGGGCACCGCATTAAAAAGTTAGAAATTACATAACCTCCCCCCTCAGGTTTTTAATTTTCTTGCTTGATTTCTTCTCCGTTGCTTCTCCTATCAATACTAGTGATGGGCCATTTTGATACAAGATTCTAAGTTACCTTTCTCTATCTATTCTAGGTCATTTTATAGTGTATTTGGGTGTATATTGAAGCTCTGATTAAGTCTAATGACCCTCTTCCTTCTCTTTTTTGAATTAGGTCTTATATCTCGAGTTATCTTATTCCAAATACCTAAAAACCTGTTTTCTAGTGGATTTTAGGTTGAGTATTAAAGGGGTTATTGAATCTAAATATAAGGGCTGAGGTCAAGGGTATTTTCATCTTCAGTTTTGAGATAGGTGGTCTACGAGTTATATCCCAATGTCTTGATGTTGATTTGTGCTTTCATGGTTGTATGTTTTCTATACTCTTATTGTAAATTTAGTACCTTTAGTAATTTTTGGCAAAATGGTTGGGTAAGTGATGAATAGAACCCTCAAAATCCCCATGGGATGCATTAAGGAAGGATTATAACAATTTAGGTCCACCCATGGGGTGTTCCAAAATTTCTGAATGTGAAAAATTGTGATGTTAATTATAGAATTGCCTTGTGATAAATTAGAGTCCATGATGATCATGTTTATATGATTAGTTGAGTTAAGAAATGAATATTTATGGTTGTGTCAAGACTTGATAATCAAATAAGGGATTATTTAGATTAATATGAAATGGGTTGAATGTAATAAAGTGACTGTGCTAAGTGAATTTTGAATTTTACTTGAAAATGTATATATTGGTTAATGCATGGGAAACGATGGGCATGTTAAATGGGTAAATTCTCGTGAATTGATAAATCTGTTAAATGGGTTATTGTATAGGAATTGATGAATATGGGATAATGTATTGTATTTTTTGAATATACTTATTGGGTTATGGCATGGGAAAGTGAAATGGGTTACATGGATTATGCAATGTAATTGGAAATTGTGCTAATGGATTATGGATTGATGTAAATTCAGATATTGAATAATTATGCTATGTGAATTTTATATTTATTGATTGTGTATGGTTGGGATATGGTATATGTGATAAATGGATAAATAACCATGTGTACATGTCTTGGTGGTGTGGGAGAAAGGATTGAGGCTCCTCCCACAGGCCGGGTTAGACCAATGCTTTGACCCACCTCAAGAATACATGGGATAGGGTGACAGATAGATGCCCTAGGCCCTAATGGTTGCGTTGGATGAAAATACCCAGACTGAGGCTCTAAGGTGAGTATGATTTAAATAATTGTGAAATGTATTTACCTCATGATATAGGGAACTTTAATTATTCCTTATTCTTGGTAATTGATTGGTTTGGGTAGTTGTATAAATGATGTAAATGCTTAACCCATGAAACAAATGATGAAATCAAATAAAGTAAATATTTCTACCTAATGAAACCCGAGTTTTCTTTTGTTTATCATGCCATTTATTTAGTGCTTATATGCACTATCTATTTAGTCTAGATATTTTGTAGACACTGTTGGTGGTGGATTACTAAGTTATACTCACACCATGCTCGGGCCACCATTGGGTACCCATCAGAATTCAGGGTTATAGGTCAGGGAAGGGGAAATGGACCTATGGTATGGAATTGGGTTGGGATTGGGACATCCATGGATGAGGATCCAAACTTGGATTTAGTACCAGTTTGGGAGTTCCACTGGTTTTCTTTATTTTCATTTTTTAGTCAATTTGGCACTCTTAGCATGAGATAGAATATTTACCTATTTAGTTGTGGATTGTACCATGGTTTTTAAATGGTTAGTAATGAATGTCTAGTTTATTATTTATTACTTTTGTTTTTTTATATGTTTTCGGTTGTGGAATGCTATAACAAAGAGGGTATAGTTTCACCACATGATCCATTATACCCTCGCTACAAGTTTGAAACCTCTGGAGAATGGGGAGGTGTACTTGTAGTCATGTGGTGACCTGACACGAAGCACTAGTTTAGTGAATTCTAGGTTGGGGATGTTATAAAGTGGTATGAGAGCCAATTTTTTTTGTGACTTTCTATTTCAGAATGGTATACAGGAGATTCATATTTTCTAGGATTTGGGAAATGAGCTCATGCATGAGAGTACCTAACCCACGTATGAGGGAAAACCCAAGTACCTAGGGGTAATTATTTTTATTGATATGTGTTGTTATAGTTGAATGATATTTCACCATTAGGTGATGGACTTGTTGTGTTATGTGACTATGTTATGATATTTTTCTCATGACCAAGAAAACAAGTGGTTGTTTATTGACACATTATTTATGGAACCTAGGGATATAGGTGGCTTGAAATATGGTAGGCACATAGGGGATGTGTGCCTGCGAAATAAAGGGTATAATGAATTTGAATTCCTTGAAAATTTGAAGAAAATGGTGTCTAATAAGGATGATTTAATTGGTTAAATGAAGAGAAATTTAAATAATTTTTAAGGAATTCTTCTTAATTAAAGGGTTTAAATGAGTTAAATTTTATTTGTAACAGGTTGTGAAATGGGTAATGTACCTAGGGGGAATATTTGGTGTTGAGATTGAGAAATTTGTTTAAAGGGGTGTGGTGATATACTTTGAAATAGTTTATGCTGTATTTTTTGTTAATGGATAGTAGAGATCCTTCTTTTGTGTAAACTAGGAATGATTTTTGTATGCATTCTGAGGTGCTTGTTTTTCATTGTAGAAGGATGCCACCATGACATCATGTGCGGTTTGGGAAACAAGAAGATGTCATTGTGAATGATCCTATATAAATGTAGCAATGAAACCCGATGATCTAGGGTGACCGGGGAGAAGAGAAGTTTTGTGAAAACTTAACTCATTTTATGAAGATGATGAAAAGGGACCTAGGTAGGTTTGTGATGAGTATGTTTGAGATGAATAGAGAGTTTCAACTACAACATCATCTGACCCTATGTTGCTTAATTTTGGATAGAGTTAATTCAGATGATTTTTGATCACATGGAGACTCCTCCTGATAAGAGAGTTAAGATGGAAGCTTACATGCTATGGGGTTTGGAAAATTGTTGGTGGGATGTTTTGGTCTATACTCAATAGACTGAATGTATGACATGAAAGGACTTTTAAGAAAAGTTTCTGGAACATTTCTATTTAGATACTTGTAACAAGAGAAGGTTACAAAGTTTAGGTGGTTGACCTAGGGATCTATGTCCCTGATGGAGTATGCTGGTCGGTTCATTTATTTTTAATGCTTCTTTACAATGTTTGTAGGTGATGGGGCAGCCACAAAAAGAATTTTCTAGTATAGAGTCCAACAGAGATCAAGTCGCAGGTAAATATATTCAATTTAAAGAGACTTTTTGAACTAGTAGATGAGGACCTTATTTTAGAAGGGAACCTCCAGGAGACATCTGGTAGAGGGCATGTGGTTCTAGTTGGAAAATAAAATGTTGAGACTTTAGGTTGTAGGAATAACCAATTTTGGATCCTGCACCAAGATGGTGGTGGGTAGAGTAATCTAAGGAAGGAACCAGTCTCCTAGGGCAGTGACCGAGTTTACTACTATTAGTGTGGCATGCTTGGGAATATTCATTGTCAGTGTCCCTGACCAATGGTTGAGTGTCGAGTGTGTAGTATAATGGGTAGTATGTATAGATTCTATAGAAACCCATGACAAATTGGTAGAGTTATAGGGTTGTGGTAGATTCCTAGTGCCAGAAGGGGCTCAGTTACCCTATATCAAGAAGACAACTGGAGCTCAACTGGTCATACTAGTCGAGGTGGAGGACATTGCAATCCAAGAAAAATCACCCATATCAGCAGTGTAGTATAGTTCTAAGAACTCAAATTAGGTCCTAGGGAAGAGGGTAAGGTTATATTCATGCAGTTAAGCTAACACCTGGAGGTGGTGAGTCTAGACAATCAAATGTTCGTGGTACGATCTCTATATATTTCATGCTTTCTAGTGCTCTTTTCAATATAGGTACCTCACATTCTTTTATTTTTTTCTTAGTTTTTGGTTGTGGTGGGCTTGACGGTGGATTATATATGTGGGATTATGTTAATTAATACACCGTTTGGGGTGTCAATATAAAATATATGGCCGTGTAAGGGGTGTTATCTCAAGGATGGTGGGTACCATTTTTTGTAGGATTTTTTATTACTTGAGATTATAGGTTTTGGTTTGTTTTTGGGAATGGAGTGATTATTTTTGTACTAGACCCACATTGACTATTACCATTTTAGGGAAACATTCAAGTCTCTTGAAGGAGACACTTATAGCCACCATGGTGAATGGAATGTTTGGACAAGCCATGCATGGCTAGTTTTTTAGCAGTTGGGTGAACCCATATCCCAAGTGTCTTGTATTATGCTTGAAGATAGGGGAGTAGAGAATCATGTTATTCATCCTGTGATGGTTCAGTTCTAGGATGTATTTAATGGGGAGTTCTTGAGGATACCACCCATGAGAGACGTTGAGTCCATAATAGAGTTGCTTCCAGGAGTAGAACTAGTTTTCATTCCACTATATAGAATGGAACAAAGAGAACATCATGTGATTAAAACATAGTTTAAAGAACTGGAGAAGAAAGGGTTTATTCATCCAAGTACATAACCTTGGTGATCTCTAGTTCTTTTTTCCAAGAAGGATGGATGATTTTTTCCATTATGTGTTGATTATAGGAATCTAAATCAGATGACATTCATGAATTGGTACCCTATTCCTTGAATTGATGATATGTTTTACCATTTGATAGGTTATTTAGTGTTTCCCCTGATTGATTTAATGTCCAGGTATCACCATATGAGGGTGAGGCCTTTTGATGTACCATAGACAACCTTCAGGACTAGGTACAAATTTTATGAGTTTTTCGTGATGCTGTCTGGGTTGACCAACACACTAATTTTTTTTATGGACTTAATGAATCGAATCCTTCACCTGTATCTAGATTAGTTCATATTTTTCTTTGTTGATGACATTTTGGTGTACTCAAAAACACATGATGATCATGAAAAATATTTTGACATAGTCCTGAGTATAATAAGATAGCATATGATATACCCCAAGATATCCAAATTTTATTTCTGTATTGATTTGGTACATTTTTTTGGGTCACATTATCTCAGTGGAAGGTGTGTCAATGGATTCAGAGAAAGTGAAGGCAATTGTGTCTTGAGAGAAACCCAAGAATGTTTCTGATCTCTGAAGTTTTCTGGGTTTGGCCAGTTATCACTGAATGTTCATTAGTGAATTTTCTCATTTACTAGCAGCACTCATGAGCTTAACCAAGAAAGGCATCAAGTTTGAGTGGATTTAGGAATGTGATAATGATTTCCAGGAGTTGAAGAAGCAGTTAATGACCACACTATTTCCAATCTTACTCGAGTCAAGAAAAGGGTATATCATGTTTTGTGATTCATTAATTATGGATCTTAGAGTAGTGTTAATGAAGGATGATCAGGTTGTGGCCTATGGGTCATGATAGTTGAGGCCACATGAAATAAATTACCCTACTCATGATCTTGAATTGGCCGTTGTGGTTTATTCACTAAAGTGTTAGAGACATTACATGTTGGGAGAATGGTTTACGGTATACACTGATAGTAAATTCCCGAAATACATATTCATTCAGTTTTATTTGAATATTTATCAATAAATATGGGTCAAGTACATACAGTCCTTTGATTTTGTACTATTTTACAGACTAGGAAATGGAAATAGTGTTGTAAATGATTTTTGTTAGAAAACTAAAAAATTGATAGTTTAGGAATCTATTTCCAAGTGTAAGATGATGGTTTTGCCTACTGATATGATCTTGGAGGTTCTTGATTGCCAAGAAAAGATGAATCTCGCATCCCTGACAGTTGAGTGATCTTTTATGAGATGGACCAAGAAGAAGCAGCATGAGGATTCAAAAAGTTTGGATTTAAGGGAAACTCTTAAAGTCGGGGAGTCACCTTCTGGTTGGACCATTGTTGATGATGGGATCATTTATGTTTGTGGCCATGTTGTTCTACCAACGTGTATGTGAGAAGAGTTAATATGTGAGTTATATTCATCAAAGTGGGTAGTACAACTATGTTTGATGAAAGTGTTTTGGGATATTCGTCGGCAGTATTAGTAGTCAGGGATTAAGAAAGTGGTTGCAGGTTCCATGGCGTGACGCCTTACCTATTAGTAGGTGATGGATGGGAATAATTTGCAGGTGTTTTTGTGTAGCCACTACTGAGTCCATAATGGAAATGTGATAATGTGACAATGTATTTGATGGTGGGTCTCTTGAGGACTTCTTGGAAGAATGATGTGATTTGTGTTGTTGTGGATCAGTTGACTAATTGGATCACTTTTTAACTATTTGATAGACTTTCACAATGGTCCATTTTAGTGATTTATATTTTCAAGAGGTAGTATGGTTTCATGGAGTTCCACATAATATAGTTTCGAATCGTGAACCTCATTTTACATCATGGTTCTCGCAAGTTTTAAAGAAGGTTCTAGGTACAAAGGTGTTTTTCTACATGGATTTCCACCCACAGACGAAAGGTAGTTAGAGTTCACTATTCAAGTTCTAGAGAACATGTTGAGGGCATGTGTCCTAGATTTTAGTGGATCATGGGAAAATCATTTTGAACGTATTGATTTCTCCTAAAACAATAGTTATCAGGATGCGATTTAGATGGAACTGTTTGAGGTGCTCAATGGCAAGGTATAACTCTCCATTGTGCTTGTTAGAGGCTAGGGAATCAAAGTTTTTCAGAACAAGTATTTTTTCAAGTGATATTAGAATAGGTTTTGTTGATTTTAAAATGTATGGAATTTACCCAATGTATAAAGATGTCATATGTGGATCTAAATCATATACCCCTTGAGTTTGGGGTAGGAGATCGTGCGTTTCTTCGAGTGTCAGCAAGGTTGGGTCACCATCAGATTTAGAAATAGGGTAAGTTGGTGCCCAAGTACATGGGTCCATTTGAGTTTGTGGAAAGGATTTATCCATTAGCATACCAATGGGCTCTTCCACATTGGCATTGTGGTATGCATGATGTTTTTCATGTTTCATAACTTTAAAAGTATCACCCTGACCCATCTCATGTGATTGATGTTGAAGATATTGAACTTGAGGCTAATGTGTCCTTTGAGGAGAATCTGGTATGCATTTTCGATTATAGTGAGATGGTATTGTGAGTCAAGACTGTACCTTAGTTTGGGTTCTATGGAAACATCGGAATGTTAAAGAAGAAATATGAGAGAGAGAGTTGAATATGCAGGAATAATGTTCAAATGTATTCCCTTCATAAGATCAATGATGCTTAAAAGAGTGGCTCGAGGGTGAGACATTATAATGTGGGGATGTTTTAAGATACTTCACTTTAAAGAGGTATTACCTTGTTTATTTTTTGGTTTAAATCCCTAAAGTTGGGGTAATTAAATGTTTACTGGGTGTATTAGGAGGCTTGGGGGTGTTCCAGGGGTTCAAGATAAGAAAGGAAAGGAGAAAATGGACTTCCAGTTCATTTTTCATGGTTGGATCACAGTTAGAGATAACCATTTCCCCAAACCATGATATCCAAGAGTTGGGGTGCACGGTTAAGAAAAACCATGTTAGGGGAAAGCAAAACCGTGTGGTCTTGGACTGATGCATTCTATATGGTTAGCACACGGTTTGTCAAACCATGTTGAATTCCCATGTAATAATGAGTCTTGGACATCCTCTTAGATAGAGGAAGGCATATAGTTGGCACACAGTTTGGGAAACCATGTGGCCAAACTGTGTTCTACATTAAAAAGTGATAAATTATGAAAATTCTCCCTCAAGATTTTAAGTTTCTTACTGGATTTCTTCCCCATTTCTTCTCCACTCAACCCTAGTGATGAAATTTTTTTACCCAAACTTCCATGGTACATTTTAACATATAATCTAGTCCATTTAGAGAGATGTTGGGTTCATATAAAAGATCCAGGTAATTATAATTCTCCTCCTTATCCTCTTTTTCATATTAGGTCATGTATCTTGTGTTAAATTCTTCTAAAGCCCTAAAAACCTATTTTTTAGGTGGATTCTAGGTTGAGGCTTCAAGGGTTTCTTGAATCTAGTTCTAAGGATAAGGTCAAGGGTGTGTCTATATTAGGTTTTTAGGTAGGTGGCCAATGAGTTATATCCCATAGTGTTGATGTTGATTTGTGCTTGTATGGTTGTGCGTTTACTACCCGCTTGTTGTACATTTTATACTTATAGTAATTTTTTTGTAAATTAGTTGGATAAATGATGAATCGAACCCTCACAATCCCTACAGTATGTGTTGAGGATGGATTAGACCAATTTAGGTCCACCCATGGGGTGTGCCAAAATTCCCGAACATGATAAAATTTAATATTGGGCATATAATTTCAGTATGATGAAGTATATCCCATGATGATCATGTTGATATGATTAGTTGATTTAAAAAGTGAATATTAATATTTGTGTCTAGACTTTATAATGACTTAATGGATTAGTTAGATTAATATGAAATGGGTTTTATGTAATAATATGTCCATGCTAAGTGACTTATGAATTATACTTGGAAATGTATAAGTGGGATAATTCTTGTGAAATGATGGACATGTTAAATGGGTAAATGATTGTTAATTGTTAAATGTTCTAAATGGGTTAGTGTATAAGAATTAATGAATATGGGATAATGTATGGGAGTTTTTGAATATACTTAATGGGTTATGGCATGAGAAAGTTAAACGTGTTAAATGGTTTATTCAAAGTAATTATAAACCGTGATAATGGATTAAGTCTTGATGTTAATTCACATATTGAATAATTTTGAGATGTGAATGTAATGTTTATTTTCTGTGTATGGTTGAGATATGGTATATGTGGTATATGTATAAATAATAATTTTCACATGGTTGTGGTGTGGGATAAAGGATTGAGGCTCCTCCCATGGGTTGGGTTGGACTGAGGCTCTAACCCTCCCATAGAATGCTTGGGTTTGGGTTCCATACTAATTCTCTAGGCCCTAATGGTTTCATTGGACAAAACTATCTAGACCGATACTATGAGGTAAATTTTATGTAAATGATTATGAAATGGGTTTCCCTACTGATACATGGAACTTGACTTATTCATTATGTTTGGTAATTGTTTTTTTGGTCTATTGTGCAAATGATGTAAATTCTTAACCCATGAAACAAATTTTGATGTTAGCTAAAGTAAATATTGTTACCTAATGGATCTTGAATTTTCTTTTATTTATCATGTAATTTATTTAGTACTTGCATGCAATATCTATTAAAACTGGCTAATTTCTAGATACCATTGATGGAGGCCTACTGATTTGTACAAACACCCTACTCGGGTCATTGTTGGGTACTCGGGAAGAATTCATGGTTGTAGGTGATGGCAGGGTCAAGGGCCCTATTCTAGGAAATTGAGTTGAGCTTGGTACATACATGGATGAGGATATATAATTAGAGTCAGGAATTGTTTTTGAGTGTAGCAGGTTGTATTTGTTTTAGGTTTTTAGTCACTTTGGCATTGTTAGCATGACAAGGTATAGTATTCACACATGATTCATTAGATCGTCACTGCCAGTCGACACCCTATGGCCTATAGGGAGTCACTCTTGAGGTAATGTGGTTACCCAACACGGAGCACCGATTTGGTAGATTTCAGGTTGGGGATGTCATAAATAATCTATCACAACACTATTTATCCTCTATTTCCAAGTTGATTTTTTATAACATAAGGTTCTATATCACCAATAATGTATTTCATCAACTATATTTATCAAATATATCATAGCTCCAATATCAGAACAAATGGTTACTTTTCATCCTAAAAAATATGAACATAATTTTTATAATGCAACAACAATAGTTAAAAAAACTTTTTGATATTTTTTAATGAATTTGGTTAATTTATAGAGCCCATGAAGTGAAGGTTATAACATGTTATTTCCCATTGAACTTCTGGGAGAGTATTTCTCCCATTTCTTGATTAGCGTCATCACACAACACTTTAAAGGGATCTTTCTAAGACGGTGAACATATTACATGGGATGTTGTTAGAAATTCCATAAGGTTTTCAAAATATTTCCTACTTGATTCATCAAATAAAAGTTTGTTATCCTTCATGACATGGGTAGGGGAAAATAAATTTTCCAATAGTCCCTAATAAACCTTATATAAAATATGGTATGTCATAAAAATGATCTATTATACTTAATAGTGGTGGGATAAGGTAGTGTTGAAATATTTTCTACATTAGAATTATCCACGTTAATCGCTTATATATAAATTATATGGTTGATTACATTTTCTCTCTCCAACATGAAATGAAATTTTTTATATTTTAATACCAAGATTTTTTCAATGCATTTATTTAAAATATTTTCCCCATTACCAAAAGATATTTTAAATAATTTTATATGAAATATAAATTCATTGAGAAATACCTCCAAAAAATTTTCAATAAGATATTAAAATATTCTTAATATACAACATTGGAGACTTTCTAGGGAATTAATTACCTAAAAGGTATCATTCTGTAAGAAAAAATTCGAATAGAATAGGTGAATACAATTTTATCTTGGTCCTCTAGTGTTGTGGGGACCTATAAATAAATAAAAAAAATCCATAAAGTAATAATTTTCTTTACCAGAAAATATTTATAATTTTTTTCTATAAAAGGGATATAGAATTGGTCTTTTTTGGGTCACATGGTTCAATTTTCTATAGTCAATGCAAACCATATAGTTATTCTGAATCATAGTATAAGGACAAGAACTTAAAACATTACATAATCTTTAATTAAATGAATAATTCACATTGAGGATCTTTTCAGGTTTAGAGTTTTAGAGAATTAGGACATAACTATTACATCTCAAAGAATACACAGTAGACACATCTACTCAGATTCCATTTTTCACAAAATATAAACCTTTGAACAAAAGAGTCATGTCTAGTTCCATGTTTTAGACATCATGACATTTCCTTGATCCCATCCTTGAATGTATTGCACTTTAGGTCTGGTGGAAAACATTTCAAAAAAAACTTGGGATGAGCATAAAAAGCTCAATAAGGGATATAAAAACACAGAATGATAAAATTAGTCCATGTATACATATGAATCAATGAAATCATACTTTACTCATAAAACATAAGCACTTCAACATACCTCATGAGATCATAAGATTTATGAATAACTCAAAGAAATCATAAGACATAAAGTTAACTTGCGGCATTTATAACATTCTTACGTAGGGAGCAACCCTCATGGTTACGTTTGGAATACCCATCACAGTATATTCCCTAAATATCTTCGGAGAAAACTTAGCATTTAACTCCTTCACATTACCCAAAGCATTGGAGAGCTATCATGGGCTCACCCGAACTTAGTTTATCACAGAACCACCCATCTTCATAAACAATTCCCAAGAACCATAACATAATCGTATCACATAAAACATGTATAAAGGAAACATAACATTTCCACATTTCAATCACAAGATATCAAAAACACATTGATATTGTCAAAAAATTATCAAAACCATTTTCAATACCAAAATAAAAGAAAAGTAAGACATGGTATTTATTTTTCATTTTAAAAATGGTTTTGGCTTGTAGAGGAAGCCGAAACTCAAATAATGGTCACGGTGGCAGAGAAGTCATTGTCTCCGCATATGTAAGACAAAACATTTCTTTTTTTCATTTAGTAAAATGCTTCGTACAAAAATATTTCTCTTGAATAAAAGTAAAAGTAAAACGGGTTTATACACCATATAAAAGAAATTTGTGTATAAAACAAAATATGCCTCAATGAAAGGAGTTTGAGATGAAGTCCCTTACAAAGTCGGTATCCTTAGATTAAGGATAAATCAATTACATGATTATGTGTGGCAAATATAAATACACCTAACATAAGAGGATATTAATTGTAAAACAATCAGAGGTCATCCACACATATTCATAGTAAGTCATAATCAAGAAGTAAAGGTTTGACCCAAATAATTGAAGTTGGGTTAAGAAGTTCCCTTAGAGAAATTCGACAGCCTAACGACATCACTTTAAAATTATGTAAATGAATTGATGAGAGATAAAATGGTATCTCATCACTTGGTCATAATATTCATATCAATAAGGATATATAAGAACATATCCCAACATAACAAGATGTAAATTAAAATACATAACAAAAATAAGTCTTTTAAAAAAAGGAGGGTGAAATAATTCCTTACCGATTTGGGTAACTTTCAAAACCTACACCCCATGAAAGAAGGACCAAAAAATGCTGATGTAAATACTCATAAATGAGAGAATATTACACAAAGAGTAGAATCATGGTCAGTACATACACCACTCAATGGAGATAGTGACAAATATAGCATGAATCTCACGGGAATAAAAAGTGAGATAAGCCCCCCATACCTCATTGTAATCAATCGAGTCATATGACCAAAAGATAATAAACAAAATATGAATCACAGAATACCATGAATATAAATAGAATCATGATAATATATATCGAATGGAAGAACACAATACACCACATGTATTATGTGGCAAACAATGGAAATCTCACGGAATTAAAAGTGAGATAAGATATCCCCTTACGAATATTCGGCAGCCTAACGGTGCCACTTAAAACATCCAAAAAAATGTATCGAAGATATAAATTAGGGTGTCTCATCATATGAACATAAAAGGTATAGTAAGAGGAATATATAATAACATCCCCCACCATAATAAACAAGAGCTTAAAAGAAGTGACATAAAAGAGAGTACTTAAAAGGAAAGAGAGAGGTTGGATCCCTTACCTCAAGTCCGACTTGTCTTGTTCGTTTCTTTATATTCCTGAATAATACACTTTGGTCAATTAATAATTTATTAATTTCCTAATTTATAGTTTATTATTCAATTCATATCACATATTATAATGTTATAATAATTAGTTAATTATGTGAGTTCATATAAGACGTTTTTGTCGATGTTCGGTACATAACACAAAAATGAACTTGTTTGAAAAGAATTATCCATGTAGTTATAATTAAACCATATCCAGAATAGTATTAATGATTTAAATATCATATATATCCATTATATATTCATTTTATACTATTCCATAACATTTGGAGATAATAAAATGAAATTCACCGTTCATGGAGACGGTAGGCCGTACGTACGCATGAACACTACTTTCATTTCTTTGTCACATTAATGGAATTAAAACTAACTGAGATATATATATATATATATTATAATTACAGTATAATATATATGTTATATAGGTCACATAATTTCATTAATTTCATTCTTTATACATTCCATGTATTGCATGAAGGAGTCACATCACTTGAGGGGGTGGTAGTCCACACTTCCTCAAATGAAATTATTGCATTTGCACAACATGCAAAGCATAAAGGTATGTTTTAAATGTAAAATACAGAAGCATATAGAGGAAATAAATATAATATATATCATAAATAAATATAGTTCCATCATAATGGCCACCATTATAGGTGGTAGGATAAGATAGAACAATCATCATTTCGTGAGGCAGTAATTCACCATCCACAGAAACAATATGTTCTTTAACCATTAGATGGAGGTGTGTGTATGTGTAGATAGAATAATTATAATAAAAACATCCTAGTATATTTATAATACTGGTTTTGTTAGAAAAGAAATTAATAAAAAGAGTTTAAGGGGTTGGAGAAGCAAAATAAAACAAAAGAACATAAGAGAAGACATTAACTTTAAATCGGGTAACTCCCTTTGGTTTGAACCAAAAGGGTTTTTGAAGAGATTTACGCAAAAGGTAAGGATTTTAGGATGAATAGAGGGATTTGGAGAGATAAAATGAGTAGATTTTGGTCAAGACAAAGGCTTGAGAGGTGTGGGTAAGGGGGTAGAGGTGGGGGATTTAATAAGAGGGAGGAGGGGCACTCTTGAAATGTAATAAAATGTTACTTTATTATATAAATTATTTTCAGATTTTTAAAGTCCCACAAAGATATATTTCTAGGATAAGGTGATAAGGGTTATAAATACATCCATACAATATGTTTTAGACAAGTGTATGTCTTATATTTTACCTTATCTTTTCATTTTATTTTAATCGTTCATTAATGAGGTAATCACTGCATCATCACGATGTCAAAAATAAATTTATTTATTTAATGTCTAAAAATTATAGAAAAATTGCCATCATGTAGGAAATATTATTATCTTTCCAATGAATTTTTATAATCAAAGATATAATTTATTTAAACATAATTAAAATTGTTTTACTTAGGTGATACATACTTTGGTTACATTTTCCTTTCTTTAAATTTTTTTTGATAAAAGGTCACTATCATTCTAAAGGGATTCCATGGGTCTCAAGGTTGTAAACAGGCATACCATGGTCGTCCATGATACCACCAATAACATTAGGACACATGTTCAGGTCATTTTATATTTTTATGATATTATTTTATTAACCTTAACTACCTGATTACTAATTAAACACGATAATTAAATATAATTACCGTCATTACTATTCATAATGTCCAAAAACAAAAGTGTCTTACTTACATAATTTGGACCTTCTGATTCGAAATATGGAATCCATTTTATCAAATTCCAAACACAGAAATTGCAGTAATTAATTTAAAATAATTCATGTTGTCAAAACCAAAGACGAGTTTTTAAGAAGTAAAATCTATCAAAAGATTTATTTGTTTTTACATCCAATTTAAAAGTCAAATTACATCCAATGACCAAAATTGTATTAAATGATAAATGAATAATAAAACTACACCTTAAAACCAATTAAAATGACAATCTAACTATATAAATAAATTGGATGAAAAGGCAGTTTTGAATTAAAATATAGTATTTTTCACTATTCATTGAAAATGAACATTTGTAATAAAAATACCAAAAATTCCCCCAAAGCTATATTTGATATTTAAAATTAAAAAATGATATCAATTTTACTAAATTCAAAATATATAAGTTGCATTAATTAATTTTATTATCAATTCCCGCTATCAAAACAAATAGCGTGTTTTTAAGAAACAATATCTATTAAAAGATAGACACTTGTTTATGTCCAATTTCAAAGTGGAATTAATTAAAATGAGAAAAATTGGGTTAAATGGTAAAAATATATTTTAATTACACTTTAAAACCAATTAAAAAGATAATCTGACGATATAAATAAATTACACTAAAAGGAGGTTTTGAATTAAAATACTGCATTTTCACTATTCATTTAAAAATAAACTTTATCAGAAAAATAACAAAAATTTACACAAAGTAGATTTTGATATCTTGATTCTAAAGAAGGATTTTATTCAGTCAAATATAACATACAAAATTGTTAAAAAGTGGATTTAAAAAGGGTTCTCCATCAGAAGGCGGTTAATCGTCATTTTAAAGAATATTAGAATATTTACGCTTAAAATTGGATTCCTTTGCATTTTAAGCCTCTAACATTTATAGAATAAATGTAAAATTATTTAACAAGCATATATAATGACTTTTTAGTTAGTTCTGTTCATTCATGCCATTACATTGGCTAGGAGTTTACTACCATTTACAATAATATTATTTTATTATTAGCGTGCAACATAAGATTTCAAAGAAACTCGTTGTTGCGTATTGGGTACACCATCGAACATAACATCCCCTTTTAAGTAATATTTATATTTTTTTTCAAAAATATTAATATATATGAACATTTCATATTCATTATTTACCTGGGATGTTACACATAGTGGTAACTAGCTAATCATTTTTATTTTTTAAATGGAGAATGTAGTCTTTTCTGAGAAACTTTGTATGGGGATCACCCATTGAGTGTCTAATATTGGGTATATGATTCCTGATATTAAAAATATTTAAATTTACTTTTTCATAACTTTTATAAGGGTCGGATTGAGTCTTCTTTAGGTCCCTTTTATAGGTATTGACTCACTTTCTAGCTGAATCTTGTGTAAACAGGTTGTCAGACTAGTCCATGATATGTATCCTAATGACCATCCTATAGACCTAAATTTTTATTTCTGAATATTCAATAATTAGTGTGCTTGATATGGTTCATTTTTTTTTTGAAAAAATCAGAAATATTTTTCCATTTTCCTTAATAAAAACATATTTCAAATTACAGGGTAGAAACTTTAGTTCCCGACTAGGTGGTGCTATAAAGATGTTTTAAAATTAGTATTTACTAGGATTAAAATCAATATATACAAAGTGGAAGTGTCAGAAGATTATTTAATCCATTCATCAAAATATTCTTTATCTATATCCTTAAATTTTCTATTACACAAATTTTATTATAGATTTAAGTCTTTTAAAAAATAGATTCATAAAAAATATCATTTGATTATAGTTATTCTCAAAATTTGATTATTTCATTTATCATTTGAATTTATTCTTCAAGACAATAATAAATTTTAGGTTGAGACATTTTAATTTTTTTTTTATAACAAGATCACTTCATTGAATCTAAAATAGTAAAATTAATAGTGTTTTATAAAAAATAAGTTTAAAGTGTTCCCCCATGGACAATAATTATGATTTTAGAAGACATAAGAAATGTCTTACCTTAAATGATAAAGGAATGGGTTTTACCTCTATCTTCTTCATTTTATGATATATAATAATCAGATAAAATTAGTAGTCATTTCACACTTACTAGTACATCACCTAAGAATACTACTAGGCAGAACATATTTTTGTTACCCAATTATACAACCACTTGGGCGGTATTGAGTTCTATTATCAATAGGGAATAGTAAAATGACAAAGTAATAACATTAATTGATACTCCCAAATTAGACAAGGCATTTGTAAAAGTAATATCTCTTATCATTTAGGGGATAGTAAAGGTAACTTGCTTAATTTCCTAGCTAATTTTAGGGTTATTAGAGAAGATATATTTCTACCAAAACTCACCTTTTTTATGTACTTCTGATTTATTTTTATTGGTATACATATCCTTGAGAAACAATTCTTAACTTGGGATTTGGTTGATGACATCCTATAAAAGTATGTTGATTATACTTATTTGAATGTTTCCAAAATTTCTTGTTATATAGTATCCTCACTATTATTCTTGGGTGGGTTCATTATTTTAGAAAAGGGAAGTTGGGGTTACTAGAGGTCCTCTATATTATATTTTTCTTTATCTTTTTTTTCATTGGATGTAACACTATAGAGACCCCCATTTATTATCCCACCTAGGATAGTTCTTCATGTTTGATTTTTCCACTTCCAACTTCAGATTATAGTGATAGTTATTTACTGACTTTCACTTCCTTTACATTTATCAAATATAAAAACCTCACATTACCTTTAAGTTTAGGAATTTACGAGACAACTATCTTAACTAAGGCTTGATTTAACAAGTTATTCAAAGTGGAAATGATTTTTCCAAACTATCCTCTTAGATCCTTTAACTATAATCAATGATTTTTTAGGGTATATTGTTTTCTTCATTTAAATTACAAAAAATTGCTCATCATCTCCTTTATGGATAGTTATTATACTTTACTTGTTTATATATTTTAGAAAATTTAGAGAAATGGATTTTAAATTTTGGGCATTGGTAAGGTTGTTGAAAATCTTACTAGAAAGGTAGATTTGGAGGATTTTGGTTTCGAGGTACACATTGAGTTTTATAATAGTATTTGAATCCTTGATTTCTAGTTGGATATTGGTATTTCTCTAGTACATTGAATAAAAACTCTCAATTTCAGGCACTTAGGGATAACCATTAGTGAAATGGTCTAAATAGTGGCATAACTACCCAAATCAAAGGGGTGTGGATGGTGATGCATCATAAAATTTTTTTATTTCTAATTGTCTCAAAAGAGAATCCATTACCTCAAATGTTGTTTCAATCAAGGGAGAGTTAAATATCTTTACCTTTTGTAATACTATAGTAGTAGATTTTATCCAAAGTGATGGAAGATTTATGAGATCCTATATATATTTTATCTGACTTTAACTTGTGATTTTTATATCAGTGCTCCTATAGAGGTAGAACCCCACAATTTCTTCTCATTGTCTAATATTTATTGTTAATGGAACACCAAGAAATAGTTGTCATCAAAGGATTGGTGTGGGAATGATTTATTCAGTCTCTTGAATCTCTCCCAAAACTCATATATAGTTTCTATTCTTTATTTATTGATCTTATAGATCTTATTACTTATATGGATACTCCTTGAGGTAAAAATAATCATCCAAATAAAGGGCCTTTGGAGTTTATCCCAAGTGGTGAATCATATTGTCTATAAATTTGACACCCACACTTTTATTGGTCTTTCAAGGGAGAATGAAAATATCTTTTTAGTTAATATGAGATTCTAAGACTCCTCTATGATTGAAAACTAATAGAAAATATAGATTCTATATTGGGGTTTAAATATATATTATTTATTTATTTTAATAATTGATAACAAAATGCACACACATACTATTTTTACATTAGTTATTGAAATAATTGAAGTAAAAACCCTATCCCTTGAGGGTTTTGATGTCAGTTATTGAAATAAAAAAAATTCAAAAATATCCAAATTTGTATTTTAATATTAATTGTTTTGATAACAAACATTAAAAATATAAACCTGATGCAGAACTTAAATTGTTTTCACCTAACAACCATATTAATTTTCTTTCCTACCTATAAATGTATCACACTTCATATGAAAATGTTATTTTTTTAAAACACACCCACACATTTTACTTTTCACCTAGAAATAAATGACACCCGACCATTTATTTAATTTCCATCACAAACATGTATTTCATACCCTATATTACAATCTATTATGCTCATATGATTTAAATCCCAAGTTTCATTTCCCTTGTTTTCCATAATTTATAGATTCTAAATCGATATTGAATACCAGGGATGGATAATTATATTGATCGAATACTGCGAGGTGGAGAAAGTGGCATCAATGAAGAAAGAAATTGATGTCATCAACGATCTTATATAGAGGTAAAACCCAAAGAATTCCCACTTTTACTCATTTTATTTCTATTTTACTTCATTTTTTATTATATCTTCTATTTTTATGATAATTTAATTATTTTTTTAAATATCATTTAGTTTTATGATTGAAAACTAATTTTTCACCATTTCTAACATTAATTTAACATTACAATTGATATTTATTTTGATTCATATTTTCTTCATTGATTCTATAAAACAAATATGTAGGTTTATATCTTTAGTATTATTTTTTTAAAAACATATACACATTTAACATCCATTATTTGAATAATTTAAGTTAAAGTACATTTTCAAATCATTTTCTCTAATAATAGACATAAAATGTTATAAAAAATTATATTTTATATTATTTTTCAAAAATAATAAACATTGTAACAATTTTAAATATAGGTTATAGAAACTGATGTAACATTATATTTACAACATCACTCTTAAATATTTCACCTCAAAAACTATTATTAAAAGGAAAAAGTAACATTTATGGAATATTTATCCTAATGGAAGTTACTAAAAACATTTACAAACACTTTCATTTGTTGGTTAGGATCTTATCCTTCTATGTTAACAAACTTATGTAGGAAATGGATCACTCTAGTTTTAAGTTCAAATTCCTATCAGTTATTTAGTAGTTGAATTATATTATGATTGCCGATACTATGTTCATAAAACACTCTTAAATTTCTATTTATCAGAACCATATTATCTTACATATTTTTACTTTCTAAATTAACCCTTGTAGAAGAAAAATAAGAGGATAAATATTCTATCAATGGAACTGTGTCAAAAATACCTCTTCCTTTTCTTAGTGATTCTAAGATTTATAACTCTAACTAGTAAATTTCTCTAAAAATTTGGATCAAAACCAAAGAGGTGATCTATACTAGCTATAGTCAAGGGATAAACACATATAAAATAAAAAAATTAAAAAAGGAAGGGAAAACACTATTCTTCCTATAAGATAGTGAAACTAGGTTGATGACGAACCTATCATGGGGCTATTCAAAAACAAAATTTCAAACCCAAGTGAATATAGTTAATATTTGTAATTGGGTTATCTTTGGAGTGGTGGGAGTTTTCTTATGTTTTATTCTTGTTTATTGTTTGGGTTTAGTGTGTTTTGAAAATAATGCTTAATTGTGTTTATGAATGAAATTTTAGTGTAGTTTGAATTTATTTTTTCAAGTTAGTTGTATAACCTTAGATATCCCCTACTTTACCTACTAAATAATATTCCTAGTTAACTATCCAAATCCATCTCTAATTATATGAAACCTCTTTTGATCATCCTCATCTCTTGATTTTGTCTTAAATAGTGTAGTAAAAAAATCACTTCATTGCCTATCATTTCCTATCTAATTGATTAGATACCTTCAATAACTCCTAAATCAATTCACCACCATCCACAGTATAAGTATTAAATAGGATTCAAGTGGCCTATGTGTTATAAACTGAGAATGAGAGAAGAATAAATTAAATTTAATGAGTAATGAAAGCCTCCCATTATCCAAGGTAAACCAAAAATTCTATAGAAAATGATTATAATTGATTTAACATTTAATATTAGAATTTGTTAATAGGGGAATCATTATCTTCTACTTAGCATGACCCCTAAGGGTCTTGTGTTACATCACTATAGAGAATACATAAAATTAAAGAACTAAAATTTAACTCTAGAAGTATTTGTCCTCATCTCAATCAACCAATCAGAATCCCCCTCTTAGTATTGAATAATTATACTATTTATAGAGATAATATAATTATTTGAGGCTCCCTGCACACTTTATCTAGATTCTTATCTCATGTGATTAGTAATAACATATTATTGTTTCTTCAAGGATTCTAGTACCTTTGGAATCCACCTATATGTTAGTTCCCAACCCCCATTTCTAATATTGGCCTCTTTGTGTCTTAGTTGAAGGTCCATATTATCATTATGAAACTCTCTCTGAAATATTATAACTTATAAATGCTGATACACTATCTTTTTCTTCTTAAAATCTGGGAATGAAGACCATGTGGAAGATTGGATGAGGTATTTGTTGATTTGGGAATACCGTAGGAATAAAAATGAATTTTAGGTTATGTGTGAATTATTTTATAAATATCACATTTTACTCCCTCATGTTCAAAATTTGGAATAGGATTAAAGTTCTATGTTTAAAAGGTGTCTTATTTCATATGACTTTTGTAAAGACGTGTAAATTTCAAGGAATTTTTTTTCTTAATTTTCTTTGTAATTTTAAAAGAATGCAGTTTCTGACGGCACCTGATTCCGAGGCCCGGTGTGCCTGGAACCATTTTCCGAAGTTTGGCTCGGGTACGTTCAGTGAACGAACGAGCGGGCTTTTCTAACTTTTGAACCGGTGCTCGAAATCGAATTCTAAGGGCACCGATGGAATCGCAGTGCCGGTAATTGCTTAGAAAATCCTCTTCTGGAGTTGGGTTTCCTCAGGTGTGGGTTTTAATTTTTGGGCTTTGAGTTAAGAATTAAAATAAAGTGGTGCGACAACTTTATTTTTATTTCACTTAAAGCCACTTAAAAGCCACTTTAAGCTGCTTAAGCTGAGTTGAAGCGGATAGGGTAGAACCCGAAATATCCTACCCTCCTGGTAGGATATTTGTGAGGTGGGGCCCGCACGTGCCCCACCGTTTCTTTTCCGCTAAGTAACGCACCCGCGAAAACCCGTCATTATGAAAGTCAACTGACGCATTTTCTTAAATTCTTAACGCACCAATTAATTGGGCAGTTTTATTCATTGAATTAATTCTACGAATTAATGGGTCGTTACTTAACTTATCTTTTTTTTCGTTTGTTGTCATGTTAATAAAATAAACCAACGCTATTCTTCTGAAGGGTTGTTCATTGAGAGGGTTTGACAGAAATCTCAAGTTCTTCCTCCTTCTTCGTGAAGAACGCGAAGAACGTGAAGATCGCGAAGAACGCTGGCCTTCGATGAAAGGCGACGAAGAACGCCGAACCCGGGGAGATCGACGATGCGAAGCCTTGTACCGCGACGCCGACAAATCTCCCTTCGCGACGCTTCTTCCGCGACGATCCAACCCCGTGACAACCTTCGATCGACAACGACAAGGTAGGGGGTTGCACTCCTTTTTAAATTCTTTGTGGATTATAAAATCATCATGGATTGGATTAATATAATTTAATATACATGTTCTTGAACCTCGGAGTTCGTCGACGCGATGCCCTTCCGCGACGACGCGACGCCCTCCCGCGACGCGACGATCACCTCCTTCCGCGACGATCAATTCTGCGAAGATCGCGCGTTCAACGACTTGATGAGGTAGGGGTTTGTTTGTGAAATAATTTATATTTCCGTGGATGTTCCTCCTAAGGGATGATGTTTTGGGTTTTTGTTCTAGGTTTGAGATATTATATTACAGTGGTAATATTACACCGTGGACATTTCTCGGGTTTTCCTAATGAGTCACATAGTTCATGATATTATTGTTTAAGGTTTAAGGACTTTACAATGACACCTTGTGTTGCACCACAATGAAGTTAAACTGCCTGATTTTAATAAGATTTGACCTAGTTTATTAGAGAGTTAAGATGGAATTTTATCAAACCATGGATTTCAGATTTTGGATTAGCCACGAGTTCTTACAGAATGATGACACTTGTTGTTTTATGGTTTTTTTATGACTCAAGGGAGTTGTTTCACAACAGTTTTTACTGCACCATGATTGGGGATGCACTGAATTTTATTATAAATAGTAGCCTAACCCTCCTTTCCTCAGATCTTTCTGTAAATCCATCTACCTATTAGTTTTTTGGTGGTGTGTTTTTGGTTCCCCAAATACCATGGATAATCCTTGAACAATTAATTATCTTGTTCTGATCCCACGGTTCTTTTAAAGTATGGATCTATAAAATATCCATGAATGAGATTTGAGGTAGGACTCTTTTATTATATCAAGATTTGTTAGCACATGATTTAAATTATGAATATATATACTATTTTTTATTTTTTTATTATGATATATTTACCTGGTATCCCTATAAACCCTTTTGAGAATTTCATTTCCTTTGTATATTAACACTTTCTGGTTATTTTCTCATATGATAAATTGTGTTCTGAATATTTATCTTGAATATTCTATTTATTTTTAAAGTTTTATTAATCAAAATTCATCAACCCCTGTGATAGTGGAGTACAACACTGACACATGTAAGTATAGGAACTATATGAAATTAATGGTTATTAAAGGAAGAAATGATAAAAAGAAAGTCGATGCTATGCAGGAGCACATTATTTTGTGATAAGGAATGTCATTCCGTTGTATAGATTTTCATTAATTTCACCTTAGATTTTAGGATTGGATCACATTACAACGCTCTAGGTTTCACCGTGACCACCCCTTTCCAGTGGTATATAAGAGTATAAGGGTTTTAATCTTATGTTCATGATACATGTTTTCAATTTATATTATACAAGGTATACCATGGAATGAAAGTTTTGGCTGTGACATAAAGGCTATTAGGATTCCTAGTATATATTAATGCATAATCTAAGTTGTGGAAGTGTAGTTAACCATATTTTTTCCATCCAAAACTTAATTAGATTTTGAGTTTTTGGAGTCTTAACACCTCCGCATTGGTAAAATGGTTAATTTATCCTATCAGACAACCCAAAAAATTATATGATGATTTTGATGATTTTTATTTTTTGTGTTTACTCCCGAGCTGAGAAGACACATAGTTTTGATCATTTTAGGTCCATGATTATAATATTAATGAAAAATATATTTATTTTATTATATATGTGTGTATTTTTAATGAATTGAGTATATCTACCAAACTGGGTCTTAGATGGGAAAAATAAGACCCATGTTACATATAGAATAGAGGCTTCACTCTAGGGATCATATAAATTTTGTTAAAATAAATGTTTTTAGGGGTTGACTTTTGAGGATAGATTAATTTTATAAAAAGGGAAGTGCAATTAATTAATAAATTTATGAAGATTTAAATCCTTCACCTAAAAATCATGTCTATTTAAGTGTCATTATATATAATTCATAGGGTTAACCTCATGAAATATAGGATTTATAAGTACCAATGAATGGGAGATCTTGGGAGTAATTGGAAAAACATCTCATTAGATAAACAATGACAACTAGAAGTGAAACAAATATAGGTCAGTGAGTGATCCATTTTGAGGCAAGGATTTATGTTTTTCTTATGCTCTATTATTCACAAAATTTCTATAGAAAATATTTCAAAAAACTGGATTTATCCTCTTTTGTGGAATTCAAGTTTGAGTTTATATTTTTATTCTTTCTTATAATATATTTATTCATTGTGTTTACGATATAGACCTTTATAATCCATGCCTTTCTTAGCGAACCTTAATTTTTCTTATTATTCTAATTTATTTGCACAACCCTAACCTTATTGATTTGTGGAGATGATTTTGTTGATATGTTGACAATGAAAGAGGTTTTAATATATATATATATACCCCTCCCTCTATTCCCCCTATACTCTCTTATTTATTCTCTCATGTTTATGGACGATGGGACACTGACCCTAGTGGTAGTCAGTGGAAGTGAATGGTTGAAATAAAAATTTATGACACTATGTGTGTGAAGTGGGATGCAGGGGTGGTTAGACCACCTCACCTCTCTCCCAAATATAAGATCCCCATGGGATTATGCGACACCCTACCCGCTACATGAGAGGTGGGGGAGTTTCAGGACTTCCCATCTTGTGTAATGACCCACTATAGGTCCCATGTATGTGTGGCCTAGTATGTTTTGAGCAGGGGAGGTGGCCAGAATGGGTTGGGTCTCACCTGAACAAACCTAGGAGGGGGTGGGGAAACCGACACATGATTAGCATGGGTATGATGCACCCCTAAACTAAACCATTCATGGGGCATAATAAGCCTTGATAAGCACACCCTCCTCCATCGCATTATGCCACAAGGAATGCCCGAGGTTCGCTACGTGGTCCGTCACCTCTTTATGAGGTATATTTTTGAACTATTTGACTGGGTTCCCAATTGAAGAAAGTAAATAGACTATATAGAACATTTTTAATCATAGTTTACAATAATGTGGTCTATTCAGTTATCAAAGGTTATTTTCAAGGTGATATAGTAAAACTTTGGTTTTAGCTATGAAAGGACGATGTTGGGGCCCATGCATGATGATCCGATCATTTATAGGTCTTGTACCTCTCTATAATCTACTATGTGATCTCATCGACCATATTTTCTCATCAAATGTGTGATCCCATTGGATATATACTCTTATTTATTGAGGCCTTACCCCATTTTTTATGTGCTCACTCAATTTATGTGTTACGACATCTTTATTTCTGTGCGATTTGATGAGGCACGAGTTTTCCTTTGTGAATCTTGTTAGGTGACATGACTAGTAGTTGGGATATTTAGGTTCTCTAGGTCATGTTTTGATTCTTTTATGGATGGTATGTGTAAAGTGAGTCTCTTTTAAGTGTCCCAGGTTCTCTCTATCCTTTAATATGACCATGGATGTTTATGATGATAGGGGTCAATGACCCCTTGACCGAGAAGCATTTGCAGAAAAGTTGTGAGTTTTCCTTTGGGTTTATATTATAATAAAATGTTATAGTGATCAATGTAATGCATCACTCCCTTGACCAAAGTGCATGATTGAGTGAGGTGATATACCCCCTTAATGGATTATGGTGTAACTTTAGAGAGAATGATAAGAAGATGAGATTCTTCGATACTTGTGATTCTTTAGGCACCCCTTGGTTTCTTTTGTGATGTTATGTACAAATATGATATTTAATTTTTTAATTTGTTAGGAATAATTGTTAATTTGATCAACCATAGTTTCTCATGTGATTCAAACCTTCTTGGTTTGATTTTGAGATGTTTGGGTCCTTTCTTGAATCCTTGAGACTCTTGGTTTTAGATCATATCTGAAATATTATTACTTTTTAGGTCCTTTTTACTCTCTAGTACTATAATATTTGACCTAACTTGTTTCTCTATATTTTCTTTGTTTTTTAAGACTCCAATAAGGTATGTGTATACTATCCCCTATATTATATTTATACCCACATGTGTTGTTTCTATATAAATGATGCATAGGTTCAGAGATTGTCTTGATAAGTGTGGGGATATTTTATATTTGGAACATGGTGACACTTGGGGATGCATTATAGAGAATGTTGTTTCATGTTGGTGGTGATGACCATTGTGGTTGGTGATGTCTCTAGGAGTACATGTAATTTAAATGAATTTTCTAGTGGTTTTTATCTGATAGTTTTGAAAGTTTATCAGATATGTCATTCCTTAGTATTTGTAACACACAACAATGAACAAAAATGAGCAAAAAATATTAAATTAATGCTTTGAAGAATATTTAATAATAATAAAAACATTATTAAATAAAAATATTTCAATAAATTTGGATTAATACAAAGAAATATTAAAAAAATGTAATCTTTAAAAAGGGTTTTTTTCAATAAAAGAAGTTTTACTTTATAATTTTTATTCTCATTTTAAAAATAAATTATAAATTTTAGCGTTTTAATTTGAGACAATTTACTTCATTTTTTTACTTATAATAACTAAATTTTCTTTGAATTTTTTTTTGATTTTTCCTTAAATAATCGATTTTTATGTGAATAATGAAAATACTATTTTTATCAAAACTATATCTTTATAATTATACGACAAATATCTATAAGTTTATAAAACTTTAAATTGATCAAATGTGTATTTAATGAGTCAAAATATATATTTTTAATTTATAATACCTATATTTAACATTTTATAAACATAAGTAATTTTTTTTAAAAAATAACCCCTTTTTGGCCTTTCCATTTAATTAAATATTATTTTGGTAAAATTCAATTTTAGATTTATTTTAAGGAAATATAAAATTTATTTGTTTTATAATAAACCAAATTATATCATAATTATAAAATAAATGGATAATGTCACCTTACACATTAATTCTTTAGCTTAAAAATACACTTTTCTTAAAAACGAGTTCTTAGACATTACACACACTAATTTTAAAATTAATTTTTTTATTACACATATAAATTTTATATGATAAAATGGATTTAATATTTGGAATCATTAGGTAGAAATTAAATAATGATTGAAATTTAATATTTTTTGCATTAAAAGAAAATTACTTATGTAAAAACTAGTTATTTCTATAAAATTTATAATAGTAGAAGTAATTAATTAGTGCATAAATGTCTTGAAACATGTTGAAAACATGTTTTTAAATGAGTGGTTGAGATATGATATGCCTAATCTCATCATACACTCTATTATTTCTCATTTTTGGAGACATTATACATGTCAAACATGTTCTCTATTTATATTAAAATGAAATATTTACAAAAATGTAATTCTCATTTCTTATAAAAGAGGCCACTCACCACCCCTTAAAGACCACTAAAAGGATTATATTTCCACTTAAAACTCTATTAAATAACTTCTATTATAACCCTTTTCATTTTCATTTGAGCCTATGGTTATAATATATTGGCTTAAGATATCTATTTCCTAGGAGTCTTCTAAGGGAAAGCCTAATTTCTGAATGAGGTTAGAGCATGTTTGTATAATCAAGAATAATAGGTAAGGGTTTTTATTAACTCAAATTATTTTATCGAGTCATAATTATTATTATTTAACTGTTGTTTTACAATATGGATTCATTATGTTCTATGATGATGCTATAACACCTCCCCTCTCTTTGGGGAAAGTGAAATTTTTAATTCATTTCTTTACCTTGATGGATTTATTTCTCAAAGTATATCATTATTGAGAATAATTCCCATATATTTTAATGATATTTTCCCCTCATCCATATTTCACTTTTCCACCATTTTCGTTATTTTTATGTGGAAATTCAACTTTTTGTTATCCTTATATACCCTTATATTTTATTTCCCCTCTCTTAAAAAGGTTGTTTTGGTTATTATTTTTGTGATGTGGGTGTTAAAATAGGTATTTCAAAATATTAAAACAATTTTTCATTATTTCATAATAAATTTTTTTATATTCCACTCCATATTAATTTTGATAAAATTTATATATTTTCAAGGAAACTTTAATGAATAATAAAGAAAATGATTTCCAATATTTTCCCTTCAAATTTTCAAAAATGAATTTTTAATGAAACCTATTATTTTACAAGAATGTTAATAATTTTTTTTAAAAAATATTTTGTGGTTTCACTTCCATTGTTCTCATTATCTTAAAGGTAGTTATTTCCTTGTAAATTATTTTTCATGAACCACCTTATAAATATTATTTTGAAGTAATCTTTTGGTGTGATTGAATTTTGGGTATCAACTGTTTACATTTTTAGGTTAATTTTGGTGGTACCATTTAGAAATGTTGGGAACCCCATTTTTCTTTCCATTGATTATTTATGTTATAAAAGGTGAATTATTTTCATGTTTAAGTTTTTTGAAACACATTTTATTTTTATGGGTTCTTTATGTTGTGATAAGTAGATTATTTTTGAAGTGGCACTCATAAGTATAGATGAATGATGTGTAGATTAAAATATCACCCTCTATTACATTGGTTAATATTTTATATCTCATAAGATAATATACCATGTTCCATCTTGAATATTCTCAAAAAATAAAGGGTGAGGCTTATTAGATATGCTCACAAACTAAAGGGTGATCCTTCTTGCATATTCTAACAAACTAAAATTTGATCCTTCTTGAATATGCTCCCAAACTAAAGCACGATCCTTCTTGAATATGCTCACAATATGAATATATTGTATGCTATTTTTATTTAGATAATATTTGTTATTCTATATATCAAGGGCATGCTATATTTCTATTTCATATTCCTATTATTATTCTCCAGGTATCTTGTTTATTACCTCATGTTTTCAAAACAATTTTCCTTAGTATATGTATGATCATATATGTTATTATATTTGGAATCATGAAAAAATATCCTGGATTACACGTTCTGTAATAAGAAAATATTCCCCTTCTCAGGTTTTCTCTTACTCTTATGATCTAACCCCTCATGGCTTGATGATTTATTTCCCTTGTTGAGAATTTGAGCTCACCACTTTCTTAGGTTTTCATTCCCTAGGTTATAAGGATGACTATATAATGTGAGATGTTAAGAAAAAGAGTCTAGAGGAGTGGGATTAAGGAAAAATATTCTCAATTTTTGTAAAATAAAATTATTACTTAATTAATATCAATGGAAATAAAACATTTGGTCCTTGGTTCATGACAGTATTTTCTAATATGTATTGTTTATCTCATGGAAATGATGTAAAATAAGGACTTGTTTTTCTTAGGTCATTATATTTGGTACCAGGGAAGGGTTTTATTATTTTAGAGATTAGTTTAGATAATTTTAGTATAAAAACAGGGGATAAATTTAAGGGATAAGTCTCATTATTTTATATAAATAAAAATGAGAATTAGAGCATCATGAAATATCTTATGATAATTTACAAGGGGGAAGGAAATTCCAATTGCTTATATATAAAAAATGTTGGAGGAAGCACCCAAGTAATTCCTTCTAAGTACCAAGGAAGTATTTCAAGTATGGAAATTTTAAAATTAAGATAATGATTATCACAAGGGGATGGTGAGGCCCATATATGAAATATACAAAATGAATTTCCTAACTAATTCCACACCTATAATTTAATACTTGAAATGTAAGAAGTTTAGGAATTATTCAAATCAATGCTATAACACCTGAGCTAATGAAGATAATTGGATGCAAAGACCTATTAAACTAAGAAATAAAAGAGGAATATATCGTCTAACTACTAATGATATGAATCAAAATAATGAATTAATTCATGGTACACACATTCTCCACTCTAGATATGTAAATTCCTTATTTGATTCTAGTTCATCTCATTACTTTATATCATGAAAGTTTTCAAAGAATATTTATTCACCTCCTCAAGCATTGGATAATAAACTATCTATAAAAACAAATAATGGAATAGTGATAATGTATAAGATATAATAATTTACCTAATATAAGTTATGGGACGATACTTTATTCAAATCTACTTATAATTTCCTTGGTAAATTTGACATAATATTGAGTGTGTATTGGATTTCCCTATATGAATATCATATCAATTATCAGGATAAATAAATATAATTTGATATCTTGAATCATCTAGTTTTAAAATATCAATGAAATTATGATTATGATATACCTGTGGAAGAAAATTCTAGAATATGGGTTATGATACCCAATATTGAGGGATTCGTGAATCAAATGATCAAGGAGGAAGTCAATAATGATAAAATTCCTATTATATGAGATTACACTGATGTATTTTAGGATTAACTACCATGAAGTGTGTGAGATACTGATTAGGATCACTTGCACCGTTGAAGGTGGAAAAGGTTGTATTTCTGAAGTTGGGTGGAGAAAAGGTATCATCTACCCATTTGGGATATGGATTTTTCTCAGGCTGCACTGCCGTATGTTGTCCTTCTATGGATTCTATTAAAGTAGCTAGGGATTAAATGTTAGTGAGTAACTCTTGGGTCACTGCTGTATGAGCTACCTCCCATCCATAGGGAGCTGGTGGGGGCTGATGGGGTAGTCTCACTTTCATCTCCCATTGATCCTTTATTTTTATTATGACTGAATAGTTACCCTGTCAAGGGAGAGCCTATCACAAGAACTGAGGGAAGTCTCAATCGTTCACAGATTCTTTATTTATATGGATGGGCTATCTAGACCAGACACCAATCTGGTACCCACACACTACTCTAGTTGGAAGGTCATTCATAGAAGGAAGAGTATTTTCCTCTGGCTAGAGACGATACCCAGTGGGAATATTTTCCCTGAGTAGCTCCTTATTGAGCTACCAGAGAGATAATATTGTGACTATTTATCTTCTAAATATGACAACCTATATGTGGTTTCTTATTTAACTTTATCTTTGGAGATGTTCTACCGAGGAGATGGCAACTCATTATTTTGTGGTTCCAAATTCTGGAGCCTTCTTTGGTTCCTGGTGCATGCAAACTCATTTGGTGCATCCACACCACTCTCCTCATAGGGTATAGTTTACATGAAATGACATTCTATGTCCTGATATGGATCCATTTATTCCATGTTGTTAGTGACTATACTCATAGAGACATATAGAGTAATGGTGGTTGTTCCATTTCTTTCCCCCTGGAAAGCCAGTTCCACACAACTTTCATTAGGGTTGTTACTCTAACCTTATTCCTTATTGGGTAATTTCAGCTTGTGACCTCAACGAGGACTGATTTCCTTCACCGTAATCTTCTCTCTTCTTTGTTCATGAATGGTGACCTTGAGGGAATTTCCGATCAGGGTCGCCGAATGAGCGCCAACCAACAGAGGTTTGTCTTATGGTTAGAGGAACTAGTGGGACACTGACTGTTGATCTCTTCCTCCCAACCTAGAGAACACTGATTCCCTTTGTGGTGTTGATAATGATGAAAATTACCCCAGACCTATGGGTTGTGGTTTATATAGGGCTGTTATTGGGTGCGAAAATGTAACTACCCACACCTTGTTAGGGTTCAGGTAATCTGGAATTTCCACCGATGTCGCTATTTCAGGGGACAATGAATTTAGAGATGATGATTGAAATATAAATACCCCCAACCCTAAGGAATGGGGTTTTCCTATAATTACTGTAGGCACAACCATAATTTTCTTAGGAATTGAGGACCAGAGGGGTGGAGGCAGTGGAAAATGTTTTCCAAGCCCATTGGGCTGAGTCTACTCTTGGACTACCTCTATGGAAGCTTCTATTGTAGTCTTTGTGATATGGAAAAATTGTTCTTTCATGAGAGTTGGGTGGTATGGCATCCCATAACTAGGATCATTGCTTACGAGAAGTTGCCCGAGTGATCTTAACTTTGATTTTCGTGCTCGAAACATCCTTCTATTATCTTGAAGGGGCCAGTTTGAAGTCTTGTTGGCTATCCTCTCTTCCTATCTGTGATTTATAGGCATCGATATAGTGGGGGAATTATGTTATCATGACCAACTAGCCTATGCATTATCTGGTACCCTTATCTCACAGGAGGATATAACATTGCAGGATGTTGTGTCTGAAGGGATATTCTATTCTAGGGGAGTAATAAAGTTTAATGCTCCATACTATACCCATATTTTAATTCATATTCCTTTCATGGATTTGGAGATCAACTGCTGAAGTGTCATGATGTTATAGTAGAAAGAGTGTTACAAATGTGCACTGTGATTTCTCAGTTTTAAATCTTGGGCCCTAGCGATAACAGCTAAGTTGAGTTGGAAACAAAGTATCCTGATGGTCTGAATGTGACACTCATATCCTTTATAATGGAGATATCGATCATCCAACTAATAATTATTTTCCCACAAAATTCATCATAAATAAGTAATGAACTCCCTATATATCTTGTTGGGTATATCATCACTGAAGTAATAAGGGACCCAAACATAATTGGGAGGTTGTTTTTTGCTAACTCTCTCCATATGTCAATGTAAACCTCTTCTTTTTCAGACATACATAGATTCATTTTTCCAGAACATAGAATATGGATTTGATGGTCACCTATTGATGGGAATGGAGGGTTGCAGGTTGCTAGAGGGGAACCATATAATATTGACCCTGGAGTTTTGAGCACTACTTTAAAAAAGGGTCCAGTTCTTGGTTCACCTCTCTATTCAGAGGTGTCTAGGAAAAGGGAGGATTTTTTTCCCATGGGAGATATCTCAATGGAGAGGTTGACCATGGTGGATGTTAGGACCAGAGTCTCTGTGATCTATCTCCACTCTACCATGAGGAGGACTATCATTGTAATGAAATTTTTATGATTCCTCTTTGATAGAAGAGAGAAAAAAACCATTATGGTGTTGATAACGTGTCTTTAAAAACCTAAAGGACATTGGAATTGATCATATTAGTAACTTGATTCCTGTTCTGCATCGTGGCTGGATTATGCTGAGCTGCCTTTTGTGGTTGTGCATGGATATGAGGTTTCTGTATGGCGATTGCTAGAATTTTTATATAACCTCCTGGTGCTATAGGAATATGAGCCCATTACTGAGGAGATGTCAAAATATTCTGATAAGATTCCTCAGTGTTGAAAGTAATATGATACTCTCTTGATGCATGCACCAATCTCACTTGGTGAGGCTCAATCGAGACCGGGGCATGGGCTTGATCTTGAGCCTTAGGAATATGCTTTCGGTCATTGTTGGAAGTCGTACGGGCCTGCCCCAAGGCATGTTCTACTCACAACTACTGGGCCCCAGTTGAATCAGGAGTATATGCATGGTCTGAATATTCATTCCCTACTAGAATATGCCGGAAGACCTCGGAAATGAGAGAAGTAATATGAGCCTCCTCTTGTATTTCCTTGGAATGATGCTGGAACAATCATTTATTAGAGGAAGAAGAAAAATTCTTCTTTCCTCTTTTATCTACTTAAGTATTCTAAGAAAATTCACTAATAGGAATTTGAACTCTCTCGAGGTTTGTGCCACTCTCACCTAGTTAGCCTCTTCCAGAATGGAGATTTGGGCTGGATCCTGGGCCTCCAAATTATGCTTCCAGACTTTTTCAACAATAATGTGTCCTTTTCCCAAGGCATGTTCCAATCTGACCTCGTTGTTTCCAATTGAAACTAGATTATGAGCCCCATCAGATATCTTTCCCTTCATCAGGATATGCTGATAATACTCCTAGGTGGGAGAAAGAGTGTGCACTTTCTCCAACACAACCACTTTATCATGATTATTATAGTGTTGAGTCTTCTTGGATATAGGGATGGGAGTATGCCCTTATCCCTTGATCTATAACAGTGCTGGAATATGCAAGTAGAGCTCTTCTGTTTTCACTAAAATGTATTGGAATTTTAGTAATGTGTGTGTAGGGATATAAGCCTACACCTTTTTAATATCCATGTATTGTTGACACATATCTTCTACCGAAGTATGGATATGATCCCACTTATATTCTCCATGTACCATTAGGATATGCCGATGGACTTCATGCATGAGGGTAGAAGTATGATCCTCCCCCATATTTGTTGCTGGAATATGCCCACAGACTTGTTCTGAGAGAGCAAGGATATGAACCAACTGGATGGTCCCTACCAGAGTATGATGGAGGGAATTGTTAGTATAAGTTGGGATATTATCACTCTCCTAGGTATCCAATTCCTTCTTTCTTTGAAGAGTCTTCCTCAATAGAGCCTGTGCATGGGTTTATGAGCTGGCTGGCAGTCGGGAGTTACCCTCAGAAGGTGGTTGATAGGTACCAGTATGATTATTTTGGCAATGGAAATTAGCAGGCACCCTCAATGGGAGCTCATGAACCATTGGGAAGCTAGATCGAACCCCCCGATGCACCTTCATTAGGTACAGATGGTGGAATTTTTCACGCTCTAGGAAAGGATCTCAAAGAAATTGGTCGTGGTGATGGGTCCCACTGGTTTAACGACAATATTTGTTGAGCGACATGGAGTCGACGGATTCGATGCTTGCATAATATCATGGGAATATTCTATAGTTTAGATCATACGATACCAGTTGTAGTCTTGAATCATCATGTTTTCTACCTTCTTTGGGATTCATTTGGATGGAGAGATCGTTTTACGACCCGTGTGGGTCGTGGTGGCAGATGAAGTACCAGAATGAGTGCTGGAGGTTGACGAATTTTACTCAGATCAAGAGTCTGAAATCATGCAGAAAACAAGGAACAAGTCCACCAATTAGTAATATATCATAGTCATAATAATTATCAATCAGATATGCATGCTCAACACAATTGTATTGTATTACCTTTCTAACCATTTTGATCACAGAGACTTGTCAGCACGAGGATGGAATTATAGGAATCCTGGTTTATAATTGTCTCATTACTTTGTTTTTGTACAGTTTACAAAACAAAGTGTCCTAAGAGGTCCCTATTGATTGTATCAATGTTTTGTCACATATTATGGGCAAGAAAAATCACTCAATGGATTATAAACCTATCATTTTTTTTTATTTCAGAGTCTCACTTTGGGTTCACCATTTTTGTTTCATCGGATTTTGGATGGGATGTGGAATGGTATTACCTTGTTAGTTTGAATGAGGAATATTTTAAGGCCTCACTCAATGAAAAACATTGGTTTTTCCATATTTCTAATATCCCCTAGAAACTTCCAATGGTTCCCTTATCCATAGATGAGTACGGACCTGCGTTCCGAAGGCTGGCGGTCATCTGGGTTTTCAGGACCAACGACTCTTGGGGACTCACATTGGTTGAGAGGATGGGAGGTTAGGCTCATAGTAGCCTCTTTTAGGGGGAGGGGGAGGGATATTTCTACTATAGTACTCTATTATATATTTAAGAAAACTTTTTGATTATCTTCCTAATCCTGGTGTGAGATCGGTTACCCTAAGAAAACGACTATGGGTTAATTCTACTTTTTATGCAACATACTGAGATTTCTTTAGGTAATCCATATGTATGTATATGAGGTTATTCATCATTTTCCAGTAACTAAAATTGATTATATGTTGAATCCAAATGACCAAGTGTTTCAGGATATGCTCCCATATATGGCGGAGACAGATATCTCAGGGATGGGATTGATCCATTACGAGGCATCCTATGTATCTAGGTTATTGCAGGAATCAAAACCCACATAGTTCATTTATCTCAAAAAGTTTTATTACATGTATAGAAAAATATTTTTGGGTACTGATACACCATATATTTGATCTCGAGTCTCAAGGAGACGTCCTACATATTCTGATTGGGGTAGGAATCAATGTCATTGTAGTTCGGCCCCATTGGGGTCTGTATTCTAAAGTTGGCCTCAGAACCCTAGGAAAATGTTGCAAATGTCCAGACCAATGTGAATCCCTACAACCACCTGATCCATTCTCATTGTGAGAAACAAGTAGTAACACTTTATCACTGCCATTCCTTTGGGTATAGGGGAGATTAGATATTATAATTGCGTTGGGTAGTCAATATGAAGCTCGAACCTCAAGGAGAGATAACCTATGTATCATGAATATTAGAGGAATCAAATTTGTCATAGTTAATTTTGTGTTGGGGATTATACACTAAGGATGCCCTGATGAATAGGTATCTGGTGGCTTATGAGGTGTTCGTTTCATCCCCCTATTCCCACATGAGACATGCTCCTTGTGAGAAATAAGGGGGAGTGCATGATCAACCTCATGGCATATGGTTATGAGACCTGTGTATTGGGGAATACATTGGGGTGTCTGATATAGAGCTCAGGACTTTAAGGATGTGTCCTACATATCCCGGTTATTGATAGAATCAGGGTTCTCATAGTTCCTTTTGTGTTGGGCATTATATACTGAGGCTTCCCTGATTAGTGGGCCTTCTTGTGTCACATGATCCAGCTGGCATGCCCTGGAAGTCATCACGTGACATGGATTGACATATGTGAAGGGTGTCATGGGAGCCATGGTAGCATGGTCCGAGGGGTGTCTCATGTCTTGGATGACACCTCTAGCAGAAATCACAAGACCAGGACAACATGTCCAAGGGGGTGTCACATGGCCTGTATGACACCTCTGAGAGACGTCATGAGACCAGGCTGACATGTCTAGGGGATGCCGCAGGTCTAAGGTGATTTTTCTAGAGGGTTCCATGAGATCTGGTTTTTCATGTACATATGTTTATGAGAGACTCGGCTGACATGAGGAGGCACCATTATATGCATCACGTGATGTATTCTAAGGACTATGTGATTCTAGAGCGACACAACCAGAGTGTTTGTCGGATCCAAGTTGTCCTGTTTGGAGGTTCTCAAGACTTTTCATGATATGTTCGTAGTGATCCGCATGTCCCCATGTGTCAATGGGATGTCGCGAGATACGGGTGATGCGACTTGGTACTATCACATGTCTTTGTGTGATACTTGAAAAGAATACAGAGGTCCGCGATCACTCCTTCCACTTGAGTCTTCCACTTTGAATCTTGATTTTTTCCTTGTATTGTGAGTGTCCTATCTTGGTTCAGTGTTAGTTTTTTTGGGTCTCATGTGATCTAGAAGACATGAAATAAGGTATTTTCATGTCTCACTAGAAGTCCATTGTGTGACCTTTGATCGATCACACAAAGGGATTTATGTCTGGTGCATGACTGCTCCGGCGGTCCCCCGGTGTATTACATCGTAGAAAGTCAACTGGTCGCATGATCAGTGGAGTAAAGAATCCTAGAGTCTAAATGCCAATGTGCGTATAAGTGGTATGGGTCCAAACTTCTATCATCCAACCCACCCAACGTTTTTTAATGTTTGAGTGGAGAATTTATAGGTGTATTCATCCAGGTACTCATGGGGTTTTTGATGGGCATATGGCATGGATCCTGAATGGAGTCAACGCGGGGTCTGGTGCTATGTGGTTTCGCGTGTCTCTATGGTGGAATGTGTCAAGGGCGCTACTTTATTTTCAGTAGTCACAAATCCATCCATCGTTTATCAGATTATTGATGACTATTGAGGAATTATGCTTTGAAAAAATTCCATATCATCATGTCAACATGTCAAATGGTGTTGTCAAGATCCTAATGACTGTTGTAAGGCATTCATGAGTCCTTGTATGGCTTATCTTGGGGTCTCACGAGACCACACTGAGGGTGCGCTGGGCGCATCACATGCCCTTGGGTGACCATGAACCCTACACTCCTCCTCCTTTCCTATCTCCCTTTCTTTATATGTAAAAGGTCAGATTTCATGTGTCATTTAATTTATGACGTTGAGGGTATTTACACTATTTTTTTTGAGATGTGTCGCATGACAAATTTGGGTTGCATGATGGTGTGTGAACATTCCATGGAAAAATCTATCTGTTTCTCTTAGAGCACCGCAAATTTTCCTAGATATGCACAAGGCCTTCCATGAAGTGAAGCTAATAAGAAATATGGACCTTGTGATATGCAACAGATTGTTCTTTAGGTACTCTCGATGCATCACATGTCAGTCGGGGCATGCGTCGCATGTCTTTCAGCAACTGCAGACACCACTCACCTCCTCCATTTTGTTTCCCTTTGTTTTATACGATAAGAGTTGGGAGGTATGTGAGTTTGTTTGAATAATATCTATGATTTTACTTGATTTTACAGTGGTGTCTCAAGTGATTAATATGGATCATATTATTGTGCACAAGTATATTGTGGAAAAAACCATGCATTTGTCCTTAGAGTGCTACGGAGTTGTCTGAACATGCCTGAAGGCTTCTATGTGGATTAGCTGATGTGCCAAAGGGGTTTTGTGAGACACATCAAATCGGTCATGGTGAATCACATGTCTTCAGAGGAATGCAAGATTTCTTCTAGTGACCACAAACCCCTCTCTCCTTCTCCCATATACCACATTCATTCTTTCTGATAAAGGCTCGATGATCTTGCGAGATGGCATGGACATCATCTAGGGATTTTATTCTTCCCAATGATGACTTGTCATGTGATCTCTATGACCAGCAGTAGTATCTACATTTGAATATCACCCCATTTTATTTTTAAGAGAATCCAGGTGGTTTGTCAGGAATTTTCCAATGAAAAACCATGTGACTTGTGAAGAACCCATCTGGATGTCACCATTCGGCCACTGGTGTGCAAGGGTGCTCATTGAGGAGGGTTCCATGAGACTTTCCGCGAGCTAGGCACCATTTATAAATAACTTGAATGACCATGATATGTTGATGTGATCATGAGTATTTTAGTGGCTCCACAAGTATTCTACCATCCTCTTCTTACTTTCTCTCATGGGAAAGATTATGACCACATTCAGGTGTTTCTTCCCTTGTTATTTTGCTGATGTGTGTTTGGCAGGAATCAACAATCCCATATATGGTATTTTTTCATGTTGATATCAATGATGTGGGTGAATTATAAATCTAAGTACATTCTATTGGTGAGATAGGTAGACATTAGTTTTAGCTCTGAAGGTTTGAGAACGATGTTCGAGCATGGTTATTGGATCATTCAGGGGTCGTATACCTCTCCCTCATCACTTGTGTTATCTTCTTGGCTATGTTATCTAATTTTATGTGTGATATAATTATATATGAACTTTACCCAATTATTTTCTATCACACTCATTAGATATGTGCTATTAGATGAGGCATGCTTTCTCTTTTTTGACTATAGTGAGGTGATGAGGTTGATAGCTAGGTTATTCGCATTCTTACGGTTGTATGCTGATTCTTCTATTGATAAACCATGTGGAGTAGAGCTCCAATCTGTGTTCTTGGTACTTTCTATCCTATAAAGTGACCATATTTGGCTATGATGATAAGGGTTGGTTCCCTCCTGGACCGTGAACCACTATTTTGAAAGGCACGGGTTCCCCTACAAGTTTTTAGAATGTTAATGTGTTTTGATAACAAATTTAGTGCATCACACCCTCAATTGATGCACATTTTTTAGTGAGGAGCAGGTACCCCCTTAAAGAAGATGGTTTTGGTTTAGAGAAAAGTATAATCATATTATATTCTTCATGGATTGTGATTTCTCATGGATCCCTCAGTTTTCGTTGATATGTGACATATGAAAAGGACATCTACTTCAAACTTTATTGATTTTTATGCAATCTGAGAACCCATATTTTCTCATGTGATTCATACCTTCATGGGTTAATTTTAAGATTATTAGGATGTTCCTTTTTTTCTAGAGACAACTAGTTATAGAGGATATTGAGATTATTCTTTATATTTTACCTTCCATTGACTCTTTCATAAAAAGAGATTTGAGTTGACTATTGTTCTATATTTTCTTTATAATTTCAGGGTTTCCTATTGGGTATGATTATACTCACCCCTTAATGGGATTTATTTCTACACATTTTTTGTATATATAAATGATATATAGGTTTGTATATGGTTTTGGTATGTGTGGTATATGTGTGGAGTTTTTAGAGATGATTCCCATTGAAGCTTGATGATGTATAATTGAGCATGGTGGTTCATGTTAGTGGTAGTGATCATTGTGTATGGAGTTTATTCCCAGAGTACACTGAATGAGGAGTAGTTTTAGTGTGACTAATATTTCATAGTTTTGAAGGCTTGTTTTTCAACACCCTAATAATTTAGTTTAAAAGAATACTATTCTTGATAACTTTCTTAAAATGTAACACTGAGTTTTAAGAAAGCTGTGATATATTATGAAAATATTATTATGTGGCTGTTATAAACTAGCTGTTTAATTAGTTTTGTGAATAAGAATAACCACATTATTGAAAATATTTATATTTTTAATGGATTTTTTATTAATTCATAATAAATAATTACTAAATTTTTAGTAAATTCAATTTATGCATGGAAATATATTTTCTTTAAAAAATTATTTATATTTTATTTTTTTCTTGAAAATTAATATTAATTTATACCATTTTTTAAAATTTTATTTTATGGAATTAATATATTTTTAAAATCATCATTTAAATATTAACTTAGGTTTATTTTTTGTATTTTTATAAAAATATTAATTTTTTTGCAAATATTGAAAAATACACATTTTTTGTAAACTATCATTTCTTTTTCTTAAATTAAGTAATTTTAAAGTACCATTATATTTTTTATGTGTTCTTAAAATAACATATGACTAATTTAATTAGATACAATCTAATTAATTACTCAGGAATCTGTATTATACTTGATTTTTTGTATAAGTTTATTTTTAGGTTTAAAAACACATTTTTCAAAAAACTGTTTTTATTGCGTTTTATACATTTATATTAAAATCTATTTCTACCACATATAAAAATTGAATCTTGGAAATGGAATTCATATTTTTAATTATTATTTTTAAATTTGGTAAATATTTCTATATTATTTTTGTCCATTATGAATAGAAATGATTATAAATATTTGTCACCTTTGTAAGGGTAAAACAGGTAAAACATGGTTAAAACTATGGGATAAAGCCTAGATATTTCTAAAAAACATGACTTTATTTCATTTTATAGGTTAATTTCCAAATGTTTCATCTTCTAATCAATTTTTTTTGTAATTTATGACCAATTTCCATTGATAACGACCTTTATATCATTTTATGTAAAGCATAAATACAAAATAAAATTCTATCTGATTTAATATTATTAATATTTTTTATAGGGATAAGAAGAGGTTATGTTTCATTAAAATAATAAATTTTAATTATTAATAAAATTATTTTATCTTGGTAATTTTTTATTAATTTTTATTTATGGAATAATTACCTTGAATTCTTATGAAATGATGACATAGTATTGTTCAAGTAGTTTTATAATAAAATAAATTATTTTAAAAATATTAAACTTTACACAATTTGGATGAATTATTGTGTTACAAGAATATTTTAGATAAAAATAAAATATTTGTGAAGTTTTGAAATTTTATATTCTAATTCCATTTCTATGTTGTTGTATTTAAAGTAAAACTAATTAAATAGTCCCAAAAAATGAGTTTAATGGTATCTTATGTTAAATAAAATTTTATTTAATTATTTAAAATTAATTAAGATATTTTATTTGGAAAATATAATGATATATGGATGATAATATCAACCATTTTCTAATTATGGTCCAATTATCCTTTTATATCAACTTTCATGACCCGGAAAGAGTAAAAAAACATTGAAATCATGGTAATCATAAAAAAGGTAAATGTGAGTTTAAAAATAAGAGGTAGGGGTTAAAAAATAACTGAAACTTATATAAATTTTATTGTATTATTTTTTTGAATCATAATGATATTGAATTTTTAATATATAATATTTTACCACCTTCACATGAAAAACAATTTATTATATTTAAATCTTTTATGTAATTCCAAGTGTGTCCTTTCCTTCTTTATAAAAGGACACCACACTCCTCTCTTCCAAAAACCACCATTAGCCACTTAGCTCAATCAAACTATTCCAAAATATTTTCTTAAATTACATATACTAATTCTATAGGTACTATTGTTATTAAAATAACATCCCTAGGGTCCTTAAAGAGAGATCTATAGGAGTCTATTTAAAGAGATGGAAGCCCTCTTAATCGAGTGTTTTCATTTATTATTATAAATCGGTAGATTTTATCCTTACCATTCCAATATAATAAAATAAATATATAACATATAATAATATTTTATTTTGTTAATGTAATTACCATATTCATCTATTTTTCCCATGAAATGGGAAATAAAATTATCACTCATCCGTATGTGTGGACTACCACCTTTAGGAAGAAATACAATTCAATTTGCATTTCCTATTCATGTGGATGTTTATAATGATAGATTTAATAAATTTATATGGTATTTATAATGTAGTTTATATTATTTAATTATAAAATATTATTCATTTTCCTATTCTTATTTTCATTAGAAAATGAAAACATCATTTATGCGCATGTATGGACTACCATCTCTATTAACAATGTAATTAATTTTTCTATATTCCACCTTTTATGGATGGTTATAAATGTTTATAAATTGAATATATTTTATATTAACATCATGATTAATATTTTGGATATTATGGAAACATGATGAGGAAGCAAGTACCATAACAGTCGAATCACTATATACATGGAAAACGAAACTATTATCACCCGTAACAGTGATTTTAAAAAATAATTATTAATCAAAGAGTTATAAGATTTTGAATTGAAACCATAAAAGTACTATAATAATTTATATTTTTTTTATATAAATATAATAAATCTAAATCTCTTTTATAGGAGGTTATATAGCTTACAAATCAAGTCATACATATGGTATGTGTTCTTCATCTCAATAATATTTTGTTGAGTCATGTTTGATGTTATAAACCTATTTATATTTATGAGGTGTACATACATACGAATTTAAATTTTATATAATGGGTCATTATTAATTAATGGTATTTAATTTTATAATTCAAATAATTTCATCCATGGAGTTTTTATTCTAAAGTTACCAATGTGGTAAAGGTTTATCATCTCAAGTTGCCTTATTTGGGACATATGTTATGTTATACACCTATCTTTTTTTATGACCAGTATCAATTACCTTTTTGATATTAGTATCATGAATATAATTATCTTAATGTAATTTTTTGCTTCATTTGAAGTTATTTCTTTCATTGGGGTTCTTATTCAAGAGTAATCAAGGTGGTAAGGGTTTTACATTACAATTTCATTTTTACTAAGATTGTTCATGATTAAATTTTTATTAATGAAATTATATTATATTTCCCAGATAAATATTATGTATTTTATTTTCCTCTTGTTATTTATTGAGATTACATTTTTTCATTTCATTTCATTTCTTTAAATACTCAAGAGTCTAAATTAATGTTATAAGGAAAACCAAATTTGTTTTACTATTTGGTTGGGAATATTTTTCTTCCTTTTCCATATTATCTTTAAATTATTTTAAATATTTTTTAACTATAGTCCTAGTATTTTTTAAAGTCATTTTTACACATGTTTGAATTTTTATATATATATTTTAAAATAAATATTCTTGCTCTTTTTCGAATGTGGTATTTTTGACGCTTTAGTGTAAATGTGAAGGGAGACTTTGTTTTATTGTACATGACAAGTAACAACATGAAAATTTAGTCTAAAAGAATATTTATCTCAATATATTTCTTGACACACAACATTGTGCTTTAAGAGAATTGTTATATATTATAAAAATATTTTTATTTAAATATGACCGTTATTACCAAGCCGTTGAATTGTTGATTATGAATATGATTAGCCACATTATATAATATATGTATAATGGTCATACTCAATAATAAGTTTTTGATTAATTACTATATAATAATTACTAGATTTATTAGTGAAGTCATTTTATACTTAAAACAATCAATTTATTCGAAAGTGATTTATATTACATTTTGTGTGTGGAAATTATAATTAATATCTTCCAATTCTAGAAATTAAATTTTAAATAATGAATATAATTTATACCATTATCATATAAAAATTTACTTAAGAGTAATTTTTTTGAGTTTTCTAAAATGATATATTTTTCAATGTATTGTGAAAAACATCGCTTTTTCAAAGACTCTCATTTATTCTTATTAAATATATTTATTTTCAAGTCCCATTTAATTTTGTATTTGGTTTTAAAGTGAAATATCATAAATTTAATTTATAATTATATAATTAATTCCATTTGAATTAGAAATATTCAATATTTTTATATAAGTTAATTTTTATGCTTACTAACAAAATTTTCTAAAAACTGTTTTTTGTTACGTTTTAAAAGGTTATATTAAAATTAATTTCTCTTACTTCTAGAGATTTAATCCTAAAAAATGAATACCCTATTTTCAATCATAAGTTTCTAATCTGGTAAATATTTCCTTTTTTATTTTTTCTCATTATGAATAGTAATCAGGATAAATATTTTTCACCTTGGTGAGGGTAAAATGGGTAAAACAGGGTTAAAACCATGAGATATGTAATCAAAATAAAAAGTCACTTTCATTTATTTAATTTATGGGATAAATTAGACCATAACCATAAAAAATTAGAATATATGACATTTTGTTGCTATTTGACTTTGATAATGACATTTATATTATTTTAATTAATGAAAATTCCAAAATGTCAATTTCTTGCTTTAAATTACTTTTTTATGTTCATATATAGATAAGAATTTGTTATAAATGAATATGAATTTTTATTTTGAACATTAGTTTATTTTTATGATTTTAATTTATGATTAATTTTTAGTGATGTTATAATTACCTTATCTTATATGGACTTTTAGGCCACTGGGCCTTTGGGCCCTCAAGGGGGTGGTGATGTAAGAATTAAGTGCAAGTGGTGACATATGCATGATGAAATAAGGGCCTTTGGTACATCCAATTGTGGAACTATGGTATATTTAATGAGATTCATTTCCTCTGGCCATTTGGGAAATGGATATACATTGTAATAAAGTATCTAGATGAGTGAGTCATCCCTAAGCACCTAATATAATATAATTGCCTTAAATGATTACATAACACTTGCACAATGCTTGTACAAGTTGTAGAAAATTTAGTTTAGTTGATTTTAAAAACATAAAAATTAGTATATTTTATTGGATAAATTATGGTTAAAAATGAATTTTATGGTTAATAATAATGTATAATTTGTTTTTAAAGACTTTATTTTTGAATTACTTGGTAATCTTGATGGCTTTAAAGTCAAATTAAATAAATAGTGTCAAAAATGAAATTAATGATATTTTATTAAAAATTATATGTCATTAAATTATTTAAAAATAATAAAAAAATGTAATAGGATAAGTAGGATGATAAATTGTGTAAAAAGTCATTTATTGACCAATTTGAGAATTTTTTTCCATAAAATTAAATTTATAACCCTTTAATATTGAAATTGTTTTTACTGTAGTTAAGGTTACCTATAGTCAAAGAAGGGGTTAAACAATGAGATAAGGGTAATTATTTATATGAAAATTGAATAAATCCAAATTTTTGACATATTTATATGAAATACTATTCCACTTTTGAATCTCTATCACTTTGGAAGCATTTTTCTTTAGTATGAGGTAATTATATTTTAATGTTTTATGAAATTTCAAGCATGTCCTCTCCCCCACTTATAAAAGAACACACCTCATTTTTCTTATTTATACCCAATTGAGACATCTAGATTGTCCAAAACCTAAATAATTATCTTTTAAAATTTTATATCCATGAATTAGTTGTTCTAGTCCTCTTAAACTACCATTCCAGGGGTCCTTAAAAAGGATATAAAGCAGGATAATCGATGGAGATGTAATCATCTTACCTGAAATCTATCAATTTATTTCTTCTTATACCTACTCTTATTATATGGTATTATTAATAAATTAAGTATCTTAAATATACCAAAATGTGTTTATTATTATTATGTAACCACCATTATTCACCCCCTTTTCCATTAAATGGGATGTTAATGTATGACCCGTGTGTACGTGTGGACTACCACCTCCACGTAGCGATGCACTTAATTTTCCATAACATTTTTGATGAATAGTTATTATGATAAGTTTAAAGTTTATATATTATATTTATTTCATAAATATTCTTCGATAATTATAATATCATATATACCTTCTTACTTTAAAATCTGTTGGAAAATAAAAACATCGCGCACATGTACGTGTGGACTACCACATCCACGAAGCGATGCGATTTCTTTTACATGGGTGTTAATAATGATAAATTTACCATATATATATATATATATTATTTATGATATAATTATTGGATTTTAATGATAAAATAATATTTATCTTTCATTCTTTCATTTCATTATAAAATAAAAACAGTATTCATCCATACGTGTAACCTACTGTCTCCATGAATGTTGTAAATCATTTTTTATATATGTAACTTTTATGTATGAATATATAATATATTTATATATTGAATAAAATTCTTCATATTGTGGAACTATGATCAAAGTATAATGAATGAGACTTACAAACCCAAACTTCAATGAAGAACGAAGAAATTAACACCCGTAAATGATGATTTTAATCATGAATTATTAATAAATGGGTATTGAAATGTTATAAGGAAATCATATATGATTCTATAAGTATTTAAATTTTTTATTTTTTATAATTATAATGAATTTAAATTTATTATATATGCTGTTAGAGAACTTTCAATGCATGTATAACTTGAGGTAAGTGTTTCTCATCTCACTTTTATTTTTGTGAGACATATGCCATATTCACCACTTATTTTCTATATGTAGTGTATATAATACACATAAATATATTTTTTGATTATTTTTCATGAAAATTATGGGGATTTAAAAATCCATATTATGTTCTATGTTTGATGAGGTTTTGATTTAGATATTACCAAAGAAGAAAGGTTTCTTCATCTAAATATTGTTTTGTTGACACATGTCTGATTTTATGAACATTTTCATGTTTATGAGGTATATATACTGAGAATTGGACATTTTATATGATTATTATATTTATTTTTATGATATTTATAATTTAATTTTAAGTTATTATTTCATAGGTATTATAGTTGAAAAGATACCAGAGTGATAAGGAATTTTTGTTACAATCTCATTATTTACTGTGATTGTTTATTATTGAGTTTTTGATGATGAAATTTGATGATCTAAATATCAATAATCTCATAAAATTTCACTCCACTATTTTGTGACATCACATAATAGATTCTACTAAATGGTTCCTTGAGATGATGGGACACATGGCCTCAAAAATGCCTCCCTGTACGCCAATGGCTACCCACTAGTAGCAAGGGTCTAAGGGGGTACAATGAGGAGAATATATTATTATGATCAGAGTATCACAATAGTTAAATAGATAGACAAATAGCAGAATCATAATAAATGAAAACTAACATTGAAGTGTAAAAATCCATATATAATCAATAACTGACATTAACAATATCTAACATCATGTATAAAATGATTTAATGTCTAGTGTCTATCAAAAGTAAACAGACAGACATGGAAAAAGGCATGGAGTACAGTACGTGTATCAAAAGAATTAAAAGACTGAAAGAGTATCTCCAATATCATTATGAGCCATAGATCAGTCCTTCTCTTCCCAGCACCAATGGTATAATCAAATCAATCATAAAAAATTAGGCGCTTTCCCCTATCCCTACTTATATTCACATAATCTTCCCAGGTACCATCAACGACCTAGATAGGATGTGAGAAAAAATTAGTAGGACACCAGAAATGGTGCCTATAAATACTAAATTAGTTCATATAATACGATTAGTGTTCAGATATATATATATATATATTATATATAGTAATAAAAACTATAAAGGTCCTTATTTGGTTCTTGAAAGACACCAGGATGATTGTACTTTCTTCGGCCAATGCTGGGAAACCCTTGAATAAGTAACTATATGTATAAATATATATGGACATTATACATAGTGACATATACAACCATACGTATGGATATTGCTACTAGTATGGACCCGAGGTGTAACTCAGGTGTCTATGAGTAGTAGCATGAGTCTCAAAAGTGTCGAGGGATGCCATGCCAAGTATCACAAGAATAAGGGAAGCCACAACCAAGTCATAATACTTTGTCTCCCATACCCAAATCATAACAAAAGGGCCACCATTCCAAAATCATAACAGCAAGGTTCATCATGATTGTATATCATAACAATATGGGTTTTCAGGCCCATATATCATGTCCATAAGGTTCTCCATGCGAAATCATCATAACTCATAAGGGTCACCATGCCAATTTATCATAATTTATAAGGGTCACTGTGCCCTTTCATTATAATTCATAAGGGTCATGATTCCCATTAATTATATTTCATAAGTGTCTCCTTCAACATTTTTCATAATCTGTAAGGGTAGCTATGCCCATGTGTCATAATATACGGATTCCATGCCTATATCACAGTATATGGATTGCATGCCTGTATCTTAGGAACATGGGTTCATCATACACAATCATCATAAAGCATAAGGGTATCCATTCTCCTCTATCATAATATGAATAAGTATTCAATGAGTTTTTTAGAGCCAACTGTTATTTCTTAGTGAACTAGAAATTCCCTTTAATAATGCTGTAACTGGTTTCTAATTTTATAAAGTGATGTGGTCATACCACCCAATCCTATTCAATTCATTCCAATAATTATAATTAGGAATCATTCCAAAACCATATAAAAGATTGTTTGGCCATTTTGGAATTTATAAGAAAATGGAATTTCATCGGCACACCTCAAGGGGTGGCCAAAATTGAAGTTTTCCTATTCCAATAAGAATTAAGGGATACCAAGTCATTTCTATCAAGGGTATTTATTTAATCATGATTTATGTGTATTTTTTAGGAAATTCACAAAGAATCTAGCCTACAACATCCCAAAACATATTAAAAGGAATCAAGACATAAGGGATGAATACTAGACCACCTACATTATGCCTGTAGAGGAGTACTATTCTAGTATCGACCTTTATTTTCTTCTATATTGGAAGAAAATGTCAAAATAGATGAATAACCTAAAAATAGGGCATAAGTGGCTACACTTAAATAAATCCTTTGAGAGGAATAAAACTAATAAAAAGCGTATGATGGCTAGAGAACTATCCATCATGAATCCAATGATACACTTCATAGTTGAATCAGAGTCTATATGGAGTAATTATCCAAGAACTTTGCTTGATGGGAGGAGGATCTCAAAAGGGGTAAATATGGAGGTTTTCCACTAGAGGAAGGAAATCGGAAAATGAGGCTAAACGTATAATTCATTATGGAAAATCGTGTAATTTTACCCAAAAATTAGGGGTTGCATGTTTGGCCAAATTTTGTACCAATCGTGTTCTATGCACTATCCAAAGGGAGAGCCCACACAGTTCATGCACATAGTTTGGAAAACCATGTGTAAACCATGAAATTTTCCTCTGCTAAAAATTGTAGATCCCCTGCACAGGTGTGCTCCCTTGGTTGCATGGTTTGGTAAAATTGTGTAGACCACTACTTCCCATTGAAACAAAAACATGGTTAGGGAAACCATGGATACTGAGTTGTATGGTTTCTACTAACCATGTGTCCCAGTATTATCTTGCACCAGTTTGTGTTTTAGGCTCTGAAAAATCCCCTGACACACTCATTTCCTCCATTTCCCCACAAGTCATCCATATTAGGTTAAAACTGAAGAATTATACTGAAATTTAAAGGATCCATACCTCATAGAAAACCAAGTTCTTACAGTCTTATCTCTTAAAGGAAATCATCCCTGAGTTTCCCTTCCACGGGTGGTAAAACACCATCTTAGAAAAACTCTATCCACTAAGCATGTACCTGAGCCTCCCACTCCCAAGTATCTTCCTATACCTAACCATGCTTCCATATCACCCATACTAATTTGAAAGGCCATCCATAGAGAGAGTTCATGCTCAAATCAATGAGGATTATGGGATAATCCTCAAAAGAATAATCAGTATACAACTCAATATCCTCAGGATGAATAATATGAGACGTGTTGGCATGATAATGTAGATGCTGTGAAACATGGAAGACATTGTGCATGGAACAAGACGTCTAAGGTAAAGGTAACTGATATGCTACCATACTGACTCTCTATAAGATATCTAAAGTCCCAAATTAATGAGGCAACAAATTACCTTTCCTCCATATCCATCGATTACCAAGTTTGGGTGATAACCACAAGAATATATGACCCCCTATTTCAAAATATCGAGGTCCTCAATGGTGATTGACATATTGTTTCTTTCAAGAATGTGTAGTATACATACATTTGCAAATAAACTGTACCTACTATAAAGTCTCCTACACATGAAGAGGACATATTAGGACCGCCTCCCTTACCTCTATCCAACCTAGAGTTGAACGAAATGACCTACCATATAAAGCTACATTAGGATCTATGTGAATAATTTATTAAAATCTATTATTTCAGGAAATTTAATGAGACAGATATAGTTTTGCCAGGAACAACTTAAATCCAGGATTCATGCTTTAAGAATATCCTCTTACACCTGTATAGTCTGTTCCGAATGACCATCTGTCTGAGGATGAAAATTTGTGCTCAAAAGTACCTATGTATCCAAATATCTATATAATCCATTCTAGAACCATGATTTGAAATGATAACCCCATTCTAAAATGATAGTACAATGGAATCCATGAATCCATTTGATCTCACGAGCATACAATCATCCCAAATCTTCAATTGATAAAGTCTTATAGATAGGAAGGAAGTGTGTTACCTTCACCAATCAATCCATGACTACCCAATATGCATCACTACCTTGAGGTGTCCTTAGAAATCCAACCTAAATCCATTGTAATATCATATCATTTCCATTTTGAGACTGGTAATGGTTTTAACAATCCAACCAACCACTGATGTAACAACCCTAGTTTTTTAAATGTTTTTTTTTGAAATTAATTTAATCTTTTTGATATTTATCATTTCAAGAAACAATGAAAATAGTTTATTTTATATTAAAGTGATATGTCTATATTGTGTTATATAGAAAATAAAGTTAAATATTAACTACAAGAAACATGAATTTTATCTTTCACTACATGGAACACCAAGGTTAGCTTACATTACACACAATATTTACTTTCCTCAATGGCTTGCATAACACAGAAGACCGAGTGTTACTAACAATAATTAATTATTAAAATATTAAAATTTAATAGGATATAATATGTACATTAAATTTAAATTTATAGTATTAATTATATTATTAATATATAGTTTAATTCATTGGTTACCAATTAATTATAAAATAATATAGAAACCAAATGAATATAAAGGGTCTGATTTTATAAAAGTCTATTTTTGTGTGAAAAAGTTGATTTATATTAGTAAGTTAAAATAATTACTTATAGTGAAAAATATTAAATAAATTCATATGTTATATATTCAAACAAAGTTTTATATAATCATCCAATATATTTTATAGAGATAAGATAAATACAAACCCAAATTTATGGTTAAATATCTATATTTTTATAAAGGTTTTTTATTTCCTTTAAATGGAGAACCAATTTTAAATCCAATTATTGGAACTTTTAAAGATTTAATATGTAAAAATAAATTTCATATTTGAAACTAAAACATAATAATTAGGTTATGAATTTTATTTGGTATTTTTATGTAAGTTTCATTTTTTTAATGAATAGTTAAAAATACTGAATTTTAATTGAAAACTGTTTTTTCATATAATCTATTTATAAGGTTAAATTATATTTTAAATAGTTTATAAAGTTTAATTTGAAAATAACTATATAAATTAATTCAATTTAGATAATTATGATAAATTTATCTTTGATTGTTTTATAAAAACTAAGAAAACCTTTGGACATTTTTTACTTTAATGAACCTTAGTGTCGTCCCATCAGTAGAATTATTTTTAAGCTAATTTCTACCACTTATGTGATTCTAATTGGAAATATTTATTTCATATTTGTAATCAAAATAATTATTAATATCTAATATTGTAAACTTTGTTTTTTACCAAAAAATATTAGTGAATGTGATTAAAATTAATTACGATGATTAAGAGAAAAATTAGGTTAACAATATACCAACCCTAAATTTATGACCCAAAATAACCTATAAAATTTTCCAAAAACCATTTTATGGAAATTATTTGTCCATTTACCTTACAATATTGTGTTGTTTTGGTTTTTATGACTTCTTTTAGGTTAAAACATGGGAACATCTAACTTGTTTTAAAAAAAATATTGTGTTGTTTTGGTTTTTATGACTTCTTTTAGGTTAAAACATGGGAACATCTAACTTGTTTTAAAAAATTCCAAGTGTTTGATTTCCCTTCGCTATAAAAGGCCACAACTTCCCCCTATTCTTCACACCTCTCAAAAAACTTATGTTCAGATAATATATAACCAATAAAATTCCCAAAATCCATAACTTCCTCCTATAATCCTCTCATTGTCTAGAAATAAATTCATGGAAGCCTTTTGGCACAAACCAAAAGGAGTTACCTTATTAAGAGGTAGAGGCTACTCTCAAGCTCCTTTATTTTGTTTTCTTTCTCCACCACCTACACTATATTAATTACATGATTTTATGAAAACACTAATATATTAAATATAATATTATTAAGTTATGCCAATGGTTCTACCTACACTTACACAAACTTCCATCTAATGGGTAACAAACATACTGTTTACGTGTAAGATGAACTACGACCTCATGAAATGACGATGGTTCATTTTTTTCCTTTACCACCTATAATAGAAAAGATTATGATAGAAAATATGTTTATATATGTTATATATTATATTTATTATTTGTTTAATATTATTTAATCCTTTTACAAATCATATCTTCTTACTATCCATTTTGTGTAAATATAATAATTTTTGTTTGAGGTAGTGTGGATTACCGCCCCTTCAAACCGATATGATTCATTCATACCCTTCATGGAATGTATTAAGGATGGATTTAGTTAACTTATATGATATATATGATATTATAATTATTATATAAAAATTATTTATATACATATTTGTACAAATATTTCATTAACTGCCTTTCTTTCAATACGACTATTAAATGGAAACAACGTTTATGCATACGTACGACTTACGGTCTCAATGAATGGTGTATTCCATTTCACGCTTACATATTATATTAATTATTATAACACAAATATATTGCAAGTAAATGATATTTATATAATTTTTTAAATTCTGGAAATCATGATATAAGTATAAGGAAAAAAGATATAACAAATTAAGAGACATGCAAAGAACATAGTGGATATTACCCGAAGTGAAACCTTAACAATGAATTGTTAACAAGCGGGTAATATAAAGTCATAATAAAAAAATATAATATATTATATATAAGATTATGGTTATATGATATATATATATATAATATACTAATATTTATTATTCATGATTTTAGTGTGAGTACGATGATTTTCTAGACACAAGGTAAGGGAATTTCATCTCACTCTTCCGTGAGATACATACTTTATTCACCACCCAATACATTTGTGTGGTATGTATACTACCCATGGATGAATTAATATGAATATTATACTTAACATTATGGGTATTTACATATCCATTTGATGATATTTATTATATGGGGTTTATATTTAAAAAGATTCCAAATCTGAAAAGTAATTTTGTCTCAGTTTGCCTTCTTTGAGACACATGTCATATTAAGCACCAATATTTTTTTATGTGGTGTATATGATACCTTTGAAATATTATAACATGAATATAATTATTTTCGTGATATTTTAGGATTCATGTACTTTTATTTTCTTAAATAGGGATTAGGGTTCAAATTTACCAAGTGGTAAGAGTTTGTTGACACAATCTGATGGCTTTTTGAGATTGTTTATGATTATGGTTCTATTGATAAAATATTATGATACATATCTCAATAAAACTCATGAATTTACCTTAAATCTATTTATTCCAGATATATTTATATATTGGTACCATTATTTTCACTACTTGGTACATAATATTATTAAGAATTGTTTTTAAGAAATTATTACTTTACCTCTCTCTTGGATCAGAAATCTATGTTCTTTCAAAACCATGTTTTATAAAAAGTTTTTCAAAATGTATTCATAAATTATTTATAATTTTTCAATTTATTTTAAAATAAATTGTCTTAAATTTTTTTTCAATATTTCTTTATAAGTTTTCAAATATTTTCATTGAAGTGGTTTTCAAAATGTTTTCAATATTTCTTTATAAGTTTTAAAATTATTTTCAATGAAATGGATTTCAAATTTTTTTTCATGATTTATTTATAAGTTTTCAAGTTATTTGCAATGAAATGGATTTCAAATTTTTTTCAATCATTATTTATATTTTTTAAAAATGTTTTAAAAGATATTTTTTAAAATTGTTTGAAGGTTATTTTATAAGTTTTAAAGGAAAGAGGTTTCCAAAATGTTTTCAAGATTATTTTTATTTGTTTTAAAAATAATATTTTCTCAAAATAAATCTGAATCCATATTTCTATCTTTTAGAAGAATTTTTTAAAGAAAATGTTTTTTCAAATGGTTTTATGTTTTTAGAAATCCTTTTTCAAAGAATAAAGGATATTTTCCTCAAGAAATGTTTCTAAAAGATATTTCAAAATTATTTCCCATATATGATGAATTTGTTGGTGTTAATCAAGCCTTTATGGTAAAATTCTTCAAGGTATCAATTCATATTATTTCTCTAAATGGTATATGTATTGATGGCATGATGTTTCTTAACCCCATTTCCCTTCCACAAGTCATATGTTTATGGTACACATTTATCTTTTGTGGGTTATGTTCTTATAAAACCCGCTTCATTTCATAGGTTATGTTTTGATGAAATGATTATGAAACATGTATTTTTCCCTAGGTTAAGATATGATTACTTGTTTACTACACCCATTTCATTTCATTGGTTATGATATTATTGTTTATGATTTTTCTGAACATGCATGTATGATTTCATTATGAGATTATTGGTACATATATACCCCACAATACATTGGGTAAGGATTTATATCTCATGAGATAGAATAAGATGGTATAGGGAGAAAACCATGATTATTAATATGGCCATGGGAGTAAACCATGACTACCAAGATGATATAAGAATTTAAATCATGATACTAAGATATAAATGGGAGTGAACCATTATTACCAAGATGGTATGGGGAGTGAACCTGTACTACTAATATGGTATTGATAGCGATTCCTTGGATACTATAGAAACCATGTTACATGATTATGTGTTTACCACAATTCCATATTTTATTCTTATGTTAGGCTTTTATGGATTATGTTATTTTTTTATTTATGATTAATTTCTTATAAACTTCTATGATTTATTCCATGATTCATGTATATGATATTTGATATGGAGGGTATGACCTTTTATTTTCATGATCATGTTCTCAAACCATAGTGTTGATGATTATTCTTACACATATCCTTTGTTTACCCTTACTAAGCATATAATCTCACCCCTTTTTTCCTTCCCCCAGTTATGAGTGTATGTATTATATATGAAATGTATAAGAAGGGTTATAGTCACTAAGAACATAGTGGGAGATAATATAGATCACTTATATACCGGTTTTTTTGTTTCCATATTTCAAAAGGAACTAGACTAGTCTAGTCTTTGTGTGTCTATTTGTTTAATGTTTTAAGTGTTATGAAAATTTTATGCAAGGTTAATGTGTGAAAAGTGAGGGTTTATATAATTAGTGTTCTGCCTTCACCTACTGATATGTGAATCACCTAGTGATAAGACTCAATATCTAACATTTCATCCCATGCCACAAATTCTATCAGCACAGATCACTATAAATCTTGGAGAAACTTTGGTACACTAACCACTAAAAAGCATGTGACTCTCAAATAAGATATTCTATAATGTAAATTGGGACTCAGATACTCCCATGTATACGTTGGATGTCCTCACCATCGTTAAAACATTCCAGAGGTGGGTCTTTAAGTGAAATACTCTCCCGTAGGACCACACATCCTGAGTATAAAAACTATCTCCTCTTCACTCTCTCAAGAAGCGAAGATTTCATTGATTGTGATGGAAGTATAGAATGTTTATTACGGTCTTGATCAACCCTGTGCATATCTAAAAATAGGCCCATAAGTTTCCACTCATTACTAGACTCTTGTACCATTTATATCTGGGTCCTCCTACTTTGAGCATCGATAAACGAACTACCATTCTTGGGTGTATAATATTGACTCAAGTTAAAGGACTATAGGTTTTCAACCCACCTTATCTACATATGATTCATGTCACACTATGTGAAAATATACCTAATGCTTCTATGGTATTTAAACACTACAAAATGATCTCCCATAAGGTAATGAATCTAACAACACAATGAGGGAACAACAACTTCCTACTTGAGATCATGTGTTGGGTAATTCTTTTCATGAGGCCTCACCTACTATGGTCTGTATGCAACAACTCGATCTTCTTACATTAGAACTGCTCCTAGAACAATACATAATGTACCTAAATACACTATATAACTTCTAACAATCTATGGATGAATTAGGATCAGTGCTAAAGTCAGTCTCTCTTTTTACTCCATAAAGGATTTCTCACAGGTTTCTGACCACATAAACTTCACACCCTTCTTAGTAAATATAATAAAAGGTAATACTAAGTGTGAGAATTCCTTTATGAAGAACCTATAATAACAAGCTATCCCCAAGAAACTCTTTATGTCAAAGATGTTCTTGGGATGATCCAAGGTAACTACATGACTCACCTTATCTGGATCAACTGATACTCTTACCTATGAGATAATATAAATTGGGAAGTGCACCTTGTCAATACAGTAGTGACATTTATAGACATTAGTGTAAATATGGTTCTTTCTCAGTGTATTCAAAATGATCTCAAGATGTTTGGCATGATATCTTGGAGTATGTGAATACACCAAGATGTCTTCCACAAAAACATTGAAAAAGAAATCCAGATAAGGGTAGAAAACACAATTCATCAAATAAATGAAAATGGAATGCATATTCAAGAGACGAAAAAAATAACAATGTACTCTTATAAACTTTGCTAACTATGGAAGAACATATGTGGTTTGTATAAATGTCTGACACACCCTTGGTGATAGCCTGACCTGAAATTGATCTTCGAGAACAATTTCAATCCTTATAGATGGTTGAAAAGATTATCAATTCAAGGTATAGGATACCGGTACATCCCAATAAGGTGATTCAACTTCTGGTAATCCACAAAAATCCTGAGGGTTCCATTCACCTTCATAGAAAATAGACTGGTGAACCCTAAGGAGAAGTACCAGGACATATGAAACCCTTAGTTTCTAGATTCTCTAGCTACCTATTGAGCTCCTTAAACTTAGTAGTATCCAACCTATAAGGTGGAATGGATATTGGTGCAGATCTAGGCACTATATCAATAGTAAACTCCATCTCTCTCTCCATAGGTAGTCTATAAAATTCATCATGGAAAAAATCCCTAAAATGATTGAATATAAGTGGGAATTCAGTTTTACATAATATCAAATCATCCCTATAATGTATAGAAATATGGGATCTTACTCAACCTTGTCCAAGATGATCTGGTCTCTCTCTACCCTTTTGTACACCCCACTTGCCACTACGAATATATGTACCACCCTCTGATTAATTTAATGATAGCCTCTAGCACTAACAATCCACATAGGCATGACAGGGGACGAACCAGTCCATCCTGAGAGTGAAATCAAATCTTACAATCTCGAGGATGAAGATGTCCCTTAATAAATGATCGGTTCCTACCTCAAGGTTTAATTCCTTGAACTAGAATACACTCTTTGAATGTATACCCAAAGGAGTATCAAGTCTCTACACACCACAAGAGTACACAATATGAAGCCTAAGGATTTCCACATTATCCACACAGATAAAGGAGTGATAAGAACCCATGTTAAACAATAAAAACACATTAGTTAATGATACTATAATAATACCTCAAATAGTAGATGTACCAACACCCTGTTTCTTTGGTATAAGCTAAACTGAATAAATCTATCCATAACCATATCCTTATTTTACAACTTGAAAACTAGGAGTAGGTCATCTATTCTAGCACTATGTATCTGATGCCAGGCTATGATAACCACAAACTCCTCCTCTTCCAGTATGGCTATCAGTACTTTAGATACTTACCTAGAGAGGTGATCCAAATCCTAATCCAGAAGGTGAAGCTACTATAGATCCTCTCCCATTTGCAACAGATGGCAATGTCCTTCAAAATTTCTATTGATGCCGAAATATTCCATAACCTAGACACTCAAAAAGGTCTCCAGGACACCAGGGATTCTTATGCCCCTACTTACAACACTAGTGAAAAACAATGTAACTATCTATGGGTGTCACTTAACTAACACTTCTCATGAATTCAGTCTAAAATCATCTCTTCCAACTGCTAGTAGAACCAATAATCAGTCTCAGTTTTGAACCATCTGGTCCCACACTATCTACCTCTCTCAGGTTCCACTCAGTGATGAGATTTTGGTTTCTTATATCACATGTCATAGTCAACCAGAAAATGTTCACCTTATAATGAATATGATACCTAAGGCTATCCTAAAATCATCTTGCTTTTACTAGGTTATCAGTATCATTGAATGGGATAAAGCAGTAAAGTTCTTTAAAATGAGTTGAGTAGTCCATAATATACATAGAACTCTGATACAGGTCAATGAACACCCTAGAATGGCCGGACCATAGTATCTTAGAGAAGAAGTACCCCTCATGTCTAGATTGAAAATACCTACAAATTATTTCCCAGTACGCACCTTACTAGATCAGAATATCCAACCATTGTTTGGAATATCCTCAAAGAATATACATAGGGAGATTTACTCTCCTCTCAGGATGTGTCTCCAAATTCCCAAAAATAGATAAGGCTATCTCTAGACATAAGTCTACAACTTTGGGGACACCATCCCTTGAAAACGTTGGTGGATGATGCTGATGAAACTCATACCTCAACTCTCCCAAATAAGGGGAAGATCACAGATATCCCTTTATATTACACAAAAGCAACATAAACTCCCCCAAACATTGGACATCCTTTCCCACATCAGGGATAATAGGAGGTTCCACAGGTGAAACTACTGGAGGTATCACTAGTGGGTCAGGGCCTAGCGCCTCTGAAGCATGGTCATCACTACCCTCCTGGTGCATGAAATGTGATCATCAAGCTGAAAAATATCTAAAAATTCCAAGAACACACCTCAGATTGGTTACAATAATAGTAAAGATCTCATATACATGAGTAGGATAGGTACAAGCCTTCCTATATAGAATTAAAACCCCATTTCCTGCTTATAATTCTATGTCTCAGTGATATAATTTATCACAAAAGAACGCAAGAGATTATACCTACTTCCCACTACTTAGATCAGGTCTGGTTCAAGCTCTATGTTTTACTGTAAGATTTTCGATGTATAGATTTTCAATTTCAATATATATAGGAAAAGACCCTTTATTTTGAAATTAGAATCCCTATTTAATGGTGAATATTTCATTTATAATTCAATTTCATTTATTTTTCATTTTAATTTATATTACATTTTTTTAATTTTTTTTAACTATATGGATCACCACTTCAAATTTATATAGACCTTACTCCTTATAACTTGAAATGTGGTGCCCATTTAATCCAAACCACTCACTTATCAATTCCCTTCATGAAATGTTAGAAAAATTCATGGACATATAAATAAAGTTCCAAAACATGATATAAGAAATACAAATAGTAAGTAAACAGGGCATGACAAAATTCTTAACATATAAATCCTATAAGGTTCCTAAAATGATGCATGATAAATTCTTCCTTACCATATCAATCCAATGATAAAGTATACTCCTCAATCCTAATAAAAATCATCACACATCATGTCCGTCACCCAATGGTGGAATAAAATCAACTATAATAGGAATAATATCATATCCCATCCAATGTAATTTCGATTTTCTCTATACATGAGTTAGCTACGCCTTGGGAAAAGCTCATTACCAAAATATGACTTTTCAATGTCTCCTTTGTACCATCCCAAAATAGTAAAAAGAAGAAAAGAAGGCTTTAATACCACTTTGTGATGTCCCAACATGTATTCCACTAAATTATTCTCTAAGGTAGTGGGACCGATGGCCTCAAGATCACCTCCCCATACCAAGAGGCTTCCGACTATCACCAAGGGTCTAAGGTGGTACATTGGGGAGACAATACCCTCATGATCAGATTAGAATAGTGGTGCAATATATAGATAAATAGGAAAAGAATAATAAATCACAACTAATAGTGTAAGGTAAGCATCCATAGGTAATAAATAACCAACACTAATGGTACCCATCATCATGTATAAAATGATGTGTTATAATATGTCGATCAAAAGTAAATAGGAAAACATGACGAAATTCATGTAATATAATACATGTATCAAAAGAATAAAAGGGAGAAACAAAATATATCTAATAGAATCATGATCCATAACCTAGTTCTCTACTTCACCACTACCATGCTATAATCAAATCAAGAATCAATAACTGGGTGATTACCAATATCCCTACCCGCGTCAACATAATCTAACTGAGTACCTTTAGAGGCCTGAATAGGCTGTGAGACAAACTTTGTAATCCATCACAATTGGTGTCTATAAATACCCATTTAGTTTATATAATATGATAAGTGGGTAGATATATATAAATGATAGGAAATATTAGAAACTTCAAAGGGTCAGCTCTGGTTCCTGAAAGCGAACATGCTAAATGTATATGCTTTATCCCATTATAGGAAATCTCTGAATAAGTAACCATATGTATACATATATTTTGAATATATACATAGTAATGTCTACAACCATATGTATGGATATAACTAATAATCTGGACTTGAGGCACAACTCAGCCATCCATAAGTTGTATCACGAGTCTCACAAGTGTTAAGGGATACCATTCCAAGTATCAAAAGCATTAAGTATTCTATTAATAGTATCATAACAATAGGGTCACCATGACTGAGTCATAATAGTTAGGTATCCGGTAAAAAATTATAAAAATTGGTTCACCATGCTTGAATTATAATAGTAAGGGTCTTTATGCCAGTATATTGTAACAATAAGGGTATTTGTGCCCTTATATCGTATATTTAAGGGTCTCCAGGCCCACTGATCACAATTCATAAGGTTCTCCATTCCCATTCATCATAATTCATAAGGTTCACCATTCTCATTCATTATAACTCACAAGGTTTTTCCATTCCCATTCATTATAGCTCATAAGGGTCTCCCTACCCATGCGTCATAATCCATAGGGTTGCCATTCCCAAGTGTCATAATATAGAAACTCCACTCCCATATCATAGTATATGGATTCCATGACTATATCTCAAGAACCCGGGGTTATCATACCCATACATCATAAAGAATAAGGTTCACCATTCCCATTTATCATAATGGTAATAAGTAGTTAAAGGCTATAATGAGATCCATTTAATCGTTGTTAGTTTATTATAAATTCTCTTTAACATGGGAATAACCATATTCCAATTTAATAAAGTTACATGGCCATACCACCAAGTTCTATTCAATTAATTTCAGTCATCATAGTTTGGAATCACACCAAAACCACAAAAAATATGGGTTTTCCATTTAGGAATTTAGAGTAACAATTGAAATTTTATCCACACACTTCAAGAGATTTCCAAAATTGAAGAGGACCTATTCCAATAAGAATTTACGGATTGTAGTCCATTCCAATTAAAGCTATTCAATTAAACATGGTTTATGTGTATTCTACAAGAAACACATGGAGAATATGTTGTGTGGAATCACACTACTAATTAAAGGAAATAAAGTCAATGGGGATAAATACTAGACGAAAAAACTTTTTTTCTAGGGAGAACTCATCTAGTATGAACCTTCAGTTTGGTCAAGATTAAATGAAAATGATAAAATAAATGACCTCCCTGAAAACATGGAATGAGTTTTTGCACCTGAATAACTCATTCAAGAGGAATAAAAATGGAGAAAGGAAAAACATGAATAGGGAACTCACTATAACACATCCAATGAGATGATTGGAAGTTGAATTAGAGTTCAAATGAAGGAATTATTCAAGAACCTAGATTGATGGGTGGAGGAGCTCAAAAGGGAGAAATATGGTGGCAATCCACTGGAGGAAGTAAATTAGAAAATGATGTCAAATATATAATTCATTATGGTAAATTTGGTAATTTTACCCAAAAACTCGGGGTCTTACAGTTTGGCTGTACTATTGGCCAAAATGTGCACTAATAGTGTGCCATGCTCAATATAAAGGGGGAGCCTGCATGTTTCATGCTCACAGTTTTGGGAAACCATGAAAAAACCATGTGGTTTACCTATACTAATAATTACAGAGCCCTCACATTGGCACAAACCATGGGATAATGATAGAGATACCATCCAACCCACCATTTCACACTAAAACTACCTATACGGTTAGGGAAAACCATGCATATTAGGTGGCACAATTTCTAATAACTATGAAGACTATATTTTACTTCTCCAGACCAGGGTTTCGTGCTTCAAACAAGCCCCATAAACCATTATTTCATCTATATCCTCATAAGGAATCCATTTTGGGTCAAAAATGAACAATTAAAAATATATTTTAAGGATACATACCTCATCGAAAAACTATGTTCTTACATATTTATTCATGGAAATTTCAAGTAATTGTACCATTTTTCTATATTTTTTATATGAAAATATTGATAAAATGTTTTTCATGATAAATAGACTTTATTTTCTCTTTCCTCAGGATGATTTTTCTTCCATGTCCTTTTTTTCTTTAAAATTTATTTCAGAGTGTTTTTTATATTATCGTATGTTTTTAGGGGAATTTTTACACATGTTTTACTATTTAATTTTTTTTGACATTTTCTGGACAAGGTAATTTTTACATTTTAAATAAAATGTCAAAGTAATATTTTTTTTAATGTACACATCATGAAAAAAATTTCCCACTGTAATGACCTCTCAATGCATTAAATATTGTTTTACATTTTTTAAGGTTATTTTAAAACAAACATTTTTCCTTAATATTTGAGAATTTTCTTTATTTTAAATAAGCGATTTGAAAATAAAAAGTTTATTTTCCTCTAGAAACATTAAAAATATCTTTTAATGAAAATTTTCATTTATGATAATATCATTTTATGTTACTTATTATTTTCTAGTGATATGATCCAAGGATACAATCATTATTCATTATCTAGATGATTTATGATTATGATTATGAAATATTTATGAAAAACATTTATTTTTTAGGGGTTGTACTTTGATCAAATGTTGAAATGTTTATGAAAGTAATTTTCTTTCCATGAGTTATGATATTTGATGATTTTTTATGATTATTTGGATCACATATGAATCGATTATGATTATGGGAAGGGTGGCCATAGAATTATATATACCTATAATGGATTTAGTAAAGATAGATATCTCATGAGATAATAATGATTGGAATGGGGAGTGAACCCTGTGCAGTAAGTGATTCTATCCACTTTTGTACTCTTTGATGTAAACCTTGACTATTGATATGATGGAATGGGGATTGAAACCAATCCACTATGATAGTCTTGGTAGTGAACCGTGAAAAATGAAATTGTTTTCTAGGCCTATGTATATGAAACAAACATATGTCTTATGCCAATGTTATGTTCTCATGGCTCATGTTATTTGATTCTTTTATGGTTCATGTCTTATGAGCTGCCAAGATTTATGACATGTCTCAAGATTATGGTCTATGATATGCTGTGTATGGTTTTAATATGTAAATCTCATGTTCTCAATACCTTATTCTCATATTATTCTTAAGTGACCATTAATATCTCTCTATTTTACCCTTACATAGAATCTAAGATCACCATTAATTATTTTTTCTTTCTACTGGTTTTGATGAAATGTTTTAAATATGATATGCCAAATAAGGGTGCTAGTTATGAAGAAGTTAGTGTGATATGATGTATATCTCCCATGGATAAGTTTTTTATCTATCCATACTAGGAAAGTCTATCCAGAAGCAAAGCTTCTGACTAATTATTAAAAGAAATAAAAAGTACAATAGTGCGGAAGATGGGGTCAAACAACTGAAATTCCCTCAACCACCAAGAACAAGTCAAGAGATCATAAAATGACATATCATTTCCATAATCAGAATCACCATCAGTCTCCCACTCAAATTGAGACTTATCCCGATTGAATATTTTCAAGATATTTGTATCCACTTTCCTTGACACCTTAGATTACGGTCTGGTAGACACGGTTCTAGGAACATTATAATATTACTTACGTGGTCTCCTCTTAGTGGGAAGACCCTCACTATTAGTAGTCTTCAGATTTCCACTTAAGATTGCATCCTTGTAAGAGGCGTGACCACCACTGCCCGAGACCCTAATCAGGGTACTCACATTCCCATGTTCATCTTTAGAATTGTTTCCCCATTTCTTAGGTAATTCCGATACTTGAAAATGCTTCTGTATTTCTTGCTGACAATGAACATTTTGTTGCACATCACTCTGATTGTAGACATCAACATAGAAAGTATCAGGGGTCAACAATTCTGGGGTCTGTATATGGATGTCCTTAACTAGAGTAACCTCTTTAACCAAATCATACCGAGTATTAGAAGGGACACTATGAGCCTCCTTCAGAGATACATCAATGAGAAACCCTTTACCAGGATCAGAAGCTGGCCTGTTAAGTAAATCACCATCATGAGCAGTAGAATTTGGAAACTTCGAATCCTTCAAGTTAGACTTCCTATGACAGAGTGCTATTGAATTCCCTCTCATACCATATTTCTCACAAGAAACATTCTTCCGACATGGCTCTAAAGAGTGTCCAACAGCCATACATACATTGTAGAAAAGAGGCTTTTTTTCATACTCGACATCTATTTGAATGTTATCATAAGGGGTGGAAAGTATTACCTTTTCAATCAAAGTGGAGCTAATATCAACCTCCACCAACATCCTAGCAAAATGACCAAACCGAACTTCGTCAGTCTCCTTGTCAAGCTGAATCGGCGTCCCAATTTCCATGCCAATGTCATGCAAACGTTTTGGATGCCAGAGGACCCAATTAAGTCCATAAATATGAATCCAAAGTTGAGAAAAGGCATTTCTTGCACGCGAGACATTAAAATCCAAATAACATTCATGCAAATGCAACCAGCCAGGATTTAGAAATAGGGTTCCAATGCTCCATGCCTGAAGCTTCAAGTCATGAGATGGTTATCTATCCATGTTTCTGAATACACTAAAACTATATGATTTTGGAATGAATTGTAATAGTATGGAATGGATGTTCATATAATAAAATGTCATATTTATGTATGAAAAGTATGGGTAACTATAATTGGTTTTATAGAATGGTTCAGTTACTATTTGGATGTTAGGAGTAAAAACTTTATTGAAAATTAGGGGGAAATGTCTTAGTATAAGATAACATCCCATAGTTTTGGTAAGGAAGATATTATGGATTTTTTGATAATTGAATCCATGTTTGGATATTATAAGTTTATTTGGTTTTGAGACCGATGTATCTAGGGGTAATAACCCTGAAAATAAATGGTTGAGTATATATCAGCCACCATTCTAGTGCATACAGAGTGTTCCCTTACCACACACCTAGTTTGAGACTCCTGTGGGATATTTTTATGTTAATTAGAATTTTATTTATAAACCATTTGGAGGGATTTAAATAGATGATTACCATCAATGAAATAGGTTAAACGAAACACATGATATATTAAAATGAAGGGGTCATGGTTTAGGTATTACATGAATGATTTTTTTATCTCACTCTGATTATTATTTCTCACACTATTATTCTTAGTTTTAGTCATTGGATAGAGTTAGGAGAAATTGTGTTAATGAGAAATGTGATGGAAATTGGAATTCTTGTTGTGATGAGATACCAAATTATATAGAAGAGGGTGGGGGAAACCTTATGATTATGAATAATTATATTAATCTATATATGATTAAAAAAATCAACTTGGGTGAGTATCCTAACAAACCTAATAATAAAAAAATAAAGTTTCAGGAAGACCATGGATGGAATAAGACCCAGTTACCTTTATATCAAGTACATGAGGAGAATAACTCAGGGAAATATCATAGAGGAATGGGAATATGTATTATGTATGAATAATAAGGGTATATAGAAAGTAATACCTAAATAGAAATTAATATTTCAATAGCGGTGATATGAAGTTCATCCTAAGGTACCATTTAAAGTTCAATGTATTATGTTTAGTGAAAACATGGATTATATAAGTCAACACCGAAATCCAAGGGTTAAATCCTAGAGCAATGAAGGACCAATGATATGCATATCACTGAAGTATTTATATATTTGGATTCAATAATTGTATTTTAGAAGTGTTATATCAATGATATTATAATTATAAGAATCTTGAAACATCTATTTATTGTTCCACAATAATTTTTTCTAAAGGACTTGAAACATATATTCAAAGGTAACGATAACCAAGACAAGTGACTTAGTTGGGATAATGAGATGATTGACATTGATTATGTAAATGGGATAGTATTGGCGACCTTGAAATTAGTTAGTGATTTGATTATAAAGTGATTTAGGTCACATTAGATTATGTTTATTTCATATTTTGATTTATGTAATATATTGAATGATTTACGATTTTATTTTAGAAATAAGGATTTTGTGAATTCTTTGAAAAATATGTTCTCTAATTGAGGTTTAATGGTGATTCAAGCTATTTTTATAATCAAATATATGATCAAGGTATTCAATTTTTTGGTATGTGACATCATGAAATACTTTATTTAGTATGAGGATAATGTTAAATTTGATTTTGGGAAAAAATATGTGATCAAATATTTCAAACATTTGCTTCTTTAATTTGGTAATATACATATTATAGAAGAGTCTTAGAGTTCAATATTTTTGAAATTGATTAAGGTGAAATATTTGTGTTATTGTTGAGGTTTTAGAGATTAATGTGTTATATTTATCCATATTGGATAACTTATACTAATTTTTTTTGGTTTGATATTTATAAAAATAAATAATTAATTTCCATTATTTTAGTGATATTATGATCCATTAAAAGTTAATTTTAATTTTTTTCATAAAAGATTCATCTTAAAAATTCATTTATTATAGTAAGAGTTGATGAATGAATTCATAGAAGTATAACCAAAGGATGAAATTAAGCTTATAAAATGGAATTAAATCACATAAGTAATTTTTTGATGTTATCTATTATGACAGTAAAGGAATACCTCAACTTTAATAAAATTATATTACAATAAAAATGTTATCCTTTTACATTTATTTCTGAATCATTGATGGTTTTTTAACCCCTCATTGATTTATGATATTTTAGTCATTAAATTTTTCACGACCTGGTTCTCTATGACTATATTACTCCTTAGAAATTATTCTTCTCCTCCATGTCTATAGTTTTACTTCCCACCAATGTTACCCTTATCTAGGAAACTAATTATTTGTTATTTTAGGTAACCTTTATTTTACCCAATCCCCCTTTTCAAAGGAAGTTTTATTATCCCTCACTATAGTATGATTCTTAAAAAAGGTATTTTGAAATATTAAACCTTTGATTTTTAAGATAAAATTATGAGGGAATAATTTATTTAAGGGGGATCTAGATTAAAATAATAATAACCTCAATCGATTTCTTAACACACAATACCGAGCTTTAATTGAATAGTGATATATTATAAAAAAATTATTATTTAAATGTGAACATTATAAACTAGAAAAGGGGGATTGGTTTAATGGTGATTCAAGCTATTTGTATAATACAAATTTATTTATTAATTCTTAGTAAATAAGCACACAATTGTTTAGTGAATTCTTTTTGTGCTTCAAAAATTAATTTTTTTCAAATTTAAATTTTATTGAATTTCACGCATGGAAATTATAAATAATTTATAAAATTTTTAGAAATTACAATTTATTAAATTAAAATAATTTTTTAAATCATATTATAAAAATTAATTTAGGTTTAAATTTTTGGATTTTTTTGAAAAGATTGATTTTTTAGTTAAAAGTGAAAAATAAAAAATTTTCAAACTCTCACTTATTTTCATTAAATTGAGTAATTTAGACACCCCATTTTTTTGTTTATTATTTTATTAAAGAAAATTAATATACTTTATATTTATAATAATATAATTAATTAAATTTTAATCATAAATATTATAGGTTTATATGTAAGTTAATTTTTATGCATAAAACACATTTTTCAAAAAGCTACATTTTATTTCATTTAACATATTTATATTTAATTTAATTTTTTCCACTTATAGATATTGAACCTATATTAATGGATACCATATTTGGAATCTTAATTTTGTAATTTTTTAAATAGTTCTCTTTTATTTTTTGTCATTATGAATAGTAACCATGATAAATATTTGTTACCTCGATATGGGTAAAATGAGTAAAATAGGGTTAAAACCATGAGATAAGGTCACAAAATCAACAAAAAACATGAATTTATTTAATTTTTTGGGATAAAGTTTACAATATATATCAAATATTAGAATATATGGCATTTTGGTTGTATTTTCCCTTGATAAGGACATATAAATTATTTTATGCAAAGAAAATTATAAAATGTCACTATCTTGCTTTTAATTTGTTTATTTCTTCACATTGGGATAAGAATATTTTATTAATTCATACACCAATTTATTGTGAACTTAATTAATTTATTTTTTGGATTTTAATTTATTATTAATTTTTAGTAAATTTATAACTACCTTAAATTCTTACATAATGCTGACAAAGTGCTTGTGAAAGTTGAAGAAAAATCAAAGTAAACGATTTGAAAAATTTAAAAATTAATATTATTTTGGATGATTTATTCTTAAAAATGTATTTTATGATTAATAATAATACATAATTTATTTTTAAAGAGTTTATATTCGAATTCATTGGTTGTATTGATGTCTTAAAAGTCAAATTAAATTAATAGTGTCAAAAATGACATTACTCGGTTTTTCTGAAAAATAATATTTAATTAAACTATTTCAAAATCAAAAAAAATATTTAAAGAGGAAAATTAGGCTAATAAAAGTTCAAAATTTGATCTTGATGATGTTATTTCAATATAAATAAATTTTTAACCCTTTAATATTGAAAACAATTGTTTTTATAGTTATGGTTTAAAATGTTTGATGACGGGGTTAAACTAAGAGATAATGGTACATTTACCAATTACGATGTTATAAATCCTATTTAATTGGCTTATTACAACCTCATAATATCCCACATTTAAATATATTTCCATTTTAAGCCTATTTCTTGAGTATGACATTAGTGTATTTTTATATTTTAATAAATTCCAAGTGTGTCCTCACCCCCACTTATAAAAGGATATCCTTACATTCTCTTATTTAAAACACTTTTAACCATCTAGTATGACCCAAAACACTTGAATTATCTTATAAAATTTACTATATACATATTATATATGATTTCATTCCCAAATTAAAATTACAAGTGTCCTTAATAAAGTATCTAAAGGAGGCCAACCAATGTATAGGTAATTGTCTTACCCGACCTATTTCAATTTATTTATTCTTATACCTAAAATAAATCAATGAAATAAATCATTGAATAATAAATTAATTTTATTAAATATACTGAAATTTTATTATGATTATGTAACCACCATTATTAACCCAAATTTCTGTCAAATGGAAAGTGAAAGTGTCGTCTATGCGTATGTATGGACCACTGCCTCCACGTAGTGATACAATTAATTTCCCCTAAATTTTTTTAATTTGTAGTTATTATTATGGGTTTATAGTTTTTATGTTATATTTATGAAATAATTATTCTTCTAAAATTTAAATATCATATCTACCATCTTACTTTACAATTCGTTGGAAAATGATAACATTTCTCGTCCGTACGTGTGGACTACTACATCCATTAAGCGATGTGATTTGTTTTTCATTTATATTTTAAATGGATGGTAATACCGTTATATTTAATTTATATATAATTTATTAGTGAAATAACTATTTTTCTTTAATTATAATATAATATTTGTCTTTTAGTCATTCTTTTCATCATCAAATGAAAACATCATTCATGTGTACAGACAACCTACCGTCGCCATGAACGGTGTAAATATTTTTTTATATTTCTAAATTTTATGGATTTTTATAAATATTTATATAATTAATATATAATATATTTTGATCATGAATAAATGTTTTAATAATATTGAACCCGGATCAAATTTTTACGACTGAGACGACCAAACCAAAACTTCAATGAAAAAAAAGACAGTCAACTTCCGAAAATGACAATTTGGACAAGGAATTCTTAATTAATGAGTGTTTAAATGTTATAATTGGATCATATATGATACCATAATAATGTAAAATATTATTTTATACAACTATATTAAATTTAAATTTATCATACAAGATGTTATATTTCTTTCAAAATCTAGTCAAACATGAGACAGGGGTTTCTCTTCTCACTTTTATTTCCATGAGACATTTGCCCAATTCACAACTTGTCTCCTTAGTATGGTATATATAATATAGATGTATTTATTTTATTAAAATTATAAGTATTTAAAAATTTATATTCAATTTTCTATTTTATGATGTTTTTATTCATGATTATCGAAGCATTATGGGTCCTCTATCTCAATAATGTTTCTTCGAGACATGTTTGATGTTATGAACCTATTTTTTTAGGTTAATATACTACCAATTTGATATATTATACAAATAGTATCCCTATTTTAATGATATATAAATATTCATTTGAAGTTATTATTTTATGGGGATTATAATTCAAATGTTACCAAATTGTTAATAGATTTATGTTACTTTCTCATTGTTTAAAAATACTATTTATGATTAAGTTTATGATGATGAAATTTCATGATATAACTCTAAATAATCTCATTAATTTTATTATCTTATTTTTATTAATGGAATTATAAATTAATAATAAATTATTCCACTCTTTGGTACTTAAAATGATTGAGAAAATGTTTTCCAGATAAAAAAACTTTATTTTCTCATTGGTTGAGAGTCCTTTTTTTCCTGTCCATGTTTTCTTTTATTTTTTTGAATGTTTTCAATAGTATACTATGATTTTTTAATTAATTTTTACCGATGGTTTTATTTTAAAATTATGGTTTAAAAATCAATATTCTCAATATTTTCTAAATAAGGTACTTTATTATTATTACAAAAATTATGAAAGGAATCTTTGTTTTATCATACAAAATATGAATGGAATTTCACACCATCATGACCGCTCAGTTATTTGAAACTTCCTTTACAGGTTTCCTAGGTTCATTTCAAAAAAAAATAATTTCTTTAATATTTGATATATTTCTCAACTTTAAATATGTTATTTTAAAATGAAAAGTGTATTTTCCTCTAGAAATATTCCAGATATATTTTGGAGAAAATTTTAATATATGATAATATCTTTTGATCATACTAATGATTTAATAGGGATATGATCTAAGGATACTATACCTATTCTTTCTCTAGTTGATTTATGATTATGATGGTGAGATGTTTATGAAACCTTCTTATTTTCCATGGGCTATTCTTTTATGAAAGGTTTAAATGGTTATGAAGCCCATTTACTTTCAACTGGTTATGATATTTTATGAATGTCATTTTAATTTTGGGAAATATAAATGAATTAATTATGATTATGTGTAGGGTGGTCTTGAAATTATATAATCTTCCTATTAATTGGGTAAATATGGATATCTCATTAGATTATAATGGTTGAAATGGGGAGTAAACCCTATTTATTAAGGGACTCTATCCACTATGATATTCTTGGGATTAAATATTGACTATGGAAATAATGGATTGGGGATGAACCCAATCCACTATGATAGTCATGAAAGTGTGCCTTTAGTGAGTAAAATATTTTTTATCATTATGTGTTTACCACAAATTTATTTATTATGCCAATATTATGACATCATGGGTCATTTTATTTGATTCCATTATGATTCATATCTTATAAACTCCCAAGATTTATAACATGTCTCATGATTATGATATATGATGTAACAACCCAGACTTTTACTAATGAAAATTCCTATTGATTTGATTAAATGTATTTTTATGTAAAATGGTTATATAAAACATATGCACTTCTTTGGTTTTTTGTTTTTGGATATTAAAAAATTGTTAAGTATTGTTACCATTGCTAATATATCCTTTGAAAAGTGATCACATGATTAGTATAAATATAAAGCTTTAACAAATCCAGTTTACTTAGACAAAGGAAGCAATGAGCTCAAACAGAAGAATTGATCCATATGAAGCCCATTTTATGGAGCTTCGAATGGAGGTGGTGTCATTGGGCTTCACTCTTAACCAAGCCCACGCTGAGCTTCAACATGTTAATCTTGAATAGAACCACCTAAAGGAGAAGTGGAAGTTGATAGAGATTACCACCAGAGTGATGTTATCCACGCCACCCCAAGTGTATGTCACCATCACACACCTTAACCTTAGTTCATATGTAGGTGTTATAAGGGGTTTATCTAATAAGACACTAGCACTATGATTATGTGCATTACATTTTTATTAAATAAAGAATATACTTTCATTTTATTATGGTAACTTTATTAATATTTTTTAAAGAGAAAATATTATTTTTTATTAATATTCAATTAAGAAATATATTTTGATGAATTAATTTATTTTAAATTAAATAAAATTTTAATAAAATATTGTTACTAAATTAATTTTTGTTAAATATAAATGATCGTATAATTTTTATGAATGCAATTGAAATTTTTATTATGGTTTGAAAGCGGTTTTTTTCAAAACCCATGAATTTTCGATAAATATTGGTTTTTATTTTAAAATAAAAAATTAACATATTTAGAAAATTATTTATATAAAATGAGTAATATTTATGGAATTAGGAAGTCAAAATTATCTGACGGTGAATTTTTCATAATTTTTGGAGATAGTCGAATTTTTGTGTAATATTTAAATACCATTTAAATATATAATGTGTTTTATGACATTATAATTACCCAATAGTGATGTAATAAAATACTATAAATGGGATTTTTGGCCAATATAAAATTTACCTTTAAAATAATGTTTTTTAGTAATTCCATCCATTTTAACATTTTTAAATGATTTCCTTGAGAGTGTGACTCACCTCCACATAAGAAAGCATAATATTTTAATAATTCCATCCATTTTCTTTATAAAATAACATTTTCCTCTCCACTTTGGAAAAAACCTTGGGAAAACTCTATGGTATGGTTTGTGGTTTTGATTAGTTTAATGTGTGGTGTCCAAAACCTAAATAATAAATAATTCCCTCTCCATTCCTATATAAACCCACTCAATATCAAATTCATATTCACTAAAACCATTTGGAGATCAACCAAACCCTTCCTCATCTCTCTATAGTATTATCAAGGAACCCCAATCTCCCAATACTCCCCTCTCAAGCCATTCCCATTCCTTTGGGATCACATTTCCAAGTAAGGGATTTCTTCCTTTCTAATTTTTTTCCAAATTTATTTATGTTGTTATTCTCTTTTATTTTCAATTAAAAATTTTGGGGTATGGTTTCAAACCTCCCATATACTTCCCTAATTATTTTTTAATGATTAGAGATCCCTTTCTCTCTCATTAATTCTCCCTATGTACACCCATTACCATGCTGAAATTCTGTAAGGGATTTCTCTCACCTTATTTCCATTCAAGAAATTATTTTATATTATCCATATAAATTCCATTAAATATTTTTGGAAATGTATATATAGGACCCACTTACATTCCATTTAAGGTAAATATGATGAGATAACCCTTTCTCTCTATGATTTTTATGAATTCTTATGTCACGCCAATATGCTGCCCAATTTGCACTGCAATTTTCTAAGCCAAATTCAAAATGTAGTGAATACCATTACCATTTCTCTATAAATGGTATTCACATTTACACACATTTACTTATCAATTATATATTTTAAGGTATGTATTCCTCATTCCTTTATCTTGGAATAAATGATGATGTTAGATGATTTCATGTTGTGTGTTCCATGTGGCACACTTATGCATGAAATGAAATGATTAAGAAGGGTGCGCCCTGCTAGTTCTCCAATGCATTGGGTAAAGATTAGTATCATGATACATCAAGTTAAATGAGGGTTTAATCATGCTATTTCAAGTGTAATGAGGATTTTCTTATTCTACTTGTGCAATGATCCTTGGATCATGCTAATATCATGTTAAATGTTGTTGCCACATTTCCATGTTATGATAATCATGATATATCATCCCTTTATGTTCATGTTTCTCTTGTTATGACTTTTTTACTCCCTTACTAGGCTTTATAGATCACAAATTTCTAATGAATGTCCTCAGGTTATCCCATGAAATTCTATGTACGAAGGAATGTTGTGGTCATGTAAAAGAAGTTTTGAATAAAGATGTTGGGTTTTATGTTCTAAGTTGCAATGAAATTTTCCTAATTTCCCAATACACTAGACATATCCATCCCCAGAGATTTCTTTTGTGAAAGTTTATGCAATAAATCATGTTTAAGTGTGTTATAAATAGAATGGTTTCTATAGTTGGTATATAAGGATAAGTTTAGTTTTTTTTGGGATTAGGATAAGAAAACCATATTGAAAGCCTCAGGGATAAGACTAAGTATAATACTAACATCCCTAAATTTTGGTGATTATAAAGTAAGTGATTTTTCAAGAGAATACATCCCTATCTAGATATGAGTAGGTAGAGGCGGCTCTAGCACAAATGTATGTAGAGGTAAAACCCAAAAACACTGTTTTGAGCTATAATCGAACGAGAATTGGTGCAAGACAATGGGCCTTACTTCATTCTTGGTTACGACACTCGTGGGGGATATTATTTGAAAAATCCATAAGCTTAGTATGAACCATTATTAAGAGAATTTAAAAAAACACCCTTAAAAATATATTTTGGGAAGAAAATCACAGATATCATAGATAAGTTAAAAAAATAAATTTAATTTATAAATTATCCCTTTTTAAATGGATTCCACTTTAGGTGTTACCCCTAACTTTAAATTTATTATAGATAATGGCTGGTAGTAAGAGGAATTAGGATAAAAACCGATTTAAAGATCAATGCAATGACTATTATAATGTGATACCCAGTCTAATGGGAGATGGAATTGGAAACTTTGTTAGGACACTCTCTCAGTTAACTCAAGTTTTGAATAGAAACATGGATCAAGAGGAACGTTCAAACCCCTAAGAAAGAACAATCCAAAATTGAGAGATTCGTGAGATGAAGGGATCCAACTTTTAAGGGATCATATAATCCCTCAATTTATGAAAAAGGATCAACTCCATTGATAAGGTATTCTTCGTCTTTGAATGTTCTAAACAAGAGAATTTACTTATGGCTGCTTATCGTATAGAGGGTGAAGCTGATCAAAGGTGGACATTGATAAAAAATACAAATCCCGAGGAGGGGATCGGGGAGTTGGAATGGAAGAATTACCTAAAGATGTTTTTTGATAAATATTTTCCTTGCACCCTCCGACTTACAATAGGAAGGGAATTTATTACCCTCAAGAAAAAAAGATTAATCCATCAGAGCATATGAGGAAAAATTGAAAAGTCTTGCACGATATTCCTCCGACTTTGTTATTACCCCCAAATGCATAGTTGACTACTTCTTTTGTGGTCTAAAACCTACCCTATATAAATCCCTAGCAACCTATGACTTCGAGAGCTATAAGGAAATTGTCCGATGTGCCCTCAAAGTATAAATGCAGATCAGAGAATCTCATGGCTTTCATGGGGATACGAAGTGTAAGGTGGAAATTAAGTTTGGAAGTCCTATGAATAAATAAAATAGTGCTAAGAAATTCCAGCACCCCCTTACCGAAGGTACACAAATAAGCACCCAAAAATGGCCTGAAGGGGATGAGGAAATTATTTAGGTGTAGAAGAGAAGGGAACTTAGATATTAACTGCCGACAAGAAATACCCATTGTTGTGACAGAGGAGAGGAATGCTCCGTTTAACCCTCAACACATTGTTTATTACTTAAACTGAAAAGAAACATGGAACTTTACAAACCAATTCCCTAATACAAGGGTTTTCAGATGAAACTAACAACCTCAAAGGCAGCAAGGTCGATATTTTTCCCTACTACGGCTGAAGCGAACCCCGACAATGAAGTGGTGATAGGTATACTAGTTATTCATTCATGAATAGTGAACTTACTTTGGAATCTAGTTCTATGAAATTTTTTATATCCAAAAAGTTTAGTATAATAATCCCTAAACCACCACAAATCATGTAAGTATAGATGTCAGTGAGAATGGAAAATGGGGAAATTATTGCATCCCATGAATATAACCCCTCCCCTATCACAATTTGTGGCTTGAACTTCTCAATGAACCTTGTCATAAAACCCTTGGTATAATTTTATATGATTCTTGTTAGGGATTTACTTTCCCTATACAGAGCCAACATAAATTTTTGTGAGAGGAAAATCACTCTCCATATGGAGAATCAATCCCCTATCTTGTACATGTGAAAGGGGGAGGATGAATCATCCTTAGCGCCATCATATCAAAAGTGGATTTTACTGCTCTATGAGCACGTGTATCTTACTAAGATTATTGAATCTAAGCAAGCAACCATCCTTAAAGACATTCCTATTGTGACATAATTCACTGAAGTGTTTCCCTAGGAATTGACTGGTCTTCCTCCTAGAATAGATGTTGAATTACCGATTGATATTATACCTAGGGCATTGCCAATATCCAAGAATACATATAGAATGGATGTTGTGGAGCTTTGGGAGTTGAGGAAACAACTACAAAAGAATATATATAAAGGGTTTATAAGCCCAAGTGCTTCACCATAGGGTTCATGAGTCCTCTTTTTCAAGAACAAGGATGGGTCAATTCACCTTTGCATTGATTATCATGAGATTAAAAAAATCCCAATAAAGAACAAGTATCCTCTTCCCCAAATTGATGACCTGTTCGATTAGATATGTGGAGCACAATACATCTCAATGGTGGATTTTCATTTGGGATATTACCATGTAAGGGCGAAAAAAGTAGATATCCCCCAAACTACTTTTCATATAAGGTACATTCACTTTTAATTCATATCAATGCCTTTCGAACTCACTAATTATCCAGAAATCTTCATGGATTTGATGAATTGAGTCTTTAGAGATTACCTCGACAAATATTTGGTAGTCTTTATAGATGATATTTAAATATAATATAAAACCAAGGAGGGGTATGAGGTGAATCAATGAAGTTTACTAGAGTCCTTGAGAAATGAAATCTCTATGTAAAATACAACAAGTGTGAGTTCTGGTTGAAGTAAGTCTCATTATTGGGTTATATCATCACAAAGAATGAGATATCTGTGGATCCATCCAAAGCAGCTGCAATATAGGGATGGTCGAGGCCAAAATCAGTGATGGATATCCGTAGATTTCTAGGGTTATCCGGATATTATTGCTGATTTATTAGAAATTTCTCACGATTTTCAAACCGTCTTACCAAGATAACTCAGAAGGGAGTCAAGTTTTCTGGGAGGGATGAATGTAAAGAAAGCTTTAAGGAGTTGAAAAAGAGGCTTACCACTGTGATTGTGCTCACACTACCCACAAGTGGAGAACATTTTGTGGTATTTAGTGATGTTTTGAAGAAGGTCCCGGGCTATGTGTTTATTCAAAATGAAAAAGTCATTTCCTATACTTCAAGGAAATTGAATGTTCTTGAGAAAAACTATCCAACACATGATCTGGAGTTGGCTGTAGTAATCTTCACTTTGAAAATTTTGCAACATTACCTATTTAAGAAGAATTGTGAAATATACACGGATCAAAAAATCCTCAAGAATATATTCACATAGAAAAATTTGAACAAGCACCAATGAAGATGGTTCAATATGATCAAAGACTATGACTTTTCAATCCATTATTAATTTGGAAAAGAGAATAAGGTGGAATATTCTCTAATTAGAAAAGACCCAACAATTCTATCATTGATGAGAATTAAAAAGGATCCAATATTCTTAGATTTTATGAATATATATTTGGGAATCATAAATAAGGGAATATCATCAATAATTTCACAAATTATAGCTCAACCATATCTTTTGGAATGGTTAAAGGTTACTCAAAGGATGATGTGGGAATTTTGATGAAAGTGGAAACTATTAGAAAAGCTAAATCCTCAGATTTCAATGTTAATGAAGAAGGAACTGTGATATTTGGGACATTACTATGCATAACATCAAATATTTAGATACAAAAATAAATTTTGGATGATGCACATAGTTTGAATTTATCCATTAACCCAGGAAACACAAAGATGTATCAAGATCTTAGAGATAGTTATTGGTGGAATAAAACAAGGAAGGAGATCGCTGAGTATGCATCAAAGTTCTTGGTATGTCAGTAACTGAAGGATGAGAGACATAAGTCTAAGGGGATGATGAAACCACTACCCATACCAATGTGGAAATGGGAGAACATCACCATGGACATTGTCCCCGGACTTTCGAGGTCATCCAAAGTAAACAATGCTAACTGCGTTATTGTGGACCGTCTTACAAATACTTCACACTTCATTGCAATTCAAGAGGACATCTCAATGGATCAATTGTAACATATATATATTAGAGAAGTGGTAAGTCTGTGTGGAGTACCACTATCTATTGTATCTAATAGAGATCCAAGATTCACCTCTATGTTCTAGAAGAGTCTTCAACATGCTCTGAATACTGAGCTGAACTTCAGTGCAGAATATCATCCTCAAACCGATGGACAATCTAAGCAGAGTATCCAAACACTTAAGGATATTTTGAGAACCTGCTCAATGTGAATCAAATAAGGATGGGATCAAAATATTCATCTAGTTGAGTTCTCTTACAAAAATAGTTTCCACTCAAGCATCTAAATGGATCCTTATAAATCCCTTTATTAGAAGAGGTGCAGAACACTAGCATCTTGGGATGAAGTTGGGGAGAGAAAACTCCTAGGTCTTGAAATGGTTGAATAAATGGTGGTGAAGTTTAAAACCATATAGAAGCACATTAAAGCTTCTATGATTTGACAAAAGTGCTATGCTGATAATCATCAAAGAGACCTACAGTTCAATGTTGGTGATATATTATTACTCCATATATCACTATGGAATAGAGTTATGAGATTTTATTAGAAGGGAAATATTAGTACAAGGTACATCAACCCTTTTGAGATCCTTGATCACTTTGGAGTAGTGGCCTATCGATTATCACTCCCATCAGACCTATCTCAAGTACATAATGTATTTCATGTATCACTTCTGAGGAAGTACATACCCGACCCATCACATGTACTCAATCTAGAGGTGGTACCATTTGTGAATGACCCCTCATATGAAGAGAATATGGTGAAGATCTTAGATTGTTGGGAAAAAGTTCTACTAAATAAGATAATGCTCCTCGTCAAGGTGTATTGGAGAAACCACAAGTTTGAAGAAGAAATGTGGGAATCAAAGGAAGTAATGAAGCATAGTTACACTCATCTATTTTAGTATGGGAAAAGGAAATTTCAAGGGAAAAATATCTTAAGGGGGAATATTGTAATGACCCAAAATTTTACTAATTTAAATTCCTATTTTTCTCATTAAATGTAGTATTATGTAAAATGGTTATATAAAACATATTAACTTCATTGGTTTTTTTTTTGTATTTTAAAATACCTTTAATAATTGTTACCATTTCTAATATAGTTGTTGAACTTTTATCACATGATTATTATAAATATAGGCCTTTAACAAATCTAATCTACTTAAGAAAAGGTAGCAATGACCTCATCCAGTAGAGTTACTCTATACGATGTCCATCTGTTGGAGCTTTGAAAGGAGGCAGAATCACTGGGCCTCTCTCTTTACCAATCCTAATCTGAGCTTCAACATGTTAAACTTGAATGGAACTTCCTACTATAGAAGTGGAAGTTGATAGATATTACCTCCCGAGCGATGTTATGTGAGCCACCCCAAGAGTCTATCACCATCGCACACCTTACCCTTGGGTCATATGCGGCTGCTGTAAGGGGTTATATAACGAAACCCTATAACTATGATTATTTTCATTATTTTGGTATAGAATAAATAATATACATTCATTTAATTATTGTTATTTTTTAAAAAGTTTTTTATGAGAAAATAGTATTTTTAGGGAATATTCAATTACAAAATCTATTTTGATGAATTAATTTATTTTTTAATTAAATAAAATTTTAATAAAAAAATATTACTAAATCAACTTTTATTAAATATAAATTATCATATAATTTTTATGAATACCATTGTAATTTTTATTAAGGTTTGAAAACTGTTTTTGTCAAAACCCATGAATTTTTGATAAATATCGGTTTTATTTTATAAGTAAAAATTAACATATTTAAAAAATTATTAAGATAAAATGAATATTATTTTTGGAATCTAGACATTTAAATTATCTAAAGGTGGTTTTTTCATAATTTCTGAGACAATTGAATTTCTGGGTAAAAATTAAATACCGTTTAAATATATAATGTGTTTTATGACATCATAATGATCCAATAGTGATGTAATAAAATACTATAAATTATATGTTCGTCCAATATATGGTTTAAATTTAAAATAATGTGATTTTATGTTTGATTTATTTATGTTACAAAACCTTAACGGACCCGCCAAGACTTATAAATTTTTTTTCTTTTTAAAATGATTTCCTTGAGAGTGACTCACCTCCACATAATAAATCCTAATATTTTAATATGTTCTGCCATTCACCTTATAAAATAATGTTTTCCACTCCACTTTGGAAAAAATCGTGGGAAAAAATCATGGGATGGTTTGTGGTTTTGATAAGTTTAATGTGTGGTGTCTGAAACCTAAATAATAAAGAATTCTCTCTCATTTCCTCTATAAACACACTCAATATCCCATCATTCATCACTCAAACCATTTAGGGATTGACCAAAACCTTCCATAAATTCTCTATATTCCTCACAAGGAACCCCAAGTTCCCATTAATTCCCTCTTAAGCCTCTCTCAAGCCTTTGAGATCACACTTCCAAGTAAGGGATTTCTTCCTTTCTCTTTTTTGTACAAATTTCTTTATTTTATTATGAAATTTTATTTCCAATTACAAATTATGGGGTATGATTTCCCACCTATCCTATAATGATATCCTTATGTTTTAATTAAGATATAACACTTTATACCATATTAATTTCTCCCATGTACACCCGTTACCATGCTGAAATTTCGTAAGGGATTTCTCTCTTCTCATTTACATTCAAGAAATTATTTTATATTATGCATCTAAATTCAATTACATATGTTGGGACATGTATATATATGACACAATTACTGCCCATTTATTTTAAATATGAAGATATACCCCTTTATCTCTCATCAACCATTTTTATGAATTGTTATGTCACGTTGTTATGCTGCCCAATTTGCACCACGATTTTCCAAGCCAAAGTCATTATGTAGTGAATACTGTGCCTACTTCTCTATCAAGGGTATACACATTTAGCCACATTTACATATATATTATATATTTTCATGTATGTATTCCACATTCCTTTTTTCATGGAATAAACGATGATGTTGAATAATTCCATGTTGTATGATCTATGTGGGACACTTATGCATGAAATGAAATGATTAAGAAGGGTGCACCCTGATAGCACTCCAATGTATTTGTAAAGATTATTATCATGATAAATCAAGTGAAATGAGGGTTTAATCATGATAATTCAAGTAAAATGAGGGTTTAAGCATGCTCCATGTTCGATGAGACTTGGATAATGCAAATATCATGTTAAATATTTTTGCCACATTTCCATGTTATGATAATCATTCTATATCATACCTTTATGAAAATGCTTATATTGTGATCTATTGATATTCCTATTTCCTAACATGTACTATATTATTCATGTTATACCTTGTTTACTCCATAATTGGGCTTTATATATCACATTTTCTTATGGATTTCCTTAGGATATCCCATGAAATGCTAAGTACGATGGAATGTTGTGGTTATATAAAAGAAGCTTTGAATAAAGATGTTTGGGTTTTATGTTCTAAGTTGTTTTTTAATCTTACTGATTTCCCAATACACTAGACCTATCAATCCTCAGAGTTTTATTATGTGCAAGTTTATGTAATAAATCATGTTTAAGTGTGTAATAAAGGGCTGGGTTATTATATATGATACACTGGGTATGGGATTTGTAAGTCATGATCATTTTATCATACCCTTATGATTATGTTATTCTTAAGTGATCATTGAAATCTCCCTTGTCTACCCTTACTGAGTATACGAGCTCACCATTTTATATGTTTTATTTCCCCAAGTTATAAAGATTTTTTAAGTGTGATACATTTAAGAAGGGTGATAGTTATTAAGAACATAGTGGGTGATGATTTTGATATCTTATGCACAACCTATTTATATATGTGAGTTTCAAAGTACACTAAACTTACATGATTGTAGAATGGATTTTAATGTTATATATTTAATATCAATATAATAAAATATCATATTTATGTATAAAAAATTATGTTTCACTACATGACATGAAAATAATTTACCTCTATTATAATGGATAAATTATTTGAATCTTCTTTTTAAGTTTCCATGGTTATTTTCAAAGAAAACGTTTTCTTTATTATTTATGAATTTTTAGAATTTAAATTAGTAATTTTAAAATGAAAAGATTATTTTACTCAAGAAATGTTCTTGTGGTCTTCCAAAATAAATTTTCATCTATGAAAAAAATCCTTTCATGTTACTTATGATTCAATGTGGATATGATTATTGGATATCTTTCTTGTCCTTTATCTTGATTATTTGTTGTTATGATGAAGAAATATTTATGAAAAACATTTTATTTTCCACGAATTTTATTATTATGGAATGATAAATGTTTTCATGATCTTGTGGAATACATTTGAACAAATTATTATAATGTTACGGTGGTTCTGTTATATCCCTTTAATGAATTGAGTAATTTTTTATGTTTTTTGAGCTCAAATTGTACACTAGGGTTATCCCAATCCTAAAATTGTTTCCACAGTGGGTTATACCAAGCCTATAAAGTGGTCAAATAGGATGTTATCCCTAGAATATATCAGGTATATGGATGTTTAACCCAAAACACACATGTGATGAATGTCTTTAGGGGTAGTATTAACATAATATTATTATTATGACACAAATTATTCTACTATTTATGAGATGATATTATGTTAATTTTATGCTTTTAAATCTCATGTTCTTTGATTCCTTGATGATTCATATCTTATAAACCACCAAGTATTATTCCCTAAATCCTAACTACGATTTATTAGTTACAAGGTATGGTTTTTGTAAATGTGAATCCCATGTTATTATACCCTTATGATCATGTTATGCTTAAATAATCATTGGTATCTCCATTTTTTGACCCTTAATGATCATGTGATCACACTATTTATCATGTTTCATTTTCTTGAGGATATAAATAAATGTTTTAAGTATGATATGAATAAAAAGGGTTATAGTTGTGAAGAAGCTAGTGAGAAATGTTTTAGATCTTTTATGTGCCCATTGTTTAAGAATCCATGTTTCTAAATACACTAAACCGTCAATTTTATGGTGTGTATTATAATAATTTTTTCATATTAGTCTAATACAGTGAAATATTAATTTATATAATGTTTAGTTATATATAATTGGTGTCATTGTATGTTTTAGTTATTTTTGGAATCTAGCATTAGGAGAATTCTATGATAACTCTTTGGATAAGCCTATATATTGAATAACATCATAAGTTATGGTGAATAAAGGAGTCTTTTTTCTTAGAAAATAAATCCCTTTTTGGATATTATAATGTGGTTACAGTTTTGGTACAAATTCACTTTAAGGTAACAACTTTAAATGTGTTATATTGGGTATTAACTTGATCATCATCGATACAGGATGAGTGGGCCTAAGAATTCACACCTCACTATAAACTCTTGTGATATATGGTTAGGTTAATTCATAACTACTTTATGAACCACTATGAAGGTTTTGAATAAATGATAATTATGGATGAACTAGGATAATCCTAATTTTTTATAGATTGAAAATAAATATTTATGATTTGGACATCATATGAATTATTTTTCATGATTATTGGTAACTTAATATGATTATTGTTTATCACAGTATGATTTTTGGTTTTATTTATTGGATGAAACCTAAAACAATTGTGTTAACACTAATTTTGATTGATGTGTATTGATTTTACTCATGTGAAAGGAAATGAAATGGGAGATGGAATACAAATAAATATGATTATGCCTAACCAAGTATCTTGACATATGATTAACAAAATAAATATAGTTGATTTTATAAATGAACCAAATTATAGAAAATGGATTTTCATGAAGACTATATAGGAACTAAGATTCAGCTTCCCAAATTTTGAGAATGTGTGAATAATCACCCAGGGAAATTTCTCAATTGAACAAGAAGATTCATTATTTATGGAGAAGAGGGGAATAAATCAAGAAATTCCCAAAGATTTTTTAATGCTTTAATGTAGGTAAGTAACATCATTATAAGGTACCATTTATATTTCAATGTCGTATATGTAGGTAGATTTGGAATTTTCTATGTCAATTTCATAATCCAATGGTTAACTTCTAGACCAAGGAAGGGCCTATCATATTATAGTCATTTAAGAGGAATTATTTAAGATTTTATGCACTAGAATTTGAGAATTATGATATATAAGTGTTTTATTAATGATATTCTTGTTATAAGAATCATGAAACATATCAGGATGGTTTTGTAGTAATTTTTCATAAGGTTTTGAAAGTATATGTTAAATGGTATTGATAACCTAAAAAAGTGATTTATGGTGAAGTTTATCACATTACTGGATATATAGAATATATTTTATAGTATGTAATTTTATATAAGGAATAAGAGAAAAGTTATTTTTTTGAATCATTTTTTTCATTGATATTTTATGGTGATTTAAGTTATTTTGGTAAATCATTATCATCTTTTAAGAGAATATATAATCAGAGTATTCATATATTTATTATGCGACATTTTGGGATACTTTATATTTTTTTGGGGATAAATTTTAAAATTGATCATGGAAAAAAATATATGATCAAATATTTTATATTTTATTTAGATTTTGAGATTTGAGTGTTATTATTTATGTTTTAGATATTTATGTATTAATTCATCATATTAAGATTTATCCACATTGGATAAATTGTGCTAATCATTTTGGTTTTGGTAAATATATAAAGATACAAGGAATGTATTTTAATTCTTTTATGGATCTTATTATTTTTTAAAATTTAATTTTAGTGCTTTAGGAATAAAAAATTTATCTTTAATATTAATTTATTGGTGTAAGAAATGAGATAGAAGAGGAAACTGATCAAAGAACAAATAATATATGAAATTGTTCTTATTAAATTGAATTAAATCAAGTAAGTATATTTTATCATGTACTCTATCTTGATAGTTAAATAATACCCTTACTCTTGGAAAAATGTTTGGATTTTTTTTTCATTTACCTTTTTTTCTGATGAATCAATGGTCTTCCTTATCCATTAATGATTTATGGTTTTGTGGTCTTTAACATTATCTATCACTCTTAATTATTCTTGGGGTGTTATGTTTCTACTCTATGTCCATTTCTTCACATTCTTCAAATGTTATCCTTATATTTGAACATGATTTTTTGTTATTTTCGGTAACCTTTATGTTACCCACCCAATATTTTCAAAGGTAGTTTTATTATCCTGTTTTAAGATAAGGGTTTTACACAAAGGTATTTAAGAACCATGAAAATTTTATTACTAAGAAATAATTTGTGAGGGAGAAATTTATTTATTGGGGGTAGGATAATGTAACAACTCAAAAAATTAGTATAAAAGAATACGATATTTGATAGATTACTTAACACACAACAATGAGCTTTAAGCTAGCTATGATATACTATGAAAATTTTGTTATGTGATAATTATACCCTCCACATAAAAATTAGCGGTATATATAAGAATAAAAACATCATGTAAATTTTTTATTTTTATAATTAAAATTTATTTTTTAATTGATAATAAATAATTATTCAATGTTCAGAAAAGTCGTTCAATGGTTGAAAATTTTGTTTTCTTTAAAAACAGTTATTATTTAATTTTGTGAGAGAAAATTATATTCAATATCATACATTTTTAGAAATTTTATTTGTGGGGATTAATATAATTTTTGAAATCATAATTTCAATATTATCTTAGGGTGAAGATTTATTATTTTTCTAAAAATATTCATTTTTTAGTGAATAGTAAAAAATACCAATTTCTATAAAAAACTATCAGTTGTTTTCATTAAATCAAGTAATTTAAGAGTACCATTATGTTTTTTAAATTTAAATTATTTTAAAATAAGTTTCTATTAGTTATATATAATATAACTAATTATATCAGAATCATTATTATACTTGATTTTGGTATGAGGTCATTTTTATGCTTAAAACACATTTATCAAAAAAATATTTTTCATTGAGTTTTTGAACATTTATTTTAAAAAGTATTCCTACCACTTATATAATTTTAATATTGATAAATGGATCCCATATTTTTAATTATTTAGATTAAATTTTGTACGTAGGTCCCTTTTATTTTTGATGATTATGAATAAAAGCCATGGAAAATATTTTTCACATCGGTAAGTTAAAAAAAGGTTATTTACCCAGATATAGGGCCTATAAATCTCCAAAACACTTAAATTTATTTTATTAGATATGTTTTTTACAACCATAATCATATTATATTTAAATTCTTTTACTTTATTTCCAATTTCCTTTGATAATGAAGTTAATATCATTTTTAGTAAACAACCAATTCAAAATGTTACTCTCTTTATTTAAATAGATATAATTTTTTTTCCATAGGAAAAATATGTTATTTTATGTAATAAATGGTTATTTTAAATTATAATGATTTTACTTATCATGATATTTTTTCACGTTTTTTTTGTGGTGGAATAATTATGCTAAATGTTTAGGCACCGCTGATATAGTGCTTGTTCAACTTGTAGAAAAATAAAATAAATGTTTTTTAAAAATATTAAAAGTGATAACATATTGAAAAATTGTTATATTAAAATAATTTTTTTAGATAAATATTACATATTCATGATGTTTTTAAAGTTTATATTCGAATTTAATTTCTATCATTTTGTCTTAAAGTCAAACTATATGAATAGTCATTAAAATGAATTTAATGGTATATTATGTTAAATAATATTTTATTAAATGATATAAAAATAATAAAAATTTAATTTCTGGCCAATTTAATGGGATATGATTTAAAATATCATCCATTCTATACACATGTGTCACATTTAATTTTATAGTAAATTTATTGACCCAAAAAGAGTAAACAAATACTAATATAGCGGTAATCAACAAAAGGGTTGATGGGGGGTTGAAAGTAAGAGATATGGATTAAAAATCCCCTAAAATTTTCTGAATTTTATTTAATTATGATATATTTACTTTTCCTCATACTTTATTCAAAATATATCAACTTTTTTTAACTTTTACGTGAAATATTATTTATTATATTTTTATCTATTATATAATTTAATGTGTGTCCTTTACTTAGATATAAATAGACACCACCACACCAATCTTAATTACACATTAATGAGATAAATAGATTTATAAAAACCTTGAAAAAACTATTATTAACTTCATTATATAAATTATATCAGTTATTTTATTCTTAAAATACCACCACTAGGGTCCTTAGGAAGAGATCAAAAGGTGGTTCTTCAAAGAAGATATAATCATCTTAACCAAATGTTTTCATTTTAATTATTCTTATACCTCCTTATATTATAAGATAGCAATTAAAATATAATTAAATTAATATATACCATATAATAATATATTATTATGTTAATTTTATAACCTTTTCATCTCCCTTTTCTATCAATTAGGAAATAAAAGCATCACTTGTGCGTATGTGTGGACTAGCCCCACCACAAAGTGATGCAATTAATTTTACATTTCCACCTCAAATGGATGTTTATGATTATGTATTTAATAAATATATATGAATTTAATTATTCATTTAATATTTTTTAATTATAAAATATTATTTATTCTTCTTGCCTTCTTTTTTTAGAAAACGAAAACATCATTTAAGAATACTTATGGACTACCATCTCCATGTACAATGTAATTCATTTTTCTATCTCCATGTTTTATGGATGGTTATATATATATATAATAAATATATATGATATTCACATCATTTTTAACATTTTGGAGATTACTGAGCCATGATAAAGATGCAAGGATCATAAAATTCAAATCAAAACACATGTGTAAACTCCTAGGTCTTGAAATGGTTGAATAAATGGTGGTGAAGGTTAAAACCATATAGAAGCACATTAAAGCTTCTCTGATTCGACAAAAGTGCTATGCTGATAATCATCAAAGAGACCTACAGTTCAATGTTGGAGATATAGTATTACTCCATATATCACTATGGAATAGAGTTATGAGATTTGATTAGAATGGAAATATTAGTACAAGGTACATCAACCCTTTTGAGATCCTTGATCGCTTTGGAGTAGTGGCCTATCGATTATCACTCTCATCAGACCTATCTCAAGTACATAATGTATTTTATGTATCACTTCTGAGGAAGTACATACCTGACCCATCACATGTACTCAATCTAGAGGTGGTACCATTTGTGAATGACCCCTCATATGAAGAGAATATAGTGAAGATCTTAGATTGTTGGGAAAAAGTTCTACTAAATAAGATAATGCTCCTCGTCAAGGTGTATTGGAGAAACCACAAGTTTGAAGAATAAATGTGGGAATCAAAGGAAGTAATGAAGCATAGTTACCCTCATCTATTTTAGTATGGGAAAAAGAAATTTCAAGGGAAAAATATCTTAATGGGGAATATTGTAACGACCCAAAATTTTACTAATTTAAATTCCTATTTTTCTCATTAAATGTTGTATTATGTAAAATGGTTATATAAAACATATTAACTTCATTGGTTTTATTTTTTTTGTATTTTAAAATACCTTTAATAATTGTTACCATTTCTAATATAGTTGTTGAACTTTTATCACATGATTATTATAAATATAGGCCTTTAACAAATCTAATCTACTTAAGAAAAGGTAGCAATGACGACATCCAGTAGAGTTACTCTATACGATGTCCATCTGTTGGAGCTTTGAAAGGAGGCAGAATCACTGGGCTTCTCTCTTTACCAATCCTAATCTGAGCTTCAACATGTTAAACTTGAATGGAACTTCCTACTAGAGAAGTGGAAGTTGATAGATATTACCTCCCGAGCGATGTTATGTGAGCCACCCCAAGAGTCTATCACCATCGCACACCTTACCCTTAGGTCATATGCGGCTGCTGTAAGGGGTTATATAACGAAACCCTATAACTATGATTATTTTCATTATTTTGGTATAGAATAAATAATATACATTCATTTAATTATTGTTATTTTTTATAAAGTTTGTAATAAAAAAATAGTATTTTTAGGGAATATTCAATTACAAAATCTATTTTGATGAATTAATTTATTTTTTAATTAAATAAAATTTTAAAAAAAAATTATTACTAAATCAACTTTTATTAAATATAAATTATCATATAATTTTTATGAATACCATTGTAATTTTTATTAAAGCTTGAAAACTGTTTTTGGCAAAACCCATGAATTTTTTATAAATATCGATTTTATTTTATAAGTAAAAATTAACATATTTAAAAAATTATTAAGATAAAATGAATATTATTTTTGGAATCAAGACATTTAAATTATCGAAAGGTGGTTTTTTCATAATTTCTGAGACAATTGAATTTTTGGGTAAAAATTAAATACCATTTAAATATATAATGTGTTTTATGACATCATAATGATCCAATAGTGATGTAATAAAATACTATAAATTATATGTTCGTCCAATATATGGTTTAAATTTAAAATAATGTGATTTTATGTTTGATTTATTTATGTTACAAAACCTTAACGGACCCGCCAAGACTTATAAATTTTGTTTCTTTTTAAAATGATTTCCTTGAGAGTGGCTCACATCCACATAATAAATACTAATATTTTAATATGTTCGGCCATTCACCTTATAAAATAATGTTTTCCACTCCACTTTGGAAAAAATCATGGGAAAATACCATGGGATGGTTTGTGGTTTTGATAAGTTTAATGTGTGGTGTCTGAAACCTAAATAATAAAGAATTCTCTCTCATTTCCTCTATAAACACACTCAATATCCCATCATTCATCACTCAAACCATTTAGGGATTGACCAAACCCTTCCTTCAATTCTCTATATTCCTCACAAGGAACCCCAAGTTCCCATTAATTCCCTCTTAAGCCTCTCTCAAGCCTTTGAGATCACACTTCCAAGTAAGGGATTTCTTCCTTTCTCTTTTTTGTACAAATTTCTTTATATTATTATGAAATTTTATTTCCAATTACAAATTATGGGTTATGATTTCCAACCTATCCTATAATGATATCCTTATGTTTTAATTAAGATATAACAATTTATACCATATTAATATCTCCCATGTACACCCGTTACCATGCTGAAATTTCGTAAGGGATTTCTCTCTTCTCATTTACATTCAAGAAATTATTTTATATTATGCATCTAAATTCAATTACATATGTTGGGACATGTATTTATATGACACCATTACTGCCCATTTTTTTTAAATATGACGATATACCCCTTTATCTCTCATCAACCATTTTTATGAATTGTTATGTCACGTTGTTATGCTGCCCAATTTGCACCACGATTTTCCAAGCCAAAGTCATTATGTAGTGAATAATGTGCCTACTTCTCTATCAAGGGTATACACATTTAGCCACATTTACATATATATAATATATTTTCATGTATGTATTCCACATTCCTTTTTCATGGAATAAACGATGATGTTGAATAATTCCATGTTGTATGATCTATGTGGGACACTTATGCATGAAATGAAATGATTAATAAGGGTGCACCCTGATAGCACTCCAATGTATTTGTAAAGATTATTATCATGATAAATCAAGTGAAATGAGGGTTTAATCATGATAATTCAAGTAAAATTAGGGTTTAATCATGCTCCATGTTCGATGAGCCTTGGATAATGCAAATATCATGTTAAATATTTTTTCCACATTTCCATGTTATGATAATCATTCTATATCATACCTTTATGTAAATGCTTATATTTTGATCTATTGATATTCCTATTTCCTAAAATGTACTATATTATTCATGTTATACCTTGTTTACTCCATAATTGGGCTTTATATATCACATTTTCTTATGCATTTCCTTAGGATATCCCATGAAATGCTAAGTACGGTTGAATGTTGTGGTTATATAAAAGAAGATTTGAATAGAGATGTTTGGGTTTTATGTTCTAAGTTGTTTTTTAATCTTACTGATTTCCCAATACACAAGACCTATCAATCCTCAGAGTTTTATTACGTGCAAGTTTATGTAATAAATCATGTTTAAGTGTGTAATAAAGGGCTGGGTTATTATATATGATACACTGGGTATGGGATTTGTAAGTCATGATCATTTTATCATACCCTTATGATTATGTTATTCTTAAGTGATCATTGAAATCTCCCTTATCTACCCTTACTGAGTATACGTGCTCACCTTTTTATATGTTTTCTTTCCCCAAGTTATAAAGATTTTTTAAGTGTGATACATTTAAGAAGGGTGATAGTTATTAAGAACATAGTGGGTGATGATTTTGATATCTTATGCACAACCTATTTATGTATGCGAGTTTCAAAGTACATTAAACATACATGATTCTAGAATGGATTTTAATGTTATGTATTTAATATCAATATAATAAAATATCATATTTATGTATAACAAATTATGTTTCACTACATGACATGAAAATAATTTACCTCTATTATGATGGATAAATTATTTGAATCTTCTTTTTAAGTTTCTATGGTTATTTTCAAAGAAAACGTTTTCTTTATTATTTATGAATTTTTAGAATTTAAATTAGTAATTTTAAAATGAAAAGATTATTTTACTCAAGAAATGTTCTTGTGGTCTTCCAAAATAAATTTTCATCTATGAAAAAATCCTTTCATGTTACTTATGATTCAATGCGGATATTATTATTGGATATCTTTCTTGTCATTTATCTTGATTATTTGTTGTTATGATGAAGAAATATTTATGAAAAACATTTTATTTTAAACGAATTTTATTATTATGGAATGATAAATGTTTTCATGGTCTTTTGGAATACATTTGAACAAATTATTATAATGTTACGGTGGTTTTGTTATATCCCTTTAATGAATTGAGTAATTTTTTATGTTTTTTGAGCTCAAATTGTACACTAGGGTTATCCCAATCCTAAAATTGTTTCCACAGTGGGTTTTACCAAGCCTATAAAGTGGTCAAATAGGATGTTATCCCTAGAATATATCAGGTATATGGATGTTTAACCAAAAACACACATGTGATGAATGTCTTTAGGGGTAGTATTAACATAATATTATTATTATGACACAAATTATTCTACTATTTATGAGATGATATTATGTTAATTTTATGCTTTTAAATATCATGTTCTTTGATTCCTTGATGATTCATATCTTATAAACCACCAAGTATTATTCCCTAAATCCTAACTATGATTTATTAGTTACAAGGTATGGTTTTTGTAAATGTGAATCCCATGTTATTATACCCTTATGATCATGTTATTCTTAAATAATCATTGGTATCTCCATTTTTTGACCCTTAATGATCATGTGATCACACTATTTATCATGTTTCATTTTCTTGAGGATATAAATAAATGTTTTAAGTATGATATGAATAAAAAGGGTTATAGTTGTGAAGAAGCTAGTGAGAAATGTTTTAGATCTTTTATGTGCCCATTGTTTAGGAATCCATGTTTCTAAATACACTAAACCGTCAATGTTATGGTGTGTATTATAATAATTTTTTCATATTAGTCTAATACAGTGAAATATTAATTTATATAATGGTTAGTTATATATAATTGGTGTCATTGTATGTTTTAGTTATTTTTGGAATCTAGCATTAGGAGAATTCTGTGATAACTCTTTGGATAAGCCTATATATTGAATAACATCATAAGTTATGGTGAATAAAGGAGTGTTTTTTCTTAGAAAATAAATCCCTTTTTGGATACTATAATGTGGTTACAGTTTTGGTACAAATTCACTTTAAGGTAACAACTTTAAATGTGTTAGATTGGGTATTAACTCGATCATCATCGATACAGGATGAGTGGGCCTAAGAATTCACACATCACTATAAACTCTTGTGATATATGGTTAGGTTAATTCATAACTACTTTATGAAGCACTATGAAGGTTTTGAATAAATGATAATTATGGATGAACTAGGATAAACCTAATATTTTATAGATTGAAAATAAATATTTATGATTTGTACATCATATGAATTATTTTTCATGATTATTGGTAACTTAATATGATTATTGTTTATCACAGTATGATTTTTGGTTTTATTTATTGGATGAAACCTAAAACAATTGTGTTAACACTAATTTTGATTGATGTGTATTGATTTTACTCATGTGAAAGGAAATGAAATGGGAGATGGAATACAAATAAATATGATTATGCCTAACCAAGTATCTTGACATATGATTAACAAACTAAATATAGTTGCTTTTATAAATGAACCAAATTATAGAAAATGGATTTTCATGAAGACTATAGAGGAACTAAGATTCAGCTTCCCAAATTTTGAGAATGTGGGAATAATCACCCAGGGAAATTTCTCAATTAAACAAGAAGATTCATTATTTATGGAGAAGAGGGGAATAAATCAAGAAATTCCCAAAGATTTTTAATGCTTTAATGTAGGTAAGTAACATCATTATAAGGTACCATTTATATTTCAATGTCTTATATGTAGGTAGATTTGGCATTTTCTATGTCAATTTCATAATCCAATGGTTAACTTCTAGACCAAGGAAGGGCCTATCATATTATAGTCATTTAAGAGGAATTATTTAAGATTTTATGCACTAGAATTTGAGAATTATGATATATAAGTGTTTTATTAATGATATTCTTGTTATAAGAATCATGAAACATATAAGGATGGTTTTGTAGTAATTTTTCATAAGGTTTTGAAAGTATATGTTAAATGGTATTGATAACCTAAAAAAGTGATTTATGGTGAAGTTTATCACATTATTGGATATATAGAATATATTTTATAGTATGTAATTTTATATAAGGAATAAGAGAAAAGTTATTTTTTTGAATCATTTTTTTCATTGATATTTTATGGTGATTTAAGTTATTTTGGTAAATCATTATCATGTTTTAAGAGAATATATAATCAGAGTATTCATATATTTATTATGCGACATTTTGGGATACTTTATATTTTTTTGGGGATAAATTTTAAAATTGATCATGGCAAAAAATATATGATCAAATATTTTATATTTTATTTAGATTTTGAGATTTGAGTGTTATTATTTATGTATTAATTCATCGTATTAAGATTTATCCACATTGGATAAATTGTGCTAATCATTTTGGTTTTGGTAAATATATAAAGATACAAGGAATGTATTTTAATTCTTTTATGGATCTTATGATCTGTTAAAATTTAATTTTAGTGCTTTAGGAATAAAAAATTTATCTTTAATATTAATTTATTGGTGTAAGAAATGAGATAGAAGAGGAAACTGATCAAAGAACAAATAATAGATGAAATTTTTCTTATTAAATTGAATTAAATCTAGTAAGTATATTTTCTCATGTACTCTATCTTGATAGTTAAATAATACCCTCACTCTTGGAAAAATGTTTGGATTTTTTTTTCATTTACCTTTTTTTCTGATGAATCAATGGTCTTCCTTATCCATTAATGATTTATGGTTTTGTGGTCTTTAACATTATCTATCACTCTTAATTATTCTTGGGGTGTTATGTTTCTACTCTATGTCCATTTCTTCACATTCTTCAAATGTTCTCCTTATATTTGAACACGATTTTGTGTTATTTTAGGTAACCTTTATGTTACCCACCCAATATTTTCAAAGGTAGTTTTATTATCCTGTTTTAAGATAAGGGTTTTACACAAAGGTATTTAAGAACCATGAAAATTTTATTACTAAGAAATAATTTGTGAGGGAGAAATTTATTTATTGGGGGTAGGATAATGTAACAACTCAAAACATTAGTATAAAAGAATACGATATTTGATAGATTACTTACCACACAATAATTATCTTTAATCTAGCTATGATATACTATGAAAATTTAGTTATGTGATAATTATACCCTCCACATAAAAATTAGCGGTATATATAAGAATAAAAACATCATGTAAATTTTTATTTTTATAATTAAAATTTATTTTTTAATTGATAATAAATAATTATTCAATTTTCAGTAAAGTCGTTCAATGGTGGAAAATTTTGTTTTCTTTAAAAATAGTTATTATTTAATTTTGTGAGAGAAAATTATATTCAATATCATACATTTTTAGAAATTTTATTTGAGGGGATTAATATAATTTTTGAAATCATAATTTCAATATTATCTTAGGGTGAAGATTTATTATTTTTCTAAAAATATTCATTTTTTAGTGAATAGTAAAAAATACCAATTTCTATAAAAACTATCAGTTGTTTTCATTAAATCAAGTAATTTAAGAGTACCATTATGTTTTTTAAATTTAAATTATTTTAAAATAAGTTTCTATTAGTTATATATAATATAACTAATTATATCAGAATCATTATTATACTTGATTTTGGTATGAGGTCATTTTTATGCTTAAAACACATTTATCAAAAAAATATTTTTCATTGAGTTTTTGCACATTTATTTTAAAAAGTATTCCTACCACTTATATAATTTTAATATTGATAAATGGATCCCATATTTTTAATTATTTAGATTAAATTTTGTACGTAGGTCCCTTTTATTTTTGATCATTATGAATAAAAGCCATGGAAAATATTTTTCACATCGGTAAGTTAAAAAAAGGTTATTTACCTTGATATAGGGCCTATAAATCTCCAAAACACTTAAATTTATTTTATTAGATATGTTTTTTACAACCATAATCATATTATATTTAAATTCTTTTACTTTATTTCCAATTTCCTTTGATAATGAAGTTAATATCATTTTTAGTAAACAACCAATTCAAAATGTTACTCTCTTTATTTAAATAGATATAATTGTTTTCCCATAGGAAAAATATGTTATTTTATGTAATAAATAGTTATTTTAAATTATAATGATTTTACTTATCATGATATTTTTTCACGTTTTTTTTGTGGCGGAATAATTACGCTAAATGTTTAGGCACCGCTGATATAGTGCTTGTTCAACTTGTAGAAAAATAAAATAAATGTTTTTTAAAAATATTAAAAGTGATAACATATTGAAAAATTGTTATATTAAAATAATTTTTTTAGATAAATATTACATGTTCATGATGTTTTTAAAGTTTATATTCGAATTTAATTTCTATCATTTTGTCTTAAAGTCAAACTATATGAATAGTCATTAAAATGAATTTAATGGTATATTATGTTAAATAATATTTTATTAAATGATATAAAAATAATAAAAATTTAATTTCTGGCCAATTTAATGGGATATGATTTAAAATATCATCCATTCTATACACATGTGTCACATTTAATTTTATAGTAAATTTATTGACCCAAAAATAGTAAACAAATACTAATATAGCGGTAATCAACAAAAGGGTTGATGGGGGGTTGAAAGTAAGAGATATGGGTTAAAAATCCCCTAAAAGTTTCTGAATTTTATTTAATTATGATATATTTACTTTTCCTCATACTTTATTCAAAATATATCAACTTTTTTTAACTTTTACGTGAAATATTATTTATTATATTTTTATCTATTATGTAATTTAATGTGTGTCCTTTACTTAGATATAAGTAGACACCACCACACCAATATTAATTACACCTTAATGAGATAAATAGATTTATAAAAACCTTGAAAAAACTATTATTAACTTCATTATATAAATTATATCGGTTATTTTATTCTTAAAATACCACCACTAGGGTCCTTAGGAAGAGATCAAAAGGTGGTTCTTCAAAGAATATATAATCATCTTAACCAAATGTTTTCATTTTAATTATTCTTATACCTCCTTATATTATAAGATAGCAATTAAAATATAATTAAATTAATATATACCATATAATAATATATTATTATGTTAATTTTATAACCTTTTCATCTCCCTTTTCTATCAATTAGGAAATAAAAGCATCACTTGTGCGTATGTGTGGACTACCAACACCACAAAGTGATGCAATTAATTTTACATTTCCACCTCAAATGGATGTTTATGATTATGTATTTAATAAATATATATTAATTTTATTATTAATTTAATATTTTTTAATTATAAAATATTATTTATTATTCTTGCCTTCTTTTTTTAGAAAACGAAAACATCATTTAAGAATACGTATGGACTACCATCTCCATGTACAATGTAATTCATTTTTCTATCTCCATATTTTATGGATGGTTATATATATATATATATAATAAATATATATGATATTCACATCATTTTTAACATTTTGGAGATTACTGAGCCATGATAAAGATGAAAGGATCATAAAATTCAAATCAAAACACATGTGTAAAAATCTCTGAATATACTTATTTTAATGATTTTAAATTTTTATTTGAGGTCAATTATTTAATGGGGGGTTTTATTGAAATGTTATCAAAGTGGATGGGTTTGATGTTACAATATAAATTTTACTAGGATTGTTATGGTTAAATTTACCATTATGAAATTATTTGATCTTGATCTCCAAAATAATATTTATTTTTTATTCAATGTTTATTTCGATGTATTACGTTTTCCTTCAATTTTTCTCTCTTTAATCACTCAAGATACCAAACAAATGTTATTAAGGAAAAATGACTTTGTTTTACTATTCAATAAGAAATATTTTTCTTAAATGTCCATATTTTATTTAAAATATTTTCATGATTTTTTTTACTATTATAAAATGATTATTTAAAGATAATTGTAACCATGTTTTTTATTTCTAAATTTTGTTTTGAAAATTAATATATTTTTTTCATTTTATGTATGAGGTACTTTTTAATTTTTACAAAAATGGGAATAGAATATTTGTTTTAACATACATAACATGGTTTAATTTTCCCCTATGATGATAACTAAATGATTTAAATATTCCCTTTAAATATTTCTTGGTCCTTTTTAATGATTGTTTTACTTAATATTTGGGATTTTTTTATTTAAAATAAATGGTTTCAAAATATAAAGGGTATTTTCCTAAATAAATATTCTAGTGATCTTTAAAAGGAATTTTTCATCTATTATAACATCAATTGATGTTAAGTATGAATTAAGGGGATATGATTCTATTATATCATCCTTATTATTTCTTTGGATGGTTTGTGATTATAATGGTAAAACATTGATGAAACCCATTTTCTTTTACATATGTTATGTTATGAAAGAATTATAAATGTTTTAATGATATTGTGGAAGATATGTGGATGGATTATGATTATGTGATTGGTGGATTTATTAAACACATTAAATATAATGGATAATGATTAATGTTTTATCAGATCAAAGGATTCATGGGATGTTATATCATGCCCAGAATGGGTACATGTGACACTATCCTAAGCCCAAAGAAAGTACACAATTTTTTATAATAAGCCTAACATGAGATAATTGTATTGGTGGGTATCCTTGACATAATATTATTATTATGCAACACTTTATACCACTCTTCATGAAATGATATTATGCCAATGTTATGTTCTCCTGACTCAATTTTTATGATTCCTTTATGATTCATATCTTATGAACTACAAATATTTATTCTACGAATCTTGATTATGATCTACGAATTATTGGGAATGATTTTTGAATGTTAAGAGATTTTTTTAATGCACTTATGCTCATGATAAACTTAAATGATCATTTATATATATCCCTTGTTTACCCGTACCAAGCATCTGATCTCACACATTATTCTTTTTTCTTTTACCCAGGGTATGAAGATAGGTTTTATGTATGATATATCTAAGAAGGGTTGTAGTTGTGAAAAACATTGTGGGAGATTATATAGATCTATCATGTACTAGTTGTTTCGGTATCCAAGTTTTTTAAAACACTAAACTTTATAGTTCAAGAATGTATCTTGATAAAATACAATGAATATTCATATGATATGATTTAATTTTTATGTATGTAATATTTGTTTTATTATATATTGGTTGTACAATTACTTTTTATTTTCCCATATTGGGATTTAATTGTATATTGTTGATGCATGCATGTTTTATATTTAGTTTAGTTGTTTATATTTATGCTACTTGAGGTAGGTTTGGGGTGTCACACTCAACTTACTACCAGCCCATGCGGGGCCCTTGTGGGTTATGTCATATCATGGAGTATTACGTAACTATAAACCTAGATCACCATCCAAGAATCTAAAACCATTTTATTTATAAAATGAAAAACACTATTGCATGTACATTACATCGATGATCATAGTTTTTATTTCTTCATCTAATAATGATAAAGATCACCAAAGTGGTAGCCATATGAAATCTTTCTTATATGGTGTATCCACAAGCTAGACCTGAACTACATGAAACTTGAGTGGGATGACTCCTTTACTCATGAGATTCTAGTATATCAGGATGTAAAGAGTATGGAAAATAATGGGCATCGAGGGAGAGTGTTATTTGGTCAGTATTGTTGCAATCTCACATGTCCACCATATCATGGTAACTATATTTATACAATTCACATGGATGTTCCATAAGATTCCCCAAATTTACTGAATCATTATATAATATTCATGTAAATTTTGCTAGTTTATAAGCCATGCATAAGTAATTTTTTGAAACTCCAACGTATTTCATTTCATGAAATGAAAAAAATAATAATATAAATGAAATTAATATTAAAATAAAAAAACATATCATCCAACTACCTTTAATAGTAGAATATTATCACCAATAATATGCTTTACAAGATCCCTTTTGTGTTATGCATGTTGTACCATACGACTTTCACCAATCATACCAGATATTTTAGCCTGTATATATTACATATATGGTGGCTTAGTGAATATCTCAAATAATATCCCACTTGTAAAAAATCCTCATAGATTTAGTTTCATTTCACCACATATTGTATCTAGTATATTATCTTATGAAATAATATCCATAATGTCTTATAAATATATCACTAAATTGTTTTTTTGGAGTATACCATTAACTTCTCAGTGTATCATAATGCATGCCATACCTAATGAATATCCATCCAAAAATCTTTTACAAAATCTCTAAAACATTCCGAGTGTAGCTCTATAAGACCAAATCAATACCCATTTAGTCGTGAAAAATGTTTGGAAACATTGACTGTTATATTGTTAGCAAAAAATATGAATTTTAAGATCTATTCATGTACTTATAGAGTGACCTATAACAACAGATAAATGATACTCAATCTATAAAGGGATTTTGAGTGATCTCTATCAAACACATTTTCTTTATACGCATGTTACCCAACTACATCATATGTATGAATTTATTTCCATAGGATCTCTTGTCTAAGACATCGAGTGACCATGGGAGATGGAGTATGTCAATCCTATATACCCGACTCACATGTTCTTGATTCAAAAATTACAGAATGACCAAATTAATGAATAAATCACACACTATTAACCTTTATAGATGATCACATAATGTTCCCCTAAAGAGATAGATAATCACATCATATGTGTTATCACGGTATGACCATATACATCTTAGACCAATATTAATTCAGGGACCAAATTTCATACCCATCATGAGGTAGGAAAAATTCTAGTTTGGTTGAGTTCAAATAAAAAACATAGGTTTCTTCTTGTCTTCAAAACTAGGGGGCTGTCTTACATATAAAATGAAAGATATAAATCTATTTTAAAAAATAATCTCCATCTCTATATGATAATTCTTTAATCCTTTTTGTAAAGTAAGACTAGAAGAATAATTTTAGATTAGAATTGGGATAATTGATAAAGTTTATCTCTATAGTCAATCCCTTATTCTAAACTACAAACTTGGTCTAAAATTCATCCTTTATTTCTCACAATTTGGCTAGATCCATCCAACTTATTCTTGAAGATATATATTTTTTATGATTAGTTGGTCTTCAAGAGGGATTACTAGCTCTCAAGATTTGTTCCTTGAGTATAATTTCAAATCCACTTGCTTTTGTAACACCCAAATTGGGTTCTTTAATGATTTTAAAACATAATTTGGATTAAAATGTGAAATTAATGTTCAATCATTATAAATATCATTTTTTATGTTTCTTACATAAATCCTAGGATCCAAAATTTCCATCACTTTGATTATGAGATTATATTTAGTAGTCTCTTAAATTCTAGGTTGAGTAGTCACTTGATCCCCCTCCACTGATGTACCTTATATTTGAATATACCTTTCAAGATATCTTGATTACTCTAGATTGAGTTCACCAAAGCCACTTCAAACTATTTTAGGATGGTAGAATTATCTGAAGGATCTTTATCATCAAATTGAATATACCCAGACACTTAATCTACCACAAACTTCTTGTTATAGACTTTTTGTGACTTATTACGAGTTGAGTAACCTGAAAAGACACCTTCATCAAACATAGTATTAATTTTTTTAAGATTTTATATAGTATGGGAGATGAATACATTACATCCAAAGGCTTGAAAATATCCAAACTATGGTTTCCTTCCTTTCTATAACACATATGTGGATTTATTTACAATCAATCTAGCAATAATTATTTTGGAAATATAACAAGTCTTGTTAGTATCTTCTTCTTGTAATACATTTGTTTTGTGATATTCATTTCGCATATCCCTTTTGATTTCTAGGATTTTCCCATTCATGCACTATACTAATCTATTTTTATATAAAGATTTTGGTGCTGAAAAATTATAAGATTATTCATTATACTCATCAAACTTTTCAAATTCTTTATTTTGGAATTGATATTATCATGAACCTTTTTTATTCTGTACTAAATCTCATTAGGTAGTATACATCAAAATAGTCACAATATTTTGATCCAAAAATCCTACCCATGAAAACATTGTACAATATTCAACTATAATAAATCTGAAACCCTTTTATATAAGACTAGAAGTTGGTGTTTTCTAAGTAGATATAAATGTGCTTTTTATTTTGGTAAATGTTGTAAATATCCCAATAGAGCATTTTTGACTGTATTTTTTGTCAATAGGAAAGGATTTCATTATTGTGTGATGTTAGAAATATGTGTTGGGTGATATTGGAAGATAATTATAATTTTAATTCTGTTGTAGGACTCTTGGGAATGAATTTATATATTAGAAAATGATCTTAGATCATATGATTCTTCATAAAGTTCCTACAAAAAATATTGAAAGTAGAATCAAATATACATATTATGATTTTTGATCTATTATTTATAGAAATTAAATAAAAGTGATGATGGAATGTAGAAAAAAATATTAATAATAGTTTTATGGAGTAGAGTGAGAGTTGGATGTTGGAAAAACATAAAAACTATGTTAAAGGAATAAAAAATTGATGTAATGTTGAGAAATCATCCTTTGATTATTACTATATTTCTAATTGTATTTACTAAAGAATATACTTTGGCTGAATATTTTTGAATTCTATGTTTGGATATGGAAATAATATAATAAGTTTCATTTCATTGAGAGACTCAATGAAGAGTTCATATCATCTAATACACTTTTGGAATGGTGCTAAAGATGTTTGTGTTTGTTTAAAAAATCTCCAAAGTTTCTTAGTTGATTCTAAGTTTTTGGGAATTCTCTAATAAGATTGGTAGAGATTATGAAATTATTTGAACAATTATCAAAATTCTAAGTGGAATATGAAATTTTTTATGTCTTGATTCATATAGACGTTTTTCCTTTAAACCATAAAATTGGATCAACTCTAGGTGTTTATTATATACATATGTTTTCATTTATGTAGTGGTTTGGGATATTTGAAAAAAAATTATGTATAGGATATTTATTGAATGAATAAAAATATGTAAATTAAAAACATTATGTGATATATATATAAATTTTTATGTGGATACATATGATTTTATAGCTCAAACATAATTGGAGTAAAGAAAAAACACATAGACAGAATGAAAGGATTTCAAAAACATTACACAAAGTTTATTAAATATTATAATAATAAACACATGATAAAGTTAAAAATCATACATCGGTACATATTATATTATATGAGATGTGTAAGATATTTTTGAATATGTGGAATAAATAATACTAAGTAGAAAATATTACATAGTACTTAAGATAATTCTACTCACACCATGGTATGTAAAATTTTTCTAATCCTATAAAAGTATTTACACTTAAATAAAGAGAGATTTCAATATCCAAAAAATTCCAGAAGTATTATTTTAGGTAATTAAATCAAATAATTCAAGTAAATATTATTTATATGAATAATCATCACAATTATTCATTATGTTGTGATTCAGTATGAGAATAAATAATCTAGATTAAGATGATTATATGAATTGATTTTTGGAAAAGTTTTAGATATTTGTGTCTTGCTGTGAAGATTTGTGCATGAAAACATGAATGATGGTATGGAAATATTCTAAATACTCTTGGATTTTATGGAATATTTTGAATAATTATAAAATATTGAGTATCTTGGAGGATTAAAAAGTGATATCATTGATGAAGATTTTTTTGAGAATTAAAACTGGAAATGTCTACCAATTTGAATAGGGAAATCACACTGCTAAAAATCAAGGAGAGTTTCCATATTCATATTATAGAAAAAGTATTCACAATGTTATTTGAATATTAAATAGATAGATATGATGTAGAAAATAGAGAGGTATCGATACCATCTTTCTGAAGAAGATCAAAAGTATTGAAGATTGAGTGAATGATGATACCATGAGTAGTAGAAGTTGTGCATTGAGAAACAAAAAGGATAAGTAAGAAGAAGAAATAGAATTGATGACCACATCCTATCCTATGATATCCTACCATCATAAAATATAATTGAGAAAAACAAGTATTAATAAATAATTTATATTATATCCCTATTTCAGATTATATTATTCATAGATAGAGACAAGTAAGTATTGTTTATAATGATAATCAATCAAGACTTAAAAAATATTGAGTTATTTTTTTATAAGTTCATAATGATTTGGAGTTGAAGAAAAATTCTAAATTATATATTTTATTTTTGATTATATTTTAATGGTTGAAGACCTTTTCATTGAGGAATAAGATCTTATTACAGTGATATTGTGACATCCTCTATAGAAGGAAAATGTAATTCAAGGTGTTCATAGAGGACTATTAGGGTGTAGTGATTCTATTGTAAATAATTCCATCATTTTATTTTGGATATAGAAGATATTTGGAGAGGAATATACCATATTGGTTGGTGGATGAGTCGTGTGAAGCAGTCTAGGATGATACAATACTACCTTTAAAGTGTAGGAAAAAATAATTGGAAAGGGTGATACTTATCCAACCATTGTTTTCATTTTATATTGGATGATACCTTTACACATACTTATAAGAACTATAATATAATAGATACAATTGTTTTTCAGTGGGATTCGAGCATAATAAGGATTAGGTACCACCATTGGGAATAAACCTTGAAAACAACCAACTTGTTGATTATATCTTATGTTTTATCTGTATTTCATGAGGTGGAGGGAGTCAAGATCACATAAATGGATTTACACATCTTAAATAATATTGGTGTTTGAATATTAACAAGTTAATTAAAAGGTAAAATAAAATTTGGTAAAAATATCACACCTCATTCACCCCCATAGGTGACATCATGATCCATTAGTTTTTTCAACTAGTATCAAAGATGAAATGGTTACCTCTAATAGGATATAATATTTACTTTATCATTGTTTTTATAAAATATACATGAATTTCATATTTAAATAAATTTCATATAATCCCTAAACAGAAAATTCACCTCACTTCCATGTTTATGAAATATTGGGGTCCTCCAAAAAATCCTTGAAGAACCGGAAGAAAATAGAGGATATGAAGCTAAAAATGGATTCAATAATTAATGAGGATTCACCATTTCTTGAATTTAATCAATGTGGAAAACTATTTTTTATATTTTTATATTTTAATCCATTAAAAGTATAAAATTCTTTTTATAGAGTGTATGAGGAGGATAAATCCATTAAAATAGTTGAATACCTCTAATATGATGTTATGGATTAACCAAATAAAATTACTATTAACATGATCACTTATATTTATAGTATTATCAATAGAATATATGATGAAAAATATCAACAAGAATATGAATCTATTTAGATAGATAAAGTATTGTCTAAAAAGACACACAAATACTACAATCTTAGTAAACTTAATGAATCTAAAGTAGAATCGATACTAATTTGTAATGAACATATTTTCTTGGTTAAAAAATCATCGAAAATAAATGTTTATTGGAAATTTTAGATAAATAAATTATTAACATATTATATACTCTTTATAATATTCCCACTAAGATAATATTGATGTAAGGATTCCCAATTGGAGATCAGAGACAAAATGATTAAGAATCTTGAAAATTATTTACAAGATAATATAACAAATCATGGAGATACTATTGAGAATATAAAGAGAAAATGGGAAGAAACTTTACGATAAATCGAAGATGAAAATAATTCCTTCAATACAAAGAGTCAAAAACTTGTGGTGAAATTGAGAAATATAAGATCCGTATAAGGCAGAACTTCCAAAAAAGCTAATAATAGAAGTGTTTGCAAAAATGGATTTGAAGGGATACTTTATTCTAAAAATAATCATGTGGGTTGAAATATTATCTTGGTATCGTACTATAATCTATTTTCAATAGACTCTAGAAAAAGAAAACCATTTTTCTTGTTATTTTTCTTTTTACTAATAAATTTTCAAGTGGTAGTATAGGTTTAAAATCAAAACGTAGGATAATTTTTTGATAAAAAATTCATGGAAATACACAACTACTTTTCAGGTGTATTTTACCATATTCCAAAAAATAATATCACTAATTATAGAATTTTTTTTAATGTTTTTGTTCAAAAATATCAAGGAAAAAATTCTTGACATATTATAGTTAAAGGCAACATAATATGATTTATATGATACTATTGGTGTTGTTAGGAATATGGTTATGGTATTTTGGAACAATATATAAAATTATGAAGAACATGTAAGGACTAATTTAAGGGGGGATATGATCTAAATATAAAATAAAACATGTTATATAAAAGCATAATTCAAAAAACAAATTTATTCATAGAAATATATTTAATATTCTTCATAATTTATATGATATATGTAACAAAGGTTGTCACATTAGAAATTAGTGTATGTAAAAATATATTAATCATGGAAAAAATATATCAATAGAAAAATAGAATAAAATTAGAACTAAAATAAACAAATAAATGCCAATAAGTCTACTTTGGGGTTTAAATAAAAGAGGAATGTTGATAAAAGTAAACCTAATTAGAAAAATAAAAACGATATCTAATCAATTGAGAATATATTATTTTATTGTGTAATATAATTACCTACCTTGGAGCATTGATAAAAAGTTATGGAAAATAGTGTTAGAGGAATCCTGATAAAATAAAGAGAAAAATAACTCCATGAGTGGAATAATTTGATTCATTTATTGGAATAAATCTCTTATTAAGAGTTAGGGAAGTTACCGTAAAATGGAAAAATAAAATTTGGAAATAAAATAGTTTTATAAAATAATAATGATATGAAAGTTAAGAAATAATGCTTCATTTTTTGGATAGATCAATAGGACATAAATATAAATATGGAGATGTCATAGGATAATGCAAGTACTAAAGGGAAACAAATTATTCCACATGAATAAGAACTCTAATTTCATCATAGGTTGTATAAAATGGATCCAAAAAACTCAAGAGGATATTTGTGGAAGGTGAAATTGTATTAGACACTCTCCAAATAATTCCATGACATGGATTTCTGTCCAAAAAGAGTTTATAAAAAACAAATCTAAAGAACCATTTACTTCATGTGATTTATTCAACCAAGTAAAAAAAAGTTCCACTTAAGGATAAATCTTAATAAAAGAAGGTTCCCATCCTACCCAGTGTGATCCAAATATTGAAAACTAAAATAGAAGATAACATTGAGAGTTATCACTGAACCGATGGAAAATGGAAAAGAGTTCTTACGTTGAGATACATGTCTTATCCCAATTTAACTCATTTAAAGGAAAATTAATAAATCACATTATTCATATAATTGTTTGACTACATTTTTGTATAGGGAATTTTTGGAGATAAATTAACAAGGATAATTGGAGGAATGGTATAATTTTTATGAAATAAGTATAGATTATCCATTATAGTGTGCTTGAAAACTCCTTAAAATAACTAAAGTTATGTAAGGTGTTTCTTGAAGTATTGTTTGGGTGAAACCAACTATGGTAAAGTGATATTAAAGTGAATCAATTGAGGGGGGGGGGGAAATAAGTGAATCCACCATATTGTATTATTTAATTAAAATATATAAATATTATTCTTTTGTTTAAAATGAATAAGATAAGGTACCATAATCATTTTTCTTCCCCAGTTCTTATTATTTAAACTATGTTTATAATGGGGTGAAAATGTATTGAGTAGAATAGTGGGGATATATTATTTCAATTGAAATTTTTTGAATGAATATGTTTAGATATCCCATAGAAAGATGTTTTACCTTTTCAACTTTACATTTATTTTCAATAAGGGGGAGAAGAAAAGTGCTAATAAGAACACATATTGACATAAAGGTATTTAATGGTATTAAAAAAATCAGGGGGATTGAAGAGACTAATTAAGAAATTGTGATTATATTTTTCATCAATAAGAAAGGTTTTATTTTTTTATTAATGTATTCAATACGTGTGGGATGATATTTGAAGAGATGTTGAAGCTTCCGACAATTAAAGGAATCTTAAGAATGTATTTATATATTAGAAAAAGAGTTTAGATTTGATTCTTTCTAGAAGTTCCCACACAAATGGATTAAAATTATCTTCCCATACACATGTGATGATTATAGATCTATTTCATATAATAATTAATGTTAATTTTTAATGTAATATAAATTAAACTATCTATAATAGTTTTTTTGAGTAGTGATAGAGTTGGATAATAAAAACAATTGAGATTTATATCCAAGGAAGATAAATATATTTGTAATTTTGAGAAATCATCCATAGATGACTATAATGAGAATAGATTTTTCACTAAATAATATCATTTAGATAAATATTTAGAATGATAAGTATGGTGACAGAATTAGTTAGTAGTATATTTTTATAGAAAAAATAAAATAAGAGTTCATATACTTCAAGATAGATTGAGAATGGTTCTAAAGATGTTTTATAAATTTCCAATGTTATTTGGGCTATTTTGGGTTGTTTTGAAGTGGTTGATAATTACATGAGAATATTCGAGTAGGTTTTGAGGTTATTTTATTAATTTTAGAAATTTTTAGTTGACTGAAAACATTTCTCTAAGTCTAGATTAGTGGATATGTTTTCCTTAGTTTTAAAAAATATAAATGTATGTATATATTTCAAAATATGTTTTTTTCTCGTATACATAGGAGTGATATATCTTGAAATGGGAATGTATATATAAGTTATTTGTTAAATTGAGGAAAAATAATAAAATTAAATTTTTATTTGAGAGATTCATAATTATTTATAATTATATATATGTTTTTGTGGGATCTTAGACATAAATTGAGTAAAGGAAAAAAACTTTTACAGATCACAAGGATTTTAAAAAACCTAACATAAAGGTCCTTACAGTTTCTAATACTAGAAATTCAAAAAAGTTTAGAAATCTACATGAGTACATAATATGTCTTGCGAGATATCTAAGATAATTTACAAGAGGAAGAATAAATTCCACTAAGTATAAAATATTACATAGTGTGTAATGTAATTTTACTCACACCATGGTTTTTAAATTTTTTTAAATCTTACATGAGTTTTTATACTTAGAGAAAAGTTAAATTTATAAAGCTTAATCTATGAATTGGATTATATCTATTCCATTTAGATCTAATAAATGATGAAAATATTTTTGCATGTGATTATACATACCAATAAGGAAATATTTTAAACACTATTATATGTTTTTGAAGATTTTGCAGAAGAATAAAATCTCGAGTCTCCTTGAGGATTAAAAATATCTAATGGAGAATAAGATTTTTGAGAATTAAAAAAGGAAATATTTACCAGTTTGAATGAATAAATATCACTTCCATGCATCAAGTAGAGTTTATATATTCATATTATAGAAATAATATACAACATGTTCTATGTATATTAAATAGAAGGAGTAGAAGCAGAGAAATAGAGATGTCGCAGTTCTAAATTCTTAAAGGAGATAAAATGTTTTGAGGATAGAGAGCCTGATGATTATATAAGTTATATACATTGATAATTTATTAATCAAAAGAAAAAAGAATAAGAAGACAGGGAAGATGGCCTCATTCCCTATCATATAATACCCTACTATTATATAATATGTCTTATAAAATGACGAATGATCAATGAATAAGTCCTATGGTTTTCTTATATCGTAAAACTTTATTGAGTGGGAGAGATAGTGACAAGAAATGTTGCTACTAATCATCAGTATAAACCCTTAGAAGATTGATTTTAGATGATTGAATATCACATTGAATTTGGGTTAAATAACAAGGATGGCTTGAATATCATGTTAGAAATTACATTACAAAAGTTTAATACATATTGATTGATGAAAATGATCTTATTATGGTGATGTTGTGACATCCAAAAAAATAGATAATCTGACTCAAAGAGTTAACAGAAAATTATTGAAGACTTGTGTTTCTAGTATAAATAATACTTCCATTACTATTGGGAGAATGAAGAAATTTTTAGAGGAATCTAGTATATTTAGAGATGGATGATGTTTGTTCAGAATAATAAAAACATACAAAATAGGTGGGGGGGTGAATTGTGTCTTTTCAATAATATTGACAGATTCAAATTTTTATCATTATTTGTGATTTTTTTATGATATACTGTGTTCTGTTATTAAATTAAGTTGACCAGGGTTGTAAAAATAGAAGAAGGAAACAAAAAAATTTATAGTGGTTTAGGGAATAAAGATCCCCTTTTCCACTCAACTAAATTTCTCTCTAAGGGCTTGTTTATTTTTAATAAATGGATCCTCTTATCACAAGACTTTACCAATTGAGTTTATGAAGTTTATACCTTTACAATAAGGATTTTATATATCATTTAGTTATTTTGTAAGGAACTAAATTATTCACTACTTATCCTGAGAAGCTGATACTCCACCGCGACTTAGTCTAAGTGGACGATACTATAATAAATAAATAGGGTTTGATTTGGCTGAATAAATAGAGTATTGTTAAATTTGCAGCAGCAACTAATATAAAAATGGAACTTCGCCTTCAAAGATAAATGTACTGAATAACGAATATATTTTAACAGATCATGTTAGAAAATGATCTTCTTATAAAGATAGAAATAATCAAATAGAATTAGTAATAGAAAATCAATAGTTTTTATAGAACAAGGTTGAAATATGAGAATCTCTAAAGTGTAGCTTCTTAAGAACAATATAAATATTTGATCTTTTTTTCTTTTACAGTAGATCTATATTCAAAAATATATGACTACCTATTTTTGAAAATAAAAATAATCTTTCTATTCACCAAGAGAATCTTGTATTCCTTTAGGACACAATAGATCCAATAATATTTCTTAAAAAATTGTAATCATTTAAATTTAAACAATTCAAGAGAGTAGTAACTACCCTTAAAAATATGAATGATTTAATCCATTGTATATGAGCCTTTGAATTGATAAAAAAACAACGTTAATGAGTAATTTCTTTCTGGAAATTCCATTACAAAATACATGGACAATGTATTTAATTTAAAACTCTATCATTCACCACTAAAATGTTGGGTTCCTTCACATAGCGATAAACTATAAAAGTGAGGTTTATAATGCATAATTGTTTACAAAAATATCATTAATGAACCAAAAGTTTCTTCATTAGATTTAGGTATTCTTCTAAATATGGGTCTTTTGATCCATACTTTTGAACAAAGTATAATACATGATCCTTACATTTTATTCCAAATATAGGGTTCCCAAACCATACTTTATGCTTACAAACACAGGGTATGAAAATTTTTTCCATAATACTTTCAAACGCATCTAAAATTCATTAAAAATTATTTTAACCTATATATAAGATAAACATCTCAGGAAATAAATTTTTGAAAAATAACTAAAGAAACTTCATTAGTAAAAGAAACAAGGGTATTTGTGAGTGTAAATATCAATAATATTCATAGTGTATTGTTGAGATAACCCCTTCCTAACAATATCCCCCTTTTTGATGAACAAAAAACCCCAAAAATTCAACTCATAAGAAATATAGCGAATGTAAACACAAATGAAGTAATATATTTAAAGAGATATAATAGAAACAATAACAGAAACAGTAGTTAGAATTTAACATTTTTTTTACAGTAAAAATTTTAATTAAAATTCACTCTAGTTAATAAAAAACCGTTTAATACAAAATTAAGACTATTTTTTATCTAATTTCTCTCCCTTTTTGTGATATCAAAAATAATGTAATAGAAAATGGTTTAAAACAAATTTAATGTATCACACAACATTCAATTAATGTTATAATATTATAACATAAAAATGGTATGTGATCTAGAAGTTGAAATGGACTGAAATAATAAGAAGAATAAATAAACACAAACATAATAAACAAGAAAAATTTCATTAAAAGATTTTTTTATTTTGATCTCAATAAATTTTTTTATTGAGAAATTTCAAAAGGAAGGATTGTTTAAGGGTGAAGGATATTTTTTTGAAGTGGTATGAGAAGACTAAGAAGATTGAAAAACCTGATGAATATAATTTATCTCTTCTTTAAATCCTTTAAAACCTTCAACAAAGTTATCATCACACTATCTCATCAAAATCAAAGAATCTCAAACCACATTTAAACTGTCAACTAAACTGAATTTTAAAAACTCATTAAAAATGTCTTTTGAATTAAAAAATGTGAGAGTATTTCACCTAATTTATTGAGAATATATCTTATACTAGGATCTCTTGATTTTAATTTCTAAACTAAACCACTCTTATTTTCCAAAAAAAATATATGAAAAGGAGTACTATCACACTGAAGTTAATGAAGATGGTTATTAAAATCACACAAAATTTTGTTAATCGATTCAAACTGTCTCGTTAAACCTGGATAAATTTGTGGAGCAGAAGTAGATGATATGGATTGACTAGAACTAAATATTAATGATAAAAACTGAAAAACAAAATACTTCCTTCAATTTCAAAAATATATCTTTGATACTAACTTTTATTTCAGTTTTCCCAACTAATCTACAATTTCTCTATGAAATACATTAAAATATCTTCTGGAAATTGAAATTTCTCTAATAGTTTGTAGTTGAACTTGTATTTTTTACAATTATTCTCTAGGAATATTTTACCATCTCAAATATTCCAAATATTTCTTATTAAACTCTAGCTCACTTTGAAAATTTTAATTCTCTTCCTTCATTCGGATAAATTTTACGACTATATCTTCTATTTGATTATTTAGAGAATGAGAAGATTTTTCTTCTTCATTTTTTAAATGTTTTTATCTGTCAATTGTAGATAAGGAATTTCTTCTATCCTTGTCACTTTAATTTGATGAGATATTTTCAAGAACTTATATATCTTGACCTTACATAGAAGCAACCTTTTCTAAAGAATCTACAATAACAGATACAATTTTTTTCTTAATTAATTTAGTTGTTTCTTATAATGATTATTTTACTTACTCACCTCCTTGATTAGTGTCCCCAAATTGTTCTTTTTCATGAGATTCTTTCTTATCTCTATTTTATTCCTGATTCATATTTTGTTGTTCCATAGGAGTAATTGAGACTCTTTAAAACACTGATGGTTAGATTTTCCAGTTTTATAAGCCACATCTTCTGGAGCCTGAACTTCTGGTTACTCTATTTTTTAGGCCATGAGACAAGGGCCCCATTGTGCCCTTCTTCTTAATTTTCTTTAGTAGTTTGATGTACATCCCTTACATATTCTAGATCATAGACATCATATCTGAATCTATGTCTCTTTTTTTTAAACACACTCCATTTTAGATTATTTAACTTATTCTGCACGTAGACATTTGATCTTAGTTGATTTCATATTTCCTTACTCCCCCTAAGTAATAGGACCAAATTCATGTTGGTTATCATCATCAATAGGAAAAAAAATTTCCTTTTAATATACTTCAAAAAAAACCAAAGTGTATGAAATTTAGGGCATTAATATTGTCAATGTGTTGTAACCAAATTCATATATTTACATATCTAATATTTTTTTATTAAAAAGAAGAGAAACAATCCTTTAATATGTGAAGAAAACACCCTTGCCTCTGTCTAAAAATAATGGTACATATATTTGAGTATATATCTACAAAAATTGTACATTATATCATTAATTATAAAAAATATTATATATATATTGGGATAAAGAATCTTTTCTAAATCAGCAATTATCAAAAGGATTATTGACTAAATGAATTCTATCAGCACCTTCTGGTCACCATCAAGTTATTTTACTAACATTTTTCAAGTCAACGTTGAGGCAAAAATAAAAGGAATAATATCTTATGATTTATGTTCTTAGTTTTCAATGAATCAAATATTGAGGTGATAAAACAATTTGTGGGGACATAGAAAAATCTTTTCAATTTCTATAGATGAAATGTAATATTCCTTATCATTTAACCATGATATGATGACATCCTCCATATCACCAAAATTGAACTAAATATTTTTTGTAAAACTCTGTTACTTCTCTACAGAACATATACATGTTATTTTATTCATTGAAAAGAAGTTATTACACTAGAAAGGTTAATGCGTTCTTCATCAAAATATTTTTTTGAAACAACTAATTTAAGTATACAAATTTCCCTTGAATATTTATTCTGAAAGTTATGTGTTGACTCCTCTATCCACTTGGTTCACCGTTATATATCATCTTGTTCATCGACATGGCTAATAATTTGACGGTTGAAGGTTCATATTCTAGGGTTTAAATGTATAAAACAAGATCTCTCGAAGTTAAATGGGTTTGAATATTGAGGGTAAAAGTGTGATATAGAGAGGGTTCTTGTGACAAAAGTTTGGTTTCTAGATCTAAATAATCAATATAATCATTATTTTTATTTTTATTCTGAAAATATTCATTTTCACAAAAAGAAAAATAAATTCTCATTTTAAAAATTAGAAAATAAATAAATAATTTCTGAAAAAATATTTAAATAAATTAAAAAAAATAAATGAAAAAATTAATAAAAAATTATTTAAAATTAATTATTATTATATCACCATAATAAACTCAAAACTAGAAGTGGTAAGTTTTTTAGTAAATATATCATCAAGTTGATATTCAGTATTTAAAAATTCTAAAGATATATGTTTTCTTGAACATGATCTCTTAGAAAATGATGTCTTATATCAATATTCTTTGTTCTTGAGGGACTTATAGGATTTTTTGAAATATTTATTTCACTTTTTCGGCCACAAAAAATTAGAATATCTTTGAAATTAAGTCCAAAGTCTAGCAAGGTGTGTTTCATCCAAAAAACTTGTGCACAACAACTTCGAGTAAATATATATTCGACCTCAGCTGTTGACAGAGAAACTAAATGTTGTTTCTTACATGACCATGAAACTAAGGGACTCCCTAAAAATTGATAGGTTCCTGATGTAAATTTTATATCTAATCTAAAAAATCCAAAATTAGCATCTAAATATGATATTATATTAAATTCAAAAGCATTTGGATAAAGTAAATATTGAAAAATATTTCCTTTTAAATATCTTATTTTTATAAGATGATATTATTTTTGGTTTGATTGAAATATATCACATAGGAAAACAAAAAGCATAATATTTAGTAGGATAGTTTTAAGATGTAGTAAAATGAGAATCATACCTCTATATAACTTGTTTTCAACTGGCATTCCATCTTTATCCAAATCATGTTTTACATCGGTACATTTGGGAGTTGTTTAGTTCTTACTATTTTTTTGTACAAAATTTTTCTATAAATCAATAACCTATTTTATTTTATTTAAAACCTTTCCCTAATCCTTTTTATCAATTTGAAATCCAAGAGAGAAGTTTAATTCTCCCATAATACCCATTTTGAATTCTTTTTTCATATGATTTGAAAAATCATTACAAAGATTTTTATTTGTTGACCCAAAAACAACATCTTCTATATATATTTTTACTAATACAACATGAGAAAAACATATATTCATAAAGTTATTAAGATCTTCTAACCCTATAGAAAATAAATTTTACAAGAGAAAAGAAATTAATCTTTTATACTAAGTTCTATGTGCTTGTTTAAGGATATAAAGAGATTTAGTATGTTGGAAAACTGAATTAGGTAGATGAGTATTTTCAAAAGGTTTTGGTTGTTCAATATAAACTACCACTATTAAATATCCATTTAGAAAAGATGATTTTACATCCATATGATATAATTTAAAATTCATTTGATATGTATAATCTAGAATTATCATAATAGATTTTAATATAGAAACATGTTGAAATGTTACATCATAATCTATTCTTTTTTTCTAGATTATATCCTTTATATACTAATCTATTTTTATTTATAGTAATTATTCCTTGATCATCTATAAAAACACATTTGGTTATTATAACTAGATTATTGGATGGTTGGACAACAAATTTCTAAACTTTATTCTGCATAAATTGGTTATGTTCTTATTGTATATCCATTAGAAAACTTCCATCTTGTAATGCTTCATTTATAGTCTCAGGTTATAATTTTTATAGGAAGGTAAGAAATTATTTATGTTTTCTATATTATTTCTAGTTCTTACTCCTTTATCTAGATCTCCTATTATAGTTTCTAGAGGGTGATACTTTAAGGTTCTAGGCTGTTTAATAAACACACTTTCAACTTCATCAGTTTCATGTTCTTCTAAACTATAATAAATTTTATTTAGTCAATTTTCATAACAAATATTATGTTATTCATGTCTCATAATATACAAAGAGTCATAAATTTCATCTGTTTGATTTGTATCTTTTATCAAAAGGAACACTTTCATCAAACTTCATGTGAACAAATTCTTAAATAATAATCAACTTTTTATTATACACTCTATAAGATTTGCAGGTAGAATAATATCCTGAAATTATTCCATCATCATAGTTTGTATCAACTTTATCAAGTTTTTTCTTTAGTTCTCAAGATATATACCTTGTATCCGAACACTTTAAAGCACATTACAACAGGATTTCTATTATTCCACAGTTCGTTGGGTACCTTTTTAATAATGGGTCTTATTATAAATCTATTCATGATATGAAAATATTTGTTTACATATTCACCCAATAAATAGGTAGGAAAAATATATTCATTTAATACACTTCTTTCCATTTCTTGGCGACTTCTATTTATTCTTTCTACAATTCCATCATTTTGAGATGTTCTTGGTGTAGAGAAGGTTTGTTTAATACCTAAATCTGTGAAGATAAAAATTAAATTCTTTATTCCCAAATTCTACACTATGGTAACTTCTTAATGAATTTTTTTTTGTTTTGAACAATTTTATAAAATCCTTTAAAAACATAGAAAACCTCACTTCAAAGATTTAAAAAATAAACCCATGTATACACTGAAAAGTTATCAAAAAAATAAAAAATATACAATATTCTATCTAAAATTTCTACTCTTGCTGGTCCAAAACAATTCAAGTAGATAATTTTTAATGGTTTATATGTAGATACGTTGTTAATAGATTTTAAAAATGAATTTTGTTTCTTGCCATTTTGGCATGCATAATAGAATCTACATATATCAAATTTAATATTAGGAGAATAAAAAACTAATTATTTCTTTGAAAATTTATATAAAGAAATTACATTTCACTATTCAAGTATCCTATAAAATATCTAATAGTAATTTGTATTAACATTTAAACCAATAATTATTTGTTTCAAAAGGGAATTAAGATCCTAGGTATAAACATTTTCAATTGTAGGTGCTATAAATGTAAACAATATATCTTTAGAAATTGATCAAGAATTATTAGAGAGATCAATATAAAGGCTATCGTCACTGATTTGATAGATACTTATCAGATTATGATTTAACCATTTAACATATTGCACTTTTTTATTGAAATTTATTTTGTATCTACAACTTTTCCAAATCCAATATTTTTCTCTTTAGTATTATCTACAAAGGTAACTAGGCCTCCATCCTATTTTGCTACTGTACAAAAATTGTAAGAGTCACCAATTATTTTTGTTGAGAAGACACTTTCCATTTACCATACTATATTTTTGAACTTTGAACCTTTTCTTACATAAAAGAATTTAATCAAAAGTTTATTTTGGTATGTATATATTCACGGGTTCAGGTGTGTGAGTAACAAAATATGCAAGTAGCTTTTCCTTATTTTTCAAATATTTGGAATATAAGGTTTAGACATATTTACAGAAATATAATCCATTCTAATTCCACTAATATTGGGATTTACAAAATAGGAGTCATTATAGTAGTTTCCATTAATTCTACAATAAAAAAATTGACTCTAGATATGTAATTATTTTGAGAAAGAGGTATAAATTAATTTCCATATAATTAAGATTTTTCACCATTACTTCATATTCCATATTTTTTTGAAAACATTTTTTCCAAGAATATAATTTGATAATTCTTCTACTTTATTTAATATGCTAGCAGAACTATTGAATGAATCTATTTCATATTATAATTATTTTTTTAAATTTTCTTGATCAATATAGTTTGAATTAGATTTGTTAAATTTTTCTTTTAATTGTTGATGTTGTTTTAACATAGAATCATTTCCACTGAAAATTTAATTATGAATATTTTTTGGGACTTATTATTTTTTACTAATGATTCATCTCTTTCTTTGAGAATGGGTGAATAAGAAGATAATTTTCTATTAGAGAATCCTATAAAATTAGAAAGAGAAGAATAATAGGATTTCACCTCATCTCATTGTTTATACTTAACATACATATTTTCCTTTAGATTTTTTTTCTCTCTTTTCTGAGTCATATTTATATGATCTATCAGTGACTTCAAATACACTACAAGTAGCCTTCATATACTTCTTGACATTTCACTCATAATCAGTTCTCATCTTATTTTTCTTTTCTTTCTTTGTCCTATTTATCTTTTCCTCTTCAACTATGGTAAATTAGGTCTAACATGTACCATCTATTTACATTCATATAACCATACTTCTTTAGATCCAAATTCATATTTCTTGAAGGTATTCTTGATACATTTCATTTTCTTATAAATTTTTTTGAATCATCTATCTAGTTGATCCACCTCCACTTTAGAATAAAAACATCCTGAATCATTTTAGAATATAGAATATTTTTTTTATTTTAATGCTTATGAGAAGTAATATTAAGTGAAGTATTTTCCACTTTTATCATTTTAGGAACTTTAGATTCAACTAGAATTTATATTTCATAAAAAATCAGGGTTCCGATCTATTATTTCATTACCATATATTTGATTGATGTTTATTGTCTTATAAGAGAGGATATTCCATTCAATTTAGAGGGAAGTACTCTGAGTACCTTCATATCTTGATCTAATTGTGAAATGGATGTTTCTAATGAAGAAACACCATTAGATATCTCTATCAATCTCCCATTTATTTGGGTGATTCTTTCAACATTATACATTCTAAAGGTGTAAAATTTCATATTTTATGTAGTGTATATTAATTATATGAAATTTTTAGTTCCTTTATAGAAAATAGTAATAGTTTTTCAACATTTTATAGTTTACAGGGAATTGATATACTCAGTTTAATTCATCTGGACCAAGACCATACATAATAACATTCATTTCTATAGAATTGATATCGTACTCATCGTCTTTAGTAGCCTCTCATTTTTCTATTTTTTTGGGATTATATATAGAGTGATAATATTCATTTATACTCTAAATCCATGATTTTTCAAATAAATAATCATGTGAGATTTCCAACATCCAAAATTATTACCATTTAATTAAGGAGAATGAATCATTGAAATATATTCTTTTAGTTTTTCCATTAAGTTATATCTTTGTATTGAACTTCTACTTTGAGAAGGATTGAGATTATATTCTTTCTTTAAAAATAACTCCATTGATTCTAATTTTTAATTTATAATAATAAAAAGATACATAAGAGTGTTTGGGGGGGGGTGTTGGGTGTGGGTAAATTGATAATTGTCAATAATATAAACAGATTCCAACATTAACCTTCTTACTGATTTATAAAAATATACATCATTCTCTTCTTAATATAAGTTAAGAAGTAGTATAAATTGATAATATGAATAGAAATTTTTTTATAGTGGTTCATGAAAAAACTATCCCCTAGTATACTCTACAAACTCTCTCTTCATGAGTTTGGTGATTTCTACTAAACAAGTCCTCTTATCATAAAAACTTAGAAACTGATAATAAGAAGTTGATACCTTTACAATTATCATTTTACATATCTTTCTAGTTCTTTTAAAAGGAACTGAATTGTCCAAAAATTATATTGATAAGCCTATATTCCACTGTGACTGAGTCTGAGAATACGATACTCCAATAAATCAGTAGGGATTTCTTTGTTTGAATAACAAAACCATGTTCACAGTTATAATAGCTACTAATAAAAAGTGGATTTTATCCTTGAAAGATAAGTATATTCAAGAAAAAACAGATTTTATGAGACCCTATTAGAAAATAATCTTCAAATAAAGATAGAAATAGAAAAATAACAGAATTAATAGTCAATGAATAATTTTCACATCACAAGATCAGAGTATGTATGTATCCAAAGTGTATATTATTTAGAAAATAGAGACGTTTGATCTATTTGTATTTTTCAATAGATATGTATTCAAAAAGATATAAAAAACTCTCTGAAAATGAAAATTATATATCTACTTATCAATAGAATCTTAGATTTCTTTCATTGATAATATCTCCAATAATTTGGCCTAAAAAATCTCAATAATTTGACTTTAAACCATTAAGAATATTGATATCTTCCTTGAGAAATATGAAGGATTTAATCCATTCAATATAGACCTTTGAATCATTCAAAAAATAACTTTAAAGAGATATTTACTTCTGGTGGGACCATTGTAGAAAAGTTAGAAAATATCTTTAATTTATAACTCTATTTTTGACCAGTGAAAAGTATGGCTCATTTGTGTAGGGGTAAACTCCAAAAGCGGGGATGATAACGTATGATTATTTACAAAAGTAGGGTTGATGAACCATAAGTTTATTCCTAAAATATAGAGTTTCTTCCAAACATAGTGTTTTGGGTTCATAATTTTCCAATAGTGTAGGGTGACTAATCCATATGTTTTATTCTAAATATAGGGTTCCTAAACCATATGATTCACTTTAAAATATAGGGTATGAACAGTGTTTTCAGAATACTTTCAAGTATGTTTAGATTTAGTTAAAAATTATTTTGTCCTATAAATAGTTCATACTTTTGAACAAACATATACCTTAAAAATAATTAACTTAATTTCATTAGTAAAATAAACAAGGGTATTAATTAGCATCCATATCAACAAGATTCATAGAATATTGTTGGGAAAATAAGTGATCAATAGATGATGACTTCTTAATGATCTAGGATGATACTAGACTACCTTCTAAATATAAATAAAAATACTTTGAAAAATGATGATACCTTCCCAACCATTGTGCATATTATAGAGTGGATAATACCTTTATATGCACTTTTAATCATTAAAATATAGTATTGATAAACTGTTTCTTGGTGGGAGTGGAACACAATAAGGATTATGTGCCCACATTGGGGCCAAAACGTATAAAAACCATTCTTGTAGATTATATCTTATATATTCTATTTATTTCATGTGTAAGTGAGTGTTGATAGTGCCTAAATATATTCATACCTCTTTACTATGAAAGTGTTTGAATATTGAGAGGGTAATTAAAATGTAATAGAGAATTTATAAAGAAGTTCACTCATGAATCACCCTTATCAAGAGATTTCATAATACGCTAGGAATTTTATAGTGGTTTTCAATTCCTGATTAATATGAATTACCACTTATGATGGATCCCATTCATAAAGGACCACACAAATATTTATCATCCACTTTTAAATGATATAATTATAAAAATATTTGGTTTTTAATAACCATTTATATTAAAGTAAAATTATAATTCCAAGGATTTCAGTTCTATAATAAGAAATATTTCTATATATTTTTTCAATATTTTACAAGTTTCATAGTTAGTTCATCAAGGTTAATGCTATACACATTATCCTTATAGATATTACTAAACCAAGGAAACTAATGATACAAAATATGGGATTTATCATTTTTAAAATAAATATACATTCCATCATCACATAATTTAACTATAAAAATCAAGTTATATTATAAAACATAAACACATAAAATTTATTAATAATTGTAGAATGTATAATTCTAGCCTCACCAAAACCAATTACCCATAATTTGGAATTATCCTCAAAAGTGAAAATGCCTCTGTTACATCTATTATTTTTTTTGAAAATTTATGTATCTCCACTCATGTTAATTGATAACCAATATTTCATATATTATATTTTCTTTTAATACATCTAACGATTTTATTGTAGAATAATCAAACAAAAAAAGTTCTTTACCAATAAATCATTCGGTTCAACTTGATTAGTAATAGATCCCTTATGTACCCATATAGATTCCAATGTATAGTAATAAAGATAAATTATAGATAAATATTTTGAAATAAAATATTTAGTATGACCCAATTAATGAGAATGACTATGGGAGAATTCACTGATATAGTGGACATGCATGCCAAATCTGAAACTGGTAACAAATGAGACACTACCTTAAGTGCTATTTCCGATGATATTCCTATACACCTTGGAAAATTAACCACTATATTCAATATAATTCTTAGTTTTAGTCATTATTTTCAATAAAAAAATCTTATCTTAAATCTATGTACCATTTTTAAATTTTTCTAAGGCCTCATTTAACCTTTAAAATCATACCTTAAAGTTCTCTACCACTTTGGATTTTAAAAATTTTCTTATAGAATAAACATTCGTCGAGTTATCAACTTCCATAGTTAAAATCTTATTCTCATGAATCAATTTCTTATGATTTTCCTTTGGTTTAATACATGATACATTAATGCTCACAATCTCATAATATAGTTTATAATAAAAATCATTCAAGTATTCTTAGACAATCCTAGCTAAATAATACATAAATGCTATACTATAATCATAATTTTATCGTCACTCCTCACAAGTAATTTGAATATCCCATAACCTAAAGTTTTAGTGTATTTAGAGGTAGGATAAAATCAACATCTTATTACACATTATTACTTAAATATATCCCATTAAAACTATACATATAAATTCCTTCTATACATATTTTCTTATATAATTCCATCAGATATATAAAATAAAATAATATGTGAGCTTAAATTTTTAGTAATGGAAACTTATGAGTGATCCATAGTGGGTTAGATCATAAACATGTGACAAATCATTAATCATGGGAAAAATATGTAATTAAAATACAATGAAATCATAATATATGGTCACAATTAATTATAAAACATAATAAGTTATTACATAAGGTGGAAAAAATCATGAGAGAATGGAACATATACTATGTCATCGAAACAAGTGGAAAAAATAATAAACCATCGAAATATATCATAGGAATATTGATTAACATTGATTAGTGGCACAATATTAACAATAATTAGATATAAATTTGTGAGAAAAACTAATCATGCTCACACATTAATGTGGGAACATACCCAATAATGTCTACACATTAGGATGTGAGAAAACACAATCATGTTCATACATTATGTTTTTAACAAAACCAATCATGTCCAAACATTATCATTACTTTATAAGTTGTAAAACATAAACTAATGAATTGGAGGGTGATATTTGACCTCACACATAACAAAATTATATACCACACTTATGTATACCATATGAAAATAACCAATCATCTTTTCTTGTAAAACCAAGGAAAATAAAAATTGGATTCACACCATTTCCAAAAGGTATCACATAACATCACAAAAAGATTAAATTTGTTTTAAATGTAAATTAAATATTTAAAAATGATAATAAAATCATTTAATGGTTGGTCAAGGAAATTAGTTTAGAATATATAAATATTTTTAGTTAGAGAGGAAAATGGATGTGAAATCAAGAAAATGATTTTCTAAAAGATTTTACAACATTTTTGTAAAAACGAATATACAAGTCATTTCCGAATACTATTTAAAGAAGGGTAACAAGTTGAAATTGAAAAATATAATCTTACAAAAATTCAAATTATATAAAAAATTAAAATAAATGAAATTAAATATAATTTATTTTTAGTGGAATATAAAAATTCAAATTTGAAAATGAAATTCCTTTATAATTTTAAAATACTTTATTGAAAACCTATATCATTAAAATCGATAACTAGACCTATATTTAAATAATGTTGATAAATTTATAAATATCACAAGATCCAAAAAATATCTTGGTTTAAAATTAAAAATGGTTAACATTTGTTGGAAAAAATATAGACATGGAATAAAAAGTTCTATTAGAAAGGGTAAGAATTAATATTTACAACGAAGCTTTTCTACGAATAATGAAACTAATAAAAGATGAGTATTTTAATGAAAAATTGAAAATTATATGATTAAAAATAGAAAAAATCATGTATAATAGAGAAATGTTAGTAAAAACAAAATTTAAGATCTTAGTAAATGAAAGCAGTTTATGGATAAATGATATGATATTGATTTAATTAAACCCTTACTTTGGATTCCTACTCGGCTAGACGTGATCTAAATTCTTGTATAATAAACCTAAACTTATTAAACATATATTTTATAAACTTATTAATATTTTTTAGATCCAAATTTATATTTATTACTATTTTTAATAATATTTTATTTCAATTCATTAAATAATTATTACATATTTTTAGTTTATATTTTAATCATGCGAGTTAGTTGTGTAAACTATTCATTTTTTATTTTGGTATAATAGTACTAGTTTTTAATTTTTGTTAAATACTTTTTAATATTTAAAATTTTATAGGCACTATAAATATAATTCCCATAATGATTTATTAATTTTCATATTCATTCTATAGAACTTAGTGTTTGAATTTTTAAAGAGAAAATAAAAAAAATTGTTTGTTTTTGTAACCTTTATTATATAAATGGTTTTATATTAACAATGAGTTTAAAATTTAATATTAAAATTTTATAAGTAAAAAATATCTACATTTTAATATAATATCCTACCAGAAATTATGTTTCCATAATCATCTGTGATATAAATTATTAGCATCATTCATGTAGATAGGTAAACCAACCCAAATAAGAACATGCTAGAATTAATTGAATAAAAATGATTATGTAACGCTTTTTTTATAGTATAATCCTTGGTGGGATATAATATAATATAAACTATTCATTGTTATATAATATTAGAATCAAATTATATTTCATAATCATTCATGATATAATCATTATAACACCTTTTTTGTTGGTTGTAAATTTGACCCAAACATGAATGTGTTATATTGACTGAATTAATAATAATATGTTTTTATATAATGATAATATTACTAATACATAATATTAGTGATTTAAAAAAAGTTAATATATTTATAAATAATATTTCATAGTAGGTAGAAGAAGTATATTTGGAAGAATAGTTAAAGAGAATAAAAGACTTACATGAATGAATTTAATATCCTCTTAGAAAACTACTTGATTATAAAGAGATTTGAAAAATTTATATCTATTGAAAACTCTAGAATTATAAACTAGTTGATTTTTTAAGGAAATTAGGTGGAGTAATGGGAGATATTCAAGGTTTTTAAATGCATTTTAATGGGTGGTTGAGGGATCCTTTTATAAGTGAAGGAAATAATATTTTTGTAAATTGTCACTATTTAATATAAAAATATTGTCAAATGTTAAGGTATGTGGGATGAATATTTATTAAAAAAGAATTATATTTTAGGGGAGATATATAAATTCAATATATACTCATTCAGTTATTGTTTTTGAAGATATTTTTTGGGTTTTCCCTTGGTTTAATGCTTTTACCATTTCTCACCTTTACTATGCTGACTAATTTTTAAATAAATAATTTATTTTCACGCCTAAAAATAAAATGAACCTTATTAATTAATTTTTCCCTTAGATTCCAAATATTTAATAAAATTTTTAATCTAATTTTTATTATTGATAAACAGTGATTCTAAAATAAGAAATATATAACGCTATAAAAACTGTTCAAAAAAATATATTTTGAATAAACAAATGATTAAAGCATAAAATTATGAATTATGTTAATTTTCATGAAATAAATTTGTTTATTATTAATAAAATTATAGTTATTTGATTTTAAAATATATCCAAAACCTAATCTACATTGGGAATACATAAATAAAAGAAAAAGGTCAAAATTAGTTTTATTAGGATAAAATATTAAGTTAGATTAAAAAATGTAAAACATAGGTTTCTAAATTAAAAAGAATATTATTAAATTAATTATTTTTCTCCTAAAATACATATTTGTTTGATAATTTGTTTGATAAATTTTAAAATATATATTACATCATGATAAATTCATTCAATCTTTAGTATTAATAAAAACATTATTTTTCATTATTGACTTAAAAATCAACCATTTTAGAAAATTCCAAAAATCCACCCTAGTATAATTTTAAAATTCTAAATTAAAAAATGAATCTCATTTTACAACACTCAAATTCTTGAATTTATAAATTTTAATTTTAAATGAAATCATATTATACATATAAATATTATTTATTTAGAACTAAAATTATCTTTTTTTGAATGTTTACATTTATATTTGTTATATTCTCAAAACTTTTAAATAATTACTAGTTAATTATTTAGAATTTAAATTTTATAAATTTTATTCGATTATTATTCTAATTAATTGAAATTTTTATTTTAAATAATTTATTGTTGCTCGGAGTAGAATACTCAAGAGGGGGGGAATGAGTATCTATAAAAAATTTTATTTAAAAAGGTGTTCTTAAAAAGATTTCCCCTTTAAGTTAAATATAGCCCAGTTAATCAAAGTGATACGGTTATAAATTTTTGACTATTTAAATAACTTCTTAGAAGATTGATTATTTTTCAGTAATTCTAATAGTTATTAATATTACTATTGAAAATATTTTACTAAGACAAAGCGATTATAAATTCTTTCCATGATTAACTATCAAAGTAAATTTAAAGATTTCTGAATTATACAGTTAAGCAGTAAAATAGAGAAAACTAAAGTTAGCAGCACAACAGATATACAAAAATTGGTTCAGTCTCAAGCCAAGACCTAATCCACTCCACTTAGTGATCACCTTCCACCAAGAAGTTTATATAAATAAAATTGATCCACACCGTGGATCGGGGTTAAAAAACAACACACATTACTGTACAGGTCGCACAAAGTCCTCTTCCACAGTTCTTCGTGGGTACAAACTACCAGTCCACACAAGGACTTCTTCCACACTTATCCTTGGGTATACACAAGAGTAAACTAGAATTTGAGTAAGTATATATTTTATCCTTCAGTTTAATGCCAGATACATAGTGTGCTATTATAAAGAAACACACACTTATCAAAAGTTAAAAAAAAATATACCGAACAGAGCATAACAATTTAGATTGTTCTAGAAATGCTCTGAGTATTTGTCTTTGCAGCTCTGGACTTATGAGATGAAGTAGATGAAGAACTTGGGTACTCATCTGGAAAACAGAGTGTTGAAAGTTAGATAGATTCAGCTTGTGTTCTTCGTGGTGTTCTACAACGTGAAGATGTTATCGGGATTCTAGTATGCTTCGTGTGTTCTTCAGCAGAGTCGGGTTACATGATCCAATTGGTAAGAAAGTATTCTGTTTTGATGCTCACACCCACTAGCTTGTTCGTTTGTATCATGTTTTTTCCTACAAGATTTTTCCACCACTTATTTTTGGGTGTGACGACCCGGACCCGGCCAGCCACTCGAACAGTGCCGAACAGGTCGGGTGTCACTACCTTTGGCACACCTCCCCAAATGCCAAAGGATTCTGACTAGCAGCGAGGGTCTATTAGGTATAGTGGGGAGGCTATACCCTATTATTGGATCATAATAAGGGTACTGGTCCATGTATAACAGTAAAGATGAAGCGGATAGAAAGAATCAGCTGAGTCAAACCAGACCCATAGAGCGGAAGCATAATCAATATAGAAAAATAGCGGAAGCCAGTCATACACAACTGAAGCATGATAATAACATGTAACTACCACTGAACAGTAAAGCGTGCATCCAGAGCAGGTCATACACAACTGAAGCTATCGCCCTGCCCAAGAGAGATTTTTCTATCTCGTTTCCCTTAGTTATGAGCGCCTGATTCACTGCCTTGGAGAAGGAACCAAACCTGAAGATGTTCACCTGGACCCGAATGGCCTGTCATAATCCATCCTCGAAGCGCCTCATCCTAGCTGCGTCATCGCTTACCATACCAGGTTGAAAGCGAGACAGATCTGTGAAGGTAGCTGCGTAGTCCATAACGGACATGTCTCCCTAGTGAAGACTCAAGAACTCCCGAGCTCTCTCTGCCCTCAGTGTCTCTGGATAGAAGTGCTCGAAGAACCTTTCCTCAAAGTCCTTCCATGCTAGTCCCTCGTACCTACGAGCCTGTACCTATACATCCCACCAATGCTTCGCCGGTCCTCTCGGAATGTACGTTTCCAGCTTGACCCTCCGCCCTGGAGGCGTGTCCAGCTGCTCGAAGATCATCTGCATACTCTCTATCCAATTCTCAGCCGCCTGTGGACCACCCTCACCCTGGAAAAGCAGCGGGTGCTGCTACTAGAATTCCCGTGTCAGATACGCCATAGAAGGCTATGTACCCTACGCGCCTATATCAATCCCCTGAAAGACACATACCAGGCTTGCTCGGAGCTGCTCGTCAAGCCACGACCCGAACGATGCCAAACCCGGCTGCTGTCCTGCCTGCACTGGATCCTGAACCTGATCCTATCCCTAAGCCTGTACCTGCGGCTCGTGCTCTTCCTGTACGGAATTCTGTCCCTCATCCTGGGGCACTGTATCACCTCCTGCCTAATAGTCCATCGATTCATGAAGGAGTAACCCGCTGAATACCATAAATGGTCAGACAACCCATATATATAACAATATATTATATGCAGATAAGGAAAGCAGTAAAAGCCAGTGCATAACAACTACCCTTACTCCCCCTCACTGCAACCCATGCCCCATGGCATACCGACCACATGGCCTCCTTACCATCCCTCAACAAAGCCAAGTATCAAAAGTACCTCAGGCCACGCCCGTCCCGACAACTCACATTGCCTCAAACCGACGACCGAGTCGCCCAATCCCGATAGATACACTGCCTCAACCATAGTACCTTCCTGCTCTCATAAGAGTCAGACTCAAATATCCAGAAACATGCAATTATAAAAATATATAAATCATAACACATCACATAGAAACAACGAGCAATTCTATCAGTAATTTCACCAAATTACATTTTAAACATATAAAGCATGGCAATTGATATTTCATTCACATGGAATTATCACTCCACAAAGCATATGTGCAATTATGAAATTGAAATACCCTAAAATGTGCCTATCAAGGCCAAGCAACCAAGACTTTCCATACCGGTCCAAGGTCCAATTCTCCCTTACCATACCGGGTCAAGGGTCACATATCACAATCACAAACATCACACACCAAGTGAGCCACCGAGGTGGAAATCATATAAACTGTAATCTGATCAAAAGCAAACAAAAATTCCCACCCACGACAACTAGGTACATCCCTCGTACCTGGGGCTGCAGGAACCCAAGCACATGCTAGACACCCAGTCCCTGTGACAAACTATCTCCACTCCACCATACACCAAATAGTAAAACCAGCATAAATAAACGAGAAGACTCAAACTCATTAGTATCTAGTAAAACGCTGCTACTAAATCCCTGTCAAGAACTCCGCTGATACCACTTTGTAACGACACGGACCCAACCAGCCACCCGAACAGTGCCGAATGGGTCGGGTGTCACCACCTTAGGCGCCCCTCCCTGAATGCCAAAGGCTACCGACTAGCAGCGAGGGTCTATTAGGTATAGTGGGGAGGCTATACCCTCTCGGAGGATCATAATAAGGGTACTAGTCCAAGTATAACAGTAAAGATGCAGCGGAAATAAAGACTCAGCAGACTCGAACCAGACCCGCAGAGTGGAAGCATAATCAATATAGATAAACAACGGAGGTAGTAAATATAATAGCAACAGCAGAAATAACCCAACAGCATGCTAATAACATGTAACTACCACTGAATAGTAAAACATGCATCCAGATCAGGTCACACACAACTAAATATAAAAAGGGCTCCAATGGCTAACCAACAATAGCTACAACAAGTAAGAATGCCGATACAGAAAAGTAAACAAAACAATGTAAACCCCAGCTAGGCATGACCTCAAGGTCCATACCATCTCCATGTAACAACTAATGTAGCCCAGCTCCTGAAGCTGGACTCTTTCCTACACGTAAATCCATGAAGTCTGCACGCATACCGAAGGGCCCGTGCAAGGTGTGAGACAAATCTTAGTAGGATACCACCCAACGGTGCGTATCAAATATACGTGTTTAAGCAGTCATGTGTTTACAAGGAAAGCAGTAAACAGTACAACGCACAAATAAATACAAACTCCACTGGTGCTCAACAGCCACCATGGAGTATCACCTGCTTCAGCCAATGTCGGAATCTCTATCGTGTAACCCGGCACCATGTGCCACCTGACACCTCATGTCTCAAGTACCGACGTCCCAAAGGCACGCCCAAAATAGTAACCTGACACCATGTGACTCCTGACACCCTGTGTCTCAAGTACCGATGTCCTGAAGGCACGTCCAAAATAGTAACCCGGCACCATGTGCCTCCTGACACCCTGTGGCTCAAGTACCGACGTCTCGAAGGCACGCCCAAAATAGTAACCCGACATCATGTGCCTCCTGACACTCTATGTCTCATGTACTGACCTCCCAAAGGCACGCCCATCCTCGGAAGTCTCCTTACCTCCCATGTGGATTTCTACGACTAACACCCCCATCCAAAATACCTAACTGCAACTACGTGGGCCTCTACCCACATGAGTGGTCAAAACCACCTCATCACGGAGTATCTCTGTGTGCACACTACTCAAATACCCGGGTTAGTGGAAATCACCAAAATAGTACCTAAGCCACCAAAACATATGACACCTCATGTCCCTACGACCATGTCGCTCAAGTCTGATGGCCTCGTCATCCATGTAACCCAGTCCATGCCCAACTTGATAGTCGTACTGCCTCAAGCCAACATCCATGATGCCCAATCCCATGGTCAAAACCACCCAAAGTAAATCGGGAAAATCCCCAACCTGTTATCAGCATCACTCAAGCATAACCGGTCCAAGCCCAACACAACCCAAGGGGTCCAGCAGATGCAATTCAGCAATTGCATATATAACATTTGTAAACAGTAAACATAACCAGGAAAGACCAAATAAACAGTTGAATTACACCCTACCAGGTGCTATCTCATACCAGCACCGAGGTCCTAAATGCATCTAACAATTATAAACCAGATTTAATAAATTAAACTAAAAATTTTAACACCTGAATAATTTAATAAAACCATTTTGGCATTCCCCGACCTAAATGCCCCGATGAGCAACGACCCCTCACCCGGCCCTGCTCACACAAACTGGTAACCGGGCATAACATAAAGTATCTTAGAGGTCCCATAAGCAATTCAGTATGAAAAAGAAGATAAAACAGGTCCCGATCAAAATACCCTAAAACTCACCAAAAGCCGCGTTACCCAAAAAACCGCGAAAACAAAAAATGAAGTATGCACCACCTACCTGAGACTCGCACGATGCTAGTCCTCCAGTAAAACCCGCCAATTCGGTCTAAAACTTGGAAAATCTACAAAATATTCAAACCCTCTCAACTGCCTATAACTCTTTATAGAACGAAAATCAAACAAAACGGCCAAGGTGGAATCGAGGCCTTACCGAGGGGGTTCCAACGCATCCAACCAAGATCGTATCGGAGTTCGGACGAAGAACCAGGAAGCAAATGAAGATCTGACTGTCTTGGTTTGCTAAACCTGGCCAATATATTGAGGTTCTGCCTCAATATAAGGCTACTGACCGTTTTAAACAAAAAAAAAAAGAAAGTACACGACATGTACTTTGGGACTACATGCCGTGTATGGTTCATTTAATTGTTCATAAGATGGCAAGATTCCGCCGAATTACTTTCCGATCCTGCTGACATGAGTACACGGCGTGTACTTGGTTCTTCTTCCTTTCCTCGCCGACGTACTCACACGCCATGTGTTTCCCTGATAGACAGCTAGACTACACGGCGTGTCCAATGGGGACACGACATGTTCTTGGTTCTACCCGGCCAACGGTCTACACGCCATGTATGGCCTCACACGGTCGGGGGTATACACGACGTGTTCAAAACTACAAGCCATGTAGTAAGAAACTACTACACGTTCATTGCACGACATGTACTGAGCGAGCACACGACTGGTCACTCGCCTACAAATACATGACGTGTAGTCTTGAAATTTCTAGAAAGTTCCCATTTTCTCTAGTTTCCTCAGAAACCAAACAAAAATTTAAAGAGGGTCAGGATTTTGACCCATTCCAAAAACCCGAGTTCTTACACTGGGCCGCACAACTCTTTTTATCTTGGAGTGCATGTGTTGGAGCCGACATGTTGCATGTATTCTGCACCTCGTACCTCGTACTATCCAATTATATGTCCACAAAGAAACATTAATTATGTTAGGGAATTAAAATATTCAAATATGACCGTTAGAGATTAAATTGAAATATGACAAAATATATTAGGAAACGATGTCACAGTATGTCATGGAAACGGTGTCTCCTTCACACAGTGTCTAGGTTGGTCACGGTATCTTGTTCATGATGTCTGATAGTCACGGTGTCTTGTTCATGGTGTTTGATAGTCACGATGTCTTATTCATGGTGTTTGATAGTCACAGTGACTCGCGGTCACGATGTCTCATGGTCACGATGTCTTATGGTCACAGTGTCTTGTTTACGGTGTCTCGTTCATAGTGTCTCATGGTCACGGTGTATGATGGTCACTATGTCTTGTTCAAAGTGTCTTGTTCACGGTGTCTCGTTCACAGTGTCTGAATTTTCACAATGTCTGAATGTTCATGGTGTCTACTTCACAGTGTCTAATGGTCACGGTGTCTGCTTCGCAGTGTCTTCTTTACATTGTCTCAGACTTAAGAAAATATCTATATTTAGAATTAAGCAGTGTTACTTATGGAAAGAATTAAACATAACCATTTATCAGAGAAATCATTATAAAGGTAAATAAAGGATAGTATGAAGTAATGAAACTGAATGTAGATAAATTAAGATATTTAATGTCTCTTCTTAAACCATGAGAATACTTAAACAATAATCCACATGATTTGATATAATTTACAGGATTTAACCAATTTGAATAGGATCTGTGATCCCTAAAACATGATTAGTACATGAGGAGTCTAACAAACTCCCCCTTTTGATGATCACAAATCATGTATATTTAAAGTGTATATTTGATTCAACTATAGATATAGAAATAAATTTCTAATATATAGATATTTCTCTCCCTTTTGAGATTATAAAAAAGAAGATATAAGAGAAGTCATGAAAAGTGAACATTTCATTAAAGAAAACAAGTTCCACTGAAAACAGAAAGAGCAAAAAAAAAGCAACATCATTCCTATAAAAAAGGGATAATCACTATTATTCTTCACGAACTAGTCTTCTCTTTTCCTTTATCAGTAGTAGGAGAAGAAGAAGCCATAGGAGTAGAGGTCGAGGTAGAAGAAGGGAGTGTGGTGGTTGATAGAGAAGGTAAAGTAAGGCCTTCAAAAACAGATGGAGCCAGAGTAGGTGTAGTAGAAGACCGAGGAAATTGTGTATCAAGGATCACAGGCCTAATATGACTCAGACCTTGGCTGAAAGACATAATAGTGGAGGCGAGGTTAGAGGTGAAGGTAGTTAATCCAGGTTTTAGAGGTGCAACCACAAGAGCAATAATGGTTGTTCTCTGTACAAGAAGGTTGGGCCTCAGAAGTGTAATGAAATCCACAATGATCTCTCCACCATACTGCACAGCTTTCTCAAAATCATCCTTGTTCTCTATAAACTTTTCCAGCAACCGATTAAACTCCGTGAGATTTTGGACTTGATTCTTGAGATCTTGAGTAATAGGAGGTATCTGCAAATTTTAACCAAGATACTTGAAATGATTAATCATGTTAGTCTTGGAAATATTCTATTGAAGTAGAAATACACTTTCTTGGAAATATATTGCTGAGCATCATTAGAAATTTTAGAATGGATTTAGAACAGGTCTAGAACTCTGTCACTATTCTTGATTACTGGAGAGAGAGAATCCTTATTGAAGCCACTATGCACGGTCTGAAGCTCCTCTTTGACCAATGTTCTGAGCAGATCACTGTCTAAAGATGGTTGAGAGGATTAACCAGAGGATATAGAAGCATTGAAAATGGTGGTGGGAGATTTCAGTGGAATCAGTACTTTCTAAAGACACATGTGTACTCATCAGTGAGTTTGTTTTGACTAACCACAAGCTCTCTCATCTCCTTCACAATATGTATGATCCTTTCAGTGACCTTTTTAGCTAAGGAATCTAAGAGTGGATGAATCTCAGAGATAAGATTCTGTGGGGTTTGAGGAATAGTTGGTTCTACAGGATGATAAATAAGCTCTAATCTCGAATGCATCTATTTCTTCATGTCTTCAATCATACCTCTGAGGGTCTTCGCTTCATCACTAAGTAGTCTGTTCTCAACTCTTACTTCCTGAATCTCATGAAGCATTTTGGGTTTTATTTTCTAGATAATTTTCTCCAATAATAAAGAGGCATCTTTCTCACTTAGATGAGTCACAAGAGCAGGTTAGGAATTAATAACTTTCTCAACACCAGAAAAAAGGGTAGAACCAAATTATTTTAGATCATCCTTACTCACAAAAGATAGTTGTTCTGATGAAAGTTTAGAAACATGTATTGATACAGGCTCAGATTCCTTCTCAAGAGCATGTTTAGAGACATATTTTAGTTGGAACATAGTAGAAAGGTCAAGGCCTTTTAATAAAACTTGCTAAGAGTCATCTACATCATAGAAACCGAGGAACTTATATCAAGTGCTTATAAAGCATTGATCAATAGGATTTTGTACTTTGATAGATTCCAGATCTGAGGGTTGCTCCTCCTCAATAGTTTCATCCTCCTCAGGACATAGTGGCTTAGGATCTTGATCTAATTCCACAAACTCATCACGTAGTTATTCACCCATTTCCTGCCTAGCTAGATAAAAATCCCGCTCCATCCTTTGCTCAGCCGAATGAATGATTTCAGGAATATATTGTTCCACTGGTAGTTCCTCAAGCTCAGCTCCTTGCCTAGCAGACAATTCTTCCTCTGTATGTTATTCCATGGAATTCTTTTCAGTTTCTTGGGAAGTAGATTCTATTTCAACCTTGGGTTGATCTTCCAAATTAACAACACCATTAGGAGGAGGGACCTCTTCTTCAAGGACTTCATGAGGAACAAGAGTAATGTCTTCCTCAATAGAAACAATTTCCCTGGGAGGCACATCAACCTATTCTTCTTCTTCAGAATAGTATTCAAAACCCTCATTTGGTTTCAAACCAAGATCATAAATATCTCTTGGTCTTGAGGAATGTTCCATAGGATTGAATTTTTCATAAAGTCTATCATTGTCTTCTACCCATGCCTTTTTCCACGGGTTCCAATTTATCTTCATCCTCTTGATAGTGAATTTTTAAAGGAAATACTCATAATCCATTATAACTTTCTCATTAGGTATAACCATACTTTTGGAAAGAAGTATGGCTGAGATAATCCAAGATTAAAATAGGGTGTTTTACTTGGATGTGGATTTGATAAGTTCACACATGTGGTGAATGATATACTTACAAAGGTTAATCTTATGCCTATTTTTCATAAGGTGGATTAGAAATACAACCTGATATTTCAAAACAGAAAAATCACCTTTTTTGGGGGTAACCAGATTCTAAAAAAACATGAACAGAAGCCTTGATTTTCCATCTAGTTCAGCAGCAATGGCTCTACTCATGGTGCCATTTCCAGTTAAGGTTTTCAAAGCATCCTCCAGATCAAAGAATTCAGTTGAAGGTGGATGTCCTCTCTGATAATCCTCACAGATGCCTTCATGAGGTATCCTAAGGCATGAAACCCATAACCTTGAAGAGAATGAGAATTTTTTTCCCATTGATAAAGCTTCTCACTACATATCGTTCTTCAGACTCAAAAGTGAACTAAACATATTGATAAAACTGATCCACTAACTTAGGATGGATAGGTCTATCTTCCTTAGAAAACAACTATATCCAGCCTTGCTCTTTTATAACTTTTAGAACCAGAGACTTACTTGATAGAAGCCATTTTGGGAAAACCTATTTCTTAGGTAAAACCACTCAAATTACTAGATTTGGGTTTAGAGGACCTTCTGGTGCTAGATTTGGTGCAATATTCTTCTTCTTTGCACTATGTTTCTCGGGAGTCGACGATGAAGGGTGTTTTATCCTAGGCATCCACCGAAGGTTCGAGAGAGAGAGAGAGAAGGGTTGTAGGATTGAAGAAGGATTCGAAAAGAGTAAATAAAAGAAATTCCAAGTGAAGGATCAAGTGATACTTTCTTTATTTTATAATTTAGGAAGACTAAACGTCGTAAAAGTAAAAACCCGGGAAAACAAAAAAGTGAAAAGAATAATTACCACGATTCAGTTTTTAATTCATATTAAGGAAAAGATTTATGGTGAGACATATTAGGTCTTTATGGTGAGACGGAGAATGAATGTTATAGTGAGAAAGTAACTAAGCCTTACAGTGAGATAATAACTGAGCGTTATAGTGATACCGTAACACGATGAGACAGTAACTGAGAATTATAGTGAGACAGTAGCTGAGCGTTACGGTGAGACAATAACTATCAGACAGTAGTCATGAAGCACTAATTGTGAGACTATAATCATGAAATAGTACGATATACAATAGTAATACATTTACTTATGATTTATCATGCCTAATTCATGTATGATGTATCCTATTCTTTCAGAATTTATTGGTTTGTTAAATATATCAGCAAGCTGATACTTGAAACCAATGAATTACAATGTGATATCGCACTTTTGATAACTGTCTCTCAAAAAGTGATGTCTTACATCAATATGCTTTGTCCTAGAATGTGAAACATGATTTTTTGAGATTTTAATAGCACTTGTGTTGTCACAGTTTATAGGTACATGCCTGAATTGATATCCATAATCTAGTAATGTATGTTTCATCCACAAAATTTATGCACAACAACTTCCATCATCTATGTTTTCAGCTTTTGAAGTAGATAATGCAAAAAAAATTTGTTTCTTACTACACTATGATACTAGTGACTTGCCTAAAAAGTGACACTTTGCAAAGGTTCTTTTTCTATCTAACTTATAGCCATCGATGTCATCATCATAATAACTAACTAATTTAAATAATTATCTTCTTGGATAGAATAATCCTAGATTGGGTGTATGCTTGAGGTATTTGAAAATTCTATTTATAGCATTTAAATGAGATTCCTTAGGATTTTCTTGAAAATGAGAATACATACATACACTAAACATAATGTCAGGTCGAATAGAAGTTAAGTAGTGTAAACTTACAATCATTCCTCTATAAGTGGTTTATCTACAGATTTTCCATCTTTATCAAGATCCAACTCACAAGTGGTACTCTTGGGAGTGTTACTACTTTTAGTGCTATCCAATCCAAAATGTTTTAGATGATCTCTAGTATATTTACTTTGAGTTAAAATAATACCATCATTATTTTAAAATATTTGAAACCTGAGAAAGAATTTTAGCTCACCCATTAAACCCATTTCAAATTCTTTTTGCATCATTTTACAAAAATCAATACATAAATAATTTCTTGAGGATCTAAAAATAATTTCATCTACATATATTTTAAAAACTAAAACCTCATTAGAAATTCGTTTTATAAAAATGTTTGGATCAACTATTCCTTTTGTAAAACATTTGGAGATAAGAAAAATACTTAATCTATCATACCAGGCTCTTAGAGTTTGTTTTAAACCATATAATGTTTTTGATAATATAAAAATATAATTTGAAAAAATGGGGGTTTGTAAAACTAGGGGGTTGTTCAAAAAAACATCCTCAACTATATACCCATCTAAGAATGAAATTTTAACATCCATTTGATATAGTTTGAAATTTAGATGTGCAATATAGGCCAGCAGAATTCCGATGGCTTCAAGTCCAGCTATGTGTGCAAAGGTCTCCTCAAAGTCAATTCCTTCTTTTTAACTATAGCCTTGAGAAAACATTCTAGACATGTTTCTAACTATGTTTACAGCCTCATCTACCTTATTTCTAGACAACTATTTAGTGCCTATGGTGAATGTGTCCTTAGGTCTTTCCACAAGTTTCCAAACGTCATTCCTTTCAAACTGATTAAGTTCTTCTTGCATAGAAATCACCCAAAATTCATCATTGATAGCTTCATTAATGTTTTTAGGTTCAAGTTGTGACCAGAAGACTTGATGTTCAACCTGATTTCTAAGAGAAGCTCCAGTTTGAGTTCCTTTGTCTTGGTCTCCTACAACAACTTCTAAGGGATAGTTCTTAAGAGTTCTAATAGCTCTAGTAAAAGAGGGACTAGTGATTTCAGGTTCATCAGTAGGTTTAGGTTCATTGTGACTTGATTTTTGGGAATTTCTAGAACTGGAAGGTTTCATATATTCTTTCACAGAAGAGTTTTAGGATTTTTAATTGATGTTTAGATTTGATATATCATCCTCCAGGTTTTCTAGAGAGGTTTTAGGATCATGTGGATCTATCACGTACGTAACCTATTTTAGGGTTATTTTAAATTTATTTTCCACTCATGATTTGTTTTGGTGGTTTCCAAAGGTTTTATTGAGAATAGGTGAGTTTTCATGAATTGGGCCAAACTGTGAGCCCAATTCCAGATTCAAAAATAAATTTTGTTTCATTTATAACATTTTAAATTTTTAATATTTTTGACTCATTCTAACTCCTAATTGTTCGCCCCTGATATAGTAACCCCACATTTAAATTTGGGGCCTTTATAAATCCATAAGCATGGGGGATTTTTGTTTTTATTTGAGAATTGGGCCAACCCGAAGGCCCATTTTCCAGTTTTAAATTGTTTCATTAATTTATTAATATCATATTCATTAAAATGGATTTTTCGGTGATTCCACCTCCCTCTAGACCCTAAGAAGCCCAGACGCGTTCCCATTGCCTTTACCCCCACTTTGGAGATATATTTCATCGCTATTTGGTGCTGACATTCTTGGGGTTTCTAAAATCGGGAAGATTTGAGGAGGTATGTTCATTCCATCATAACTCTCTCAATTCTTACTCTTTTACCCCCATTCCAATTCCTACATTATCTCATAATCCCTGTTCGAACTTCCCTTGAATGGTTGAATATTTTTAAATTCATATTCTGGTAGAGTTTAGGTCGTTTTCTTCAAGATTATTTTGGGTAATGTTTCTCTTTTCAATTCTTCTCTTCTCCTTAGGGTTTCCACCCGATCTCAAGAGTTTATAGAATGTCCAGAACATAGGGTTCGAACATATGGTCTTATTTTGTATCTTTTGGGTTAATTTTTGGTGGTCTAGGTCTGTATTTATATTCCTTGATGTGCGGCGGTGGTGCGGTTGATGTTTCGCACCATGTTTTGAGGGTTTCGGCATAAAAGGTAGGTGATTCCATGTGTAATCATTTCTAGATGAGTTAGTTTACTTGAATTAATTATTATGCATTTACTAATATGCTGTGTGTTGTGAAGGAACTGTTTATTTTGTATTTGGTAAAGCATTTGTTTTTACAGTTTCATTTAATTTAAAAAACTGGGTGTTTTACATGTGCAACCCTTTGGGTATTATTTGGGTGTGTTTTATAACATATGAAATTGGTTTAATAAATCTTTTTTGGGCTGACAATTCTGATTTGGTAGGGTATTGGTATGCCATTAGGTTTTAAAGAGGTTTCTTTTAATGGGTTTAAGGTGTAAAGCCTTATTGTACTTCTTGAAAGTGATTTTGAAAACGTGTGCTTTTCATGTGGATCTTTTGTGGTATTGTTTGAGGTGTTTTTATAACACATGGGGGTAGTTTAATAAATGTTTTTGGGGATGAAAATTCTGTTTTTAATTTGTATTGGTGTGATTTTGTCCTTGAAATATGGTTTAGAAATGAGTTTTTTTGTGAAAAGATTTGGTACACTCTTTAGAATTGTTTTATGAAAGTTTTGAATGGTTTAATGATTTATGTAAGATGTGAAACCATATTGGAAAACTGTTTTGGATTGTTTATACTTTCAAATGGACCATTTTAAATGTTAATAGTTCTGTTATGTTATGTGTATCCTCTAGGAAATGTTTTATAAAAATGTTTAATGGATTTACTAAAATGTGAAAGAGGTGTGAACGTTATATGGGCTGTTTGTGTGAGTGCGATGTGAAAAGTGGATTTTGTTTATAAAAAAGGTTTTAGGAAACATGTGAGTGGGCTGTTATGTGATGTTTAGTATATTTGTAGGTATTTTATAAAATTTTTAAAGAATGTTTTGGATTGTGAAAGTTATGCAAAAAGTGTTGTGGGCTATTTTGGTGTGGGTTTGACTTCAAAATGCATTTAAATGAAAAGTGGACTTTTGTGACTTGTGTTGTATACATGTAGGCTGTTGGTGAATTTATGATATGGAAATGATATTTTCATGTGAAATTTATATTCATTGACTTGTTGAAATTGTTTGAGCACAAAGGGAAAACCCGGGTATCTAGGTGGGTGGACGTGTACTAGTATGCTAGTGATCCCGTGGGGTTTGGCCTCAGTTTCACTTAGCAAGATTGACAATTACAACTCTAACTAAACTAAGATGATGATGATTGGGGACCACTAGGTTATGGGTATGTTCTCTACAAGTGGATCGTGCACGAGAACGAATATTTGTGATGGTTACTCTCACCAAGATACGAGGTACCTGGGACCCACAGCTAGCTAGTGCCTAGGGGTTATTTCCCATTGCTTGTGCTCACTGGATATTTTGTGCTTACCGTCAACATACGGTACATTTTGCTGGAAAATTCAGTAGCTTTGGTGTTTATTTTAAAAAGTGTTAATCCTTTAAAATATCCCACTTGAAAACTGTTCTTATTCAAAGTTGCAGCTTTTAGAAATTGTAACTATCTTTTCATGTTTTTGAAAACTTGCATGCTTTTCATCTTTAAATGATTATTATATGGAATCTCTTAGTGGTGGTATCCTATTGGGCTTTGGATCACACCATACTTACACCCTTGGGTGTAAGTAGACTTGGTTATTTTTTTGTCGCAGGTTTGGGTATAACATTTGTGCCAACAGTTCAGGTTTCCACCGGTCATTCATGATGCAGTGTTGTGGAGATGGCTTGAGGAAGATGCCTCTTGCCATGTTGAGGTTCTTAGGCTGTCTTTTCTTGGGTTTGTACCTTTGTAATGATCTTCAAACATTGTTTAAAATTGTGCAATTTAATTCTGAATTTATTAAAAAGATGTTTCGGTTTGAAAAATCCAGATTTGGTTTCTTGGATTCATTTGATGTTTCAAGTATAAAAAATCGGGTAAATCGTTCCCAATTTTCGATTTTTGATACCCGGGCACTTGTGCCAGCCCGTGGGGATCGGGAACGCCCTTCGGGACTTGCCACGGGTCGGGTCGGGTGCCGGTTTTCACGGCGACCAGATTCGGTTCGTGACAAAATGGTATCAGAGACAGGTTCTGGTTAACTCTTTGGGTCATATTATTTAGGGAACAGTCGGGATAGATTAGAGTTAGAATTTTTGGGACTTTGTAGTTCGGTTATGGGTAGTGTTCCTGATCACCACACCTCATGACGGGATTCGAGTCACCAGGGGATGTCGGGATTTATCTATGTTCTTTGTTTTTCTTGGTTTAATGATGATTAGGGGAAATGAAAAGAGAGTTGGGATAATGGTATCAGTAAGCTCACAGGGCCTGGAAAGCCATGTGGAGCTGGGGATATTCTCTAGAACACTCTCTGTGACAATGAAGTGATTGGAATATGGCCGCCAACCATATTTCCAATTCACCCACTAAAACTAGTTTCCTCTCGGATTGTTTTGTACTATAGTTTTTCAATCTTGGAACTTTTGTTTTAAAAGGACTTGGTTTTAAGAAGTATAAAGTTTTTCTGAAATTATTTTCAAATAAATAAGGAATGGATTGATTTATGAAATGGTGGAACAAAATTTTTAGAATTGTTTTGAAATGGAAAATGGTGTTTTTACACCTCTTTTGAAAGCAAGAACTATATTTTAGTTGGTTTTGAAAAGTGTTTACAATAGAGTTTTCTAAACAATCAAAGAGTGTTTTAATGGGATGAGATGTTTTGAAATTGATGTGAATATATTGAAAGTGAGTTATTTTCTAAATGGTTGTGCATTTCTGAAAATTTTTGTAAGATGTGAGTTGGAATTTGATCTCGTGGTTAGAGGTTTTGAGAAAAAGGATGTGTTAGTTGACCATTTTGGTTTTGAAAAGTGGAAAGAATTTTTGTTTTAACCTTTGGTATTTTCATGAGCAACCACATGCATGGGGTTATATGGGAAGAGGGATGGTTGATGACATGACTGGATGAGTGTCGGGATGGATATGAGGAGGGTGCCTGGTGTGGCATAGAAACATGCATGTGTAAGGCCCATGGGGTACCATTGGTGGATGCGCTAACCGCTGAACCATTTGTTTTCAAAGAAATGTTTTTAAATAAAAAAAACATGCTTTCTTGATGATTTTTTTTTGGGATGGTGTATATTATGTGTTTTCGGAAAATGTTGATGTTGTGGGATGTTTTGAGTCCAAGAACCCCTCCTATTTGAACTATGTTTTGGGTTTGGGTTTGGTCAGTAAGTTGTGTTGTAAGGACGGTTAGTGGTCTCATTTGAAAAATGTTTCGGGACGCCTTTACGATGGTTCCCTACATGTGTTTGGATCTGGTTTGTGGTATATCTTGACCAATGGACTATCTTGGTTGGGTCCTTGGGTTCAATCATTGGATAAGGTACACCCCCATTAAAGGTTAGTGCACAATTGAAGTGAAACCCAGATTGTTTCGCCGTTTGAAGACCCTCCAGTTGATCAATATAAGGAATCTTTTTCTTGATATTTCTAGATTGAGTCTACACCCATTCCTTTCATTGATTTTTAGAACCTCTTATAACGGGAGAGTTCTCTTGGAAGGTTGAAAGAGACCTTAGTTTCTTATTTTTCTTGATTCGTCGAAGGTGGATATGGTCTCGGGTTGTTAGTGTGGATGATTGTCTCGATGGTGTCTAAGAGGGCCTTTGGGTTCTTCAAAGTTTCTTTGAATCATGAGTTCATGTTAAACCACTGGTGTGGGAAATATGGTCATGATAGGATATTGTGGCCACTTTCTATAATTGTGTGCTATTTTGGGATGTTGTATAAGGTCCCTCTCCATGAATTGTTTATATCAGTTGAAATGGTCATGTTTGGTGATGCCTTATGATGTCATGTACTCGATTGACTGTATAGGTGAAAGTAGTGAAATACTCTGAGAGTCCCTGTTATGTTAGGAAAATGTATCCCTTGGAAAAACTACAAAATCATCTATTTTAGAGGAATGTGAGTGTAGGTGTTCTTTACTTCTATTGTTTCTCACCTGAAGAAACAAGTTGTGATGTGTGTGTATCATCTTAGTCCTTGTTTCAGTGAAATATCGGGATAAGGTAAAGTGAGTTTGGAATGTGTTATGTCTAGAAAACTTATTTGGGACTGCGGTGTAGTTTTTGGTGGCACCGAAAAGAATAATTCTCATTCAGTGGGTTTCCAAATATTAACTACGAGGCCGAAGATGCTTCAATCATTTGAGCTCCAGCCATAGGTCTCAGAGAGAAGCTGGCTCGTAGTCAGGGGAAATCCCAGGGCCATTTAAACCCTTGTACAAAGTCTTATCCTTAGTATGAAAGATGGGAATAGTTCAAACATCTGGTTTCGTCATGGTTGAGCACATAGTTTGTGCACGTTTAGTAGTGGCCATGTGCTAGGAAGTCATGTAGAAAGAATCATATTCATAGTTAGTGCACAGTTTCCCAAACCATGCGGACTAATCGTGCGCCCTTCCTAAATCTTTAATTTCATTTTGGGTCTTTCTGTGTCGGCCCATGCTGGTCGGTTAAGATGGTCAGTTCTTATGGTGGGGAGACCCACTATGATTCTCCTGAATGTTCCTTCATAAACATTTAATGGAAGTATATCCCTTGTACTAGACAGTATGTTTGATCCTCCCACTATTAGTGTCTTTATTCTGTCTCGGGAAAACAATTTAAGTTGTCTCTTATGGTGGGGAGCCCATTTGTGTCTCTTCATACGAGTAACTCATATTTTTTTCCATGGACTTGTCTGGGAAGTAGGTATTATCATTAGAAGATATCTAACTACCTATATATTCATTGGGTAAACATTGATATTGGAGAGTTTCCAATGGTTTAGTTATAGTAGGGAAGTGTAACCTTGTTCAATGTTGTTGTTTTTTTTGGGTAAATTGATTGAGTATTGTTCAGATTGTGTTTGAGGAGTTTTCATTTGGGATAAAGCCTGGATTTACTTGATTGTTTCAGGAAAGTGGTGTAAGTTTGGTTTGTGAGAGTATTCCTTCCATCATTGATCACTGGAGGTGTTTTGACCTTTGGGGGTGAAACCTGGCAAGGGTGTACCTATTGGTTTCTCAGTTGGGTTTGGTTGTTGCTTTGACCTTGCTGTGACTTTCCGGAGCGGAAAGTTTTCAAGGTGGGGAGAATTGTCACATACGTAACCTATTTTAGGGTTATTTTAAATTTATTTTCCACTCATGATTTGTTTTGGTGGTTTCTAAAGGTTTTATTGAGAATAGGTGAGTTTTCATGAATTGGGCCAAACTGTGAGCCCAATTCCAGATTTAAAAATAAATTTTGTTTCATTTATAACTTTTTCAATTTTTAATATTTTTGACTCATTCGAACTCCTAATTGTTCTCACATGATATAGTAACCCCAAATTTAAGTTTTGGGCCTTTATAAATCCATAAGCATGGGGAATGTTTGTTTTTATTTGAGAATTGGGCCAACCCGAAGGCCCATTTTCCAGTTTTAAATTGTTTCATTAATTTATTAATATCATATTCATTAAAATGTATTTTTCGGTGATTCCACATCCCTCTCGACCCTAAGAAGACTAGGCGCGCTCCCATTGCCTTTACCCCCACTTTGGAGATATATTTCATCACGATTTGGTGCTGACATTCTTGGGGTTTCTAAAATCGGGAAGATTTGAGGAGGTATGTTCATTCCATCATAACTCTCTCAATTCTTACTCTTTTACCCCCATTCCAATTCCTAAATTATCTCATAATACATGTTCTAACTTCCCTTGAATGGTTGGATATTTTTAAATTCATATTCTGGTAGAGGTTAGGTCGTTTTCTTCAAGATTATTTTGGGTAATGTTTCTCTTTTCAATTCTTCTCTTCTCCTTAGGGTTTCCACCCTATCTCAGGAGTTTATAGAATGTCCAAAACATAGGGTTCGAACATATGGTCTTATTTGGTATCTTTTGGGTCAATTTTTGGTGGTCTAGGTCTGGATATATATTCCTTGATGTGTGGCGGTGGTGCGGTTGATGTTTCGCACCATGTTTTGAGGGTTTCAGCATAAAAGGTAGGTGATTCCATGTGTAATCATTTCTAGATGAGTTAGTTTTCTTGAATTACTTATTATGCATTTACTAATATTCTGTGTGTTGTGAGGGAACTGTTTATTTTGTATTTGGTAAAGCATTTGTTTTACAGTTTCATTTAATTTAAAAAACTGGGTGTTTTACATGTGCAACCCTTAGGGTATTATTTGGGTGTGTTTTATAACATATGAAATTGGTTTAATAAATCTTGTTTGGGATGAAAATTCTGATTTGGTAGGGTATTGGTGTGCCATTAGGTTTTAAAGAGGTTTCTTTTAATGGGTTTAAGGTGTAAAGCCTTATTGTACTTCTTGAAAGTGATTTTGAAAACGTGTGCTTTTCATGTGGATCTTTTGTGGTATCGTTTGAGGTGTTTTTATAACACATGGGGGTAGTTTAATAAATGTTTTTGGGGATGAAAATTCTGTTTTGAATTTTTATTGGTGTGATTTTGTCCTTGAAATATGGTTTAGAAATGAGTTTTTTTGTGAAAAGATTTGGTACACTCTTTAGAATTGTTTTATGAAAGTTTTGAATGGTTTAATGATTTATGTAAGATGTGAAACCATATTGGAAAACTGTTTTGGATTGTTTATACTTTCAAATGGACCATTTTAAATGTTAATAGTTCTGTTATGTTATGTGTATCCTCTTGGAAATGTTTTATAAAAATGTTTAATGGATTTACTAAAATGTGAAAGAGGTGTGAACGTTATATGAGCTGTTTGTGTGAGTGCGATGTGAAAAGTGGATTTTGTTTATAAAAAGGGTTTTAGGAAACATGTGAGTGGGCTGTTATGTGATGTTTAGTATATTTGTAGGTATTTTATAAAATTTTTAAAGAATGTGTTGGATTGTGAAAGTTATGCAAAAAGTGTTGTGGGCTATTTTGGTGTGGGTTTGATTTCAAAATGCATTTAAATGAAAAGTGGACTTTTGTGACTTGTGTTGTATAAATGTAGGCTGTTTGGTGAATTTATGATATGGAAATGATATTTTCATGTGAAATTTATATTCATTGACTTGTTGAAATTGTTTGAGCACAAAGGGAAAACCCGGGTATCTAGGTGGGTGGACGTGTACTAGTATGCTAGTGATCCCGTGGGGTTTGGCCTCAGTTTTACTTAGCAAGATTGAAATTTACAACTCTAACTAAACTAAGATGATGATGATTGGGGACCACTAGGTTATGGGTATGTTCCCTACTAGTGGCTCTTGCACGAGAACGAATATTTGTGATGGTTACTCTCACTGAGATACGAGGTACCTGGGACCCACAGCTAGCTAGTGCCTAAGGGTTATTTCCCATTGCTTGTGCTCACTGGATATTTTGTGCTTACCGTCGTCATACGGTACATTTTTCTGGAAAATTCAGTAGCTTTGGTGTTTATTTTAAAAAGTGTTAATCCTTTAAAATAGCCCACTTGAAAACTGTTCTTATTCAAAGTTGCAGCTTTTAGAAATTGTAACTAGCTTTTCATGTTTTTGAAAACTTGCATGCTTTTCATCTTTAAATGATTATTATATGGAATCTCTTAGTGGTGGTATCCTATTGGGCTTTGAATCACACCCTACTTACACCCTTGGGTGTAAGTAGACTTGGTTATTTTGTTGTCGCAGGTTTGGGTATAACATTTGTGCCAACAGTTCGGGTTTCCACCGGTCATTCATGATGCGGTGTTGTGGAGATGGCTTGAGGAAGATGCCTCTTTCCATGTTGAGGTTCTTAGGCTGTCTTTTCTTGGGTTTGTACCTTTGTAATGATCTTCAAACATTGTTTAAAATTGTGCAATTCAGTTCTGAATTTATTAAAAATATGTTTCGGTTTGAAAAATCCAGATTTGGTTTCTTGGATTCATTTGATGTTTCAAGTATAAAAAATCCGGTAAATCATTCCCAATTTTCGGTTTTTGATATCCGGGCACTTTTGCCAGCCCGTGGGGATCGGGAACGCCCTTCGGGACTTGCCACGGGTCAGGTCGGGTGCCAGTTTTTGCGGCGACCAGATTCGGTTCGTGACAAAATGGTATTAGAGGTAGGTTCTGGTTAACTCTTTGGGTCATGTTATTTAGGGAACAGTCGGGATAGATTAGAGTTACAATTGTTGGGACTTTGTAGTTCGGTTATGGGTAGTGTGTCTGATCACCACACCTCATGATGGGATTCGAGTCACCAGGGGATGTCGGGATTTGTCTATGTTCTTTGTTTTTCTTGGTTTAATGATGATTAGGGGAAATGAAAAGAGAGTTGGGTTAATGGTCTCAGTGAGCTCACAGGGCCTGGCAAGCCATGTGGAGCTGGGGATATTCTCTAGAACACTCTCTGTGACAGTGAAGTGATTAGAATATGGCCGCCAACCATATTTCCAATTCACCCACTGAAACTAGTTTCCTCTAAGATTGTTTTGTACTATAGTTTTGCAATCTTGGAACTTTGGTTTTAAAAGGACTTGGTTTTAAGAAGTATAAAGTTTTTTTGAAATTATTTTCAAATAAATAAGGAATGGATTGATTTATGAAATGGTGGAACAGAATTTTTAGAATTGTTTTGAAATGGAAAATGGTGTTTTTACACCTCTTTTGAAAGCAAGAACTATATTGAAGTTGGTTTTGAAAAGTGTTTACAATAGAGTTTTCTAAACAATCAAAGAGTGTTTTAATGGGATGAGATGTTTTGAAATTGATGTGAATATATTGAAAGTGAGTTATTTTCTAAATGGTTGTGCATTTCTGAAAATTTTTGTAAGATGTGAGTTGGAATTTGATCTCCTGGTTAGCGGTTTTGAGAAAAAGGATGTGTTGGCTCACCATTTTGGTTTTGAAAAGTGGAAAGAATTTTTGTTTTAACCTCTGGTATTTTCATGAGCAACCACATGCATGGGGTTATATGGGAAGAGGGATGGTTGATGACATGACTGTATGAGTGTCGGGATAGATATGAGGAGGGTGCCTGGTGTGGCATAGAAACATGCATGTGTAAGGCCCATGGGGTACCATTGGTGGATGCGCTAACCGCTGAACCATTTGTTTTCAAAGAAATGTTTTTAAATAAAAAAACATGAGTTCTTGATGATTTTTTTTGGGATGGTGTATATTATGTGTTTTCGGAAAATGTTGACGTTGTGGGATGTTTTGAGTCCAAGAACCCCTCCTATTTGAACTATGTTTTGGGTTTGGGTTTGGTCAGTAAGTTGTGTTGTAGGGACGATTAGTGGTCTCTTTTGAAAAATGTTTCAGGACGCCTTTACGATGGTTCCCTACATGTGTTTGGATCTGGTTGGTGGTATATCTTGACCAATGGACTATCTTGGTTGGGTCCTTGGGTTCAATCATTAGATAAGGTACACCCCCATTAAAGGTTAGTGCAAAATTGAAGTGCAACCTGGATTGTTTCGCCGTTTGAAGACCCTCCAGTTGATCAATATAAGGAATATTTTTCTTGAGATTTCTAGATTGAGTCTACACCCATTTATTTCATTGATTTTTAGATCCTCTTATTGAAGTGCCCAGATCAGTGTGAATCACTGAGAGGGGGAGGGGGTGAATCAGTGATCCTTTAAAACTTTTTACTAATTGATTCCTTATCAATTAAACCTCTATGGATGGTTAAAGCCTCGATCCACTCTTCTTGTATCTCTCAACCATTCCCGAATAATGCAGTAATGAAAAGGCACAGGACACAAGGATTTACAAGGTTCGGCACCAAAGGCCTACATCCTTGCCATGCTCTCCCAGCATGGATTCTCCATTATAACCTGTTAAAATTACAATGGTCGATACAGAGTCCCACTGTATCTCTCCTGAGTCCCACAGGAGGGTCTTTATACTGCGTCCCACAGTGTTACCAGAGTCCCACTGGCCTGCTCCAGAATCCCACTAAAGACTTCTTCTCCCTGAGTCCCACAGGGTCTTCTCCTAGCTCCTCGAGTCACACGAGTAGCTCTTCTTCACTTTAAGTTCTTCAAGTATCCTCAGCAGTCTGGGATAAAGACTGCTGGCCTTGCTCTGTACCTCTGATCACTTGAGTTGATCAGGTCTTCTCATCTTGCTCAGGCTTTATCACCTTCTTCTAAGGATGACATGGCCTTCACTCTTCAACTACTGAATGCTCAGACAACTGATATCTTTATCTTCGGTCTGGTCCAGTCTCAACTCACTTCAACTTCATGCACTGAGTGCATGGCAGCTCTTCATCCTCATGCACTGATAGCATGGTCTTCTCAATTCTTCAAGAACCTCCTGGTCTTGGACTCCTCAAATGCACACAAGCCAGATTTAGCTTTGTTCACGTGTGCACGTGCATGCATGCATGCATGCACTCCTCCTTTCCTCTTCTTGGTGCAGTAGACCCACAAAGGGTTTAGTATCTTTAAGCACACACCAGCTCTCTTGATCTTCACACTTTGTTCAATGTGTTTACACACTTAAAGTGTGTTCTACTTTAGTGTGTGGGTCTCCTCTTTCTTCCTTCTTCTAAGTGTGTTCACTTCACTTAGTGCACACACATTAGGTTCGGCCTTTTAGATATTTTGCACATACAAATGCCTATGGCCTTCTTCCCTTCTTGTACTCTTCCACTTTGCACACACACTTTGTTTTTCTCTTTTAATCTTCAAGTGTGCACAACCTCCATGGGCTACGGCCTCTTCTTGTTCTTTTTGCACACAAAGGCACAAAGGCCTCGGCCTTCCTTCTTCACCTCTCACACACACAAAGTGTGGTATACTCGGCTTCAACACTTTTGCACACACTTAACCCGTAGGTCCTCTTATTGTTTTGCACACACAAAAGGTGTGGTCTTAACTTGGTGCACACACGAGGCAAGGCCTCGGCCTTCTTCCTTGCCAAGCACCCACAACCAAGGGTGTAGTATACTGCCTCGGGTCTTCTTCTCCAACACTGCCAAGTAGGTGCACTTGGTGCAACGAGGCGCGCAAGGGTGCGGCCACTTCCACTTCTTCTTCAAAGAGCACAAGCTATGAGCCGCGGCCTCTCTTCTTCTTCAAAGCGCAAGGCACACTTGGTGCCACTGGCCGCGCAAGAGAACAAGGCCTCTAGGCCGCACTAGCCACAGGTGCAAGGCACCGCGGGCACGCAAGTGCTACCGCGCAGGGGGCCGCGGTGCACAGAGGGGGCGCGCAAGTTGGCGCTGCCCCCACTCCTTCCTGTCGCGCAAAGGATAGCGCACAGGGAACTCCTCCTCCTCCTTCTTCTTGCCACGCAAAGAAGTAGCGCGCAAGGGACTCCCTTCCTTCTTCCGTGCAAGGAGTGCACAAAAGGAACTTAGCCGCGCAGGTATGCGCGGGGCTTCGGCTTCGCGAGGCACAAGGTGCACTCACGGGACTTCTCTCTTCAGAGGATCAGCAAGCGGCACAGAGGGCTCAGCCTCATTTTTATAGGCAGAGACTGCCTCGCATCGTCCGCGTGATAATAACTTCAAACACCCGAGATCTTCGGATCTTTAAAATCTTCAAATCTTGATTTTTATACTCTGTTTCAACGTGGGTTTCCTTTTTCTTTTCCTTCGGTTTCCTCCATGTGCATGCGACTTAGAACGCATGCACGGCCTTCGTTTAGGCTTATGCATGCACAGCATGCTCTCCACGTGGCCTCAGCAACTCCGTTTGCCTCGGCTGAAGTCCGAATTCTTTCTCGATGCATGCATGCAACATTTTAATGCATGCATGAGTTCAGTGTGGCCAGACGAGCATGAGGGAGCCTTCGGCTTCGAAAATGGTGGCCGGGAACTCGAATTTTGTCTTCGGGGAGGCTCTGGTTCAGCGGCGGCTTCGCGGGAGGCTTCGGCTCGAGCTCGAGGTGGAAGACGAGCCACGACCGTCAGATCAGGTGATGGAGATACATCGGACGGGCGCGATCTGGTTGCCTCGCCGCGGATCAGTTGTGCGGCGCAGATCAAGCGCGCGATCAATCGAGCGGCTCAGATTCGCTCCCGGGAAATTTTCCGCGTCCCACATCGAAACGGGGCGCGGTTTTTCCGCAGCTTATTACCCAAGCGCAGCCTCAACCCGGCAATTGAACTCTCTCCCTCCACGGTGCCGCCCCGCACCGTGTTCTCCCTGCGGGCGCGCTCTGCGCCCCCTATGCTCCCTGCGGGCGCGCCACTGGCGCCCACTATGCACCCTTCGGGTGCTCGGGTTTCACCACCGCGTGTCCTCGGGGGCTTACACACGGCCCCCGGCCTCTCTTGGGCTGGACCCATGGGATCCCCTTGGGCGTGGTGACCTGGTCCCACATGTGCCTTGGGTTGAACCCTTAAGGCTGGCCCTTGGGATTGGCATATTTTTTGGCAAAGTAACAAATAAGACTTTGTCAAAAACAAAGTCCTCCATGAAAAATACCAATTCTAAATGCCAAATGCCTCCTCCTCTTATTCTAAGCCATTCTTCCTCTTCTTTATTTCTTCTTCTTCATTAGAATTCATCATCCTTCTTCAACATATAATCATCATTTAAGAATGGAATTCTTGAAGGTTCTTCATCTTCAACCGAACTTCTGAATCAACATGAAATCTCCAATGTGCTTCATTGATCTAAGTAGAGATCAATTGGTTCTTCTTCACATTCACATGCACTAAGTGTTAGTGCATGGACTTCTTCAGCTCACTTCATCCACTTAGTACTTGTGGATGGATCTCTTTTCATCTCCTCATGCATTGTCACTACAATGCATGATCTTCAATCAGTGTTGTGACTTTGTATCATCAGGATACAAGTTCTATGAACTTAAAGATCAGCTCAACAATCGTCTGATGTTACTAGAGAATGTTTCAACCACATCTCCTATGCCACTTAGTGAATCTCCTAAGTGACATGCCTCTTAGTATCATGGCCATTATCCTTTCCTCACCAACACCATCACAACCTTTGGCATTCACATCTTGACAATTCTTGACATCCATTCATTCTAAGACAACTTCATGCCTCATTGACAACAAATGCAACACAATGCACTTCAATCTCCCCCTTTGTATTTGTTGTCAATACACTCCTTCAGAACATATGAATGGGTCAATATGTGTGCCAATATTTTCTCCCCCTTATTGGCAATCAAATGCAAAGGTGTGGTGTGGTTCTCTTTCAAAAATATCTTCCTCCCTTTGAATAGCATCTTCTTGAAAATCACTAGGAGAGGGATGATGTCACATGTTCTCTTTAGCAAAGAACCTTTAGTAAATCAGCTCTAAGTCTACTTGGGCTAACCCGGTGTAGAAAACAAGAGTGATGTAACCAAGGAACTCAATGCTGTCCACAATTCTCTACTCATGTGAGATCATGCTTAGGGGCTTGAAATTTTTCAGATATAACAATGAATTTGCTAAATCCTGCACATACTTCACCAAACACATTAGAAAGTTCAGGTGCAAAGATAAATCTCCCTCTTTCATCCATTTGTCTTCAATCCATACTCCCCCTTAATTGACAAGATAAACTCAATTAAGAAACAAGGGATGAAAGTATGATTGGAATACCTTCACTTTTCTCAAGATGGTATTAATCTAAGAATGCCATCTTCTTCAGATTGGCTCCCCCTCAAGGGGTGCACTCCATTTGTCCAAACCATTCTCCAGCTGAGAAATGATCATCATCTTCAATTCCCTGCAATGTTAGCACATGTATATACCAAGAGTATAAGGGAATAAGATGGAACCTCCTTGGTTCATCAATGTGAACAACAAGGTTGAGAAGATTCTCTCAACCGAGATGTCCCATTTTCACCAGTCTTCACACTTGCACATTTGATCTTCTTTGATGTTTGTGCTGGTGTGGATCTCAACACATCTTCATGTGAAATCTCCTTCTTTCCTTTTGCCTTAGCAATTGCCAGAACTTTATCTTCAACTTTTTGCAGATCTTTGGCAAGTTGCAACTGATTTGGCCATATGACTAGTAAATCATTTGGAAGGGTGGCCTCAGTTTTGGAAGTTCCACATGGTTCTTTGGATGCTGCTAAGCTACCTCTCTTAGGCAACTTATTTTCAATCAATCCCTTCTACTTCTTCTGGATTGATTGTCTGTTTGAGTTCAGTCTGCTTCTATTCAGTTCCATGTCTTGTTCAAAAAGATCCATGGTATGTCCTTTCTTTCCACAGTAGAAGCATGTTTTCTTGGTGGTCCTTCTGGATGCATCACCCTTCTTGGATTTCAATTCCAAGTACTTCTCTTCATTCTTCAAACTCTTCTTGGGAGCATCTTCCACTTTCTTCTGCTTGCTTCCCAAGGATTCTTTCTGAGCCAGGTTCTGTGATCTTTTCTTCTTTTGAGCTCTGGATACAGTTGGAGATTGACATGTATCTTTTTGACCACTTTTGCAAACATCCTAGATGTTGTCAAGTAATCCAAATCTATTTGCAGTAAACAGATGTCTCTGGACCTGTGGATGTTGCTTCCTTCCTTCTGGCTTGCTCCCCCTTGGCATGGGCTTCCTCTATGCTTTGGCATTCAGTGGATTGTACCAAAAATCCTTTGCACAATGCCCATACTTATTACAACACCAACACTGCCCCACAAATCTTGACCTCTTCAGTCCTTCTGATTGTTGGGTACTTTTCTTGAATTGTTGTGCTGTTTCAGGAGAGAATTCTTTCTTCATTGTCTTCATCCATACTTGTTTGGATTCATTCTTCCATCCTGCACTTTTTGTGAAAACACAATTAGAAGCATTAGTACAAGATGGGATGGATGGTACCTTCTTTCTAGAAGATGTTTCACTTTTATTAGAGGATGTCTTTCTCTTAGAATCATCCTGCTCAAAGCATACTTGAGTAGCAATATTTCTCCTTTCAGTTGACTGGGAGGCTTTGGCTTTGGGTGATTGCTGATTTTTCAATATCACCTCTAATTCTAAGCATTTCATATTGAGGGAGTTATTCTCATCCTCAACAGCTCTTAGCTTTCCTTCCCAACTTTCTTTCAGCTGATTCATCTGGTCATCATGCACCTGCTTCATTTCAAGCAATGAGTTGTCAAGCTCCTTCTCCCTTTTGACTTTGTCTTCTAGTTGAGCATCTCTGACAACCATTGACACTTTGTGCCTCTTTTCCAGTGCATGGAAAACTTCTTTGACCATTACTTTAAAGAATTATTTCTCAGAAAGGCTTCTCTGCAATTCTTCAGCAGTGTCTTCATATCTTTCATTGCAAAGAGAAACGGTTTCATCTTTAGCCTTCACCAGCTTTCTGAGAGTGTTGGTTATGCCAACCCTTTTTGCCAATTGATCTTCCATTGCATTGGCTTCTACTTCTAACTGTGATTTTTCTTCTTGAAGATCAAGGATGCCTGTAGCTATACACATTTCCACTTCCTTGGGGACTGTCTTCTGAAGATATTTGAGTGCACTCTGAAGATCATTCATTGTTTCAACTTCATCACAGCTAGGACAGGCTTTCTTCATCTTCTTAGCCTGTTTCTTCTTTCTATTTTTCAGAGTCTTGGCAGATATCTCCATTTGAGGCTGGTCACTCGTTTCCTCAAATCTGCACTTCATAAAGACTCCCTTGGATCTTTTAGAGGTAACCTCCCTCTGATACCAATTGAAGTGCTCAGATCAGTGTGAATCACTGAGAGGGGGAGGGGGTGAATCAGTGATCCTTTAAAACTTTTTACTAATTGATTCCTTATCAATTAAACCTCTATGGCTGGTTAAAGCCTCGATCCACTCTTCTTGTATCTCTCAACCTTTCCCGAATAATGCAGTAATGAAAAGGCACAGGACACAAGGATTTACAAGGTTCGGCACCAAAGGCCTACATCCTTGCCATGCTCTCCCAGCATGGATTCTCCATTATAACCTGTTAAAATTACAATGGTCGATACAGAGTCCCACTGTATCTCTCCTGAGTCCCACAGGAGGGTCTTTATACTGCGTCCCACAGTGTTACCAGAGTCCCACTGGCCTACTCCAGAATCCCACTGAAGACTTCTTCTCCCTGAGTCCCACAGGGTCTTCTCCTGGCTCCTCGAGTCACACGAGTAGCTCTTCTTCACTTTAAGTTCTTCAAGTATCCTCAGCAGTCTGGGATAAAGACTGCTGGCCTTGCTCTGTACCTCTGATCACTTGAGTTGATCAGGTCTTCTCGTCTTGCTCAGGCTTTATCACCTTCTTCTAAGGATGACCTGGCCTTCACTCTTCAACTACTGAATGCTCAGACAACTGATATCTTTATCTTCAGTCTGGTCCAGTCTCAACTCACTTCAACTTCATGCACTGAGTGCATGGCAGCTCTTCATCCTCATGCACTGATAGCATGGTCTTCTCAATTCTTCAAGAACCTCCTGGTCTTGGACTCCTCAAATGCACACAAGCCAGATTTAGCTTTGTTCACGTGTGCACGTGCATGCATGCATGCATGCACTCCTCCTTTCCTCTTCTTGGTGCAGTAGACCCACAAAGGGTTTAGTATCTTTAAGCACACACCAGCTCTCTTGATCTTCACACTTTGTTCAATGTGTTTACACACTTAAAGTGTGTTCTACTTTAGTGTGTGGGTATCCTCTTTCTTCCTTCTTCTAAGTGTGTTCACTTCACTTAGTGCACACACATTAGGTTCGGCCTTTTAGATCTTTTGCACATACAAATGCCTATGGCCTTCTTCCCTTCTTGTACTCTTCCAATTTGCACACACACTTTGTTTTTCTCTTTTAATCTTCAAGTGTGCACAACCTCCAAGGGCTACGGCCTCTTCTTGTTCTTTTTGCACACAAAGGCACAAAGGCCTCGGCCTTCCTTCTTCACCTCTCACACACACAAAGTGTGGTATACTCGGCTTCAACACTTTTGCACACACTTAACCCGTAGGTCCTCTTCTTGTTTTGCACACACAAAAGGTGTGGTCTTAACTTGGTGCACACACGAGGCAAGGCCTCTGCCTTCTTCCTTGCCAAGCACCCACAACCAAGGGTGTAGTATACTGCCTCGGGTCTTCTTCTCCAACACTGCCAAGTAGGTGCACTTGGTGCAACCAGGCGCGCAAGGGTGCGGCCACTTCCACTTCTTCTTCAAAGAGCACAAGCTATGAGCCGCGGCCTCTCTTCTTCTTCAAAGCGCAAGGCACACTTGGTGCCACTGGCCGCGCAAGAGCACAAGGCCTCTAGGCCGCACTAGCCACAGGTGCAAGGCACCGCGGGCGCGCAAGTGCTACCGCGCAGGGGGCCGCGGTGCACAGAGGGGGCGCGCAAGTTGGCGCTGCCCTCACTCCTTCCTGTCGCGCAAAGGATAGCACACAGGGAACTCCTCCTCCTCCTTCTTCTTGCCGCGCAAAGAAGTAGCGCGCAAGGGACTCCCTTCCTTCTTTCGTGCAAGGAGTGCACAAAAGGAACTTAGCCGCGCAGGTATGCGCGGGGCTTCGGCTTCGCGAGGAACAAGGTGCACTCACGGGACTTCTCTCTTCAGAGGATCAGCAAGCGGCACAGAGGACTCGGCCTCATTTTTATAGGTAGAGACTGCCTCGCATCGTCCGCGTGATAATAACTTCAAACACCCGAGATCTTCGGATCTTTAAAATCTTCAAATCTTGATTTTTATACTCTGTTTCAACGCGGGTTTCCTTTTTCTTTTCCTTCGGTTTCCTCCACGTGCATGCGAATTAGAACGCATGCACGGCCTTCGTTTAGGCTTATGCATGCACAGCATGCTCTCCACGTGGCCTCGACAACTCCGTTTGCCTCGGCTGAAGTCCGAATTCTTTCTCGATGCATGCATGCAACATTTTAATGCATGCATGAGTTCAGTGTGGCCAGACGAGCACGAGGGAGCCTTCGGCTTCGAAAATGGTGGCCGGGAACTCGAATTTTGTCTTCGGGGAGGCTCTGGTTCAGCGGCGGCTTCGCGGGAGGCTTCGGCTCGAGCTCGAGGTGGAAGAAGAGCCACGACCGTCAGATCAGGCGATGGAGATACATCAGACGGGCGCGATCTGGTTGCCTCGCCGCGGATCAGTTGTGCGGCGCAGATCAAGCGCGCGATCAATCGAGCGACTCAGATTCGCTCCCGGGAAATTTTCTGCGTCCCACATAGAAACGGGGCGCGGTTTTTCCGCAGCTTATTACCCAAGCGCCGCCTCAACCCGGCAATTGAACTCTCTCCCTCCACGGTGCCGCCCCGCACCGTGTTCTCCCTGCGGGCGCGCTCTGCGCCCACTATGCTCCCTGCGGGCGCGCCACTGGCGCCCACTATGCACCCTTCGGGCGCTCGGGTTTCACCACCGCGTGTCCTCGGGGGCTTACACACGGCCCCCGGCCTCTCTTGGGCTGGCCCCATGGGATCCCCTTGGGCGTGGTGACCTGGTCCCACATGTGCCTTGGGTTGAACCCTTAAGGCTGGCCCTTGGGATTGGCATATTTTTTGGCAAAGTAACAAATAAGACTTTGTCAAAAACAAAGTCCTCCATGAAAAATACCAATTCTAAATGCCAAATGCCTCCTCCTCTTCTTCTAATCCATTCTTCCTCTTCTTTATTTCTTCTTCTTCATTAGAATTCATCATCCTTCTTCAACATATAATCGTCATTTAAGAATGGAATTCTTGAAGGTTCTTCATCTTCAACCGAACTCCTGAATCAACATGAAATCTCCAATGTGCTTCATTGATCTAAGTAGAGATCAATTGGTTCTTCTTCACATTCAAATGCACTAAGTGTTAGTGCATGGACTTCTTCAGCTCACTTCATCCACTTAGTACTTGTGGATGGATCTCTTTTCATCTCTTCATGCATTGTCACTACAATGCATGGTCTTCAATCAGTGTTGTGACTTTGTATCATCAGGATACAAGTTCTATGAACTTAAAGATCAGCTCAACAATCATCTGATGTTACTAGAGAATGTTTCAACCACATCTCCTATGCCACTTAGTGAATCTCCTAAGTGACATGCCTCTTAGTATCATGGCCATTCTCCTTTCCTCACCAACACCATCACAACCTTTGGCATTCACATCTTGACAATTCTTGACATCCATTCATTCTAAGACAACTTCATGCCTCATTGACAACAAATGCAACACAATGCACTTCACTTATAACGGGAGAGTGCTCTTGGAAGGTTGAAAGAGACCTTAGTTTCTTAAGTTTCTTGATTCGTCAAAGGTGGATATGGTCTAGGGTTGTTAGTGTGGATGATTGTCTCAATGGTGTCTAAGAGGGCCTTTGGGTTCTTCAAAGTTTCTTTGAATCATGAGTTCATGTTAAACCACTGGTGTTTGAAATATGGTCATGATAGGATATTGTGGCCACTTTCTATAATTGTGTGCTGTTTGGGGATGTTGTATAAGGTCCCTCTCCATGAATTGTTTATATCAGTTGAAATGGTCATGTTTGGTGATGCCTTATGATGTCATGTACTCGATTGACTGTATAGGTGAAAGTAGTGAAATCCTCTGAGTGTCCCTGTTATGTTGGGAAAATGTATCCCTTGGAAAAACTACAAAATCATCTATTTTAGAGGAATGTGAGTGTAGGTGTTCTTTACTTCTATTGTTTCTCACCTGAAGAAACAAGTTGTGATGTGTGTGTATCTTCTTAGCCCTTGTTTTAGTGAAATATCAGGATAAGGTAAAGTGAGTTTGGAATGTGTTATGTCTAGAAAACTTATTTGGGACTGAGGTGTAGTTTTTGGTGGCACCGAAAAGAAGAATTCTCATTCAGTGGGTTTACAAATATTAACTACGAGGCCGAATATGCTTCAATCAGTTGAGCTCCAGCCATAGGTATCGGAGAGAAGCTGGATCGTAGTCAGGGGAAATCCCAGGGCCATTTAAACCCTTGTAGAAATTCCTATCCTTAGTATGAAAGATGAGAATAGTTCAAACCTCTGGTTTCGTCATGGTTGAGCACATAGTTTGTGCACGTTTAGTAGTGGCCGTGTGCTAGGAAGCCATGTCGAAAGAATTATATTCATAGTTAGTGCACAGTTTCCTAAACCATGCGGACTAATCGTGCTCCCTTCCTAAATCTTTAATTTTGTTTTGGGTCTTTCTATGTCGGCCCATGCTGGTCGGTTAAGATGGTCAGTTCTTATGGTGGGGAGACCCACTATGATTCTCATGAATGTTCCTTCATAAACATTTAATGGAAGTATATCCCTTGTACTAGAGATTATGTTTGGTCCTCCCACTATTAGTGTCTTGATTCTGTCTCGGGAAAACAATTTAAGTTTTCTCTTATGGTGGGGAGCCCATTTGTGTCTCTTCATACGAGTAACTCATATTTTTTTTCCTTGGACTTGTCTGGGAAGTAGGTATTATCATTCGGAGATATCTAACTACCTATATATTCAATGGGTAAACATTGATATTGGAGAGTTTTCAATGGTTTAGTTATAGTAGGGAAGTGTAACCTTGTTCAATGTTGTTGTTCTTTTGGGTAAATTGATTGAGTATTGTTCAGATTGTGTTTGAAGAGTTTTCATTTGGGATAAATCTTGAATGTACTTGATTGTTTCAGGAAAGTGGTGTAAGTTTGGTTTGTGAGAGTATTCCTTCCATCATTGATCACTGGAGGTGTTTTGACCTTTGGGGGTGAAACCTGGCAAGGGTGTACCTATTGGTTTCTCAGTTGGGTTTGGTTGTTGCTTTGACCTTGCTGTGACTTTCCGGGGCGGAAAGTTTTCAAGGTGGGGAGAATTGTCACGTACGTAACCTATTTTAGTGTTATTTTAAATTTATTTTCCACTCATGATTTGTTTTTGTGGTTTCCAAAGGTTTTATTGAGAATAGGTGAGTTTTCATGAATTGGGCCAAACTGTGAGCCCAATTCCAGATTTAAAAATAAATTTTGTTTCATTTATAACTTTTTAAATTTTTAATATTTTTGACTCATTCCAACTCTTAATTGTTCTCCCCTGATATAGAAACCCCACATTTAAATTTGGGGCCTTTATAAATCCATAAGAATGGGGGATTTTTGTTTTTATTTGAGAATTGGGCCAACCCAAAGGCCCATTTTCCAGTTTTAAATTGTTTCATTAATTTGTTAATATCATATTCATTAAAATGGATTTGTCGTTTATTCCACCTCCCTATCGACCCTAAGAATCCCAGGCGCTCTCCCATTGCCTTTACTGTAACACCCCAAGATTTCATAGTGTGTTATTTCTTCAAAATAATTAAATAACTTGCACTACACGCAACACCGAGTTCAATCACGCCTTGACTTACAAAAAAAAAAGCCATTAAAAGAGGTCATGAATAGCATTAACTACATTTTAAACTTTATATAATCCTTATAATTTTAGAATCCATATTATGAGTTTCTTAGTCATAATGCAAGAACAGATTCATTTTCAGTATTGCACTTTTATCAACTTTTAATAGTGAAACCTTTTTAAATACAATATTTTAAACTTTTGACTAAATGGGGACATCAAAATTTTAAAATGAAACATCCAAAGCTTCCACGGTACGCTTTCTTTGAATAATACAGTAGTGTGTGTTGTACGCAACCTTGAGTTTTAACACACACCACAACCAATCAAACTAGCCGTTATGAATAGTAATACCTAATTTTTGAAATTATATATATTTTATATTTAAAAATGGACTTCATTTTTGGATTCGTAATATCGAAATTATCCTAGGGTGAAATTTTGGTACTTTTCGGATAACTTTTATATTTTGATGAATAGTGAAAATTACTAAATTTTAATTAAAAACAACTTTTTTAATCAAAATAATTAATATTGATAAATTATGAATTTGAGTGGTTTTAAAGTATATTTAGAATATATTTTTACCATTTAATATAATGTTGGTCATTGGACATAATTTTACAATTAAACCGAACATAAACAAGTGTCAATCTTTTGATAGTTATTATCTCTTAAAAACACGCTTTTTGTTTTGACAGCGGGAATTAATTTTAAATTAATTTCTGCCACTTCTGTGTTTTGAATTTAGGAAAATGGATTCCATATTTGGAATCAGGATGTTCAAATTGTATAAATAGGTAACTTTTATTTTTAAACATTTTGAATAATTACTGCGGTAAATATTTTATTTACCATGGTTAAGGGTAAATCCGGTAAATAAGGGTTAAAAAATAATATTATAATAATACTAAATTACCCTCAAACGTGTCTTAACCCTATTGGATGATACATGGTCGACCATGGGAATCTTTGGGTCTATTTTGGGACCCCATGGATCCACTTGTAAGTGATAATGACACTTTATTTTAATTTAGTTAAAATGAATACAAAAATGACACAAGCATATATCTTTTAGAACAAAAATTTTTACATAGGGTTATATATGTTGGATTTTAGATTATAAATATTCATTAGAAAGCTAAAAAGATTTCCTACATAATGATATTTTATTTATAATTTTTATACATTAAATAATTTATTTTATTTATGACGCAATGATGATGCAGTAATTACTAAAATAGTGAAAAATTAAAATAATTGATATTATAAATACCCAAATAAATATAATATGAAACTTTTAATGAATTAAACTAATTTTCTAGGCTAATATGATATATTAGGATTGATTTAATGGACTTTGTTCGAAGTAATCAATCTGTTATGAGTTTCACAAAAATCAACTATTAAATAGTGTCAAAATTGACATAAAAGAGTTCTTAAAACAAATATTATATTATTAATTGATATTAAATTCCTAAAAATCTAAGGTTCGGCCAAGAGACTTATATTATGATAGGTTAATCATTAATGGACCACTTGGGGGTCGCTTGGATGTATATAGTAAGTTTATTAACCATATTATATAAAAATACAAAGATACATTGTAAAAGTGAAACTAATTAACTTAGAGTTAATACTTAAAGATAAGGTTAATATAAGTACCAAAACCTGTCTAAATTCTATTGGTTGAGTGGTTTTAGACCTATCCCCACCTTAACCTTTGAATAATAAGCTTTGGAGCCATTAGAAACCGAATATGAATTTATTATAAATTAATATTTCTAGCTTTTCCAAAGGTGCCCCTCACCACTCTTATAAAAGGGCACTCCTCCTTCTCATTTCTTCACACCTTAAAAGCCTTTTGGTTCGGCCAAACTCTGCCCAAATACTCTCCCAACATCCCTCACTACAACCTAGAGGCCTTAGTTTGATCAGAAATTCAACCTAAGGAGCCCTTTTGATCAAATCAAAAGGAAGAACCCGAAGAAGAGGTAATGATTTCACCACCCTTCTCCAAGTTCATTTCTTCTTCCACTTCTTCTTCCTTTGTTCTTACCATTCTAAAATAATAACTCCAGTATCTCACATATACTGTGATGTTATTATAAATATGGTACAATCATATTCAGTATTCTATCCACCCTTTGAATAACATGTCACCATACGTGCGTACGTACGGCTTACCGTCTCCACGTCGTGGTGTAATTGTTATTCAATATAATATTATTTGGATGGGTATAATAATGATGTGTAACTCATGTAAATAATAAATATAACATGTTAATGATTCTGTATATATGATATACCATCCATTTATATATTATTTTAATATCAAAAGAATGATATTGTCGCTCGTGCGTACGTACGGACTACCGTCTCCACGAACGCGATGAGATTCATTCTCCATCGTATCCATTCAAGTATAATTATCATTTGATGATTTAAAAATGATGTTTAAGGACTGGATATCATTCTGGATATGAATAAGATACAACAACCATGGCTTATGTAACAAAACATATAAAAGAAAATGAGTAAGTTAACTCCCGAAACAACGATAATTCTAAGATATTATTAACAAATCAATGTTAAAAGATCATATATGATATCATATTAATATATATGATTCTTGTATAATTTAATAACAACTATTTCACCATTATACAGGAGGTTAACCTACCCCAACCAAGGAAAAGTACAAGGTAAGGGTTATTTCACAATCTCTTCATTATCCAAGGTTGTTTATATGTAATAATCTACTGGGATCTCTTTATCATCCACATCCATGTTTTCTTAAAAATGTATTTCAAAACATTTTTATTATTTACAAGAATATGGGTTAAAGTCATTTATACCCTTGTTTGACTTTTTATAAGAGGTTTATAAAGGAATCTTTCCGTCGTTTTCAAAACAAGGTCCTTTTTAACCTTTTCGACAGAATTGAGGTAAGAATGTTTTTTTAACTTATTCGGCGGGTGCGGTTATTTTCCGCCGTTATAAAATCGTTGAAGCTTTCCTTACAAGCTTATAAGAATATTTTCAAAGAAAATGTTTTATTTTATATGGATCTTAAATGATTTCAAAATAAAAGGAGATATTTCTTTAAAAAGAATTTTGATTTCATCTATGTCAACATCCTTTGATGGATTTTAAGATTATTTATGGTTGATTTATTATGATACAAAACTTCTATATTGTATTGAAGGTTTTGTAATATGTTTGACTATGGATGTGCTATTTTTATACCATTCATAGTTTATGGTGAAAGTATTGACATTTTGTATGCTAGTTTTAATCCGAATGTTTATGTTATATTTCAAACTTTTCTTCAGATGAATGTGCTAAAAAAGTATGTTCCGGGTTGGGGACCGGTAAAAGTAAGCCCTCCAAGTTGGGGACTGGTTAAAGTAAGCCCTCCAGGTTAGGGACTGGTTAAAGTAAGCCCTCCAGGTTAGGGACTGGTAAAAGTATGCCCTCCGGGTTGGTGTCCGGTTATTAGAGGCACTCCGGGTTGGTGTCCGGTTATTAGAGGCACTCCGGGTTGGTGTCCGATTATTAGAGGCACTCCGGGTTGGGTTCCGGTTAGAAGTAACCCCTAGGTCTTGGGATGAGGCCTAGACAAATAAATTAACGTTTAGCATTATGCATTCCAACATTATGAAAGTGGTTATTGATATTGCATGTGATTATTCGATTAGTAGAATATCCATGTGAACAAGTAAATGGCATTATTTCATTTTACTTTTTCCATACTATGTTGAAGTTCAATTTTAAAAGGCTTTTGTTTTAGTAATTCATTGCCTTAAATGTTTATGCTTATTTTGAATGTTCCGCTATATTGTTATCCTTACTGGGCATTTGAGCTCACCCCTTTTTTTATGTTTTATTTTTCCCAGGATGTGAAGAAGTAAGTTATGAATGACCTGCAGGGATTTTATGAGGGGTTAATAGTGTGGATTGTGGAACATTATGTTGTTGTATTAGTTTTTCATTTTATGATGTAATGTAAAACTTATGAATATATCAAGTGTTTCCAAGGCTACTAAACCAATCGGTCTTTCGAGATTTGATCTTTCTTGTGATCATGCCAATGTTATGTAATAATGCACCGACTCTGGGTAACTGGGGTCGGGGCGTTACATTTACCCCCACTTTGGAGATATATTTCATCGCGATTTGTGGCTGACATTCTTGGGGTTTCTAAACTCGGGAAGATTTGAGGAGGTATGTTCATTCCATCATAAATATCTCAATTCTTACTCTTTTACCCCCATTCCAATTCCTACATTATCTCATAATCCCTGTTAGAACTTAACTTGAATGGTTGGATATTTTTAAATTCATATTCTGGTAGAGTTTAGGTCGTTTTATTCAAGATTATTTTGGGTAATGTTTCTCTTTTCAATTCTTCTCTTCTCCTTAGGGTTTCCAGCCTATCTCAAGAGTTTATAGAATGTCCAGAACATAGGGTTCGAACATATGGTATTATTTGGTATCTTTCGGGTCAATTTTTGGTGGTCTAGGTCTAGATTTATATTCCTTGATGTGCGGCGGTGGTGCGGTTGATGTTTCGCACCATGTTTTGAGGGTTTCAGCATAAAAGGTAGGTGATTCCATGTGTAATCATTTCTAGATGAGTTAGTTTTCTTGAATTACTTATTATGAATTTACTAATATGATGTGTGTTGCGAGGGAACTGTTTATTTTTTATTTGGTAAAGCATTTGTTTTTACAGTTTCATTTAATTTAAAAAACTGGGTGTTTTACATGTGCAACCCTTTGGGTATTATTTGGGTGTGTTTTATAACATATGAAATTGGTTTAATAAATCTTGTTTGGGATGACAATTCTGATTTGGTAGGGTATTGGTGTGCCATTAGGTTTTAAAGAGGTTTCTTTTAATGGGTTTAAGGTGTAAAGACTTATTGTACTTCTTGAAAGTGATTTTGAAAACGTGTTCTTTTCATGTGGATCTTTTGTGGTATTGTTTGAGGTGTTTTTATAACACATGGGGGTAGTTTAATAAATTTTTTTGGGGATGAAAATTCTGTTTTGAATTTGTATTGGTGTGATTTTGTCCTTGAAATATGGTTTAGAAATGAGTTTTTTTTTGTGAAAAGATTTGGTACACTCTTTAGAATTGTTTTATGAAAGTTTTGAATGGTTTAATGATTTATGTAAGATGTGAAACCATATTGGAAAACTTTTTTGGATTTTTTATACTTTCAAATGGACCATTTTAAATGTTAATAGTTCTGTTATTTTATTTGTATCCTCTTGGAAATGTTTTATAAAAATGTTTAATGGATTTACTAAAATGTGAAAGAGGTGTGAACGTTATATGGGCTGTTTGTGTGAGTGCGATGTGAAAAGTGGATTTTGTTTATAAAAAGGGTTTTAGGAAACATTTGAGTGGGCTGTTATGTGATGTTTAGTATATTTTTAGGTATTTTATAAAATTGTTAAAGAATGTGTTGGATTGTGAAAGTTATGCAAAAAGTGGATTGGGCTATTTTGGTGTGGGTTTGATTTCAAAATACATTTAAATGAAAAGTGGACTTTTGTGACTTGTGTTGTATACATGTAGGGTGTCTGGTGAATTTATGATATGGAAATGATATTTTCATGTGAAATTTATATTCATTGACTTGTTGAAATTGTTTGAGCACAAAGGGAAAACCCAGGTATCTAGGTGGGTGGACGTGTACTAGTATGCTAGTGATCCCGTGGGGTTTGACCTCAGTTTCACTTAGAAAGATTGACACTTACAACTCTAACTAAACTAAGATGATGATGATTGGGGACCACTAGGTTATGGGTATGTTCCCTACTAGTGGCTCGTGCACGAGAACGAATATTTGTGATGGTTACTCTCACCGAGATACGAGGTACCTGGGACCCACAGCTAGCTAGTGCCTAGGGGTTATTTCCCATTGCTTGTGCTCACTGGATATTTTGTGCTTACCGTCGGCATATGGTACATTTTTCTGGAAAATTCAGTAGATTTGGTGTTTATTTTAAAAATTGTTAATCCTTTAAAATATCCCACTTGAAAACTGTTCTTATTCAAATTTGCAGGTTTTAGAAATTGTAACTAGCTTTTCATGTTTTTGAAAACTTGCATGCTTTTCATCTTTAAATGATTATTATATGGAATATCTTAGTGGTGGTATCCTATTGGACTTTGGATCACACCCTACTAACACCCTTGGGTGTAAGTATACTTCGTTATTTTGTTGTCGTAGGTTTGGGTATAACATTTGTGCCAACAGTTCGGGTTTCCACCGGTCATTCATGATGCAGTGTTGTGAAGATGGCTTGAGGAAGATGCCTCTTGCCATGTTGAGGTTCTTAGGATGTCTTTTCTTGGGTTTGTACCTTTGTAATGATCTTCAAACATTGTATAAAATTGTGCAATTCAGTTCTGAATTTATTAAAAATATGTTTCGGTTTGAAAAATCCAGATTTGGTTTCTTGGATTCATTTGATGTTTCAAGTATAAAAAACCGGGTAAATCGTTCCAAATTTTCGGTTTTTGATACTCGGGAACTTGTGCCAGCCCATGGGGATCGGGAATCCCCTTCGGGACTTGCCACGGGTCGGGTCGGGTGCCGGTTTTTGCGGCGACCAGATTCGGTTCGTGACAGGATCTATTTCATCAAATTTGACATGGACAAATTCTTCCACAAATTTAGTTCTTTTATAGAACACTATATATTTTCTACTTGACATGGAATATCCTAAAAATATACCTTCATCACTTTGGGATGAAAATTTTTCAATATTTTCCTTAGTATTAAGGATACAGACTTTGCAACCCAAAACTTTGAAGTATTTAACCTTGGGTTTTCGATTGTTCCATAACTCATAACGAGTCCTTTTAAGAATAGGTATGATCAATACACTATTGATTATGTAGCATGATTTATTAGAAACTTCATCCCAAAAATAAATAGGTAGGTCATATTCACTAATAATTGTTCAAGTAATCTCTTGTAGGGTTCTATTTCATCTTTTGACAACTCCATTTTTTGAGGTGTTCTAGGGGCCGAAAAATTGTGATTATAACCATTTTGTGAGAAAAAAGATTTAAAATATTTATTATCAAACTCACGACCATGATCACTTCTTAAGGATTTAATTCTAAGTCCACATAGGTTTTCTACATACTTTTCACATTTAGTAAAATAAGAGCAGGCTTCACTCATGTGATCCATGAAGAAGGTCCATGTATATCTAGAAAAGTAACCTACAAGACTATAAACATAGTTCTTCCCATTTAAACTATAAACTCTAGATGGTCTAAACAAATCTATGTGAACTAGTTTGAGAGTTTGAGAAGATGAAACTTCTTTCTTTGTGTTGAAGGAAACTTTGTGTTGTTTTCCCTTTTGACAGGGATTACATACTTTGTCATTTGGAAAATCAAGTTTGGGTAAGTTTTTAATTAGGAGTTTTCTAGTTTGTTTTCTAAGGGAGTGAATATTACAGTGTCCTATTATCGAATTCTAGATCCAAGACTCTTTATAAAATACACTTAAGTAAGAATCATTTTGAGAAGCTAAGGAATCTATGTTAACAGAGTAAACATTTTCATTTCTTAATGAAGAAAATAATAATTCTTCTTTAGAATTAATGACATTTCAAGCATCATTTTAAAATATAACATGAAATACATCATCACATAATGGTGAGATACTAATAAAATTGTATTTTAATCCATCAACAAACAGTAATTTAGAAATCAATACTGAATTAGAGTTACTAATTTGGTCGAGGCCAATAATCTTTCCTTTAGAATTGTCAACAAATGTGGCATATCCTCCATCTATTTTGATTAGGATCTTTAAGCATGAGTAGTCTCTTTTCATGTTCCTTGAACATCCACTATCCAAGTACCATAGAATTTTATAGGAACTCTTTAAGCAGCTTTCCTACAAAATGATCAAGCAAAAATAGATTTTGGTACCCCTATTTGTTTGGGTCCAGTAATATTAGTAATAATTTCTTTAGGAACCCATATCTATCTCATAGGTTTTCTATAAGCATTAAGTGAAGTATTTGAAAAATAAGCTATATTTGGTCAGGAAAAACTTGAAACAGTAGACAGTGTATCATAACTTGAATTAGATGATTTGAGACCAGAATTGGAAGTAAAACTGTATTTCCTAGATTTAGAAACAAACTTTGTTCTACCTTGATTTCTTTTTCTAGGTTGATAACCAATTCCAGTGTGGTATTGTGGGGAAATTTATTTTCCTAGTATTTGGGTTAGGGTATTTTCCCTATTGGTAAACCTTTCTTGGTCATTCTTTAATTTCTCATTATAAAGTTTTAATTCATTGTTCTCTTTGAGTAGTTGGTCATTTTTCTCCTTTTAAGTTGTGAGTTCAAATTTAATAGTCACTGTGAGAGAATGTTGTTTCTTCAATTATTTATATTTTTCCTTTAGATCATTACTTTATTTTTCAAGCATGTTACAGTATTCAACCATTTATTCATTAGTCATCTTTTCAGAGTCACTCTCATTTTCAGAATTGTATGAATTATGTACATGAGAGACCAGTGTTACCTCAGATGTGTTTATCATAAAACACATGTTGGATTTGTTATCCTATTCATTATGTGATGTTTTTGAGTTGCTTGAACTATCACCAAAGGCACTCAAGGTTGGTTTCATTGCCTTTTTATACTTCCCATCCTTGTCCTCATATCTCCTTTTGTACTTGAGATTTGGATAGTCAGCCTTGATATTTCCTTTTCACTTACATTAATGGCATACAATTTCATTATCCTTGTGACTTCTTTTCCAGTACTTCTTCCAATTTCCTTTTTGCTCATATTTTCCTTTGAAGTTAGGCTTTCAGAAAAATTTCTTCTTCTTGTAAAATCTTTTAAATATTCTGGCTAGTTGAGCCATCTCCTCATCACTATCAGGTGATAATTTTTCACTATTTAATCTTTCTACAAAAGCTTCCAATTTCCCTTTGTCTTTATGTTTAAAGGTTTTGGTCTTGAATGCAACAGATTTCCTTTTTGGTCCATCCTCCTCCGCCTTATTGACGTTTTTCTCTTCTTCATACATCATTAGTTTCCCTATGAGTTCTTTTATAAGTAGCTTGCTAATGTCGCATGATTATCTAATAGAGACAGTGATTCCCCTCCATCTATCAGGAAGACATCTGAGAATTATCAGGATCTGTTTCTTGGCAGTGACTTCTCTTCCAAGTGAGATCATTGTGTTGACAATCTCATTGAACCTAAGATACATGTCAGAGATAGGATCATCAGGTTTTATTTTAAAATTATCATATTTGATATTATTATAATTAAGTATCATTTCTTTTACACTAGATATTCCTTTATGTGAGACAAATAGGGTATCCCAAATCTCATGGGCAATTTTACAAGCAGAAATTTTATTGAATTCCTCATCTCCGAAGAAGTAGTATCTAGCATTCATAGATTTGCAATTGTTATTGTAGGAAGTTTTGGTAGATTCATCCCATGCAATTCTATCAGTAGCATGAATACTATATTAATCTATAATGGAAGACCAAATTTCAAAACTCATACTCACTAAATGCATTTTAATTTTAATTTTTCATTGAACATAGTTGGTTCCATTAAATAATGGTGGTCTGTTGGTTGGGGCACCTTCCAATCTATTATACATAATAACAAAATAGGTTTAAAGAGATAGAAATTTAGAATTTACAAAAATTTAAAGATCATTAAAGTACAACTACAATCACTGTTGCATATGATTAATCGAATTCCTAATAAACACCTCTAATTCCAAATGTTGGTCAGAGTAGAATACTCGGGGGGGGGGGGGGGTGAATTGAGTATCTATAAAAATTTCTGTGTAAAAATTTGTTCTTAAAAAGATTTACTCTTAAAGTTAAATACAACTGAGTTAATCAAAGTAATATGGTTATAAAGGATTGACTGTTTAAATAACTTCTTAGAATATTGATTACTTCTCAGTAATACTAATAGTAATTAATATTACTTTTGGATCTATTTTACTAAGACAAAGTGATAATAACTTCTTTCCAAGATTAACTATCAAAGTAAGTTTAGAGATTTCTGAATTATACAGTTAAGTTGTAAAACAGAGAAAACTAAAGTTAGTAACCCGATGGATATACAACCAGTGGTTCAGTCTCTAACTGAGGCCTAATCCACTCCACTTGGTGATCACCTACCTCCAAGAAGATTATCTAAATAAACTTGATCCACACCCTAGATCGGGGTTAAACAACAGTACATAGGACTGTCCAAGTCGTACAAGGACCTCTTCCACAGTTATTCGTTGGTATAAACTACCAGGCCACACAAAGAGCTCTTCTACACTTATCCGTGGGTGTACACAAGAGTAATTGATAGATTGAGTAAGGATATCTTGTATCCTTAAGCTTAATGCAGGAGAAGGAGTGTGTTATTATACAGAATCAAACACTTCTCAAATGATAATAAAAAGATACACAATAGAGCAGAATGATTGAGATATGTTTAGAAATGCTCGGAGTGTTAGTCTTTGCAGCTCTAGACTTATGAGATAAAGAAGATTTAGAACTCAGGTCCTCATCTGGAAAACAGAGTGTCACATGTTAGATAGATTCGTCTTGTGTTCTTCGTGGTGTTCTACAACACGAATATGTTATCTGGATTCTAGTATGCTTCAAGTGTTCTTCAGTAGAATTGGGATGTATGAGCCAATTTGTAAGAAAGTATTCAGTTGTGACGTTCATGCCCACCAGCTTGTTCGTTTGTATCGTGTTTTTCCTACAAGCTTTTTCAGACACTTGTTTCTGGGCCGCACAACTCTTTTTATCTAGGAGTGCATGTGTTGGAGCCAATAGGTTGCATGTATTCTGCACCTCGTACCTCATACTATCCGATGGTATGTCTACAAAGAAACATTAATTATGTCAGTGCATTAAAATCTTCAAATATGACTGTTAGATATCAAATTTAATGACGACAAAATATATTAGGAAAAGATGTCACAGTATGTCATGGAAATAGTGTCTCTTTCACACGGTGTCTGGTTTGGTCATGGTGTATTGTTCACAGTGTTTGATAGTCACATTGTCTTATTTACAATGTGTGATTGTCTTGGTGTTTTCTTCACAGTGTCTAATCGTCACGGTGTCTCGCGGTCAGAGTGTCTCATGGTGACGATGTCTTATGGTCACGGTGTCTTGTTCATGGTGTCTCATGGTCACATTGTCTTATGGACATAGTGTCTCATTCACGATGTCCTGTTCACGGTGTCTCATTCATAGTGTCTGAATATTCACAGTGTCTGAATGGTTACAATGTCTAAATGTTTACGGTGTTTTCTTCACAGTGTCTAATGCTCACGATGTCGGCTTCACGGTGTCTGCTTCACGGTGTCTCAGACTTAGGCAAATATCTATATTCAGACTTAAGCAGTGATACTTATGGAATGAATTAAACATAACCATTTTTGAGAGAAATCTTTATAAAGGTAAATCAATGATAGTATATAGTAATTAAACTGAATGTAGATCAATTAGGATCAGGAATATCTCTTCTTAAAGCATGATAATACTTAAACAATAATACACATGATTTGATATAATTACTAGATTTTTCAAAGTTGAATTGGATTTGTGATCATTAAAACATGATTAGTACATGAGGAGTACGTCAATTATTGAGAAAATAGTTTTATTGTACCAGTATTTATATAATTTTATTGCAATTGTATTCCATTGACCTTTTTAATTTTATAAAAATTATGTTTTCAAAATTTTATAATCCTTTTATATTAATGAGAATTTATTTATAATTGTAATTATATTTTTAATTTGTTTTCATAATTTTATATTATTATTAAACATGTTACCTAACGTTTTAATAGGAAATTTTTTATTAAAAGAATATGTACAAAATATATAAATAAAAACCACTTATAAATGAACAAATATGCAATTAAATGTGCATTTCAAGGAATTATCATAATGTAAAAATGACATTTAACCATTCATCATTTGTTTGAAATAACATTGAATTGTTATATGTGACTTTGAAAATATGTATCTTACTTTGATAACTATTATATTACAATGAATTAATTACCATGATAATATGAAAATAAAAATATGAATATAGTTAATTTAGTTTTTTTAAAATATTGAATGTAATGAACCTGATGTAAGTATATATATTTCTATATAAATGACGAAAGAGGAAATAAAAAAACTCATAGGATAGTGGTAGGCACTGTGTTATTATTTCCCTTCAGCCATGGGATCGATCCCTGTGACTGCGTCGAACAAAATGAGTTATCACCCAACCTACATGTTGCAATTTTTTCTAAAAAACATTTTAATTAAAAAAATAACATTATACTTAAAATATATAAAAAGAAAAAACTTTGGTGATATATAAATACAAAATTTCATGGTCAATATTATTAAAACAATGATCTAAACTTTTACATATTTTATTTAAGAATGAAAATTAATAAAAATATTCATTAAAAATATAGGATATTCCATTCTACCGTCTTAAAAACAATTATGCTCGAAATTTTAATTTTCACTTAGTTGTGAAAATATATAGGGGTATATGTAAGATAGATATGACTCGAGATATAATTTATTATGAGATATCATGCTTGAATTTATATTTTATAATGACATGATTTCAGATATAAAATTAGATTTAATTATCCAAAAATTTGATATGAATTGTATATAGAAAAACACAATTAATGACCAATATCACTAAAAATTATAATAAGGGAATAGAAACTAAATATATATGTTCTATGTTACAACAAAGAAAAATAAAAGAATATTTTTATACATTGTATACAATCAATGCACCACTAGATACTTTTATGTGTAATTAAACACCCAAAGTTTGAGGTAATTAGTAAATATTCTTACAAAAATTATTGGATATGAAATAATTAGTGAAACCATAATCAACCCTGACATTAAATGTTTTTTAGTGTAGAGTAAGTGTTTGTTTAATCATTTCATTATCATGGTCAACCTCAATAGTATTTATTTCATATCCTCTTCTTTATTCTCTTGGTTTTAGAGACTTCTAACATATATCATCCTTGTTTGTTTTCATAGTTTCTAAACTCCCCTCATTTAAAATATTTAATTTTTATTGGTACCTTCAAAACAAATTCATTTATGTCAATCTTGTTAATCAAAATAATTATCATTCCTCAGTAGTTTGTTTAACTGTAACCTACTTTTCCACACTTAAAATATCTCCTTTTCCATTTTATACATTTCCCAAGATTCTTCTTCCCCCATTGTTGACATTTATAAAGTTGAATCTTATTTACTCCATGGTATTTATTAGTTTAAATTATATGAAATTCCATTTTTATCTTATTTACTAGGTTTGAAAATTTAATTAAGTTCATATTGTTAATCATAACTCAGGATAGTAGTTCAGAAAAAACCAAAATATTTTAAAATATTTATCCTCTCAAATTAGGTTCTTTATATGGACAATAATAACATTGTCATTCTTATCCATTGTGAACTCAGTTCCTCCTAGTACAATACATTAACAAAAAAAGGAAAGTTATGGATGAGAATACTTATGGAAGGAAAATAATAAACTTATAAATAACTCATAAATATTTTGTATACTCTTACTTATGAATATCTATGTTTCAATATGATTTATCCGTGGTAATTTTGTATGAGGTTTTCTAACATAATCAAAGTTTATAATATGTTTACATCTTATATAATGGTTTGTAAAGATGAAGTGAATCAACCCAACATTTCCCTCAGGAGTGTTATACAAATTGTCCAGTTAGGCTTAGTTCTTTTTCACCAAGTGAAGATCGAGTTAAAAACCAACTGGAATTTTTCAGTGTTATTACCCATTAGTGCATCTATTCCAGAGACACTATCTACTTGTTTGTATCTAGATTGGGATTTTAAATCAAGGAAACTATTCACTCTATACTTTAAGAAAATTTATATATTTTGTATACTTATAATTATTCATAGTTTTCTTACTAACCATTTTAATGATTAACCCTTAAAATTACTAAACCCTACTATAATCACATCAGATATGATCTAAGCCAAAAAAATACAAATAATTTATTATTTTCATTAATTAATAATTATTCCTCATAAGTAATCTCACAATCCTAGAATCGAATGGTTTTTTTGTCTTTGGAGATAAGTTAGAAAGAAAATCTTTTTACACATTATTACATCAATATGTCCCATAATTAACTCTACTTATGAATTCCTTATGTATATAGTTCAATATATACTTCCTTAGGAAATGGAAAACAAAAGAATGGGCTATATCAAAATCACGGTAAGGGAATCTTATTAATGACTTGTAATGGGTTGGATAAAAAACCTATGAGAAAAATGAATCATGTGAGAAATACCTAATATTAATAACTTTTAATAATAATATATACTAACAAGTGATAATGTAAAAAATCATATATCATGGAAAAATATTAAATAAAAATAACGGGAGAATGAATAATATAACATTCCTTATAAATAAGTGGAAAAACCCATAAAATAGGGAATACATTCATAGGAATGTGGCACATTATTCAGAAGTGGAATAATATTAAGCATAGGTTACCACAACATTGTGAGAAAACCCAATAATTCGCACACATTATGGCATGAACAACCCCAATCATTAATATACGTTATTATGCAAGAAAAACCAAACATGATTACATAATAATTTCTATAGAAACCTGATCATGTCTATCGATAATCATTATTCCATAATATATTAAACTTAATCAATGTATTAGAGGGAGATATAGGACACCACCCATAAAATAATGATATATTTCACATGGAAATAATGAATCATCTTATCAAGAAAATCCCATTAAAATAAAAATGTATTTAATATCATTTCCAAACACTATCACAAAAAATAACATCAATATTTAATATTTTGTAACCATAAATTAAATATTCCAAAAAAATATAAATTAATTTAAAGTATGATCATAAAAAATAATTTATAAGATGTATATATTTTAGTGATAGAGTGTAAAATGGAATAAAAATCAAGGAAATGATTTTCTTCTTGGATTTCTGACATAGTTGTAAAAATAAGTCAACAAGTCTTTTGATAAATCTAATTCAAGTGGGTTAAAAATAAAATTTTTTAAAAAATTAATCTAATAAGAATGAAAATTATGCTAACCTTGAATATAAATTAAATTAAAAATAATAGATGTGTTGTGAAATATAGAAATCTAGGCATAAAAATTAAATTATTTTATAATTTTAAAATAATTTTTTTTGAAAAATGATATCATTAAAAAAGATAAAAAACTATATTTAAATAAATAAAAGGGAAATAAAATATCAGGACCGATAAAAATTATTTTGGATTATAATTAAAAAAAGGATAACATTAGAGAGTTCGAAAATGTGGAAATGGAAGAAAAAGTTCCATTTGAATGGGAAAGAATTATTCTTAACAACATAACATTTTTAGGAAGGAGGAAATATATTAAAGAGGAATGTTTTTTATGTGAAAAATTAAATCTCTTGATAAAAATAAAAAAATATAAAATATAATATTGAAATCTCTGCATAAAAGAAACTTAGAAGAGAATAGTTAGGGAAATATGTTTACGACTGAATGAAAGAAACTTTAGTTGATTAAACACTTACCATGGATTCCTCCTCGGTCAGATGCACTCTAAAATCCTATATAATAATCATAGAATAATTAAACATCTACTTAAAAAAATTATTCATCTATTTAAAAATTTAATTAATATTTATTTCCATTTTTAATTTTCTTTTTTCAATTTATTAAATAATTATTTTTCATTTTATTTAATATTAGTATTGTTGGGAGTTAGCGGTTTTATCCATTCTGTGGTTATTTTGGTATAGAAATTCGATTTTCACTCATTTTTACGAATTTTTTTCTTAAAAAGTTACAATGTGTTGGAAATTGATTTTCCATTTTCATTTATTAAGTTCCATGTTCATTCTATAGAACTTTGTGGTACGATTCATAATGATAAAATCTAAAACATTTATGTTTTAGTAACCTTTATCATATGAAAGGTTTTTATTAATAAATGGTATAAATATTAATATCACCACTATATAAATGAAGAAGCATTATTTATATATTAATATCATCTTGGACCAGAAATTATGTTTTCATAAAAATCCAGGATAAAAATTCATAGTATCATTCATGTTGGTAGTTAAACCAACCCAAATAATAACTTGCTATAATTAACTAGATAAGTATGAATATGGAATGAGTTTATGATAATATAATCATTAATGAATTGTTAGAATATATAAAATTGTTTATTATTATATAATATTACCAGAATTTATTATTTTTTCATGATATAATCATTATAGCACCATTTATGTTAGTGGTAAAACTATCCCTTGAATGAGTGTGTTACAATGATTGAATTAAAAAGAATATACTATTTTATAATGATAATGTTAATTTTACCTAAAATTAATTATGTTTAAAACATGTTAATATAATGATAAAAAATATTTATGAAGTAGTATAAGAAGAAGTTATGGATGAGTGGTTAAAGGGATGAAATTACTTACATGGAAGAATTTAATCTACTCATGGAAAACTCATTCATTATGAAGTTATTTGGGAACTTTTTATGGTTTAGAAGATAAATTTCATGGAAGAGGTATATTTGGTAAACAAATGAGGTATATTAATTGGTGGTATTTGAATATTTGGAGTGTATTTGATTGGGTGGTGGAAATATCCTTGTATAATTGAAGGGAATTGTGTTTTTGAAAATATTTAATATTTAATATAAAAAGTAAATCAAATTTGGAGTCTTGTAGGTTAAAATTTGACTTAAAATAAAGGAAATGTGAGAGGATGTCAATAAAGTAACCAGAATATCATTTTAAGATATGTTTTGAAGATATTTTATCTTTTTATCCTTGGTTTAATACATTTACCTTTTTTTCCATTACCATGGTGACTAATTTTTTACTTAATCAATTCATTTTAATGACTAAAAATAAAATTATCCTTATAATATAATTCATAATTTTTTATTACAAAGTTTAAATTTATTTTGTTTAAATTTATTTTTTTATTTTATAAAGAAGCAATTCTTAAATAATAAATGCATAATGCAGTAAAAAGTTTTTTTCAAAAAATATATATTTTAAGAATAAATATGAATTTAAGATAATATTATGAGTGTTGTTTATTTATATGAAATTAATTTTCTTAATATTAATGAAATAATAGTTATGTGTCTTTCAAATAAGTCAAAAACTAAATTCTACCATGTGAATACTTAATTAAAATAAGATCTAAAATATATTTTTATTATGATAATATATTACTTTAGGTTCCAAAATAGGAAACATAAATTTATAAATTCAAAATAATATTTTTAAATTTTTTATTTTAATCCTTAAATAAATATTTGGTTAATACCAAATGATTTATATAATTTTAAGGCATTCTTACATCATGTTAATGTTATAAAAGTTGTAGTATTGCTAAAAACTATATTTTTCATTCTCCACATAAAAATAAACCATTTTAAGAAATTAATAAAAATTCACCCAACTATAATATTGAAATTATTAATTAAAAACTGATAATAATTTTAAAAAAATGTCCTAATTTTTAAAATTTATCTTTAAAATGAAATTAAATTATAAAAAGTAAATTTATTTATTAATAATTACAATTATTTATTTAATTATGAGAGGTTACATTTTTTTTCATCTTCTTATAATTTTTTAAATGATAAATAGATAATTATGTATACATTTAATAAATATTAAATTTTATTATATTCCTATATTAATTAAGTGTAATTTATATTTTAAATATATAATCGATAAAATGGTTTTAGTGTAACAAACGTTTTACACAATGATTATAATTATATGTTAATTACCGGTTTACTTTCAGAAAAATTACACTATAAAATTGTTATAATAATATTTTGATAATAAGACACTATACATAAGAAGAATTACATTTTTAAATATTTCATAGTTTTATTTATTTATTAAACACGTTACATAATGTTTTAAATTTTTTTAACTAATAGAATATATACATAGAATATGAATAACTACAACATAGAAATGAACTATGATGTAATTAAAAGTGTACGATAAGGCATTATCATAGTGTAAAATGATATTTAACCTTTTATTTTATGTTTAACATAACTTTTAATGGTTATATATGAGAATTAAAATATTTATCCAACTTTTTTAATTATTAGATTATAATGACTTAATTTCCAAGATGATATGAAAATAAAAAAATTATGAAACATAATTTTTTCTTACAAAAGAAACCATGAATATAATTAATGATATTGATGTATATATATAAAGGGTGAAAAATTTAATCATAATAAGTCCTATTATAGTGGTAGGTGTTGTGCGCTTGTCCCCCTTTAACCATGAGTTTGTGTCTTGTGATCTCGTCAGAAGTAATGGGTTGTAACCTGACCTGTGGGATGTTCTTTTGATAATTTTTTTAAAGAATAATATTCCATTGTACTTGATTAATACAAAGGTAAATAAATTAGGTGATATATATGTATATAATTTCTTGGATAGTAATTTTTTAAATTTATATATTTAATTGAAATAAAATAATTCATAAACAATTTACCAAAAATTTGGGATATTATATCTTTAATAATAGGTTTATTAAATTTGGAATCATAATTAGAATTACTGTCCCTATAAAGATATAGAATCAATAAAATATTTTTATATTCCTTTTAGGTTTGGATTCGTCACTTAAATCATTGTACACATTATAATTCCTTGAAGTGTTCATCGCTCTCTTTACCTTTCTCTGGAAATTATTATCTTTATTTTCATTTTTATAACTTGTGATGTTAAGATTATTATATATTTTGTTCATTCCTTCAGGACATATAACATCTAAATATTTAAAAATATGATTAGTATTATCTTTACCATGTTTTCTCCTATTATCCCTCATGTTGTTTCTCATAAGCTCCTACTTATATCCTTATATTTTATTGATAATTCCTTACCCAATGATTATATTTTGGTTAACTCATCATAAACACTTTTTCTTACCTTATAATCAAAATGATCTAACATTTTAATTTAAAATAGTTAAATGTTAAACCTTTCTTCTTTATAGTTTCCTTATGTACAACATTCATTAGTTCAATATCATACAACAATTGTGATCCAATCAACAAATCCAATGTATCTTCCATTAATATTTTACTACCATAATTGAAAAACTTTTTACCATTCCATTTATTGGGTAAGTATTTGAGTAATATTTAAACCATTTATAAATGTTATAATATTGCTCAAAGTTCAATCATACCATTCCTATTTTTTGTGAACTTTTAGAACATCATTACTTATGCAAGTCTTAAGATAATCCTCAGGAAGTGTATATGGTTTTAATATTAATGTTAAATGATCAACGATCATAATATTAAATTAGGTGTCCCAATGGGTATTCCAATAAAAATGATCATTATTATCAATTCATGGTGATCTCTCTAGGACCAAACCATTATTTCTACACTAACCATCCATGAAAGACTATTTTTCCATTTAAAAGTTTAATGTGTATAATTTGGTTGATGCATCAGAAAGGGAAAAGTTCTATACTTTTATTTATTTCCATACATATCTTCATTACCATAGTTCAAGGGGGTGGTTGAATTAACAAAATTTAAAATTTAAAGTACTAAAAATAAAATATAAATATCTAATATTTTTTATTGCGGTTCATATAAAAATACCTAACTCAGTCTTCATAGAAACTCCACTCCTCGATAAGTGTGTATATCACTAATTAATAAGTTTTATATGTGAGTTACAAGTCAATTAAAGTGTTACTTTTTAGATAGAGGTAAGAAACACACTATTTTTTAAATTAATGGAAATAAATACAATGGTTGTACTTTTTGATAGAGGTATAACATGTAAAACAATTTGATTTTATAGGTAAAATCATTAAGAGATAATAATGATAAACCATAGTGGAATAAAGAAAAAATATACAATTTGATTCAAAAGAAAAATATTAAATTTTAAAGCCTGAATGAATGTAACAACATTATCACACCAATATTGGAATTTATCAGACAAGTGAATATAGTAACTTGATGATCCTGAGTAGAGTAATGATATCAATTGTTTTCTTGTTATCTTCTACTTTATTTTTTAAATACAAAACAACAATTGTATTCCTATATTGATTTACAAAAACAATTAGGTTTTTTGTTTTAATGAATGATTCAATCTCATTCTTTCCAAATATCATGTGACATTGTTATATGATAGTTTTAGATAATTCATTACAATTCCAAAAATGATTACATTTTTGTACTTAATACAAAATTAGATTGACTTAACTATCACAAATAAACTATAACTATTGTTTTTTTATATTGATATTTACTTATGTAAATTTTTATCATTATGTTTGTGCTCAAATGTAGCATGCATTAAACATTTATTCCAACATCCATGCTTTAAGTGACAACAATAAAAATTAATACTATATATCTTTTCTAATCTGTCTTAGCTTAACTGAATACCTAAATACATTTAATGTGTTGGGTGGATATGGTGTTGGGATAACTCTTGATGTAATGTTGTCCTTAAAAATAGATACTTTTCATGAGTCTTAAAGTTCTTCAGAAAAATTCATATTTACTTGATCTCAGTAGAGTTTTAATCTATCTATAAAATTTTAACACATATAAATACTTAAATGTATATGGATTTTAAAAATTAATAATCTCAATATCTCTAAAGAATCTCAATGTGAAATTTAAAACATGAAATACTGAAATTATGGGATTACAACACTCAATATATTTACTCCTTTTATTATATTAGATTCTTGTACATACTTTGTTGGAATGGAAACTACATGAGGATAAAACATACATGGATTTTTGTGGATAACACATCACACAACCAAAATATTGAATAAATTTAATCCTAAATCAATAGAAAAACCTTATAAGAAAATATATATTTTGTTTTTTGTCTATATAAAAATAAAGCCATTATTGGATCATGGATATAAGGCCATGTTGATAACTACAAATGAGAGAAGGATAAGAGAGTTATAAATTAGAGATGAAATTATATAGATATTCCTTATATAAAATAATACAATTGTTTTTAATTTATTAACTTGGGAAAATTTTAAAAAGAGGTAGATGGTATTGATCAAAGTTATGAAGATGATGTATATTACAACACCAAAAAATGTGTATTTATTCTCCCTTTTATATTGGGTGATCATAAAATGTATCGTTGAATGGAGTCAATTATTTATTGTGAAAGATATATGTTCACTTTCATCTTTTTGAGTGGTTTTAAGACAACAGGGATAGTGACTACACTCTAAACCTTATAAAAGTGATGATATTTAGTTTGAATAGGAACATTAGAACATCCTCATCATATACTTCTTTGACATATCTCTATTTGGTTGGACCATGTAAAACAATTTGTTTAATATAATTTATTGATTTAAAATTATGTGAGGAAAAGAGGATTATTCCTATTAACTGTGGAAAAAGATCATCAAAGTGGATTGTTCTAATTCAAAATAACATGATTCACCACATATCTCAAGGTATTATCCATTTATGGGTCTAAAAAATGACATTTGATGGTTAGATTCAAAGTTGTCAATGATATCATATATGATGCTTTTTTTCTAGTGTGATTTCACTCTTGAAGTGGTTTGATAGTGGCTGTTAATAATAATGGAATGCCTATATTTTGTGGGCACAACATTAAATTATAGAATAACTGGATAAAATACTACTTTTGATCGCTCATTATGTATTTGTACATAATAATAATACATGTAATTGTTGTCAATTTGGAAAATTGTCCCACCCATGGAAAGAGATCTCAAGGAATTTAATATTAATTCCAAAGTATTTAATGCTCATTGGAGAGTGTTTTCCAATATAATCCACATGAAGGTTCTTCCTTGTAAATCATTAAATTCCATGTTGTAAATGTATTTTAACATCCATGAACTTGTCTCAAATACGTGTGAAGCTAAATTCCATGTTATTTTGAATACATATGCGGATTATAGGATGTACCCAAGAAAATCCATTAATGGATTCTTTGATTGGGTGAATGTTATTTTAGATGATATATTTGGGACTGGTTAAACTCTTAATTTTTTTTCATTATGAAGTGAATATTGAGAATATTTCCACCTCAATTTAATTTAAAGGTTTTAGTGATTAGAGAAGTTGATCTGAAGACTATATAATTAGATGAATTTTAAATGATATTTATTTCCTATAAGATGATAACAAATTAGTATTATTATCATTAAATTGAGAGATCTAAGAAGTGGAATTCAATGAGATGGATAATATAACTGTTGAGGATGACTATGTGGATAAAGAAGTTTATATGGTGATGTGGTTCCTTGGCTTAATTCTAAAGAGGGTAAATAAAAATTCTAGGGAAATATCCCACACACTCATTTTTGATTTAAAAATATTGGTCACCTTATTGCTGTCACACGTGCCATATTTGAATTATTTATTTTATTAATTTACTTCACATGGGGTAGTTTAGGTTGAAGCTTGGAATACAAGTTTTGAGTACTTATTTAAAAAATTAGGTATTGGCCTTGACTGCAACCAATGCACTGTGGTCGAAGCTGCGTGGGCTTGCCTAGGTCGCCACTCGACCTGGCCCGATTCACCGCACGTCCTGCCCGATGTGAAAAACAAATATATAAATGAAAATGACATAAATGAGTGTTTTTGGGCTTACAGTGTCCTAGGAGGAGCATGGTCGAAGCCGCATGGCTTTTCCAAATCACCCCGTGGCCTGTTAGGTGTATGGTTAATTCATTAATTAATGAGATGAATAACGAAGTTAGCGCGAAATAAAATTTGAAGAATAAAATTATTTAAATGTTGTTCTAATTATAATAACAAAACTAATAATAATATTATTATTATGATTATTATTATTATTATCCCTTTTTTTAATTTTTTATTTAATTTATTAGTAATATCATTGAAATTATTATTATAGTTGGTATTTATTAAGTTATCATCATTTTAATATAATTATGACTAATTATTATCATTTTTTATTATTATGATTTTATGTATTTATTTATTTATATTTATTTATTTTTATCTCTCTTTGTGTTAGGGTTTCAGCGTTGCCCTCATGCTCTTGCTCCCACCCTGCGTCACGCCTCACCCCCTCCCTGGCAAGCTGACAGACTCCTTCCTCTCCCTTGTTGCGCCGCCCAGCTTGCCGCCTGACCTTCCCCCTTCTACCTAGCTCAAAGTGCAGTCACCCACGCTGACCTCCTCACCAGCCACCACCGCTTTCACCATCTCCCCCGAAAACCCATCGCCGCACCCCTATTCCCCGAAAACCCACCATGACACCCCTGCTCCCCGACCAGCTTCACTCAATCATCATATCCCCATGGCCAGCTGCCTATTCTCCCCTTTACTCTCCTAACTGGCATCGGCTGCCTTCCAACAGAACCCAAGATGGCACGAAACCCCTTTCCAGCATTCCCTATCCCAGAACACCTTCCCGGTGCACCTTCACTTCTAGTCACGACTTGGTCCAACATGCCACCCCTCGTTGTCAGGCACTGGACCAGCTTCCCCATCGATGCTTTTATAGCATTATGAACCCTCCAAACCCCTCTAGACAAGTCTACCCCCTTTATATTTGAGTTTTTTTTTCAGCTGGTATTGGTCTATTTTTTGGGTCGTTTTTTTAATCTCTATATTGTTCTAATCCTTGTTTAAAGGCCCCTTTACATTTTCTTGTGGTACGTGTGGCGTGCAGTGGAAGGTCACATATTTTTTTGTGAAGTTTCTAGACACTAGTAGGTGTTTCAATTCCAATACATTTCTTAGTTAATTTACATTACTAGAAAATAAAGTTACTTCCATGGACCTATTGCCACGGTTTTACAACTTATAGCCACAATTTTAAAACTGCGGCTATAGGTCTATTTTCTGTGGCCTCTAGCCACATTTTTCATAAATATGGCTATATCTTATAACTATAGCCACAGTGTTATGGCCTATATCGATGGAATTTAAAAATGTGGCTATAGGCCATTGTTTCGAAGTCCTATAGCCACAGTTTTCCAAAACTATGGCTATATGGTTCCCTCTCTTCCGTGGGAAAACAATTCCCACCAATTTTTTGGAAGGAATGCCTACTACCATGGTTTTGTGGCTATATCCATGGTTTTTATTAATATAAATATTATTATATATACATACATACATGAAGCATTCGATGGTGTAGTGGTAAGTATCGCAGGTTGGAAAATGGGAGGTGCAGGGATTGAAACTTGGAAAGCACATTTTTTTATTTAGGCTATTGCCATAGTTTTTCAAGGCTATAACCATTGTGAAAATCATTTAAATATCTTTATATAGCCACGGTTTAAACTTTGGGTATAGGTCAACCACGATAGTTGCGAATTTTGAGGCCCATTTCCACGGTTTTCAAAACGGTGGCACTAGGAAGCTACTGGAATGGTTAAAACTGTGGAAATATGTCAGGACCTACTACCACAGCGATAGCGACAATGGTTGGACAAAACTGTGGATGTAGGCTATGGCCATGGTTTTTTGTGCCAATTAACACAGTTTTGAACCGTGGAAATACGCTTTTTGTTGTTGTGATAATTTGATTGTTTAGTTAATTATAACATGTTCTATGCTTTAATTACATGGTGAAAACTATGTTTTAGAATTTTTTGGAATAATCGTTTAATGAAATTTTAATTTTATGAAAAATATAATCTTGTAGTTTATATGGGTGTTGATGTATAAATTCTTGGAGTTGTTTAATGAATTGTTTGAGTAGTGATATTGTAGTTTTAGAAAAAAAGTGTGATCTGAATTTGGTTTGAAACTAGTCCCTTTATGTCAATTGATATATTTAATTGTGTTTTTTGTTTTATGGTGTTTTATAAATTATTTAATGATTTATTTAAATTGTTTTGATGGTGAAAAACTTGTTTTTATATGGTTAGGATGTGCGGTCGAATTTTAATTAGGGTTTCAGGTGCACTTTGATGTAAAACATTGGTGTATTTAGTGAAGTGGTTTTATAAACTGATATAATGGATTATTAAATTCTTTTGAAAGGTGAAGATTATGTTTTTGATGGATTGGTGTCCTTATGTATTGGTTCAAAATTTTTACGAAAAATGGATATGTTGTGTGTGTGTCTTAAATTAGTATTTCTTAAAAACAAGGGTATTGTGATTTGTTTGTAATGTGAGAGTTGAGTTTGGAAAAGATTTAAAGTGTTTGGGCATTGAGAAATGAACTACATGAAAAAATGGGTTATATTCATCAGGTGTCGCACACGAGTCTTTGTTTTTTATTCCTCGAGTGTACTTGATAAAATGCGCGGGTGGTGTGAAAACCCTTTTAAATGGGTTTTTTATGTTTATATCTTAGAAAGGGTTTTTATAAAATGAAAATTAGGTGTGTTTTTCTTGTGTAAACATTTTCTTGTTAATTTTAAGAGTTTCAATTTTTTTCTGACTAGATTTATTAAATTATATATGGAGTTTGGGAGTTGTTTTTTATAGGATTAAATGTGAGTTATGTTTTTAAATGGACTCTTATATGTGAAATTAGGCATTTTTCAAGGGAAAACCCTTGTTGTGCTATTTAGAAATGTTCGGTAAATTTTTTAAGTAATTTATCAAATCATGGAAGTGATGAAAATTATGGGATGAACTGGTTTTAGTGTGCATGTGTTTTTTTAAAAAAATGGTTTCTGAGTATGCAAGTGTTGGATTTTGTATCGAATGTCTTTTGTGGTTTGTGATATGTGAAAGTGATATATTATGTGAATGTGGAACTTTATTTAGCACAATGGAAAACCTTAGGTACATAGGTGGATAGATTAGGACTAGTACGCTAGATGATACATAAGTGGTTCTCCCTAGTCTGATCTAGTAAGATTGAAATTACAATACTAACTAAACATTGGTGATGATTGTAGACCACTAGGTTATGGATGTGTTTCCCTAATAGTGGTTCGTGCACGAGAACACAGATCATTGTAGTTTCTATTCTATGTTTACACTGTGGTACGATGTTTCTAGCATCCCAGGCGTACTACCTACCTTGGGGGATTTACCTGCATTACTCTATTATTCATGATGTGGTGCATTCGGTTGGCATACAAAGGACCACTTGTATATGTGTGTGTTATTTGTAAATTTTCCATTCCAATTTAAAGTAGTATTTGTGAAATAGTTTTTCTTCAAAATTTATTTTCCCTTTTTCATTAAGCTTGTAAATGTTTTCCTTAACAATTTTTTTAATGCATGTTTTTTAATAAGAATATTAAACTATCTCTTAAATGTTGTTCCATGGATCCTTTTTATTGGGTGGTATACTACTGGGATCTTGGATCACACCCTACCTATATCCTTAAGTTTATGTATAACTTGTTCTTTGTGTATCCCAGGTTGAGGCGTTGTGCTTAGCGATTGAGGTTTAGGTTGTTAGTGGTCTTCTCGTGGAGGTTGGTATTGATAGATTGGGAATAGAGATTGTTTTGTTTCTTGGAGGTTTGAGTAAGTGTTTTAGTTTTCCTTTGTTTTCATTTATTTTTGGATATTTGTTCAACTGATAATTTTTTTTAAATATGAAATGCATTAAGATTCTATTGGGTTGTCTGTTTTTAGTTTTCAGTTTATTTATCTTGTTATTTGTTTTCTTTTTAATATTTCGATTAAATTGTTATCATGTGTCATTTATGATACCCGAGCACTTGTTCCAGACCATGGGGATCGGGAACGCCCCTTGGGGCATGTTGTAGATTGGTTTGGGCACTGGGTCGGATGACAAACTGGCTTGGTCCATGAAAAAACGGTATCAGATGAGTTTTGTTCTCTTCAGTTGTATTCTTTTGGGGTAGTGTTAGGGTATACCAAAGTTAAGGGTGTCAGAACTCAATGTTCTATCTACGGGTAAGGTGATTGGACAAAACACCACGTGGCGAGACTTGAGTTACCTGGGTGTGTTGAAGTTTGTATTAGTCTTTGGTAATTGTGGTTAATCCTATTTAGGGGAAATGAAAAGGGAGTAGGTTCAGTGATCCCAGTGAGCTCATAGGGTCTAGCAAGCCATGTGGAGCTAGGGACACTGTCCTAGAATACTCACTACAGCGGTGGCATGATTGACATATGGTCGCCAACCATATATCCCGGTTACCCACCGACACTGTTCTCCTCTAGCATTATTCATCAGCTCTTTGTTTTGGATTCAGTGAAATCTAGTTTTTAAGTAAAAATGATTTGTTCTTAGAAAATGTTTTGAAATGAAGTGCTTTAAAAAGAAAATTATTTGTATGGTTTGAGAAGGGTGTTTTGAATTTTTTGGTTTTTAAAAGTGGAATGGTTTGGTTTTGATCATTGGTGTTCTTAGGGAAAAAAACATGCTTTGGTATATGTGGAAGGAGAAATCGTTAATTGTACAAGCCAATGAGTGCCAGTATGAAAATGAGGTGGGTGCCAGTGTGGCACGAGATCATGCATGTGTGAGGCCCATGGGACACCATCAGTGTTTGTACAACCCACCAACTGCGTTCATTTTCAAAAAGTTTTGTTAAAGGAGAATTTTTTTTGCCTTTTAATAACCAATGATTGTATAGTGTGTCCTTTTGTTATGGAAATTTTGGATGTGAGGCATTTCAAGCTGAGAATCCATTTTGACTAATTTTTGTATTGAGTTTTAATTCTTATTTGTAAGTTAGTGTGAAAGCACGTGGTTAGTGGTTTCTTTTGAAAAGTGCTTCAGGAAGCCCTTGTAGTGGTTCCCCCTACAAGTTTAGTGTTAACTTGCAGTATGTATTGGATATTAGACCAGTTTTATTGGGTCTATGGTTTTATTTCTTAACAGGTGGACACCCCCATAAAGCATTAACAAGTGATTGAAGTGATGCCACAGGTAATTCTCCATTGGCCGACCCTCTAGTTGATCAAAGAAAGGAATATCTATTTCGATTGATAGTGATAAGTATATCCCTTCTTCTTTTCAGTTAAGTGGATCCTCTCGCAGTGGGATGGAAGATGTGGGGGGAGTTGAAAGGAGTTTTGGTCTCTTTGAGTTTCTCGAGTCGTCAGGTATAAATTTCAACATAGTTGTGTCTGAAGGCCCCCCTGAAAATGGTGAATGGAATTCCAGTGGGGAAGGGTGAAGAAGGTTTAGAATTATTGGTGTTGGGTGATAACTTGAATGGGTTGTAGTGCTTTCATCAGCCGCAAGGGTGATTTTTGTGACTTCTTACAGCATTATTCCTCTTTGAAGAGAAAGGGATGATTTCATAGAATCCTTCGGGAATCTCTCTTTTCATAGGAGTGTGTCCCCTTTTTCGGAAGTTCTAATTTTTTCTGTTCAAAGGGGGATTGTTTTTTTTGCATCTTTCCCATTTTATGTTTCTTGGTTAAGGGTATGAGGTGATGAATGTTCATCATATAGACCCTTATTTTTGTGGATGTGTTGTGAGGGAGTAGTTGGATGTCATGGTGTTTTTTGTTTGTTGGTGTTGTCTCGGTTGCAGTTTGGTTGTGTTTGACACCATAAGGAGAAGCTCCATTCAAGAGTCTTCAAGACCTGACTGCAAGGAAGGAGATGCTTCAATCATCAGGGTTCCCACCAAAGTCCTCAGAGTGAATCTAGGACGTTGTCAGGAACCCCAGGATGATATAGGACCCCAACATTATTTCTATTTCTAATATTGAAAGTGAAGGTGGTTTAAACTATTTTCTGTGGTTGTTCCCTTCCGAACGACCCTTTTGGGTGTGTGGGGTTTCCTATGGCTATGAGGTGGTGGGGTTGTCTCATAACATTAAAATCCTAGGGGTTTTATCCCAGCTGATGTAATCTCTTTTAGCAGTACTTATAGGGTATGTTTTGGTAAATTGGTCTCAAATTTGAATAGTGCTCATCTAGGGATGTGTAAATGTTGGTTTGTCTTGGGGTGTGGTTTTGACACTGTGGTAGTTGGGCCCTACCCTCCTCACCCCTTATGGTGGGGTGTTTGGTCACTATTGGGATATTTTTAAAAGTTCTGTATCTTCTGTCAGTTCTAATGGTGGGGAGACCCATGATGGGTCTAACACAAATGCCTCTGAAATGTAACAATGTTGGCCTTTTCATATTGTTTGGGAGTTCTCCAGGGCCTCCCTGTGTCGGGTATTTGGTACTTGTCTTGGGAGTTGGTAGGTTTCAAATGGTGGGGAGCCCCTTCGGGCTTCCCCAAGTTGGCCTTTTGGTTCTGTTATAAGAGATGACCTAGTGGTAGGTGAAAAGAATGTTCTTTCAGTGTAATTTTGTCTTGTTTATTCCTTCCAGAAAAATAGAGTGGTTTCCATTTTTCTGTATTTGATATGTGTGGTGTGTGAAGTGGGTTTCCATGGGTGTGAGAGTTCATTTCTTCGATTGATCACCTAGAGGTGTCTTAGATATTTGGGGCGGGTGACACAAAGTGGTAAGTCTTGTTTTTATGAGTATATTGTGGTTGTCATGTAAGTCAATTTCTTTTAGCATGGTGCATTTTCCTATTTTTCTTTACTATTAATAGGGATCCTCTTTGAACCTCAAGGGGGTATCATTTGTTGCTTTGGGGTTCAGTCTCATTGTGGCTTTCCAGGGGTGGAAATCTTTTTGGTAGGAAAAATTTTCAATCCCACCCACTTTGAATTATTTATTTTATTAATTTCTTTGTGTTGGGTAGTTCAGGTTGAATCCCAACATAAATTTTCTTAGTAATTATTTAAAAATGATTGTATTGTCCATGACTACATCCAGCGCACCACAATCAAAGCTCTGTGGCCTTTCCTAGGTTATCGCATGACCTCGCTCGGTTCACCGCTCTGGCTGATCAACGTCCAAAACAAATAAATAAAGTAAAATGACATAAATGAGTGTTTTTGGTTTGACGGTGTCACAGTCAGGGAATGGTCGAAGCCGCGTGGCTTCTCCAAATCACCACGTGACTTGTCTGGTGTATGGTTAATTAATTAATTAATGAGATAAATAAGGAAGTTAGAATGAAATAAAATGGGAAGAGTAAAATGATTTAAAGGTTGTTCTAATAATAATAATAATAATAATATTATTATTATTATCTATTTTGTTAATGTTTTAATTAAGTTATTAGTAATATTATTAAAATTATTATTATAGTTGGTATTTATTAAGTTATCATCATTTTTACTATAATTATGATTAATTATTTTCATTTTTTATTATTAGTAATTTTTTTATTTTTTTTCGCTCTTTGTGTTAGGGTTTTGACGTCGTCCCTTGCTCTTGCTCCCACCCTATGTTGCAGCTCACCCACTCCATGTCTAGCCGGAGGACACCCTCTTTCTGCCTTGTTGTGCCACCCAGCTTGCTGCCCATCCTTCCCCATCTTACCCAGCTCGAAATCTCATCACTATCACCAGCCTCCTCACCAGCCAGCGCCACTCTCACCGTCTCCCGCGAAAACCCGCCACCGCACCCCTACTCCATGAAAACCCGCCGCCTCACCCCTGATCCCTGAACAACTTCGCTCACACTGCATCTACCCATGGCCATCCCATTTACTCTCCTCACCATCATCGACCCCCCATTTAGAAAAACCCATGCTGGCTGGATGACCCTTTCCGGAATTCCCTGTCCCGACATGGCTTCCCAGCACGCCACCCCTACTGGTCCTGACTTTGTCCGTTGTGCCCACCTCACTGATCGGTGCCACTCCAGCTCCCCCACCGGTGCCTCACTCCTCTTCCACTTGCGCCACACCCCTCTAGATAAGTCTATCCCCTTTTCTCTTTGTGTTTTTGTTTTTTTTACGGGTGTATGGGTTCATTTTAAGGGTAATTTTTGAATCTCTATTTTGTTTGAATCCTTGTTTTAAGACCCATTTCTGTTTTCTTGGGGTGTATGTTGCATGCACTGGAAGGTTGTATATTGTTTTGCAAAGTTTCTACACATCAGTTGGTGGTTCTATGCCCGTACATTTCTTAGATAATTTAATTTTGTTTGTTTAGTTAATTTTAACATGTTATATGCTTTAATTACATGGTGTGAACTCTATTTTAGAATGTTTTGACATATTCATTTGATGAAATTTGGATTTTCTGAATAATATAGTCTTTTTGCTTATATGGGTGTGGCTGTATAAAGGCTTGGAAGTGTTTAATGAATTTTTTTAAGTAGTATGAATGTAGTTTTAGAAAAAAATTATGATCAGAATTTGATTTGAACCTTGTTCCTTTATGTGAAATAGAATATTTATTTTTTAAATGGTTTTAGGGTGTTTTATAAATTATTTAATGTTTTATTTAATTTTTTTTGATTGTGTGAAATAGGTTTTTATATGGTTAGGACGTGCGGTCAAATTTCAAGAGGGTTTCTGGTTCACTTTTATGTAAAACATTGGTGTGTTTAGTGAATTTGTTTTATAAACTGTAATAGTTGATTATTAAATTATTTTGAAAGGTGAAAAATATGTTTTTGAAGGATTGGTGTGCTTATGTGTTAGGTTTGGATTTTGTAAGAAAAATGGCTATGTTGTGTGTCTGTGTGTGTCTTAAAGTGGCGTTTCTTAAAAAAAGGGGTTTTGTTAGTTGTTTGTAAGGTGCAAGTTGAGTTCAGAAAAGATTTGAAGTATTTTAGAATTGAGAAATGGGCCCCTTGTGAAAATGGGTTATATTCAATGGTTTTCACACATGCGTCTTTTTGTTTTATGCCTTCAGAGTTTTTGATAAAATGTATGGGCGTGAAACCCCTTTTTAAATGGTTTTGGTATGTTTATGGCTTATAAATGATTTTTATAAAATAGAAATCAGGTGTATTTTTCTTGTGTAAACCTTTTCTTGTTAATTTTAAGTGTTTTATAAATTTTTTAACTTGATTTATTAAATTAAATGTGGAGTTATGGGGTTGTTTTTGATTGGATTAAATGTGCGTTAAGTTTTTAAAGGGACTCTTAAATGTGAAAATGGGATTTTTTCATGTGCAAGCCCTTGTGGTGCTATTTATAAATGCACTTTAATTTGTTTAAGTAATTTATCAAGCCATGACAGTGATGTGAATTATGGTGTGAAATGGTTTTGGTGTGTGTGTGTTTTTTTAAACAATATTTGTGTATGCAAGTGGTCTATTTTGTTTGTGATGTCATGTTTGGTTTGTGATATGTGAAAGTGATATATTTTGTGAATGTGGAACTTTACTGAGAACAAGGGAAAACCTTGGGTACCTAGGTGGGCGGATTAGGACTAGTTGGCTAGACGATACGTATGTGGTTCTTCCCAGTGTTATCTTATAGGATTGGCATTACTACACAAACTAATCTTTTGTAATGATTGGAGGCCACTTGGTTATGAATGTTTTTCTATAATAGTGGATTGTGCACGAGAATTTAGATCATCGTGGTTCCTCTTCCATGTTTACACTGAGGTATGATGTCTCTAGCATCCAACACATACTAGCTGACTTGGGGGATTTACCTACAGTGCTCTACTATTCTTAATGTGGTGACTTCTGTCGGTATATAGAGGACTACTTGTGTATGTTGGTGTTATTTTTAAATTTTATATCCCGCTTTAAAGTCATATTTGTAAAATGTTTTTTCTTCAAACAGAATTTCCCTTTTACTTTCATCTTGTAAATGTTTTCCTTAATAGTTTTTAAAATCATATTTTTGAATAATAATATTAAAATATCTCTTTGATGTTGTGGCATGGAACCTTTTTATTGTGTGGTATCCTACTGGGCTCTTAGATCACACCCAACACACACCCTTGGGTGTATGTAGACCTTTTTCTTTGTGTATCATAGGTTGAGGCATAATGCTTAGCGATGGAGGTTTGGGTAGTTGATGGTCTTCTCATGCAGGTTGGTGTTGATAGCTTGGGTGTGTGTCTTCTCTTGTTGCTTGGAGGTTTGAGTTAGTGTTTTAGTTTTCCATTTTTGTCGTTTCTTTTTGGATGTTAGTTGAAGTTATAAATTTTTTATAAATCTGAAATGCATTAAGGTCAAGTTTTGTTGTCTGTTTTCAGTTTTTAGTTTATTTAACTTGTTGTTTGTTTTGTGTTTACTATTTCGGGTAAAGCATTCCCATGTGTCATTTATGATACCCGGGAAATGGTGCTAGCCTATGGGGTTCGGGAATGCCCCCCGTTCCATGTCATGGACCAGGTTGGGCATAGGGTCAGATGATGACCCGTCATATTTTGTGATAATTTCTTTGTGTCCTAAGAAATTTTGAGGTGTGAGAAAGATGTTCCAAGCACGAAGAAATATGATAAAGATGTGAAATGTAAGAAAATAACCAGTTTGAATATCTTTAAAAAGAGTGACTTTATTTTATGGTATGGTGATAGCTTGGATGAATTGTAAGAAGTAGGAAATTGAGTATTTAATGACGTCAACAAATAAGTACTTATGAATTTCATTGAAACCCAAAAAGTGTGGGGAAAATTATAGAGTAAGAACATACAGTTGAGGGTTTCATTGACCTCAAAGTTGAACATTAGGCTATAATTTAGAAGATATATGTATGGAGGTTTATAATGAAGAAATATAATGTTTTGGTGGATTAATTTAAACTCTATTTATAGTATAAGCAAGAGGATATTTATTATATAAAGTTGAAATGAGGAAACAAAAATATCATAATTTGAAAAAAATCAAAGAAATTTATTTATCCCAAGATTAAATTTGAAGTGAGGTCCAAAAATATAGTAGTTTTGACCAATATGATAAAATAATGGGCCAAAAGGATTAGGGATATTGAAGCTGAATATTTCAGAATTAAACAAAATATTGAAGATAAAGAAAAAGTGACAAATCTAGTAATTACTTTGGGAATTTATATAACACAGGTTTTTGATAAAGTAAAATATATAGATTGATATCCTTTAAATAAGTTTGAGTATTTCCTATGATAATAATTTTTTCTTCATAATGGAAAATTATTATGGGAATTGATTTGAAACAAAATTCTATCATGGATGACACATGTAAATAAACTATCACTACAATAAAGAATATAGTCTTGGGTGTGACCCAAAATACTTATTGAGTAGAAAATAGGCAACATAGGAATACACTCCCAATTAGATGTTATTATTGTGAAAATATAGGGCTTAGATAAAAACGTTTTCCATAGCAAAGAGATAGTATTGGGGACAAGATAAAATAAAACAAGTGAGTTGATTAGATACTCTAAGTATGTTTTAGAAAGATATTATTTGTTGTGTTAATGATATATATATAATTCCATGTATTTATATTTATGGATGTGAAGAAATATAATAAGGGAGACTTCAATTGGTACTACTCAACCACTCATGTATTTATTGAGAAAGAAAAAATATCAAAATCAGTTTTTAACTTTTCAAGATGATGAGGATCCATCATATATGGTAAAATAACATTCATATAAAATAGAAAAATAGGAAGATTCATGTTTGGTTCAAAAATTGAATAGTGGAAAAGTTAATTTTGGAATTAATTTCATTGGATGAAATGAATTGATGTGGAAAGTAACAAATATGATTAGTATGGAGTCATAAGGTTATTAATGGTAGAGACATGATGTTTTTTAGCTTTAGTAAATCATAAATAGTAGGAAAATATATGAGAGAGGTGGATTATTTGGTTGTTAAATGTCTTGGTTACATACAATTAAGATTAATTCAGTTTTGTGTCTTGGTACATCATATAAGCTTTACTAAGGTCAGTCATACTATTAAATGAATAGATAGTATGATTATATTGTAAGGGAATTGAACATGGAAAAATTTATACATTGTTAGTGGAAATGAATATGTATGTTTTCTAATTAAGGGGGAAGATTTTTTTTCAATAAATAGCTTGGAATATCATGCCAAAAATCTGTGGAATACTTTGTGAATCATTAAGTATTACGATATATTCCTATGATAACCTAATATTTCACTCACACATATGTAGTTTTTAAGAGGAAAATATCATTTTAAAGACACGAAGATGACAATGTTACTGGAATCCGTGCATGTGGTTATTTATCAGATGATATCACTGAGGGATATTGATAAAATAAAGTACAATGTACTATTTATGGATGATAATAAAAATATATAATTTTGATGGTTATTAAACACAAATTCATATTATTTAATTACATTACAAGCTATTAGAGATTGGAGGAATAGATTTAATGAAATAAGATATCAAAATTTATTATCAATAATGGTATGATATTCTTTAATAAATTGGTATAGGATTATATTAAGAATTAGAAGATATGGAATTAAGTTTTAAATTTGGGAACTGCAGAAAAAAATGGATTCATTAATTGGAGAAATTAGATTATCAATAATATGGATATGATGGTTCTCATTGGGAATGGATTACTAGATAATTTTTGGAATTAATAGGTATTGAAATTGGTCTAAATTACCAATAGGGACTTGTTATATCTATTCCAGGATAAAAGACCATACATGAAGTGGCATTGGAGGATACCAATATTTAAGTAAATTAAAATCATCAATATTAAATGTTTTATTCTTAAAAAGAAGAAGAAATATGAAAATATTTGATCTGAAGGTGACAATGGATTTTTTATTGGCCACTCATCCAAGAGAAAATCATTTAAATACTTCAAGAAAATACTATTTTTTTGAAATGAAATCTATCACTATTCTAGATAATGAATTGATTTTTAAAAAAGATAGTAAATTATTTTCTGAACAAATAGTAATTTGGTTAACCTATATATAGGGTGCACATGAGCCTTGTGTTGATTAGTATAAAGATAATGATGATGAGAAATATAGGTTAAATTAATCAATAGTAAAAACTCTAATAATTTGGGTTGGGATTGATGAACAAAACATCACCGGTGACAATATAGGATCGATGAAAACTCATCAGATAAAGTATCTACAATAAAACATTATTTTATGTATATCATAAAATATTTCATCATGCTGCTCGTGATGAGTATAAGATTAAATATATGAATGAGGATCATGATCATATTGATGCGAATCAAAAAGGAAATGTTGTTTCAAGGTTGTAAGATAAAAATTTTATCATAATCATATCATTTTTCTAAAATAAATTTCATTTAGAAGGAATGACGATTCTATAGAAAGTTCAAATTTTCTATAAATAATACTTACAAATTGAAGGTATTTATATAGATAACACATCTGATCGTGTGGAAATACTGGATATGATTTGAGTATTCTTGTCCATAAGAGTGTAAATGAAGTTCAAGTTATTCCAAATGACATAAAATTATCTTTTATTAATTGATTTCTAGAGGAATAAGTAAACATTGAATATCCAAATCGTTTTCTTATACACGATGATGTGAAAAAAGTCTGTTGATTGAAGAAGGAAATTTATGGGATGGTTCAAGTAATAGGTGCTTTTTATTATAGGCTTTATTAATATATAAAAAGTATTTCAATTGAATATAGTGGAATTGATCATAATATCTATTTTAATAAATACTATGTTGGTGCTAATTTATATGGATGAAACTATCTTTAGAGGCATAAATGCAGTTAATTGTAAGGATATTTTAGAGTTAATGAGAATATAAGTTGAAATTTCTATGTTTGGTGAATTTATGTTGTTACTTAGTTTTTCGGTTTCATATGGAATGTATGGAACAATTATATACCAATTCAAATATACATGGGATGGGTATGGAATATTTGGTATAAAGGATATCAAAACTGTGACAACACCATTTTCTTCATAGATGAAATTATCAAAAGACAGTGATAGTAAGAAGCCTGGCCTTATAGAGTATAATTAAATTATACGAACCCTATTATACCGAAAAATATCTAGAACTAACATTGTGTTATGTATATGTTAAAAGTAATGGTCAAGAGTTGTACTAAATTAATAACCACACTTGCAGTGAAAAGAAAACTTTATTATATTAAAGTAATAATGGTTTAGGGTTTTTTATAAAATAACAATGAAATAAGTATTATTGGAATTTACTAAAACTAATTGGTCTAGTTTAAAAGATGATAGAAAGTATTAATTTTTTTCTATATTCAGTCTTCGATACTTCTATATTTCTTGGATGATCATGAAGAAAAAAAGTACTTCATTGAGCACTGCAAAAGATGAATACATTGTCATTAATCAAGCTTGTACATAACTTTTATTGGTGAGAAAATAATTTGAAGACCTTGGTACTGAGTTATATTGCTCTATTTTAATTAAATACAATAACCTTGATGTTATAAATCATAGAATATATCCATTATATTATTCAAGTATGAAGTATATTATGATAAAGTGTCACTTTATCAAGGAGAAAGTTTAACAGGAGATGCTGAAAATGGGATTTCTGCCTACTTAGTAAAATTAAATACATCACAATAAAGGTAATTATCAAAGAAATTTTTGACTTGAATAAATTATATTTTGGAGTTCAACCATATATACTAATTCTACATTTTAGTGAAGGTACCCTCACTGCCATATAGGTTTTTTCATAACATGGTTTTAAACAAGTGGTATCACTAACTATAAATTTCATCAAGTAGTATTACTATCCTTAAGTGGTCATGGAAATTTATTTCTCTATCATGAATTAAGTTTTTTAGAAATTAATTCCATATTAAATCCTTGAATTAGATGATCTTTTAGTTCATGGAAAAAGGGGGAAAATATTAAAAATCATATGAGAAAGAGAATGGGAAATGATTCCTTAGGAATTTAAAGGGAGAGAAAATTTTCTAATTGATTTTTTGAGTGGGAGAATAATATTTATGTAAGAATAATAAAGAAGGGGGTGTGACAAAAAAATATACCTATGGGATAATACTATGAATATAAGGGGATCATGTGTTAAAATTAGTTTAGCTCATTAGGTTAGTGAAATAGTTCATTAATATACTTTTTATTTTACTCTTTATTCTCACAATAAGCATGAATCATTTGGATTATAATGAATTAATTTTTAACCATTAATTTTTTACTAAGAATATTACCATTTTTGAAATTAGACTAAATATGTTTAATATGGTATTAGATGTTTTTTTTGAAGAGGAGTGATGTCAATAAAACCAAAGGGGGAGATTATTAACAAACATCCAAGTAAATTGTTTTTTGTTTGTTTTTTTGACAAATGTAGATTAAAATCCTTAAAACACATCTCAAAATAACATCAATAATTCATATTTTTTGAGTTTCATAATGTTTTGAGAATTTTTATGTGGACTTGGGAAGAATATAAAAAATCTTACAACATTTTCCAATATATTAGAACATGATACATTTTTAATAGTGATGAAGATTAAGGATTTATGATTGTGACATAATTAATATGATAATACCATGATTATATTGTGGTGTAATATTTATTACTAAACGAAAAAAATATTATGTAGTAATGGTATAATATTACACCATGATTTTCTAATGATGAATTAATGTTTATAGAATGGTTGCAGATCTGTGGATTGTGGGAAGTTGTTTAATAAACAACACAACCTCATAATTTACTGATTAATAATTTTCTTGTCAAGGGTGTATAAGGTTGGTCATTTTGACTTGTAGTTTAATACATAAATAAATCTCATCCATTCCTTATCACATCAGGAAAATATGTTTTATATCCTAATATATATATATATATCACAAATATATTTATAGTTCTTTTCTTGCCACAATATTCAAAGAACACATATGGATTAGACCATGGATTTTTAAAGAGCATTTAATATAAATTAAATATACTATAATTGGATTTTTATTCCATAATATAGGTGTTATCTATAGTTTTTGAACAATTAAAAATTCCTAAAACATAGAGTTTTTAAAGTAATATTAGGTTGTTTTATTCAACACGATTATATATTTGTGTCTATTTATTCCTAGGGTAGGATAAATACCCTGTAAAGGGGCCTCTATGTTCTGTATAATGATATTAGATGTTTGTAAAGTCTAATATAATGAAAGAAATAAACTATGGAGATTTCTGGAAAAAGGATAAGGTTAGAAGAGAGATAAATTAGAGAGGATATTTTAGAGAGAAAAATTCTAGAAAATTATAATGTTATACTCTATCATTGATTTACTTATCTAAAGTAGAAGAAATTGAAGGTTGAGTTCATCAAAATGATAAATATGGAGTATATTAACACACTAATAGATGCTCCATTCTTCTTGTTTTCATATTGTGTGATCAAATCTTTCAAGCTTCAAGGGTAGTGAGTTTGGATTGAATAATATATTAATAGACATTCATATCTGTGAGTGAATGTTATGAAAGAGTTTATGTGATTACACTATAAATATTTTATATCCTGTGTGATTTAGTTAATTCTGTTTTGACTTTTTCTGATGCACATTTTTTCTTGTGATTGGATATGTGGTTCCTGATGACTAATTCCAAACAACAATGTATTGTTAAAGGATTTCAAGTTGGGTCTATCATTTTCATTTTTATGTGTAATAATGGAGAAAATTCCTAATTCTTGGTCTTTCCTCAAATAACTATGGTTATATTTTTTTTATATCGAGGGATACCTACTTTCCAAAGGTAGGTGGTCATTGTGGTTTCTTACTAGAAAAATTTTAGATTGTGTATTATTGAGTGTATGGGATGTTAGGATCATATCCCCATTGGGGAGATGGGGGTATTTTCCCTAACTATAGGTATGTTTTATGAATTTAGGATATACCCATGAATAATTTCTAAAACCTAGTATGAGTCTCCTCACCCCATGCTAATTTCTTGATTAAAATCGTATTCCCGATGCCAGAATGTGTAAAAATTAGAGGTTCATACGATTGTTTTACAAATTATTCACACTATAATATAAATAAATTTATTTGGGGGATATTTAACAGATTTTTATTAGGGGAAGTAGTAGGTATTGTGGTGTTTGAATGGGATTCATAAGAAGGGATTATCATGTACCCCTTTGATGGGAATCATATCCCACATATTTCTTTCCAAATTGACCCATAGTGACCTTAATGGATGGTGATAAGATGGGAGTGACACCCCAATATTTCCTCTAATAGGCTAAGTGAGAGTGATAGGAACTAAGTTGGCATATGCCAAACATGGGAGGCATTAACCCAGGGTACCTGTATGCAGGCACACATCTCCAATGCCTCAAAAACACATTGAAAGATAAAATAAAACTAATGCCTAAATGAATGAATAAATCTATATCCAAAAACTAGAGTATGAAAAAGTACTAGAAATCATTAACGGATGAATATAATACCACCAAAACTGTAAAAGACTCTAGTATTCTAATTAAGGGGGGAACTTTTGTCAAAAGTAACACCTGGTACAAACCATAGTCTATCCAGCTCACTATGCTATACCTATTACTTCTCTTTCTAAGAATCTATTGAATGTTTTATCATCTACATAACAAAAAACATATGTTGGAAGATCCCATTCAGGGTTAAGTATAACAATACATTGTATGAAACCTCAATGTCACCAAACATAAAGCACAAATACAGTAGTAATCTCATTAGAAAAATGATATTTCAGTCAGGATATAACACAAAACAACAGTATAATATCTGAATGTAATAAAAATAAAAACCAAGTATCAAAGTGGTAACAAGAATACAACCATCTATAGGATTCTACTCGAGGCATCGATGTTATTATCACCCTTGAGAACTCAATCCACAATCTTTAAAACAATGATGGTGCTCATCCTATAATTCATACTCATTAGTCTGTTCCCTGAAGAAGTACATTATAGAACTTAAAAGATATCAGTGCATAGAAATGGGATCTCACCTTGGGCCTCTAGGGTATACCATACCCTACCTAAAATAATCCTATGAGTAGGGGTCATATGACCTTGTATGTTTGTACCAACTATTCTTCAAACCCACCCAGTGAATAAGAATAAATAATATAGGATCCCACTTGGGCCACACAGCCAGATCCCTAAAAATCTATCCAAGACTATGCCAAGATAGGGGATCACATCCTATGTCCAAGATGTGATTCCTCACCATACTATCATGGGGATAGACCAAGTGAACTCACCCTAGAGATACTAATCCGGATTGAAGAGTGCTAGGGACTCCAACTACCCAGGATAAAGTTCACAATGTGTACCAGGGGAACATAATGTGTCTTCTATACCATAGGTTTTCCCATTTACATTGGCATTTTACTATGTAATTGGGGCCATTCCCATGTAGTATTGTTGTTCCCATGTACCTGGTTGTGTTCTGGTACCTATCAATGTCTGAGTATCAAGTTGTGCCCATGTACTATGGTAGTTCCCATGGTCCTTGCTATATTTGGGTACCTAGCATGTACAAGTACCAAGACATTTTTATTTACCTATCCATGTCCGTGTACCTAACCATGTCTAATTATTATGTTATTCCCATGTACTATTGTTGTGTCTGGGTACCTATTCAAGTTCGAGTATTGTATTAGGCCCATGTACTTTAGCGTGACCCATATACCAATCCATGTCTATTACCCAAGGGTTTACACTGAGTCTCTAGTCATGAGTCATATGGAATGTGGAAATACCCACATGGTGTGTGATATTTCTTTTTTTTGAAAGTCCAGCTACCCCAACCAGGGGACATAGGGCATGTGTTCTTCAGATTTAAAGTCGTGTAGTCAGGATTTGTCCAGAACCCACTTATTCTTCACACATCATTGTTATTTTCCATTTAATACTTTCATCCAGATGTTATTTTTACTATATAAACTGGATCAAATCATTGACCATGCCTTTCCATTACTAGTGTCCAGATTCTATCCACCCAATTAGCTAGATAATCATACTCTGTCACTCCACACCATCGTTGAAACACCAAACCATGATTTTCCATTTCTGATCCATCCCGAATCAATCAGTGTAGACACCATACCTCGATCATGCCATCTATTCTAAACCCAAACCCATGATATAAATGCATTCCACCAAGGAAAAATTGCACAATAATATATTAATAGATATTTTTCAAATCTCTAACAAAATATAATACTAGAAGCGAACTTGCAAAGAATGTGGGCAACAATTGCACAAAACACAACAAGAGGAACTAACCATGACCATTGTTTGGGCTTACATATATTCACTTCCAATAGAATCATGGATGAATAAAAGATTTCAAATAATATCAATTTCTAAATCCTAGGAAGATAAGATCGAACCCACAAAACATGATCAACCCAAAAATAAATCTATATACAGAATTGATTCCTGTTCATTATGGGGATAAAAAACAGGTATTATAACAATGAAATTCAAATACCATAACTAAATTTTGGATCAATCACTAAAATTAATGATTCCACATCATTGTCATTGGGGAGTTCCACAAACCACATTGTCGTAGACGACCCATGGAAAATCAATATTTAATCATCGATTCTGTTGTCATCCACCAATCTCCCCCTAAAATCCCCCACTCAATCCCAAGGTTTTTGTGGATAACACTAAATCCATTCCATATACTAGATAAAGTAGACAAGATTAGGAAATGAAATACAAATAACTTGTAAATTAATAAATTAATTTCTTAAATTACTAGTCTATATATATTGATGTACTTAGGGAAAGTATCTGACAAAAATAAAAAATATTTCACAGAGTGGGTATGTTTCGCACGGAATCCGGGGATGACCTCCTGGACGGGAGATTCAAACGTTCCGATCGGTTTCTAACAGGTTTGTTTGTAGAACCGGAAACATCCAATGATTCCACATCCGTTTGGACCTACTTTCCAAAGGCAGGCGCTCATTAGCTTGTGGACTAATGAGGCTTAGGAATTTGCATTGGTCGAGAGGATGGGAGGTCGGACTCATCACACCTTTTTGAGGGGAATTATTGTCTACTCCAGGACTCTCTTTATAGATTTAAGTTATGTTCGTGAATCCTTATTACATTACCAAGTATAAAAATGTGCTTTCCTTTAGTTTTAACAATCAATGATTAAATATGCAAGACATTTAGAGAATCTTTTATATGTATTCGAGGTTATTCATCAATAGAGAATCATCTATATCTGTTTAGAGATTCTTGGTCAATGGTATCCTTCAAAACATTTATATAAAAGTCTCTTGGTCATTATGATGGCCAGGCTGGTTTTAAAGCCACTCAGTGGGGCACTTGAAGTTTATCGTCATTCAGAAGGACATAGATTATTTCAAAGTTGGGATCGAACCCATAAATGGGCTACCTACGTATCCTTTGTTTTGGAAAAGGAATCAGAACCCACGTAGTTCGAGTTATGGAGTATGATGTTTATTATTGATGGCTCAAAGATGAATGTCATAATTACTTTTACACTCTAAGCTCATGTGAGTCATGCTCGGTGTGAGAAACAAGAGGTATTGGTAAAAATTTAGACAATTGTGCCATGAAAGATGCAATCATAAGAATTTGTTTGGGGCTTATGTATGGATGACTGCCCAGATAGATGAAGGTTTTAGGATTTAATTTTAGGGAGAAAATCCATGAATAGGGTCCATAAAGTTATATGTGCTTCATGGAGATTTGAATACTCTAATCTTGGGGCTTACTCCTAAGGAGGATGCCCAAGTTAGGAGGGGACTTATGATTGGGTTTTACTCCTGAAAAGGAAACCCAAATCAAAGTTAAATTATGACTGGTTAAGAGAAATTTAAGGGAACTTGGGGCTTATTCCTAAAAAGGAGACCCAAGGTTATGACTGAGTCTTATTCCTAAAAAGGAGACCCAGGTTAAGGGACTTGGGGATTACTCCTGAAAAGGAAGCCCAAGATTATGACTGAGTCTTATTCCTAAAAAGTAGACCCAGGTTAGGGATTAAGGTTTGGGGCTTACTCCTGAGGAGGATGCCCATATTTGAGGTTGGGGATTATTCTTAAGAAAGATGCCCAAGATTAAAGGACTTGATTGGGGCTTACTCCTGAGGAGGATGCCCAAGATTGGGAACTTTAAGAATTTGGGGCTTACTCCTGAGGAAGATGCCCAAATTAAAGTTTTTATAACTGGGGATTATTCCTGAAAAGGAGACCCAGGTTAAGATTCTCTCATCTTAAAGGATGAGGTTGAATGAATGAACTCTCCGTATTTTAGTGACATAAGGATATTTAAATCACTAGACTTTGAGAGAGATTCCACAGAATTCCTTTCAGATAATAAAGTCAAATCAAGAAATCATGCCATAAATGGCTTTGAAGAGTGTCTTGAAGACTGAATCTTGAAGAGGAAAGGTGTGATGGCTTAAGAGGGGTGACATGGGCAAGATGGGCACCCAAAAAAGTAGGGGCGCGCAAGTCTTGAAAGGCGCGCAAGTATTGCGGCGGCACGCAAGTATTGGTCGCGCAAGTATACTTGCGCGACATGAGGGGTACTTGCACGATTCTCAATCGGAATTGAAATACTTGAGCGACTTCTTTTTAATCACTTTAGAATCCTCTTGAGCTTCTTCCAGAAAAGGGACGCGCAAGTTACATTGAAGGAAATAAGTCGGCGCGCAAGTGTTTGATAAGTTTCAACACTTAGGCCTTCCTTCTTCTCTTTAGATCTTCCGTTCTAGGTAAAAAATTACCTTAGAAATGTTCCGGAAGCTTTGAGAAGAGACTTGGGCGTCGGGAGCTTCAATCCGAGTTTCTGGAAAAAGATCCTCTTGAATGGGGGGCCCACAGGGTCTATTTATAGGCAAAAGAAGACCCTGGGCGGTTACTGGGCGGTTACCAATTAGGTCACGCAAGTCACCTGCGCGACCAAGGTGGCTGCGCAAGTATACTTGCGCTCCAGTTAGATAACTTGCGCGGTGATGCTGCTGTTGATCCTTTCTTCCTTCCTTTGTTGATTTTTGATGTTTTCTTCAAAGGCTGAATCACTTTGAGCTCAGATATTCCCTTTTCCAATCTTTAGATTCTGTGACGAAAGGAGCGTCAACAAAAGTCCCCCCTCAGAGTTGGATCCGGAGAGAAATGAGGATTTAACTCTGAGGAAATCTAATCCATTCAAAGGAAAAGGGGGCGCACAAGTCTTCAATGCGCAGAGGGCGGCGCACAAGTCTGCGTCGCGCAGGCCTTAAGCGCTCTGGGTGTGGCGCTCAGGTAGGCTTCCTGGCCTATAAATATACGACCTCACCTCCGTTACATGCATCTGGATTTCCGGATTTTCTCGAGATCTCGCCGCGCAAGTCTTCCTCGCCGCGCAAGTCTCTTGTTTTCACTGTTTCTTCGCTACCGCGCTACTCTCAAGGTAATAGGGCTCGCGCGGTAATACTTGCGCGACAAAAACTTGCGCGGCACATGCATCACTTGCGCGACATCTCCATACTTGCGCGCCTTAATGCCTTAGCCATTTTTTTCAAATTCTTTCACAAATTTTATGAAAAAATAAACCCATTTAAGAGTTTAATTTATTCAACTCCTGTGCAGATTCAATGGCTCTTAGACCTGGATTAATTGATGAACTGGCTAGCAAGCGGATAGATGATATGATGGATATCATTGGCCCTGATTACTATACTGTCAAAGATAGTTCTCTTCCAGATTTGGCTAAGTATCTGAAGAAATATCATCGAAACTTTCCTCACTGCACTTATTTACCTTTGTATGGTCATGGTCATCTGCAAGAAGTTATTATTCCATAAGTAAAGAATTATCTTCCATTTTCGTGGTTTCAGAATTATACCAATTTTTCTTCAGCAAATATCTCAGGCGGAGGAGTATTTCAAACTGCTGGAACAGTGGAGAAGGCTTATGTGATGCGTCATAGCCCTTGCACACCAGTTCTGAAAAAACATACACCTGATCTTCAACCACATTGTCATCCTTCAATCTTCCGAAATGCTCAGATGGATCAATCCAAAGGATGGAAGAAAAGTTGGGATTTCCGTCCTGGGGGAGGTGTGAAGCCAACTTGGATGTGGGTATACTGGGTGCGACAGACTTGCGCAGAGTTTATTGAGGATCTGAAGAGAGCTGCAATATATGAGGCTGTTTGGGTTGGGCAAACATATATTTACAGACATGATAACTTCGTCCCAGAGATACTCAGCCACTGGATCCCAGCGACTAATTCTTTCCATTTGACTCATGGAGAAGTAGGTATCAGTTTGTGGGATGTCCACAAGATTTCAGGAGCTCCAATATTGGGCGATATGTATGATGAATTCATTCCTCCCAAGGTGACTTGGAATGATCCAGAGAAGACTCCTACTTTGGCTCGAGAATTATTTAAAATCTTTCACAGGCTCAAGAGTTCAGAGACCTCATTAACTCATTTTAGAAAAGATATCCATCCGGAAGAATGGATGAACGTGTTTCTTATTGAGAAGAAAGGGATGGAGCCAAAAGAAAAAGGATCCAAGAAAAAGAAATCCAAGGATACCCGGCCCAGACATCCTACCACTTGTCCAAAACCTGAGAAGAGAGGAGCTCCTGGCACCTTTTGGCCAACTCTAGAAGCAGGAGAGTTTGAAAAATGGGGATATGAAGTGAATCAAAGAATTCCAAAGAAAACTCGTCTGGCGGGTTTCTTGGCAATGTGGTTCAGTGTTTATCTCTTGCCGGTCAGGGATTCGAAGGGAGGCGTTAGGCCAGGGACCTTCGTCATTGCGGCCAAGTTGGCTGAGGGAAAAATGGTTGGGTTAGCTACCCCCATTTTAGCAAAGATTCACAGGAGTTTACTTCACGTCTTCCAGGGTAAATCTCCTTTAAGAATAGTGGGGCCATTCCAGGTTTTGTGGGGATGGATCGCCACTCACTTCAGGACTTACAATGTACAGAATGGATTACAAATCCCTGGAAGCTCTTTCAGACCGTCAGTGCAAGCATTCTCTGGAATTGCTCTATTAGATGTTAATGGTTATGATATGAAAGTAAGACTAAGCATGTATAAGGAATTCAACTTCTTTCCTTATGGAAGTCCGCCATCCGGGCGGTTTGTTGATGATGGGACAACCCATTTGGATTTGAGGGCATACATGCTAGCTTGCAGGGATGGTGTGTTAGTAGCCAGGATTGATGGAGAAATCATATGTGAGGCCTATGATCCATATAGATTTGCACGCCAATTCAAATTCTTGCAACAGATTGTTGTATCCCCTCCAGTACATGTCAGGTTAGAGCAACATCCGATGGTTGCTCGACAACTATGGTTGCTGACATCAAGAGAGAAGACTGGGGCAGTATTTGATCTACCAGTTGAAAAAGCGGCACATTATCTGACTACATTTTATGCCGAACACTGGATAGCATCATACCCTAAAGGGATATTGAATCACCCAGTATATCAAGTGGGAAAGAGGAAGAGTACTGTAGAGAAAGAAACCCTTCCTCATGAAGGTGATGCTTCTCCACCTGAAATAGGTTCAACAGACTCCTCTTCTAGAACTGATTCATCGGATTATCACGATGGGGATGATGAGGCACAACCGGCAGCAAAGCGGTTTCGTGCCCGATATAATCCTCCGGCCAGAGTTAAAAGACCCACTCCATCAACTCCTGGTGAGTTATTTCATTGTAGAAATTTCAATCACTGCTATTTTATAAAGTAATAAGTCTTACATTCTTATCCTTTATTTGTAGTTGCAGGAGTTGGGAAGAGATTAAAATCAAAAATTGTAGGACCTTCCTCACAGCCTTTATATCTAAGACCAGAGGCTGTTCAGCTATGGAAGAGCTTATACTGTGATACTGAGACCGCCTGGCTGGACTTGTGTGAGGGCCTACAACTTCCTGGAATAGGAAATCTTGTAGCTTCTAAAAACCTTCAATACAGAGATAACCCCAATGAAGTGCGAGCTTACATCAGAGAGCTGGAAATGCTCATATATGCCACTGATAATTCGGTTCCTATCACCAGGCGGGTGAAGGAAATGATTGATCGTGGCACCACTGAGGGGGCTGGTGGTTCTGGAGATGAGGAATGGCAAGAGTACGTGGCTCCTGAAGATGTAAGTTTTCTTTCCTTATTTTCTTTGCAACTTGATTTTAGTTGAAGCTTTGTTACTTAAGGAAGTTATTTTCTTCATCTTGCAGCTTGCAAAGAAAGGAACCGGGGTTCCTTCGCCACAATATAGCCCTGGTGGTACTGCTATCGGGGCTGCTGCTGATTCTCCTCGCGAACCAGGCGAGATATCTCCAGGCCAGCAGGCCATGAATGAGGCACTGGACATAGCCTTCCATTCGCCAATCCAAGTGCCAATAAGGGAGACTACTGATACTCCGAAAAAACAAAAGAAGCCAAGGCAACGAAGGAGGAAATCTATAGCTAAAAGTTTCATTAATAGTGGTAAGTCCTTCGAACAATCATGAGTTTATACCCATAATCATATGGTTACTCATATTTCTGAGGATTTCAGGGGCTTCTTCAATTTCCCCCTTGAGGGAAGGGACTGATCCTTCTTCAAAGGTCATGGAAGGTACTGTAGAACAATCACAGACCCAGGCTGACTTGGTTGCTCCTGGAGAAGAGCTACCATCCATTCCCAGTATCCCTCCTATTACTGTAGATGCTGTACAAGGTCAGGGGTTGCAGGACATAAGTCGGCAAGAAGACGTAGCAAATATTCCCACTAGTGAGACTAACCAAGATTCTGAAGTATCATTGGATGAAATGATGAATCAAGGAATGACTTTTGAAGAATTTTATGATCATGCTAAGTTGTCATGTGATTTAGAAGACCTTGGGCGTGAGTGCTACCCTTCGCCCAATTTTTTTTTAAAAAAAATACTTCTAACCATGATGGAAAAATAATATGCAGTTTCTTCCGTAGAAGCCACTGAACTGCCAATGCCCGAAGAGGGTGTGGACACTGATGTCAACCCTATCATTGCAGAAACATTAGCTCAAGTAGAGATAAATCCAATAAACTCTCCTGAGACCCATCTTGAGAATCCTGTTGAAACTGGGAAAAATAGGGAGAAGTCTTCTCAGGTTGCTGAACCACCATTGGGTAATGGATAACAATATTTGTGATTGTACTTTATTCGCAAGACAATCCATTCTTTTGTTATACTTTGAAGCTGACTAAACCTTTCAATTAATCATGCAGGACCATCAACTGCCATGACTAGATCCGAAGATGAGGCCTCAGCCTCTGCCCCAACGGGAATTGAAAGTGAAGAAGCACAAGTCAGGGGGGAAAGAGCAGGACAAGCCACCTCCCTAAGCGCGCTAATTCCAGATTACATACCCCATTCTGACGATGATATTGAATCAGATCCAGATATTCTTAAAGCATTCGGCTTTTCACGACGTAAGGCATGGAATAACATATGGAACATCATATCGGGGGTGCCTTTAGAAGTGCTACCATCAAAAATTTCTCGATTGTCATCCCAATTTGTTATAATGGGACTTGGTGGTTTGGGGTATGAAAAGATCCATGCTGCGGTGAAACAGATTATTTTCAGGAGGGAGCAAGTGCAGACAAGTCGCGGAGATTTGACCAGAGTGAAATTGTCAGTCAACATAGGCGAATTTGAGGCTGCGGTATCCCAGGCTGAAGCTGATTATGCTGTCAAGATGAAGGATATGAAGCAAAAAATCAAAGAAAAGGTCTTCCAACAGGTGAAACTCCAGCAACAGTTAGATGTTGTTACTGGGGAACTTGATCAGCTTAATAAATCATTGGATGAAACTCATATGAATGGCATGAAAGCCATTGCAGATACTAAGAAGGCACTTCAGCAAGCTGAAAAGAGTGAAGCTGGTCAAGTGCACGAGCTTCAGGTAACTGCTGATAAGGCTTAGGATGCTATACATCAAATGAAGACTTATGTTGACAATCTTCTGTTATTCTTGAAAGAGAGAAGAGACTCCAGTATGTGGATGTCCTTCTAACTCTTGTGTATCAATGAAAAACAATTTCGTCTTCAATCATTTGTACCTGCATTCTTCCATTACCTGCTTCAATTTTACTTAAGCCAATGGGCTTAGTAATCATAGTTTGATTTTTACTAGGATTATTACAAATAACCCTACAAACTTTGAATCTTTTAACTGCTCAATATTACCTAAATCATACAAAAAAATGTATATTTAGTGAGATGGAACTTGACTTTTATTCAGAGTTCCTTTGTCTTTTGTGTGGGAAGTTTAAAGTCATGCACGCCGGACATAAAGGGTCTAATGTTTAAGGTCGAAATAGCTTTGACCGAAATGGATTAAAAATGGATTCAATTCCTTGAAAATTTATCTGAAAACATATTACCATACTCAAGTATGAGGGAAAGAATGTAAACTATGGCTTAAGAATATTTGAATCTGAGGAATGATATGAAAAAGAGCTAAAAGGCATTAGAAGAAGTAGTTTCCAAGAATGAAGTTACTATTATTTAACAAAACCCGTTAGGGGGTTGAAATATGCAGGGCCACCTATGGGCATTGGCTGCATGGTCAAATAAAATAGCATCTTTTGGCTGACAAGTCTGTTATGTGGACTGTTTATGCAAGGCCACCTATGGGCACGTGCTGCATAGTCTGGCAAAAGAACTCCCAAAAATTTACTTTCCTAGTGCTAAAAGCCAGTGAAAGTTTATGGAGATTCAAATTTTCTAAAGCATAGAGTTTGTTGTATGGAAAGAGGTACTTGAATATGGAGAAGATATTTCCAAACAAGAATATCGAAGAACTGAATGAATATCACTCCTACGAAGGTCTGACCCAAACGTAGGGAAGAAGAATAAACCATAGACTTGAATACTTTCAGATCATGAAAAAGGATATGGGACAAATATGTTAAGGATGGCTATTTTTTGCGGATCCCTACATATTGTCGTTTAAGACAAATAAGGACAAAAGAGGCATTCTTCCCAAGAATGAAGTTACTTTTATTTAACAAAACCCGTTAGGGGGTTGAAATATGCAGGGCCACCTATGGGCATTGGCTGCATGGTCAAATGAATAGCATCTTTTGGCTGACAAGTCTGTTATGTGGACTGTTTATGCAAGGCCACCTATGGGCACGTGCTGCATAGTCAGGCAAAAGAATTCTCAGAAGTTTGAAATTTTTGTGATTAGAAGTCATGAAAAGGGTTATGAAGATCTGAAAATATTTAAGGTTAGGATTATAACACATAAAGATGGGTATTTTCCAATGTATATAGAGATACATAGGTCAATGAAAACCATAATCATGTTGTGGCTGGGTCCTGAATTGAAACTTAGACTTCACTACGTATCTCATAAAAATGAGAATCAAGCCATACGTAGTTCTTGAAATGCATTTTAACGTCGTGCAGGACGAAAGTATGAGTGATCTTAGTTTAGGGTCATAGAATTCGGACCATAATAATGAATACACAGTGTGTGTTTTCATGAGGACTTTTCAGCCAAGGGACTGAAAGTGAAATTTGGGGTTAGGCCCAAAAGACTTGGGACTGGATTTGAGGGACACTCGAATGTTCCTACGTATCCCATAAGGATGGGAATCAAGTCCATGTAGTTCTAGAACTACCCTTTGTACAAATTTGGTTCGTACATGTGAAGGGTGAAAGGGGACTTTAGTGCAATGATGGTTTAACCTGCGATAAAAAGTTTAGGCATTACCATGTATGCACGTAGTCTTTTGAAAATGAAAGTCATGATTGAAAAATCAATGTCAATAATGGTTCCTTCTCAAATGAGGAAATCAAAAAATATTGTAGTTTATTGTCATACCGGACAAAAATGTTGTATAGTTTAACGTCATATAACAAGGACGAAAGTGAATCAATGTAAAGATATTGATTCCAGGGGCGGTTTCACAAATCAACATCATATGAGGTTGTGGTGAACCGATGTGAAGAGATTGTTTTTTGGGCTTGAACCCTGGGAGGTTGCCTACATACCCAGCCTGGAGGGCGAGGATCAAAGTCCGTGTAGTTCAATTAAAGAATGAATTAATGATCAAGTTGTTCTTGTGGACAATAATAAATAAATAAAAAATATTGTTGGGACTTACACATGGTTACTGGCCCAAAGGGAATGTTATGGTTGATGTTCACTCTAAGCTCACGTGAGTCATACTCGGTGTGAGAAAAAAAGGTAATAACAACCTTAACGATGCACAGTTTAAGGTCATGTAGGACATAAAAAAGGGACTATGCAGTTTAAAGTCTTGCAGTTAGGACTATTGGTGCTGCACAGTTTAGTGTCATGTAGAAGGGACAAAATAACAGTTTAATGTCATGTAGGACATATCAAGGACTTTCTGTACAGTTTAGCGTCATGTAGTTAGGACGATGGGGACAATACAGTTTAACGTCATATTGGACGAAAGGGGGACTGTGCAGTTTAATGTCATGCAGTAAGGACAAAAGAGTGTACCATTTTAACGTCATGTCGGACGAAAGTGAGAATAGTTTAAGGTCATATGCATGGACCGTGAATGGTGCAGTTTAATGTCATACTGGACTTTTGAGATTATATAGTTTAACGTCTTTCCGGACGTGAGGGAATTTTATACAGTTTAGCGTCATGTAGTTAGGACGTCACAGTTTAACGTCTTGCTGGACATAAAGGATTTGAAAATAGTTTATGGTCATATACATGGACCAGGGATGATGCAGTTTAAGGTCATGCTGGACGGTTTAGGGAACTTTTTCACAGTTTAATGTCGTGTGGGACGAAGTTGCAGTTTAAAGTCATACTGGACCATTGCTGTATAGTTTAACGTCATATAGCAAGGATGAACTGGTGCTGTACAGTTTAAAGTCATGTAGCTAGGACTAAGGTGAACCAATATGAGGATATCAGTTTTGGGGACTTTTTACAGTTTATCGTCAAGCTGGACGTTGGAAGTTCCACACAGTTTAATGTCATGTTGCCAGGACAAAATATAGTTTAATGTCATCTCGGACATAATAGTAACCAATGTGACAGTTTAACGTCATGTTGGACGATAAGGGAACTAACACAGTTTAACGTCATGCTGGACGATGAAAGTGCCACACAGTTTAATGTCATGTTGCCAGGATAAAATATAGTTTAATGTCATCTCGGACATTGAAGGTGACACAGTTTAACATCATGTTGGACGAAGTTGCAGTTTAAGGTCATACTGGACCATTGCTGTATGAACCAATTGTAAGAGTCTTGGTTCTGGGAACAATATTTTGTGTTTATACAAAATACTTCTTTAGAAATCTGGCATTAGTTGGAGTCGTGATGTGTTCTCCATCCATTGAGATCAAAGAATACGCTCCATTGGAGTAGACCTTATGTATTGAATAAGGTCCTTCCCATTTTGGTTCAAGCTTGGGAGGCTTCTTTCCTGGTATCATTGGTGCTCTGAGAACCAATACCAATTCTCCCTGAATGAATGAACGAAGACGAACTTTTTTGTTAAAAGCTCGTGCTATCCGATTCTGATAGATTTCCAAGTGGTGCAAAGTGCACAATCTTTTCTCATCTAACTTTTCCAATTCATTCAACCGCTTTTGGGATTGCTCATCTATTGATAACTGATCACAAATGGCTATTCTGAGTGAGGGCAATTGAACTTCAATTGGCAAGACTGCTTCTGTTCCATATACCAATGAATATGGAGTAGACCACGTTGCATTGCGAGTGGTAGTCCGATAAGCCCATAAAGCATGAAAGAGTTTATCAGGCCATGACCTCTTATCTTTATCCACCATCTTTTGCAGTATATTTGAAAGAGTCTTGTTGAAGGCCTCTATATGGCCATTAGCCGCTGCATGATATCGAGATGAATGGTTGAACTTAATGCTGTATTCTTGATACAATTTCTTTACCTCAGAAGAACAGAAATTGGTGTCGTTGTCCGTCAATATGGTATGAGGGACACCAAATCTAGTAATGATGTTAGACTTGATGAAGCTAACAATGCATTTAGAACTGACTTCTTTGAGAGGTACTGCCTCTGCCCATTTGGAAAAGAAATCAGTCGCAGTAAGAATGTACTTAAACTGCTTGGCCGTAGCTGAAGGGTAAGGTCCCACCACATCCATTCCCCATGTGGAAAATGGCCATGAGTATTTAGCTGTATGAAGCAACTCTGGAGGTTGATGAATGAAGTTGGAATATACTTGGCATGAATGACACTTCTTTGTGAAATTAACACAATCTTGTATCATTGAAGGCCAGAAGTATCCAAGCCTTCGAATTTGATCAGACAGTCTATGTCCAGACTGGTGGGCACCACAGACTCCCGCATGCACTTGTTTTATGACAGCCATTGTCTCTTCACCATCAATACATCTGAAGAGAACTCCATCAAAACCACGTTTGTAGAGAATTTTCTCGAGGTGGTTTGGACCATCATAAAGAGTAAAATTGACCACACGTCGCCGAATTTGTTCTTTCTCGGCTCTATCAGGTGGAAGTGTTCCATTTTGAAGGTATTCCTTGATAGGTGACATCCATCCTGTAGTATGACCATACGGTTCTGGAATGGGACTATTTTCATTAATTTCCTCTGTTCTGACTTGAACATAAGGTGAAATTGCACGACGGTGGGCAATACAGATGGTTGTCTCGTCCCGATTTGGATCTGCTAAAGCTGTGGCTATATTAGCCAGTGCATCAGCTTGAGCATTTTGTGATCTTGGGACATAAGAAAATGTCGGTTCTGAAGGGAATTCCGACATTAACTCTCTGACGTAATCATACAAAGGGATTAATTCTTCTTTTCTGATGGCATAATCCCCATTGACTTGTTTGATTACCAGGTCTGAATCACCTTTCACCTTTAAGTGATTCACTTGTGCTTGAAGTGCTAACTCCAAGCCTGTAATGAGAGCTTGGTATTCAGCTTCATTATTGGTACCACCTTCCCATAACAAAAAGGAATAAGGTAACACTGCCTTATCTGGAGAAATGAGCACAATTCCTAAACCAACTTTGTTGAATTTAGGATTTTCCATTTTCTTCCCTGTTAGACTTCTAGAAGCACCATCAAAATACATTTCCCATGTTTGAGGACTCTCTTGAATAGAGAAAACTTCCTCATCAGGGAGTTCGATATCTGAATACGTGTCTTCCACTGAAGGATGTTCAGCCAGGAAATCAGCCAGAGCTTGGCCCTTAATTGCCTTTTGATACACATACTGAATGTCGAACTGCTGTAGAATAACCGCCCATCTTGCCAGACGTCCTGTAAGCATTGGACGAATAAGGATGAATTTGAGCGGATTATTATGAGATACCAATTGGACCTCGTGATGTTGCAGGTAATGTCTCAGTTTCTGAACTGCAAAGATTAATGCTAGGCAGCACTTTTCAATACTCGAATACCGGGTTTCTGCTTCAAGCATAGTTCTACTGAGATAGTAGAGACTATTTTCATTCCCAGCATCATTCTTTTGAGCGAGAAAGGCACCCAGTGATCGCTCTAAAGCTGTCACATAGAGGATAAGAGGCCTACCCTCAACAGGTGGCATGAGTACTGGTGGACTCAAGAGGTATTTCTTGAGAACATCAAATGCTTCTTGACATTCTTCAGTCCACTGGTAAGTGACTCCTTTCTTCAATAATTTGGTAAAGGGTAAACTTTTGCCTGCCAAATTGGCGATGAAACGCCGAATATAGGCTAAGTGTCCTTGAAGTCCTCTTAATTCTTTCAAATTCTGAGGAGGTGACATACCAAGGATTGATTTGGTCTTCTCAGAATCGACTTCAATACCACGATGGCGTACAAAAAAGCCGAGGAATGTTCCTGAGGTTACCCCAAAAGCACATTTTAAGGGGTTCATCTTCAAATTATGTTGTCGAAGCTTGTGGAATACGACTTCCAAATCAGCCAAGTGATCAAAACGTTGTTTGGATTTAACAACCAAATCATCTACATAACATTCAACAAACTTCCCTAGAAAAGGTTTGAAGATACGATGCATGGCGCGTTGATATGTTGCACCTGCATTCTTTAAACCAAATGGCATCACCCGGTAACAAAACACACCTTGAGGAGCTCTGAAGGCTGTATATTCCTCATCTTCTGGGGTCATTCGGATCTGATTATATCTAGAATATCCATCCATGAAAGAAAGTACTTCATAGCCAGCCGTCGCATCAATTAAGAGTTCTGTAATCGAAACTGGGAAATAATCTTTAGGACAATACCGATTAAGATCTCTGAAATCGATGAAAACCCTAATTTGTCCGTTCTTCTTCTTTACAGGGACAATATTAGCCAACCACTTGGGATATTGAACTTCTCTGACAAAGTTAGCTTTGATAAGATTATCTATTTCAGCCTCGATTTTGGCAGCATAGGTTGGGTGTGTTCTTCTCGCGGCTTGCTTGAATCCTCGATGTTCTTTTGGCAAACCCAAATGATGGGTGGCAACATCAGGATCAAGGCCAGGCATCTCTGTATAATTCCAAGCAAAAATATCTTTATTTTGTTTTAGAAAAGAAATATACATCTCTTGCTCTTCAAGGGTCATGGCCGCACTAATTAAAGTGGGGTGTGGATCTTTCTCTGTACCCAGATTTACTTCTCTGAGTTCATCCACAGTGGTAGAGATACCCTCTTCAAATGCTGGAGGAGCATCTCTAAGATCTTCCTCTTCCTCTTCATCATGTGTTATTTCTTCCGTTTCTACTTGCAAAGTAGATGAAAAAAACGAAATTCTCATTATCATAAGAAATGTCAAAATTTTCACATTTTGAAGAAGAAGCTTCCATTTCCGACCCTATTGATGATAAAGGGTCTTCTTTGGGAAATAAAGAGGAGATGATGGATTGAGAATCGACATCAATATTCACCTCTGGTGTTGCTATAACTTCTTCTGGCCTGATTAGCGAAGTATAGACTTGTTGGATTTCAGCAGACGAAATGAAAACGTCACCACTTATGCTTTCATCACTGCTTGGTAAGTTACCAATTTCTCCCATGTTGTCTGGCTCGATTTCCGTAATTGACATTATGGATCTTTCCATAAGAGTATTTTGATTTGGGCCTATTTTTTCAATTTGACTGATAGGTAACACATAATCTGTACTCACATGTGAAAATGGATTTATTGGAATTTTTTCCAAACCATATGGAGCATTAACTTTGGTAATTTCCTTCTTTGTAGATTTTTCTCTTCCCTTCATGTGATAAAATTCTGCCTCAATGTATTGAGACTCACATGTCTTGAACGGGGCCTTATCACCATACAATGTTCCAACTTGACCATCGAAACAGTATTTGAGACATTGATGGTATGATGACGGAATAGCTGCATGCTGATGTAGCCAGGGTCTTCCAAGCAAGATATTGAAAGCTGAGTCTTGATCAACAATCATGAAATCTGAATTGGAAACAAGATCTCCAAACTGAGTTCTGAGCGTAACTTCTCCCAGTGGTTCTTGTTCATTTTTATCATATCCTTGCAACATCATGGTAGAAGGAGATAAATCAGATTCCGTGAGGCCCAAGCGACGAAGTGTGCGAATGGGCATGAGGTTGACTCCTGAACCATTTTCAATGAAAGCTCTTCGAACATCTATACCATTGACTTTTCCAGATAAGTACAAAGGTTTTATGTGCCCATGCACAACATCATCTTCATCTTTATCAGTAAAAGATATTACTTCATGGAATTCCGCAAGATTATTCTCTATGTGATAGATTTCAGCTGCATCAATTTCAGTTTCAAACTCCTGAGGACTTGACAAAGCTTCGATGAGTGCTTCCCGAAGATCTCTTGACAGATTCAAAGCATCCAAAATTGATAACTTGGCTGGTAATTGGGCCAAGTATTTCAATATATCATACTTTTGATCTAGAGGTCTGCGTTTCCCAATAGGAATATGCGGTTTAGCAGGTACTTTGGAAGCCGATGCTTTGGAAGCTGATGCATCTTGTATTGAAGTTGGCAACATCCTTGGTTTTGGAAAATTAAACTGATTAGATCCATTTACTTGCTGAGATAAAAAAGATGGAATTTTTAATCGGTCTTCCAAAATAACTGTGCCGAAACTGAGTTGGCCATTGGCAGAAGAACTTGCTTGTTCTTTTTGAGCTCGCTGAAGGGCTTTACCACGAGTTTCTGCTGCATATACAGTGCTAGCAGGGGTAGAATTAGAGTAGTGGCTTCGGAAAGATCCACGTCTTCCCCTGTATCCTGAACCTCTAGAACTTCCTCGAGTTCCCTTATTTGATACAGGGAATTCAGGTTCATCAAGACTGGAATATGAATCTGTTAATTGAATCATATTAACAGAACCAAAGATTAATTCTTCGTCTGATAAAGACTCTGCCTGGTTAGCCTGTTTAGGCTGTGCCGTTTGGTGGGACGGTGCCCGTGGCTTTGAAGTAGATGGCATGAAATCTGCCAGAGTCAAAGACAATTTAGGCTTTGATACATACTCATCTTCTCCTGATTCCTCTTTCTTCTTTGAATTGAGATGCCCTTTTGAGGATTTGTCTTTTGATGGAGGCTTTACTACAGCTTTTGTAGGAGACACAATTGGCTTCTCCAATTGTGTTCGCAAAATGGAATGGGTCCGATTGATTGTCTTTCTGACCATCCAATCATCATATTTTTTCGCAGTTTTGCTTTTGACTTCCTGCCACTCGCCTCCTTCCTCTGGATCTGTAGCGGTAATACATGCTACATGAGCTGAAGAACCCTTCAATTTGACTTGTCCCAAGTCGACCATCTTTTGCAGGAGGTCTTTAAAGACAAAACACTCCTAGATGGGATGCCCCAACATTTGATGAAAGGGACAATAATTGGGACGGTCTTCATCTCCTTCCTTGTTTGGCCTCTTCAGCACTGGTAATTGAACCAAATTATTTTCCAGAGCTGAAATGAAGTAACCAGGAACTTGCTCACTTCGGAAAGAGTATGTTTTACTCTTCATATCCTCAAATTGTTTTCGTCGTTGATCTTTTTGTTCATTTGGACGAAACAACCTTTGTTGTTGGCGTTCAGGAGGTGGATCCCTTCGAGAAGATGAAGGTTTTGAAGTAGAAATAGGTACAGGTGCCTGTTTAAGCATAACTGTAGCAGTTTCTGCTTTACCCATTCTTCTTACTGGAGCTGATGGAATTACAAGAGATTTAACCTTAGCCTGTATAAGGGAATCTTCAATCTGTTGAGCGATTGAAGTAAGGTCTCGAAACCCTCCTGTGTATTTCACAGGGATCAATGGCGTGCGTAATTCGTCACGCAAATTTGCCACACAGATTGGCAACAATTCCTCCTGAGGGAGTGCTAAACTCAAGGAATACGTTAATCCCTTCCAACGAGCAATGAAATCAGAGACTCTTTCATTTTCCATTTGCTTGCAGTTTGTAAGATCGAAAACTGTCGTTTTTGAAAAAGTTGAGCTAAACTGAAGAAGGAATTTTTGACGAAGATCCTCCCATCCGATGACTGACCGGGATTGCAAGCTTGTATACCAGACAAAAGCTGGTCCTTGCAAGGTTCGCACGAAGCATCTGAGTTTCACCGCTTCTTGCTGCTCTGGAGTTCCCATCATAGGATCACAAAAAGACACGTAATGCGTCAAATGTTGTTCAGGGTCGCCAGATCCATTGAAAGTAGGTAAAATAGGGTTTCCAAAACTGGATGGAGGAGAAATTGAATCCACCCATTTAGGGTAAACTTTCTTTTCAGGTTGAACTTGCGCCCGTTTCCCTTCCATAGTTTCTAACCGAGCTGTTAATGACTCAATAGTAGTTATTAACTTTTGAGAAACGTCAGGTTGAACTTGGTTTTGGGTAGGTGCAATGAATGGAGCTTGGACAGACGTGGTGGTTGGTGCTGCAACTGATGGTAGTGCTTCCAACCGTTGTTGCGTTTGATCCATAGGATTAGACCTCTGTGGGTGTACTGATAAAGGAGGATATTCTTGATCCATCTCAGTAGTTACAACAAATTCCTTCGGCTGTCGGACTTCAGCATTCTTAAGAAGAAGACTACTCTGAAGTAGTTCTGTGTTCAACCTTCTTAACTCTTTCATTTCTTCCTCCTGTTGTGCAAACCTTTGCTCTAATGAGAGCGATTGACCTCCTTCAGAGGAAGGGTGAGGAGTAACCTGATTCTTTCCTTTCCCCTTATTGGATCCTTTTCGGAGAGGGGGAAGTGGGTTACTTGAAGGAATACCCATATTTTGGGTAAGCCTTTGATTACGTGTGCGCACACCTTTTTCATTTAGGTCTGTGTGCGCAACTTCTTGAGCAGGAACCTCTTCGTCTGATCCCTCTGATTGAGCCTCATCTGGTGAATCAGCAGCAACGACATTGATAACATTAATGGATGCATATTTCATGGAATCCTTTCTATCAGCATTTCTGTGATATTGTCTCCTTCTATGTCCATGATGAGACATGGCATTCCGTTGACTTGATCCCTCAGGAATTTCTTGGAGAACCGTCACTTGGAGAGAATCTCCTGACAGCTTGGCTCTTCGTTCCTCTTGAGGCTTATTCCCTAATCGAGAGAATACTGATTTTCTCTGAGGGAGGGATTGAGGATTTGAAAAAGTCCCCAGTTCGGTGGACTGGGGATGTTCCTGCTGCTTCCGCTCAACTCCTCGAATCTCATTCGTTGACTCTGAGGGTTGGGTTAGAGAAGTCCCCAGTCTGGCAAGCTGGGGTGTCTCTTGACATGCTATGTCTGAGATCTTCTTAAAATATTTCTTGATCTTGCGAATCTTAGTTCGGAAATTAGCTGGATGCATTAACCTGTATCCACTTTTATCACCTGGTTCAACAGACCGTTGGATGATTTCTGAAACTTCTGTCATTTGATGACGTGTTTGCTCCAGACGAGAAGCTTGTGCAATATTCTCGCCTGCTTGATGTAGGAGCAATTCAACAACTTGTTCTCTATATACTTGATTTTGAGAAGAACTAGTTGAAGCCTATTCTTGAGCAAGCTTTTGATTATGAACAAAGCCCATTGACTGTGGCCGGCCATGGGCAATAACATTGCATGAGACCATTTTCGGCGGGCTTTGCTGACCGGAAAGCACTGTGAAATGTAGTGCTCCGTGAACACCCCATCCTCTGATATGAACATCAGATGGAGCATTGGCAATTAACTAACGCAATCTTCTTAGTGCGCCAAGGCATGAACGTTGAAGGGTTCTCTGTTGCTTTTCAGCCTTCGGATACCGAGAGACTGATAGAGATGCCAAATCAATCTGGCGTTGTAACCCTTCTATTATCTTAAGATTATTTTCATATTCATCGTAAGATAATACCTTCTTCTTTAATTGACAAAGAGTTTTCCATATGTTGAGACGAATATCATGGATTCCATCATCCGTCAACATCTTTGGAATGTCGTACTGGGAGTCAGCCAAATGCCAAAACATGACTGGTACTTCACCTTTTGCCAGTTTTTTCCTCATGTTCAGCATTTCCTCTTTATCATTAAATGAAGATTATTCTACCTGTTTGGACCAGAGTTGGTGTTTCCTTGTTGCTTCATCGGATTCAACAAGATTGGTAGAGAAATCACTATTCATGCTGGAAGATGAATGACCCAGGGATGGTTCGGAGAATAACCTGAACCCCAGGCTATCTTCTGATGGAGAAAGAGTTTCACCTGCCGATAGTAAAGCATCAGACATGACTGGTTTTATGTTTGCAAGTGCCTCGAGATAGGAGGGATTTCTCGTCACTACATTGCCTTCTGAAGAATTTTCGAGACAACGTGAATCACTACTGCGGAGAGGACTTTCGCAGCGAAGTTCATCACCATGAGGAGGACCGTCATGATGGGTTACAACAAAAGATGAAATCTCTTGCTCCTTGGTCTTCTGACCACACAGAGGGTTCCTGTGGCTCTCATCTGAAGAAGAAACTTCAAGATTGACCGAATTTTCATAAAGCAAGTCTTCATGAGGAAGTGTCTGTTGAAGACCTTCAGAATTAATGTTCCCGTTATTGGGAACTGAGGGAGTAGAATCTTGAATTCCGACAGATAAATGTCTGAGGGCTTCAAGAACACCAGCATCAAGCAAGGCCTTGTTGCAGATTGGCCTTTGATCTCCTGACTGTGCTGGGCAGATCTTTTTCTTAGATGCCTTCTTACTCGCTTTAGAAACCACTTGATGACGAAAGTGATTGCTCTGAGAAGGTGTATGTGCCTGATCAGGAAAGATGGTCAGGTTAGGCTGACGATCTCCACTCAAATCAGGTTTATGTGCCTGACTTGGTTGTCCGTATGATATGGGGGAGTATGCCCCATAACCCTATTGGACTGGAACAGATGTGTGTGTCTGTTCCGGAGTGAATCGTTGATGTGTCACTCCATTGCTAGGGATAGATTTATGTGTCTGTCCCTGAGATGATGCTGAAGCTGTTATGATATCCTGGCAAGCATCCAGAATATGAGCAGGAATTTGCTTCTGCTCTTTCACCATTGACAAAATATGTTTGGTGACTTCAGCCGCCGGAACAGGGATATACGTCCATTCCGGGCTTGGAGTAGGTGTATGTGCCTGCTCCTGTCCTCCTTTTCCTGTCAGTGAATCCTGATAGTATTCAAGTGTGGAGGTAGAGAGTTGAGTCTGCCTCCTGTTTGTCGTCGGGACTTTCCGACTGACTTCTCCGGGCGCTACCAAGCGAGACTGTTGGTAGGCCTGATTAGTATTAGCAGGTGTATGTGCCTGCTGATTACACTTCGCCAAACGCGGTTGACGAGATCCATCATATGTAGTCAGATGATCCTGCTGACTAACTGGTGATGTATAAGCAGGTGTATGTTCCTGCCTATGGTACTCCGCCGGAATTGCCTGGCGGGATAGGCTTGATGCTGTCAGACGAGTCTGCTGGACAACGGAATTAAAACGAACAGGTGTGTATTCCTGCTCGTTGTTTGCCACCAAGTTAGGTTGGTGGACTTCTCCGGAGATGGCAGGGATGACAACCTGCTTATTATTAACCGGATTCCGTCTCTGGCGGTTCATCTTGCCTGCTCGGGTTCGAGGAACCTGAGCTGAATTCATGGAGTCGGTACCCTCATCATGTTGAGGGCGCACTACCGCACGAGTCTGGCGGCGATTGTTGATGGGAGCCCTTGAGAAGGACTCCTGTCTTTTTGAATTAAGGTCCTGCGGGACCTGCTCATTCACTTCCTCAGAGTAAGGGAGTGAATGGAAATTGCGTTCCGGGGATAACGACCCGAAACGGTTGGAGACGGTAGTCAGCACCGCCTGCTTCTTGATTGCTGGCCGCCGTTGTCCGGACGACCAGGTAGAGTTGTTAACTTGGAGGGCTTGACGAGCGGCCTCCAGAGTTGGGATAGTACCGTTGCGACGGTACTCCTTAACCAGTGCATTAGAAACACAGCGTTGAAGACGCTGAGTTGGTGATGTCATCCTCAGAGCGGATGACGTTCCAGCAGGAGTAGCAGCATTGGTTTTCACAGCAGCAGACCTCACAGTAGAGGTGTTTACAGCAGCAGTATTCACAGGGGTGAATTTAAGGAAAACCATTTTTGCAGAAGATCTTGAGAAAAGAGTGCCTGTTCCATGTAACAGACATAATCAAGATGAATCCAACCACTGCATCTTTTGGATGAGCACATGTCAATGATTGCTTTGTTGGCCCAAGGGGCTTTAACAAATAATAAGAACATCACTTTCACTTGGTTAAGGATTCACGTCGGGTTCACCATTTTTGTTTCGCACGGAATCCGGGGATGACCTCCTGGACGGGAGATTCAAACGTTCCGAACGGTTTCTAACGGGTTTGTTCGTAGAACCGGAAATATCCAATGATTCCATATCCGTTTGGACCTACTTTCCAAAGGCAGGCACTCATTAGCTTGTGGACTAATGAGGATTAGGAATTTGCATTGGTCGAGAGGATGGGAGGTCGGACTCATCACACCTTTTTGAGGGGAATTATTGTCTACTCCGGGACTCTCTTTATAGATTTAAGTTATGTTTGTGAATCCTTATTACATTACCAAGTATAAAAATGTGCTTTCCTTTAGTTTTAACAATCAATGATTAAATATGCAAGACATTTAGAGAATCTTTTATATGTATTCGAGGTTCTTCATCAATAGAGAATCATCTATATCTGTTTAGAGATTCTTGGTCAATGGTATCCTTCAAAACATTTATATAAAAGTCTCTTGGTCATTATGATGGCCAGGCTGGTTTTAAAGCCACTCAGTGGGGCACTTGAAGTTTATCGTCATTCAGAAGGACAGAGATTATTTCAAAGTTGGGATCGAACCCATAAATGGGCTACCTACGTATCCTTTGTTTTGGAAAAGGAATCAGAACCCACGTAGTTCGAGTTATGGAGTATGATGTTTATGATTGATGGCTCAAAGATGAATGTCATAATTACTTTTACACTCTAAGCTCACGTGAGTCATGCTCGGTGTGAGAAACAAGAGGTATTGGTAAAAATTTAGACAATTGTGCCATGAAAGATGCAATCATAAGAATTTGTTTGGGGCTTATGTATGGATGACTTCCCATATAGATGAAGGTTTTAGGATTTACTTTTAGGGAGAAAATCCATGAACAGGGTCCATAAAGTTATATGTGCTTCATGGAGATTTGAATACTCTAATCTTGGGGCTTACTCCTAAGGAGGATGCCCAAGTTAGGAGGGGACTTATGATTGGGTTTTACTCCTGAAAAGGAAACCCAAATCAAAGGTAAATTATGACTGGTTAAGAGAAATTTAAGGGAACTTGGGGCTTATTCCTAAAAAGGAGACCCAAGGTTATGACTGATTCTTATTCCTAAAAAGGAGACCCAGGTTAAGGGACTTGGGGCTTACTCCTGAAAAGGAAGCCCAAGATTATGACTGAGTCTTATTCCTAAAAAGTAGACCCAGGTTAGGGATTAAGGTTTGGGGCTTACTCCTGAGGAGGATGCCCATATTTGAGGTTGGGGCTTATTCTTAAGAAAGATGCCCAAGATTAAAGGACTTGATTGGGGCTTACTCCTGAGGAGGATTGTAACACCCCGAGCTTCCACGATACGCTTCTCATTCAAAAATGCAATAGCTTGCATTGTACGCAACTTCGAGTTCTAAAACACCACGACTAATCAAAGTAGCCGTTATGAATAGTAATACCCACTTTTTGAAATTATATAAATTTTATATATCAAAATGGACTTCATTTTTGTATTCGTAATATCGAAATTATCCAAAGTTGAATTTATTGTAACTTTCTGAGAACTTCCAATTTTTTTTATGAATAGTGAAAAATACTTAAAACAACTTTTTTAATCAAAATAATTTATTATGATAAATTATACTATTTAGTTGTTTTAAAGTATAATTAGAATATATTTTTACCATTTTATCCAACGGTGGTCATTAGAATTAATTTAACATTGAAATTGGACATAAACAGTTGCCGAACTTTTGATATAAATTGTTTCTTAAAAACACGCTATTTGTTGTAACAGCGGGAATTAATTATAAAATTAATTAATACAACTTATATGTTTGGAATTTTGTAAAATAGACATCATTTTTGAATTCGGTATATCAATTATAGCTTAGGGTAAAATTTTCGCCTTGTTCTGAAAAACTTCAATTTTTGATGAATAGTGAAACCACTAAGTGGTAGTTAAATAACTGATTTTTCGTTTAAATGAAATATTACCACTTCTGTGATTTGATTTTCAAAAATCCGACATACATGGTTGTCATTAAGAAGTAAAATGTGGTTCAATGAGATCAAAATAATTTTTTGGTGAATAGTAACTTTTAAGTTCTTAATCGCGATTAGAGGTAATTAGTGTAGTTTAAGGTAAAAACAATGTTTTATTAATATGATATGAGCTTGACACTTGTACTACTCCTATTGGATGAGTCATGGCCGACCAAGACAACCCATGGGTCAACTTGGGGACCCCATGGAGCCACTTTAGTTGGAAAATGACATTAATATATATTTATTTAATGTTAAAATTAAATTGACACAAACATGAGTTGTTTTACTAAAACAGTTTTTAAGTGGGGTTACCCAAGTCCAAATTTTGATTATAAATATTCATTAGAAATCTAAAAAGATTTCCTACATCATAGTATTTTTTTTATAATTTTTAGACATTAAATAAATTAAATTATTTATGACATCATGATGATGTAGTGATGACCTCATTATTTAACGATTTAAATAAAATGGGAAGATAATGCAAAATACAAGGCTTACACTTGTCCAAAGCCTATTGGATGAAGATATTTCGAAACCTTATCACCTTAGCCTCGAATTATATAAGTGTGGGACCTTTAGAATCCGAAAAGCATTGTGAAATAATGTAACATTTCAATCTTTCCAAAAGTGCCCCTCCTCTCCACTTATAAAAGGCCCCCACCTCTCCCACCTCATTTACACTTTCAAGCCATTTGGCTCGGCCAAACTCTGCCCAAATACTCTCCCAACATTCCTCCCTTACTCATAGAAGCCTCACTTTGGGCAGAACTCTTTCCAAGGAATCCTTTGGCTCAAATCAAAAAGAGTTACCCGATTTTGAGGTAATGTCTTTTCTAATGTTGTTTTGTTTTATTTTTCTTCTCCAACCTCCTAAAATCTTTTTATTCATTTCTTTTGTAACAACACCAGTATCCTCAATATACTAGGATGTTGTTATAAGAAGTATTCGAGCTACACTTACACACACCTACATCTAATGGTTAAAGAACATACGGTTTCTGTGGATGGCGAATTTCTGCCTCACGAAACGATGATTGTTCAACACTCATATAACACCTTCAAAGGTGGCCATTAAGATGTCACTATATTTATATATGATATATAATGTGCTTATGTTTTACTTATGCTTCTGTATTTCTCATTTATGGCTTACTTTATGATTTCCATTATGGGTAAAACGCGATAATTTCATTTTAGGAAGTGCAGACTACCGCCCCCTCAAAGTGATTTGAATCGTTAATGCCATATGTGGGATGTATAAAGGATGGAGTAAATGGTATTATACACTATATTATACTGGAATTATATTATACATTTATATCATTATTATTTAGTTCCATTAAATATGAAATTGAAATGAAAGTAGCGTTCATGCGTACGTACGGCTTACTGTCTCCATGAACGGTGCATTTCATTTCTTACCTCTAAATGTTACGTAATATTATAAATGAATGTATATACTGGATATATAATATATATATGAAATCTAAATCATTAATATAATTCTGGATATAATGGATATTTCACCACATAAACAACTTGTAATTATAAGAAGCTTATTGTTGACTCAAGTACCAAAGATCGACAAAACGACCGTTATTAACTTAAATAATTACATAATGTTCATATCATTGTAATAAGTGATATAATAAGGATAATGAAATTGAAAATGGTTCTTAATAAGGTATATATTAACTCTAGTTTATTATTCAGGAGGTTAAAGAACGGTTGAGTCAAGTCAGACACGAGGTAAGGGAACTTCTTAACCCAACTTCCATTCTTTGGGTTAATCTCCTACTTTCAAATTATGTCATGATGTTATTATGTCCTATTTTGTATTTTTACTTTCTTTATGTGTACCTATAGTGAATACACATAATATATCTACTCTATTTTAAAAATGATCTTTTTAAGGACTTCGTCTCAATCTCCTTTCATTGAGTCATATTTTGTTTTATACACAAATTTCTTTTATACGGTGTATAAACCCCTTTGAATTTTACATTTATTCAAAAGGAATATTTTTATACGAAGCATTTTGCTAAAAGACAAAAGGGAATGTTTTTCTTTCCGTACTTATGCGGCGACAATGACTTCTCTGCCGCCGTGACCATTATTTGAGTTTCAGCTTCCTCTACAAGCCATCATTTTTTTTAATGAAAAATAAATACAAAGTTTTAACTTTCTTTTATTTTGGTATTAAAAATGGTTTTGAAAGCGTTTTTATCATATCAAAGTGTTGTATTGATATCTTGTTATTGAAATGTGGAAATGTTATGTTTCCTTTATGCATGTTTTATGTGATACGATTATGTTATGGTTTATGATATGTTTAAACCTATTCATATGAGGAATGCATTGGACTTAATAAGTGACGGGTGGAGCCCGCTATAGCTCCTCGATGCATCGGCAGGTCTCATGAGACAAACTAGTGTCTTGGCACAAGGCCTTGACAAAATCTTATTTGTGGTCTTGGCACGAGGCCTTGACTACGTGGTTATGATAGTCTGGCATTATGCATTCCATCATTATGAAAGTGGTTATTGATATTGCATGTGATTATTCGACCAGTAGAATATCCATGTGAAGAAGTAAATGGCATTATCTCATTTTACTTTTGCCATATTATGTTGATGTTCAAGTTTAAAAAGGATTTTGTTTTAGTTATACATTGCCTTAAATGTTTATGTTTATTTATGAAAGCTTCCGCAATATTGTTATCCTTACTGAGCATCTGAGCTCACCCCTTTCAATGTTTTAATATTTTCCAGGATGTGAAGAAGTATTTTATGAATGACCTGCAGGGATAGTCAGAAGAGGATATGAGTGTGGACTATGGAGACTTTGTTATTGTAGTTTTTTACTTTATGATGTAATGTAACGTTTACGAATGTATCTAGTGTTTCCAAGGCTACTAAACTAATCGGTCTTTCGAGACTTGATCTTTTGTGATCATGCCAATGTTACGAAGTAATGCACCGACTCTGGGTAGCTGGGGTCGGGGCATTACAGTTGGTATCAGAGGCAGTTTAGTACTAACCTTGGAAGCTAGATTTAGATAAACTCTGATTAGAGCACATAGCCCAAAGATAGACTTTGAGGATTAGTATAGAAGAACTTCCTAGAATTTTGGTATTATAGAGATGTTATGACTTTTCCGAGCAATACATCCCTGTCTGGATACGAGCAGGTAGAGGCGGCTCTGGCACAGATGTACCTAGGGGTAAAACCCGAAAACACCGCTTTGAGCTAGACTCGAACGGGAACTGGTGCACGACAACGGGCCTTGCTGCACTCTTGGTTACGACACTCCCGGGGGATATGCTTAGGATAATTCTCATTTTACTTACAAACCACTATGAAGGGTTATGAGTACATACTTCCTCAAAGAAAACATTTCTTTTTATGATTATGGATTATATCCATAAATAGTTCAATTTATGTAAAGTGTTTTACAAGTATGGAATTATGTATTTTGATTCATAAACTAACCTAGTTTATGCCGTTGTATAGAAATGGCGCCCAGTAGAAGGAATGTGAACTCCAGCAGTACGTATGATCCAAAGAGTAAGAAGGATAGTATCTTTCACGGTATTAAGCCAACATTTCGAAGGGAAATAGTCTCCCATGTGTTCTCAACATATGAAGAAATAGTATCATGTGTTAATAGGATAAGTAAAGAATTCTCTGAGTCCTATGGCTTTGAAGCGAAGCAAGAGACGAAAGGGATGGAAGAGAGAATGATGGATAAAGGGATGAGGGGAAAGAAGAATTTTCCAATATGTGGTAATTGTGGGAAGAAACATCATGGAATTTTCCTAAAGGGAATGGGAGTTTGTTATAAGTGTAGAGAAAAAGGACACAAAGTGCGTGACTGCAAGGGTAAGAAAATGGTTTCAAATGTACAATGCTTCTTCTGCAAGGATTGGGGACACTACGCAAACCAATGTCCAAATCATCAGAGCATGCCCCAAATGATGTTATTGGATAATAATCAAGTTATGATACTACCACAGATGAGGAGTAATGATTAGAGTTCTTATGTTGTTATTAAAGATTTTTTTTAATTTGAGTGTTGTATCAATGATGTATTGGTTATAATAATTATGGAGTATATAAGGATTGTACTGCAGTACTATTTCATCAAGGACTTGAGATTGTGTGGAACCAAGAAAAGTGACTCCACAGTAGGTTAAATTTTTGGAAAATATATGGTTGAGAGAAAGATAAACCATAATATGGTTTTGATAATGAGATTGTGATTTTGGAATAAGACGTGATTGATTTGGATAAATTATATTGGATATACTTAACTTCCTTGAAACTGATTGATGTTTTGTATACATTTTTGGATAGAAGGAGTATATCTAGTATTCTATAAGGAATAAGGGATCATGGTAATTCAGTATGTTTAAAAAGAATACATGATGAAGGTGTTCACATGTTGTTACGTGGGATAAAGGATCTTCATTATGTTTACCTTCCTTATAAAATTTGGACTGTGAGTTGGACAGAAGTATTTTGGATAACTATTAAGGTTGGAATGGATTAAGTTGAACCATGGATAGTATTGTTTAAGGTTAAAAAATTTATGAAGATTATTTTTGGAATATTATGATACTATAGTTTTAGGAAAAGGACAACCTGCAGGGTGGGGCATAACCCGTCGCGTCGGACAAAGTTGCAGGAATCGAACCCACAATCATAGTGCGACATGCCTTTATTTCCTACCACTAGCCTACAGGAAGTCCCCGGTTATTACAAAATAATTTTACTAATCTAAATGGTATGTGTTAACATTTGGAACCTTATACAATTAGGATAAGTATAATATTTTTGAGTTCTATTATCTTTTGAGTGAAAGATGAGTTGAAGGTTGAAACTCTAATTGTCAAACATAAATATATATATACCTATCTCTTATTCAATGAATAAATTAATTCTTAAACTTTAGTAAAGGGATATTAAAATAAAAAAAATGTGTTATCCTAATACCTTATGTCTTGTTGAACTGATGATATTTTAAATCAACATAGATTGAAGGATTTGAGGCCCTCAATTTGACAGTTGATTGTGATTGATGACCTCAATCACTCCCTACAAATATTTGCGTTTTTCCTCCAATTATATGTCTTTAATTGCCACCAATGTTCTCCTAATCGAGATCATAATTGGGTGGTAACTTTTTCATTTCCCTTTCCCTCTTATTAAGACTAAATTCTATTAATCTTATTTCCGATGTGGGTTTTCCACAAAGGTATTTTCTATTTTCAACCTTTTATTTTCCAAGAAAAATTTCAAATTGCGAGGACGCAATTTATTGAAGGAGGGGAGAATGTAACACCCCGAGCTTCCACGATACGCTTCTCATTCAAAAATGCAATAGCTTGCATTGTACGCAACTTCGAGTTCTAAAACACCACGACTAATCAAAGTAGCCGTTATGAATAGTAATACCCACTTTTTGAAATTATATAAATTTTATATATCAAAATGGACTTCATTTTTGTATTCGTAATATCGAAATTATCCTAAGTTGAATTTATTGTAACTTTCTGAGAACTTCCAATTTTTTTTATGAATAGTGAAAAATACTTAAAACAACTTTTTTAATCAAAATAATTTGTTATGATAAATTATACTATTTAGTGGTTTTAAAGTATAATTAGAATATATTTTTACCATTTTATCCAACGGTGGTCATTAGAATTAATTTAACATTGAAATTGGACATAAACAGTTGCCGAACTTTTGATATAAATTGTTTCTTAAAAACACGCTATTTGTTGTAACAGCGGGAATTAATTATAAAATTAATTAATACAACTTATATGTTTGGAATTTTGTAAAATAGACATCATTTTTGAATTCGGTATATCAATTATAGCTTAGGGTGAAATTTTCGCCTTGTTCTGAAAAACTTCAATTTTTGATGAATAGTGAAACCACTAAGTGGTAGTTAAATAACTGATATTTCGTTTAAATGAAATATTACCACTTCTGTGATTTGATTTTAAAAAATCCGACATACATGGTTGTCATTAAGAAGTAAAATGTGGTTCAATGAGATCAAAATAATTTTTTGGTGAATAGTAACTTTTAAGTTCTTAATCGCGATTAGAGGTAATTAGTGTAGTTTAAGGTAAAAACAATGTTTTATTAATATGATATGAGCTTGACACTTGTCCTACTCCTATTGGATGAGTCATGGCAGACCAAGACAACCCATGGGTCAACTTGGGGACCCCATGGAGCCACTTTAGTTGGAAAATGACATTAATATATATTTATTTAATGTTAAAATTAAATTGACACAAACATGAGTTGTTTTACTAAAACAGTTTTTAAGTGGGGTTACACAAGTCCAAATTTTTATTATAAATATTCATTAGAAAGCTAAAAAGATTTCCTACATCATAGTAGTTTTTTTATAATTTTTAGACATTAAATAAATTAAATTATTTATGACATCATGATGATGTAGTGATGACCTCATTATTTAACGATTTAAATAAAATGGGAAGATAATGCAAAATCCAAGGCTTACACTTGTCCAAAGCCTATTGGATGAAGAGATTTCGAAACCTTATCACCTTAGCCTCGAATTATATAAGTGTGGGACCTTTAGAATCCGAAAAGCATTGTGAAATAATGTAACATTTCAATCTTTCCAAAAGTGCCCCTCCTCTCCACTTATAAAAGGCCCCCACCTCTCCCACCTAATTTACACTTTCAAGCCATTTGGCTCGGCCAACCTCTGCCCAAATACTCTCCCAACATTCCTACCTTACTCATAGAAGCCTCACTTTGGGCAGAACTCTTTCCAAGGAATCCTTTGGCTCAAATCAAAAAGAGTTACCCGATTTTGAGGTAATGTCTTTTCTAATGTTGTTTTGTTTTATTTTTCTTCTCCAACCTCCTAAACTCTTTTTATTCATTTCTTTTGTAACAACACCAGTATCCTCAATATACTAGGATGTTTTTATAAGAAGGATTCGAGCTACACTTACACACACCTACATCTAATGGTTAAAGAACATACGGTTTCTGTGGATGGCGAATTTCTGCCTCACGAAACGATGATTGTTCAACAGTCATATAACACCTTCAAAGGTGGCCATTAAGATGTCACTATATTTATATATGATATATAATGTGTTTATGTTTTACTTATGCTTCTGTATTTCTCATTTATGGCTTACTTTATGATTTCCATTATGGGTAAAACGCGATAATTTCATTTTAGGAAGTGCGGACTACCGCCCCCTCAAAGTGATTTGAATCGTTAATGCCATATGTGGGATGTATAAAGGATGGAGTAAATGGTATTATACACTATATTATACTGGAATTATATTATACATTTATATCATTATTATTTAGTTCCATTAAATATGAAATTGAAATGAAAGTAGCGTTCATGCGTACGTACGGCTTACCGTCTCCATGAATGGTGCATTTCATTTCTTACCTCTAAATGTTACGTAATATTATAAATGAATGTATATACTGGATATATAAGATATATATGACATCTAAATCATTAATATAATTCTGGATATAATGGATATTTCACCACATAAACAACTTGTAATTATAAGAAGCTTATTGTTGACTCAAGTACCAAAGATCGACAAAACGACCGTTATTAACTTAAATAATTACATAATGTTCATATCATTGTAATAAGTGATATAATAAGGATAATGAAATTGAAAATGGTTCTTAATAAGGTATATATTAACTCTAGTTTATTATTCAGGAGGTTAAAGAACGGTTGAGTCAAGTCAGACACGAGGTAAGTGAACTTCTTAACCCAACTTCCATTCTTTGGGTTAATCTCCTACTTTCAAATTATGTCATGATGTTATTATGTCCTATTTTGTATTTTTACTTTCTTTATGTGTACCTATAGTGAATACACATAATATATCTACTCTATTTTAAAAATGATCTTTTTAAGGACTTCGTCTCAATCTCCTTTCATTGAGTCATATTTTGTTTTATACACAAATTTCTTTTATACGGTGTATAAACCCCTTTGAATTTTACATTTATTCAAAAGGAATCTTTTTATACGAAGCATTTTGCTAAATGACAAAAGGGAATGTTTTTCTTTCCGTACTTATGCGGCGACAATGACTTCTCCGCCGCCGTGACCATTATTTGAGTTTCGGCTTCCTCTACAAGCCATCATTTTTTTTAATGAAAAATAAATACAAAGTTTTAACTTTCTTTTATTTTGGTATTAAAAATGGTTTTGAAAGCGTTTTTATCATATCAAAGTGTTGTATTGATATCTTGTGATTGAAATGTGGAAATGTTATGTTTCCTTTATGCATGTTTTATGTGATACGATTATGTTATGGTTTATGATATGTTTAAACCTATTCATATGAGGAATGCATTGGACTTAATAAGTGACGGGTGGAGCCCGCTATAGCTCCTCGATGCATCGGCAGGTCTCATGAGACAAACTAGTGTCTTGGCACAAGGCCTTGACAAAATCTTATTTGTGGTCTTGGCACGAGGCCTTGACTACGTGGTTATGATAGTCTGGCATTATGCATTCCATCATTATGAAAGTGGTTATTGATATTGCATGTGATTATTCGACCAGTAGAATATCCATGTGAAGAAGTAAATGGAATTATCTCATTTTACTTTTGCCATATTATGTTGATGTTCAAGTTTAAAAAGGCTTTTGTTTTAGTTATACATTGCCTTAAATGTTTATGTTTATTTATGAAAGCTTCCGCAATATTGTTATCCTTACTGAGCATCTGAGCTCACCCCTTTCAATGTTTTAATATTTTCTAGGATGTGAAGAAGTATTTTATGAATGACCTGCAGGGATAGTCAGAAGAGGATATGAGTGTGGACTATGGAGACTTTGTTATTGTAGTTTTTCACTTTATGATGTAATGTAACGTTTACGAATGTATCTAGTGTTTCCAAGGCTACTAAACTAATCGGTCTTTCGAGACTTGATCATTTGTGATCATGCCAATGTTACGAAGTAATGCACCGACTCTGGGTAGCTGGGGTCGGGGCGTTACAGTTGGTATCAGAGGCAGTTTAGTACTAACCTTGGAAGCTAGATTTAGATAAACTCTGATTAGAGCACATAGCCCAAAGATAGACTTTGAGGATTAGTATAGAAGAACTTCCTAGAATTTTGGTATTATAGAGATGTTATGACTTTTCCGAGCAATACATCCCTGTCTGGATACGAGCAGGTAGAGGTGGCTCTGGCACAGATGTACCTAGGGGTAAAACCCGAAAACACCGCTTTGAGCTAGACTCGAACGGGAACTGGTGCACGACAACGGGCCTTGCTGCACTCTTGGTTACGACACTCCCGGGGGATATGCTTAGGATAATTCTCATTTTACTTACAAACCACTATGAAGGGTTATGAGTACATACTTCCTCAAAGAAAACATTTATTTTTATGATTATGGATTATATCCATAAATAGTTCAATTTATGTAAAGTGTTTTACAAGTATGGAATTATGTATTTTGATTCATAAACTAACCTAGTTTATGCCGTTGTATAGAAATGGCGCCCAGTAGAAGGAATGTGAACTCCAGCAGTACGTATGATCCAAAGAGTAAGAAGGATAGTATCTTTCACGGTATTAAGCCAACATTTCGAAGGGAAATAGTCTCCCATGTGTTCTCAACATATGAAGAAATAGTATCATGTGTTAATAGGATAAGTAAAGAATTCTCTGAGTCCTATGGCTTTGAAGCGAAGCAAGAGACGAAAGGGATGGAAGAGAGAATGATGGATAAAGGGATGAGGGGAAAGAAGAATTTTCCAATATGTGGTAATTGTGGGAAGAAACATCATGGAATTTGCCTAAAGGTAATGGGAGTTTGTTATAAGTGTAGAGAAAAAGGACACAAAGTGCGTGACTGCAAGGGTAAGAAAATGGTTTCAAATGTACAATGCTTCTTCTGCAAGGATTGGGGACACTACGCAAACCAATGTCCAAATCATCAGAGCATGCCCCAAATGATGTTATTGGATAATAATCAAGTTATGATACTACCACAGATGAGGAGTAATGATTAGAGTTCTTATGTTGTTATTAAAGATTTTTTTTAATTTGAGTGTTGTATCAATGATGTACTTGTTATAATAATTATGGAGTATATAAGGATTGTACTGCAGTACTATTTCATCAAGGACTTGAGATTGTGTGGAACCAAGAAAAGTGACTCCACAGTAGGTTAAATTTTTGGAAAATATATGGTTGAGAGAAAGATAAACCATAATATGGTTTTGATAATGAGATTGTGATTTTGGAATAAGACGTGATTGATTTGGATAAATTATATTGGATATACTTAACTTCCTTGAAACTGATTGATGTTTTGTATACATTTTTGGATAGAAGGAGTATATCTAGTATTCTATAAGGAATAAGGGATCATGGTAATTCAGTATGTTTAAAAAGAATACATGATGAAGGTGTTCACATGTTGTTACGTGGGATAAAGGATCTTCATTATGTTTACCTTCCTTATAAAATTTGGACTGTGAGTTGGACAGAAGTATTTTGGATAACTATTAAGGTTGGAATGGATTAAGTTGAACCATGGATATTATTGTTTAAGGTTAAAAAATTTATGAAGATTATTTTTGGAATATTATGATACTATAGTTTTAGGAAAAGGACAACCTGCAGGGTGGGGCATAACCCGTCGCGTCGGACAAAGCTGCAGGAATCGAACCCACAATCATAGTGCGACAGGCCTTTATTTCCTACCACTAGCCTACAGGAAGTCCCCGGTTATTACAAAATAATTTTACTAATCTAAATGGTATGTGTTAACATTTGGAACCTTATACAATTAGGATAAGTATAATATTTTTGAGTTCTATTATCTTTTGAGTGAAAGATGAGTTGGAGGTTGAAACTCTAATTGTCAAACATAAATATATATATACCTATCTCTTATTCAATGAATAAATTAATTCTTAAACTTTAGTAAAGGGATATTAAAATAAAAAAAATGTGTTATCCTAATACCTTATGTCTTGTTGAACTGATGATATTTTAAATCAACATAGATTGAAGGCTTTGAGGCCCTCAATTTGACAGTTGATTGTGATTGATGACCTCAATCACTCCCTACAAATATTTGTGTTTTTCCTCCAATTATATGTCTTTAATTGCCACCAATGTTCTCCTAATCGAGATCATAATTGGGTGGTGACTTTTTCATTTCCCTTTCCCTCTTATTAAGACTAAATTCTATTAACCTTATTTCCGATGTGGGTTTTCCACAAAGGTATTTTCTATTTTCAACCTTTTATTTTCCAAGAAAAATTTCAAATTGCGAGGACGCAATTTATTGAAGGAGGGGAGAATGTAACACCCCGAGCTTCCACGATACGCTTCTCATTCAAAAATGCAATAGCTTGCATTGTACGCAACTTCGAGTTCTAAAACACCACGACTAATCAAAGTAGCCGTTATGAATAGTAATACCCACTTTTTTAAATTATATAAATTTTATATATCAAAATGGACTTCATTTTTGTATTCGTAATATCGAAATTATCCTAAGTTGAATTTATTGTAACTTTCTGAGAACTTCCAATTTTTTTTATGAATAGTGAAAAATACTTAAAACAACTTTTTTAATCAAAATAATTTATTATGATAAATTATACTATTTAGTGGTTTTAAAGTATAATTAGAATATATTTTTACCATTTTATCCAACGGTGGTCATTAGAATTAATTTAACATTGAAATTGGACATAAACAGTTGCCGAACTTTTGATATAAATTGTTTCTTAAAAACACGCTATTTGTTGTAACAGCGGGAATTAATTATAAAATTAATTAATACAACTTATATGTTTGGAATTTTGTAAAATAGACATCATTTTTGAATTCGGTATATCAATTATAGCTTAGGGTGAAATTTTCGCCTTGTTCTGAAAAACTTCAATTTTTGATGAATAGTGAAACCACTAAGTGGTAGTTAAATAACTGATTTTTCGTTTAAATGAAATATTACCACTTCTGTGATTTGATTTTCAAAAATCCAACATACATGGTTGTCATTAAGAAGTAAAATGTGGTTCAATGAGATCAAAATAATTTTTTGGTGAATAGTAACTTTTAAGTTCTTAATCGCGATTAGAGGTAATTAGTGTAGTTTAAGGTAAAAACAATGTTTTATTAATATGATATGAGCTTGACACTTGTCCTACTCCTATTGGATGAGTCATGGCCGACCGAGACAACCCATGGGTCAACTTGGGGACCCCATGGAGCCACTTTAGTTGGAAAATGACATTAATATATATTTATTTAATGTTAAAATTAAATTGACACAAACATGAGTTGTTTTACTAAAACAGTTTTTAAGTGGGGTTACACAAGTCCAAATTTTGATTATAAATATTAATTAGAAAGCTAAAAAGATTTCCTACATCATAGTATTTTTTTTATAATTTTTAGACATTAAATAAATTAAATTATTTATGACATCATGATGATGTAGTGATGACCTCATTATTTAACGATTTAAATAAAATGGGAAGATAATGCAAAATCCAAGGCTTACACTTGTCCAAAGCCTATTGGATGAAGATATTTAGAAACCGTATCACCTTAGCCTCGAATTATATAAGTGTGGGACCTTTAGAATCCGAAAAGCATTGTGAAATAATGTAACATTTCAATCTTTCCAAAAGTGCCCCTCCTCTCCACTTATAAAAGGCCCCCACCTCTCCCACCTCATTTACACTTTCAAGCCATTTGGCTCGGCAAACCTCTGCCCAAATACTCTCCCAACATTCCTCCCTTACTCATAGAAGCCTCACTTTGGGCAGAACTCTTTCCAAGGAATCCTTTGGCTCAAATCAAAAAGAGTTACCCGATTTTGAGGTAATGTCTTTTCTAATGTTCTTTTGTTTTATTTTTCTTCTCCAACCTCCTAAACTCTTTTTATTCATTTCTTTTGTAACAACACCAGTATCCTCAATATACTAGGATGTTGTTATAAGAAGGATTCGAGCTACACTTACACACACCTACATCTAATGGTTAAAGAACATACGGTTTCTGTGGATGGCGAATTTCTGCCTCACGAAACGATGATTGTTCAACAGTCATATAACACCTTCAAAGGTGGCCATTAAGATGTCACTATATTTATATATGATATATAATGTGTTTATGTTTTACTTATGCTTCTGTATTTCTCATTTATGGCTTACTTTATGATTTCCATTATGGGTAAAACGCGATAATTTCATTTTAGGAAGTGCGGACTACCGCCCCCTCAAAGTGATTTGAATCGTAAATGCCATATGTGGGATGTATAAAGGATGGAGTAAATGGTATTATACACTATATTATACTGGAATTATATTATACATTTATATCATTATTATTTAGTTCCATTAAATATGAAATTGAAATGAAAGTAGCGTTCATGCGTACGTACGGCTTACCGTCTCCATGAATGGTGCATTTCATTTCTTACCTCTAAATGTTACGTAATATTATAAATGAATGTATATACTGGATATATAAGATATATATGACATCTAAATCATTAATATAATTCTGGATATAATGGATATTTCACCACATAAACAACTTGTAATTATAAGAAGCTTATTGTTGACTCAAGTACCAAAGATCGACAAAACGACCGTTATTAACTTAAATAATTACATAATGTTCATATCATTGTAATAAGTGATATAATAAGGATAATGAAATTGAAAATGGTTCTTAATAAGGTATATATTAACTCTAGTTTATTATTCAGGAGGTTAAAGAACGGTTGAGTCAAGTCAGACACGAGGTAAGGGAACTTCTTAACCCAACTTCCATTCTTTGGGTTAATCTCCTACTTTCAAATTATGTCATGATGTTATTATGTCCTATTTTGTATTTTTACTTTCTTTATGTGTACCTATAGTGAATACACATAATATATCTACTCTATTTTAAAAATGATCTTTTTAAGGACTTCGTCTCAATCTCTTTTCATTGAGTCATATTTTGTTTTATACACAAATTTCTTTTATACGGTGTATAAACCCCTTTGAATTTTACATTTATTCAAAAGGAATCTTTTTATACGAAGCATTTTGCTAAACGACAAAAGGGAATGTTTTTCTTTCCGTACTTATGCGGCGACAATGACTTCTCCGCCGCCGTGACCATTATTTGAGTTTCGGCTTCCTCTACAAGCCATCATTTTTTTTTAATGAAAAATAAATACAAAGTTTTAACTTTCTTTTATTTTGGTATTAAAAATGGTTTTGAAAGCATTTTTATCATATCAAAGTGTTGTATTGATATCTTGTGATTGAAATGTGGAAATGTTATGTTTCCTTTATGCATGTTTTATGTGATACGATTATGTTATGGTTTATGATATGTTTAAACCTATTCATATGAGGAATGCATTGGACTTAATAAGTGACGGGTGGAGCCCGCTATAGCTCCTCGATGCATCAGCAGGTCTCATGAGACAAACTAGTGTCTTGGCACAAGGCCTTGACAAAATCTTATTTGTGGTCTTGGCACGAGGCCTTGACTACGTGGTTATGATAGTCTGGCATTATGCATTCCATCATTATGAAAGTGGTTATTGATATTGCATGTGATTATTCGACCAGTAGAATATCCATGTGAAGAAGTAAATGGCATTATCTCATTTTACTTTTGCCATATTATGTTGATGTTCAAGTTTAAAAAGGCTTTTGTTTTAGTTATACATTGCCTTAAATGTTTATGTTTATTTATGAAAGCTTCCGCAATATTGTTATCCTTACTGAGCATCTGAGCTCACCCCTTTCAATGTTTTAATATTTTCTAGGATGTGAAGAAGTATTTTATGAATGACCTGCAGGGATAGTCAGAAGAGGATATGAGTGTGGACTATGGAGACTTTGTTATTGTAGTTTTTCACTTTATGATGTAATGTAACGTTTACGAATGTATCTAGTGTTTCCAAGGCTACTAAACTAATCGGTCTTTCGAGACTTGATCTTTTGTGATCATGCCAATGTTACGAAGTAATGCACCGACTCTGGGTAGCTGGGGTCGGGGCGTTACAGTTGGTATCAGAGGCAGTTTAGTACTAACCTTGGAAGCTAGATTTAGATAAACTCTGATTAGAGCACATAGCCCAAAGATAGACTTTGAGGATTAGTATAGAAGAACTTCCTAGAATTTTGGTATTATAGAGATGTTATGACTTTTCCAAGCAATACATCCCTGTCTGGATACGAGCAGGTAGAGGCGGCTCTGGCACAGATGTACCTAGGGGTAAAACCCGAAAACACCGCTTTGAGCTAGACTCGAACGGGAACTGGTGCACGACAACGGGCCTTGCTGCACTCTTGGTTACGACACTCCCGGGGGATATGCTTAGGATAATTCTCATTTTACTTACAAACCACTATGAAGGGTTATGAGTACATACTTCCTCAAAGAAAACATTTCTTTTTATGATTATGGATTATATCCATAAATAGTTCAATTTATGTAAAGTGTTTTACAAGTATGGAATTATGTATTTTGATTCATAAACTAACCTAGTTTATGCCGTTGTATAGAAATGGCGCCCAGTAGAAGGAATGTGAACTCCAGCAGTACGTATGATCCAAAGAGTAAGAAGGATAGTATCTTTCACGGTATTAAGCCAACATTTCGAAGGGAAATAGTCTCCCATGTGTTCTCAACATATGAAGAAATAGTATCATGTGTTAATAGGATAAGTAAAGAATTCTCTGAGTCCTATGGCTTTGAAGCGAAGCAAGAGAGGAAAGGGATGGAAGAGAGAATGATGGATAAAGGGATGAGGGGAAAGAAGAATTTTCCAATATGTGGTAATTGTGGGAAGAAACATCATGGAATTTGCCTAAAGGGAATGGGAGTTTGTTATAAGTGTAGAGAAAAAGGACACAAAGTGCGTGACTTCAAAGGTAAGAAAATGGTTTCAAATGTACAATGCTTCTTCTGCAAGGATTGGGGACACTACGCAAACCAATGTCCAAATCATCAGAGCATGCCCCAAATGATGTTATTGGATAATAATCAAGTTATGATACTACCACAGATGAGGAGTAATGATTATAGTTCTTATGTTGTTATTAAAGATTTTTTTTAATTTGAGTGTTGTATCAATGATGTACTGGTTATAATAATTATGGAGTATATAAGGATTGTACTGCAGTACTATTTCATCAAGGACTTGAGATTGTGTGGAACCAAGAAAAGTGACTCCACAGTAGGTTAAATTTTTGGAAAATATATGGTTGAGAGAAAGATAAACCATAATATGGTTTTGATAATGAGATTGTGATTTTGGAATAAGACGTGATTGATTTGGATAAATTATATTGGATATACTTAACTTCCTTGAAACTGATTGATGTTTTGTATACATTTTTGGATAGAAGGAGTATATCTAGTATTCTATAAGGAATAAGGGATCATGGTAATTCAGTATGTTTAAAAAGAATACATGATGAAGGTGTTCACATGTTGTTACGTGGGATAAAGGATCTTCATTATGTTTACCTTCCTTATAAAATTTGGACTGTGAGTTGAACAGAAGTATTTTGGATAACTATTAAGGTTGGAATGGATTAAGTTGAACCATGGATAGTATTGTTTAAGGTTAAAAAATTTATGAAGATTATTTTTGGAATATTATGATACTATAGTTTTAGGAAAAGGACAACCTGCAGGGTGGGGCATAACCCGTCGCGTCGGACAAAGCTGCAGGAATCGAACCCACAATCATAGTGCGGCATGCCTTTATTTCCTACCACTAGCCTACAGGAAGTCCCCGGTTATTACAAAATAATTTTACTAATCTAAATGGTATGTGTTAACATTTGGAACCTTATACAATTAGGATAAGTATAATATTTTTGAGTTCTATTATCTTTTGAGTGAAAGATGAGTTGGAGGTTGAAACTCTAATTGTCAAACATAAATATATATATACCTATCTCTTATCCAATGAATAAATTAACTCTTAAACTTTAGTAAAGGGATATTAAAATAAAAAAAATGTGTTATCCTAATACCTTATGTCTTGTTGAACTGATGATATTTTAAATCAACATAGATTGAAGGCTTTGAGGCCCTCAATTTGACAGTTGATTGTGATTGATGACCTCAATCACTCCCTACAAATATTTGCATTTTTCCTCCAATTATATGTCTTTAATTGCCACCAATGTTCTCCTAATCGAGATCATAATTGGGTGGTGACTTTTTCATTTCCCTTTCCCTCTTATTAAGACTAAATTCTATTAACCTTATTTCCGATGTGGGTTTTCCACAAAGGTATTTTCTATTTTCAACCTTTTATTTTCCAAGAAAAATTTCAAATTGCGAGGACGCAATTTATTGAAGGAGGGGAGAATGTAACACCCCGAGCTTCCACGATACGCTTCTCATTCAAAAATGCAATAGCTTGCATTGTACGCAACTTCGAGTTCTAAAACACCACGACTAATAAAAGTAGCCGTTATGAATAGTAATACCCACTTTTTTAAATTATATAAATTTTATATATCAAAATGGACTTCATTTTTGTATTCGTAATATCGAAATTATCCTAAGTTGAATTTATTGTAACTTTCTGAGAACTTCCAATTTTTTTTATGAATAGTGAAAAATACTTAAAACAACTTTTTTAATCAAAATAATTTATTATGATAAATTATACTATTTAGTGGTTTTAAAGTATAATTAGAATATATTTTTACCATTTTATCCAACGGTGGTCATTAGAATTAATTTAACATTGAAATTGGACATAAACAGTTGCCGAACTTTTGATATAAATTGTTTCTTAAAAACACGCTATTTGTTGTAACAGCGGGAATTAATTATAAAATTAATTAATACAACTTATATGTTTGGAATTTTGTAAAATATACATCATTTTTGAATTCGGTATATCAATTATAGCTTAGGGTGAAATTTTCGCCTTGTTCTGAAAAACTTCAATTTTTGATGAATAGTGAAACCACTAAGTGGTAGTTAAATAACTGATTTTTCGTTTAAATGAAATATTACCACTTCTGTGATTTGATTTTCAAAAATCCGACATACATGGTTGTCATTAAGAAGTAAAATGTGGTTCAATGAGATCAAAATAATTTTTTGGTGAATAGTAACTTTTAAGTTCTTAATCGCGATTAGAGGTAATTAGTGTAGTTTAAGGTAAAAACAATGTTTTATTAATATGATATGAGCTTGACACTTGTCCTACTCCTATTGGATGAGTCATGGCCGACCAAGACAACCCATGGGTCAACTTGGGGACCCCATGGAGCCACTTTAGTTGGAAAATGACATTAATATATATTTATTTAATGTTAAAATTAAATTGACACAAACATGAGTTGTTTTACTAAAACAGTTTTTAAGTGGGGTTACACAAGTCCAAATTTTGATTATAAATATTCATTAGAAAGATAAAAAGATTTCCTACATCATAGTATTTTTTTTATAATTTTTAGACATTAAATAAATTAAATTATTTATGACATCATGATGATGTAGTGATGACCTCATTATTTAACGATTTAAATAAAATGGGAAGATAATGCAAAATCCAAGGCTTACACTTGTCCAAAGCCTATTGGATGAAGAGATTTCGAAACCTTATCACCATAGCCTCGAATTATATAAGTGTGGGACCTTTAGAATCCGAAAAGCATTGTGAAATAATGTAACATTTCAATCTTTCCAAAAGTGCCCCTCCTCTCCACTTATAAAAGGCCCCCACCTCTCCCACCTCATTTACACTTTCAAGCCATTTGGCTCGGCAAACCTCTGCCCAAATACTCTCCCAACATTCCTCCCTTACTCATAGAAGCCTCACTTCGGGCAGAACTCTTTCCAAGGAATCCTTTGGCTCAAATCAAAAAGAGTTACCCGATTTTGAGGTAATGTCTTTTCTAATGTTGTTTTGTTTTATTTTTCTTCTCCAACCTCCTAAACTCTTTTTATTCATTTCTTTTGTAACAACACCAGTATCCTCAATATACTAGGATGTTGTTATAAGAAGGATTCGAGCTACACTTACACACACCTACATCTAATGGTTAAAGAACATACGGTTTCTGTGGATGGCGAATTTCTGCCTCACGAAACGATGATTGTTCAACACTCATATAACACCTTCAAAGGTGGCCATTAAGATGTCACTATATTTATATATGATATATAATGTGTTTATGTTTTACTTATGCTTCTGTATTTCTCATTTATGGCTTACTTTATGATTTCCATTATGGGTAAAACGCGATAATTTCATTTTAGGAAGTGCGGACTACCGCCCCCTCAAAGTGATTTGAATCGTTAATGCCATATGTGGGATGTATAAAGGATGGAGTAAATGGTATTATACACTATATTATACTGGAATTATATTATACATTTATATCATTATTATTTAGTTCCATTAAATATGAAATTGAAATGAAAGTAGCGTTCATGCGTACGTACGGCTTACCGTCTCCATGAACGGTGCATTTCATTTCTTACCTCTAAATGTTACGTAATATTATAAATGAATGTATATACTGGATATATAAGATATATATGACATCTAAATCATTAATATAATTCTGGATATAATGGATATTTCACCACATAAACAACTTGTAATTATAAGAAGCTTATTGTTGACTCAAGTACCAAAGATCGACAAAACGACCGTTATTAACTTAAATAATTACATAATGTTCATATCATTGTAATAAGTGATATAATAAGGATAATGAAATTGAAAATGGTTCTTAATAAGGTATATATTAACTCTAGTTTATTATTCAGGAGGTTAAAGAACGGTTGAGTCAAGTCAGACATGAGGTAAGGGAACTTCTTAACCCAACTTCCATTCTTTGGGTTAATCTCCTACTTTCAAATTATGTCATGATGTTATTATGTCCTATTTTGTATTTTTACTTTCTTTATGTGTACCTATAGTGAATACACATAATATATCTACTCTATTTTAAAAATGATCTTTTTAAGGACTTCGTCTCAATCTCCTTTCATTGAGTCATATTTTGTTTTATACACAAATTTCTTTTATACGGTGTATAAACCCCTTTGAATTTTACATTTATTCAAAAGGAATCTTTTTATACGAAGCATTTTGCTAAACGACAAAAGGGAATGTTTTTCTTTCCGTACTTATGCGGCGACAATGACTTCTCCGCCGCCGTGACCATTATTTGAGTTTCGGCTTCCTCTACAAGCCATCATTTTTTTTAATGAAAAATAAATACAAAGTTTTAACTTTCTTTTATTTTGGTATTAAAAATGGTTTTGAAAGCGTTTTTATCATATCAAAGTGTTGTATTGATATCTTGTGATTGAAATGTGGAAATGTTATGTTTCCTTTATGCATGTTTTATGTGATACGATTATGTTATGGTTTATGATATGTTTAAACCTATTCATATGAGGAATGCATTGGACTCAATAAGTGACGGGTGGAGCCCGCTATAGCTCCTCGATGCATCGGCAGGTCTCATGAGACAAACTAGTGTCTTGGCACAAGGCCTTGACAAAATCTTATTTGTGGTCTTGGCACGAGGCCTTGACTACGTGGTTATGATAGTCTGGCATTATGCATTCCATCATTATGAAAGTGGTTATTGATATTGCATGTGATTATTCGACCAGTAGAATATCCATGTGAAGAAGTAAATGGCATTATCTCATTTTACTTTTGCCATATTATGTTGATGTTCAAGTTTAAAAAGGCTTTTGTTTTAGTTATACATTGCCTTAAATGTTTATGTTTATTTATGAAAGCTTCCGCAATATTGTTATCCTTACTGAGCATCTGAGCTCACCCCTTTCAATGTTTTAATATTTTCCAGGATGTGAAGAAGTATTTTATGAATGACCTGCAGGGATAGTCAGAAGAGGATATGAGTGTGGACTATGGAGACTTTGTTATTGTAGTTTTTCACTTTATGATGTAATGTAACGTTTACGAATGTATCTAGTGTTTCCAAGGCTACTAAACTAATCGGTCTTTCGAGACTTGATCTTTTGTGATCATGCCAATGTTACGAAGTAATGCACCGACTCTGGGTAGCTGGGGTCGGGGCGTTACAGTTGGTATCAGAGGCAGTTTAGTACTAACCTTGGAAGCTAGATTTAGATAAACTCTGATTAGAGCACATAGCCCAAAGATAGACTTTGAGGATTAGTATAGAAGAACTTCTTAGAATTTTGGTATTATAGAGATGTTATGACTTTTCGGAGCAATACATCCCTGTCTGGATACGAGCAGGTAGAGGCGGCTCTGGCACAGATGTACCTAGGGGTAAAACCCGAAAACACCGCTTTGAGCTAGACTCGAACGGGAACTGGTGCACGACAACGGGCCTTGCTGCACTCTTGGTTACGACACTCCCGGGGGATATGCTTAGGATAATTCTCATTTTACTTACAAACCACTATGAAGGGTTATGAGTACATACTTCCTCAAAGAAAACATTTCTTTTTATGATTATGGATTATATCCATAAATAGTTCAATTTATGTAAAGTGTTTTACAAGTATGGAATTATGTATTTTGATTCATAAACTAACCTAGTTTATGCCGTTGTATAGAAATGGCGCCCAGTAGAAGGAATGTGAACTCCAGCAGTACGTATGATCCAAAGAGTAAGAAGGATAGTATCTTTCACGGTATTAAGCCAACATTTCAAAGGGAAATAGTCTCCCATGTGTTCTCAACATATGAAGAAATAGTATCATGTGTTAATAGGATAAGTAAAGAATTCTCTGAGTCCTATGGCTTTGAAGCGAAGCAAGAGACGAAAGGGATGGAAGAGAGAATGATGGATAAAGGGATGAGGGGAAAGAAGAATTTTCCAATATGTGGTAATTGTGGGAAGAAACATCATGGAATTTGCCTAAAGGGAATGGGAGTTTGTTATAAGTGTAGAGAAAAAGGACACAAAGTGCGTGACTGCAAGGGTAAGAAAATGGTTTCAAATGTACAATGCTTCTTCTGCAAGGATTGGGGACACTACGCAAACCAATGTCCAAATCATCAGAGCATGCCCCAAATGATGTTATTGGATAATAATCAAGTTATGATACTACCACAGATGAGGAGTAATGATTAGAGTTCTTATGTTGTTATTAAAGATTTTTTTTAATATGAGTGTTGTATCAATGATGTACTGGTTATAATAATTATGGAGTATATAAGGATTGTACTGCAGTACTATTTCATCAAGGACTTGAGATTGTGTGGAACCAAGAAAAGTGACTCCACAGTAGGTTAAATTTTTGGAAAATATATGGTTGAGAGAAAGATAAACCATAATATGGTTTTGATAATGAGATTGTGATTTTGGAATAAGACGTGATTGATTTGGATAAATTATATTGGATATACTTAACTTCCTTGAAACTGATTGATGTTTTGTATACATTTTTGGATAGAAGGAGTATATCTAGTATTCTATAAGGAATAAGGGATCATGGTAATTCAGTATGTTTAAAAAGAATACATGATGAAGGTGTTCACATGTTGTTACGTGGGATAAAGGATCTTCATTATGTTTACCTTCCTTATAAAATTTGGACTGTGAGTTGGACAGAAGTATTTTGGATAACTATTAAGGTTGGAATGGATTAAGTTGAACCATGGATAGTATTGTTTAAGGTTAAAAAATTTATGAAGATTATTTTTGGAATATTATGATACTATAGTTTTAGGAAAAGGACAACCTGCAGGGTGGGGCATAACCCGTCGCGTCGGACAAAGCTGCAGGAATCGAACCCACAATCATAGTGCGACAGGCCTTTATTTCCTACCACTAGCCTACAGGAAGTCCCCGGTTATTACAAAATAATTTTACTAATCTAAATGGTATGTGTTAACATTTGGAACCTTATACAATTAGGATAAGTATAATATTTTTGAGTTCTATTATCTTTTGAGTGAAAGATGAGTTGGAGGTTGAAACTCTAATTGTCAAACATAAATATATATATACCTATCTCTTATTCAATGAATAAATTAATTCTTAAACTTTAGTAAAGGGATATTAAAATAAAAAAAATGTGTTATCCTAATACCTTATGTCTTGTTGAACTGATGATATTTTAAATCAACATAGATTGAAGGCTTTGAGGCCCTCAATTTGACAGTTGATTGTGATTGATGACCTCAATCACTCCCTACAAATATTTGCGTTTTTCCTCCAATTATATGTCTTTAATTGCCACCAATGTTCTCCTAATCGAGATCATAATTGGGTGGTGACTTTTTCATTTCCCTTTCCCTCTTATTAAGACTAAATTCTATTAACCTTATTTCCGATGTGGGTTTTCCACAAAGGTATTTTCTATTTTCAACCTTTTATTTTCCAAGAAAAATTTCAAATTGCGAGGACGCAATTTATTGAAGGAGGGGAGAATGTAACACCCCGAGCTTCCACGATACGCTTCTCATTCAAAAATGCAATAGCTTGCATTGTACGCAACTTCGAGTTCTAAAACACCACGACTAATCAAAGTAGCCGTTATGAATAGTAATACCCACTTTTTGAAATTATATAAATTTTATATATCAAAATGGACTTCATTTTTGTATTCGTAATATTGAAATTATCCTAAGTTGAATTTATTGTAACTTTCTGAGAACTTCCAATTTTTTTTTATGAATAGTGAAAAATACTTAAAACAACTTTTTTAATCAAAATAATTTATTATGATAAATTATACTATTTATTGGTTTTAAAGTATAATTAGAATATATTTTTACCATTTTATCCAATGGTGGTCATTAGAATTAATTTAACATTGAAATTGGACATAAACAGTTGCCGAACTTTTGATATAAATTGTTTCTTAAAAACACGCTATTTGTTGTAACAGCGGGAATTAATTATAAAATTAATTAATACAACTTATATGTTTGGAATTTTGTAAAATAGACATCATTTTTGAATTCGGTATATCAATTATAGCTTAGGGTGAAATTTTCGCCTTGTTCTGAAAAACATCAATTTTTGATGAATAGTGAAACCACTAAGTGGTAGTTAAATAACTGATTTTTCGTTTAAATGAAATATTACCACTTCTGTGATTTTATTTTCAAAAATCCGACATACATGGTTGTCATTAAGAAGTAAAATGTGGTTCAATGAGATCAAAATAATTTTTTGGTGAATAGTAACTTTTAAGTTCTTAATCGCGATTAGAGGTAATTAGTGTAGTTTAAGGTAAAAACAATGTTTTATTAATATGATATGAGCTTGACACTTGTCCTACTCCTATTGGATGAGTCATGGCCGACCAAGACAACCCATGGGTCAACTTGGGGACCCCATGGAGCCACTTTAGTTGGAAAATGACATTAATATATATTTATTTAATGTTAAAATTAAATTGACACAAACATGAGTTGTTTTACTAAAACAGTTTTTAAGTGGGGTTACACAAGTCCGAATTTTGATTATAAATATTCATTAGAAAGATAAAAAGATTTCCTACATCATAGTATTTTTTTTATAATTTTTAGACATTAAATAAATTAAATTATTTATGACATCATGATGATGTAGTGATGACCTCATTATTTAACGATTTAAATAAAATGGGAAGATAATGCAAAATCCAAGGCTTACACTTGTCCAAAGCCTATTGGATGAAGCGATTTCGAAACCTTATCACCTTATCCTCGAATTATATAAGTGTGGGACCTTTAAAATCCGAAAATCATTGTGAAATAATGTAACATTTCAATCTTTCCAAAAGTGCCCGTCCTCTCCACTTATAAAAGGCCCCCACCTCTCCCACCTCATTTACACTTTCAAGCCATTTGGCTCGGCCAAACTCTTCCCACATACTCTCCCAACATTCCTCCCTTACTCATAGAAGCCTCACTTTGGGAAGAACTCTTTCCAAGGAATCATTTGGCTCAAATCAAAAAGAGTTACCCGATTTTGAGGTAATGTCTTTTCTAATGTTGTTTTGTTTTATTTTTCTTCTCCAACCTCCTAAACTCTTTTTATTCATTTCTTTTGTAACAACACCAGTATCCTCAATATACTAGGATGTTTTTATAAGAAGGATTCGAGCTACACTTACACACACCTACATCTAATGGTTAAAGAACATACGGTTTCTGTGGATGGCGAATTTCTGCCTCACGAAACGATGATTGTTCAACAGTCATATAACACCTTCAAAGGTGGCCATTAAGATGTCACTATATTTATATATGATATATAATGTGTTTATGTTTTACTTATGCTTCTGTATTTCTCATTTATGGCTTACTTTATGATTTCCATTATGGGTAAAACGCGATAATTTCATTTTAGGAAGTGCGGACTACCGCCCCCTCAAAGTGATTTGAATCGTTAATGCCATATGTGGGATGTATAAAGGATGGAGTAAATGGTATTATACACTATATTATACTGGAATTATATTATACATTTATATCATTATTATTTAGTTCCATTAAATATGAAATTTAAATGAAAGTAGCGTTCATGCGTACGTACGGCTTACCGTCTCCATGAACGGTGCATTTCATTTCTTACCTCTAAATGTTACGTAATATTATAAATGAATGTATATACTGGATATATAAGATATATATGACATCTAAATCATTAATATAATTCTGGATATAATGGATATTTCACCACATAAACAACTTGTAATTATAAGAAGCTTATTGTTGACTCAAGTACCAAAGATCGACAAAACGACCGTTATTAACTTAAATAATTACATAATGTTCATATCATTGTAATAAGTGATATAATAAGGATAATGAAATTGAAAATGGTTCTTAATAAGGTATATATTAACTCTAGTTTATTATTCAGGAGGTTAAAGAACGGTTGAGTCAAGTCAGACACGAGGTAAGGGAATTTCTTAACCCAACTTCCATTCTTTGGGTTAATCTCCTACTTTCAAATTATGTCATGATGTTATTATGTGCTATTTTGTATTTTTACTTTCTTTATGTGTACCTATAGTGAATACACATAATATATCTACTCTATTTTAAAAATGATCTTTTTAAGGACTTCGTCTCAATCTCCTTTCATTGAGTCATATTTTGTTTTATACACAAATTTCTTTTATACGGTGTATAAACCCCTTTGACTTTTACATTTATTCAAAAGGAATCTTTTTATACGAAGCATTTTGCTAAACGACAAAAGGGAATGTTTTTCTTTCCGTACATATGCGGCGACAATGACTTCTCCGCCGCCGTGACCATTATTTGAGTTTCGGCTTCCTCTACAAGCCATCATTTTTTTAATGAAAAATAAATACAAAGTTTTAACTTTCTTTTATTTTGGTATTAAAAATGGTTTTGAAAGCGTTTTTATCATATCAAAGTGTTGTATTGATATCTTGTGATTGAAATGTGGAAATGTTATGTTTCCTTTATGCATGTTTTATGTGATACGATTATGTTATGGTTTATGATATGTTTAAACCTATTCATATGAGGAATGCATTGGACTTAATAAGTGACGGGTGGAGCCCGCTATAGCTCCTCGATGCATCGGCAGGTCTCATGAGACAAACTAGTGTCTTGGCACAAGGCCTTGACAAAATCTTATTTGTGGTCTTGGCACGAGGCCTTGACTACGTGGTTATGATAGTCTGGCATTATGCATTCCATCATTATGAAAGTGGTTATTGATATTGCATGTGATTATTCGACCAGTAGAATATCAATGTGAAGAAGTAAATGGAATTATCTCATTTTACTTTTTCCATATTATGTTGATGTTCAAGTTTAAAAAGGCTTTTGTTTTAGTTATACATTGCCTTAAATGTTTATGTTTATTTATGAAAGCTTCCGCAATATTGTTATCCTTACTGAGCATCTGAGCTCACCCCTTTCAATGTTTTAATATTTTCCAGGATGTGAAGAAGTATTTTATGAATGACCTGCAGGGATAGTCAGAAGAGGATATGAGTGTGGACTATGGAGACTTTGTTATTGTAGTTTTTCACTTTATGATGTAATGTAACGTTTACGAATGTATCTAGTGTTTCCAAGGCTACTAAACTAATCGGTCTTTCGAGACTTGATCTTTTGTGATCATGCCAATGTTACGAAGTAATGCACCGACTCTGGGTAGCTGGGGTCGGGGCGTTACAAGGATGCCCAAGATTGGGAACTTTAAGAATTTGGGGCTTACTCCTGAGGAAGATGCCCAAATTAAAGTTTTTATAACTGGGGATTATTCCTGAAAAGGAGACCCAGGTTAAGATTCTCTCATCTCAAAGGATGAGGTTGAATGAATGAACTCTCCGTATTTTAGTGACATAAGGATATTTAAATCACTAGACTTTGAGAGAGATTCCACAGAATTCCTTTCAGATAATAAAGTCAAATCAAGAAATCATGCCATAAATGGCTTTGAAGAGTGTCTTGAAGACTGAATCTTGAAGAGGAAAGGTGTGATGGCTTAAGAGGGGTGACATGGGCAAGATGGGCACCCAAAAAAGTAGGGGCGCGCAAGTCTTGAAAGGCGCGCAAATATTGCGGCGACGTGCAAGTATTGGTCGCGCAAGTATACTTGCTCGACATGAGGGGTACTTGCGTGATTCTCAATCGGAATTGAAATACTTGAGCGAATTCTTTTTAATCACTTTAGAATCCTCTTGAGGTTCTTCCAGAAAAGGGACACGCAAGTTACATTGAAGGAAATAAGTCGGCGCGCAAGTGTTTGATAAGTTTCAACACTTATGCCTTCCTTCTTCTCTTTAGATCTTCCGTTCTAGGTAAAAAATTACCTTAGAAATGTTCCGGAAGCTTTGAGAAGAGACTTGGGCGTCGGGAGCTTCAATCCGAGTTTCTAGAAAAAGATCCTCTTGAATGGGGGGCCCACAGTGTAACACCCGAGACTTTTATGTTATATAAACCATCAAAGGAATCTTTTTCTACACAACACTTGCTTGGCTTGCTTTACATGCAATCGCGACCTTCCTCGATAGCTTGCGTCGTACGCAATACCGAGTTTCACTAAACAACAATATGCTATTAAAACTAGCCGTTATGAATAGTAATAACCACTTTTTAAAATTTTATAAATTTTATTTTTCAAAATGGACTTCATTTTTGGACTCAGAATATCGAAATTATCCTAGGGTGAAATTTTGGTATTTTTCTGAAAACTTTCAATTTTTGATGAATAGTGAAACCACTAAGTGGTAGGTTAAAAACTGAATTTTGCATAAAACATAATTTTACCGCTTCTGTGAATGGAATTTCAAAAATCCGAGAGACACGGTTAATATCAAGGACTAAAATGTGGTTCAATGAGATGAAAATAGTTTTTTGGTGAATAGTAACTTTTTACTATTTTTATCGCGGTTAATAGTAAATAGGGTAACTAAGGGTAAATATGATATCAATATTACCCTAACACATGTCCTAATTCTATTGGACAAGTGTAATTCGACCAAAAACAAACTTAGGAATAAAATATGACCATTTAGGCCCACTTGGATTAGATTAGGACATTTATTATTAATTTATTTAAAGAAGGGTTAAAATAGTTAAAATCAAAGTTTAATAAGTAAATCATTTTTAATATGGGGTTATACATAAGATAAATTCGATTGTAAATATTCATTAGAAAGCTAAAAATATTTACTACATGATGGTATTTTATTTGTAATTTTTAGACATCAAATAATTTAATTTATTTATGACACAAAGATGATGCAGTAATTATCTTATTAATGAAATATTGACATAATTGATGTTATAAACACCAAAATAAATGTAATTTCAGACTTTTTATGAATTACACTAATTTTCTAGGTTACTATGATATATTAATGTTTATTTAATCAACTTGGTGCGAACATATAATTCTCTTATGACTTTCAAAAAAATCATATATCAAATAGTGTCAAAATTGACACAAAATAGTTTTTAAATAAAATATTATATTATTAATTGTTATTTTATTCCTAAAAATCTAAGGTTCGGCCAAATGACTTAGATAAGGATATATATATTAATAATAAACAATTTGGGGTTCGTTTGGAATGTTATAGTAAGTGTATTAACCATATAGTGAAAGAAAACAAAAAGACACGGTAAAAGTTAAATTAATTAACTTAGAGTTAAATCTAATTGATAAGGTTAAAATAATACCCTAAACTTGTCTAAATCTTATTGGTTTATAGGAGTTCGACCCATACCCACTTTAGATTCTAAATAAGACCCTTTGGAACCATTATAAACCGATTTTTACTTTAATATAAAATAATATTTTGAGATATTCCTAAGGTGCCCCTCTCCTCCCTTATAAAAGGGCACCTCCTCCCCCTCCTCCTCACACCAAATTGAGCACTCAAGCTCGGCCATCCCCTGCCATTTTCTCCTCTCCACTTCCCTAGAATAATCCTAGAGGTCCTGGTCTTCTCCAAAGACCAATCTTAGTTCCTTAAGTGGAGGATTCAAAGAGGCGTTCCAAAGAAGAGGTAATATCCATTACCGATCTTTTCAATTTCTTTCTTCTTCAACTTCTTCTTCTTTAGTTGTTTTATGATAAAGTAATAACATCAGTATTACTTACATACTGATATGTTATTATAAATATGAAACAACCCTAATTCACCTTCTATCCATCCTACAGAAAAATGAAATCACCGCGCGTGCGTACGTACGGAATACCGTCTCCACGCCGTGGTGTAATCTATTTTCCACCATCACCTTACAAGGATGGGTATAATGGTGTAATGAGTAACTATATATGATTATTATGAAGTAATATTGATACTGAAATAATATATATATACTCCAATACAATTCCACGATCATAGGAATGATATCATCACTCGTGCGTACGTACGGAATACCGTCTCCACGATGTGATGCGACTCGTTCTACATGATCTTCATTTCATAATGATTATATAAATGAATTGAATGAATGAATATGGTATATACTACACTAATACCATTCTGAAAATGAATTATCTATAACCTAAAGATAAGAATAAGAATTTATTCGACAAAACACGCATAAGAACAAAAAGTTATAAAGACCCGAGTAACAAGTAACAATGAAATATTACTAACAAGAAGCTAATAATATGACCATATATGATATAATATCAATATGTATGATTCTGGAATAAGTCAATAACATTATTTAGACCATTATACAGGAGCTTCGGACACGAACAAAGCAAATCGGACCTAAGGTAAGGGAAATATCACAATCTCATTTTTATCCGAGATTGTTTATTCGTAAGTATTTACTAGGGTGTATTTTATCATCCACATCCATGTTCCCTCAATATGTAATATTGTTTCCATCCACTTGCAATAGTTTAAATCCAATTTTACCCTTAGGTGAGTTTTTAGTAAAGAATATGAAAGGAATCTTTTGTCGTTTTTCCGTACGAGGTACTTTTTGACTTTTCCGACAAAAGTACGAAGAATGTTTTTTTAACTTATACGGCATGGATGGATTTTTAAAACATTATTTCCAAGAAGCTTCCTTTACAAGTTATCAATTTTATTTTTAATCAACTTCTTTTATTTTAAAGTCGTATGACATGTTATGAAAGGAAAAATGTTTTTGAAGTAGAAAGGATATTTTCCTCAAGAATGGAGTTCAAGTATTTTATAAAAATTATTTTCCATCTAAGATAATAAAAGGGTTCTGTTTTTATCCCTATTATTACATGGATTTGATTATGTTGTGATGGAAATATTTTTATGAATTCCTTTATCTTATATGAATTGTTTTATGATGTCATGATGTTTCAAGAATCCCATTTTTGTTACATGTGTTATGCAATGATGTATGTTTTATGATTATGTGGCACACATAAGAAAGGATTCATTATAAGATGGGTGGGACCTATATCTCCCTCCAATGCATTGGGTAAAGATTTTATATCTCATGAGATAGACATGGCTGGAACGGAAGGTTATTTCGGTTCAGTGATACAGGACTGAAACGAGGAGTGAACTCGGTTCAGAAAGGGACTTTGTCCACTAAGATAGTCTTGGAAATGAGTCATGACTAACAAGAAATGATTTTCCATGATTATGTGTGCATGCCACAAAGTTTCAAGTTTTATGGGGATCTCATTTTCACTTCTATGATTTATTCCATGTTAAGATATTATGATCTATTTTGCAGGTTTTGATTTTCAAAAAGATATGATATGATCTTTATTTACTTTATTTGCCCTTGCTGAGCATTTGAGCTCACCCTTTTATGTTTTCTTTTCCCCAGGTCAGGAAGATGGATATTAAGTAGAATATGCTAAAAGGGACCCTAGATATGATGAAATAAATGGGAGACACTGTAGAAGATTTATGAACCAGTTGTTTATGTTTCCCAGTTTCTAAAGACACTATACCTATACGGTCCTTTGTGGTTTTGTCATATGTTGTAATAAGTGTGCTTCAATTTTTGATGTATTAAAAATGTATGTAAAGTATGGGTCGTTATAGTTGGTATCAGAGCAAAGGTATAGTCAACCTTTGGAAACTAGGATGTGAAAGCCTTAGTAAGAACCCTAAGGATAAGTCTAAGCATAGAACACAATCTTAGAAATGGCCATGAATAACCTAGGATAAGACCATAAGTATGAAATTTTTTTTTCTTGAATTATGTGGTTTCCTATTATAATTAGTGTTGCTCACACTATTCTTCTTGGTTTTAGTCAATGGCTGGAACCCGAAGGAACCATGTTAATGCGGAATGCGATGGGCAATGCAATGATTTCCCCCCTGAGCAACCAAACGATATGGGAGCTGGAATGCAAAATCTTGTAGTCATGCTCACACAACTTTCTCAAGCTATGAATCATGCAGGATTTCCAAACGAACAAAGGAGGGAGCAACATTCTGTTGAATCCTTCATGAGGCAGCGTCCACCATCTTTCAGCGGGTCTACTGATCCATTAGTAGCTGAACAATGGATTAGTACTACTGAAAAATATTTTCAGTTCTTCAATGTTCTGAGCATGATAAAGTCATCCTAGCAGTGTATCGTTTGGAAGGAGATGCGGATCAATGGTGGAATCTTATTAAGAATACGAGGCAAAGGGATGAAATTGAGTCTATGGAATGGGACGAGTTCAAGAACTTATTTTTCAATAAGTACTTCCCTCGTATTCTCCGAACAAAGATGGAGAAAGAGTTCCTTGAACTGAAGCAACGGGATGATGAATCTGTTAGTACCTATGAAGCAAATTTTACAAGACTTGCAAGGTACGCTTCTGGTATTATTATCCAACCTGAGAGTAAGATCGATCGATTCTTTAGTGGCTTAAAACCAAGTCTTCGAAGGGCGTTAGCCATAAGGGACTTCAATAGCTACGAGGAAATCATTCGATGTGCTCTCAAAGTCGAGATGGAGATTGGAGTAACCCATCAGTCACATGGGTTTGATAAGAAGAGGAAGATGGAATTCAAAGAAAAATCTAAAGAGCACACGGAAAAGAAGATGAACTTTCCCTTATGCTCAAAGTGTGGAAAGAAACATGGAGGGAGTTGTCTTAAAGGGACAAGTAAATGTATTAAATGTGGAAAGGAAGGTCATCGGGCATTTGAATGTCGTAATAATGGGAAGAAGATGTCTAATGACGCAAACAAAGGAAGGGATACACAGAATGAACCTAATACACTTCAATGTTTCAAGTGCAAGGAGATGGGGCATTATGCCAATCAATGCCCAAATCCAAGGGTTGATGATGATGGTCGACATCAACAAACTCTTAAGGCTAAAGACAAAGGAAAGTTACATGCAATTTCTATCAGCGATGTGGAGTATGATAACGATGTGGTGAAAGGTACACTTACCATCCACTCTAAAGTAGCAAATGTTTTATTTGATTCTGGATCCACCCACTCTTTTATTTCTGAAGACTTATCTAAGGGTATCACCTTATTACCTCAACAATTAGATGTTGAGTTAGCTGTGACAACACCTAATGGCACATCAATCGCATCAGAAGTTTATAATTCTTCTCCGATCGAAGTTTGTGGGAAAGTGCTTCCTGCAAATCTTGTGATCCTTCCTTTAGTGGAATTTGATGTGATTCTTGGCATGGATTGGCTTTCTCTACATGGAGCTCATATCAATTGCCAAAGAAGGGAAGTCACATTTCATATTCCAGATCAACCTACGATCGTCTATCAATGCAAGGATGAACATAACCTTCCAGTGGAAATTTCTTCCATCTTATGGGTATTGATTCCACTAAATGAAGGTTATTTATCTCAAATAGTTGGTGAGAAACTCACGATTAAGAATATTCCCATTGTACGGGAGTTTGATGATGTCTTTCCGGAGGAATTGCCGGGTCTTCCACCAAATCGTGAAGTTGAGTTTTCAATAGAACTCGTACCAGGTGCTTTCCCTATTTCAAAGACACCTTATAGAATGGCCCCAATTGAGTTGCAGGAATTGAAGAAGCAACTCCAAGAGAATCTTGATAAGGGATTCATACGCCCTAGTACGTCACCTTAGGGAGCACCTGTTCTATTTGTTAAGAAGAAAGATGGATCAATGAGACTCTGCATTGATTATCGAGAACTTAACAAGATCACTATCAAGAACAAATATCCTCTCCCACGCATTGATGACTTATTTGACCAACTACGCGGAGCTCAATACTTTTCCAAGATTGATCTTCGTTCAGGGTATCATCAATTAAGGGTCAAAAGGGAGGATATACCAAAGACGGCTTTCCGTACAAGGTATGGACACTATGAATTTATAGTGATGCCATTTGGTCTTACTAATGCCCCTGCTATCTTCATGGATCTAATGAATAGAGTCTTTAGAGACTATCTTGATCAATTTGTGGTAGTCTTTATAGACGATATTCTTGTCTATTCATAGAGCAAGGAAGAGCATGAAGATCACTTGAGAATTATATTGAAGACCCTGAGAAAAGAGAAGCTTTATGCCAAATTTACCAAGTGTGAATTTTGGCTTCAAAAAGTTGCATTTTTGGGTCATATAATCTCAAAAGAGGGGATATCTGTGGATCCAGCAAAAACAGAGGTTATCGAAAGATGGTCAAGACCAACAACAGTAACCGAGATCCGAAGTTTTCTTGGTTTGGCTGGATATTATCGACGTTTTGTAAAAGATTTTTCACGATTATCTAATCCACTCACCAAGTTGACTCGGAAAGGAGTTAAGTTTGTCTGGACAGAGGAATGTGAAGAGAATTTCAAGGAGTTGAAAAGAAGGTTATCCAGTGCACCTGTGCTCACACTGCCTTGTAGTGGAGAAAGGTTTGTGATCTACAGTGATGCATCCAAGAAGGGATTGGGGTGTGTTCTTATGCAAAATGATATGGTGATAGCTTATGCCTCACGACAGTTGAAAATCCATGAGCAAAATTACCCAACACATGATTTGGAGTTGGCTGTGGTAATCTTTGCATTAAATATTTGGAGGCATTACCTTTATGGTGAAAGGTGTGATATTTATACTGATCATAAAAGTTTAAAGTATATTTTCACACAAAAGGAGTTGAATATGCGTCAAAGAAGATGGTTGGAGATGATTAAGGATTATGACTGCTCAATCCATTACCACCCTGGGAAAGCAAACAAGGTGGCAGATGCATTAAGTCGACAAGACCATGCTAGTTTATCCATGATGAGGATCACAAAAGATCCAATATTTATGGATTTACAAAGGATGGATCTTGGAATTATAATGGAAGGGGAAAAATCTTATCTTTCTCAAATGAATGTTCAACCATCTATACATGTGAAGATTAAAGAGGCACAGAAAGAAGATGCCGAGTTACAAAAGAAGGTGAGAAATGTTCCTGAATTCAACCTTGATTGTGATGGGATAATAAAGTTCAGGAATCGGGTTTGTGTTCCTCCCATCCCCGAATTAAAGAAGGAGCTGCTGGATGAGGCTCATAGTTCTTCATTCTCTATTCATCCTGGAAGCACGAAGATGTATAGGGACCTGAAAGAGTACTTCTGGTGGGATGGCATGAAAAGAGATGTTGCTGAATATGTCTCTCGATGCTTGGTTTGTCAACAAGTTAAAGATGAGAGACAAAAGTCTAAGGGGATGTTACAACCATTACCCATACCCGAATGGAAATGGGAAAACATCACTATGGACTTTGTCACAGGACTTCCTAAAACATCCAAAGGCAATAATGCTATCTGGGTCATAGTTGATCGTCTTACAAAGTCTGCACACTTCATTGCTATTAGAGAGGATTTCTCTCTAGATCAGCTTGCCAGGATATATATAAAGGAAGTGGTAAGATTGCATGGAGTACCACTTTCTATTATATCTGATCGAGATCCGAGATTTACCTCGAAGTTCTGGCGAAGTCTTCAGCATACTCTGGATACAGAGTTGAGTTTCAGCACTGCTTATCATCCCCAGACAGACAGTCAGTCTGAGAGAACAATTCAAACCCTAGAAGATATGTTGAGAGCTTGCTCTATGGATTTCAAAGGAGGTTGGGATCAACACCTACCTTTGGTGGAATTTTCTTATAATAATAGCTTTCACTCCAGTATTCAGATGGCTCCTTATGAAGCTCTCTATGGAAAGAAATGCAGGACTCCAACTTGCTGGGATGAAGTTTAGGAAAGAAAGCTATTAGGACCTGATCTCGTTGATGAAATGGTAGAAAAGGTCAGATCTATTCAACAACACATAAGAGCAGCTCAGAGTCGACAGAAAAGTTATGCCGACAACCGAAGAAAAGACCTAGAGTTTGAAGTGGGTGATAAAGTGTTCTTACGAATATCTCCCTGGAAGAGGGTTATGAGATTTGGAAAGAAGGGGAAGTTGAGCCCTAGATATATCGGTCCTTTTGAAATACTGGATCGTGTTGGGAAGGTAGCTTACCGATTGGCGCTTCCACCGAATCTCTCTCAAGTTCACGATGTGTTCCATGTATCTCTCCTGAGAAAGTACATACCAGATCCTTCACATGTACTCAGCTCAGAAGTTGTACCGCTGGAGCAAGATATTTCTTATGAAGAATAGCCGATAGAGATTCTGGATCGTAGCGAAAAAGTCCTACGAAACAAGACCACTCGCTTGGTGAAAGTTTTATGGAGGAACCACCAACTTGAAGAAGCTACATGGGAGCTTGAGGATATGATGAGGGAGAAGTATCCTCATTTGTTTGTTACAAAGTGACGAATTTCGAGGGCGAAATTCTTTTTAAGGGGGGTAGAATGTAACACCCGAGACTTTTATGTTATATAAACCATCAAAGGAATCTTTTTCTACACAACACTTGCTTGACTTGCTTTACACGCAATCGCGACCTTCCTCGATAGCTTGCGTCGTACGCAATACCGAGTTTCACTAAACAACAATATGCTATTAAAACTAGCCGTTATGAATAGTAATAACCACTTTTTAAAATTTTATAAATTTTATTTTTCAAAATGGACTTCATTTTTGGACTCAGAATATCGAAATTAGCCTAGGGTGAAATTTTGGTATTTTTCTGAAAACTTTCAATTTTTGATGAATAGTGAAACCACTAAGTGGTAGGTTAAAAACTGAATTTTGCATAAAACTTAATTTTACCGCTTCTGTGAATGGAATTTCAAAAATCCGAGAGACACGGTTAATATCAAGGACTAAAATGTGGTTCAATAAGATGAAAATAATTTTTTGGTGAATAGTAACTTTTTACTATTTTTACCGCGGTTAATAGTAAATAGGGTAACTAAGGGTAAATATGATATCAATATTACCCTAACACATGTCCTAATTCTATTGGACAAGTGTAATTCGACCAAAAACAAACTTAGAAATAAAATATGACCATTTAGGCCCACTTGGATTAGATTAGGACATTTATTATTAATTTATTTAAAGAAGGGTTAAAATAGTTAAAATCAAAGTTTAATAAGTAAATCATTTTTAATATGGGGTTATACATAAGATAAATTCGATTGTAAATATTAAGTAGAAAGCTAAAAAGATTTACTACATGATGGTATTTTATTTGTAATTTTTAGACATCAAATAATTTAATTTATTTATGACACAAAGATGATGCAGTAATTATCTTATTAATGAAATATTGACATAATTGATGTTATAAACACCAAAATAAATGTAATTTGAGACTTTTTATGAATTCCACTAATTTTATAGGTTACTATGATATATTAATGTTTATTTACTCTACTTTTTTTGAACATATAATTCTTTTATGACTTTCACAAAAATCATATATCAAATAGTGTCAAAATTGACACAAAATAGTTTTTAAATAAAATATTATATTATTAATTGTTATTTTATTCCTAAAAATCTAAGGTTCGGCCAAATGACTTAGATAAGAATATATATATTAATAATAAACAATTTGGGGTTCGTTTGGCATGTTATAGTAAGTGTATTAACCATATAGTGAAAGAAAACAAAAAGACACGGTAAAAGTTAAATTAATTAACCTAGAGTTAAATCTAATTGATAAGGTTAAAATAATACCCTAAACTTGTCTAAATCTTATTGGTTTATAGGATTTCGACCCATCCCCACTTTAGCTTCAAAATAAGACACTTTGAAACCATTATAAACCGATTTTTACTTTAATATAAAATAATATTTTGAGATATTCCTAAGGTGCCCCTCTCCTCCCTTATAAAAGGGCACCTCCTCCCCCTCCTCCTCACACCAAATTGAGCACTCAAGCTCGGACATCCCCTGCCATTTTCTCCTCTCCACTTCCCTAGAATAATCCTAGAGGTCCTGGTCTTCTCCAAAGACCAATCTTAGTTCCTTAAGTGGAGGATTCAAAGAGGCGTTCCAAAGAAGAGGTAATATCCATTACCGATCTTTTCAATTTCTTTCTTCTTCAACTCCTTCTTCTTTAGTTGTTTCATGATAAAGTAATAACATCAGTATTACTTACATACTGATATGTTATTATAAATATGAAACAACCCTAATTCACCTTCTATCCATCCTACGGAAAAAGGAAATCACCGCGCGTGCGTACGTACGGAATACCGTCTCCACGCCGTGGTGTAATCTATTTTCCACCATCACCTTACAAGGATGGGTATAATGGTGTAATGAGTAACTATATATGATTATTATGAAGTAATATTGATACTGAAATAATATATATATACTCCAATACAATTCCACGATCATAGGAACGATATCATCACTCGTGCGTACGTACGGAATACCGTCTCCATGATGTGATGCGACTCGTTCTACATGATCTTCATTTCATAATGATTATATAAATGAATTGAATGAATGAATATGGTATATACTACACTAATACCATTCTGAAAATGAATTATCTATAACCTAAAGATAAGAATAAGAATTTATTCGACAAAACACGCATAAGAACAAAAAGTTATAAAGACCCGAGTAACAAGTAACAATGAAATATTACTAACAAGAAGCTAATAATATGACCATATATGATATCATATCAATATGTATGATTCTGGAATAAGTCAATAACATTATTTAAACCATTATACAGGAGCTTCGGACACGAACAAAGCAAATCGGACCTAAGGTAAGGGAAATATCACGATCTTATTTTTATCCGAGATTGTTTATTCGTAAGTATTTACTAGGGTGTATTTTATCATCCACATCCATGTTACCTCAATATGTAATATTGTTTCCATCCACTTGCAATATTTTAAATCCAATTTTACCCTTAGGTGAGTTTTTAGTAAAGAATATGAAAGGAATCTTTTGTCGTTTTTCCGTACGAGGTACTTTTTGACTTTTCCGACAAAAGTACGAAGAATGTTTTTTTTAACTTATACGGCATGGATGGATTTTTAAAACATTATTTCCAAGAAGATTACTTTACAAGTTATCAATTTTATTTTTAATCAACTTCTTTTATTTTAAAGTCGTATGACATATTATGAAAGGAAAAATGTTTTTGAAGTAGAAAGGATATTTTCCTCAAGAATGGAGTTCAAGTATTTTATCAAACTTATTTTCCATCTAAGATAATAAAAGGGTTCTGTTTTTATCCCTATTATTACATGGATTTGATTATGTTGTGATGGAAATATTTTTATAAATTCCTTTATCTTATATGAATTGTTTTATGATGTCATGATGTTTCAAGAATCCCATTTTTGTTACATGTGTTATGCAATGATGTATGTTTTATGATTATGTGGCACACATAAGAAAGGATTCATTATAAGATGGGTGGGACCTATATCTCCCTCCAATGCATTGGGTAAAGATTTTATATCTCATGAGATAGACATGGCTGGAACGGAAGGTTATTTCGGTTCAGTGATACAGGACTGAAACGAGGAGTGAACTCGGTTCAGAAAGGGACTTTGTCCACTAAGATAGTCTTGGAAATGAGTCATGACTAACAAGAAATGATTTTCCATGATTATGTGTGCATGCCACAAAGTTTCAAGTTTTATGGGGATCTCATTTTCACTTCTATGATTTATTCCATGTTAAGATATTATGATCTCTTTTGCAGGTTTTGATTTTCAAAAAGATATGATATGATTTTTATTTCCTTTATTTGCCCTTGCTGAGCATTTGAGCTCACCCTTTTATGTTTTCTTTTCCCCAGGTCAGGAAGATGGATATTAAGTAGAATATGCTAAAAGGGACCCTAGATATGATGAAATAAATGGGAGACACTGTAGAAGATTTATGAACCAGTTGTTTATGTTTCCCAGTTTCTAAAGACACTATACCTATACGGTCCTTTGTGGTTTTGTCATATGTTGTAATAAGTGTGCTTCAATTTTTGAAGTATTAAAAATGTATGTAAAGTATGGGTCGTTATACACAGGGTATATTTATAGGCAAAAGAAGACCCTGGGCAGTTACCGGGCGGTTACCAATTAGGTCGCGCAAGTCACCTGCGCGACCATGGTGGCCGCACAAGTATACTTGCACGCCAGTTAGATAACTTGTGCGGTGATGCTGCTGTTGATCCTTTCTTCCTTCCTTTGTTGATTTTTGATGTTTTCTTCAAAGGCTGAATCACTTTGAGCTCAGATATTATCTTTTCCAATCTTTAGATTCTGTGACGAAAGGAGCGTCAACAGGGTAGAACAAACATTCTAGATTTAAAAGAAGTATTACATTTTCTATTTGAGTTTCTTTTCAAAAGTTATTCTGTTATTTTAGAAAAGTTGTGCATCTGTGATATAATATATATATAATTTTTATTTTATTAATAATGAGCCTCATTGAGCCCCAATGTCCCATGATATTTTAACACCTAGCTCAAAAAATATTCCTTAAAATATTTCAAAGAATTATGAGGAAAAAATAGAGTGGTTAAATTATTCCCATGATATGTTTTTTTCCTAGAAAGAAAAAAAATATACTAAAAAACATGGGGGTACTGGAATCACATCTAGGTCTCCCACTCCAAAGTGATCTCCTAATGATTCATGTGCTTCCACAAAAATTTCACTAAGGGAATCACCCACCGCTAAAGGATCTTATCATGTAGATCATTGATCTATATTGGGTACTCTAAAAAGGTATTTCCAATATCAATATCCAGCTTTCCCCAGTAAATAAAATGTGATGGGTAGTGTACATACCTAATTAGTTGAAACGCATGAAAGAAATCATGTTCCTCGTATAGCTACAATGGTTGTTCAAAGAAGTGCTCCACCTTGCCAGCCACACACAATATATGGAAAAGGACGATGAACCTCAAATATAACTTTCATCCCCATCCAAATATTTATAATCCTCAATGGTTTGAGACCTTCATAAACACATGGTCTCCCTCAACAAACTCAAAAGGTCTCTATCATCAGTCCACATAGGAATTCTGATGACTCTGGGAAATTTTTATCCACTCCTAGTTGGTTTAAAATTTCTTTTTTTACTGCTCGCACCAACTCTCATCCCACAACTGCTTACTCTTCTGGATCAGTCTAACATAGTGGCGACCTTCATGTTCTCTCATGCAAGGCCTTGAGTAGTTCAATATTGATGGTGTAATGATAATTGTTATTGTATTAATACTCCACTAAGGGTATGTGATCCAAAAATCTACATTCAATGCCTTATATAGAATCCCATATCATGTCCTCTATAACCGAAATAGTCCACTCAGTCTAGCCATCTATATGAAGGTAAACCACCATTCTCAAATGTATTTCACTCAGAAAGGCCTCTTGAAATCCTATCCATAACCATGAACTTAAGTGACCAAAACTATATAAAATGGTCGTCAATAGAACATTATGAATATTAACTATCTCTTACATGTAAATGTGTCCCAAGATCTCCACTAAACTCTACTCTCTGGTAGATAAGAAGTTAGCTGACATGGTGAGTTTTTCTAGAATCATCTAGAGGGAATCATTTTCTATAGATGATAACTGGATACCTATCATAAATTAAATAGATATTCCACCCACTTATACTCTTTAACCTCATCGGATTATTCCAAACTCGATTGACCTGGTGCTCTACCTTCACATACTGAAAAGTGAGGAATTGAGAGAAAATCCCTGCGATACAATTCTGCTTCCCTGAAAACTAAAAATGTATAAAAAGGTCATGGTACATGTTCTCCACACCTAGATGTAATAACAAGGTGGATGCATGAAAATACATTAAAATAACCTCAAGAAATGTCACTGTTTCCGTTATCCCCCTTCTAAAAAGGATGACATGCTCCCCACTTAAAAAATCAATCAGGGGATTGACTAGTAGATATACGAAAACACAGCGTCTCATAGTTGATATCTATAATATAGGACTCCCAAACTCACTATAAAATTGTAGGGGTAATTACCATCAACCAATATTAAGATTAACCATCCCTTTCTAATAAGGATAACTACAATAAGGTGAACTACTCTGATTCCTTACTCGTCAACTATGAAGAAAATCTTATACTATGAGAATCATCCACCATTTTCCCTTCCCAAAAGTTTAGGCTATCTTGAGTTCATAATCCTAGGAACTCTATCCCACTCCTTTGCCTCAAGTTAAGAACCTTTTATGAGAAGATATACATGAGTTTATTTTTATAATATCCCCGACCCATAATCCACTAAACTGGTGCTCCGAGCTAGGTGGTTACATGACCTTAAGCTGTTGAGTCAATAAGGTTTTCCTTATGACTTTTCCATTCCTTTTTGTTTTGAAAATCTCAAACACCTTATAATTAAGCAAATATAAATTTTACCTCCATAAGTAAAATTTACTTCTTTAAGAAAAGTTACCCTAACATAGATTTTCTTATACATAGCAATATTTTTCTTTAGTACAAAAACCAGATTCATACCCAAAATCCCAGAAGTCAATTAATGTAAATATTTGGAGCATTTTGTTTTTAGGATCCGAATTCTGGATGTTAACTGTAATGAAGTTCCAATCCGAATTCTAGACTCTGAACTCTTAAGTAGTTCGACTCCGAACACTTAAGTAGTTCGACTCCAAACTCTTATGAAATTCGACTCCGAACTCTTAAGCAGTTTGACTCCGAACCCTTAAGTGGTTCGACTCTGAACTCGTATGAAGTTCGACTCCGAACTATTATGAAGTTCAACTCTGAACTTTTAATAGTTCGACTTCGAACTCTGCAAGTTCATATTCCGATCTCTGGTGAAACTAGACTCCGAATTCCTATAAAACAGAATCCGAACATTTCTTAACATAGACTCCGAATTTCATTTTGGTTAGACTCCAAAATTTTGACTTGATTACACTCTGAAATGATGAATAGATTTTACTTACATATGGTTCATTTCAAAACTATGTCGTGAATTCAATTATACATGATTTATTATTAAACGATGTCGTTCATTCTGTTTCTAATTAACCGTTGGTTGAGTTACACCTGTACAGGTCCGTCCGAATTTCATGGAAAACATGACCGTTGGAGGAGGGAGCCGACCGTTGAAAATTTTCCTATAAATAGGATCTCATTTGAAAGAGCTCAACAACAAGTTGATCGATCTAGAGACCACACTCTGTTAAGGTGATTTCTAGAGAGAGAATATTTTCATGCCTTGTGCTTACTGAACCACTCATTCAGATTGCTTTGTGCGACTCCGAATGTTGGTGATTACATTCGAGGACTTCTGGGGATAGGAAGACAGAGGTGCCGACTACCTTGAAGTTCGAGGGCTTCCTTGCTGAGGAAGACAGACGTTCCAACTACCTTGAAGTTGAGGGATTGCGGGGATAACAAGACAAAGATTCTGATCTTCGTATCGATGGATTACTCTAGTGTGGGTAAGACAAAATTGCTTGAAAGTATTAATCAAGGTAACTTTATCCAAGGTTGTTGGATATCCTTCTCTTTGTGTTAAAAGATTCATATCTTGTTACTTGTAGTTTTACTACGTGTTTTTCCGCTGCATATTGTATTGTAAGGAAAGTATAAACCTCTTATATTTGCTTACAATTGTACTCTAATTAGTTTAGATTCTATACGCTTTAAGGTAGAATCTTATATTGTAAACCTTGGTTCCAATTCTCCAGTTTGTGATTAGAGGTGTTGTGAATTTGCTTAGTTTGACTTTGTTAAACTTAGTTTTTTCCTTGTCTAAGGAAATTTTTAAAGTATAAAATTCACCCCCCCTCTTGTATATTGAGCATCTACATCGTTATTTCGATCCTACAATTGGTATCAGAGGAGGTCTCAGAAATACTTATACTCACGTATAAGTTTTTCTTTCTCATCTTTTTCTTTGTTCTTCTTCCTTGCTTAGAAAGTTTTTTATTCATTCTGAATTTTCGTTCCGAACTTTGTCGTTCCGAACTTTATCATTCCAAATTTTCATTCCAAACTTTGAGGTTACAAACTTTTTTCTACTAACTAGTTTGGTTGCCAAAGTCTGTTTTAAGAATGGCAGGAATCAATGTTGGTTCTATTGAAAATCTAAACCCTACAAGACCACCAATCTTTGATGGTAATGACTATGAGTACTGGGGAGATCAAATGAAGACTTTTTTTTATCAATACTGGAGTGGATAATTTCGTTATGCTTGCTGGTGATTATAAAATTCCTGATAAGGAAGTTAGAACTTTCACTAACCAGGAAAAGAAAGAGTATCAACTCAATTATAAGGTACACAATACTCTACTATGTTCAATGACTAGAAATATATATAGCCAAATTTCTTCTTGTGAAGCTGCTAATTGTATCTGGAAGAAGTTAGAAGTTACACACTTTGGAACTTCTAAAGTGATTGAAACTAGGAGAGCTATGCTTAGATCTGAATACCATGGATTCAATTTTCCTTATGGAGAAACAATCTGTAAAGTTTAATAGAGATTTAAGACTATAGTCAACATCTTACAGTCTATGGTAGAAAAATTGTTAGATGATGAATCCCTTGTTGATAAGATAATTTATATTATGCCCAATGAATGAGAATCAAAGAGAACAACTATAGATGAGAACAGGAAGGTCACTCAAATTTCTCTTGATGAGCTATTTGGAACTCTTCTCCCACATGAAACAAGAATGAAGAGAGATGCTGACAACATCAAAAAGAAGAATGGGAATGGTACTGTTGATTTTACAACAACATCAAATCATATGAAAGATAAGACTCCTGAGAGAGTAAACAGATCCAAGTCTAAGAAGGTGGTTATTCAATCAGATTCTAGTGAAAGTGAAATCTCAGAAAATGAGTTAGCAAATATTTCTCGAATAATGAACAAGATAGCAGGCCAGAGAAATTTCCAATCCAAATATAAGAAAAAGGAAAGGAAAGATAGAAAAGATGGAGAAGTTACTTGTTATGAATGCAAGAGAGATGGACATATTAGACCATATTTCCCTTTGCTCAAAAAGAAAGAATGGAAAGAAAGTAATTCTGAGAGGAATAGAAATAAGTATTACAAAACCAAAGCTAAGAAAGTTATGAAAGTAAATGACACCTGGAGTGCCAGTGGTGGTGACTTTTCAGATGAATCTTCTGATTATGAATCTTTAGGACAGAAGAATCTTGGTCTTATATCCAGATTACCCCTTAACAATCATTTCTTTATGGCTAAGGTACGAAATGATGAATCGTTGACCAATGTATCCTTAAATTCTAATGATAGTAAGTATTATAACTCTTCTGATGAGGAATCATCTTCTGATGAAGAAAATACTTTACCTACCTATAAAGAAGTTTCTAGGTTTGCTGAACTTCTAAAGATTGAGAATTATAAACTCAATAAAAAACTTGATAAGGAAAAATCTAGGAATTCTATTCTTACGAATGAAATATTAGATCATTCTAAAGATCTTGATAGGAAAAATTCTTATTTTATAAATATTTCAAAAAATATTGAGGATGTAAGTTCTGAGAAGAATAAACTTTCTAAAGAATTAGAACAAGTAAATTCTAAGAAAAGTGTTTTCGAGCCTAGCTCTAGTTATAAATCTAATGTTTTTTGAGATAAAAACTTGGTTATTAAACTCAAGTCCGAAATTTTTTCCTTAAAGAAGTGTTTATCGATCTTTACCCATGGTAACGAAAATTGTGATAAAATGTATTCTCAAATACGACCTTTAAGAAAAAAATCAGGATTTGGTTATACCCAGGCAAAACCAATTTTTAGTAACAACTACTTTGTTCTACAAAGTGCCCCATTTTATTGCAAATGTCAATGTGGTGGTCACTGGGCAAAGAATTGTTCTTTAAATATAACCCAATCTCTAGGTTTTCATAAAGCCTATTTTTCTAAGAAAGTGTGGGTTCCTAAAATTTTGTTGTCAGGGAATCTTGGATCCATGCAAGTTTGGATTCCGAAAGTCTAATTATTTTCTTGTTTTCCGGAAGATAAAGGAAGAACCAACAACAATACATGGTACATGGATAGTGGATGTTCCCCGCACATGACTGGTAAAAAAATCTATTTTGAAAAGATTATCAAAACGAAAGGAGGAAAGGTAACTTTCGGAGATAATGCTCAAGGAGAAATTGATGGTATTGGTAATATTGTTCTTCTAGGTAAAATTTTTATTTCAAATGTTTTATATGTTAAGGGTCTTAACCACAACCTCATTAGCATAAGTCAGTTATGTGATGAAGGTTACCTTGTAAATTTTAGGAATGATAAGTGCTTAGTACACAATTCCAAGGAAGAATTTATTCTCTCAGCCAATAGACGAGAGAATGTTTACACTTTGAACTTAGAAGACCTCAAGAGTCAAGACCTACCTTTCCTAAGTTCAATGGAAGATCATTCCTGGTTATAGCATATAAGACTAGGTCACTATAACCTTAGAAATTTATGTAAACTTTATAAGAAGAAACTAGTTAAGGATCTACTAGAGCTTAGATTTGATTCTTCTAAAGTTTGTGATCCTTGACAATATGGAAAGAAACATAAATCAAGTTTTAAATCAATTGGTGAAGTCTCAACGACTGATGCATTACAGTTAGTGCCCATGGATCTTTTTGGTCCAACACAAACTGGAAGTATTGGAGGAAAATACTATGTGTTTGTTCTAGTTGATGATTACACCAGATTTACTTGGGTCTATTTTCTAGAAAAGAAGTCTGAAGTTTTTTCTTATTTCAAATGTTTTAGAGAACAAGTTAAAAATGAGAAAAATCTTCCATTTAAAACTATTCATACTGATCATGGAAGAGAATTTCAAAATTCTGATTTTGAAACTTTTTGTAGTAGAAAAGGCATTACTCACAATTTTTCAGCACCTAGAACTCCTCAACAAAACGGTGTAGTTGAAAGAAGAAATATAATTATTCAAGAGATAACTAGAACCATGTTGAGTGAATATTCTATAGATAGACATTTTTGGGCTGAAGCTGTAAGTAATGATTGTTATACTATAAATCGAGTTTTGATTAGACCTTTTCTTAATAAAACTATTTATGAGTTATGGACCGGTAGAAAACCAAGACTTTCCTACTACAAGGTTTTTGGTTGCAAAGTATTCATTCTGAGTACTAAAGATAATTTACATAAATTCACACAAAAATCTGATGAAGGGATTTTCTTAGGATACTCCACAACTTCTAAGGCATATAGAGTTTTCAATAAAAATACTTGTACTGTTGAAGAAATAGTGCATGTAAAATTTGATGAGTCTGATCCTTTTGTTTTCAAACCATTCCAATCTACATCCTTAGATGTGTTTTAAAAAACTGATTTTCAACCTTTGATAGAAGATCCTTCTGATAAGGAAAATGTTAAAGAATATACTTCTGGAACATTTACCCCAGAATACATTCTACCCTATGTTGATGAACGGGTTTTACAAAACCCAAATAAGGTGTTTCTTAAGAATCATCCCAGTGATAGCATCATTGGTGATGTAAATCAACCTGTAAGGACTAGAAGTTCCTTAAGAAATGAAGTAGAACATCTAGCATTTCATTCCCAATTAGAACCAAAAAGCACTGATGAAGCTTTAGGTGATGATGATTGGATCAATTCCATGCAAGATTAACTAAATGAATTTGAGAGGAATAAATTCTGGACCTTGGTTGAAAGACCTAAGGAAACTTCTGTCATTGGGGTAAAATGGGTCTTCAGAAACAAGTGTGATGAAAATGGAGTCATAGTAAGGAATAAAGCTAGAATCGTTGCTAAAGGCTATAATCATCAAGAGGGAATATACTATGAATAAACCTATGCTCCAATAGCAAGACTTGAATCTATTCGTATTCTACTTGCCTTTTTAGCATTCTTCAATTTTAAACCTTTTCAAATGGATGTGAAATGTGCCTTTCTTAACAGTTTTGTTCAAGAGGAAGTTCTTGTTGAACAACCTCCTGGCTTTGAAGATACGAAACATCGTGATCATGTTTTTCGACTTACCAAAGATTTGTACGGTCTTAAACAAGCCCCACGAGCCTGGTATGATAGACTCACAAGATTTTTGATTCAAAATAATTATGTTAAGAGAAATGCAGATCCAACCCTTTTTATAAATAAATATAAGAAAAATGTTTTGATTGTTCAAATTTATGTTGATGACATCATATTTGGTTCAACTCAGCAATCTTTAACTGATTCTTTTGCAAGTCTAATGAAATCTAAGTTTGAAACGAGTATGATGGGTGAGTTAACTTTTTTTCCTTGGTTTTCAAATTTCTCAAAAACCATAAGGAACCTATATATCTCAACATAATCATATTAAATATCTTCTCAAAAATTATGGTTATGACAACACTAAGAGTATAAGTACTCCAATCGGTACCTTAAACACTTTAGATCTTGATGAAGCCAGGAAACGAGTAGATCAAACGTCCTTTAGAGGTATGATAGGAAGTCTACTTTACTTAACAGCTAGTCGACCAGACTTAATGTTTTCAGTATGCTTATGTGCAAGATATCAATCCAATCCTAGGGAATCTCACTTCAAGGCGGTAAAAAGATTTTTTCGCTACCTAAAGGGAACCATGGATCTAGGATTATTTTATACTTCTGGAAATGATTTTACTCTAAAAAGTATTTCGGATTCTGACTTTGGTGGATGTAGAATGGATAAAAAGAGTACATCCAGAACTTGTCACTTCTTAGGAAATTCATTAGTCTCTTGGTCCTGCAAGAAGCAACATTCTGTAGCACTTTCCACTACTGAAGCTGAATATGTAGCACCTGGAAGTTGTTGTGATAAAGTGTTGTGGATGCAACACACACTCACAGATTATGACCTGAGTTTTACTAAGACTCAAATTTTGTGTGATAACAGTAGTGCCATTTCCCTAAGTAAGAACCCTGCACATCACTCTCATGCAAAACACATAGACATTAGACATCACTTTCTTAGGGATCACACACTAAAAGGAGATATCATTCTTCATTTTATCGGAACGCAAGATCAACTTGCTGATATTTTCACAAAATCATTACCCTCCGATAAATTTGAATACATTAAAAAAATTTAAGAATGATAATTGTAAGGTAATCATTCTTCATTAACTTCTTGTTGAACAGTTTTCTTAACAGTAATAAACTCCTTCTCATAGGGGGAGAACATTTGATTGTTAGTGTAACTAAAATTTTCGTAATCCGTTTTTTTGTGTAACTAAAATTTTCGTAGTTAGTTTTTCAAACTTTTCGGAACTGATGTTTCCGGAATGGAAATTTCTGAAAATAAAATTTCTAGAATGGGAATTTACAGAACTGAAATTTTCAGGATTGAAATTCTCAGAATGAGAAGTTTCATAGTGGAAATATTCGTACTGAGAACTTCTGGAATGGAAATATTTATACTAAAAACTTCCATAATGGCATTTTCATAATGAGATTTTCATACTGGAACTTTCGTAATGAGTTTTTTTTAATTTTTTTTCAAGAAGAATATTACAAATTACGAACAATGTTTCTAGCCAATCCGAAAGCTATGATTTCCTTACTTATAGTTTCGTAATAAAATTTGTCTTTCCGGTATTTTCCTTTCTTTTAAAAGTTCTAATTCTAGTTTTTTATTCAAATCCGAATGTTTTATTTAAAAAAACCTCAAAAGATCAGAGTCAAGTTTTCCTTGCAGGATTGTTTTCAACCGTCAGATCAGATCAAAGATTTTTCAACCATTAGATGGCTTTTGGAAGACCAAAGGTCACATCCATCACCTATATAAAGGGGACCCCGAGACTTGTCCCACATCTGTTTTTCATGATTTTGCGTCTCGAAGCCCTGCTTCACTTTTTAAGGCCGGTTCCGAACTTTGTAAAACTATTCTGAATCTTTCATATTTCTTCACTCCGAATGTCTGTAGAAGCAACATCTCATGATATGTCAACTGCAAAACCAATCTCTAAGTGGTTATTCTTTAGGGAAAGGTTAGTTCATCTGGATTTATATAAGCTTGATTCCCTTATAACCAAGAATATAAAGCTGAATGGATGTGAAGATGTCTGCGTAGCAAAGTCAGATAAATAGGATCCGGTTTGTACTGATTTGCTGATCGAGTTCTACGAGTCTGTTTCCTTCCAGAAGGAATATGGCAGAGAATTGTTTTCTTTCACGTCTTATGGTAAGACTTATAAGCTATCTTACACCAAGGCCGCGATCTTGGTTGGTTTATCCAATGAAGAAGAAGCTGAATTCTTCTCTCACAAACTTCCCGATGTGCAAGGACGTTTCAACATGGAGAAGGCACTGAAGTGTCTTGGTCTTAAGGATGATTCAACTATCAAGATTTCTCGTCTCACTCTGAATAATAGAATCCTTCAGCTTAGGGTGAAAGGATTTCTGGTTCCAAGAAGAGGTGATAAAGACAATTTGAAGAAGAGTGATATCTATGTCTTATATTCCTTGGTAAATCTAAGAAAGATAAATCTGATGAGGCATGTCTTGGTTACGATCAAGAACATCAAAGAAGGAAATTTGAGAGCTCAGATTATCATGTTTCCTACCTTACTATCTAAACAAATAGTTCGGTGCTTATAATCTTTCAAGGTTGCTTGCAAATAAAAAGTTCGGAATTGCAAGATTATACTAGTCAGTGATGATACCCTCAAGAGGATGAAGATGGGTTTTTCCAGTGAATCCGGAGAATTTTACCCTCTGTATGTGGAAGAGGTTGAGACAACTCAGAAAGAAACACAGAATCCGGAACCATAAAAAAAGAAAAGGAAGAAGAGAAAGGTTAAGTAAGTGGTTGCTGATGAAGAAAATCCTAAGGCTAAGGAAACTCAGACTGCTCCCCCCAAGCCGAAGAAGCAGAAAACATATACAGATGAAGTGGTAGCCAAGTGGAGGGAAGACAAAGAGAAGAGGAATGAAGGGGATGCACAATTAGGATTGCACCCTGCAGAGGATAAGGCTTTAATGGAAAGAGCTGGGGAAGATCTAGAGAAACAAGCAAAAGAAAAGAAGATGAAAAAGTATATGTCTGAAGCTGAAGTAGTGCAATCTTTGCTGAAAGCTACAGAGTTAGCTTCCAGAATGCTTCCCATTTCAGAAAATTTTGGTGCTGAACCTTCTCTACCAGAAACTCCAGCCACGAACTATATCACTCCGGATAGATCCAAGGGTGAAGAAATAGTTGAATAAGTTCAGAAAGAAGTTTCTGAAGAAGTAGAGGAAGAAGTTGAAGAAGAAGAAGAAGAAGAGGAAAGTGAAGATTTGGATACCATGATCAAGAAAATACAGGACTACAAAGATAAGACTAAATCCGTAAATTTAGTATCTCTAGGAAAGGCAGATCAGGAAGCTAGTAAGAATTATGATAAGCAACAACAAGAAGAAGAAGAAGAAAATGTCATGTATGATGAGGAAGAATCCTATGAGAGGAATTTCCTTGAGGAAGGACAAGAAAAACAGAAACCAGATGAAGACCAGATTATCCAAGTGTCTGAATCCGAGGAAGTATCCCTTAATAAAGAACCTATTTTGAGAGCTGATAAGGGGAAGCAAACTCTCATAGAGACACCTATAAAAGATGTCATTAGAAAGAAAGAGGTTGGTGGTACCTCTAGAAGAAAGCTGATGCAAGTTGAAGAAGAGCAGTCTCAAAGAGAAGTTTCTGATTCTGAATCATCATCTCATGGGCATGATTTTGTGGTTCAATCTCTAAAGAAGTTGGTGGACACCATTCTAATTTTTCCAACAATAGATTCTAGAAGCCAGATACTGCAACGAAGTATGAATCAGAAATCGGATTCTTTATCCATGGTCATGGATAAGTTTGAGAAGTTGGAAGCTGAACAGAAAAGTTTTCTAATCAATTATGATATACATAGAAAGTCTTACAGTAAGGTAACAAAGTGGTCTAAGAGAGTTGAGGAAGACTTGGATATGTATGATAGTTTTCAGAATGACGTGAAAGAAGCTTTTGACACAGCAGATAAAAAGGTTAAGAATCTTGAAGATGAGCCGATTATTGAGCAGAGTTCCCGGAGTAAACAAGTAAAGGAACTGAATGAAAAGGCAAATTATCTGGCTCAAAATCTATTAAATGATAGAAATCTCCGGGTTGAGCTTGAAAAAAGAGTCATTCAGCAAGATGAGTTTTTAATGTTGCAGAAAGAAGCCATGGAGGCTCAGGCAAAAGCTTAGGCAGAAGCTTTAAAAGTCCAAGAAGAAAAGACAAAAGACTTGGAGAGGCAAGTCGAGTAAGATCAAAGAGACTTGAAGAAACGCAAAACTTTGTTAAAGAATCTCATCCCGAAGGAAAAGGAAGACAAATGAACCCACTCCGATATTTTTTTTAAATTGTCTTTATTTGTAAAATTTTCCAACTCTAATGAAATGATTATTTGGTTGGTTGTATCTTGTCATATACTAATGTTTCAGGTACCATATTTTGTTTTCCATTCCCTTCAATTCTTTTTGAAAATCACAAAGGGGGAGAAGTAAAAAGAACTACTCCTAAAGAAGAGAAAGGATAAATTTCTAAGAGAATTATTCTTAAAGAAAGGGGGAGTTTCCCACTACGAAGTTTTTCATTCTTACAATAATGAAAACTCCACTCCAGAAACTCAGAATACAATCCTTATAGTTTCAATTCCAAAGGGGGAGTTAGTTGTATTCATTTTCATCCATGAACAAAGGGAGATAAGTTTTAATTTCAAAGTCTAATGAAATTTTTTCAAAATCCTTATATGCTTTTTCGAAAGGATGTTTGTGCTTTCCAAAAAGGGCGAGATTGTTGAGTCAACAAGGTTTTACTTATGACATTTCCATTCCTTTTTTATTTTGAAAATCACAAACACCTTATACTTAATCAAATATAAATTTTACCTCCACAAGGAAAATTTACTTCTTTAAGGAAAGTTACCCTAACCTAGATTTTCATATACATAGCAATATTTTTCATTAGTACAAAAACTGAATTCATACCCAAAATCCCAGAAGTCAATTAATGTTAAGATTTGGAGCATTCTGTTTTTAGGAACCGAATTCTGGATGTGAACTGTAATGAAGTTCCAATCAGAATTCTGGACTCCAAACTCTTAAGCAGTTCGACTCTCAACTCTTAAGTAGTTCGACTTCGAACTCTTATGAAGTTCGACTCCGAACTCTTAAGCAGTTCAACTCCGAACTATTAAGTGGTTCGACTCCGAACTCATATGAAGTTCGACTCTGAACTCTTATGAAGTTCGAATTTGAACTTTTACTAGTTCGACTTCGAACTCTGCAAGTTCAGATTCAGATCTCTAGTGAAACCAGACTCTGAATTCCTATAAAACAGAATCCGAACATTTCTTAACATAGAATCCGAATTTCATTTTGGTTAGAACCCGAAATTTTGACTTGCTTACACTCCGAAATGTTGAATAGATTTTACTTACATATGATTCATTTCAAAACGATGTCGTGCATTCAGTTATACATGATTTATTATTAAAGGATTTCGTTCATTCTATTTCTAATTAACCGCTGGTTGAGTTACACGTGTACATGTCCCTCCGAATTTCATGGAAAATATGACCTTTGGAGGAGGGATCCGACCATTGGAAATTTTCCTATAAATAGGATCTCATTTGAAAGATCTCAACATTAAGTTGATTGATCTAGAGACCACACACTGTTAAGGTGATTTCTAGAGAGAGAATATTTTCATGCCTTGTGCGTACTGAACCGCTCGTTCAGATTGCTTTGTGCGACACCGAATGTTGGTGATTACATTAGAGGACTTCCGGGGATAGGAAGAAAGAGGTTCCAACTACCTTGAAGTTCGAGGGATTCCTTGCTGAGGAAGACAGAGGTTCTAACTACCTTGAAGTTGAGGGCTTGTGGGGATAGCAAGACAGAGATTCCGATCTTCGTATCGAGGTCTTACTCTGGTGTGGGTAAGACAGACTTTCTTGAAAGTATAAATCAAGGGACCTTTATCCAAGGTTGTTGGATACCCTTCTCTTTGGGTTAAAAGATTCATATCTTGTTACTTGTAGTTTTACTACTTGTTTTTCCGATGCATATTGTATTGTAAGGAAAGTATAACCCTCTTATATTTCCTTACACTTGTACTCTAATTAGTTTAGATTCTATACGATTTAAGGTAGAATCTTATATTGTAAACCTTGGTTCCAATTCTCCAGTTGGTGATTAGAGGTGTTGTGAATTTTCTTAGTTTAACTTTGTTAAACTTAGTTTTTTCCGTGTCTAAGGAAATTTTTAAAGTATATGATTCACCCCCCTCTTGTATATTGAGCATCTACATCATTATTTCGATACAGCATAAGCGCGCTTACCTATATGCCAAAGGTTTCCGATTAGTAGCGGGGGTCCAAATAGTCAACTGGGGAGAATATACCCCATTTTTATCAGTTAAATACACAACAGAAGATGAAAAGAATTGTGGAATAATAACCAATAATACTATAGAATGCATAAAAAACCATTTTCCAAATGGGGCAGAACCATGTCCAATAATAAATATGCCATGCCATGCTACAATTGAAAAAGTGAAGAACAATGAAAATGAAGACAAACTGCAAAATCCCCAAAATGGTCCTGACACCAAGTTCAGGTCCTCCTCCACGCACACCCATGCCAACCTGTCTTTTTAGAAATGGACTTTTCCCTTCTTCTAACCTACAAACATGAATTCTTATCAGGTACCCAACGTCGACCCAAGCAGGGTGTGAGTACAACTCATTAGGCCACCACCAATGGTGTATAAAAATATCTAGTATAAACAATTGTGCATGAAAAAGGTAAATGAATAATAAATGAAAAGGAAAATATTAAGTTCCCTTATCCAGTTTAGGTCCATTACCAACATTGATTACCATTTACATATCTTACAATTTCATCCCATTTCTTATTATTTACCATTTCCAGCACATTTAACATGGTTTCATTAAACACAACAAGTTACACAGGCTCAACGTACAAAAACACATGCATGAGGAAAAACACACTGTTATCCTATCTTAATAGGACTTACTTCCTCATGTAACCCATATCCTCACCTCAAATCCTTAGTCTAGGTGGATGAAACCGTTAGGGGAGCAGAGCCCCAATCCTATAACGTAACCATTGCATTAGGGGTGGATTTTAGAGCCTCAGTCCAGCTCGACTGGTGGGCGTAGAACCTCAAGTCAGTACCCCACTCTACCAAGCCATGTGCACATGGTATACATATATGTATCCATCAACCATCCACACAACATCTAAACCATTTTCCAAGGGAAACATAAATCATAAAAATAACTTACGAGTTAATACCATACCTTAACCCATTAATACATCTACCACATTTCTCATCATTTATCCACATAGCATGATTCCCCTTTTATTATGCTAATCTCAATAAGAATTCATTCATTATGCCTATCTCACTAGGCTTCGTTCATTATGCCTAACTCATTAGGCTTCATTACCAGACTCATAATCCATTTCATTATGATCTTTAATCATTTCCATGTTAACCCAATATCCATTAGGTTATTACTATGCCTAGGTTCATCACCTAGATTCTACTTTAACACCATCAATCACATAAACTTGTTTATCAAGGGACCTACAAAAATAGACAACAATCTCACTTGTTCTTCCAAAATCCCTAGGTCTAGAAAAGACGTCACACCCCATGGGTGGCACTAGATTAGTACCATCACCCATGACACATCCCATGGGGATCGTGAGGGTTTTCATTTACCTTCTTAAAAAACATTTTACCTAAACAATCCAAGGGTGATTAGAACATACCAAGAGACACCCAAGAACAAAACCACACATGAAAAATAGCACAAATACACCATGGGATATAACCTGTAGACCACCTACCTCGATTATGTGGGTCAAAACACTCTTAGTCAATCCATTTTATTTTTCTTCAACCAACCCTTGAAGGTTCAACCCAATTCTCACCCAAAGTGTAGGGTTTTAGAGCTTCGAAAAGAGAGGACAAGAAGATACAAACACTAAACTCAAAAGAGATGAAAGTATGGGGTTAGTCTTATTCAGAGATTCAATCCATAACCAATGGCACCAAAAACGCCTTATAAATGAGGGATATAGAACTCTTGGATCACTTGGGAGATTTTTTTCATTCTTAGGGTGAAGAGGGGAGAAATGAGAGGAAATCCTGAGTTGGGTATTAACATCCCAGAGTGAAAAATTGAATTTTTTTAAAAGTTTCTGGGCTGCATGGTTTACCCGCATGACTTTCCAAATTGTGCACAAACCATGAATAGGCCACTATCCAAAAACCCACCACCTTAATGGTTTCCTTCCTGTCTGCATGGTTAGAACTAACTGTGCGCAGGCCGTGCAACCTACCCAGAAAACACTTGTTTCTCCATTTTTCGTGTCCCAATCACTCGGAAAACCGCTGATCCTTCTTAAGGACTTTGGTAAGAACTTAATTAACCAAAACAATGGATTAAAACCTAAAACTAAACGAGAACATACCTTACCAAGATCCGAGATATTACTACCTCTCCATCTTATAATGGCTCATCCTTAAGCCGAGCTCCTAAGGTTCATTCTACTCCCAATGTAAAGAGATCGGTCCACAGAGCCCACATATCTAATTACTTCTCCCATGTTTCTTCTAAAACATTCCCATGCTTCCATAGTACTATCACTAACGACAAAAAATTTCCCCATAAGACTTTATCACTAGAATCCATGACACAAACCTGATGGTCCTCAATGGACGCAACAGCCTCAAGCCCAACATTCTCAACATTCAGCATGTGAGTTGTGTTAGGGTGATACCGCCAAAGATGAGACACATGAAAGACATCATGCATCCCACTATATCACTTTGTAAGATCCAACTGGTATGTCACCAAATCAATCCTCTCCACAATCTCAAACGGGCCCATATACCTGGGCGCCAAATTTCCCAACTTCCGAATCCGTTAGTGACCCAACCTTGGCGACACCCGATTGAACACACTATCAACAACCTCGATCTTAAGAGGTTTAAGACTCCAGTATGCATACGAATTCTTCCAACTCTAATACATTTCCATCTGATTCTTAATTAACTCAACTTTATCCGATGTCTCCTAATCGAGACTTAGTCTCAGTGGTTCTGATTCACCCACCTCCAACCAAGACAGTGGAGACCTACAGGACCTCCCATAGAGAGCCTCAAACGATTCCATCAGAACCATAGCCTAAAAACTATTGCTGTAGGAAAATTCAATAAGTGATAGGTGCTTCTCATAGGAATAAACAAATTCTAAAAAGAAAGACCTCAACATATCTTCCAATAAATGGATTTTATGCTCCGACGTCCCATCCTTATGTGGGTGGAAAGCCTTTCTCAAAAGAACCTTTGTGCTAAGAACCTTCTGTAACCCTTACCAAAAGCGCAATGTGAAATGAGTATCAAGATTCATCTTGGTCAAAGCATGATGTACTGCCCATTTTGATGCATGGAACTCAAGAATCCACTATTCCTGCATGCATATCAGCACAACCAAATAACCATGAACACAAAAAACCATGTACACACCAACTACCTAACCAGAAGGTGGCTCCCCACCTTTATGTCTTTCCTTTATGGCCAAACATTCAGGTTCATTGAAATGAATTTCCCTAACTCGACTCAAAATAATCTAGTCATCCACCACATAAGCAAGATTCACCCGAGTCTTTTCTTCCCCCACCTCTAGGTGCATTTCCGCGAACAAAGCCATAATCTTCAACTCAGTGATGGATTACTAAACCATATTGTTCTAAGCCTTCTTACTCAAAGCATCTGTAACACTCTTCCATTTTCCCAGTGTATATACCATCTCAAAGTAGAAATATTGGAGATACTCAACCCATCTTTGCTGACAAAGATTCAAATCCCATTGTGAAAAGATATACTTTAGACTCTTGTGATCAGTATACACTGTGAAACATTCCCGAAACAAGTAGTGCCTCCAGTACTTTAAGGTATAAACTACTGTAGCCAACTCAAGATCACAAGTGGGGTAATTCTGCTCATGGGATCTCAATTTCCTTGACCCATAATCTACAACTTGATCAACTTGCATCAACACAAACCCAAGATAGATACTGGACGCGTAAAGAAACATGACATACTTCCTACCTAGATCAGGTAGGACCATGATCAGTGTGGTATTGAATCTCCTTTTCAATTATTTAAAGAAATTATCACAAGTTTGAGACCACTCAAACCTGATTCCCTTCTTTCTCAAGCCTGATAGTGGTTCTACCAAGTGAGAGAAATCCTGGATGAACCTCCGGTAATACCCAACCAAACCCAGAAAACTCTGAAAATATGAAACACTCCTGGGATGATCTCAAGACACAACAAATTTCACTTTCGCTGGATCCACCGATACACCATACTCAAAAATGATGTGACCCAGAAAGTGCACTTCTCCAATCCAGAACTGACACATCGACAACTGTTAGGTCCAAAAGGCCGAATACCCTAAGAGGGGGGGGGGGGAATCAGGGTATGACTAATTTAAAATTAACGCCCGTTCTGATCTTGTTTTGCTGTTAATCAAAACACTCTTCTCTCTCTTTCCTGTTGCACAAAGTAAACAGAAAGTAAAGCATGCACAGGACACAACAATTTTACTTGGTTCACCGCAAAGGGATACATCCAAGGATCATACATCGACAAGTTGTCAGTCGTACCAATTCCACTAAACTTCATTAGCTGTGGATTACAATGTTCGAGCTAGATCACTTCTACGCCCAGGCTCACTGCCTTTACAATGTTTAGGGTCAGCTCACTGCTTCCCCAAGGGTCACTCCCTGTTTCTCTCTCTATGGCTCAATACCTATGGATAGGATCACCTTATTTCTCTTTCTTTGCTCACTGTTCTTGGAAGGAATCCACTCACAGTTTATAGACCTGTAGGTCTCTTCATTTTCATGAAGGAATGCATCTTCCTTTGTAAGTAGATGCTCTGTTGAATCCCAATTTTCACCCGTAGATGAATATCTCTTTGCACTGAAGGAATCGGGCAAACATACAGCTTCCATGCATCCTGAAAATCACTACTGGAAATAAACCATACTTGGTACTCAAGTCAATATCGGCGCGCAAGTATCGACGTGCAAGTCACAACGGGCGCGCAAATCCTCCTCAGACACTTGCGCGACTCAAGATTCCTCAACTCCAAACCTGCGCGAATCACTTCCTTTTACGCCCAATCCAATATTGGTGCGCAACTCCACACTGGCACGTAGCTTCAAACACTAGCGTGCAACAATCACCCTGGCGCGCAAGTCCCACCTGCGCGACCACACACTCCACTGGCGCGACCACCACACCTGCATGACGGGAGCTCTGATTTCTAAAAGTGTTGAACACTGGTGAATAATGAAGAGGGGTGGTCCAGTATTTATAGGCAAATTAACCACCCTGCGCGACGACGCGCAAGTCACTTGCGCGACCCAGTCTCAGCGTGCAAGTCTTCTGTCCTTTTAGACACTTGTGATACAAACTCCCAAACTTGAGCGAACCTATTTCCTTTTCCGTATTTTGATCTTATGATCTTGAAAAACATATAGTGCGCAAGTTTCCTATACTCCAATTCCTCAGCGTGCAAGTCCCTTTTCCGAAAACCACTTTTCTTCATTTGTCGATTTTCAGGCCCAAAATTTTTGCAAACACTGGAAAACGGAACCACCTTGTATCTATTCTTTTGTACCGCCTCCAGATCATCAATTACTTATGTCGAAGTTCTCAAATCAAACATGGATTTTTGACCTCAGCTCTTGAACTTGACATTCCATCACGAAATCCTTTTTGTCAATAAATTTGTATTCCATTGTTTTGCTTTGTCAACAATCACCACTCAGATGCCCACTTTGTCAACAAACACAATCACCTCAAAAATGCTTCAATGATTCCTTGAGGGATTTTTCCCAACAATATCCCCCTTTGGGTTTGTTGACAACTCTTTTATGGAAAGATACATCGTTAATTCTTCAGCCACCATTCGCCTTTTGCGATTCTGATTGCGATCAAGGATTTACTCAACACATACTCTAAGCCCACATGAGCAATGCTTGGAGTGAGAAACAAGAGTAAATGAAAATTTAATCAATGAATCACTTCATCTCTGACATCCACTGTTGACCCCAAACTGATACCAATTTGTACTAAACTGATACCAATTGTTGAAGGACTTGTTGGAAGACCGATTTTTGGTTTGGAAATATTCTTACCATTCTACAACACCACTCTTCTGCTTTTATCACGATCCTCAGCTATCATGATATCTATTCTTTGATCGATCACTTCTAGAATCGTCAGATTTAATACGCTCCCACTTTCATCTTACAGTATCAACACCTCTTTAGCCCTATTTCCTGTGTTGTCCAAGCTAAGCTCTGGCTAATCACATTCAACTAGCTTCAACTCCCCCTATCTGGCTGCTCCACTTGTCAGGTTCTCCCCATATCATTCATGAGATATCAAATCTCCACATTGTCTCCCCCTTGAACAATCACTATTTTCTCCCCCTTTGTCAACGAACCAAAAGGACACGCCTTTGCAGTCTGTAATAGAGTATAGAACAAATCAGCACATTAGGGAAAAATACATCATACCTTGGGGAATGGGGGGAGTGGGTTCCACATCCTAACTATTTCAAGTGTGGGGGAATCGACTGAACTCCCAGAGCCAGTTGATGCCTCTCAAAAGCTTCCTTGGGTAAGGCCTTTGTCAGAATGTCTGAAACTTGTAGCTCTATAGGCACATACTCCAACTTCACAAGTCCTTGTTCCACCTTCTGCTTGATGAAATGATACTTAATCTCAATGTGCTTTGTACTTGAATTATGGATGGGATTTTTGCTAAGATTTATAGCACTGGATTTGTCGCACTGGATTCCGATCGGAGACTTCACTTCAACTCCCATATCTTCAAGCTGTTGTTTCATCTACAATAACTGTGTGCATGCTTGAGTGGCCACAATATATTCTGCTTCTGCGGTGATCAACGAAATACAATCATTATTCTTGCTTAACCAAGAAATATATAGCCCACTATGATAGAATGCACCATCTGACATTGATTTTCTATCATCTGCTGAACCGGACCAGTTTGCATCAGTATATCCCAATAACTCTGTCTGAGATTTGTCAGTATATGTTAAGCCAAAATCCACTGTGCCCTGGATATACCGAAGTATTCTTTTCACTGCAAGCATGTGGCTTTCCTTGGGATTACTCTGATATCTCACTGCTTGGCATGTGGCGAAAACAATATCAGGCCCTGTTGCGGTTAAGTACAACAGACTTCCAATAATTTTCCTGTATTCTGTGATATTAACTGCCTTTCCATCCTCATCTTTTGATAATTTAATCCAGGTAGCAACCAGAGTCTTCATCTCCTTGAAATTCTCCATTCCAAACCTTCTCAGGACCTCATTGGAGTATTTAGATTGAGAAATGAATGTTACATTCCTTCCTTGTGTCACCAGTAGACCAAGGAAAAATGTTAGCTCTCCAATCATTGACATTTCAAACTCATTTTTCATGAATTCGGAAAACTTTCTGCACTGAGCTTCATCCGATCCGCCAAAAATTATGTCATTGACATACACCAACACCATCATCCTTTGATTACTGTCATTACTAAAATAGAGATTGTAATCAACTCCTCCACGCTGAAAACCAAGCTTCTTCAAGTACTGATCAAGCCTTGACTACCATGCTCTTGGTGCTTGTTTCAGCCCATACAATGCCTTCTTCAGTCTAAAAACTTTGTTCTCATCCTCATGAATGAGAAAACCATCTGGCTGCTCAATATAAAACTCCTCTTACAGAACTCCATTCAAGAATGCAGATTTAACATCCATCTGGAACACTTTGAAGTTTCTTTGCACTGCTATGGAAAAAAATAATCTGATTGTCTCTAGCCTTGCAACTGGTACAAATGTCTCATCAACATCTACTCCCTCTATATGGTATTATCCCTTGAACACTAGTCGTGATTTGTTCCGAATAACTATTCCACCTTCATTCATCTTGTTGCGGTAGACCCATTTAGTCCCGATGACATTCTTGTCTGCTGGCCTCGAAATAATCTCCCAGGTCTGGTTTTTCTCAATCTGATCAAGCTCTTCATTCATATCCTGAACCCAGTTTTCATCTTCAGATGCATCAGAAAAACATTCGGCTCCACCTGAGACAAAAACGATGTTTGTTGTAATGATTTAATTCTTCGAGTCTGAACAGGGGCTGTCTGATCACCAATGATATTCTGCCTATCAATTTCAGCTCGTCTCTTTGGCTTCCTTGCAGACACAGACTTGACACTTTCTTGTTCATCATCAGTATCTTCTTCTGAGTCAGCCTCTGCCACTTCTACTCCCCCTGTGTTGCTTACCTCATCATCACTTTCTTCCAGAAACTGTTCACTAGGTCGCTGAGTATTCTGTTCATTTTCAACTATAGTGTCATCATTGCTCTCAAAAACTTTTCCCAGCCTTTTGTTGAAACATTTATATGCTTTTCTTTTCTCTGAGTAACCAAGGAATATCCCCTCATCTCCTCATGCCTCAAACTTCTTGTGATTTTATTTGTTGAGAATGAAACACTTACTTCCAAAGATTCGAAAGTATTTCAACGTTGGATTCTTTCTATACCACAGTTCATACAGAGTCTTTCCTTGCTTCAGACCCAACATAGACCTGTTCGAAACATATACCGATGTCAAAACTGCTTCCTTCCAAAATTTCTCTGGTAGGTCTTTATCAATAAGCATCGTTCTAGCCATGTTGTTGATGATCCGATTTCTTCTTTCAACCACTCCATTCTGTTGTGGAGTTCTTACTGATGAAACTTGATGCATTATCCCATGTTTCTCGAGATAGTTTTCAACTTGACTGTTTTTGAATTCCGTACCGTTATTAGTACGAAACTTCAGAATTTTCTGCCCAAGCATCTTTTCTGATTCCCTCCTATACTGCTTTATGCAACTAAACACCTCTGTCTTATGGGTAATGATGGATACCCAGACCATTCTGCTATAGTCATCAATGAAAAATACATAGTACCTTTTCCCATTTATATCTCGTGGTGAAATAGGTCCACATACATCAGCATGTACCAACTCGACCACTTTGGATGATTTCTATTCCTTTGGCCTGTATGTTTTTCTGATGACCTTCCCTTTTTGACAAGCATCACATGTATGAGAATGATCACGTGATAGTTTGGGAAGGTGTCTAGCAGTATCACACTTTACCAGATCTTCTATAGATGGTTGGCATAGATGACCAAGTCGCTTATGCCACAACTAGTTTTCTTCCTCTCTGGATAAAAGACATATATGTTCTTCTCCAATTACAAGGTAAAGATTTCCTTTTGTCGTTTTTCTTTGCAGAACAACTACCCCATCTTTTCCCGTGACAGTACAGGTCTTCTTGGTAAACCATATAGAATGTCCTGAGTCACACAATTGACTGACACTGAGTAAATTATGACTGAGACCTTATACAACCAAGACATCAGCATGTCTGATTTCTTTGCCCCCAAAACTAGCCTTTCCTAATCCAATTATCTTTAGGCCTTCATCATTTTCAAACTTGACAACTTCTGCTTTGTCATATTTTATGCTTGTAACCAGATCCTTGTTGCCTGTCATGTGATACATACAACCACTATCTAGAATCCACACACCAGAACGATCTGATGCTTTAAGGGCAATTTCAGCAACTACTGCCTTATCTGCTCTTTTCTTCTTGGTCCATATCTTTGTCTCCATACTCGGTATAGATTGAGACTCATGAACATTCTCAGAGTACGATGGACCAACTTCATCTTGAAGAGATGAAAATCTATTCTGAACTTTTAACTCATTTGTTGGTTTATTGATCTTCTACTTGTGAACATTTTGATTTTTCTTTGGCACATTTCTCTGAATGATCGAAGTGCAGTACCTAGCCATGTGCCCAAATCCTCTGCACCAAAAATAGTGTCCTTCAAAATATGTTCTGGAAAACCATTCTCTGTTTGGATGCCACCTCTGTTCCTGTTCCCTTCTATATCTATTGGCTATAGAACACACATACTGTGAATGTCCCATCTTCCCACAACAATAAGACCTGATATAGGGTGCATTCCTTTGTGTTACTTTAGCACTACGATTTTCCCTTTGGGATCTCTGAATATTCTGATTCTGTTTTGTGCCTAAATCAGCCTTAAATTTTGGGATGGGTGCTTGTGGTCTGACATTAACTGCCACATATTTTTATTTCTTATCAAGCCATGAATTAACCTTAGCATTTGAGATTTCTTGATTCTTCACTCCTTCTGAACTATGAGCTTCCTCTTTCATCTTCTCTGTCTTCTGAATGGCCTGCTTTTTTGATATCACATTGGGGGTCAAGATTTTTTCTTGATCATTCATTTTTCTTCGCATAATGACCACTTCTTCTTCATGTTCTTTGATACGTCTGACCTGCCCTTTTCCTGTGTTAGTCAAACAATCAATTTCCTTCTTTTGTTTCTCAATTTTAAGCTTATGCTCAACAATATTTTCTGAGCTCTCTAGTGCTGAGGATTTTAGTCTTTCAATTTCTTCTAACAGCTCTGACTTTTCTTCATCCTGTTTTTTCATATAGATTTTGGCATCACGAACCACTTTATTGGCTTTATTTGTTTTGGCTCTCCAAATGTCTATCTCCTCAAGACTTGCTTCCAATTCGGCTTCCATATCAACTCTCCCTTCAATTTCTTCTTCTTCTTCAGCGTTAGCTTCTTCCTTTTTCTGAGAACTACCAACAATCGCCTCCAAGGAATTTACCCCACGATCTCTGCAGTTCTCTATCTCCTCAACCTCTTCATCCTCAGACTCATATGAACTTTCAAATTCTTGTGAAAGAAGATTCTTTTTCTTGAAGAAATTTCACTTGAATTGTTTCTTTCCTTTCACAAATGCTGAAGTCTTTTTCTTGGGAATTTCAACTTCATCATCATCATATCATTATCCTGAAACTTCTTGGGACATCTTGCTGCAAGATGACCAACCTTTCCACATCGAAATCATGCTAGTGGAAGTTTCCCTTTAAATTTTCCTCTTCATCTTTGCAGATTTGAAGAAAGGAATGACATCACCACCTCTGTCCCTTCTTCCTCATTAGAATCTTCAATGGTGATATTATTCATGGCCTTCAATGCCACCTCTTTGGATTTCCCTTTTTCCAGAGTCTCTTTATCATCTTTTCTCATTTCATATGCAACAAGAGTACTGTGTAGGTTATCCAATGTCAGTTCTTTTGGGTCTTTATCCTCCAAAACAGAAACTTTCGGATTGAACCGAGGTGGAAGTTTTCTTAATATGCACTTCACAATTTTTATATCTTTGATAAATTCTCCAAGACCCCGCATGTCTTCTACCACAACATTTAACCTGTCAAAGAATGCATCAACAGACTCATTCAGGTTCATTCTCAGATCTTCATAGTTGTTCCACAACACCTGCAGCTTTGCCTCTCTAACCTTTGTATCCCCTTCATATATATTCAAAAGATTTTCCCACATGGCATGTGACGTTTTTCATGACATGACCTTCGTGTAGATGGGATTGTAAAGGGATCGCACTAAGGCATTGATTGCTTTGGAATAAACATCTAACTTTCTATGCTCAGCTTCTGATAATGCACCACTATTAATATCAGCTGTGATACCATGCATAGCTGCTGAAAACACATCCATTCCCAAGTATTAGAAATAGTGTTGCATTCAATTCTTCCATTTATGAAAATTACATCCGTCGAAGATTTGAATCCCTTTATGATTGGTGACCTCCATTAAGAGAAGAACAACTTTCTACCTCCCTCTGATAGCAATTGTTAGGTCCATAAGGCTGAATACCCTGAGAGGGGGGGGGGGTGAATCAGGGTATGACTAATTTAAAATTAACACCCGTTCTAATCTTGTTTCACTGTTAAGAAAAACACGCTTATCTATCTTTACTGTTGCACAAAGTAAACAGAAATTAAAGCATGCACAGGACACATCAATTTTACTTGGTTCACCGCAAAGGGCTACGTCTAAGGAGCATACACCGGCAAGTTTCCGGTCATACCAATTCCACTAAACTTCACTAGCTGTGGATTACAATGTTCGGGCTAGATCACTTCTACGCCCAGGCTCACTACCTTTACAATGTTTAGGGTCAGCTCACTGCTTCCCCAAGGGTCACTCCCTGTTTCTCTCTCTCTGGATCACTGCCGGAGGAGAGGATCACCTTCTTTCTCTTCCTTTGCTCAGTGCTATTGGAAGGAATCCACTCACAGTTTATTGACCTACAGGTCTCTTAATTTTCATGAAGGAATGAATCTTACTTTGTAAGTAGATGCTCTGTTGAAGCCCAACTTTCACCCGTAGATGAATATCTATTTGCACCAAAGGAATCGGGAAAACATCCAGCTTCCACGCAGCCCAAAAATCACTACTGGAATTAAACCTTACTTGGCGCGCAAGTCAATCTCGGCGCTCAATTATCAGCGCGCATGTCACAACGGGCACGCAAGTCCTCCTTAGACACTTGCGCGACTCAAGCTTCCTCAAATCCAAACCTGCGCGAATCACTTCCTTTTATGCCCAACTCGATATTGGCGCGCAACTCCACTCTGGCGAGCAGCTTCAAACACTGGCGCGCAACAATCACCCTGGCGCGCAAGTCCCACCTGCGCGACCACACACACCACTTGCGCGACCACCACACCTGCGTGACAGGAGCTCTGATTTCTCAAAGTGTTGAACTCTGGTGAAGAATGAAGAGGGGTGGTCTAGTATTTATAGGCAAATTGACCACCCTGCGCGACGGTGCGCAAGTCACCTGCACGACCAAGTATCGGCGCACAAGTCTTCTGTCCTTTTAGACACATGCGCGACCAACTCCCAAACTTGCGCAAACTTGTTTCCTTTGTAATATTTTTATCTTCTGATCTTGAAAAACATATGGCACACAAGTTTCCTATACTCCATGTCCTCAGCGCGCAAGTCCCTTTTCCAAAAACCACTTTTCTTCATTTGTCGATTTTTAGGCCCAAAAATTTGGCAAACACTGGAAAATGGCACCACCTTGTATCTGTTCTTTTGTACCACCTCCAGATCATCCATTCCTTTTTTTGACATTCTTGAATCAATCATGGATCATTGACCTCAGCTCTTTAACTCTACATTCCATCATGAAATCCTCTTTGTCAACAAATTTGTATGACATTGTTTTGTTTTGTCAACAATCACCACTCAGATGTCCACTTTTTCAACAAAAAAATCACCTCAAAAATGCTTCAATGATGCCTTGAGGGATTTTTGCCCAACAAAAACTTTCGGTATAGCCGATTCTCTCTTAGTGTACTCAGAACGATGTCAAGATGTTGGGCAAGATCGTCATGAGTTTTGGAGTACACCATTATGTCTTCAACAAAGACAACCAAAAATTGATCCAAATAAGGATAGAATATTTGGTTAATCAAATCCATGGACTCCGCCGGCACATGGTCAAGCCAGAAGGCATCACCACAAACTCAAACAACATGTATTGACTCCTAAAGGCTATCAGTGGTACGTCAGAAGGACCCACCTCAACTGGTGATAACCTGATCTTAGATCAATCTTAGAAAACACTGATGCACACCTCAGCTAATCAAACAGGTCATTAATTCTAGGAAGAGGGAACATATTTCTCACTATCATATGATTTAATATCCGATAATCAACACACAGCCTTAATGACCCATCATCTTTCTTTGCAAAAAGCACTAGAGATCCCTATGGAGATGTACTAGGATATATGAACCCTATAACAACCCAAAATTTTTCAATGGAAATTTCCTTCTTTTAATTATGTCATAAAATCACATGAAAACACAACATAATGAACTACTAAGTGTTAAGTTATCTTTAAACACAAGTTTGTCACTTCTGTGTTTTGAATTTTGAAAATCCGACATACACGGTTGTGTTTAAGATGATTTTTGGAGTCTATTGAAACAAAAATAATTTTCAGTGAATAGTAATGTACCCTTGTGAATAGTAACATACCCTTATGAATAGTATTATGACAGTTATGAATAGTAAATCATCCAAAATAAGAGTAACCTTACCCATGATTAATTAAATAAAATTTAGACATCTTAGAATGTGACAATTCGACCTTAGTAAACGTTTTAGTATTTTGTAATTCATAAATAATTAATTTTAATTAGTTAATTGATTTAAAAGAAAATGAATTTTCCTAAAATGTTTTAGAAATTTATCAAAACAATGTCTTATAGTTTTTAGATAATTTTATAAGACCCTATTTAATTTTTGAAAGCACTATAAAATCGGTTTTAACTTTTAAAAACTGTTTTTAAGTAAATTATGATTTTAATTCAATATAAAATTATAAATATTTAGAAAATTATTTTTGAAAAATGGACCTCATTGTTGGATTCTACACGTCAAAAAATGGTTGGGCTAAATTTTTGGGATTTTTCTGAAATACATGAATTTTTGATGAATAGTTAAATATCGTAATTTACAAAAATAAGCTAAATAAGTTAATTATAGAGTCATGTGTGATGTTTTGCTGATGTAATCCCACTTGTTTCGGTATCACATGATACAATTACTGTTCTTGGTAATTCAAGGCTCACTATTCCTTGTCTTAGGGGAAATTAATAAACTAATGAGTTTTATATTAAGGAAACCCCTCTCCCCTCCACTATAAATACCACCCTTCACACCCTCATTTCCTCACACCTCTCAAACTCCAAGACTTCACTAAACTCTGTCCAAAACTCTTCTCTATCCCCTATCTCATGTTAAATATATTCTGGTCTCATCAAAATACCAATCCTATCTTTCTTAAAGAGGATCTCAAGGGGAAGATTTAAGAGGCAATTTCTCTCCCTCTTCTCCTTTAATTTCCTTTCAAGTTCATGTTCATTTTTGGATTTCTCCCCACCTATATTCATCTAAATTGTATTGTAAATCCATTATTATACATCTAATGAAATTTTATTATGCTTATGGGAAATTATATCATGCAACCCCCTTTCCCTCTTCCTTTTATTTTATAAAAGAGAACGTTGTTCGTGAGGTGTTAATTTTTTACCTTCAAGAACAACATGCTATATTCTTCCATTTATACCTTCAGATCTGGTCATGAAACCATTTTTATGGTTGAAACTGAACATGTTATATGTATTATCTTCTATTTAATGTTCTGAAACTAACTTATTACCATATTTATAGTGATAAAATAAAACAAGTTCATTATGATTGAAAAATCACTCAAATTAACCCAAACAATCATTATTTAATTCTTATCTAATGATTCATCAACATGGATCTAATATAATTCATTGAATGATCATAAAAACTCCTCTATTATTATTAATAACATCTAATATCAGTTCTGGATGTTTACCCATGTTCTACCAAAACTTCAATTTAAGAATACAAGTGTACCACTCAAGAGAACTATAAAAACAAACATTCCCAAATAATGTTTTTAAACACTATAACTCATCCAAAGGCACATAAAAACCACTTAATGAAACCATAATAATCCATATTAATGTACACAAGATTCTGTATTTCTAATTAATGAATATAATGTCATTATTCATGACATTAAAGAGAAGGAATCATTCGAGTACAAGGTAAGGGGAGATTCTCGAACCCAACTTTCATCCTTAGGGTTCTCCCTTTTTCCCTCCATTTTTGATATGGGTACTTATTAAAGATAATTTGTTCATCATAGTCTTTCCATTTATAGGATATACATGTTTTCACTAGTTTTTATTTCAAACCAAATGTTTTCCAAAATAGCTCTTTTTTTAAGAACATGCCTTTTACTTCTCACTCAAAGTGGACGGTTCTTGTAGCATGTATGTTATTCCCTCTTTCTTTTGGGAACCCAAAGTTTATGAATGTGTTATTATAAGATGAAACTCATTCATTTACCTGGGATAGTTTTTTTCATCACTGATTTATGTTCTATGTGGAATGCATGATAATGATATAACATTAGGATGTGATGGGTGCGCCCAGAATTATACAACGCTTTAATGCATTCGGTAAAGTGATGAATATCATGAGTAAATGTGAAATGATGTGTGAAAAAGATTCTAGCTTGGCTCACAAGTATGTGTGATAGTTAACCACTAAGAAATGATGTTTCATTTTTATGCATTTCCACATTTCAAGTCTTATATTTATGATTCCTCTCATGTTCATGATCTTTTTACCATGTTATGATTATGCTCACCCCATGATATATTGTTCTTATCTATCCTCTTACTGGGATTCTATGTCACCCCTTTTGATGTATATACTCAGGTGGATACATGTATTAAGGATAGGACAAGTTCCAATAAGAATCTAGAGAAGAAGAAATTAAATAAATATTTATGCTTGATGTTGTATTTTTTATGTCTGGTCCTAGTTTTCCCAAGACACTAAACCTTTGGATCCTCTATGTGTAATACTAATTTGTTTTTTATCTTTAAAATTATGTAATAGTAATGTAAGAAAGGATAGTGTCTTTATAGTTGGTATCATAGGAAAGTTTTATTTAATTTGGGAATTAGGATTAGTGAACCCTAGAGAGAACCTCTAGCATGATAATAAGTACAAAAATGCACACAAGAATATTTACATTGGGATCCAAAATGTAATGTTTTTGGTATTAATTATTTAAATGAATAAGTTATTAATGAATTGTTTACTTATGTTTTGTTCTAACCTTTTCTATTTTAGAAAATTTTGGGAACCAGGAGAAATCAACCCAACAACTCGTGCGGGGGCGAATTCAATGATTGAACGAACGACATCCCCAATGATTTGGGAGGTGGAGTTCAAAACATCATGGCGATGTTTACCCAATTATCTCAGGTTATGAACAATAACCATAATAATGGGGAATGTCCTCCTTCACCAAAGAGGGAGCAACTGGCTATCAAATGTTTTATGCGGAAACGACCACCGATGTTTTGTGGATCTTCCGATCCACTAATTGTGGATCAGTGGGTCAACTCTATGGAGAAGATCATTTCTGTTCTTCACTGTTCTGAGATGGAGAAGGTGACCCTATCCGTTAATCATCTAGACGGATAATCCGATCAATGGTGGGATTTGATTAAGAACACCAAGCCAAGGGAGGAAATTGAAGTGATGGAATGGGAAGACTTTAAGATAATGTTTCTTAATAAGTATTTCCCACGAACTCTTTGTACGAAGATAGAGAGAGAAATAATAGAGCTCAAGAAAAAATAAGGAGAATCTATCACAACCTATGAAGCGAATTTCACAAGTCTTGCAAGGTACGCTTTGGGTTTTGTTATCAACAATGATAGCCAAATTGACAGATTCTTTAGTGTATTTAAACTACACCTTCTAAAGGCTCTTGAAATTTGAGACTTTAGGAGTTATGAAGAAGTTGTTCAGTGTGATCTCAAAGTAGAGATGGAGTTTGGAGAATGGTCCCATGACTACGGTGATAAGAAACGAAATATGGAGTTTCATGCCAGAGGATCTAATGAAAAAAGTGGGAAGAAAACTCAACGGCCCACATGCCAAAAATGTGGGAAGTTACACCATGGGAACTGCATCAAAGGTACAAAGAAGTGATTCAAGTGTGGTAAAGAAGGACACCATGCTCAAGAGTGTCGAAAAGACACGAAAAAGAAGGATAATGTAGCTGATGAATAGAGAGAACCACCCATGGTTCAATGATACAACTATAGGGAGCTTGGGCACTATGAAAACCAGTGCACTAAACCTCGAGTTCTTGAGGGTAATCAGTGTCAGCAGCCACCAAAGCCAATCAAACAAGGGAAGGATTATGCCATCACTACTCGGAGGTAGAGCATGATAATTAAGTCGTACAAGGTACACTTCATATACACTCAATAATGGAAAAAGTCTTATTTGATTCTGGTTCTACACATTCCTTTATATCTTGCAAGTTTTCTAGAACTATAGAATCGAAACCCCGAAACCTTGATGTAGAGATATTTGTAAAAACACCAAGTGGTGCAATCATTTCAACCCAAGTGTTTGACTCTTCTTCTATTGGAGTATGTGGGAAGATTCTTCTAGAAAATCTTGTAATACTTTCCTTTGTGGAATTCGACGCTATAATGGGAATGGATTGGCTCTCGTTATATAGAGTACATATCAACTGTTGGGAAAAGGAAATATATTTTCATATTCCGAACCATCCCATTCTCCTTTACAAATGCAAGGAAGATCATGAATCTCCTCTAAAAAATCCTTCAATGGTTTGGGTTTTGATTCCCTATGAGGAAGAATACCTCACCCAAATGGTTAAGTTGAAGGAAAGTGCCAACTTTTAGTAAATGCCCATCGTGAGGGAATACAACGATGTATTTTACGAAGAGTTACCCGGAATTACCCCGGATCATGAGGTAGAGTTCTCAAATGAACTCATACCCAAAGCTACTCTTATCTCGAAGTGTCCCTATAGGATGGCTCCTATGGAAATGGAGGAGTTAAAGAAGAATCTGCAAGAGCATCTGGACAGAGGGTTCATACGCCCTAGTGCATCACCTTGGGGTGCACCAGTTCTCTTTGTGAAGAAGAAGGATGGAACAATGCAGCTGTGTATTGATTATCGGGTACTCAAAAAGATCCCCATAAAGAACAAGTATCCTCTCCCTAGTATTGATGAATTGTTCGGTCAGTTAAGATGAGATCAATACTTCTCAAAGGTGGATCTTCATTTTGGATATCATCAGGTAAAGGAGAAGAAGGAAGATATTCATAAGACTGCCTTCTGTACAAGGTATGGGCACTATGAGTTTTTGGGGATGCCCTTAAGACTTACTAATGCCCCTACAATATTAATGGATTTGATGAATAGAGTCTTTAGACATTACCTAGAAAAATGTGTGGTAGTGTTTACTGATGATATTACCATCTACTCCAAGATTAAGGAGGAACATGAAGAAAATATCAGACTTGTGTTGGCAACATTAAGAAAGGAGAAGTTTTACGCCAAGTTTAGCAAGTGTGACTTTTGGATGAAGCAAGTCAAGTTCTTTGGACATGTGACCACAAGTGAGGTAATTTCTGTGGATCCTTAAAAAAGGGGATGGAGGAATGTCCTAGGCCCTATAGTGTCATAGAAATATGTATTTTTCTTGGATTACCTAGGTACTACCCACGTTTTGTGAGCAACTTCTCACGATTGTCAAGCCTACTAACTAAGTTAACATGGAAAGGGGTAAAGTATGTCTGGAAAGAAGAATGTGTGGGAAGCTTCAAGGAGCTAAAGAGATGGTTGATCACTGCACCTGTACTCACACTACCGAAATGTGGAGAAAGTTTTGTGATATACAATGATGCTTCAAAGAAAGGCTTGGGTTGTGTACTGATACAAAATGATAATGTGATAGCCTATGCCTCACAAAAGTTGAAGATCCATGAGAAGAACTACCCGACACATGATCTAGAGCTGGTAGCCGTGATTTTTGCCTTGAAAATATGGCTGCACTACCTTTATGGCGAGAAGTGTGACATATACACCGACCATAAGAGCCTAAAGTATATATTCAAACAAAAGGAGATCAACATGCATCAAAGGAGATGGTTAGAGCTAATCAAGGATTACGATTGCTCTATTCACTATCATCCTGGAAAGGTGAACAAGGTAGATGATGCTCTAAGCGGAAAAAAACTTGCTACTCCATCCATGTCGTGGATTGAGAAAGACCTTATCATCTTGGATATGCAAATAATGGATTTGGAAATCATAAGGGCAGGGGATACATCCAACCTTTCCCAAATGATTGCACAACCATCCATCCCAAAGAAGATTAAAGAAGCATAAAGTGATGATGTAGATGTAAAAAAGTGGGTGAATTCAGTAAAGGAAGGGAAGCTAAAAGAGTTTCATATCGACGATGATGGTGTGATTCGGTTTGGAATGCGGCTTTGGGTGACTTCATCTCCCAGGATAAAGGATCTATTGGAAAATGCACATAGCTCAACATTCTTTATCCATCCTGGGAGTACCAAGATGTACCGTGATCTCTGAGAACACTTCTGGTGGGATAACATGAAGAAGGAGATTGTGGAATATATATCAATGTGCTTGGTATGTCAGAAAGTTAATGCTGAGCGAAAAAAGTCCAAAGGTATGATGCATCCATTGCCTATACCCATGTGGAAATGGGAAAATGTTACTAAGGACTTTGTCGTGGGTCTCCCAAAGATGTCAAAGGAAAATAATGCGATATGGGTTGTGGTTGACCGACTCACCAAGACTGCCCATTTTATCACTATTCGGGAAGACCTCTCGCTTGAACAACTTGAAAAGATATATGTGAAGGAAGTGGTGAGACTGAATGGTGTTCCACTCTCTATTGTATCTGACCATGACCCAAGGTTCACATCTAAATTCAGGATGAGCCTTCAACATGATTTGAGTACTGAATTAAATTTCAGCATGGCCATCACCCCCAAACTGATGGCCAGTCTGAAAGAACTATTCAGATGCTTGATGATATGCTAAGAGCCTGCTCTCTAGAATTCAAATGTGGATGTGATTAGCATCTCCCATTGGTTGAGTTCCCATACAACAATAGGTTCCACTAGAGTATTCAGATGACTCCATATAAAGATCTGTATGGAAAGCGATGTAGAACTCCAACCCGCTGGGATGAAGTTGGAGAAAAAGAAAGCTACTTGGACCTGATCTTGTTCCATAGATGACAGATAAGGTTCAATTCATCAAGAAACATATTAAGGCTACTCAAAGTTGGAAAAATATCTATACTGACAACGGTCGAAGGGACTTGGAGTTCGACGTTGGAGATAAAGTCTTCCTTCAAATATCTCCAAGGAAGAGAGTCATGCGATTTGGGAGGAAAGGGAAGCTAAGACCAAGGTATATTGGCCCCTTTGAGATCCTTGAACGCATAGGAGATATGACCTATCGACTTGAACTTCCACCGAATATGGATCAAGTTCATGATGTGTTTCATGAATCACTACTGAGGAAGTACATACCAGACCCCTCACATGTACTAAACTCAAAGGTGGTGCAGCTGGAGGATGATCTCTCCTATGAGTCAACCAGTAAAGATTCTAGATCGGAGGGATAAGGTTTTACCCAAAAAGACAAACCATCTTTTCAATGTGTTGTGTAGGAACCATAATTTTGAGGAAGCAACATGGTAACCAGAAGAGGCAATGAAGGAGAAAAACCGTCACCAGTTTGTGTAAAGTAAGATTTCAGGGCCGAAATTTCTTAAGGGGGGAAGAATGTAACGACCCAAAGTTTTTCAATGGAAATTCCCTTCTTATAATCATGTCATAAAATCACATGAAAACACAATATAATGAACTAATAATGGCTAACTGACCTTTAAACAGAAGTTTTTCACTTCTGTGTTTTGAATTTTGAAAATCTGACATACACAGTTGTGTTCAAGATGATTTTTGGAGTCTATTGAAACAAAAATAATTTTTAGTGAATAGTAACGTACCCTTGTGAATAATAAAATACCCTTATGAATAGTAAATCATATAACATAATAGTAACCTTACCCATGAATAATTATATAAAATTTAGACATCTTAGAAAGTGACAATTCGACCTTAGTAAACGTTTTGGTATTTTGTAAGTCATAAATAATTAATTATAATTAATTAATTAATTTAAAAGAAAATGTATTTTCCTAAAATTTGTTCATAAATTATCGAAACAATGTCTTATAGTTTTTAGATAATTTTATAAGATCCTATGTAATTTTTGAAAGCACTATAAAATCAGGTTTAACTTTAAGAAACCATTTTTAAGTAAATTATAATTTTAAATAAATATGAAATTAATAATATTTAGATTTTTTTTGAAAAATGGACCTCAGTTTTGGATTCTACACATCGATATATGGTTGGGGTAATGTTTTCGGATTTTTATGAAATACTTGAATTTTTTGATGCATAGTGAAATACCGTAATTTACAAAAATAAGCTAAATAAGCTAATTATAGAGTCATGTGTGGTGTTCTTCTGATGTGAGACCACTTGGTTCGGGATCACATGATAAAATTACTATTCTTGGTCATTCAAGGCTCACTATTTCTTGTCTTAGGGGAAATTAATAACCTAATGAATTTTATATTAAGGAAACCCCTCTCCCCTCCACTATAAATACCACCCTTCACACCCTCATTTCCTCACAACTCGCAAGCTCCAAGAATTATCTAAACTCTATCCAAACCACTTCTCTGTCCCCTCTCCCACATTCAAGATCTGTTGGTCTCATCAACAGACCAATCCTAGCTTCCATAAGGAGGATCTCAAGAGGAAGATTTAAGAGGCAATTTCTCTCCCTCTTCTCCTTTAATTTCCTTTCAAGTTCAAGTACATTTATTGATCTATACCCACCTATATACATATAAATTGTATTTTAACTCCAGTATTATACATCTACTGGAATGTTTTGATGCTAATGAGATATTATATCATCCAAACCCCTTGCCTTCTTCCTTTTATTTTATTAAAGAAAACGTTTTTCGTGAGGTGTTAATTTTTCACATCCAAGAACATTAAGATTTATTCTTCCATTTATAACTTTAGATCAGGTCATGAAACCATTTTTATTGTTGCACCAGAACATTTTATATGATTTAACTTCTATTTAATGTTCTGAAACTAACTTATGACCATATTTATAGGGATAAAATAAAACAAGTTCATTATGATCAAAAAATCACTCAAATTAACCCAAACAATCATCATTTAATTCTTATCTAATGATTCATACACATGGATCTAATATAATTCATTACAAGATCATCCTAACTCATTTAATATAGTTAATAACATGTAATATCAGTTTTGGATGTTTAACCATGTTCTACCCAAACTTCAATTTAAGAATACAAGTGAACCACTCAAGAAAACCATAAAAACGAACATTCCCAAATAATGTTTTTAAACTCTATAACTCATCCAAAGGCACATAAAAACCACGTAATGAAACCATAATGAACCATATTAATGTACACAAGGTTCTGGATTTCTAATTAATGAATATAATGTCATTATACAGGACATTAAAGAGAAGGAAGCATTCGAGTACAAGGTAAGGGGTAATTCTCGAACCCAACTTTCATCCTTTGGTTTCTCCATAAAGATAGTTTGTTCATAATTGTATTTCAATTTCTGGGATATACATGATTTTCACTTGTTTTTATGTCAAACAAATTTTTTTCCAAAAGAACTCTTCTTTTAAGAACACGCATTTTACTTCTCACTAAAAGTGGACGGTTCTTGTAGCATGTATGTTACTCCCTCTTTATTTTGGGAACCCAAAGTTTATGAATGTATTCTTATGAGATGAAACCAATTACTTTACATGGGATAGTTTTGTTCATCCTTGATTTATGTTCTATGTGGCATGCATGATAATGATAATATAATGATGTGATGGGTGCGCCCGGAATTATATAGCGCAATACAAATATCTAGATGTAATGGGTGCACCTGAAATTATACAGCGCTCCAATGCATTGGGTAAAGTAATGAATACCATGAGTAAATGTGAAATTATGTGTGAACAAGATGCTATCTTGTTCACATGTATGTTTGGTTGTTAACCGCTAAGACATGTTGTTTTATTTTTATGCATTGACACATTTCAAATCTTATATTTATGATTCCTCTCATGTTCATGATATTTTCCCATGTTATGATCATGCTCACTCCATGCTATATTGTTCTAATCTATCCTCTTACTGGGCTTCTAGATAACCCCTTTTCATGTATATCCTCAGGTGGCTACATGTATTAAGGATAGGACAAGTGCCAATAAGAAGCCGGAGAAGAATAAATTAAATAAATGTTTATGCTTGATGTTGTATTTGTTATGTCTGGTCCTAGTTTGCAGAAGACACTAAACCTTTGGATCCTCTATGTGTAATAATTCTGTGTTGTTTATCTTTAAAATGATGTAATCGTAATGTAATAAAAGGTAGGGCCTTTATGAACCCCTTACACTCTAATTGCTCATGATGAACCTTTAACTCCTTGAGTTCTTCTGGTGCCATTCAGTATGGCAGAATAGAAACAGACTCTGCTTCCAGTAGCAACTCAATCGTGAACTAAATATCCCTCTCAGGTGGAAACCCCAAGATGTACTTATGAAACACATATTGAAACTAATCCACTACTGGAGGGAAGACAGACTATTCCCCCTCTTCATCATCAAGCACAAGACAAGCTACTTGATCTGTGAGCCTACCCAACTGCTAGAAAAATGGTCCTGCACGACTTTCTCAAACGTCCCACTCTCCCCGATGGTCATAAGAATTACCCTCAAGTGACCTGAATGATACCCTGTTATGGTAAAAGTTTATGTGCTCCTGATACAACACCAACCAGTCCATACCCAAAATCAGGTCAAATCCCAACATCTCAAGAATGAACTAGTCCCATATGAAATGATACCCACTGAATTTATGATCACATACCTTACACTTCCTGATATATTCCTTTTTCACCCCCAACAGAGTTTCAATTGAAATAACCCTAAACAATATCCACAGGAAAACCCAATTCTACCATAAACTGAGTAGAAATAAAAGAGTGTGTGGAACCAACGTCAAACAATGCACTGGAAAGCATATAAGGTATAATGACCATAACTCGAACAGTCGATGGCCTATCCTCAACATAACCATGTGAAAAATGAACTGCATTAAGCTAGCCTACCCCTCTAAATTGTGCATCAAACTGCGTGCCATGCAATGTACTTCCCTACTAATGTGGGCAATCTGGCCCCGGAGTTCCACATCCACCACCCCTGCTAGTACGGCCTCTGGAGCTCCAACTGCCTAACTTATATGGAGAAAATGATCCATTTCCTCCACTTAGAATCATACTATTACGAAAATTCATTCTCACCGACTGAGGGGTTCTGCATAACCTTTACACGTGTCCCAATCTTCCACATGACTGAAACTCAACTAGATATTGAGGACATTGGCCACACATGTGCCCCGACCTACCACACTGGTAGCAGAACAACTGATCACCATCCTGGGAGGATGACCCTCTTTTTGAGACACCTTTCACACTTCCTCCCAATTGAAAACATCCAAAACGATGCTTCTGGACCTCAGAAGCTACAACACTTGTTTTCACACCTGGAATGACAAGACCACTGCTTGAATCTCCCTTCAGTTTCCTTTCTGAGATCAACACTATATCTACAATCTCTGTAAACCTTTTCGAGTGAAATATATTCAACTAAGACCTGATCTCATATCGCATCCCATCCTGGAAATGCCTCGTAACTGCCACCTCACCCACACCTACACTGGAACAAAGCGTCGTAGATCAGTGAACTGACCAACATACTCTATCACCGACATAGATACCTGAGTCAGGCTCATGATCTCTATATCCCATTATTGCCTCAAAGTCTCTGGGTAAAAATGCTCCAAAAACATTTCCTAGAAATATTTCCAGAACATCTCCCCATCCTGCTCTGTATGTGCCAAGATGTCCCACCAATGATTTTATTGTCCCGCAACATATAAGCTACCAACTCGACTCACATAAAAAAAGGATTCCAGAGATGATAAAGTATCATTTGGATATACTCTATCCAAAACACTGCTGCCTATGGAACTTCCGATCTACTAAAGGTCAGAGGGTGCTCTACTGAAACTATTTGGTTTACTCAAACATTTCTAGTGCAACCATCCCTAGTTCCTGATCCATCATTTGCATAAAACAAGACAAGTACTCTCGTAACTTCCCTTCTATAATTTCTTGGATCACCAAATTCTCTTGCTCCACTACCAGAGGAGTTTTCTTAGAGACATCCTCATGTTTCCCAACCATTGCTCGACGTCATGGAGAAATTTCTTTACATTTACAAAGACAAGGTTTAGAACACATACCATTAAACTTTTACAACATAATAACAAGAAGGATCTTCACCCGCCATAACAACCCACCATACATACACCATCCTATCAAACCATGATATTATGAATGTCACCCCAACCGTCCCTACCATGGTCCATGGTCCGCATGGGGTAAACAACCATACACCACCAAAAGGATAGAAAAACATGATAAAAATAACATTTTGAAATCATACAAAACCTTAATTACACATATTTCATTAATTATCACTTATCATTCTTTTATCTTCACCCACATTCATTTTTTGTTTACGACATTTTACATTTTCAATTTTCAAAATGAAAGGTGCATTCTATCCTTCCTTCCTTAGATACCCAACCCATGTGTGGCTACCATGATTCATTTCACCTATCACTCTTAGTGCCTATAATGATTCATGAATTCATAAAATCACTCCATTGAGTCCAGGAGCCAAATATCATTAAACTGCCACATAACACAACATGTGCATCGCCCAATAGTGAAATATCATCAACGGTAACATCACACAATCAAGAACCGCAATTCCCATCCTGGGTAACTTGGGTTGTCCCTCATATGTGGGTCAGCTACTCCCAAACATGAGCTCATCACCAAGTCCAATCACATCCTAACTCCAATATAGAATCCCAAATAATAAGGTTCCATAGAAGGAGAAGAAATACATCCTTCGATACAACTTTATAATGTCCATGAATTAAAATGCACTAAACTTGTGCTCCGATCTGGGTGGTCACATGTCCTTAAGAGCGCCACCACATACACCAAAGGTTTCTGACTAGAAACGGGTGTCCAAATAGTCAATTGGGGAGACTATACCACTTTTTTATAAATGAAATCCACAACATAAAATAAAAAAATAGAGGAATAATAACCAATAATACAAAAGAAATCATAAACAACCATTCCCTAAATGGGGTACAACCATGTCCAATAGTAAATATGCCATGCCATGCTACAAGTGTAGAAGTGAACAACACCCAAAATGAAGACAAACTACGAAATCCCAAAAAATGGTCCCGACACCAAGTCCGGGTACTCCTCCACGCACACTCGTTCCAAACCAACTTCCTTACAAGGTCATTTTCCCTTCTCCCACTTTAAAACATGAAGTCTGCTCGGTACCCAACAGTAGCCCGAACAAGGTGTGAGTACAACCCAGTAGGCCACCACCAATGGTGTCTACAAAATATCTAGTTTAAAAAATTGTGCATGATAATGGTAAATGAATAATAAAAGTAAAGTAAATGATTAAGTTCCCTTAGAGAGTTTAAGTCCATTACCAACATTTATTACCACTTCCACATCTTACCATTTCATCAAATTTCACATTACTTTCCATTTCCAACACATTAAACATGGGTTCATCAAACAAAAAAAGTTACAAGGGATCAATGTACACAAACTCATGCATAAGGGGAAAATAATGTTATCCTATCTCACTAGGAAGAACTTATTCATGAAACACATATCCTCACCTCAAAGCCTTAGTCTAGGTGGATGCAACCGTTAGAGGAACAGAGCCTCAGCCCTCTTCCGTAACCCATGAATTAGGGGTGGAGTTTAGATCCTCAGTTCAACTCGACCCGTGGGTGTATAACCTCAAGTCAACACCCCACTATATCAAGCCTTGTGTAGATGCTATACATATTGTATCCATTAACCATTCACACAACATCAAAACCATTTCACAAGGAAAACATAATTCAGAGCAATAACATAAAAGTTAATACCATGAGTTAACCCATTTACACATTTACCAAATTTCACATTAATTATCCACATTGCCCGATTCCCCTTTTATTATGTTTCTCCCACTAAGCATTCACTCATTGTGCCTATCTCACTAGGCTTCGTTCATTATGCCTAACTCACTAGGATTCATTACCAAGCTCATAGTCCATTTCATTATGATATTTAATCATTTCCATGTTAACCCAATATTCCTTAGGTTATTACTAAGCCTAGGTGCATCACCTAACTTATACTTCTACACCATCAATCACATCAACAATTTTATCAAGGGATCTATATAAATACACAAAAATCTCACTTGTTCTTCACAAATACCTTGGACCAAAAATGTTGGCACACCCCATGGGTAGCCCTAGATTAGTCCCATCACCCTCGACGTCTCTCATGGGGATCGTGGGGGTTTCCATTTACCTTAATAACAACCATTTTACATAATCATTCCTAGGGTGATAAAAACACACCAAGAGGCACCCAAGAACAAAACTTCATAGAAAAAATACCACAAATAAACCATGGGATATAACTTGTAGACCACCTACCTCGATTCTGTGGTTGAACGCAATCTTAGTCAAGCCCTTAGATCCTGATTCAACCAACCCTTGAAAATTCAACCAAAATATCACCCAAAGAGTCGGATTTTAGATCTTCTAAAAGAGAGGAGAAGAAGAAAAAACCCCTAAAATCAAAAGAGAAGAAATGATTGGGTTAGCCTTACCTGGAGCTTCAATCCACAACCAATGGCCCCAAAAACACCTTAGAAATGAGGGATATATATCTCTTGGAGAACCTGGAATATTTGGTTCATTCCTAGGGTGAAGAGGGGATAAATGGGAGGAAATCCCGAGTTGGGTATTAAAATCCCATAGTGAAATTTTTTGTTATTTTTAAATGTTTTCAGGCTGCATAGTTTACCTACATGACTTTATAAACCGTGTGAAAACCGTTTAGAGGCCACTGTCAAAAAATCCACCTCTTGCATGGTTTTCTGGGCTATCCACACGGTTAGAACTAACCATGAGCAGGCCATGTGGCCTTTTCCAAAAAACCCATTTTCTCCAATTTTTTGTCATGATCCCTAGGAACACCCCTAATCCTTCTTAAGGACTTGGGTAAGAACTTAATTAACCAAGAAAGGGATTAAAACTAGAAATCAAATGAGAACATACCTTCCTGAGATATGTGATCTTACAATTTTGGTAAAAATAAATGATTAATCACTCACCCAAAAGGTAGTTTCACCCCTTTTTTTTGGGAAAACATCACTGCTTCCAGCTCCAGATCATGGGTTGTGTAGTTCTTATCAAGAGGTCTTAGCTACTGGTACCCATTTGAAATCCTTTCCTACCTATAAATCACAACACATCCAAGCCTAGTTCTAGAGGAATCATAAAAAAATATGTACTCAACACCCTTTTGGGTTCCATAAGAAGGGGTGCTCTTTAACCTCTTCCAAAAATCCTGAAAGTCCTATTGGAACCTCTTTATACAAATGAAAGGATGACCATTTCATTTCAAAGAAATAAAGGGTGTCCATATCCTGGTGAAATAGGATATTAATCTCAAATAGTATCTCACCAACCCGAGGAACCACTATACCTCAATAACACTTTTGGGTGGCTTCCAAGATAAAACTACCTCAACCTTCACTATGTCTTCAAATAATCTATATTATAAGATGAATTTTCCTATAAATTGGAACTATTGAATCCATAAATGAAACTAGGAGATATTTCAAAAAAGTTAGTGCTCTTAGAGTATGTTCAGGATCATCTCTAGGTGTCTCACAAGATCCTCCTCTAAAACCTAGTGCCCTAAGATGTCATCAAAAAACACTAAGATGAATCAATATAAGAGGGATGAAAAATATGGTTCATGATTCCTGTAAACAACATTAGGGAATTAATCACACTAAAAGGCATAACCATGTACTCATAATGACTATAGAAATATTATAATTCTGTATATGGTATATCCTCATCAAGAACACAGAGTGGGTGATATCCTTATATGAGTCAAACTTTTTAGAACTATCTCAACCCCTTAAGCAAGTAAAATAAATCACCAGTACTTAGTACCTAATAATTAGTCTTCAATTTCACCATATTCATGTGTTAATATTACACAGAAAACCTCAAGCTACTACCCACCATCTAGGAAGACAAAACTAAGTTTACCTAGGGTGAAACATTGGGCCTCAAAAACCCATTCATCTATAAATCCTCCAATTTCACCATTATATCATTAATATCTATAGTATCCATCTGGTATGATGGAAAAAATATTGATATAGTCTCATTGTGAAAGTCTTTGTAAAATTATATCCCTCAATGTGGAGGTAATCCAAACACATCCTTGGTGAGAATTTCATTGCAGTCTGCCACTACTATAAGAAACTAATAGCCATACCATCTACTACACTGAGGTTCATACCACAAAATGGTGGGTAATCGACTATATCATCTTTCTTATGATCCCATACCACTCCTCCTTGGATTTGTTCTCACAAAAAGGAAAACATTATCTTATCACTATAGAAACCAAATTATCCACTTGAAATATTCTACCCATTAACGAATCATTGATAGCTAGTCTATACATATGTTGGAATCATGTGTTATCATCACTGCTATAAAGATATACCATAAGAATCTCTCTACTCCAAGATTTATATCACACTATCAAAATAGTTGTATAATAAGATAATCCCCAATAGTAGGACTTTCAAGCTGCAATAGTCAAGCCAAGGGATCAATTAGATTCACTAGATATCTAACAAGAGAAATTGACAGAAAATATTGGATCACACCTGTGTCTATCAGTACTACATATAATTTATATATAATACATTGATCATACATCTAATCATCCATAAATCATTTAGGTCATAGGCATCCACTACCTATAGTGGTTCTCATCCCTGAACATCATCTCCCTAGGCCAGGCGTGGACCACATAGCGGTGTTGGTGGAAATATATCAAACCATCATCCACATCATGCTACTCTCTCCGCTCCTTTTACATACCTTCCACCCTAAATAACTTTTAGATATAGCCAATTTATCTCCCTAGGTGGTCAATAAAATTTCTCTCTATCATCTACATGAAATTTTAGATAACCTATTACAAGATGCCCCCAACCATCATAAAAAAATGCCTATCCCATGGTTTACTAGACTCTCAATAAGAGACATGAACTACACATTCCCTATCATGAGACCATATCTTTAAGTTTCTAACACATGAAGATGCCTATTTCTTCTATTTTTTGTCCACCACCAAAGTCTCAACTCCCATGTGCCCACTACCAGTGTCGACTGTCAGTGTCTGCTCATCCCAAAAGATGTGTATCACTAAATATCATTCAAGTAGCAAAAAATAAGTAGGAATGTGAAGAGAACTCAATCTATCATTGATATATCAAAATTTACCACGCTAAAAGGTTTATTATTGGAATAATATATCATGAAATATATATATAGAGTATCATGGAAGGGTTGTGAACCTCAACGAATACTCTGCCATGTCATGTTACCTTACCAATGCTCTAAAAGCTCTTGGATATGAACCAATCACAATGTATCTAGGTGTAGATTCTCTCTAAAAATTCTTTCAAATTATATCCATGAGAGGGCCATATCATCATGTGTCTAAGTCATCACACTCTACTATGTCCCATTATATAAATGAATAATACTCTCTTCTAGGACCACCATCTTATATGGAAATTCCCTAACAAGGTAGAAAAATTTTAAAAATGTGTAAATATAGTCCTAAACTAATTAGGGGTATTGATATACCCAGAACATGATGGGTTACAACCTATAAATCTCATGGATAATGCTCATACTATGAATTTCCTTAGCCGATACTGCTAGTGAAACATAATTTTCAATGAATGGTGGTAATACTGGAAAACCACAAAGAGGTAACACATCATACACAAGTCACTGCACTAATCCTTATGAGTAGGAATATGATCACCATGATCCTTCAATAGAATACTAGTTAGCTGTCTTCATGGAGGCATCCTGAAATAATCATGATATACCAAAGTCAAAGTGTATATATGGGGAGATGAATCAAGGAGAACATGGAAATAAAAACCCAATATTAAATAATGCATGTACAAACGTTTTCCTGCAAACCAATTTCTATAAGTACCAAGTCGACAAGAAGGTTATTAGAGTCTTAGTGAAGGGATGTGTTGGCTGCCACACCAACGATGGATTCCTTGTCTTGTGAGACAAACTCGAAACAGTTTAACACTATTTACCTAGTTCCCAAACTAAACCTCTATGCTAAATAATCTACAAAGTCCAATCATATGATGACACAACCTATAATAAAACTTTTTCATGATTTTAACCACTAGTTCATGTCGAGTCAACAATAACCTGAGAGTGAAACCTAAATCCCACTTCCAATAGGCTAGGGGATGATGAAAATTACTGAGTAGGAATATCACACACATAGGAGGACTTTTCCTAAGGTACCTATATGGATGAACATATCCCAAATGCACTAAAATAAAATGGATTCCCAAATTCATGAATACATATATATACCACAATAAGAGTATGATAAAAGTAATATAAATCATAAATGTCCAAGTACAATCCCATCCAATCTATGAATGAGTCCAACAAACTAATAATGGAGGGGACTAATTTCAAAAGAAACACCTCGTACAAACCATATTATGTCAATATCACTATTCTTTTCCTACTCATGGTCATACTAGGACTCCATTGAAATGTTTTTCTTAAACATATGACCCAGCATGTGTGAGTGGATCCCCTGAAGGGGTGAGTATAACACTACCCAGAAAGATACCCCAAAATTAGAAAAACTAAAACATAAAAAGGGTAGTCATATCATCAATATAAAGATATTTTAGTTATGATATGAGATTTAAATATAATAAAATAACCTATATATACTCAAAATAGACTCCACATTTTAAATAGATCACCACCATACAACAATCCATAGGATTTTGCTTGTGGATTCAAGGTAATGATCATATGGGAGAAATCACTCCACAACCATGATAATATTACTAGTGATCAGGCCCAAATTCATTTTCATTGTACTGAAAAATGGATAATTACTCACTAGAACTCATAGGACCATAATTAATAGATAGGGTATCTTACCCAGGTCTTCTGGGGAATGCCAAACCCTATCGAGAATAACCCTCTAAGTAGTGGATAATATTGTCACGTATGTTGTCTATAATGATTCCTCAAACCCTACATAAGGGAGGAAATTAAATAAAAGAGGATCCCACCCTAAATACATGAATGGATTTATAAAACTCCATCCGAGACTAATCACATAGTGGGGATCACATCTAACACTATGGATGTAATTCCTAACTGCACCCTCAAGGGGGTGGACCAAAGGAACACACCCTATAGATAATAGTTAGAAATGAAGAGAAAAGGGATTTAAACTTCCATGGAGAAAGTCTATGATCTTTAGTAGCATTCCCTAACATGTCTTCTCTACCACAGTTCTTATCGTGTACTTCCACCCATGATAATTTAATTTAGTCCCTGACTATGTACTATATTTGTTTCCATGTACCTAAAAATGTCTGGGTAACTAGTCCTTTTTGAGTACTAATCTTACCCATGTGTCTTTCCATATTTGGATGGCTCACGATGTCTGAGTATTGGGCTATACCCATGTACTCTAGTGATAGTTGGGTACCTGGTAGTGTGTGAGTACTAGGCCATGCTTGGGTACTCTAGAAGTTCCCATATACCTAGACCTATCCATGACCATGAACTCTAAGGGTAAACACTAAGTCTCTAGGGATGGTTTACATGGAATACGGTAGTGCATACATAAAATACTATATTTAATTTTCCTGAAACCCTACCTTCCATAGTGAGGGAACTATGTGACATGTGTTGTTCGAACTATATTCTGTGTAGTTTGGATTTTTCAGTACCCACTAGTTCTTAATGCATATTCACCCAGTGAATCCGAAGACTTTGATCCAGTTATGATTATCACCATATAACACATATCTAATCCCTAACTGAGCCTTTCCATCATTGGTGGCCAGATTATGTCTATCCCATATACTTCAGAATCATCCTCTATCACTCCTCACCATCATCGGAACACCAAACCACAAACCACATTTCCTGATCAATCCCGGATCCTCTATTGTTGACACCAAACCTTGATCATTCTATTGATTCCAGACCATACCCCATGGTATCTATTAGTTGTTCCAAGGAATGGATACACAATGATTTATTACCGAGTATTTCTTGAACCACTGACTAATGAGAATACATGGGATGAATGTGTGAAGAATGGGTGGAAGAAATTGATAAAACACAATAAGAGTAATGAAACTCAACCATTGTTTTTGATGGTCTATATCTATTTCTATTAAAATGATGAATGAATAAAAAATTATAAAATTATATAAATTATAAAATCATAGGTAGATACATTTTGAATAGAAAAACATGATTATCTCATGAGTCAATCTATTAGTGGAATTGATTTAGGTTCATGAATAATGGTTCAATGTAATTTTCATTGGTGATATCCATGGAATCTATTTTAATAGATGATACATGGAAAATCAATATTTGATCTTTGATTATGTTATCATCCACCAAAATCTCAACCAATAGATCCCCTCCCAATATGGTTGGTCATGTAGATAACCATATGGAATTTTCATAAGCGGGTTTAAGCATAGTATATTAGGTTATGGTAGATAGATAAAAAAAATATAAATTAATAAATTTATCAAATTACTAATTATTCCATGGCCGCATATAATCCAAACACACGAAACATACATAGATTATGTTATGCCAAGTGTAAAACCTATATTTAAAATTTAATGGAGGTCATAAAATTTGGATCCTAGCCTCTCTTCATGATTTATTCTATTATTTCATGAAAACTAAATTTTTATTGTATAATATTTGTAATATATTTATTATAGGAATATTGATCCTCCCTTGGCCCCATAATCCTACTCTAACATAGCATCTAACACTGAAAATATTCATTAAAATATTACAAATATTTAAAAGAAATAAAGATTCATTATAGTTCAATTCCATTTAATGGGACTCATCATACCTTTTTAGGTTATTTGAAAAGTACCATGTTTTTTACTTTTAATTTCATGATTCCAAGAATACATCCAAGTAGTTTAAATTCGTGAGGAATTTTATTTTAGGAGAAATATATGTGGAAATGGTTAGTGTGAGAATTAGGTATAAATGAAACTTTCTAGTTCTTACCTTGGGGAATATGGATCATTGAGGAAGAACTGTAGTTGGAAAGGAATATGTCCTACACCGGTAGGTGTGACATCATAGGGAATATGACCTAAATGAGAATGATGTTGTAATACAAGGAAGGAATTTGGCCTGACATTTGGTGGTGGGGAATGTTATCATTGGGATTATAGACTAATTAATGGTTGGATTGTGATGTAAGGTTTCATCAGGTGTTTGGTCATATGAAGGTATGGGTTTGTGTTTCAATGGGAATATAGCCCGATGGGGAAGATATGGGTCTAGTACGTAGATGGTCTACAACTCTCTAATTGAGATATTATTTTATTAGAGAAGTATCCCAATGAGTGTATAAATTTAGATGTTATTTTAAAACCATATAGTGGAATACTTTATATAATAGGGAATTGGAATCCAAGACCACATAGTTTGAGTGATGCAGTTTATGCTCATGTGATTGGACTATATAATGAATTTTAATGTCTTGCAGTAAGTATTTCATCTTAAAATTTTACGTCATGTGATTAAGATGATGTTTTATAATTCAATGTCATGTGACCAGGATGGTATCATACAATTTAACATCATGTGAGCTCTAATTTTTCATATTGTTTTGCATCATGTGACCAGGATGATGTTGTAAAGTTCAATGTCATATGACCATGAAATTTTTGTATAGTTTATCGTCATGTGACTGGGACATTGGGGTCCTGAAAGGGGAGAAATAAAAGGATTGATTGGGTCATACACATTTGGTGTCTCTCTTACACTTCTCACTAATGACTCATTGGGATAGGATTATTAATGAGGAAAATATTGATCGAGGGTTATACTTACAATAGGAATCCAACCTCTTTCATATCAGAAGTAAGTATATGTGGGTGGGGATTTTGCATGGAAGATTCTATTTGGAGGTATAAATCATTGAAAGGAATAGAGTGGTTTTACTTATTTAGGATATGATTGGGTCTACATATGATAGGAGTCCCATGGTACTGCTAAATAAATTGAAGATAATGTGGGGGGATTACATATGAGTATGCGCTGAATATATGTGGGTGTTATTGCCTCATTAATGACTCCAATAAATAAAATCATTAACAGGGACTTGTATTGGGTTACACCAAGAAATGATTCCTATATTCTCAGGGGTCATTGATTAGAATCTAGAACTAGGAAAATCATGTTTATCCTGGAGAGACCGGTCCGACGTCCTTATGTTTGGAAACCTTGTTATCATGGGAATACAAAATCATAATAACCTTGAGGATTATTCTTATATATGAGGAGAAGTCTTGAGACTCCTTTTATCAAAGGGAATATATGGTTCAAGGAGGGAACTATGGAATTCATGACAACCTGATCATTTCTTTTAGACAGTCTGGGGGGTGGTTTTATTTCATCTTTTTTAGGGTTTTGACATTTTTGGACGGAATCCATAAAGGTCCTTTGAGTTGATATAACCCAATTAGGTGACTTGGGTGAAGAATAAGTCATGTGGATGGGTGGGGGGTATTTATCCATTATTTGGATTGTTTGTGAAGTGTTTAGGGATTTTCCAAATTGTACATGGGCAAGGATGGATAGGAAAGGTGTGGTGAATACCCTATAAAATTATTATTTCATGTACTATCGAATACCACACAATGGTTTTTTAATTTATAGGTAGTATCATCATATAATAATGGGTTTCCATATAAAATGGGTCTCTATAGGGTGTTTTTGGAGTTATCTTGTATATGGACAATGCAGAATGATCTCATACAGGGGGTCTATGGACTTGACTTTCATGGGGGTGACTTGTAATTGAAGACTTCATGTGATAACCTTGTGCATTGTGGGAGTGCCTCATGAACATTGAGTATTTGGGGGAACCTATACCCATTTATAGTTGGAATTTTCTTCCATTAATTTCCTTTGAAAGTTACATTTGGAATTTTATGGAGTTTTTAAATAAAAAACACTTTAGTCTCATCTTTTCTTCATCTAATGGTAACATAGGTATTTATATAAAAAACTAGGTGTGTGTATCAATGATTAAGTAGAAATAGATGCACGAACATGAACTTTGGAGGTAGGAAAAGGGACTAGAATATCACATAAAAACACCATCTGACCACCATGAATGAAAACATTTGTGATCGAGGTCTTTGAGGGTTCAAAAATAACACCGGTCTATGATGGTGTAAGTTAGATGCAACAAAGGTTCATGTGAATCCAACACTTTTTGAGTTTGTATCTATAGAGGGGTTTTTATGATACCAGAATGATGTATTCCCACCCACTAAGTGGATGATTTTAGAGAGTTTTGTTAATGTACCATGAATACAATTTTTCTCACATACTCTATCGATATCTGTATACCTTGTGGGTTGTATACTATGAAGCATTTATTGTTTTCATCAACTATTTAGTACAAGTTTTAATGGTATCTAGGCAGTCATAAGATACCTTGAACTCTTCATGGGGGATTTTCTTTGTTGATTATTTTTTCCCCTTCCTCCATTTCAATTATTCACTACATCAATCCATTCTATAATTTTTCCCCTTATAATGGGGTCTGATCGAAATGAAGAGGGGATGATTCTGAGATTATTAGAGTAGCTTATGTATTTTTTAATGTATTCCACTCATGGGGACCATGGTTTTCCTCAATATTTTCTTTTCCTTAGGAACTCTAGCCATTTACATAAGACATTACAAGATTTTAAGCATAATATACATCAGAGTACAAGCCAATGATCATGAAGTCTAGTCTCATTGAATACTAGGCACATGAACCTTAAAACATGGGATGAAAAAACTTCTTTATTTAATATTTATAGATGAATCCTAACTTTCATTGTGCTCATACATCTACATAGGGTTCCCTGGGGAACACATGAATAAAGTGATGAGCTAAAAATCTGAGTAAGAGAGTACACATAAGAATAAGGCTTTAACACATGGGTTAGAAGGCATGAGATAATGGTAAAAAAACATGGAACATATTGAATAATAACATATACACCTAGAATAATAGTAATTTGGAAGCACCCTAAAATATGACTTTAGTACGATTCCAGGCTAACAACCAAGGTCATTCCATATAGTAGCACAAGCCAATGATAACTGTCAAGACCATCACACATAACATCTCATGATACTTAACATTACCCTATACATTGGAGTGACATATGGGTGAAACAATATTAACATTTCATGAATATGTTTTCCACCTAAATAATCATACATAATCAATCTTAGATAAAAACAAGGGCTACCCAAGGAAAGAATTGCTTACCACAATCATCTAATAAAGTATAACAAATGGTCAAATCATAAAAGTGTCCCTGAAAGAAATGCAATAAAATGTTCATGGAAATTAATAAGGAAAATATTATTGTATCATGGTAAGTGAGGTCAAGTATAAGTTACCATATGTAAGAAAAGTATTCAATAAATTTAGCAAAAAAACATTTTTGATATGTTTTAAAGAAAATACTATAGATCCTTTAAAATAGAAAATGGGACAATCATTTATAAAAAACCAGACATGAACCAGGAAGGTTTTAACAATAAAATAATTATTTTATAAAGAAAATGGTGGCTTAAAACATAAGATATAGGGCATTTAAAATTGGGTAATAATTTGGGAAGTTCCCTCAAAACAGGTTTTCTTATCGGGTAGTATTGTGGAGGGAATCACTTAAAAACATGTATATCCAAAGAAGAAAATGATGGACGGGTATTGAAAAATGAATTTTGTAAAATTAAAAATAATTTATAATATTCATATAAATATATATGATAACTTAATTTAGGTAGAAAGAAATATAATGCAACCCAAAAGAATAAAGGAGATTCAGGTAGAATTCCTTACGGATAGTCGACATGGTATCAGGTGTACTTATGAGGGATTCATGATCTATAAAGGGGTTTCTCATCAATTGTAAATAATGAGAGAATTATGGGGAAGGATAGAAATCATACCACTTCAATAGGTATTACACATATAATGGCCTAGCATAGAGGACATTTTTGAATAAAAGTGAATTGGAGAAGATCCCTTACCTTAAATTCGACGGGGTTCTCCACTTGTTATTAATGACATGAATAAGTGAATTAGGTTTATTAATTAATAATTAAAGAACCTATTATATATGTAAAATATTTATTATAACCATTTTATGATTATTTATAAACATTTTGATTGGTTATGAGGTTCAATTTCATTGTTCGGGTACGTTTGCTTGCTTGGTTTTAATGATCAGTTCCTGTACAGATAAACCTGTATGATGAAGGTGGTTGTATATAATTGAAGTTATGTTTTATTATTGAAAATATATAAGGTTAAATGGTGGAAAATTTAATTTTTTTACTTTGATTTAATTTGAATCATTATATAAAACTTTAGGGGCAACCTTTTGGGTTAATTGGCAGTTTTTAGCCACAAAGATCTTGTTTTGTTTTATAAATCAAAACCGTGTTTACCAAAGGATTCCAGAACTATATATGAGAAATAATACATATATTATGGTCTTGTTCAAAAATTATAATGGTTTCATTTCAGAATTAAATATGGTAACAGAAATTGAAAACCCATTGTCCTTTAATGTGGTAAATTAAAACATCTCAGATTGTGTTTGTACTACTAAAATAAAAGAAGAGTAAAGGAGATATGACAATAAATTATTCAATTATCATGAAATTATTCTAGTAATTGTAAGGTAATTGTGTTTTCATAAAATGTTTTTGAGAATTGGTAAGGATAGAAAAGAAAACAAATGAAATTAAAAAGAAAAAGAAATAAAAGAAAATAGGAATTTACCACTTGATTCTAACTTCCTTGAGAGCCTCTTAAGGGGATGGGATTTGGTCTTTTTTCAAGAACAATGGGTATTTGACATGGGGGAGAATCGTGAGGGGATATTTGGTAGAATATTGGCAAGACAAAAGGCTTTAGAGGAGTAAATATTAGAGGTAGGGGGGTGGTATTTATAACGGTGGAGATGAGGTTTTTCATAATATTACAATAATTAGTTTATTATTTTTCCATAAGACAAGAAATAGTGATGATTACATGACCAATAATAGTAATAAGTGCATCTAAGTTCTATATTTTTTTTTCTTAAATCACTTATTATGCAAGGAATATTGGATTTAAATTATAATTTATTTATACGGTAAATTAATATATTTTACTATTTACTTAGAAATTCAAGTATTTCAAAAAAATCAAAACAATTCACCCGAACAATTTTTTTATGTTTAGAATCAAAAAATGAAATCCATTTTTCATAAATAATTTTCTAAATATTATTAATTTTATATTTAATTTAATGCATAATTTATTCTAAAAAAATAGTTTTAATTTTTTTTTACTTATTTCTATATATAGGTACATCATACTTTCACTTAAATATTATTTATATACTATAATAGGTAAGGTTACTATTCATTAGCTAATATCACTATTCATAAGGGTTTAATTACTATTCATAAGGATATGTTACTATTCACTAAAAATAAAGTTTATCATATTAAACACCAAATAATTTACTTATTGCAACCGTGTATGATAGATTTTTGAAATTCAAAACACAGTAGTGTAAATATTATGTTCAAAGCTCACATAGTACTTAGTTGTTTTTTTTGTGATTTCATGTGATTATATGAAATAATTATAAGAAGGAAATTTCCATTTAAAACTTTGGGTCATTACATTATCCCCCCTTATGAAATTTAATGCTCAGAATTTCTTTTCACATTCTAAGCCATAAACAGGTGCAAGTACTTTTCCTTCATTTCCTCCTCCAGTTCCCATGTTTCCTATTTATACTTATGTCTCCAACTAGTACTTTGACCATGGGAGTGGTCTAGTTACGTAGTTTATTTATCTATTCGATCCAAGATCTTCAATGATTTCTCTTCATAAAAAATATCATCCTCAATCAGTACCACCTATGAAGAGAGTATAGATGAAGGGTATGGTATGTGCTTCTTTAAAAGGGAGACATGACAGACATCGTGTACTTTGGGAATGATAGGTGGAAGTTCCAGTCGATTGGCCAAACCCCAATACGATCAAGAATCTCAAAGGGGCAGGTGTACCTGGCACTTAGTTTCCCTTTCTTCCCAAATCTCTTGAGCTTCTTCTATAGAGATATGCAAAGAAATAACATGTATCTAACTTTTAACTCAAGGACTCATTGACAGTTGTTTTCATAACTCTTCTGTTGAATTTGGGATGCCATGATATGTTGTTGAATGTATTTCACCTAATCCAAAATTTCATCGACCATTTCAGGTCCTAGTATCTTATGGTCACTGAATTCATCCCAACACACTAGTGTTCTACATATTTTCCCATAAGGGGAGTCATATGGTGTCATTCAGATGCTTAAGTGGAAACTGTTTTTGTATGAGAAATCAACCCTTGGAAGATATTGGTCCCATCCTCTATTGAATTCAATATAAGATTCTATAAACATGTCTTCTAGTGTTTGAATGGTTCCCATAGATTGTCCATCAGTTTGATGACGATAGACCATACTCAGGCTTAGTATTGTACTTAGAGCACGTAGGATACTTTTCTAGAACTTCATGATAAATCTTGGATCTCAAAAAGATACAATATATTGTGGTAATCCATGCATCCTTAACACTTCTTTGATGTATATCTGTTAAAGTTGATCCAATGAAAAGTCATCTCAATTTGGGATAAAGTGAATTGTCTTTGTAAGACGATCCACAACGACCCATATAGCATTTATTTCTCTGTATGTCCTTAGATGTCCAGTGAAAAATTCCATGGTGATGTTCTCCCACTTCCATGTTGGTATGGGTAGTGGTTGCATGATCTTCTTAGACTTTTTTCTTTCAACCTTCACTTGTTGAAATACCATGCACTTTGATGTATATTCAGAAATATCCCTTTTCATATTACCCCATGAAAAGTTTTCTTAGAGATCTTGATACATTTTTATTCTCCCTAGGTGAATAGAGAAGAGTGAGCTATGCGCGTCATTCAGAAGCTCCTTCTTTATATCTACATTGGACAGTACACATAATTGTGTCCTAAATCTTACGACTTCATCCTTTTCAAATTTGAAAAAAAATGATCTCCAATTTCTGATAGCTTTCACCATTTTCTAAATTTCCATATGTTTTTTGATATTCCTTTATTTTCTCCTTGAGGGATGGTTGATAAATCATTTGAGAAAGGATTGATGATTTTCCTCACTTAATGATTCTCATGAACATCCTCTATAAATATAAGAAGATCAGATCCTTTTCAATTTTCATCATTGATAAGGATGTAGGATCTTTTCTACTTAGAGCATCCACCACCTTATTTGCCTTTCCAGGATGGCAATGGATTGAGCAGTCACAATCCTTGATGAAATATATCCATCTTCACTAGAAAATATTAAGCTCTTTTTGTGTGAACATATATTTGAGACTCTTTTGGTCATTATATATCTCACACTTCTACCCATAGAGATTATGTCTCCATATTTTTTATTCAAAGATCACAACTACAAACTTAGATCATGCATAGGATAGTTCTTCTCATGGATTTTCAGCTACCTTGAGGCATAGGATATCACTTTATCATTTTTCATTAACACATATCATAATACCTTCTTTGAATCATCACTATACACCACAAATAGTTCTCCACTAGTTAGGAGTGTGAGTCCTGGAACAATGATAAGACTCCTTTTCAACTCCTTAAAGTAGTCTTCAAAGTCTGAAGTCCAGAAAAACTTTACTCCCATATGTGTCAACTTCTCCATTGGTTTTGACAATCATGAAAAGTTCATAAACAATCACCGATAATACCCAGCTAGACCTAGAATGCTACGGATCTACATTATAGATGTTCGCCTAGGTCACTCTTCAATTGACTTTGTCTTAGAAGGGTCCATATATATCCCTTTGATGGTGATAGAATTCCCCATGAATGATACTTAATACATCCATAACTCACGTTTACTATACTATTCATACATCTTCTCCCTTTACAAAGTCTTTAACATAGTATTCAAATGCTCTTCATGTTCCTCAATTCTCTTATAGTACATCCGAATATCGTCAATAAAGACTACCACAAATTTATCGAGGTAATATCTAAGGTCTCTATTCATTAAATTCATGAAAATTTATGGAGGATTTATGAGTCTAAAGGGAATCACTATGAACTCATGTTGTCTATACCTTTTTTGAAAGGCAGTCTGGGGAATATCTTCCTTCTTCACCTTTAATTGGTGATATTCAGATTCAAGGTCCAACTTAGAGAAATAACTAGCCCCATGAAGATGGTCGAAGAAGTCATCTATCCATGGTAGGGGATACTTGTTCATTATCCTAATTTTATTGATCCCAGGATAATAAATGCGGAGGTATATTGATCCATCCATCCTTTTAATGAATTGGATTGGCGTACCCCATGGCGAAGCACTTGAGCATCTAAAACCCATCTCCAAATTTTCCTGTAACTTCTTCTTAAGATTTTATAACTCTATGGTGGACTTTCTATAATGTTTCTTTGATATAGGCAAATATCCAAGAATAATTCCAATTGAGAACTCAAACTCATGATTAGAAGGGAGGATACGAAACTCTTATGGGAATACATCAGTGTAACCCCCCATGATAGGCATGCCTTCAAGCATGATCATATCCTTTTCCTCAATTATTTTAGATATATATGCTTTCTCATAAGGTAGAAATATACACCGTTGAGATGATGAATCTAATAGAGATTCAACTATCTCCTTACACTTGTGATGAATTGGAGGATGTATTGAGATGTGAAGTGTGATGTCCCTTTCTCGATAATTGATTTTGGATTTGTATAAAGATATCCAATCCATGTCCAAGATAGCATTGAAATACACTAAAGGAAGTATGACATTATTTACTTGGCGGTTCAGTCCATAAATGAAAACCTGGTAGGAGTTATAAACCATAGACGCAATAATTTCCCCATGCGTTATTCTCACAGATAACTTATCCTCTAAATTTTGAGGTGGAGTTTTAATAGTTATACTAAACATTATAAATATGAAAGAATGCGTAGAACTAGAATAAAATAGTACATTCACTATTCAGGAATGAATAACTAGCATACCTGTCACCATATCATTATCCAGCTCCACCTCAGTAGTAGTGATGGAATAAGCCCTTCCTTGTTGCCTTGGAGGTTGTTGTTGATTGCCTCTGACAACCCTTTTCTTAGGGAAATGTTTCACATAATTCCCATGCTCTTTGAAGTGGTATCACTACACCAAGACCTAAGTGTTGATCTAATCCATCCTTTCTTCTTCCACATTAACATGATTCTTCATATCCCATCGGCAGTTTTTAGCCAGATGTCCCAACATTCCACATGTTATGCAATTTATTGTCTGTTTTAGACAACTCCCAAGATTATTCTTCCCACAAATTTTATAAGTGGGATAATTAGCCTTCTTTCCATCATGGTATTTTTTGTTGAACCACCCGTGTTTTTCTCAATTTTCCACTTCTTGTCACTAGGCCCACAATACCTCTGAAATTATCTAATCTCCATTTCAACCTTGAGAGTACAATGGAAAATCTCATCATAACTACTGAAATATCTAATTTAAAACACTTTTTTAGAAGCTAATTTAGTCTGATAAAGAAGCAATCTACCTTACTTTCAGTGTTAATGACAAAGATAGAGGCGTACCTTGCAAGCCTTCTAAAGTTTGCTTCATATTCCCTAATGGAATCATCTTCTTTCTTCTTGAGTCTGAGGAACTCTCTCTCCATCTTGAGATGGAGGGTTTGAGGAAAATATTTATTTAAAGACATCCTCTTGAATTCTTCCCTACACTTGGAAGAAATTTCTTCTTGGGACATTGTATTCTTGATTAGTGTCCACTTCTGATCAGCTTCCCCATTAAAATGATAGACGACCATTAAAACTTTCTCTTCTTCTGAGCACCATAGGATGATGAATATCTTTTCAATTAAGTTAATCCATTGTTCCTCAAGGTGGGGATCAAAATATACGCTAAACATGGGAGGCCTTTTCCACATAATAGATTCTATGGAAAGTTTCTCTTTCCTTAGAGGAGGAGGGTGGTCCACATGATTAACGTTATTATTCATAAATTTAGTATTCCGAGCCACTACTATCATGAAGGTTTGAGAACCCGTTCCCATAATATCAGGCATATCATTCGGAAAATCTCCACATTATTCTAAATTATATTCTTATGTGATTTTTTATTCCCCTAATAATTGTTTGTACTATGATCATGAATTTACCAAAGTATATCCCCTAGGAGTGTCAAGCCAAGAGTGCAGCAAGGATCGTTGTCATATACTAGGACACCCCGGTTCAGGGCCCAAACTCCTTGTCAAAATTTTCACACCTATTTACATCTTTGCGAGAGCTACCTCTATATATTTTTATCTAGACATAGATGTATTTACTTGATAAACCACTTAATCTATAATTATGAAAAAATTAGGGATTTGTTTCTTATACTTCATATCATCCTTAATGTTCTTACTAGTGCTCTATTCCTAATATCAAAAAATAACTAGACCATCCCTTAATACCAACTATAGTGAACCTAGCCTTTTACATAAGACATTACATGATTTTAATCATTATATACATCAGAGTACAAGCCAAGGATTGTGAAGTATAGTGTCTTTGAAGACTAGGTACATAAAACGTAAAACATGGGACTAAAAAAAAAACTTCTTTATTTTATCTTTATAGAGTGATCATAACTTTCATTAAGCTCATACTTCTGCATATGATACCCTGGGGAACACATGAACAAAGGGACGAGATAAAAATCCCATTAAGGGAGTATACATAAGTATAAGTATTTATCACATGGGTTAGAAGGCATTACATAATGATAAAAAATAATGGAATATATGGAATCATGACATATACACATGAGATCATATAAACATGGAATCATAGAAATGTGGCAGAACCATAAAACATGACTTTAGTATGAGTTAAGTCTAACCTCTAACATCATTTATCATAGTAGCATAATCCAAGGAAATCCTCCAAGACCATTGCACATAACATGTCATGAGACTTAACGTTACCCAATTCATTGGAGTGATACCTATGTGAACCCATATGAACGTGTCATGAAAATTTTCACCACATAAAAAATCATACACAATCAATCTTACATAAACATAAGGGTTAACCATGGAAAGAATTGGGTAAAACAATCATGTCATAAAGCATAACAAATGCTCGTATCATAAAAGTGTTCATTAATGAAAAGAAAGAAAATATACATGGAAATTCATAAGGAAAAATAGGAATGTATCATGGTAAGTTAGGTCATGTATAAGGGACAAAATGTAAGAAATTATTTTAAGAAATTGTAGCATAAAAACCTTTTTGAGCAGTTTTAAAGAAAAATACTAGAGAGACTTTTAAATAGAAAAGGGAACAGTCCTTTATAAAAAACCAGAAGTGGACCTAGGAGGTTTTAAAAAAATAATAATTATTTTATAAAGACAATGGTGTCTTAAAATAGAATATATAGTGCACTTGAAATAGGGTAAAAATTCTGGATGTTCCCTCAAAATAGGTTTTTTTATCAGGTAGTATTGGGGAGGGAATCACTTAAAAACATATAGATCCAAAGAAGAGATTGATGGAAGGGTCTTGATAAATTAATTTTGTACATTTAAAAATAATTTAGAATATTCAAATAAATAGATAATATAAATTTATTTTGTTATAAATAATGATAAGGGAACCTTAAGGAATAAACAAGATTTGGGTAGAATTCCATACAAATTATCGATATGGTATAATGTGAAATTATGTGGGCTTGATAAGAGACAAATGGATTTATCATTAATTATACATAATTAGGGAAGTATGGGGGATTTGATAAATCATGACCCATTATTTGGGATTACACATAAAATGGACTAGCATCAGGGAAATTCTAAAAAAAAGTGAAGTGGAGAGGATCTCTTACCTTAAATCTGATAGTGTTCTCCACTTATTATTAATAAAAGGAATAAAAAATATAGATTTATTATCTAATAAGTCCTAAAACTCTTCTATATTTTAAATATTTATAATAACCTTTTTATGTTCATTTATAACTATTTTGATTTGTTATGAGGATCAATTTCATTGTTCAGGTCTGTTTGGTTGCTTGGTTTTAATGATCAGTTCATGTACAGATAAACATGTATGATGAAGGTGGTTGTCCAGAATTGAAGTTAAATTTTATTACATAACATAAAGAATGGTACATGGTTTAATGTTTAATTTGGTTACTTGTATTGAAGTAGAATCATGATATAAAACTTTAATGATAACCTTTTGGGTTAATTGGCGGTTTTTGTACACAAAGAACATGTTTTTCTTTATAATTCAAAACCATGTGTAAAAAAGGATTACATAACCATATATGAGACATAATAACTATATTATGGTCTGGTAAATCCATGAAAATGGTTTCATGACCATAATTAAAGACATTAATGGAAATTTAAAACCCATCATCCTTGAATTCGGTAAATTAGCACACTCAGATGGTGTCATTACTACTAAAATAAAAGAAGAGTAAATGAGAGATGATAATAACATATTACATTATCATAAAAAAATTCTAGTAAATTTAAGTTACTTGAGTTTTCATAACATTTGGATGAGTATAGGTAAGGATAGAAAAAATAACAAATGAACTGTATAAAAAGAGGAACGAAAAGAAAAGAGGAATTTACATCCTGATTCAAACATCCTTGAGAGCCTCTTAAGCAGAAAGGATATGGTCTTTAGAGGAGAACAAGGTCTATAAAAAGTGTGGGAGGACCTTGATGAGATATTTGGGAATAGTATAGTCAAGGAACAAGTATTTATAGAAGTGAATAGAGGAGGAAAGGAGGGGTGATATTTATAGTAGAGGATATGATGGTTTTCATAATATTATAATTATTAGTTTATTATTTTTCCATAAGGCAAGAAATAGTGATGATTACATGAACAAGAACAGTAATATGTGTATTTGAGTTTGATATTAGGGTGCATACATCACTTATGATGTCATTAATAGTGGATTTAAATTATAATGTATTTATACAGTATATTAATGTATTTTACTATTCACTAAAAAAATTCAAGTATTTCAGAAAAATACTAAAAATTCTCCCTAACCATTTTTCAACATGTTGAATGCAAAAATTAAATCCATTTTTCAAAAATAATTTTGTAAATATATTTAATTTAATATTTAATTAAAATCATAATTTATACTAAAAAACCAGTTTTAAAACATTTAATTACTTATTCAAAATATAGGTACATCATGCTTTCACTTATATCATATTTATATACTATCATAGGTAAGGTTAATATTCATTAGGGTATATCAATATTCATAACAACAACATTATTATTCATAAGGTTTTGTTACTATTCACCAAAAATTAATTTTTTCAAATTAGACACCAAATAAATTACTTATCACAACCGTGTATGACATATTTTTGAAATTAAATACACAGTAGTGTGAAAATTATGTTTAAAGGCCACATAGTAATTACTAGTTATTTGTGTTGTGATTTAATGTGATTATATGACATAATTATAAGAATAAAAATTCCATTGATAACTTTGGGTCGTTACAGATCTGTATTGGAGACATGGAGTCAGTTGAAGGGTCTCAGTCCATCCCTATAAACCCCCCAGTTTTTTACTTCTCCCATTTTTTTTGAGTGATCTCAATTATGAAATATTTACATTGATCCACATACGAAATTATTCTTACTTTACTTCTGAGAAAATGACCACTATTTTCTTGATAAATATCTTAAAATACCCATGTGGTAATTACATTTCCCCCCCTTTGTTAAAAGGAATCATTTTAAAATCTTTTCAGTTAGCACTATGTAGACTTTGAATATCAACATAGACATTTCATAGTGATTACATAATATATATAAAATCACTTATTATTTCCCATTTTCTTCATTTTTATCTATCTCTCCCTTATTTGTTTTATAAAAATTGATCCCATGATGTCACAGACATTCCCAAGCCATTTAAATGAGGTGGACCAATATTATTGAGAGAATGGAGGCTTGTTAACACCATCAAATTAATTCAATTCAACATATCCTTTAAGATATCATGGGAGTGGACCTTTAGGACTATTAGTTATTAGATACGTTTTTCGTATACTTGTTTAAATTTATAATATATTATTGAATTCCAATGATACTAATAGGATATGAGAAACTTCATTAGATCAAAAAATATATCAATAATCAAGCATTTTTTAATGATATTTTCTATCCTAGAAGTTATGTGCTCTAGTACACTCCTCTAATACTACAGAAACAGTCACGCACACCTGGGCTTGAAATTTTTATCTATGGGTCAATAGTAAAGAAGTAAAAAACTAATCAAAATATTGGTTGGTAATCCAGATATGATGTTTGATACAAAGGGTAATCTTTTATAGTTTGGGGTTGGCCATTCTTGGTATGATAAATCAATAATGAATCTAAGCAAGGGATGAAGGTTTTAGTATTATATGATGCTTTCAGGATTTCAAAAATGTTTACTCACCAAAATAAGAATTTAATTTTAGATATCATAAATTGGTGTAGTCCAGGCACAAACACCTTTTATTCAGTGCATGGAGATGTAGGGATAATCCTTTGTGATATGAATATGGATAATAGGTATCTAATACCTAAAGAATTATATGGTGAGTTTCTTCCCCAACCTCTATATGGGATGAAACTAAAAGGATCCCACCACATAAAGAGATTTATTTCATCTTGAAAAAAGTTCAATGGTAGAACACCACCATCCTTGGGTAGATGTCATATTTGGAATAAAGTACAACTTATTTATTAAGATTATTGAGAAGGGATCACAACCCAGGAGAACCCATTCATACTCAATCCTCTATAAGCACAAAATATTCAATTATTATTGAAACATATATGGGGAGGTCCAATTAAAGTACATGGGCTATATGGTTATCTTGAATATTGGAAGGTTGATTTATTTGAAAGCCTTCCTGGTGATGTACCTTAGTGGATACCTCCTACAAAAAATGGATCCACATTCTATAGTCAATATAAAAACCATAATGATTGCTTCCCAACTATCAAGTGGTAAATTTGTTTTTCTAGTTCCATTGTTTTCCAAATTATACTCGAAACTTCAGAAAATCTATAAAGGGAAATCCCCATTTCAAATCACTAGTCTATTCGAGGTGTTATGGTGGTGGATGATGGATCCTATCGGTGGATATGAGTTTATGAATGCCAAATACATCCCTATAAGAGAGTTTTTACCTTAATTTAAGAGTATAATTAGGGTTAGGACTAGTTCATTGGGCAACCAAGGGTGATGAAAAAACTAAAACTTGAAAACCAATTTTTTTATTCACCATACAGAACCCCAATTGGGACCATTACTGATAACATAAATAGGATCCTTAAAGAATAAAATTATCTAATATCCCTATGAGATGGAATATTGAAATATAGGATATATAGAGAAGTCATAATTATGGGTTATATGCATTACTAGTATGGGATGAAATTATAAAATTTCCCTTCTCATCCTCCAAGAATAATAACTATAAAAATCTCTTTATGGAATATCATTTTTATTTGATTCTGTTATAGGAAGAAACGGGTAGACAAGTGACTATTCCCCCAATTTTTTTTGTCACCAGGATTTTAGTGTATTATTCAAGGATTTCGATTTTATTGAAAAATGTTATCTATTTGGGTGGATGAGTACCCATGTTTAAAGGGCCAAGGGAAGTTAAAATATAGGAGTAAAAATAATAAATGTTGAAGAAAAAATAGATTACTAAAAGGGATGCTTCATGAAAGCCTTCATTGTCCTAGATTTTCTAGAAGTGTGTGAAGCAACTAAAATCATTTCCTACCATTAGTGGAACAACAACCATTCTTCTAGTTCATACTAATGTTAAGTATCAAAAATTTAAGAGTTAATCTGATTTTTGGATGTAAAAACTATCACCTAAAGATTTAAAAAATGTCTTCCAGTAAACATATATCATTTTAAATATGTTTAACTCAGTCTTGAAACTTCTCAATATCTCTTTAGAATGTGGAAAATGATAACTGGAGTCTTACATCCGAAAATAGACACCACTAACCATTCATTGGAGGATATTAACTTCCATTCATTCCGATTATCAAAATTAACGGGGTTTTAATTAAGTGGTGAGGATGATGATAGTGATCAAGATTCATCTCATAGAGGGGTAATCAGGATGAAAAACTTGTATTTGACATGTTTTCATTGATGTTTACACTTCATTAATTATGAATTTTCCTTTTATTAGATTTGGAAGAGGCTCATCCACTTGTTTCATCTATCATTTACATTGTTGGGAATATGAATTCCACCCCAAATTCTCATTTGGGTGCTAAGGATAATGGCAGAGTAGGATCTCTAGGCTAGGGGGTGAACAAGAGAGTAGTGATCTCTAACCCCACAAGAGATTTTCTTTATGCCGACACCCACCAATACTTCGAAATAAATTTCATCCAAGGATATCTTTAAGGGGAATAAATAAAATTCATTAGAAATATAACATCTCTTAAAACTAGAAGGTAAATGTTACCATTTCCATTGAATGTTTTTAAGGAGTCTCTCTTAATAACATATGATTCCTCTAGAAATTTTCCCAAGCCCCTTGGATCTGGATACATCATATACTTTAGGGAATGAGATTATTTTCTCTCCTAAGTGGGTGTCTATATAAATAATGATGTTCATGGTTCCATAAGGGCTAGGATTAAAACCTGATTTGAATGTCTTAGCCATCATTCCTATGTATGGGGAGGGATATGATTCATGTATGGTGAAAAAACACAATTATAATGTTATATAACATCTATTTATATTATTTATTTTAACATGGAACCTTATATTTTCATATATTTGATAATGTTGGTCAATCTATTTTCATCCATCAATATCCATGCCTCTCTAGAAGAGTTCGATAATTCATACAAGGAGTTAGAAGGGTGTAAGCCTTCTCTATTTATTCTCAACATGAATATTTATTGGAATGGTGTATTGATCCATATTTCATACTCAGGAAAGTTTATTTGTACAAAATATCTATAGATTAATTACTTTTCCAGATAGCATGTTTATCCCAACTATTATGTTAGATGTGTCACCTACTAGGGAACTAGAAATTGTTGATCCCCCTAGGCTGATTAATGTTAACCCTAAATAACATCATGAGGGTCAGCCTCACTAAGATGTTTTGACATCACAAACTAATGGGACTGTTAACATATGGGAGGGGTTAGTTCCTATAATTTTCTAAGAAATTGTTAGATACATTGATGAATAATATTAAAAATCATTAATAGTTGGGGATTCCACCAACATAGCAGACAAAAATCCCATAAAGGGAGATCCCAATAATACAACCACGTCTAAGGTGGAAGATACCATGATCACACAATATTTGAATATTGGTTATTATCTATATATTTTTTTATTAATTTTTTTATAAATGTATTCTTTTCAATATTTAGTTTCGAATCCACTGATATAAGTAATAGGGATTTTAAATGTAAGTGTATTTTCACAACACAACCATCAAAACACATGGAGGGTGGGAATTCATTGAAACCATTATTCTGTATCAATGGAAATCAAGTGGTTACATTGAGGGATATGGGTTATATTTATATCTGAACCTTTTAGGGTGGATCCAAATCAGACTAAGTGGCTATGAGTATATTCTGCGCCACCCATCGATAATTTAGGTGGGTCATATAGAGGTCGATCTTAGGGACTCAATTGAAGTATCTGCCTTTGAGTCTTCACAATCTTTACAATATGTTTAACAAACTGTGGTATGATTGGATCCATTACCACTCCATCCATTATACCATGAAAAAGGATTTATAAATGTAAGAACATAATAAAACATTGCAATGAATTTTCATGAATGGGAGAATATCAGAATAGTATAATGATCTTTAGCTTGTAGTATCATAATAGTAATACCATTATACTTGGGTTGTAGTGAAAGAAAATTAATATTGATGAAGAGGAATTCTAGGAGTACAATATCCAATATGATCTTGGTACTGGAAAGGTGTGACTGGTGGAACAACACGTGATTCTTGTAAAAGTATAGACTATGGGAGAAATGTTGTTGCTGATGTGATAGAGAGTCTTCATCTTACTCATGATGAATTATGTAATGATTTTTTTGGAACTTCACTATTTTATAGAGAGAATTCAACTTGTGAATGATAATCTCACTTCTTTTTATGAATGAAAAATAATTTTTTCTCAATTACAATCAATAATTAATCACCAATTTCTATCTGATTATTACTTCATTATAATCTTTGAATCCATGTGAAGAAAAATCAAGATAAATTGAATCTACCTAGAAATTCAACTATAATGACTTCATTAAATCCTAGTTTCTGAACACTTGAGTTAGAAATATTTCCTCATATATGTGTATCTCATATGCATAAACTCATTAATACCATCATTATATTACTAGAGTTGGTTAATTTGGATTTGTGATGATTTCCTCTTGGGATTAGTATAGAAACTGGTATAGGTATAACTAGCATAGGTGTAGTACTAGAGTTGGTCCATTAATATGTGATGTTATTAATTTTCAATGTAATGAGGAACACGATTGGGGAATTTTAGAACGTGGATTCTAATTTCCAAAAGGCATTAATCACCCTTAAGTTATATCTTTACACATCGGGAAAAGACCATCAAAACCGTTATACCGATAATTGGGAAATAATATTATTTTCTACTTAGGTAAAAGCACCAATAGATCATAGTTAAATTTTTCTAGGATTTTATTTCACAAAAAATACAGGATTGACCTATATGGTATATTTTTAAACTCCTACACCTTTTACCAGATGTTTTTGTGGTTTAAGGCTATATAACTTTGACCAAAATGGTGTGATTTAACACCTATAAATGGCGAGTTAAACTTGATGTGAATGAGGACCCGATAATAGTGTAGAAAATATCATAATATGTTCATGTATTTTATTGTTGTACACAAAGTCTAAGGGATATTTTTTTAGGTATGGACAATTTTGACTAAAAAGGGGATTGGAGTTTAAGGTCACAAGATTTTTTCAGAAGGGTGAGAATATCAATATACTAAGGTTTAATAAAACCAATAAAAAAATCAGAAATACAATTTCTAATACAGAACATATTTGAAAATTGGGAACTCAATTTATATTCATGAATCTCAAGAATCATTTCATGCAGTTTAGGTTCATGCAATAAAGAAAAGTCAAAGGTTCAAGGTTGACCTATCAATTTTTTCCCTAAAAAATTAATATGATTCATGAATGTGTAATATCAATTGTGTTTAATCATCCATAATATTTAAATAGTGAATTGTGTAAATTATTTCTCAAGAAGTTGGAATAAGGGATGATGTGGTGTGATATGTATATTGGGGATGTCTACAGATCATATTTGATTGATAGGTTCCACTGTAATGGAATCAGTCCATAGACTGATTAGACTACCATATCCTTAGAAATAATATTCCTCTATTTGGTAAGATATATTGTTGTTCATTTGTAAATCCATAACGAGGGAATGTATTCATAGAAAAATAGTAGTGTAACTTGAATCTTGATGCACTGATTACCAATATTCATGGAAGATTTTCAAGGATTTAAACACTTTTGATATAAAGTAGGTTTTTGAAAAATGGTATATTATAAGGGGGTTTAGGCATCATAAAGGTTATTCCACTATGTATGGAATAACAATTCATGGTATAGAGATATAATATAAAGTCAATCTAATTATTTATTGGGTAAGAGGGCCCAATGAGAATAAGATGACTTTTTAGGGATTTATTGTGGACACCACAAGCTTTGTACCTCTTTCCAATTTTTCTCTGTTTTTAATTGATCCACGAATGTGAGAGGGTTAGTGAGTGGGGACTAGAATTTTTTTCTTGACAACCTTCATGGGTTTTTGTCATGAAATATTTTATATAGTTTAAGGTGTTGTGATCTAGACTTATTAAGAGCCGAGGTTAAAGGTTTTATATAATTTAATGAAGTGAATAAATGAGATAGTATAACTGATGATGAGGTAAAAATTATACCATTGTGAATGGGTTGATCACAATAAAAAAATAGTATCTCTAGGGGATTGAACATAATTTAAGGTTATAATTCATGGAAAACAAATTGGGATGTGACATGATAACCGAGATGAGGATCAAGGATAAAGAGTTGAATAAATATTTTGGATTAGGGATGAAAAATATGTAAATCATGTCCCAAATTATTTTAATCAGGATATGATACTGGAAAATTATTCGTATAGAATTAATTTTGACAATATTTGAATGATATATTCCATTGTGATGCTATCAAATGCCAACAAGGATTAAAGGGACCTCTCCATTGGATGAAAATTCATCTAGCCGATATGCTATATTGGGAAGAACATGTAGATCCTTAATGGGGGAATATATTCATATATATATATATATATATGTTTCCCTTTGATTTGGATTCACTCATTATCGATATCCATGAAAGGGTTATGGTGACCCAAAATCTTAATGAACGAAGTGTGGTACATGGAAAGAAACCTCCAAATGATCCAAGAAAACTTTTTATCCAAAATAAAATATAATTAGGATCTATAGGGATACAAATGGAGTGGAAATGAATAAATATTTATAGATATATCTAAAATATGTAGTTCATACATCAGTATATACCATGGAATACCAATGATCAAGGAGCATATATTTCTTTTATGGTTAATATCCCTTTCACCAATCTCGATCAAATATAATGGAAGGATGATATAATATCCTAATATATTATTATATATAGAAGGGCCCCCTTATTTTATATTCATGGAAATTATTCAATGAATATCTTGATAAAAGTGTACGGATACCCAGACACTTGGAATGTTAGGGACAAGGGGGAATTTTTACCTAGTGTTGGGTACTATATTTACATTTATCTGTCCCATATCTAGGAAAATGTTGTTTGTTTTATTTACCACTCTTGACAGTTTAAAATTAATCTTGATGGGCCATATTTTGTGTTGTTTCTTATAATATGATAAGAAAAAAGTTGTTTTTTAGTTTAAAGTCATATGATGAGGACCTAAACCATGTAGTTTATTGTCATGCTGTGAGGAAATGGATGAACTACAAATGAATGTATACTAAGGGAAAAAATAAATCATAACGATCTATAAATTTTCTTAGTATAGAGAATATGTGTGTTTCTATATATTACAATGTATGGGAATCAAGCCAAAAAGAGTTCCTATTTGATAGGGTAAAATATTGTTTTGTGTAAATAAAGTAGGGGTAACCTAGAATGAATTGAGTGGTGTTATGACGCCAAGATGATGCAGGGATTAATTTGAATTGAGATTATGTCTGGGCCTAAGAAGTTCTGACCTTAGTACATATACTTCTATAATAGATATCAATCCACACATAGTTCTTAGAGGGGGAATTATATTTTAGTACGAGATAATGAATAAATAAATTTAAAAGTCACCGAAAACACTTACATGGATCGGGACTCAGTGTAATAAAAAAACAAATCTCACTTACTATTCTAAATAGTTTCATTGGTGGGGTATAAAATATCTTCTGTCCTACTTGTTTTTGGACTATTACCAGGATTGTTTTTTCCTTCCTATTAACATAATGGATTTTAAACATGCTAATCAGATAAATTGACTAGAACCACTAAGATCATGAGGGTCATGCTTGATGTGATAAAAAAATTCAATTAGAAGATTACTCACAACACACTAGAGGGTAGGTTGAGGGAGTTTTTAATTCACAAGCTGAAGTTATACATCATTCGACAAGGGAGTATGTGTAATGGTGTTTAATATCATATAGGTTAACTTTGAATTACTTGTAACATAAGGTTATATGAATTGGAAATAATGGATTGGGAAGTCTTTGATCTAAGAATCAATTTATAGTTGAAATCCTATACGCTAGGGGGATTTCATTGATCTAAATCATATGAAGTATAAGACAACTCCATATTAGTACTGTATCATAATAAAAATTTGGGGTCCTAATGCTTAAAATGGAGTTGGTATTTTTCATGAATTATTGTTGGGTCGAGGATAAATGATATGGGCCTCACTTTGTTTCATATAGAGGTTGGAAGAAAGACACAAATAGTTGTTATATGATGGATAAACCATTCTTAATTAATAATAATAATTTTGAAAGGATGAAAATTGGTTTCCAACTTAATGTAGGGTAATTGAGAAAAATAAATGTGAATGGGGTGGGATGATCCCTAAATTAAAATGGATAATTTTTTATAGCATTCATTGTTGGGCCTAAGATGGGAAGTCCAAGCATCACCATGATTCCAAGATTATGGGAATCAATCCACATATAGTTATTTTAATATAAGCCTTATAAAAATATATATCATATGAAAGTTAGTCACATTTTACAAGAATAAGAACATGTGTGCAAATAGATACTTACACAGATGTTTCTATCATGTAAGAGTGTTAGGATACACATGGTGGATCATTATAGTCACTTTTAAGTTCATGCGTAAAAAAATGTAGTGTAGTTTCATGTTATCCGACAAGGATAGAATTTATTTCCTAAAACCAAACAAGAAGCATCTTAATTACACTAATCAAGACACACAACCAAAACTACTATGCTTATGAGAGTCATGCCCAATGTGATAAATAAAATATGAATGGAGTATTTACAGCATTATAAAAGAGTGGCTATTAGGGGTAAGCATTGACTATGTAGATTAATGTTATACGATGTGGATGAAGGTGTCATGTAGTTTAAGGTAATGTATCATGGACCGACTCCATGTAGCTTTAATGTCCCATGGAATGGAATTATGGGAGAATGGAGTTTAAGTAAATGATTCATAGATTAACGTATCATGTAGTTTGGGGTCTTCTGATGAGGATTCTAAGTATGTTTTTTAACATAATGTAGTAAGGAAGAATATTCTATGTAGTTTAGTGTTCTGAATACTGGATGAACGTGGGATATGAAATTTAATGTCATGCTTTTAGGATTAAAACCATGTAATTTAACATCATACTGTGAGTATGTTGGTATGAAATTTTACATTATATCACTAAGATATTGGGAACCAATGTGAAAACTATTAAAATTAATTTTTGGGAAACATTTCATTTGTGGGAGGCATAATATGCTCTTTATCCATTGTTTTCATGGAGATTTATTCATTTGAGTATACCTCGTTAATAAAGAAATTTCCCTCCTATTTTTGTATAATATTTGAAAGATTATTCCTCAGTTTAATTGGAGTTATAAGATCTGATTACAACACTCATGGGAGGAATTATTGAAGACATATTTTCTTATTGAATAATTATGAAGCTCAATTTCTAATGACTTTAAGTTGTGAAATGTGTGTAATATTTATTCATCATGCCATTCTATCCCATCCAATCAGATTCACAACTTCTTATATTTAGAAACCATATTATAAAAAGAAATATAGATGGAGGGAAGAAACATTCTTAAGGGTATGGCCACCTTCATCTCATATAATAAGAAATATGGGGTTACTTGTGTGACCATATGGGTTATGGCATGATAATCCCATAGATTATGCATGATCTTTTAAAGAAAATTATTATTATCGTTTTCAACTATATCGTGAAGTATAATTCAAAAATTCCATTTCAAGGCCTTTATCTATCCATTTCAATCTATATTGAAGTTGTTTGAATGGTTCGATCAAATTTTATGTTCTTGATCAAACTTATTCAACTCTAAAGCATATAAATTGGTTTTATTTTATATAAATATTGTATGTGGGGAACATAATCGTGGTAATGATGATAGTATTAACATAGTTGATAATACAATTTGTGCTAAATTATTTTATGTGTATAACCTATTACCACTAGTAGAAGAAAAATATGGTTGTTAGGATGCAATTGAGCTTCCCGGTTATGGTTAAGGGAAGTAGATCCATAATATCAATTCTCTGAATGATTAGAAAACATGAATATTTTTTAATATGAAATACCTTTGGGGGTAGGTCAATAATGCTGTAATGTATCTAAAAATAATTATACTTGAAAAATCATACATAGACCAGCATCATTGATATAAAAAAATACCCAACTCTTCTATTCTTATGATTGAGTTTCATTCCTCCCTGATGAGTGTCAAAGAATAGTAATGGATTTCCTTTATAAAGTGAAGTATATTTACTCCTTAAATTCATATGAGAAATACACCATTCAATCTACACTTATAGGGTATCATTTGGGGTTTGGGTTGTTATAAGGGATGAAATTAACTACTTGCTGAAGAAATTACCCTTTCATGGCTCAATTTTCTAGATGTAATCCATTTTAAATGTACTACACTATAATAAACATCAACCAAGTAATGATATTGGTTAATGAGGATATAGTCTCACATTGGCATTGTATAATATTGATTTGATTTATCTCATCCTTATAATTTATGGTGAATGGATATACCACTCTATAGTTTTTAGTGCAGATGACCATTTCATCCTAATATTGGTCAAATAAGGTTGTGCCTATATTATTTAATACATTGGTGTAAACATATTGGAAATTTAGAAGATGAGTTAACATTTTTTAAGAGGGGAAATCTACCATCAATCATCATTCATAATAAATTAATGGGATTATTTCATCCTTCATAACTATATGTTTTCCATTGATTCTATTTGTTACTATCTCAAAGACACATTTAATATTTAGTTGATCCATCAGTATCTACGGGGCTATCTCTAAGCCTGTAATGAGGACCAATTTAGCTTGGAAAATTAATAAAATCCTATGGAACACTCGATTAGTGTTTTTGTATATCATTATTTTTCCCATCAGTCTTATGGAAGCACCATCAAAGTGTACATACCTTGCATGAGAATTATATTGGCTAAAAAAATATTTTCATTTGGGAACTCTGTATTCACTACTGTACTTCCTGATGTAGGATGAAAATTTAGAAAATATACCAATGCAGATACATTAATAACCTTTTGTGACATATAATGAATGTCGGCCTATTTTAGGATGACTATACATCATGAAAAAGGTCTAGTATTAATGGGAAAATGAAGAATTAATTTAAAAAAATCCATTTGAGGTACCAAGCTAAACTGATGTTGTTAAAGGTAGTGTTGAAAATTATGAACTGTGAAAATAAAAATGAGGCAATTATTTTTTAATGTGGTAATATCCAGTCTAAGTATCAAGTATCATCATACTAGGTAGTAAAAACAATTTTTCTTTAGAAACATCATTTCACTAAGTGAGGTTCATCCTAAGTGATAAATTCAAAGTCTCCACATAAGAAGATGACTAACTTCCTTATTACTAGATAAATTAAATTAGGTGAGACTAGGGGAAATTTATTTATATTTTCAAATTTAATTTGAAAATTATGATCCCATTGGTAATTAATCTCTTTCAAAATTAACCTTTAGAAGGGTAAAAACAACAATGATGTTAGATACGAAGATCAACATATTGGAGACTCATCCTAGGATTCCACTTAACTAATTATGGTCTAATAAGGGGGATATCATGTGTCACCTTGGTCTCCCTAGTGTATACTTCAATTCTAGGATTGAATACTATAAAGCCAATAAATTTCCTCGATGTGACTCTAAATGTACACTTTAAGGGGTTTATCATTGAGTTGTTTTCCAAAAATTCATGAAAACTGTCTCCAAATTGGTTAGGTTATCACATCATTATTGAGATTTTACCTATAGAACTTTTACATAACAATTGAATATATTATATTTAAATGGATTGATGATGTGATGAATGGGATATTGGTATGCACCTCTAGTACCCATTAAGAAGAAATATATTAGTTTGTAATAGTAAACCAATTGTGGTTACCTAAAGGTGATAATGTAATGAACTTCTGGATGAATATATATTTTATTACAATTGGAATATCCATTCTTGATGAGAAGTCCTTGAGAGATATAATTAACAACAATTAATGGTTCTATGATTGGAATGGGGAATTAATTATTCAAGAAGTAATGATTTAGATCCCTGAGTCAATAAAAAACATTAATATAACCAATTTTATTTATTTTCTAGGATATTTTCTTTATTTATTTATAGCACTAGAAATCCCATAGAAAATTGTCCACAATCAGTTTATCATCTTCAGGTAAAACATTTGAAGTATAAGTGGAATTGTTTTCCCAAATTACATGTTTATAACCAAAATGATCATATATAAGGATTAGATTATATGTATCCACCTTGGGATCTTGCCAAAACTTCTTGGTATTATTTCCTGGAAAATAAATCCTAGTGTTTTTTCTAGGAAGGAAATTTATCTTTACTACTATTTGAGGGTAATTGAGGCACTGATCAATGAGGGTTGTAAATTGTCCTTTGTACCATTATTCCTATGCATGAGTTCATAAATGTGGGTTGAGAAACTATACACAAATTCTATAGGGGTGTCCCCAATATCTTATTCATCTTAACCATATTTTTTATCATCATTATCTATTGTAAAAAATGAAGAAATATTTTGAGATTCAGAAAACAATTTGGGGACATTTTTGTCTTCTGTATACAATGAGGAGGAATCTCTTCATTAAGAATGTCCCGATACAGGGAAATCATTATCAATGTTATTTTGGAAATATTTTTCTTCCACGCCACTATCAAAAGTGGTAAATGGTATACATACATATTGATAGTTTGGGGATAGTGTGGCTCACTATCCTAAAAGGAATCATTATCAAGAGTTTTATTATCTATATGGGATTTATATCCACATTCTAGTTGATATAGTTTGGTTAGCACAACCAATATCCTGAGGATGAGGGCATATTTTCTCGAGAATCATGAGCTTATTCTTAAATTTGTTGGATTATTATCAAGAAGGGATTTCATGACCTGATTCTTTTTAGATTCTAGAGTTATTGCTTCAATATAGTTAATGATAAGTATTTAGCACTCATCAAGATTTCTATAGGGATTGGTTTGAGAAACTTCTTGGACATTCTAATTGGCTATTCAGAAGGCACAATCCTCTATAAAATACTTACCCTCCCCTTTATAGTGACTTTTGTCTATTTATTTGAACTCACAAGACTCAAAAGGAGAATTAGAACTCTGTATCACTCTGAACCCCCCATCATTGCAACATTTAAAATTATGATGATATGAAGAGGGTACCACCACATAAATATAAAGCTATAGAATCCAATATATAGAATTAAAAAAGGTCTCAAAACCCAAAATGAATTCAAAGTTTTATATGAGTTATTAAAATTGAATTATTAGCTTGATATTCCTAACTGGGATTTGATCACTTTTTTATATCCACTAATGGTTAGATTGGATGGATACATGTCATCCTCATTGTAACCCAAGAGTTAAATCATCTAGTCTGAGAAAATATTGATCCGAGATCCATTTTCAATGTAGGATCGATGAACGTCAATGTTTTTTAGATTACTGAACATCAATAGGGGAATGATGTGTATATGTATAGAATCCAATCAGTTTTTATTTTTAAAACATATGACCATTTTTAATTTATATTTATGTTTTTCTGTATGATATATTTCAATGGTAGAGATGATTTACCTTGAATTATTCTTGACTTTAGAGGGATCCAACAAGTACTCATTTGGGAATATTTGAGATGTAAGGTGAATCTAGTATTAAGTGTTTGGATTAGATGAATGCTAATTATTTGAAGTTGACTTACTTATGTATGAAAGTACTATGTTTATTGTCATGAGGGAGTTCTTTGTCTTGAGATTTTTGGTCTGAGGTAGTCTATGTATATAATTTCTCCAAAATATTAGAGTGGGTGGGATTGTTTGTATCATGCTGACTAGGTTGATATTGTCTACCCAAAAGTTACCGTGTCTATGATAAGTGTATGTTTTCTAACCAATCCTCTAAAATAATTGGACCTGAATGAGTCCCAGATGATTCATAGTGAAATTATTGCTCATGTTTTCCCTGATGAATTTCATTCATACGCGTTTCAGCTACGTATATGGCTTCAACATAGATACAACCTAAATGTTGAGATGTACCATAATTATATCTTCCCGTTCCTCCTAGGTTCTATGAACTCATCCACATATCATCAATTATGGGTGGGTAACTCTAGTTCATGGTTATCTTATTCATCATACAATGGGTCTACTAAGTATAAGACATCGATCAATCCATTTTGCGACTCTTCATCTGTTGAGGTTTTTGTTTGGTGGAGTGGTTCCCATACTTAAAATGATGGGGATAAGAAGTGTTAAAGGTTATTGAATATCTTGTTAAGTGGTTTCTATTTATCTTCCCACGCCTTTCTCTTCTTAGGTCAATTACATAGTCTTTTATAGGAATGTTATAGTGGTTATTCCTTAGATTTTTCGGAGGGGGATGATGTCATAATTGGTTGAATCAAATTTACCTTTAGACTAAACCGAGACCATCTGAATGTTTTCCTAGTCATCTAGTATTAATTTGTTTTATTACTAACCATTAATTCATGATATTATTCCTCTTCTTATAGTGAAATTGTGTAGATACAAGTTACCTATGATAGAGTATTCCAAGATTGACCTTTCTATATTCAACCATCTCCAAGAGAATTTCCTTAAGTAAATACGAGTCTTGAATTTTATCATCCAACATTCGATGGTAGGGTCAATAGTCTTGGTGTCCATTTAGTTATACTTATTTCCATCTTTAATATTTTAGTAACTTGATTATATTCATTTCTATTTTGAAACTAAAATATCATAGGAATTATTTTTTTGTAAAATAATAGGTCTTATTATTTTAGCCCGCTAAAATTGGATAGTTTTTCTATTTTAACCACACCTGAAGCGTGCATTATTTTTACTATGGTTGTAGTGAAACCAAACCCAGTAGCCTAGTATTAGTGATTGTCTTTATTATATTAAAATAATGTATAATTATTCACATCCTAAAAGACCAAATAAATTAGTTGTTTTGGTAAACTAGATACATAATTGAGTTTTAAATTACATTTAAACATACAAATTACAAAATAAATTTTTTTTTTCTAGAATAAAGTCTTGGCCTTAACCATCACTACATGTCCACATCTATCCTCATATATCGAAAAAGAAGTTTAATTAATTCACAATGTGACTTATCATAAAATTTCTATATTGATTAAAAGATATAGATTTATCAACATTTCCCCAGATAAAAAAATGAATTTCAATATAGAACACCATATTTAAAAATTAAATATTATTTAAATAATAATAATATCTATGAAAAATAATGATGATATTATGGGGAACATCAATGTCTAATGGTCACAAGAAAGTGAAAATTTTAAGGTAAATATTTTTACTAATAAAATGAATTATGAAAGTGAATATTAATACTTTCCTTATTCATAATGATAATAATCCATCAATAGGAAGAATAAGTAGGTATTCAATATAAAATATACCCCTTCATATAAGAATAAAGGGTTATTTTCATTAGTGAATGGAAATACCATAAGATGATATTTAAAGAAATTCTTGAGGAAAATATCCTTTTCATTTTTAAAGACCTTTCAAAAATGCATTTTCTTTAAAAATGACATTTAAAAATATTTTCTTTAAATAGATCTTCATAAAATCAAAAAATAAGATTAAATGAAATAACAGTGGGTAATTCCATACATTACATACAAGGTAAAAATAACATCATTTTTTTTTGCATTTTAAAAAGGTTAGAAAAGTGGAATGTTTGGAAAGAAACATGAAGATTCATTTTAATTTTTTTATAAAAACAAAAAATGGGTAAATATATCTTTAAAGAAATAATTTTAAAAATGTTGAAGATTTGTTTTTATTTTTTTAAGAAAAAAGTGTTTCATAAGAAAATGGATTTCTGACAAAAGAGATAAAAAAAGTCAGATGTTATTAAAACATTTCAACAATACTTTTTAGTACCAAAGAGTGAAAAACAAATTAATATTACATAAAAAATATTATCAATAACCAGAGTATAATAAAATTAAACGATTTATTAAATAATGGTCATTTAATTTCCATTAATGGAAGTTCAAAAATAAACAATCTTGATTAGAACGAGACTTTAAAATAAACCCATAAAATTATCATAACAATGAATTGAGAACTAATCAATGAATAAATTATGTGTATCCACCTTTGAATCAATATAAAACAATTTTAAATTAAAAAATATATGTTACAAAATTCATTTTAAAGATAATAATATAATATTAATGAGAATAAAGAAGTAATATTACCCAAGGAAAAGAAATTGAGGTATGAAATTTCTTTATGAATTGGTAACCTTAATTTCAAATCCCCTTAGGTGAAATAATTAAAATTGAGACTCAAAATATAATTAATAATTATTTATAATGATATTACATTTCAAAGGGATTTTATGTACACCATATAAAAGTAATTAGGTTCATAACCTTACAATATACCTCAATGAGATGAAATTGAGATGAGATCTCTTACCTTTTGCTTCATTTTGGTTGAACGTGATATAAAAAACCATATAATGGTTTTTATAGGTTTATTATTTAATAACCATATTATCATTTATGAAATCACATATGATCCTTTTATAACATATTTTTCCCCCTTCGTTAATAATCATTCATTATTTTCATTTTTTGGGCGTAATAACTACTTTGTTTTTCGAGTATATTTTGACTTGTTATTTTTGTGTTCCTGTTAATTTAATAACGATTTACTAATATACATAATTTAAATAATTATTTATATATCATATATTTTAAATATATATTTACTTATATTATTCCATAAAATTTGGTGTTAGGAAGTGAAATACACCATTCATGGAGACCGTTGGCTTTACATTTGCATGAACGCCGTTTCCATTTTATTTGCCTATTGAAAGAAAGAAAATTATATGATATATATATATATATCATCATTTTAATATAATTTTTATTTCATATATAATACATATGTTTAATATAACCATCTTAAAAATATTCCATATAAAGTGCGAAGGAATCACATCTCTTCATGAGGAGGTGTCCGCCATACATATGAATGACGTTATTAAATTCCCAAAAAATGGAAATAATGAAGGTATTTTTTATATAATATTTATATAATCATAAAAATATCAGAAAATATCATATATTAATATTTCTATTATTATTCCCGACCTTGAAATGTGGTAAATGAAAACCGAAGAATATCGGTTTGCGAGGCAGTAGTCTTCCATACACATGAATGCCGACTTCCTAACCCATATGATTGAAGTGTGTGTATGTGTGGTTCATAAAATACATAATAAAAACCAATAATAGTTTTTATGATTTTTATGTTATCATATAATCTTGTTAGAATAATAATTTAAGGGTGTGGATAAAAAATTAATACAAAACATGCACGTTGATGAACGTTACCTCTTCTTCAGGAAGCTTATATTGGTTTGTAACAAAGGAATTACTTGGAGGGATTTCATCCATATTTAAGGATTATATGATGAGGATATGGAAGTGGATAAGATATTTGGTTGGTTATTTTATGAGATAAATTAATTGAGAGGTGTTAATGGAGGAGGAGAGGGGGAAACCTTTTATAAGTGGGGTGAGTGACTAACTTGTAAATTTTTGAAAGAGGGGATTCCAAAAATGATTTTATCCTTTTAAATTGGATTAAATAATATAACAATATCTATAATATAATTTATAGGGTTTAAATATTTCCACACAATCAGTTTTGGTTATGTTTATAGGTCATTTGGTCTATTAAGTTTAATGTTTAGCCCCTCAGTAAACTCATTTTTCTCTTAATCATTGTAATTAATTTTTAGATTTTTCACTATTAACTTGGATCAAATATTATGTTATAATTTTTATAAATTATAAATTATCCAAATATGGAATCTGTTTTTCCAAATTCAATTCATATATGGGTAAATAATTAATTTAAAATTATCCCCATGGGCTGGATGAGAAATCAGGATTTTATAATAAAATATTGAAAGTTCACTCTGTTTTTATATCTAAATTCAACATAAAAATGATTCAAATGAACTAATTTTATAACCAGATTCATATATAATATATTTTTACTTTATGTTAAATTTAAAATATAGGGTAACATTATAAAATATTTAGATGAAAATTCATCTTTTCATACATCATTATTAACTCTTCATTAAAAAATAAAACTTCTCAGGAAAATACCAAAAATTAACCTGAGATAATTTTTAACCTAATAACTCAAAAATGGATTTTGTTTTGTAAAATAAAATGTATCAAAGTGTCAAATTTTAGCTTTAAAACAAGTGCTCCATTAAAAGGTGTCAAAACAACCATTATAAGAATAAAATGTTTTATGCATAAAATTGGATTTGTTCTTATCTTATACCTATAAAATGTACTAGATGAATTTTAAAAAAATTGAATATATAATATATAAATTTAATTAATACCATTCATTAATAGTAATTAACTTAATTAATTATGATAATATTCATTTGGTGCATAATAATATTTTTTATAAAAACATCTCATTTATATTCAAATGGGTTTTATAGTCATTTCTAATTAATTTCTAACCAATTAATTCAACCATATATTTTAATAAGTTATTTAGTCTTATTTATAACCTATAATTCAATGTCTATAAGAAAATTATCAGTTTAAATAAAAATATTAATTATATTCTATAAAACATAGTCTTGCGTGTAATGAAATCCATTGAAGAATTTCATTGTTGCGTGTAATAGAAGATAAACTTAGTGTTTCATGCATTAAAATCTATTTAATGTATTTTGATTTTTTAGTTTCAGGGTTGGTGTTACGATCGGATTTGATGTTGTAGTTATTGTCTCAGATTTCCTAGAGCTTTCACTTGGGTTGAAGCGGTACAATGGCATTTCTCCTTAGTGAAATATATGTAATCCTCAATGTTTTGTGCTATGGATATGAACTCTAAAATATACACCTAGATATTTAGGGGAAATAAATGTTTTTTTTCAATTTATACCATATATTCTCCAAACAGATCTCAACAAATTACTCTTGGGGAGGTTTCATGTTGAGGGAATATGTTATACTCTTTCATCTAGAGATGAAATATGGGACTATATAATTTTCATATTTCTTTATCATGAGAAGATAAAGGATCACTTATTTCATTAGGGTTGAGAAAAATTGATAAAGTAACTAGGGACAAAGGTCTTTTGATTTCACCACATACCTGGATGAAAAATTAGTATAACAAACGAATATATATCAATAAGGTTCTACATAAAGAATATGAGTTTAAAGACTTCTTGTTATTCATGTTTTATAATCATGGTTATGTAATAGGATATGATGTTCTTATGTTTTGATCTGGGTCCCCACATCCTTGGTTATAGAAAATGTGGGGTTTCAAATATTGGGTGAAGGAGGAGTAACATCCACCTATTTAGGGTATGTCATCCTCTATGGATTCATCGATGCATTCTATCCATCCATAGCTTCCATCAAAGTGATAAGGGACTCCATGGAGTTAAGAAATTACGATACAACTGTTTCCTGAGCTAACAAATATATAAATTTAGAAGGGGAAATAGTAAAGCCTAAAATTAGGGTAGTTTTTTAAGGGAGGGAACTATTGAGTGTCCTTGGATATTGGGGTTGAGTATTCTAGTTTTCTAGAACTAGAATTAGTCATATGGTTTGGTCTGAAACCTAATAATTGTGTAGTTGAATCTAGTTGAAAATGATATATGGAAGGCGACACATTAATATTTTGTTGATAAATATAGTTAGTGGAATTAATTACCATAGGAAACTCAATATTTATATGTATCACCTCCAACATATCATATTTTCATTAATATAATTTCTATTTCACAAAAATAACATCAAATTATTTCGGTTGTAAGTGTGATATTTCCACCCTTTTCCATTTTTTCTTTATTTAATGTTTGGTGGGGTGGGTGGTTGTTGATCATTTGGAGTTTCAGAATCCATAGACTGTATTTGATGTAGAGTGCACATGACTTATTCTTATGTCTAAGTGAAGACCAAATTTCAGATATCCATATCCTTACTATGATCTCCCTCATTAGGTTTGATAAAAAGGGTTGAATAATTCATGTAGGTACAACTCTCTCAGTCTTCATAAATTCAAATTATTCAAAGGGATAAAGGGGTAATAATGGAACTAACCCTATGATATGGAATTGATATGATTTTATCACCTTAACCATTTCATATATCTAGGAAATGTATGCCCCTGAGGGTTGTAGTGGTAGTAAAAATTCCCCTAGATCAGTGGATTATTATTATTCTTATATCATTATAGCTATGAATGCTAGTAAATAATTTTAGACCTTTCACACATTAATTATTTATGATTCATGATGTTGGGTTGTTCATAAGCATGAGATTCTATTTATTATCGTTTTCTCTATTGTTGAATTTCTCCTAGGATTTACATTTCTTAAATATTTGGCCTATTTTCATTATTTTCCACTAGATGAAAGTGATTTCAATAGATTGTTCCCACTATGTATGTATTGTTTTTTCCTTGAAAGTAATGGAACTTTTTTTGATAGACTTTATGGTGTATACAAACCCTGGCCTGAGACATATCCCATGGTAATGATGTTGAATGTCATTTCCTCTAATGCAATGGATTAATTGGTGTGATGACTTAAATTCAATAATCCGTACTCACTATCACAAAAAATGAACACGTCTCATGAATCATTAGAAATTATCTTGTGCATGGATCTTATATATTCAAGTAAAATCCATTAGAGAAAATTGTGTTGGTCTATGCCCCTGGGTATTCAGGACTTCAATAAAGATGTGAAATGAATCTAGAGACAAATACTACTCAACAATTCAATGCAGAGAGCATACCCTCCATAAGATATATTTTCTCCCAGAGATGATATAGAATTTCCCATATATTATAGAACATAGAGGGTATTTAGTCATCCCTTAATGATTCCATAATATCATAGTGGGAGATTTCCAAGGGCCAAAATATCATCGGCGTATTATCCTCAATTATTCCTTCCCCATGGATGTTTCGTTTTCTTCAGCATGTGAAATATTTCCTCTACATTATATTACTATAAATGATTATTCATCAATAATATCTAGTCTATATAGTGTTTGATCTAGTGAACTAAAGGGGAAACTTAGAGGATTTAGATATGATTTCCATCTCATTAGATCTTACTTCATCTAAGATATGATGTTTTTGGTTGTTAGTGGAATAATTTGTATTGCTAAATTCTCCCTTTAAATTTATTATCGATAAGAGGGAACCTTAGGGGATATTTTGACAATGGGATAACCTTATTACTATGATCTAATGTTACTTTGGGAAAGACCTTCATAGTGATTGTTAGGGGATGAATCCACATGATCAATTTATATAATTACTTAGGGAGGAACTACATGAAAAATGATATAGGAAGATATCATAGAACTATGAATATTGGTACTATGGGGAGTATTTATGAAGGTATGATTGACTTATTTTTTTACAAAGAGCTAAATGATCATTGGGATACTACTGAGAAATGTTTGAGAGCCTTAAGGACACTGTCATTATTCATTGTAGGAATATGATGCTATTTCTAATCTTATGACATATAATATCAATGTTTTTTCCAAATTGGGTAGGAATATAAACCTTTAGATATTCTGCTAAATAATTATGTCAATAGTTTTATTTGGGATATGGTTTTTCAATAATATGGGCCTCCTATTGGATTTTTATCAATGTATTCTAGTGAATAATTTTAATAAATGTATGTATATGTTCCTTCACTTGGTTTCCCATAAGAATATATTTATAGTCCTTAGGAGTAGGAGTGTGAATGTAAGCCTATTCTTGAGTGGATGCTGAAATATGATGACAATCCACTCTACTGGTGTGAGTATGAATATATCACTTTTACTTATGGGTCATTAAAATATTCCAAATTCACTCATCTAATGCTATTTATATCATATTATGACAACTATTAATAATATGTGAATGAATATATTCCTACCATTTAATTTTCACCAAGATATATTGATGGGATTTGGATTTTGGAATTGTAGTATGAGCACATTCCATTCTACTTTTATTGTATGAGTATATCATAAGACTTACTATATAAGAGCAAGAGTATGATATTTCTCTCTCACAACCACCATGTTATGTTGGTTGGATCTGTTATGGAAAACATTTATATAAGAATATTCCATGTCCTCTTCCAATATATACTGACAAGGTCCCCCAATAGAGAAAAAAATGGGTTTTCTTTTTAGTTGGTGGGTTATTTATAAGATGGTGGGATCTCCATGAAGGACTAACCTAAGTGGGTAGGGAATGGACTTTTTTTCACTCTCCTCAAATATATATTTATTTTTCAGGTGTGAAAGACATTGAAGAAGTCATTTATTGAGGGGATCCCTTGTAGAGACCCAAATATTGACGTACATAATTATTTTGCAGAATACTTAATACATAACGAAAACAGACACACAAGGATTGTAATAGTTTAGTGTCTTTGGAAACTCAGAAAATAATCTTCTAATCAAAGTGAAAGATCATCAACATCTTCCATAAAGATCTTACCCTTTTGTTTTATTACCTAAAAACTTTCTTTAAATCATAGGGAAAAGAAAACATATAAAGGGTGAGCTCAAATGCTCAGTAAGGGTAACCATAGAGAACATAAATCAATCCATAAACATTTTAATGCAAAAACTTGAACATAAAATATAAACATCAAAATCATGAGCAACGACATAAATCTTGGAAGTACACATGGCATAGATCATAAAGGAACATTATTCATGATAAACTAGAATGGTAATAAAACATGTAATTGTGGCATCTATTAATCAAATGTTATGATTTCCATAGTAGCCAAGGTATTGCTGCTAAGACCATCTTAGTGGACAAAGTCCCATTCTGAACAGAGTTCACTCCACGTTCCAGTCTTGTAACACTGAACCGGATTAACTTACCATTCCAACCATGTCTATCTCATGAGATATAAATATTTAGCCAATGTATTTTAGGGATATATAGGTCCCACCCATCTCATAATGAAATCATTCTTACTTGTGCCACAACATAAACATAAATCATTCATCATAACCCAAAGAATAAAAATGGGTTTCATAAACGTCATCCCATCATAAAATAATCCATATAAAACAAATGGATATCATTTCATCATAAGAAAAGTGAAACCATATAAATAATATAGATATTATACTTGAAATATACACATATGAAATAATTCCCTCATATATGGAAAATGGGTTTAATAAAAGACTTGAAATGAATTCCTGAGGAAAATATCATTTCTTCTTCCAAAATAATTTTCTTTTCACAAAATTCCATGAAATTTTAAAAGAAAAGGATTTTGTAGAAAATAGTCTTTAAATATTGTAGAGTAAGATTCCTGAAAATAAGGCTTTATGAAACCTTAAAAATCTGTTCGTTCCATATAAGTTAAAAAAACATTCTTCTCGTACTTTGGCTAGAAAAGTCAAAAAGTACCACGTATGAAAAACGAAAAAGATTCCTTTAATATCTTTTACTAAAAACTCACCAAAGGGTAATATTGGATTTAAAAAATTGTATGCGGATATAAATAATATTACATATTGTGGAAACATGGATGTGGATGATAAATATTCCCCAGTAAATTCTGAAGTATAAACAATCTTGGATAAAAATGAGATTGTGAGATTTTCCCTTACCTTAGGTCCGATTTGCTTCGTACGTGTCTGAAACTAATGTATAATGATTTAAATAATGTCATTGACTTATTATAGAATCATAACCATTGGTATTATATCATATATGGTCATATTCTTAGATTCTTAGATTCTTATTAGTAATATTTCATTGCTACTTATTATTCGTGTGTTTATTGCTTTTTTTTCTTATGCGTGTTTTGTCGAATAAATTCTTATTATTATTTTTATGGTATAGATACCTAATTTAAAGAATGGTATTAGTGTAATATATATCATATTTATTCATTAAACTCATTTATATAATCATTATGAAATGAAGATCATGTAGAACTTGTCGCATCACATTGTGCAGACGGCAGACCGTACGTACGCACGAGCGATGATATCATTCCCATGATCGTGGAATTGTATTGAAGTGTATTTATAATATTTCAGAATAAATATCACTTTAAAATAATCATATATAGTTATTCTTTACAGCATTATACCCATCCATGTAAGGTGGTGGTGGAAAACAGATTACACCCCGGCGTGGAGACGGTATTCGGTATGTACGCACGCGCTGTGATTTTGTTTTCCGTAGGATGGATAAAAGGTGAAATAGGTTTATTTCATATTTATAATAACATATCAGTATATGAGTTATAATAATGTTATTTCTTCATAATGAAACAACTAATGAAGAATAATTAGAAGAAGAAATAAAGTTGAACGAATCGGTAACATACATTTCCTCTTCTTTGAAGCGCCTCTTCTTAACCTCCTCTTAGGGAACTAAATATGGTCTTTTAAGAGGCCCAAGACCTCTAGGATGTTTCTAGGGAAGTGGAGAAGAGAAATTGACATGGGTTGGCCGAGATTGATGGCTCAGAGTGGTGTGAGGAGGAGAGGGATGAGGTGTCCTTTTATAAGGGAGGAGAGGGGCACCTTTGGAAAAACTAAATCTATTATTTTATTATATAGTCATATTCGGTTTTTAAAAGCTCCAAATTGATTTATTTCAAAGATAAGGTGGGTATGGGTCTAAATCCTTTCATCCAATATAATTTAGACAAGTTTAGGTTTCTATTTTAACCTTATCATTTGTATTTAACTTTAAGTTAAATAATTTTACTTTTACCGTGTCTTCTTGTTTTCTTACACCATAAGGTTAATGAACTTACTATAACAAGACAAAGAAACCCCAAGTTATTAATTATTAATATATATAACCTTATATATGTAATTTGGCCAAAAATTAGATTTTTAGGAATAAAATAACAATTAATAGTATAATATTTGTTTTCAAAACTATTTTATGTCAATTTTGACACTATTTGGTACTTGATTTTTTTGAAACTCATAACAGTATGATTAGTTCACAAAACTTTAATTAAATCAATACTAACATGTCATATTAACCTTGAAAATTAGTTTAATTCATAAAAACTCCAAAAGTAAATTTATTTGGGTATTTATAACATCAATTATGTTAATATTTCATTAATATGGTAATTACTGCATCATCATTGTGTCATAAATAAATTAAGTAATATAAAGTATAAAAATTATAAATAAAATATCATTAGGTATGAAATATATTTATCTTTCTAATTATTATTTATAGTAGAATTTATCTTATGTATAACCCTATATTAAAAATGAAATAGTTATTAAACTATGATTTTAACTATTTTAACCCTTCTTGAAATAAATTAATAATAATTGTCCTAATCTAATCCAAGTGGACCTAAATGGTCATATTTTATTCATAAGGTTGTTTTTGGTGGAATTACACTTATCCAATAGAATTAGGACATGTGTTAGGCTAATAATAATATCATGTTTACCCTTAATTACCCTATTTACTTTTAATTGTGGTAAATAAAAGTAAAAAGTTACTATTCACCAAAAATTATTTTCATCTCATTGAACCACATTTTATTCCTTGATATTAATCGTGTCTCTCGGATTTTTGAAATTCCACTCACACAAGCGGTAAAATTAAGATTTACGTGAATTTCCAAATTCTTCTCAGAGGTGGATAAAAGACGGTGAAAACTTCAATAAAATTTTTATATATCTAATATTATTATAAAATGACTTCAATGAATTACATTGAACTTATATAGGCATTATGATTTAATTTTGACCTAAAATAAATTTAAATAAAATAAATATTTATTTAAATAAAAAGTCGGTTTTTAAATAGTAACCTAGTGTTTTCACTATTCATCAAAAATTGAAAGTTTTCAGAAAAATACCAAAAATTTACCCTAGGCTGATTTAGATATTCCGAATCCAAAAATGAAGTCCATTTCGAAAGATAAAATTTATATAATTTTAAAAAGTGGGTATTACTATTCATAAAGGCTAGTTTATATAACATATTGTTGTTTAGTGAAACTCAGTAATGGGTGCATCACACGCTATCGTGGAAGGTCGCGATTGCGTGTAATGAAAGACAAGTCAGGGATGCGTATATTGAGAGATCCTTTTGGTGTAGCGTACAACACAAGACAATAATAAAATTAATAATAATATTTTTCATAAAATATTGGGGTGTTACATTCTACCCCCCTTAAAATGAATTTTGCCCTCAGAATTCTTCGGGGTTATAAATGGTTTACTACTCAAAAGTTTCTTTAATATAAATCCAAATAGTAAAGAGGAATACCAAAACCAATCTTTAAAAACTAAAGTATGAAATGTAATGGTTACTCAAATTAACTAATCACTGGGTTTCCACATAAGAGAACATAGGTGAAAATATAGATATGGAAAAGAAATCTAACCATCATGTTCTGATGGAGAGTGGTAGAGAACATGGATATGAAAAATCCAACAATCACAAAGCCATATATTTGTGATGACCTAAAGTACCATCTGATTCATCGGATATAAGGGCAATAGGACACCATTTTTGGTTTTCAAGATCATTTCCATAAAGTTGAAGAAATTGGAATTAGAAGAAATACTTTCTTGATTTTGGTATAGTCTCACCGTTGGTCATTCCTTGGACAATTTGCACTTTATATCTTAAAGAAATGAAGTTGAATTTGTCATTCGTGAAGTGTTAACAGATCATGTGATAGAATGATGGCCCATTCCATCTGTCTCAAACAAAAGGTTAGAAAAATTTATCAAAAATACATAAGTCCATCTATAATGAGATTAATCATATATGGTTCCTAAAATGGACTTATACTTCATATATCATACTACTTAATATAATAAAACTGGTTTCTACTAAACAGGGACTTCTTGTAGGCTAGTGGTAGGCGATAAAGGCCTATCGCACTTTAGTTGTGGGTTTGATTCCCACAGCCTTGTCCGACGCGACGGGTTGTCTCCCATTCTGCAGGTTGTCCATTTTCTAAAACTACATTATTATAGCATTCCATAAATAATATCAAAAAATTTTTTTACCCTTAAACAATTCTATCTGATGTCCAACTTAATCCATTCTAACCTTTAATCTTATCGAAAATACTTCTGTGCAATCTCATAGTGTAAAGAAAATGATTACTTGAGAGGTCACATAACGAGTACGTGAATACCATCATTTATCCCCCATATATCATACGATATATCTTTTTGGTCACATTCCAAACATTTGAAGGCCTTAATCATGTATTCTCTTTAAAAATGAATACCCATTGAACCTTAGTGAAAACATGAATGCAGTTAAATGTTAACACTTTCCACATACCAAAATCCCCAAAATTCTATATACTAAAACCATGATATCACTTAGTACTTATATCAATCATGAGCTCATGAATAGTATCAAAAAATTTATTTTCTCCTTATCTCTTCATTATGCACATATCATCTACTTTCCAAAATATTTGAATCACTTTTCATGGTTACCGGTACCATATTCTTATAGAAAACCACAGTGGACTAATACACAGATATTTCAAAATTCCACGATACTATAAATTAGATTCCATGATACTATTTTGAAATCCCATTACATAAAAACTTAATCTTTACAAAACATCATTGTCATACTCAACATCACAAATAGTGATCGCATGTGACTTCCCTTTATCCTTTTCTTTAAGAGGTTGCTCACGTTGATCATAATTAACCCTTGGATTAGGGCATTGATTAGCATAATTCCCCATTTCCTTGCACTTGAAGCATTGAAGTGTTGGTGGTGCGTTCTCTGCAGTCTTTTCTTTATTCACATCATCAGCAACCCTTTTTCCATTACTTCAACACTCAGCTGCTCGATGACCTTCTTTTTCACACTTAAAACATTTTCTATTCCCTTTAATACAATCTACACTACACATCTTTCCACACTTTGAGCATAAAGAAACATTCATCTTCTTTTCACCATTATTCTGAGATTTCTCATTGAACTCCATCTTTCATTTCTTGTCAAAACCATGAGATGGATATGATACACCAACTTCCAGTTCTCCCTTGATATCACAACACACAAATTCTTCATAGCTATTGAAGTCTCATATAGATAATGACCTTCTAAGACTTGGTTTTAAGCCACTGAAAAATCAATCAACTTTACTTTTAGGTTGGATGATAAATCCAGATGCATACCATGAAAGTCTTGTAAAATTCACTTCGTATATACCAATAGATTCATCATCCATATGCTTAAGCTCAAGAAACTCCTTTTCCATCTTTGTTAGAATAATACTAGGAAAGTACTTACTGAAAAACAAGTTCTTGAACTCGTCTCATTCCATGGATTCAATTTCATATTGGGGACTTATATTCTTAATTAGAGTCCACCACTGGTCTGCTTCACCTTCTAAACGGTAAATATCTAAAATTAATTTTTCATGTTCTTAACACCGAAGTTTGGAAAATATCTTTTCAATGGTACTGATCCATTGTTCAGTAACAAGTTGATCAGAAGACCCATTGAAAGATGGTGGACGTTGCCTCATGAAGGACTAAATAGAATATTTTTCCCTTCTGTGATTATTTGAAAGTCCATAATGATTCATAGCCTGTGTAAGTATAAAAATAATATTTTGCAATCCATCTCCCATCACATTTGGTTGCTCGGGAGGAAAATCATTGCATTTTCCATTACATTGATCAAAACGGTTCCTTCGGGTTCCAGCCATAGTCTAAAACCCAAAAAAGAATAGTTTGAGAGGCAAAATTCATGCTAAGAAAACAACATAATAAAGGGGGAGTACCATCAATATCTAACATCTTAGGTTTAATTCTAATATCGTTAAAATAATTCTAAGATTATAACCTATACTTATACTTAACCTTAGGGACATCCCTAGACATACCTTAGAAATATCTCTAGGGATCTCACTAAAGTTTTCGCATCCTAGTTTCCAAAGTTTAACTAAACCTTTCCTATGATACCAACTATAGGGACCCAAAGCTTTATGTACATAGACATTACATTACATTTTCGAAATACTTAATAGATAACCAAAACAAAAACACAAAGACCGTAATAGTTTAGTGTATTTGGAAAATCGGAAAATAATCTTCTAATCGTGGTGAAAGATCTTCAACATCTCCCATAAAGATCTTACCCTTTTGTTTTTTACCTAAAACCTTTCTTTAAATCCTGTGGAAAAGAAGACATATAAAGGGTGAGCTCAAATGCGCAGTAATAGTAAGTATAGAGAACATCAAACAATCCATAAACATTTGAATGCAAAAACTTGAACATAAAATCTAAACATCAAAACAATGAACAACGACATAAATATTGGAAGTACAAAGGGATAGATAATAAAGGAACATTAGTCATGATAAACTAGCATGGTAATAAAACATGTAATTGTGGAATCCATTAAGAACATGTTATGATTTCCATAGTAGCCAAGGCATTGCTGCCAAGACCATCTTAGTGGACAAAGTCCCATTCTGAATCGAGTTCACTCCTCTTTCCAGTCCTGTAACACTGAACCGGATTGACATAACATTATATCCATGTCTATCTCATGAGATATAAATCTTTACCCAATTAATTGGAAGGAGATATAGGTCCCACCCATCTCATAATTAAATCATTCTTACTTATGCCACAACATAAACATAAATCATTCATCTTAACCCAAAGAATAAAAATGGGTTTCATAATCATCATCCCATCATAAAATAATCCATATAAAACAAATGGATATCATTTCATAATAAGAAAATTGAACCATATAAATTATAGAGACATCATACTTGATACATACACATATGAAATAATGCCATCTTATATGGAAAATGGTTTTGATAAAACACTTGAAATGAAATCTTTAGGAAAATATCCTTTCTTCTTCAAAAATAATTTTCTTTTCACAAATTGTCATGAAATTTTAAAAGATTTTTTTTTAAAAATAGCCTTTAAATATTTTAGAGTAATATTCATGAAAATAAGGCATTATGAAACCATAAAAATCTGTTCATGCCGTATAATTCAGAAAAAACATTCTTCTCGTACTTTGGACGGAAAAGTCAAAAAGTACATCGTATGAAAAACGACAAAAGATTCCTTTCATATATTTTACTGAAAACTCACCGAAGGGTAAAGTTGGATTTAAAAAATCATAGGAGGATATAAATAATATCACATATTGAAGAAACATGGATTTGGATGATAAATATTCCCCAGTAAATTCTGAAGTATAAACAATCTCGGATAAAAATGAGATTTTGAGATTTTCCCTTACCTTAGGTCCGATTTTCTTCGTACGTGTCTGAAACTATTGAATAATGATTTAAATAATGTAATTGACTTGTTCCATAATCATACCCATTGTTATGATATCATATATGGTCATATTCTTAGATTCTTAGCTTCTTATTAGAAATATTTCATTGCTACTTATTATTCAGGTGTTTATTGCTTTTTGTTCTTATTCGTGTTTTGTCGAATAAATTCTTATTATTATTTTTTGGTTATAGATACCTTATTTACATAATTTTATTAGTATAATATATATCATATTTATTAATTAAATTCATTTATATAATCATTATGCATCGAAGATCATGTAGAACGAGTCACATCACATCGTGGAGACGGTAGGCCGTACGTACGCACGAGCGATGATATCGTTCCCATGATCGTGGAATTGCATTGAAGTGTTTGTATACTATTTCAGAATCAATATAAATTTATAATAATCAAATATAGTTATTATTTACACCATTATACCCATCCATGTAAGGTGGTGGTGGAGAACAGATTACACCACGTCGTGGAGACGGTATTCCGTACGTATGCATGCGCGGTGATTTCGTTTCCCATAGGATGGATAGAAGGTGAAATAGGGTTGTTTCATATTTATAATAAAAAATAAGTTTATGAGTGATACTGATGTTATTACTTCATAATGAAACAACTAGTTAAGAATAAGTAGAAGAATAAATAAAGTTGAAATAATCGGTAACAGACATTACCTCTTCTTTGAATCGCCTCTTCTTAACCTACTCTTAGGGAACTAAAGACGGTCTTTGAAGAAGACCACGACCTCTAGGATGTTTCTAGTAAAGTTTAGAAGAGAAATGTTCAGGGGTTTTATGAGATTGAAGGCTGAAATTGGTGTGAGGTGGAGAGGGAGGAGGTTCCCTTTTATAAGGGAGGAGAGGGGAACCTTTGGAAAAACTAAAAATATTATTTTATTATAAATTCATATTCGGTTTTTAATAGCTCAAAATTAATTTATTTCGAATATAAGGTGGTTATGGGTCTAAAACCTCTCACCCAATAGAATTTAGATAAGTTTAGGTTTCTATTTTAACCTTATCATTTATATTTAACTTTAAGTTAAATAATTTTACTTTTACCGTGCCTTCTTGTTTTCTTACACTATAAGGTTCATAAACTTACTATAACAAGCCAAAATAACCCCAAGTTTTTCATTATTAATATATATAACCTTATCTAAGTCATTTTGATAAACATTAGATTTGTAGGAATAAAATAACAATTAATAATATAATATGTTTTTAAAAACAATTATATGACAATTTTGACACTATTTGGTACTTGATTTTTTTGAAACTTATAACAGCATGATTAGTTCTAAAAAAGTTACTTAAATCAATACTAAAATGTCATATTAACTTTTAAAATTATTTTAATTCAATAAAAGTCCAAAATTACATTTATTTGGGTATTTATAACATCAATTATGTTAATATTTCATTAATAAGGTAATTACTGCATTATCATTGTGTCATAAATTAATTAAATTATTTAAAGTATAAAAATTATAAATAAACTATAAGTAGGTAGGAAATAATTTTACCTTTATAATGAATATTTATAGTAGAATTTATCTTAGGTATAACCCCATATTAAAAATGAATTAGTTATTAAACTTTGATTTTAACTATTTTAACCCTTCTTTAAATAAATTAATAATAAATATCCTAATATTATTCAAGTGGACCTAAATGGTCATATTTTATTTATAAGGTTGTGTTTGGTCGAATTAAATTTAACCAATATAATTAGTACATGTTTTAGGGTAATCATAATATCATTTTTACCCTTAATTACCCTATTTACTTTTAACCGTGGTAAATAAAAGTAAAAAGTTTCTATTCAACAAAATTATTTTCATCCCATTGAACCAAATTTTAGTCCTTGATATTAACCATGTCTCTCGGACTTTCAAAATTCCACTCACAGAAGTGGTAAATTTAGGTTTTATGTGATTTTCCAAATTCTCCTAGGAGGTGGGTAAAAAACATTGAAAAGTTCAATAAACTTTTAATATATCTAAAATTATTATAAAATGACTCCAATTAATTACATTTAACTTATATAGGTATTATGTATCAATTTTGACCTAAAATAAATTTAAATAAAATAAATAATTATTTAAATAAAAAGTCGGTTTTTAAATAGTAACCCAGTGTTTTCACTATTCATCAAAAATTGAAAGTTTTCGGGAAAATACCAAAAATTCACCCTAAGATAATTTAGATATTCCGAATCCAAAAATGAAGTCCATTTAGAAAGATAAAATTTATAAAATTTTAAAAAGTAGGTATTACTATTCATAACAGCTAGTTTATATAACATATCGTTGTTTAGTGAAACTCGGTATTGCATACAACCCACGCTATCGTGGAAGGTCGCAATTGCGTGTAATGCAAGAAAAGTCAGGGATGCGTGTAGTGCAAGCTCCTTTTGGTGTAGCGTACAACACAAGACATCATTAAAATTAAAAAGAATATTTTTTCACAAAATCTTGGGGAGTTACATCCCTATTGTATTTCTTTTAAACACATTGGAGGTTGATTACCTCCCCCACCTATATAAGGTAAGGGGGGATAACATTATCATGTATCCTTGAAAGGATATTGAAATTATTGAGGTGGATGTGGGTTCCACCGACTTCTCTATAACCTTCTAACAGGTGAGGTGGTCTATGTGGATTCAGTTCATGTAAAATCATTATGTATTCCTACAGATTTGTCATGGTATTATGGTAGTGGAACCCCCACACTAATACAATTGTTACTTATCATTGATGGTACTATTCCAGTGATAACATCCTTCTGGTCTTTGAGGCCTCATCCTTTATAGAGATTAAAGCATATGATTTGTTTCCTTATAGTGATTCCTTCACTTTGGATCAAAGTTGAATCTTTAACTATATACATATTAGTCATGAACACCATAGAAAAATTAAACCCATTATTAAAGTATTACATATAGAATCATGTTTGGATGATCCATTTTATGGTAAAATTGTTCACATTGGGTCCATCATTCTTTTTTCCAACATGTATTCATTCATGAGTTTGAAAACATGATACATGAAGTTTTATTACACTCAAACATTTATGGTCAAAGTATTTCACTTTTGGTTCATGATTTTTGTTTTTTACAAGAATTCATTCATTTTCTCGAAAATGTGACACCCAATGTCTGATTCGAATCAACCATTTATATTAAAAGGATTTCATGGTGGGTCTAAATTTTTTATTTTTTATTAGTAATTTTTGTGGGAAATAATTCTTGATTTGAGGTTGTGACTTAAATAGATGTGGTTATCACCACATTTTTGGTTGGGATAGAACTATTTTCTAATGTTTGGAAATAACTGGGGTATTTTACTAGTGAATCTGAAGAATTCATGTTTGTCAAGAGGATGGGAGGTCAATCTCATATCCCCCTTTTAGGGGGAATTATTACCTACAATAAGACTATTTTTTTTAATTTACAATATTCTTATGAATCCTTCCCAAATACCATGAGGGCCTGGTCACCCCCATACTAGTGAAATTATAAGAATCATACTCCTAAATTGAAAATTTATATGTATAATAGGTTCTTCCACTTTTTATTATTAATTAGCGACACTATGGTTTAAATAGAAATAGATGGATGCACTCTAATTCATCACCATCAAGGAAAGAAGTAGGTGTTGTGCTTTTAGTATTAGGACCATGAGAAAGGATTCCACTATACCCCTACACTAAGAATATAAACCTATATAGTTCAATACCAATTAATAGGACATGTCATACCTTTTAAGGTCCTGTGACAAGGACCACTATGTTTCCTTTTATGGGAATACTACCATAACCAATGTAAAGAATTTTGAATTCACGAAGACATGAATTTTATCTCATGGATTTATAGAAGTGGTTGGTGTGAGATATATATATATGTATGTATGTATGTATGTATGTATATATATATATGAGAGGCCCCTTGTAGTTATTAACATGGGTATTATATCCCATTGAAGAGGAGCAGTAGTTTGGAAGAGAATATACCCCACTAGGGTAGGAATAGTATCATAGGAAATATGGAATGGATGAAAATGATATGGAAATACCTTGAAGTAATGTTTCCTTGTATGATTGTGTGGGTGGGAGGGGGAGAATGGGTTGATTACATGCATGGACCGAAGAAGGTATGTATTTGGATATTGGCGGTCACAAGCTTCCCTAACTCTTCATGGAAGGATTTTATTTTCCAAATGTGGTATTCATTTCCTCCATTTTAATTATTTACTACTTTACAAGTGTCAATAAAATAGAAATATCACAATTGTAAGATCCCTGTACATTTCCTAGTGTAGGTAAACTAATTTAAACCACTTGTGTGTTTTAATTGTTTTCTTCCATAGTTGATGATTAAGATAGTAGTATGACTACTAATCATGGAACATCATCATTAAAGGGGATTGTTTTAATTTAAAATTCCTTGATTCACCCCTTAATGTGTAATCCTATATCCCAAAAAGAAATTCTTGATGGATGAGTTCATGAAGTAGTGCATAAATTATATGATTGAAAATATTATGATATAGTTATGGTTGATGGACAAGTGACACTAATCTTGTAATGGTTTCATGGAAAATTTTATAGTTCATTTAAATATTTGTTTGGATCATAGCTGTGGTATTATGGATATTTTAAAATTTCTGAAATAATTATAGAATGAAAAAAATGTCCTGGATTTTAAAAACACATCATAGTTTAATGTTGGAGATCATATGTCTAGTTCACTTGTCAAAATTAGAAGAGAAACATGTCATGCTTCTGGATCATGGTTTTAGAGACTGATACAGAACATAACATAGTTTCTCCAAACACATTGTGTTTCTTATAGAAATTTAAAGATTTATAGTGTAATAAATAACTGATATTAAGAGTTGCGTAATATAAAATCAATTTTTTTGTTTGATTTTTATTAAGATATTTTTTTGAGAAACACATTTTGGTTATTTTGATTTCTATATATACATGCATTATTAGTTATAAATAAATACAGTAAGATTCTAAAATTTTATGTAGATATTTTAAACAAGAAAATGGTTATTGTTTAATAGATAATAGGTACACACTTCAATAGTGAATTAAATGAACTTGTAAGGGAACAAAGAATACCATTCTTATTGTTTTTTTCTTAATCAATGATTGTTCTTCACGTGGGTTTACAATTATTGTTGTGAAATATATTGCAGTAATACTATGTTTATAAATTGACATCATTGTAAAGGGATAGAGTTAATACCCTTTCCTTTAATGTTTTTATTTATAACAAGATAATGATTCTGTGAAATCAGATAATACCCACCTATCACCAAGGGCTATCTAAATACAAAGAGTTATTGAAACTGGTAAAAAACACACGATTCATTTGTATTGTTTATTTATTTATAGTTTATCTTATTGTAACAAATTATAAGGGATATCCTAAGAACTAATTAAAACGAGAGAAATGTGTTTTGTGGGAAAGGTTCACAGGAGCACTTATCCACCCTTAATTGATCCTAATTTCCACCCAAGCACATCAATTGATATCAAAGAATATGTTCACTCTCAATGATCTTGAGTGTTTTCTACATCATTCATAACCCATCAATTGGATGTATTTTCTTTCAAAAAATGAATTCTATTAAGTACAAATGAATTCTTTTGTTCAATAAAAACATGATATCATCAGTGAATGATATGATTATTTCTTAATTGGTATCACTAGGATTGTATATTTGAGTTATTATAATCAATGGATTTATGCCACCTAAAAAATATTTTTTATTTTTTGATGCATCAAAATAAATTTAAGTTGATATAAGTGCTCACCATATATTTCTTTCATCACTCTTGGAGAATGAACGAACATAGATGATGAGTTAAAAAGCCACTAAATATATATGGGGTAAAATTTATTGTATTCATGAATGTGATATGTAACACCCCAATATTTCATAGTATGTTATTTCTTCAAAGTAATTCAATAACTTGCACTACACATAACACCGAGTTCTAGCGCACCACGACTAACCAAACAAGATGTTCAAAAGTGGTTATGAATAGTATTAACTAAATTCTAAGCTTTATATAATCATTATAATTTTAGACTCCATATTATGAGTTTCTTAGACATAATGTAAGAACAAATACATTTTTTTCAGATAAAAGAAGTATTTTTCAAAAAAAAATGTAATTTTACCATCTTTTAATGGAGAAGCCTTTTTAAATCAAATATTTAAAACTTTTATATATTCAATTTGACAAAATAAAATTCTTTTTTATACCGGGACATAGAAATTTAGTTTCAATAAAGGTTTGGTGTTTTTCTGATAACTTTCATATTTGGGTGAATATTGAAAAATACAATACTTTAACTGAAAAAAACTTTTTAAATCAAAATAATTTTATTGTTAAATTATACATTTCAATGGTTTGGAACTATAAATAGATTATATTTTTACCATTTAATCCAATTATGTTCATTTTAAGTAATTTTAATTTGAAATTGGACTTAAACAAGTGTCAAACATTTGGTTGTTATTATTTCTTAAAAATACGCCTTTTGGTTTTGAGAGCGGGAATTAATTTTAAATTAATAAATGAAAATTATATGTTTTGAATTTGGTAATATAGATTTAATTATTAAATTCTGAATATCAAAATTAGCTTAGGGTAATTTTTTGGTATTTTTCTGAAAACTTGTAATTTTTGATGAATAGTGAAAAACACTGAGTTATAGTTTAAAACCAAATTTTTATTTAAATAATTATTTATTTTATTTAAATTTATTTTATGTGAAAATATATAAATAATACCTATATAAGTTAAAATGTAATTCAATGGAGTCAGTTCATAATAATTTTAGATATATAAAAATTTTATTGAACTTTTCACCGTCTTTTACCCACCTCATAGGAGAATTTGCAAATTCCAATAAAACTTAATTTTACTTCTTTTGTGAGTGGAATTTAGAAAATATGAGAGACACGGTTAATATGAAAGAGTAAAATGTGATTCAATAAGGTAAAAATAATTTTTTTGAATAGTGGCTTTTGACTTTTATTTACCGCGGTTAAAGGTAAATAGGGAATTCAAGATAAAAAGTATATTATAGTAATACAAAATTACATTAACACTTCTCCTAACATTATTGGATGAGTCATGGATGACCATGGGAATCCTTAGGTGGATTTTTGGACCCCATGGAGCCACTTGAGAGTGATAATGACTCTTTAGATTAATTAATTTAAAGTAAAGAAAAAAATGACCCAAACAAATATCATTTTGTAAATTACTTTTTACATGAGGTTATAAAAGTTATATTTTTGAATATAAATATTCATTGTAAATATAAATAGGTTTCCTACATCATGGTATTTTTAATAAAATTTTTAGACATCAAATAAATAAAGTTCTTTATGACATAATGATGATACAATAATTACTTTATTAATGAAATATTAAAATAATTGATATTATAAATACCCAAATAAATATAATTTGAGACTTTAAATGAATTACAAGAATTTTATTAGTTAATATGACATTTTATTATTATTTAAATGAATTTTGTTAGAATTAATAAAGTTGTTAAGACTTTAAAAAAAATAAATTATTAAATAGTGTCAAAATTGACATAAATGAGTTTTTTAAAACAAATATAATATTATTAATTGATATTCTATTCCTAAAAATATAAGGATCAGAAAAAGGACTTATATCATGATAGTTTTATCATTAATGGACCACTTGGAGGTCACTTGGAAGTATATAGTATGTTTATAAACTATATAATATAAAAATACAAAGAGACATGGTAAATGTCAGACTATTTAACTAAGAGTTAAATCTAAATTATAGGGTTACTATAGCGACCCAAACCTATCTAAAATAAATTGGTTGAGTGAGTTTTGACCAATAACCACCTTATACTTTGAATAATCCACTTTGGAGCCCTTATAGATCGAATATAGATTTATTATAAATTAATACTTTAAGTTTTTCCTAAAGAGCCCCTCCTCCTCCTTATAAAAGGACACCACTTTTATCCAATTATTCATACCTTCAAAGCCTTTTAGTTCGGAAAAACTCTACCCAAATACCCTATAAACTATCCTACCTTAATCCTAGAGGCCTTACATTAGTCAGAAAGCCAACCAAAGGAGCTCTTTTGATCAAATCAAAAGGAAGAACCCGAAGAAGAGGTAATATTTTCACCACCCTCTGTCAAGTTCCTTTCTTCTTCAAAGTCTTATTTCCTGGTTATTTCAATTCTAAAATAATAACTCCAGTACCTTCTATATACTTTTATGTTATTATAAATATGGTACAACCATATTCATTATTGTATTCATCCTTTGAATGACATGTCACCATACGTGCGTACGTACGACCTACCGTCTCCACATCGTAGTGTAATTGTTATTCAATAAATTATTATTTGGATGAGTATAATAATGATGTTTAATTTATGTAAATAATAAATATAACATGATAATGATTATATATATATATATTATATACCATCCAATTATATATTATTTTAATATTAAAATAATGATATTGTCGCTAGTGCGTACGTACGGATTACCGTCCCCACGAACGTGATAAAATTTATTTCCCCATCATATCCATTCAAGGATAATTCTCATTTGATAATTAAAAGTTATGTTTAAGGACTTGATATCATTCTAGATATTAATAAGATATAACCTATCCATAACAAACACGGCTTACGTAACAAAGCATATAAAGGAAACACTCAAAACAATGAAAATACTAAAATATTATTAACAAAGCAATATTAAAAGATCATATATGATATAATATTTAGGTATATGATTCTTGTATAATTTAATAACAATTATTTATCTATTATAAAGGAGGTTAAAATAAAATCTATCAAGGAAAAGTACAAGGTAAGAGTTTATTTCACAATCTCTTCATTATCCGAGGTTATTTATACGTGATTATCTACTGGGACTTCAGTATCATCCACATCCATGTTCCTTAAAAATGTATTTCAAAACATTTTTACTATTTACTAAACTATGGGTTAAAGTCATTTATACCCTTGTTATAATTTTTATAAAATGGTTTGAAATAAATCTTTCCGTCATTTTCCAAACAAGGTCCTTTTTAACCTTTTCGACACAATTAAGGTAAGAATGTCTTTTTTTAACATATACGACGAGTGCGGCTATTTTCTGCCGTTATAAAATCATCAAAGATTACCTTACAAGCTTATATGAATATTTTAAAAGTAAATTTTTTCTTTTATAATTATGTGACTATTAAATGATTTCAAAAAAGAGATATTTCTCTTAAATAGTTTTGATTTCATCTATGTCAATATCATTTTAAATGTTTGAATGATTTATTCTTCTAAACCATTATCATTAATATCCATGTTTGCAAAATAGTTTTTAGGATTTATTTAAATTTACGTGAATGTTTTAAAATTTTAATTACTTTAAAATGTTTCAAAGTGGTATGAGACACTTTGATTCAAAAATGTCTTTAAATTTCTTTCTTTCTAAATAATGTGACTTTTAAATGTTTTCATGAAAAAGGATATTTCAATCAAAGAGTTTTTAAAGTCATTTCCATATATGTCAAATCCTTTAATGGATTTTAAACTTGTTTTGAAGTTGATTTATTATGATACAAAACTTCCATATTGTATTGAAGGTTTTGTGATTTTTTTGATTGTGGATGTATTATTTTTATACCATTCATGGTTTATAGATAATGTATTGACATTTAGTATGCTAGTTTTAATACGAATGTTTATGTTATGTTTAAACCTATTCATATGAGGAATGAATTGGACTTAGTAAGTGCATGGTGGATCCCGCTATAGCTCCTCGATGCATCGGTAGGTCTCATGAGACAAATTAGTGTCTTGGAATGAGGCCTTGACAAAATATTATTTGTAGTCTTGGCACGAGGCCTTGGCTACGTGGGTATGATAGTATGGAATTATGCATTCCATCATTATGAAAGTGGTTATTGATACTTCATGTGATTATTCGACTAGTAGAATATCCATGTGAATAAGTACATGGCATTATTTCATTTTATTTTTTCCATATTATGCTGAAGTTCAAGTTTAAAAGGATTTTGTTTTAGTTATATATTTCCTGAAATGTTTATGTTTATTTATGAAAGTTTCCACTATATTGTTATCCTTACTGAGCATCTGAGCACACCCCTTTATATGTTTTATTTTTCCCAGGATTCCAATAAGTGTATTGTGATTGATATGCTGGGTTAAGACAAGGGAATAATGGCATTAATAAAGGATTATTTATGTTGTTTTGTAGGTTATAAAGTGTAATGTAACCTTCATGTATGTAATCTATTTTCCAAGACTGCTCAACCGATCGGTCCTTTGGGACTTGATTCCTTGTAATCATTCCAATGTATTAAAATAATGCACCAACTATGGATAAATAGGGTCGGGGCGTTACATGATATGATGCTAGAAAAGTTATTAAAAAAAATTATGAAATGCTGAATTAAAATATATATAAATAGTATTGGTTGAATATAGGGAAGAACTTTTTATTTAGGTAAATAATATTTTTAGCACTATATGTGGCTATGGTGAAACCCTTGAATATTCAAATAGAATGAAGAAATTAATTCATATTATATTAAATAAATTTTATTTTAATATTTTTGTTCACGATGTTCTATATTTTTATGATATAATGATTTAAAAATTAAACAACATTTTTGTAAGAACCCACAATATTATAAGATATGAATTAAGTGTGGATTTATATTTTTTCTTGGATTTTGGAGATATTACAAAAATTGGCAATCACAAGGGGATTTCAAGTATTTAGAAATATCAAAGAGGTGTTTTTGATGTTTAAATTTATCAGGTGAGTGTTGGATTGTGGTCAGGGTCAGCCTCTGCTAATTTTTCTAAGCTGACTTGTCACATGGTAACCCTTTAGTTTTACTTTGATGGATTACCTTATATGACATCATGGATATGATTACAGTGGTACCACATCATTAAATAAGATGGAATGTTTTGGAGGGTTTGGTCTCACCTATGTGAGATGTATTTCCCTATCACCCATAGGGGTTGTTCCCCAATTGTGATAGGTAGTGGGATAGGTCCTTTACTTGGGGGTGGTACCATTATGACACATATGGTCCATTACATAATAAATATTTTCACTCCATCATCTATCTGTAACGTAGTTTTTTAGAATGGGTTGAATAGTATTTTAATGGTATCACCTTATGGATTTTAGATAGAGTTTGGGTTCTAAAATAACTATTCAATTAGATCATCCCCATATCCTTCCTCTATTAGTCCACTGTTATATGGGGTATAATTAGTGGTATTTTTCACAATATGTTAAGGTATGTTTCCTATTTTTTTGTTCTTTTTCTCCCCCAAATACCTATGATGTTTTATGATTTTAGTCTTGGTTTTGGAAATGAATTAATTAGATCACTATGGAATCACTCAAGAATAATGTGGATTTTTTTATGGCATGGAAAAAGGATATCCCAAGTGTGTGATCTCATTCTGTTACATTCCATTTTATTATAGGTATGTCTCTCAATAAGTTTTTTAGTATTTTTATTGTAATTTGGTTTTATTTAGCACAAATTCAGGTAATCAAATTGGTCCTTTTGTGTATATTAGGCCTAGGTACATTTATAGGGTGGACCACACCTCATTGCCCATGGTTTTGGAACTGTTATGAATCCAGGCGAGTTTTAAGTAATTATTCCTATTCGGTTTAATTTCCAAAACAAATTATAAATTTTAATAATTAATTTATATGGATGTTATGGCTGGAGATGGGTGATTGGGTGATAATAAATTTTTGTATGAAACTTGGAGTATCTTAGTCAACGATGAATGGAATTTCTTAAGAGGAGTAACTCTATATGAGGTAGGTGGTCTCTATTAACATTTCCAATGGTAAGTGCATTTATTTATGTTTCTTGGGAAATGAACTATCCCTACTTTGGGCAGTGGACCTTTAATTGTAATCAATTGTTTGTTAATGTCTATAAATAAAATTGGAGTGTCAAGGGCCTAGATAGACCCTTGAAACCTAGTTTAGTGCCTTGGATATAATCCTTATACAATTTAAAAATATATATTCTTTTATGAAAAAACATGTTTGATTATGTGTGATACAAACAACCCTGATCCAAAAAAAAACCACATAAAAATATATAACTGCAAAAAATGTATATGTAGAATTGGTAGGTAAAATAGATATAATATTTTTTAAATATATGTTAAAATAAAAATAATAGTCATTATGAATATAAAGGCATTGAAAAAGTAAACTATTGTATATAAATAACTAATAATATAATTTTATTCATTAAAATGTAACCTTTCTAAAAATTTTATTTTTATTTATTTTTTAAGAAACTAAATATATTATTTATAAAATATATTGTTGGTATGAGTAGTATATGAAAACCAATATTATTTGAAATTGATGGTAAACTAAAATAAGAATAGAAAATATTTTGAAAAATGTATTTCCTATGAAAACAATGTTCATTATATTTTTAATTTTTTAATTAAGAGTTAAATTCTCAACATTTTAAATTTTAATTTGAAATAGTAAAATTATTTTTTAGATTAAATATGTAAATATAAGCTTAAGATGATTTTTGTGTTTTTTTTCTAAAATTATAGATTTTTAGTTGAACCGTGAAAAGTTGTTTTTACCAAAACTATAAATTTTATGAATTTATTATTATATAATAAGGAACTTTTGTTTTATAAAACCACATAATTGAATAAATATGTGTTCAATGTGGAGAATTGTTGTTAAATACTAATCTGAATTAATAAACATATTTTTAACATTTTATAAATAGAAGTAATATTTTCCTATAAAATAAAACATTTTTGGTAATTTATTTTAATTAATTACTAATTTGGTAAAACAAATTTCGATATATTTTATATATACATAAGATTTATCAGTAAAATAAAAAATATTTATATTTGTTTCTAACAAAAATATTTAATTCTTAAAACAATAGTTCTTATAAAAATGTGTTTTTACATATTACATTTGTTAACATTAAATTTTGTTTTCATTACATATATTTATTATATTTGATAAAATTGTTTTAATATTTGGAATAAATGGTTCAAAATTATATAATAATAGTAATTTTATTTTTATATATTAAAATTAAAATGCATATGTAAAAATTAGTTTCCCTGGTAAAACTGAAAATGGTAAAATGTAAAAAATCTTTTGGAATGTTACCTGAAACATGTTTAAAACCTACATGGAAATGAGTTGTGGAGGATTGAAAAACCTAATATCGACCCAAAATCCAATATCTTTCACTTTTGGAATCATTGATCGTTGAATATTTTAATTCAATTATTAATAAATAAAGGGTGTTCACTAAAGTTACATTTTCTTCACATATAAAAAGGGATCAATTACACCCTATGAAAGTTTCAAATGACATTAAAAAATTCCAAGATCCCATAGTACATTTTACTTTCCCGGAATTCTCATATAAAAACTAATTAACATGGCAACCATAAAATATCCTTAGTCATTCATTTCCAATGGGACTCTATAGAGACATTTCAAGGTTCTAAAGCATATATTACATTTTCTTTATCTTTTTTATAATATTACCTTACAAAACTATCCATAACATATTAATTTAATGAAAAAAATACCATGAATGTTTTTTTATATTAATTTAAAAAACCTAATTATTTAATTTACATCCACTCAGAGAGATAAAAGTGCATCGATCATGCGTTTGTGCGGACTACCGACTCTGTGAAGGGACATCCTCCATTTTCTACCACCGCATTTTTAAATGGATATAAAGATGAAATTAAATTATTAATGTGACATATATTCTATAATAAAAATTATTATTTTATAAATTATAATACACCTTCATTCCCTCTTATTCATTAGGAAAATGAAAAATTTTACTTTTCTTTGTGAGGACTACTATTTCCATGAAGTAACGTATCTCATTTTTCATAAATTTTTATTATAAATTATTAAAGTTTCATAGAATATAATTAAATAATAAAAAAATTCTAAAATAATATCTCAACAACCCTGAACCCAATAGCCTTGAGTCATTGGTTATTTTATTTCAATGGCATATATACAAGAGATCACATCACTGAGGATTGATCAGTTTATTAGTCTTGAAAAACTAGATACATACATGGTTCCCATAATAGATTTAAATCACTAACAGTATGACTTATCAAAAAAACATTCAATGCCGAAGAGTTTTTCGCCAAAGTTGTTTTATCATGAGACTTGTCAATGAATCAAGGAAATATCTATAACTGGCCCCCACCTGTCACTAAAATTCTAAATATTTCTTCATTTATAGATTTAAATCATTAAAAACATGACTTATCAAAATGTCTATATTGAGTACAAAATACATATTTATCAATATTTCCCTAGTTAAACATCATTCAATGAAAAAACTATTGGTAAAAATTATATATAACTAAGAAAAATTTATATCCATAAAATAGTAAATATTGATAATTAATAAAATATTCCATGAATGATGATCATAAATAAATTGGAAGTATAGATACACAACACACTTGGAATAAGTGGTGAATAAGGCATAATTGAAGGGAATATGATTGTGATGTCTATAAATGAATGGATTTAAAATCCTACATGGAAATTAATAATGTAAAATAGTAAGAGATCATGATAAATTATGTACAAAAGATGCAAAAACTTGTATAAAGTGTGTTTAAGATACATTACAAATGATACACTTTGTTACAATTTAAGGGAAAATATTAAGGAGTCATTAAAATGAAAAAGAAATAATTTTTTGAATAAATGTAAAAATTAATTTATATAGTATTTTATGATAAAAAGGTTTTTTTTGATAAATATTGTAGGATTTAAATAGATTATGCAGTACAATAGAAAATGTCTAAAAAAATGGAAGTTCCCCTTAACCGGGCATCCTTATTGGGGGAAATTGAGAAGGAAGACATATAAAACATGTATTTACACATAAAATAAAAAAGAATTAAGCTAGGTAAATATGTTTAAAACATAAAAACAGAATGTAGGAGGATTAAATAAGAATAATTAAGAATTAAATTTGGGTAAATAGAGAGAAAGCGTAACCAGAAGGAAAGATGGGGGTTTAGAGGGAATCCCTTACCTTATGCTCAAATGGGTTATGCACTTGCACTTAATGTCCAGGATAATAACATGAGATTCATAAATAATATAATTCAGAACCTCTAATACATATATTTTATTTAATATAATTTTATTAAGTTTATTTAAGTCTATTTTGATGAGTCATAACATTCAATTTTGTCGTTTGGGAGTGTTTGTTTCCTTGGGTTTCATGAATTGTTCACTTGTATACATGTATGAAAGAGCATGTAAAATGGTAATAGTTATCCAAAAAATAAAATTATATGTTATTAATGAAATCATAGAATATTAAATGGTCTTATATATCATTTTTTCAAGATATTATGTTGATTCATTTGATAAAAATTTATCGATATCCATTTAGATTATTTTGGTGTTTTTTTATCATCAAAATATAGTTTTGTTTTTTAAATTAATAATATATATAAATATTGGTTATAGAAAACTAAATAACCTATAATATAAATTTAATAATATTTTTTACCCTTATAATGGTTTTATTACCACCCTTTAAGGTGGTAATGGTAAATGAAAACGCATCATCCATGATTGTGGTAAATCAACACATAATAGATGATGTTTTTATTTTTTAAAAAATTGGGAGGGAATAGAATTGATGGTGGATATACAATTAACATAATAAAACTATTTTAAATATAATATAATGGGGGTCATATTTAATGTATTTATAGAGATATAAGGATAAGATAATAAAAGAAAACAAATTAAAAGAAATTAAAAAGAGAACAAAAGAGGATTTAACTCTGGAATTCTTCCCCATGAGAACCTCCTCAGGGATATTATGTTTCATATTTTATTGAGACCAAAGGATTAAAAACATGGGGTAGATACTTGGGAAGTGTATTTGGTCTAAATTTTATAGGCTTCATGGATTTTAAGGTGTTAGAAGAATAGATGGGAATGACTAGTATTTATAGTGGAGGAGAGTGGTATTGTTTTGACAATTTTATTCATTATTATATTATTTTGCACAATAATATCAATTATATTGAATCCTAGAAAAAGATATAGTAAAATTAGAGTTCAAACCAATGTATACTTACCTTATCTATACATAATCCATGACTAAATAATTATTTTATTTTTTTAAATACCATAAATTACTATATTTCATTATTCAACAAAATTTCAACTATTTTAGAAAAATAACAAAACATTAACCAGACATTTTTTTGATATATATAATTCATATTTGAATAAATTAAATTAAAATAAATTTCTGAATATGTTTTATTTAATTTTTAATTAAAATCATCATTTATTCAAAAAATTCCGATTTTAATATTATAACCAATTTTATGATACTTTGAAAAATCGATTACTCTCTCATAAAATTATATTATAATCATAAAAAACAAAATATTTGGTTATGAATATATTTTTATGAAAATAAAATTTCTTTTAAATTATTATATTAATTATAAAATTGTAAGTAAACATTTACATTTTACCAAAATACAAACACTTAAGATATCATTTTTATATAGTTATTTACTAATCCCATGATATTGATACATCATATTATCATATATGAGATACCTAATTTTTATTTATAATATCATAGGTGAGGTTATTATTCTAATGTTCACATTACTATTCCTAATGGTTACCTGAATATTCCTACATTCAGGTTAATATTTAATAGTTTATCACTATTCATTTATGGAGTGTAATCTATCGATTAAATTGAATTTATTTAAGAATATACATAACATAAAACCTTAGGGTGTTTTATTACTCCCTATAAATTTATCCTCAAATTGTTTCATGAATATTTAATTATAAAGAGATTAGGGTGGTTCTTCCTTATAACATCCCCAAGTTCTCACATTGGTTCTTCCTTTTTCTGGTTTCTCTAACGAACTATTACTAGACTTCCAATTTCTAAATACTTTATCTCTAGTGTCAACAATTTGAAAAGGATTTCAAAGTAAGAAAAATCAGGTTATAGTTTTATTTCTTCATAGGAGAGTGCCTTTACTGATTCAAACATGTAATTCTTTAAAAATGATATGTGGAACACATGATGAAATTTTGAGAGACTTGGAAGCATCGATAATTGATAATCTAAAGTTCTCATTCCTTCTAGAATTTCAAATTATGCTATATACCTAGTGAATAGTTTCTCTTTCCTACCAAACCTCATGAAAACCTTTCATTTAGATACTTTTATAAATACATGATCTCCCACCTGAAATTCCAAATTGATTCTACAGTTATCAACATAATCCTTTTTCCTACTTTGATTTGCTCTGATGTGAGCCTGAATTGTCTTTAACTTTGTCATTACAACATCAATCACTTATAGGCCAGAAGTTTCCTCTCAATAACCTCATCCCAACAAGTTTTACTATGACATCTATTTCTATATAATTCTTTATATACACCCATTTGAATACTATATTGAAAATAATTAGTGTAGAAAAAATATAAAAAAGGTAAATATTGATCCCAATTACCTTGAAAGTATAGTGAGCATGATATCAACATGTATTATAATTTTTGAATAGTATTTTTATACTATCCTTTTGTTTGAGGGTGATAAGAAGTATTCAAATGAATCTTAGTATACAAAGTCTTCTGAAGACTCTTCTAGATTTATGATGTCATATGGGGATCTCAATCACACACCGTTGATAGAGGTGCACCCTAAAGTCTTACAAATTCATTAATATAGAATCTCCCCGGGCACTCAAGAGTAAAATATTCTCTTATAGAAAGAAAATATGTTGATTTTTTAAGATGATCAACAATAACCAATAGCATATCATTATATCTAGGGGGTATTTGGTAATCCAGTGAGGAAGAACAGAATAATGTCATCGCACTTCCACATAAGAATAACTAGAGGTTGGATGAGTCCTCTAGGATGTTGTCTCTCAGCCTTCAGTTATAGAGATACTAGTAATATTGACATATAGTCCGCAATTTACCACCCAATATTTTCCCAGAAAAAAATATCCCTTCATATCTCTAAACTTATTGGTACTACCATGGGGTATATAAAAATTTGATCTATGAGAATCATCAAATAGTACACTTTTTAACTCAGGTATTTATGGAACACATAATCTCTTTCCAAATTTCAAAATTCCGATCTCATATAGAAAGTCTTCCAATCTTCCATATTTAACAACATTAATTTTCTTTTGAAAATTCTCTTCATCAGATTGAGAACTTTCTTCCTTATTCAGTAAAGATGGTTCAGAAATCATTTAAAAAAGGAGTGATTTTCCCATTCTATAACAATTAACATATCCATATTTACTAAATCTATTAATAAATTCTCTTTCTCAATCCTCATTTGGTTCATAAGTCAATGATATATCCTAATTAATTCATCCACTACATTATTTTTTTTTCTTGGGGGCTAGTGTATTGAGAAATGATAATATATGAGTAACTAGAGCCATCATATTTTCTTTATGTTGAGTTATTTTTGTGTAAAGATGTATTTAAAACTCTTGTAATCCATATATATCGCACATATTTACACATAAAGACACTCTCTTGAAATATTTAAAAAAAATATTATGGCTGCTAACTGAATATCATGATTTGGATAATTTTTTTCTTAAATTTTATACTGCCTTTATTTATAAGTAATAACGTTATCATTTTTCATAAGCAAATAACCCAATCATTTCTTCAATACAACACTATATATTACAAACCCATAAATTTTTCATAGTAAATTGAAAATTGGATCATTGAATAATATTCTCTTAAATTCTTAAAAACATTATTAAAATTATTTTTTCCATACGAACTTAACATCTTTACATGTATTCTTAGTTAATATGTGAGATAATCGGGAAAAATTATAAGAAAATGATGTTATTAACCTATTGAAAAATGAAAATACATACCTCAACTATGTACGTTGGTTTATTCCATTCTTGGATTTCATTTTCTTTCAACGGATCAACTAAGATTCCATCACTTGAGACAATACATATAATAAATGAAAATTCATAAAGCCCAAATTCACACTTTCTAAATTTACATATAATTATTAATTCTTATAGTCTGAATAATGATCCAAAAGTGATTCTCATGGTCTTAAATGATTTTATAGTACTTGAAAAGGCCATCAATTAATACTAAAAACATTCAAGATATTCTGTGAAAACTTAATTCATTAGATCCATGAAAATCATGATTGTGTTAGTCAATCCAAATGTAATTACAGTAAACGTATAATGCCCATACCCCATCCAACAATATTTCATTGGAATATCTTACTTCTTTACTCACAATTGATGAAACCCTAAAGGAAGGTAAATCTTCGAAAAATACTTAGGTATATGAAGTGGATAAAATAATGTATCAATGTGAGGCAAATGATACTTGTTTAAAATTTCAATTGCAATTATTTATTTATAGTCAATTCCCAACCACAAGGATTAATATTTCTTATTAACAAAGAGAATATGGATGCCCCATAGAGAAACACTAGGGATAATAAATACCTTATTTCTCAAATCCTCTAGTTGTTTATTCATCTCCACTAATTCATCTATGTTCATTCTATAATGAGTTCTTAATATTGGTCTTTTATGAGGGAATAAATCAATGGTAAACTAAAATTCAGGCTATTAGGGGTGTCTAGGTAATTCTTTGAGAAATACGCCAATGTGTTCCTACAAAATTGGAACATACTAAATTTGTAGATGACTTTCCTAATCCCTAGATGTTTTTTATCTTCCTCTCCAATAATTCAATTAAATAGAGCTACTAGGGTGGATCTAATTATGAATCATATGATGAAATTTCCTCTCTAAATATAGGGTATTTTACATCTTTATCAAAAATTTTAATTTCTTTTTACTTATAATTAATTATTTAATCATATTTTGAAAGAAATTTAATATTAAGGATTATATCAAAGTTTACCACAGGTATGATGATAAGACTAGAAAATAAAGTCTGTTTATATTCCATAATGGGAACTGGATAACACATTTTTGTTTCAATGAGATTTATCTTAGAAAATTTTCACTAACATCACCCTTATCAAATCAAAAGATAAATTTCTATTTTTATTTGAAAATTGGGTTGAAATTAAAGAGTTAAATGATATAGAATCAAATAAAGGATTTGATAAATTTCAAGATAGTATTAGTGTACCCGCCACCACAACATTGGGTACTTCTACTACATCTATGCTGATCGTATAGGCTTGGCCATCTTCCCTTAGCCTCTTTTGTGGTAGATTCCCCTGACACTTGGGATATTGATTTAAATAATTACCCATTTCATCAAATTTGAAGCAATTAACATCATTTATTTGTTTATTCACCTTTCATTAATTAGATCAATAAACATTTTACTCACACTTCTAAAAAACATCCATGATTTTCAAGAATTTTCTAGGATTATTATATCCCCAATTTTTGCATAATGGAATTTCTTTTTTCCCTCTTCTTCAATGTCAGGTTAACTTTTCCATGGTTATCATAATAAATCATCATCTCTTTATTTTCATTGAAAATATTGATTCTAGAAAACACCTTCTCTATCTTGATTTAACATAATACTATTTCATCATACAATGAAAATGTTTTTGATGTCATCACCCTTTAGGTTCTTAGATTCATACTTTCAAAGAAATGATCAATCTTGTATTCCAAATCATGTATGTAATCCACGGAGTACCAAGCATGTCATGTGAAGGTAGCCTAAAAATATGTAACACTATATTATTACCTTTTCTTTAGGATAAGGAATTTCTACTCCATTTCACTTTATTTCTCATGGCGGGTATATTTTTTAAAAATATTTCTAAAACATTTCCCCATTACATGTCTAGGATTTCAACTTTCTCTTTAGTGTTCTAAATAAATAACCACCATTGTTCAATATCTCCCTTGAGATAATATACTTCCAGCACTACATTTTTATTATCATTGCATCCTGATACTAGAAATATCTTTTTAAGGTCCTTGATCCACTCCTCACCTACCATTGGATTTGTCATACCACGAAAATATTGTGGTTTTCTTCCACATACAATGATCCAACATTGGCGTAGTATGGTTATTACTCATAACCTGAGTAAGTTATCTTAATATAGCCATGATCTGCTCACCTCCAACAATATCTGTGTTGAATTTCTTAGTGGGGGAATTCTTATGTTGTCCGCAGGTAATGTTTCCATTTCTTCCATTTGGTACCATTGATAAATAATGGTGTACACTGAGTTAGCTCACAATAATCATGTGTATGGATCCAAAAATTCACTATAATGAATTATTATAACTCTTATGTTTTCTTAACATCTAATTACCAAGGTTTCTACTAAACCTTATATGATACCAACTATAAAAACCTCGAACCTAGTAGCCCAAAGTCGATGGTTATTTTATTATAATAGAAAAGATACAATAGATCACATCACCAAGGATTGATCGTATTAGTTTTCTTGAAGAACTAGATACATACATGTTTCTCTAATTAAATTAGTAATTAAATATATAATATGAAAAAAATAAAATAAACGACTTCCCTGGATCTTATTCTAAGATTTTATCTCCATTACATGGGAAGGAAAAAAATAAAAGGATGAGCTCAAATTTCCAGTAAGGGTTACAAGAATAAAAAATAAGTGAATCAAATTCAGTAAGTCTTGAAAATTATGGAAAAGTAAATAACTACAAAACTCATTCTATCAATAAACTGAGAATGAAAATGTATCCATATATTTTTTCATAATGATAATCTCACAGAAAGAAATAAGTGAATACTAATTGAAGAAAATTCAGAATCATTGGAATTCATGTATCTAGAACATGAACCATTACACAATCAAGATGATTTAAGTATGTGGGTAGAAACCCATGTGATTTTTCATGGAAATAAACACAAATGGTTTCTCTCTAATAGATTTGTCTCATGAGTCCTATCGATGCGTCTAGGGGATATCTATAAATGGGACCCACCGATAACTTCCCATCCAAATCATTCTTTATACAAAGATTTATTTCATAAGAAATATGACTGATCAAAATATCCAAATTGAGTAGAAAATACTGATTTATCAATATTTCTTCAGTTAAAAAAAATAAAAGAAAAAACCACATGTAAAAATGGCATATGACAAAGACAATTTTCATATGAATTACACAAGAAATAATTATATTTAACAAAATATTCAATGAATGATGATCATAAATAAAATATAATTATACATACACCACACACAAACAATAAGCGATAAATAATACATGACCAATGGGAATATCGTAATGGTGTCCTTTGAAGAACAAATATAAAATCATAATTGTAAATTAATAAGGGAAAATAGGTATTGATTATGATAAATTATGTATTAGTTAAGTAAAATCATATAAAATAGTGTTAAAAAACTTTATAAATTATCCACTTTAGTACGGTTTAAGGGAAAATATAAAAGAGTCTTTAAAACAGAAAAAACAAAATTGTTAGAATAAAAAAAGAAATGATGTTAGAGAGTTTTTCATGATAAAAATAGTGTTTTATAGAATTATTATTGGCTTAAAATATATTATGGAGTGTACTTGAAAGTGGATAAAAATTGGAAATTTCATATTAATCTGGCTTGCTGATCGGGAGAAATTGAGAAGGAAAACTTATAAAACATGTATTTCACCATCAAAGAAAGAATCATTGAGACAATTACATATGTTTGGAACATAAAAATAGAATCTAGGAGGAGTATCTAAGAGTAATTAATAATTACATTGTGGGTAAAGATAGAGAAAGTGTATCCCAAAGAAAAAATGGGGGTTCTGAGAGAATCCCATAAATTATTCCTCAATGTTTTCTTCACTTGCACTTATTGTATTGTATAATGAAATTATATTCAATAATAATTTAATTTGTAACCTCTTAAAAATTTTATTTATTTATTATAATTTTATTTAGTTCTTTTATGACATTTTTAATGAGTTATAAGATTCAATTTTTCTATTCGAGAGTGTTTGTTTCCTTGGTTATCATGATTGGTTCACTTATATACATGTATGAAAGATCATGTAATATGGTAATAGTTATCCAGAATTGAAATTATATGTTATTAATGAAATTAAATAATATTAAATGGTATTATATTTAATATTTTCCATACATTATGATTATTCATTGGTTAAAACTTTTATTATAACCTTTTAGATTTTCTGACAATGTTTTCGATCATCGCGTTCTAGTTTAGTTTTAATAATTAATATTATGTACATTAGTTTGTTCCATAACACTAAATACATTGTAACATAAATTTTAAAATCTTTTTAAAAACATAAAATGGTCTTATGACTCTTCTTAAATTTGTTAATGGAAAAGGAAAACGAATCTTCCACGATGGTTGTAAATCGACACACCACAGACTATGTTTCATTTTGAGAACGAAAAGGGGGAGAGAAGTGAATTTATGGTGGATATAACTTTAAATTAAAAAAATTACAATACATATATGATATTGAAGTTATAATTTATGTTTTTATATATGATATAATGGTATTTTAATAAAATAAAATATATTTAATGAAATTAAAGGAGAATGTATGAGGATTTTACCTCGTGAATTCATCTCCCTAGGAACCTTGTTAGGGAAATTAGCTTTCATCTATTGTTGAGAAAAAAGTATCCTGGGTGTCAGGGATATACATAGGAAGAGTATTGGGTAGAAATTGGAGAGTATTCAATGCTTCTAATGTGAGAGGAGAAGAGGTGGTGAGGGTTGATATTTATAGTGTGCGGGAGAGATGTTATTTGACTATTTTATTAATTTTTTTTATTTTCGGTCAATACTATAAATAGTGTTGATTATTGTGAAAATATATAGAAAATGGATCTGGAGATTTTGAACCAATGGAAAATTATCACATTTATACATTATCCATGAACCAATAATTCATGTATTAGTTTAATAATGTAAATTACCGTATTTCACTATTCACCAAAATTTTAACAATTTTAGAAAACCCCCAAAAGTTCACCAAACCCATTTTTAGATTTGTATAATTAAAAAATACTCTCCATTTTATTAAAATAATTTTTTTAATATTATAAATTTATTTTTTAATTAAAATATTCTTTTATTGGAAAAATATCGTTTTTAATATTACAACCTATTTTATGACACTTTGAAAAATTAATTAATGTCTCATAAAACTATCTTATAATAAAAAGATAAAAAATATTAATTTGTGAATATATTTTTTGAAAATAAACCTTCTAATAGATTATTATATGAATTATAAAATTGTAAATAAACATTTACAATTGTAAAGGGAACTTTACTATTCCTAACGGTTACATTACTATTCCAATGGTAATGTTAATATTTAATAATATATCACTTTTTTTGTTGGAACATAAACTATCAAATAAATTGAATTTATTTAATAATATACATATAATTTATTCTTGGGGTGTAAAAAAATTACTATTATCTTATAATAATTATATTATTAAAAAAGAAACCAATTTTATAACCATAATCATCCATTAATTTTGGTATGTTCATGTTCTGGCAGTCTTATCACCTACTTGAAAAATGATATTAAAATATATCATGGATGAATATGAGAACATAAGTAATAATAGTATAATAATTTAGTAATAAAATAATTATCTTTTGTTTATCTAGAAAGTTTATATTTAGTATTAAACATATTATTAAAATATCATCTTCTATTAATAAAATATCTGAAATTACCTAACAACGATTCAATTTTCATGAAAAATAACTAAAACACTTATGGAATGAGGTAGGATATTTAAAAATAAATGTAATATTTATAACATATCACCTTTAATGATATCTTAATTATGAACATGGCATCAAATAATGGGTATCAAAATTGATAATGAAAATCATGAAACAATTAGAGTTACTAACACCCGATCATGGAAATAAACTACAACTAAATCAAATAATTAACATAAATGATAGTAAATGGAGTATATAAACGAAAAAAATATATGAATAATTCTATGAAATAGAATATGATCATTGTTATGTTTTTTATAGTAGGGTTTAGGTCATTCAACTAATCGGGGAAACACGGTGTGGTGTTATTTGTCACAAATTTTAACTTCTTATGACCTTTTTGATATTATGCACCTTGATATCTTTAACAAGGATGTATTTTTTCATATCAATTTAACTCACGGGATTTGAAGAGACATAATTTTCTTTTTATTTTAATTTATTTCATTTCATTAGATACCAAGTTTGTATGGGTCTCTGTTAACTCAACATTCCCTGCTGAGTTATAATAATTTTTCTTGAACATATTTTTTCCCTGATTTGATGCTTATACCATATTATAATAATTCATGGTACTATATCTTCATCTATAGGGAGAAATAATTTTTAATTCAAATATTTTAACTTGATGAATTTCTTCCCCAAAAAGTATATCATTTTTGTGAATAATCCCATCATCTTTATCCATAGTTTCCCCTCCCGATCCATATTTCCCATCCCATCAATTATTTCATTCTTCTCCATATACCCAATTATTTATTATTCCATGTGGTTATAAATTTCCCTCTATCATATTTTAAAATGATTTTTTTCATCATTTCTAGGATTGGTATTTTGTTAATAAAGGTGTTTCAAAATATTAAAAAAATTCATCATCCTTTCAAAAGAAAATGGTTTATCTCCAACCAAAAATTTATTTTTGAAAAAAATTATATCTTTTATGATGATCCATTAATAAAGATTCATTTTAAAAGTAATGATATTTAAAAAAAACTTATTTCACCTTATTGAAAATTTCTTTTGATACTGACTCATAACTTCCTCTTTCATGACATTGTTAAGAATGTTTTGTTACAACACTTTTACCATTCCGCTTCCATTTTACTCTCTATTGGATTTTTCCTCCTTTGGAGACATGTATCATTGATTGACTCATAAATCCTCTCATACTATTTTTTTGAGGGATTAAACACATATAAATATATTGATACCATTTTCTTTCCCAATTATCCATAGTTATAGGAATGATATTTCTTTTAATGGGTTTCATATGGTTATAACCTATTTTATTTAGTTATTTTGTAGGTAATTTTCCGATATTATGACAGTTCAATTGATTGGTAAAATTATTTACTTAAATGTATACAATAAATATATATGATTTTAGTTTTAGGATGGTTACATAAAAATCAATTTTTATTATTTATTGGGAAATTTTGAAAAACTATATTCATTGTTTTATACTAATAAATTTTTTATTAAAATTATCAGGAAAGCTAATTATGTATTTTTTGTCTCTCTATAGTAAATCATTGTATTCCCTATGTTCATTTATTGACTGTAAAATTATTGACATTCCATATGTTTTCATATCAACTTAGATGTTTCTAGATTACTAAGGGAATATGATAATTCATCTTACTACTATTTATATTTATCATTTGGTGAATACAAAGGACTCAAGGAAGAGATAATAGAGAATTAGTATTATATAAACTTTTGAGGCATCTATTGGTATCTTGAGATATAATGTTAGGTTATTTTGTGTATTCATACACAATGAAAGCATTATGTTTTGGTTGTGACTTTAACAATTATAGTGGTGTCTTTTTTGTGACCTTGGAAGATAGAGTGTTTTTTCGGATGTGGCCTAGATTGTAAGAATAATGTCTTGGATATAACCTTGATTGTGAGAATAGTTTCTTAGTTAAGGCATTAATGATAAAGATCAAGATGTTTGGAATTATTAATTTTATCACCATGATTTATTTTACTGTTATCAATGTGATATTTTATATTTTCATTCCATCCTTGAATTTTTTTCAATATTATATATTATATTATGTGGATGTATTTTTCTTTTATTTATTTCTTCCATATTATTTATTCTTCTATAGACACTAATATATGTTTTCCCATTTTGAAGATTTGAGATGACACTTATAATGTTTCCATTTACCTTGGTTATGAAAAACTTATTACAAGTGATATGTAAATAAGAGAATAGAATTTGTGGATAATTTATGGGAGGTGTTCAAGACTTATTATAGATCAAGTTGTTTCTTTTATATTGGGTGAAATTCCCTTTATTTGACTATTATATTATCTTTATCAGTTTATTTTTTGTTATAATTATCAAAAGGTATAAAAATTAATGGTTATTAGAATATATATAACATAATATTTCATTAATTCATGTGATTATGGGATACTTATTTCTGAAAATCTATAGTTATTAACAAATAGAGTATGTAATGAATTTTTTGGCGACACTATATTTAAGAGTGCGGGTTTGAGGCACTATTGTTAGTATTAGAGCGTTGTTTAGTTAAATTTTCTGTTTTGAATGTTATTTAAGTGTAACTTAAGGAGTGATAAGTCAACATTGATCATAATTTTAGTTGAATATATAACCCATTTGGTTATTTTTTGTAATATTATACATTTTAGGCATAGAATAACTTTAGATTAAACCCTAGAGATATGTTCAAAGGATAAGTCTAAGAATTAGATAAATCCCAATGTTCTGGTTAGTGGATATTGTGTTGTTCTCTTAGAAATTAGATCCCTTTATTAATACTAGAAATTAGAAAAGGTTATGTCTTAGATTCACCTAGGTGTAAGTAGCATGAAAAAGGTTGATTGAGTATCAGCTCAATCTTTACTCTATTGCACAATGAGAGGGAAAAAATGCTATAAACCTGGATAGAAACCTAAATTTTAATGAGGTTGAATGAGGTTGAACTAAAATTTTAGATAGATTTGTTTAAGTGTAATACATTTTGAGGTCAAACCTTTCATGTGATTACTTTTCCAAAAGTCATTTTTATTATTCATAAATTATGTTATACCATTTCTGGTTTTAGTAATAATTTATTCCCAATAGAGTCACAATAATGATTAGCACTATGGACAATATGTAGATAGTCACAATGAGTAACCTGATGAGATGAAAAATGAAGTGAGAATGCATATTGTTATGCCAAACCATCAATCAAGAAAAGTGATTATGAACATGATCATAGTTGAATTCCCAAACACACTAAATAAGATAAGGATGATGTGTTATATAAGTTCAGGTGATAAATACTATGAATAAAAGAATATTTAATTTCCTTTATGTTAAAAATAATAGAAGAAACACATAGGGGAATGTCTCAATGAAATGGGAATATTATTTCTATTTGTAAAATGATATATATATAAAAATGTTTCAAGGTAAATATGAAGTAATTGGTCAATAGGATGAAGGGAAAAGAAATGTTTCCCAGTCAAACCTATAATATTAATGTAATCACCTCATTTGGATTTATATCTTGAGTTATGTATAGATCTTAGACAATGATGAAAAAATTTATTAGTAAGTGATAATTAAAATTAGGAGGATGAAATTTATTTAAAGAGGATAATGTAACATTAAATGAATTTTATTCAAATATTCCTTTAATAAATAATATATTTGATAGTGTGAGATACACACAACACCGAACCAAAATAAATCACATAGCAATATAAAATCGTTGCAATGTAGTAGTATATTTAGTGGGTAAAAATAGTTGTAACCGAATTATTAAATATATAAAAAATAAAAATAAAGGTAATTTTTAATTCTAATACTTTGATAAATTAAATTAGTTTAGCTAAATAACAAGAATGATCATTTTATGCATTTAAATGAAACCTTTCAAAGAATGGTAAGTTTTATGTTTTTTTAGAAACACAATATATTATTTATAAATTATATAATTTATATGAGTAATATATTAAAACAATTTTGTTTAGTAATTTACTATAAATAATAATAAGAGTAGTTAATATCTTTTAGAATTTAAATTCATATGAATATAAGTTTTATTATAAATTTCATATATTATTTTAAAATTAAAATTCTCAAATTTCAGCATTTAATTTTTAAAAATAAACTTTTTTTTGGATTTATTATGTCAATATTATCATAACTTTTTTATTTTTCATAAAACTATACATTTTTAAATATTAATTTTGAATTTATAAAACCAATGTTTTAAATTTTCAGAACTTGAGTAATATTTACTAATAAAAGAAATTGTTTTTGATCCGTTCTTCAATTTAAATATTGTTTTGGTAAAAAAAAATTTGTATTAATTTTTATATAATATAAATTTTTCATGAATGTAAAAAAAATGTATAATTTTATCATACACATATATTTTAGGTTTCAAATTATTACTTTTCTAAAAAATGGTTTTTACATGATACATGCACTAATGTTAAAATTAATTCTTTTTAGAAAATTATTTTTTTGATTAAATATATTTTATATTTGGTATCACTGTGTGAATATTATGTAATAATGAAAATTTTTTAGTAATTAAAAGGAAAATTACTTTTGTAAATATCAGTAACCGTGCTAAAACTAGAAATGATAAAATATAAAAAACCTATTGGTAAATGACTTGAAACTTATTAAAAATGCATTTTAAAATGAGTGTCAAGGGATTTATAAACTTTCTATCAAACTAAACTATAATATTTATCATTTTTGGAACCATTGACTATTTAATAGTGTTATTCAATTATTTCAAAGTAGTTGGTTTTCCCAGAAGTTCCCTTTTGATCATTTATAAATGGGGATCAATTCCAACCTATCAAAGGTAAAAATATCCATATAAATATACTGTAAAACATTCCCAATTATTCTCCCCTAGAGGTATCTTTAACTATATAATTCCCATGTTGTCATAGGGTATCTGAATCCCTTTATTTCCAAGGGGATGTTGAAGAGATAGTTCAAGGTCCCAAAGTGAGTATTACTTAATCTTTTTCTTGTTCTTCTTATTCTTTACCTTCTAAGAAGTTAAATTTAACAATGGTATTTCAAAATATAATTTTTTAATCAATTCCAAATAAATGTTTTATCTCCCACCCAAAAATTATTTTTGATAACCTTTATCAAAATTTCTAGGATATATTATTTAAAATTATTCAAAAATTATTATTTTTTCCATAGTTTTACTTCACCTTTTTGAAAATGTCTTTTGAAAGTGGATCATGACTTCCTCTTTCACGAAATTGTTTAATTTGTTTTATTAAATCACTTTAACAATTTCACTTCCACTTTAATCTATATGTTTAATGTTTTTTAAGCATTCAGATTTAGTTTTCATGAATTACCTTCTAAATCCTCTCATAATATTTTATTTTAGGGGATTAAATTCAGGGTAATCCATCACTAACTTTTTCATTACAATTCATCCTCTATTATAGGATCAATTTTTCCTCCAATTAATTACATCTATGAATAGAATATTTTCATTTATTTATTTTAAATCCATTCACCTAGATAACTATAAAAATTGATTGGGAAAAAATTGAAATAACCATATATCATTACTCTATACAATATTAGTTTGAGGATTATTTAATAAAAATATATTACACATATTGATTGGGAAAATATTGACTATAAATGTACTTGTTATTCTTATACATAAGATTTCTGAATACTTAAGAAATTTTATTATATATTTCTTAATCATCCTCATTCTTTATATAAATATATTTTGTTCATTTAATGGCCAGAAAAGTATTAAAATTCCATATGTTTTTTAGTAATGTAGATATTTATGTATTACTAAGACATGTTGATTTGTTATTTTGTTATTATTCAGATCTTTAGTTTGGTGAATTAATTGGATATAAAGAATAAATGGAAGGGATCAATATAATATACCCCCGTGATGATTTTTTTCATCTCACAAGACAAAATTATTAGGTATTTGGTGAATGTCTACAAAATGAAAGCGCGATGTACTGTTTTCAACCTTGACAACAAGAATGATCAAATGTGTGGGACCTTGATGGAAAGAATGACGTCTTGGTTATAAATTTTATCAAAATTTTTTTTCTTGGTCGTGGAATTGTTGATAGAATAATTTGATGAATTATTCATTGATATTGATCATGATATATGGAATTATAAATTTCATCACCATATATTATGTTATTATTATCTATTTGATTTCTTATATTGTAACCTAATCCATGAATTTATTTCAAGATCATTTTTTAGTTATATTGAATTATTTTACTATAGTTTATTCTTGGCATATTATTCATTCTGTGATAGCTTCTAATATAATTGTCCCTTTACTGAGTTTTTTATCTTTCATATATTATGATATTATTTCTATAGGTTATGGGTTAAATTATTACACATCACATTTTATGAATAAAATATAACTTTTTGAGGATTTATATAAGTTCTTGAATACTTATTATGAATCATCTAGTTTCATATATAGAGTAAAAAATGTATTTTAGTTATGAAAGATATGAGATTTATTTGTTAAAATTTTTTACTAATTCATTAAAACATTAAACCTCAATGATCTTGGTAAGGTTTGTTGCATAATATTTTCTTTAACTCATTTGATTATGGCATATTTATATCTAGGAATATACAATTGGTATCAAGCAGGGTATGTAAAGTATGTGTTTTCAATACCAAAATTTGGATTGAGGGTTTGGGGAATAACATTGAGCACTGATGGCCGGGGTATTGTCCATTAATACATGGATTAAGATATGTAGACCTTTTATGGGTATAAATGGAATTAAATTAATATATCATCAGGGACCTTTGTATAGGTCCCCTTATACTCCTCCGTATAAGTGATATAAATTGATACATATTCTTTGGTTGTATGATAGACAATATAGTTATTTGAGACACTTTATATCCTTTAATATCATTGATTAGAGTGTGCGGTGAGTGTTCATCCCCCTTGGATATTTGTATAACTCAGTTTTTATACTCCATGTATGAATTATGAAAATGCTAGGTGTGAGAATATTAACAATGTTGGTTTAGAAGGAAGATGAGTTTTAGAGAATCCCTCTAGTGTGATGAAAGTGTTTTAATTCTTATAAGGTTGAACAGGAAATAAAGATAATATAATCATGTTAAAGGGATATTATCCCCTATGAGTGATGGTATTGGTGCATAGAAATGAAAATTTTATAGAGGATACCATATATGTTCTCTATACTATGGTGGGACACATGAGACCTTGGTGGGTGATTCAATTTCATGACTGGACCTAGTGAGGGTTAGCATAGGGAAGCAGGTAATGTTAATTCTATCTGTCACTTTAGAACATAAGGATTTATTGTGTATTACATGTATGGATACAGTGATAGAGATGGGTTTTGTGCTGAATATATTGACTTAGGAGACATGTGTTCGGTTTGGGAGAGTTCCCAACCATTGTGATATGATATTATGACTCATTGTGATTTGTAGTCCCCATGTGTGTGTGATGAACACACACACACAGACATAGATGTCTTTGTGTGTGTGTGTGGGTGTGATAAGTTCAGGATCTGGGTTGGGATGAATCCTTGGATAGTGATATCCTAGTACCTATTCTAGGGCAGGGTGAGAGCCCTTAGGTATATTTTATACAAGGTTATTTTGTGAGATGATTTTTCCTAGGTGTATTTGATGAGGTTTTGGAATGAGATGAGTTTAACTTGGGTGTATGTGATGTGGTTTTAAGTAAGACATGGGTCGCTCAAGTGTAAAATATAGTTATATTATTCTCAGGAGAGATTTGGTTCAACCTAGGTGCTACTAATATGGTTACAAGGAAGGGTTTGTTTCCCCCTAGGTTTAAATGATATGGTTTTTGGACTATATGTTTTCCCCTAGTGGTAAGATTTTTTCTTAGAGACATCTAACAATGGCTGAAGTAGGTTTCGTTTCACATGGGCATCCCCTTTAAACATGAGTATCAATAGAAATTATTTTATTTGTGATTCCAGATTTTTATAATTATAGTAATCATATAAATTATGTGTATAATTAAATATGGTTATGTTAGACAAACCATTGGTGGTGGGTGACTAGTTTTGACTCACACATTACTCAGGAGTCCCATACACTTTTTTCTAGAGAAAACATCCTGATCACAGGTTTAGGAAGGGTAGAGTCCCAATATTTCATTGTAGGGCTTGAGAAACTTGATTGGGATATAAATATTAAGATATGACATGGATTGAGTATGGTAGAAGAGCCAATTTATATTTTAATTTCTTTTTTTATATTTTTGTATGTGACCATCCAATTTTGAAATCTAATGGATATATGATTGAATGCTTCCACATTTAATTTAGTATAGAATTATTCTTCTTTATTGGATTTCATGACCTCTATTTATATTTTATGGATGTTTTTTGGTGATTTATTTATTATTTTTTGTGATATAAAGGTTGAAGTCTCCCTAGGGTAATACTTTAGACCCCTAATAATATTCTGAAGCCATTGGCATGTGGGGAGGCACTACTAAGGTGAGATGAAGGCCCTAAATTGGATATAATTAAGTGGTATTATAATATATTATGTTACCATTTGTATTTGAGAATATATTTTATTGTCTTACAATTTATGGATATAGAAGTAATGGAATAGAGATGTGTGAGAGATTATGATGGACCTCATACTAGGGTACCCAAAACACATTTTTCAATGTGAATTCATGGTAACTTTGGACATGGGATTTTTATTCTAGGTTTTTGATATTATGATTGAGATATTTATTCAAGTATTATGTGAGAATTTGATATTTTTATTATGGTTTTGGATATTGTATTATTACAAAGAGGAATGTATAAATGAATCATCTTGGGATTCTGGGATTCATTTGACATTTGTGTTCTTTTTTGTGATTGATATCACTAATGACATGGGGTTCAGTTGTTTAACATATCAATTTTTAATTATATGGTGTTCTCCTATTTAACTTATTGGTGGAATTATACTAATAAATACAATAATAATTTCAATAATGATGTTTAATTAATGAATGTTTCAAAAATAATCTATTTGGTGTTTTCCTTAATAGTTTCTTTGTGCAATTTATATTAATTGAACCATATGCCTATGAATTTCATAGTACGAATTTTCATATAATGATTTTTCTATATACACATGGATATAAATCAATTTTATTGTCAATTAGTTTTCATCATATGTGAAAATTGAATCTAAAAAATGGATTTTATATTTTAGATTAAATGTTTTATATTATTGTATAAATAAAATTTTATTTTCAGTTATAAAAGTATGAGTACAAAGATTAAAGTTAATGACCATGGTAATAGTAAAAGAGTTATTTTAAATTAATTATTTTATTAATGCAGTGTACCTTTTCTATAATTAATTAAAATGATCTATCTTTTATAAAGAATCTAATATGATTTTAAAACCTATATATACATACATTATGAACATTAAATCAGTAATTAATATAATATTTAGAACACTTAATGGTTAAAACATTATTTTTCTAAAAAATAATTTCTTTATTTATTGTATTATCTAAATTAAAAGTTAATTTTATCATTTTTACAATTAAATATTATTAAATAGATGATAAATATAAATTCAGATCACACATATTAGGTAAGAGGTGTTATATGTTTTTTTAGTAAAACATAATTTACGTAGTTCAAAACTTGTTTCCAAGATAAGACAAAAAATGGTATTGTGTAAAATATAATACTAAATGACACAAATAATATCTAAGACATGTGTAAAAATATATAGACGTGTCTTGATCTACACAGAATCACCTGAAAGTCCATTATTTATGTCTTTTTTAACCATTGGCCCTTAGATAGTGTTTTCTATTATAGAGAAACAATGGATATTAACAAAAGTTCACTTTTATTCCTTTATAAAATGGAAATATTTACACCCATTCATGGATCCCTTTTTAAAATGAAATTAATCATGAAAATATAAATTTTTTATACTTATATAAACCTATATCGTGTTTATAAATATCTAGTTTCAATTATTTAGCCTAATCAATTCATTTATAAGGTTACTTTCATGAGAAATTTCAAGGTCCCAACTTGAGTATTACTTATTCCTGAACTTTATGTCATAATTATACAAATCCAAACCTTTCCAAACCACAATAATATAATAATATATTTAAAATTATTATATTTAAGAGTAATTATATTAATATCACAAGCATTATTTATTGATTTCTATTTAGAAAAACAAAAGAATGTCGAGGTTGCGTTTGTTCACAACACTGCATCCATGAATAGACATCTTCCATTTTTCACCAACACATATATTCACTGATTATAAGGATGGAATTGAAGAATACATGTGAATTATATATGATAATTATTCTCTCAAAGAGTCATATTATAATCATCCTTCATTCCCTCTAATTCATTGGGTAATGAAAACATGAATTCTGCAATGTGGGGACTACTGGCCCCATGAAATAACATTTATGTGTTTTTCATAAAGATTTTAATTGATTTTCCAAAATAATAAATATATAATTCAAAAATATTTTTAAAAATTATTATAATAATAATATTATTACATAATTATATTCTATCAAAATAAGCAATTTTATAACCATACTCATCCATCAAATAATAGAACATTCCTGTTTGGGTTGGTTTGACCACCTATATGAAGGATGCTGTAAATCTATATCATGGATGACTATAGGAATTTAAATTCTAATATTATTTTAATTTAATAATAAAATATTTTTTATGGTTTTAAAAATTTTATATTTAGTATTTAACTAATTAATAAAATATCTCCTTTGATTTTTAAGATTACTGAAATAAGTAGACACAATTTTAAAATTTAGGCGACATAAACAAAAATAATTATGGAATTAGATTAAAGACTTATAAATAAATAAAAGTTATATTTTATAGTATGATAAATGATCAGGTAATTATGAAAATGGTATCAATGATTGGGTTCCAAAATTAACATCATAAATCAAGTGTAAAACTGTTAAAGTTACTAAATGATGATTGTAAAAAATAAGATACAACTGAATAATATTTTCATAATAAATCATCATTAAGGAATTATATAAAAGGTAATTTATATAAATTAGTCTCTAAAATGGAATATTATGGTATTTATGTATGTTATATATGATCTTACAGAGTAATCAATAAATCATAGAAACAAGGTAAGTGATTGTTTTCTCAATTTTTATTTCCTGATAGATTTTTCTTAGTAATCACCTTAAAGTATTTGATATGATGTGATTACTGAAGAATTATTTTTATTTTAAAAATAAATTTTAATTCATTATATTTTTATCTCCATATCACTCTATTTATTTTAATATCTTTCATTTCAATTTATACCAAGTTTGTGAGGTTCATTGTCAACTTAACTCATTTCATTGAGTTATAATGATTCTTCTCGAACTTATTTTATCCAATTTTGGTTTTTATACAATAAGAGTTTATTTGATATTATATACTCTTTAACTATGGAAAAAATGGTTATTTTGACACAAATATTCTTCCTCAAGGAAATTTGTCCACATAAAAATTATGTCATTATTGAGAATAGTTCTCATCCTCCTTAATGGCGGGTTTTCCTCCTTATCCTTATTTTCTGTTAATTTCTATCTTATCATTTATATTTGGAAACATAAATAATTTTTATATGCCGTGTTTTTTATTTTTACCTTATCCACTATTGAAAATGTAATTTTCCCGACTCTTTTTACAATATGAGTTTTCAATAAAGGTATTTAAAATATTAAAATTGTTTTCCATATTTTCAAAAATCAAATGTATAATTTTCCATGCCAAATTACTGTTCATAAACTTTATTTATTTTCAATTATCTATTACTAAATATTATTTTTAAAATTCAATGTTTTCCATAGTTTTTGCATCACATTTTGGATAAGGTTATTTAATTCTCAAGGCCCCAGTATTAGATATTATTATTAAAAGTGAATGTTTTAAAAATATTTTAACATATACTTTTTAAAAAACATATTTATCTTTTAAGTAATTACTATTGTTATTTCTTTCCAAATAATGAATTTTAAATTTTTTATATACTCAATTTTTTGAAAGTGACCATTTCTAAAATGAATTTAAAAAATGATACATAAATTATAATTTGATAACAATCTAAAAAATATTTTCAAAAAATTATTTTAGGGTTTCTCTTCCATTTTATAGTTTATCTGAGAAGTTCATATTTCTATTGATGTTTGTTTTTCATGAAAAACCAAAAAAAGTGATATTATAAAATAATAGTTTGGGATGATTTAATATTTAGGTATCAACTATTTATATTTTTAGGAAACTTTTGGTGGTAATATCTAGAAATGTTATATAACACATTTTCTTCTCCTGTATTCTTTTGATATAATGAATGATTTAATTTATCCAAAATCTATATGAATGCTTGATTAATGGGTGGGGCTCTATTTCACCATCCAATGAATTTGTTATGATTTTATATCTCACAGCATAATGTTTTTTAGTGTGGGTATAATTTTAGCATATCTATGATCACAAGTTTATACATGAGTATAATTATAGTTTTGTTATGCTTAGAAGGTTCTTCATGTGTACAATGATCTTCTATAACTTCTTATATGGTCGTGAATGATTATAATTGTGGTTTAGATATTTTCACAATGTTTTAAATGAGTACAATTGCAGTTTAGATATGGTGTCTAGGTTGTTAGTGAGTACGTTGACTAGGTTTTTATGAGTATAAATGAAGTTTACAGATACTCAAAAGATTTTGTGAGTTCATCATATCATTTTTCTTTATTCCCAATGCTGTGAATTGCTTAGGATACATTTCTATATAATATAGCTATGTTTATGCTCCACATGTCATGTTTATTAACTTGCACTTGTTTTCCATGGTACACATTTTTTCATTTGAGATTATATTTTCTTATATCACACATTATAAATAACACTTATTATTCCATGTTACATTTATAATATATTTATCCACTAATTTTTTTTAATATAATTATAATATAACTGTTGATGATATATTGATGATTGTTTCTTTACCTTGCAATCAATCTAACCCATTTCTTATGTTTAGTTTGACCAATTTATAAAGTTATATATAACCAATGTTACTACAAGAAGTAGATATAGAAAATTTAACTACAGAAAAAATGTTCATAGTTATGAAAAAATAAAATTCCTATATAGATGATCATATAAAATAACACAAGATTCCATTCTTGGGATTGTTTGATTATTTAAGAGATTTAATTTTTAAATTATAGTAATATTTTGAAAAAATATAGGTTTCTATAAAATTATTTAAAATCATGAGTTTAATGAATGTTTTAAGCACCAAACTCGTGAGTGTAGGTTTGGGGCACCTCAACAGTGGCTATTGAATAATGGATCATATGAAATAATGAATTGTTGAATTTGAAATGGAAGAAGATGAATTATGGAATGGTAATCAAGGTTGTTAATTGGTAAATTTATTTTTTGAAAAATGGTAAATATTGATTTTGATTAAAATTTAAAGACATGATAAAATGGTAAATGATTGATTATGCATGAATTAAACAAATGGTTCCTAGGCTTTTTATTCTTGATGGTTTCATAGATGGTCTTTCCTTTTCATGGGATTTAATGTTCTGAGAATTGAATATTTCCCTGAGTGTACTTTCATATTCCTAGACTGATAAAGTTCCTCATATGTATTTTATTGTTTTGGGAAATGTAAAGTTCTTTGGGTGGAATCCATATTCCATGGGTGGTTATATTTCTCCCAAATGGATTGTTATATTAATAGGAATCCACCACTATTTGAGGCAGGTATGGTCAATACTTGTTGTCATTATTGAATCCTAGTTTCAATGATGTAATTTATTTATTTATTTATCTTTATTTTAAAAAACGTTTTGGCACACAGACATAAACTTTCTCAAACAAGGTATTTTAATAAAGACCATTGGTGTATGACTAACTAATTCATAAACATACCCTGGCTAGGTTAGTAGAGATACCAGAGGATACTTAATATTTATAGGATATGACAATTGAAAGGCCTATTGGACTAATTCATTATTTATAAAGTTAGGATAAATGAGAGTAGATTGTGATTAGGCTAGGACTCATGACTATCTTTACTGATATTTCTAGTTTTTTTGTTGTTTTGAGACCCTGATGTATACGATCTACCTATATGGGATCATTCATATGTATAACTTTCTAGACATTGTTATTGCAATCATTTATTTATATAATGGGAGATGTTTTTTGTTTTTGTATCTTTCCAGTTAGTTTTTCATCAATTATCTTAAAGTATGATATTTTTATTATATGAGTAGTTATAATTACTCTAATGGGAGGGTATAGTCTTCCCATAATACATTCATAGAACATCTTTAAAATTTGGTATAATTTGGTATATAAGGAGGCACACATGAGGCCAAGTATTCCTCGCAATTTGGTTACCATTTAATGAGTCAAACTGGGGACAATACAAAGTGGTATAAGACCACTATTTTGACTGTTTATTTATGTTTTAAACGAGATAAGGAATTTTAAAAACATGGTTTAAATTTTTTTTGGGAGTATCTAAACCAAATATGAGGAAATATATTTTTTGTGATAAGATTTATATTTTGGTTTTCATTTTTATTGTTGACCTATTTCACCTAGAGTGGAACACATGATTTGAGATTTCTTATTTATAAGATTTTAATCTCTTGATTGTGATGGTAAGATAGAATGTGTTAATGAATCACACAAATAATGTTGGAATGAAATGTAATTCTTATTATTTCTTATTATCTAATACCTTACTTATGTAATAGGGTATATTATTTAAAGTGTCAATCGAAAAATATATATTATTTTCCCATATAGGTTTTTGATAACATATTATTTAACAGATATATGTGGTGGTTGGAATATTAGAAAATAATTATTTTAGTTTATTATTGAAGTCATCAGTAAAAGAAATGTTCATTAAATCTTATTTATAATTCTAATCTATAAATTTTAATTGAAATTTCACTTAACATGGAATCAATTATGAAAATGATGGGTTAACTAATAAAAATTCCAGATATCATGGATCAAATGTATATGATGTAAACATTATGTGTAAATGGAGATAACCATGTGTATGGTAACATGTGGATAGTGAGAGGGCATGAGTTTAGGGTTTCCTATGATATGAAATGTAGATAAGTAAGTGTATATATGTTGTTTGTTTCTTTCCTTAAAATTTTATATTTAGAACTATTTTTATTAATCTATTCTAAGGTTTCTGTTTTTTATTTTAGAGAAATTACTCCACAAAAAACATTGGTTGAGTGACATAGGGGTGGATATGATTACAAATTATAGGTATTTAGGATACATTCTCATGTAGTTCTTGTTTTAGTGATAAATACTCATCTTTGAGAGAGCATGTTATGAGTTGTGCCTTTGATGGTGAGGGAGGCTCCACAAGTTGTGATGATGATAAATTAGATGACCAAGCGTTTTAGTTATGAAATCCATAATCTGTTAGTAGGTCGGTAATTATCCATGTAGATGAGTACTAGATTGAGTCATTCTTGATTATTTCCAACCACCTAAAGACCCCCTCCCCAAGAAGAGGATAAAGCTCACAATGTGCACTCTCCAAGGACCAGTCAAGAAATTGTGAGATATTGAAGTCTAGAAAATCAAGTATATGGGAATATGGTAGAATTATTTTCTAATGAGTTTCATCAATCAATTTTTTTGGGATATTCTGATGGTATATGGGGCTTGAGAGTTTATTCATTTGACAAAGTCTTGGATGTTTTTGTTGAACTATGATGCATGTTTTATTAATCTACATTGTTTCACCCTGATGTTAGTGGGGGATTAGATAGACAGGGATAATAATTTTGAGGGTGAATAGTGGTATGAGATGCATGTGTATGCTATTTTATTATGAATGATATCTTTTACAAAGTTCATGAATCATGTCTTGATTATAGAGAGGAACCTAGGTAAGAGAAGTGGATAATGGAAAACAGCTTCTTCTGGGGGGTTCAGTGGTGGATATTTAAGAAGTATGAAGTCATATTTCAAGGAGTAATCCCAGTGAAGTTTTGGCGAGGTCATCCATGTATGTTGTCTATATTTTCCTCCATTGTTAGATTATTCCATAGAGTGTTTCCAGTATGGAGGATGTAGCCATAATCATCCACGGTTTACCCCACAACCAATTGAGTACCCATTTTTTGGTTGATTAGGACACCTGTAGTAGTTTTTCAGGAGGTCTTGGGTATTTGATTAGTATTTTTATAGATGTAGGGATAAGGATTTGGAATGAATATTCTATGATAATTTAGTATCTGGAGTTACACAGTTCGTAATGGATTAGGAAGAGGGTGTGGTACCCCATGGTAGGAGTAGAAACACTAGAAAGGTGGAGATTTTTAGGGAGCATATGCATGGGCCTAGGGATGTTATGTAGGTTAGTTTGATGATATTCATGATACTACCTCAAGATAGGAAACCATAACTTGTATTATTATAGATATTATACAAGTGGATTCTACTATATATTTTCTTCTCTTTCAAATTGATGCATCACATTCATTAATATAAACTTGGTTTGAGGATGGATTATGTTTTCCCATTGAGTATATATATAAAGTGATGTCCTTATATGTTCCATTAAAAGTATGATCACTTATCATATCGATCCCATGTAGACTGCTATCACTAGAGAGTTTCCTTCTTATATATTGACATAGATATTTATGCTTATATTGTGGAGTGGGATTTTTAAGCAGGCTATATGGGACCTTAATGTTAGTACCTAGGCAGGATTATAGCTCGATTTTATAGTCACGTGTTAGTTGATGTGGTAATGAAATAAATATGTTTTCCTTTTATTTGGGATCACTTGAGGGAAGCTTTTCATGATAATATTTAAGGTTTCCACTCAATATAGAAGTTTATTTTTCAATTTAGATCATACTAGGTGCATACCCTATTTATATTTCACCACATAGGATGGATTCTAAGGAGGAACAAGAGCTTAAGGCTTATTTTGGAGGACCGAGAGGCCAAGAAATTTAAATTGATAAGTTAATATCCCAAGGGACATCTAGTCTTATTTTAATATAAGTAATACAGATCATTTAAAATATGTCTATAATATCAAAATTTTAAATACATAGTAATCCAGAACCGAAATACACTCCCACGTATTGGTAACTTTTTTGATCAACTTAGGGGAAACAAAGTCTTATTGAATATTTATTTGATATTATTTTATCATAATTTTATTTTCTAACATTCAAACATACCTATTATTTCAATAATTTGAAGGTTTAGTCTAGGTTACTATTCTGTGACATTGTTCAATCAATTGAATTCACCTACGATGTTTATAGACATGATAAATTGACTCTTCCCTTTTCTGGACACCTTTACTATCTTTTATGTTGATGATATCCTCTTATACTACAAGGTATAGTAGGAGAAAATATGAAATCTCGAGATCATATTTGTGTTACATAGTGAGAAACATCTTTATAAAAGGCTCTCCAGGGGTCACTTATGTATAAACCAAGTTCACATATTGAACATGTTATATATAAAGATAGTGTATTATTAGACATCAAAAAATCCCGAGTAGTGGTTTATTGGGAGTAAACCAAGAACATTTTCTATATATGTTGCTTCACGGGGTTTTCAATTTGTTATAATAGGTTTATGTTGTACATATTACATTTTAAATAATTGATAACTAGCCTGACCAAAAAGAAAGTGATTTTCATCTATTCTAACACTTTTGATTGTGATTTTCTACAAGTAAAAGGGATATTTACCACAATACCAATCCAAAACATACCTTATCTGGGTTTGGAGTACTCAATAAATTTTGAAATATTTGAATTTATTCTGGGGGTAGTATTGATGAATTAAAATAATATAGCTTCAGATGGCTCATGAAAGATATGGTTTTATGTGAAGAATTATCCTAGAAATTACCTTGATCTATTTGTAGTCGTATATGGCTTGAGGCGTAGGAGGAATTTATTATTGGTGGAAGGATTTGTGGGGTATGCCAACCCAATGTTCCTAAAGTCTAGATTCACACAATGGTACTTGAACTCTCAGTAGTGAAGCTGTCTTGGGTAATTTTTGTCTTGACATTGATTTGTCTTACACCCTTGGAAAGGGTTATGTGGTAACAAATGATTTTTTCTAGAAGGATTAGACCAAGCCATATTGGAGTATATGAGGGATTGGTAGTTTATATCCCACATTTCCTAGATGAATTAAATGTTTTCTAGAACTAGGGTTTAGAAAATTATTAAATATGTACTCATTTATTATTTATTATCAGTTAATTAATAATTAAATACACATTAACATTTCATAATTTTCGGTACTTTTTTTAATGATAAAAAACAAATCCACCACCATAAACTCTTAGTTGTTAGAGTGGTGAACAAATATTTGTCATTATGATCAAGAATGAGAACGAAAATCTTAAAGTATCACTAATATAAATAATGACTAAAAATATGAACATATTACATATTTTATTCCACTCAAATCTAATTCCCATAACAATTTTGCTACTTATAGGGGAAAAAGTATCAAGGACTGAGAATAATGAGAAAAATAAAATTCTCAGGGGATATTTACAAATTCCTCCATCTCCAGATACAAGACCTACTCCCCAATCAACCATTTTTTCTACCTACAATTTTTTTCCTATGTATTCCAAGATTTACAATTAATTTGCACCTAACATCACCACTAATTACACTAAACTCTGTGTTAGTGGAAACCTCGACAACCTCCATGTGGAAACATTTGTAATTTCCAATCTCTTTCTTGTGGCTCATGATATACTCTTACACTACATGTGACCAACCCAAATGAACATGAAAAAGTAATAAAGTAACTACTCATACTCTTGAATACTCTACAAATCTCTAGAATCTTCAACAACATCTCAAGCTCAACTCCTCCATTGCCTTTGATTTAACCTTTTTTTATTTATGGAACCCACATTTCCCTAACATGTGTAACTTGTTGCATAAAAATGACCCCAAACATGAAAATTTGATACATGAAAAAATTAATAATTTCAATACATAGTAGTTTATATATGTGAGCATTTGGATACATGAATAATCAGCTACCTCACCATCCTCTAAAATTGTATACTTTTCTAATTTAACTAAATATATCTTCAGTGTAAGGGATTCAATTACCTAGTTACTATAGTTTTATGAATTGGCTATATAACTATTCCACTACCTGAATTCAACCACATAATGTTTCAAATATTTATATTATTTTTCATTAGATTCACATATGTGTTTTTTTGTTATTTCATTACCCCTGTATTTTAGGTATGTGGAGCTCAATTAATCTACACATCCTTTCAAAAACATAAAACCTAGAATAAAAATTGGAAATTATTCATCAATTCCAAAAATAAAAAAAACATCCAAAAATTACATCAAGGATTAAATTTTAGTAAATGTTTTCTTTCAAAAATCCAAATATTAGAACTAAAAATTATTAGATAGTAAAAAAAATTACACATCAACATTTAATAATAAAAATTAATAATTTTTTATAATAATAAATGAATTTAAATTTCATATAAAAATGAACAAAATTCACAATATCTTCATGTAAAACAAAATTTAGCCTTAAAATCATAACACAATTACCCAAAATGGTTGTGGCCTAATGTAGTGAGACAAATACACATCACTTCACTTTTTAATAGGGTATTGAAGAAACAACTGTCAGATATGGAGTGTTTTTCCTTAAGGTAAAACATATATGGTGGGGTTCTTTAACTTGGATGGACCCTTGAAAATGATGAGATTATTTTTAACAATGGTCATGTGTTATATCCAACATGCATGCATAAAGAGTTAATAAGGGATTCCTATGCCTCAATGTGGTCTATACACCTAGGTTGTACTAAAATGCATCATGAAATAAATGTGAAATACCGGTGGCCTAGGATAAAAAATGAAAGGGTGGGATTCATTACACAGTGCTCCACTTCCTAATAGGTGAAGTTAATGAATCAACAACATTTGGGTCTAATACAACCACTTCCCACTCCTGATTAGAAATAATATGGTGTTATTATAGATTTCTTAATGGGGTTGTTTAGGATACCCCAAGGTAGCGATGGAATATTGATGATTGTGGATTCACAAACAAAAGTGGCTCATTTTATACCAATTCAGGAGACCGTTTCAATGGATTACTATGGGAACATCTATATTCACAAGGTAGTATAATTATATTGGATCTATTAATGTATTTTTTCATATCTTCACAATAAATTCACATCAAATTTATGGTAGGGTATGTAGAAGGAACTAGGTATGCATGTGCACTCGAGAACTTACTATCATCCACATATGGATGGATAATCTAAGAATAATTTTATTATTATAGAGGAAATAATAGTAGAATACATCTGGGATTTTTCTGTTTCTTAGAATAACCACTTAGCCCTTATGGATTCTATCTATAAAAAATTACCTGGAGTTTATATAGATGGGACCATATGAAGTAATAAACCGTATCATTCTACTATGTGTTGGTTAGAGGCTAGTGATTTCTAGATAATTGGGTCAAGTATTGTAGAGGATAACTTGGAGTATATTTAATTAATTCAGGAGTATATGGAGACCACATAGTTTACTAAAATGTCATACTAAGACCATTAATGTTGTAATCATGAGTTTGAGGTTGGTCACCAGGTATTCTTACAAGTTCTACGAATGATGGGACCCCATCACTTTCAAAGGAATAAAAAGTAGCACCTTAGTGTCTGGGGATGGTGGCGATAGTGGAGAGAATCATTACAATAGAATACTAGTTTTAGATACCATAATATTTTATTTCTATGGATGATGTATTCCATATATGTTAACATTAAAGGTACTATCAAGACCCATGTCAAGTGATTGACACTGATGATTCTGATCTTAAATATGATGTATCTTTTGAGGGGAATCTGGTTTAAATAGTGTATCAGAGTGAGAAGGATCTATTTAGTTATACTATTCCTCAAGTGCAAATATAGAAGAAATAAGGACATATCTAGGAGGATAATTTGGATCGATAGTTGGATGGGTTGGATTAGTGGTAGAGTTGTTAACAGATGAGGAACAACGATGTTCATTGAAGTAGCTCAAGGATTATGTTCTTTATAGTGGAGTGTTTATAAATACCTAGGTTCATTTTATGGTATGAACCAATTTATTTTTGTTCCAAACCTTGTGTTTTTTATTCATGTTTTTCATAATTGTTTTTGTGTATTTTTATTTACTATTAAGTAATTTAGAGTGTTTAATGGGGTTTAGATGTATATTTAGGTGTCTTGAGAGGAACCTAGATCACATGGTGGCTCATGAATATTTTCTACATGCCATTGCATCCCTAATTTTTCAATTTTTCTTGAACATATAGAACTTTATTCAATGGAGTTTCCAATTGTAGAAAAATATAACCCTTGTGTGATGAAATGAGGATTCACCTCATCATACTACTTCCCATAGTAATTTGTTAGAGATTAGAACTTTTTTCCTAGACCATGATGATATCTACACTTTAGAGCTGGCCATGGTTCTCAGGGGTGGGAGGGGGGGGGGGTTATTAGTGGGTTATAGGAGGCCTAAATATCAAGACATATGTTTTTAATAGTTAATAATAGTGACTTGTGAAGTTGGTAACTAAAGAGAAAAATAGGGACTAGATACTCTATGGTTCCTACTCCCTGAGTGTTTCGATTAGGAGGCCCCCCAATGAGAAACAATTTGTGAGAGGTGCCTATTCCAGGAATTTCAATTTAGGATGTATTAGCCATCTTTTTTTTCACTCAGTCACAATACTTTGAACCACTTGAATGAGAAATAATACATCGTTAACAATTTATTGTGATATATCTATTGATTCTTAGTATAATTGTTCACCATTCATTGAAAAAGGGATGTTTATGTGTATATATCACTTCATCTTTGATTTTTCTTGTTTTATTTTTTGAGATACTGGCCTCATTTTGATTAATTATAATTGAAATATACTTCTTGGGATTTGTATGTTTTTCATTTTTTTTGTATTTGAGCTAAAATCATAGGTTGTTTTATTTCCACAAGTAGGATTTTACAGGTCTATGGTATGTGGTATTTAAGCTATTGCTGTTGTGTTGCTTTTTTTATAGTGTATCTGTGTAGTAAATTCACACCAGCCTAACGGAACCAAAAAAATAATCTAGTGTTTTATTATGGAAATTTTCATGGGTAAGGGATCCCTATAAATTGATTAAGTTACTTGAATGATGGGTTATCCCATGAGTTTAAATTAGGAATGACTTAAACCTTGTTTAGATAAAAAATATAGAAAATCAAAAATGGTTTTGGAAAGAGAGAAATCGGAAATGACTAATGAAAAATGGAACTTTTGAATTGGTGAAGTAATGATTTTGAAATGGTAGAATATGACTTATAGAATGGTAATCTAGATAGTGATTTGATAAAATATATTTTGATAAAATAGAAAATGGTGATTCTGATTTAATTTTAAAGGAATGATGAAATGGTAAATAGTAGATTATTAGTATCTTAATAGAATGGTTCCTTGTATAGGGATTCTGGAGGTGGTTCTTATATGATTTAAGAGATATTATTTCCTCTCAACGAACATTCACGTTCTAAGATGGGTATATTTCCCTGTGTGTATTTTTATATTATTAGAAAAGTATATTTCCCCAGGTCTACTTTCATGTTCAGATATGGGTATATTTATTTGGGAATATTTTCATGTTTCGGGATTGGTATATTTCTTAGGGTTGTATTGATATTTCAATGATGAATATATTTCCCTAATACGGGTTAAGAGGCATCTAACACTGGATTCCATAAGTATGGTCAACCCTAGGCATCATGTTGTAACTCAAGTTTTAATAGTTTCATTTATTTATTTAATTATCTCTACTTTAGTTATTATTTTTTCAAACCACCTTACACTTAATAAAATTGGTGTATTTATAGACACTATTGGTTATGGTATACTATGTCAAAATCACACCCTTATGAGGCCACCACTTGTACTTGAACAAAAATCATGGTAGTAGGAAAGGACAAGGGAATGGCCACTATTAATGATGCATTATTCTTTCTATCCTAGTGGATACAGGGATATTGTGATCATGCTTGGAAACAGATCCATTTTTTCAGGGTCTTATAGTTTTTTTCACTTTTTTTTGAAACCAATGTATATAATCTACCCATAGGGGATTATTCATATGTAAACATTTCCGTAAAATGGTTTTAACCTAATTTATTTATAGTATATTACATGGGTATTTTTGTTTGATCTTATAGATATGTCATGTTTCCATAATTATCATGATGCAAGATATTTTCATTTGTTATACTATTATTTCTATTATGCTGAGAGGGTATAGTCTTCCCAGAATATTTTCCTAGACCACAACCATTAGTCAGAATCCAATATAATTGTATGATTTATTCTTGAGACCATGTATCCCAACCAAGCCATCTACCATTTAATGAGTTAGACAAGGAAGTTAAATTTTTCCATAGCATAGGTTTCCTTCATACCTCCTTAAAGATGTGAGAATTGGACTAAGAGTGACTGACCCAAGTAGTACATGATAGTATTGTGGTATGAGTTACTAACATTGGTCTATTAGATTTGATGTTACACCACAATATTTTGGAATATATTTCTAATTAAATAAACTTTAAGTGCTCAATAGCTTTCTTAAGACATAACACCAACATTAGAATGATCCGTGAAATGTTATAACATAGCCATTAAATTCTTGTGTGTGAATAGGATTAACCAAATTATGGTATATATATGTGATTTAATTAATTAAAATGTATTAGTTTATTCATAATATATAAGTAATTTCTTTTTAGTAAACTCTTCTTATGTTTTACAAATATGATTTCTTAAAAAATGAGTTTTTATTTCATTTTTTGTGAGAATCTTATATATAATTTTTAAAATTTCTAGAAATTTAATTTAAAAAATATCACATTTTTAAATCATAATTTCAAAATGATCATAGGTTTAATTTTTTTTGATTTTCTAACAAAATTGATTTTTTTAGTGAATAGTGAAAAGGTATAATTTTGTAAAACTGTCATTTATTTTCATTGAAAGGACCTTTTAAGATTAGAATTTGATATTAAAGTAACATAGGTATATTTTAATTGTATATAATATAATTAGTTACATAGTAATCAATATTTAACTTGATTTTGGCATTATTCTTTTTTGGGCTAAAAAATAATTTATTTCGAAAAACTGTTTTAATGCGTGAAATGAATTTTTATCTTAATAAATTTAATTTATCAATATTTTTGAATGATTTTAATGTAATTTATTTGTTATATATTCAATAAAAAAATTTATCATTCATCTTATTTTATTTTAGGCATTAAAAGAAATAAATATACTATTATTCATAGAAATGTATTTTTTTTAATATTGGGGTTCGTTGAGTTTATCATACTTATTTTAAAATGAATTTTTTAAAATTATATAAATATAATAATAAAAAGTTGTTTCCATATTTTTAAATAATAGAATAAAATTTGTAAATATGACTCTTTTATTTTTTTTGTAACTATGAATATTCACCATGACAAATATTTGTCCGCATTTTAAGTGTAAAATGGGTAAAATAAGGTTAAAACCTTGGGATAAGTCTTCAAAAGTTCTCTAAAAAATTCTTTTATAATATAGTATGATACAATTTCACAATTTATATACTTGTTTTGAAAAAAATAAAAACATGGTTCTATTTTTCTTTTATGTTGACCTTTATATTATTTTAATAAAAGGATAAATTCAAATGTCACTCTTTTGACTTTATTATCACTAATATTTTTTCATAAGGAAAAAGGTAATGTTTGGTTGTAAATATTTATTTAAAATATCATTTAATTTTTTTATCATATTAATTTTTTTAAAATTTTTAGCGGTTGAATAATTACCTTTAATACTTATGCATCGCCAATACAATATTTATTCAATTTATAGAAAAATAGAATAAATGATAATTTTTTTCAAAGTAATATAATTTGTTTATATTATTGTGATATGTTAATTTTATTGATAAATATAAAATATTATGAATATTTAAAAATTTTATATGAGGATTAGATAACAATCTTGATGAATTTAAAGTCAAAGTGAATGGATAGTTCAAAAAATGACATTAATGAAATTGTATAATAATTAATATTTAAATAAATAATCTAAAATTTATAAATTTTTTATCATAGTCCTTATAAATGGTATATGGACGAAAATATCAACCCTGCTTCATTTATGGGTCACATATCCTTTTATGGTAACATTCTTTACCTTTAAGAAGTAAAAAATAGTGATATTGTTGTAACACTCAAAAGAGATAACAAGGCTTTGAAACATAAAGATAATGTTGAAAAATCCCATAAACTGATAAAAATTTATTTTATGATATAAAGTAGACTCATAATTATCTTAAATTTAAAATATATTAATTTTGTCCAGTTTTAAATGAAAATTATTATATATTAATTTAATAATTCAATTAATTCCATGGTTTCCCCTACCCTCACGTATAAAAGGGCACTCCATATCCTTATGTATTCACAATATTAGAGACTTATATATCATATTATTTCTATCCTAATATCATGACATATTCCTTAAACACATCCCATTTTTTATGTTATTGAAAAAATACCAACCATATAATTCTTATGATGTAAGCCAAAATAGGTTTCCCAAAAAAGATTTATAACTTTTAACCGAGTGTTTTCATTACTATTTATTATTATACATCCTATAAATACATGGTAATCATTATAAAATAAATAAATAAGTATATAAAATATTCCTAATTTTTATTATGATAATGGAACAACCATTATACAACTTTATTCCATCATATAGAAAATAAAAACATTGATCATACATACGTACAACTCACGGTCTCAATGTAGAGCTATAATTCCTTTTTCATCACCACATTACTTATATGGTTTTAAATATGTTTTTAAAAGATATATATTTTTTATATTATATTATTATTTATCTGTAAATGTGATTTATTATTTACCTTTTTTTGTTCCATGCGTCAAAAAATGAAAATATCCCTTTCGTGTATATACAGACTACCGTCTTTATGAAGTGATGTGATTCATTTTTAATAACCAATTTACATGAATAACTATAAAAGTATATATATATATATTTATTAAATATAATACTCGTGTCATGATTAAAATTATTTATATTATGGAATGATAATTAAATAATTATAACCCAGACTTCTAAACTGAAAGATTCATGAAAAACGAAGCATTTATCACTAGAATTATTGATTTTAACAAATATTTATTAGTAAAAGAAGTTATGATTTTATTAAAAAATAAGTATTGTTTGATATATATGAGTAATTATTTGTTTTAAATATATAATAAGTCTATATTTATCTTATAGTATGTTCCAATACATATGAAGAATGACAAGACTTGATTCAAACGATTTATGTTTCAATCCCATTTTAATCAGGATTGTTTATTCTTGAGTTTCAATTGGGGAACTTTTATAATAAATATCTAATAATTCACTTTATTTTGTTCTGATATTGTTTTTTCATGTAATTTTAATGTAATAGATTTATTTTTTATTTTTGGTACTTAAAAATATGGAAAAATAATTTTTAGAAAAATAAATTTTATTTCATCTCTGGCCGCTAATTTTTTTCTTTTATGTCATTATTTTCATTAAAATGTTTTCATGAATGAATATAAATTATCATATAAATGTTAAAATTAATTTTTTCTGATGTTTTAATTTTATAATTTGTTTTCAAAGGAGTCTTCTTGTTATTTTTGAAATGATGTACTTTTGCTTTTTTTATAAAAAATGTGATTGATATATTTCTTTTAACAGACACTACATAAATGGAATCTCCCACTATCATAACACTAAATTATTTTATGTTTCTTTAAATGGTTTTCCAATTTATTTTTTTAATATAATTTTTTCTATAATATTTTATAAATATTTTTAATTTATTTATATTATTTTAAAATAATAATATTATTTTCTTCATGAAATATTTGTCTTCTCTTTTAATGAAAATTTTCATATGTGTTCACATACTTTGATGTGTCATAGGATTTGTGGGGGATATAATCCATTGATACCATCCTTATTTTTCTATAATTTCCTGAAAAATTACGAATAAAATTCCCCTTTTCTAATTAATTAAATGTTTTTTGGATAAAGAAAACACATGCACTTATTTTGTTTTATTAAATCCATTTGGATTGAAGTGACTGTTACATACCTTTACCATTGATAATATAACCATTTGATAGTGATCCCATGACTAGTGTAAATATAGGGTTTTAATAAATAATTTTGGTATAGACAAAGGAAGTGATGGACTCAAACAATAAGATCATTACCTATGATGCCATTTTATTAGAGTTTATATCAGAGGTAGCATTTCTAGAATTTTCCCTAGTCTAAGCTAAAGTTGATATCCAACAACTAAAGCATGAGTGAAACAATTTACAGGGAATTTCAAATTCACCAAGATCAAGATCCAAACTATGTTCACCAAACGACCTCAAGAAATCCCCAACAATACACACCTTACACTTAATGTTAATTTTGGTGTGTTCAAGGGATATGTATGCAGACCATATCACATAGAATATGTACATTATTTTTTATAAAATAATGAATATATTTTCATCCTATTACTGTTACTTTATAAATGATTTTTAACGCACAAGTATATTTTGTTGGTTAATATTCAAATAAAATTAATAATTTTATATTTTTTTAATTAATTGATTTTGAAATAAAAAATATTTTTACAAAATATTTGTTTTAAATAAATTTTATTAAATATAAATGATCATATATTTTTTATGAATTCAAATGTAATTTTTATAAGGGTTTAAAAACATTTATTGTTTTAAACCCATCGTTTTTAATAAATATTATGTTTTTATTTTAAAATTAAAAATTATAATATTTAAAAAAATAGATAAAAGAAATAGTATTTTTGGAATAAGGATGTTCAAATTATCCAACTATTAATTTTTCATAATATTCTCATATAGTTCAAATTTCGGGAAAATATTAAACATCATTTAAATATAATTTGTGTTTCATGCCATTATAATAACAAAAATGTGATGTAATAAGTATTATAAATGGGATAAAAAAACAAATATATGTTTTATATTAAAGATAATGTATTTTTAAATTTATTGTACTTATTTATTAAATCCATTATGAATACTCTAGGACTTATATTATATTTTATGATTTTAGAATAATTTTTTTAAGAGTGTGAGTCACCTCCACTTCACCGAGGTTAAGATTTTAATAGTTTTGAACCTTATACTTATTGAATACTTTAAAAAACTCCCATTTGGTAGAAATCATGGGAAAAATTATGTGGTGGTTTGTGGTTTTGAATATTTTATTATATAGAGTCCAAAACTAAAATAAAAAATAAATCCTCTGCTTTTCCTATGTAAACCCACCCAAGATCCTCTTTCTCTTACCTAAAACAACATGGATCATGAAAAATATTCCATATACTCTATATAGTCCTCCCATGGTTTCCCAAGCTTTAAAGAAGCCCCTACAATGCCTTTGGAGTCACATACTCATGTAATGGATCCTCACCTTCCTCTCTTTACTTCAATTCATGAAACTTTTTTGGAATTAGTATTTATATTTTCAATTAGTTGTGTTTTCATTAAATTATCATCTTTACATTATTATACAATTAATGTTATTTTATTTTGAGACCAATTATACACTCACATTTTGACCCTTACCTAAGCTGTTATTGTGCTGAAATTTTGTAGGGAAACCTCATCATCTACTCTCCTCTATTATCGAGCACTTCATATAATGTTGTGTCTTTTAATTTCTATTTTATTATGTTGGAATATGTTATTAAATGTCTCCCTTACTATCCATATTATTTATAAATTATGATAACCCCCATCACCCTCATTTATCCTTTCTATGAACCTTTATGCACACCTGTTACCATGCTGAACTTTTGTATGGGTTCTCTCCTTTCTCCTCTTTATTCAAGTTTCTTTATTTTATTACACCTTCTATTTCCGATAACTTATGTTGGTGTATGTATTTAAATGTCCCTTTTACTTTCTCTTTCAATTCTAAATGTTTAGAGACCCCTTTATCTCTCATCAATGAATTTTATGAATTTTAATATGACGTTCTTATGAGGCTGAAATTGCACCGTGATTTTCCATGAAAAAATAATTTTATAGTGAATACCATAACCATTTTTATATCAAGGACATTCATATTTATGAACATATAATTATTTATTTGAGACCTACATGTATTTAATCAAAATTAATTGATCACATAATAAATAATGACGTTCCATGAATCCATGTTATATGATCTACGTGGCACATTTAAGAATGAAAATGAAATGGTTATGATGGGTTCATCATTATAGAGACCCAATGAATTGAATAATTTATAGTATCATGATATGTCACATTGGGATATGAGGTTTACCTGATTCCTTTATGGTAACTTTTCAACCATGATGTTTTCGCGGGTTTTTCATTGACCTCTGTTTATAATGAAGTGTTTTAAGTTATTGTCACATTTCTCATGTTATGATTATCATGCAATATCATTCTTTATTATTCATGTTCTTATTATGGCACATTGATATTTTTATTTTCTAACATGAATTTTCTTCCACATGTCATGCCTTCTTTATTCCCTTACTAGGCTTCACATCAATCCTCTTTCTTATGAATTTCCTCAGGTTATCCCATATAGTGTTAAGTATAAAGGAAAATTTCGGTAATGTTAAAGAAATTTTCAATACCTCACTTCAAAATTAAATTTTTATTATTATCAAACACTTTTAAGGAAAATGCATGAAACCAAGTCAAGCTCCAAAGGAGAGAACAAAGTCACTAAAATGGAATTATAGCCTACCCGTGTTAACCTCTAGAAACAGTTTCCATGATATAGTGTTTACCTGGATGTCCGGTTGCTCCATTAGAAGGTCTTCAAACCTGAATGCCAGCTTTTCCCATGATTTTATGTACTCCTCTACATCGATCTTGCCGTTATTGAACCCATGATCAAGAATCAAGTCATGCTTGACCATCCATGCACTCTGCTCATCATTGGTTTCCACATTGAAAGTCTTCATCACTATTCTTTCTGCCTCCTCATCGGGAGCGTTGATTGTCAGAAAAGTTTCAAAAAAGATGTTTATTTTAATGTTTTAAGTTTTTAGGTAATTTACCTAATTTAAAAAATAAACTTGACCTCTCTATATTTTGTGTTTTATTAATTGTAATTTTATTTAGAAAATCACGTAACAATGTGTAATAAAGTGAAAGGTTTTTATAGTTTGTATCAAAGGATAGGTTTAGTTATTTTTGGAATTATGATTAGAAAAATCTAGAAAAAAAACTTTATAATTAGAGAACTCTAGATAATTCCATAGGGATAAGACTATGTTTAAGAAAACATCCCTAATTTTTTTTATGAATATACAAACTGGGTTATGAAGAAAATATATCCCTCTCTAGAAACTATAAGTCGATGTGTTTCTGGAATACATGTACCTAGGGGTAAAAACTATGACAAGATGGTCTAGGCCTAAATTGGGGTAATAGGGAACACAGAAATGGGCCTTACTACACACCCGGTTTGAAACCCTAGGGGGATATGCTTTGGTAAATTCATAAGATCCTTAATAACCATTATTAAGGTAAAATAATTACCATAAGAATATATGTTAAGAAATATACCATAAATAACAAATATTGAATCCTAGAAACTCATAAGTTAAACAGATAAATGAAATTTATAAGTTATCCATTTAATGTATTTTGATTACCCTTTATGTGTTTAATTATTTAATATAATAATCTATAATTTCCTTTTATTTATTATAGACAATGGCCAATAATAAGAGGAATCGAGATAACAACCAATGTGAAGGGAAACGTGTTGACTATCCCAATGAGATTCCCAATCTGATAAGAGTGGCAATTACGAACTCTATCATGATACAGACTCATCTAACTCAAGTTTTGAATAGAAACTAAGTTCCAGAGGATCACCAAAATCCCCTTGGGAGATAGAAATCCCTAATGGAGAACTTCATGTTACAAAGGCCTCCTACATTTAATTGTTTAACTAATCTCTTAATCAGGGAATAATGGATCAAATCCATTGATAAGATAATCTTTATCCTTCAATGTTCCTAATAGGATATGGTTCCTCTCACTCTTTATCGTATAGAGGTAGAATGTGATCAGCGGTGGACATTGATCAAGAATACGATTCTTGAGGTATAGATCTAAACAATGGAGTGAAAGGAATTCTAGAAAATATTTTTTGAAAAATATTTTACTCACACTCTAAATCTTAAAATAGAAAGGGATTTCATTTTCTTAAAGAAACAAATATGCTGAATATATTGGCGTGTATAAGGTAAAATTCATATTACTTGCATGATAAACCTTTGGTTTTGTCATTATTTCCAAGTTCAAGGTTGTTTACTTCTTTGGTGTGTTAAAGGCTAGTCTATAAAAAGCCTCGGTGATCTTTTACTTTTATAGCTACAAGGAAATTTTTGGATGTGCCCTCCAATTCCAAATGAATATTGGTGAATCCTAAGTGTATTATGGGGATAAGAAGAAAAAAGTGGAGTTTACTTTTTGTGGTCTGATGGATAAATCAAACGGTTCTAAGAAATTTTACCATCCCACTTGTCAAAGGTGCAGAAAAAAGTACCCCATAAATATCCTATGGGAAATAAGGAAATGATTTAAGTTTTTATGATAAGGGAATCTTGACAATGATTTATAGAAAGAGAAACCTACCAATTTGGTAGGGGAGTGGAATAATTTAGTCAACCCTCAATGTGTTGTTCACTGCTTTATTTATAAGTATTGAGGGAATGTTTTTGAACTAGTGCACTATATAAAGGGTTTTCAAAGGCAACCAAAAACTTAAAAGTCATGAAGGGTGATCTTTCCCCATAACTGTTTACAAAGTGAACCCCAAAAATGAAGAGGTGACTAGTACACTAGTAATTCATTCAAGAATATCTAATAAACTATTTGATTCTGTTTCTACTTATTCCTTCATATCATGAAGGTTTAGCAGAACTATTCAAACCCCGCAATAAATCATGGATGTAGAGATGTTAGGCGAAATGGAAAATGGTGAAATTTTTGCATGAAAGTATATAACTACTCCCCTTTTAGTGTTTATGGGATGAGATTATTGGAAAAACTTATCATAACATCCTTGGTGGAATTTTTTGCACTTCTAGGAATGGTAGGATTTACATATATATATCCAAAATAAATTTCCATGAGTGGGAAATAAATCTACATATAGAAAATTGACCCTCGATTTAGTACAAGTGCAAGGATGATGAATATTATTTATCACCATCATGTGAATAATAGATATTATTTCTCTATAATCAAGCATATCTAGATCATATTATTGAGTCTGTGGAAATAATTTTACTCCAAGACATGCCTATTGTGAGGGAATACACTGATGTGTTTCTCAAATAATTATCTGGTCTTCCCCTTAGTCGGGAGTTTGAATTTTCAATTGAGATTATACCTGAGGTGTTTCCAATATCCAAGACTCTATATAGGATGGATGTTGAAGAACTTGAGGAAATGAAGAAAAAACTAAAAGATAATTTGGATAAAGTATTCGTATGACCAAGTGCTTCATGATGGGGTGCACCAGTCATCTTTGTAAAGAAGAAAGAAGTGCCAATTCACCTTTGCAATTATTATCATGAGCTCAAAAATATCATTATAAAGAACAAATATCCTTTTTAATAGGTTGATGACTTATTCAATCAGCTATGTGGAGCACAATACATCTCTAAGGTGGATCTATAATCAGGATACTAAAAAGTTAGAAAACATAAGTAAGACATCCCCATGACTTCTTTTTATACGAGGTATGAGCACTCTGAGTTTATATTGATTCTAATCAGACTCACTAATGCTCTATAATATTCATGGACTTTATGAATAGAGTCTTTAAAAATAATCTCTACAAATTCATGGTAGTATTTAAAGAAGAAAAAAGTGTGAGTTTTGTTTGAAGGAAGGATCATTATTTGGGTATATCATCACAAGTAATGGTATATCTATAGATCCTTCAAAGATAATGTCAATTTAAGGATTGTCCAGGCCAAAATATTTGATAGATATCCACAGTTTTCTTTGGTTAGCTGGAAATTATCACCGATTTGTGAGATATTTCTCATGATTTTCAAAACCTCTTAACAAGATAACTCATAGGGAAGTAAAATACTCATCGAATGATGAACACGAAGAATGATTCATGGAGTTTAAAATGAGGATTATTATTTCCCTTCTGTTCACACTATCCACAAGTGGGGAACTTTTTATAATTTTCTGTAATGCTTCGAAAAAGCGATTGGGTTGTGTGTTGATGTAAAATGACAAGGTCATAGCCTATGCTTCAAGGTAGTTGAAAATTCATGAAAAAAACTATCCCACAAATGATATCGATTTGGAATCAGTGATATTATTTTTGAAAATTTGGTGGAATTATCTCTTTGGGGAGAAGTGTGAAATATATACGGGTAAAAAAAGTCATAAATATATATATCCCGAAAAATAGCTGAATATTCCCAAATGAATATGGTTTGATCTCATCAAAAATAATGATTTCTCATTCCGCAACCAACATGGGAATGTGAAAAATGTGGTGGATGCTCTATGTATAAAGGGTATGACAATTATATCCTCAATGGGAATTGAGAAGGATCCGATCTTCTTAATTTAAAGAGGATAGTCATTGGAATTATAAAACAAGGAACATCATATATTCATTCACTATTATTTATCAACTGTCTCTTATTGAAAGGTTATTGAATTCCCATAAATATGATGTGGGAAATCATTAAAATGGGGGAACTATATGTAATGGAAAATCCTTGGTGTTCTGTTTTAATGAAGAAGGAATTTTGAGATTTGGGTCAAGACTATGTGTTCCATCAAATCCTATATAAAAAGGGAACTATTGGATGCTGAAAATAGTATGACTATATCTATACACCCAGTAAACAAAAATATGTAGTGAGATCTATGATAGAACTATAGGTAGGATAACATGAAGAAGGAGGTCGCTGATTATAAATTAAAGTGCTTGGCATTACAACAAGTGAAGGATGAAAGGAAAAAGTCAAAGGGGATGATGCAACCATTACCAATACCAATATAGAAATAAGAAAACATATCCATGGACTTCTTCAACAAAAAACCAAATAAATATCTGGGAAGAAATATTTTCTGGGTTATTGTGGATCGTTTTTCAAAGACTACCCATTTCATTGTGATTTGAGTGGATTTATCACTAGATAAACATTCACAGATATACATTAGAGAAGTTGTAAGGTTTCATGGAGTATCAGTATCGATTATGTCTGATCGAGATCCAAGATTCACCACTATGTTTTGGAAAAGTCTCTAGTATTCTCTAAACATTGAGCTAAACTTCTATAAAGATTATCGCCCTCTAACTAATGGCCAATAAAAATCGACTATCCAAATTACTAAGGAAATGTAGAGAGCACTCTCAATTGACGACAAATAAGGATGGGACCAACATATCCCTCTGGTCGAGTTCTCTTACGAGTACAGTTTCCACTTGAGCATTCAAATGGATCACTATAAATCCCTTTATGGGAAGTGGTGAAGAAAACATACATGTTGGGATGAAGTTGGGAAATGAGAACATGTAGGTCTTGAAATGTTTGAAGAAACAGTGGAGATGGTCAAGACCATTTAGCAGCACATCAAGGCTACCCAGAGTCGATGAAGGAGCTATGATAACAATCGTCTATGTGACTTCAAGTTTGATATTGGGGACATGGTATTCTTCTATATATTTCCACGGAAGAGTTTGGTGATATTTTAAAATGTGGGAAATAAGTCAATGTACCTCATCAGTGTTGCAAAAAAACCATAATATTGAAGAAGAAAATGGGAACTACTGGAGGAGATGAAGCAAAGTTACCCTCATCTATTTTAGTATGGGAAACTAAAATATTGATGTAAAAATTTCTAAAGTCATGAATATTTTAATGACCTCAACTATTATGAATAATATTCTCCTTTTTGATATAATTAAATTTATTATGGTTATAGAAAACACATGCACTTATTTTGATTTATTATATAAAATTGGATTTAAATGAAAATTAATTATATTCACCACTGATAATATAGCTGTTGGAAAGTGATCACATGACTAGTATTAATAAAGAGTTTTTACAAATGCTTTTGAAACATACAAAGGAATTGATGACCTCAACTAGTAGGATCATACCCTATGAATCCCATTTATCAGAGCTTTTGAGGGAGGTAGTGTTTCTGGACATTTACATATACCATTCCCAAGTTGAGATCCAACAAATTTAGAATGAGTGAAACCATTTACATGAGAATTTTAAGCTCATATAGATCAAGATTCATACCATTTTCACCTAATGACCCCATGAAATCCCCACCATTGTACACCTTAAAATTAGGGTGTGAGCTGGTGTGTTTAATGGATATGTATCAAGACACCAGAATTTCGAATATGTGCATTATTATATATAAAATAAGGAATATATTTTCATTCTATTATTTTCAATTTGTAATTTTTTTTCAAATCATAAATAGTATTTTGTTTAATATTCAAATTTGATTAAGAAATCTATTTTTATGAATTAATGGATTTTTGAAATAAGTAATATTTTAATCAAATATTATTATAAAATAAATTTTATTGAATATAAATGATCAATTAATTTTTACTAATTCACATGTAATTTTTAGAAGGGTTTAAAAAATGTTATTCTAAAAAACCTATCACTTTTAATAAATATCGGTTTTATTAAAACAATGAATTATTAATAAGTTTTTTAGATAGTTGAATTTGTAGGTAAAAAAAACAGATAATTATTTAGATAAAATGAAAATTATTTTAGGAATTAGGATTTCTAAATTATCTAAAGGTGAATTTTTCATAATTTTCGGAGATTGTGGAATTTTCGAGTAAAAATTAAATACCATATGAATATAATTTAAATTTTATGACATTATAATGACCCAAATTCCATGTAAAAATTCTTAAAAATTGGTTCAAAGACCAAATATATATATTAAAATTAAAATAATTAGGTTTTTAAGTATTATTTATTTATTTTTTAAATCCACTATGAATCCTCCAAGACTTATAATATATTTTATGATTTTAAAATCATTTTTTTAAGAGTGTGACTCACCTAACTAGAATCCTCCCAATGTGCCCCCAAGCTTTCAAGAATCCCCTACCAAGCATTTAGAGTCACACATTCTAGTAAGGTTTCCAAATATTCATTTCTTTCCTTCAAGTAAAGTACCTTTTTTAAATTAGTCTTTATAATTATAATTGGTTGTGCTTTTATTCAATTATAATCATTGAATTACTATAAAATGAATTTAATTTGAATTAAAGACCATTTATACTCTCTAATTTTGACCCTTTCCTAAGAAATTACTATGATGAAATTCCATAAGGGAACCTCATCTTCCACTGTCCTCTTTTATCAAGAACTCCATTTAATGTTATTTTTTTTAAATTTCCATTTTCCTATGTTGGGATATGTTATTACATATCACCCTTACTATCTGTTTTATATATAAATGATGACAAACCCTTTAAATCTCATTTATTCTTCCTGCAAACCTTTAGGAATACCCATTACCATGTCAAAATTTTATAAGTGTTCTTTCATTTATCCTCTAGATTCATGTTTCTTTGTTATGTTATGTCTTATATTTCTGAATCCTTATGTTTTTGAATATATTTCCATGAACCTCTTACTATCCATTTTATTTCTAACTTGTTAGATTCCCTTTTCTATCTCAACAACCCATTTTATGAATTTTAATATAACACAGTTATGCTGTCAAAATTACACTGTGATTTTCTATGCCAAAATAATTATATTGTGAATACCATACCCATTTATATATCAAGGGTATTCACCTTTATGAAAATATATGTAATTATTGGATACTTACATATATTTACTCCACATTCCATGATCACAAAATATTCTGAATGTATCCGTGTTATATGATCTATGTTGTATACATAATTATGAGAATGAAATGATTATGAAGTGTGTGCCCTGATAGTGCTCCAACGAATTGGGTAATGTTTACTATAATGATACATCACATTGGGATAGGGGGTTTACTTTATTCCATTAGGTTAATTTTTTCACCATGGTATCTTGGTGGGTTTATCCCGTACCTATGTTTTTGATGTATTGTTGTATGTTATTTCCACATTTCTCATGTTATAATTATCATGCTATGTCATGCCCTATTATTCATGTTTCTTTTATTCTATATTGATATTACTATTATCTAACATGTATTTTATTTCTCATTTTAGGCCTTTTCTATTTCCTTATTGTCCTTTATTGGACATCCCTTTCTTATATATGTCCTCAAGTAATCCAATGCTGTGTTAAGTACTAAGGAACTTATTGGTCATGTTAAATAAGTTTTCCATAATGATATTTCATTTCCTGTTTTATGTTGTTATGTAATTTATCTAATTTTAAAAATACAATATACCTGTTGATCTTATGGTTGTATTAAGTGTAATTTTATGTAATAATTCAAGTATTAATATGTAATAAAGAGAAAGGATTTTTTATTCTCTCCAGATGGTTTATGATTGTGATGATGTGATTTTTTAATGAATCTTATTTCCTTTTCATAGGTCATGTTTTGGTGATATGATGAAGGTTTTATGATGTTATAGAACAAATATATATGGTTATTATTATGTTATAGATGTGTTCAAAATTTTATATAGCCTTCTAATCAATTGGGTAAAGATTATTTGTCATGTGATAATTATAGTAAATGGGTTGATTTTTTCGATCCACTATAGGAAACAAGTAGATATTCTAGATTCGTTATTTGAAATAGGTTTTGATTATTGATTAATTATGATAAGAGAAAAATGTGTTGATTCTTGATCCACAATAGGAAACAAGTGGTTATTTATGATTCATTATAATATGGGAAATATGTTTTAACACCTGCTCCAATATGATTTTTTGGTCTTTTTAATTAACCTTGAAATATGAAATGGTTTCCATTCAAATGATATCGCTGCACACTCTTGAAATTTCATAGGATTAATCTCTAAACCCATTTTTCATGATTGAATTTTTTATGATTCCTTAGTCTTATGATTCAAGGCATTTGAAATGATAAAATTTTATTCCATGGATCTGGATTATGATACATGATAGATTGGGTATGATCTTTGTTGAAATCATATTATTATGGTTAATTTTTTATTCCCATGATGATAATTTTATATCTTCTATATTTATCTTTATAGAGAATATATTCTCACATATTCTTAGGTTTTCTTCTCCCAGGATATTATTATGGGTTTTATGTAGGGAATGTCAAAAAAGTTTATAATGAAAGAAGAAGATAATGGCGGATGATGTAGATATTTTATATACTAGTTGTTTATATATTTTAGTTTCCAAATACACTGAACGTTTATTGTTTTTAATGGATTATAATGTTTTGTATGAAATATTTATCAAATAAGATGTAATATTTATCAAATAAGATGTAATATTTATTTATGAAAATATTTGTTCACCGCGATTGTTTTTAGAGAATGGTTTAATCAATATTTGTATATTAAGATTAGTAATCTTTGGTGAAAACCATGGGGATATGTATTAGTATTGTATAACATACTGAGAGATATACTTGGTTTATATCACAATTTAATTATGAACTATTATGAAGTATTTGAATACTTATTCAACAAGGATGTCCTAGATTAAGCCTATGATGACATAGATTGTAAATAGTGTCATGAATTAGAGATCATATAACTTATTTTTTCATTACTATATGGTTTCTCACTATGATTATTCTTCCTAACACAATGATTTTTGGTTTTATTCAATCGTTGTAACAAAGTGGAATCTTGATAATGTGGAATATGATGGTTGATGGAATGATTTTCCTTGTGAGAGACCATGTTAAATGATATCTAGAATTTGAAACCTTGTGATTATACCTAGTCAGATACCATGTTATGTGATTAACATTGTCAACATGCATGAGTTTCCTAAAAAAACCTAATAAGAGGAAATAGTGTTTCGTGAACACCCTATAGGAAAGAAGATTCAACTTCATAAATAACGAAAATATTGGTAGAATCACTAAAGGGAATGTATTTGAGGAAAAATAAGATGTTTTAGATGTGGAAAGGAAGGGAATAGATCTTTTAATTTCTGTGAAGTAATGGGGGGTGGTTCAGTTAATGTACTGGATAATGGTTTCTATAATGTGTCATCAATTGTTTAATGATTTAAATATAGATATAATGGGAGTTATAAAATTCAATGTCTAATGAGGAAAGATCAAGAATAGGGTTCATGAGGTTGTATAGGTAATTGTTTTACTATTGATGATTAAGAGACTACAAATGAAATATATAATCTTTGATGTATTTTTAGAGTATTAATTTTATTAAAATTAAGAATAATTATTAAATTATGATTGGTTAATCTTATGGAACGATTTATATATTATACTACAGGAAAAAATTATTAATAAATAAGATGAAAAAGACAGGTTAATGTTTTACAAACGGAGAGGAATGATTGAAGTGTACTTGTATTTGAATTCAAGAATTATGTTTCAAAAGTATTTTATAAGTAATATTCTAGATAATAAAATCCATGAAACATATGATGATTTTTTTATATAATAGTATTTTCATTAAGTATTTCAAATCATATTTTGATTCGAAGATATAACCTAGAAAAGTGATTCAGTGATTATGTGATATTTTATATAAACCACATAATTGTGGGATATATAACCCTTATGTAAGAACCGTATTCTAATTTTTGAAGTATGGGTTTCTTATTTTCCTTTTTTCCTTTCGTGTTTTGAGAAAATAATGAAAATGGGGAAAAATCCCAAAATTTTGTTGGTACATGCCGTGTACTTTTCCAGATGTCGTGTACTTTGGCCGTGTGAGATGAGTAGATGGGGTGCGTAGGCCTGTCGGCGATGAAGGGTGTAAAAAATTACTACACACCTTGAACTTAGTATTTACACGCCGTGTAATCAGTCGGCATGTGAATAGTAAAGAGGTGAAAGTAGCCACAAGCTGAGCGATAGTACACGCTGTGTATTCCGAAATACACGTCGTGTACTCAAGTCGACAGGTGAACAGTGTAGCGGTGAAAAGTAGCCGCTAGAGGAATGGTTAAATGATGAAAGTACACGCCATGTGCTTGAGAGTAAATGCCGCGCAGTCTGATTTTTTAACATAAAACGGGCATTAGCCTCCTCATTTGGTAGAGAAGGCAGAACGCTCATTTGGAGCTCGGGAGATATGGCCGAAGCTTTGAGGAGCTCCCCACCGCACACCGGGAATCAGATTCTTCTGCTGTCAATCAAGTTTGAACCATGCAGGTGAGTTCTTCCCTCTCCATGAGTCCTTCTTTCCAATTCTTCCTCTAAGGGAAGTTATATACATTTTAAAGGGAAATCTCTTATTCCAGATCTACGTCGTTCTTGGTCATTTTGAGAGGCGTCTTTTGCATATATTGATCAGTAGAGATCAAGGTCGGTGGTCTATTGTTTAATTCAAACTTTCATGTTGTTTTTTTGTACCATTGTGCTACACACCCATGATTGGGGTGTCGTATGGATGAGGCCTTGACGGATTAAAAACCTATAATTTCATAGGTAATTTTTTGAATAAGTATAAACTGTTATGTGGGATCGTTGCATTTATCCAGGGCCACCCCATAAGTATGTTTCCCTTGTTTATCTGTTTGTCCAGGATAACTGAGGGTATTCCATGATATAGCATGATTTGAGTTTTCTTGAGATAAAATGTATATTTGTTTGCTTGCTTATGTGTTGGGCTCGAACCATTTACTTGCCTAGCCTGAGGTCTGTGTTTTGCTTAACCTGAGGGTAATGTTCTATTTAGCCCAAGGGTAAGGTTATTTTATGCCTGAATGAAAGTGTATGTTTCACTGAGGGCGACGTTTCATATGCCTAAGGGATGTAGCTTCTATTCCTGAGGGAAATCACCTGAGGGTTTTGTTTCTGTTTGGCCTGAGGGAAAGATTCTGTTTAGCCTGAGGAAAAGATTCTGTTTAGCCTGAGGGCGTGAATCTGATTACCTGAGCATAAGGTTTTTCATGTCTGAGGACTCTGTTTACTTTTCATATTCACTATGGTGATTTCACATGTTATATCTATCAAGCTAAATCCCAGACTTGGTATTGTTTTAACTTGTACTTGTTAAGTATATGGTTGTAGTTTTTCTACAGAACTGTTTATGAGATTGTTAGCTGAGGCTGAGTCTTTGAAACTTATAATTCAATTATCTTGAATTGTTAAGCGATAATTAATTAAAAATGGAATTGGTTGGAGTATCTGTTTTGAGTACTTCCTGGTTTACTGTTTTTCCATTACTACACAATGCTGTAGCCCAAATTCAGTGACAGTTGGGCACGGGCCTTTGGTGGTTGCCCACTAGGAATTATTTCTCACATCCTATTCGGGTCATTTCTTGGGCTCAAACAGATTATATTTTTGCAGGTGTGGATAAGGGAAAGGGTCCTTATACTGGTACTTGATTGTTTCAGAGAAGTAGGAGATCATGACACCGAGCTTAGGCTTGCGATGCATCTAAGTTCCTGATGTACTGTTTTGTTTTTGCTTTGCTGTAATTGTACCTTGTATTGGATTATTTCATACTCCAGTGTATCATGTTTTGGCTACTTTCTTAGACTTAGGGACATAAATCATATATATATATATGTCTGTTGTTATATTTCTCTTTTGTACTATTATCCATTTGAGTTTGGTATTGTTTACTGCTTCCGCATTTTGTATGTTTATGTCTATTACCACTGCGCTACAATTGACAATTGAGGGAATAGTTTCCACACTATCAGACCTAGGCCCTCGCTACTAGTCGGTAGCCTATGGCGTTTGGGGAGTATGGGCCCTCATCAATAGGAATTTGGTGGGTCATCTACTTGTTTACCATGTAATAACATGTATAAGATTCCAAGATTTGATTCACGGGGGGGGGGGGGGGGGGTATGGGCCCTCAAAGATCGGAATCTAGCACTTTGGTGTTGGTTTCAGTGTTTTTTGAGATCCAGAGTAGTTTCTGAGGCTTACTGTTCAGAAAAACCTAGAAGACACACTGTGTAGTTTTGATTAGATGTCGTTTACTCTTCTGTTCTAGAATAAAGGAAAAAACATTTAAGTACACACCATGTATCATATGTACACGTCATGTAGCTTCTAACTGTGTCATAGGCTATGTGGCCGGAAACATGGGATAATGAAAATTCAAGGGAACACACCGTGTAATGATTGTACACACCGTGTTGTGTTGACCTTGTGTCAGCTGTGTAAATAACAAAACGGGTGGAGAAAGCTGAGATTATACATGTCGTGTCAATGACGAACACACATTGTAATGTAGACCTTTTACACATTGTGTTGTCTCGTTCAAAATGAGATTTGTGTGGCTAACCCGTGTAAAATGACTCGGGAAGGGGAAGAAAATAAAGTACACGCCGTGTGTGTGGACAACACGCTGTGTGTTTCGGGGTGTTACACAACCAGTGCTCGAAGAGTACACGCCAATGTGAAAGACTTAAGGGAACATGTTGTATAGTTATTATAAACACCATGTAGTCTTGTTTAGTAAAACATGAATGTTTTATTTCTCATGTTCCCTTCTTATGCTTTTAGTTCTTGGTCCCTGATAATCCTAATCTAAGGAGTGTGTTTGACCTTGTAGAGTTATGCCACCGAGACGACCACAAGTTGTTTTCAAAGAGAGTGTTAATTATTATACTCTAGATACGGAAGGCCACAGGCTACCAATGGATCCTCTAGTAGGGCTAGATGTGGAGGCAGCCGTTATACCGGACACAGGAAAAGAGGCGCAGTTCCGTGAAGGCTTCATGCAGTTTATGCAGACCTTCCAAGGAGGACCGCCGACTACCACATCTATAGCAGAGCTGAATATTATATTCTAGCAGAAGAATCCACCAACGTTTTCAAGGGATGGAAGACCACAGGATAAAGACTCTTGGATGGATTCGATGCAGACTATCTTTAAGCATCTGGAGACGCCTCCAGGGCAGAGGGTCAAGCTCGCTACATATATGCTGCGTGATTCTACCAAGAGGTGGTGGGATGTTACCACCCGTACCGACCATCACCGAGACATGGCGTGGGAAGATTTCTTGGTAGTATTCTATGACTTCTTCTTCCTAGATATGCTGAGGGTAGATCGAGCACAAGAGTTCATGAATCCGTAGGAGGGCGCCATGTTAGTGATGGATTATTCTACCCGCTTCACCGACCTACAGCGCTTTGTACCTGTTCTAGTGGGTGATGAGACGTTGAGGGATCGACGCTTTGAGGATGGTCTTCAATATGAAATATGAGCGCCGGTGAATATTTTCAGGTTTCCTATAGTGCATTCTTTTGTGAATCAGGCACTGATTACTAAGAGTAACCTGTGGGAAGCTAGTAGTGCAGGGCAGGGCGATTCGGCACCAGTTTCTGGTACTATTTCTACCGGTAAGAAGAAAAGGCGGATGGATTTCTCTCATGGTGGAATCACTAGTTAGAAGAATTATTTAGGTGGCCAGTAAGGTGATACCAGTGCAGTAAAGAGAGGCACAAGAGACCTCAGTGTCTATGAGACCCAGTGGAGTGCTGAGCTTGCGGTAAGATGGGTCATTTTCAGCGATTTTGTAGGGCGTTTTCACCGGTGGCTAGTGAGAGGGGTTCTGTGCAGACTCCACGTGCAAGAGCAGGGCCAAAATCTTCTTACCAGTCAAGGAATTGGAATACCTTAGTACATATAGGCCGAGGTGGTGGTCATGGTCATGGTAGCCAGACACAAGGATCTCAGAGACAGTAGGACCGGTCAGCTCAGGGTAGCCAGGCTGTGTCGCAGGGCTGCGGCACTGGGCATACATATGCAGTGTAGCAGACCCAACATGAGTAGGATCCCAGACCTTCTACTGTTAGAGGTACTATTCTAATATCTTCTGTTTTGTCTTTAGTACTTTTTGATACTGGTTCTACTCATAGCTTAAGATTTTTGCATGTTGTGGAGAGCTTTAGGCTCTGTTTTTCTTCATCTTCGGATATTTTGATTCTAGAAACTCTGTTGGGGATTAGAACAGATGGTGTACGTTAGTGTAGGGAGTTCCCCTAGAGTTTGGTTTGTGTAACTTTTTATGGGGCCTCTATGTCTTAGAGATGACGAGCAATGATTTCATTCTCGGGGTGGACTGGTTTGTACCTTTTTGAGCCTTTTTAGATTGTTACCATCACAGGGTGAGTTTTAAGTCACTAGAGGGTAGAGAGTTTCTATATAAGGGCTAATGGGATGTACAGGCGTGCCGAGCTAGACCCGAGCATCGTGGGCGTGGTGGAGTGACTACCGAGATTGCGAGCTTATATCTGGATGACTAGGGAATGTGTCAGAAGGATTTTCCTCTAGTAGTTGATCATTTCAGGGATGTCTTCTCGGATGACATTTCAGGTCTTCCTTCAGAGCGGGAGGTGGATTTCTCTATTGAGCTAGTGCCAGGAGTAGCATGGGTGTCCATTCCTCCTTATAGGATGGCTAAAATAGAGTTACAAGAGCTCAAGAGGCAGATAGAGAAGTTTCAGTTAAAGGGTTTCATCTAAACCTGTACTTCTCCTTGGGGTTTGCTTGTCCTGTTTGCTAACAAGGCAAATGGTACCCTCAGGATTTTTGTGGATTAACAGAAGTTGAACCAGTTGACGGTCAAGAACCGATATCCCTTACCGAGGATTGATGATCCTTTTGATCAACTTCAGGGAGCACAAGCATTCTCAAAGATTGACTTGAGATCCGGTTATCATCAGTTACGTGTAATGCCATCCAAAATAACTCTTACCGCTTTTCAGAGAAGATATAGTCTATACAAGTACTTGGTTATGCCGTTAGGACTCACAAACACGCCAGTATTTTTCATGGCTCTAATGAATCATGTGTTCCACCCTTATCTGGATTATTTTGTGGTTATATTTGTGGATGATATCTTGGTGTACTCTCACACTTGACACAACCATCCTACCCATCTTGAGATCATTTTGAGTACACAGAGAGAGCATGATCTATATTCTATGCTCTCAAAGTTACACTTTTGGATGGACTAGATATACTTCCTGGGTCATATTATTTCAGAGGTAGGAGTTTCAGTAGACCCAAAGAAGGTGAGAGCAGTAGTTTCATTGGATTAGCCTAAAAATGTGTTTGAGATATGACGTTTTCTTGGGATGGTGGGTTACTAGAGGTGCTTTATACATGACTTATCCCGTTTAGAAGCGTCGTTGACGGGTTTGACTAAGAAGGGTGTGAAGTTTGTTTGCTTAGAAGCTTGTGAGACAGCCTTTCAGGAGCTGAATGGAAGGTTGACATTAGCACCAGTCCTGATACTTATAGAGCAAGGGAAGAGCTATAAATTTTACTGTGATGCATCGGGTATTGGGTTGGGAGAAGTGTTGATGCAGGGCGATTGAGTAGTTGCGTACGGGTCTCGGCAGTTGAGGCCACATGAGAGGAATTAACCGATGCATGATCTTGAGTTGGCTGCAGTGGTTCTTGATTTACGTTGTAGGAGACATTATCTCTTGGGAGAAAATTTTATGGTGTTCACAAACCACAAAATTCTAAAATATATATTTACCTAGTGTGACCTGAATCTAAGACAACGAAGGTGGGTTGAATACCTTTTTTTCTTTTACTCCAAGCTTGCCTATACAACTGGTAAGGGTAATGCAGTTGTTGATGCACTAAGTAGAAGAACATAGATACATGCAGTACAAGAGGCCAGTGGTGAGTGGAAACTCATGGATTTATTCGCTGAAATGAATTTGGAGGTGCACGACAGTCAGGGGAAAACCTACCTTTCTTCTATAGCTGTGAGTTATACCCTCCTGTATAGAGTGAGGATGAGACAACTATGAGATTCAGAATGCCTAGTTCTATGGGATTCAGTGGTAAGTGATGAACCTCCTCCCAGTTGGAAAATAGGTGACAATGAGGTTTTGCTTGTCCATATATGAGAATGGATTCTAGGGGATATACGTGAGGAGGTGGTGCAGGAGTTTCATGCTTCAGCTTGGGCAGTGGATCCCGGAGTAACCAAGATGTATCGTGACTTTAGACGCCAGTACTTCTGGCTGGGTATGAAACTGGATGTAGCTGGTTTTTTTACAATATGATCCACCTGTCAGCCAGTGAAGGCAGAGCATCAAAGACCAGCCAGACTGTTACAAAAATTACCCATTCTGTAATGGATATGGGATGATGTCGCGAAGGATTTCATGACGGGGTTTCCAAGGTCACCTCGAGGCAGTGATGCCATGTGGGTTGTTGTGGATAGACTTTGAAGGTAGCTCACGTTTTGCCAATCAAGGAGACTTTCGGTGTTGATGATCTTGGAAGGTTGCATATCCGAGAGGTGGTACGTCTTCCTGGGGTCCCTCGTTCTACCATTTCAGATAGGGACACCCATTTTATGTATCATTTATGGAAGAGATTTCAGAGGGAACTGGGTACACAGGTGCTTCTAAGCACAACTTACCACCCTCAACTTATGGCTAGTCAGAGTGTACGATACAAGTGCTAGAGGACATGTTGTGTGCATGCGTCCTAGGATTTGGGGGCTCTTGGGAGAAGCACATACCCTTGGTCGAGTTTGCCTATAATAACAGTTTTTAGGAAACTTATGAGATGGAACCTTACGAGGATTTATATGGTAGGCCATGTCGATCACCCTTGTGCTGGTTGGAGGTAGATGAGGTGCCTTTATTGGGGCCATGTCTCATGTAGGAGACTTCAGAGCAGGTCCAGCTGATTCAGAAGTGGAAGGCTACTGCATAGTCTTGTCAGAAATCTTATGTTGATCGCTGAAGATGACCCTTGGATTTTGTGGTTGGGGATTAGGTCTTCTTACGTATTTCGCCGAGGATGGGACACATGCAGATTAGGAGACAGAGTAAACTTTTACTGATGTATGTGGGGCTGTTATAGATTCTGGAGAGAGTCAGGCCGGTTTCCTATTGTTTTTTTACCTTAGAGGTACCCGATCATTCACGACTTCTTCCATGTATCTCAGCTGCGCCGTTATCACTCACACCCATCTCACGTCTTTCATCCCGAGGAGGTTGAGCTTCAGGCTTATGCATTTTTCGAGTAGCATCTGATTCGTATTGTTGATAAGAACACGAAGGTTCTCCAAGGCTGGTCAGTTCCTCTCGTATGAGTGCTATGGCAGTATGGCTGAGTGCAAGACGAAACCTGAGAGTAGGTGACTGACATACGTTCTCTGTGGCTAGAGTTGTTCTGAGCTTTATCTTGAAAACCCTTAGAAGGGAAATTTGGGGAGGAATTGCTTAAAGGGGGGAGGTTTCTAATAATCCAGTTCTTATTTTTGAGGTATGGGTTTCTTCTTTTCCTTTTTTCCTTTATTTTTTTTGATAAAATAAGGGAAATGGGGAAAAATCCTAAAATTTTGTGGGTACACGACATGGACTTTGGCCGTACACGGGGCATGTAGGCCTGTCGGTGATGAAGGGTGTAAAAACTAACAACACACCATGTACTTAGTATTTACACGTCGTGTAATCAATCGGTAGCTGAACAATAAGGCGGTGGAAGTAGCCGCTAGCTGAGCGACAATACACACCGTGTATTCCGAAATACACTCCGTGTACTCATGTCGATAGGTGAACAGTTTGGCGGTAAAAAGTAGCCAACAGAGGAATAGGTAAAAGATAAAATTACACACAGTGAACTTGAGAGTACACACCATGTAGTATTTTTTTTCTTAAAATGGGCAGTAGCCTCCTCATTTGGCAGAGGAGGCAGAACGCTCATTTGGAGCTTGGGAGAGAAATCCGAATCTTTGAGGAACTCCCAACCGCACACTAAGAATCCGATTCTTCTGCCATCGATCACGTTTGAACCGCACAGGTGATTTCTTCCCTCTCCAGGAGTCCTTCTTGTCAATTCTTCCTCCAAGGGATGTTATTTATGTTCGACCAAGAAATATCCTATTCCAGATCTGTGCTGTTCTTGGTCGTTTCGAGAGGCATCTTTCATGTATATCGATTAGTGGAGATCGATGTAGGTGGTATGATTTTTAATTCCCACTGTCATGTTATTTTTGTGTACCATTTTTCTACGTTCCCATGATTGGGGTGTCGTATGGGTGAGGCCTTAACGAATTAAAAACCTATAATTGCATAGGTAATTTATTGAATTAGTATAAACTACTGTGTGGGATCGTTTCATTTATCCAGGGCCACCTCGTGGGTGTGTTTCCCTTTTTTATCCATTTTTCCAGGATACCTGAGGGTATTCTGTGATATAACATACTTTGAGTTTTGTTGAGAGAAAATGTATATATGGTTTCTTGCTTATGTGTTGGGCTGGGACCGTTTACTTGCTTCGCCTGAGGGCAGTGTTTTGCTTAGCCCGAGGGAAGTGTTTTTTTAGCCTGGGGGAATAGTTCTTTTATTCCTGAGCGCAAGTGTATGTTTCACCTAAAGGAAAACTTTCATATGCTTGAGGTATGGTGCTTCTATTCCTAAGGGAAATAACCAGAGGGCTTCGTTTCTATTCGGATTGAGGGGAAGATTCTGTTTAGCCTGATGGAAAGATTCTGTTTAGCCTGAGGGCATGATTCTGATTACCTGAGGGTAAGGTTTTTCATGTCTAAGGACTCTATTGAATTTTCATATTCACTGTGGTGATTTCACATGTTATACATACCAAGCTAAAGCACATGTTTGGTATTGTTTTACCTTGTACTTATTAGATAGATGGTAGTAGTTTTGTTGGGCACTGTTTAGAAGATTGTCGGCAGAGGATGAATCTTGGAAACTTATAAATCAATTATCTTGAATGGTTAAATGATAATTAAATGAAAATGGAACTGGTAGTAGTAGCTATTTGGAGTACTTCCTAGTTTACTGTTTTTTCCATTACTGCACACTATTGTAGCACAAATTCATTGACAGTTGGGCATGGGCCATTGGTGGTTGCCTATTGGGATTTATTTCTCACACCATGTTTAGGTCATGTCTTGGTCCCAAATAGATTATATTTCTACAGGTGTGGATAAGATAAAGGGTCCTTATACAGGTAATTGATTGTTAAAGAGGATTTTGAGAGCATGGGACCGAGATTAGGCTTGCGATGCGGCCGAGTTCCTACTGTACTGTTTTTTTCCTTTATTGTACTTGTACCTTGTATTGGATTGTTTCAGATTGAAGAGTATATTGTTTTGGATTTTTTATTAGACTTAGGGACATACATCATCATATATATATATATGACTGTTGTTATATTTTTCTTATTTACTGTTATCCATTTCAGTTTGGTATTGTTTATTGCTTCCGCATTTTGTATGTTTATGTATATTTCTACTGCGCTACACTTGGACAACTTAGGGCATAGTTTCCCCACTATCAGACCTAAGCCCTTTCTTCTATTCGGCATCCTCTGGCGTTTGGGGAAATGCGCTTGAGGTCATGTGACCAACCGGGTTCAGTTCACCTGTTGAGTGGCACCTGGATCCGGGACGTTACACCTTAATATGTGCTCAGTGATGTTATTATAATTTTTAGTTGAGATAAAGATATGATTGAAATTTATGATATAATACTAGTGAACTTTTAACTAATAAGAGATTTGATGACAATGTGGTTTATGATAGAGTTAACATTATTTTTTATTTATAGAATATATTCAATATTTTATGATTTTATTTGTGGAATAAGTATAGTGATAATTTTTGGAAGCATATTGTTTTCACTATTTCTTTATAGCGATTCAGTTTATTATCATGTTTTAAGGTATTCACATGTCTGGTATGTGAAATTATATAATGTTTCATGATATATAGGGATAAAGGGAATGTATAATGTTTATCTTTGGGTGTTATTATTAAGGTTTTATAAAATAATGTTTTCCATTTATCCATATTTGATATATTGTGCCAACCATTTTGGTTATGGTAAATATTTAGAGGCAAAGGAATAACTTATGGATCTAATGATTCTTTAAATGTTAATTTTAGTTCCCTAATCCTGAATAATTCATCTTTTTTATCCATCTATTAGAGTATGTGATGATATAGAAGTAGAATTGATCGAATATCAACTGAATGATAGATTTTTTTGAAATTGAAATAAATAAAGTATGTATATTTTCTTATGTACTATATATTGATTGAAAAATATTACCTCAACATTTGGAAAAAGATATTTAAATAATAGTCATCCTTATTTAATTTAATTTCTGATAAATTGATGGAAGTTTGACCCATCAATGATTTTTTTTTGTTTATTAACATTCTCATGACCATGTTATATGTCACTATCTATTATTCCTTGAATGTTATCCTTCTAATAAATATCTACATTTTAACTTAATAACAAATTTTTTCTTTATTTCATAACCTGATTATTTATTAATTTATGTAACCTTTTACATTTAATACTTCCCCATTTTCATGGATATTTTATTATCACTTGGTATGATGTGGGGTTTAGATGAAGGTATTGTAAAATTTTAGAAATATTTATCAATCTAAAAATCGTGAAAGTATAATTTATTTAAAATGGTCGAATTTAATACCCTAATATTTTAGAACATATTTCTCTTTAAATAAATTGTATGTTTTTTTTATATTTCCTAACACATAACCCCACGATTAAATTTAAACCATGGTACATTATTACATATCCATTGGCACTAAAATTTTAGTAAATTCATTCTATGTTTCAAAAATATGACTTCATAAAAGTTGGTTTTATTGCATTTTATGAGAGAATATTATAATTAATTAATACGAATTTTATAAATTTTATTTAATTTAATTGATATTAAATTTTTATTCATAAAATCAAAATTCTATTAGGGTAAATTTTTTGGATTTATATGAAAATCTTGATTTTTTAGTCAATATAGAAGAATACTGATTTTTATAAAATCATTCATTTCCTTTCATTTAAAGGTCTTATTATGTATTTATTTTGATATTAAATTAAAATAGTTCTCCATTAATTTGATTTATTATAATTAATTAGTTATGAATCATTTTTAAACATTATTTTTTATAAGTTCATTTTGGGGTGAAATACATTTTATTCCAATACATATTTCTTTGAACATAATGTGTTTTTATATTAATAAATTAGATAAACCACTCTTTGTGAATGATTTTATTGAAATGTAGGTATTATATATGTAACAACCTGAGTTTTTGAATTAGTTTTTTCAAATGAATTAAATTTATTCGATATATTTTGTTATACGGCACGCCAAGTTAAGGTTGTGTTACAAATAACACCAATTTAAGCTTGTGCTACAAAAAATTGGGTTAGGTTACATTAAATAAGAAACTATTTTTTAATATTAATATAGTTATTCAAACGTGACCATTATTACCCAGCTTTTAAAATTATCCAAATGAATACCGATAAATAATTTTTATATATAATTGAAACACATTGTTAAAAAAGAAATTAATTTTTGGTAAAGCCTTTAAATTTTTCAAAAATTTCATTTTCTCAAATAAATTTTTATTATTTATTTTTTTGAACGTTAATAAAATCATGTTTTAACACTATTATAAAATTAAGATTATAAATGGTTCACTTGGGGGGGGTCAAACTAAAATAAAATGGGTTATAAATAACCCAAATATTTTTCAAAACTTATTTGATGGAATTATCTCAACCTTATATCTTCTATTTTCATTAATGGACTATTTTAAAAACTTGTGACATCATAAAAACATGGGTATGATTCAATTTTTTAAAAAATTACATGTGTTCCACTCACCGCACTAATGAAAGGGAACCTTATATCCACTCTTCATAACTTATTAAAACGCTTTTGGTTCTACCAAAACCTTGCCCAATCAATTAACAACTTCCCTTATTTCATCATAGAACCCTTATATTGGACATAAATATAACCTAATAAAGATTTTAGTGCAAACCTAAGGAAGAAACCTGAAGAAAAAGTAACATTCATCAATGTGCATTTTTTGTTTTATTTCTCCCACCATCTAATTAAGTTTTTATTATACATGATGATATAATATTGTTATTTTATTTCATATACTGAGTAGTTTTTATGATAATTTCATTATCTAAAAAAATATACAGTTTTATGAAATGGTTTACAAAATTATCATCCCTGTGTATGGTCGACTACAACCTTACGAACTGATGTCAATTATTTTTTCCTTTACCACCTATAATAGTTATAAATAATGATGCATTTGTTATTTATATATGATATAAATTATATTAGTTTGTTTCTAGAATTATTATATTACACATACCTTCATACTCTCCATATTTTTGGAATATGATAACGTCACTCATGTGTACGACGAACTACAACCTCTTGAAGAGACATGATTCGTTCATAACATACAAGGAATTTATTAAAGATGAGTTTAATGAAACTATGTGTTATAATTGAAATAAAAATTATACTATAATGGAAATATATCAAATAAATTTATTTCTTTCAAATCAGAAATAAAATGAAAACAATATCTATGCGCATCTATGACCTACCATCTATGTGAACTGTGAATTTCATTTTCTATCAGTAAATATTTTAAATTACTCTAAATACATATATAATTCATATATATGGTATTTATATCATGTTTTATGTTTTGGATATTATGAAATCATTATCAAATTAGTATAACAAAAAAATAATAAATCAAAACATATACGAAAACAAAGCGGTTATGACCTGAAGCATAACTTTAACACGAAATTGTTAATAAATAAGAAATAAAATGTTATAAAAAAATAATATATGGTTTGATATACATAAATAATGTTCTGTAATCTATTTATAAAAAACTTTTATTTATTTTCTATGTGGTCTGAATGTGTACAACAGAAGTCAAGACTTAACGTAGGGGATTCTTATCTCAATTTATCTTCTTTGAAACGTACATTATATTATGCATTTATATTATTTCAGAAGGTGTATATAATATCAATTTGACATTTAATATAATAAATTTAGTTTTCCTCTTGATATTATAAGTTCCATTTTATGTTATTCTATTACGGGGATAACAATTCAATGTCACCAATTTGGTAATGATTTTATGTTACAATATCATCATTTATTGGGATTTACTATGATTATGTTTCCGATGATAAAATATTTTGATCTATATCTCAATAAACTAATTAAGATTATTCTCCTATGGTTATAAATGATATTTTCAAGTAATTGTACCATTTTCCATAGTTTAGTACTTAATATAATTGAAAATATGTTTTTAATAAAATCTGACTTTTTTTTCACTTCGGTCGGAAATACTTTTTCATTCAAGACCATTTTGTATTAAAATGTTTTAAAAAATTCTTATTATTATCCTATGATTTGTAAAATATATTTTTAACCATGTTGGAATGTTTTATATTTCTTTTAAAGGAATATTCTTTTATTTATCAAAAAAAATATCATTTGTAGTTTACCGAAAACATGAAAGAAATATTTTTTTATAATGTGTATTGTATGAATGAAAATTATCATCATTGGGAAAACCATTTGATTTGAATATTTATTTTTCATTTTTTTTATTTTAAAATAGTATTATTTTCAAAATATTTTATGTTTTAAAATGTTTTTGTCAAATAGGAAAATTTATTTTCCTTAATAAATGCTTCAAATGATTGATTAAAATCCTACTCTATATAAGATGATATATATTGATGTTACCTATGACTTAGTGGGGATATAATACAAGGAAAACATTATAATTCTTACTCTGAATGGTTTAAATTTATAATTTCATGATTCTTATGAAACCCATTTCTTTTCCACCACTTAGTGCATGATAAAATTCTTATAAAACCTGCTCATTTTTCTATAGATTATGCTATAATGAAATGATGAAATGATTATGAAACATGTTTCTTCTATTGGTGATATATGATCAAAGGTTTATGAAACTCATTTAATTTATTTCATTATGATACTATGTATGTTTAATGATCCTGTTGGACACATAAATATGGGTTTCATTTTGAGACATGTGAGACATATTTCTTCTTCCAATGCATAGGGATACGATTTACTACTTATGAACTGGTAGTGAACCTAGTTCTGTATGGGATGTTGTTATATGTTATATCCTTTTGAGTGAACCTTGAATACTATGATGATTTTGGGGGTAAAACCATTCTACTATGATTTTATTGGAAATCAGCCTATAATAATATGAAAATTAATTTCTATGATTATATGTATGAAAAAAATATATTTCTTAAGACAATGTTATGCTCTTAGGGATCATGTTATTTAATTACCTTATGATCCATGTGTTTTGAAATTATATTAGTTAATCCATGACCTAATATTATGATCTTTTATATACATGTTATGGTTTTCAAATTTCATGTTCATGTTCTGATGTCATCCTGTTCATGTTATGCATACGTATCTCCATTGTTTACCCTTACTGATCATTTGAGATCACCCTTTGTTACATTTCATTTCCCCAGGTTATGATGAAATTTAAAACATATGATATTTTCATGAAGGATGATCGTTATGGATATCATACTAGGAGGTGATTTAATTTACATATTGTCTATTTTATTTTGTTTCCATGTTTCCAAAGATACTAAAATATTATAGTGAGTAGGCATGTGTTTGTGTAATATAGTGAATATTCATCGATAATGATATATTTTATTTGTATTATAATCATAGGTCTCTATAATTAATACCAAAGGATAGTTTTAGTTAACATTTGGAAATTATCTCGAGAACATAATAGTGATATCCATTGGGATATTTCGTGGGATATGATTAGGGATACAACTAAGAATAATTATTAGGATTAGTAAACGTATGTGAAAATGTACTGAAATATTGGTAAAGGATAGAGAAAGTGGTTTACCAGCCATCACCTAAATTTTTGAATACTAAAAGGGTATTTGGATCTACAACACAAGTTCCTAGGGGTAGCATATTTGGAATGGGAAAATTAAGATGGACTCAATTGTCACCCGGTGCATGAAAACGATCCTTATTTCATACCTTGTTCGACAATCCTGAGGAATATTCTTTTTAAATTCATAAACTCATTATAAAACATCATTATATATTTAAATATAAGAATATTATTAATGAACTAGGAGAAACCTATGGTGTTATATATTAAATACGGTTTCATGATTTTTAAATCCTACAAGTTATTTTTCATGATTATGTGGTTTACCATGATGATTACTATTTCTTAAACTATGATTTTTAATTTTAGTCAATGTCTTGAAACCAATGGAACCATGTTAATGTAGAGTGTAATAGAAAAATAATTGATTTTCCTTTTAATAATGAAAATTTTATTGGAGTTGAAATTTAAAATACTGTTTTTATGCTCATAGAACTTTCTCAATCTATGATTATTGCTATACTTCCATACAAACAAATTAGGGAATAATATTCTATTGAGTCCTTCATAAGGACATTCCACCCTTCTTTTATTGGGTCTTCTGATCGTATAGTATCTTAATAATATATTTTCTCCACTAAAACGATATTACACACTATACAGTATTTTAAAAAAGGAAAATAATTTTGACTATGTACCATTTGTAAGGTGAAGAAGATCAATATTGGAATATTATAAATAATGTGAGGCAACCTGATGAAATTGAATCATTATAATAGGATGATTTCAATAACTCATTTATCAATATTTATTTTCTTTGTATTATTTTAGAAAGATGGGGAAGGAGTTCCTTCAGATAAATATAAATTATAATGTATCTGTTTATACATATGAAGAGAATTTTAGAATACTTGTGAGGTACACTTCTAGTATTATCATCCAACCTTAATGTAAGGTTATTTGATTCTTCAGTGTCTTAAAACCAATAAAATGAATTGAATTATCAATAATATACTTCATTTTCATTGATTATATTTTTAGATGTTCCATAAAATTGTAAATAGAGGTTAGAGTTATGATGAATATTACGGTTTTTATAAGAATATAAAATATAATTCAACAAAAAATCTAAGAACCATATAGAGAAGAAGATGAGCTTTTATTTATTATCAATATTTGGGAAGCATTATGGAGGAAATTGTCTTAAGGGGAGGTAAATGTATTAAGTGTGTAAGGGAAGGCCATCAAGAAATTTATTGTTGAAGTGATGGTAATAAAGTAGCTAATGGAACAAATAGAGGGAAAACTACATGGAATGCACCACCCACACTCCAATGTTTCAAATGAAATTAGTAAGATAATTATGAAAAAACAATGCCAAAATCTGAAGGTTAATGAAAAATATCAACTTCAGTAACTTCTTAATCTTAGAGAGAAAAGGGAAATATCATGGGATCCCTATTTCTAATGAGGGGCGCGATAACTACATGGGTAAAGGTATGATTATCATCCACTCTATAACTACTAATGTCTTACATGACAATGGATCTACCCATTATTTCATATCTAGAGAAGTTTGTAAGGGTATCGATATTCCAACCAAACAATTTGATATATAATTAATCGTGAAAACCCTAAATGGTATAATGATTTCATCTCAAGTCTATGATTCCCCTCCAGTATGCATTGGTGGGTATTTATTTCTTTAAATCTTTTCATTCTTCCCCTGGTTTAATTTTATGTTATCCTGTGAATGGATTTTTTTTCTCTACCGAAATCCCACTTCAATTATTGAGGTAGGGAATTCCCTTTTGATATTAAAAACCAACCTACGATCATATTTCAATGTGACAAGAAATACAAACTTCTGATTGAGATCACATCCATTGTATGGGTCATAATTCTCATTCAGAAGAGGTTTTTATCCAACATAGTTAGGGAGAAACTAATCCTAAACAATATGTATATTGCACAGTAGTTTATTGATTTATTTTCAAAAGATCTTCCAAGACTCCCAATAAAACATTATGTTGAGTTCTCAACATAACTCATACCTGGTGCCACACAAATTTAAAAGACTATATATATAATGGCTTGAATCGATTTTCATGAATTGAAGAAGAAACTTCAAAAAATACTAAACAAAGTATTTATTTGGAAAAGTGTGTCACCTTTGGGTGAACATTTTTTTCCAAATAAATATGGTTCAATGTGACTCTATATTGATTATATATAGTTAAAAAATGATCATGATCAATATAAATTTTCCTCTTCCCTGAATTAATCATTTTTTCAATCAACTGTACAGAGCCCAATGATTTTCCAAGATTGACCTTCATAATAGATACCATCAATTTAGTGTCAATAAGGAAGATAACCCCAATAAAAAATTCAAAACAAGGTCTGGAAAAAATAACTACACAGTTATTACATTCAGTTTTTACTAATTACCCCACTATATTCATTGATTTCATGAAGATATTCATTAGTTATTACCTTGATCAATTCATGAGAATCACTATAGATGATATTGTTATCTTTGAAAATAGAAAGATAGTGAATGATGATAATTGTAGAATTTTACTAAAGACCCTAATAAAAGAGAAACTATATAAAAATCTTAATAGTGTTAATTTTTTATGAAAAGGTAAATTATTTGGATCATATAATCTCAATAATGGGTTTATTAGTAGATCCATCAAAGATGGTGGCTATTGAGTGTTAGTCCAGGCCAACCATGGTGATTGAGATTGGTATTTTTTGATTTAGATATATATTATCTATGTTTTGTGTAGAATTTAACATGAATGTACAATACTCTCCCCAAGTTAACATAGAAGGGATCCAAGTTCCTTCAGATAGAAAATTCGTAGGAAAATTTCAAGGAAGTGAAGAGAATATTATTCAGTGTAGGTATGATTATATTACAATATAGTGGAGAAGGGTTTTTACTAAGTATTGATGAATCCATAAAGGGATTGGGATGCTTTCTAATGTATAATTACATGGTAATATCTTATGCCTCATGAAAATTTAATATTCCTGAGAAAAATTACTGAACCCATGATTTTGAAAAAACTGTGGTATTTTCTTCATCGACGATATAGAGGAATTATCTTCATCGATATAATTGTGACATATATAATAATCATAAAATTTTAAAGTATAAATTCACACCGAAGGAGTTTAATATGTTCCAAAGAATATGATAAGATTTGATTGAAGATTATAACTATTCCATACATTACCACTGTGGGATATGGAGAAAGGTGGATGATGTTTTGGGTTGAAAGAATCAAACTATATTATCTATTATAAGGATTAAAATTGATATAATATTTCTAGATTTGAAAATAATGGATATATAAATCCATTTAAAAGGGGGAAATATTATCTCACTCAATTGAATATCAACAATTTATCCAAGTAAAGATTAAAAATGTGTATAAGAAAGATATAACTCAGCAAAATAACGTTACAAATGTTACGATATTTAAACTTGATCATGAAATAATAATAATGTTTAAGAATATTGTACATGTTCTATATATATATGAGATTTGAGGAAAGCATTTTTATAGTAAGATCATAGTTATTAATTATCTATTCATTCGAGAAGTACACAAATGTATATAGATTTGAAAGAATGTTTATTGTGGCATGGAAGGAAGATATATACCACTTATCTTGTTGCTCGGTGCCCAATATATTAACAAGTTAAGGATGACTGAAAAGTGTATAAGGAAATGTTAAATCCATTACCCACATAAGAATGGAAATGAGAATACATGATGATGAATTTAATCATTAGACTCTCCAAAATCTAAAAGAAATAATTCCTTATGGGTAGTACTTAATCTCCTTACTAAGTCAACGCACTTCATCACTATTGTAAAAGAATTACATCTTTATTATCTTTATAGGATATACATTAAGTAATTAGTAGGGTTTCTTGGATTATCAAATTAAATTGTGTTTGATTGGTATCAAAGGTTTACCTTAATGTTCTAGAAATTCCTTTAGTGATGTCTTAATATAGAGTCGATTTTCAGTACTCAGTATCATCCTCAGAGAGATGGACATCCTTAGAGAACAATTCAAACCATATAGAATATATTGAGATCTGGTTTCTTGTATTTCAAAGGTGGATTGGATAAACACGTTTCTCAATTTGATATTTCTTACAAAAACAGATTTTACTAAAGCATTTAGATGGATCCTTATGAATCCCTCCATGGAAAGAAATGTATAGGTCTAATGTTTTGGAGTGAAGTTTTATAAATAAATCTATTTTTACCTAATATAACTAAATAAAGGATATAAAATGTTATATTAATTTTAAAACACATGAAAGAATCTCAAAATCTGAAGAAAAGTTATGCTGACAATAACTAATGTAATCTATAATTTGAAGTTGGTGATAAGGTGTTTCTATGAATATCTCAATAGAAGAAGGTTTTTAGATTTGGGAATAAAGAGAAAATAATCCCTTTGTATATCTACCCCTTTGAAATTATTTATTGTATCAAGATGATAGACTATCACATGGTGCTTCCAACAAACCTCTCTCAAGTCAATGATATGTTCATTGTATCTATCCTATGTATGTAAATACTTGACTCTTCATGTGTATTGAGGTATATTCAATTTTTTTGTTTGAGGGTGATGAATTTCATAGCATAAATTCATTTAAAAACGAGTAGAATGTAACACATTGAGTGTTTATGATTTTTTTTCAAATTGATTTAATTTCATTTATTTCTTAGATTACACACAAAAATAATTTAATATTTCGTGACATGTAACACCAATTTAAGCTTACACTATACGCCACACTGGGTCGGCTTCAGTAATGCACAACATTGAGTTTTAACAAAAACCACAATATATAATTAATATATTTATTCCAACCTGACCATTATAAACTTGCAGTTAAACATAAAAATATTAACACTAATAATATTTTCAAATATTATTAATAATAGTTTTATATATAAGAAACACATCTATAAAAAAGTACTTAATATTCTTTAAAGTCTTTGTATGATTCAAAATACAATTTTCTCAGAAGAATTAACTATTATTTATTTTTTAAAACAATAATAAAATTAACCTCTAAAACATTTAGACAATTAATTTGATAAAATAAACTTCATTTTTCATATAATAATATCAAAATTTAATTAATGTAAATATTTTGGATTTTTCAAAAAGTTTCATTTTTTCCTGAAAAGTTAAAAGTAATAAACTTTAATTTGAAAACATCATTTTAATTTAAATAAAAAATAATGAAAAATTATATTTTTAATAGGTTTTAAAGTAATTTTTATTAATTATACATCCATTAATCTAATTTATGTCACTGGATTCAATTTGAAATTGAATTTGTACATAAAAATATTTCAAACGTTTGTCCATTTTTCCTTTAAAACCCGTCATTTTCAACGTGTCTTTGAGATTATTTTTAAATTAAATATTACATGTATATGAATGGAAATTAGAAAATTATATTACATATTTTAAATCATAATAATTTATATTATCTAATAATCTCAACTTAAATGTTGACCAACATTAATTGTAAAAATATAAAAAATTATTTACAATGGTTAAAGAAAAAATTATTTACTTGGGGTGGGTTAAACTGACAAATAAGGGTTAAAAATAACCAAAAACTTTTCAAAAAATAATTTTATGGACATATTTAGACCTTATATCTTCTTGGTTCAATAATGGACCATTTATGAGGCTTTTGTCCTAAAACAATTGTGGGTACGATTGAATATTTTGAAAAATTACAAGTGACCCACCCACCTCATTTATAAAAGGCCACCACTATTATCTATTGATATCATATTAAAACACTTTTGGTTCCAACTAACCCTAACCAAATAACTTCCAAACTTACTTCCCCTCATATTAGAATCATTAGTTTTTATAGAAATACATCCAAGGAAGGCTTTTGATTCATAGCTAAGGAGGATACCTGAAGAAGAGGTAATGTTCATCAGTGAGAGTTTTAATTTTATTTATTCGTACACAACCATAAATTCAGATTATACAATGTTAATATGGTAAAATAAGTATCATCCAAATATTTTTATGTTTTTATGTTAATTTAATGACCTAAAACCATCTCCACTTCCACCAAATGGGTTAGTAAATCATCGCTCATGTTTATGGCGGACTACCGCCTCTCGAACCGATGTCACTCATTTTTTCCATAACCACCTATCAAGATTGAAAATAATGATGAATTTTTATTTATATATGGAATTTTTGATAATGTTACGTTTTATTAATTATTATATCATAGATGATTTTATATTATCTATATTGTGGGAGTACAATAATGTCAGCTGTGTGTACGGTAGACTACTGCCACGTGAAGTACTATGATTCATTCATGCTTTATATGGAAGGTATTAAGGATGAGTTTAAAAAAATATGTTATATTTTTTACATGAAAAGTATTATAAAATTTTAATATATAATTTAACTTTAATTATTTTAATCTGGCAGGAAAATGGAAACAACGTTCATGCGTACATATGACCTAGCCTCTCCATAAACAATGTATTAATTTTCTATCACTAAATATTATAAATTTTAATAAATACATATGTACTGAATATTTATGATATTTATTTCATGGATCAAATTATTGAGATTATGAAATCATTATAAGAGTAATAGGACCAAAAAAAATCAAAACATATAAATTTTTTTGTTATTAATCGTAACGTTACTTTGATATGTAATTATAAATAAAAATGCAATAAAAGGTCATAAGAAAGTAATATATGGTATTATATATATAAATATTTTTATATAATATATTTATAATTAACCTATATTTATTATATATGAGTTTTTATTTGTGTTATTGAATTCAAGAATTAAGGAATGTGATTTTTATCTCATTTTTCCTTCTTTGGGACGTAAGTTATGTTACAAAACTATATTCTTTTATGAGGTGTATATACAACCCATTTGACTTGTAATATCATAAATTTAGTTATCCTCATGATATTTTAATTTCCATTATATGTTATTCCTTCATGTGGATTAAAATTTAATTTTACCAAGTGTTAATGATTTAATGTAAAAATCTCATCATTTATTGGGATTGTTTATGATTATGTTTCAGATGATAAAATTAATTAGACCTATCTCTCAATAAACTCAAGAATTTTATATCCATATGGTTATACATTAACATTATTTTCTGGGAAACTTCCTTTGTGTGTTTTCAATTTTATTTTCAAAAAAAAAATATTTTCATGAATTTTTATGTCTTAAAGATTGTTTTTCAAGGGGAAAGTATATTTTTCTCTAGAGATGTTTTAAATGATTGATCAAAATCATTTTCCAGATAAGATTAAATCTATTGATTTTAACTATGAGTTACTAAGAATATGATCCATAAACTCCCTTATTATCCTTTCTATGAATATTTTATGTTTGTGATGGAGTTATGTTTGTGAATCCCATTCCTCTTTAACTTGTTATACAATGGTAAACTTTTTACAAAACCTGATATTTTTTCTAAAGGATATGATATGATGATATGATTATGTAAAATGATTATTTTATATAGGTTATAATATGATTTATTTTTTATGAAATCCATTTGATTTCTTGGGTGATGATATGATTAATATTTAAAGATCTTATGGAACACATAAATATGATTGTCATTGTGGAATGGGTTGGACCTATATCTTCACCAAACGTATTGGGTAATGATTTTTATCTCATGAGATAGTTAGGGCTGGAATGGGGATTGAACCCTGTATACTAAGGGACTTTGTATGCTATGATGTTCATGGTAGTGAACCTTGTACACTATGATGGTTTGTGGAGATAACCCATTCTACTATGATAGCATTGGTAATGAGACATAACTAATATAGAAATTATTTTCAATAATTATTTGTATCACATAAATCTATGTCTTATGCCAATGTTATGTTCTTATTGTTAATGTTCTTTAATTACTTTATGGTTAATGTCTTAAGAACATCCAGTATTCATTCTATAACTCAATATTATGATATTTTATATGTACGGTATGGTTTTTTAATGTTATGTTCATGTTCTCATACACTTATGTTCATGTTATTCTTATGTATCACCCTAGTTTACCATTATTGAGAATCAAATATCATAATTTATTATTTTTCCTTTAACTAGGTTATGAATAAAATTTTTAAATATGGTATGTATAAGAAGGGTGATAGTTATGATTATTATAGTGGGGTAAGTTGTAGTTTACCTATGAACAAAATGTTTGTGTTTCAATGCTTCCAATGACACTGTACTATTATGATCCTCAGTAATGTGTTTTTGTCATGTAATGAATATACATGAATAATATGGTAATTTTTATTTATTATAATCATGGATCACTATAATATGTTAGATAAAAAATATTTCAATACTCATAAATTTTTTTTATTGGAATGGAATAAAAATAAATCATTTTTATGCTTAAAAATGTATTTTTTAAAAGTAATGTTTATCACATTTTGTGTTCTTATTTTAAAATAAATTTCTTGCACTTATAGATATATAATCATGAAATATGGATTCTATATTTTAAAATAGGAATATAATATTTTTTAAATATACCCATTTTATATTTTTCATTAGGAATATTAACCTTGGTAAATATTTCTCACCCCGATAAGGGTAAAATAGGAAAAATAAGTTTAAAACATTGGGATAATGGTTAAAAATTTAAATAACGCATAACTTTATCCAATTTTATTAGTTAATTCTAGATATATACATCTATGTTTTGAAAAAATTGAAAATTGGTGTCATTTCTCATTGATTGCGGCCTTTATATTATTTTATGAAAAAGTTAAATTTAAAATTTCACTCTCTTGTCGTTTATATTTCAAATATTTTTCCATAAGGATAAATAGATGTTTTTTCAGTTATAAATTTTTATTTGAACAATAATTTTTTTTATCATCGTAGTTTATTTATAACTTTTAGTGATTGAATAATTCTTACGCAAGGCCAATACAATATTTATTCAATTTAAATTTAAAAAAATAATTTCTTTTAAATTATTAAAAGTAAAAAGATTTTGTTTATTTATTGTATTCCAATAATTTTATATATACATATAACATATTTGGTATTTATTAATGATTTATATTTTAATTCCATAACTATCCTGTTGACTTTACATTCCAAGTAAATGAACAGATCTAAAATGAAATTAATGGGAATATTTTAAGAAAAAAATATTTTTTAAAAATATTTTAAACATATAAAATTATACAATTTTTCAATAGAAAGGGATATGTTTATATTATCAACCATGTTCCATTTATGGGTCATTTTCCTTTTATGGTGATATTCTTAACCCATAAAAAATAAAAAAACGTTGATATTGTGGTAATTGTCAAAAGGGTTAATGGGGGGCTTAAAACAAAGAGATAAGGGAAAAAATATCATTTAAACATGTCCAAATTTTATTCTATTTAATGTTTTATAATCATAAAAATATAATATATAAATATATTTTTTGGGTTCCAAAATTAAGTTATATGTTTTTAATACTTTATGTGATTTCGAGGGACCCCTCACCTCACTTATAAAATAGAAACTCCTCCCCTTAAATATTCACAATGTTTGATCATTCTTTCTTGACCAATAACATTTGTAATATCATCCTATTGTCCTTAAATACAACCTACATTTTTTTCTACCAAATACCATCCTTTTGAGGGTTAATCTGTAATCTAAAAGAGGATTCTCATTGAAGAGTTATAACAATTAACTTCTCATTTTTAATTTTAATTATTCCTCTACCTCATCTAGATACATGGTATAAATTATAAACTAATGAATTAATAATTTTAAATATGAATCATTTTTCTTATTATGTTCGAACAACAATGGTCCACAGTCTTTCTATCATACATAGAGAAAAAACATTGCTCGTTAGTATGTATGAATCACCATCTCCATATAGCGGTGTAAATAATTTTTCACAACCAATTTACTTTGATGGTTATAATAATGGATTTAAAAAAAATATGTTTTATTTATAATATAAATATTTTTACATAAATGTGATTTATTTTTTACCTTACTTTTATGCCATCCATTGAAAAATGGAAACATCACTTGTTCATACATACGAGCGGTGATCTCCCTGAAGGGATGTAATTAATTTTTTGTCACAACATTATTTGAATAGTTAAAAAAGTATATATAATTAATACATATTATATTAATTAAATTATTAATTTTTTTATATTATAGAAAAATAGTCAATTTATAATGAACAGGACTGTCAAACTAAAACATTCATGAGAAATGAAGTTACCACCAGGAGAAATGATTTTAGTAATTTTTTTAATAAATGGGTGAAAATAAGATCTAATTAAATAATATATAGGATTAATTTTATGATTACGTTTATTTAATAAACATATAATAAATATTTATTTATTTTATAGGAGTTTCTAATGAGTATGAAGAATCATGAGACTTGAGGTAAGAGTTTTATGTATAAATCCCATTTTAATCAAGACTGTTTATGCATGAATTTTTATTTTATAAATTTTATGATATTGATATGATAAATCCATTAAATTATGTTCCTATATTTTTATTAATGTAATTTTTAATTAATAGTACCATTTTTCTCTCTATATCACTTAAAATGAACAGATTGTTTTTGAGAAAAGAGAAATTATGTCCACTTTAGTCAAGAATATTTTTATTCGATGTCCATGTTTTCTTTAACATGTTTTAAATAATGTTTTACTGTTCTACTATGAATGTTTAAATTAACTTTTACCCATTGTTAACTTTTAAAAAATTGTTTCAAAGGAATCTTTTTTTTTCATTTTCTAAACTCGGTAATTTTAAATTTTTCCCAAAAATGTGAAAGGAATATTTATTTTAACAGACATGGAATAAACAAAGTTTCCCACATTCTTTAAATTTGAATGATTTTGAGATTCCTTAATATTATTTCATTATTTATTTAAATGAAATTATTTCATTAATATTTTGTGAATATTTTTATTTTAAATATCTTCTTTCAATATAAAAAGGCTATTTTCATTAAATAATATTACTATGGTCTTTTAATTACATTTATCATCAATGATAACATAATTTGATGTTACTTATGATTTAATGGGGTATATTATCCAATGATAACATCATTATTATTTATTTGGATGTTTTATTATTTAGATGATTTTCTTTTGTATTAAATCCATTTATTTCTCATGTGTGATGCTATGGTAAAATAATGAAATGTTATTAAAACACATATCCTTCCATAGGTTATGTTATGATTATATGATTAATGTTTTTTGATCTTGTAGAATAGATACGAATGGATTTCATTATTTTATCTGTGGGATATGAATTATATACCCCTCCAATGTTGTGGGTAAATATTTATATCCCATGATATAATTATAAGAAATGAGTTGATTTGATCAATACACTATGGGAAATAGGCTTTGATGCCTAATCCTATATAGGGAATATATGGTGATTCCTACTCTATTTTGATTTTTGAAACATGTGTTTATTACTATTACATTATAGGAAACATGTGGTTATTAATAATCTATTATGATATAGGAAACATGTTTTGATTCCTAGTCCACTATGATTTCATGTTCTTGATAGATAATTTGGACGTATGAAATGGTTTCTATGCATATTATGGTGAAACACTATTTTGACATGAATTTTACATTATAATTTAAACTCATGGATCATGATTGATTTACGAGGATTCATTAATATTGTGATTAACTTATTTTGAAATAAAAAGGTATTATTCCATGATTTATGATTATTCTCCATGACATATTGGATGTTAACTTTGTATGTTATGATCTTGAACTCATACCATTATGATTATTTTTTTTCTTTCATATGATAATCGATTGATGTCTACTATATTTATTCTTACTCAGCATATGTGTTCACCCTTTCTTATGTTTCCTTTCCCCATTTAAGGAATAAGTTTTCTTTTTTAGGGTATTCTAGTGAAGGGTATAATGATTGAAGAATATTACAGGATATGATGTAAATCGTCTATGTTCAAGTTATTTATGTATCATAGTTTCCAAATGATCTAAAAATTTATGGTTATAGAATTGGTTATAATATTTTGTATTTTATATTTATCTAATAAGATGTAATATATATGTATGAAATATCTAAGTTTCCCTATCTAATAATTGGGTGAGTGATCCACCCCCTTTGATATGTGAGTTACTAGGAGGGTATTCCCTTGGTAGATTTTGGATAGTTTGGGTGCTTGAAGACCAACATATAATTTCCATGGAAAGTCACATCGATAGGTTTACCTCTATTTAGTCCAATGCATATGTGGATGTACCGAAAAGTCCTATGAGGAAGTTTTATAATTAATATTATGTGAAGGGAATATATTCCCTTAGAGTGAAGGGTGTTGATCTAAGAGAAGATAATGGGATATTGGATCCACGTGGGTGTCCATGCTATGATATGCCCAAGTGGAGCCCAGTGAGTTCCCTAGAGATATTTTGACCCTATAAATGGTGTTTGGAGTAGAAAGTATATTATATTATGGGTGTCACCTAATAACCCTAATCCGTTGTGTGAGCCTGACATGGCCTTAGTGAGGATGATATGTTGTGCAATTGGGAGGTCAAACTTGCTTACATGATATGGGTTGAGTAAATGACTACTCATTTTGTGTTATTTTTTCTAAGATATTACGTGGAGATAAAATTCCCATGAGGGTTTATGTGTAATTACCTATATGTTACATGTTATTTATCCATTTTTTCTAAATGTAATGCCTTGGATTGGTCTCTTAGGTTTCAACCATTTGGTTGAATACTATTGGGTTCCTAGAATGTGCTCTAAGTATATGACTGTTGAGATGGATATAATATGAATGACAAGAGAAAACCACTGGGTTTTGGATTATATATATTAGATTACTAAGATATTGGTATTTAGATTTTAAGGCCTATATATATTTCATTACTACATCCTCATTGGAATCAGTTGCAAGCCTACTGTTACTATTTTATTTCCTTGGATCAAACCCCAACAAATGAACTATATGCCATCTACTATAGTAATTTCCAGTAATTCCTCCCACATATTCATCTATTTGTACATGATACTATATATAAAATTTTCACACTTCAAATTATTTGGTTCTTGTACTTCCTACTATATGGTCAGAGGGTTGGGTATTGGATGTCATTGTTATGTGACCTACATAGAGATATTATGAAACTCCGAAAAGTAGGTATAGTTGGTCCCAAGTGTCATAATATACAAAAAGGGTTGATAATGGTTATTGTATTTATGATTTTGTAGTATAATTTATTTATATAGCTTTGCATGTGACATGCACATACACTAGTTTAATAGTCATTTAAGAGACCACAATAGTTGTTCCCTAAACGGATATACTCACAACTTAGTCAGGTGGTCGTGGAAGTTGGGAACTAGGTGATACTTCACTAATCATCATTATATGAAAACATAACCATAAGAATATGTAAAAACTTTTTAATTGTTGTAGGATGGCCCCGTAAGGGGAGGAGTGAGAGTGGGAGTTCTCTTGGTGGTTTAGGGTTCCACTACCACTTCCTCTCCCTCCCTTCATGTGTATCTTCTCACCTTCTCCATTCTTTCCTCCTTGTATAGCCAGGATGAGCGGTGTTAATGGTTTAGTGTAGTGTTATTTGACCACCTTATGGTTTCATGGATTACCGAATCTCTATGAATGACCAATGTCATTCACCCACTTTAATGAAACAAATTTGGTAGTCTTTGTGCTTTATCCCACTATGACCTCACTCATTTATAGTCCGGATCTATTAGAATATCTTTTTGGTGGTTGGTCCTCATGGGATAGAATGTTGAAATGTTTTACTCTTATTTCTGATTCATTACGAGGTCTCATAGGGTGTACTCAAGAATGCTTAGGCCCAATGACGTTCCCTTTCATGTTTATCCATCGTTTCCCTAGATTGTTTGATGTTCTCTTGTTTAGTCCTTAGTGTGGGGTGCCTCCATTTAATCGGTCTTGTGTTCCCATGGTCTAGAGCTCTGTCAAAAACTCTCTATTGTGAACTCTCCCTCAACAGCTCATTTGGAGGTCTTGCATGCCCTTTTTGGTCATATTGCTGTCTGGTTTCAGGTTCCTTGTTTGTTTCTATGGCATTGGTCCACTATTCTCTAGTCTCATCTACCATTTCTCTTCGATACATCAGGCAAGAATATATATTTTTCTAGTTTGATGACTTTCTCAATGATTTCTGTGGTGCAGGTGGCTTCATTTATAGGGATGCAATTGGAGGTTTTTTTGTAGTTGGTTTGCTACGGAAGTGCTTTGTCACGTGTTTTTTGGAAAGCTAGTTCCAATGGAAAGGGAATATCGGGTTGTGGTTTTGGTTTGGTGTTAGTGCTTTGTGGTTTATGTGTCTGGTGGCGATGTCCTATATGACCTCAGTGGTGGTGCTGAACGTGACTGGGTTATTTCTCAAGGTGGTTGGCCTCAAGGCGATCTGCCAGATCGTGTAACAGGGTGACGGGTGAGCTGGGCATATAAAGGGTAGTGAAGGATGGGTGTTGGTCCTGATGTGTTCACTCACATTGTTTTAGGGCAAGTCTAGTCTTAGACTGGGTTCCTTAGCTGACTCAAATTTTTCCTTGTTTTGTATAGTGTTTCTGCTTGGTGCTTTGTTTGTCTGCTTGTTTAGTTCTCACATGACTATAAAGTCACTTTTTTGAATAAAACATTAGTGTCGTTTTTGATAAATTTCATGTAAATTAATTTATTATAGATTTTTCTTGTTTATTTCTACTCTGGTGTATTTTTTCTATTTTAAAAGATATTTGGTTTTTTCTATTGTGATTTTAACTCTGATATGGCGGTATAGTCTGCCCATGGTACCCCCTTAAAGTGAATCTTTTAGTTTGTATCATTCTGCATATGGGGAGGTGAGATTGGGGTACTAGTGGTTTTATATATAGTATAAATATTGTAAATTTCATACATAGACACTGAATCTTTTTATGAACATTAATTACATTACACAAAAAACATCTAGGGATTGTAAAGGTATAATGCCTTTGAAAAGTTGCATACAAAAACAACTGTTTTATTTGTGAACTGCATGATCTCCCACTAAATTCTTCAAAACAGTATACATTATTGAAAAATCACACACAATACACTTCTCCATAACATACGGAAAATAAAAATAAGAAAGGCTGAACGCAAAAGTTCACTAAGGGTAAAAATATAGATATGTTTACATAACATTGGAAGAATGGTGTGAGAACAAGATCACAACATTTAAAAACCATTACTTGCATATCAAAGATCATAATTTTCGATAATGTAATAATGAGCTGTATTTCATATGATATGAATCATAAGGGAATCAAATAATAGGAGACATGATATAAAAACAATGGCATAATACATGGAATGTGGTATACACATAAGCATAGAAAATTATACCCTTAGTAGTTCGTGTCTCAATTTAGAAGCTACCATAATGGAATGGGATCCCTCTCTTAATAATTATAGTATTCAAGGTTAACTCCAAATACTATGATAGTGGATAGATTCCCTTACTAAAATCGGTATACTCCCTATTCTATTTTCATTTATCTCATGATATATCAATCTTTACCCAGTGCATTGGATGGAGATATTTGTCCTTTCTTTTCACATTAATAAATTTATACATATATGTTCCAGAAAAGCATAAAAAATGCATCAAAATAAATTAAATTAAAATAATTGGGTTTCGTAAATATTCATCATGACACAAACTATTGAAAATAAAACAAATTGTAATCATTTCATCATTTCAATAAAAAAAATACCATGTAAATTGAAGCGGGATTCTTTAGAATTTTATTTTGGTATAAACCATGGAATAGAATTGGGTTTCATTAGAATATTTTCATCTTAATAATTAGAAAACTAGATAAAAAATAAATATGAAATAATTGTATCATATATCTAGTATATTTTATGTAACATCAAATAACATATTAGATGTAAAATGATTTTGAAATAAATATAACTTGAAATGTTTCTTGAGGAAAATATCATTTCTTTCCAAATAAATTTTTTAGAATAAAAAATTCATAAAATAGTGAGAAAATACATTATTGTAAATTTATTTTTAAAACATATAAAGTAATATTCAATAAATAAAAATGGTTATGAGGTTAGTGAATTCTGTTCTTTCTGTACATGTTAAAACAAATATTTCTTCTAAATTTTTGATAAAATATAAATAAACCTTGTTTTTTGAAAATGAAATGATGATTGAATTTTAAAAAATTTAAAAAATTTAAAATATGTATCAAATTATATTTAATAAATCCTTTTTATAGTGTTAAATTTTTTTTAATAATGTTTATATACATGGATTTGGAAGAAAATGGTTCTCGACCGAAGAGATAAATAAAGAAGATAATTATTTAAAAACTTATTGTAGTACCTTGAGTACATAATGAGTGGAAAATAAAGGGAAAAAATTTATTATCATGCAATAAATAGAGGATTGGTAAATTTATTTGTTTTTAATTATATTTATTAAGATATTTCATCATCAAAATCATAATAAAAAAGAATCCCGATAATCGATGATATGGTAACATAAAATATTTTCCACTTTGGTATCATTTGAATCGTATGTACCATGAAATATTAACATGAAAAGAAACAATAAATATAAAGAATAGAAATATTTTAGTTATATAAAATTTCAATAGGTCTGTATATAATCCTCATAAAAGAAGATAGGTTCATAATATTACACATGTTTCAAAGAAAGAAAATTGTTAAAAAAATTCCATGCCTTAAATCAGGACTTCATTTGTACGTGTTAAAAAATAATGTATATGAAATATAATTTTGTTATAAATATTTATTAAATAACTATAATTATATATTTTATACCATATGTTATTTACTTGGGACCTTTTAGTAACTAATTATTATGAATTTCATGTTAAAGTCACGTTTCGGGCAAGAATTTCTTTGTTTTTCAGGTATGGTTTTATTAGTTAGTTTTTTGTATATACTTTGATCATGGCTCCATATTCTTTATAATGTTAAAAATTATATAAATATCATATATATTAATTATATATTTATTTATATTAATTCATAAATGCTATATTTGTAAGATGAAATACTATGTTCATAGAGATGCTTTGACGAATGCATGCATGAACACTGATTCCATTTCCTCGATGGATGAAAAATATAAAGGTAAATAATATATATTTAATTTAAGAAATAATATATATGTAATATATATATATAACATATATTAATTAATGTTATCTCTTATTACCTTCTATGTAAATCATAAGTGAAAAATGGACCACATCGCTTCACGAGGCGGTAGTCTGCCGTACACATGAATTACGTTACCATATTCTCTATGGGATGGAATGTAAAAAAGGTATATATGATAATATAATTAAATAAGTAAATTTATGATAGCAGTATAATATATATATATATATATATATATATATTATATCGATCATCATACCCAACTGTTAGTGGTGTTGATGGGAAATGTGTCACATTGGATCACGAGGGAGTAGTCTGTCGAACACACAAGCGATGTTATCATTTTCTATTTGTGGGAAGAAGATATGGATATATTTAAAACAATTAAAATAAAAATATATTAGTATTTTTAAGATATTAATGACATTATATCATCATGGTTTAATTATAATCTTAGGAGGTAGAAAAATAAATAAAATAAAAACACTCATTGAAGAACGTTACCTCTTATTCGGGTAACCTCCTAGAGTTTGCACAAAAACCATATTAGGAAAGATTTATTATCATAGTAAGGATTATAGAATGATATTAAGGAATTATATAAGTATTTACTAAAGTTATGTTCTGAAATAAAGGGTTTTGGAAATGTGTAGAAGAGAAGAGTTGGGGTGGCCTTTTATAAGTGAGGTGAGTGGAACACTTTTAATTTTTGAAAATAAAAAGGTGTACCAATATTTTTCCTTTTTAAAAAAGAAAAAAATGGATCATTATAAATATTATAAGACTTTTGTTTAAAATATGCAAATCCAATGGGTATTTTCCATGTTTTTGTTCATTTTTAACCATTATCTATTTACTTTATCCCCTGGTAAACCCATTCTTACCTTTTCTACGGTAAATGATTTTTAATATTGTTACTATTAATTATATTAATAAATTAAGATTACTATAATATATATTATAAATTATAATTATTTAAATAATGGAATATATTTTTCCAAATTATCTTTACTAAATAGTAAAATTTTAATTTGAAATTAAACCCGCAGTCATTATGAGAAAGCAGTTTTTCAAAGAGAAAATATTCAAAATTTTAAAACGTTTTTAAATTAAAACTAAATATGGAAATGATTCTAATTAACATAATTGGATTAATATATATTTTATATAAATAATTTTATGTTTAGAATTTTTTTTAAAAATTGAACCTTATAAATTCCTTAAATAAAATGGTGGTTTTCAATAAGAACTAGTATCTTTTAGTATGCATTGAAAGATTAAAATCTAATACAATGAACCTAAAATTAACAATATGATAAATTTTATATGATGACATAAAAATGGATTTTATTTTTTTAAAATAATTTTATTAATTATAAAAAATTAATTTATTATTATTCAAAAAAATAAAAAAAATCTTTTTTTGAGAAATTGGTATTTTTCTAACATATAAAGACTTCACTAAAAAAGGAATTAATTTTTTATCAATGTGATTTATTTATATAAAACAATTATACGTAATATTTAAATTGTTTTTATTCCTATTAATTCCACTATGTTTAATATAATGTTAATTAGAATCGTGTTTAAATAATAATATTAATAGTTTATCTCCCTTTCATTAAAACTCATTGTTGTGTGTAATGCATTATATCAATGAAATTTAATTTCTGAAAAAAGCAATTCTGAAGATCTTTTTGTGTTAATTATACCCCCCATAAATTTAATTACATCTTATAAATTCCATCACTTTGTTACAAAAAAACTTAGTATACTTCTGCCTCACTATATCCTTAAGTTCCCACATGGCTTCCTAAAACCGATTGTTTCACTACAAGACTTTGACCATGTGTGCGATATTATTTAATAGAAATTTATCCATATGATCTAGAATCTTGATAATTTATTCCTAATATGAAATATCATATAATAGTGTTATGAACTCCTTGATAAGTATATATTAAGGGTCGGGAATGTACTTCCTCAAGAGATATACATTGAACACATCTTGGACTTTAGAGTGGTTTGGTGGAAGCACCAAACAATTTTGTATCATCTGAATATGATCAATAATTACAAAGGGAATGAAATAAGTAGGTTTTAGTTTCCCTTTCTTCCCAAATCTCATAACCTTCTTCCATGGAAATATTTTTAGAAACACCTCGTGACTTACCTAAAATTTCAAATCATGCTGGTGATTATCAGTATAATTTTTTTAGACTTTGTGCCCCACTTATGTGTTGTTTATTAGATCTAATATTCTCTTCCATTTCTTCATCTATCTCGAGTCCTAATATAAATATTTATCCAAATTTATTCCATCACATTAGATCTAGACAATTATTTCCATATATGGATTATGAAGGATATATTGAATACTATTGTGAAAGATATTGTTGTATTAACTCTCAACATGAGGAAATTCTCGATCCCAAAAGCAGCTGAAATATATAAAATAAAACCAGAATATATCATTTACAATTTTAATTATTAAATCATAATATCCACTTATATGAGGATGATACACGGTACTGAAAATAAATTATGTACCAAGAGATATCTAAATACTTCACTAGAACTTCAATGTAAACATCAGATAAGATTGCATGATATTTTTTACTAAAAGCAACATCCAACTTGTTTACTTTACCATGTTGGTAATGTATTAAGAAGTCATAATATTTAATCATCTGTAACCATATTCTCTTGCACATAATCAACTCATTATGTGTGAATATATACATTAAAATTTTGTTATTGGTATATATATGAAACTTTTCTCCATATATATAATTTTTACATATCCTTAATGAAACAATTACCGTAGCTAACTCCAAATCACGATTGGGTAATGTTTATCTTGAACCATAAACTTTTTTAATGCATAAGATATAACTACATCATTATAAAAAAGAAAACATCACAATCCGTTTTTGGATGCATCATTATAGATTTAAAAACCTTGTTCTCTATTGGGTAATGAAAGAATATGTGCATTGAATAATCTTCTCTTGAGTCCTTGAAATTTTACCCACACTAATCTATCTAATGGAACATGGCTCCCATTCAAGTTAACAGGTGAGTGGATTAGAAAGTCATGAGAATTTTTTTAAAAATAATAAATAATATCCATCCAATATAAAAAAACTTTGGATCTTAGTCATTATAGTTGGTCTGGTCCAAAGTTCATTAGCCTCTATCTTTTATAGATCCTCACATACACCCTATATTGAGATCATCTAACCCCCAAAAGAAACTTTTTTCAAATAAAATTTATAATTTGAAAATGTCTCATGCAACTTATATTTTATCATGGTCTTAAGTACAATACTCAAGTTATCTTCTTTCTCTTACTTACTCTTGGAATATATATAATAATGTCATTTACAAATACTACCAATATATTTTCAAGGTAATATCTAAATAATCAATTCATTAAATCCCTAATTATGGTGGGGGAATTACTAAAACTAATTAGAATCACTACATATTCATAGTTTACATCCCTTGTATAGAATGATTTCTTGGGAATATACTTATTCTTGACCCTTAATTAATGATATCAATAATGAAGTACAGTCTTATAAAATTATTGAGCTCCACATTATTGATCGAACAAGTCATTAATATGGGGTGGATGATATATTTTATTGATTTTGATCTCGTTCAAATCATGGTAATCAATGGAAATTTGTAGTGACCCATATTTATTTTTGGGAAAGAGAATGTGTTCTTTCCAAGGTGACACACATGGCCAAATAAACCCCTTATCAAGATTCCCTTGTATTTTAATCTTCAATTATTATGAATCAATCTGATCCATTATATAGTGTGTCTTTGAAATAGGTGTAGCACCAATTATGAGTTATATTGAGAACTCAACTTTAAATTTTGGTGAAAGTCTTGGAAAATATTCTATAAATACATCAATAAATTCCCACAAAATAGGCATATCATTAATTTCATATTTCTCCCCAACTATGTAAGATAAATTCCCCTCATGATTAGGAATAAAAACCCATATAATTGATGTTATTTTCATCAAAAGTTAATATTTGTTATTTCACTAATAAACAATCATAGTCTGGTTTGTAAAATCGAATGTAACATCCTTTACTTAGTAATTAATGTGGTATTTTTGTGTATAAAGTCAATATATTCCTTATATAACATCAAATTCAACTAGATAAAGAATGAAAACATTTTAAGGAATAAAATTCCCACAAATTTCAACCTCATATGAATCATATACTTGAGATAAAACCATCATTACATTATATATTTTCACTAATAATTCAACATATAAAAATTTTGGTGGAATATTTATACCAATATAAATTTTTTAGTTATAAAACATTAGTTAGATATAGAGTTATAAGAAATTTTCAGTTCTTGAGTGGATGATAAGTGTACCTTTAACCACATCATTATCACACCGCTCATCAGAATAAGTGATCTCATGATATTGCCCATTATAATTAGACTTAAGAGGTTACTAACATCAATAATAATAATTAAACTTGGGATTTTGGATCTAGTTATCATAGTGACCATACTCCTTGCCTTTGAAACACTAGAGTGTGGGTGGTACATTCTATGGAGATTTATCTATATTATACTTATTCACTAACTTTTTTCCCATCACTTCGACATTCAAATTCCTGATGAACTTCCTTTCGACAAATAAAAACATTTTCTAGTCTCCAAAAAGAAAATTTACTACATGGTTCATCCTACACATTTAGCATAAAGAAAATCTGATCTTCCTATCTCTATGGTTTTTACATTTTTCTTTAAATTTTATATTTTTATCCTATCAAAACCATGAGATTGATACATAACCCGAGACACCACATATATATTTATAATACATAAAAAGTATATTCATAGATACTGATTTCTCTTATGACTAAATCCCTCTAGAGACTTGGTTTTAAGACATAGAAGAATCAATCAACCAATATTTTATGTTGGATGATATTATTAGAAGCAAACCTTACTAGTCTTGTAAAATTTTCCTTATATATATGAATAGATTGATCATCCATTTTATTTAGCATAAGGAACACCTTATCCATTATAGTTCGAATAATATGAGTAATGTAATTATTGAAAAAAATATATTCTTAAGATTACCCCAATCAATGGAGTCAATTTCATCCTAACGCATCGTATTGTTGATAAGAGTCCACCATTGATCCCATAAATACTCAAAATGATTGACAACCAAAATTAATTTCTCATGCTTCAAACACTTGAGGATGGAAAATATCTTGTCAATGGTGTTGATCCATTTCTTAGCAACTAGTGGATCATAAGAACCACTAAAAGTAGTTGTACATTGACTCACGTGGGACTCAATATAATGTTGTTCCCCCCATTTCTCATTTGTAAGTATGACATGATTCATAGCTTGTGAAGGTTATGTGAGCATTACAATGATATTGTACTTTATTTCTACTATAATATTCAGGTTCTATAGAGGAATACCATTTTATTGTCTAACAAATTCATCATTAACATGATTCATTCTAGTTCTATACTTAGAATAAAATGGAAATACATAGTTTGATAAACCCCAATTATATTGGAAAACAACAGAGTTATGAAAAATAACATTGGATATCTAAATAGAGACAATTTATTTTAAATTAATGATAACATAGTTTTTACCTAGGTCATAAATGATCCTCATATATTAAAATTATTCATGGTGGTTCATAAGGAAAATGTGATTTAACCAAATCCTTTACCCAAGGTGTGTGAATCACGGTCCGTAGTATGAAATGTTTTCATGTACTAGATAATTATTCAGTAAAGATAAACAATAATTTTTCAGAGTTATTACCCCTAGGTACATCTATACTGGAATCGAATCCACCAGTAGTATCTAAAAATGAACTAATTTCTAGGTAAACTACACAATATCTTCCTTACCTAAACATTGGGATTTTACTATAAAATTATTCTTACCTTTAGTGTTCTCAAAAATGTTTTCTCATCCTGGTTTCAAATGTTAACTAATCATATCCTCTAATACCATATATAATTACCTATAATTTTCATACATATATATTGAATCATTTTTTATGAACATTAATTACAATAAAAAATCAAATACTTCAGGATTGTAAAGGTATAGATCCTTTAGTAACATGGGAAAACATACAACTGATGTATAGGTGAACTAATTAATCTCCCACTATGTTCTAAATAACTAACACCCTTCTTAGAAAAATCACACATAATAAATATATTTAGAATATGGGTAAACGAAAAAGAATAACGACAGATCTCAAATGCTCATTAAGGGTAAAAAATAATGATATGTAAACATAATATTTGCAGAGGGGTATTAGAAAATCATCACAACATTTTATAACCATACCCTCCTTATCAAAAATCATAATATAGTTCAATAGAATAAGGATTTTTAGCTCATATGTTATGAATCATAATGGAATCAAATAATACGATTCATGGTAGAATAATAATGGAATAATACATGTAATTGTTGCATACACATAATAATATAAAATTATTTTTATAGTAGTTCAATGATTATTGTAGTTACTATCAAAGTAGAATGGGTTCATTCCCCAAACCATCATAGTAGTCAAGGTTAACTCCCAAGACTATCATAGTGGATAGATTCTTTTATTGAACTGGTTTCAATCTCTATTCTAGTACTTTTTTTTCACATGATATATCAATATTTACAAAATTCATTAGAGGGAGATATAGTTCCCACCCATCATAGAATGAAAATTAGACATATGTTTTCCACAAGATCAAAAAACACTGATCATCTTATAACCCAATAAAATAAATGGGTTAATTTAATTATCAGTCATCATAAGATAACCTCTAAAAAAATAAATAGGTTTCATAATTATTTTATTACTTTATCATTTCATCAATGCATAACCCATATAAAAGAAGCTTATTTCATAAGTATTTCATCATGGTATATCCTGTGGAATAGAAATGGGTTTCATTAAAATATTAGCATAATTAACATAATACATATAGAGAAATAATAAAGATAGTATCATTGGATCTTATCCTTAGTAAATTTTAAGTAACCTCAAAGGTTTTTATCTTAGATAGAAAATTATTTTAAAAGAAAGATCACTTGGAATGTTTCTTCAGGAAAATATCCTTTCCCAGAAAATCACCCTTTTTAATATTTCAAATTCATAAAATATTTTGAAAACCATTTTATTTTAATATAAAAATAAAAAATTATAAAAGAATCAATAAATAAAATAGCGGTCATGATGTTGGTAAATTTAATTCATTTCATAATAATTTTAATAATGATTCATTTCATATTTTCAGTAAAACACAAACTGTACTTGTTTTTCAAAATGACATGGAAATTCCTTTCAAATTTTTATAAAAATTAAAATGTGGGTAAAAATTACTTTAATTAAAAATTTCGATTATTTTGAAAAAATTTGAAAACATTTATGGAAAAAATAGTTTTAAAAGACAAAGGGGTTTCTTCCAAAGAACTAAATAAAAAGGATTTCTCTTAAAACATTATATTTGTACCTTTAGTACATAATGATATGAAATTTAAGTTAAAATGTATTATCATGATAGAAATAGAGTATAATAAAATTTATTTTTTTATTTACGTATGGATCTTAATATTTCACTATCAAAATCATTATCATAATCATAAAAAATCCCACTAATTAATGAGATTGTAACATAAAATATTTTTCACTTTGGTATCTTTCGAATCATATGTAAAATTAAAGATTAAAACCAAATAAAATATTAAATATCATGAAAATATGTTTATTAATGATACAACATTCAAACCGGTTGTATATACATCTTATAAAAGAAGATATGTGCCAAACATAACATATTTCCCAAAGATGGAAAATTAAGACAAACATCCCTTATCATAAATTTCATCTTCCTTTATACACATTAAAAACCTGTTATGAAAAATAAAAGTTTATTACACATATTTTATAAAAATATTTATATATATCATACCATATATTTTTTACTAATGACTTATTATTAACCATTTATTAATATTTTTATGTAAAAATCACGTTTTAGGAAATACTTGCTCTGTTTTTTGTGTATTTTTTATTTTTAATTTTTTTATCTTAATTTTATGATGTTTAAATAATCTAAATAATTTTTAAAAAATATATAAATATCATATTTAACCATAATATATGTATTTAGATTAATCGATAAACATTAAAGATAGAAAATGAAATACATTGTTCATGGATACGACATATTGAACATACGAATGAATGCTGTTTCCATTTCCTTGGTGGATGAATAAATATAAAATTAAATAATATATTAACTTTAATGAATTATATATATATATCATATATGTCACATATATTCATTAAATATATCCTTGTTACCTTCCATGTACAAAATTTATGAAAATGGATCACATCGCTTCACATGTTAACAGTTTGTTGTACACACAAATGACGCTATCTTATTCTCTATGGAATGTAATGTAAGAAAGTTATATATGATAATAAATTTAGATAAGTATATATAATCTATAAATATAAAATATATAAAATTATAAAATTTTATCCATCATCATACACAACCGTGAGAGGTGTTGATGGAAAACGTGTCACATTGGTTTAAGAGGCAGTAGTCCATCATACATATCTGTGATGTTATTGTTTCCCTTTTTTGAGAAGATGAAATGGATGCATCTCAGGATATTAACATAAAAAATATTGTTTTATTAAAGATATTTAGTTTAATATATCATCATGGTTTAATAATAATTTAATGAGGTGGAGGAATAAATAAAAATAATGGATCATTGAAGAATATTTTCTATTCTTTGGGTATCATCCAAGGGATTTCACCAAAAACCATACTAGGATGTGTTTATGATCCAAATAAGTCTTCTAGGATGATATGATGTATTTATATAAGTAATTTGGTTATGTTCTTTCGGAAGGAAATGGTTTTGGATGTGTGAAGAGGAGAGGATAGGGGTGACCTTTTATAAGTGAGGTGAGTGACACAATTATAATTTTTGAAAATAAAATGGTGTACCCATGTTTTTATATATCCAAAAGGCTTGTAAATGGATAATTATTTATAATAAAATATATAAGGCCTAAAATTTTGATAAAATAGGTTTTTAAAAAGTTTTAGGTCTTTCTTAACCCTCATCTTTTTAGTTTATCCCCTGATAAACCCACTTCAACCTTAACCACCATAAATATTTTTTACTTTTTGAGAAAAGTGGTGACAAGAACTAGTTTCCCAGTTCATTCCCCAAGAGGAATTTATTAAAATCAAAAGTGTTGCAATACAAGAATGAGGTGCAATTAACTTGCACCAGCAGGGAAGTATCCAAGATACAATGAAATGGACCCATGAGTATCCAATCTACTAATGCAAACAACCAACAATAGATTCCCAGAGTGTAGAACCTTCAATAAAGGATTCTCTATTCCAGCATTAGCTTGCTGAAAATGAAGCTCCAGTCAGATATCGCCATTGTGTACCTATGGCCTGAAAGACATCCTCAAATATCATTAAAGGTGGTGTACAGTATGGATAGCCATGAGGTGGGAATAATCCATCAGAGATTTTTCCAAGTAGCATTATTCAGGATTGGACATCAGCATTCATTACGGTACAAACAGAAATCCATTCAATCAATTTCCAGCGAGTATGCTGGAAAGAATACAGTAAACAATGTATAAAAACAGATCAAGAAAAATCCATAACCAGTCAAATTAGGTCCAGACATGCTTCAATCAGGTGAGAGAAGATTCATGTAGCAGCATCACTAGTACAGGAGATAAAAATCTCCAACAACTAGCAGAAATCCCATACTGTTTCACTGATGCAAAGAAGTCGACCACACATGCATGTTATATGCTTATCCAGCCAATAAATCCAATATTAACATATCTTAGAATGAGGATCATTGTAGAAGCAAGAAAATTCATAAGGATTAAGCCCAAGGGATATCCCTAAATATAAAGTTGGGATTCACTTTGTATTCATCAACCATTCTTGTGAACATTCGTTTTCTAATATCTAGATATGTGTCATCAGAAATTTGATGAAGAAGATATTTCTTATGTATAATTTCATCCTGCTCCTCCATCCAAGCTGCAACTTCATCACTGATTTCATCCTTCTTAGAAAGCTGATAGGAATCTCTATATGCAGGAAATGTTTCCATGTAATATTTCTCTAGTTCAGATAGCAATGGTTTAACCTGCTTCTCTTCTAATAATTTCAAGGATTCTTCATTTGAGTTGTCAGCTACTACATTTTGAACAGGTTCAACATTATCTTTGGAGAAACTAAATGAGCGTTTCTCTATAGTTCTCTGTATCTGTGAATAGTCCCTCATTTTTCTAGTTTTATTAGGATTTGGCGTGATAAAGCCATCTGTATCAACCATGGGCTTCTTAACCTTCTTATCCATTGACCTCAAGTACTCTTCCTCAATATGATGAGTCTGAATATCATCCTCAATGCAATCATCCTCAACCGAGCCACATGTCTCATTGATGTGATCCTCCTGAGCTGTATATGAAGGAGGTGCAATATTCAGAGTAGTCTTAGAGGAGTCTAAGATATTCCCTCCCTCTTCCATAGAGGGAACCTCCATAGAAGCAACAACATTCTCAGTAGCATCCATAACAACATTAATATAATCATTAATATGATTATCAGAAGATTTAGAGGATGATTATTCCTTGGAAGAACAAGGAACATCACTTTGACACGAGGAGTCCAAGATGTCACCATGTTTTGTTGGAGGATCATTGGAATTCATTTTTGATATTTCCTTTTGAACCCAAATTGATTGAACCCTAGGGGCCGGTTCCTTAAATTTATCACATTACTTGATGAGATGACCAATTTTGGAGCATTCATTGCAAAAGCTAGGGACATTTTAAAAAACAACCTCCTGAATAAAACCACGATCACCATTCAGGATCCAGAAACAAGAAGGCAATTCGTGCGATATATCAACTTCAGTTTAAATCCTAGCAACTGAAGGTCTAGAAAAGTTCAAAGTAGCTCTATCTAATTTGATTGGGATGCCAAAAAAACTGGCGAGTGAATATAGGGCATTATTTTTGTAGAAGTGGAGAGGCATATTAGGAAAACCAATCCAAATCAGTACAATGGGAGGTTCAATGCCATTTTCAAAATCTGGAGACCACTAAAAAACCTTCATATGAGATCCTCCGAAAGACTAGAAGCCACACATCCAAAATCTATAATAATCATATACCTAAGAGAAATGAAATAAGACATTGTTTGAATTGAGAAGACTGATAAGAAAGTCAGAGAATCCAATCCTTTGAAGGGTTTTGCGGTGGAACAGAAGCGAGGGGCGATTTCTGGAAAAGTCCCCAACAAGGGCAAATCGTAAATCGAAGGCAAGAAGATTTACTATTTTTACTAAATATTATAGAAAGAAATTTGATAAAATTATTAGATAATAAAAGTAATTATGATTATAAATATAGAATCCTTTTTTCTAAATTCAACTCATAGTTGTGGAACATTTTAATTTATAATTAAAACTACCGTTGTGATGAGAAAGCTATTTTCAAAAGTTTAAAAACTTTTATATAGAATTTGAAAAAATTAATTATTACAATAAACTAAATTGGATTTATAGATATAAAATTGAACAAATATTTCTTTTAAAAACAATTTCTTAAAAATTAAATTTATATATTATCTTAACAAAATGCAGTTTGAAAAAACCATTATTTTTCACTCTTCTTAAAAAATTTAATCTTTTCAAAAGAATACAAAAAAATCAAATCAAGGATAATTTTGATATCATGATTCAAAAAAATGAAAAATATTTTTCTAAATTAATTTTATTATATTTTCAGAAATTAATATATTATTTTTTTATAATTAGAAATAGAAAAAAATTATGAAAATTATATTTTTAAAACATATAAATACTTTAACGAAAATTAAGTAATTTTTTTTATCAATATGTTTTCTTTGTATAAAACCTTTATACATAATATTTAAAATTTTATTATTCTTATTTATTTTGGAATGTTTAACTTCTATTTAATATCATGCATGTTTAAATAATAATATTTATAGTTTGGTCTTGATCGCTAAAACATAGTGTCATATGTAATGAAAGCTATATAGGAAATTTAATTTATTAAAAAAATCACAAAACTCATTGTGTTATATATAGTACACTAAAAAATGTTTTATTTATATAATTTTATAAATTGTAATTATATATTTTCTTTTTATTTTGTCTTAGTATTTTTGGAGAGGATAGACATGTGACATATGGACACGTCTTATCTTAGAAAGGAACTCATTTTGGTGCATATAAACACCATTTATGATGGAAATTCTAGGTTACTGGGGCTATGGGATTTATATTATTAGTTTCTAATTTTCTAGTTTTATTATTTCACCCAGTATAAAATAGTGAATTTTTTTAAATTTACTATTTATTGTGGTTTTGGAACTAGGACTGTTGTTAGGAGGCTATGTGCATGCATCATATTTGGAATATATGATTCCTATAATATATGGTGTGTTGTATGTGATTTATATCACTAATAGTGATGGTTTAATTGTTTTAAATTGTTAAAAAACATTATGTGTAATTATCTCATAAATCTTCTTGGTGGTGTTATACTCATCTAAACCATAGTATACTCCTTCTGATGATAGGTCTTTTGGATCATATGATGGAATGCTCCGTGATGATTAATATATAGTCCCTTGGTTTAAGTTGTGTTTAGTAACCCTTAGTAGGTTTGTAGAGGAATTATATTCCATTGTAATATACCCCTTCTGAGTAATATAGGAAGAAGCTCTAGAAAGAAAATTGGTTTGATTATTTAATGTGTCAACAAAAACCTATATTTTGTTTTTCCAAAGTTCTTCTTGAAGGAATTATGATTAACTGAGTAATATGACTATGGTATACTTAACATGGATCACTATGGGCTAGGTGGGAGAGCCTAGTTGTCATGCGAAGTGTCTCCAGATAGTGGTATACCAACTTTTTTTTATGAGGGGAACTTAATAAAGTTTTTATCCAAGGTTTGTGAGTTCCCATAAATATAGGAATAATGGGTAGATTATTTGTCTTACTAGAAATATGAATTAGATGTGCTACTAGTTTTGTCGTATAGGTTTAGTGATGCCTTGGACTTTTTTTATATAGAGAACTTGAGGTGCATTAGTTTTGACCATTGTTTTAGATGGGAATAAATGGTAGAATGTTTGAACGTTTTTATTTTTGAAGTGTTCTCTCATATGATAGAACATTATGATCGTACATGGTTGGATCTAGAAAGTATATAGTGTTGTTAGACGTTTCTAATTTTGGAACAATGGTGGTTTGTTGGAATTTGAGAAATGGATTATGGAATAGGTGAAATTCCATTATTTTAAGAGTAAGATTGAGGGTACTTATAGATTGATGATATTGACATGTCATGGGTTCGTGCCAAGTGTTTTGGTGTGCAAGCATATATTTGATGACATGTGACTCATGGGACTATCAGTTGGGTTCTGTGAGTCGGTGGTGTGGTATTGATCATCCACTGGATTCAGATGAAATTGAGATGGACATGTAAGTATTCATATGTGAGAAGGGGATAGATGAAATTATGAAACACTTTTGGGCTTGGTATCCAACGGATTTAATGAAAATGGGAAATTTCTCCTCATGGTAGTGGAGACATAAAAAATGGATCAGTCTCAATAACATGATTTATCTAAGTTCGATCATAGTCAGGTTGTTACTATGAATGAACATGGATTTAAAGGGGAAACAAACACAAGATTATGAAACTATTGAGGTTGTTCTTCATTTGTGGTATAAATAATGGAATATGATAGGGATTTTAACATTGGTTGCGAAGGGTGAAACCCATGTTATGGACAAATTTTAGTGGGTACTATAGTTTTCATTCCCATGAGTTGAGATTGAGTGGTGGTTGACTTAATGCATTATTTATAGGGTATGAATGAGATGGTACCATAAAGTCAATTCATGTGTGATTTATGGAGCCTGGGATATGGAGGTTTGACCTCATATGGGTTGTGTTTTCATTATGATGTGACCAATCATTGTATGGTTGATGTGGATTTTGTATTTTGGTGAATATATGGATCCAAATTTATCTAGTTTCTTAGTGAATAGTAGATTTTATGTTCTTATGTGATACAAGATGTATTCTATTTATTGGTGTTGGGCTCGAGATGGTCTAAATATGAGTCGAGGGTCAGTCCGATCAAAGACATGATGTTACTCAGGGTGAGAGAATAATGGATGATTTTGTTAGTCAAGGATCCAACCATGGAATTAGACTAAATGACAAGTTTTGGAATCATTTTTCATATTGAATTATATTGGGATGCCTTAGATAGTTAATAAAAAATATTTGTTGATGTGATAGTGAATTGGTGGTTACTGCCAAGTTTTTTTAGGATAGTTCGGTTAGAGGGGTTCTGACTTTGTTTTTAACTGAAATTAGGTACTATGAGTTTGAAACCATCATGAGCGAGTTGCTGGAAAGCTAGGAATGCGTTTTAGTTAGTCATTCTAATGGTGGGAAGCACCATAGTTATAAATCATCCTCTACATGTAGATATCTATTATAGGAAGTTTCATAGGATGGATGAAGAATAAATAAATAATGAGGTTATGTATTAGGATAGATAGGTGTTATTGACCACCATATCGACGATTTGTTGATGATGATGTGAAGGTGAATCATTTTTAGAAAAATATCACACCTCGAGTTTTTTCTTTCATAGTGGAAGATCAATTGTCCTTTTAGAGTAGATTATGGCAAGATAACTATGAATTTATGACCAATATCAATCATGGTTAATGGTTTAAGGAACAACGAATATTATTTGGTACAATAAGTGAAATAGTGGGGAGGATGTAAATACATGTATATTTTCCAGGTTATAAATTTAGAAAAAAATTGAGTTGTTAATTTTTTTGAGTGGTTAATTTTGGGAACCAAGATTTGGATCAAGATTCTAAGAAGAGGAACATATCAAGGAGATTTTTTAAGATGTTTTCATAGGCTTTGAGAGTGTTTTTGGTACTCAATTCAATAGTGGAGTGGATATTAGTGAACCTATAGCTGCAATTAACTACACGTGAAGGACCTTGGGGGGGGGGGTACAATGACATGGTGGGATCTATGGTATAGGTTGAAACATATTTGTGAAGGGATTTTATCTATGGGGTTAATGTGGTTCCTATGATAGGTACTTATTGGAAATTGAAAGAAAAAAATTCATGTTTTTTGGCCATGGTACGTAGAAACAAATGAAGAGTGTGTCCCTTTTCCATAGTAGCTGGGTGTGTCGAGACTGGTGGTGTCCTATGGGATTCATAGGTACATGATTGTATTAAAAAGAACCTCCATGGAATGGAAAACATAAGTTTTCATTTGGGAGAGACATTAAGGAATTCCACACTATGTTCTAGGTCCATGAACTTCTAAGGGGGATCCCTGTGTGAATGTGAAATGGAGTACCTCACTATGGTTCTCCCTATGGTCATTCCTTGAATATTTTGGATAGACTACAGATATCTCCACTCCATGGATCATTTCATAGTATAAGGGATTGAGCTCCTATGTGAAATATATAGGGGGAAATTAGTTTTGTTTCTCCCTTGGTCCTCGTGGTGCCTGGGGATGATGTAGGGGAACCACACCATGGTTCATGTGGGCCACACCATATTTAAGATATGCTAATAACATGGGTTTTTTTGTAATGGTTTTTTTAATATCAAGGGAATACTATTTTAAACCTGATGCACTCTTTTGATAGAGAATGGAAAAAATAAAATTTCTAAATGTTTTCCAAGTACAGTATAATGGATTACCATGGTTTTCTTACTTGAGGAGCATCACATTCAGATTAATCACTAATTCAATTCCACTTACTTTAACTCTTTAAAAAAAAAATTTGGTTTGTAAATTAATTTAATCATAAAATATATTATTTTAAATATAAATAAAAATATAGACAAACTGATGATAGAAGAAATGCCTTCATCCAAGGGTTTTCTACATGAGCTCTTTCATTATTTAATTTTCATTTAAATTCAATTTTATTGATCATAAGATGAAACTTAATTAATAAATTAATTAATTTCCATTGGTTTATTGAGTTTTTGATTTTAGCATTTCTTTGGTTCACTAAACCCCACCTTCTGTAAAAGTCTAACACTACTAAAAATATGCCCTTTATCAGTGCTAAAAAATTCAATTAACAACGTTAAAAAAGTGTTGTTAATCGCGGTGAGGATAAGTGGGGGGTTTTATTTTATCGGTGCTCCGAAAAGCACTGATAAAATTAAAAAAAATTAAAAATAATAAAAAAATTATATAATATGCGGGGATCTTTTAACAGTGCTTGACCCCCCTTTATCAGTGCTAGGCAGACAAACCCCACCCCCTCACACTCTCCCGCATGCTACCCTTCCCACGCATTCCCGTACGCATGCACTATAAGGACCCAACCCTAAACATTACATAATATTGAATTAAAGGAATAATTCACATTGATGATATTTTCAAGTTTAGAGTTTTGTAGAATTAGGACATAAATATTTCATCTCAAAATAATTACAAAGTAAAAAATTCTTCACAGTTTCAATTTTTTTTTTTCATAAAATAAAAACTCTTGAAAAAAAGAGTCTTGTCTAGTTCCATGTTTTAGACAACATGACTTTTCCATGATCCCATCCTTGACCCTATTCATCTTCTAGTCCTGCGAAAACATTTCATTACATGGGATGAGCATAAAAATCTTAGTAAGGGTTATAAAGCAAAGAAATAAAACATTTGTTCATAAACACATACAAAACATGTAATCTTTTACTTACCTCTTGAAATCATAAAATTTTATGAATAACACATAGAAATCATAAATCATAAATGTAACTCGTGGCATCCATATCATACTGACTTTGTAGCTATCAAAACTACATAGGGAGTTACTTTGGAACACCCATCATAGTATATTCCCTAAATCTCTTAGGAGAAACATTCAAATTTACCTCTGTCACGTCACCCAATGAATTGGAGAGATATCTAGGGCTCACCTTCCCTAGGTTTATCACGGAACCACTCGTATAATAAATAATTCCCAAGAACCATAACATGATCATAACACATAACATAAGCATAAAGGAAAAATAACATTTCCACATTGTAATAAAAAAAATATAATTTAAATATATTTAAATAATAACTCCATTCTCAAAATCATTTTCAATACCAAAATATGCAAAAAGATTATATGGTATTTATTTTTCCTTTTAAAAACATTCCGGCTTGTTAAGGAAGTCAAAGATCAAATAATACTCGCGGCGACGGAAAGTTCGTTGTCACCGCTTACGTAAATAAACATTCCTTTTTGTCATTTTGTAAAACTCTTCGTATAAAAAGATTCTATTTGAATGAAATGAAAAGTCAATGGTGTTTATACAACGTATAAAAGAAAATCGTGTATTAAAACAAAATATTCCTCAATGAAAGGAGATTGAGACGAAGTCCCTTACCTTGTGTCCGACATTACCCATTCATTCTTTATTATCCTAAATAATAAACTAAAGGTAATTTATACTTGCTTAATAAACGTTTTAATGTTTATTATTCGCTTTAAATCACTTATTACCATGTTATAATCATTATGTAATCGTTTAAGTTAATTACGTTCATTTTGTCGATAATTGGTACTTGAGTAAAAATGAACACCTTATAATTACAAGTTTTCCATGTGATAAATAGTACATTATATCCATAATGAAATTAATTATTTAGATATCATATATATCATATATTTCCAATATATATATATATATAAATATATATATATTTATAACAGTACATATCATTTGAAGGTAAGAAATGAAATGCACTGTTCATGGAGACGGTAAGCCGTACGTACACATGAATGCTACTTTCATTTATATTTCTTATTTGAATGGAATAAAAACATTATAATATATAGGTATATTATAATTCTAGTATAATTTCATATATAATATCATATATAATATCACCAACTCCGTCCTTTATAAGTCCCATATATGGCATTAACGAGTCATATCACTTGAGGGGGCGATAGTCCGCACTTCCTCTAATGCGATTATCGTGTTTAACCATAATGTAAACCATAAAGGCATGCTATAAATGGAAATTAAAGAAGAGTAAATAAAACATAAACATAATATATATCATATATAAACACAGTTCCATCATAACGGCCACCATGAGAGGAGGTAGGAGATAATCGAACAATCATCGTTTCGTGATGCGTTAGTTTGTTATACATAAACACATTATGTTTTTCACCAATTAGATGGAGGTGTGTGTAAGTCTAGTTCGAAAATTTCTTATAAAAACATCCTAGTATATTGAGGATACTGGTGTTGTTACAAAATAAAGGAATAAAAAGAATTTAGGGTTAGGGGAAGTAAAATAAAAGAAAACAATTTAAATGAAACTGTTACCTTTAATTTGGGTAACTCCTTTTGGTTAGAACCAAGGGACTTATTGAAGTGCCTTATTCCTAAGGTAGGGCTTCTATGAGGAGGAGAGGGATGTAGGGAGCTTAATTAGGAAGAGTTTTTACGAGACAAAAGGCTTGTGAGGTGTGACGAATTGGTTAGAAGTGGCATACTTTTATAAGGGAGAGGAGGGGCTCTTTAGGAAAGTGTGAAAACATTATTTTATTATAAACATATTTTTGGTTTAAAAGGGACCAAAAATCATTAAAGTAGAATATAAGATGACTCATATCAGAAATAAAGTCATCCAATCAGAATTGTAATTTTTTTGTATAATATTTTAATCATTATAATCTTATTTGTCTAAATCATTTATTAATGAAGTAAATACTACATCATTATTGTGTCATAAATAATTTAATTTATATAATGTCTAAAAATTATTAAGAAATAACATGATGTAGGAATTATTTTTATCTTTATAAATAATATTTATAGTAGAAAATAGGATTATATAACACCATATAAAAATAAATTTACTAAAATATTTTTTATGTCATTTTTGCCTTTACATTAAGTTAATCAATCTAAAGTGTCATTTTCTTTCATAAGTGTCTCCATGGGGTCCCACAATAGACCCAATGATTCCCATGGTCGGCCAACACTCATACAATAAGGTTAGGACAAGTGTTAATCTAATTTGGAATTATTATAATATCCTTTTTACCTTGAATTACCCTATTTACCTTTAACCGAAGTAAATAAAACTCAAAAATTACTGTTCACCAAAAATTATTTTCATCTTATTAAACCATATTTTACTTACAAAAAACAAACATGTATGTTAGATTTTTGAAATTCAATTCACCGAAGGGGTAAAATTTCATTTAAATGGAAAAGTCAGTTTTTTTAACTAATACTAAGTGGTTTCACTATTCATCAAAAATTGATGTTTTTCAGAAAAATACAAAAAATTCATCCAAATCTATATTTTATATTAGAATTAAAAAATGAAGTTTTTTTACAAATTAAAAACATAGAAGTGGCATTAATTAATTTAAAATTAATTCCTGTTGTTAAAACAAATTGCGTGTTTTTAAGAAACAATAACTATCAAAAGATTGACACTTCTTTATGTCCAATTTCAAAGTGAAATTAAATCTTATGACCAAAATTAGATTAAATGGTAAAAATATATTCTAATTACACTTTAAAACCAATTAATAAGATAATATAACCATATAAATAAATTAGATTAAAATGCAGTTTTGAATTAAAATACAATATTTTCACTATTCATTAAAAAATGAACTTTATCGGAAAAAATCCAAAAATTTACACAAATTAAATATTGATGTCCCCATTATAAATAAGGATTTTTTTGGTCATATACTATGTATTAAAGTTACCAAAACTAGATTTAAATAGTGTTCTCCATTAAAAGGTGGTAAATCGACCTTTTAATGTAAATTACGCTGAAAATTGGATTCATTCATATTTGAGGCCTCTAAATTTTTATTGGATAAATGTAAATACATTTAACAAAAATGTATAATCATATTTTAGTTAGTTTTTTTCATTCCCATTAATACAACAGCTAGGAGTTAACTACCATTTAAAATAATAATATTATATTATTAGTGTGCAACACAAGATTTCAAAGAAACCCGTTGTTGTGTATCGGGTACGCAATCGAACATAACAACCCCTTTAAAGTAGAATTAATATTTAATTCCCAGTTATTAATAAATATGAAATATGCATTATTATTTATTTACCTAGGATGTTACACGCACCCCTTTGCTTCAACCCGAACTCGAAGCCGCGACCTCACCCTTTTCACGGTTGCTCCTTTACCACTAAGCCATTTCATTTTTTCTATATTTAATGATATATCTATTTACTCATATATATATAGTTATATTTATTGGTATATTAATATAGATTCATATTAATATAAATATATTTATTCATATATTATTATATATATATATATTCATTCGAATATTAATATATATTTATTTTTAGTGATATTTTTTATCTGTATATTTATTTTTATATTAATATATATTTATAAGATTAGTTTTAAATGAATTTACGAAATATGTTTTTTATGTGTATCTATAAATAAATAAATAAATACATACATACATACATATATACAATACACACACACAGATATACACACACACATACACATATATATTTACGAATAAATGCATATATATGCGTTTTTAAAAATCCATAGATTGTTAAAATGACCATAACATACAATCCAAAATCCATTTTTGACTCCACAACCATTAAAATCAAATAAAATGAAACAATATTCGATATGATATGTAGTACAGGCCTAACAGACATCTGGATCAGAATTTATACTTGGTTGAATGTTAACAAATCAGGGTATCCCAACTAAAAACTCACTTTTGGAGGCCTTATTAGACATTTTTGAGCTTGAAACATGTGAAAAAAGATTTTATTTGGTACCTATAACGTAGATCTCATCACATGCTTCAATTTGATATGCTGTAGAGATCAAACGGACACCCAGATCAAAAGTTTTGTCTGTTTGAAGTTTGAGTTACATTTTAAACTTATTTTAGATCTTTTATTAATTTTTTGGATTTTTTGTGTCTTTAAATTAATATTAAATTATTATTAATAAATAATAATTATAAAATTATTAATTAATAATAAATTTTAAAATATTACAAAGCCATTTTCACTAAATTTATTATATATTAAATGTAATTGTCAATTTATACTTACATAAAACATATTTAAAAAATATATATTATATTTTTATCAATATAAATATACTTGTATAACAATATTTTATTTTTCAAGATTTTTTTTGAAACATAAAATTTATCAGTGGTAGGAAAAGCACTGATAAATCCCCCCTTTATCAGCACTAAAAAAAGCGCTGATAAATGGTCACTTTTAACAGTGCTTTTTTAGGGCTATTAAAAGTGACCCTTAATCAGTGCTTTTTTATCGCTGATAAATACCCACTTTATCAAAACTTTTTGTTGGACAGATAAAAAGGTAGCACTTCTCTTTCCTATTTTTGTTATAGTGTAATATGATATATCTTCAACTGATAATGTAATTATAAAGAGACCCAAATTCATAGTATGTGGTTTCATCCATTATGGGAAACCTAGCTCCATCATGTGAAGGGTTTTCATAAGGTAAGGGAGGAGAAATAATGAATCAAATAAAAGTAATATAATTGGTAATAATTTTATGGTGGATAACCACTACACCTATGAAATACCCTCACACCCACCAAAAATAGTGTAAAAACATGTCTTATTGGAGTATTATATATAAGAATGTCATGAATACTCCCCTAGAAAAAAAACCACAGTTTAGTCACTTTCCATTGAAATGTATAAAGATATCATGATGGAAAGATGGAAGAGAGATAAAATGATATTAGTGTTGGAAGATAAAGAGATAAGAAACAATAAAGGGGAAACACTTATATTAAAAATATGTATATGTGTGATAATTCTAAATAAATTATAATTAAAAATAAAACAAAAACCCTATCATCAACATCCCGATGTTGTAGTGTAGTGGTGGATCCTCAAAATCTTCTCAATTATACTTTGGACTAGGATTGTTTTTATAAGCCTCAATTCACCCCAGGTTCCATAAAGAGTATCATAAATTGGTCAAAAAGAAATTATGATGGGTCATAGGGTCATAAAATTGGTCTTCACCCTTAATTACATCGAATTTGGTTGTTTTTTGGACAACTTGAAAGTTTTATGCCGTGTAATTGTATTAAATTATGTTTAATTTGTGCGGATATGAATCTCCTCAAAAAATATTTTGAGCTATTTAATTATTTATGTTACACTTCTTGAATTACATACATGATGTGTAAATGTTAAAAAGTTTCATAAATTTATTTTTACAAACCTTTTATTTTATATATGAAAATACATGCATAAAATGGTTATGTCAGAACCTCCCTGGGCTCCTCTTCCTATGGATCAAAAAAAATGAGTGGGTAGATACCTTTTTGGATCTAAACCTATCTATATTTTCACCCTTTTGATCTATCTTGTTTAGGGTTGATTCATCACACCAATTCGTGGTATTGTTTCCCCTTTCTCTTCTCCATCTCAGTTCTTCCTTTTTACTTGTTCCTCTTTAAATTTGAGTGACTTAGCTAGTTTTTGGCAATTATTTCCTCTAAATAATTGTTTAAATCATCAATCATGATGGTAATGTTTCTCATCTTGGACAGACAATATCAGGAGATGATGATCGCACACTGTTACACACCATTATTATGATGTTTCCAAACCATAAAAAAATTTGTAGTGGTTTTGTTTAAAATTTAATTAATTTAGTGGTTGAATAAGTTCTTATTTTTATGTATTTTTCTTAAAATAAATGTGGGAGTGTGAAATGAACATTATATTATCATTTGGCCATTATTTCAGTTCTGTGAGGTTTGCTGGTGAGTTTTAAAAAATTATTCTTTATTGTTTTAAATTCAGAAATTTTATAAACTATTATAATTAAATTGGAAAATTAATTATAAAATGTTTAAAATTAATTATTTAGTGTCTTGAATTGATATAGGTTCTCATGAAGTGATCCAAAAATTGTTCAAGCTTCAGAGAGAGTTGTTGAGAATCTTTAAATGGAAATTAATTAAGGAATATGGTAGGTTCCCCTATACATTCCACTTCTTGGTAAATAATTTTTTTATTCTTAGTTATAATATCTCCCTACCTTTAGGTGATCCAAATTTCCTTTAAATAAATTATTATTTAAAATTTATTATTTTTTAATGAATTAATCTAAGTGTCATTGACTATGTGGGATGGTTATAAACAAGCTTAACACATCAACAAATGATGGACAAGTCCTTGATTTAAATTTTATTCTTTAAGGAACATGAATTCCATGATGGATTTTTATTTAATTAAATAAATATGTTATAGTGGACCGTAGAGTATGTGACTTTAATAAAGCCTTCTAGAGGTGAGTACCTAGTAGGGTTTCTTCGGGTAGAGTATTTGGCTTTAATGAAACCTTTTATAGTGTCCCATGTTTCCACATAATTATTGGTTAATTGATCTTATCGCTTTTAGTTTTGAGTACCTAGTAGTGTTTTCTCTTGGTAGATTTTGGATAGGTTGGGTGTAAGAGGTTGGTCTAAGAATTTCTTTGGAATATAATATGGGTGGGGTTTACTCTATTTATACCAATAAAAGTGTTTCTTTTCCTATAAGACCTTTGGGGAAATGTTATGATTACAATAATTCATAATGATGTAATGTCCTTTAAGTTATGGGTGTTTACCTAGGAGATAAAAATTGAAAAATGGAGCCGAGTTGGTGTTCATGCTATGATATGAAATAGTATACCATAGTTAGTAATCCTGTGATATGTTGACAGTAGATAGGGTGTACACAATGATATGTAAATATGATTAAGGTATCATCTAATAATCGAAAATAGTTCTGTGAGATTGATATGAATATAGTGATGATGATAGGTCGTGTGCCAAAGTGGTCGAACATGGTTATGTGATATGGGTTGGGTAAATGGAAAATCCATTTGAGTTTTGTTTTGATTGATGTTATAGAAGTGACACACTCCACACTTGAATTTAAATTTAATTACCATCGGATTATTTGGGATTTGGTTGTCTAATTTGAAAGTAATTCCTTGATATTGTCACCTAGGAATTTACCAATGATACTAATACTATTGGATGTCGATGACCAAATCCCAGGACCTGGTTGTTTAGTCTCATAAATTATTAATGTCTTGGGAAATCCACTAGGATTAAAATTATGCCTATAAGATGTTCATAATAACAGGATATGGCCATTGTGGTCTATATATATTTCCTAGGGTCATCCTCTATGAATCAGTTGTATTCCAAATAGTATATCTAGATTACCTAGGGTTATCCCTAATGAATCGACTATATGAATTTTACTTAAGGAATTATTTGGATTACCACTTAAAAATTAATCCATTTTTGCCAAATTTTTTTGGGACTATTTGGAAAAATCAAAGAATATGAGGTTTCAACTAGTAAAATAATTTCATTGGTCCTAGTATTGGTTGGAACGATTATGTGGTGTTCTCAATGTCACTGCATCACAGGATGAAGTAGGTGTAAGTGATCCTTGGTTTCACATAAGGGCCCAAGGACAAAAAGTTGATATTTTATTTATTCTCATAAAAATATTTTATTTATTTATCAGGGAATGTCACACACACATACACTACTTTACTATATATATAAGGGAACAAATTAGTGGTACCCTATTGGATTGTACTCACACCATACATGGGAGGCCATGAAACATGGTTACCTTAGTAGACTTCACTGATCATAGTTATAGGTTGGGAAAAGGTCCATTATTACATGATTGAGTGGGATAAATCAGATGGGATTAAAGGTTGGGATGGTGGTAAAACTATAGGATGAAATCAAATCATTTATAAACATTATTTATTTTGTTTATTTAATGGGTATTGGCCTAGCAGTTGACCAGTCATTGTATTTTTTCATGACTGTGATGATGTGTAACTTCATTCTTCTACATTAATTTATTATTGAATTGTTTTTATTGTTTCGACATACTCTAATGGATTTTTATTATTATAGATTATTTTTTGTTATTTTTTTATGTGTTTTCACTCGAATACAGGGGGAATAGTTTCCTAATAGTAACAATATAGACCCCAACTTCTTGTTGGTAGCCTTTAGCATTTAGGGAGGTGTGCCTAATTCCGATTAGCTTACCAGCTAAGACACCGATAATTTGTTTAGTGTTGGGTTGTTACCATCAGGAAATGAAGTTATTATGAATAATTTTTCACAAAGGTTCTAAAAAATTCATAGGTAAGTGATTTAAATTTGGTAAATGATATATGTCATGAGACTCTTAATCTCGGTGTTTGTTCATTTAATTACAAAAAAACTAATCTAAACCAAGTTATATTTAAAAATTCATTTAAATTCATCTCCATGGGTCAAATTAGTTGATTCAATGACATGGGGTTTAAAATATAAAATTTTATTTATTTGGGACCAAAATTTTCAAAAGATTGATAAATTAAAACACAAAAAGGAAAGATAATCTATAAAACATTATGAAGAAAAAGAAGACAAAAAATATAAATATATCATTTGATGTTACTTCGCCAACACTTATTTTGTGAAATTTTCTCACTCTGAAATAATTTATATGTTAGATGAGAATTAAAAATTAAATAAATAATAGAAAAAGTTGAAAATTAAGTACCCAGCCTAATATATTACATTTCAACCATGAGATAGTCTCCTAGCTATAGCCACTTAAAAAATAATAGTAAAAAAGAAACAAAATATTATAATTTTCTTATAAAAAATAAATAAATAAAGGGAAGTGGGGAAAATAAGCTTGGTAAAAACCCCCACATGGTTACTACATTTTATACTATTCATAAGTTTAAATTGATAATGGTTATCAATAATCAGAAGTAGGTAAAGGTTTCTTTCATGAATACGAGCTAATGTTCTTAGATCTAGTATTTTTCTACATTGATTTTTTTTAAAATCTATGAAATATGGATTTCATCATATACTATTCCATAACATTTTGGTCCCTTTGGAGTTGTGGATAAGGGAAAAAAAGATAAACAAAAAATCATAATAAATTATCTTCTAGAGAGTTGTTCACTAGATACTGGAATTTCATTCTAGAATATACTTTTTCAACATTCCATATTATTTTTTGAATTCCTTTTGATAGAAGAACCTGGTAATATATTCTTCATGTGAATAAGTGAACAACTTATTTTTTCCTCTTTTTTCCATTTATATTCTCCCATAATTTTTTTGAAACCATCTTATTTATCTAAAAAATAGTCCTCTAAAATGCATTATTCAAAAAATATTCCTTGGAGAAAGATGTTAATTTTTTTTCTAAAATAAATCTGACCAAAATAACAAAAATATTGAGTCAAATCCTTATGTTATCTTTGGTTCTAGTTCTTTATATGAGTTGAAATAATTTTCTTTGGTTTCATTGAGATAAGGTATTTTAAATGGTCCCTCTTAGTGTTATTCAAAGATGAATAACTCATGTTTTTTTTCATAAGACAAAGTATGGTATAATGGATCTAATTTTATATATCTAAAATTAGGGGTCTCATATGGTATTTCAATCTCAACAAATGTGTCCAAATAATTATCAAATGACTCTTTGCTTTCCTATAATCACATAATGGGTAAATTAGTTATTATAACTTCATCTAGTTATAAAATAGTGAAATAAACGCCAAATCCATCCATCAATTCATCATCACAAGGTTATTTAATATACACATAGTGCGGTAAAAGGTTTTCCTTTTCATGAGCCTCTTTTTGGGAGTCAAATTCTTTGAATTCATTTATATAGGTCATATAAATCCCCATTTGTTTACTGACTTATTTAATTTTTATAACTTTTTTATTTACATATCATTTTGAAGTCTATTTCTTACATTTCGCATGGAATTATTGATGAGTAGGGAAAAAACAAGTGTAATGATTATAAAAATCCATTTTACCCAAAAATACTGAATCAATGTAAAAATATATGGTGACACAAAAACATATAAGTTAACTTAGGAAAAATCCTTACTAATAACACTGGTTGAGTCCTACGATCTATCATGGATCCATTAACTATATTTTTATCACTTAAAAAATGAAAATATAACATTCACCACAGTTGTCTCTCAATTAGGTTATAGGATAAGTTCAAAACTATAACTTTTGTTTTCTATTATTATAATGAATTAAATAATTTTTGTGAATTTGATAATTTTATACAGATATTAAATTAAAAATAAAATAATTAAACTAAAAGGAATTGAGAGTGTATGGTTTGGTAAATTTAGATTGAAAAAAGAATTTTCAACCTATAAATGAGATACCCACAATGGATATGTTTTAGCCCATCATATATTCCTTATATCCTTGTTGAAAATAATTGTATAATTTAATTTTTCTATGTCCAACCAATGTCCTTTGGGTGAACATTTAATTATGATCTAATACTATACCAATCCCTTATTATAATTATTTTTTGTCCTATTTAATTTCTTAAACAACTCAAAGACCTCAATGTAGTTAAACCTAATTGAGATCACTACACTCATAGCCATGAGTGTTTCATAAAATTTAAGTAATTAAATTAACTAGTACTATTAATAGAATAAAAAAACAATCCGTATAGATTATAAGAAATTTCACATAAAAAACTGAATGAACTCATTCAAATGTATATCTTTCTAATAAATATAAAGGGATTACATGTAACACCCCGAGATTTTATGAAAAATATTATTTTAATTTCATTAATGTCTTATGTTGTATTCTACACCAAGATTACCTTGCGCTATATGCAACACCGTATTATCTTGCAGTATACGCAACACTATTCTTGGACCGTGTTACACACAATTTTGATAATAGTTATTCTACGCAACATTGAGTATATATATATATTAAATGTATAAATGAAATATGTTTGGATTCTGTTATACGAAACAACGAATAATTCTTTCACAACACGCAACCCTTACTTGGCTTGCATTACACGCAATCACGACCTTCCTCGATAGCGTGTGTTGTACGCAATACCGGGTTTTAATAAACAATGTTATATTATTATAATATTATCATGAACTAGCCGTTATGAATAGTATTAACTAAAATTTGAATTTTATAACATTATTATTCATCTTACACATTTCTAGAACATGGTATAAGAACAAAATAAATTTTTCGGGTAAAATAAATATTTTTCAAAAAATGCAGTTTTACCGCCTTTTGATGGTTCACCCACTTTAAATATAGTTTTTGACATGTTTATATGTTCAATTTGACAAAATAATATTCTTCTTTTGAATCAGGATATAAAAATTTACATTAGATAAAGTTTTGATATTTTTCCGATAACTTTCATATTTTAATGAATAGTAAAAACACGCTATAATTTAATTAAAAACAACTTTTTTCATCGTAATATCTTATGTGGTTAAATTATAATATTGAATGTTTTTAAAGTATAAATAGAATATATTTTTACCATTAAATATAATGTATGTCATTAGCATTGATTTTACCTTGAATTCGTAGGTTAAATCAATTCAATCTTTTGCAATGTTTTAAACAAAAACCCGTTTTTATTCGACAACGGGATTAATTTTAATTTAATTTCTGCAACTTCTGTGTTTTGAATTTTAAAAAATGGATTCCATATTTGGAATCAGTGGGTCCAAATTATGTTAATAAGCTACTTTTTATTTTTGGGAATTATGAATAGTAACTACGGTAAATTTTATTTACCATAGTTAAAGGTAAATCGGGTAATTAAGGGTAAATATAATATTTTAAAATTACCCTAACAAATGTCAAAATCCTATTGGATGACTAAAAGTCGACCCATATCACCTAAGGGTCGGATTAGAATCATTTAATGGACATTTGTCCATGAAAATAACTTAATTATTATTAAAACCAAAGAAAGTGACAACATGTCACTCTCTTAAAGCTTATAAGTATATTAATTTTAATTTAGTGATAAACTTCATGAAACATCGAACATGAATAGTCTCCAGAAAGCTAATGAAATTATATACATCATATAAATTTATTTATAATTTTTAGGGATTAAATAATTATCATTAATTATGACACAATAGTGATGCAGAAATTGTTTATCTAGTGAAAAATCAAGAATATTGTTTTTATTAAACTCATAGTGACCATAAAATTCACAAATACCTAACCAAAACTTATTTTACATGTAAATGTAAACCATAAGCATCCAATGGTCGAATATTGGACCATTTGGAGCGTTATAAAAGCGATTATGACACTTATATTATTTTATTTTAAATGATGCCAAAGTTGTCACCTTCATAATTTAATAAATATAACAATTTAAATATTGTGATTTTAAGATGATAAATTCGAGTAAAAGTATTATTGTGAAAGTTAATGTATTTATCTTCATAATAGGATTTTATTTTAAATTTTTATACAACAAATAAGTATATTAAATAATTATACAAAAATGATGTAGTAATTATTTTATTAAGAGATAAACCAAATAAATGGTTTTAAAAAAATAATAAAATAAATATTATATGAACTATTTAATATTATACACTAATTTTATAGATACATATGACCTTTTATTAATATATTAAAGCTTTTAGTTCGAACATATCTTCTGTATATATTTTATTTAAATTCAAATAAATGAATAGTGTCAAAATTGACACTATTGTTATTTTACAAAAATAACATATTATAAAATTGTTTAAAAATCACAAAAATATTTAAAAATTATAAATTTATATTTATATGGTCTATAATGTTATAAAGTAAACAATTATGAAAAATTCACAACAAATAAGTAATTATTTGTTATAATTTAAAATTTAGAATTTTATTACTACAAATAAACTTAAATAGATTAAATAAGGATAAATCAAAATGATAAGGTTTAAAATAAGATCCAAACATGTCTAAATTTGATTGGTTGATGAGATTACAACCCTATCTCATCTAATCTTCGAATATGAGCCATTTTTGGAGATTTTTAAGTGGGGTTAGATTTATTATAAATTAATATTTTTAAGAATTCCTAAGGTGCCCCTCTCCTCCCTTATAAAAGGGCACCTCCTCCCCCTCCTCCTCACACCAAATTGAGCACTCAAGCTCGGCCAACCCCTGACATTTTCTCCTCTCCACTTCCCTAGAATAATCCTAGAGGTCCTGGTCTTCTCCAAAGACCAATCTTAGTTCCTTAAGTGGGGGATTCAAAGAGGCGTTCCAAAGAAGAGGTAATATCCATTACCGATCTTTTCAATTTCTTTCTTCTTCAACTTCGTCTTCTTTAGTTGTTTCATGATAAAGTAATAACATCAGTATTACTTACATACTGATATGTTATTATAAGTATGAAACAACCCTATTTCACCATCTATCCATCCTACGGAAAAAGAAATCACCGCGCGTGCGTACGTACGGAATACCGTCTCCACGACGCGATGAGATTCATTCTCCATGTTAACCATTTAAGAATGATTATAATGTATATATAAGAAATAATAATGAAATATATGACATTATAAAGCTACTGGATTTATGTATATATATACATATGTATGTCATCTACTTACTTCCATTTCAAGACAATAAGGAAAAGAAAACAGCGTTCATGCGTACGTACGGACTACCGTCTCCATGAACGGTGTTTTTCATTTTATTTATCTACCTATTATATATATATATATATACTGAATATATATGATATATAAATAATATTTTATATTCTGGAAGTAAGTAAATCATGATATAAGTAATAATGATGTCAAGAACAACAAGTCAAAACACCTACGATAAATGAAATGATTTTACCCAAAATGCTTCTTTAACATGGAATTTACAAAGGAACGGGTAATATAATGTCATAAGTGAACCATATATGATATCATAACAATGAATATGATTCTGTAATAAGTCAATAACATTATTTAAATCATTATACAGGAGGTTCGGACATTTACGAAGCAAATCGGACCTAAGGTAAGGGAAATATCACAATCTCATTTTTATCCGAGATTGTTTATTCGTAAGTATTTACTGGGGTGTATTTTATCATCCACATCCATGTTCCCTCAATATGAAATATTGTTTCCATCCACTTGCAATATTTTAAATCCAATTTTACCCTTAGGTGAGTTTTTAGTAAAGAATATGAAAGGAATCTTTTGTCGTTTTTCCGTACGAGGTACTTTTTGACTTTTCCGACAAAAGTACGAAGAATGTTTTTTTTAACTTATACGGCATGAATGGATTTTTAAAACATTATTTCCAAGAAGCTTCCTTTACAAGTTTTCAAGTTTATTTTTAATCAACTTCTTTTATTTTAAAGTTGTATGACATGTTATGAAAGGAAAATTGTTTTTGAAGAAGAAAGGATATTTTCCTCAAGAATTCAATACAAGTGTTTTATCAAAATTATTTTCCATCTAAGATAATAAAGGGTTCTGTTTCTATCCATATTTTTACATTGGTTTGACTATGTTGTGATGGAATTATGTTTATGAATTCCTTTATCATATATGAATTGATTTATGATGTCATGATGTTTCAAGAATCCCATTTTTGTTATATGTGTTATGTGATGATGTATGTTTTATGATTATGTGGCACACATAAGAAAGGATTCATTATAAGATGGGTGGGACCTATATCTCCCTCCAATGCATTGGGTAAAGATTTTATATCTCATGAGATAGGCATGGCTGGAACGGAAGGTTATTTCGGTTCAGTGATACAGGACTGAAATGAGGAGTGAACTCGGTTCAGAAAGGGACTTTGTCCACTAAGATAGTCTTGGCAATGAGTCATGACTAACAAGAAATGATTTTCCATGATTATGTGTGCATGCCACAAAGTTTCAAGTTTTATGTTATGATTATGGGGATCTCATTTTCACTTCTATGATTTATCCCATGTTATGATATTATGAGCTCTTTTGCAGGTTAAGATTTCCAAAAGCTATGTTCTTATGTATATGATGTGATTGATATTTCTTTTGTTTACCCTTACTGAGCATTTGAGCTCACCCTTTTATGTTTTCTTTTCCCCAGGATATAAAGAATGAGTTTTAGGTAAAAAAAAAGGGAAGATCGTTATGGGAGATATTGAAGATCTTTCACCACGATTAGAAGATTACGTTCCATGTTTCCAAAGACACTAAACTATTACGATCCTTGTGTGTGTGTTTTTTTTATGTACTAAGTATTCCGCAAAAGTAATGTAATGTCCATGTACGTCAGGATTCGGGTCTCTACAGTTGGTATCAGAGGAAAGGTTTAGTCAACCTTTGGAAACTAGGATGCGAAAACGTTAGTAAGATCCCTAGAGAAATTTCTAAGGTATGTCTAGGGATGTCTCTAAGGTTAAGTATACGTATAGGTTATAGTACTAGAACTACGCTAACGATCATAGAATCAAACCTAAGATGTTAGATATTGAAGGTTCTCCCCCTTTATTATGTTGTTTTCCCTAGCATGATTTTTGAATCTCACACTATTCTTTTTGGGTTTTAGAAAATGGCTGGAAACAAGATGATTCATGATAATGGAGGATATGATGGACAATGGAATGATATTCTTCATGAGCAACCAAATTAAATGGGATTTGGATGTCCAAACATCATTATTATGCCAAATCAGCAATCTCACAACATGATCAATAAAGTAAAATTTGGTAAGTTTCCTGACTCGACTAATAAGAGAAAGATGGAGTTCCATGATGATCATAGAGGAAAGAAAATTCAATTCCCCCTATGTAAATCATGTGGGAAGAGGCATCAAGGAGAATGTTTCAAGGGAACTGGAAGATGCTTTGGGTGTGGAAAAGAAGGACACAAAGCAAGTAAGTGCAAAGGAAAAGGGTCGGTTAACACCATGGATGAGGATAATGGTATTGCTACGACATCAAAAATGGTTAAGTGTTTTAAATGTGGAATGTATGGGCATTATGCAAACAAATTCCCTAAGGGAAAGACTCATGAAGAGAATCAGTATGGTCATATGGGTAGTATTTATGTGGATGATGATGAAGAGACTACAAATGATATGTGAGATGAAAGAATTTTTGAAGCTCGGTCAATGGTTTGAGAATGTAGTGGAATGATTACATGTTTATCATGTGTAATTTTGGAATAAAGAGACATCGATGGAATGTTACACTGTTGTCTTTCCTTGTGTTTTGAAAGTGTATGATTAATGTTACCAGTATCCATGAAAGGTTATTCAGATATTTTTGGAATGTAGATGATATGCACATAATGAAGGGATAAGGAGAAAATTAGATGTTTGATAGTATTCATGAGCTCATGATTGATTTAAGGACTAAGTGATATCATGGTTTGAGTATATAGAATTTTGAGGATTTTGGTATGTGGATAGTGTTAACTTTTAACTGCACTCATGTTTTCACTAAGGTATTCAAGAGAATACACAATTAAGGACTTTGAATGTTTGGAATGTGACCAACAAGACATATCTTATGATATGTGGGGATCAACGACAGTATTAAATCTCTGGTAATCGTTGTCACTATATTATGAGAGTGGACTGCAGTACTATGTATAAGCCTAAAGATTAGACTGTATTATGTTGGACATAAGTTAGTATTGTTTAAGGATAGAAGATTTTCGATATTATTGATGGGATGTTATAGTAACGTAGTTTTAGAAAAAGGACAACCTGCAGGACGGGCGACAACCCATCGCTTCGGACAAGGCTGTAGGAATCGAACCCACAACCGAAGTGCGACTGGCCTTTATCGCCTACCACTGACCTACAGGAAGTTCCTGTTTAGTAGAAACTAGTTTTATTATATTAAGCAGCATGATATATGAAGTATAAGTCCATTTTAGGAACCATATATGATTAATCTCACTATAAAATGACTTATGTATATTTAATAACTTTTGCTAACCTTTTGTTTGAGACAGATGGAATGAACAGTCATTCTATCACATGATCTGCTAACACTTCACAAATAAAAAAATTCAACTTCATTTATTTAAGAGATGAAGTAGAAATTGTTCAAGGCACGAACAAAAGTGAGATTGTACCAAAATAAAGTAATTATTTATTCTAAACAAATTTTCAACTTTAGGGAAATGATCTTGAAAACCAAAAATGTTGTCCTAGTGATCTTATACCTGATGAATCAGATGGTACCTTATATCATCACAAATCTATGGATTTGTGATTACTGGCTTTTCCATAGCCATGTTCTCTACCACTCTCCATCAGAACATGATGGTTAGATTTCTCTTCCATATCCATATTTTCACCTATGTGGATACCCAGTGATTAGTTAACTTGGGTAACCATTACGTTTTATACTTTAGTTTTTAAAGATAAGTTTTTGTATTCCTTTTTACGATGTGGGTTTCTGTCAAAGAAACTTTCAAATAGTAAACCATTTATAATCCCCGACGAATTTCGAGGGCGAAATTCATTTTAAGGGGGGTAGAATGTAACACCCCGAGATTTTATGAAAAATATTATTTTAATTTCATTAATGTCTTATGTTGTATTCTACATCAAGATTACCTTGCGCTATATGCAACACCGTATTATCTTGCAGTATACGCAACACTATTCTTGGACCGTGTTACACACAATTTTGATAATAGTTATTCTACGCAACATTGAGTATATATATATATATTAAATGTATAAATGAAATATGTTTGGATTCTGTTATACGAGACAACGAATAATTCTTTCACAACACGCAACCCTTACTTGGCTTGCATTACACGCAATCACGACCTTCCTCGATAGCGTGTGTTGTACGCAATACCGGGTTTTAATAAACAATGTTATATTATTATAATATTATCATGAACTAGCCGTTATGAATAGTATTAACTAAAATTTGAATTTTATAACATTATTATTCATCTTACACATTTCTAGAACATGGTATAAGAACAAAATAAATTTTTCGGGTAAAATAAGTATTTTTCAAAAAATGCAGTTTTACCGCCTTTTGATGGTTCACCCACTTTAAATATAGTTTTTGACATGTTTATATGTTCAATTTGACAAAATAATATTCTTCTTTTGAATCAGGATATAAAAATTTACATTAGATAAAGTTTTGATATTTTTCCGATAACTTTCATATTTTAATGAATAGTAAAAACACGCTATAATTTAATTAAAAACAACTTTTTTCATCGTAATATCTTATGTGGTTAAATTATAATATTGAATGTTTTTAAAGTATAAATAGAATATATTTTTACCATTAAATATAATGTATGTCATTAGCATTGATTTTACCTTGAATTCGTAGGTTAAATCAATTCAATCTTTTGCAATGTTTTAAACAAAAACCCGTTTTTATTCGACAACGAGATTAATTTTAATTTAATTTCTGCAACTTCTGTGTTTTTAATTTTAAAAAATGGATTCCATATTTGGAATCAGTGGGTCCAAATTATGTTAATAAGCTACTTTTTATTTTTGGGAATTATGAATAGTAACTACGGTAAATTTTATTTACCATAGTTAAAGGTAAATCGGGTAATTAAGGGTAAATATAATATTTTAAAATTACCCTAACAAATGTCAAAATCCTATTGGATGACTAAAAGTCGACCCATATCACCTAAGGGTCGGATTAGAATCATTTAATGGACATTTGTCCATGAAAATAACTTAATTATTATTAAAACCAAAGAAAGTGACAACATGTCACTCTCTTAAAGCTTATAAGTATATTAATTTTAATTTAGTGATAAACTTCATGAAACATCGAACATGAATAGTCTCCAGAAAGCTAATGAAATTATCTACATCATATAAATTTATTTATAATTTTTAGGGATTAAATAATTATCATTAATTATGACACAATAGTGATGCAGAAATTGTTTATCTAGTGAAAAATCAAGAATATTGTTTTTATTAAACTCATAGTGACCATAAAATTCACAAATACCTAACCAAAACTTATTTTACATGTAAATGTAAACCATAAGCATCCAATGGTAGAATATTGGACCATTTGGAGCGTTATAAAAGCGATTATGACACTTATATTATTTTATTTTAAATGATGCCAAAGTTGTCACCTTCATAATTTAACAAATATAACAATTTAAATATTGTGATTTTAAGATGATAAATTCGAGTAAAAGTATTATTGTGAAAGGTAATGTATTTATCTTCATAATAGGATTTTATTTTAAATTTTTATACAACAAATAAGTATATTAAATAATTATACAAAAATGATGTAGTAATTATTTTATTAAGAGATAAACCAAATAAATGGTTTTAAAAAAATAATAAAATAAATATTATATGAACTATTTAATATTATACACTAATTTTATAGATACATATGACCTTTTATTAATATATTAAATCTTTTAGTTCGAACATATCTTCTGTATATATTTTATTTAAATTCAAATAAATGAATAGTGTCAAAATTGACACTATTGTTATTTTACAAAAATAACATATTATAAAATTGTTTAAAAATCACAAAAATATTTAAAAATTATAAATTTATATTTATATGGTCTATAATGTTATAAAGTAAACAATTATGAAAAATTCACAACAAATAAGTAATTATTTGTTATAATTTAAAATTTAGAATTTTATTACCACAAATAAACTTAAATAGATTAAATAAGGATAAATCAAAATGATAAGGTTTAAAATAAGATCCAAACATGTCTAAATTTGATTGGTTGATGAGATTACAACCCTATATCATCTAATCTTCGAATATGAGTCATTTTTGGAGGTTTTTAAGTGGGGTTAGATTTATTATAAATTAATATTTTTAAGAATTCCTAAGGTGCCCCTCTCCTCCCTTATAAAAGGGCACCTCCTCCCCCTCCTCCTCACACCAAATTGAGCACTCAAGCTCGGCCAACCCCTGCCATTTTCTCCTCTCCACTTCCCTAGAATAATCCTAGAGGTCCTGGTCTTCTCCAAAGACCAATCTTAGTTCCTTAAGTGGGGGATTCAAAGAGGCGTTCCAAAGAAGAGGTAATATCCATTACCGATCTTTTCAATTTCTTTCTTCTTCAACTTCGTCTTCTTTAGTTGTTTCATGATAAAGTAATAACATCAGTATTACTTACATACTGATATGTTATTATAAGTATGAAACAACCCTATTTCACCATCTATCCATCCTACGGAAAAAGAAATCACCGCGCGTGCGTACGTACGGAATACCGTCTCCACGACGCGATGAGATTCATTCTCCATGTTAACCATTTAAGAATGATTATAATGTATATATAAGAAATAATAATGAAATATATGACATTATAAAGCTAATGGATTTATGTATATATATACATATGTATGTCATCTACTTACTTCCATTTCAAGACAATAAGGAAAGGAAAACAACGTTCATGCGTACGTACGGACTACCGTCTCCATGAACGGTGTTTTTCATTTTATTTATCTACCTATTATATATATATATATACTGAATATATATGATATATAAATAATATTTTATATTCTGGAAGTAAGTAAATCATGATATAAGTAATAATGATGTCAAGAACAACAAGTCAAAACACCTACGATAAATGAAATGATTTTACCCAAAATGCTTCTTTAACATGGAATTTACAAAGGAACGGGTAATATAATGTCATAAGTGAACCATATATGATATCATAACAATGAATATGATTATGTAATAAGTCAATAACATGATTTAAATCATTATACAGGAGGTTCGGACATTTACGAAGCAAATCGGACCTAAGGTAAGGGAAATATCACAATCTCATTTTTATCCGAGATTGTTTATTCGTAAGTATTTACTGGGGTGTATTTTATCATCCACATCCATGTTCCCTCAATATGAAATATTGTTTCCATCCACTTGCAATATTTTAAATCCAATTTTACCCTTAGGTGAGTTTTTAGTAAAGAATATGAAAGGAATCTTTTGTCGTTTTTCCGTACGAGGTACTTTTTGACTTTTCCGACAAAAGTACGAAGAATGTTTTTTTTAACTTATACGGCATGAATGGATTTTTAAAACATTATTTACAAGAAGCTTCCTTTACAAGTTTTCAAGTTTATTTTTAATCAACTTCTTTTATTTTAAAGTTGTATGACATGTTATGAAAGGAAAATTGTTTTTGAAGAAGAAAGGATATTTTCCTCAAGAATTCAATACAAGTGTTTTATCAAAATTATTTTCCATCTAAGATAATAAAGGGTTCTGTTTCTATCCATATTTTTACATTGGTTTGACTATGTTGTGATGGAATTATGTTTATGAATTCCTTTATCATATATGAATTGATTTATGATGTCATGATGTTTCAAGAATCCCATTTTTGTTATATGTGTTATGTGATGATGTATGTTTTATGATTATGTGGCACACATAAGAAAGGATTCATTATAAGATGGGTGGGACCTATATCTCCCTCCAATGCATTGGGTAAAGATTTTATATCTCATGAGATAGGCATGGCTGGAACGGAAGGTTATTTCGGTTCAGTGATACAGGACTGAAACGAGGAGTGAACTCGGTTCAGAAAGGGACTTTGTCCACTAAGATAGTCTTGGCAATGAGTCATGACTAACAAGAAATGATTTTCCATGATTATGTGTGCATGCCACAAAGTTTCAAGTTTTATGTTATGATTATGGGGATCTCATTTTCACTTCTATGATTTATCCCATGTTATGATATTATGAGCTCTTTTGCAGGTTAAGATTTCCAAAAGCTATGTTCTTATGTATATGATGTGATTGATATTTCTTTTGTTTACCCTTACTGAGCATTTGAGCTCACCCTTTTATGTTTTCTTTTCCCCAGGATATAAAGAATGGGTTTTAGGTAAAAAAAGGGAAGATCGTTATGGGAGATATTGAAGATCTTTCACCACGATTAGAAGATTACGTTCCATGTTTCCAAAGACACTAAACTATTACGATCCTTGTGTGTGTGTTTTTTTATGTACTAAGTATTCCGCAAAAGTAATGTAATGTCCATGTACGTCAGGATTCGGGTCTCTACATTACATTAATGTCCAAACTGAAGTAGAAAAGTGTCATTATGCTTCCAATATCCAAAATTTCTTATGTTTTGAGACAAACTTGGATACATCAACTACTATATTTTACTCACATCTCTATCTTCCATTGAAACAACTTCGAATCTTACTATTCTTTATGAGAACTACTCCACCTGATCTCCATGTTTTTCTTTGGTTTTTATCTATTTATATCATTTGTGGATGGAGAGAATAAAATTCTAAAATTATTACTACCTTCAAATCTCATATGGGGAACCTTCATGTTCATGTATTAGCAATTAAGTTCATCATCTAAGTGGAACCAAAAATGATTTTAAATACATATTTGGATATAAAACTCAAATGAGGTGTTTGTATAGAAAATTTGTTTTAATTACATTTAAATATTCTCCTCAACATAAACTCTTCATCTTCATTTTAATGGGATCACATGTATAAGACATAGGTCTAACCAAAATACTTATAATGTGAATCTTATATGACTTGATTCATTGATGTTTTCAAAGAAAAATGTCTTAAAATATGTTATCAGTTAGTTCATTATAATTTTTTATTCATTAATTTCATTTGTTATGACTTGTGATTGTTTATGGGACACAAAATTCTTTTTTAATTCAAAAAACACATACAAAATATGATTTTTAGTAATGGAAAATTCATATGATAAAATGTCTTAAAAAATTCAAATTTTTCTTTATAGAATCTATAAAATATGTTACATGGTAAGAAACATCTTACATGCTTCAAAAAATATCTTATGGGTTGTAATAAAGTCATATGAGATTCTATTTCTGGAAGAATAATATTTATTATGGGATTTAAAATACTTTTGAAACTCACAAAGTATTATGCAACATAAAACGAAATATCTCACAAGGCCTAGACATCTCCAAGATTTTATTATTTAAAATTCTTAATGAATTTTTCCATTTTATTCATATGATCGAAATTAAAATAATTTATTGTTAAAATAATTCATAAAATTATTAAAAATACTTAAAATTCATTAATTAGTCCATTTTCAAAATAATTCCTAAAATTCACTAAAAATATAAATATGATGGAAATTAATTGAAAAAATATGGTGTGGTTTTACGCATTGAAATTCTTGTAAAATTAATTAAAATATTAAATATATAATTTAGTGTGATATATAGGTTCATATTGAGGATTAGTGCCTAATTGTGAATCATTGAATCGATAGTTGATTTCTGATATGTATATGTGAGAATCTTCCAGTGATTGTGTTGGTATGTGTGTTTCCTTATGGTATTTGAGGACAGAGAAGATATGATTCCCCATAACCTATGACCTATAAGAGACATGTTTTATGGGCTAGGTGGGTGAGGTTCATTCTTTTTTAGAATCAAATAAGTATGTTAGTGTTCCTTGTTCAATGGTTTTGTAACATGATGTTTTCTTATTGTTGTTGAGATGAGTTATGATGTGCAATGGTAACTTAGTAGAAGGGTTATCGAAAAATTTTCAGTGGCCATATAGATGGTATTCTAGGGTATATTAATTGGGTTTTAGATTAATTCGGGAGAAATTTAACTATGTATATGATATAATAATGCAAGATGACTTGATGTTTTTTGATGTAAAGTACTTATCATACATTTTATAGCGGTTGGTTTTAGAGTGAATGGTCATTTAGATGCCTGATCTATTGGTTTCACATGTGTATATCAATGATATTATGGACAATAGTCCTAGATTGTGGTATATAAAATGGATAGAGAATGGTTATAGTTTTGGTTTTCGAATAATGAATGTGTAATAGGTTGTCCTGTTATTGGAGTTGGAATTAGTCAGATGCCTCAGAAGTATTAGAATGTAATCCCTGATGTGTTTTTTTGATGAGATTGAAATTAAGTGGTTAATATTTCCAGTTTTTTAGTCACATTATCAAAGTTTCAATGATGTATGACTTATAGGATCATGATTTGGGTTTTTTGAACAGATGGCATGGGGACATACATCCATTTAGTTTAGATGATTCCAAATTGGATAGATGGAAAGAAGTATTGAGACGGTTCTTTATAAGAGCAATCAACCTTAGGACTGGAGAGTGAGGTTTGGCATGAATTTTTGAGAAGATGCATCATACATAAGGGAAATGTGGTTGAGGTTATGTGTGGTGTAATTGGTTAATGAATTATTAAGAGGTCATGTATGGGTTTCCAACCAATGAATGTACTAAGGTGAATGTGGGAATTGTAGAATAGGTTGATGGATATAAATGGAAAGTTCTTCCACTATTGTGGATGGTGATGTTTTGAATATATGGAGATATAGTTTAATATGATTATAGATCATGGATTCAGTTCGTAAACAAACATATGATATAGTAGCCTTCTAGTCATCATGCAGGAGGAGTGGAATAGGGGAACTCATAGGGAAATGAGTAAACGATTAACTACTGCAGGGTTTGAAACTCATTGCATATGGAATTTTAGTAGATATTTAGGATTTAATTGTTGATGATCCAAGAACAAGTAGTGATTTGTGTTTTTCATTGGCACTTAGATATGAGTGGGACAGTCACATCTATTTCTTAAGCTTTGTAATGTACGGAGTATGGGATATAGAGATCAGTGTTTTTGTTAATTGGGAAGATGAAATGGATAAACTTAGGGTGGGGAGCATATTGTCATTTTTGAAAGTTTGACTCTTCTATTAAAGGGTCACTAAAAAGGCGAGACCAGTTGGTGGATTATCGGTATGGAATCAGGACACTAGAGTGAAGGTAGATCCAATTTTCAAGTTCTTCGGTAGGTACTAAAATTTTAATTCTTATATGGAATTTAATGGAGTATATATATTGATTTTTGTCTTGTAATTGTGTTTTTTTATTCACAATGAGTTGTATCAGATGTGAATTAGTGCTCAGGGTGAGAGAATGATTATTTGTGCATGTGGTTGGTGATCCAACCATGGAACTACATTGATTATTGGGGTGGAACTTCAGTGTGGACAATTAGATGATCTTATCACACCTCAAAGAATTATGAATTTATAATTGGGTGATGTGATAGCTCATCAATGGATGTGACTAAGTGTTTTTAGGAAATATAGGCTAAAAAAGGACTATCTGATGTCTTTATTTGAGATTAGAGTAGTGATGGGGAAACCACATTGAGTGTAGTGATGGACTGATGATGGTAAATTTTAGTAAATGATTCCTATGATGGGGAAATTGTAATACACAAAATGGATGAGTTATCAATTTCTTGGTATCATAGAATAGATGGGTGTGGTTGATGATAGTCTCTATGTTGGATATAAAGGGATCATGTGGCTCTAGTTTTAGGGAATAATCTTCCTTGATGTTTGGAGTTTCATTTTGGAAGCTCACTCTGTGTTTGGGGACAGAAAAATGAGTAAGTCGATAATTGATGACTAGGGTAGGCTGGGATTGATGGTTAGAGGACCACAAACACTTCTAAATGATGAAAAGTATTATGATGGAGAGATTTCACGAGTGTATGTCAATATGTATTCAAAATACATGGAAAATTTAAATTTTTGGTCCTAGAAAATGGGATGTTTCAAGACTCAAGATATATATATATGATTTTTGAGTGTTAATATATCTCAAGAATATTTTTTTTAGTTTTATGCAAAGGTTTTATTTATTTTTTTGATTCTTGTGTGAACATTGGAAAAGGGTTAGGGTGACCACCTGCTAATTTTTCTAATGGAGGCTGGTCGTCCACTGACTATTTGGTCATGTTTTTATTGCATACTAACGTAACCTAAGATATATATATCTTTATCACAAATAATTTTCATAAATTAATTATTACATTTTACAGAAGTCAAAAAATCACAAGAACATTAGGTTTTCTATTTTTGATGACTTGATACAAGAACAACTTATTTTATAACACTTTTATATATTTATCCATAACTATGCCACAGTATACACCCTTTCTCATATAATATATTCATCTTTATATAAGATGAATGAGAAATAAGAAATGGGTGATCCCAAATTCATAATTAGGGTAAAATATCATTAACATTCCAACAGGGGATAGATAATAAAAATATGAGAAAACTTGAGATGGGGTGGATTATATTATTAAATAATGGATAGAAAAATGATATTCCTCCACAAGTGATAATAAAAGGATTTTTAGTCACAAATGAAAAAACATTTAGTATGGTATAAGCGTGTGAGATAGCAAACATGATCAGTTGAGCCTAATCACATGCATCTGAAATAGACACATGAAATTTCACAGAATAATAGAATTTAAAGAAATTATGGACCAAAAATAATAATAAAACATCATATCCTGAAACAAATTCAAGTATTTACACCATCTATGTTGTCTAAAGATCCAAGAATGTAGACCATTTTTATTGTAAAAAATTCAATCATGTCCATGATTTATTTTGTGAACAAACCTATGTATACCCACACTTCATTATCTAATGAGTTAAAAAACACTAACTAATGAATTGGTGGTTGATATAAGATACCATGAATAATAATACAAACATATGTGAGCTATAAAATATTAATATTTCAATATATTATTAAAACCCATGGGGAAAAATAGGCATCATTCATCACATTGTAAAATACCCATGGAATGAAATATTTTTTCCTCATTTCTATATGATATCACAGAAATGTAACCCAAGAATTTAAATGGTTGACACCTAAAACTCAGTCACCCAAAAATATTATTTCATAAGAAAATTTATAATTTTATTGGAGAAAAATAATTTCTATGAATATAAATCATTTATAGATAAAAATGAAAATTTCAGTGAAATGGTAAAATAATTTTTAGAAAATGTTTTTATCATTGTATAGAAAGAAATTTTTTTGTATAAAAATATAAGTATTTGTTGAAAATTTGAATAGAAATTTTTTAAAAAATATTTATTTTGAAATGTATATCAAAAAATACATCCTTGAAAATACATTTAGTTCATAAAAAGGAAATGAGGGGTGGATGGTAAAACATTTGATTATAAAAGAATGTAAATCCTTTTTAGTATTTCAGAATACCTTTATTGAAAACCCACATCATAAAAACGTATCAAAAATTAATTTTTAAAATTGGAGAAGGGAATTATGATGGTCATCTAGGATAACACATTGTTAGGTTTCCACATCAAAAAAGAGAACTTTTGTGGGAAAGAGAAATGTGGACAATGAGGGGAAATTGTCATGAAGGATGATGTAAATTATTCGAAATATTGTTATAACTTTTAGAATGAAACTCATCAAGGGAAATATTTTAATTAAAAATGTAACTTTCCATATAGATACAATGATTTATATTATCATATTAAAACCTACAAAACCATCCTATAAAATTATAATAAAAATGGAATCACTATGACTCAAGAAAAGTTGATGAGTTAAGAAAATCCCCTTGACATTAATCCATATAAGTAGAACATGTTTCAAATAATTTTATAATGAAAATAAATATCTTAATAACTAATTTTATTTCCTTATTAAAATTTATTACCTTTTATTCATATCATTAATGAAAATATATCAAAAATATGTTACTCAATTATAGTTTATTTTAATCATCGAATATTAGGATTTTTTATTATTTATTCATAGAATTTTATTGGTGAAAAGTTCAATTATTACTTATTTTTTCAAATTTCATCATTCATTGATTATTTGAGGAATAATAATATTTATTTAATGATTCATTATTTCTCATCTCACTTGCTAACATACTTGGGAATAATTCGTGAAAAATGAAACTGTAATGAACTATTTCGAACATGATCAACTATCAAAAGGTTATATATTAATAAATATATTAAATAATGATTAAAATTTTATAAAATAATTTTAAAAAAGTAAATAAATTATTATTTTATTATATTTTTACTATATAATATTCCTTATTCATTTGTGATATAAACATTATTACATCATTCCCATGGGTAAAAAAACCTACCCAAAAGAGAGTGTGTTATAATGAGTTTATGAGTAAGGAAATTTAATTATATAATTTCAATATAAAATTTATAAAAGCTTAAAAATTATATAAATATAATATATCTTCATTAAATTCATTTGTATAACCATTATTTTTGGGTGGTGATGAGAAATAAAATTTGTCTTTTCTAGAGGTTGTAGTTCACACATACACAAGATTAACAATTAAATTTCTAAATTAATGAGATTGAATGAAGGTATATGATAAATTATATTTTATCCATTATATATATGAACGTTTTAACATCTTAATAAATTAAATTAATCATTTTCCTTCCATGAATGGCTATGATGAAAGAATGAGCCGCATCACTTCAGGGAGTGAGTTTTCTACATGCACACACAATCAAAGTTGTTATATTTTTCTTAATGGATAGAAAGGATTGAGTAACATTTTATATAAGAATAAAATATAAATATAGTTTATATAATATTTTGAATTACATTATATTCCCGTGCCTTGAATTTTTTTGGAAGAGGAATATTAAGAAGAAAAGGCAAAGGAGTAGGAAAGATTCACGTTTAGAAAGTGAGATTTATCTTGGGAATATAATTTCAAATAGAGGACTTAGAGTAAATAATTTTCTATAGAGTCTAATTAATATAATATAGGATACTATCAAGAGAAAAATTTATGAGTTTTTTAATTAAATTAAATGAGATTGGTGTAGCACAATGTGGTGGAAGTGATCTCATTTAAGTGAAGAGAATGGTAATTATGGGAGTTCTTATTACATTTCAATAATGGTATGTCACTATTCTGGGGTAAAATGATCAAAAAGTGTAATATAATGGTGGGTAAGATGGTTTTCTTATAATTTTATCATCTACACAATTTGATGCATGTTTTTCAAATGTTTTACGTCTAACACGGTTTCCTTTGTCTACTTTTACCATGATAACTTATACTTTTAACTATGGTAGTTAATTTTAGTGAAAAAAATTAAAATTTAACTTATTAATTGATTATAAAATTATAATTTCCAATATGATCAAAAGATATTTCTAAAGTCTAGAAAATTTAATATAAATATTAGTGCACATAACACATAATGAACTATTTATTGAAAAAAAAGTGTATATTTAAGATTAGAATTTAGATGTACTATAAATTTACCAACATTTATTAAATTTAAAGATTTATGTTAGTCTATTATAAAAAATAATATTTATGACTATTTGAAAATTTTGAAAATTTTAAGATAACCATAAAAATGATTAATTAAAAAGAAAATATTGAAAACAACTTTCTAATTAGAATAAAATTTTATAATGATCTAAAATGTTGAACAATGGTTTTATATGATTAAAATAATATTTTAATAATAAATAAATTAACTTATTAAATACATATTTGATCAATTAAAATATTTTATAAACTTATAGGTCCTACTTTTGTAATCATAAATTTTTATAAGTTATAGATTTGGTAAACCTGTATTTTTCACTATTCACTTGAAAATATTTTTTTTGGAAAATTCCAAAAAAAAATCTTAATCACAAATTGTTATTATAAAATGAAAAATAAATTATCTTAGTTAAATTATATGTATTAAATTTTACAATTTAAATCTTATATAGAAAAGTAAAATATAACGACAACCTTTTTCATCAAAAAACATCTTTTTAAAATTTCAACCATTATTATTCTTATTTCCATTAAATTAAAAACTATATTGAAATTAATATATCATTCAAATTAACATTATAATTTATATACAATACATCTATTTTGATAAAATAATGTTTATAAAAAATAAATTTTAGAAAAATATATTTTCCCCATAAAATGGTGTTTTTATCTATGTGGATATATTAATTGAATTCTACCCATTTATAATTAAAAAAATGAACTTTCATTTTCTTTAAATGATAAAATGATAAATTAATAAAATATATGTGGTATATAAATACATTTTTTACATTTATAATAACAAGTTCACAGCATCTTGGTTTCAACTTACAAAAACCTCAATATCTCCACGTAACTTCTTAGCAAAACATATGATCTATTGATGGTCATTCGTGATAGTTCAACAACCATAAATCAATTAGAAATTTTCAAAAGATTTGGTTTCTCAGGAATTTTATTTCACACATACTATAATTTTAGGAGTTCAGAACAAGATTATTATTGAGAAAATCTATGTGAAGCCACCCCTTTTTCCATGTTTATAGAGGAGAGCCTCATCAAAAAATATGGTACTATTTTACTCCATCACCACTCCTTTCTATATAGTTTTCATAATGTTTTTACTGTTATTTATACCCTATAATATAATGTCTGTTTTATAATAGTCTTAATTATTATATTTATTTTTATGTATTAGGGTTTCATTTTAGCGTGGTGTAATATATGAGGAAATATTTCAATAATATAATTTCTTTTAAAAGGGAAAAATTAATTTTGAAATTTAGGGTCATTACATTTCACTCATTAAGAAAATTTCACCCCCAAAATATTAATTTATTCTTACTAATGAAATAACTAATTGTTTCCATAATATAGACAAGAATCAGGATTGAATTTCTATTGAGATATCTACCTTAATCACTTTCATGGTCATATTAGTTACAAAATAGTAAATCCAAAATGGTTACTATACTATTTCTTAAAATTGGAATACGTGATCTTATAAAAACATTTACCTATGATTTCCTCTCTATTCAAACCTCCTTTGAAACCTACGATACTTTTGTGTCAACTATAGGATAATTTGATCAACCTATAACTCCTTCAGTTCAACCTATATTGTAAATAATTTTCCTCCTATTTGGTTTTATAACCGAACTCATCCCAAAATTTTTATATATTTAAATCCTTCATAATCATTCGAAAAGAGAATGTGAAATCACTAAATAATATTCCTTATGAGTTTTTATCAAGGTGAGTAGTGTTTGACCCGCTTGTTATGTACTGTGTAAATATCATGTTGATACTCCCCTAGTCTTTCTAAGATAATTATCACTAGGAGCATCTATGACATAACCACATCCAATTTCCATTATCTAGATAAGTATTTTGTTTCATGGAAAACCACATACTCAAAACATTACTAATATTATTGAACGTTATCCTATAGCTATACTCATCCCTTGGAATTCTGTTTAGGGTTTTTCCTAAAGTTATATCATCCAAATTACTAAAAATATCTAAAATAACACTCAAAATAACAAAACCTTTCTCAAATACCAAATAATGTTACCCAAGATAAAATATATGTATTAAACATCATTTCCCTAACATAAACACTACATATTAGAATGGTCACATATTCCCAGAAAAGAAAGTTTTAGTGTCTTTTTCGAAAATATATATAAGAAATTTATTTTACAAAGCTAATGAAACTAGAGTCCATTATAGTACTCTTATGTGATATAATATTCTTCATAACATTGGGAATGGAAATATATGAAAAGGGTGAGCTCAAATTCTCACCAAGGGGGAAGTTCATTATCACTTTATTAGTAGTTAGATCAAAATAATATGATAAAACAAGACTAGGGGGAATTTCTGGGGTATTGTAGCATTACTATAGCAGGTTACTGTAGCATTGGTGGACTATAATAGTGGAGGAACTGTAGTAGTAGTGGAACTATAGTGGCGGATGCATTGTAGCAGGAACTGTAGTTGCGTACTATAGCAGTAACTGTAGTAGCCCAAGTATTGTGGCAGTACTATTCACCGAAGGGCCCTTTGGGCAAAAAAAAAGGTGCTTTTGGGCCTTGTATTCAAACCACATGGTCTTGGGCCTTCATGCTATGTAATGGTTCTCCCTCTACCTAGTTTGAAAGAGGTCTTTGCTTGAAATAATAAATGAGGCTTCATCCCCATCCTTTAAAAAAATTAATACCAATATTTATATATGTATACATTTAAAAAATGACCAGGGGAGAAATAAATTGTTAAAAAAACATGAAATAATAAAAGTCGTATATAAGTCATAATAAAAAAAACATTAATCTCAAATGAAAAATATTTTACCATTCTAATAGAGTGTGATACTAAAAACATAAACCATGGAGCATAATCATAAGTATATGACACTAAATCATGGGATGTGAATGAATTGTAACACAGAAAGGTATTATGAAAAAAAATTATGCATAAAAACATAAAATTGGGAAAAAAATCCATGTATATACACCATTAATTTTGTGTTCAAATATAAGATTACCCACCCATTATGTTTTGAAAATAAACAAGCATGGCCATCCTTTATGTTGTGAAAAATCCAATCATATCCACACATCATTATATCTTTATATATAAATCCATAACCAATTAATTTGAGTGTGATATAAGACCCCACCCATCATCATCCATACATATTCATTCCATAAAATTTCATTCAGTAAACATATCATGAAAACCCATGGGAAGAAAATGGGTTTCACTCATCACATCATAAAGTAACTATTTAAAGGAAAATGGGTTTCAATACATTCATTGATTGTATATCCAAAATTTACTCCACGAAATAAATAATAGAAAAAAAAATTAAATCACACCAAAATATTATTTCATCAGAATATTTGGATAGAAATTCATTGAAAAAATTTCCAAGTAAATAATTCCTTTATCTATAAAATGGAAAATAGTAAGAAACCCATAAAAGTGTTTTATTAAATGTTTTTAGAATTATCATAAAAGAAGAAGATAGATTTCAAATTTAAAAGTAATTATCAAATATGTGTTGTGAAAACATTAAAAAAATTTATGTTTCATATGAAAAATTAAAAATATATCCTTTAAATGACATAGAGGTCATCAAAATAAAATTTTGTGGGGGAGATAAAAAATTTCATTAAAAAATAATGTTTTTTTTTCTAATATTTGGAAATACCTTTGTTTAAAACCCACATCCTAAAAAAATTAAAAAAACCTTTTGAAAATAGTAAAAGGGAATTATTAATTTCACCGGATATAAAACATAATTGGGTTTTCAAATAAAAAGGTGAACATCGGAGGGAAAGGGAAATATGGACAAGGAGGGGAAGTAGTCATTAAAGAGGATGAGAATTAATCTCAGTAATAATATACATTTGATTAAGTAATTGACCAATGTAGGTATTTGAATTACAAATTTCACATGACATAGAGAGTTAATTAATTATAGTATCATTATATAATAGAATAAACTCATATTGTAATACCATAATAACTTAGAATAATTATGACTCAAGATTGTAAGTTGAGTCAAGAAGAACCCCTTACCCTAAATATAGCTTGGTTGAACATGATATACCATCTTATATAATGGGAATAAATATATTAATCACTAATTTCATTGCATAATTAAAATATATTACCTTTTATACATATCATTTACAAAAATGTATCATAAATATTTTACTCGGTTATAATGTGTTTTCATTAATGGATATTAGGATTTTCTGATTGTTTGCTTCATACAAGTTTCCATGTGACAAGGCTAGTTATCAATTATTGGTAAAATTTTAACCGTTCAAATATTATTCAAGGTAGAATATATATTATTATTCAATGACACAATTTCCATTTGATTATGTAAAATACTTGGATATGGTTCATGAAAAAAGAAGTTATGATAAATCATTTTTGTGTGTTTAATGAAATAAAGGTGGTATATTAATAAAAATATTAGATATTAGTAACACAATTTAATAATTGTAAATTTATATATTAAAATCAGTATTATTACCAGATATTAATATTATATTTAATTCATTAATCAATCAAGATATAGACATTATACCATAATTCATGAAGGTGGTAAAACGACCCACAAGAGTGGGCGTTATAAAGATTTTACGAGTAAGGAAATGTTTTTTTATAACATTAATATAAATTTTATAATAGGTTATTCATACCATAAATATAATTTAACTACAACAACATTATTTTTATAACCATACATATAGGGTGGTGATGAAAAATGAAATTCTTCATTCAGGGAAGTAGTAGTCCACACATATGTGCGATTATGGATTCCATTTCTAAAGGAATGGGATGAAATTAATGCATTGGATAAATTATAATTTAAGAACTATAATTTTTAAATATTTAATATATTCATTAATATATTCCATCCTTGGTACCGTATATGAAATATGGTGATGAAAAATGAACCACACTGCTTCGTGGAGGTAGTAGTTCGCACGTACACATGATCAATGTTATTTTGTTAGTGGATTTAAAGGATTGAATAATGGTATATCCATTACTATAATAAAATTATAATATATTAATAATACCTATTTTGTTATATTTTTGTGGATATAATTTTTTTATGATGCAGACTAAGAAGTAAAAGTTAAAAATTAAGAGATATTCATGTTGAGAACCTTAAATTTATCTTGTAAATATCCTTGGAAATTTAGGCCTTAGAATAAATAATTGAGACTAGAGGAATTTAAAATAGACATAAGATTGTAGGATGAGAAAAATTATAGATTCATATAATTAAATTATAAGGGATTGATGTATCATGATGTGGTGAAAGTGATCCACTTTTAGTTCAAGAGAAAGAATTTTTTTACATACTCATTTCATTACAAAAATGGTATGTCAATATTCTTGGTTCATAGGCTCAAAAGTCTAAAATAATGGCATGTAAGAGGATCTGATTAAACAATTCTCACTCCAACACTTGGATTCATGTTTTTTAAATGGTTGATTTGTTTTTCACTTGGAAAAACCCTTTTTTTTCGTTTTCACTTTTAACGCAATAATTTTTTTAATCATGGTTATTAATATTAATGAACACAATTAAAATTTAACATATTACCTAATTTTTTAATTTTTATTTCTCATATGAATATAATTTTATGATATTATAATTATAGAGGCCATAAAAAATTATATTAATATTAGAGAAAAAAACGAATAAATGTTTTTTATAAAAATTGTGTTTTTATGCCTGAAATTTATGTGTAGTATAAATTTATCTATGTAATTGAGTTTAATGATATAAATTTTTTTATCATAAAATAAGGAAAATTTAGAAATCCTTCAAATCAATCCAGAACTGAATTTCACCTTTAAAATGTTTAATTAAAACGAATTGAAAAAAACAATTTTTAAATTAGAATGAAATGTTAGTTATGATCCAAAATTTTGAACATATATATTCAAGGATTAACATATATTTTTAAAAATAAATCATTTTACTCCTTAAATAAATATTTTATCATTTAAAATTATTAATAAACATATAAATCCTATATATATAATAATAAATTCATTAGAGGTATAGTTTTAGTAAAACTATATTTTTCACTATACAATTTTTTAAGAATATTTATATAATTTTTTAATATCGATAAAAATTTATTATATACACAAAAATGTATTTATTTTTTTCATCTTAAATTGTTAATGTTAAGAATTTAACATTAAAATGAATACAAAAAAATATAATGAAAATTGTTTTTATCCAAAATAACTTTTTAAATTTTCAAATATTCTTATTATTATTTCATATCAATTTCTAATTTGATTGGTGTTAATATATTACTCATATAAAAAATATATTTTATCTATAATATAACAATTTTTCTAAAATAAAGTGCATAACAAACCAATTTTGTTAAAAATAAATATTTTACATAAAATTGTATTTTTGCCTATTAAACTGTATTAATTGTATTATATCAATGAATTATTATTAAAAATTATTTTTATTTAGACTTAAACATAAAAAATGTAAAATATATATAATACTAGTTTTATATAAAAAATTTATTGTAATTATACATATACTTTTATATCCTTTTAATTTATACTTATATAAACCCTAAATATATTCATGTAAGATCAAACTATATGATATACTTTAGTGATGGTTGGTGGTTGTCATTCAACTATCATATATCTCATCGAAATTTATACAATATTGATCTTCTATTGAATTTTATTTTAATAAAACTATAATTAATTGAGTTAATATTTTTCTTGGTCTTGAGAAAACCCAAGTAATGACACCTCTTTTACATGTTGGTACATGGGATCCCCATAAGGAAGGCTTGTACCAATTTATTAAATCACTTCACCATTCTATATATTTTTAATAGTGTGTTTACTATCATTTATACCCACTAATTTGATGGTAATGTTATAACGGTGAAATTTAAAAATATGTATTATGTATTATGATTTTATTCTATCTCGACATTGAGTGTGAGCCATGTTAGTAATCATGTTATTTATTTTAAAGGGAAGAATTTAATTCTAAAATATAAAGTTATTAAAACTACCATAAGGGATTTTTCAGCTAACATTATGATGGTTCCATGTCGTGAAAGGGGAGATAACACGAGGGAGGCATAGGCCTCACCTGGATGAGAGGCATCATGCTGTGATCCACAAAGGCCTTGTCATGATGGTGATATGAAATGGGATGCCCCCCCATCCTTTGGGTGATCAAAAAATGTCCTATATAGGAAAATCCATGAAATTTCTAGGTGAAGGACCATAGTGGAGTGACCCTCTGGGTCACACCATGATCGTCCTACAACCTGGTGCTTTTTTACATTTTTAGACCGATATTTTATCCATATCCACCTTTTGGATGTTAGGTTGAGCGGGGGTTCTGGTAGATCTAGTTGGCCTTCTCCTCCACATCCCCTTCCATCCTCATCCCCGTAGATATGGGGTGTTATTATTGTAATTTTCTTGAAGTTTGGAGGTATGGTTTCCATTTTATTTATCCATTTTTATTTCCCTCTGAATCCCAATAATTTTTTATGATTTTTTGTTAATGTTTGGCACAAGTTATTTCAGAGAATATTGGAATCAGATTAGGATGATGGGTATTTTTATCAGTATGGATAGTGGATATCCCAAAGGGAGGTCACTTTCTTATTCATATATTTTCATTGGAGTCATTCCACTATATAAATTTTTCTTGTGTATTTAATTAAATTTGGTGTAATTGAAAACATATTTTGGTTATTAAAATAGGTTTTTGGCATGTATTAAGTCTTGGTGAGTGTCAAGAGTGGTTCATGACCTATGTTTCATGGTTTTAGCATCATCATATCCCTATATCAGTTTTAGGAAATTATTCCTATTTTGATTAAAATTAAAAATCAATTATAAATTTTTATAATTAATTGATTCAGATTCTATGGCATGAAATAAAAGCCATATTGATGATATGATCTTGTATAGGTCTTGGACTAGATTAGGTAGTGATGACCATACATTCTAAAAGGGTGAAAATCTGTATGAGTTTGGTGGTACGTATAAATTACCCTATGGTATTATAATTTTGTTACGTGACTTGGGATATCTTATCTTTCCACAGTTGGTGATTAAACTTAAATTAAAATTAATTTTTATAAAATATCTAAAATTATAATTGTAGTATCCAGGGATACTATGGACCCTTCAACACTAGTTTAATGCCTTATCCACTGATAAAAGATTAATTGATCATAAATGTGAGTGTTTAGATACAAGGAACTTGTAGGGGTATAAATTAAATGAAATGTGTGGAACATAGTGAACCTTGGAAAATTTTTCCTTAGAATTCTCCATGTAGGGGAGAGTGATGGACCAAGAATGAATTATCTTGGTATAAAACATGGGGATCATTGAGACACCCTACATATTTCATTATAATTTATTAGAGAGTTATGTGAGCGTTCCTCACCAACTAATATGTCGGTAACTAGTTTGGTATAACTTGGGATGGAATTATGGAAAGATTGGGTGAGGGTTCACTAACCTAGATGGTTTGTAAGGGATATATGATTTTATTCATCCCTCTAGTGTGATTATGGTGTAGTATTACTTATGAGGATGATTAGTCCATGATGAGATCATAGTCACATCGATGGATGTTTCGCACTCTTAGTGATGTTATTGGGACCTATAAATATAAATGTGATAGAGTATCCCATTCATGGTTTCTAAACTATAGTGTGACTTAGGTGACATTAATGGGTTCTCCAGATCCATGATTGACCCTAGCAAGGGAAAACATAAAGAAATTGTTAATGTTGATTTGAGGTGTCTCTATATAACTCAAGGATAAATGGTGAGACCCTATTATGGTTGCACTGATGGGGATGGGTTTTGTGCATAAAAAGATGAACCTGGAGACATGTGATGGGTTTGGGTGAGTGGCCGACATGTGTACAATGGCATGAGGTCCTAGGGTGAGTTGTGTCCCCACAAGTTTGTGAAATGAATATATATATATGTGTGTGTGTGTGTGTGTGTGTGTGTGTTTGTGTGTGTGTGTGTGTGTTTGTGATATAGAGAGATATATGTATTAGTGTTTAGGAATCAGGTTGGTATTCTCCCCCGGGTAATGACAGAATGTCACTTGTTCCGGTGAAGGGTGTTCCTCTTGGTGTGTGATATACAATGTTATTGGGTGAGATGAGTTTCTTTTGGGGGTATGTGATATGGTTCTGGGTAAGAAATTTGTCCCTTGGGTGTATGAAATTCTTATTTGAATTCACGGTATGATATAGTTCTCCAATGTTATAACTTATATGGTTTGGGGGTAAAATGAGGTTCCGAATAATTGCTACTTATTTTCCTTCGATCTAGGATTTATTTCCTCCTAGTTGTTACTTATATGGTGTTTTTTCTAGATGTGGTTCCGTTTGAGTGGAATGTTTTATTTTCATTGAAATATGATAGTGGTTAAAATAGGTTGGTTCAAACTCAAGTGTCACCTTAGAAACTATGGATCATAATTTATTAATTCATTTATGATTCTGCATTCACTTATTATTCTGAGCATATCACTTTCATATAAATTACATAATAGTTATTTTAGGGAAACCATTAGTGGTGGCCAATTAATTTTTACTCATACCTTGTTTACGTGGCCCCGACACTTTGGAACCTCAGTAGACTTCATGATGTTTGTTTTGGTAGGGAATAAGACCAATATTAGATGATCACTTTAGAGGAGCTCGATGTGGATTTGGAGGCTGGGATGTGACAAGGATGGAGGATGTTAATAGGAAGTAATTTTATTATTTATTTAGTTATTTTTATTTTAAAATGTGATTAGACAAGGGGTGATCATAGAGATATATGTCTATATACTTATACATTTTAGTTTATAGAAAAACTACTTTTTTATTATATTCCATAGTCTCTTTTTATTTGATTTGTATAATGGTTGGTTATTTATTTATTATTTTTGGATAATATATCAGTGTTATAGTCTCCATACTGTAACACCTTATACATTAAATGTTCTCAACATCCAATTGAAAACAAGGAGGTGTTACAGAGGTCATGTGATGACCCATGACATTATATAGTGATTTATGATGGAATGATGGGAAGCCTGGAATTTATTAAGAAATAAATTCTGAATAAATATACATTATTCGTGGATTCTGAAGTCTCGAGAAATATTTATGAATTCAAATTTGATGGTGAAGAATCAGAGAATGAAATGGATGAAATGAATTGTATTTATATTGTATCACTTAAAAAAAGTTCTTCTAGAATGTAAAATATATGAATAATTATAAATTTTAATTTAAATGTTTCATTTGTTAGAATATTAAAAAAGGATAAATGAATTTCTGAGATAAAGCCCATAAAAAGTATGGAACAGATCAACTATAAGATCCTTTGAGAAAAAACATTGTAAAAATTTACCCCATAAGAATAATTATTACGAAAGATAAAGTAAAGTTTCTTTCTTTATTAAATAATATAGATTTTCTATCTTAAAAGGATGGGTCACCTTGAAATAAAGATAAAAATATGGAATAAACCAATTAAAAGGATTAAGGTGAACATGCTTTTATGGCATAATTTAAACACTATAATAAATCCTTTAGTAATTAGAATAAATGTAGAAGAGGATATTAAAGAAAAATATGTGGATAAACAATATATATTTATAATGAGTTTCATGGTATGTATTTAGAATATTTCTAATCTCAATGAGGGGAATGTATCTATCAAAAATAATATCGATTCACAAAATATTAAAATATATTCCTAGGAGGCTTTCAAGTTATTTAGGAATATTTTTTGCGCCAAATTTAATTATTATTGAATTAAACATTATTATGGATGTAATGGTTACTCTCTTGGTCTAGATAATAGATTAGTTTAAGTAAATTCAAATGAATTTACATCAAACTAAAAATCTTCTAAAGTTTTTATGATTTTATTTTGATAATTTTATGGAAAAAGTTGAAGAATCATTAAAATCATAGGTAACATTTTTCAAAGTCACAAAGAAATTAGATGGTTGTCTAAACCAATAGTTGATGAAATCCTATATACATACAATGGAGTTAGTATAGTAAATAAATTTATAAGAAGTAATGGAAAAATTGTTTTTTGTTATGAAAAATGTTCTACACATTGTCTCATTCTGTGATGGAGCTAAATATTTGAAAAAATATATCATGTGGATTAAAAGAGAGTTATGGATCAAGATAAGTGAAAATATATTGAAAAAAATAATAAAAATGAAACATGATATTGTTTAAAAAAACTGAAAAATAAATAAATCTATTTGAAGGAAATGAGAACAATTTTTTTAATAAAAGTTTCAACTAATTTGAAGATATGAATTCTGGGAAAGATGTTGATGTTTTTTTAAATAAGGAGGTAAATAATATCTTTAATGTTACAATATATATTTCTCCCAATAAACAAGGGGTATTGAGTTGAGGGGGAGGTAACTTCAAAATTAAGAACCAAATAGATGATGATAAGTGTTATATTGGTTATTGATAGTTATTGAACCAAGTTTCTGGTAATGAGTATTTAATTGATGGTAATGTAATTGGGTAAGGAAAGGTGAAGATGAATATTGAATTTTCACTAAAATTACATCAAGAGGTGTTTTAAATAATATAAAATCCAAAATAATTGGAGGGTTCTATACCTAATTAAGAAATTTGACTCCAAAGATTTCCATAAGTAATAAATTGAAATAAAGGTTGAAGGAGTTGGAGCTACATATAGAAGTCACACTATCCAAAAGTAATATTATCAGGTAGAATGAGGATGCAAACTCGTCTAGGGATGAACTCATGAAGCACTATTTTCATAAGAAATAGATTGAGTAAATATCATGAGTAACTCCAGAAGTTACTATCCATAATTTAAAATGTGAGTTGTGGATATAAATATAAAATAAATATGAATGACAATAGGTTTAGGTAGTTAAACATTCAAAATAAATAATAATGCATTCTTGAGAGATATTGGATTTATGAATTTTTAAGTTGTATACTAAAATTTATAAATTATATATCTTATGTTGTTAAGAAATATCTTTTTCATATAGAAGACAATTTTGAAGATTGTTTTGAAATATGGATAAGTTTAAAACATTACATAATATGGAAGAGTAAGATTTCATAGTGTATATTATAATTGGAAATGAGATAAAGTGTTGTGAACTTTATTTAGATTCAACAGAGTAACTATTTATTATATAAAGGTCAAAAGGTAGAAACCTAATAATGTTTTAGTTATCTGAATTTGAAGAGATGGATGATTTTCTCTAAGATGTCTGGAATATGATTCAATTGATTCTACATTTTTTTTTCAAGAAACAAAAATTATGGTGATTTGATAATCAATTGTGATTCAAGATGAGTTAAATTAAAAAAATCCAAATGGGGTTTGAAAAAGTAAAAAGAGAAAATATATAATATATTATTTTGAAAGATAATATATGGAATAGTATCAAGATAATAACTTTTCAGAGATTGATAAAGTTTGATAATGGATAAATAATCCTGAAAAAATAAAATATTTTTTACATTAGTATTTAATATTAGATACGTTATTCGATTAAAAGTATATATAGAGTTTTTGCAGATAGTTGAAGTTGAGAACTAAGGAAAAAGATGATGTGGATGGTCCTTGAGAATCATAACCAGATGGAATATCTTGAAGTTAAAGTAGAAATTTTTTAGTTTATATGTTAGAGAAGATGGTAATGCTAAAAAATTTTGTTGATATAAATCCAATGTGTTAGTTTACTGAAAGTTCAATCAACTTTCCATGGTGAATTTATGAAAAATCAAATGAGTTGGGATTGATGTGGATTAATAGACATTGAAGTAGAGAAAAGATTTGAAGATAGTGTTGGATGGGTTTTAACTGGTTGGTGTTTAAATAAAATAAATTGACTAATTCTAGTCAAATAGAAGTTATGATGAATGGAAGATAAGGTATTTATAAGATATGGATGATCAGAATCTAACTAGATAGTATGCCTTGATCTAGAGTCTAAAAAAGATTATGGTGAAATGGAAGTATAACTTCATATTCATAGAAGCTGTGTCAAATTTAGTTCAAATATCTTAAGTAAATAGTTGAATGTTAATGAATACTGAGCTCTTTCGATTCCATGATTGAACGAGAAGTGATAGTAAATTAGAGTTCATCTCATGGTTCTTTTTTAATTTATAGAAGCCTTAATACAATAATTTTACAAGGATTTCATATAAAATTTATATAAAATCTAATAAAATATTTTTATATTAACATAATTAATTAAAAATTGAGGAGGGAGAGTTTTTTATTCAAGGCCAGATTTTTGGAATACAAAGGGATTTTTTTATCAGAGTTTTCTAAAGGCCTTAATCAAGTAATGATCCAATGTTATCAATGTAATTAAAAGTGGTTCAATAAATATTTTTGTTTGTGGGAACTTTAATTGAATAAAATTAATTCTTCATATTAATTAGAGTAATAATGGGTACAAAAAGGAGACCTTATTTAGATATTGATGCTATTAATATGAGAAGACATAAGAGAAGGAGTAGATGAGAAACACATTCTGAAAGATCAGTTTGGTCAAAGAATTAGAGGATCCAAAACCCGATGTTCTGAAGAATTAGTTATGAGATTTTAGAATTTTATGAACCATTAGAGGTAAATTAAGGACTATATTGTTTATTGAAGAGTAATTTATTAACATTTACATTCTTGATAAAGTGAGAGTTCAAGAAAAACGATTTTTTGAAGTGTTAGTACATATTCTATGTGTATGTAGTCCAAGTTTAATATTCACTGGTAGTTGAGGATATGAATTTAGGAAAATGATTTTAAAGTTGATTCAAAGACATATAGAAGTAAAATGAACATAGTTTTTAGAATTTCTTTAAGAATAACCACCAAAGGAGAGAGTCTAGATATATAATTAAACCCCAACTAGTCAAGAGGCTTAAAATATCATGAGGCATTATAAAGAACTTATTTAGAGATAGAGACTTTGGTAAACAATGACTTCTTTACACACATCGAAAGTGTAGGGAGACACTTTTGGTACAAGTTGATTCTGTCCCCATTATATTCACTTATGTTGATATTGAAAAATTAGTTTCTGGGACTTGTCCTAAGCATAATAAGGAGTACATTACCACATTGGGGTCAACATTATATAGATTCCACGTGACACAATAAATTTAATTTCAACATTATAAGTAATGTGATTATGTGTTGGGAGTGAATAAATATACCAATACATCACAATTTAGATAGAGGATTGGATAACACAGAGGGGGTAATGGTTTATGTTAGAATAATAAGGTAAAATTAGTATAGACTAATTCAATCCCCTCATAGTGTGACTACATCATAAATTGGAAAATTCAGGTGGTATCACAACTGATCCATGTTTCCTATTATTTGATCTATATTTTTACTCTAGTTGATTTGCCTACATTACATATAGTCTAAATTTGAGGAAGTTTTTGAGATTCCTCAGTTGGATAAAAAAGAAGTTATTTATTTTGATTCCAACATGGAGGTCTTGAAAAGAACTCTACAAAATAGGAAAAAACAGAGGATACATTGTAATGGAATTTATCTTCATAGAAATATCATAATGAATATAGACAACTTCTTTAATGGAATCAATGTGGAAGTTTGTTCGATAACTCTACTATAAATGAAATGTTTTTAGAATTATATTCCGAAAGGGAAAAGTATGAGTTTATTGAATTATTTTAAGGCCTATATTTTGAGGAAATAGATAACTTGAAGAATGTTCCATGTAAAATTGTTACTCATATATTTGACTTCATTCAGTATTTATATGATGAGTAATTATATCTTATAGTAGATGAGATAACTATGATGAAACAATTAGCATCAATGTTTCAAAAGTTTAACTCTTTAAAAAATGAGGTAAATTACAAAGGGAAGTCCTTAATGATTAGTAGAGAAAAATTCACTACTGATTAAAATTAATTCAAATTTATCATTAATGAGAAATTAAATCTAATTAAAGATTATTAAGATAATATCCATTACCTATAAGAAACACATAATGCTACTGTCTATGTCAATAATGCCTCATTAGAAATAAAGTCTAATTGAAGGAAGGAGAATGAAAAATTATTAAAATAAATGTGTAAGTTTCTTGATGATAAAATTCATAACATGAAGAAATAATGGTAAGAGTGTATTATTTCTATTTAGGATAAGAAAATTACCCTCAAATTTAAATTATTTGAAAAGGAACTTAAACTATGAAATTTGGCAGTTCTTCAACTTGAAACTCCCAAACAAGTTAAAATCTGAAATTCTTGCATGAATGTTTTTTGAAATATTTTTACATAAAAAATAGATCATTTGAATAATAACATGATCATGATTTTTTTATAACTTAATCATAATTATAGATAATACAAGAATGTACCCCTAAATTTTAGAAACATGCTTTGCACAAATTCTAATTCACTGAATAATGTTGGTTATAGTTTAATTTAGAAAATAAAGTTAATAAAGAATAATGTTAAGATAAAAACCAATTAAAACGGTATATAGATGAAATAAAATTATTTTTCCCCAAAAGGATATTGAAAGGAAGGTTTACTTATATGAAATTTTTTTATAAATTTTTCTAGATTACAACACATATAATTAAATAAAGACTTATCTTATATTGTTGGTGTTGTCAAAAATTCAAAAACAATTCCATTAAATGTTCATATAACAAGTCAATACATAACTAATAAACGAGTCCTACTATAATGTGGATAAATAATTTTAAGAAAAGTACAGCTGAAATTAGGAAAAGTACATTGAGGAAGGTAAATCTCATTAATTTTAAAGGAATTATATATATTGAGAAATTTTGTGGAAGCTATGATAAAAGTGGTCATTGTAATGAAATGTTTTGGGTTATTATTTAATATATTTCGTAATGAACTAAATATCAAAACATTTAATATTAAATTATACTTTATTCCTTTTAGTATATTAAAGAATAAAAATTTCCACTCAACTTCCTTCAATTGAAATGAATTTCTTATTTTGATGTTTTTAAATTTTATACAGATTAACGTTAAAAGGAATTTAGAGTTAAATATATATTCAAATAGTGGGATAACATCCCAGATCTTATTTTGAATTATAAAACATCCTTTTGGATTTTTTAATTTTTTTTTTCACAGAAACATTCATTCATCATATTCTTTTCACAATTTTATTTATGGAATTATGCTTCCCAATATCTTCAATAGCACCACTTCAAAATTGTTCCCTAGATTCTTATTTTCACAAAAATGCATCCCAAAATGTTGAATAAAACCAAAATTAAACATCCCCCAAACTTATGTTCAACTTAGATAATGAATTTTACTTCTAGATCAGGTTGTATTGGGATTTCATTCTTGAACTAAGGTTATCTATTCCATTGTTCATGGATACAAAGGGCTCACGACTGTTAAATTTAATGGGTAGTGAAAAATTAAGATGTTTATTATTAAAATTGAAATTTTAACATAAAATAATGTCCTCAATAATATTAAACAAATTCCTTAAATCCCAAAGGATTCCATAGAAACTAAGAAACATTTTTTTAAATAAGGATTTGATTAATTCTCCCAAAGTAATGAACCATGCCTTTTTTAGGATTAGAGTTTTAGGAATAATTTGGATATTTAATTTAGGGGGGAGGTTTATTTTTAGATGTTAAGTATAGATAATGATCCCAATAGTTATAGAATCTCATGGATATGTTTTCAGTCAAGTTTAGATGCTCATAGAGTCTTTTAGGTGCTTGAGTTAATGGAAGAGTGGAGTAGGGCAAACATATGGTTGAAATTTACTACATGTTCACTTACAAGTGTAGGATCATGTTATGGTGGACCCCATAGTGGAGGGACAAATTCCAAGGTCAATAGAGTGGATCTCTAGGAAGACTATGGTGTCAGGAATAGGAAACTTAGAAAAATGGGCATGTAAATCACCCATTTTAGTAGTTGTAGTGCATGGAGAATAGTTGGGATTGAGGCCCTTTGTCATAGTTGAAGGGAATGTCAGGATGAATATGGTATAGGGGATTCATAGATTCCTGGTGTCCAAAATAACCACCATTACACTATGTCTAAGTTAAGTTGTTTATTTTTGATTGTCCATGGGGATATCCACATCATGGGCCATCCATGGGTTTCAAGAGGTATCCCAGTGTGAATTATAAAGAGTGTACCTCATCATGGTTCTCCCTTTGGTGGTTCCTTGGATGTTTTGGCTAGAACATAGTGATCTTCATGTATTTGATCTTAATGTGTTATTAATATACCCTAATGTGGAATAATGAGGTGAACCTCTTTATGGTTCTCCCTTGGTCCATGTGGTGGCTAGTTCTAATGAAGTGAAACCATTCCATTATCTATGTTGTCCAAGCTGTAGTGAATCTTGGCTAAGATCCCACGTCATTATTTTTGAGCATAGGGATTTATTTAATTTTAAATGGATTCAATTTGGAACCCCCACGGGTTTACCATGTTTTGGATCACTTGAATGATAGGGGATATCCCTCTTCTTCTCTCCACATCCCTCTCATTTCTTTTTTTATCTATGTGGTTTGGGGATGATTAATCACATTGATTCTTCATAATATTTCCCCCACTATATTGTCTTTCAACATTTATCCTTTCCTATTGTTTGAATACTATTATCGGTAACCCAACTATGGTTTGGTGACAATTCATACCAAATCATTATGGAAATAATCTGACATGATGTTCCCTTTTATAAATGTAGAGTGAGGTTGTTTTAGGGTGACGACGACATCTAATTTTGATTATGTTAAATCACTTAATAATCTTTTTAGGGATTTTTTTTAAAATTAAATTAGTTTAAATATTTAATCATTTTTTATTTCTTGGTATTTTTTCTAGGATGCTTGAAAGAGAGTATCATAGGCCTTCCATGAGTTGTCAATTTATATTTCAGTGTGATGAGGTCAACCATAGAGACTTATTAAATTAATTGTAATTATTTTAAATTGAAATAAATTAAAATTATCTATAATTAAATTGATTTTTTTTAGAATTAATTACCTTTCAGGGTGTCTCGAGGTATAATATTGGTAGATGATCTGACACTTGGATGGGCTAGAGAGATAATCACTCATATGATTAAAAATACATTAAATTCATGAATATTGTGGGTAGTCCTCATTCATTCTAATTCTTGATAAATTAATTTCATTTTATTATTTTGTAGGTATCATTTACACCTTTGTCTCATCAAAATTTCAATTATATTTATTTTCAGATAAATTAAATTATTACAAATGAATTAAACAATGTGCTATGGTCCATGAGGGAAATGTGTGTACTGGCTTGAGAACGTGGTCACCAATGGTCTAGACCATGATTAAAACTATATAACTCAAGTTATACGAACCCTATGAGGGTTGTTTGTGAAATAAAAATATAGATAAGTAGTGGATGTAAATATCAAGAATCATTTTTGGTATGAACCCATTTATTTTTATGCCATGATGTGTGTTTTTTCAACATTTACTTGTCTTGACATGGTTTTTGGGAGTTATAGTAGTATTGGACGTATTCTTAGAGTTTAAAGGTGCTTAAGAGCCGGTTTGGGAGACTTGAGAGGTGTCTGGAGCTCCTTGTGGAATCACCTTGGCTTCCCCAATACCATGGTGGCCTATATCTATCCATTTTGGCTGACCATGGGGAGTACCACACTTTAGAGGTTTCAATGAGGTATTTTACTTATAATAGGGAATTCCACACTGAGTTTGTAATTCTTTAGGAATTTTAGATTGGACTACAATGATTTACACACCATAAATATTTATTTGGTGTTAAAGGGTAGTAATTTTATAATTTTAATTTCTTTATTAATTCCTAAACTATTTAATAAGTTTTGGCCATATTTTACCCATATTTCTTGTGACGTTGGACTTATGCAATGAGAGATCTTAGTTCTTCACAAAGATTTAGCGATTTATCTCCCAATTATTGGGAGAACTAGTCACTATTTATTGTGATTTGGAGGTTGAGGTAAGAATATCACACCATGTTTGATATTTATTTATTTCTTTCATTGGGAAGAAGTCATATGCCATTTAATTAAGATATAGTTCCAAGTGTTAATCTAATTCTTTATTTTTCACTATTTGTGCATGAATTAGAGGTGGGTGTGCTATTATTAGGATTATATGAATCTAAATTAGGTGGTATTTAATATATCTGAATACTCTTACTTCTTTTTATAGTGCATTATTTTTATAGTCAGACCAACATATAATTCATTGACCCACAAATTAATTAAATGTTCTATTATATAACATTTCAAGGGTAATAATCCATTATAATATGCTAAGGGTTCTTATATGATGAGATATCTCAGGTGGATGAATTATTTTTTGAACCTTGTTCAGTTAAATAATCATTCAAAATATAATTTTTTTTCTAGGAGAGAAATTTTAATTTTTTACACCAAGAGATTTTGGAATATTTTTTTCTCTAAATTAATCCTATGTTCAAAAAACTATTTCACATGAAACACCAAACTAAAACGAGTTAGGAAATTTTAGATGATTATAATTATAAAAATTTAAGAATAATAAAACATCAAGTAAATGAAAATATTTTAGTCTATTTAAAATGAATACAGAATAGTACTGAGAACACTTATCATTTTAAAAGGATTTTTTTTCAATAAAACAAGTTTTCCTTTAAATATAGATTTTTTCATATAAAATATAAATTATAAATTTTAGAATATTAATTTGAAAAAATTAACATCATTTTTGGATTCATAATTTCAATATTTTCTTTTTAGGTTTTTGATATTTGTTTTAAGATAATTGTTTTTTAGTTGAATAGTGAAAAACCTACCAATTTTTCTAATAATATCCCTTCTTTGACTCAATATTTATACAATAATGAATTAAAAGTAATTTAAAAATTATATATAATTTAAAATAAATCATTTAAAAAACAATGATTAATTTATATAACCCATGTTTAACAATTTGGAAACTTAACTAATATTTTACTATATAAACTGTTTTTATTCGCTTATATTAAAATTTATTTTTCATCACATGTTGAAATTAACTTTTAAAAATTTGTTTAAATATTTTTTTTTCAAAATTTTCATATTATTTAACATATTCAATTTTATTTTTAGGTAATAAATATGATTACAACAATTAAAATTTGTGACCATAGTACTGGTGAAAGGGTTGTTTTCAAAGAATCATTTTATCAATGTTGTGAAATTTTATGTAACAAATTAAGATGACATATTTTTTATAAATACTATGTTATGATATTTACACAAGTGTATAAATATATTATCATCCATTTAAATTATAATCAAAGTAAAACACCATTAAGTATTCCTTTAGATATATATAGAAAAACAAATGATCATCATCTATGTGTTTGTGTCGAGTACCACCTCCACAAAGCAATGTCTTCTATTTTTCACCACCAACCCTATTTACTGGTTAAAAGTATTGAATTAAATAATAAATATGAAATATATAACATAATTATTATTATTAATGGAAAATTATAATTCACCTTAATTCCATCTCATTAGTTGGGAAATGAAACTTTTAATCGTGTGTTGTACAAACTACCACCTTAATAAAATAAAATTTTTTATTTTATATATAGATTTAAATTATTTATCCAAACCATATAAAATTTGATTCAAAAACATTAAAAAATATATATAATATCATTATTATTCTTTATAATTATATTATTTCAAAATAAACCATTTCTTATCCATACCCACCCATCAAATTATGTCTTGTTCCCGTTTAGGTTGGTTTAATAACCTACATGAATGGTACTAGAAAAAACAATCCTTGAATACTATGGGAACTTAAATAAAAAAGTTATTCTAATTTAATTAAAAAATAATTTTTGTTTTATAATTCCATAAAGGTCATATTAAATATTTAACTTTTTATTAAAATATCACCTTTGATCAGTAAAGGGACATAAATAAGCTGACACATATTATATTTTAATGAATTATTACTAAAAGGCTTGGATAATGAGATAAGATACTTATAAATATGTATAATTTAACTATTTTAGTATCTTTAATTATCTAGGATTTATAAAATTGGATTCAACTAATGGGTACAAAAATAGACATTATAAAGCATGAATGAAACCAACAAAGTTACTAACACTTAATGGTAAAACATAAGCTACGAATTACTAATATATTCATAATAAATGACTTTAATTGAATTTTATAATATTTAATGTATATTAATAAGGTTATTTAATGAATATTAAGATATTTATGTTTGTTATATTATATTTTAGTGTGCATTCAACCATATGGTGAAACAAGGTTTGAGGTCTTTGTCTCAAATTTAATTTTTTTGAGACATATTTCTTATTATAAAATATGTCATATTTGATATGGTGTGATTACTACCTCATGAATCGATTTCAACATATTCATCTAATTCATGGGGGTTTTATGTTTATATAATGTTCTTTATTTTCATGGATTTCAATTCAAATGATACCGAGGTGTTAAGTGTATTTGTTAACTCAAATCCCTTAATTGAGCTATAATTATTATTCTTGAATATGTTTCTTACAAGACTATTTTACTCAACACTAAGATTTTATTTTATGGTACATTATATTTATATCTATAGAAAAATACACATTTGATTCAAATATTACCCCACGATGAATTTCAACAGTATAGAAAGTATATCACTATTGAAAATAATTCAAGTACCTTTTAAAAATGGTTTCCCCTCCCTATCCATATCCCCATTTCTATCTAATGTTACCCTTTAATTTGAAAAAAACTTTTTTACCTCATTTGACCTTTATCTTTACCCTATAATCTTTTAAAAATTAATTTTTGGTACTCTTTTTACAATGGGGGTTTTCATTAATGGTATTTCAAAATATTGAAAAGGTGTTCCATCATCTCGAAATAAAATGTTTTATCTTCGACACCACATTATTTTTTGATAACATTTAATTCATTTTAAGAGATCCTTTACATAAGATTATTTTTAAAAGTAAATATTTTCAAAAGGTTTGACATCACCTTATTGAAAAGTTTATGTCTATTATAAGGATCCATTGTTAAATATTATTTTTAAAAGTAAAACCTCTCAAAAAAATTCACTTATATTTTTTGAAACATTTATATATATTTCATGGTTTCATTATCATGATTTATTTCCCAATAATTATTTTTAAAATTTATTCTTTGAAAATTATAAAAAGAGACCTTTCAAAAAATGACATTAAAAATTTACCCATAACAAGTCCTTTGATAACATTTTATAAAAAGTTTTCAAAAAATATTTTATAGTTCCACTTCCATTATCTTATTTATCAAAAAAGGGATTATTTCCACGGGTTATGTTTTTCATGAACTTACATATACATATATATTCTTATTAAATAATTTTTTTGGGTGGTTCTTTTGGGTATCAAACATTTACATTCTTGAAGCCTATTTGAGTGATAACATCTTTAAATGTTATGAAACCCATTTTTCTTTCCATGGGTTCTTTATGATATAATGAATGATCTATTTCAAGTGGAACACATTTGTGTGTTTTATTGGTGGGTGGGGTCATATATATTTCTAAAATTAATTGGTTTTGGATTTATGTATCAGGAAATAATGATTTTGATTGTGGTAATAATTGCATTTTAGCTATGCTCACATGATTGTAAATGAATATAATTGCAGTTTATCTATGCCTATAAATTTATAAATGAATTAAGGATAATCTATGAAAACTAGGTTGTTTATAAGTATAATTATTATTTATATTTTTATCAAAATGTTTTTAATGGTTATATTTTTAGTTAATCTAGGTTCAAATGATTGTGTGTGGACATGATAACATTTCTCTTGGTTTACAATGTAACAATTTACTATACTTATGTCACATTTATTTGTCATTTTCATATTAATATCCTCAATGTTCAAGTTTATTATATCACATTATTATTCTAGGGAAAATGTTTGTTCATTTGAGGTTATATGTCCTTCTATAATGACCTATAAAGAGCTCTTACTGCTACATGTTATTTTAATAGAAATATTTCTTTTATGTTCTTGATTTGCGACTTTCTTATAATCAGACCATTGAGGAAATATTCATGATATGTTTTCATACAGATCATTCAATTTCAGCCCTTTCTTATTTTGTTTCTTCCCCAAGGTTATAAATATGAGTATAACCTTATATATTTCAAGAAGTGGATCTTGTATGGTTTGAATATGGAGAAATAATCACAAGCATCATAAAATAAGTTATCATGTGCTGATCCTCAATGTCACTAATCCTTTCATTTTTATGATTTTATGATTTTTTGAGGTTTAATATTTAAATAATGGTATTTTTTTAAATAAATATTGTATCATATCACCTTATATCACAACGAGTGTTTAAAGAAAGTGTTTTCTGCACCAGTCTATATAGTGGAGGTCTAATGAACCTCAATTCGTATTAGAGTAGGGTTTAGTTATTTTTTAGGATTAATTTAGAGGATTTAATTGATTTAGATTAGATAAAATTATTATAACCCCTATTGATAATTCCATAGAATAATTCTATGCATAGGATAAGATCTGGATGATTTGGTAAACTCATGATTGTGTGGTTATCCAAGAAATTACATACCTATATAGATACTAGAAAGTGGGTATAGATACAACATAGATACTCCTAGGGACAATAAACCTTAAAAATAATGTTGAGTATAAATTAAATCTTCACTCTGGTGGATAATGAGTGGGCCCAAGATTTCACAATGGCTAGAAACTCACATGGGACATGTTCTTGTAAACTAATATTATATTTACAAACTATTATTAATGACTTATTTCAAGAATAATTTGGGTGAATAGGTAAAACAAGTATGAGAGAACCCAACATAAATAAACCTTCGTTGAGCTAAAGGTGATTTAGGTTTAACAAAAATAATTATTGTCTAACATGAAGGTTCCATAATGTGAGACATCTTGAGATTAAATTTTCCTAAGGTTTTTTTATGATAATTGGATAAGTATGATATTATTGATGACTTGTGATTAAGACTTTTTGGTTTAGAAATTTATTAAACTTGGAGGAAACAAGTTTTTAATATATGAGATGTATAATACCATAATTTTCCTAATGAGAATCCAAATGTTATAGAAATAACTATTTAAAATATTTTTATTATGCTATCTCAACTATTTTTTGTTAGGATTAAAAAAAGAGTAATTACAAAAATCTAAACACAAAAAATAAGATAAATTTGGATTTTTATTGATCATCCCTTAACTCTGATGATGAATGAAAGAAGATTCAACATCCTATGTGTCATGAACTTGGTTAGAAACTCTAATGGGAATGTATCCAAGGAATAAGAAAATGTTTCAATTGTGGGATGAATGGAAATTGAGCATGTAATTTAGAAGGGAGGTAAAGAGGTCAACTAATACAATGGTAGGTCTTATAATGCCAACTAATAAACCATCCATACTTGAACGACTTGAATAAAAGTAATTTTGTAATTTTTTAAATCTATTCCATAATCAAAGGTCTAAAAAGGATTATAGGTATTAATAACTTCATAATCTATTAAAACATGGAAAAGAATATTCATATACTACTATTTATGTGGATAGTGGAAATTAAGTGGTTCTATGTATTCTTTACTGTATATTTATGGATGTATTATACCATGATCCAAAAAACATTAGATATAAAATCAATAAAAGAAAACTCCAAATGGTGTCATTATAGTATAAAAGTAATATCAAACTCCTTCAAGGGTTGTGGGTATTAGATTCATTCATGTTTAATTATCCTTCACTAATATTAATTTTATGTGATTTTGGAAATATATTTTCTATCTTCACATAGACACTATAAATTACCCAAAGAGGGAAATCATATCCCAAATAAACTTATGATCATCCATCACTGCATGGATAATAAGATATTTCTCAAGAAACTAAGTCTGTTATAGGAGTTATAATACTTTATTATGTGGTTTTTTAGGATCAAATGAATATAGAGAAAACCAATACTAAGAATAATGAATTTTGTTTTGTAAAAATACAAGTTATCTATGTTTGTAAGGTTGTATTTCTCTAGAAATTATAAATTTAGTCATGAATAACTTTTGATACCCTTAGTAACTTTCTTTACAATGTGCTAGTTAAAATTTATAAAATTTAATTTATTAAATTCGGGGATAATGTAAATCCTTGAGAATTTGTAATAAAAAACATAGATGATTTATGGGGGATCGTCAAGCATGGATGAATCATTTATCTTTGTGGTTTAACTGATATGGAATCTATCAAAAAAGATATTGAACAATATAAAATTATTATTCAGGAATGATGGGATAATGAGTTTTTAATGATGTCTTATGTAGAAAACTAGCTATTAGAGATGATGCCTAAATAATAATGTGTTTTTGTGAAAAAAATAAGTAGAACTGACTAAAAGTGGGTGGTAGAAATAATAAATTTTTCTAGGCATGATTAAATGAGACGAAATATTATGGCCCCCTAAACATAGTTAAGGAAGTTGTTACATACAAAAATGATCTTAATGTGGTGGGAGGAATGGATGAGGGACATTATACATCTTTTGTCACAAGTTGTAATTCTTTTATAAACGATGGATACCTAAGGGGGAATTTTATGATTGTTTTATTATATTCCTCATGTGTTGTTTGACTCAAATAACTCTAGTTCCCAGAGCATTCCATATGAGAGGTAGATTTAGGATGTGATGATATATCTCAAACAAGACATATATCATTGACTAGATGGCTTCCTAGGATCCAATTATGGTTCCCCATGGGATATTGTTATGGGAGAGATAATGGATATAGTTTAGGATTATTTATGGGTGGGGGAGGATAAACTAAGGTGGCCTGTGAAACTGTGTTATTTAATATTCTAAAGGTAAATGCTATATCATTTATCAATCATTATAGAACTTTCTTCATGTGTAACATTCTATATAATATTCTTTCTTGTGTGATTAAGAGGGGATATTAATTCATCTTCTTGAACAGGTGTTTGAGGAGTAGCATGACTTTGTTAGAGTAAGGTCAACACAGGCTTCCATAACATTAGCCTAGTAAGTGATTAGTGAAATTAATAGAAATAAACATGACAGTAAAATAATAATTAAAATTAACATGGAAATTTAATAAAATATACTTGAACATGGATTCATTATTAAAGTTATGCATTTTATGGGTTTATCTTCCATAGTGGTTGATCAATTCTTTTGATGTTTTAGTTCCCTTAGGTTTTATTCAAGTTTATGTATAAGAGTTATGGATTCTTCAAGTTTGTTTGAGGTTTAAGGTATGGTGATCCCCCATTTCCCAGTGTGTTTATTATGTACCAAGTTTCCATTAGTAGGTTTCTAAAAATATACATGCTTGGAGGTTCCATCCTTCCCATCCTATATAGGGGTCTCTTTAATGGCCTTTCTCACATCCTATTTATAGGCAACATTGTTATTTTTACTAGCGGATTTAGAAGGTCAATAAGTGTAATTAAAAATCATGGTGGATTAAAATAAGTAGAGAGTTGAATTAATCAACCATTATAAAATGGGTGTGTACATATCAAACAATTTCTTATAAAGTAACATAGAAACTATTGACGAACTCTTTGGTATTTGCAGAATATACTTTACTATGGAACACTTAGGAGACCTAATATCCACTAGAAGGTTATCAATTCATACTTATAAGGTTTTGGTTGACTACATCATATATTTAATTGAAAATTGGAAAAAGTTTCCATATCATTCAGGTTCCATGTAACTATTATGATTTTTTTATTTCTTCTGAACCCATGGATGTGTTTTCCATTATCATGTTTCTGAAAACAGTGGTGAGGAATATTTAAAGGATTATATATTCCTCTATATGAGATTAAAAAACGTTTGGAAGGTTTCATTGGGATTCATGTATTATAATTACTAAACCTATAGAGGAATTTGGTATCAATATTTATTGTGTGGGGGGAACCATGTAGTGCCTTTAATCAAAACTTTCTTCAGGGTATTGGAAGAGAGATACCTCTATGGAAAGTAAATCATGTTAAAATAAAAGGTTTACTTGAATGAACTAAAAGAGAAAAATTAAAATTTATGAATGATTACTTGGGACCATGTTCCAAAACTCCATGATCATTCTTAGGGGATTGTTTGGTATTCGAATATCATCTTATAGAGGCACAATTAGGTGGGTGTTCCTCTTTGATTTCCAGGGTTTCAGACCACTTACATCATATTTTATCCATCTATCCTGAATCTAACTTCATTGATTCCGTATTGTATCATCATCAACATGAGGTATTCAATAGCACATTGTATCTTCAGATCGTGATAGACTCATATATACCAGAGAAATGTCAAGATATTTCTTATCTAAAGCATATTACAATTCTGTTGATGAAGACCTCAGGAATGATGAGTGGTGTGGAGCTCTATAGTGAAATGAAATACTGGATAAATAAAACTTCATATATGGAATATTGATAACCAAGCTGTGTTAACACATGACATGATTAGTAGTGTGTGGGGTTAAGTTAGTGTCGAAATCCATATGATGTCAATGTTATAAAGAGGAAATAATTGGGTTCATATTCTTCAAAGGGGAGTGGGCATATTCTATGTGGTGTTTATTTGGAGAACTCAATGGTCTCATGAATCAGGTTAATACATGTTTATAATTTTTTAAAGGCTTGGTTTCATAGAATAGTGAATAAAAATCATGAGTGGAAGGTGATGGATATCTTATTGTCTACTGGTTACTGGTTTCTATGGAATTAAAAAAAACAGATATCAGCATGATGGAACCCCCCATTAAAATATGTTTATAAAGATTCATTCCGGATGTGTCATGGTAGAATTGGGTACACTATTTAATCTCTAATAGAAATATCTATCTTCAGGGATGGTATTGGATAGTTGGAATCTCATTACTTTATTTCTAAGGATAGTTAACAAGGAGAGATGGGTTAGTTGGAAGGCTCAAAGTAGCAATTTCAATCTCAACATTGAGGGATCCTATTTCCATCATTACATCAACATAGAAGGGGGTTTTCATGATTCAGAAGGTGTAGTGGATTTTTTTACTTCATTCACTTTTTTGGGCAGGATGGTTCCCTTCTTAACGAGGCCAGGGTACTTCTTAGTTGGATTGAGATTTTCTTTTTCTTAAATACCACATTAGAAGCAATTAATGCAGACTCTTATACAATTTTTAACACTCTTCTAGGAAAGATCACCATCCCTTGGTACATTTCCTAACAAATTAGAATGTGTAGATTTCAAATCAATTTGGTGTTCTTGATGAACACTTGTAATAAAGGGACAAAGTGTTGGAGTACATAGCTTCTAAGTGAACACATGATAATCTGTGTAAGATTTCTTCCATCATGGGATCCCACCACGTCAATTATGATAATCTTATTCATGTGTATAATCTCAGGATTCATTACTTTAGGCCTCCTTGATCTTATTGATCCCCATATTTCATTAAAAAAGTGCAAAATTTAGATGGATGGAATTCTATGTTTGATAGCTCATTTGAAATGCAAGATCAGAATAAAACGATTCAAGACATATTAGATGAATATTATTAATTTTTTTAAATAATATTAAAACCTATATTGAATGAAAATATTGTAATTAATTTAAAATGAGTATAAAATATGATTAAGAACACTTAGTTTTTTAAAGGCACTTTTTTCAACAAATGTAATTTTACTTTATATATTGTTTTTTTTAAATGGAAGATTTAGATATATTCGATTTTTAATTTTGAAAAAATGACTTTATTTTAAGAATCATAATTTAATTATAATCTTATGACTGGATTTTTTTCCTAACATAATTCATTTTTAGGTGAATAGTGAACATATACTAGTTTTGTTAATAGTGTCACTTTTATAACAATATCGTGACACGATAATGTTTTAAAATTACTTTAAACCATTTTATAAAAATTAATATATATATATATATATATATAAATTAAAATAAATCATTTAATAAAACTATAATGAATTTATAAAATCAATGTTTAATGTTTTGGAAGCTTAACAAATATTTTACTCTAAAACCTGTTTTATTTACTTATTTTAATTTTTTTTCAAAAATAGTGGAAATTAAATATAAAATATTATATTTCATGTTTTGGATTAAAAAATTCATGTTAGTTAATAAGTTAAAGTTAATTTTTATGCATAAAATTATAATTTTTAATATTAATGTTAATGATCTTGATAGTGGTGAACAAGATACTTTCATAGAATTTTTTTATTAATGTTTTGTAATTTTTATTTTATGAAATAAAATGATATATTTTATATAAAGACACAAATATGACTTTTAAAAATTTATATAAATATATTTTCAATAATTTAGTTGTTAATTAATATAATAATTAGAACACATAATGGTTAAAATAACTTTTTTACAAAATAGTTTTTCTATATATTAAATGTTTTAAAACAAAAGTTGATTTTTCTCATTTTTAAAATTTCACTTGGATTTAAACAAAGAATAAATTTAGATTAATAATTTAATTTAATTTATAATTATGGGTTATATTATTTTTTTAGTAAAGTATTAATTACTCAGTTCAAAAATAGTGACCATGATAAAAAATGGTTAAGTGTAGTATTTAATGCTCAAGGACTCAAATCAAGTCTAACATTTGTGTATAAATTATTTATTTGGGATTTATCAACATCATATCACTCAAAAATCTATTATTTATCAATTTTGGGACCATTTTGCCTTCAATTGTTGTATTTTACCATACAAAAACAATGGATATTCATAAAAGTTCCCTTTTCTTCTCATATAAAAGGGAAACAGTTCCACCCCTTCATTTCACCCTTAATACTTTAAATTTCATTCTAAAAATATGAAATTTTCAACCTCATATAATCCTATATCATGTTCATAATCCATGTATTTTAATTAGTTGTCTTTTACTTTCACTTTTAAGGATACTTTTGAGAGAAATTTTAAGGTCCCAACATGAGTATTACTAAATCCTTATTATTTTTTCATAATTTTTCTCTTCCAAATCATTATAAATATAGTAATATAATAAATTAAATATAATTATTATAATTATTTGTTATTATATTAATAATAAAACTATTATTTATTCCTTTACATCAATATAAATAATCTAAATACGAAGGTCGTTTGTTTGTGTTGACCAGCAACTCCCGGAAGCGAGATCTTCTGTTATTCACTAATCCCTATTTTCACAGGTTATAATGATTTACTTGAATAATAAATTTTGAAATATATACTATAATTATTAATGTGAAGTGAAAAATTATAATCTGCATTCATTCCATAACATTAATTGGGAAATTAAAATGTCAATAACGTGTATAGTGAACTACCGCCTCCTCGATAATGTTTTCTTTTTTTCATATAGATTTTACTTATTTATAAATACCTCTTAAAATTTGTTAAAAAAATTAAAAACATGCATATAATAATAATATTATTATATTATAATTATATAATATAATAATAAACAATTATTTATTAATACCCACCCTTTGAATTATAACATGTTCCAATTTGGGTTGGTTTAACCACCTACATGAATGATGATATAAAACTATATCTTGGATGAATATGGTAAATTTTATACTCATACTATTATAATTAAACAGTAAAATATTTTTTTTAATTATTTTTAATGGTTATATTTCGTATTTAACTTATTACTAAAATATAATCTTCAATCTCAAAATAACCTAAATAAGTCGGCAGCGATTCTAATTTCAGGAAAAAAATAAAAACACTTATGGTTTATGATAAACTCCATATAAATGAATATAATTTTTCTATTTTCATCACTTAAATAATCTAGTAATTATAAACATTTTTTCAAAGAATGGGTATCAAAATCGTCATCATAAAGCAAGTTCAAACCCATTAAAATTATCAACAGTTGATGGAAAACAAATAAGTAATATATAACTATTATATTCATAATAAATTATCATAAACAAAGTATATAAAAGTTTAATTTTTTTAATAATGATCTAAAATATAATATAAATTTAATTCTGTTTTTCATACTAGAGGTTAGAGTGTGATCAACTAAGAAGGGAAACAAGGTAAGTGTTTTTTAGCTCAATTTTAATTTTCGGAGACATATTTATGATTATGCCTATTGATATATTTGACATGGTATGATTACTGCAAAATGAACTCAATTTACCTTATTCATTTAATTAATGGTGCTTTATGATCCATATTGTTTTCTTTCATTTAATGTATTTTTTTAAAGGATATCGAGGTTGTAAGGGTTTTCTGTTAACCCCACTCCCTTCATAGATTTATAATGATTCTTAGTAGATTTATTTATTAAAATATTTATTTCTTATGCACTTAATATTTTATTTCATGGTTATTTCTCTTTATGTCTATTTGAAATTTCACATTTGATATAAATATTCCTCATTTACTAACTTCGTCCACCCAAAAAATAATATCATTATAGAACATAATTTTCATCCTATTTAAAATTAGTTTCCCTTATTTATCCATATTTCCCTTTCATGCCAATTTTCTAATATATATTTATAAGATTAATTATTTTTTACCTCATGTTACCTTCATATTTCCATTATCCTATTTTTCAAAATTATTTTTTTGTACTCTTTTTACAATTTTATTTTTAATAAAGTGATTTAAAAAATTTAAAATGGTTTTCTATATTTTCAAAAGAAAATTAATCACCTTCCACACCATATTTTTTGGTAACCTTTTTTATTTCTCAAGGATCCATTTAAAATATTATTTTTAAAATTAAATTACGTCTAATTTTTTTACACCACATTTTGGAAAACATTATGTATTTTTCAAGGATCTATTATTGATGATTGTTTTTAAATGTAAAATTTATAATGATATTTTCACTTATCCATTTTGAGACCATTATGTCTCTTTTAGGAATTGACTACTAGTATTTTTTTATAAATAATTATCTTTAAAAATACTTCTTTTCAATTTCTCAAAATAATCCTTTCTAGAATTGGGTTTAAAAAATGTCTCATAAATTAACCTTTTATACCAATAATAAATATTATTTCGAAAAACTCTTACGGATTTTAATCCATTATTCTCTTTATCTCTAGAGATTTTATTTATGTGGAAGTTTCTTTCAATAATAAACCCTTAATTTTTTTTTGAAATAATCTATTAGGGTGTTGTAATTTTTGGTTATCAACCTTTTATATTCTTAAGGTCAATTTGGGTGATACCATTTGAAAATTTTGCAAAACCCATTTTTCCTTCTATAGATTATTTATGATATAATAATTGATTGATTTCATGTGGAACCTAAATATATTGTTAATTTATGGGTGGGGTCCTATATCACCATCCAGTTCATTGTTCAAGGTTTTATCTCTCATGGGATAATGATTTTGTGTGTGGGTAAAATTTTAATTTTTCTATTCTCAAGAGGTAGAAAATGAGTACAATTGATGTTTAACTATGTTTACAAGGTTGTTTATGAGTATAAATATGGTTTATCTATGATCACAAGGTTGTGTATGAGTATAATTATAGTGTAACAAATCTAAAAATGTTTCGTATGAGTATAATTATGGTTTGGCTATTCTCAAAGGGTAGTTTATGAGTATAATTATACTTAATATATGCTCACAATATTATGTGTGAACATGATCACATTTTTATTTTTCACAAAATTCTTATTTACAAAAGTAATGCCACATTTCAATGTCATATGCCTATTATCATGCTTTAGGTTTCATGTTCATTATCTTACACACATATTTGATGATACATGCTTGTTCATTTGAGATTATATATCATTTTATTAGGACTTAGAGAAAACTCTTATTTTATATGCTCTTTTAATAATATATTTCTTCTACAATCATGGTTTCTGATGTTCTTATGTGATAACATTTTATGACATATTCATGAATTTTATCCCTTAGAGTTCAAGATCACCCATTTCTTATGTTTTATTTAATAAGGTTACAAAGATGACTATAACCTAGTATATTTCTAGAAGTGGATCTAGTCCTATTCAAATATGGAAGAATGTTCACAAAAATTGTAAAATATGTATCTTTTGTCTAAGATCCTTAAATAACACAACATTTAATTCTTGGGATAGTGAGATTTTTTATGAAATGTTTTTTTAACTTATATAAATGTTTTAAATATAGATATGTTCATCTCACTTTTTATCATAGCTAGTTTTCTTTCAAAAAGTATTTTTAGAATAAATCTCAGGAGTAAGGGTATGGGGCCCCTAAAAATAATAATGATTAATGGATATTATCAAATAATTATTTTTTATTTTGAAATATTAGAAGATGACTTATGGAATGGTTATAAAAATAATGAATTTATAACCATTTTATTAATTTATCAATAATTTTTTCTTTCAATTAAATGTTAACAGCATAATAAAGTGGTAAATAATAAATTGTGTGTGGGTTTAAGGCATGGATCCTGAGATAGAGATTGCTCAGGTGGTTCTTATATGGTTCTTGAGATTGTATTTCCACTATATGGGATTTCATATTTTAGGTTGAGTGTATTTCCCAGGGTATAATTTGACATTACCAGATGGGTATATTTCCCAAAGTGAATTTTTATGTTTGAGGGTGCGTATATATCCCTGGGTGATATCCCTATTCCGATTGTGGGTATATTTTCCTCATATGGATATCTATGTTCAAAGACATCCAAAACTGGTCGAGATTGGTATAGATGATCTTGGTTCTCTTGGTGGAAATTGATTGATGAAGGTGTCATTTATGTATTTATTTATCTCTCCTTTATTAATTATTTTGGTGCACCGTCATGCAGTCACTTTGACTAGGTATGTTCATAAACACTGTAAGTGGTAGCCTACAAAGTCATACTCATGAATGGACTGCTTGTCCACTAATAACTAAGTAGTCATAATGGTTTCATAACAGGACAATGTGAAGGACCTTATAGATGATTCATGATTTAGATATTTAGGGTGAAATGTGGAAGATTACGACCAGACATGAACTCAAAATGTTTTTTTAATGTTTTTTCAGGTTCTGTTATTTTAATTCATTGGTAATACTGATGTATATTACTCTACTATGGGTGATAAATCATATGTATTAGTTTTCTAAAAATTTTATTTTTTTATTTTTTTATCATGGAGTGTGTAAATTATTGTTTTTTCTTATAGGTATGTCAATTGTCATTAATAATCTTGATGTTTTATATTTACATTTTTTCTTATATTATTATTACTCTAATGATAGGGTATAATTTTACCATGGTAGTTTCAAATATCCTTTCCACAATATTATAGCCTCTTGTATATGGGCAAATGTGCATGGGGCCATGTTAGCCAACCAGTCTAGTTATAATTTAATGATTCAGACTACTCATGTTACAAATTGCTATTGGTTCAATTTATTTTTTTTTACTTTTTTGGTAAGGTATAAATGATATAATACCTTGTAAAATGTTGGTATTGAACTTGTACCTAGGAGTAGATGACCCATTTGTGAGTAAGTTACATGTTTCTTGGGATATTATTGTTGTTATAGTTTCCATTTTTATGGTTGAAATAATTCACCAAAAGTAACACACGTGATTTGGGATTTTTTATTTATGGGATTTATATCACTTTGTTGGTATAGTAAGATATAGTGTGTTCATGAATCATACCATGAATGTTCGAATCACATTTCATTTTCATGATTTCATATGATTGGTTACTGTTATTATATCATAAGGTCTATAATTTAAAGTGTCAGTAGAAGTATATATAGAATTTTAGCATATAAATTTATGGTGGAGTCTTATTTAACTGATAAATAATGTTGTGGGAAGATTATCACATTATTTTTTATATTGATCTTTTTGAGCCATAACATAAATAAAATTCCCATTAAAACTTATAGTGGTTTTTTCTCTAACTTGTAATCGACATGTCATTAAAATGTGCCTTAAGTATGCAATACGTTTTATAATGAAACATGGAAAAGTATGATAAAAAGGTTTTGGATTGATCTCACTTAGATCGGGGAATTATTCTAGGATAGATTGTGTTTTGGCTCTCCCTGATAATTCCCCGCATGAACCTCCCCTTCTGTCAAAATTTCCGAACCATTGTTCCCTTCTGGCCTCTACCAATGTGGCAGTGGCTCCATCTTAGCAGATCCTGCTCCTTTGGCCTCTCCTCCGATATGGATGTCTGACTCAAACCCTTATATCACATCTATTTTGTAGCTCATGCCTTATGTTTATCTGACAATTCCCTCCCGGAAGGAGTTCCTCCTTCGGGCTCCCCTTCCGATGTGAGCCTCATTCCCCCTACCGGAGGTCCCTGTGAAGTCGATCTCCCTAGGTGTTTCCCTTGAATCGTCAGTAATGGAATTCCCAAATGCGGCCTTCTCTGCAGATTCTTCCTACGTCCTGTCGAATCTAGTGGCATACTTTGGCAAAGATAATCATCCTCTCCCATGGTATCACAAGATGGTTTCATCTTGGGGTTTTTCTTGTCCAGGTCATGAATCCATCCAGTGTTGGAAATCCATTTGCATCATCCTCTATTTTAGGGAAGACATTGTTAAAGCCTGATCGCAATGTTACAGATCACTTGACACTTGGAGGTTCAATCTATTCAGATGATTTTTGAGTGCTCAATCCGGGCACAACTCCATACAGTCGGTGGTGTAGTTTAACCTCCTAGATCTTCCCATCACTATTCACAATCTACCCTTCCTCTGTTTGATTGGAAATACGGTGGGCCTGTTCTCATGCATGGATGACTAGACTACTCGGTTACTCAATTCCTCTATAGAAAGAATATGTGTTGAGGTGGACCTATATGATCTTATCCCAGACCATGTTCTATTGAAGGAAGGTGGTTCTTTTTATTGGTGGCAGGAACTCCTTCCTTCTTCTCTAGCCAAAATTTTCTCATTTTTTCATTTTCAAGGAAACTCTATTGAGAATTGTAGGAAAGATAGGTCCATCCCCCCATCCTCCTTGTCACGTTACACCTCCTGGACCTTAATCTCTTATCCTACCTCCACGACATAACTTTTTATCCTCCTCCTCTACCCCTTAGCCTCCTCCATCTCATATATTGCCTCCTAAACCAACCTTATTCTTCCCTCTATCTCATCCTCTTCTCCTAATCCTCTGGTTATTATACCCCTAGTCCCTGGACATCCCCCAATACCATCTCCCCCTACCATGGTCCTTCCCCTATCGAGTTTGGACATGGTTGTCTTCCGGCTTCCATGATCAATGGTTATAATTTCCCCCTCCACTCATGATACATCTATTATACCTTTCATGCTGGTGGTTCACCATCTCCCTTCTTCACTTTCCCTCCCACAAGGGGTAGCTGTTACCCTTGTGTGCTCTCCCCACCCTCTCTCTAATTCATTATAATCCTTAAGATCCAAAAGTGCAGGCTTTCAAAACCTAATTCAAAACCCTCCCCCTTTCTCCCCATAGAGGTTTTCGAACCATGACACAAAAGAAAGTTTCCATAGATTCCTTGGACACCAGTCCTACAATTCCATCCTCAGCTAGTCCTAAATTCAAAAAACATCTTCTTTAATGATCTCCTTCCTACTGTGGAATTCTCGAGGCTTGGGTGAGTGGGTCAAAACTAACTTCATGTCAAGTGAAATCTCTAATTCAAGTTCACCCATAGATGCCATTTTTGAGCCTAAAAAACAATACTCCAAGATTGTTTTTTCTCACAAAATAAGAGGTTGATTTATTTTCATGCTTCCCCTCAAATTCGGTATGAAATACCGCAATATTTTCGGAATTATTTTTTTTTCGAATTAATTTATCGTTTTTATATTTTGAATTTTATGTGACATTGCAAACAGTTATATATATATATATATAAATATATATATATATTTAAAAACAAAATCAAACATTACTTTAACATGGAACCGACTTTGTTTGTGCTACACTTAATACCGACTTGGCTTTCACTACATGCAATACTAACTTGGCCTGCAGTACCTGCAAACCAGACTTAGCATAAGTTACACGCCAAACCAAGTTGCTACGAAGCATCATTACATTATATATATATTTTTAAAAAGATATAATTATAACCTCACCATTAAACATAGTTATATGATAATTAATAACTTCTTTTCAAATATTTTTTTATAATGGTTTAATATAAACAAAACTTATTGATAATGAAAGACACGTTTTTTTTATAAAGCCCTTATATATTTAAAAATACTATGAACTACACTTCATGTGCTTCTATGAAAACAATAAAATTACATTTAGACACATCTAGAAATTTAATTTGGTAAAATAAATTTCATTTTAGAGTATATAGTGTCGATATTATATCATGGTCTATTTTTGTGATTTTTCTGAGAAACTTCATTTTTTGATGAATAGTAACAAATACTGCTTTTTAGATAAAAACTGTCTTTTTGTTTAAATAATTATTAATGTTGACTTATATTTTAAAATTGTTTTATGGTAATTTTAGAAAAATTATAAATCTATTAATACAATTTATGTTAATAAAATCAATTTCAATTTTAAATTGAATATAAAAACTTAATGAACTTTTGAACATATTTCTACTATAAAAACCACACTTTAATCTTGTCTGCCAGATTAACATTGATCTTAATTTTTCTGCTCCTATAAATTAAATATCATAAAATATACATAAAGAATTTTAATTAGTATAATATTTTTATTCTAACAATATCAAAATAATTTTTGACCAAAAATATTAGTAAAAGTGAATAAAATTAATCACGACGATTAAGGTCAAATTAGGCTTAATTAGGGACCTAAACTTAATCTTAGGAGCCCAAAGGACCTATACACATGTAAAAAACCCATTGTATGGACATATTTTATCCCTAAGACACACATTAGTGTTTTATTTTTTTATGAGTTTTTTTATGTAAGAACATGTATACACCTAACTTGTTTTTGAAAATTCCAGGCGTGTCCTTTTCCTCCACTATAAAAGGCCACCACATCTCACACTTCCTCACACATATCAAAAATTTTAGATTGGACAATCATTTCATAATACAACTAACAACATACCTACCTTCATCCTAGAAGCCTTACCTTGTGCATAAGTCAATCCAAGTAACTCTTTTGGCGCAAACCAAAAGGAGTTACCCAATTAAGAGGCAACGTCTTCTCCCAAGTCCATTATTTTATTTTCATTCATCAACTGTCCACATTATTTTTAAGATTCCTATATAAAAACACCTTTATAATCAAAATAATTTGATGATTTTATGCTAATTTTGTATCTTAGACTTACTCACACCTCTATATAATTGATAATAGACATACCGTTTATGGGTACGGTGAACTACCGCCTCACTAAACGGTGATTGTTCAATTTTAATTACCTCCTATCATGGTGAAAATTATGATGGAAACTCTGTTTATATATATTTTATTTAATATTTATTATTTCTTAAAGATTATATATTCATTTTATGACACATGTCGTTTTACATTATTTTTGGTGTTAATACGATAATTTTGTTTGAGGAAGTGTGGACTACCGCTCCATCAAAGCGATATTATTCTTTCATACACTACATGGATTATATTAAGGTTATTTTAGTGAATATAAAATTATTATACTATGTATTAGATCTAATATAATTCACACACACACACACATTTATATACATATATTTCTCTTACTTTCTTTCTTTCAACATGAAAATTAAATGGAAGTTGTGTTCATGTGTACATATGTCCTACCGTTGCCTTGAATGGTGTATTCCATTTCATATTTATATATTTATCAGATTATTATAATACTAATATACTATATATAAATGATATTTATATCATGGTTTAAATTTTGTAAATCAGGTTACAAAGTATTAAAACCATAGACATAACAAATTAAGACATATGCCAAGAATAAAGAAAATATTAACCGAAGTGAAACCTTTACATAGGATTGTTAACAAGGGGAAAATATAAGTTCGTAATAAAACCATATATATAAGAATATGGTTCTGTAAAATATGTATAAAAAATTTATATTTATCATACAACTTGTTTGATTGAGTACGATGAGATCCAAGACACAAGTTAATGGGTTTTCATCTCACTTTTTATTTCTGTGAGATACACGATTTGTTCGCCACTCTTTCCTTTTGTGTGGTGTATGTACTAGCCATGATTTTATTATATGTATCTCATAATTAAATTTATTGGTATAATAATATACATTTTATTAACTTTAAATAATGGGGTATAATTTTAAAAAGTTACCAAATCGGTAATATTGGTTTGTCTCAATTTTTCTTCTTTGAGACTCATGTTTTGTTATGCGCCTAAATTCATTTAGAGTTGTGAATACTTCGATTTTATATTATATATCACGAACATACAAATTTTAATGATATTATAAGCTTCATGTAATTTCATTTTCTTACATGTAGAGTGTGATCCCATGTTACCAAGTGATATGGGTTTATAGAAATAATCTCATCACTTTTCAAGATTGTTTATGTTTATGCTTCATTTGAGTAAATCTTATAACCGATCTATCAATAAATTCACGAAGTTTACTCTAATATAGTTATTCATGGTATATTTAGGTATTGGTACCATTTTATACTATTTGGTACAGAAGATAATTAAGAAAGTTTTTTTTAAGAAAGCTCGAATTTACCCTCTCTTCATTTAGAAATCTATGTTTTCTAAAATTAGTTTCCACGAATATTCTACCATTATCATATAAATATTAAAAGAAAATCATACCCTTTTTCTATTTTTCCAATATCATCATAGGAATCTTCTTGTCACTTTCAACATGAGGCATTTTTCTAACCTTTTTACTTTGAAAAACGAATGTTGTTTTTACATCGTAGGACATGTACAGATTTATCTATCATCATTTCATTGAAGATTCATTCTCATTTTTAAATGGTTAATTTTTGTGAATTTTATTAAAAAGTAAATTTCATGTAAAATTATTTCCAAATTGTTTTCAATCTCCTTGTAAAATTTTTCTAGGAAAATTTTCTTCCAAAGGTTTTCAAGCTTATTTTATATGTTTTCAAGGAAAATTGTTTTTAAAATGTTTTCAATATTATTTTATAAGTTTTCATAGAAAATTAATTTCAAAATTTTTTCAACCCTTATTTATATGTTTTCAATGTATTTTAAAATAAATTGTTTTCAAAAAAAATTCCGGCCTCTTTAATATTTTTTCAAGTAAAAAGGGTTTCAAAACATTTTCAATATTGTTTTATATGTTTTCAAATTATTTTCAACGAAAAAGGTTTTAGAAAGGCTTTGAAGCTTATTTTATTAGATTTCAATGAAATATGTTTTCAAAATTATTTCAATTATTTTTTATAAGTTTTAACGGTATTTAAAATGAAAATTATTTCCATGTGGTTTTATATATTAAAAATTATTTTTCAAAGAAGAAATGATATTTTCATCAAGAAAAGTTTTTGAAAGATATTTCTAAATAATTATCCATATAAGACGACATATGTTGATGTTAATCATGCCCTTCTAGGAAATGATATAAAGGTTCCATTCATATTATTTCTATGAATGGGTTATGCTTAATGTCATGGTATATATCAAACCTACTTCTCTTTTAGTGGTTATATGTTTATGAAACTAGTTTCTCTTTCACAGGTTATATGTTTATGAAATCGGTTTATCTTTCATGGGTTACATGAGTATGAAATACCTTTATCTTTCATGAGTTATATGTTTATGAAATCCATTTTTATTTCACTGGTTATTATTTTGATGAAATGGTTATGAAATCTATATCTTTTTCCACAAGTTATGATATGTTTACATGTTTATGATACTAATTTAATTTCCTAGGTATGATATGATTGTCTATGATACTATTGTTTATGATATTGTGGAACATGTACGTATTATTTCATTATGATATGGGTGAGACCTATATCTCTCTTAAATTCATTGGGTAATTATTTATATATCAGGACATAGACTTGGAGAGAATGAGAAATGAACTCGATTTAGTATTATAGCGCTGGAATGAGAAATGAACTCATTTCAGTATTATATGGCTGGAACGAGGGGTCAACTCGGTTCAGTAATACTAGGTTGGAACTGGGTGTGAACTCAATTCAACAAAGCGACTTTTCCCACCAATATGGACTTAGCATTAATGCCTTGAATTATATGTAAATCATTATATATTATTTTGTGTCTACCATAATTCCATGTTTTATTCCTATGTTACGCTTTCATGGATTATGTTTTATATTTCCTTATGATTCAAGTCTTATGAACTTACTTTCTTTATGCCATGATTCATGTATATGATCTTAGATATATAGGGTATGATCTTCTATTTTAATGATCATGATCTCTTACCATTATGATCACAATTATTCTTACATATCTCCTTTATTTACCCTTACTAAGCGCATGAGCTCAACCTTTTCTGATATTTATTTTACCAAGTTTATGAAGAAATGATTTAGGTAGAATTATCAAAGGGGATTTCTTTGTTGGAGCTTTGGAAGATATTTAACCCAGATAAAATATTTTGTTTCCATGTTTTCAAAGACAATAAACTATTATGGTCCTCGGGCATGTTTTTTTGTAATTCAAAAAATATTCATCTAAAATGATGTAATATCCATGTATAGTAATCTTAGGTTTCTATAGTTGGTATCAAAGAAAAAAGTTTAGTCAGAATTTGGAAACTAGGATGATAAAACCTTAGTGCGATCCCTAGGTATATTTATAAGGATACGTCTAGTGATGTATCTAAAGATAATTATAATGAAGAGTTATCATTTAGGAAAATGACCTAGAATTTTAGTAAAGGATTGATCAAGTTGTTTATTATCAATACATACCTATATAGTTACTATAAGTGAATTTGGATTGAGAAAAAATATAACTAGGTGTAACAACTCTAACAAGATGTTCGAGGCATGACTCAGGGTAATCTAGAGCATGAAAATGGGCCTTGCTGTAGACCTATTTTGACAGTCTTTGAGGATATGATTTGTGAATTCACAAACTCTTCAAGAACCATCTTTAAGGATTTTAATATAAGTTGGCTATTAATAACCTAAGATGAACCTAGGGCATCATAGATTATGTAAGGTTTCATGATTTAGACATATTATAAGTAAATATTTTCATGACTATGTGGTTTTCTACAATGACAATTAATGATCACATTATGATCTTTCTTTTTGTAAATGGAAAGAATCCTAAGGACTTTGATTAATGTTGAATGTGATGGATGATTTGATAATGAGCAGTCTTGTGGGATGATCACTGGAGTGAATGATGTTATGAGCTGGCCTAAGATGTTTTCATAGATCTTGATTGACAATTTGTACTTTAACAAACTATCTAACTCACCTAGGAAGAGAAATACACAGTTCAATTAGAGTTCTATTAATAGATACCATGTAGGAAAGAATATTCAGTTTCCATTGTGTCATGAAAGTGGAAAGAATCACCTAAGTGAATTTATTAGAGGAACAATAAGATGTTTTGACTATAAAAAAGAAAGGCACAAAGCAAGTGACTGTTGGTGAGAAATTATGAGTTCAGTTAATAAAATGGGTGATAATATTGGCCTCCCTAAGACATCAACAAAGGTGTTGTGTTTTATGTATAAAATAAATGGTCATTATGAAACTCAATTCCCCAAGATAAAATCTCTTGAAGCAGATCATCCAGGCTGTACAAGTAATGGTTATATTGATGATGATGAAGAGACTACAAATGAAATATAAACGAAAAGTGGAATTATGAAGAGGTAAAATTTTCAATGGCTTAGGGATGAAGTGATTGATGTTTTTATGTATTTATATTCTAGAGTTACGAATGGTAAAATATATAAGAATAGTTTAGTTTATGTTTTTTTATACAAATTTACAAGAACATTTTGAATTGTACTTATCGAATAGAAAAGTGCTATAATGGTAGGGTGATGTCCTTGGAAAACACATGATTAGGGAAATATAACCCTTAATATGTTCCTTATGTTATGATAATGTTTTTTTTGTATAAATATATATAGAATATGAATAAGTAAGGTGGGTGAAACGTATTATGTTGGAACTAATTGAAGACTTGTTGAAAAGTAGTTTATGCTATCATGGATGATGTTTACAACATTTTCAGATATTTGGAATAATTCAAATATACATTGAATAAGGAAGAATTCAAGTTTTCAAAAAGGTTTTATGGTGATTCGGGTTATTAACTTAATTCAAGAGAATATATTATGAGGGTATTGACATGTTTAGAATGTGACAACCAAGAGAAACATTGTGATAAAAGGGGGAATCAAGTTAACAGTATTCCACGACTCTATTTTTTTTCATAAGGTTAACCACCCATGAAAATATTAAGCTAAACTTTTGTGGATTTATTAATGAATTGATATTTTATTAAAACCCTTTGTTAAATGGATATTTAGTGATTAAATTTATTTCAAGGTAGTCCATCTTGTTCATTTTAAAAATTATATCAGTATGGTTTTAGAAAATGACATCATGTATATCGAGTGAAAACCAATCAAAAGCATCTAGGATGTGGGTTTGGAACTCATGACTGAAGGATGATAAGAGTTTCATGCCTACCATAGGCCTACGTGATGTCTGTGTTAATGTATAATTATTTTCAAGGAATAATTATTTCTGATGAAACAATTGTGTTACTTTTTTATGTTTAGAGATTAATATATTAATCATGTTTATTTTTAATAATATTTATAATTAAATAGTTATTATGTTCATACATTTATGGGCTTTAAGATCTTCTAAAAGATTATTTTTGAACTTCAGGAATCAAAGATAATTTCAATACATCCATTACATGAAGTAATGGATGAATTAGAAATTTATAAAACCATAACTAAGGAATGATTTTTTATTGAAATATATCATGTAAGTATATTTACTTATATTATTAGTTAAAAAAACCGTTACTAAATGTGAGGATAATGATGAAAAGAAAATGTGTTATCCTAATACATTTATTTTTGTTGAATCGATGGCCTTACAAATCATCACAAATATAATAACTTGAGGCCCTGAAGTTTTCTTTGATCATTCACTTTTTTTTATTGATGACCTCAATCAATCCCTATAAATATTTACTATTTTCCTCCATGTACAATAATCACTTCACATTTATGTTCTCTTATGTGGAAACCTAGTTATATGTTACTTTGTGGAACCATTATGGTTCAAACTTTCCATTTTTAACTGAAGTTTTAGTATTCATATTTACAATATGGCTTTCTATGAATAAAACATTCAAGTATTAATCCTTTTAAAATATGAAAAATTTTAAGGGGGTAGAATATAACACCTTGAGATTTTAGTGAATTTTTTTCAAATTAATTTATCTTTCTTATGTTTTTAATTTCATATGGAATTGGAAATAGTTATATTTATATACACACACATATATATACATATACATATATGTATAAACACACACACACACACACAGATATATATATATATATATATTAAAACACCAAGTCAAACATTCCTTTCACACTACACTGACATGGATTTGGCTATACGCAATACCAACTTGGCTTACGATACAGACAATATAGACATGGCTTGCACTACCCTAAACACCGATTTCGCATACGTTACACACAACACAAAGTATATGTGAATCATCATTTCATTATATTTTTCAAATGATATAATTATTACCAGGTTTTTAAAAATAGTGATATAAATATTAATAAATATTTTTTGATATATTTTTTATAATGTGTTTATATATATAAAATATACTAATAACAAAAGATATAATTTTTGGTAAAGTCCTTATATGTTTAAAAATACTATGAACTACACTTCCTGTCCTTCTATGAAAAAAATAAAATTTATTTTAAGACTTATCTAAATTGAATTATATAAAATAAAATTCATTTTTTAATTTATAATGTGGAAATTATCTTAGGTTGATTTTTTGGATTTTTTGAGAAACATCATTTTTTGATAAATAGTGAAAAATACTGTTTTTTAGTTAAAAAATGCATCTTTGTTAAAATAATTATTAATGTTAAATTCTATTTTAAAATTATTTTATGGTAAAATTAGATCCATTATACATATATTAATAAAATTTAGGTCATGAAAATCATTTTCACTTTTAATTTTAATTTAAAAACATAATAAGTTATTGAATTTCTTTCTAATTTAAAAACCTGTGATTTCATCTCGTCTGTAGGATTAACATTAATCTTAATTTTTTTGTTGATTCTATAAATCTAATTAAAAAAACATACATATAACATTATAATTAGTATAATATATATAGTCTAATAAGATCACCTTAATTTTTGACCAAAAATATTTGTAAAAGTGATTAAAATTAATCGTTGTGATTAAGGTAAAATTGAACTTAAATGGGGACTAAAAATTAATCTTGGGTGACCAAATAACCTATAAATTTTTCCAAAAAGCATTATATGGCCATATTTCAGCCATAAAACTTACATTATTAATTTATGTTGATTTTTTATGACTTGGTTTTGGTAATAACATGTTTAAGACAACTAGTTTTCAAAAATTCCATGTGAGTCCTTTTCCTTCCCTATAAATGGTCACCAAATCTCCCACTTCCTCACAGCTCACAAAACTCTTAGGATCGGCCAAGATCTATCCAGTATACCTCCCAAAATAACTCTCTTACTCCCAGAATCCTCCCTTAAAGTAGAAATAAATCCCCTGAATCCTTTTGGGACAAACGAGAAGGAGTTACCTAATTAAGAGGTATCATCTTCTCTTAAATCCTTTATTTTATTTTCTTTCACCACCCCTCCACTTTCTATTTTACATGATTTTATGACTAAAATAAAATCCTAAACATAATAGTATGTTGATATGAAAATGTTCCAACCTACACTTACAAAAAACCTCCATCTAATCGATAACGAACATACTATTTATGTGTACGGTGAACTACCGCCTCACTGCACAATGATTGTTCAATTTTCCTTACCCCATATAATGGTGGAATTTTTGATGGAAAAATTGTTTATAAATTTTATATATTATATTTATTATTTCTATAATCTTTTGTATTCATTTTACAACACATATCTTTTTTTACTTTCCATTTGGTGTTAATACGATAATTTTGTTTGAGGAAGTGTGGGCTACTGCCCCCTCAATGTGGCATGATTCGTTCATAGACTACATGGATTTTATTAAGGATGGTTTTATTTAATATTAATGGAATATACGATATAATAAATTTAATGTAGCAACGATATATATATATCTATATATCTTCATATACATCTTTTACTTTCATTCTTTCAACATGACAATAAAACAGAAATAGCGTTCATGCATATGTACGACCGACCGTCTCCATTAATGATGTATTCAATTTCTTACATAAGTATTATATGTATTATTATAATAAAAATATGATGTATATAAATGATATTTATACAATGTTTTAAATTCAATAAATAATTTTATAATGTAAAAATACCAATGATATATCAAATTAAAGAACATGTGAAGAATAAAGAAAATATTAACTAAAGTGAAACCTTCATATATGATTGTGGACAAGAGAGAAATAGAAGGCCATAATAAAAACACTTATATACTAATATTATCATGTAAAATATGTATAATAAAATCATATTTATTATAAATGAGGTTTGAATGAGTATGATGAATGTCAAGACACAATGTAAGGGGATTTCATGTCACTTTTTATTATTGTGAGATGAATTCCATGTTCTCCACTCTTTCCATTTTTGTGGTGTATGTACTGCACATTATTTTATTCTATGTATCTTATATGTAAATTTATATCTATTCACTTATCCATTTTATGATCTTTATTTCATGGGGTATATGTTTAAAAAGGTTCCAAATTGGTAAAATAGGTTTTTCTCAGTTTTCATTCTTCGAGACTCATGTTTTGTTGTGTGCATAAATTAATTTTAAGGTGTGTATACTTCCATTTTATATGATATATCATGAATATCCATATTTTCATGATATTCTTGGATTTATGTAATTTACTTTTAATACATTTAGATCATGATCCCAAGTAACAAATTGATAAGGGTTTGTTGAAACAATATAATTCATTTTCAAGATTGTTTATATTTATTCTTCCTTTGATGAAATATTATAACCCATCTGAAAAGTCAGTCATGAATTTTTTTCTAACCTATTTATTCAATATATATTAATGTATTGGTACCATTTTTTTACTCTTTGGTACATAAGATAATTAAGAAAGTGGTTTTCTTAAGAAATCCCAACTATACCCTCTCTTTGGTCAGAAATCCATGTTTTATAAAAATAGTTTCCATAAATAATTTAGCTTTCTCCAATAATCATTAAAATAAAATATTACTTAATTTTTTACTTTTACCAATATCTTCATAGGAATATTTTTCCCTTTTTCCGAACGGGTAATTTTTATAACCTTCTTACTGTGAAAAGGGGATGTTCTTTTTTACATCATATGACATGTATTGATTTGTCTTTTATCATTTCTTTGAATCTTCCACAACATTTTAAAGGGTTAATTTTTAATAAAATGTTTTTAAAAGTAATTTTAAAGGAAAATATATTTCAAAATTACTTCAATATACTTTTATAAGTTATCAAGGAAAATTGTTTTCAAACTATTATCAAGCTTCTTTTATATGTTTTCAAGGATTTGTTTTCAAAATATTTTCGTGGATTATTTATATGTTTTCAAAATATTTTCAAAGAAATGGTTTTCAAAGGAGTTTCAATCTTCTTTCATATGTTTTTAAATAATATGTTTTTCAAAAAATATTAATCTTTATTTATAAGTAATAAAATTGATATCAAGGAAAATGGTTTTTGAAATGTTTTGAAGTTTATTTTATATGTTTTCTATGAAAATTCTTTTCCAAATTATTTTAAGCCATCTTTTTGAGTTTTCAAGGAGTTTTCTAAGAAAATGATTTTTAAATGGTTTTATGTATTAAAAATTTATTTTAAAAAATGAAGTATATTTCCCTCATGAAATGTTTTTGAAAGATATTTCAAAATTATTTTCCATCCAAGATGTTATTAGTTGATGTTACTCATGTCCATATATTTCAAGGGTTATATGTTTATGAAATTCATTTCACTTTTACAGGTTATTATTTAGATGAAGTGGTTATGAAACCTATTTTTTTCAATATATTTTGATATGTTTACATGTTTATGATACACATTTCAGTTAATGGGTTATGATATGAATGTTTATTATATTGTGGCACCTGAATGTATGATTTCATTATGAGATGGGTGGTATGTATATCTCTTTCCAATTCATTAGGGGAAGATTTATATCTCATGAGTTAAACAAGACTCAAACGAGAAATAAACTTGGTTCAACATCATGGGGCTGGAAATAGAAATGAACATGGTTAAGTATTACAGGAATGGAATGAGGAGTGAACTCGGTTCAGTAATACAAGAATTGAACAAGTTGTGAACCTGGTTTAGTGAAGGACTTTGGCCACAAAGATGGCATCAATAGTAATTCCTTGACTACTATTGAAATCATTACATATGCTTATGTTTTTACCACAATTCCACGATTTATTCCTATTTTATAATTTCTTGGATTATATACCTTATTTCCTTATGAATCTTGTCGTATGATCTGCCACGAAATATGAAATGATTCAGGTATATGATCTTTGATATACAATGTGTGATCTTCTATTTTCATGACCATGTTCTCATACCCTTATGCTCTCAATTATACATACATAGCTCCCTTATTTTCCCTTATTGATCATTTGATCTCACCCCTTTGTTATGTTTCCTTTAACAAATTTATGAATAATGGTTTTTCGTAGAAGTACTAATGGAAGGGATCTTTATGGGAGATGTTGAAGATATTTCACTCGGATAGAATATTTTTTCCAAGTTTCTTAAGACACTAAACTACTATGGTCCTCAGGAATGAATTTTGGTAATGTACAAAATATTCATCTAAAATGATTTAATATCAATGAATACTATGCCTGGGTTTCTATAAAACATATATGGTTATTCTATAAATCCAATTTCATAGTGAAAATAGTTTCTTCCTTGGAATAGTTTATCACTATAAAGGTTAGCATAGGCGTGTATGGTTCTTTATCATTCATCTATGCCAAATCTGAGGCACAATAAATATAGCCCTTATTGAATGACATGGGGTGTTTTATCCCAGTTAGCATCCTATAGATAGTGGAGAGGAATTTAGTCTAATTGTGGAAAAAATGGAATTTAATATTTGTGTTTATCATCCATGTAAATAGAGTTTATATTTTTCTTCATTTATTGCATGTAATGGTCTCTCTTATATGGTATTTTCTAGTGATCACTTTAACTAGTTGAACAACCAGTAGGGGATCAATCGTACATGGCGTCAACTCAACTGGTACCATGCTAACATAAATCGTATACCTTCGTACCAAGATTCCAAGGTAACCCACATTTCTAGAAAAAATTTTGATCTCTCTCCATTTGTTGTTGTGTCATCTGGAAGAGTGGATAGAGGGTACTGCTTTGATTTTTACCAGTTTTGGACCACTAACCTGGACTATCACCAGGTGATGAGTTCATCATGTATCGAGCTGATGCAAGGATGCTACTGGACTAGTGATCATAATAAAATAAGACAAATCAAGGGTGACCTTCTTTTATAGTGTAATAGGTAGCCCCCTCATTTCCATGTAATGGACTCATTCTCTCTAGAGGTTGAAATCATGGAGTCCATGCTTGAGTGTGTTTGGGATGAGAAAAACATCAATTATCTCATAGCTAAAAATAATACCTCAACTTCTATATTATACGAAAATGAATTATCAATGATAAAACACGTAATAATTAAATCGATCAAGGAAGGTTACAAGAACACAATATTCTTCCATAATTGTGTTATAGAAATGAAACATGTTATTGGCCCAAACATATGTTTGGAGGATAGTTACTTCTCACATAACCTTGATGTGGTAGGATACGTTGCTATGGCTCAATTAAATGATCTTCTATTAGGTCTTAATCATCCCATAGTTGGAGGGTACCCTGACAGAACCTTAGAGGTTTTTGAGGCCATACCTTGCATGGTGTCTATTATAGATAAACATCACTTTGATTCATGTAACAGCCCAAAATTTTTGAATAAATCTTGTTTCCTGATTTCATGTGTTATTTTATTTTATTTTTATATACTCAACAAAAATGTTTTATTTTATAAACATGATTATAATTAAAATAATACCATTGGTTTTTGAGTGTTATATTACCATCGGTCAATATGACTGCCGTGAACAAAATGTTTTGATTATTGTCTCTAAATATAAGTAATCTTGGTTAATTATTATAGAAAGAAGATTTGATGGCCTCACCTAGTAGTCATGGACCGATCGAAGCCCATCTAACAGAGCTTGGGAAGGAGGTAGCACCATTGGCCTTTGCTCTGGACCAAACCCAAGCCGAACTTCATCATGTGAAGCTAGAACGGAATTGCCTTCGCGAGAAGTTCAAACTGATAGAAATTACTACTCGGGCAATGTTGACCGAGCCGCCCCAAGATTCTATCACCCTAGCACACCTTACTCTTAGGTCCTATGCTGGTATTATAAGGGGTTATGTAACGAGACCGTAATTGCCTTGTGTAATCCTTGTTTTAAATAAAAATTGGGATTTCTTCTTATGATGAAGTTTATGAATTTTCAAATGACTGGATAAAAATAGTATGCATATTTTTGATGAATTTTCAAAAGGATATTTTAAAAAAAATGTTTGTGTAAACCTTAAATAATTTAAAATGTGTAATGATTCTCAAAAAATGGTCTTCTACAATTATGTTCAGTACGAAATTTAGAGTCTAATAAGATCAACATGATTTTTGATGAATAGTAAATTATGAATAGTGATTTTATGATTAGGATTAGTAATATGACCAAATGGATTAGTAATCTCACTTAAATAAAGTTTTAAAATAATCTAGGCACCTTGATTAAGTAATGTGATTCAATAAAATGGTTAAATAACGGTTTCATAAATTATTATTCAAGTATTAATTTTTTAGGATGAATAGTGTTTTTTAATTAAAAATTTAATTAAAAATAATTATAAAATTATTTTTATAAAAATGACTTTATTTTTGAACTCAGAGCATCGATATTATGTTATGGTAATTTTTGGGGATTTTTCTGAAAAAAATGAATTTTCGATGAATAGTGTATTTATTTAAAAAATAAAATTAAAAATATTTAGAAAATTATTTTTATAAAATGGAGTTCATTTTTGAAATCATAGCATTGATATTTGGTTAAGGTGAAATTTTGGGATTATTCTGAGAAAGTTGAATTTTCGGTGAATAGTGAAAGTATAGTTTTTAAGTTACGGGTTTTTAATGACATCATTAAATGATGTATTAAGTATATATTCAATATGGTCGAATTATGAATAGTAAGATAAGGTGTGATGTGTCCCAAGTGGCCAATACCATGGGCAAATACCATGGGCAAGCCCATGGTTTTGCCAAAACCACTAGTGAGGTGTCCCTTGGCCATTAATGCCTTGTCCCCTCACTTTCCCTATAAATACCAAGCCCTCCTCTCATCCATTCGACTCCCCACTCATTACCAATGAATTTCTGGTCTCATTACCTCCCAAGGAGTCCTCCCAAGGTGCCCCCAAGCCCTCAAGGTCCCAACCTTTGAGGTTTAAGAGTTACATTTTAAGGTAAGGGATCCGACCTCTCTCTTTCTTTTCAAGTAATCTCTTTTATGTCTTTTCTTTTATACTCCATGTTCTTATGTTGGAGGATGTTCTTTTATATTCATCCTACTTCCTATTTCATGTTCATATGATGAGAGACCCCCTTGCTCTCATCAATTCGTTTTAAGAATGTTTAAGTGGCGCTGTTAGGCTGCCGAATTTTTAAGGGATTCTTTCACCTTCCTCGTTTTCAAGTTCTATTTTCATTCAAGTCTTTCATGTTCCTTTTTATTATGTTGGGGTATGATCTCTAAATTTATCATACTGATCTTTTATGATCATATGATGAGAGACCCCATTTGATCGCTTCAATTCATTATTTTGAAGTTTTAAGTGGCGCCGTTAGGCTGCCGAATTTTTAAGTGGTTCTTCACCATTCTCGTTTTGAAGTTCTACTTTCACGTCAATTCTTTCAAGTTACTTTCTATTATGTTGGGGTATGATCTCTATATCTATCATACTGGAATCTTATGTTCATATTATGAGAGACCCTATTTGACCTTGTCAATTCAATTTTGTTGAAGTTTAAGTGGCGCCGTTAGGCTGCCGAATTTTTAAGTGGTTCTTCACCATTCTCGTTTTGATGTTCTACTTTCATGTCAATTCTTTCAATTTCCTTTATATTATGTTGTGGTATGATCTCTATATCTATCATACTGGACTCTTATGTTCATATGATGAGAGACCCTATTTGACCTTGTCAATTCAATTTTTTTTGAAGTTTAAGTGGCGCCGTTAGGCTGCCGAATTCTCACAAGAGAAATCTTTTTTTTCCTTCCTTTCATGTTCTTCATTTCATATGGTATATTTTCAAATTTCAGTACCATGTTCTTAAATCCCTTATATTTTTTCCCTCTACTGTTTTATGGGTCATTTATGAATGTTTGACCCATGTCCCCTCTCTTCTCAATGTTTTCTAAAACCTTGTAACATAGTCGTTATGCTGCAGAATTTTCGTCGCAAAGTGTCTCTCTCTCTTTTCTAAAAATTATTTTCTGTTATAAAGTGAATACTCAAAGCTCTTATTTCTACAGGGGTATTCACATATATATCAAAATGTTCTATTTTAAATTCTGGGATTTACATACATGAAACCCTCTTTCCCTTTCCGTGGGTTTAAAGTGACGTAAAGATCACGTATTTAAAGCAGTTTTTAAAACGTTGTGATTATGAAATGAAACCCATTTATTTTATGCTATGTGGGTTATTTATGAAATTTTTGATGATGATATATGTGGATCACATTATAATAAAGGAAAATTTAAGGGTGCGCCCTGATAGCGCTTCAATGCATTGGGTAATGATGTAACCACTAGAGATTACAATTTTCATGATACCTTGGTGAATAACCTTGGTAATTTTCAAATGACACCTTGGGGATGGACCTTGGTGATATGTTCCTGATTGTCTATGTTAAATTATGTAGCCACATCTTCAAGTTATGGAAAATGTTATTTTTTTTTATTATGAAATGCCTCATGATTTTCTTTCTCATGCCTTAAAGTTCTTTTCATGACTTTATTGATGTATCTCAAGTTCATATGTAAAATGTTTCACTTGTTTCCCTTACTGGGCCTTCTGCTCACCCCTTCTTTTGATGTATGTCCCCATGTTATGAGATGCAGTAATGAACCTAGGATGAACATGAGGAGAAGCCTTTCAAGTGTTTAAGAAGAATGTTTTATGTTTTCATGTTTTAAGTTCCTGGTTTCCAAGACACTAAACCTTAAAGATCCTCAGTTTTGTATAATGTAATGAAAGTTTATGTGATAAAAAGGCGGGATGCTGTAGTTGGTATCAAAGGATGGTTTAGTTATTTGTGGAAATTTGGATAGAAAAACTTTAGGAAGAACCCTATAGAAGAGTTTATATATAGGAAATCTTCCTGGTATTTTGGTGAGTATTGAGTAAGGGGTTTCCAAGCAAATACATCCCTGTCTGGATACGAGCAGGTAGAGGTGGCTCTGGCACAGATGTACATAGGGGTAAAACCCGAAAAAACCGCTTTGAGCTAGACTCGAATGGGAACTGGTACACGACAACGGGCCTTGCTGCACTCTTGGTTACGACACTCCCGGGGGAAATGCTTTGGTAAATTCATAAGCTTAGTATGAACCATTGTTAAAGGAACAAAGATAAAATAAAATAATGGTTCACATAAGAATATATGATCATGGATAACCTAGAAGGGAACCTAGGGGATCACAAGTTAGGGTATACTTTACTTCTACATGTTATCCTTAGATGCTTTAAGTTTCTTTTCATGATTATTGGCTAAGTATTTAAGCCCCTAACTATAGCTTCTTTTCTTAGTTAATGGCTGGAAATGGAAGAACATGTCCCAACAACCAATGTGATAGTAAATGCTACGATTGCCGTATTAATACGATAGAGATGATTAGGGGATTAAAAGATGATTATTATTTTGGAAGACATTCACTATTTTGAGGACCATATATGATAGATTACTATGGTATTTTCATTGAGGAGTAAGGTTGACTTATATTTTGAAGAATCAATGAATTTAAGGTGGACTTATAGTAATTTAGGTTACTTACGAGAATGATTAACCTATCTTGGGTAAAATATGTTTAGGTTAGCTACTTTTGTTATAAGATGTTAGGAGTGGTTGATGTTGTTTGGAGATGAACAATGAAATTTATTTTGGAAGACTATGTTATCAAGTCCTTCTTGTATTTGGGTTTCAATCTTAGTTTGGTTTACTTTGAGGAATTTTAAGGACTGTTATTTATGGAATGGTCTATGATGAACCTTGGGTATTACCATGGAACTTTGAAGATTTAAAAGTAGTTTCCATTCCTATGGGATTCTTTTTGAAGAGTTGTTTTACCTTACCCTTTCTAATTTTGGGATAATGTTTAAAGATAGAAGAAATAGATAGTTGATCTTTTGTGGATTATGTGATTCTCTAGAAGATGTTTCTTGTGTTTTGATGAGACCAAGTAGTTTTGAATGCTCATCGTTTGGAGAAAATATTAGTTTTGGTAGAAACTTATTAAAGTATGAAACTCTACATGAAGGTAGATATATTTCCTTATGTTTTTTATCTATGTTGTAAATGAATTCCTCAAAGTTATAAAAAGGAACATAAAACAAAAACGTTGTTGGTTTACGTTTCCTACTGGGTAATCAAAGACCTCTTACACACATCATAATTTTGGGATTTTCTGGCGGTTAAATTCCTCCTAATCATGTTTTCTATCACTCTCCTTTAGAACGTTACCCTTTGTTTTCTCCTCCATGTCCATGTTTCCTACATGGAATCCTAGTATGAGTAAACTCGGGTGGCCTTTGTACTTCCTTTTATTTCTTTTAAAGTAATGGTGTTACTGACTCTTTTTCCGATGTGGGACTTTCAATGAAATTTCAAAACCCAATTTTAAAAAAAAATTGCGAGGACGCAATTTCTTAAGGGGGGAAGATTGTAACAGCCCGAAATTTTTGAATAAATCTTGTTTCCTGATTTCATGTGTTATTTTATTTTATTTTTATATACTCAACAAAAATGTTTTATTTTATAAACATGATTATAATTAAAATAATACCATTGGTTTTTGAGTGTTATATTACCATCGGTCAATATGACTGCCGTGAACAAAATGTTTTGATTATTGTCTCTAAATATAAGTAATCTTGGTTAATTATTATAGAAAGAAGATTTGATGGCCTCACCTAGTAGTCCTGGACCGATCGAAGCCCATCTAACAGAGCTTGGGAAGGAGGTAGCACCATTGGCCTTTTCTCTGGACCAAACCCAAGCCGAACTTCATCATGTGAAGCTAGAACGGAATCGCCTTCGCGAGAAGTTCAAACTGATAGAAATTACTACTCGGGCTGTAACACCCCGAGCTTCCACGATACGCTTCTCATTCAAAAATGCAATAGCTTGCATTCTACGCAACTTCGAGTTCTAAAACACCACGACTAATCAAAGTAGCCGTTATGAATAGTAATACCCACTTTTTGAAATTATATAAATTTTATATATCAAAATGGACTTCATTTTTGTATTCGTAATATCGAAATTATCCTAAGTTGAATTTATTGTAACTTTCTGAGAACTTCCAATTTTTTTTATGAATAGTGAAAAATACTTAAAACAACTTTTTTAATCAAAATAATTTATTATGATAAATTATACTATTTAGTGGTTTTAAAGTATAATTAGAATATATTTTTACCATTTTATCCAACGGTGGTCATTAGAATTAATTTAACATTGAAATTGGACATAAACAGTTGCCGAACTTTTGATATAAATTGTTTCTTAAAAACACGCTATTTGTTGTAACAGCGGGAATTAATTATAAAATTAATTAATACAACTTATATGTTTGGAATTTTGTAAAATAGACATCATTTTTGAATTCGGTATATCAATTATAGCTTAGGGTGAAATTTTCGCCTTGTTCTGAAAAACTTCAATTTTTGATGAATAGTGAAACCACTAAGTGGTAGTTAAATAACTGATTTTTCGTTTAAATGAAATATTACCACTTCTGTGATTTGATTTTCAAAAATCCGACATACATGGTTGTCATTAAGAAGTAAAATGTGGTTCAATGAGATCAAAATAATTTTTTGGTGAATAGTAACTTTTATGTTCTTAATCGCGATTAGAGGTAATTAGTGTAGTTTAAGGTAAAAACAATGTTTTATTAATATGATATGAGCTTGACACTTGTCCTACTCCTATTGGATGAGTCATGGCCGACCAAGACAACCCATGGGTCAACTTGGGGACCCCATGGAGCCACTTTAGTTGGAAAATGACATTAATATATATTTATTTAATGTTAAAATTAAATTGACACAAACATGAGTTGTTTTACTAAAACAGTTTTTAAGTGGGGTTACACAAGTCCAAATTTTGATTATAAATATTCATTAGAAAGCTAAAAAGATTTCCTACATCATAGTATTTTTTTTATAATTTTTATACATTAACTAAATTAAATTATTTATGACATCATGATGATGTAGTGATGACCTCATTATTTAACGATTTAAATAAAATGGGAAGATAATGCAAAATCCAAGGCTTACACTTGTCCAAAGCCTATTAGATGAAGATATTTCGAAACCTTATCACCATAGCCTCGAATTATATAAGTGTGGGACCTTTAGAATCCGAATATCATTGTGAAATAATGTAACATTTCAATCTTTCCAAAAGTGCCCCTCCTCTCCACTTATAAAAGGCCCCCACCTCTCCCACCTCATTTACACTTTCAAGCCATTTGGCTCGGCCAACCTCTGCCCACATACTCTCCCAACATTCCTCCCTTACTCATAGAACCCTCACTTTGGGCAGAACTCTTTCCAAGGAATCCTTTGGCTCAAATCAAAAAGAGTTACCCGATTTTGAGGTAATGTCTTTTCTAATGTTGTTTTGTTTTATTTTTCTTCTCCAACCCCCTAAACTCTTTTTATTCATTTCTTTTGTAACAACACCAGTATCCTCAATATACTAGGATGTTGTTATAAGAAGGATTCGAGCTACACTTACACACACCTACATCTAATGGTTAAAGAACATACGGTTTCTGTGGATGGCGAATTTCTGCCTCACGAAACGATGATTGTTCAACACTCATATAACACCTTCAAAGCTGGCCATTAAGATGTCACTATATTTATATATGATATATAATGTGTTTATGTTTTACTTATGCTTCTGTATTTCTCATTTATGGCTTACTTTATGATTTCCATTATGGGTAAAACGCGATAATTTCATTTTAGGAAGTGCGGACTACCGCCCCCTCAAAGTGATTTGAATCGTTAATGCCATATGTGGGATGTATAAAGGATGGAGTAAATGGTATTATACACTATATTATACTGGAATTATATTATACATTTATATCATTATTATTTAGTTCCATTAAATATGAAATTTAAATGAAAGTAGCGTTCATGCGTACGTACGGCTTACCGTCTCCATGAACGGTGCATTTCATTTCTTACCTCTAAATGTTACGTAATATTATAAATGAATGTATATACTGGATATATAAGATATATATGACATCTAAATCATTAATATAATTCTGGATATAATGGATATTTCACCACATAAACAACTTGTAATTATAAGAAGCTTATTGTTGACTCAAGTACCAAAGATCGACAAAAGGACCGTTATTAACTTAAATAATTACATAATGTTCATATCATTGTAATAAGTGATATAATAAGGATAATGAAATTGAAAATGGTTCTTAATAAGGTATATATTAACTCTAGTTTATTATTCTGGAGGTTAAAGAACGGTTGAGTCAAGTCAGACACGAGGTAAGGGAACTTCTTAACCCAACTTCCATTCTTTGGGTTAATCTCCTACTTTCAAATTATGTCATGATGTTATTATGTCCTATTTTGTATTTTTACTTTCTTTATGTGTACCTATAGTGAATACACATAATATATCTACTCTATTTTAAAAATGATCTTTTTAAGGACTTCGTCTCAATCTCCTTTCATTGAGTCATATTTTGTTTTATACACAAATTTCTTTTATACGGTGTATAAACCCCTTTGACTTTTACATTTATTCAAAAGGAATCTTTTTATACGAAGCATTTTGCTAAACGACAAAAGGGAATGTTTTTCTTTCCGTACTTATGCGGCGACAATGACTTCTCCGCCGCCGTGACCATTATTTGAGTTTCGGCTTCCTCTACAAGCCATCATTTTTTTAATGAAAAATAAATACAAAGTTTTAACTTTCTTTTATTTTGGTATTAAAAATGGTTTTGAAAGCGTTTTTATCATATCAAAGTGTTGTATTGATATCTTGTGATTGAAATGTGGAAATGTTATGTTTCCTTTATGCATGTTTTATGTGATACGATTATGTTATGGTTTATGATATGTTTAAACCTATTCATATGAGGAATGCATTGGACTTAATAAGTGACGGGTGGAGCCCGCTATAGCTCCTCGATGCATCGGCAGGTCTCATGAGACAAACTAGTGTCTTGGCACAAGGCCTTGACAAAATCTTATTTGTGGTCTTGGCACGAGGCCTTGACTACGTGGTTATGATAGTCTGGCATTATGCATTCCATCATTATGAAAGTGGTTATTGATATTGCATCTGATTATTCGACCAGTAGAATATCCATGTGAAGAAGTAAATGGCATTATCTCATTTTACTTTTGCCATATTATGTTGATGTTCAAGTTTAAAAAGGCTTTTGTTTTAGTTATACATTGCCTTAAATGTTTATGTTTATTTATGAAATCTTCCGCAATATTGTTATCCTTACTGAGCATCTGAGCTCACCCCTTTCAATGTTTTAATATTTTCCAGGATGTGAAGAAGTATTTTATGAATGACCTGCAGGGATAGTCAGAAGAGGATATGAGTGTGGACTATGGAGACTTTTTTATTGTAGTTTTTCACTTTATGATGTAATGTAACGTTTACGAATGTATCTAGTGTTTCCAAGGCTACTAAACTAATCGGTCTTTCGAGACTTGATCTTTTGTGATCATGCCAATGTTACGAAGTAATGCACCGACTCTGGGTAGCTGGGGTCGGGGCGTTACACGGGCAATGTTGACCGAGCCGCCCCAATATTCTATCACCATAGCACACCTTACTCTTAGGTCCTATGCTGGTATTATAAGGGGTTATGTAACGAGACCGTAATTGCCTTGTGTAATCCTTGTTTTAAATAAAAATTGGGATTTCTTCTTATGATGAAGTTTATGAATTTTCAAATGACTGGATAAAAATAGTATTCATATTTTTGATGAATTTTCAAAAGGATATTTTAAAAAAAATGTTTGTGTAAACCTTAAATAATTTAAAATGTGTAATGATTCTCAAAAAATGGTCTTCTACAATTATGTTCAGTACGAAATTTAGAGTCTAATAAGATCAACATGATTTTTGATGAATAGTAAATTATGAATAGTGATTTTATGATTAGGATTAGTAATATGACCAAATGGATTAGTAATCTCACTTAAATAAAGTTTTAAAATAATCTAGGCACCTTGATTAAGTAATGTGATTCAATAAAATGGTTAAATAACGGTTTCATAAATTATTATTCAAGTATTAGTTTTTTCGGATGAATAGTGTTTTTTAATTAAAAATTTAATTAAAAGTAATTAGAAAATTATTTTTATAAAAATGACTTTATTTTTGAACTCAGAGCATCGATATTATGTTATTGTAATTTTTGGGGATTTTTCTGAAAAAAATGAATTTTCGATGAATAGTGTATTTATTTAAAAAATAAAATTAAAAATATTTAGAAAATTATTTTTATAAAATGGAGTTTATTTTTGAAATCATAGCATTGATATTTGGTTAAGGTGAAATTTTGGGATTATTCTGAGAAAGTTGAATTTTCGGTGAATAGTGAAAGTATAGTTTTTAAGTTACGGGTTTTTAATGACATCATTAAATGATGTATTAAGTATATATTCAATATGGTCGAATTATGAATAGTAAGATAAGGTGTGAGGTGTCCCAAGTGGCCAATACCATGGGCAAATACCATGGGCAAGCCCATGGTTTTGCCAAAACCACTAGTGAGGTGTCCCTTGGCCATTAATGCCTTGTCCCCTCACTTTCCCTATAAATACCAAGCCCTCCTCTCATCAATTCGACTCCCCACTCATTCCCAATGAATTTCTGGTCTCATTACCTCCCAAGGAGTCCTCCCAAGGTTCCCCCAAGCCCTCAAGGTCCCAACCTTTGAGGTTTAAGAGTTACATTTTAAGGTAAGGGATCCGACCTCTCTCTTTCTTTTCAAGTAATCTCTTTTATGTCTTTTCTTTTATACTCCATGTTCTTATGTTGGAGGATGTTCTTTTATATTCATCATACTTCCTATTTCATGTTCATATGATGAGAGACCCCCCTTGCTCTCATCAATTCGTTTTACGAATGTTTAAGTGGCGCTGTTAGGCTGCCGAATTTTTAAGGGATTCTTTCACCTTCCTCGTTTTCAGGTTCTATTTTCATTCAAGTCTTTCATGTTCCTTTTTATTATGTTGGGGTATGATCTCTAAATTTATCATACTGATCTTTTATGATAATATGATGAGAGACCCCATTTGATCTCTTCAATTCATTATTTTGAAGTTTTAAGTGGCGCCGTTAGGCTGCCGAATTTTTAAGTGGTTCTTCACCATTCTCGTTTTGAAGTTCTACTTTCACGTCAATTTTTCAAGTTACTTTCTATTATGTTGGGGTATGATCTCTATATCTATCATACTGGACTCTTATGTTCATATAATGAGAGACCCTATTTGACCTTGTCAATTCAATTTTGTTGAAGTTTAAGTGGCGCCGTTAGGCTGCCGAATTTTTAAGTGGTTCTTCACCATTCTCGTTTTGAAGTTCTACTTTCATGTCAATTCTTTCAAGTTCCTTTATATTATGTTGTGGTATGATCTCTATATCTATCATACTGGACTCTTATGTTCATATGATGAGAGACCCTATTTGACCTTGTCAATTCAATTTTTTTGAAGTTTAAGTGGCGCCGTTAGGCTGCCGAATTCTCACAAGAGAAATCTTTTTTTTCCTTCCTTTCATGTTCTTCATTTCATATGGTATATTTTCAAATTTCAGTACCATGTTCTTAAATCCCTTATATTTTGTCCCTCTACTGTTTTATGGGTCATTTATGAATGTTTGACCCATGTCCCCTCTCTTCTCAATGTTTTCTAAAACCTTGTAACATAGTCGTTATGCTGCAGACTTTTCGTCGCAAAGTGTCTCTCTCTCTTTTCTAAAAATTATTTTATGTTATAAAGTGAATACTCAAAGCTCTTATTTCTACAGGGGTATTCACATATATATCAAAATGTTCTATTTTAAATTCTGGGATTTACATACATGAAACCCTCTTTCCCTTTCCGTGGGTTTAAAGTGACGTAAAGATCACGTATTTAAAGCAGTTTTTAAAACGTTGTGATTATGAAATGAAACCCATTTATTTTATGCTATGTGGGTTATTTATGAAATTTTTGATGATGATATATGTGTCTCACATTATAATAAAGGCAAATTTAAGGGTGCGCCCTGATAGCGCTTCAATGCATTGGGTAATGATGTAACCACTAGAGATTACAATTTTCATGATACCTTGGTGAATAACCTTGGTAATTTTCAAATGACACCTTGGGGATGGACCTTGGTGATATGTTCATGATTGTCTATGTTAAATGATGTAGCCACATCTTCAAGTTATGGAAAATGTTATTTTTTTTATTATGAAATGCCTCATGATTTTCTTTCTCATGCCTTAAAGTTCTTTTCATGACTTTATTGATGTATCTCAAGTTCATATGTAAAATGTTTCACTTGTTTCCCTTACTGGGCCTTCTGCTCACCCCTTCTTTTGATGTATGTCCCCAGGTTATGAGATGCAGTAATGAACCTAGGATGAACATGAGGAGAAGCCTTTCAAGTGTTTAAGAAGAATGTTTTATGTTTTCATGTTTTAAGTTCCTGGTTTCCAAGACACTAAACCTTAAAGATCCTCAGTTTTTTATAATGTTATGAAAGTTTATGTGATAAAAAGGCAGGATGCTATCATTCAGTTATGGATGAATAAGAAATATAAAAAGTAGTGAAATAAAAAAATCTAGATATATTTATAGACACTGATGGTTTCCCAGGATTTTTCTTTATTTCCTCATAGGATCTAGTCCAAAGGGATTTAGTTGATGCGGTCTAAGATTTCTTTTTAGGCGGTTATCTCCTGTGGGTGTCCTATTTTTTGACTTTGGTTCTCATGAAAAAATATGAACGATACATCCTTTCATAAAAATTACATCCCCATTAGTATGTGAATATTCTCTTACAAGGTATTATAAATTTTGATTAATAGAAGAGTTTCTGTGCTCCTACATTTTCTAGGTTTCGGATGAATAATACAAGTTCATTAAAGGGAGAAAAATTCAATGTGTGGTCGGTTTGGCATAAGAGATAATAAAATAAATCAACCTAAAATCTAATTGATCTAATATTATCATAAAAATGTATATGAAAAAAATAGAATGATAGTTTTGAATAGAACTTTATTCTTAAGGATCCATCATGCATGGGATTCTCCATGTGAGCATCAGATCTCTTATACATGTGCTTTAACTCTTCTTTGTTTAGTATCTACTTAATGGGAAAATAATAAGTCTTATTAAAATTTATATAGGGAATCAATAAAGATTTTTTTTATCTTTTATTATATTCATTCTAATGCAATATATCCTTAGTTTTTATATCAACAAAATCCACTAAGTGGGAAGTGTTCTCCCCTATCAGTGTAGGTACCAACTCACGAGAGTATCCAACTTTATGTATAAAGATGATAATATCATATTTATTAATGGTATTAGAAGTTCAATTCAGAGTATAAAAATTATACTGGAGGATTATTGTAAATGTATTGGGAAGGTGATTAATCCTAAGAAAATCATCATTTTCATCTTGACCCTGATAAACAGAAAGGAGGGAAAATAACCTGGAGAAAAATCTGGGTATTTTTAAATAGATTTTCTAGAGGGAATACCTTTTGACCTAGATATCTTCAACGAAACATATAATTCAACACTTCAACATGTTATTTAGCATTATTACGTGGTGTATTATAAATTGGATATTTTTTTATCCCATGGTCATCACATAACACTGGTAAATAATGTCAATACTTCAATTCCAATAAATATTCTCTCTGTTCTCAAGGTTCCAAAAATGGTTATCTTGGGAATTTATAATATATTTTCTTATTTAATATAGGAATACCAATTAGATGGAAGAAACCAATGAGTGTTATAGGATATAATGGTGTGTGATGCTTTAAAGGGAGGCATTAATGTTAGGATTGTTTCGAGTGGGATGCAAGTTCTAAATGTAAAGATGGTGTGGGAGGTACATGGGGTCTGTTCGTTGTGGGGTAGGTTCATAGTGAATAAGTATTTGAATATTATATACTCCCAAAATATAAATTAATCTCCATATGGATCTTGATTCATCCTCTTATCATTTCTCTTTATTGACACACTTGGTAGATCTTTGGTAAGGAGAGAAATTAGTTTCCAGCATCAAAATTTGTTTGGTATAACCCTGTTGTTTGTTAGTTTTTTAACTCTAGATATAAAATTCATGAAAGAAAATAGGTTCCCATAATTCACTCAGGAATTCATAAAAAATTTGAAATTTGATCTCTTTGATTTCATCGAGCTGAACAATGACATTAATAAATGCATTTTTTTTTTCTGATTCAACCTTTGGAGCATTTTATGGGATGGATCTTCATAAGATATAGTCTTCCTCTATCAATCAAGATAGTTGGGGTGATTTTATCTCTTGTAATTTTATTCCTATGAAATAAGATTTCCTAGTTTGTAACATTCATAAAAATGCATCATTTACAAATGAACATGTCAATAACACATCTATCTATAAACCATCATGGTGATTTTGTTGTTGTGATCCCCAAGAAGAGTCCATAGGGAAATTCCTCTTTGAAGGCGACAAGGATTGGGTGGTGTGTCTCACCTTTGGGAAGATTATTGGATTTTACTCCCAAATTTATATGAGTGGCTTATGTTTTACTCTATCTTTTCAAGGGGTGTAAGAAATATATCCTTAGAAGAAGGGGGGAGTGTTGGTATTTGTGGAAGGTTGTTGGTGTATATAGATGGGGGGGAATAATTCTCAATATGCAGGTTTCAAATTCATGACATTGTACCTGATGTCTAGAGTTTGTGATATGATGCTTGACATTTCTTATCATTCCAATATTTGGACTAATTCCTCATATCTTAGGATTTACCTTCCCAACAGGTCTTCACACTCTCAAGGGGCATTGGTTTTATTAGGGTCTTCATCAGAGGTGCATAAAGCTTAATATAGATGGATTTTGTGGTATGAAAATAATGCAGGGTGGTGGTGTTTTATGTAATACTAGGGGTTATATGATTCTTTCCTTCTCTATATCCTTTGGTCCAGGAGATTCTTTATAGGTTGAGGATAGGGAGCTGCTGATAGGTTTGGAGCTTTGTAATCAATATAATATTGACTTTGATATAGTCTAATCATATTCCAAAATCATTTAGACCTACTTATTTGAACGTTTCGGTATCCTAGGGACTATTTCACACTCTATCTGTATGTGTAAGAACCTCATCAATGATCACATCAATATTTTTCATACATGGCATGAAGGGAAAAAGTGGTGGATGTTTTAGCATCTAGGACCTTCAAAGGCCCATCATAAATTATTTTCCTATCATGCATGATTTTCCCACTAAGGGTATTGAGTTAGTTTGTGGGGATGCCTTCTAGCTTAAAATTTTCAAACCTTTTTAATCCCTATAACATTGAATTGTATGCAGTTTTTTCACTTGTTTATGAGTTAGGATAAATAAAAAAATTATTATTGAAAACATGGATTCTATATGTATTATGTTTTGTTTATGTGTATATGGTGTTAAAAACGTGTATGGGTAGATAACAATAGTGAGAGAACATGATTTTTAGGTATCCTATTATATGAGATGTAGAGAATGGTGGAGTGGTATGACTATTAATTATTTCCTTAAATTTTGATAGTAATAATTTTTGTAGTAATATATTCAAAGGTGTGTGTTTGGTATTGTTGGGGAATTCCTCTATGATAACATTGGGTTGATCACAAGGAGGGTGGAGAAGAATACACCTTATAGATAGTTAGGTCAGATCCCCATGAAGTGTCTTGTTTAGAAATGAATGCTTAGCTATGAAAGAGTATGCTATGAGTTATGTAATCTATGGAGAGGATGGAACCATGAGAAGTGATAATGATGTTTGAGCTAACTTTCGGTTTTTAGAAGAAAAAATCCCTATTGATTATTGGGGATGGAAGTAGCCATATTTCTGGGTACTGGATTGAGTCTATCCATATTCTTTTCGATCACCTAAAGTCACCCGCAAAGAGGAGGGTAAATCTCATATTGTATATGCTTAAAATACAAAAAAATCACTTGTGGGATGTCCAAGTCTAGAAAGGGAAATATGTGGGCATGTCCTTAAAGTATTTTTTATGATATTATTGGACTACGTTTATCATGATACATTGAGGTAATATGGGGCCAAAGAGTTTATGAATTGATGTTGAGAGGGATGTTAGTGGTAGACTATGCATCCCATTTTACTGATCTGTAGTATTTCAAGCTTATTTTAGTGTTGGCTAAGATTTCTCAGGATATGAATTTGAGGATGGCACATGAAATGAGATAACAACCATGAGGAATTTATTCTTTATTCCATATTTTACAGTGTTTGTCAATCAAGTCCTGATTATAGAGAGAAACATAGGAAAGGGAAGAAGATATGTGTTATTAACTGCAATAGGGGACTTAGTAGAGGATATTTAGTTATTTGGAAGTATTGTTTTGTGGATATAGACCAAGGAATTGGTTATTAGAGTATATATAATAGTGGGATGTATTTTTATAGTGACCCAAACCTCTCAAAAATTGATATTACATCTTTTTAGATGAATACTCATTACATTCCACAAACATATGCATGAGGGCCATAATAATTTAGTGTCTTTGAAATCATGGAATGAAGTATTATAATATTATGAATGATCTTAAATGTTTCTCAAATAGATCATATTATTTAGTACCCTTCATATAAAACCCTACATAAAAGCATTATTCATAAACTAGGGAATGAAAACTTAAGGGTGATATTAGATGATCATTAAGCGTTATAAGGGAAAATATATAAGCATAACATGACCATAATGGAACTAGAAAGTGAGAATGACATATTAAAACCACACCCTACATATAAAAGATCAAAATATTGAGTCATGAAATAAATATTTAATGATAATAAGGCATAAATCATAAGGAAATAAAGGAATACGATTCATTTGAGAATGAAATTTGAATAATATAAGGAATTTTTTAATAAAAATTATCATATAAAATTATTTCCATATTAGTCAAGGATAATTGAAAAAAATTATTATGGATTGAGTTTAATTCCAAAACCATCATAGTAGTCAATGTTCACTCCCAAGAACATCATGGAGTACATAGTCCCTTATTGAACTGATTTCACTCCTGATTCTTTTCCTATCTATGTCATGAGATATAAATCATATAATGAAAATCATACCTATGTGTTCTCCAAGACTAGAAAACGTTTTTCATATCATAACCTAACAAATTAAATGGGCTTTGTAAACATTTCATCAAATCATACCCCCTAGAAAAGTGATAGTTTTCATAATAATTTTATCATTTCATCATAGCATAACTTGCGAAAAGAACTGGGATTTGTAACGGTTCTATAATGGTATAACCCATGGAAGAGAAAATAGTTTTAAAAAATCATGTCATCATAAAAGTAAAACATTTAAAGGAGGATAAGGAATGGTATCCTTGGATCAAACTCCAAGTAAATCATTTGTAACCTCAAAGGATAATATCTTAAATGGAGAACTGTTTTTAAAGATCACTTGGATATTTTCATTGAGGAAGAATAAATTTTCTTTGAAAATCATTTTTTTGAAAATAAAATATCTCAAATATCATTTTCATTGAAAATAAAATTCAAAAAATATAAATGATTCTTTAAAAATCATTAAAAATATTTCCTAATTAAAATATCAATTTAATATTGAAAAAATATTTTAAAAAAATTTTCAAACTCATTTTCTTTGAAAATATCTTCAATAAATTATAATGAAATATTGAGAGATAATTTAAAACACGTTTTCAAGCATAAATAAATTATTAAAAGAACCCAAAAAACTAGTAAGGGTATCTTGAAATCATTGACAGGAAATGACAATGGGAAATACTATTCATTTTGTGCATGCTAAAAATAAATATTCTTTTCAAATATTTTCACTAAGAAAAAAAGACATTGGTTTGAAAATTATATGATGATTCCTTTTAGAAAAATTGTAAACAGTAAAAATGGGTGAAAAATTAATTTAATAAATAATTTTTGATTGTTTAATAATATTTTTTAAAACATTTTTAGGAAACAATATTTTGGGTGAAAACAAGTTTTTGACTAAAGAGATAAATGAAACTGCTTTTCATGGAAATTATTTTCTCAATTATTTCAAGAAAAAAAGAGTGAAACATTTGTACAATTACTTGAAAAAATCATGAATAACCTGATTATTTTTCAAAACCCATTGGGCGCAAGTACTGTAGCACTATTTTAGCGAAATGTAGCAGTGGTGGCACTGTAGCAACAATGGGTACTGTAGCGGTGGAAAGTCACTGTAGTGGCTGCAGGGTACTTTAGCAGTGGTGAGTACTCTGTGGGAGTGTAGCAGCGTAGGTACTATAATAGTACTATTCATAGAATGGGCCTTAGGAAAAATAATTGGGTCTGTGGTCCATGTTATGGGATAAATGCCCATTGGGCCTTTAGGCTATGTAATGGGTCTCCCTCTATCCAGTTAAAGAGTAATTTGATTTTCTTTAATAATTAATAACGGTTCGGCCCCAACCTTTTAAAAAAAGTAAACAATACCGATAAATGATGAGATTGTAAAATAAAACTCGTATCGATTTTGTAACATTGAATCATAATACCCATGAAAGAATGACATTAAATGAAACATATAATATAATTAAAATAATAATATTCATGATATAACATGTAAAAGGTTTATTATATAATCCTAATATAAAAATATAGGTGCATAACAGAACATATGGCTCAAAGAAGACAAATTGAGACAAAAATCCCTTTCTACTTTAGTAAATTTTTAACTATTGCACCCATAAAAGAGAGATAATCAAATGGATATGAAAATAAAAATAAATTTATAAATATTCATCATAAAATAAATTTATTGGATGTATACACACCATGTAAAAATAAATTGGGGGTGAATTTTAATTTGTCTCCGATAATTAAAAGAGAGACTAGAAATCCCATACCCTAAGTCTTTAATTTCATCATACTTGTTCAATAAAATATAGAATAAATATATATTTATTATAAATATATTGTAGATAAATATTTATATATATCACACCATATATTAATTTCTTATTACCATTTATTAACCAATTATTAACAATTCCATGTTAAATTTGTCTTTCAGGTAATAACTACATTGTTTTTCGAATATGTATTGATTTTTTATTTTTGGTTCTATTAATATATATTGATTTAATAATCTTCTTATTTTTAACCCTGGTAAAAATATCATATATATTTAGTATATATGTACTTAGAGTAATCTAGAGAATTTAGTGATGGAAAGTGAAATTCACCGCTCTTAGAGACGACAGGTCATACGTACGCATGAACATTGTTTCCCTATTCTTGTCAGATTGAAAGTAATCAAGGTAAATGATATATTATGATTAAATAATAATTTTTATTTCATATATATAACATATGTTTATTAAACCCATCCTTAATACCTTTCATATAAAGGATGAATGAATCACACCGCTTCGCAATGCGACAGTCTTCTATACACATGGGAAACATTATCATACTCCCAAAAATAGAAATCGTGAAGGTTTTGATGGTATAATAATTCAAAAATAATAATACTAGCATAAATATCATATAAAAATAATAAATACATCATTATATTTAGCAGTTATAAGTTATATTGTAAAATATAATAACATGAGTTCATGATGTGGTAGTCCATTGTTTACACAATTGATGATTTCGTAACCTATTTTTATAGAAGTGGATATGGTTCTAGATCATACCATTAACATAAAAAATTTAAGTGTATGAAATAAACTGTGGTTATTTAATCATCATGGTGTAATAATAATTAAAGGAGGTGTATGAAGAACTAAATTAAAAGTTATCGTTGATGAACGTTAAATATTCTTAAGTTATCATCCTTAAGTTTGCACCAAAAGCCTTCAAATGATGAATTTTTGTCCAAAATAAGGATTCTATAATTACAGTGGGGAAGTGGGAAAGTTATTTGGGTTGTTTTAGGCCAAACAAAAAGGGTTTGAAGGTGTCAAGATGAGAAGATAGGGGGTGGACTTTTAAAAAACATGTGAGCGGATCACTTGTAATATTATGAAAGAAATAATACCACCTATGTTTTTTTCATGTCACATGTGAAATTATATTCCTTGATTCTACTCAAAGGTTTCCAAATCTTTATTATATACATGTCCTCAAGCATGCCTCCTTGTACACTAGAGGCTTCTGACTAGCTGCGAGGACCATGTGTGTGTCCATGGGGAGACTCTGCCCTCATTACAAGAGTGAATCACATCAAAAGGATATAATAATAAGATAATAGTAAAATACTGATAATGAATAAAAAATACATAGGGGATGATATAAGTAATAATACAATAACTAAATTATAATTAAAACTTAAAAACTGAATTATATATAAAATGATGATGATACTTTTCATGTCTCAAAAAAATTGGAAAACATATATACATGGAAGAAAGAAATAATTTCTATAAAAGATGAAAAAATAATGAAAAAACTCTTCAATAATCTCGACCAATGGCCCAGTCATCTTCAACAAAGAAACATCATAATGAAAGCTACAATGATCATGTGTCTGGAGAGGGAATCTTCCAATTGATCACCCATGAATACACATAATCTACACGAGTACCATAAACAGCTTAGATAGGGTGTGAGATAAATCTCAGTTTTCACCACCAATGACTTATATACCATCAAGGAAGTGAAATATAAAATGAAACTATGTGCAAGTATATATGAGTGTAAAGAATGTATCATACTGTATATACCCCAATACCAGCTTTAACAAATACTGGTATCCGAACATGTTATCATTTAAATAATGTTGGTCCAGTTTATAATAAGTGATGTAAGAGGATCCAAGATATGACTATGGAATCCCAAAATACTGATAATTTTAAAATATTATCCAAGGTGATGACCAAGGCATCATTTATGATGATAATACTAAAATAATATCCATGGTAATAACCAAGGAATCCTTAACCTCAGATGTCTAGGAAACTTAGTAATAACATGCATCCTGTCTAAAGGGTTCTGAGTGTAATCAAAGGGGAAACACTAAAGGAATTCCATTGTAAGTGATTATAACTGAGTCCAAGGATCTCATCAAACATAAAAGGACATAAGAATTATTGTTCCCAACAGGGTGAATCCATGGGTATAGGTGTCTGAAGTCATCATGATAGATTCAAGGAGAGTATCTAGGGCATCCTTATATCCAAATGATAGTGAAGGGATCATAAAAAATAATGGTGTCCATCCATTAGTAGAAAAGAACAATATTTAGAGGTGGGTATCTCCCATGGAAACCATCTCCTTGAATCAAAATGGCATCCTCCAAGTGCTCAAATAATTCCCTCTTGAATCTAATGATAGCTCAAGTCTAACCACTCCTATATAGATGAGAATGTCCAAATTATATAGGCACCATATACATGATTCATTATTTAATTAAGTCCTTTTAATACTAATTTTATTTTATAATTATTAGGTTCATTCCATTTAATTTCATTCTAAGTAATAAGGATAAATTTAAAATGAAACCATTAATAATGTTTATTCATATTTAAATATTTGGTTAATTACTTTACTTTTAATAATCTTGATAATGTTGGCTATAAATATGCAACCAATTACCATTCAATTACAATTAACTAGGTCATGTACTACAGATAATATACTTTCCATTTACTATTAAGTTTCATTTATTATATCAAAACAATTACCTTATAAGGGTCAAGCGATACTATGATGTAAAAGTCATTAACAATTCATTCAACCCGTTTAAACACTTATATTTCAATATTCCAACATTATATCACTAGAATGGGGGTGTAAATATACACTCCTTGATCACCAAGGAATAATTATTCAAACACACTACATGGGGTGGTCAGTTTTGAGGTCATAACTTCCAAAGATGAAGAACACTTAGAAGGGGATATAGAAAATTAAAATTTAGATTACAAGAATGAAAGATGAGTTTAGTAGGAAACTCCGAATGAAATTAGCATAGGAAAAATAGTTGTATTTTATATAATATTGTTACTTGAGAGATGAGACATAGAACACCTACCGAGAGAATATGGAACTGTCCTTTTCATGTATCAGTTCTTAGGTTGTCCTGGACTGGAAAAAAACAGATGAATAGATCAAATCCCTAAAAATAGGGCATATGATCCTTCATTAAGAAAAATCTACCGAGGAGATGATAAATGATAAATGAAGCATTAAGAAAGAGGATTTTAGTTTGTGGATTTTATAGTGACAATAAAATCTTGAATCAAATTCCATACAATGAATTGGGATGAAAATCTGTGGAGAGGGGGGTTTTGAGTCCTTATATGAGAAATGAGGGATTTAAGTGCATTATATTTAGAAAATAGAATAAGGGGTAATATAATATGATTTTAAAGTGTAAAACGGTCAATCCACAGAAAAATTACAGGGTCACATGGTTTAGAAGCACAGTTTTCGAAATTGCATTCCAATAGTGCCCCTCTAACATCCTATGGAAGGAACCCACAAGGTTGCATGCGCATAATTTGACTATAATTGTTCAAATAGTGTGAATTTTTCTACTAAAAACTACAGGTTCTCCTATAAGGGAATGAACCCCAATCCTCATGGTTTCCTCAAACCATGCAGCTTTCTAAGGATAATTGTCCAGTCCTTGCATGGTATTAAAAATAGTATAATCTGGACCAAACAATTTTTAGTAACCATGCGGCCTTGTCATTTTCTCCACTAGTCAAATTTCCAAGATTTGAACAATCCACAAACACCAATGAAATAACTGTGATCAAATTTGAAATCCATGATTGTTAGACCAGATTTATAAGGATTATTACATAATAAAAAAACTGTTTTCTTATAATCTCCCCACCTTAAATGAACTCATCCCTAAGTACAACTTCCAATCGTGGTGAAACAATGTCTAGGAAAATTATAGCCAATGATCATGAACATCAGCATCCCATTCCGAATTCTCATCATATATATGGGAATGCTTCAATATCACCCATAATAAAGGGATATACTTGCCTCAGTGATCCTTCATTCTCCTGTCAATGATGCATATATGATATTTCTCAAAATAACTGTTAGCATCAAAATCCACATTCTCGAGATCCAAAGCAAGAGACGGGTCAACATAATAACAGAGAAGATGTGAAACATGGATATTATTGATCACAGAATTTATCCTCTACAGAAATAGAAACTGAAAGGATACTAGCCTGAATCTATCCGAAATCTTAGATAGCCTGAAAAAGCACGATGACTGCTTCTGTAGCCTTTTTATCCATTTTTTCCCAATCCTTGGAGATAACCATCGGAAAAAATGGCCACACACCTAAAACTATAGAGGTCATTGATGTTTATTGACATACAATTTCTATATACACTGATAAATAGAAACATGTTTCCTATTTTGTTGAACAATATCCAAATTCTCTGGCATAAGATAAGGAACTGTTAGCACTAACTCTGATACTTATAACTCCCATAGGGGTGAACGACATGTCCTACAATAAAAGGACTCAAAATTATTCATCTGAATCATCACATAAAACAATTATTGTTTTCAAAAACATCACGAGGGTCATGAATCTACCATGAACTATTGAAATCTAGGATGAAATCATGGATCATGTCTTATAATACCTATATTGTCCATTCTGACTGGACATTGGTCTGAGGGAGGATGGTTTTTCTCAAAAGCATTGGTATACACATATATTTTTGAAACCACTTATAGAACCTCAATGTAAAATGATAATCCATATATGAAATGATAGTAAGAGGGATCCCATGTAGCCATATGCTCTTATAGACATAAAATATTCCTAGAAAGCCGGTTGATAAATTCTCTAATATAGGAAGTAAGTATGCCACATTCGTTAGTCGATCGATTACTACCCAAACTGTGTTTCTACCTTGAGGTGAGCTTGTTAAGACAACTAAAAATTAAATAGAAACATCTTATTATTTCTATTCTAGGACTGTTAATGACTATAAAAATATATAAGGTTGCTGGTGCTCAGCCTCCACCTACTAATTGGTGGAAGGACTAGTAAAAAAACCTACTATATGACGTTTCATCCCAGGACTCCAATACTGGCATTGCATATCTCAATACATCTTGGAGATTCCTAGATAAAATACCCACTAAGGAGAATGAGACTCTCACATTAGTTCCTCTCTCATGTATTTAAGAACCCAAATGAGCCCATGAATATATAGTATATCCTTTCCATCAACAAAACAATTTGGAGACACTTTCTCAAAATAAACACTCTCTCAGAGTGAAAAGCCATCAGGATTTGAAAACTACCTTCTCATTAACCTCTCATGAAGTGAAGAGGTTACTTTAAAAGTTTTAAGTAATAAATACTCATTACTATCATGAAACTCTAGATGAATCTCAAATAACATAGCCAAAAATTTCTACTCATCACTGGCTTCCAATAAGGTTTGTTCTAGATTTTTCTGACACTGTGTATCCACCACCACATTTCCATTTCCTGGCATATATTCAAGCTCAATATCAAAAGAATAAAGGAATTCAACCTATATTCATTGTCTGAGATTCAAGTCATGATGTATAAATATATATTTGAGGCTATTGTGGTCTATATAATCCACAACACAATCATCCATCAGATAGTGTCTCCAGTAGAAATAGGTATGGACTATAGCTACTAGCTCAAGGTGATGCATCTGGTAGTTTCTCTCATGAGAACTTAACTATCGAGATCTATACACTCTAAATCTATCCTCCTATATTATAACATCACCTAGTCTTATTTCTGATGCATCACAAAATAGTGTTTAACCTCTTCCAGGACCTGGAAAAATCAGAATCATTGCTAAAACAGTCATTCCTTTGAACTCTAGAAAGGATTTCTCAGATGCTTCTAATTATAAGAAGTTAAAAAACGTCCTTTTAAGACTATTAATAGGTGTAGAAATTAATTATATTTCCTTTAGAAAATTTCTATAATATCCAGCCACCCCTATTAAACTCTATATATCAAACACATTCGTGGTCCGCTCTCATGAAACTACATTACTCACCTTCTTTGAGTCAGCTGATACTCCTAATTTTGAGATTATATGACTTATGAAGTGATTTTTTATTGATATGTGAATATTAGAAATCATAGAATAATGATTAATCTATTTTTGTGTATTCAAAATAGTCTCTATATGTCAATCATGGTCGATACGGGTATGAGAATACATGAAGAAGTCGTCTATAATGACTTTGAAAAAAGAATATAGATATGGATTGAAAACCCTATTTATCAAAGCCATGACAATTTTAGGCACATTCAAGAGATATAATGAAATAATTAGTGTCAAATACATGACTTCTTTTAAATGTATTTTTCATTTAATTTCCATTCTTTCTTTGTTTCGGGGGTTTTCCATTCATTTTGGTGGAAGTGGAGGGTTTTCAATATTTGGGCCAAACCGTGATCCCAATTAGAGATTTAAAAATAAATTTTATTTTTTTTATAACTCCTTAATTTTTAAAATTTTCATCAATTCCACTTCCCACATTTCCTCCTATGACCTATCCAAATCACCATGTCCATTTGGACCCTTTTTGAACCCATTAGCATTTTGGGTTTGAGTGAATTATTTTGGAATTGGGCCAAACCATGATCCATTTCAAGTTTTAAATTGTTTTTTTAATTCATTAATAACATACACATTTTGTACTGTACTCCCGTGATTCCAACTCCCACCTGAATCTAAATTCCCGAGCCTCACCTCCATTATTCATTTTTTAACTTTGGACATAATTTTCCTCACAGAGTTGGGAAAAACTTCTTAAGGTTCCTCAAATCGTCTATATTTGAGAAGGTAAGTTGATTCTTTCATAAATATTTTAATTTTCACTCTTTTCACCCCATTTCGGTCCCCACATGACCTTCTCAACCCCATTAGAGCCCTCATATCAGGTTTGGTTACTTGGAGATTCAAAGTTTGGTGTATTTGGTTCGTTTGATTCAATATGTTTCAAGTAAGTGTTTCTTTCCTTGATTTCTTCCCCTTCCTTAGGGTTTATTTCACCGTTTCATGATGTTCCTCATGTCTAGAAATTGAGGTTCCAACATGGGGTTTGATTTGGTGTCTTTTTGGTCAAGTATTGTGGTCTGGGTATGGATTTATCTTCCTTGAGGTGCGGCGGTGGTGCAGTTGATATTTCGCACCATGTTTTGAGGGTTTCGACATAAAAGGTAGGTTATTCCTTGTGTAATCATTTCTAGATGAGTTATTTTTCTTGAATTACTTATTATTAATTTTCCTAATATGCTGTGTGTGGTGATAAAACTATTTATGTAGGGTTTGGTTAAGCATTTATTTTTATAGTTTTATTTAGCTTAAAATTGGGTGTTTTTCTTGTGTATCCCTTTGGGTATTGTTTTGGGGTTTTATAACATATGAAATTGGTTTAGTAAATATTTTTTCGGATGAAAATTATTATTTTGTAAGGTATTGGTGTGCCATTAGGTTTTAAAGTTGTTTTTAATGGGTTTATGGTGAAAAACCTTATTGTACTTCTTTAAAGTGATTTTGAAAATGTGTGCTTTTCATGTGGATCTTTTGTGGTATTGTTTGAGGTGTTGGTATAACACTTGGGGGTAGTTTAATAAATGTTTTTAGGGTTTCAAATTATGTATTTAATTTGTATTGGTTTGATTTTTTCCTTGAAATACGATTTTTAAATGGGTTTTATGTGAAAAGATTTGGTACACTCTTTAGAATTGTTTTATGAAAGTTTTGAATGGTTTAATGATTTGTGTAAGAGGTGAATCCATATTGGAAAACTATTTTGGATTGTTTATACATTAAAATGGACCATTTTAAATGTTAATATGTCTGTCATGTGATGTGTATCCTCTTGGAAATGTTTTATAAAAATGTTCAAGGGATTTACAAAAAATGTGATAGAGGTGTGAACGTGATGCGGGATGTTTGTGTGAGTCCGATGTGAAAAATGGATTTTGATTATAAAAAGGGTTTTATGAAACATATGAGTGGGCTGTTATGTGATGTTTATCATATTTTTAAGGACTTTATAAAATTGCTAAAGGATGTGTTGGATTGTGAAAGTTATGAAAAAATTGTTGTGGGCTATTTTGATGTGAGTTTGATTTCAAAATGCATTTGAATGAAAAGTATAATTTGTGACTTGTGTGATGTACATGGGGCTGTTTGGTTAATGTGTGATGTTTATGTGAAATTTTCATGTGAAATCTATATTTCTTGGCTTGTTGAACTTATTTGAGCATGAAGGGAAACCCGAGTATCTAGGTGGGTGGACTTGTACTAGTTTTCTAGTGAATCCGTGGGGTTTGGCATCAGTTTCACTTAGCCCGATTGACACTTACAACTCTAACTAAACTATGATGATGATGATTGGAGACCACTAGGTTATGGGTATGTTCCCTACTAGTGGCTTGTTCATGAGAAAAGATATTTTTTGTGGTTACTCTCACCGAGATACAAGGTACCTGGGACGCACATCTAGCTAGTGCCTAGGGGTTATTTCCTATTGCTTGTGCTTATTAGATCCTTTATACTTACCATCAGCATACGGTATATTTTGTGGAAAAAATTCAGTAGCTTTTGAATTTATTTTAAAAGTGTTTATTCTTTAGATAATCCCACTTGAAAACTAATTTTTTTTATTGTTGCATCTTATAGAAATTCTAACTTGAAATTACATGTTTTTGAAAACTTGCATGCCTTTCATATTTTAATTTTTATCACATGGAATATATTAGTGTTGGTATTCTACTGGGCATTGGATCACACCCTACTTACACACTTGAGTTTAAGTAGACTTGATTATTCTCATTGTCGTAGGTTTTGGGTACAACTTTTGTGCTAACAGTTCAGGTTTTCACCGGTCATTCATAGTGTGGTGTTGTGGAGATGGCTTGAGGGAGATGCCTTTTCCCATGTTGAGGTTCTTGGGATGTTCATTTTTGGTTTTGTACCTTTGTTATAGTCATGTTGAGTTGTTTTAGAATATGTAATTCAGTTCTGAATTTTTTAAAACATTGTTTGGTTTGAAAAATCCAGATTCATTTTGTTGGATTCATTTGTTGTTTTATGTTTATAAACATGGGTAAATCATTCCCAATTCTCATTTTATGATACCTATGAACTTGTTCCATCCTATAGGGATCGAGAATGACCATCGAGCCTTGTCATGGGCCGGGTTTGGTGCCGGGTTCGGTGGTTATTAGATTCGGTTCCTATCAAAATGGATTCATAGGAGGTTCGCTCTATTTGGGTCATGTTATTTGGGGTACAGTCGGGATAGTCTGGACTTAGGATTTTCGGTACTTGGAATTTAGGTTATGAGTAGTGTGGATGATCACCACCCCTCATTACGGGATTCATGTCACCATGGGAAGTCAGGACCTTTCAGAGACCTTTGGTTTTCTTGGTTTAATGATGATTTGGGGAAATTAAAAGAGAGTAGGGTTAATGGTCTCTGTGAGCTCACAGAGCCTGGAAAGCCATGTTGAGCCATGGATATTCCCTAGAACACTCTCTATGACAATAAAGTGATTGGAATGTGGCTACCAACCATATGTCCATGTCACCCAGTGAAACTAGTTTCCTCGCACATTGTCTTGTGTTCTTTAGTTTTGAAATCATGGAACTTCGGTTTTAAAGTGACTTGGTTTTAAGAAGGGAAAAGTTTTTGTGAAATGATTTTCAAATAAAGTGGGACTAGTTTGATTTATGAAAGTGTGGAACTGAATTTTCAGAATTATTTTGAAATGAAAAATGGTGGACTTATTTCCAATAGTGTTTTCTAAACAATCAAAGGGTGTTTTAATGGGATGAGATGTTTTGAAATTTATGTGAATAACATTAAAGCGAGTTATTTTCTAAATGTTTGTGTATTTGTGAAATGTTTTGTAAGATGTGAATTGGTATTTTGATCTTGCAGTTAGCGGTGTTGAGAAAAAGATGTGTTGGTTAACCATTTTGGTTTTGAAAAGTGGAATGAATTTTTATTTTAACCTTTTGTATTTTCATGAGAGACCACATGCATGGGGTTAAATGGGATGATGGATGGTTGATGGAATGAATGTATGAGTTCCAGGACAGATATGAGGAGGGTGCTCGGTGTGGCACAAAATCATTAATGTGTGAGGCCCATGGGGTACCATTGGTGGATATGCTAACTACTGAACCGTTTGTTTTCAAAGAGTTGTTTTTAAAGAAAAACATGTTGTCTTGTTTAATTGTTTGGGATGGTGTATATTTTGAGTTTTTGGAAAATATTTATGTTGTGGGGTGTTTTGAGTCTAGGATCACCTCTTGTTTGAACTGTGTTTTGGGTTTGTGTTTGGGCGACAAGTTGGGTAGAAGGACCAGTTATTAGTCTCTTCTGAGATATGTTTTCGGACACCTTTACGGTGGTTCCCTTCATGTGTTTGGATCTAGTTTGTGGAATGTTTTGACCCATGGACCAACTTGGTTGGTTCCTTGGGTTCTCTCACTGTATAAGGTGTGCCCCCATTAAGGGTTAATGCACAACTTAAGTGCAACCCGTATTGTTTCGCCATTGGAAAATCCTCCAGTTCATCGATAAAAGGGATATTTTATTGATTTTTTTTATTGAGTCTACACCCATTCATTTCATTGATTTTTGGATCCTCTTGTATTGGGATAGTGCTTGTGGAAGGTTGAAAGAGACCTTAGTTTCTTAAGTTTCATGATTCATCAAAGATGGTAGTGTACTGGGGTTATTTGTGTGGATGAGTGTTCCAATGGTGTCTAAGAGGGACTTTGGGTTCTTTATATTTTATTTGAAGCAAGAGTTCTTGTTAAACCACAAATTTTGGAATTTTGGTAATGAGAGGATATTGTGTCCACTTTTTGGACTTGTCTGTTGTTTGGGGACTTGGAATAGGGTCCCCTTCCATGCATTGTTTCAATCAATCACAATGGTCATGTTCGTTGACACATTGTGATGTTGTATACTCATTTGACTGTAGAGGTGAATGTCATGCAGTCCTCCGAGGTTCTTTGTTATGTTGGGAGTATGTCCCCCTTGGGAAAAACATCAAATCTACTATCTTATAGGAAGGTGTTTATATGTTTCCTTCCCTTCTGTTGTTTCACACCCAAGAAACAAGGTGCGATGTGTGTGCATCTTCTGATCCCTTGTTTCAGTGAAATGTAAGTTTTCGGCAAAGTGATTTATGGAGTGTGTTATGTCATTGTGAACATATTAAGGTATGTGGTGTAGTTATTTGTGTCACTGAAAGAAGAAGTTCTACATAGGGGTTTCCACAGCCTAACTGCGAGGCCGAAGATCTTCAATATTTTGAGCTCCAGCCATAGGTCCCAGAGAGAAACTAGCGTGTAGTCAGGGGAAACCCTAGTGTTGTTTAAACCCTTATACAAAGTCCTATCCTTAGTATGAAATATAGGATGATATTAATACTATGGTTTCATCATCTTTATTCTGTTGTTCTCATTTGGTGGAAATAGGTGGAGGGCCTTGTACCCATGTCATCACCCAATATCTTGTCCCCCTTTGGTTTCTTTTGAGTCTTTGGAGAATGGATTGAAATTTGGCTAGATAGGCTGAGCACGTGGTTTGTGCACGATTAGTAGTGACCATGTGCCAGGAAGCCATGCAGGAAGAATGATCTACACATTTAGTGCATGATTTCCCAAACTGCGTGGACTGATTGTGAAGCCTTCCCAAATCAATAATTTTTTTCGGCCTTTTCGTGTCGGCCCACGCTGGTCGGTTATGATGGCTGGTTCTTATGGTGGGGAGTCCCACCATGGGTATCATGCATATTATTTGGAAACTTTATAATGGATGTATAGCCCTTTTACTATGGATTCTGTTCGGGACTCCCCATGTTAGTGTCCGAATTCTATCTCAGGGAAAACATTATGTTGTCTTTTATGGTGGGGAGCCCATTTTTGTCTCTTCATACGAGTAACTAAGATTTTTTCCTTGGTCTTGTATTGGAAATAGGTATTATCATTTGGAGATATATAACTACATACACCTTCATTGGGTAAAAATTGAGATTGGAGAGTGCCCAATGGTTTATTTATAGAAGGGTAAGTGTCACTTTGTTCGATGATGTTATTTTATTAGGTAAATTGATTGAGTTTTGTTCAGATTGTGTTTGAGGAGTTTTCATTTGGGATAAAGCCTGAATGTGCTTGATTGTTTCAGGAATGTGGTGTATGTTTTGTTTGTGAGATTAATCTTTACTTAAATGATCACTTGTGGTGTTTTGCCCTTTGGGGGCGAATCTTGGCAAGGAGTTACTTCTTGGTTTATCAGTTGGGTTTCATTTTTGTATTTGGCCTTAATGTGGCTCTACGGTGATGGAATGTTTTATGGTTGGGAGAAATTTTATATACATGAATTATTTTAAATAAAATTTTCATTTAATTTCCATTTTTTCTTTGTTTCGGGGGTTTCCATTCATTTTGGTGGAAATAGAGGGTTTTCAAAATTTGGGCCAAACCATGACCCTAATTCCAGATTTAGAAATAAATTTTATTTCTTTTATAACACCTTCATTTGTGAAAATTTTTCATCCATTCCACTTCCCACATTTCCTCCTATTACCTTTCGAAATCACCATGTCCATTTGGACCCTTTTTGAACCCATTAGCATTTTAGGTTTGAGTGAATTATTTTAGAATTGGGCCAACCCGTGATCCATTTCCAGTTTTAAATTGTTTTTTTAATTCTTTAATAATGTACACTTTTTATACTGTATTACTATCATTTCAACTACCACGTGATTCCAAGATCCCGAGCCTCACCCCCATTATTCATTTTTCCACTTTGGACCTCATTTGCCATGCGGAGTAGGGCGAAGATTCTTAGGGTTCCTCAAATCGTCCATATTTGAGAAGGTATGTTGATTCTTTCCTAAATCTTTTAATTTTCACTCTTTTTCCCCATTTCAGTCCCCACATGACCTTTCCATCCCCATTAGAGCCTCCATATCAGGTTTGGTTTCTTGGAGATTCAAATTTTGGTGTATTTGGTTCGTTTGATTCAAGATGTTTCAAGTAAGTGTTTCTTTCCTTCATTTCTTCCCCTTCCTCAGGGTTTCTTTCACCCTTTGTTGAAGTTCCTCATGTCCAGAAATTGAGGTTCGAACCTTGGGTTTTATTTGGTGTCTTTCTGGTTAAATATTGCGGTCTAGGTCTGGATTTATCTTCCTTGAGGTGCGGTGGTGGTGCGGTTGATGTTTCACACCATGTTTTGAGGGTTTTGATATAAAAGGTAGGTGATTCCATGTGTAATCATTTCTATATGAGTTAGTTTTCGTGAATTACTTATTATGAATTTTCCTAATATTCTGTGTGTTGTGAGAAAACTATTTATGTTGGATTTGGATAAGCATTTATTGTTATAGTTTTATTTTAGCTTAAAATTGGTTGTTTTTCAGGTGTAGCCCTTTGGGTATTGTTTGGGAGTTTTATAACATAGGAAATTGGTTTAATAAATCTTGTTTGGGATGAAAATTCTGATTGGTAGGGTATTGGTGTGCCATTAGGTTTTAAAGTTTTTTAGTGGTTTTAAGGTGTAAAACCTTATTGTACTTCTTGAAAGTGATTTTGAAAATGTGTGATTTTCATGTGGATCATTTGCGGTATTTTTGAGGTGTTGGTATAACACTTGGGGTAGTTTAATAAATTGTTTTTTGGGATCCCAATTATTTTTTGAATTTGTATTGGAGTGATTTTGTCCTTAAAATAAGATTTTGAAATGGGTTTTATCTGAAAAGCTTTGGTACACTCTTTAGAATTGTTTTATGAATGTTTTAAATGATTTAATGATTTATGTAAGAGGTGAAACCATATTGGAAAAATATTTCGGACTGTTTATACATTCAAATGGACCATTTTAAATGTTAATAGGTCTTTCATGTTATGTGTATCCTCTTGGAAATGTTTTATAAAAATGTTTAAGGGATTTACAAAAATGTGAAAGAGGTGTGAACATGACGTGGGATGTCTGTGTGAGTGCGATGTGAAAAATGGATTTTGTTTATAAAAAGGGTTTTATGAAACATGTGAGTGGGCTATGATGTAATTTTTATCATATTTGGATGGAATTTATAAAACATTTAAAGGATGTTTTGGATTGTGAAAGTTATTCAAAAAGTGTTGTGGACTATTTTGGTTTGAGTTTGATTTCAAAATGCATTTGAAAGAAAAGTGGAATTTTGGATTTGTGTGATGTTCCTGGGGATGTTTGGTTAATATGTGATGTTTAAGTGATATTTTCATGTGAAAAATATATTTCTTGTCTTGTTGAACTTGTTTGAGCACAAAAGGAAAACCGGGGTATCTAGGTGGGTGGACGTGTACTACTATGCTAGTGAATCTGTGGGGTTTGGCCTCAGTTTCACTCAGCAAGATTAACACTTACAACTCTAACTAAACTATGATGATGATGATTTAGGACCACTAAGTAATGGTTTTGTTTCCTAATAGTGGGTCGTGCATGAGAGAAGATATTTTTTGTGGTTACTCTAACCGAGTTACGCGGTCCCTAGGACCCACAGCTAGCTAGTGTCTAGGGGTTATTTCCTTTTTCTTGTGCTCATTAGATCCTTTATACTTACTGTCGGCATACGGTATATTTGGATGAAAAAATTTAGTAGCTTTTGAATTTATTTTAAAAGTGTTGATTCTTTAAATTATCCCACATGAAAACTGTTTTTTTTAAGTTGCATATTTTAGAAATTGTAACTAGAAATTACAAGTTTTTGAAAACTTCCATGATTTTCGTCTTTGAATGGTTATCAAAAGGAATATATTAGTGGTGGTATCCTACTAGGAATTAGCTCAAACCCTACTTACACCCTTGGGTGTAAGTAGACTTGGTTATTTTCATTGTCGTAGGTTTGGGTACAACTTTTGTGCCAAAAGTTTGGGTTTTCACCGGTCATTCATGATGTGGTGTTGTGGATATGGCTTGAGGGTGATGCCTCTTTACATGTTGAGGTTCTTGGACTATTCATTTTTGGTCTTGTACCTTTTTTATAGTCATGTTGAGTTGTTTTAGACTATGTAATTTGGTTCTAATGTTTTGTAAAACATTTTTTGGTTTGAAAAATCCAGATTCGTTTTATTGGATTCATTTGTTGTTTTATGTTTATAAACTTGGGTAAATTGTTCCCAAATCACATTTTATGATACCCAAGAACTTGTGCCAGCCAGTGGGGATCGGGAACACCCTTCAGGCCTTGTCATGGGCTGGGTTTGGTGCCGGTTTCAGTGGCGATCAGATTTTGTTCGTGACAATGAGATACTAATAAATACCATACATACTATGAAATTATGGATGAGGTATGTTTGAAGGCCTAAATCGATCCAAATTATATTATTATCTCACATAGATCTTTGAGAACACTCTATCTACTTGGATTCGGTCATAAGATCACTTATCTGAGGTAGTGGATACAGATTCTTAACCTTAAACTGGTTCAACCATTAATAATCCATGCATAGCTGAAGGGTCTCATCCACATTATTGGTGAAAACATGGGTAAACCCCAAGAAGAAGTAATGGATATAATAAATTATTTAGACTCTAGATCCTCCAAAAATCTCTTCAGATCCAAGAGATCAGTAGGTTCCATCCTACACCAAGGATTGTACAATAGAGATTCTCCTAGAACTAGATCGACCGTGAACTCTACCTCTTTCTTAAGAGGTAAGCCATATTTTTTGGGTGATGCGTTCCTGAAATGATCTTACATGAAAGGAAAATCTTACATATGTATTCCCCGATCCTCCCTAAAAATAATCAAAATATGGGTTGTCAATCAACATAGCCCATGATGCTCTGGGCCAGCCATACTAGTATTGACATACCACTCGCACGTGTGAAGATAACTACTTTCCTCTGGTGACGTAAACTACACCCTTTGCTGATAGCATTCCATATAGGTGTGATATGGAAAAAACCAATCCATCTCAATAATGAAATTGAATCCTATCATCTAGAGTAAGAATAGGACCCATGTGAAAGGATAACTGCATACCGCAAGGGGTAGTCCCTTCAATGGTGTATTCCCTCCAACCATACACCCAATAATGTATATAGGGTCATTACCCCAGGGATGTACTGAATTTTCAACCCTAGACTTTCCATAGTCGATATAGAGATATAGGAGTGAGAATCACCTACATCAAATAAGGAAGATATAGTAGTAAAGGATACTAGAATAGTACCTCATATAGTTGAAGATCATCCACTCTGATATTTGTGTATAAGATATAAAGCATGCATCAAACCTGATCCATGAATGAATGCTACAAGTAGACAAACCTGAGAAGGTATACTCAATTGATGTTGATAATAAGAATTATAGGTATAATAAACATGACCTCCTACCCAACCTGTCTTGCCAGTGGTACTCCACCTCCCTGTATGGTGAAACATAACTGATCATACCCCTAAAGTTGTAGATTATGCAGATCCTCTTCCACTCGAAGATGATGGAAGGGTCTGAAATAATCTATGAAGATGACCCATATGGACACAAGCATGACAATATTGTTGTTCTATATCACTCATTGTCTTCATGTGCCCTTTTTTTCTAACATGATGGAATATAAAGGGTTTTTTGATGTGCATACATTGGTTTCCACTACTCTAATGAGGATTCATAAGTGAATGATTCCTTCTACCAGAAGAACTAATGGCCTGACTCAACACTAAACCCCTATGCCCGAAACTATTCCATTCTCTTAGGTTTTTCTCAATGATAAGATCCAGTTTTATCATCTCAAAAAACTTTGGTAGGTGAAAGACATTCTCCTAAGTACGGGTGGCATAATTAAGCTCATAATCAGAATTTCTATCATGTTACAGATCATCATTGGATAGAAGTAGGTAAAATCAATGTAACTTAGTAAAACATGATGAATTGTCTACAATATACATATGACCCTTCTGTAAATTTATAAATTCTCTAGCATGGTTATCTATCAGCGTCTAAGGGAAAATGTACTCATAGAAGATAGTATGGAAGTCATCCTCAACCATTCCCTAATGAAGACCAATGGGAAATCACATCCCAATATAGCGTGGATAAATTACCAGGCATGTTGGTGGAAATATCAAACCTCCCCCTTAGTGGAATTTCTATATTCTCTATGATATATATGGTATACTCTATCCAAAACTCAGTAGCCTATGGATTTTCATCCCCAAAATACCAGGGAGGATGCTGCTGCCGAAACTCACATGTCATATCATCTATCATAGGTTTTAGCCATAAAGCACCCTACATAGACTACATAATATATAGAAAACCCTCATGAAAATGAGTATCAATTCCCAATATGGTTATAAAAAGAGGTTCCTCATGTGACACTACTAGAGGGAACAGTAGTGGATCAAGAACCACCACCTCTAGAGTGTGGTTGTCACCACCCTCCTAGCGCATGTCTTAATGTTTTTGTGGTATAATAGATCTTTCATTTTAAAAAACATTCCTTAGAGTGAGGAAATTACCACTAACAGTTCATTTATTTGGCTAAAAGACATACCTTTAATTAGGCAAAGTCCAGATCACCTGAACAGTGGTTAAAATAGACCCCCATGGGCCACCAAGTCCAAATTAAATAAACATCTGACTATGGGTGGTTGACGTTGATGTTATAACCACTAATGGTAAATAACTTGTATATACGAGGCTCCAAAATATGATCATATTGAGAACATGTATGGAGTATGTATTTAAGAGGAAATTTTGGTTGAAATTAGTGCGTTCAAAAAAGTAACATTTCATATAAGGATAATACTTGAGGGATGATTCATAGGACACCTACCTCAAGAATATGGATCTCTTTTCATCTTGTATCAACCTTTAGTTTGAACTAGATTAGAAAAAAAGAAGAATGAATCAATGCCCTAAAAATAGGGAATATGATCTTTTATCAAAATAACTTCATCGAGGAGAAGAGAAGTAATGAACAAAGCAAGTTGAATGAAGATCATACCTAGAGGAATCCAATGTGCTTCTAAGATCTCATATTGGAGTTCGGATGATGAATCCAGATCAAAATTGATGAAGAGGTGAGTTTGGGATCTCCAACGGTAGAAATGAGGTCTTACTATGCACTGAAATGGGAAAATATGAGAAGTGGCATGCTTATAATATTGTTAAGGGTAAAATGGTAAATTTTCCCAAGAATTACATGGTCGTATGGTTTGGCAACTCAGTTGGGTAAATCATATGCCAACCATGGGCCTCACACTACCTGAGGAGGGACCCCACACAGTTTCATTCACACAGCCTGACAATCTGTGAAAAAACCATGTATATGGATCTATTAAAAATGTAAGACCTCCTACATGGGTGTGTTCCCATATCTACATAGTTTCCTCAAACCGCGTAGCCTCCTAAATCCCACTGTCCATCCCTCGCATGGTTGGGAAAACCATGAATACTAGATCACCCAGTTTCTATTAACCAAGAAACACTATCATTTTCTCCACCAGGTGGTTTTCCAAGCTTAGAACAATCCCCAAAAACCAATGAAACAACCATGAACCCATGAGGCATCCATAATATATCCAAAATAAATAATTAGACAGAATTTAAAAGGTTATACATAATAAAAAACATCTTCTTACATCACAAGACTCTAACAATAGACTATTATCGATCCTAAAAGGGATAAGGTCAAAATATGGAAAGAAAATAGGTATAGTATAATTTTTGTGTAATTTTTAACCCTTATGTTTAGAGTTTAACCCCTAATAAACTCATTTTAATCTTTAATGAGGTAAATAATTTTTACCTTTTTTTCAATTCATTTGTGTAAAAAAATTAATTTGGCCTCATTATATAATATAAAACATGATGATTCCAAATATGGAATCAATTTTTTAAAATTCCATTCACATAAGTGAAAAAATTTAAATTTAAATTAACTCTTCATATGTGATGATAAGGCGGGTTTTTAAAGAGAAAATGTTCAAGATTTTACCAATGTATTTATATGTAAATTAAAGATAAAATTGATTCCAATTAAATAAATTGGTTTTATGGATATATAATTGAGCTAATTTTTCTTTCAAAAATTAAAATATAATTTAAATTTATAAATAAATTAAATTTAAAGATAATTTTCAATTAAAATTTGGTATTTTTCATTATTAATAAAAAATAAATAATCCTTTAATGAAATTTTCAAAATTTCACTCCAATATAATTTTTACATAATGAATCCAATTTTTTTTATTTTTTAATATATTTTTTTTTGAAATTTTAAAAAATTTATGTTAAAACAAAACCCTGAAATGATACGAAAAATTAGGATTTCTAATATGTATACGTTTTAAGCATATGATGATTTTAAATTAAATTTATATCTAATAATAATAATTGAATGAATATTAATTAAATTTTATTTATATATAATCTATAAATTTCGTTTAAAAAATTCCTCAGTAGGTATTATTTTAATTAATTAATATGAAGAAACATTATGCATTTTAAAACTGTTTTCTTCAAAAAACACTCTTTTAAATGAAAAAAATAAACTTATACTAAAATCTAATATAATGTTTATTAAAAAGTATTTTAAGTGAATTAAATGTTAATAAATATTAATTATTTTAATTTAAAACCTAATTAGAAATTTAAATTAATTAATTTATTGAAATGAAATTAATGTTTTAAAAAAATATTTATTTTACACTAATAAAAAATGTATATTTTATAAAAAATACAAAAAATTCACCATAAGTTAATTGTGTGATAATGATTTCAAAAAGTAAGATAATTTTATGAAATAAATTTTATATAATCACTATAAATTAATTATAATATTTTCTCATGAAAATAAAGAAAAACAATTTGTTCAGAAATCATATTTTTTATGAATATAATTACTTTACGAAATATTAGTTGATTATTTACTATGTATTTATATATAAATTTATATTGAGTTGGAAATTTACATGAATATATCACAAATTTGTTAATACTATTTATACCATCCAAATTTACATCTTGAATATAATGGTCATATTTGATATAATATTATTTCTTGTTTTACTAATGCTCAGTGTTGCGTGTCATATACACTCTCGAAGAAACCAATTACTGGGTGTAACACAAGATAAACATGGTGTTTTGTATGATCAAAGATATAATCAGTTCTGCATGTAAAAAAATATCCAAAAGACTAAATTCATTTGATTTTTTTTCAAAAAATCTTGAAGTGTTACATTATACCCCCCTTAAAATGAATTTATCACTCAAAATTCATCTTAGTACTCATAGGTATAACATATAAAAAATCATTTTCAGAAACCCACAGCATAAAAATAGTTAACAAAAAATCCTTTTAAAAAAGAGGAATGGTTGGGTGAAAGTCATTTGGAATAACACATACTAGGTTCCCAAATACGAGGACATAGATGGGAAGTGAAAACATGGACATACAATTGAAAACATACACCCTAATACTGATGAAGAGTGATATAAAATATTGATCACAAGAAAGTGGGAAATCTATATAAGGTTAATGAACAAAAAGCTATAAACCAAAGAGTAATGAAAAAGGTTATTTATATCCTAAAAATTCATGATAGCCTGGAATTTTTTTATTTCTAAATCGTTTTCTAAATATTAAGGAATTAATTTCCATATAGTCTAAGAACTTATAAAAATGTACTTATTTGAAATATTTTTATTTCAAAGGCAGAATTTCATCATTTGTTTTTTCTTTAATCAATTTCCACTTCATCCCTAACTATGAGAGATAATTGTTTTTCATGTATGATGTACTAAATAAAATACATCAAAGAATGACATATCATTCCATTTATATATAGTTAATAAATGATAAAATGGTTATCCAATATGGAAAAATATTCATATGGAGAATTCCTATGTTAATATATAAAACAACTTTTAGAGTCAACTTAAACCATTCAATAATTGGATAACCTTATAACCAATCCAAAATTCAAAATTTACAAATAAGGTCTCTAAATTTATCAAAATCAAGAAAATATTAATCCCCCATATACATCATAAAGTAGATCTTGATTGTCAGTTACCAAATATGGGAATAACTGCATTATTTATTCTATTGAAACATGTTAAAAACCTGAATTACCATATAACCTCATTTAAATCTTATATTCTACCTCATTCCATGAATAAAAACACAATTTTTTTAAATATATTTCAAATATCCAATAATGTTGTAAAATACTTCAATGATAACTTAAACAACATTGTCAATAAATCCTTTACAAATTTTGAGGTCATCAATACTATCCAATTTACATTATCTAGATCAATCATCTCTTTATCCAAACTAAACACCATTTTCTCAACATTATGAACATATTAAGGGTTACCATACCATAATAAAAACATCATATTTATATTAAATCACTCTTCTTTTCCATTAGTACTATTTAATATATTATTGAAATTATTTAATGAAAACTAATGTGAAACAATTAAATTATGTTTTATGATTCTAATTACCAATGTTACACTGATAAAAGTTAAATGATCTAATTTCTAATATATAAATACATCAATCATTCCAGTTTCTTCATAACCCATTTACTAGGATTAGTCATCATATTCATTAACACTTATAACTTACATATGCAATTTTTAGTCTCTTCATCATCCTCAATATAACCATTACATGTACAAAAATGCTAATTTTCATCATGATATTTCCCTTTAGGAAATCCATTTTTATAATACCCATAATTTACACATTTGAAACTTTAAACCGTCAATGATATCTTATGGATACCATTATTCTCATCCATTGTGTTAACCAAACATTACATTTCCCTTGTAATTTATTTTTTTATGTCCTTCTTTTCCACATCAAAAAATATCTTATAATCCCTTAGAGACTTTCCATTGACTACTTATTCCCCCATATTGGTATATAGGATACTATATCTTCTTTCTTCCATGGTCTACACTACCCGAACTCTCAATGTACACTATAATTCTATTATTTCCTAATTCTGAGAGTTTGTTAATGTTTATATTGTTAATCGAGTTTCCTGATATCAGATTAGTAATAATCAAATTATCCTTCACTCCAATGATCATCCCATTTTACTACTCATCAATAAATTTTAAATTACATTCAATGTTAATCTTGTTCTTTGGGGTTCCAACAAATGAATAAAACCAAAAAGTATTTTCTGATAAATTATAATCATAATAGGAAACAATATAATTATGAAAATTAGTTATATGGTTTTTAAATCATGATACATTATTTTTAATCTATAATACCTTAGGTTTATCCTAGTTCATTCATACTGATCATCTATTTAAATCATTCACAATGGTTTGTAAATAGTTTTTTAATTTCAAAATAATATCCCCTAAGAGTTTCCAATAAGGTGTAAAACAAGGCATGTTATTGTGCACCAACTGATGATCAAGTGAAACTCAATGCACCATTTTTGGACTTATTATCTCTAGGTACCTCTGTGCTAGACCACATCCACTTTTAGTATTCTGACAGGGATGTAATTTTTGGATACCACTCACTCTAGCCTTTACCAAACTTCCAGGGTATTTTTTTAAATATTAAATCATCCTTAGAATTATCCTTAGAGGTATCCCTAGACTAATCCTTTTATATATTCCTTAGAATCTCAAAAATGTTTTCTCATCCTAGTTTCCAATAGGTAACCTAACTCATCCTATGATACTAACAATCGAGACCTAGGTTTCTAATACATGGATATTACATCTTTTTTACATGAATATTCAATACATTATAGAAACAAACACCTAAAGAATATAATATTTTAGTTCCTTTGGAAGAATAGAACATAATATTTATTATGGTGAAAGATATGAAATGTTTTCTGAATATATATTCCCATTTATTACTTTTCATAGTCATACCCAACATAAATCCTATCTTTATAACCTAGGGAAAGGGAAAAAATGGTGAGCTCAGATTCTTAGTAAGTGTAAGAAATGTAAATACATAAACATAACATGAGTATAAGGGTATGAGAATGTTAGAATAGCAAATGAAAAGCATACCCTTCATATCAAAGATAAACATATTGAGTCATGAAATAAATATTGGAATCTCATAAGAGTAAAATCATAAGGAAATCAATGAACTTGGTATATTAGATCCTAAAAACGGAATAACACAAAGAATTGTGTAATATTCAAAATAATTGAAAAAACATTACATTGTAGTCAATGATCATTTCCAAAGCCATCATAGGGGAATGGTTGCACTCCCCAAAACAATATAGTATTCAATGATCACATCAAAAAACATAATAGTAAACAAGGTCCCTTACTCAACTAGGTTCCCTACCTATTCATATCTTGTATATCACATGATATATAAATCATTAACCAATGTATTGGAGTGATATATATCCCACCTATCACATAATTAAAATAATAAATATATGTTAAAAAATATCAGGAAATTTTGATCATATCATAACCCAAGAAATGGAATGTTTTTCATAAAAATTTCATCATATCATAACATGTAGAAAATAGTTATATTTTATAATTATTTTATCATTTCCTCATATAGTAATCTATGAAAAGAACCAGGTTTCATAAGGGTTCAATCATGGTATGACCCATAGAAGATAAACATGTTTTATAAATATCATATTATCATAATCATAAAAAATTTAGAGTAAGAATATGTACAATATCCTTGGATCATAAAACATTTAAATCATAAGTAACCTCATAGGATGTAATATTATTTGGAGAATTATTTTGAGAGATCACTTGTAACATTTCTTTGAAGAGGATAATTTTTCCTTGAAATTAAATGTCTAAAACCTAAAACTTTTCCAAACACATTTTCATTGAAAATTTACTTTAATACTTATAAATAAATCATTAAATATCATTTAAAACGTTTATAGAGGAAAATAAATTTTCCACTTTGAAAAATCTTTAAAAAAATTCAAAATCATTGTGTTTAAAAATAACTTTGTGAATTCACAAAGAATTATTTTGAAATAATTTATTTTTTTAAAACAAATTATTTGAAAAGAACCTTTAAAATATTTATGGTATTCTTGAAATCATTGAGTTTTCATGATAGTGAGAAATATTATTTATGTTGTGCATATTAACAACAAAGATTTTTTTTCAATTTTTTGGTAAAATCAAAAGAGGCATTATTTTGAAAATCATATGAAGATTTATTTCAATTTTTTTATCAAAATTAAAAATGGTAAAAAATATTCTTTAATAAATCATTTTGGAATGTCTAAAAACATTTTATAAATAATTTTGAGAAAACATGATTATGGAAGAAAAAGAGAGTTCGACCGAAGAGATAAAGAAACTGATTTTTCTTAAAAATATTTATCAATTATTTTGAGTTACATAGTGTGAAAAAGTGGAAATATTAAATAATATAACCATTAATAAAAATATTTTATTAAAAATAATGGTAATTATTGTGATTTAGATTATAATATTTCATAATTGGACACTTAATGAAAAATAATCCCGATAAACGATTAGATTGCAATAAAAAAACTCTTACCACCTCAATAAATTTGATCATAATAAAAATGAAAAAGTAATAGTAAATGAAACATATAAAATCAATAAAATATGTATATTACTAATATAACATGTCGAATTGGAATTATATACACCTCATAGAAGAAGATATGCTCATAACAAAACATATGTCACAAAGAAAGCAATTTGAGTAAAAAATCTCTCACCGCTTTGGTAAATTTAGAACAAACCTAATTGAAAGCAACATACTAAAATGAATATTTAAATCCCAAAAATTTTATTGATATGAATCATAAAATACCTTCATGATAAGTATAAAAATCCTATAAAATAAATTTTTGGTGAATTTTCATATGTCTCATAGAAATAAATGAGAGACTAAAAATCCCTAATCTAAAGTCATAAGTTCTATAATGAATGTTCCAAACTCTTGTATAATAAATATAAGTTTATTATACAAATTTTTCAGAATAATATTTATTTATATCATACCATATATGAATTTATTATGACCTTTTAATACCTGTTTATTAACAATTCAATGTTAATGTTATGTTTCAGTTAATAACTACATTGTTTTTTAATTTTTTTTGAGTATATATTTTCAGTACTCTTTCTTTTATAATTATTTTATCATCTATAGAATGATAAAAAATATATTAATATCATATATATTCAGTATATATGTAGTTATATTAATCTATAAAAAGTAGTGATGGAAAATGAAATACACCGTTCATGGAGACAATAGGTTGTATTTACGCATGAACAATGTTTCCATTTTATAGTCAGATTGAAAGAGAGAAAGAAAAATGATATATTACCCTTAAAAAATAATTTTTATGTCATATATAAAACATATTTTCATTAAAAATCTTCAAAACTATCTATTTAATGTGTGAACGAATCAAATCAGTTCATGATGCGGTTTTCCTCTGTAAAACGAGCGATTTTATCATAATATCAACAAATAGAATGCAACAAGGTATGCATGATATAATAATTCCATAATTATAATATTAACATAAATATAATATATAAATAAAAAATTTATAATTATGTCAGCTGTGAGAGGTGGTAATGGAAAAACAAATGACATCGGTTTGTGAGGCGGTAGTCCTCCATACACATGAACGATGATTTCTTTACCCATTTGATGGAAGTTGAGACGGTCATAGGTAAATAAATTAAAATAAAAACATCTAATTATTTGGAAAGTTATGTGGTGATTTTATCTTCATGGTATTATAATAATTTAATGAGGTGGAAAAAGTGATAAAACAAATACACTCATTGATGAATGTTGCCTCCCATTAGAGTGTCATCCTTTGGTTTGCACCGAAAGACATCCTAGGTCAGTTTTATGTACAAAATAAGGCTTATAAGATGAGAATAATGAATTTTGGAATTTATTTGGGAATTTATTGTAATATATATACTGGTTCGAAGTTTTTAATAGGAAATGAAATGCGGTGGCCTTTTATATGTGAGTTGAGTGGCGAACAAGTAATTTTTTGAAAGAAAGAATTAAAACCAAATGTTTTTCCAGTAACAAGGCTCTGATAATATAAAATTCATGATCGTTTAAGTTATAAAGTCAATAAATGACGATAAAAGGGGTAATAGAAATGTTTTTTTAACCCTTATCTATTTAGTTTAATCTCCCGATAAACCCATTTTTACCATAACCTTGGTAAATAATTATTATGGATTTTACTATTCGTTTTGCGTAAAAATTATTTTGATATTATTAGATAATAAAAATATCCTTATACCAGATATATAATCCATTTTTCTAAATTCCATTCACATATGTGAATAAAATATAATTTAAAATTAATTCAATAAACCCGATGATAAGACATGTTTTTAAAGAGAAAATAATCACACTTTTAAAAATTTTTACATATAAATTCCATATGTAATTGATTAAAATGAATAAAATTTTATTAATGTATTCATAATTGAACTAAATTTACATTAAAACCAATTTAAAATATAATTTCACTTTATAAATTATATAAACAAAAATTAAAATTTTAATGAAAATTCAACATTTTTCATTATTTATTCAAAAATATAATCTTTCTAGTAAATTATATAAAATTAACCATAATATAAGATTAAATGTCGATTTAAAAAAATAATTTATTATATATTATTAATTTTATAAAATTAGAAAAAATTAAATTTATAACAACACACAGAGAGGCGATGAAAAAGCTGGTCTTAAAGAAGTATATTTTAAAGAAAAATATGACTTTTTATTAACTCTCTATATAATAATAATAAATCTATGAATCATGATTATAATTTATTTATATATAATATATAAATTTCATTCAAAAAATTTATCATTAGGGATTATTTTTATTAATTAAAATGGAGTAACATTTACTACATGAAACGATTTTTGAAAACACCATTTTTTTAAACCGCAAAAGTAAACTTATACTAAAATCCAGTAGAAAGTTTATAAAAAGTAATTAATTAGATTATATATTAATAAATAATATTTTTGTTACTATAAAACATAATTGGGAACTTAAAATACTTAATTTATTTAAAAGAAATGATATTTTTACAGAAAATGAACATTTTCAACTATTCACTGAAAAATCAATATTTTCTGAAAATTTAAAAAAGTTCACCATAAGTTAATTTGGAGATAATGATTCCAAAAAAATTAAGTTAATTTTATAAAATAAATTTTATAAAATATCTATAAATTAAGTATAATATTTTATCATAAAAAAATAAAAAATCATTTTTGAGGGAAACATATTTTTCATAAATATTATTATTTTAAAAAAATAAAATGACTATTTACCTAGATATTATATATTTATTTATATTGAGTAGGTTATTTATATATACATTTCACAAAGTGGTTAATACTGAAAATACTATCCTATTTAATGGCTAGGATTCAATTCTTATATTTAAAATAGTATTATTTCTAATTACTTTGAATCTTGATGTCATGGGTTATTAACCCTCTTGAAGAAAATCATTTTTGTGTGTATTGAAATATAAAATTTTTGTTGCGTATAATGAGGGATATGCTCAGTTTTGAATGTGATATAAAATATAAAAAATGTTAAATTCATTTTAAAAAAATATTTCACAAAATCTTAGGATATACAGTTTTCTAACATAATGAGATTGTTCTATAGAGTGTTTTCACTATGGTGGATATGGCCATACTTATCCCGTGTGTACCTAACCACAACACATGTTATAATTCCATAGAATATTGGGGCAACTATAGTGGTATTCTTAATGGACAAGGGTTAGATAGTGGTGGATTATATGAAGAGATGTAAAGGCAAGTAGTTGGACTATCCACACTATGATAGGTGGGTAGCAAGAGTTCCACTAGCCATATAAGTTGAGGATGTGGATTTTGTACCTCGGGGTAGGAGTAGTAGAACCAGTAGTACAATTCTTCACAGGGGACACATGTAGGGTCCTAGTGTTGATTCATATGGGTTTTACATGATATTCCTCTTACTTCCACTATAAAGGAAACTAGGCCTTCGACTATAATAGGTATAATACTAGTGGATTCTACTAAATATTTTTCACTATTTGGAAATATAGCATGGTATTTGTTTATATTATTTTTGTGTGTGGATATCATGGGTTCTTTGGAACCCCCAGTTCAAAGTAAGTAAAATATTATTTATTATTTTTTAGTATGTAAAGTATATATGTGAAGTTTGGGAGAATTTGGGAACCTTTTGATGTATTTTTATTCATTTATAAGGGTTTAAAATTGGTTCAAAATTTGGTAAAACCATTCGACACCTACAAGAAACTGTATAAATGAGATACGGGCAAACTGGAAGGTGCACTAGCGGCTCACGGTATGTCCAAACCATGTGGCAGGCTAGGAGAAAGCATGCATCATGAGAAAATGGCCATTTAAATGGCTGGCACATGGTTTGGAAACCGTGTGAGCCAACCTTGAGAGGACCCCCCTTGAGGTAGTAACTAGCACACAGTTAGCACAAGATTTTACTGACTGTGCAACTAACTGTGCAGGGTTTAAAAACAAGCCCCACAGAAAGTGGGTCTAGGTTTTTTATGTGTTTTAACACCTCATGTTTTCTCCTAAATGGACCTAACTCACTATTGTTTCCTCTGAAATATTGGAGAAACTATACCCATCGAATTCTAAATGATCCATAGTAATTTCTTGGTGTGTTGAATCCTGACTATCATCAAATGTCACAAATCTTCATTGTTTTTCTTGGTTTTCCTTAGATCCAATTCTCACCCTCTCTCTCAATTTCTTAGAAATACATCTCCTATGGATTGATCAAAGATATCTAATTCAAAATATTATTATATTTGGCTATTTTGATTATAGGGGAAGAGATCTAAAGTGTATTTTGGGAGATTTGACCTATTTGCATTGATTTTTTCATGACGTTTTCTTTTTTCACCAGGTTTTCTGAGGTAGGTGGATTCACTCTTAACTCCTCTATTTATAATAAGAATGATTATTTAAAAATTTATTAATTTGATTGAAATTTATTGTTAGACGTTTTGGGTAAATCATGTTATAATCCTTCATTGGTGATATTTTTTGGATTTTTGTGAAATTGCTGAATTGTTGTGAAAATCACTTTGAGGAATTATTTTCCAAAACTGATTTTAAAATATTGGATTAGTTCAATTAATTTAAAAGGTTTAACAATAAAAATGTTTTTTTTAAAATGGTTTTGGCATTGAAGTGGTTTTTTTGAGGTTGTTGGGCGTACATAGTGGTGCGTGTCCATATGGCATATTTAGGATATGTTGAAAAATAACTTTGTTCTTGTGCCAAAGGTGTAATAGAACATGTGATTTAATTACCTTGTGAGGACTTGGTGGATATATGAGACACCACTCATTAGTGTGGAACATTCATAACCAATAATGCATTTATGGATGTGTAGGTTTGTGTATTGTAATGGGATATGCCAAATGGTTTTAAAACAAGGTTTGGTTACTTTCCTTGGAGCTTGAAATAGTTTTATGAAAACTTCTTGGAAATAAAACTTGTTTATATTTTGGTATAAACATTTTTCATAATTTTTTTATTTAATCTATTTTATATAAATTTGCTGACATGTTTTATCCTAGTGGTCTGAGTAGGGAAGTCATTTTTGGAAAACCCACCGAGTTTCATTACTCACCCCTGCTTTAGAACATTAGTGCTTTTCTAGATTCCATTTATTGAGAAATAGGTAAAAGGTAAAGTTTCAAATATCCTTAGTAATACTTCATGATACTTTAGCCATTGGTGGAGTTAGTGTATGGAGAATATTGGAGGATTGATGTTTTTCTTTGGTGTTTATTAGTTTTGTTCATTTCATCTTCCATTATGTACATTGATATTTGTAGTCTTTTGTTGTGGTACTTTTTATGGTTTTGTTTTGACATAAATTGGATTACATTGAGTTAATTTACAGTTTTTTCATGCATCACGTATAAATTTTAGTTATGGTGTGTTTGGTTTATTTTTTTTTTCTTAAAGGGAAAATCACCCCATGTGTATTGAATCCCTTCATCACTAATTTCCAACAATTGGTGTCTTGGAGATGTTTCTTATGGTCAAGTCATATCCTTCCTACTTCTCAATCCAATGAGGAAAAATAGGGAAGATAAAGGTTTGATAAAAGAGTAATTATATAAATTTATTTTCATATACAAACCATTAAGAGTGTGTTTGGAGGTAATTCTACATTGTCGGGAATATACTCTTGAGATGGGGGGTATCAGTTTATTTGGGATCCCATAATCTTAGTGAAGAATTGTTTTGATTAGATTCATGGGATGGATTTATTAATATATTACTAAGACCAAATTGAATTTCATCACTACATAGTGTTATTCATATCTCTAAATGGTGGTGGTTAAGTTGATATTGGTGAGTAGGATATTCAGGATGGTCATAAGATACTTGATCATCAATATCTAGGCTAGATTTAATCTAAATATAATAATTAGGTTTTATATAATGGGGGGAAAATAAATATTTTTTACTTTAATTTTAGATTTGATGAAGGACTTTTTTCCAGATTATTTAGTTGGGTTTTCACTCGATCATTAATTAGAGTTTACAATTGATCTTGAACTAGGTGTAATTTTTAATTTTATCTTATAGGATCTTTGTTTTGAAGATAAATGTGTTTAAGAATATGTTAGAGGAGCTGAATGATAATATATTTATATAGACTTGTATTTCTCCTTGGGGTTATAGAGTATTATTCTCTAAGAATGTGGATGGTTCATTTATACGTTTCATGAACTATCTAAAGTTGTACCAATGACAATTAAGAACTTGTAACCACTTCCCCATATTTATTATTAAATTGATCATATGAGAGGCACATAATTCCTCTATAAGAATAATTTGAGATCAATTTATCAAAATATAAGTGTGAGATCATCTGACATACCTCACACTTCCCTTAAGATTAGGTATACCTTGTTTGTGTATTCGGCGATGTCATTCAGTCAAATAGATTCAAGGACATGTTTTATAGACCTGATTAATTGAGTATTCCATTAATATTTATAAACCATTATTTTAAATTTTTTGATGAAATTATCAGGTAATCTATGTAAATTTAAGAGCCCAAATGAAATCTAGAGATCATTTTGGGGACACCTAGGTAGAACCAGCCTTATTCCATGTTATTTAAGGGTCACTTTTGGATAGAACATGTAAACTTATTTGGATATGTTATATCTGAGCATGAGGTATTATTAGACCCTGATAAATTTAGGGAAGTGGTTTTTCTGTAGTGACCTATGAATTATTTAGATGTTTTTATCTTTTTTTAGCTTATATAATTATCAGTATAGGTTTATCAATGGGTTATACTATTTGGAAACATATATAATTAGAATGAATAAAATGGATAAATTTCATCTTCTTCGGTTATTACAAGAGTTATTTTCTTGAACTAATGGGAAGAATGGCCATATTGGTGATCCTGAAGAAACCTCAACACTATAGGGAGTAAACTGAGTATTGTGGAATATTATAAGTTAACATAGGAGAATTATTGATGTAGGGTAGTCAGATGGATTTATATTGTTCTAGGAAGTTGAGGTAGCATCATATGAATTACCCTAGACACAACTTTGAGATAGTAGTAGCGTTACATGTGTTGATTTATTGGAGGAACTACCTATTGGGGGAGATATTTTTTATATATATAACACCAATATCAAGAATTATATTTTTGAATAATGAGATGTAAAACTTTAGTATTACAGTTATTTACTATTTTTATTGTTTTGTCTTCGAGTCTCTTAACACCCTTGGAAAGGGAAATGAGTTTAAAAATATTTTGAGCTTGAAGGAATTAACCCAATTAGTTTAGGATTCCTGTGGTGAGTAGTATTTTATGGACCTTTTTTCCAAGATTCATTTATATATTTGTGAATACTGGGGTCGATAAAATCTTACAACCTTATTAATTTATACTTTATGATCTTCTCATTGATGTAAATGAAAGACATCAACATTGTCAAATTTTTATTACTCGGATTAATGCTCAAAAAAGAAGAATGCACCATAATAAGATCGAGTTTTTTTATTAATACAAAAATTATGTTCATAAGAAGGGGAATGATAATTCAAATGTCAAAGTATTGCTAAAACAATTACTGAATCAAAATTAAGAAAAATTATATATTTATATCAATTAAAATCAGATACCCCAAACTATTTATCATTTCATAGATGAAACCACAATTAAGGATTGATAATAAAGATAAAAGGAAATTTATTTGTTATAATAAACCCTTTCATATAGATCCATATTGATTACCTTCTCTTTACCTAGTCGTGTGATTCACTCCCAAAAATTTATTTTCTATCCTATCCATTCCAATATTTTATGTCATGTTAGACGCAAAATCACTAACAAAGAAACTCAAATTCAATCAGTGAAATCAAACACCTAATCCTTTTGGAAACCTTTATTATTGAATATCTCCTTCAAATGAATTGAGTTTAATTCTTAAACTGCATGCGACCAACACATGTGTGATTGTCTTAGGTGACAAGCAACTATTCAAACTCTCGAATACTCTTGATATTTCTTGGATATTCTAAATAATCTCATTCTCTTATCATACTTCTCCTAGAATTTACAAATTTTTGATTTAGGTAACCCACAATATACCTATATAGGAAACTTTTTCCAGAACCATAATATCATATGTGGAATGTTTTTTATATTGCACAATTCAAAATTCGTATACATTGCAGTTTAGACACATGAGGTTTTGGATTGGTAAATAATCATCTATGTCACCATCATCCATAATTGGTTACATGACAAATTCATTTATTTTGATCTTATAATAGTTTATTCGATTACATGGATACTTCATTTTCATTTATTGGATACATAATCAATCACAAATGTGAATTTTACCACATAGTGATTCAGTTATATTTATTTGTTTCAAAGAAATTCCCATATGTAGTTCTTACTTAGGTAGTTGGATGTATAATTATACTATGTATATCTCAATACATTTATGTAGCTACTCCAAAACAAAAAATATAGAATTAAAATCAAAAATTATTCATCAAATCCAAAAATAAATAAAACTTCCAAAAATCACTCCATGTTTTAAATTTTCGTAAACCTTTTCTCTAAAATATTGAATGATTATTCCTAAATAAATATAATATTGTAAAATCGCAGAACAATTAAATATTTTTTCATCCAAACTCATTTTTTATAATAGTTAGTAGTGAAATAAAATTTCAACTAAAAATGAAAAAACTCACAATTTCTCTATAAAAAATTCCATTAAAAAAAAAATTCCAAAAAATGGATGCCAAAAAATGAAATGAAATAGAGCCGCATAAGTTTATTTCTTATCACGATAAAAAGGAGGTAAAATTCATATCCATAGTGTTTTTTCATAGAGGAAAACATATATAGTGCTGAGTCACCACTAAGCTAGTCCCTTGAGGACATGACATTCTTTATGCCCACGACCATGTCTTGGGTTCCAAAAGCATGTTCCGAAGTTAAGGAGGGTTTCAATTACCTATTAGGTTCCCATAAAATATGGTTTGAATAAAATTTATTGTTACATACAAATGTAATACTAGATTCCTAAAATAAAGAAAGACATTATAAACTTTATTATGTGGTGCTCGACCTATCTATAGGTGAAGTATAAGAACCTGAAACCCATTTGTCTCCTATAATAATTACCCATTCCTAAGTAAAAATGGCATGATGTTACTATAGAATTAATGGCGGGGTTTGCAAGGAAAACCAATGTCAGATATTCAATGTGGGTGATCTTAGATTATAAAATGAAATTGTCCCATATTCTATCAATTAAAGAGGAATTTTCAGGGGATTATCTTGGGAATCTCTACATAAGAGAAGAAGTGTACTTACTCCAGATCCCCCATAGATTACATCAGGATCAGGATTCTTATTTCAATTATCACTTGTAGTTGGGTATGAAAAAGGAATTGGGTACACATGTGATACTTAGTACATCCTATCATCCACTAACAAGTGCATAGTCCAAGCACACTTTTCAAATAATTGATGAAATTATAAGTGTATTATCTTGAATTTTGGTTGTTTTGGGGAGATCCAATTAGAACTTTTTGATTTCACCAAAAATAATAGTTACAAGGAATTTTTAAATATATGGACTTATAGGGCCCTATATGTTAGATCCTTATATTTTGGTCTGTACTTGTTGTAATATTGTGTTTTAGTGGTGACTAAAATGAGTCTCGTACAGGATACCTTAGAGTGTATTTAGAAAATTCTGGAGAATATGGAGACAACTCATAGTAAAAAGAGGTCAAAAATAGACTGGTGTACTGAACTCTTGAGTTTGATGTGGGTGACCAGTTATTCTTGTTAGTTTTATTGAGGCCGGGACACCATCATCTTCGATGGGACGGAAAATAATCACCTAGGTATGTAGGGAAATTCAAGACACTTGGGAGAATCAGTCCGGTGTCATATTATTTTGATCTAACACAATGTTTTCAAACTGTGTATAATGTATTCTAGACATCCTAACTTAAAAGATACTATCCAAATCCATTTAGAGTGATTGAAAATAATGATGTCATGCCAAAAGCTGATGTGTCTTTTGAAGAGTATATTTTTTGGTACAGTGTATCAGAGAGAGAAAGTTATCCACAACATGATAGATCCTTTGGTACATTTAAATCATAAACATGGGAATATATAGGATTATAAGTCCAGATGATTGTTTTAATGTATGGGTACAATTATTTGTATGAAAATACTTTTCTTTTTCTTAGGATAATTTATCTTGGCATTGATTTTGGGGATTTGGAGTGGTTATGAAGGAATTTCTAAAGTTTAATTGGGTTTAGAAGTAAGTTCACCATGGATTCCCCTATTCCATTGTATCCCCAGTCTATCCATTTTGGCCAGATATGGGGCGCTTCATTCCATGGAGATTCCAACAGTGTAATGGGGGTTTTACCCTATGTGAGGTGAAGGGGAGGCCCCTCCTTATGCCTTCCCCCTAATCATTTTTTGCAATACTAGACATTTTTTCCTAGAATACATTAATCTCCACACAGTAGTGATGGATGTGTTGTGAAGTGGGGTTTTTGGTGGGATATAGGTGACTCAAAATTACTTGGATTGAAATTTGGAGGGAAAAAATGGTGGATTGTGATACTATTCACCCTGAAAGGAAGTAGGGATCGATTATTCCATTGTCCCCGCTCGCGAGGGGTTTCAGCTAGGAGGCCCCGCACTATGACATTAGGTATTAAAAGTCTCCATCCCAAGTATTTCATAGTGGTATTTTTCCGGGGGATTGGAAGACCATGTTAATGATGGTCTTCCGTAGGTGTTTCGACATGAATTATAGGGAGATCCACACTAGGGATATGGCCATGGTGAGGCATGACAACCCTTTTAATTGTATAAATGTTCATTTTGAACCTCACACAATTTAAGATATTTTGGTCCCCTTTTTAGCCACATTCACAAAAATTTGGACCTCTTTAGTGACATTTCTTCTTTCATTATAATGTTTTGGTGATTTATATCTCCATTATTCAGGGAATTGATCACCATTCATCATTGTTGGGAGATTCAGGTAAGGTTACTCTTGTCCTTTGATATTTTGTGGTTTATATATTTTGGCAAGTGTTCCCATTCTATTTATGCCTTATTTTCCTGAGTTTTAGGTGTTCATATAACTCCTTATTTTCTTCAATTTAAAATTGAATCATATGTGGGTGTTCCATTAGTAATCGTAGAGATGTCTAAGTTAGGTTAACCTTAAGATGTCCCTATATAATTGCTTTATTTTATATTGTGTGTGTAGTATAGTCACATAAAACTACTATGCATTGAACCATAAAATAAAGGAATTTTCTATTAAAAAACTTTTCCTCGGTAACAGTCCCTTATAAAAGGTGAATGTCCTTTTATGATGGGTGATCCCAAGAGGATGACATAGGTCTATTTTTGAGCATTTTTAGATGATAAAGTTAAAAAGTATAAATTATATGGTTTAGAGAGAAATTGTAAATGACTAATAAATAATGGATCTTATAAAATAGTGGAGCAATGATTTCAAAATGGTGTATGATGAATTTTGAAATGGTAATCTAAATAGTTAATTGATAATAAATTTTTGAAACATTGATAAAGGTTTATTTTGATTAGAAGTTAAATTCATGATGAAATAATAAATGATAAATGATTAGTAGATTAAGGGAATGGTTCCCTATATGGTAATTATTATGGTGGTTCTCCAATGATTTAGTTATGTAATTTAATTTTGTTGAAATTTTTTGTTCTATGGTTAGTATATTTCCCTAGCTGTATTTTCATATTTTAGGAGGGTGTACGTCACCATGATTGCTTTCATTTTATAGGACATGTATATTTCTATGGGTATATTTTCCTATTCTCGTATGAGTTTTTTTCTGAGTTGTATTTATATTTCAAGGATATGTATATTTTCCTCATACTGGAACCTATTTTATGAGGCATCTTACCATGGATGAGTTAGAAATGGTCGATCGAAGGTTTCATAGTGAAACTTTTACTCAGACTGAATATGTTTATTGAAACTTTTTATGGTGGCCTATCTATTCATACTCACACAATGCTGGGACATCCATTGGTACCTATGAAGAATTCAAGTATTCAAGCAGGAAAAGGAAAATAACCCTATGATTGATGTATGATTTTTGATGTTAACATGGAGCAATAGATATTTTTATTAGGCTATATATCATGAGAATTTTTGTGCAGCCCTATAGTTTTTTTTCTTTTTTTCTTTTGAGACCCTGATTTGTAAGATATTTCCATAGGGGATTAGGAGCATGTATAAATTTCCAAGTATCAGTATTAATCTCATTTTTTAATATCAAAGGGAAATGTATAATATATTTTTTACTTTCCAACATCTCTACTCTCCTTTACAATCCATATTTTGTATATTTGTTTTAGCATTTATAATATTTTTCCTACTATGGTGATTGGGTATAGATTACATGTGGTACATTCATGTACCCAATCCACTATTATGCAAACTTTATCATATGATGACGTGTTATTGAGGCCATATGACCCACCTGATATAGTTACTATTTTTTTGTTGGGATAGGGATGTTACAATGGCCATTATAATAGGCTACCCCGATGCATCCTGATATAAGTGATCATTGGACTAAGAGTGATTGGCCCAAGTTCCCCATGAAAAAGCTGTGGGATTACCTAGAACGATTGGTCTATATGTGATGATCATGGGGTGAGTGATCCTCTCCCATTGAGTTGTGAGTACATAAAAAGATATTCCATGAGAGGATTTTTTATAGGTTGAGTGGATGAAGAATGACCAATAATTTCCTTATAATGTGACATGAGAAGATCTACCTCTCATTAGACCAATTCCAACATGGATTTACCTATGCAGCCGCTATGAAACTATTATAATTATATTGATGTCAAGGGAATCTATTCTCTCTGAGTGACTAGTGTTGAACCAAGATACAAGAATGATATAGTGGATCTATGTGAGTGTTCGTACTACTATATGACCTATGTGTCACCAATGAGTTCCCTAGAGTTATGTTGACCCTAAAGAGTGTGTGTGGAGTGGTGAGTATATATTATTATGGGTTCCAAATTAGAACCAGAATAGGTTATGTGATGTGTATATGCTCATAGTGATGATGATATGTCATGGACCTGAGAGGCCAACATTGATTATCTGATATGGGTTGGGTAGATAACTAATCCCTATGTTTTGGGAGATATTATAGGGGATGTACATCCCATGTGACTCTAAGTGGAATTCATGTGTGGCTAATTAATATTTGGTCATTTTGACAAAAGGTAATCCCAAAGTTGGGTAACTCTAGATTCATTCCTTGAGCATAATACTACTAGATTGCTTGGATGTGGCCCAAGGATTATATTTTTTGTCCATATACTATAAGAATTCTTAAGAAACCCACTTCAATTTTTCTTATGATTATGGGATGAAAAGATGTTGGGATTCAAAATTTAAGGTCTATATAGATTTACTGGGTTCAGCCACAAGGAATCAGTAGTAAGCCTAATGTAGCTACTACATTGCCTTTGGTCATCCCCTATGAATCGACTACATGGATACTACCTGATGAATTCCATGGAGCACATGTTATGGATTCGTCCATTTGTTATTGGTACTATTTTGATGCATTTTGATACATCGAAATATCTATTTCTTCCACTTGGTACTGTATGGATATACGGATTTTTTTTGGTTGGAATAGTTATTTGACATGATTAGAGAGATTCCGACAATGGATGAAGTATGTATTTTTTATTCTATGTGTCATGTTAGGTCCAAAGGATCGATAATGGTTATTTTATTTATACTTCTACATATGTTTATTTTATATATCTAATCATGTAACAATCACATATAATACATTACTAGTTATGTATGGGACACTATTATTGGATCCCTACAGAGTTGTATTAGCACCCTACATGGGTGACCGTTGAACATGGGTACCCAAGAAGACATCTCTGATCAGTCATTGTATGAGGGAATAAATATGAGTTTATATGACTACTTTCTTCATCATTCAAAAATTATTGATTTTTTTTATTTCCTCTCATAGATGTTTCTTATTATGCATGGTATTTAGTTTTTTCTATTGTTTTCCTAACATTGATATGCGGATTATAGACTTCCCAAGGTAGAACCTTATAACATCAATGCTAGTTCACAATCTCTAGAATATAGAGAGTAGTGGTTGATTTCCCAGTTCCTCTACATCCTATAAAATGATCAGTGGTCTGAGGCCTGCATGATACAAAGTGGTATTCAAGATTCTCGTTTTAGTCCATCTTACTATTTGGGGTGATGGTAGACATGTGACATATGAACATTTAGAGATTCTATAGGACCTTAGAGTGGTGTGTGATGAACATATTTTCCTATAGAAAGTAAAGGTTACCAGGTATATGTTATTTATGTTCTAGGTTTTTTTATTTTTTAGTTATTTGATTTTTCATGTGTGACACAATTAGGTTTTTGATATTTATGATTTGGTGTTGTCTTATCTCTTATAATTTTGGTAAGTGTCCATGTACATGTGTTATATTTGAAACATAGGATTCAAATTACCTACATGTTCTTTTATGTTATTAGTATAAAAAATGATGATGGTTCAGTTTTCTAAAGTATACATGACATCTTATATGGAATTTTCCAATAAAACTTCTTGATGGAATTCTTCTCAGCTGAACTATAACGGATATTATGGTGGGACACTCCCATATTATGACTATATATTCCATTTGTGTAAGTGATGTATATTGAACCCTAATTGATTGATATAGGCATTATATGCCTTATTAACTATCCCATTGTGACTGGTGATTGCACAAGTTACAAGAAAAAAATGGTTGTAATTATTAAATGTTTTGGAAAAAACATATTTTGAAATTTCCCAGTTATATTCTTGGGAGAATTATATATGAACTAAACATAAAACTATGATATAGTAAATATGGATCACCATGGGTTATGTAATTATATATGTCTATATAGAAATTTTATCATGGTCCTCAAAGGGGTAGTCTTGTATATAGATTCCTAGTGAGGATTAGTTCCCTGGAAGGCTGATGAGTTGGCATGTGATACCCGATATGTATATTTGGGAGCCCTATAGTGGGTATATTAGAATGTGAGTTTACATACAATATATGGAATGGGACCCGAGATGTTTACTATGATCTTTGGAATATGAAAGACCTAATATATGAGTCGCATGAGAGAGCTTAGTGTCCTTGATAAGGACTTAAGAGAGTGTTATGTTGAGTTATTTATATGAGGGTAACATAATAGAGTATTTATCAAGATATTTTTAGTGATCTTATATTTGCTAAGTGAGGGTATATGCTCTGAGTTATGGGAAACGTGCATGGGAGGTGCAACCGAGTATGCAGTATAGGCATAGTAATTCCTTGGTTTATTTATGATGAAGGTCACTTGAGATGGTTCTGTATAAATATTTGGTTTTAATGGAAATTCTCATAAGTATGTGTAAGACATTTTATTTCAGTTTTGGGTTCCCTTGAGATAGAACATATTTTCTTATATGGTTTGATCTAGGAAGGATATATAATGGGAAGATACTATAAACTTTGGACCACTGTCTCTTAGATAGAATTCATTTGATAGACTGGGAAATATATTAAATTCCTTGATTTCACAGTGGAGAAATAAGAATTATTCATGATATATTTTATTGAAATGAAGTGGCGGAATCATTGGTGTTTAGGTGTGTGATCCTAGAATTTATGACATGCGACTAATTGGACCTTGAGTTGTGTTATATGAGTGGGTGGTATAGGAGTGTACACCCATTAGATTTAGTTGAAATTGACATGTTTCTGTGAGTGTCCATGAATGTTCTGAGGCCATAAGAAAATTTTAAATTATTATCTTTTTGATTCATAAGGATATTATTACAATAGAAAATTTCCATTCGTAGTGAAGGAGATATTGGAAATGGGTCATGTAAATTTACTTGACCGATCTAGGTTTGATGCTAGTCAAGTTGACAAGATGGATGAGAATTTCCGAAGAGGATTGACAGACATAGGGATGAAAAACCATTAAGGTTGTGCTTAAGGATAATCATAAGAAAAACCTATGGTGGGGAGTGAAACAAGGAATGGGGTTTGTAAGACCCTTGTTATGGGTGAATATCAGTGGATACCGAGGGTGGAATTCATAAGAGATGTGAATGGGTGGAAGTTGAATTTTTCTGTTGGTGATTGGGTATGAGTGAGATGATAATGTCTATTTATTTAATGTGTAATGAAAATTTCATGGGATATGGAGGTATTTTGTGATGTGGTAACAATTTTTGGTACGATGTGATCAATCATTAGATGGTCGAGGTGGTTTTTCGATGCTAGTGAATGGGTGAATGAAATTTTATCTAGTGCCTTGATGGAAAAAAGAATTTAGGTTCTGATGTGATAAAATATGTTGTCTATGTACTGAAATTAGGCTTGTAATGGTATGTATATGGTCTGAGGGTGAATCATATTGGTTATTCTCAAGTGGTCTAGGTGAGAGGACAATGGCTAATTTGGTTAGTCAAGGATCCAGACATGGAATTACACTAAATGATAGGTTTGGAAATTAGTGTGTGTATTAAATGACATAGGTATGACTTTGGTATTTAAGAAAAGTTATTGGTTGATATGGTATAAAATTATTGGATGCATCTATGTGTTTTTTGTATAGGTCAGCCGAAGGTGTTCTAACAGGTGTTTTTAAATGAAATTGGGTTTGGAAAGTTTGAAACTACATCAAACAGGTTGATGGATGGCGATTAAGGTATGTTTTAGGCATTTATGAAGGTTCATAGCACCATGTATAAGAAGTAACCACTATAACTATATACTTATGGTGGGGATATTCATATAATAGGTGATGAATCGGTCAATTATGTGTTCATATACTGAGATATGTAGGTGTTTTTGAGTACCAGCTTTATGATTTTTTGATAATGATATGTGGGTGAATCAATTTTATAGAGACAACACAACTCATGTATGTAATTTCACATTATAAGAATGATTATCATTTGAGAATATTATTTGATGAGATTATTATGAGTTTCTATATGATATACATTTAGATTAATGGTTAAAGGAGCCGTGAGGCTTTTCTAGGATACAATGTGATATGGTAGGATGGATGTAAAGAAATTTATCTTTTCATGGTTACAAAATTCATGGGAAATTTTGATTTTTAATTATAGTGATAGGTTTTTTTCTAAGATCAAATTTTTTTACCAAGATTCTGATATTTGGAGAATCTCAAGGCTCTGTTTTTTGGACGAGGTTAGAATCCTTGAGAGTGTTTTAGGTGCATGAGTGGACAGTGGTTTGGATCAAGGTGAACCTGTATCTTAAATTCACTATAGGTTCTCTATATTGGGGAGAATTACACTGTGGTAAATTCTTTGGGGGATGGATATATGTTCATGTTGAGGGAGTTGACCCCTAGGACTAGTGTGGTACATAGGATAGGCACTATTATGGAATAATAAAGGAAAACACCCTTTTTAATGTTGTGGTGTATAGAAAACAATGAGAAGGGCGTCCCTATGCCTTCATGGAAGGATGTGTTGGGCCTGGTTGGGTTCAAGGGTAGTATTAGAAAAATGGTGTCCAAAATGCAAAACTCTATGTCTTTTACAATATAAGTTGGTTGGTTTGGATTGACTATGGGGACATCCAAACCACAGTCTAGGTAATAGAGCTTCCGAGGGTGTCCATGTGTCAAATGAAAAGGGATCAGCTCACTATGGAGATCATTGGGCCAGTTCCATAAAACATTTTAGGAGACCATAGAGACCTCCATATCATTAGGCATTCTTTGGTTTAAGAGATATATCCCCAACATGAAATAGTGAGGGTAACCTCCTTGTGTTTCTCACTTGGTCCTTATGGTGGCTTCTAATACTTAAGGGGCACCACACAGTGGTTTATGTGGACCACACCATGGTGAAGATAGGATATAAATTAGTTTTATTTTTTGAGTAATGCATTTTTTTAAGTTAATATGGATATTATTTAGAACCCCCTTAGGATCCCATTCCAATTGATCACTCGAATGAGAGGGGAGATCCATCTATTGATCTAGACCTCCCTCTAGCCCCCTTTTGATCCTTGTGGATTGGGTATGATTTACCACACCAATTATTTCTTTGTTTTAACGCTTTCTCTTCAAATTATTATTTATTCATTTCCCCTCAATACTCTCTAATTTTGGGAGAGTCATCTAGGTCTTGTTGATGCTTTTCACCAAATAATAGTGAAAATCATCTGATAAGATAAGGATTTTACTTAATGTGGATAAGGGATGTAAGGATATGACGATCACATGTTGTTGCATGCCATTAATGTAAAGTTACACAACAATAAAATTTTTTCTTGTGGTTTCTGTTTAATACTAAATTAATTTGGTGATTGAATCAGTTATGATTATTAGGAATTTTTCTTAGTGTTCTCGCATGAGTTCTCCATGGTACTTCTAGGAATGGTTGGTCATCATTTCGGTGTAATGAGCTCGACCAGTGAGTTTTTTGAAAAATTTACCAATTATTTTACATTGAATTAAATTATAAATTATAATAATTAAATTGAATAATTAATTATAAAATTTTTATAATTAATTATTTGTTATGGTGAATTAAGATAGGTGCTTGAGAGGTTCTTTGAAACATGAAAATGTTTAGGTGAGTGTCTTTGAGATGATTGGAAAGGAAATAAATCCATAAATGAGGTAGGTGGTCCCTATGAATTCCCCTCCATGTTAAAGTCTTTTAATTTAATACTTTTATGACACAGTATCACCTCGTTCGAGTGATCAGACATTCAAAAAATAATAATTGTTAGATATAATTAAAATATTTTTGAAGACTTTTATAATGTCCCATGGTTTATTTGAAACAAATATGTATTATATTTATGCCTCAACAAGTGATGGTTGAAGAATAGATTTAAATTTTATTCGTAGAGGGAGATGAACCCCATTTTGGGTGTTTATTAAATACAATTAATGAGATATAGTGTCCATTATCATACAATATTTTAATGCTTACTTGTGGAGGTGAGCATTAGACAAAGAATGATTGGACTAAGTAGGAAATCATTGAACCATGGTATGCGTTTAAAATGTTGGATTAGTCAATATGATTTCATGGTGAGTGTTTCTAACCTTTTGAGATGTGACAACCTCGAAGCATTACTCTGGGAAGAGTCTGGATAGGTCGGGTATGTGAGAATTAACCTAGAAATTCATTGGAAGGAGATATGGATAGATTTCACTCTATTTAGACCTACACCATTGTGTCTTGGTCAAAATGTCCTATGAGGCCGTCTTATAGTCATGATGATATATATAGATGTGATTTGCTCTATGTAATGAGTATTGAATTCGGATAAAAATGGTATATTAGATCCAAGTGGTTGTTCATTTTATGATATGAACTAGTGTACCCCAACAAGTACCCTCGAAGTTATGTTGACCTAGGAGAGGGTGTGTGACGTGATGAGTATAAATGATTATAGGTGTCACCTTAAACCGAAATCATTTGTGTGATATATATATAGTTTTAGTGCTGATTATAGTTTGTACACCTAATCAGTCGATTATGGTTTTGTGAAATGGGTTGGGCAGATGGAAAAACCTATTAATTTATATTTTTTATATATTTCATAAGGGATGTAGTTCCCTCAAGACTATAATTGCAATTTCTAGGTGGTTAATTGGGATTAAATAATTATGTATTTATAGAATTTATTTGGATAGTAACCAATGATTCATCCATTGAGATCGATTCTATTGGATGTCAAGGACATGATCCCATGATTGGGATATTGTGCTTTATACTTTATGAATGCCTTTGGTAATTCCATATAATTCATCTGTTTCATATGGGGTGCTCTGAATATTGGGATCTATCCTTTAAGATATATATTTATTTACTAGGGTCATCTCTCTAGGAATGTATTGTTTTGATAACTCTACTACCAGATTTCTTAGGGCCATCCCACTAGGAATCAAATGGACGGATACTATATAAGGAATTCTCAAGATTATCTCTTATAGATTTTACTATTCATTCCTGATACTATTTGGATGCCTTGGGATACTTCTATGGAACTAGTTCTTGAACAAAATACAATAATTTTGTTGGTACATATATTTATGAAAATCCAATCCTTAAACATACATTTTATCTTGATTCTTAACATGTATTTATAATAATAAATTCCCTGTATCAATAGTTCTAGTGTGTTTTGAAGATTAGAAATACAACAAATCATCTTAAACAAAAAAATAATCACTATTTAAAACAAAAATAGTTATCATAAATCCCATATACCTTCTAAAAATATATAGGATATACTAGGGAAATATAAATAAAGAAAACGTGTAAGAAAAAAGTTCTAATAAGATAATAAATATAAAAATAAAGCATAACATGAGATACAAATGGAATAACAAGTTATCACAAATGGAATAACCATAAGAGTAGAAATATGGAATAAGAAAATTTTATCATTAGATCATAAAATTATTTACATGTGGAAAAAATATAAAATATGATATTATAAATAGAATTCAGGGGTCACTCAGAAGACCACCATCATAAATTTGGAAAAGTCCCATAGTAGATTTCATTCACTCTTTAATCACTTATATAACATATCATGTGATATGATGATTTTACCAAGGAATTAGAGGTAATTATACTTCTAGGATATCCATTAACATAAAATAAAATCAAATATATGCATTCCACATAAGGAAAATAGACTATATATAAATCATAATTCTGATCAAACACTTGATAATGAAAGGAGTTTCATAATTATGATTCAAAGAATAACCATCGGATAAATCATTAGGATTCTCAAGATAATGAGGAATTAAATAATTTTATGTTTCATAATTTTAAAATGGGCATAGGTCTTGGACATGGAGATCCAATGTAGAAAAATAAAAAAAAGGATCTTGGAGGAGGAATTAAAATAATCTCATTGGGTGGTGCTTTGTAAAATTCGTGAAGGTCCTTTTTTAAGAATGAAAGAGCTTATTGTTTTCCATTAAACCCCAATTGTAAAAAATGGTTATCTATAAAATAATTAGCTATATTATAATCTATTAATATTTTGAGAAAATGTGATGACGATGATTCTTTACATGAGATAAGAAATATGAATGTTCTCTTAAACCAGGTTTACATAAAAGTGGGAATTTTGAAGGGAACTAAAAAAATGTATATCCCCAACATTGAATGGGATATTTTCATATGTATTTATATAAGGTACATATATAAAATAAATATAGATACATTAGACGATTATTTCATAAAATTGAGTAAAATAAAGTGAACTAATTATTGAAAAGACAAGAAGGAGATGCAGAAGATCCTTTATTTTGTTCTGAAAAACCATTGTTGAAAATATAACATCCTAAAAAGATAATTAAACTTCATTTTGAAATTAAAAGATTTAAAATGAAAAGTTATTATGAGATATAACTTAATCAGTATTCTATTTAAAATGGATAACATTAATGGGAATTTAAAATTATGAATAAACAAGGGAATCCATCAATTAAATGGGTGGAATTTATTATTAACAAAGATGAGTTTTGAAAAATAAATAGAACTCACTAGTAAATTTGATTAGAATAAAAGTAATATAAAAATACATCAATAGGTAATACTATATATAATGTAATTTTAATCACATGGAGAAACATTATAACTTAATAAATTAGATTAGACAATAAAATACACTTAGTTTTTCGAGAAAACGTCAAATATATCCAAAAAAATGATGAGAATGAATGTAGTTGATATTTCCATATTCAAAAAATATTTATGATATTATAATTCATAGGGGTAATAAATATAATATAGATATTAATTTTTGTTCTTAATATCAATTCATTGCTTAAAAAAGAGTGATTGAGACGAAAACCTTTTGAATTTAATAAGTTTCAAAACAAAAGTCATTTGAGGCCTCAAAATCACATGGTTATGTAAATACCATGAATTAAATGATTGATTATGGGAAAGATAAAATCATCGGTAGTATATACACCATCGTAATAAGAAATTGGTGTATAACTTCAAAACATGTCTCAATGAAGAGAAACTAAGATGAAGCCCTTACCTTGTTTAATATTTGTTTAATACACATGACTAACTTCTTGAATAATAAAATTATGTTTATTATATAACTTATTGGTAATCATATTATTTTTTTTGTTTGATATGGATTTTTTATCTTGTGGTACTAGTTGATTTTATGATTTTCTTACATATTTGAGTTACTCGAGGTTATTCTGTCATTTTCTTCATAACACTTTATGTATGTTGATGACATTAAACATAATTTTATTATGGTTTCATAACTTTTATAATATTTATATTGTTACAGATATCTTTTTTTTATATTAAATATATTTTTGAATATGACCATTATGTGCGGGGATAACGAATGGAACTCATTTATAGTGGAGGCGATAGTATGTACGTTTGTAGGATTAATGTTTCTATTTCTCAATTATTGGGAAAGAAAAAAAGGTAAATTATAATTTGAAATATCAGAATCATATATATATTAAATACATCCATTTTTTTCATTCATGAAAACACTTTTTTTATCCATGAATGGTTATGATGAGAAACATAAGACATCCCTTTGTGAAGGTGGAAGTCTACACAAAATAGCTGTGTTAGTTATGTTTTTATTAGTAGAAGAAGAAGAATAAATAGTTGCCAATACATTATTATAATAAAATATAATTATAATAATTATATCTAATTTTTTATATTTTTTGGGATATAATAGATTTTTGAAGAAGTAATGTTGAGAAAAATGGGCAAAGAAGGAAATACCATACATTGGAGAAACGATCTTATATTTGAAATATCCTTAACCGTGAAGGACATAAGATAAATTCTAGAGAAAATGGTATTAATAATGAGAAATGGGATTCTAATAGAGGTATTTTGGGTAGTGAGTCAATGAAATTTTAATGGGAAGTGTATCCATGGAGGTGTCAAAGTGATCCCCTTTTATATGTGAAGAAAAATGAAATTTTGAGAATACCCTTTAGACTTCTATGATAAAATTACACTATTATTTGATCAATGACTCCAAAATTTCATAATAATGAATTTCGGTGTGATCATGGGTTTATAAATAATCATAAATGAATTTACACACATATTTAAATCATGTTTCAAATCTTTTACCATATATGTTTACATTTTCAAATTTTTACTTTTACCGCATAAACAAGTTTATAACTAAGAAAATAATATTTTATATAGAAATATAAGGTACCAACTATTAGAAAATTTCCTTTTTTCCACCTCAATTTAATATACATTCAAAATATTTCTTTTTATAAATATTATAAAGATAAATTTTTAATTTGAATACGTAATATATAAAAAACAACTTCTCTAGAAAAATGAATTTTATCCATTACATGTTATTTAATATTATTTATTATTGGAAAATAATTGAATGATTGAAAATATACTAAAATATTGGTCTACTAATAATATTTTAGTAATTAATTAATTTAGATCATTTTTATTTAGTAAATAAAAAATTACTTGATATTAATAAAACAATTCTTAAACAATTGGTTTACCATTATCACGGTAATTAACACTAATCGTAATAAGATTATTTTAAAGACTAAAAAATAAATTAAAATTGTTAACCCCGTTTTAAATTTTTAACCCAAATATGATATAATTTTTTTAATATTAAATTTCTAAAATTAATAATGTCTATTTTCTATTATAAGCACGTAAAAATAGTTTTTAGAGTGAAATATTAATTTATTATTAAAACCGTAACAAAAATTTTGACATAGTACATTCAAATTATTTTTATTACTTATTAAATAAATATACTTCCTTACAAATAAATTTATTAATTGTTTTCATTATATGATTATAAAATTGATAACTTTTAGTAAACATCGATATTGGTACTATTAAAATAAAAATCGATTACCTTAGAAAAGAATAAAAAAAATAATCTTAGGGAAATATTGATATAAAAAATCCAAAAATTAATTTCATTCTATTAAATATAATTTATAAAATTTACATACTTATTTTTTAAAAAATATAAATTATAAATAAATCTTTTTTTATTAAAAAATTTCATTTTCATGCATTATGTATTCTTAATATTATATGACATCAATTTCTAAATTAATTGGTGTTAATATTTTAGTTTATATACAATAATATTTCAAAGGTGTCAATTTAATTTATTAAGAAAAATATACAATACTTAATAAATCATTTCCTTTAAAAATAATCTTACTTTTTAACTAAACATGTTTTAATAAATACCATATGTTAATTATTTATAATCTAAAATTCAATTTTTCTAAAATTGATATTGAAATATTTAATTTAATTTATATATACAAAAAATTATATTTTTATAACAAAAAAATATTTACACGTAACATGTAAATATATATTTATGATATTTCGAAATCATATTTTTATTTCATTGCATGTTATATTATTTTAAATTTACCTATTAACAACACTAGACATCGATATATTTATAGCATAAATGATTGAATAACGTAATTGTAATAGAAATATATGAAATATAAATAATTGAAATTATAATATTTTCAATGAATAGATTTCATTCCTATATATATACTTTCTAAAAATATTCCACTAACACTTCTCATATCTATATTTTTCATTTCTGATCTAAAATTCTTTTCTCATTTAATTTTGTTCCTTCTCATTGTAGTTTTTATTATGCTTATAATGAATCTTAAATGTGATGATAGACCATGGGAGTTTTTGGTTCTAAAACATTATTCTTTCTGATTTATTTTTTCCTTTTATTTTTTTTATTTTTATTGTATGTAGTCATCCATGATGTGTAACAATACACTGTTTCTTATACATGGTTTTGTATAACTTCATTGTAATGTTATATAATAATTGAATAAAGTTCTGTTATCTTGGTTGATATATTGTGTGTCCTAATCTCTAATAAAGTATTAATACTTTTGAAATAGTAAGGAAACATTCGTTATATTTACAAATGTAATTAATAAGAATAATATTTATAATAATAACATGAACAACTCCTAAAACCTGGGTCATTACATCCAACCTATCCCTAAATATATTCCATCCTCAAAATTTAGTTGATTACTTACTAATGATGTCAACTAAGGTTATCTATAAGGTTACATGAGATTTAATTTTATATAGTGGTATCAATCAAATCAATTCCCTTATATTAATAATATCCCCTATATTATGTTTATTCATAACCATTTGAGTAAAATACCTCTCAGGTCATTATGGTAAGACCTATTTTATTTTTACATGAGTTTTTCATTCAGATATTTTCATAAATTATTATGGTGTATGAAATTTGAATTATTTTTTTATAATACACTAACAACAAAAACATATCTCTCATCCTATATGATTATTAAACTTGGCATTATCAGTTAAAATTTGAGGTTCACTGAAGAATTTGATGAAGAATATTTATCATCCTTAAAAGGATCATTTAGATCCTTGTTTAAACCCATCCTAACCATATTCATAGAAGTTTCTTCCACTGCAGCAACCTACACCCTCTTATGTTTACTCTCACATGTATCATCGACCTCAACAGATAATCACCTAGATCAACACACACTTGTTTCACCCATCCTTATATAGCCTCTCGATGAAGTCATTCCAACTAAAGGATTGAGGGTGATGGATGTGCCTCCATGTCCACTCTTGGAATCTCTTCATTTGAATGAAACATGGCCTACCATGACACTATATATCTCCCACACACCTTATATAGGATGACATGCTCTAGAGAATGCAAAATTATTCTTGAACTTATCCTTACCACATGGTTACTCGACATCTTCCCCCATTTTTAACTGTCCACCTTGTCTATTTTTTCTAGAAGTGGTGGTAGAGGGTTTTATTCTGTATCCCCTATTTTGATGATGATTTTAAAAATATCGATAAATAATGTTATTTATTGTTATATTTTACTATTTTAGTGACACTTAGATCTCTCTACGGTAGCTATTGGTTGTTGTCTCTACACCATTATTTTTTCTTATAATGTGGGTGTTGTGGGTAAACATTCCATGATTAGTGAATAGAGACTCCCTAATTAAATAACTAATCTATTACAATAACATTTTATAATGTTACTAAAATACCCATATAAAGATTTATATTTTGATAATCATCAAGTTTGAAATGGAACCATCCAAAATTTTTGTTTTATAAATGATACTTCTCGGTGGTATAATCATAAAATGATGTCAAAAACTTATTTTTACTAGAATTAGAATCAAATTTTCACAATTCTGAGGTGTATGACTTAGTTACCCTATTGAACTTATCGGTAGTCCTTAAAATGATTTTTTTCTGTGATTGTGGTGGTGTTTTCCACATATCATTCTTATCATCCTCGGCTTTATAAAACTAACTTGGTTAATTCCCATGTTTTCCAAAAAAGGCATTGATGTATTAATAGTGATTTTAGATGCATAATCTCTACAATAATAATGGTAATCAGCCTCTCCATATTCTTATGGTAGTTTTATTCTTGGTGATCTCTACTTCCACATGTAAATTATTTTACAATTCCCATTCAGAAACTTCTTTGGTGTTTCTTCTGAAATTTTTGAAACCATGGAAATTTAGTCTTATTACCTTAAATTTCTCTATTTCCTTAATATTCATGATCATGAATACTTCTATTCTTTGTTTCAATCTAGTTTTCAATTATGTTTAAATTTATAATCATGTTTTTTTATTGTTTTTTGGGAATAATAAATAAAATTTTAAGTCCTTAAACAATTATAATTGGTTGATCATTGAGTAAATCTTCACATAGTCCCCCACACTAAATGTTATCTTAGTTCCTTCTGGATTTATCCATCACTAAAACAAAATGGGATAGTATTACTGATGAAAATTTAACATCATAGGGTTATTATCATAATCAATTAGATAAAAGGTATTCAAATTTAAAAAATTTCACTCTTTTTAATTATCATGTTATCCCATAATTCTTTTAGTTTAACCAATATCAATCTTGGTTTATCCTAGGTCACTTTATGTGGGGATATATTATCCTTTTCAACTAGGCCCCTTAAATAAATATGGAAATGAATCCTTTATAATGGTTTGTAATGTGTATATGATCAACCAAATAATAACCCCTAGGAGTATCAATCAGGGTGTATAGTTATGAATATTTTTTCAATAATTTGCCGATACTTGAGTAAATACCAAATATAGTATTTTTGTGTTATTAACCCAAGGTATATCTTTTCTAGAGCTAGTAACCATGCATTATATATATATATCTATGAATTTCCAGGAAAAACATATACTATATAGATTTCAAAATTTACATGATGGTATCATATATGTAAAATCATTCCATAGGCTTATCCCTAGGGTTTTCACAAACATTATATAATCCTAATATCAAAAAATAAATATATTATTATCTTATAAAACAATGGGTACCCAATCCATAAATGCACTTTATTTTGTGATCATTAAAAAATTCCAAATATACCTGCTAAATATATAGAGTTCTAGTGTCTTTATAATATTATATATATAATATATAATTTTAAATGTAAAATAGAACCATTATTTAAAACTCCAAATATTACTCATAACTACTAAATATATTTTAAAACAATATTACAGGTCCAAGGATAAATACATAAGTAATGATGTGTGCTAGAAATCCCAATATGGGAACAAGAATGGAAATAAATAAAAACATGGGAGTCAAAAGGAATAATGTGTTATCATAATGAGGATTATAATAAGTGTAGAAACATAGAAAAATAAAATTATAAAATTATATCGTGTAATGATAAACATGATTCAATAACATAAAACAAGATATAATAAATAGAATTCAAGGGTATCTCCTAGGACCATAATCATAAAGAAGAAATTTTTTTATAGTGGATTAGGTTTACTCACTAATCCCTTATATAATATCTATTTATATAAAAAAGATTTACCCAATACATTGGATGGATATATATTTCCAATACCACTCAAGGAATAAATTAAAATTATATGTAACCATAACACATGAGAAAAATAGAACACACATAAATCATAGTCTTGTTCACACCAATGATAAAGAAGTGGGTTTTATAATTTTTATTTAAGGAATAAAAAAAGGATAAATCATTAGTATTCCCAAAAGAATGAGGAAATAAACTATTTTAATTTTATATTTGAAAATAAGTCATAATCCTTTAACACAGATATCCAATGTATAAAATTCAAATGAAGTATCTATGTTAAGAATGAATAAAAATGAACTACATGGGTGGTGATTTGAGAAATAATTATAGTATTTATTTAAAGATGGAATGTCCATTTTCTTTTATATAAAAATAGACTTGAGCGAAGAAGTTTAACTATAAAATAATGATGTTTTTAGAAACTATTTACTATTTAATAACAATTTATAGGCTTGATTCCTGGAAAGAGACAATAAAGAGTAAATATCTATTAACTTGAGTTTACTTAAAAGTTAGAATTTATATGTGAAATAAAACATTTATACTACCCAAAATGAAATTGATATTTAACTGTGTATATATTTTAGGGAAATATATAAAATTATATAAGAGAATTAGGAGAAACATATTTCATAAAATAGACTTTGTGAAAGTGAAGTTCTTACTAACATGTCATAATGGGGGTATGGAAGACCCGTTACAATGTTTTAAAAAAACTTTTTAGAAAATAATAAATCATAAAAAAGATTATTAAAATTTATTTTGAACATAGGGGAAGGTAAAAATTAATTTACCATGAGAATAAACTTAATTATTTTTCCATTTAAAAATGAGAACATTCAAGGGAAAGGAAAATTAATGGAAATGATAGGAAACCAATATTTAAATTGATGCGAATTATTCATAACATAGTTTAATTTTAAAAAATATTAGAAATAAAAAATATATATTACTTGAATCAGTGTTATATCCCAAAATAGAAATACATTATACCATATGTATGGAAAGAATAAACTCAACTATAGATATTATAAATCTAGAATAAAAATTGATCTATAAAATACCCATATTTTTAGGATAAAAATATATCATATCCCAAAATAAGAAATATAGTGAATGAAAGTGAAGTTAAGAAGTTCAAAATTAATTTATTATAATATATTTCATGGGGTATCATATACAATGTATAAATGAATATTGATTCATAATATTAAATTATGCCTTAATAAAGGGTGATTGATATGAAATCATTATGGATTAAATATATTTTGAATAAAAAGTCATTGTAAGATTGAAAGTCATATGGTTCCACTAATAAAATTTATTAAAATATTTTTAAATTACAAATTCATTCCTTGTATGTATATAAAAGATAGAAATATTAAAATAATGCAAAATATTAAAACTTGACTCAATGAAGTGTATTTTAATTTAAAACCTTTACCTTATTCTGGATTCATTCTGTTCATGGCCATAATATCATCAAATATAAAATTGTGAATATTTTATTCTATATTAGAAACCTTCTTATTCTTTATTTAATTTAACATTTGTCTATTTAAAATTGAGTACTATTTATTGATTATATATTTTTCTTGTATAGATCAGTTACTAACAGTTATCCAATCAATTTCATCATATCTTCTTTTTTATGTTTACCATGGTAAAGATAATTAAAAAATAGTTTCATAAAAAAAATATTAATTGTGTTATGGAAGTATTTTTTATATATTTAACCTATATTTATGTCTATCCAGTGATGGTGGTGGAGAAAAATGAAACTCATTACTCATGGACGTGATTGTTCGTATGCACGCATGATTAAGGCTTTAATTCCTCAACTAATGAGGAGGAAAAAAGGTAAATGATAATTTTAAATTTCATAAAAACATTTATATTGTTGATATAATATTTATTGATCCACACTACCCTTTTTATTATCCAAGAATGATGGAGAGAAAAAACAGGAGGCATCACTTTTTGGATGTGGTTGTTAGAACAATGGACTGACGATACTTTCATTTTTCTCAGTGGATGGAGATGTTTAAATAATGGTTTCTACATTAATATAATAACATAAAATTATAAAAATGATACTTATTTCATTATTTTTTTTCTGTATATAAGATATTTGTGTAATAAATATTGAGGAAAAAACGTTACTAAGAAGGTAATAATTACATTGGATAAAATATCTTCTTTATAGATTTCTTTGAAAGTAGAGTCATTTTTTAATTTCTATGGATAATGGTCATAATAATGAGAAAGTTACCCCTATTATAGGTATTTTGAGTATATTTTCTTGTAAATTCTTTAAGTGATGTGTAATTATGGAGAGCTGTAAGTGATCCCCTTTTATAAGTGATGGAAGAATAACTTTTGTAAATATCCTTTACACTTCCTTGATAAAAACACACTATTACATGGTCAATGACTCAAAATTTCATAATAATGGAATTTTATATGATATTGGATCTATAAATCCTTATAAATTACATTATAGTCATGTTTTTGGCATCTTTCAACTCTTTTGGCAATGGTTAGTACATTTTTACATTTTGATTTCTTACTTTGGTAAATATTTAATAACTAGGTGATTTATATTTTATTGTAAAATGATCATTAACCTCAACTAACTTTTTTATTATTTTTATCCGAAATTTAATCTCTATTTAATATAATTCAAATCATTAATATGAAAAAAATGAACTTTTAAATTAAAATCTATAATATATAAAAACTATTTCTTTAGAAAAAAGGCTTTTAACAGATATATGTTCTTAAATATTATTTGGTATTCATTATCAATTAAATAGGTTTTAATATAGTTATATATGGGTTCAAAAATAATAATTTATTTTAAAATAAATTATATCAAGGTGATAGATAAAATAAAAATTACATGATATTAATAAAATAATTTTAAGAAAACCGTTTTACCATTATCAAGGCACTTTACACTATGATCACAATTATTATATTTAAAAGTAATAATGAAATGTAAAATATTATATATAATTTTAATATTCAAATAAATAATATATATATTTCTTTATATTTGATTTCTATAAGTGATAAAGTCCAATTTTTATTATAAACGTATAAAAATAGTTTTTAGTGTGAAACATTACTTGAATTGGTCAAATGTTAAAAATAATTTCAAAATGTATTTTTAAATTATTTATATTACTTTTAAAATTTATATTTTTATAAAAAAGGTTTCTTAATATTTTATGCCCTTCTTGATCTAAAAAAGTGATAGTTTTTAGTAAAAGTTACTATTGTTTACTATTCCCCTACAATTTTTTTAAAAATACACAAAAACTAAACATAGGCATGTATTGATATAATGAAATGAAAAATGAATATGATTTTATAAAATTATAATTCTAAAATTTATATATTTATATTTAAAAGAATATATAAATTATAAATAAAACTCATTTTATTCGAAATTAACTTTTTTAGTCATTAATGGTTCTTAATAATATATCATATCGATTTCTAATTTCAGGGATGTTAACATATTAGTTGACATATATATATTTTAAAGGTGTTAATTTAATTCATTAGCAGAAAATATTCAATTCTTAATACAACATGTTTTTCAAAATAAATATTTCTTTAATTCTAAATACATTTTAACAAATACCATTAATTAATTATTTATATTCTAAAATTTACTTTTTACTACTCCATTGATATTGAAATATTTAATTTAATTTTATATAAAAAACATATCATATTTTTTAAAAAATAACAATATTTATATTTAGTGTGTACATATATATATTTATAATATTTCAATATCATATTTTTATTTTATGACGAGTTTTATTATTTTAAATTTACCACTTAACAATAACCAACATCATTATACCTATAGTCTATATGATCAATTACCATAATTTCAATAACTATATTCATAATGACAATAATTTCAATCTACATTTCTGCAACGACTTGATTTTATTCATATATATCCACATATTAAACATATTCCTTTCACACATCTCTTTTCTATAGTCTTCATTTTAGATATGGAAACATTCTTTTTTCCTTTCGTAGTTTTATTTCTCATTATCAGTTTTTTATACTGATGAATATTCTTAATAGTGATGATAGTCCATGTGAGTTTCTAGTTTTAAAAGATAATATATTTTTCAATTTGTTTCAAATTTTTAATTTTTATAGCATTAATGGGTATAATCAACCATGATTTGTATTAATCTGTTATTTGTGATACATGGTTACATATAACTTCATTGTAATGTTCAATTATAATTGAAAAAAATGTCATTATCTGGTTTGATATCTTTTTTTGACCAATCTCTAATCTTGTATTAATTTTGTAATGGAATAGAGTATCATTTTTTATACTTATTTATATAATTGATAATAATAATAATAATAATAATAATAATGGAACTTTAAAACTAATTAGTTACATTAGTTATTGGAATGATTATATTATGTTCTCACAAACACATCAATGTTAGCTAAATTAAGTATAAGAAATCCTGTGTGTCAATTAAGAACCTGAGGATCTATGGTGTATATTTTATTTATGCGTCTCAATTATATTTTAATTTTTTATTTGGTGATATTACATGAAAATACACCACTTCAGTGGTTCTGTATGGTAAAAAATTGGTGAAACCATATGAAGTTTTACTCCCATCCGATATGGGGGGCCATAGAACTTGGGTGCTGATGTAGACTTTACTAGACATAACTCCAGGGTGGGCAGAGGCCCAGTGTTTCAGGATCGGGTGGGGTAAATTTGATGGGATTAAATATTAGGATGTTAGCACATAAGGAGGATGATTATGAGCCTTTATATAATTTATTTATTTGTTTTAGTGTATGGGGATTTTACTAATGGAAGATTCATCTTTTAATGATGTTTTGACCTTGAGGCTGTGTGGCTACTTTCTTCTGTGTTCATTTATTGTTGATTTTTGTTTATTATTTATGAAAACTATAATTGAGGTTTATTATTGTGTAGGATTTTGGGTTATTTTTTCTATGTTTTTTCAAATTATATGGGGGTATAATCACCCCATATTAGCACCTTATATTCATAATTCTAGTTATGATCCTCTATCATATTGGGATGTCATCTAATAGCTCTATTTTAAGGACACTAATCTATAGTTTGAGGATGGTGTGTTACACTCATGAAATGTTTTAAATGGGATAGAATATTTATAAAGGTTCAAAAATGACAAAATAATTTTTCTTTGGGAAATTATATATAACATGGGGGTCAAAATTTAGAAGTCCTTTTATAAATTCACCAAAACATTTAATTGAAAAAAAAAAATTCAATTTCATCCTTCATGTGAATTAATCTCCAAAGTTGAAATTGGTAAAATCAATTACATAGGGTCTAAAATTTTAAAGGTTATTTATTCGAGATCATAATCATAAAATATAACACTAAAATTGAAAAATGAATAGAAAACAAAACAAAAAACATAATGAATAATTGAATGAAAAGATAGAGAATGAATACAAAATAAAAACATCACAATGGATTTTCCTCCACAACACATATCTTTTGATTTTATTCATTTTGAAACCACGTATATGAGAAATGAGAATTAAAAAAATAAATAATTATTTAAAAAATTGAAAATGATGGACACAAACTGATTTATTTGGTAGAAATGACGAGTTAGTCTCCTAAATGTCTCCATTTTAAAACTATTAGGAATAAATGAAAAACATTATAATTTTTTTGAGAAAAAATTACATAAATATAAAGATAATTTGGGATATGAATCTTCATCATTAACCCCAATTGGGTGCTATGTTTTATACTTTCCATAGTTGGATAGTGATAGTGGGTTATCCTTAATATGAAGTAGGAAAATGATACTTAATTGAAAAACACCAAATTATTGTAACTATAATATTTTTCAGATTTTACTATTCTTATAAGATTACAAATATATATTTATTCTTTCAATTTTCCATGCCTTTTTAATCCCCATGGAGTATTGTAGATAGGAACAAAATAAAAGGACATCAACCCAACACCTAATATTTTGGAGGCCTATTCACTTGATTGTGGAATTTCATTTTAGAATCTAGTTTATATTTAATTTTATCATAAGACATTAATTATTCTTTTCAAAATGGTTTGGTACCATCATAATAATTTTAATAAGTGAAAACATTATGTGGTTTTCTATTTTCTTTTAGAATAAATACACAACTTCCTTGAAAACATTTTATTCATAAAAAAATAATTCAATTCAAAAGTTGTATGCATATAATCTTGATAGAAAGAATATATAAATAGTTTCCTTTCAAATGTAATCTAACTAAAACAACACCAATATTAATGCTTCTCCCTACGTTATCTCAAGTCCTATTTATTTCAATGAGTGTACATCATATTTTTGGGTTTCATTGAGATAATTTAGTAGTACATATTCCTCTATGTGTTCTTGGTAGATGATTGGATCAAGTGTTTCTTTTTTCATTGGCCAAATTATGGAATAAAGGCTCTAATTTTTTATCCATATAATTGGGTTCATCACATTATATTTCACTATCCAAAGAATTTAACCCATTTTTTTAATTATCTTGGTTTCCATTCTCAAACAGTCGTTAAATTAGTGATAATTACTTCCTATAGATAATAAATAGGAAAATAAATTTCCAATAAATCTTTAAATTCATCATGATAACGTTCTTTAAAAGAAAACGTCGGTGGGATATGTGCTTCCTTTTACTGGGCCTTTTTTGAGGTAGCCATTTCTTTTAACTCATTTATCAAAGTGGTAAGAACTCAAATTAGTTTACAAAATTCATAAAGTATTATAACATTTTTTGGGTCTTGTCGTTCCAAAATATATTATTAATAAGACTGCCAGAGTTGCTTTTTTGGTTTTCCAAACTTATGAGTAAACCTTATAAAAATTAATTTTGACATAAAAGTAATAAAATATTGTAAAAAATTCGGATGACAAAAACAAATTAATGAAACTTAGAAAACCTCCTTTGAAATGAAATTGGTTGATATAGGAAATCTATCATGGGTCCCTCTTCAATATTTTTATCCCCAATAAATGAAATATAACAGTATCTAAGGTTATATGTCAAGTATATTTTAGGATCATTTCAAAACCATCACTATTATTTTGTGTATTAAAAATGAGTAGACTTTTTGGGATCTGAAAATTTTATTGAAATATTAAAATAACATTAAAAAAATTATATAAAATTAAATTAATAGCGGTTCGTTTAAAAGAAAAGGTAAATTTCAATTTCAAAGGAGTGTAAAAATATATTTGAGATAAAAACTTGGTAAGTGTTAACCCATGAGGCACTAATTTTATCTTTATTTAAAAGAGTTATCGAACTAAATTTCTCCATGTTCACAGATTGAATTTTGATTATACATTTAATTGTTCTTGAATATCAAACCAAGATCTCAGTATTATTTTTTTCCTCCTATAGAACTGGTTCATGAAATCAAATTCCTCGATGTTCATAAACATAATTGAGATCACTACGTATAAAGGAAAGTACATTAATAATAAAATTTAAATAAGAAAATTAACTACATTGTTTTTTCTTTTCGAAAACCACTCAAAATATATATGATAAATGTTCATTTAACAAATTGAGAAAATTCATTGAAAAGTTTAGTTTTCTAATGTATTTAAAGATATTACAATGAAGTCCAAAACAAAAACTAAAATTTTCCTTGGGCTTTCACTATTCATAGAGTTTTAGGATTTTTGGTACACATGGATAAATATATTCTTATATGTACTTCCTACCTCACTCTTTCTGTGCAGTTTCTCAAACTGTAGCAGTGATCCATGTGAACTACTCTATATTATCACATTATTTTCTAGTTTTTTTTTGTTTATAAACGTTGAAGATCGCTCATCTGGTCCAAGACGAACTTACATCGGAGATTTATTAAAACCATTAAATTCAGAATATGGTAAGGTAGCTCCTAGATGGGGAACGACTCCTTTGATGGGTGTTGCAATGGCTCTATTTGCGATATTACTATCTATTATTTTGTAAATTTATAATTCTTACGTTTTACTGGATGGAATTTCAATGAATTAGATATCTATATATATATCCATAATAATTTCGAAGTATTACTTTATCAAAACAATGTGAATTGGTTAGGTATATTCTATGAAAACAGGGAAGAATATTTTAAAATGAAGAAAAACTCCAAATTTCTTATGGGGAGCCTTAAAGTTCATGTATAAGACTTAACAACCATCTTTAAGGTAGAAATATTAGGGATTATTTACTGCATGTTTGGAAGGAATCCAAATATGAGGTGTTCATGTAAGAAGCAAGGTTTTTAATTCTTATATAACCATCCCATAAACTAAGATTTTTAAGCTTATATTAAATAGAATCACATGTCTTGGACATGGGGTTATCCAAAATAAATCCAATTAATTTTTTTTTTGACTCATGAGATTTTTCAGTGTAGAAATTCTTACAGGATGAGCTCGACCACCTGGTAAGAATTTACTATTTATGAAATTTGTTTATGATATTCCAAAAAAGTCATATGAAATTAAATTTTTTTAAAATAAAAATTCAAATAGGAAAAGTATTATGTGACAAAATATTTATTTACAGTCTCTCAAAAATATCTCCTGGTATAAAAAATGTCTTAAGGGATATTGGAAATATGTTACATGATGGGAAAAAGGTTATATGGGATCTGATATTTGGAAGAGTAAAAATTCCTAAGGGATTTAAAATAGTTACTCAACTCACAATGTATTTTGAAACATAAATTAAAATTTCATTCGTGGCCTATAATTAAAAATATATATTTCATTTCTAATTATAAATGAAGTTTTCCATTGAATTAAAAAAATCCTAAAATAATTATTAATTTCTCATACTATACAAAAAATAATAAAACCACTTAAAATAATGAATTTATCTATTTTTAGTATAATTCATAAAAATTCACCAATAATATAATAATGATTCACATTCTATTACAATATAATGGGGTGGGGGGTAAATCATTGAAATTAAATAAAAAAAATATTGAGAATCATAACTATATTAGGTTTTCTAGATTGTAGATTATTTGTATGGATGGGTACCTAAGTATGGGAAATTGAATCGATATGTAATGTCTAATAATAATATATAAGAGCCTTTGAGTGAGTGTGTGGGAATTTGGTGGATTGAATGGTAGGTCAGATAGAGCTGCAGGACTTTGGAGAAGATAACCGTTGGTAGGAGGGGAAGACAAATGCACCACTTCCTAATTTCCCTAGAATCAAGATTAGTCCCCAGGTCAGACCTCTGATTGATGGTGAACCTTCGGTGGAGATATCTTTATCCAAATTTTTAGAAGCATAAAAACTTTTTAACCCCTACATTGTGGATAGGTTTTGTCATCGATTTACCTATTCACTTTATTTAAATTACCAAGTTAATTATAACTGGGTTTTGGAAAGCTGAATTGTGGTGGGTCTTCTATATTATAGGAATTTTCTCATTCAACTATCCAATGATGAAGATTTTGGGTGGTCCTAGTTTTATGTCTCTCAACTTTTCTATGTATTCCACTTATTCATGATGAAACAAACACTCAATTTCCCTTAAAAAAGACCCTCCATCAATGGTGGTATGGGTTAGGTTCCTCTCACTTATATTACCATTCTAGAATTTGATCATATTGAATCTTACATGGAACACCATTGGGAATTTTATTTAATCAAATTCTTGAACATTCATATTGAAAAACCAAATCATTTCCCATAACAACATCAAGTTTATTATCCCTGAGCCCCTCCCTAATTTTATCTGGATTTCTATTTCAGGTAAAATTCATTATATACAATATATTATGATAGAATCCAATATTGGATACTATAATTGGGGATGTTATGAATGGTTTATCCATATCAATTTCTATAGAAGGACTCTCCTTTATGATTATTCAGTGTAGGTTCACGATATGTGTCGTTGGTTTCCCAAATTTAATCTATTGTGGTTGTTAATAACAGGATCAAGGATGGATTTGAATGAGGGGAAATAGAGGAATATCTGGGAACTCATTCCATTGGGGATGTATGTAGAATAACATATGGATTTTCATTCGCTAATATAGTGAATGGTGCAGTATGAGGATATCTAGTGAGAGATTTCACTCAGTAATAGAGTGGAAAAGAAGTGCCATCACTAAGGGTTGGCTTCACACCATATATTGTGGATTGTTTTTCAGTTTGGGAGGTCCCTATGTAGGTTCACTAAAAAATATCAAAAGGGGATACATCAAACTAGGGACTATATTAGTTTGGATCCCAGTAATAGTACGTGGAACCAAGGAAGTTCATAATTCTATTAAAAAACTAGTTTGAGTGAATTAGATACCTCATTAATAATATTGGATTAGAAGATGGGTGAAATAAATTATGTTCTAGGGGATACCACCTTGTGGGGAGTAAAATTACTAGGGGGCATGAAAATCCTTATTGGGTGAAGGCTATAAAAGAAGGTATACCTATATTATAGAGGTGGGATACTATCTACAAGATGACTCTAGATATGAAGGGGACATTAAATTTAATGATTTTTTCATATCAATATTGGGTTATTAGAAAAAAGGAATTACAACATCTTGGAATTTCCCATTGCCTCTGAGGAAGAAGGGAAAGATCGAGAAGGACTATTCCTCTATGCCCAAGCTAATGATGATGAGGTCTACATATATGGGAGTCGTAACAAAGTAGTATGGTTGATGTATCAAACCCCATAAAACTCAGAATAACCAGCGCCTCCCCACTCTTAAAAAGGCATTGGTGTAAGTTATGGGACTAATAGCCATCATAATATAGATAAGGGAAACTTCATGGATAGCTAAAATCTTGGGGTCTTTGTCTTCCTAGAATACTGATACGAAAATATGACATAAACATATGATAGTTTGGAAGATCCAATATAGAATTAAATGTTAGATCATAGAGAAAAGCTATAGAGCTTCCACTAGAGGGGGATCTCGAATTAAAGAGAGATAGTTGTCCCTGTGGTCTTAGTGATAAAACCTAGCTTTGGTTTGACTTGAAACTAGATTCTGTAGTGATATAATTACAATATTAAAAAATATCTATTGATGATTATCTTAATTTTTTGAATTTCATAACCTTCATGATTTAATATACCCACTAAATAAGCCCCAACCTAAATTTAAATGATCTATCTAGAAAATTATGAAGTCTCCAAAATGGATTGTAATTCAGATGTGTTTGAAGGGGTTTTCATCTATATTATATTATATCCTGAACTTTATGAGGCTTTTGTTTGGTTCATGTGAGGGTTCCCACTTAAACTATAAAATCTATTTTTAAAAAACAAAAAAAATATTTAGAGAGTGTGTTGGGATGTATATTGCATCGTTCTATAAATTATTTTATATATTCATACAAGTTTCCATGTCCTTTCATGATCAAACCCACTTAGGGTGATTTTGCGTCAAGGTTGAGTTCAGAGTAAAGGATTAGTTGGATGTCAGGCCTATTAATTTTAGGTGTGTGTCTTTGTGATATTGTGGATGGTGAGTTTGAATATCGATAGCGCTTAGTTAGATGATTCTTGTTTGATAATGATGTATGAGTGGATGATGGCTGGCTGTTTGGCCTTTCTATGAGAAAGATACTTAAGGACCATTGGAATGTAATCACCAGCCTATTTTCAGAAATGTGATATTGACATGTAGCGATGAGTATATTAAGTTTTTATGTGAATGAGCCTTGATTAAATGACATTAAAATCATAGGAACATGATTTGTATGGTGTGACTTGATGGTATGGGGGAATAAACCCTGTGGGGTTTGTTGATCTTGGAATTAATAGTTGAAAAAACCTATAAAACGTTTCATTGGTGGATCGGTCTACCTCTGGATAGGAGAGGGATGTATGGAATGGTTTTTATGGGAACAGGGTTGATGTATATGGGAATTTGAACACAAGGTTATGTGTAGTTATGGTGGTTCAAGAATTGCTGAGATTCCATATATGAGTTTTAGAAAAATGGATGTTGTGAGATTCCCATGAGCATGGTTTACCATGGTGCTAGAAGAAAATTGGCGGGTTTTTACTTGGTAGAATATGGTGACATCATGGATAGATATGGGCAGAAGTTAACTGGATGGGTGAGATTGGCTAAAAAGTGTCAACACAAGTGTGATAATGGATCATGTTTGGTATTATGGACAAGGTGTAGTATAATGGAATATATATGGTGAGGAGTACATCATTTGCTATTGGAGTGTGGTCCACTCATTTAAGATGGATTTTTAGTAGATTTTGATGATTCCATTTTTTGGTGAACCGTAAATTTGTAGTGATTAGTGTTTTATGTTGAAACACAGTTATGAGTGGGGTAATTAAATCCATTCCTTATGTATTGAAATGGATAGAGTATGGGATGTGTATATGATCATTTTGGATACGTGGGTAGATGATAAAGATAGAAAAATTGAGGGGGGAATCATTTCAGTCAGATGTGTAAAACCATTGTATCAGAAGTTTCATATATAAGGTGAGTCAAGTTGGTGAATGGTCACGATGGTTGGATTCTAGTATGCATGTAGTTTCAATTTTCCTATTCTCTTATAGATACCAAATTTGGGATTTACATACAGTGTGGGATAGATTCTATATTTTTCTTCATGATTGAAATTTAAAGGGTCTTATTTGTGGGTGATTTTAATTAGAGGTGCGTTAGTTCTTGGGTTGATAGTACGAACAATAGTGTTGGTGGTCAATGATTTGAATTCTATGTGGATGAATATATGATTTGAAATGTTTTAGAAACCTGTGAATCATTGTTGGGTGATGTGGTAGAAGATCGAAAGGTGGGGTTGAGTGTTTTATAGAAGTGTCAGCTAGAGATGGACTTACTAATGTCTTTATATGAGATTGTGCGTTGGGAGTGGGAAATCACACAGAGAAAATTGTTGGAACACTAATGGTTCATTTTGGATACATGTTTCTATGTTTTAGTGGAATATAATCATGAGAATGGATTTTCTATCAATATTTTGCTATCTAGGGATAAAAAGGCATGGTTAAGCATCATGTCGATGTTAGATATGATGGGGTGAGGGTGGCTCATTTTTTAGTGAATAGTAATCCTCGATGTTTGGAGTTGTATAGTGGAATCACACTCAATGATTGGAGAAATAAAACAGTGGATTAATAGCTAATTTATGACCAATGTATGTTAGGTTTGATGGATAGAGGAGTGAAAATACTTACCAATGACAATAATTTTAATAGAGGGGGTATTTTAAGCACTTGTGTAGTTATGCATTGTGAATATATGGAAAATTTAAATATTTAGACCCACAGAAGGTGTTTCTTAGAGACATGTGATTTGTATCATAATTCCAAGGGTTAATAAATATCAAGAAGATGGTTCTTACTATTGATCGAGCTCTGAGAGAGTTTTTGGATGCTTGAGTGAGCATTAGAGAAATGTTGGGGTTAGCACTACTATTTTTTCTATAGGCGTTCGATCATGAAACAATGCTTTGGTCTTTCCATAATTTTTATTAAGTTTATCCAAACTAAAAAAATATTTGTTAAAAAAAATATCCATAACATAAACATTACATCTCCCAAAATTCAAAAAATCCCATTAATAGAGGTTTTAGTGTCTCTGAGTAACTAATTTTATAGAAATTTTGATCATTTCTTTGTAATTTAGCCACTAGACTCCCATCTAGAATTTTAATGGGATATAATCATATTTATATAATATCAAATGGAAACATAATAAATGGTCATCTCAAATTATCATTAAGGGGAAAACCTCATCAACATATCATCATGGGTTAGATCATAAGCATTTGAGAAAACATAAGTAGGGAAGAAATATATTATTAAAAAAGAACATAGAATAATATGAGTCCTCCAAAAATAAATATGAAAGGATATATAATCTAAAATAGAAAACATATTCCTTGGAACAAGTGTGTGTGTTAAAATACACGATTCATCGTGCATAATCATAGGTATCTAAAATAGAAAAATGGAAACTCATTAAATCATAACACATTAAGAAATTATTGAGCACAGATAACCATATAAAAACACTATATTGTGATCAAATCCAATTGTTTCCACTATTTAGGTTGTGAAAAAAATCCAATAATTTCAATACTTTAATTTATGATCAAATCTAGTCATGTCCGAGCTTTATGTTATATGAAAATCCCATAATATCTAATCATTATTATATGATGAGATATTAAACCATAACCAATACATTGGAGAGATATGTATGACCCCACCCATCATCATGTATACATATGTGTTCCATAAAATATCAATCATTTAACATTTCATGGAAACACTATGCATGAAAATGGGTTTCATTCATCACATCATAAAGTACTAATGTTAAAAAATTAGGTTTTCAACATTTCCAAATGATATTACAAAATCTAACCTCAATAATGTAAGTGGATGATATCCAATATTCAAGAACAGAAAAATATAATTTCAAAAGAAAATTTACAATGTTATTTTTGAAAAATAAATTCTATGTAAATAATGTTTTTAAAGATAAAACTAAATATGAGATTAAAACTGTAAAAGATTTTTTAGAAAACAATTTTTAACATTTTCATAACTGGTAGGTTATGAATCATATTAAAATTTTATTTTTAAAAAGGTGAAGTGAAATCATTTTATTTTAAATTAATCTTCACAAATAGATCCTTGAAAAGATATAATGTTATTCCATGTGAAATATAGGGTGGATAATAAATCAATTGATTGTGAAAGAATAGAAATCCATTTTAATATTTTGAAATACCGTTATTGAAAAACAACATAGAAATTAATGAAAATTATTTTTGAAAATATGATAATGGAATTATTATCATCAATGTAGGCAACACACAATTAGTTTTATACATTAAAAGTAGAATATTGGTAGGAAATGGAAATATGGTCCTGGAGGGTAAACTGGGGTTAAATAGGTTGAGAATTATTCTCAACAAAGATATACTATTGATAAAGAAATTCAACAGAGAAATATTTTAATTATAAATGTAAATGTTTCTGGATATATTAGAAATTTCACTATCATCATAAAATAGTTGAAAAATATGATGTTAAAAAATATTAAAAAAGAATCATTATAACTCAAGAAAAAAATTTTAGTCTAGGAGAACCCCTTAACATAAATCCCGATTAGTAGAACATTCTCTGATCTAATCTATAATTAAAATAGCTATATTAATCTCTAATTTTATATATTTTTTATATTTATCACCTTTTATAAAAATAAATTGTAATAATATTTCACAAATATGTGACTTGGTTATAATTCGCCATCAGATATTAGGATTTTACAATTACTTATTTCCTACATGTTTCACAGTGACAATGTAATTATCTCATAATGGTTAAATATTAATTTTTCTAAGACCTATGATGATATAACAGTCAATTTTTTTCAGTGATTTCTTATATTAATTTTTTTATGTGAAATACATATTATATGGTTTGTGAAAAAGGAATTTGGGATAAACTAGTTTCGACTAGTTTAATGATCAAAAGTTTGTATATTAATTAATGGTTTAGACATTAATAAAATAATTATAGAAACATTAAAATTTATTAAATACACTACTATTACTTGATATTACCTTTATGTAACAATCATTCATCATTAATTTTATAAACATTATAACATCATTCATGTAGTTGGTAATGTTGACTCAAACGAGAGTGTACTATAATGATTTTAGAAGTACATTTTTCAATATATTGTTAATATAAATTTTAAGAATATTAAACAAGTGATAAATATTGTTTAACACAATTGAATTTATACTTAGAACCATCAATGTGGGTTGGTGTAGAAAAATGAAAAGTTTCATTTGTGGAGACGATATTTCGCACATAAAGAGGATTAAGAAATCCATATTTGAATGAATTATGGAATGAAGGTATATAATAAATCATAATTTTAGAATTATAATCGTTAAATAGTAAAAATATTGATTCATAAAATCTATCCTTGATACCATCAATGAAATTTTGTTTTGAAAAATGAACAACAATGCTTTGTGAAAGTGGAGAATCGATGTTTTTTATCAGTGGATGGAAAGGATTGAATAATGGTTTCAAAATTAATATAGCGACATTATAGTATATTAATAATGGTTATTTAATTATATAGTTTTAACTATAAAATATTTGTAAGATGAAGATTAAGAATAAAAGAATAATGAGTGAGAAATACTAACATAGATATCTTTATATTTTTCTTGTAGATCTTGTTTGAAATGGAGACCTCATAATAAAAAATTTAAAAGAAAGTATTATGAAATTGATACAAGATTATAGTTGTATAGAAAAGAAATATTTTTAGGATGAAATTCAAATGGATAGGTGTTTCATGAATTAGTGGAATTGATACCCATTTAAGTGAAGAGAAGAGTAATCTTGTAAGTACTTATTTTATTTTAATAATGATATGTCACTATTATAGGGTAAATGTCTTAAAAATTAAAAAATAAGAGGTTTTTAGTTGTTTTTAATATATAAATCTCTCAAAAACCATTTTATACATATTATTAAATGTTTAAGGTCTTTTATACTTAGGGAAACTATTTTTTCCCTGTTTACTTTTACATAGATAACTAATTTTTTTAATTATGGTAATTAATATTAATGAAATAATTGAAATGAAAATTATTAATTAATTTTATTATTATGATTTCAAATATTATGAAATAAAATTTATAAAAGGTAGAAATTTTTTTATAATTAATTGCACAAATAACACATAGAAACCTTTTTTAAAAAGATTTGTATTTTTAAACTTCAAATTCACGTGTATTATAAATTTATCAATGTTATTTACTGTTATAATATAAATTGGTTTATTATAAATGAAATAAAATTTATTTTCATTTGAAAGTAATCTGAAAAAATATCACCATTAAAATTTGTAATGAAAAGAAATTATGAAAAAAATATTTTAAATTTGGATAAAATGTTACTTAAGTTTTTAAAAATATTGAATAGAGATTTTATTCGATCTGTATAATTTTTTTTTCAAAAATAATTATTTTAATCCTAAAATAAGTCTTTGATCAGTTAATATGTTTTATTCTTTTCTATGACTTATAAAATGATAAAGTCAAAAAAAAATTAAACTCTATTTTTCATTATTCACTTAAAAATTATTTTTCTGAAAATTCATTAAATTTAATATTAAGTTAATATTGTTATTATAAATCGAAAAAAGTTATTTTGGTAAAATTGAAAGTATTAAATTTTATAATTTAACTATAATTCATTATTAATTTAATTTTATCAATGTATTATTATTAAAAATAAAAATTATTTTTCTTTAAAAGAAAAAAATATGAAGTGTATAAAATAGAAATGATATATAATGATTTTATTAAATTTATAATAATTACATTATATAATATTAATTTCGGTAATAATAAAACCTAAATATGTCCACATAATATTTAACAATAACATTTTCTCCAATTTTTATCATTGGGGGTGGTTCAGCAACTATATATCTAGTTGAAATTTCCACAATATTAAACTTTTCTTGCATTCGATTTCACTCATACTGAAATTTTTGGAGTTTGTATTGGGATTTTGTAATATAAAAACCACGTAATTCTAGCTCAATTCCATGTTTTGATAAGTGATCCTCATAATGAAGACTCGTACTATTTGATTTTATCACTTCTCCTTTACACACAATTTTTATAGTGTGGTTAATATTATTTGACCTGAAATTAAATGTCTAGTTTATAACTACAAACATTAATAATTTTATTTTAGAGTATCATAATTTAATTTTCATTATGTGTTTTTTTGAGGAAGTATATTAATCAAAATATTTATTTTAAATGGAAAATTAATTAACAATAAATCAAGGGACGTTAAGTTCTCCCCACTAATTTTTTTTACCCTTATGAGTTTTATTACTACTTACTAATGAAATATATAATATTTTGAATTATATAGATAGGACTTGGGATTTAATTTCTATTGAGATATCAACCTCATTCACTTTCATGATCTTATTACCAACTAAATAGTAAATCCAAAATGGTTATGATACTATCTAGTAAAATGAAAAAACCTGACAATTTGAAAACTTAATACTAATATAGAATCTCAAATGAGACCATGATTTAAACTTATGATAATTTTGTTTCAAAAATTACCTAGTTGGATATAATTATCACTATATTAATTTACCATATCTTTTCTATGGTCATCTTCTTATTAGGTTTTCTGACCTAACTCTCCTCAAATTATAATATACTTAAATCCTTTACAAATTTTTATAAATAAAATGTGAATTAACAAAATCATATTCCTCAAAATTTTATATCAAGGATTAACTTCTTAGGATGACTCCTGAAGTGCCTCATGAATATTGAGTTGATAATAAACTAGGCATTTTTTGGGTGATTACCCCATGGTACATCCATGCCTAAACCACATCCACTTTAAAGTATCTTGATAAGGATGTAATTTATTAGAAACAATTACTTAAAACATTACCAAGAATTTCCACCCTTTAATTTGTGATTAAATCAATTCTTTCCAACACTTAATCTTGAGAATATGTCCAATAATGTCCATAATTTATTTTCTCATAAGATATAAAACAATCAAAAATTAATTGAAGGGTGATATAAAACCATATCCATCATTATCCTTACATATGTGTTCCCTAAAATATTAATAATTAAATATATAATGAAAACTCATGGAACAAGAATGGGTTTCATTCATCACATCATAAAGTTCCCATGTAATGAAACAGGGATATCACAACATTTCAAGATGGTGTGACCAAAATTGACCTCAATAATGTAAACATTTAATAACAAAAATTCAACCTATATTAGAGATAATTTCATAAAAATATTTAAAAGGAGATTCATGAAAAATAATTTCCATTGAAATAAATCCTTTGAAGATAAAATATAATATGGTTATAAATCATTAAAAGGGTTTTTGGAAACATTTTAAATATTGTCATAAAAAATATGTTTCATATCTCATTCAAAATTAATTCCAAAAAAGGTGGAGTTAAAAAAACTGAAAACCATTTAGTTTTTAAAATAAACTTAAAAAATAGATCTTCTAACTTATATAATGGTTTTGAAAATGAAATTGAGGTGGAAGATAAAAAATTTTATTATGAAAAAATGAAAAGAAACATATATTTAAATAACATTATTGAGAACCCACTTCACAAAATGGAAACCAAAATTCCTATTGAAATGATGATAATGAAATTATAAAGATCAATAGAGATAACACATAATTGGGTTTCGATATAAAAAGGATAACATTTTGGGGAATCATAATTACGAAAAAGGAGGTTAAACCATCATTAATGAGGATGGGAATTATTTTATAAAAATATATATTTTTTAGTAAATTATTAATCAGGGTAATGATTTTAATTTAAAATGTCACATTCCAAAGGGAGAAATTTTTTTATATTATCATTATAGAGTAATATAGATATATATCATAAAACCATATTAAAAACGAATCATTATGATGCAAGAGAAGAATTTGAGTTAATAAAAACCCTTACCTTAAAACTAGATTAGTCGAACATGTTATAACCTATTTTATAATGAATATAAAAATATCAAAAATTTTATATACTTATTGAAATATATTTCCTTTTATTAAAATTATTTATTAATTTTTATCAAAAATTTATTACCCGGTTATACTTTATTTTCATTACCATTTGTTATTATTTTTGGATTGTTTGATTCATACGATATTCACGGTGACATGGCCGATTCTCTCTTTTTTGTTCATTGATAATCATTCATAGATTATAAAAGATATAATTATATTTATTTTTTTTGTCCTTAAGTCCCATTTCATAATATTAAAGACATGATGATGGTTAGTGGAAAAGTAATTTGTGATGAACTAGTTCCGGTGAGTTTAATAAAATAAAGGTGGAAAATTAATTGATATATAAAATATTGCTAAAAAAAATTACAATATTTTATAATATATTAAATATGTTATAATTCTATTATATTACAATTAAATAATATTCCATAATCAATCATGATATAAAAATTATAACATTGTTTACATATGTGGTAAACCCATCCCAAATGAGAGCATGCTATAAGGATTTTGAGTAAGGACATGTTTGTATATAATGTTAATATAAATTTTATTAAAGCTATGTTTTCTCCTAAATATAACTTACCATCATTAAATTTATTATTGTAACAATCCATGCATATTGGTGATAATAATTTAAATTTATCATTCGTAGAGATGATAGTCCACACAAATGCATGATTACCATTTCAATTTCTCAATGAATGGAATGGAATGAATGTATATTATAAATTATCATTACATAATTAATTATTTTAAATATTCATCATATTAATTATTTTTATCATTTATTTATATTATCCATACAAGGAAGGGATGAAAAACAAATCACATTGCTTTGTAGAGGCTGTAGTCCGCACATACGCACAATGGTTGTTGTTTTTTATTATTACTAGATGGTAGGTATTGAAAAATGGATGATGAGTTAATATAATAGAATTACATTATTCTAGTAAAAATAATTTTATTATATTTTTGAGGCTAGAAAAATTTTGGATGTTGAGGATTAAGAAGATATGGAAACTGAGTAAGAAATACTAACATTGGGAACATGAAACTTTTCTTTGAAATATCCATTAAAATGGAAGACATATGCAAACTAATTGAGAACATAGGCTTATGAAACTAATTGATATTTCTAATAAGAAAAAATAGAATATTTTCATAATGATATTATAATGTATATTTTTATCATGAGGAAGAGGATGTGATCTCCTTTTAGTGAAAAGAAGGGTAATTTTGTACTTATTATATTTCAATTATGGTATGTCACTATTCAATTGTAAAAGGAACAATAAAAAAACAATAATCAAGGGATGGAGTATAGGATCATACAACTATCATAAAACACACATAGAATAATTTTTTAGCTATTATTGGATTTTACACTTAGTAAAACTCTTTTTATACATTTTTAATTTTACTGTGGTAACTTATTTTTAAACCACAATAAATAATTTTAATATTCAAAATTAAAATTAAAATTTTCACCTAATTGAAAAATTATGATTTAAAATATTAAACTAATTTTATCAAATAAAATTAAATTTGTTTAGAAATATTTATTTTCATATTAGAGCATATATCTCATACAAATCATTTTTTGAAAATTTGTCTTTTTATGATTAAAATTTATGTGTATTAGAAATTTATCAATTTCATTGAATTGAATGATATAAGTTGGTTTATTATAAAATAAATTTAGTTTTTATTTTATTTTTAATCAGTCCATAACTAAAAATTATAATTTCTTATTAAAAAAAATATTTAAAATAGTTATTAAATTATAATGAAATGTTTCTTATATTCTAAAATATTGAATATATGTTTTTCAGGATTAAAAAAATATTTTAAAAATATATAATTTTACAATTTAAATACATATTCAATTAATTAAATTGTATTATAGTCTTATATGTCATTCTTATAAAATCATATAGTCATAAATGTATTGTTTTTGTAAAACTATATTTTCACTATTCACTTAGATATAACACTTAGAAAAATTCAAAAAATTTATCATAATCTAAATTTCTTATTATAGATAGAAAAATGATTTTATTTTATTCAAATTGAAATTAAAACTATTTTTTTTAGAATTTTAACTTTAAATAGATACATATAAATATAATGAAAACTATTTTCATCCAAAATCACTTTTTAAAATTCCACCATTTATTATTCTTACTTATTACTAATGAAAAATTATATTAGTATTAAAATATGATTCATATAAAAACATATATAATTTATAATATATCTAGTTTCCTAAAGTTAAGCACCAAAAAAACAAGTTTTAGGAAGTTTTTTGTTTCCATAAATGATCTGTTTATGTACTAAATACATTAATTGGATTCTCTCAACGAATTAGTGTTAAAAATGTTTTTTAATTTTATTTATAAATATTGGAATTTATCAATAATATGAGAGATATATATAATTTATTTCATTGATAATTATATTTTTATATCCTCTTAATATCTTGTTTCATAAACTCTTAATATCATTATATAAGATCTTAGCATAAGATACACACTAGTGGATGTTGTGATAGAATATATATCATGGAAATTTCCATATACCTAAAATTAAATCACATTAGAATTTAATCAAAAAATAATTATTAGATTTAGGATTGCACATGGTCTAGAGAAATCTGATGTGATGCAACCTCTTTTCACAGTTCCAAAATGTGAGCCTTGTAAGGATGAATCTCACTACTTGATGTCACCACTTCTCATTTATACATAGTTTTCATAGTGTAGGTACTCTCCTTTATACCCACTATATTGACATATATATTATAACGATCAAAATTAATAATTTTATTTTAAAATATTTTGATGTCATTTTAGTTTTGTGTTTCATTTGAGGAAAATATTAGTCATATAATATATTTTAAAGGAATCTAATTATTCTAAAATAATGGGTCGTTACGTCTACCATAAGGGGTTTTGTGGTAGTTAGTATTAAGAATTTTCACTAAAAAATGGGAGATAGTTTTGAGGTGTCTTAAGCCACTCCTAGGTAAGGTGTACTCAACTTCGACCCATGGGGGCATTATCATTAAATTGTTAGGTAAGGGGACGACCCTTAAGGATGGGGGAAGTCAGGTTGTGACCCATAAGGTCCACCCTGAGATCTTTTTGGTTGATGTAACACCATTCAAGAACCCTCTTGGTTTTACCATGATCATCCTATACTGGAGTGTTTTTTAATAGAGTCAGAAAAGATATTTCATAGTCAACCCCATTGGATTTTGGGATGATAAAGTGTTCACAGAGATCTATTCATCTAGGTCCTCCACCTATTATTTCTATATAAATTCAATTAATACGAGGTTTTATTGGTTGATATTTTCATGATGTTTGGTGGTATGGTTTCCTGTTTATTCACATGTTCCTATTTATATTTGAATCCATATTATTTTTAAAGATTTTGGGTTAGAGTTTAGAACTGATTCCACCGAATCATGGGGGAATAAAGTTAGGATGATGGGGGATATTTTTTATTATGTGTAGAGGATGTCCCGTGAGGGTGATCACATGATTTTGTTTACAATTTCAATGAAGTTATGTAACCTTGTGAATGTTTCTAGGGGTTTTAATGAAATTGGGTTTAATTAACCATTTATTTAGGTAATTAAGTTGGGGTTTTGTGTGTCCTAGTTCATGGTGAGTTTCAAGAGTATAATTCACTCTATTTATTGTGGTTTTAACACTTTTGTGACCCTAGATGTGTTTTTAAGGAAGTACACCTATTTTTATCAAAATGAAAAATTAATTTTTTATAATTATTTGATTTGGATGTTGGGTCTTAAAATAGAAGTTCAGGTGATGATATGAGCTTTTCCAAGTGATAGCCAAACATATGTAGTGATTACTAAGCTTTTTTATAGAGAATAACTCCATATGAGGTAGGCAGTTACAATGAATTATCTCTATGGTGTATGAATTTTGTTATGTGGAATGTGATATCTTATTTTTATACTATGTAGATTGACCTTTAGGTAAAATTAATTGTTAAATAATGCCTAAAATATAATGAGATTTTTTAGGGCCATGATAGACCCTTGAACACTAGTTTTGTGCCTCATCTTCCGATTGAAGAGGTATTTCTCATAAATATGATCCTTAAGGTACATAGATCCTTGAGGGTTATAAGTGAAATTAAATGAATGAAATTTAGTGTTTCTTGGTGTATGTTTCATTGTAATCTTCTATGTACTAGAGAGTGATGAACCGATAATGGCTGTCCTAGGTATTATCCATATAGATCTTTAAGACACATTAAATCTTTTGATAAAATTGATTAGAGAGTGGGGAGAGTGTTCTATCCCCACTTATATCCATGTAATTAGGTGGGTATACCATGGGTTATAATTATGGAATTTCTGTGTGTGATAAGAACAACCTAATTGGTTTATAATAGAGATAGGATTTAGGTCATCACTATAGAGTGATGATCGTTTGGTACTACCTATTATAAATATTAGACTAGGTTGGGATCACAATAATTTTGAGTGATGATGTGACCTATAAGTTATGGGATTGGGACCTAGTAATAGAAATGTATTAAAGGATCCCATGTTGGGTGTCTAGACTATGGTGTAAACTATGGAAAATTAGTGGGTGTATCTGTTTCAGGATTGACCCTATTGAGGATTGACATAGTGAAATAGGTAATGTTAATTCTAGGTGTTTTCTTTAAACTAGAAAATCAATTATGTGGAACTAGCGTAGATGTAATGACAAGGATGGTTTTTTTATTAAGAAGATATCCTTGGAGACAAGTGATTGTTTTGAGTGATTTGACAACCTATGTGGTGTGATATGAGGTTTTAGGGAGATTTTTGCCCCTAGAGTGTGTGTAATGAATATATTTGTGCACGATCATGTTTGTGATATGTAAATTTGAGTTCATGAATCTTGGTGGGATGACCTACTGGGTAATCATGGAAGGGTACTTGTTAAACAGTGGGTTTCTACCATTGGGGTGTATGATATATGAGGTTTTGGGGTGAGATGAGTTTTTTTGGAAGTGTGTGATATGTTTTGGGTTTGGCCATGGGTAAAAGAAGAATATTATATTATTATATGGCTTTGGTGTGGGATAGAGTCACCATTTTGTGTTACTTATATTGTTTTAGGGTATTATGTGGTTCCCCTTATTGTTACTTGTATTCTTTAGAGGTGGGATGTGTTTCCCCTTGGGGTGTTACTTATATTGTTCTAGGGATGATGTAGTTTCCACAGGTTGTTATTTTTTATTCTCATAGACATCCCATTGTAGATGAAACTACTTTAGTAAAACCCAATTGTCACGTTTGACAACAGAATTTACATTTATTAGTTTATTTAGAATTCCAAATTTATATATTATTCCAAGAATACCACTTTCATAGAGATTTAAAAATGGCCGAAATATGCCTGATGAGTGTTTAATATTCAGTAAAGTCAATGAGTAAGGATAAGTGAAGATAAATAATTCTGTCAGATTAGAAGTAAATCAAGATGTTTTTTGAAAGTTCTCAAATCTAAAACCTATTGAGATTATATATAAAATTATGGAATTAATTATTGAATGATTCCATAAGAATTAAATTCAAGGGGAATTTGAGGGATTTAGAGCTATATCGAGAAGTTACATTATTCATAAGTTATGATTTCATATTGAACAAAGATAAAAAACACATATGGGGATGAACTTCAGAAGAACTATATCCTTAGTTTTTACATTGTGGAAACATCATGAGTAACTCAATAATCTACATTCCTAAAGTTACAAGATGTATTTGGCTATAAAGATGAAGTATATATAAAAGTATATATGTTGAGTTAGTTGAAAATTCAAAATATATACTAATACACTTTCAAGAGATAGTTTAATTGAAAATTTTATGAGATATATTATAATATTTTAAAAGGATAGATCTAATGTTGAAAAGAATTATATTATACATATTGTCGATAATTTGGAAGCTTACAAGGAAATGTGGCTAAGCTAAAAATGTGACATATTACATAATTGTAAAATTTTCATAGTAGAGATTATAATTGCAAATTGGAGAGTGTATTGGAAGATTTAATAATATTTTTAAGAGTTAATATTTCTTATATAATGTTTGATAAGAAAAAATGTAAGAGTCTTCCAGTTTTCTGAATTTTGGGAGTTGAATGATATCCTAGAAGATATCTAGAAGATAGGTTTGTAAATGCAACATTTTTTCATTAAAAAAACATCATAGATATTTTAGAATAACTATTATTAAATTAGTGGAATTTAAAAATAAAAAGGGGGATTTTACAAAAGGAAAAGTGACATCTCTATAATAAATTATTTTAGATGAAAAATCATAGAATTAGATGAATAAAATGACTTTTATTATTTAGATAATCTTTTATAATCGATCAATACCGAATAAAAAATATAATAAATTTTTCATTATTTTTTTGATAAAAAATTCTCTTTTATTAAAATAATATCTTGAGTTTATCATAAAGGTTGAAGTTAGAATATAATGAAATAGATATTATAGATGATTCTCGAGAATCATGAACTAAATATCATATCTAAAAGATAAATTGGATGTTATGAATATCATAAGTTAGGTTTGTTAGCAATAAAAATAACTTTGGTACATTTAAATCCAAAATGGTTGAGTAATTCGTGATTAGTTGATTGGTGTAGATGATGTTAAAGACAAACGAATCAGTTGTCAATGATGTGGATTAAAAAATTTGAAGTGGAGGATAATGTTGATGGTGAACTTAGATGGGTTTTTATTAGAATGTTTTTGAAGGTGATAAACTTCTAAAATCCAGTCAATCAAAATTCATGATGAGTGGAAACTAAGACCATCAAAAATTTGATTAGTTAAATGATAATATAATCAGAAATTGAGATGCTAAGATACCATGAGCCATATCCTAAAAAATATGTTGGAGAAATAGAAGTATAATGTTATAAGTTAAAAATATTTGGTAAAGTTAGTTAAATGATTTGAAGGAAACGTTTGAATATTTTTGAATATTGAGTTGTACAGAGTCCAAGGTAGAATTGGAAGTGGGAGGGGAATAAATTAATATTTATGGATGTTTGAAGGTGAGATGTTACATGGGATTCCACATAAAATTTATTTAACTTCAAAGTCAAACGTATTTTTTGTTTCATTTATACTGAACTATGATTATCATACATTGATATTTCATCATTTTTTTATGAATTTTCATAGCATTACACAAACACATGCTTGGGGGAATATAACAATTTAGTTTCATTGGAATCTTAAAAACACAAAAACTGGTGAGTATATAAACCACATAATCTGTCACTATGATATTCATAACCAACAACCTTCATAGACCAATCATACACAATAAATGTTTTCATATCATGGGGAAAGAAAAAATAAGAAACTGTGAGCTTAAATTCTAATTAAATATAAACAATGGAGATACCTAAGAATAAAATAGACATAAGTGTATGAGAACATTAACATAACATTTGAAAACCATGGCATACATATCAAATTTCATTATCTTAATTCATTAAATAAATATTTAAAGTTCATATGAAATGAATTATAAGGGAATCAATGAACATGATCTATTAGAGCATAACATTGACATAAGAAAGATATTCTTAGTATACACATAAGCATAGAAACTCATTTCCATATATTTCAAGGATCATTTCCAAAGATATCATAGTAGAATGGGTTCACTATACAAAAAATCATAGTAGTTAAGGATCAATCCTAATAACATCATTGTATTCCTAGCCCCTTACCAATCAGATTTCACTCCCCAATCCATTCCTTCCTATCTCATGAGAAATAAATATTGACATAATTTATTTGAGGGAAATATAGGCCCATACAGTCTCATAATGAAAACCAAATTTATATATTCCAAAAGAAAATAAATCCTTAAAAATATCATCACCCATGAAATAAAATAAGTTTAAAAAACATTTCATCTTATTATGAACTATGGATAAGAGATAGGTTTCATAACAATTTCATTATTTTATCATAGCATAACCTGGGTGAAAAAAAGCAGGTTACGTAATAATTTTATCATGGAAAAACCTGCAGAAGAAAAATTGGTTTCATAAACATAATTAAATAACAAACATTAAACATTGTGGGAAAGAATAATTTTTTTTATCATTGTATCTTATTTGTAATATGGCATTGGTAAATTTAATTTATTTAATCTTATTTGAAAAAGGATTTTAATGATCATTTTGAAAATTTATTATGAGAAAAATTCTTTCTGCTTTGAAGAAACAATTTAAAACATAAAATCCTCTAAAAAAATTATTTGAAAATAAACATTATAATTTGTAAATGAATCTTCAAATAAAATAATTTTTATAAATTGGTATCTTCCATTCATTCTATACATGTTAAAAAAAATATTTCTTTCAAATTTTTTTCAAAATCGAAACAGGAACAATTTTTATAAGATATGTGAATATTAATTTTAATTTTTTTAAAAGTAAAAAATGGTTAAAAATATATTATACAAATAATAGGAAAATAGGGAAACTTTAATTTGAAAACATTTTTTGAAAACCAGGTTTTTGAAGGAAATAGATTTTCGACCCAAGAGAGAAATAATGTTAGATTATCTTCAAAATGATCTCTCAATTATCTTAAGTACCAAATAGTTGGAAAATGTTACTATTAATTAAAAATATCGTGAAAAACCATATTAGAATAAAATAAAATATTTTATCAAGGGATGTATCACAATATTTTGTTATCAGAAAGATACTCAAAATCAATCCCGATGAACAATGAGATCGTAACATAAAATCATTACCACTTTGGTAACATTGAATCATAAATCCTATGAATGAATGAAACAAATGGAACATAAAATATAATTAGGATAAATAAACACATGATATTATATATCAAGGGTCTATATATACACATCTACAGATAATATAGTTGCATTACATAAAGTACATCTTAAAGAAGAACAATTGAGAAAAAATCCCTTAGCTTTAGTATTGACTTCCATCATATACATTCAAAACTCCTATATAAGAAATATTATATTATTATTACTATATTTTAAAAACATATTTTAATATATAATACCATATAATATTTCCTTATTTCCCTTTATTTACCATTTGTTAACAATTACATGTAAAAGTAGCGTTTCAGATAATAACCACTTTATTTTTCATATATGTTTTGATTTTTTATTTTAGTTCCTATTAATTTTAATATGATTTCATAAAATAAGTTATTTTTACAATGATATAAAAATTATAAATATTTTTTATATTTTAATTTAGTGTAACCCATAAAATGTAGTGATAGAAAATGAAATACACTATTCATGGAGATAGTGGACCATACATACAGATGATTGTTTTTCTAAATTTTCGTGAAGTATTACAGTAAGGAGAAATAAATTATAGACATTATAATTGTAGATTAATTATTATTTCATATATATGACATATTTTTATAAAACCCATCCTTAACTCATTCTATGTAATGCAGGAACAGATCACATTGCTTTGCGAAGCGGTAGTCCTCCAAACGCACAATTGATATTATCATATTCCCCTAAATTTGGAAGCATGATGGTATATGTATTATAATAATTATATAAGGATAATATATATATATATATATATATATCTCACATATAAACAATATATTTATCATTATAACCATAAGTTTGATTTGGAAATGGAAAAATAAAGGACATCGATACGAGAGGCAGTTGTCCGCCTCACACGATTGATGATTTCATAACCCATTTTATGGATATGGAGACAGTTTTAGGAAATTTAAATAACATAAAAATATATAATTATATTTTAGATATACATTTTATTATATTTACATGGTATAATATGATTTTAAGGAGGTGGAGAAAAAATAAAACAAAAACGCTCATTGATGAATGTTACCTCTTATTTGGGTATCCTCCTTTGGTTTTCACCAGAATCCATTCTAAGATGGATATCTATCAATAAATGAGGATTATAGAATTAGTGGAGGGAATTTGGGTTGTTATTTTGGTATGTATGGGATGAAAAAATGGGTTTGAAGTTTTGAGGAAGAGATGAGAGGTTTTGGCCATTTATAAGTGATGTGAGTGGCAAAATTGAATATTTTTTCAAACGATTCAATCATAAAAATATTTTTATCTTGAAAAAAGATTCCAGAAAAGAAAAATATAGAACCTATAAGTGATAAGATCTAAATATGTCCATCCAATCAGTGTTTCAAAGTTGTAAGGTCATTTTGAACACTTGTCTTCTCAGTTTAATCCCATGGTAAATCAATTTTTACCTTAACCATGGAAAATGATTTTTACTATTTTTACATTTAATTTTGTTAAAAAATAAGTTGAAATTTATGGATAATAGAAATTATTCCAATTCCAAATTTTCAATACTTTTTTACAAATTCTATTAACATAACTAGCAGATTTTAATTTAAAATTAATCACATTGTCATGATGAGAAACCTTGTTTTTTAAAAAAGAAAATGTTTAAAAGCATACAATCTTTTTATATCAAAAATCATCATGAAATATATTAAAATTACCAGAATCGGAATAATGGATTTATAATTGGACTAATTTTACTTCAGAAAAATTTAAAATATTATTTAACTTTATAAATAAACTAAATAAAAATGCAGTTTTCAATGATTCATTATTTTTCACTATTCAACAAAAATTAAACTTTTTAGAAAAAACCTAAATATTTAACCTATGATAATTGGGAAATTATGATTTATTAAATGAATTTTATTTGATAAGAATAATTTCTTAAATGTTTAAAAAAATATTTTATTATTATTCATAAGAAGACTTAAAAAATATTTTTGAGAAAATAGTATTTTCAAAACATATGAAGACATTGTTGAAAATTGTGTATTTCATTATCAATATTTTTCATTTATGTAAAATTTTTATAATTAATATTTTAAAATTATTCATTACTATTTATATAACTATGTTTAATATCCAGTTTATAATGGTTGAGTTTAGATAAATATATTAATAATATATCATGGTTTTATTAAAAATCAGTGTATAAAACTGGATTACACATTCATGTGACTAATGTAAGATTAATTTTTTTTCAACTGACACAAGATTAAGTTTGTGTTTAATGTAATGAAATCTATCAAATAAATTTAGTATTTTTGACATAAATAATATCTAAAAATGGGGTTTTACATCTTGGACCCCTTATAATGAATTTCTCCCTCAAAATTCATTATTCCAATAAAAATGTGGATATTTTTACCTTGTAATATCCTTTATTTCCAATTAGCTTACTCAAACTGGTGGTTTTACCATAAAACATTGACCAAGTGAGTGTTCTTATTTTTTATAAATTTCTCTATACAATCTATAATGTACACTAGTTTTTCATCATAATAAAGATATTTCTCCAATTGTATAATCTGGGAATTTATTACATGTTAAGGAATAAGTATGTACTTTTTCAAGAGAGATACATGCAATACATCATAGACTTGTGAGAGGTTTGGTAGAAGTACAAAGTGATAAGAAATTATCCAGATGCAATCTGGTATACTTAGGGCTCAATTTACTTATCTTCCTGAATCTGATAAACATAATCCATAGAGGAATTATTAGAAACACCTTGTCACCAAATCCAAATTACAGATCATGACAATAATTATCAGTATAACTTTTATTCTAACTCTGATCTACCTTGATGTGTTTCTCAATGTCTCTAACATTATCTTATACTTATTTTAATATCTCATTTTCCAATATATTTTTTTATCTCACTACATCCCCATACATTTGAGATATGAATTTATTTCTAGAGAGGTATTCATAAGGATCCATCTAAATGATTGAGTAAAATGTACTTTTTGAAAGAAAACTCAACTAATGGAATGTGTTGATACCAAACACCTTTTAAGTCCAATTAAAAAGTTAAAAAGTTATAATCTAAGGTTTGAATTATTATCTCAGAATGAATATCTATCTGAGGTTGATATGAAGTACTAAAATTCTACTATGTATCGACAGATTGCTGAAGACTTCACCAGAACTGTGAGGAAAACTTTGGGTCCTGATTAGACAAAAGAAGATATAGTTATACATGAAACCATACCACTTTCTTAATGTATATCCCAGGAAGAACATACAGATATAAGTCTTATCTGATTGTGATGATGTGTGCGGACTTTGTAAGGTGATCAACTACTACCCGTATAACATTATGATCTTTATACTTTTTGGTTAGTCCAACCACAAAATATATTGTGATGTTTTCCCATTTCCATTATGTTATGGGTAATGGATGTAACGTCCCTTTAACTATTTTTTTATTTCAGCCTTAACTTTCTAACATACCAAGAATCGATATATGATCTAAAAGATATCTCCCTTCATTCCATACAACCACAAGTAGTCTTTAAAATCATTAATCATATTTATACTTCCCATATGAATAGAGATTTAATAACTATGAACTTCCCCTAAAAAAGCATTCTTGAGATCTAGTATGAATGGAATAAATGCATGATTCATGAAACTTTTAATTCCATTGTGATCAATGATAAACTTAGGAACATTTCTAGCCTTTTTATGCAGCTCAATATCTTCCTTCTACACCTCTTGATTTTTTCTTTGATAAATGGATAAACATTAAATTGAGAAAGTTAATATTTTTTACCTTTGATCAAGATCTCGAGATCCATCCTTTATAAATCATGAAATTTTGGATCTATTATAATCACCATCATGGATGGTCTAACATGATCATTTTGGCTCAAATTATTGACCACTTTGTTCACTTTCCTAGGATGTTAATGTATAGATCAGCCATAATATTTAATCAGCTCTAACCATCTTATTTGGTGCATATTAATCTACTTAAATGTGAAAATTTACTTTAATAATTTATGATCTGTATATATATCATCATTTTCTCTATAAATTTTATGCCACCATATATTCAATGACAAAATTATTCCAACTAACTCTAAATCATGAGTTGGGTGTTTTTTCTCACGACTCTTTAATTTTTATTACACATACGACATAACCATGTAATTATGAATAATAACACATCTCAATCCCTCCATGGATTCATCAATATAGATTAAAAACCCTTCTACACCATAGGTTAATGTAAGAACATGTGTATTCACTAATATTCTCTTTAGTTCCTTTAAATCTCTATCATATCCATCTGCCTTGAGGAATATGGATCACTTTTGAGTTAACTTGGTCAGAGGAATAGATAGTAATGATAAATTCTCCACAAAATATCAAAAATATCTTGCTAAACCAAGAATATTACATATATCAGTCACCATGGTTGGTTTAGTACAAAATTCAATAGCTTGCATCTTTGGTGGATATACCAATATTCCCTCTCTTGAGATTATATGACTAAAAAATGAAAAAGTTTTTTGCCAAAATATCAATTTTTCAATTTTTCATATATTTTTTCCTTCCATTGGGTATTCAGTACAGTTATCATGTTGGAATCAGGATATTTCATTACTTTTGATTATATATGAATATTGTCTATAAAGTTTACCACAAAATGATCAAGATAATCTCTAACGACTCTATTCATTAATTACGTGAACATAGTGAGAAAATTAGTTAGACCAAATGGAAACACTATATATTCATAGTGTTTATACCTTGAATAAAACGTTTTATTCTGTATATCCTCATTCTTCACCCTCAATTGATGATATCTAGAATGAAGGTCAAATTCGGAAAAGCATTGAGCTCTAGATAGCTGATCAAGTAGGCCATAAATAATAAGAAGATTATACTTGTTCTTAATTACGATCTTGTTAATCTCCCAATGATCAATGTAGTTTCTCATCCATCCATCTTTCTTACTAAAAATAATAATAGGTTCACCCCAACGGGACACACATGGACAAATAAGTCCCTTTTAAGGTTTTCCTTCAGCTTCTTATTTAATTACTATAACTCAATTGAGGATATTCTGTAGGGAGTCATTGATATTGGAATGGAAGAATTTATGAGTTATATTGGGACCTAAACTTTACATTTTGGTCGAAGACTAGGAAAATACTTTAGAAATACATCAAAAATTTCCTACACAATAGTAATACCATCGATTTAAATTTTTCCAACCATCTGAGATAAAAACCCCATCTAAATAGGAATTAATACACAACCAATGGATGCGATATCTGTAAAAATTCCTACCCATAGACACATTTATTGATGATAATAAGTTGGTTTGGGATATCACACATGAATTCTATTCCTATAAATTTAATGTGGGATTTATATAGAAAAATATAATCCATTCCCCCGATAACATTAAATTAATCCAGAGTGAGAATGACAGGATTTGTAGGAAGAAACGTTTGACCAACATCAATAAGAGAAGAATCATATCGTTGAGATGTGATTATCATACCATTTGGGTTGTTATTTTTAATTCTATATATAATAATTTGTTTGTAATATTTATACCCTTATAAAATTATTTAGATATGAAATAATGGGTAGATCCATAGTGAAATAATTCATTAGAAGCTCTAGATTGGATGGTATAATGCAAATACTCCATGAATTTGAAACATTAGAGTGTTTGTGGTTTAATCTGTGCAGCTTTCTCTCAATTCAAATCATTAACTAACTTATTCCCATCACTTGGGAAATTAATTTACTAATGACCTTCCCTTACAAAATTAAAACATTTAATAGTTTAAAAATAAAATATCCTCTATTCTTCTTCCCATATTTTTAGCATAATGGAAATATCATCTTCTTATCTGTATTGTTCTTAGATTTTCATTTGAAATCAATTTTTATCTTCTTATAAAATCTATGAAATTTTTATATAAATTCAAAATCTATTTTGACATTGATAGCACATCGAACAATCTACTCATAAATACTGAAGTATCTTATATCTAATTCCCTTCAAAGACTTGGTTTTAAGGAACTAAAGAATTGATAAAACTTACTTTCAAGTTGGATACAAATACTAAAAGAGTACCTCACAAGTCTTGTAAAATTTTCCTCAAAGGATAAAATAAAATGTATTTTTAGTTCTGTTGATTCATTTTTTAGAAACTAGTGGATCATAAAACACATTTAAATAAGGTGGACGTTTCCTCATGAAGGACTCAACAAAATCTTTTTCCCTCCTCTGTTTGTTTGGAAGTACAACATGATTCATAAATGAAGAAAGTTGTATAATAATCGCAAGGAGTTTTTTCATTACAGCATCTATAAGGCTTGGATTCTCATGAGGGAAATCATTTCATTTTTAGTCACACTAAGCATTAACATGGTTCCTTTGATTTCTATCCATTGAATAAAACCAAAGTCATAGAATAAGAAATAATAATCAATATGGGAACCATATAATCTTGAAAAATCACCTACAAGTTGTCTAAATCATGACACATTATTTAATATTTGACACCTTAGGTTTGTTCTAGGAAATTAATAGTCAAATTCAATTTAAATATTTCATGATGGTCTTTAAAGTGTTTGTGAATTTTCAAATCATATACCTTGGGTGTGTCAAACTAGGTGTAGAGCAGGGCCAACTATCATGTGTTAGGTGATGATTGACTCCATCTCAATGCAAAATTTTTAAATTTATTTTCCCTAGGTACCTCTATGGTATTTTCACACCCACATATAATATTTATATAGGTATGAAATTTCTTTGAAACCACTTTCTCTATCCTTTACCAAAATTCCAGGACTTTTTCTTTTATGTTGACGCATTCTTAGACTTATCCTTTGACATGTACTTATAGGTATCACTATGGTTTTATCATATTAGTTTCCAAAGGATAACTAAACCTATCATATTATACTAACTATATAGACCCAAGCTTATTATGCATAGATAATACATAAATTGTTATGAATATTCATTACATTACAAAAAACACACACCTAAGGATCATAATAGGTTAGTGCATTTGATAACTTGGAAACACAAACAAATAGTTTATATGTAATCTACACCAGGTCCCACTATGGTATAATTAACTAGAACCCTTCTCATACATATCATATATAATAGATTTCATCATAACCTAGGGAAATGAAACATAAGAAAGGGTGAGGCTATATTTTCAGTAATGGTTAATGAGGGAGATACAGATGCATAACAAGAGAATAATAGTTTGAGAACGTGATATTAATAATTGAAAACCATAGCCTACATATATAAGATCATAATATTCCATCATGGAATAAATATTGGTAGATCATAAGACCTGAATAATAAGGGAATCAAAGAACCTGATCCATGAGGGAATAACATTGGCATAAGTCATATATTTGTGTCATACACATAAGCATAGGAAATGAATTCCATATTAGTCAAGGATCATTTGAAAGGTTATCATACTATAATTGGTTCACTCCACAGACCATCATAGTATTCAAGGTTCACCCCCAAGAAAATCATATTGAAAAACGTCCCTTACTAAATCTAGTTCACTTCCCTTCTTAGTCTTGTCTATCTCATGAGATAAATCATTACCCAATTTATTTGAGGTAGATATAGGTCCCACGCATCTCATAATAAAAAACATATTTATGTGTGAAGAAATATCATAAAAAATTCATCATATCATAATTCATGAAATGAAATGGGGTTTAAAAACATTTTATCATATCACAACCATTAAAAAATATACTTTTCTCATAATCATTTTATCCTTTCATCATAGAATAACCCATTGAAAAAGAAGAAGGTTTAATAATAGTTTTATTATTTTATAACCATTGGAAGAGAAATGTGTTCCATAAAATAGATGAAATCATAAACATAAAACATTCAATGGAATAATAAGAATGGTATCCTTGATTCATATCCCCAATAAGTCATAGGTAACAAAAATTAATGTATATTAGATGGAAAATGAGTTTATTTGACCATATAAAACTTTTATAGAAGAAAATAACCTTTATTATTTTAAAAATACTTTTTAAAACCTAAAACCATTTGAAAAAATTATTCTTGAAAATAACCATGAATTATTATAGAGGAGGCTTCACCTAACCAATTGGTCATAATGATGAGAAGTTTCATGTAGGTTGTACATGTTAAAACACATATTCCATAGACATTTTCAGTAAAATAAAAAAAACATTTTTTGGAAATTGAAATGATGATTCCATTTAAAAAATAATTTAAAAAGTAAAACATGAGTGAAAATGTATTTCTAAAAAAAACAGGAGAATAATAAAATAATTTTTTGAAATATTTATATAAAACATGGTTTTGGAAGAGAAGAAATATTCAATGGAAGAGAAAAATAATGTCAAATTTTCATAATTTTTTTTCTCCATTATATTAAGAACCAAATTATAGAAAATGGTAATATTTTATGAAAATATCATTAAAAACCATAGGAGAAGATAATTTATTAGTTTTTTGAGAGAGAGAGATCAGAATATTTTTTCCTCAGACACATAACCATAAACAATCCCACTAAATTTTGAGATAGCAACATAAAATCATTAGCACTTTGGTAACTTTTATTCACAAACCTCATAAAATAATAACATAAAATGGAACTTATAATTTCAAAAGTATAAATAAATTTATGATATTAAATGTAAATGGGATTTATAGTCACCTCATGAAACAATATTACTTCCTAACATTACGTACGTCTCAAAGAAGGAAAATTAAGATAAAAATATCACACCATGTTTGTTAATTCCAATTTTACATGTTTAGAAGTACAATATGATAAATATAATTTTATTAAAAATATATTTATTATCAATATTTATACATATAATACCATATATTATTTTCTTATGACCGTTTATTACCCTTTTGTTAACAATTACATGTTAATGTTACATTTTCGGTAAGAACCAATTTGTTTTTCATATATTATTTTAATAATTTTTTTTATATTAATTTTATCATGGTTTAATAATATATATAATATTAATGATGATATAAATATCATATATATTAATTACATATGATGTTAGGCTAATCCATAATATTTGGTGGTAGGAAATGAAATACACAGTTCCCCGAGATGGTAGGCCCTAAGTACGCATGAAAGTTACTTCCATTTTATTTGTCAATTTTAAAAAATGAAAATTAAATTGTATATATAATCATTTAAAAATAATTGTTTTGTTATATATATTATAGTTTTTATTATACCAATCCTCAAAAAATTCTATGTAATTATTGAATCAATCACATCACTTCTTGAGGGAGTAGTATGTTGTACACACGAGCGACATTATCGTATTCCCAAAAAATATATTTCATGAAGTTTTGTGTAGAATAATAACTAAATTAATACAACAATATCATAAATATCATATAAAAAACATAAATCCACCATTATGTCCAACCGTTAGGGGATGTAATGGAAAAATGAATAACATTAGTTTACGAGCTAGTAGTCAACGAGACACATAAGCGGTGATTTTATAACCAATTTGATGGAAGTGGAGATAGTTTTAGGTATTGAACTTAATATAAAAAAATATTAGTATATTCAATATAACGAGGTTATTATATCATCATTGTAAAATAATAGTTTAAATAGGTGGAGGTAGAAATAAAACAAAAATGCCCATTGATGTACATTACTAATTATTTAGGTATCCTCCTTAAGTATGTACAAAAATATATCCAAGGTTGGATTTATGTTGAAGGGATTAATTTTATGATGCATTGATTTAATTTTGGGAGTGTTTTTATGGCCCCGTCTAAACATAAATTGTTTTAATATTTTAGTAGTAGTGGGGAAGGGTGGACTTTTATAAGTGAGGTGAGTGGCACACTTGTATTTCTTTGGAAAATATTCAATCATACCAACATTTTTATCATACAAAAATCTTCCAAGATGGTCACTTATCAAAAAAATAAGAGATAATGTTGTAATATTTCCATAAAATTGGTTTTAGACAAGTATGAAGGGAATTTATAACCCTTATCTTCTTAGTTTTACCCCATGATAAATCTATTTTTAGCCTTAACACCATTAATTGTTTTTCTATTTTTACTATTAATTTTAGTAAAAAATTATGTTTAACTTATTAGAAAATATAAATTACTTTTATTCCAAATATTTAATCTATTTTATTTAATTCCATTTACAAAAGTGGGATATTTTAATAAAAAATTAATTCTATAGACGCTATGAGAAAGTTAGTTTTTGGAGAAAAAATGTTCAAGACTTTTAAAAAAATTATTTTGAAATACAACAGGAAAATGAATCCACCAAACAAAATTGTATTAAGGGATGTATCCTCCAATGGCCTGAAAGCCTTCATTTTTATTGATTTTGATAATCCACCATTCAAGGGGTGAGGGGGAACCCTTACAAGGCCCGTACGCGTAAGTATTACATGGCCCGTAGGTCTTAGAGGAATTCATTGCCCGTATGATTCAAACATTACATACATCCCAGACTAACTACTTGGAACTTCTTCTTCCCAACATCTTCATCGTGAAATCATCTCTCCACATTCGCATGGCGGTTCGGCTAGGCATTCCCGTGCATGCAAAGGCTTGTCACAATGGCAGGTTCCATACCCTCTCATTCTTCCAATACATTTCGCTTCTACTGTGGAGAAAGCTCCTTGCTCATCCTCCCTGTAGAGCTTGTTCCTTATAGGTTGTCTAGTTTGCATCTTCACTAAGGTTGCCCGAAGGTCTTGAGGTGGCCCAAAGGCCTTATTGACCTGAAGGCCAGGGTGGCTCGAAGGCCTTACAGGACTCAAGGACCAAATTGGTGGCCTAAAGGCCTAAACAAGGGAATATTCATGGGTGCTACAGTGCCAAACAGTGCCTGCACAGTTCCCTCTACAGTAAATGCTACAGAATAACACAGTTCCCGCTACAATACCTGCTATAGTACCTGCTACAGTACCTACTATAGTACCTGCTATAGTAACTCGGAAATCTGCCTCCACCTGGATTTGATCAAAGGTCATTTGGATGCACTTAAGGAGTCCTTACCAACAGGACTAAGGCTCATGTGCTTAATGGATATATAGTTTTACTAATATTACTTTAAAAAAATTTAAATTTAATTAAACATTATAATTAAATTCAATTAAAAGGTAGTTTTCATGTACAATACATTTTTTTTCATTATTCACCCAAAAATGGCACTTTTCAAAATATTTCCAAGAATTCACCCTAATTTATGTATTAATGTCTGATTTAAAAAATTATATTTATTTAAACTAATTAAATTCAGATTTTTTTTAAAAAAATTTGTTTATTATTTTTCACAAAAAACATATAAATATGATTTTTGAGAAAATTGTATAATATAATCATATAAAGACTTTACTGGAAATTATGTATTTTATTATCAATATGTTTTATTTATGTAAAACCATTATAATTAAAATTTAAAAAATATTTTTTACTATTAATATCTCTATGTTTAACATTTATGTTATAATGGTCAAATTTAAATAATAGTATTAATGATATATCATGGTTTCTACGAAGATATATGTATAATTCAAGATAACCCAATATTAAGTATAACACAATATTAATTTTTTTTGAATGTCCCACAATACTAACTTGGGGTTTCATGTAATTAATGATACAGAATAAATTTAATATATTTGATAAAAATAATTTATAATAACTCATGTTGTTTCAATAATGATGTTAATGACACAAAAATTCATGAAGGAGAGTTAATGCTCCATGGAAATATTTATGGAATACGTGGTGATTGTTAACATTGAGTGATATGTGTATTTAATGAATATATTAAGATATGATTTATTTCATTATATGATGTTATTTGATTATGAAATTCCATTGTCGCCTGTTGCAAGCTGTGACATGTTAAAAACTATGAAAAGACATTGCATGTCATGTATGATTTACATCATGTGAATGTTCATGATAGAGAAGGATACGAGTAATTTTTTGATGATAAATGATTACACATCATGAATGTTTCTAGAAACTAATAAAATAGGATTTTTGAGATTAACTACAGATTAGGTATTGACACAAAAACTTATATATACAACCCCTCGACCACCGATTTGGAGAATAAGAGAGTCAAAATCTCATATTTCAATCTCTAGTTGAATGGATCCACTATAGAACCCTGATTCACATCCTTTATACATAACTTTCTTTGTTATTTTTCTCACCCTGCCATGTCTAGAATGAAGGGGTGATTTCTCTACGTTGTGGAATGTGTGATGAATGAGGAATGATCGTATGAGTTATTTTTTTTTGAAATTTATGTTGTGATATCATGGTTTTTCTTCGATACTATCTATTTCAGGATTCTTCTTGCATGAAAATTATATGCGGGGTTTGGAAAAGGGATTAATCTATTTATTTCCTTGAGTATGAACATTTCCTAAGTTAATTGAATGTCGTCTTTTAATGTGAGTTCTATGGTTTATACTTACACGAGGACCATTGGGTTTGATGTTACCCTATTTTTTAATAAGGTTTATAGTTACCCATTCCTTATAATTAGATGTACCTGACCATGATGAAATGAATGTTTTGAATGGATATAATTTATTATGACAATTGGACTTACTAAGATAAGTTTCTGAAAACATCATGATTGTTAATTAATTATTCCGTACATTTTTATCCAAGGAACCTAGATTCATTTTTTCTGGAAACTATTTTTTATCTACTTCTCCCACTTTCTTCACTAATCACATTCTTAGGAGTTTTGATTTAATTTACAAAAATAATTTTTTTACCTCTTTATTATTGAAGTAATATTTTCTCCTACCCTATCTCTGTGGGTTCGACCCGAGATATTCAGATCCTATACTAACCTATAGTTAAACAGTTTGTTTGATTCATGTTTTAATTTTCTAAATCCGGTAACCCTATGATAATTAATGATTCCCCATGGGATATCATAGAGGTTTGTTAATGTTTCGATCAAGTCAATATTTTACATTATAAAAGTCATTAAAAGTGGTAGATTATAGATTTTGATTCTATATTAATTAAAATTATATCATCTATGTTGCTCATATATGTAACGCCCTGACCCCAGTTACCCAGAGTCAGTGCAATATTGCCTAACATTGGCATGATCACAAAAGATCAAGTCTCGAAAGACTGATTAGTTTAGTAGCCTTGGAAACACTAGATACATTCATAAATGTTACATTACATCATAAAGTGAAAAACTAAAATAACATAGTCTCCATTTTCCACACTCATATCCCTTTCAGACTATCCCTGCAGGTCATTCGTAAAATTCTTCTTCACATCATGGAAAAATTAAAACATTGAAAGGGGTGAGCTCAGATGTTCAGTAAGGATAAAAATATAGCGGATTCTTTTATAAATAAACATAAACATTTACGGCAATGTATAACTAAAACAAAAGCCTTTTAAACTTGAACTTTAGCATAATATGGAAAAAGTAAAATGAAATAATGCCATTTACTTATTCACATGGATATTCTACTGGTCGAATAATCACATGCAATATCAATAACCACTTTCATAATGATGGAATGCATAATGCCAGACTATCATAACCACATAGCCAAGGCCTTGTGCCAATTATAAAAATAATATTTTGTCAAGGCCTCATGCCAAGACCCTAGTTTGTCTCATGAGACCTGCCGATGCATCGAGGATCTATAGCGGGCTCCACCCGTCACTTATTAAGTCTAATTCACTCCTCATATGAACAGGTTTAAACATATCATAAACCTTAACATAATTGTATCACATAAAACATGCATAAAGGAAACATAAAATTTCAACATTTAAATCACAAGATATCAATACAACACATTGATATAATAAAACCACTTTCAACACCATTTTCAATACCAAAATATAATAAAATTAAAACTTTGTATTTATTTTTCCTTTAAAAAATGATATGGCTTTTAGAGGAAGCCGAAACAAAAATAATGGTCATGGCAGTAGAGAAGTCGTTGTCTCCGCATACATAAGACAAAAAAATCCCTTTTTTCGTTTAGTAAAATGTTGTGTAAAAAGATTCCTTTTGATTAAAAGTAAAAGTCAAAGGGGTTTATACACCCTATAAAACAAAGTTGTGTATAAAGCAAAATATGCCTCAATGAAAGGAGATTGAGATGAAGACCCTTACAAATATCATTTTTTAAATAAAGTAGATCTATTATGTGTATTCACTATAAGTAAACATAAATAAAGTACAAATACAAGATATGACATAATAATATCATGACATAATATTAAAGTAGGAGATTAACACAAATAATGGAAATTTGGTTAAGAAGTTCCCTTACCTCATGTCTGACTTCACTCGACCGTTATTTGACCTCCAGAATAATAAAATAGAGTTAATTTATAATTTCTTAAGAACCCTTTTCAAGTTTATTATTCTTTTTATATCACTTATTACATGTTATGAACATTATGTAATTACTTTTGTTAATAACGGTCGTTTCGTCGGTCTTTGATACTTGAGTTAAAAATAAACTTCTTAAAATTACAAGTTGTTCATGTGGTAAAATATCCATTACATCCATAATTATATTCATGATTTAGATATCATATACATCATATATATCCAGTATATACATTCATTTATATTATTACATAACATTTAGTGGTAGGAAATGAAATGCACCATTAATGGATACGGTAAGCCGTACGTACTCATAAACACTACTTTCATTTCTATTTTCTTATTTAATGGGATGAAGTTATAATTATAAAAAGGTATAATATATTTCTAGTATAATATAATGTATAATACCATTTACACCATCCTTTATACATCCCACATATGGAATTAACGATTCAAATCACTTTGAGGGGGCGGTAGTCCGCATTTCCTAAAATGAAATTATTGCGTTTACCCATAGTGGAAACCATAAAGTTATGACATAAATGAAAAATAAATAAGCTTAATTAAAACATAAACATATTATATATCATATATAAATATAGTGACATCTTAATGGTCACCTTTGAAGGCATTATATGAGTGTTGAACAATCATCGTTTCATGTGGTAGAAATTCGCCATCCACAGAAACAATAAGTTCTTTAACCATTAGATGTAGGTGTGTGTAATTTTAGCTCGAATACTTATTATAACAACATCCTAGTAAATTTAGGATACTTCATTGGTTACAAAAGAATTTAATAAAAAGAGTTTAGGGGGTTGGAGAAGCAAAATAAAACATAAGAACACAAGAGAAAACACTACCATTAAAACGGGTAACTCTTTTTGATTTGAGCCAAAGGATTCCTTGGGAAGAATTTTTTCCAATGTGAGGCCTCTAGGAGTAAGAGAGGTATGTTGAGAGAGTACTTGGCCAGAGTTTTGCAGAGCCAAATGGCTTGATGGTGTGAATAAGGTGGTAGAGGTGGGGGCCTTTTATAAGAGGAGAGGAGGGGCACTTTTGGAATGTAATAAAATGTTACTTTATTATATAATTAGTTTCGGATTTTAAAGATCCCACACTTATATATTTCGAGTCTAAGGTGATAAGGGTTCTAAATCCACCCATCCAATAGGTTTTTGACAAGTTTAAGTCTTAGATTTTACATTATGTTTCATTTTATTTAAATCGTTAATTAATGAGGTAATCGCTGCATCATCATGATGTCATAAATAATTTAATTTATTTGATGTCTAAAAATTATAAAAAAACTATCATGATGCAGGAAACATTTTTAGATTTCTAATGAATATTTATAGTCAAAAATATAAATTTTATAACCCCATCTAAATTTTTTTTTAGTAAAAACAACTCATGTTTGTGACATTTTTATTTTAACATTAAATAAAAAGTTTTTAATGTCATTTTCCTACAAATGTTGCTCCATGGGGTCCCCAAGTTGACCCATGGATTGTCGTGGTCGTCCAGGACTCATCCAATAGGGGTAGGACATGTTTCATGGCCATTTCATATTATTATTACATTATCTTTACCTTAAATTACACTAATTACCTTTAATCGCGATTAATTAAACTTAAAAGTTATTATTCACCAAAAAACTATTTTAATCCCATTGAACCAAATTTTACTTCCTAATGAAAACCATGTATGTTGGATTTTTGAAAATCAAATAACAGAAGTGGTAATGTTTCATTTAAATGAAAAATCTGTTTTTTAACTACCACTTAGTGGTTTCACTATTAATAAAAAATTGAAGATTTTCAGAACAATGCAAAAATTTCACCCTAAGAAATAATTGATATTCCAAATTCAAAAATGATTTCTATTTTAAAAAATTTCAAAAATATAAGTTGCATTAATTAATTTTATAATTAATTCCCACTGTCACAACAAATAGCGCGTTTTTAAGAAATAATATATATCAAAAGATTGACAATTGTTTATGTCCAATTTCAAAGTAAAATTAATTCGAATGACCACCATTGGATAAAATGGAAAAAATATATTCTAATTATACATTAAAATCACTCAATATTATAATTAATCACTATAAAATATTTTGATTAAAAAACTTGTTTTTAAGTATTATCCACTATTCATAAAAAACTGGAAGTTCTCAGAAAAATACCTAAAATTCAATATAGGCTAATTTCGATATTATGAATCAAAAAATGAAGTCCATTTTGAAATATAAAATTTATATAATTTAAAAAATTGGGCATTACTATTCATAATGGCTATTTTGATTGGTCGCGGTGTGTTAGAATCTTGAACTAGCGAACAATGCAAGCTATTGCATTATTGAAAGAGAAGCGTATCGTGGAAGCTCGAGGTGTTACATTCTACCCTCCTTCAATAAATTGCGTCCTCGCAATTTGAAATTTTTCTTTGAAAATAGAAAATACCTTTGTGGAAAACCCACATCGGAAATATGGTTAATAAAAATATAACTTTAAAAGAAAGAAAGATAAGTACAAAGGTCACCCGAGATAGGCCATACTAGGATTCTATGAAAATATGGATACGGAAGAAAAAAAACAATCAAGGTCTGGTGGAGAGTTGTAGAAAATAGGATTAGGAGAAAGTTAACCACAAGAAAATCACAAACTTGTGATTGGTTAAACGGTCATTGAATCCCCAGTTGGAAATGTTAACCGACAACGTTTTTGTTTTAACTTACCTTTTATAAAGGTGAGGAATTTATTAAGGAGATTTACTAAGAACGTAAGGGAATATACATACTTTTCATGTAGACGTTCATTATTTAATAAATTTTTACCACAAACCCATCTTTCACTCTAAAAGGTAATAGAACTCAAAAATATTCTATTTATCATAATTGTATAAGGTTCCAAATATTAACACATACCATTTAGATTAGGAAAACTTTTTTGTAATAACCAGGGACTCCCTGTAGGATAGTGGTAGTTAATAAAGGCCTTTCGCACTATGGTTGTCGGTTCGATTCCTGTAGCTTTGTCCGACGCGACGGGTTATCCCCCGACCTACAGGTTTTCCTTTTCCTAAAACTATAGTATTATAATATTCCAAAAATAATATTCAGAAATGTTTTAACATTAAACAATACTATATAAGGTTCAACTTAATCCATTCCAACTTTTATAGTTATTCAAAATACATCTGTCCAACTCACAGTCCAAACTTTATAAGGAAGGTAAACACAATGAAGATCCTTTTTTCCATGTAACAACATGTGAACACCTTCATCATGTATTCTTTTAAAGCACTACAACATCCTGAATTACCATAAATCCTTATTGATTACAATAATGATCCCTTATACCTTATAGAATACTAGATATACTCCTTCTATCCAAAAATGTATACAAGTCATTAATCAGTTTTAGGGAAGTTAAGAATATCCAATATAATTTATCCAAATCAATCATGTATTATTCCAAAATCACTATCTCGGTATTAGAACCATATTATGGTTTATCTTTCTCTCAACCATATATTTTCCAAATATTTAACCTGATGTGGAGTCACTTTTCTTGGTTCTACACAATCTCAAGTCCTTGATGTAATAATACTGTAGTACAATCCTTATATACTCTATAATTATTATAACCAGTACATCATTGATACAACACTCAAATGAAAAAATTATTTAATAACAACATAATAACTCTAATCATTCCCCCTCATTTGTGGTAGTATCATAACATGATTATTATCCAATAACATCATTTGGGGCATACCCTGATGATTTGGACATTGGTTTGCATAGTGTCCGCAATCCTTGCAGATGAAGCATTGTACATTTGAAACCTTTTTCTTACCCTTGCACCCACACACTTGGTGTCCTTTTTCTCCACACTTATAACAAAATCCCATTCCCTTCAGGAAAGTTCCAAGGTTTTTCTTCCCACAATTATCACATATTGGAAAATTCTTCTTTTCCCTCGTCCCTTTATCCATCCTTTTCTTCTCTTTCTTCTCTTCAAATCCACAAGACTTAGAAAATTCTTTACTTATCTTATTATCACATGATAGTATTTATTCATATGTTGATAACACATGGGAGACTATTTCCCTTCGAAATGTTGGATTAATACCGTGAAAGATATGATCCTTCTTACTCTTTGGATCATACGTATTGATGGAGTTCACATTCCCTATACTGGGCGCCATTTCTATACAATGGCATAAACTAGGTTAGTTTATGAATTGCATTGAATAATTCCAAACTTGTAAAATACTTAATGTAAATTGAACGGTTTATGGATATAATCCATAATCATAAAAAAAATTCTTTGAGGAAGTATATACTCATAAACCCTTCATAATGGTTTGTAAAAAAATGAGAATTATCCTAAGCATATCCCCCAGGAGTGTCATAACCAAGAGTGCAGCAAGGCCCGTTGTCGTGCACCAGTTCCCATTAGAGTCTATATCAAAGAGGTGTTTTCGGGTTTTACCCCTAGGTACATATATGCCAGAGCTGCTTCTACCTTCTCGTATCCAGACATGGATGTATTGCTCGGAAAACACACAAAATCTCTATAATACCAAAATTCTAGGAAGTTCTTCTATACTAATCCTCAAAGTCTATATTGGGGCTATGTGCACAAATCAGAGTTTATCTAAATCTAGCTTCCAAGGTTAGTACTAAACTATCTCTGATACCAACTGTAACGCCCCGACCCCAGTTACCCAAAGTAGGTGCAATATTGCATAACATTGGCATGATCACAAAAGATCAAGTCTCAAAAGACCAATTAGTTTAGTATCCTTGGAAACACTAGATACATTCATAAATGTTACATTACATATTAAAGTGAAAAAATACAATAACATAGTCTCCATTTTCCACACTCATATCTCTTTCAGACTATCCCTGCAGGTCATTCCAAAAATTCTTCTTCACATCCTGGAAAAATTAAAACATTGAAAGGGGTGAGCTCAGATGCTTAGTAAGGATAAAAATATAGCAGAAGCTTTCATAAATAAACATAAACATTTAAGGCAATGAATAACTAAAACAAAATCCTTTTAATCTTTAACTTTAGCATAATATGGTAAAAGTAAAATGAAATAATGCAATTTACTTATTCTCGTGGATATTCTACTGGTCGAATAATCACATGCAATATCAATAACCACTTTCATAATGATGGAATGTATAATTCCAGACTATCATAACCACGTAGCGAAGGCCTCGTGCCAAGACTACAAACAATATTTTTTCAAGGCCTCGTTCCAAGATACTAGTTTGTCTCATGAGACCTTCCGATGCATCGAGGATCTATAGCGGGCTCCACCCGTCACTTTGTATTTATTTTTCATTTAAAAAAAGTTATGGCTTGTAGAGGAAGATGAAACACAAATAATGGTCACGACGGCGGAGAAGTCGTTGTCGCCACATACGTAAGGCAAAAAAGATCCTTTTTTCGTTTAGTAAAAAGATTTGTAAAAATATTCCTTTTTATTAAAAGTAAAATTCAAAGGGGTTTATACACCATATAAAAGAAAGTTGTGTATAAAGAAAAAAATGCCTCAATGAAAGGAGATTGAGACGAAGACCCTTAAAAATATCATTTTTTAAATAAAGTAGATATATTATGTGTATTCACTATAAGTACACATAAATAAAGTACAAATAAAAGATATTACATAATAATATCATGACATAATTTGAAAGTAGGAGATTAACCCAAAGAATGGAAATTGGGTTAAGAAGTTCCCTTACCTCGTGTCCGACTTCACTCGACCGTTCTTTAACCTCCTGAATAATAAACTAGAGTTAATTTATAATTTCATAAGAACATTTTTCAAGTTTATTATTCCTTTTATATACCTTATTACCATGTTATGAACATTATATAATTATTTATGTTAATAACGGTCATTTTTTCGGTCTTTGGTGCTTGAGTCAAAAATAAACTACTTAAAAATAAAAGTTGTTCTTGTGGTAAAATATCCATTATATAAATAATTATATTCATTATCTAGATATCATATAAATCATATATATCTAGTATATACATTCATTTATAATATTACATAACATTTAGAGGTAAGAAATGAAATGCACCGTTCATGGAGACGGTACGCCGTACGTACGCATGAACGCTAATTTCATTTATATTTTGTATTTAATGGAATGAAGTTATAATTATATAAAGGTATAATATAATTACAGTATAATATAATGTATAATACCATTTAATCCATCCTTTATACATCCCACATATGGCATTAATGATTCAAATCACTTTGAGGGGGCGGTAGTCCGCACTTCCTAAAATGAAATTATCGCGTTTACCCATAATGGAAACCATAAAGTTATTCCATAAATGAAAAATACAGAACCTTAAGGAAAAAATAATCATATTATATATCATATATAAATATAGTGACATCTTAATGGCCACCTTTGAAAGTGTTATATGAGGGTTGAACAATCATCGTTTCATGAGGCAGAAATTCTCCATCCAGAGAAACAGTATGTTCTTTAACCATTTGATGTAGGTGTGTGTAAGTGTAGCTCGAATACCTTTTATAAAAACATCCTAGTATATTGAGGATACTGTTTTTGTTACAAACTAATTGAATAAAAAGAGTTTAGGGGGTTGGAGAAGCAAAATAAAACATAAGAACACAAGAGAAAACACTACCTTTTAAACGGGTAACTCTTTTTGATTTGAGCCAAAGGCTTCCTTGGGAAGAATTATGCCCCAAATGAGGATTTTACGAGTAATAGAGGGAATTTGAGAGAGTATTCGGTCAGAGTTTGGCCTAGCCAAATGGCTTGAAGGTGTGAATAAGGTGGTAGAGGTGGGGGCCTTTTATAAGAGGAGAGGAGGGGCACTATTGGAAAGTAATAAAATGTTACTTTATTATATAATGGGTTTCGGATTTTAAAGGTCCCAAACTTATATATTTCGAGGCTAAGGTGATAAGGGTTCAAAATAAACCCTTCCAATAGGTTTTTGACAAGTTTAATGCTTATATTTTACATTATATTTTCATTTTATTTAAATTGTTAATTAATGAGGTAATCGCTGCATCATCATGGTGTCATAAATAATTTAATTTATTTAATGTCTAAAAATTATAAAAAAACTATCATGATGTAGGAAATCGGTTTAGATTTCTAATTAATATTTATAGTAAAAAATATGACTTGTATAACCCCATGTAAAAATTGTTTTAGTAAAACAACTCACGTGTGTGACATTTTTATTTTAACATTAAATAAAAGGATGTTAATTTCATTTTCCTACCAAAGTGGCTCCATGGGGTCCCCAATTTGACCCATGGATTTTCGGAGTCGTCCATGACTCATCCAATAGGGGTAGGACATGTTTCATAGTCATTTCATATTATTATAACAATATCTTTACCTTAAATTACACTAATTAACTTTAATCACAATTAATTAAACTTAAAAGTTATTATTCACCAAAAAATTATTTTAATCCCATTGAACCACATTTTACATCCTAATGACAACCATGTATGTCAGATTTTTGAAAATCAAATCACAGAAGTGGTAATGTTTCATTTAAACGAAAAATCTGTTTTTAACTACCACTTAGTGGTTTCACTATTCATCAAAAATTGAAGTATTTCAGAACAATGCCCAAATTTCACCCTAAGCTATAATTGATATTCTGAATTCAAAAATGTTTTTTATTTTAAAAAATTCCAAACATATAAATTTTATTAATTAATTTTTTTATCAATTCCTACTGTCATAACCAATAACATGTTTTTAAGAAACAATATATATCAAAAGATTGACAATTGTTTATGTCCAATTTCAAAGTAAAATTAATTCTAATGACCACAATTGGATAAAATGGTAAAAATATATTTTAATTATAATTTAAAACCACTCAATATTATAATTTATAACTATAAATTATTTTGATTAAAAAAGTTGTTTTTAAGTATTTTCCACTATTCAAAAAAAATTGGAAGTTCTCAGAAAAATACCAAAAATTCAACATAGGCTAATTTCGATATTCTGAATCCACCAATGAAGTCCAGTTTGAAATATAAAATTTATATAATTTAAAAAATTGGGTATTACAATTCATAATGGCTATTTTGATTGGTCGTGGTGTGTTAGAATCTCGAACTTGCGTACAATGCAAGCTATTGCATTATTGAAAGGGAATCATATCGTGGAAGCTTGGGGTGTTAGAATATATATTGGAGAAAGAATGGATATATAAAGGGAATATCATTAAGATCTCAATGCTATTGATATAAGATGAGATAGAAGAAAAAGTAACATACTAGAACATTCCAAAAGATTTGTTGGGTTAAATAATAATATGTCCAAGAACCGGATATTTGTTTTTTAATAAATGAGGGGATTTGAGATGTTAAAGAATCATAATATAGTAAGAAAGGTAAAATTTTGTTTTTAATTCTAATTTATTGACACTGAGATACATAATGTAGTGAGAGTTCTACAAATAGTATTTTTAGATGTAAGATTACAATGTCAACATTCATATAGTTTGAGTTGATAATTTAGTGGCAGTTTAAGAAAAAGTTTAATGAAAATATCTTATATTATATTATGATACATCCTAGATGAGAGGAAATATCATGTTCATATATTCTTAGAGAAAAACTATTGATGACTCCAGGCTGCTAGAGTAATCCAAATCGAATGAATTAGGAGGCAGAAGACTATTTAGAGGTAGAATAAATAACATATCTTGAGATAAGTATATGGGAAAAAGATGATTTCTCAGCATACTTCTAATATTTTTAGAGACACATAGGGTATTGAGTGAATCATCTTCCCCTATAATCACTTATAATAATATTGAAAAATATATGTCTTAGATTGGATCAGAACACAATAATTATTATATTCACACAATGGGGTATAAACATATACAAATAAAATGCCTTTAATTCACTTTAATTTATATATTTTATGTGGGGAAAATGTGTCTTGGGAATGAATAAATAGATATATACTTGTTAATATAATTTTTTTTTGAATAAAAAATTGGGGTTAGAAGTTAATTTTGAAATTATTTGGTAATATTGTTCAAAACTATGTCACCCCATCTTACTGTGACAACATGATACACTAGGAACCTAAAGTTGTATCAGGTCAAATACTGGATTCCTCTAAATAGATAAATATTTTTCTTTTAGTTGATTTGATTATTATATATAAGGTTGAAATTTTATAAAGTTGTGGAGGTACCCAAGATGGAGAAAAATGTTTTTATTCTTATTGATACCAACATATAGGTTTCATCCACAACTCTGAAATATTGAAATAAAGGAGGTGATAAAATTGAATGAAGTGTTATTATTTGAAATATCAGAAAGAGGATACCTGATAAAAAAAAATTTATTTTATATTTTATTAATAATAAATGATAAATTTTTTTCAGATTGTGTTAAATATGTTTATTTATAAAATATTTGGTATTAGATCATTCATTTGAAATTTTGATGGAAATTCCCATTTTGGCCTCTATAGTGCACTTTTGTATTTCGATGCTAAATTTTTATATATTTATTATTTTAACTTCAGCTTTTATAACTATGTTCCTGGATTAATGGGCTATAACTCTTATTCAAGACATTGAAGCTAAATCGTGCATTTGGTTTGATTAAATGTGTCATAAAGTCAAAGGTGGGATGGGCCCGCAAGATTGGACCTCAGTTCTGTATTTGGGCCATAACTTCTTCATCCATGGTTGGGTTAGGACAAAATGTTGATAGGATATCTCTAAAAAAAATTTATACAAATAATATTTCTCTAAGAATAGCTGTTTCATGCGTTTTAGAGGTCAAATGGGCGGCGTAAGTTGGCCTAAATTATTTGGCCGAGATTCCCCCTCCACACTTGAAATCTCTTTGAACCTAGCCTCCCCTACACTATATAAGTTTGTTTATTTATCATTTTAATGGGTTGGGACGTGTATTTGGAGATTTAAGGCAATGTGGAATTTGTTCCACTTGAATTCTCCAATTATTGTTAATGGGGTCACTCTTAAAGCAAGTATCCCCTAATCAAATCCTTCTTCTTCTTCTTTAGGTTGTAATGTACGCATTTGTGTAATAGACTTATTTTTTAATATTTTATTTATTCTATTTTCTTCAGTTTTGTTCAAATTTCTTCTTCACTTAAGCTTCCTCTTTGGGATGTAATTTATGTGTAGAAATGAAATTGGGTTATATGCTTTCAAAATCATTTCAAATGCAATCCGTTTCTACGATAACCACGCGACCCATTGAAGACTAGTTTTCTTAGATATTGATCTAACGATTACCTTCTTCATTCAATTATTTTGAATCAATGATGTAATTTAATTCAATTAATATGATATATTAATTTATATTTTTATTTAAATTAAACTGATAAATAAATTGATCAATTGACGTAGGAACACACAAGGTCAGGATTCGTGTAAATTGTGAGAGTGCGATCTTAATAGGTAATACAACATCATAAGGGATAAATTTCTAGAGTTAAAATATAATCCCTAAACCAAATTAATCATCATTTTCAGAGTGGATATTTGATCTAATTAAACACTAACCATAAGCTAACCTAAAAACATCAAATCAAAGTAGGGTGCTTCGATCACATGTTCCAAAGCTGGGAAAAACCTAATATGCTCATGTGATGATGAGGTCACCCAGTGTGATGAAATCCACTACATCAATTAGAATTCCCTCAATGTATTACTTCAAATGTTTCCCATTGACTATAATGCTCCTTCCAGTGTCTTATTGTGTGATCTCCACTTCACCATAATAAAACACTTTAGATACAATATAAGGACCTAACTATATTGAACACAAATTACCAAGCATCAGCTTTATCTGTGAATTACAAAGATGGACTTTATCTCGAACATGAAACTCTCTTTTCTGGATCATTTTCTCATGAGCTACTTTTGATTTTTACTTATAGTTCCTTTCTTTCTAATATGAATATAATCAAATCTCCTCAAGTTCTATAATTTTTCATTTCCTTTGGATTCCAGCCGGGGAAAAATCCATGTTGCATTTATTTATAGCCCAATAAGCATGATGGTCAACTTCCATGGGGAGATGAAATAATTTACCAAAAACAATCCTAGATGGGGACATACCGATGGGGTTCTTGTATGCTGCCCTATAATCCAACAACGATTCATCCAAGTCCTTGATCTAATTTATTCTATTCGCCTTCACAGTTTTCTCCAAAATTTGTTTCAATTCATGATTGGTTTTGTTACTGTATTGAATTGACCTATGCATGTGTACCTGTTATCCGACTATTGTACAACTCAAAAAAATGGGTTGGGTCTTGGATAAGTCAAAACCCACTCTTCATCAACCTTTTTCCTCGTTACCACAATTAAAACGAGTTTTGTGAGGAGGTCAAACAAGGGCTGAATGTTGAGTGTGAGATTGTTTCCAAGTGAAAATTAAAAAAACAGAAAAAAATAATAAATTAGAGGAGTGAGGAAATGTAAAATATATGGGGATATCTCGTTTGTGAGCTTAAGGTTTGAATTTCAGGAATTCTTAAGTGAGTGAGTCTTGAAATTATATTACAAAGGAATGTATAAGAGGTTCGGTGAATTAAACTAGGTAAGAAGAATTGTTTTACATGACCTGAATATACTAAATAAAGGGTTGAAATATGAGCATGTAATGGTTGGAATGCAAACATGTAGAGAATTAGTAGCATATTATACCCATGACTTGTTTCACTCTGATTAGTGTAATTAATCTCATTGGATTTTGTTTTGACACAATTTATGAGGCAGTGATTTTAAAATTTATTGAAATTGACTCTTAAGGGTATTCTTACATTACTTGTATTTTCACTGTCGATTGAGATATATGAATATGTCTATCTTGTCACAATTTTTTCGAATACATGATATGAGGTTTTTGCTAAGAGTGTAAAAGAGTAAGTTTGGGGGAGTTGATAAAAAACTTATTTCTTGTATATTTTAATTATAATAAATGATAAAATTTCCTCACATTGTGTTAAATATATATTTTTACAAAATATTTGGGATTGGATCATTTATTTGAAAATTTGTTGGAAATTTCTATTTTAGCATTTACTGTGAATTGTAGTATTTTAGGAAATTGGAGCCAAATCGTGCATTTAATTGGACTAAATGGACCATGAATTCGAAGGTGGGATGGACCTGCCAGATTAGACATCAGTTCTGTATTTGGGCCATAACTTCTTCCTCTGTGTTTGGATATGGCCCAAATAATGTGATGAGATCTCCAAACCAATTGTGTACAAATCATTATTCTCTACGAATAGTTGGTTCCCGCATTTTGGAGGTCAAATGGGCTGTAAAAATTGGCTTAAAATATTCGTGGGGAGATTCTAGATTCACACTTGAAACCACATTGAACCAAGCCTCCCCTCCACTATATAAATTTGTGTTTTTCTCATTGGGAGGGGTTGGATATGTGAATTAGGATATTGATGGAAGAGTAGAATTTTTTACACTAAAATTCTCATACCATTGTAAGAGGGGTAGCTCTTGAATGAAGTATCCCCTCAACAAAGTTTTCTTATTATTCTTCATGTTGTAATGTTTTCATTTGTATAATAGAATTCTCTTTTTTTATTTTATTTCTTCATTTTTCTTCTATTTTATTTACATTTATTCTAATTTTAATATTTCTCTTTGGGCTGGAATTCATGATTAGAATCTAAATTGGGTTATACCCTTTCTAATTCATTGCAAATTAAATCCATTTCAACGATAACTACATCTCCCATGGAAGAGTAGTTATCTTAGTAATTGATCTACCTCTTCCCATATTCATTCATTTATTTTGAATCGATAAGATATTGTAATTCACTTAATATGATATATATATTTAGTTTTCAATTTAAATGAAACTAATCAAGAATTTTATCCATTGAAAAAAAACGTGGGGTAGAGATTTGTGTAAATTGTGAGATTGCGATCTTAATCAGTAAAACTAGATCATAAGGGATAAATTTTTAGAGTAAAAATATAATCCCTTAACTCAATTAATCCTCATTTATAGAGTGGATATGATTTATAATTAACCACTAAACATAATATAACCAAATAAAATTAATCAAAGAAGGGTTCTGTAATCACATGTTCTGATGCAAGGAATAGCCTGATATGCTCTGGTGACGATAGTGTCATGTTGTCTCATGAAATCCACTAAATTAGTTGGAATTATATCAATGTATTTTTGAAACATTTACCATTTACTGCAAATCTCCTTCTAGTTTCCTCTTTTATGATACCCACAACACTATAGGGAAAAACATTAGATACAATATAAGGACCTGACCATCTAGAATGCAACATACCAGGAAATCTGCTTCAGCTATAGACTGTAGAGAAGGACTTTCTCTCTAACATGAAACTCTCTTCTATGGATCATTTTTTCATGAGATAATTTTTATCTTTCCTTGTAGAGACTTCAATTATAATATGAAGACAATCCAATATCCTCAATCTCTTGAAATTTTAGTTTCCTTTGGATTCCATTTTGGGCCAAATCCATGTTTCATTTCTTTATAGCCCAGTAAGCCCGATGCTCAACTTCCATGGGGAGATGTCAAGTTTTTCCAAAAGAAATCTTAAATTGGGATGTAATTAAGATGGTATTTTATGCTTCTATATAAGGCCAAAATGCATCATCCAAGCACTTGCTCTAATCCTTTCAATTTGGATGCATATTTTTTCTCCTAAATTTGTTTCAATTCATGATGAGTTTCATTACTATACCAAATTGACATATGCATGTGTATCTATTATTTGACTATTGTACGCCCCCCCCCAAAAAAACATGGTCTGTGTCTTGGATAGGTAAAAAACACTTCATCAACATTTTACCTTGTTATAACAATTATAATTAGTGTCATGAGGAGATCAAACATGGTTTGAGAGTTTAGTGTGAGATTTTTTCTAAATGAAACTAAAAAAACAGAAAAAAATAATAAATGAGGTGAGTGATGAAATGTACAACATATAGGGATATCTTGGTCGAGAGCTTAAGGTTCGAATTTTTGGAATGCTATAGTGAGTGGGTATTGAAATTATATTGTAAAGGAATGTAGAACATGTTTGATGAATTATACTAGGTAAGAAGAATTGTTCTACTTGACCTCAATATACTTAAAAAGGGTGGATCTATGAGATTGGATTGGTTGGCACACACACACGTGGAGAATTAGTGGCGTATTATACCCATGACTTGTTTCACCATTATTAGTGTAATGAATATCATTGGATATTGTTTTGACACAATTTATGAGACAATGAATTTAAAATTTATTGATATGGACTCTTTAAAAGATTCTTACTTTGCTTATATTTTCACTAGGGATTAAGAAATATGAATATGCATATTTTTTCATTTTTTAAATACATGATATGAGGTTTTTCTCAAGAGTGAAAAAGAGTAAGTTTGAGGGAGTTAATAAAACCAATTTATATTGAATATTTTATTGATGATAAATGATAAAATTTCATCACATTGTGTTAAATATGTTTATTTATAAAATATTTGAGATTAGATTATTCATTTGAAAATTTGATGGATATTCCAGTTTAAACCATTACAGTGCACTGTAGTATTTCAAAGATAAATATTTTTATATTTATTATTTGAACATGAATTTTTTAAACTGTGTTCCTGATGTAATGGGATACAACTTATGTTCATAACATTGGAGGTAAATTGTGCATTTCATTAGACTAAATGACCATGAAGTCAAAGGTGGGATGAACCCATCATATTAAACACTAGTTATGTATTTGGGCCATAATTTCTTCATCTGTGCTTGGATTAGGCCCAATGTTTTAGAGGATCTCTCCAACACAATTTTGCACAAACCATTCTTCTGTAATAATTGATGGTTCACGCGTTTGGGAGGTTAAATGTGCGGTAGAATTTGGCTTAAAATATTTTTCTGAGATTCCCCATTCAAAATTGAAACCACATTTAACCTATCCTACCCTCCACTCAATAAATTGGTGTTTTTATCATTTGGAGGGGTTGGGGATATAAATTAAGAGACTGAAAGATGTGGAGAATTGGTTCCACTAAAATTCTCCAACCATTATAATAGGGGTAGCTCTTGAAGCCATGAACCCCTCATCAAATCCTCCTTCTTCTTCTTCATTTTGTAATGTTTTTATTTGTGTAATAAACTTATTTGTTCTAATTTAATCTCTTATATTTTCTTCTATTTTGTTCCAATTTATTCTGCTTTGAATCTTCCACTTTTGGTTGGAATTCAAGAGTAGAAACTAAATTGGGTTATACACTTTCCAATTCTTCACAAATGCAATCTTTTTCTACAATAACTACATCACCCATGGATGATTAGTTTTCTTAGTAATTGATATATTTATTACCTTCTTCATTTATTTATTTTGAATCAATGAGTTATTGTAATTCAATTAATATGATCTATTAATTGATTTTTTGATTTAAAATAAACTAAGAAAATAATCGATCAATTAACACAAAAACACGTGATGTTGATATTTGTGTAAATTGTAAGAGTGCAATATTAAGTGGTAATACATGATCATAAGGGATAGATTTGTAGAGTTTAAATATATTCCCTAAAATCAATTAATCCTCATTTACAGAGTGGATATTTTCTCTAATTTACCTCTGACTATAAGCTACCCTAAGAACATCAATTAAACCAGTGTGCTGCGATCACATGTTCCAAATCTAAGAACATCTTAATATGCTCAAGTGGTGATGGGGTCAAGCAGTGTGATGAAATCCACTGAATTAGTTGGAATTAACTCAAAAAATTTCTTTAAACGTAGCCCGTTGACTGTAAAGCTTTTTCTAGCGTCCTCTTGTGCGATCTTCACTACACCATAAAAAATAACATTAGATACAATATAATGACCTAATAATCTGAAACACAACTTACCTTGCATAAACTTCAGCCATGAATTGTAGAGAAGTAATTTCTCTCTAACATGAAACTCACTTTTCTGGATCATTTTTTCTTGATAAAATTTTGATCATTCCTTATTGATCATTGAGTTCTCTTATGAAGAAAATAGAATCTCTTCAGGATGTTGAATTTTTAGCTTCCTTTGGATTGCAGCATGGGCCAAATCCATGTTGCATTTATTTATGGCCCAATAAGTCCAATACTCAACTTTCATGGGGAGATGATAGGATTTACAAAAAACAATCTGAAATAGGGATATAATGATGGGGGTCCTATATGATACCCTATTAGCCAAAATGCATCATCTAAGTGATTTCTATAATATTTCTTATTTGGATCCACGATTTTATCCAAAAAACTTTCAATTCATTATTTTTTTCATTTCTATACCGAATGGACCTATGCATGTGTACCAATCATATGACTATTGTACGCCATTAATAAATATGGTATGTGTCTTGGAAAGGCCAAAAACCACTATTCATAAACCTTTGATTTGTTTATAACTATTACAATTAGTTTTATGTGGAGATCAGGCATGAGTTGAGATTTGAGAGTGAGATTGTTTTAAGTGAAACTAAAAAAACATAAAAAAAATAAATGAGGGGATTGATGAAATGTACAACATATGAGGATATCTAAGTCAGGATTTTAAGGTTTGAATATTTGGAATGAATAAGTTAATGGGTGTTAAAATTCGATTTCAAAGGAATGTAGAACATGTTTGGTGAATTAAACCAGGTAAGAAGAATTGTTTTAGTTTACTTACATATACTGAATAAATGGTGGATTTATGAGCTTGGAATGGTTGGCATGAACACACGTAGAGAATTAGTGGCATAATATTCCGATGACTTGTTTCTCTAGAATTAGTGTTATTAATCTCATTGGATTTTGTTTTGACACAATTTATGAGACAATGAATTTAAAATTTATTGATATTGACTCTCGAAGTGATTTTTACTTGGCCTATATTTTCATGGTGGAATGGGAAATATGAATATGCATATCTTGTCACAATTTTTTTTGAATACATGATATGAGGTTTTTTCCAAGAGTGAAAAGGATTAAATTTGGGGGAGTTGATAAAAAACATATTTATTAAATATTTTATTGATAATAAATTAGAAAATTTCTTCACATTGTGTTAAATATTTTTATTTATAAAATAATTGGGATTAGATCATTCATTTTAAAATTTGATGGAAATTCATGTTTTATCCTTTATAGTGCACTTAATAATTTCTGAGATAAATATTTTTTTTTATTTGAACACGGTATTTGGTAACTATGTTCCTGAGTTAATGGGCTACAACTTTTATTTAAGAATTTGGAAGTAAATCATTCATTGTTTTGACTAAATGGACCATGAATTCCATGGTGGGATGGACCATCTATATTGGACATATGTTCTGTATTAGAGCCATAACTTCATAATTTTTGATTGAATTTGCCCCACATTTTGAGAGGATCTATCCAACCCAATTGTGTATAAATCATTCTCCTAAAAGAATAGCTGTTTCACACCTTTTTGAGGGCATATGGCTGGTGCAATGTGGCATAAAATATTTGGCCTAGATTTCCCATTTACACTTGAAACCACATTGAACCTAGCCTCCCCTCCACTCTATAAATTGGTGTTTTTATCAATTTAATGGTTTGGGATGTAAATTAAGAGATTGTAGGAAGAAGATAATTGGTTCCAATAAAATTTTCCAACCATTGTAATAGGGGTATCACTTGAAAGAAGGATCCCTTCATCAAAGGCTTCTTATGCTTAATGTTGTAATGTTTTCATTTGTGTAATAAACTTCTTTGTTCTTCATTTATTTATTCTCTTTTATTCTGTTTTGTTTAAATTTATTCTTATCTTAATTTTCCTCTTTGGGATGGAATTAAAGAGTATAAATGAAATTGTATTATACGCTTTCAAAATCTTTTCAAAAGAAATCTGTTTCTATGATAACTATGTCGCCCATAGAAGAGTAGATTTCTTAGTAATTGATCTACCTCTTACATTCATCATTCATTTATTTTGAACCAAAGAGATACTGTAATTTACATAATATGTTATATTAATTGAGTTTTCAATTTAACTGAATCTAATCAATCAATTGATCAATTGACCAAAAAACACACGAGGTCAAGATTTGTGTAAATTGTGAGAGTCCGTTCTTAATCGGCAATACAATATCATAAGGGATAAATTTGTAGAGTTCAAATATAATCCCTAAACTAAATTATCCTCATTTACAGAGTATGTATGTTCTCTAATTAACCAATGACCATAAGTTAACCTAATAACATTAATCAAAATAGGGTGCTATGATCACATGTTCTGAAGCTAGCCTAGGGTTTATGTAATTTCATATTTATAGTTAAGTTAACTCCCATAGGGATCGAGGGTGAAAACAATTTGGGGATTATAATTAAGTAGATGTTAAGTTAAATGATAATGATAAATAATTGATTGAAGCGGTAGTGTTAGATCTATTATTCCTTTTAAAATATTTTCAAAAAAACATCTTCTTGTTGTGTCTTTTTAATAAAACTTCATTTCAAAAATAATTACAAAAATAATGAAATCTTCTTTCTAAAAACTTCTTCAAGTTCTATAAATAGTAATAAACCCCTCCATATATTAATGTATTGTTTTTATTCAATTTCATTTTATTTTAAGAATACCTTTGACAATTTGTTTTAATTTATTTCATCCTTTGAGAGACGACCTTGGTCTGCCATTCTACGGACACCAAGTACCCAAAGGAGTAAAAAGAATAAAACAAATTCTTAAAGGTATTATAAAAATAAAAAGAAAGATAATAAAAACACTACATTAAAGGATTGAGGTATTTTTTACTATTTATAAAACTAGAGGAAGTTTTCTGAAATAAAATTCCATATTTTTGTTTTTATTCTTGAAATGAAGTTCGATTGAAAAGAAATAACATAAAGATGTTTTTTTGAAAATATTTTAAAAGTCCTAATTGATCGACCTATAACCTTATTCATTAATTTATTTTAAATCAATGAAATAATATAATTAAATTAATATGATCTATTAACTGAGTTTTCAATTTAGATGAAACTAAGTAAGAAATTGATTAATGGATGAAAAAACACACGAGGTCGATATTTGTGTAAATTGATAGAGGTAAATCTTAATCGGTAATAAAAGATCATATGGGACAAATTTATAGAGTTCAAATATAATACCTAAACTCAATAAATCATCATTTCTAGAGTGGATATATTCCTTAATTAACTACTGACCATAATTTAACCTAAGAACATCAATCAATGTAGGGTGTTGCGAACACTTGTTCCGAAACCATCCAAGGGTTTAAGTAATTTCATCTTTATGGTTACATTAAAATCCATGGGGATTGGGGGTAAATAAATTACAGGATTATAATGAAGTGGATAATAATTTAAATGATAATGGTAAATAATTGAGTGAATTGGTAGAGTTAGATTTATTAAACCTTTAAAAATATTTTCAAAAAACACATCTTCTTGATATTTATTTTTAATCGAACTTCTTTTCAAAAATGAAAACAAAAAATGCTATATTCTTTCAGAAAAATTCTTCTAGTTTTATAAATGGTAAACAAACTATACATCTTTTCAAGTGGTGTTTTTTCCTATAATTTTCATTATAATACCTTTAGGAAGTTGTTAAAATTTAATTCCTCCTTTTAGAGATGACCTTGGTCAGCAACTCTACTTCTCCTAAGTACCCAAAAAAATCACACTTCATTTGAGAGCGCCCATGACAACGCCTGTCAAATAGGCACTGTTTCTAGGGAGGAAAGTAATTATTTCAATCAATAAGATGTATTAATTTTATTTTACATTTTATTCTCTTCCTCTCTTATTTCTTCTTTCCTTACAAAATCTATTTTTTTTTCTTATTTTATTTTCTTCTTCTTGTTTTTGGACCATAAACTCAGACTTCTCATTTTTATTATGGTCCAATTTCGTTCATTTTATTTTTGTTTGATTTGTGACATGATCTAATATTGAGGATCTTTCAGATATTGACCCTGAGATTGACCACAATCTTAGGACTTGAATCAAACATTCTTAGTCTATGGGAAAATTTGACTTTCAACCACTTGGAGAATTTATCCATTCTAGGAACACAAAAATTGGAAAAACTTATAAATAAAACCTAAAAAAATAACCAATTGATGAAAATAATTGAAATGAACATAATATAACCATTCAATAATTGGATGCACCTAATATTAACTATCAACCAAATTATATTGCATACCCAAATCTTGAATCGGGCTTTAAACTGAAATCTAGATTAATTCCCCTTCTTCCAAAATTTCATGGATTATCTGGTGAGAATCGAAACAGACATTTAAAAAAAATGTGGTTTTCTCAAACTTAAAACCAATAAATGTTTTTAAAGATCAAATAAAACTAAGAGTATTCCTATTATAACTTGATAGAGTTGCAAAAGATTGGATATATTATTTATAACCTGAAGATGTAACTTGTTTGAAAAATTTGAAATGACTTTTCTTACAGATATTTTTAAAGCATCAAGTACCACTTCTATTCGTAAGGATATCTTGGGGATCAAGCAGGAACATGGGGAGTCAATGTATGAGTATTGGGAGAGATTTAATAAGTTGAGTGCAAGATTCCCACATCACCAAATCAGTGTGCAACTCTTCATCCAGTAATTCTATGAAGGTCTCACACCTATGGAGAGAATCATGGTTGATGTTGCTGTTAGAGGGGCATTGGTCAACAAAACAGCAGCAGCTGCACATGTTTTGATTGAGAAGATGGCACAAAACTCCCAAAAATTTGGCAATTGAGGTACCCTGCATGTTGGAAGAGCACATCAGTTAAGTCCATATTCTCTTGAATTTTAGTTGATTGATACCAGTTTAGAAGAATTGATAACTATGGTGAGAAAGATTTCTTTGGCTCAAAATACATTCCAACCCGCTCCTTCAAGGCCTTGAGGGATTTTCACCGAGACAAGTCACCCAACTGACTATTTCCCCCAAAAACAAGAGTTAGAGATTTCTGTAGCAATATTCCCTGGGAGAACATATCAGTAGAAAAAATAACCATATCCCCAAAATAATACTGATTCCATTGCACCAACATACAACCAAGGGTGGAAGGATCAATCAGACATCATGTATGGATCTAGACAATAACAAATTCCCCCTTTTCAAAAAAACTTCTAGTAGCCTCCGCCTTACTAGCAGGGTTTCTCATAACCCCAAAAGAGATTTGAATCCCAAGCATCCACAAGAAAAAACAGAGGAATCCCTCACCCAAAGAAGATTCTAACACCGATAAACTTTTAAATGAAATTGTTCTTAATAAATTTAATGATCTAAATAGTCAAGGTTCAGAGTTGAGGGAGTTGTATACATAGATGAGACAGATTACCACTGCCCTCCATGAACTGGTATGTCAGAACTCCGTAAATCTTCCTTCCCAACCTACTAAAAATCCCAAGGAGAATGTTAGTTCCATCACATTGTGAAGTGGGATGAAAATTAATGAGACATTTATACATACCATTCTTCTAGGATTCAACTCAACATCAGAGAAGCCCCATTCAAAATCGGATGATGGGTAACCCAAGGAGAAATATAATGGTAAGAAAAAGATTAATGATTCTCCTCCTAAAACCCTTCCGTGTGAAAATAGAATTGTTCAAACCAAAAATATGGCTGAATAGGAAATGAAAAAAGAAGTTTTTGATGTAATCATGCGTGTTGAGATCAATATCCATTTACTTGAATCGATCAATAAAATCACAATGTATGTGATATTCTTAAAATAACATTGTACCAATCGAAAAGGGCTCAAGGGAAATGAGAGGATCAATCTTGGAAGGAATGTGTCGTCACTCATTAAATCAACCTTAGAAATGAAATCAAAGTTAAATGATCTGAGTACGTTCACCATCCCATGCACCATAGGGGAGTTTCACTTTTCTTATGATCTTTGTGATTTAGGAGCTTCCATAAATTTGATGGTTCACTTTGTATTCTATTCTTTCTAGGTTGGTGGGTTGAAGAAGACATGAGTAGTGGTATAGTTGGAATATATAACTACAACATATCCCTAGGGATTCCTTGAGGATGTACTTGTCTGGGAGGGAGACATGATGTTTACAGCTGATTTCTACGTGCTTAAAATGGAGGAAAACCAGGTAAGTTCATTTTCTCCCATTATCTTAGGTAGTCCCTTCCTCAAAACTAAAAAAATCATCATAAATGTCCATGAGGGTATACTTTCCATGGAGTTTGGAGATGATGTTTTTATATTTAATGTTATGGACTCCATGAAGTACCATTATGAGGACCATTATTCTTGTGTTATATATCATTCTGAACCATCAAATAAATACCCCATGGAATTTGAATGTCATATTCTTAGGGAGATTATGAGAATTTTTTCTAGTTTTATGTCTAAGAGAACTTAAACACCCGTTTAAAATGAACAAGACCCTATTATATTTTATTTTCAAATGGATTCATATTCTGATTTTTATTATGTGAACTATGATTATGTCATGGTTGTTGATTATGCTGATGGTTTTGATATATTATTCTCTGATTTTGATGATGACGATTCTGGTAATAATTTTCATTGTGCTCATATTTCAGTTCCATCATTGTATCCATCCATACATCACCCCCTACATTGGAACTCAAGCCATTTCCACCTAATCTCAAATACTCATACTTGTTAAGTGGTAAGATATTACCTCTTATCATTGCTAAAAATATACCTTTTGAACAAAAAGAAAATATTTTGAGGGGGAAAATTAAGGAAATTGGGTGGACATTGGATGAAAAAATAGGTATTAGCCCCTCAATTTTCATGCCTAGGATTATTTTGGAGGATGGGGCTAAACCTGTTACGTATACAGAAAGGATACTCAATCCAACCCTTTTGGAATTTGTTAAAAAATAGGTTGAAAAATTTCTCAAGGTATTTATAATTTATCCCATTTCAGATCTCAGTGGGTGAGTCCTATTCAGGTTGTGCCTAAGAAAAGTGGTTTTACGGTTGATAAAAATGAGAAATATGAGTTAGTTATAATGAGGGTGCAAAATAATAGGTGTGTGTGTATTTATTATAGGATACTAAATCAATCCACTCGCAAGGACCATTTCCCCCTCCCATTTATTTATCAAATGCTTGAGAGACTAGTTGGGAAGGCCCATTATTGTTTCTTGGATGGATTTTTGGGATATTTTCAAGTTTCTATAGCTGTAGAGGATTAAGAGAAGAGTACATTCGCCTATCCCTTGGGCACATTTTCCTACCGAAGGATTCTATTTGGACTATGTGATGCCCCATGTACCTTTTAGAGATGCATGGTGAATATATATTTTTCTGATTTTCTTGAGAACGAGATGGATGTATTTATGGATAAATTTACAGTATGTGGATATTCATTTGATGATTATATCTCTAGTTTGGGAATGGGTTTGAATTGTCGTATTAAAAACAATAAGGAATTAAACATTGAAAAGTGTCATTTCATGGTAGAGCATGTGATTTTTTTAGTTCATATAGTGTCAAAACATGGGATAAATGTTGATAGATATAACCTTAATGTGTTCATGATGTTAGATGATTTCTAGGGAATGCAGGATTTTATTGGCACTTCAACAAGGATTTTATTAAGATTTATGTTACTATGTCATGATTACTTCAAAAGGATTATGATATTGTGTTTGATGATTCATGAATGGTAGCATTTGATGAGCTAAAGAAGTGTCTGACCACTCCACCGATCATACATATCCCACAATGGGAAATTCCTTTTGAGCTTATGTGTGACACATCAAACTTTGTAGTGGGATATTTCTTAACACATAGGGTGGACGGATATACACATGTGATTGCATATGAATCAAGGACATTGTATTCAGCCCAGTCCAACTAAACTACCACAAAAATGGAGTTTATTTCCATCGTATTTTCTTTAGATAAATTCCATTCAAAATTATTGGTCTCTAAAATTGTTGTTTTTTCTGACCATGAACCACCGATGTACCTTTTGAATAATCTATACACAATGACCACAATTATCCTATGGATGTTCCTTCTTCAAGAATTTGATATTGAAATAAAAGACAGGAAGGGGTTAGAAAACATGGTGTTAGAACACATGAGTAGGATTAATCAAACACTTGAGGATAAAACCCTAGCCTATGAACCACTTTTGGACAATTTCCCAGATGAGCATCTTTATTCCATCTCGGGTATGCGTCCTTGGTATTCTGATTTAGTGAACTACCTCGTTGAATCTTAAATACCTGAAAATTTAAAAAAGAATCATATCCAAAAATTAAAAGGTGTGTCTCTGTATTATGTGTGGGATTATCCATACCTCTATAGCTTGTGTAGTGATCATGTTATTAAGAAGCATGTTCTTTATTAGGAGTTTGAGTCTGTTCTGCAATTCTCTCATACACGTGCTTGTGGTGGACACAATGGACCCCAACAAACAGCTCAGAAAGTCTTACACTCTAGATTATATTAACCTAGCTTATTCCACGATTCCCACGTGTTTCTTAGGTCATTATCTCATTTACAACACACTAATAACATTTATAGGATACCTGAGATTCCCCAAAAACCCTTACTATTCTATTATATTTTTTATGTATGGGGCATCAATTTTGTGGGTCCTTTTTCTATTTTTTTAGTTTTTTGAATAGTTTTCTTGTTTTTGATTATCTTGGGAAATGGGTGGGGGATAAGAACACTAGGACTAATGATTCTCATATTGTAGTGGACTTTATCAGGACAAAAGTTTTTGCAGATTTGGAGTTCTATAGGATATCATCAGTGACTAGGGGAAACACTTATGCACTCAGAATTTAGATTCTCTCCTTTGAATGTATGGGGTGACACAAAAATCATCAACACCATAACACTCTCAAACAAATGTCTAGGCTGAGATTTCAAATCATGAATTGAAACAATGTTTGGAGAACACTATGCAGCCAAAAATGAAGGATTATATAAAGTTCTTTGATGATGCTCTTTCGGATAGTAGGATGACATACAAAACTCCAATTGGTATATCCCCATTTCGGATTGTGTTTGTGGAATCTTTTCATCTTCCTGTGGAATTTGAGCATTGTGACTATTGGGCTATAAGAAAATGAAACTTGGGTTTTCCTAAGATGGAATCAAAATTATGTTACAAATTCAACAGATTTAGGAGATTCAATTATCTTCATATGAGAGATCAAGTATCTACAAGGAAAGATAAAAATAATCTCATGAAAAAATGATCCATAAAAGAGAGTTTCATGTGGGAGAGAAATTCCGTGTCTACTATTCGCGGCTGAAGATGATGCATGGTAAGTTGAATTCCGGATGGTTAGGTCCTTATATTGTATCTAATGTTTTTTCTTATGGTCCTATGGAGATCACACAAGAGGAATCTAGAAAGATCTTTACAATCAAGGAGAAACATTTGAAGAAATACATTGAGGGAATTCTAAATGATGTAGTGGAGTTCATCACAGTACATGACCCTATCATCACTTGAGCATATCAGGTTTTTCCTAACCCGTTCACTTTTATATTCTTTGTCCCATTTAAAATTGTACATTTTATGTGCTTATATCATCTCACGGGTTCACATTGAAGAAAATTCTATATTTTAAGCGTGGGGGAGGGGACAACATTTTTTGGTAGATATTTAGGATTTTAATTTGCCTTTTTTCTTTTTATTTTCAATTATGTTTTTTGTTACAATTTAAAAAAACCAAAAAACCAAAAACATCAATAAAAAATATATATCATATAACATTCTCATGTGAAACAAATGGAAAAATCAGGTTTTCAAAATTCATTGGTACAATTATATGCATGAGTAAGATTTCATCATCAAGGGTTGATTTTTATAAAAATTGAAGTCATCAATGATTTAAATGGTTGTGTCATTTTAAATTGATCATAGTGAATTATGTCATTGATTTGTCTACACAAATTTTCACTCAACCATGACTTGTGAAATGTTTCCTACTCAATTGAATGTATAGTCAATTTAGGTAAAACAATTCATTTGTTGAAACATACATTTTTTTGTCTTTTGATTTGTTTCATTACTGTACCAAATTAACCGATGCGTGTGTACATGTTATCTGAATGTTATACACCCTCAAATAAAAAATATGGGTTATGTCTTGGACAGGTCAAAAACCACTCTTTATTGACCTTTCATCTTATTATAACTCTTACAATTAGTGTCGTGAGGAGGTCAAACATGGGTTGAGAGTTGAGTGTGATATTAGTTATAAATGCAACATAAAAAAATAAATGAGGGGAGTGATGAAATGTACAACATATGAGGGTATCTAGGTTAGGAGGTTATGGTTTGACTTTCAAGAATGCTTAAGTGAGTGGGTATTGTAATTATATTTCAATTCAATGAAGAAAGGGTTTAGTGAATTAAACCAGATAAGAAGAAGTTTTTTACTTGACCGGAAAACACTAAATAAAGGGTGGATTTATGATCTTGAAATTATTTGCACACACACACACATAGAGAATTAGTGGCATAGTATACCCATGACTAGTTTCACTATGATTAGTGTAATGAATCTCACTTGATTTTGTTTTGACAAAATTTATGAGATAATTAATTTAATTTTTTTTGATATTTACTCTTAAAGTTATTCTTACTTTGCCTATATTTTCACAGTGGATTGAAAAATATGAATATTCATATCTTGTTACAATTTTTTGAATACATGATATGAGGTTTTCCTAGGAGTGGAAAAGAGTAAGTATGAGGGAGTTGATAAAAAATATTTATTGAATATTTTATTGATAATAAATGATAAAATTTCCTCACATTGTCTTAAATATGTTTGTTTATAAAATATTTGTGATTAGATCATTCATTTTAAAATTTGATTGAAATTTGAGTTTTAGCATTTATAGTGCACTATTTTATTTCAGAGATCAATATATATATATAGATATATATTATTTGAACTTGAAATTTTGTAACAATGTTCCTGACTTAATGATATACAACTTGTGTTCCGGAAATGGGTGATAAATCATGCATTTTTGTGGACAAAATAGACCACAAAGTCAAAGGTGGGATGGACCCACCAGATTGGACATCAGTTCTGTATTTGGGCCATAACATCTTTATCCGTGCTTGGATTAGCCCTAGATTTTGACAGAATCTTTCCAAACCAAATTTTCACAAATCATTATTCTATAATAACAGATATTTGACATGTTTTGGAGGTCAAATGGGTGGTACAATTTGGATTAAAATATTTGACTGAGATTCCCCATTCACACTTGAATCCGCTTTGACTTAGAATCCCCTCTACTCTATAAATTGGTGTTTCTATCATTTTTAGGGGTTGGGGAAGTGAATTAGGATATTTAAGGATGTGTATAATTGGATCAACTTAAATTCTACAGCCATTGTCATAGGGGTAGCTCTTAAAGGAAGGATCCCCTCATCAAACCTTCTTCTTCTTATTCTTCATTTTGAAATGTTTTCATTTGTGTAATAAAATTCTTTGTTCTTCTTTTTTTCTTATATTTTATTCTTTTTTCTCAAATTTATTCTTCTCTTAATCTTGCTATTTGGTATATAATTTAAGAGTATAACCTCAATTGGGTTATACCCTTTCTGAATCTTTTCAAATGCAATCTGTTTTTTCGATAACAATGTCACCCATGGAAGAGTAGTTTTCTTAGTAATTGATCTACCTATTACCTTCTTCATTCATTTATTTTTAATCAATGATCTACATTAATTCCATTAATATGATCTATTAATTTATTTTTCAATTCAAATTAAATTATGTAATCAATTGATCAATTGACACAAAAACATGCGAGGTTGAGATTTGTGTAAATTGTGTGAGTGAGATCATAATCAGTAATACAAGATCATAATGGATAAATTTATAGAATTAAAATAGATATTCCCTAATCTCAACTAATACGCATTTATATAGTGTATATATTCTCTATTTAACCACTGATCGTAATCTAACTTAAGAGCATCAATTAAAGAAGGGTGTTGCGATCACATATTCTGAAGCTAGGCTAGGGTTTAACTAATTTAATCATTATGGTTAAGTTAACTACCATAGGGTTAGAGGGTGAAACCGTTAGGGGATTATAATTATGTGGATGTTAATTTAAATGATAATGATAAATTATTTATTGAATAGGTATATTTAGATTGATTACTCCTTTTAAAATATTTTCTCAAAAACATCTTATTATTCTGTCTATTTAATCGAACTTCATTTCCAAAATAAAAACAAAAAAATTTAAATCATCATTCAGAAAACTTCTTCTAGTTTTATAAAAGGAAAACAAACCCTCTATACTTTCAAGTAGCGTTTTTTCCTTTTTCCTTTTATATTTATAATACCTATAAGAAGTTGTTTAACTTTACTTCCTCCATTTAGAGATGACCTTGGTTAGCCACTCCGCTGCACCTAAGTACCCCAAAAAATAACACTTCATTTGAGAGCACCCATGATAGCGCCTTTAAATACACCACTAATTTAAGGTTATCAAAGTTTTAGTTATTTAGATAATTTTTTTAAAAATAATAATTTTGATAAATATATTATGAAAATTGAAAGGTTGGGTCTATACAATCTATGGAATACCTATACATTGAGGTTTGATATTAATTTAATAAATTCCATAGTGAAATTTTTACTTATATGTTATATCTTATTCATGATCTAGATGATGAGAAACTATAACTGATAGTATAATGAATAACTAGGTAAAAAACATTTGTAACATAGTTACAATAGTTCAACTCTAAAAAAATAGGTTAAATCCTAGGAGAAATAACTAAAAATTGGTAGAGAATAATTATACATATATTTAGATTCATTTCAATTTATAATTTATTAGAATGAAAAGATGTTTATAGATTATTATTAGAAGATCGATTTCATGGAGGAAACATATAATGATATTGTGGATGAGGAATTCATAGATGGAAATCATGGATAATAATTTGAAGGATCATGAAAAATACTTATAATAAATTTCCATTTTCAGGAATATTTGATTTAGTATATGAAGGTTGATTTGAAAGAAATAAATATCTGAGTTGAGTTTAAGAAAGGTAACGTCATCTTAATATTCTTTGAACTTGAACTTAAATTGATAAATTTGGATGTATCTCAAATAGAAACTCCACTAACAAGTTTAAAGAATAAATTATACCTTAAATGAATTTGGAAAGATTCATACTTTTTAAGAGTATTATTTTTATAATCATACTATCTTGAAGATATCAGAACAAAAAATAAAATGAATGTTCGTTGAAGATGGTAACCCCATGATTTGGAAAATAAATTTTCACAATTTATTACTCATTGAATAGTGCATGTTATAATTTAATTTATGAACTAAAGTAGGTAATGAATAATATAAATAGGACCACCTCTTCCTAAAAGGTGGATCAATATAAGAAAAGTAATTTTATTTCCCCAAGAATATATCATATTTAAGGTTTCCTTATATGGATTGAGAAAATTGATAAACATAACTAGTAAGATACAAAAGGAAGGAAAGAAGGATTTATCAACTACTGTTTGTACAATGAAAAATTCAAATAAAATTTTATTATATTTATCATAAAAAAGTCAATAATTTAGAAACAAAGTTGTCCTATAATAATGGATAGAAAACAAATTATAAAAAATATTACTATAATAATGCTATGTTCATGGAATATGGTAAATCATTATTAAATATAAAATAATAGAATATATCAAGAACTTATATTGAAGTTGTGATAAAAATGGTCATTGAAATGAATTGTGTTGTGTTACACCTACGAAGTATAAATTAATTTTTACTTGAGTCATAAGGCCATAAATGATTTATAGAAATGAAATGAAGGAAGTCAGTGAGTATACTTTAGGGAATAAAACTAAATAATATTTTGAATAAAATCCATAAAATAAGAAAGTAAATAATTATAATACACAAATATTATGTTCTTTTATAGTAGAAGGAAAGGATACAACATAAATGTTGGAATGTATCAATGAAAATAAATTTTAATGGAATAATTTAATAGAAATAAGAATCAATCTGAGAAAGAAACACAATGGTTTTTTTGGTGGATGGAATATTCGAAGAAGAATATAAAGAGAAAAGGATGTTTCCAAAATATGGTAACTTAAAGGAAAACTAGTGTAGGTTAATTGGTATGGTGGAATTTGGAAACTCCTTGGAAATAACATGTGAATAGGTTTTAGTGCTGCCACACTCAAATATAGATGGGGGCATGCAGTGTATAGGTTGTGGTTGAGCCTAGGATATGAATGGTGTGGAACCCACTAATACCTCCTTACCCAATAGAACATTTTTTATGATGAAGATTATCTGTATCCAAATTTTTTTGATTCTCACTATAGGCTTAAATAGGGATTGCAACAAAAAATCAACCAAGACCTATGATAAAATTATTTTTCATTTTGAGATGTTTTTAGTATGTATCCTTCACAATCCGATTGAATTCTTTAAAAAATTGTTGGTGATCTATTATTGGAGATAAATTTTCCTAAATCCCATTTGGGCGATAGAAGTGGACTCTGGTCCGATCGGGGGATGATGGTGAGTTAATATAGGGAATGGTAGTGGGGTGTTGATATTATCCTTCACTCTGGTTGAAATTTGACAGTGAGTGATGATTGGGGAAATAAAAGAGTGTTTCATTGGAACAATGGTTGAGAGATTGGAGGTAGTGTGACAGTGGAGCTCTGGCAGTGGAATCTATCCCAATTTGGAAATTTTGGTGAGTGATAATTGGGGTCAAAAAAGGTTAGGGAATATCATTTACAATATTATGTGATGGTGGTCGAGTAACACTAATGAAGGATCGACATGATATCTTGGTGAATAATTACTGATGGTTTTGGGGGTCGGTGGCCCATATTGAAGGCATGGATGGTGATGCATCAGCATTGCCGATCTGGTATCCTAATGGAGATAGACAATAGATGGACTGATGCACCATGGCAATGACGGATGATTTTCTTCCTGACCTTGGTATGTATTTGGTGGCAGAGAGAACTAGAAGGTGATTAATTCAGTGTTGCAAGGTGATATCTGGAGACCTCATAATGAGGGATGTTATTTGGTTGCAAAGGTGATGCCCACCAGTAGAAATGGATGGTGGTGTCGGATCGACTATAAAGAAGATATAATGGAGTTATGGTGATGTTTGTGATGGAAATGATTTTGTATTGACCTTGGAGTGTGGTATATAATAACCTTAGGTGTGGAAACAAGATTGGCTAGAAACATACTATTTCTTCTTCTTTCTTTTTGGTGCATGTGTGGTGTCATTATGGATCCATTTTTTTGGATTCAGATGGTAGGATAGAGTGGATTGGGGGGGAGGGGGATTTTATCAGTTAACCTAATGGGCCTTTCGGCTGATCAGATACCGGTTGCTACAAGATGGACTGTAGTGGTATGGTACACTTACGAGAAATTTTCTCAGGTACCACGATCTATCAATAATTTGGGAAGCTGAAAGTGAGATCCCTCTTTAATGATGTGTAGAATCCAAAACCACCCGTGATGGGAATCTATGATGTTTTTGTTTGTGTGTGTGATAGATCTAAAAAAACGTCCTCTAGTGAACAACTTGATATCCAAGATGTTGACCTAATATGATGTGTTTTTTAATCTTCCATATCAATGAGTTTGGGTGTGCGAGATCTTAGGGGTGCAGTAGCTATTGGAGTAGTTGTTTCTAGGCCTTCTACCATCTTTTATATGGGTTTTTTGGGTCATCTATGTGGGTATATGGGACTTGATTTATGGGTAGTTGGATTACTTTTCATTCTTTTTGTTGTAATTTGTTTTCTATTTATCTAGTTTGGCAATTCATTAGGAACCATATTTTTTCATGTTAGTATTTTCATTTTATTTTCATAAATAGATTTTTATTGTTGATCAGGCCCAGTACCTGAACCTATCTGTTAAATTAATGGTAGATATTAAAATATATAGAATATGATAATTGAGAGGTCAAACTCAATAAATGTTTCATAATAGTACAATGGGGATATAAAAATATAGATAACAAAAGGAAGATTAGGTCATGGAATTCATTTTCTACAAAGTATGCTATGCAGAAGAAATCATCACACAATGTGAAGTTTTAACATATTTTGAAAGTTTTCATGATTATTTTCCCTATTTAGTTAGAAGTGGTAAATATGTTGGAGAAAAAAAATTAATTTTTTGACTATATACTATGAAAAATAATGTTCCACAGTGAGTAAATGAATAATGTAATAGAAATTACACACTACCCATTGATATTCATGTTTTTGAAATAGAAATGGATTCATTCTTGTATAGTTCTCATAAATCTAGATTTGAATAGAATGGTGTTTCTAGGATATAAATACCCCTCAATCATATTTATATAAGGGGATAAGGATAAATTTATTTTCTCCAAATTATGTTTGTTTATATTCATTATGAATAGAACTGAAGGTGATTCAATTCACAGGGGAACAAAAGGAGAACTGAAAATTTATGAACAATTTTCCCCAAAAAGAGATATGTATTATAGATTATATTACATAAAATGGTCTAATATCTATAATAAAAAAAAATTTAAAAAATTAAATTCCCTTTGGAATTAATATATAACTTTTTATGTGATTTAGGTATAGAAAATACATTTATTATATTTTATTTAATGTTTTCGACCATTATAAAATAAAAAATAAAAAATTGTTTTTTGTGATTAAAATAATTTAAAACATCATAATAATTTTTAATATAGTCACTCTATCAAGATTCTTAAGATTAATATATATTAAGGGTTATAATAAAATTTAATTGACATAGAATTAAGAAGTGATGGATTGAACCAACATAAGAATACCTTACGAGGATCATTTTGTAGAGCTTCTAGGGGAGATGAAATCAAAGAGATTTTCCCTTGACCTGGCCAATGTCAAGATTCAACAAATTAAAATTCATAAAATCCATTTAAGGTACAAGTTCAAGATTATATATATCATTACACAAACCATGTTATTCAAACCATCTATGAAACTAATACTATCGAACACCTTTCACTTAAGGATTACACTAGTGTAATATGTGATTTTGTATTAAAAATCTCGTAGTATGAATGTTTGTTACTTATTTTAATAAAATTTTTATATTGATAAATTTTATGTATTAATTTATTTATATACACGATAATATAATATGTTTGATAACAATTATGTTTCAATTTAATGATACCAAAATTGTATGTTTTGAAAATATAAAGTTTCACTAAAACACTCTATTTGATAAATCCATGAATTTTGAAATAAATTTTATTTTCAAGAAATAATATTATTACGTAATTCTATTTAAAATATAAATTACAATATAATTTAATAAATTCCCATTTAATATTAACAATTTTTAGTAGGTGGTTAGTGTTTAAAAACTAGTATTTCTTTATAAATAAGGATTTTATAACAGTGTGAATTTATATATCTAGATTTTTTTTTGAAAAAATAAATAACATTTTTGATTTCAACATGTTAAAAATATTCAGTTATTATTTTTTACAAATTTTTTTACGTTCACGTTTTTGGGTAAAAATTATACACAGTATAAATATAATGTTAGTATTGAGACATAATAATTGTATAGAAGTGTCCTAATATATACTAAAATTTAATTACTTGATTAAAAAATAATTTTTTTCCATTAATTTTTTTAATGTTATTTGATTAATTTTATAAATATATAATGAATCCTCCAAAACTGATATTATATTTTATGGTTTTAAAATTAATTCTTAATGCACCTGACTCACTTCCACATCATGAATGGTATTATTTTTTTGATTTCGGTCTTTAACCTAATAAAATAATGGAATCTAGTCATATTTCGAAGAAATAAAAGGAAAACCCCAAGATACGGTGTGTGGATTTGATTATTGTATTACTTAGAATCCAAAACCCATGTTTTAAAATTTGTAAAGAATTCCCCTATCATTTTCTATAAATTCCCACAAAACTCACCTTAATATTCACTCCAATGTATTTAAGAATGAATTTATTCTCTATGTACCTCTCTAAATACTCTCATGGAGTTCCCAATTTCCTAGGGAGATCCTCTCAATATTTTAGGTGTAAACTCTCTGGTAAGGGATTATCATTTTTCATCTTTATACATGTGATTTCTATGTATTTAACCTATTGAATCTTAGTTGAACATATTTTCACATGATTAATTTTTTAAAATTAATTTTCTAAAAATGATATAATATTTATACCCTCTCATTATAACCTTTACCTAAGATGTTACAATGCCGAAGTAAGGGACCTCTCGCTCACTTATTTTCAATTAAATAACCCTATTTGTATTTAGCCTTTTCATTTATAATTTTTTATATAGTAATGCATTTTCCCACATTAATATACTATCAATTACGATGATGGTGTAAGAAGGTACCACCTTTCACTCTCATTAATCCAATCCAGTAACCCATATGTACACCCATTAGGAAACTAAAATTATCCTATGATTTTCCATGCCATTTTTTGTGTTATGAATACCTATCCTCATTTATAAGAAAGGGTATTCACCTAGACATAACTATCCTTCATTTATTTGTGGCTTTTATCCATACAACCCTCACTACATAATTGTGTGATTAAAAGTGGTAAAAGATATCCTTATATTGTATGATTTAGGTGGAAACCAAATTCATGTACATGATATGTTTATGAAGGGTAGGGCCGGAAATATATAGCCCTAAAACGCATAGGTAAATTTTTTATCTCAGGATAAATCATGTATTATGAACAAGTGGTTTTACTATGTACAATACATTTGGATGTCTCAGTAATTATCAATGACTTAGGTTTATGATATAATTTATTTTTTTATTTCAACTATCCTATGATATTTTGATGTTTTCATATTATGTCACTATTCGTTGTTTAGGATTATTATTCTCACATTTATAATTCATCATGTTATCCCACTCGACTCACATGTACAAATTTATATATTACTATAACTGGATTACTCCTTTACTAGGATTTGTAGATAAACCATTTCTTATGAAAATACCTTGGTTATCTAATGTATTCTTATAATATTAATGTAATTTAAGGGCATATTATAGAGTTTTTAAATGTAGTATTCATATCCTATTTTTAGGTTAATGTGTAATGAATATGATTTCACAGATATAATAGGCCTCTCAATATTATGTGATTTTATTATTTGTATCATTATGTAATGAATCATGAAATAATGTATATTAAATATATGGGTAGTCATTGTTGGTATCTGAGAAAGGAATTATTATTTTTGGGTATTTGGATTAGAAAAAACTAGGGAAAGCCTTTAGGTTGATGCTAATCATAGGTAAACATCCATAATTTTTTGTGAAGTATATATTTATTGCTTTTATAATAAAATATATCCATATATAGATACATTCATGTGGATGTATCTATGGAAAAAATATACTTACGGTTAGTGACTCCAAAAGGGCTCATTTAGTATTAAATCAACATGTAAATAGTGCAGGGAAAAGAGTGCTGAGACAACCAACCTATTCGGACACTCCTAGGGGACATTATTTGGTTAATAATGTGGTTTTTTCAAACCATTATAATGGTTACAAATAATGCAATGAAATTTAATTTTAGAAATTGTTCATGGAGAACATATATTTAATATGATAAATTGATTAGTTAAGGAATTCAAGTAATTTAGGGGTTATCCCTTCAATTTTTATACATTACCTTTTATATGTTTAATTGGGAAGAAATTAGCATACCTAATTCTCTTTTATTTTTGTAAATGTTCTAAAATATGAGTAATTGTGTAAAAAACCAAAGTGATGATCAATTTAGTGGTTACAAAAATATGATCCCCAACCTGATGGGAGTAGGATTTAGGAGCATCCGGAAAATAATTATTCAATTAACTAATTCATTTAAAAGAAAATTAAATATTGTGGACCACTGAAATTCCCCAAATAAATATAAAGTTGCAGTTGAGACCTTTATGTGAGAAAGACCTCTGACTTTTAATGGATCTTCTAATTACATATTCATAAAAAAATGGATACAATCCATTGAAATGATAATATCTAACCTTGAATGTTTTCAAAAAGAGAATTTTTTGATTTATTTTTATCACTTGGGGGGAGAAGTTGGTCAATGGTGAAAGTTGACCAGTAATATGAAACCCAAGGATGAAATTGAATCAATGGGGTGGGAATAATTTTGGATTTTTTGAGTAATATTTTTGACACACTCACTGAATTAAAATTTAGAGGAAGTTCCTTGGCCTCATGTAAGCTGATCATCCATGGAAAACATCCCAAGACATTCATGATACACCTCTAGATTTTTCATTGACCTCGAATATAAATTTTACCACTTCTTTATGTGGATAAAGATGAATATATAATAATCATTGGTGATTTAATAATTTGATGTCTATGAATAAATTGTATGATATTCCCTAAAATTTATAATAGCGATTAGAAAATCATAAGGGTCTCATGGGACTGGAGATATGAAGAAGAGAAGAGAATATAATCCTAAGGGAGTGAAGGAAAAATCCCACATGGGTAAGAAATAGTAACTTCCATATTGTAAATAATGCTGGAATATTTATTCCAAAAAGTTCCTAAAGGGGAAAATAAAATACTTTAGCTCTGAGAAATAGGGGCACCATGATAGTAAATGTTGATGGGAGAAGTCACTGATGTGATGGAAGAAAATGAAGTTCTATTAAACACTAATCCCATTTCCCAATATTTCATCTTTGAGGAATAAGGACACAATGAAACCTAATGCACATATATAAGGGTTTTCAAAGATAACCGATGACATAAAACACCACTTAATAAAGAGAAAGTGTGGTTGTGTTCTATTAGAACTATTGAGGTCAATCATACCAATGAAGTGGTAATGGGTATGGTAGTTATTTAGTCACGTATAGTTAATATAATATTTTATTATTGTTATATGTATTCATTCATGTAGGGTACGTTTCGTATAACAATTAAAACACAACCTCAAAATATAGAAGTCAAGATGTCAAGGAAAGCCTCAAATGAGTTAATTATTTCATACTATGAATATAACTTCTCCCTAGTCAACATTCATGGGCTCAGTTTCTAATGTACTCATTTGATACGACAGTCAATGGAATTCAATGTTATTCTAGGTATGGATTTTCTATCTTTATATAATACTATCATAAATTTCTTGGAGAAGGAAATCAGCCTCTATATTGTGAATTTCCCTTCAATTCCATATACGTGTAACGAGGGGGATGGATCTATATTGGAATCATCATCTCAGGAATGAAAATTACCTCCTTATGATAAAACATATCTTGATCAAGTTATTAATACTAAGAAAAAATCATCCTTGATGACATGCTCATTGTAAGAGAATATGGGGATTTGTTCCTTAAGGAATTGTCTAGTCTTCCTCCTAACTAATTGGTTGAGTAATCATTTGAAGTTATACCCATATATTATCAAATATCCATGATTAGGTATAGAATGGTCATTGTTTTTATTGAAATGGTAAAAAAACTACAATAGAATCTATATAAAGGGTTTATATAACCATGTGCTTCATTATTGGGTGTGTCAGTCCTTCTGTTCAATAATAATGATGGGGAAATTCACATATACATTGATTATCATGATAATAAAAAGGTCATGATTAAGATCAGGTATCCACTTACATGATTTGATGTCTTGTTATATTAGCTACATGGATTCCAGTTCTTGTATAAGGTATATCTTCAATTCATATATTATATAGTTAAGGTGAATAATAAGGATATCCCCTAAGAATATTTTTCGTTAATGGTACTTGTACATTGTGTTCATAGTGAAACCAGTCATAGTCACTAATACTCCAACTGTCATCATAAACATAATGAATATAGTTTTTAGGGATTACCTGGACAAATTTTATGGTATTCTATATAGATGATATTCTTATCTACTCCAAAAGGAATGAGGAACATGTGGATCATTTTTATATTGGGCCGAAGACCTAGTTAAAGGAAAATTTATATGTAATGTATAGTTAATATGAGTTTTGGATGGATCCAGTAACATTCATGGGGCATGTTATCACAAGAAAAAGGGATTTCTGTTGATCATTCAAAGATAAAGGAAATTGAAGGACGTATTAAACCATTTATGAAACATATACATAAATTACCTAGGATAGTTGGGTATTATCATCAATTTTTGAGAAACTTCTCAAGACTGTCAAACCCACCAGACAAGCTTACTTGGAAGGGAGTGATGTCTTTCTGAATTGATGAACACATGGATAGATCTAAAAAGTTATAGATGTGGATAATCACTATACATGTGTTCACATTAGCCATCAGTTGCGAGTGATTTTCCATAAAAAACTATGAATACTAAAAAGCATTACGTTGTCAACTCATGAAAAATGAAATATATATAGCCTATTCCTCCCACCAATTAATGACCCCTCACCAGAACTACATGACACATGATATGGAATTGGATGTCATGATCTTCACATTGATGATTTATCTCAATTATCTATAATGGGATAAGTGTTCCATATATATGGATCATAAGATCCTAAATATATATTCACAAAAAATGAGATCAATATATTCCAATAAAGGTGATTATAGTTAATAAATAACAAGGATTATTCAATATTTTACTATCATGGGTGTGAAAATAATGTGGATGATGCTTTAAGTATAAATGATATGACAACCCTATCCATGATGAAGAATAAAAGGGATCCAATATTCTTTGACAAGAAAAGTAAATACACTAGAATCATAAAAGGAACATCATCGTTACTTTCTCATATAACTGCTCAACTATCTATTCTTGAGAGGATCGCATAGGACCCAAAAGATGATAAGTAGTTATAGTTAATGGTAGTAAATATTCCAAAATTCAACATTTTTAAAGTTTAAATTATATGGTTTGGAAAACAGATATTTCTCCCATAAAATCTAGAAAAGAAGAGGTAACTTTAGGATAATGTACATATGTAATCCTTCTTTATTCATGATGAAATCACTAATATTTTAGAAAATTAAAGGAAAGAATCTATTGAGAAAACATGAATAAAGAGATTGAAATTTTTTTATCATGATGTTTGGTCTGCCAAAAAGTCAAGTTTGAACATAATAAATTTAAGTTATGATGAAACCATTTCCATACTAGTATGGAAATGGGAAAGGATTACCAATGTTTGTTTCCCAGGACTCCCCAGAATTTCTAAAGCTAGCAAAGAGACCCTCATCAAAGCTGTCATCCAATCTATCCCTAGCTACATTATGTCCCGTTTTAAGCTCTTGATGACCATCCTCGACCAGATCCACACACGTACTGCCAATTTCTGGTGGGGGAAGATTGATGGAAGGAATCGACCCCAGTGGGTGGCCTGGGAGAAACATTGCAGACCCAAATCCGAGGGTGGGATGGGGTTCCATAATCGTTCTCTCTTAAACGATGCGCTATTGGCCAAGAAAGGATGGCGCCTCATTAATCATCCATCATATCTATGTGTGTGAGTTCTTCGATCCAAGTACTTTCCCCACATGGACTTTCATGCTTCCTCTCCTGGTCCCCGATCTAGCCTCCTCTAGAGAAGCATTTGGGGGCATACAATGATCCTGGATAAAGGACTAGGCAGGAGGATTGGGACTGGATCATCTTTCAAAATCTTGACTGATCCCTATCTTATTTACAAGGAGGGTACTCGGGCTACATCCCCCACCCACCAAGGTCTTGAAGATTCCACTGTCAGCTGCCTTCTTTCCAACCAGGGACAGGGTTGGTTTTTGGAAAAGATCCTTGGATGTTTTAATGAAAGAGATCAAAGAATTATCCTTAGCATTCCATGGGTACCAGACGCAGGCCCTGACCATCTCTTATGGATCAATGACATCTTGGGCGACTACACGGTGAGATCTGGCTATACACATGCTCTTGGAAGCCACTCAGTCGGCTGGGATGATGGACCATGGAAATTGATCTGGACTCTCAACGTCCCCCAAAAAATCTGACAATTTTGGTGGCAGGTTTGTACGGGCACTCTCCCAACAATGATCCTGCTTGTTTACCAACATATGGCCAGCTCCGTTTTTTCCCTTTCTACCCGAGCATTCCAGAAACCCCTCTATACGCTATCATTGACTATCTAGGAGCTAAGGAAATTTAGAATAAATGGGGCCTGGATTTTGTTGCTTCACTATCATTGTCCTCTGACCTTCCAGATCTCCTTATGCATTGGTGCTCCTCTCTCCCTTCGGTAAATATTGGTTCACATTGCACTTTGGCTTGGATTATTTGGGTCCGGCACAATGATGCTGTTTTTCATCAAGCTCACAGACCCCGCATTTATTGGATTGATCAAGAAACTTCTTCATTTGAGGGTTGGAAAAGACACAATGAACATTATATAACATGTGTTACCCCCTCCCATCCTTCTCATTGGATTCCCCTAACAGAAGGAGTTCTTAAGATTAACGTGGATGTGTCTATTCCAAAGGATGGGCTTATTGCCCTCGGCCTCCTTGCCCGAAATCATATGGGGCAAATCCTTGCGGCTAAATATGAACAACATCAGGCATTCTGGGAACTAGAATTTGCAGAATCCATGTCCATCCTTGCTGGTATGATGCTCACTATTGACCATGGATGGGGTGATATCATCATTAAGTCTGATTGTCTTACCGTTATCGAGGCTATTAATCACAACGATGGCGGGCTTCTGTCATTTGGCATCATCATCATGATAATCCTATCACTTCACCAAGGTTTATGATTATGCACCTTCTCCTTCACCAAAAGGGAAGGAAACAACGTGGCCCATCAACTGGCGACTTCAGGCCCATTTGATTCCAACCAGTTATGGTTGGACAGTTTCCCTTCATGGCTTTGCACATGTACTTCTGCTGATCTTCATTATTAATGCTATTTTCTTTTAATAAAAATAATGTAAGTTAAATATAAGTCAAATGGTAATTCTATATGAAGTACTATTAATTAGAGTATATTATCATCATTCACGCATTACATTAAGGTTTTAGAAAATCAATGAAAGGCACAGTCATGGGTGCTTTCAAATGATGTTAGGTTTTGGGTTACTTAGGAGCAATAGAGTTGATTCCCAATGTTTTCTATTGAAGGAGGATGGAATTTAAATAAAACTATTAAATGTATATTTAAAATTAAGTAAAATAGAATAAAAACACTAATTAAAATGATGGGAGGGGGGTTATCATTTATAAAACAATAAGAACTATTCTGGAAGAATATTTCATTTTTTGTTTTTTGTTTTTTAAATTAGATTGAGAAAACGCAACGAAATGGTATTTTTTGGAAAAATATTTCTTGAAATTGAAATTGATATAATTACACCTATTCACTTAAATTTTAATAATTATCATTTAAATTAATTTCTAATTAATTATCATCCCCTAATTGTTTATCCCCTAAACCCTACATTAATTAAATTTACTAGAAAGATAAAATGAATTAAACACTAGGATGGCTTCCGAACGTGAAATGGAAACACTGTATTTTGATTTTTGTTCTAATTATATCTTATGGTAAATGGTAGTTTAGGGAACATAACCACTTGAAAAATTATATTAAATTGAGTGTTTGTATTGTTTTTTAACTCCACAAATCGATCTCATGTCATTTTTTGCTGTTTAAGAAATCACTCTCACAATTTTCACAATTATCAACCTTGTGGGTTTTGTGTTAATTGTTAAGTTGGTTTCTAAATTTGTTTCAAATTAAAAGATATATTAATATATAATATTAAATTTATTAATGTATTTGAATAATTCAAAATAAAAAAATGAATTAGGTAATAGGTAAGGAGATAACTAAGAAAACTACTCTTCCATGGGCGATGTAGTCATTGTAGAAATGATTTGTATTCCTAAAGGTTCAGAATGGATATAAACCAATAATGTTTATAATATCAAGTTCCATACCAATTAATTGATTTAAATAAGAATAAATTTGAACAAAATGTAATAAATAAATGAGAAATTAAGTGATTTTTTGGAAAGAACAACAATACTACAACAATGAAGAGCAAGAGAAGAGCATTTTGGAGTTGATCATAGCATGAAAGATCCCATCCTAAAATGATGGATTAAAATGGAATTTAACCACTTATTCTTCTTTCCCAGTCATCTATGGAACTTCCAACCACCACCAAATGTGAAAACACAAATTTATAGTGGAAGGGATTCTAGGGTTAAAACCAATTTCAAGTGTGAATGGAAAATTCATCTGAATATTTTAATCCAATTTACATCACTTGTTTGACCACCAAAACACATGAAAAATATAATCTTATTGATAAATATTTTTTTTGGAATTGTGTTCTAGATCATATCTCAAACTTTTATCCAAATCCAAACACAGATGATTATGTTATAGTCCAAATTTTGAAGTTGTGTCCAATATAGTGATTCCAGTCCAACATAGATATCATGTACCATTTACTCCAATAATGTGCATGATTTATCACATATTTCCTAAATGAATGTTGTTTCCCATTACACAAGGGTCAAAATATTGAATATTTATGTTTAAATAATACAAATAAAAATATTTAAGGCTACAATACTACAGATAAATTTAAACGAAAAACATTTATTTTCATCAAATTTACAAATGAACCATCTAATACCAAATATTTTTATAAATTATAATATTTACCAAACTTTAAAAAGAATATGTTATTTATTATATTTAAAATATTTTAAAACAAATTGTGTTTTATAAATCATTAATCAGGCATTGGATATGAGGATGAGTTTCTATAGAACTTATCATTATTGGATGGATGTTCAGTATAAGAGAACCATTCAGTGTCAACATGATTTCATGAGATAATGTTTAATGGATTTTCAAGGGGTCTGGATCAAAACTTTCCCCTAATAGAGTTTCATATAACAACAATTTACCTTAATTAATTTAAATGGAACCTTATGTGGCTCATCATGGAAAGATATAATGGAATCAAACATGTTGGGATGATGTTGGAGAGGTAAATTTTATGGGGACATAAACATTTCTAACATATTATAGAGATACGTCAAACACTTTTTTCAATATATTAAATCCATATAATGTTGATAAAAAATCTATACAAACAAATGTCGACGATACCTAGAGTTTGTGATTAGAGATAGTGTATTCCTTATCATATTACAATGGAATATACTCACGAGGTTTTGGAGGAAGGTAAATATTATTTATATATACATCATCCACATTGAGATCATTGATCACATCAGAGTTCTGTTCATTTGACTAGAACTCGCACCTAACATATCCCTAGTACATAATGTGTTTTATGTATCCCTCTTATAAAATTATATACCAGTCCCCTCATATGTACTGAATATAGAGTTGGTACCTTTGGAGAGTGATCTATCATATTATGGGGAAAAATGAATTATATTAGATCATAGTGAAAAAGTTTTGTGATATAATATAACTCACCTATTGAAAGTAACATAGAGAAACTATAATATTTTGGATGAAATATGGTAACTTGAAGAGGAAATAAAATAAAAGTATTGTAATATGTTTTATTGTATGGAATGTAATATTGATGGAGAAATTTATGAATGGGAAAAATATAATGATCCAATATTTTATACATAAAATTCCCTTAGTAATAAATATATACCTTATTAAGTAATGTATTTATATAAAAGACATGTACTTTATTTCCTTTCTTATTTTATAATATTTTAAAATGTGGAGAATTTTTTACTAGAAGATTTAAAAATTCCATTAAAAGTCATAACCAATTATAATATATCTATTATATAGTGATCGTTAATATTAATTTATATTAAGGGTTATAGTAAAATATAAATTTCACAGAAGGAATAAGTGATGTCTCCCACCCGTTGGATCATACCTTATGAGTAAAAGTTGTTGAAACGTCCAAGGGAGATGGTATCACTAGGATTTTACAATGACCAATACCAATATGGGGCTCAAAAAACTGGAACTCAAGTAAAAAAAATTACGGGAGATGTTCATTATTATAAGGATCACCACAAAAACCATTTTCATATAACCACCATTGGAATGTACTAGCATGACACACATTACTCTTAGGGCGTACAGAACTCCAATAAGGGGATATGTATCTAGACCCTAGTAAAATGGATTTATATATTTTATTTTTAAAAAATAATGATTACATTGTTCCATTTTTCATATTTCTTTATATACATATGAATACATAATAATTTAATAAAAATTAAATTTTGAAATAAAGTTACCAATTTGTTTTTCCAGAAATATACAATTTTATTTAATTTTTCTGATAATTAAATTGTTTTGAAACGACTTTTATTTTCTTGAAATTGTATTATTATGTAATATTTATTTAAATATAATTGATAATATAGTTTAATGAAGTCTCTTGTAGTTTTAATAAGGGTCATAATGTTGGTAATTTCATAAAATCTATTATTTTCCATTAAATTAGGATTTATATTTTAAAATGGAAGTTTTAGTATTTATAAATAATTTTTTTTTAAAAAAATATCAATTTTGAAATTATTACATCAAAATTAGAAAATGGTTATTTTTTATCTTTTTTAGTGAAAATCTATTTTTTTGGTAAAAATTATATACCGAATAAATATATGCTGAGTATTATGTCGTCATAATGGTTTAAAAGTAATATAATTAACACCATAAAGAGAAAACATTACCCAAAATAATTTTACATTTAGAGTAATTTGTTTTTGAAGTTATATGATTAATTCTACAAACAAATAATTAATCCTCCAAAGCCTATATTATATTTTTAGGTTTTGAAAACAATTCTATCATGAACAATCCTTTGTACTCTAGTAACCTGATTAGAAAACCAGCACTAACATGCCTCAAAAGGTGTTCCCAATCCCCACAGGTTAGTGAGTAGAACCTAGCATCATAGTAAAAAAGAGTGGGAATGATTTTTCCACAAACATTATGGAATAAGATAAACAAATCAATATGAATACTAGAAAAACTCCCAAAGGAGAAGTGTACCAGAAGTAAAAGAGGTATAAACAACCTAATGTACTATAGAGAAGTACTAGAAAATATTGACAGATAACCCTGGTCCCAATGGATGCAACTCTCCAAGTCCAAGGATCAAAATCTAAAACCGCATCCTAGTGGTTCTTCACCCCTACACAAACACGGAAGGAGATAATCTATACACACCCAAAGGCACATATAGGGTGTGGGATAAAACCCAGGTAGGGTCTCACAAAGTGTTCTATAATATATTACAACGTTTAATTATCCATGTAAAGATATTTAAAATTTAAAATCAGTAGGTTTGGAGACTTAAAATCATATTTTAAAAAATCATGCTTAACATTTCAAATAATGAAAATACTTTATACAAATGGATTAAGTAAACATATTATATAAAAATATTTATATATATTCATAAGTCATGTAAAATGGATCAAAAAAATTAGAATAAATTTATATATAATATATAAACATGTGAGGAGCATGGTCATTAGTCAAGAGGCATGATAGTTCCAGGTTATGGGATCCTCAGACACTCAGGTGATAGTAAATGTAATGAGTTCACACATCCCTTATCATTCAAAAGAGAGGACTCATTTATTTCTTATTGAGGAATAACATGTGTGAAATGAATTTATTATTAGTGTTGTAAAATGTCAATCCAGTTCTAGGGAATTCTCATACAAGCGTGTTTGGAGAAAATAACTCACTAACTACCTCATCTTACATTTTCTCAAGTAAAAATAAACTGTGCTAAATTTATTTTAATCAACCATAAAATACAATTGAATCCTAATATCCCATTTCAAAAATTCAAATTTTCTATTTAAAAACCAAAACATGATATTAATCAAAAAAAATCATTTTTCTATAATGAAACCCAAATGTTTATATCAAAACCATTTTAATCCGTTTTTTTAAAATAAGAATTTGAAACCAATTCATAATTCAATTTCAAAATTCAATTCCCAAAATTAAATTCAACAATTTAATTTAAATAATTTCTAATAATTTCACAATTTAAATCCCCCCAATTTTCCTTAAATTTCACAATCACACCCAAATTCAATGGAATTGGGGTTTTTTAAATTTCATGCAAAAATTTCAATTACCAAAATACCCAATTCAATGGAATTGTTTTTTTAGTAAATCAATTGAAATAAGTTTCATTTGTAATAGAAATTAAATTTAAATCAAAAGATGATTTTAAATAAAGAGTTTAGTGTTAATAAAAATTGGCCACTATAGAGAACCCACTATTGGACCCGTGATGTTCCAGAAAATGGATGAAGATACTCTCCATACCCCACAATGGGGTTATAGGGCTCATAAATGGGCCACACTACTGGGATGAGTTTCATGGATATCTCCCCAAGCTAGGTGGGGATTTATTTTTCATCTCCAATAATACTATTAAAAATTAGCTTGCTAATGAGGATCCCAACCTTATGAGAAGTGATGATAGACATCTTGATTCACGTAATGACATTCATTTCTTGATCATTTCTTGAAATTTGAAGCTAATTTTCAAATATCCATCACTTTTGTTTTCTAATAAACTGAAACATAATTCCTCTCCTAGGGTGTACAAATATTCATGAAAATATAAATGGTAAAGCATCATCTTTCTTCATTATTACCACACCATAAACCCACCTTATTCCATCATATAATGAATATAAAGTATCCAAAATTTGAATACCTAAAGATGTAATGCCTCAAAAATTGATGAATGAAATCATATTTCGTCTGCCTTTAGTATCCCCTTCCTCACCCACCAATGGATTAGGAATCAAGTTCAACTATATGCTTCCAATTCAAGTGTAATTCTATTCCCATACATGATTATGTGATATGAGGATCTTCTATTATATCTAGTTTTTTACACCGAGTATGAATCACATGGACTTGGAGAGTAGTGGTTATCATGCCCATAGCAGAATAAAAGATATCATTGTGGGCCTCCCTAATAGGTTCATTCTAAACCCTTTATGAACTACTTGAGATTTTATAAATATCCTCATGGGATACATAAGATTCATTCACGAGGATCAAACCAAACACCTTCATTCCACCATTATTATTATTAGTCCATATTACTAGTAAGAAAAAACCCCCACCTGGGGGCCACATTCCTTCTGGGACTTATCACTTAATCCCTAGTAGACCTTATTCCCAAAGAGATATTACATTATAGATATATATTCATTTTTTTATCAAACTGATATCAACATGCCATATTCTTTATAGGATCAACCAAAAAGTGTAGTTCCTTATATAAGTCTCACACCAAAATATTCTAATAACCTTTTTCCTTGATTTCTTCACTGCATGATATTAAAAAAAGGCTCGGTCCTTGTCACATGACCCTAAATTGGGAAATGTTTCCTATTAATTTGTAATGAACTACATTTTTTTCTCATTCATTTTTCAAAAAAACATAAGAATCCCTGAATATGGGATTGATAATGAAACTAAAGAACCAATGTCTCCCTAAACAACAATAAATTCCAGAGCACCCATCTATGAGACCTAAAAATAGCATCATAAAATAATAAGTGATATTAAGTGGAGACTGTGTGACACATAAAGATAGTACTATAATGGAGAACCTTTGGTACATACATATGGTACCATTGATAGACAACCTTAGATACACACAAATTGTATCATTAATGGATACCCTTTTATAAGTACATACAGTTTTATCCACATGCATAAATGACTAATTATAGATATATAAGGTTATTAATATAAGGATGACCAGTCTCACACATAATATTATTAAAGGATTCAAAAATATGACTTAAATATATAATAGATTACCAATGATGGGAATATATACCCCCAAAAGGTTTTAATGATCTTGACCTCCCATATTATTGACCTATGTGAGTTTTTAAGTGTATTTGGAAAAACATCCTTAGATAACCTATATTTGGAAATATTTTTCGTGAACCTTAGAAGATATGGAAACTAATGGAAGTTTCTAGTTCCAAGAAAAAACCTATTGGAAATCACCTAAAAAGTAATAAAAAAAATATGGTGAAGTTGAGGTGAAACATTCCTTAGAATTTCCCACATGTCTATCCATTTTATTATGTACTCATATAAAATGAAATAAGGTACGACATAGATCATTTAAATAAATGAATCAAAATTTTTTTTTTTACAAGAGATATTATATTAATGGGATTCCATATTTTTGTTTTCTCTCAGAACTCAAGAACACTCACCAAAACTCTCTTCAATAAAAATAATGGTGTCCTCCAAATTGAGATAGACTTACCCATCAGTAATTGCATGAGTTGGGTCCTAATTGGACTAGAGGATGCTGTCATTGACTCGCCACCTTTAATATCCATTGGAAAAAACATTGATACTATATTACCACAAGGTTGATACTATCTTAACGTTGGAGGTTACATATGAATCCCTCTAAGACATGAATCCACATCAACCATCAACCTAATGATAACTAGTGGAAAGGAAGAAAGATACACCCATTGCCGTTTCAAACAATTTTAGGAGTCTCCCCCCAGAACCCAATAGATAGTACCTACCTTATTTATGTGTGGTGAATTAAGAGGATGATAATGGACTCATTTCAACAGAACAACATTCAGGTTGGAGGGATCCCTACATTAGCTACCCCCTACACAACACGACATGAAACCTTCAGCCTGTTGATGATGCTATCCTATGGGCCATGGACCAAGTAACCCAAACCTGATAACTGAGGATATACCGTTCAAAGGTTGACAGATGACACAAAAATATAAGAAGAACTATATTCATGTTATCAATAGGGAATTTCACCAACATAATATGGTGGAAATCCATGAGTAGGTACATATTAATTCCCATGCCTATCAGGTTTTCTAGTACTTGAAAAAGTTTTACAAGACATACCGACAACATAGAGGGTAATTTACATACCACTTCCCCTAATGATGATTATTTTTGGTATATCTTGATGGGAATTTGAGTACCAGAGCATACATATATCCTTGATCTAACTAAGGATTGAGAAAATATACTCACTCTCACTATAGAAGCCAGTCAACACATCCTTGAAGTAATGGAAGAGAATGAATCTATCATTTCCCACAATCTCAAAACCTATCAACATATCATTATAGTATCAGTAATATTTATGTGTCAATCACAAATCCCCACCCCTGAAATGTGAGTGCAATATCTGCATAATGAAAATGATAATCAAAAGAAAGCACATATTCATTCTCCTATCTGGCACAGTAATCGATAAAGTCCCATGATAAATTAGATATATAAATGAGAAAAAATATCCATTATAAATGATTATTCCCATCGCATTTTTATGTCTACTTTAGGGTAGAAAGATATCTCATCCAAAATACTTGAAACATGTTAGCGTATTTTGGAAATGACATGAGAGTCCCCTAGGAGGGACCCTATGTAAGGAAGTAATTGTCCACAATATATATCTCCAGCCTACCAAATGAGTGAACATAAATTAATTATCGCTAACGGTGACTCAAAATTAATGATAAGGAACACTATCCTACTATTCTCTATTATAATTCTCTTTTATCCTTCAATTATCAATCAATAGAGGCCCAATAACCATGTCAAAGTAGAAACAATTTCAGTTTAAAAGTAATCCTCATAACATTTCTACAAACATCCATTAATTTCCACCTCTAAATATTTTTCATTAATGTTTCTTTCATGTAAATAATTGTACCGATCATGATATCCCATCTCTTGATGAGTGATGTGGAAACTCTCCTCATGGTCTGATGAACAAATAATAAGAAGGTCCTCCCCTCTCTATTATACACCCTAAAGGTCCTCCTCTAGGAACAAATTATCATATTTTCCCCCACATTTGGATATTTATCCATGATGGTAGTCAACCCCATGATGGTTTTCACTACAAAGGTCCTTTTCATAGTGATATTTTAGTTTTAATAAAATTTTCTTCACTTATTGAATCAAATATGAGAAATACCTTATATGATGAGGCACTTGATAAAATTAGTCTAACCATTATTTATTCCTTTTCAATTCAATGAGATGCTTTTTCTACCTCAATATATATCCAAAGGCATCATTCACTTTCCAAACCAACTTTGGATCGCTTGGCTTATAGCATAATAGATGAGTTTCACATCGATTCCATGTCCTACAGTAAGGCACCTGGGAAACATCTACTTTATTCATAGAAGGTGGAGGAGTATTTCACATAATATTAAGTAGATAGAATAATCATGAGGAGACAAATATCCAAAGAAAATATTATGGTCATGTTGTGGCCCCTAGACACACCTCAATATAATGATCTGAAAAAATAACTTTAGTAATTCCTAAATTAAATTTTTGAAAATCAATATATGAATCTTCAATATATGAAAGTGGAAATATTGTAGAATAAAAAATATGTGAATCCAATCATTTAAATATAATAACTTGTTCATCATATTTACATGGTATCCATTTTAGCTGTATGATTCCTGATATTGGGTATGTAGTGTAGGGCCCTCTAGAATGCATGGATTAATTCATTAAAAAATATGCATCAATTGAAAACTGATTTCCCACCCAGAATCTATGTCATAGGATGGGGAGAACATGGATAACTACATTTGAACATTCTACCAAATATGTAAATCCCTCTAAAGGTGATATTGTGTAATGTTATTTCCAGAAGAAACATAGACAGATGCTTTAATCCTAAGAGATGGTACACTCTACTATAATCAACCATGACTTGATCATATAAGTGTTGACATCCGAAAAAGTGATCTATCAAAAAATTCTTCCATCACGAATTTCAAAATATAGATAAATATTGTTTTATAAGGAAATCTACTCAATAAATAACTCCAATTCCTTTAATGGAATGTATATAATGTGCATGCCATACAGTTCACCAACTCATGTTTGAGAAAAGTTCTGAAAGATCAATAGAGAACCTATGATAGATGTAGCTGTGAAAATATAGGAACAACACTAGCCTATAGTTTTGGGGTATTTTTTAACACATCAAAATCATTTGATGGTGCAAAATCAATCCTAAAACATTGTAGTAATGGAGTGAGTAAAACCCCATCCCATTAAACAAGGGGAATTTTAACCTAAACCTCCTATATGAATGTCCAACTTTTCATATCTGGTAAGAATGTTCTCTGACAATACTTCATATCCTACCACATATTGTGAATGATATTTATCCTTGGGAATGCAAAATTTTTTTTGGGGTCTATATCTAGATTAAACATCATAAAGTGGTTTGAGGAAAACCTTGAAGGAATAATACGAGGTCTCATAAATGTCTAAATTCTAAGGTAATTTTTTGAACGGAGTAATTCTCTTGAAGATAATGTACTCTACAATAGATTAATTAGGGTCGACCAACCATATTCACACCCTAATTATTTTGAGATTTTTGTAATTCAATTTTTATTAGTTAAAATAATCAATACTGGTCCTATAGATTATATAAAACATGACCACAGTTTAGGGTAATAGGAGAAGTATTTTTATGACAAAAACATGGTCTACACTTAAATTACAAAATAAGGTTTGTATAAAAGAAATAGAAAGATAAAAAAATCATAGGGGATCTGGAAAATTTTCTATTTTTACATCCCTAGAAGGTTTCAATCATAAAAAATTGTAAAAGTGTGGCTATATCCCACCCACTACCTAATAAGGCTGAACATGACACACCTGAGGAATGATTTTTTCAATATGTGGTCAAGATAATGGTTTTGATAAAACTCAACAAAGAAAAAATCAAAGGCTATTTCCATACAGGGTTTGTCCTTGATATAGACCATCATCTCACCTTACAAGTGGATCTCTCTCAACAAGAAAATACTTGTGTGGCAATAAAAGTCTTACCAAGACACCCTCTTAATCAGGGATCCAGACAACCATTATATCTAGAACCGATGACAATAGGATGTCTAGGATTCCATCAATTAGTGATGAAACCATAATTATATGTAAAAAGTTAGAGTTTTATTTCCCATTTAGGTTTTCATATTAATATATAGGAATAACCACCCGATAAATCTCATAATAATACCCCCTACTCCAAATCATGATCAACTATTGAAATATCAATTGGAAGATATGGAAGGATGGGGTGTGCTATTACAGCTGGATATGAAACCTTTCTCTGAATGGGTTAATTTAACTCTTACTATGATAATATTTTAGAATCATATGAATCCAAAATGGAATTTTTTGGGAGATCAAAAATATCTTTGGACAAATTTTGTGTCCTAATGTGGCTTCATTATGAGAACCCTTGAGCAGTAAGGAGAAGGAAAACTTAGGTGCTTCATGTAGACCTTGGAAGGAATGTACTTCCTTTTGTATACGATTTTACTAGCTAGGTTGATCATATGGTTGATGTTATTAATATTTTCACAACTTATTATATACTCCATTTACTAATTTTAAATGAAATGTGTAAAATTTGTGTGAAATATTAAACTATGAAAAAAGTCCCTAATACATGCCTTTAAACTTTAAAAACTTCCCTTACGTCCAGCATGACGTTAAACGGCATCATCAATGGTCCATACATATGACCTTAAACTATTTGTGTTACTTTCATCCAACATTATGTTAAACTATGAAAAAAGTCCCTAATACATCCAACATGACGTTAAATGGTGTACTCTTTTGTCCTTACTACATGACATTAAACTGCACAGTTGTCTTTTTGTCCAACATGACGTTAAACTATGTTGTCTCCATTGTCCTAACTACATGATGCTAAATAGTACAGAAAGTCCTTTGATACGTCCAACATGACATTAAACTGTACTTTGTCCCTGCTTCATGACACTAAACTGTGCAGCACCAATAGTCCTAACTGCAAGACTTTAAACTGCATAGTCCCTTTATATTCCCTACATGACATTAAACTATGCATCATTAAGGTTTTTATTACCTCTTTTTCTCACACCGAGTATGACTCAAGTGAGCTTAGAGAAAACCGCAACCATAACACTCTCTCTGGGATACTAACCATGTATAAGTCCCATCAACATCATTTTTAGGTCGTTGTCACCAAGAACAACTTGATCATTAATTCATTCTTTAATTGAACTACACAGACTTTGATCCTTGCCTTCCAGGCTGGGTACGTAGGCAACCTCCCAAGGTTCAAGCCCAAAACCAATCTCTTCACATCGGTTCACCTCCTTCTCATACGATGTTTATTTGTGAAACTGCCCCTATAATCAATATCTTTACATTGATTCACTTTTGTCCATGCTATACGACGTTAAATTATACAGTATTGTTTTGTCTAGTGTGACAATAAACTAAAAATATTCTTTGATACCCTCACCTAGGAGGGAACCATTATTTACATTTATTTTTTTAATCATGTTTGATTTCAAAGACTACATGCATACATGGCATTGCCCAAGCCTTTTATCTTGGGATAAACTATCATTGCACTAAAGTCCCTTTTCACCCTTCACATGTACGAACCAAATTTGTACAGAGGGTAGTACTAGAACTACGTGGGCTTGATTCCCATCCTTATGGGATATGTAGGAACGTTTGAGTGTCCCTAGAATCTAGCCCCATGTCTTTTGGGCCTAACCCAAAATTCCACTTTCAGTCCCTTGGCTGAAAAGTCCCCATGAAAACACACACTGTGTATTTCTTATAATGGTCCAAGCTCTATGACCCTAAACTAAGATATCTAATCCTTTTGTCCCACACGATGTTAAACTGTAGTTTAAGAACTACATATAGCTTGATTCCCATCCTTATGAGATACGTAGCGAAGTCCAACATTTCTATTCAGGACCCAACCACAACATGATTATGGTTAGCATTGATCTGTGTATCTCTGTGTACATTGGAAAATACCCATATTTATGTGTCATAATCCTAAGCTTAAATATTTTCATATCTTCATAACCCTTTTCTTGACATTTAATCACAAAAATGTCAAATTTTTGAGAGTTCTTTTACCTTACTTTGTAGTACGTGCCCTTAGGCGGTCTTGCATAAACAATCTCCATAAACAATTTTTCAGCCAAAAGATACTACTATCTGACTATCCAGCCAATACCCTTAGGTGGCCCTACATAATTCAACCCCCCTATGAGTTTGTCGGATACTGGTAACTTCGTTCTTGGGAAGAAATCCTCTTTTTTCTTTATTTGTCTTAAATGACAGTATATAGGGATCTGCAAAAATAGCCATCCTTAACATATTTTTCCCATATCATTTTTCATGATCTGAAAGTATTCAAGTCTATGGTTTATATTCTCCTTCCCTACGTTAGGGTCATACTTTTGTAGGAGTGATATCCTTCCAGTTCTTTAATAATATTGTTTGGAAATATCTTCTCCATATTCAAGTACCACTTTCCATACAGAAAACTCTATACTTTGGAAAATTTGAATCTCCATCAACTTTTACTGGCTTTTTAGCACTAGGAAAGTAAAATTCCGAGAGTTCATTTGCCTGAATATGTTGTACGTTCCCTTAGGCAGCCTTGCATAAATAGTATACATAACAGACTTGTTAGCCAAAAGATTCTATTTATTTGACTATTTAGGCAATTCCCTTCGGTGGCCTTGCATAATTCAACCCCCTAACTGGTTTGTTAAATAATAGTAACTTCATTATTGGAAACTACTTATTCTGATGCCTTTTATATCCTTTTCATATCATTCCTCAGATCCAAATATTCTTAATACATAGTTTACATATTTTCCCTCATACTTGAGTATGGTAATATGTTTTCAGATAAATTTTCAAAGAATTGAGTCAATTCTAATTCATTCGATCAAAGCTATTTTCAACCTTAAACAATAGCCTTTGTATGTCCGACGTGCATGACTTTAAACTTCTCACAAAAGACCAAGGAACTCTGAATAAAAGTCAAGTTCCAGCTCACTAAACATACACTTTGTATGATTTAGGTAATATTGAGAAATTAAAAGATTCAATGTTTGTAGGGTTATTTATAATAATACTAGTAAAAATCAAACTATGTTTACAAGGCCCATTGGATTAGGTAGAATTTAAAGCATGTAGAAAAATAATGCAAGTACGAATGATTGAAGATGAAAGTGTTTTTCATTGATACACAAGAGATAGAAGGACATCCACAGACTGGAGTCTCTTCTCTTTTTCAAGAATTAAAAAGGGATTTCAACAGAACTATTCATTTGATTTACAGCATCCCTAGATTCATCAGCAACCACCTAGAATTCATTCATTCAATTGGATACAATAAGTTATGCACTGATACCATCTCTTCTTGGAACAATTGTAAAAGGATGTTCTTGAGTGCGGTTTGAGAAACTTTTCTGCTGATCAAACAGTGACTCTGTTTCTGTCCAAGAGACTTGGAAGATGGATACATGGATTTGAGAATGGAGCATTGGAAGTAAAGAGACATTTGGAGAGAGTACTCTTTTCATATTTTTACCTAATACCATGTTTGTCTTCTCTCTACCAACTGGCAGCGGAAAACATTTCAGCCCATGGGTTTTCCATTTTCATATCTCCAAGGAAATGGCAAGGAAGGAAAATTTGAAAGTTCACGCCATTGTTGTTTCTCGTAATGCACAAAACAACAGAAATAGAGGAGTAGTAGTGTAGCTACATTTTAGGAGTATAGTTCTTTGCATCTGGAACATTGACTCCTTGAAGATGACCATGACCATATAGGGACAGGTAGATTCTCTGTGGGAAATTAAGATGATATTTCTTCAAGTACTTAGCCAAATTTGGAAGAGTGTTGTTGCAGATATCATAGTAATCATAGCCAAATTTGTTCATCCTGTCATCAATCCTCTTGCATTCCAGTTCATCAGCCGTTCCAATTCTCTTGGGAGCCATTGAATCTGCACAAAAGTTGAATAAACTAACTCTTAAATGGGTTTATTTTTCATAAAATTTGTGAAGGAATTCAAGAAAAAAATGTCAAATAAATTAAGGCACGTAAGTCTAAATTTGGCGCGCAAGTGTTAGTGTGTCGCACTAGTTTTTGACATGCAAGTATAAACCGTGCAAGTCTAAACACCTCTACAGCAATGCGAAAGCAAAGAAACAGCGGAAAACAGAGCAACCTGCGTGGCGAAGGCCACTTGCGTGGAAAGAGCTCGAATGCTTGAAATCCAGATGCTTTGTACGGAAATGGGGCCAAATATTTATAGGCCACAACCATACCCTGCGTGCCGAAGTCTGTCCAGCTAGAAGTTACGCGCCATACCTTGCGTGCCACATCCTGCGCACCAAGTGTTGATTCCTGAACAATTGCACGCTGCCTTTCCCTTCTTTTTCTGCTTTTCCTTAGAGTCACATCATCATTTCTTTCAGATCCAACTCTGAGGGGGGACTTTTGTTTACACTCCTTTTTCGTCACATTTACTAAACGAATGGAAATGGAAATGACTTAGCACAAATTGATTCATCCTTTTAAAAAAAAATCAAAAATCGACAAAGGCATGAACAAGGATTCAAATGCATAAGGGTCGCGCAAGTGACTTGACCGCCTGAAAGGATAACTACCCGGGGTCTTCTCCAGCCTATAAATACCCCCGGTGGGCCCCCCATTTGGGAGAAAGTTTTTTCCAGAATTCTCAGACAGAGCTCTGAACGCCCAAGTCTCTTCTTCAGGTCTTCCAAACTCTTCTAAGGTAATTATTTACCTAAAATGGAAGGTCAAATCAGGTGGAGTAAGGTCTATGTGTTAGAATTCACTAACACTTGCGCGCTTAAGTTTTTTACCCTTAAGGGAAGTGAACACACTTGCGTGCCACCCTACTTCTTCATCAGAACTTGCGCGCCATCTTCTGGGAATCCTCTAGGGATAATACCAAGGTTTTGAGCCATGTCTCACCCAAGTATTACTCAAATACTAAAAATAACGCAAGTACCCATGTGTCGCGCAGGTATACCTGCGTGACCAGGACTTGCGCGCCCACACAGTACAAGCGCGCCTGCCAAGACATGCACGCCCATACCTTTTTGGGTGCATTTCCTGCCCATTTCACCCCTCTTATGTCATTCCACCTCTCCTATTCGAGATTCAGTCTTCAAGACACTCTTCAAAGCCATTTATGGCATGTTTTCTGGATTTGGATTCCTTATCTGAAAGGAACTCTGTGGAACATCTCTAAAAATCTAGTGATTTATATATCTTTATGTCACTAAAGATTGAGATTTCATTCATTAAACCTCATCCTTTAAGATGAGAGAATCCTTATACTGGGCCTCCTTTTCAGGAGTAAGCCCCAGTCTCAAATATGGGCATCCTTCTTAGGAGTAAGCCCCAACAATAATCCCTTTAACCTGGGACTCCTCCTTAAAAATAAGCCCCAGTCTCAAATATGGGCATCCTCTTTAGGAGTAATCCCCAACCATAATTATCTTAACCTGTGCCTCCTTTTCAGGAGTAAGCCCCAGTCTCAAATATGGGCATCCTCCATAGGAGTATGCCTCAACCATAATTCTCTTAACCTGGGCCTCCTTTTCAGGAGTAAGCCCCAGTCTCAAATATGGGAATCCTCTTTAGGAGTAAGGCCCAACCATAATCCCTTTAACTTGGGCCTCCTCATTTGGAATAAGCCCCAGTCTCAAATATGGGCATCCTCCTTAGGAGAAATCCCCAACCATATTTCTCTTAACCTGGGCCTCCTTTGCAAGAGTAAGCCCCAGTCTCAAATATGGGCATCCTCTTTAGGATTAAGCCCCAACCATAATTCTATTAACATAGGCCTCCTTTTCAGGAGTAATCCCCAGTCTCAAATATGGGATTCTATTTAGTAATAATCCCCAACCATAATTCTATTAACCTGGGCCTCCTTTTCAGGAGTAAGCCCCAGTCTCAAATATGGGAATCCTCCATAGGAGTAAGCCCCAACCATAATTCTCTTAACATGGGCCTCCTTTTCGTGAGTAAGCCCTAGACTCAAATATGGGCATCCTCTTCAGGAGTAAGCCCCAAGTCCCTTAATTTTCAAATCCCTTTAACCTGGGCCTCCACCTTAGGAATAATACCCAGTCTTAATTTCTCTTAAATATTCATAATTCATTTTGATTTGGGCTTCCTTATCAGGAGTAAAACCCAATCATAAGTCCCCTCCTAACGTGGGCATCTTCCTTAGGAGTAATCCCCAACATTAGAGTATCCAAATCTCCAAAAATACATATACCTTTATGGACCCTGTTCCTGGATTTCTTCCCTGAAGCAAATATTAATAATCAACTATTTTGGGCAGTCATAAACACATAAGCCCCACATCATTGCATCTTTTGTGGAATAATTGTATGGTTTCACCAATACCTCTTGTTTCTCACACCGAGCACGACTCACGTGTGCGTAGAGTGTAAAAGTAATCATGACTTCTTTCTTTGAGCCATCAATCATGCATAAGCATCATAATCCCTTATTCGAACTACGTGGGTTATGATTCCTTTTCTAAAACAAAGGATACATAGGTAGCCCATCAACGGGTATGATCCCAACTCTGAAAAAATCCATGTCCTCCTGAATGACAATAAAATTCAAGTGCCCCACTAAGTGGCTTTAAAACTAGTATGGTCATCATAATGACCAAGAGACTTTTATGTATTGGAGGATACCATTGGCTAAGAATCTCTAAACAAATACAGATGATTCCCTATTGAAGTAGAACATCGAATACATATAAAAGATTCTCTATGTTTCATACATCTAAATCATTTATTGTCATATCTAAAGGAAATCTCATTTTATACTTGGTAATGTAATAAGGATTCACGAAAATAACTTAAATCTATAAAGAGAGTCCCAGAGTAAACAATAATTCACCTAAAAAAGATGTGATGAGTCTGACCTCCCATCCTCTCAGCCAATAAAAATTCCTAAGCCTCATCAGTTCACAACTAATGAGCGCCTACCTTTGGAAAGTAGGTCCAAATGGATATGGAATCATTGGATGTTTTCGGTTCTATGAAAACACCGTTAGAAACTGATTGGAATGATTGAACCTTCAATCAACGAGGTCATCCCCAATTCCAGAGGGAAACAGGCACAGAAGATTAGGACACTGCAATGTTCACTCACGTAGGAAACTGACTAGAAAAAACTTGGTTAGAGACCTACCTAAACATTAATTCCCAGCTGATAAAGTTTGTAATCCTGTCAAAAGGGAAAGAAACATAATGTTTATTTTAAATCAAAGAAATAATTTTCAACTTCTCAACCTCTTGAGTTAGTTCACTTGGACTTGTTTAGACCTTCTAGATTTTTTAATTTAAATGGAAAGCACTATGTCTATGTCTTAGTAGATGAATTTTCAAGACACACTTGGGTATACTTTTATGCTCACAAAAGTGAAGGTTGTTCTTATTTTATTAAATACTCCAATTCTATAGAGAACCTCAGTGGACTTAAGATTAAGACCTTGAGAAGCAACCAAGGTCGTGAGTTTTAAAATCATGAGTTTGAATCTTACTGCTCACACAATGGCTATAATCACAACTTTTCTGCCCCTAGGACACCTCAACAGAATGGTGTAGTAGAAAGAAGATATAGAAACCTTCAGGAAATTGAATGAACTATGCTCAATGAATACGACTTACCTGGTTATTTTTTGGGCCGAACCTATCAATACAGCTTATTATAATATAAATAGAGTCTGGATTGGACCTGTTCTTAAAAATACTCCTTATGAACATTGGAATAATAGGAAGGCTAAAGTCAGTTAGTTCAGAGTTTTTGGGTGCAAAGTCTTTATTATCAAAATTAAGGATAATCGTGAAAACTTTTCATCCAAGAGTGTTGAAGGAATATTTTTAGGATATTCAATTACTGGCAAAGCCTATAGAGTTTTTAATAAAATAACCAAATGTGTGGAAGAATCTATTCACATCAAATTTGATGAAACTAGTCCTCATTAACCTATGTCTTCTCCTGAAAATCTTAAAGAAGATCTGTCTATTGTAGAACTTAATAATAAAGCCATTGATCCTGTTGTAAAGGAAACCAATTCTGGAAATACACCAAAACCAACTTCTGATGAACTCGATCCTAAATAAGAACCTTAAATTTATTGTCCTACCTATACTAGATCAACTATAATTATAAAGAATCATCTTTTAGATGCTGTTGTTGGTAATCTTAATAGAGGGACATAGACTAGAGATTTTATAAGAATTCAGGTTGAACATCAAGCCTTTCTCTCACAGCTAGAACCTAAAAATATCAATGAGGCTATCAATGATGAATTTTGGGTATGACTATGGAAAAAGAATTAATTCAATTTGAAAGAAAAATATCTAGAAACTAGTTGATATACCTAATGACACTTTGACCATAGGCACTAAATGGGTTTTTAGAAATAAGGTTTATGAGTTTGGAAATATAGTTAGAAACAAAGCTATATTAGTTTAACAAGGATACAATCAAGAAGAAAGAATAGAATATGAAGAAACTGTTGCACCTGTAGCAAGATTATAAGCTATTAGGATTCTACTTACCAATGCTACTCATATTAATTTCATGTTATATCAAATGGATGTTAAAAGTGATTTTGTAAATGGTTCTATAATTAAAGATGTTTTTGTTGAACAACCACCCAGATTTACAAACCCCCATTTTTAAAATCATGTTTTCAAAATTTCTAAATATTTATATGGTTTAAATAGGATCTAAGAGCTTGGTTTGATAGACTAACAAATGTTCTTATCTAGAAAGGTATTACTAAAGGAATTGAAGATCCCACAATTTTCATTAATTGGATTTATAAAGATATTTTGATTATAAAAATCTATGCTGATGATATTATCATTGGATCTTTTAAACATTCTTTGTATACTGACTTTCCAAAGAGTATGAAAAATGTATTTGAAATGAGTTTAATGGGAGAACTCAAATATTTTCTTGGTTTTAAAAAATTTTGGAAACAAATATGGTATTATTCTAAATCAACGTAAATATACAAAGGATATTTTAAAATGTTTTGGTTTGGAAAGTAATATGGGAAGTGACACACCTATGAGTACCACCTGTAAGTTGGATGATGATGAAACTGGGATACCAGTTGATCAAACCAAATATAGAGGTATTATTGGAAGTTTACTTTATCTTACTACTAGTCGACCAGATATTATGTTTATTGTATGCAGGTGTGCAATATTTCAAGCTAATCTTTAAGAATCTTATTTAATTACTGTTAAAAGGATATTTAAATATCTTAAAATTACTACTAACATAGGAATTTTTTATCCAAAAGGATAATCCTTTGACTTAATATGTTATTCAGATGCTGACTTTTCTAGTTGAAAGTTAGATAGGAAGAGCACATCTGGAACATGTCAACTTTTGGGAATTCCCCTGGTATCTTGGGGTAGTATGAAATAGAACTCTGTTGCATTGTCTACTGCTAAAGAAGAATACATTGCTACTAGTAATTGTTGTGCACAGATTCTGTGGATGAACCACACTTTTTTGGTCTATGGATATCAATTTATACATGTGTCTATAAATTGTGACAACACTAGTGCAATTAACATCTCTAAAAATCTTGTGTCTCACTATAAGACCAAACACATTGATATCAGACATCACTTCTTGAGATATCATTATCAAAAGGGTGATATTTCACTAGAATTTATTGACTCTGAACATCAATTATCTGATATTTTCACCAAACCCTTATGCTCGGAAAGGTTATAATTTATTAAAAAAGAGTTAGGTATGATCGATCAGTGAAAACAATCGATGAAACAGATCTGTGAAACCGATCTGTGAAACAGATCAGTGAAACTGATTAGTGAAACCAATATGTGTAACCGAAATGTGAAACCGATTTGTGAAACCGATATGTGAAATCGATCAGTGAAACCGATATGTAAAACCAATATGTGAAACCGATATGTGAAACCGATCTGTGAATCCGATCAGTGAAACTGATTAGTGAAAATAATCAGTGAAATCGATCTATGAAATCGATATGTGAAACCGATCTATGAAACAGATCTGTGAAACTGATTTGTGAAACCGATCTGTGAAACCGATCTATGAAACCGATCTGTGAAACTGATCTATGAAACTGATCAGTGAAACCGATCTTTACTACCGTTTGAATTATACAGTATATGAAACAGTTAGTATTTTTCAAAATGATGTTGTTTTACATAATCGTTATTATTGTTTATTATTGTAACCCTAAATGATAAAATTAATGACGCGTGACTATTTCTTACTCTAAAAACTATTGACCTTACATCTCCCGCCAAACTCTACTTTTTCTGAATCCTAAACATTTTTGAACCTCTCCAACCTCTCAAACATCTCGAATCTCCAAATGGAAAAGAAAAAGAGACAAAGAAAGGAATCTAAAGGTTTCTCTCATATGATATTCCAATGAGGAGAATCTAGTAGCAAAACTCAAAGGTTAGTGAACCCAGAGTTTGAAACTTGGGTGGTCACCACGGAAAAGGAAGTGAGTTCTGAATGGGTGTTATCCAGTAAGTCTTCACTTTTAAAAGTATTGGAGATGCAAATATGGAAAGACTGGTTCTGTGATAATAATAGAGTTTACTACCCAAATCTAGTGCATGAGTTTTATCTGAACATAACTATTGTATTGGATGGAGAAGAAGCTAGGAGATTATCTTCAGTGATCAAGGGGATGAAGATAACCTTCTCATCAAAGCAATTGGCTGAATGTTTGGGGGTACCACATAATGGTTGATATGAGGATTACACAGGTAACATTCTTCCTACCACTGAATATTTCTCTTATGAGATTGCTCTGGAGATACTAACTGGAAAGTCTAAAACCAAAATAATAACAGCTGCCGAGTTAGATGGAGAAATTAGAATTTTGTTTAAGATTATTCAACACTAAATATGTCCCTGAAAAGGTGATTTTTTTGCTATAAAGTATCATGATCTTTTCTTGTTATTTTTATTGCTGAATGGTGAGAAGATCAACTTGTGTAGATATATTACTGTTCATATCGATGAGATGGTAAAGCCATCCAAGAAGGCTACACCCTTATTTTATTCTAATCAAATCTCTTCCGTACTAATGTTTGTGGTGGTGTGTTGAAGATGGAGATGAGTGTATGTCATCAAGTAGTAGCTTCTTTATTAACAAGGATATCTGCAAAAGAATGAAAATTAATTGGAATTCATAGAAGAATTCATTGGTTACTGATGAAGATAAGTTATATGATTCCTTTAATCCTTCTGACCACTCTAATAGACCAAAGGGGATGAGAGATCCCGGTTTAAAACCTGATGAGGAAGTTGTCTACTCTGATGAAGAAGAAGAAATAGAAGTTCCTAATGAAAATGGAGATTCCAGTAAAAAGGGAACAAGGGAAGCTGAAGCTAATGATGTTGAGGGTACTAAAAGGGAACCTGAGTCACCTTATGATGACAAGAGTGATTCTGATATAGAAGGTTATAAGAAAATAATAATGGAATTTGGACCAGCTAGTCCACCTCTTAAGTTACCTAATTTAGAACCCCTTCTAGGTCATGAAGAAGAAGCTGATAGTGAAGTATCAAATTCTGAGCAGTATGAATCCAGTAGCAAAGATTGTACCAATGAAACCTCAGTAAATAATAATGGACATGGAGATGATGGTGGTGGTGAAGATGGTGATGATGGTGATGATACGAGTCCTCGACTAGTGGATGGTCATAATGTGATCCATGTTGATCCACAACCTCATTTAGATGGGTGGGAAGATGTTCGTGAGGCAGAAAGGATAAGGCAGACATAGATTGACGGTGGTGAGGAAGTCTCACATGAAAATTATGGGAAAGCTAAATTTGTAAAGCCTCAGTATACCTCTTGTAAAGATGAATTGGATGAACACCCAGGTTTTGCGGTTATTGATTTGGATTATTTAGAGAAAGAGGAAGAAGAAGTGCATATTGCAAAGGTAAGAAATTCAGTTAAGGCTAGACAAGTTTCTTATAATGTGCAGGTGACAGAAGAAAGACCCAGTCCTTCAGTTTCTCGATCTTATTTGGATAGATTTAAAGATTAGTTGCTCCACGCAGTTACAGAGACAATGAATGAGAAATTATCTAAATCTCCTGATCTTGTGAATTTATTTGAGGCTTCTATATATGCTTTAACACAAAGATTTGTAAGTATTATTAAGCCGGACCTGTGCAATACTGGTGAGATTATTGGTAGGCATATTACCTTTCTCAATCAAGTGCTCAAGGATTTGAGCAGCGGATTAGTATCTATGTCAGGTGAATTTAGATCAACCATCACTGGAAAGATGAAATTTTTGATAATTTTGATAGAACACCTGAATAAATCTGATTTGAGAAAGTTGAAGGCTAAGATAACTCAGATTGTTGTTCAAGATAGATTCTCAAAAGTGACCAAGATTACTGAACATGAGATCAATGCTTTAAAAGATGTTATAGAAGAAGAGTTAGCAGCTCTTGGACAGATTTTGGATTTGGACTCATTGAAAAAGATGAAAGAAAATAGTGATCATATTCACGAGACGGTAAAGCTTTATTCAGCTGATGCAACTACGACACAGAAAGAGATCAATGAAAAAGTATATCACTATTTTTCTAAAATCTGTACCAAGCATGAGTTGAACCATCAGTTTAATGTCCTGGATGAGAATTTGAGTCTTCCTACATTCACTCAAGACTTTGAGGATCAGGTCAAGTAGTTGAAAGATTTTACTCCCACTTTAGAGAGTTTTATGCAGAGCAAAGATGAATTTGAGAAGGCCATGAAATAAGGGGTGAAGTCATTCGTGATTTTATCAATCTACTCATACCATATCTTCATGTGAAAGATAAGGAAATTATTTTTCTTACTGCTGAGCCTCTCAGTCCATTCTGTGTTGCTCTTGGTCAGTTTTCAGTTTCTGAGGCTCTCTCTATTATTCGACCAGTCATTCAGTAGCTGGCTTCGGGAAGATCTTCTACTCAAATGCAAGTGACCTTAGCACACACTATGTTACCAGCCCGAGCTATGATACCTCCTCTCTCCATCTGACTAGATCAACCTTCCACCAAACCACCCTTTGGCCCATCCATTCCTCCCTCCGAAAAAGGGAAAGCTCCTCTGTACCCCATGAAGTAGCTCTACCTGTCATTTTTGATAGGGTATCTTTTATTTGTGTACCTTTTTCAGTGGTTGTTTTATTGGAACATTCTACTTTTTACTCTCTCTACTCTCTTTTTCTTTGTGATAATCCCAAAGGGTGAGAACAATTATATATATACTCAGTAAGGGGGATAAGATTAGAGTTATATATATCAAGGGGAGAAATGAATATATATATAAAGGGGAAACAATAATATATATAAATGGGGAGAAATGACTACTACATATATAAATGAATACGTAGTTAAAAGGGAATAAATGACAATTTATATATTCTGTTTACATAGGGGGAGCATACTGAATTTCATATCCTCTCCTCCCTCTTATTTTATGCCATAGATTTATGATTATCAAAAAGGGGGAGATTGTTGAACCCTCTGTGAGTTTTTTATTTTAATAATAACAAATCATTGTTATTTCTGTATATAAGTCAATTTAATCAATTATTTATTCTGTTCTAAATATTTCTTTATATGTTTAATCATGTCTATAGATTTTTATCTATGTTTATTTATGGTTTAGTATTGACCTAGAAGTGTTCTGGATTGAACAGACACTTTGTGCAAATTTTATGTTTCTAACTCAATGTTAGTTATTGTTTTGAGTCACCATTTGTTAAAGGCATGAGAATGGTTGTACTGACGGTCGCACTGAAGGTCGCATTGACAGTCTCCCCGATGGTCGCACCGATGAGAATGGTCACACTGATGAGAACCGTCGCACTGATGAGAACTGTCGCACCAATGAGAACAGTCACACCGATGAGAACTGTTGCACTGATGAGTATCGTCACACCGATGAGAACTGTCACACCAATGAGAACGGTCGCACCGATGACAATGGTTGCACTGATGACAATAGTCGTACTGAAGACAATGGTCACACCGATGAAAACGGTCGCACCGACGACAATGGTCGCACCGACGACAACAGTCGCACCGATTACAATGGTCGCACCGATACCAACGGTCCCACTAAAGACAATAGTCACACTGATAAAAACGATCGCACCGATGAAAATATCCACACCGACGACAACGGTCGCACCGATGGAAACGGTATCACTTAGGAGAACGGTCACATCAATGAAAACGGTCACACCAAAGACAACAGTCGCACCGAAGACAACGGTCGCACCGACGACAATGGTTGCACCGATGAAAACGGTCACACTGACGAAAATGGTAGAACCTATGTCAACAGTTACACCGATGAGAACAGTTGCACCGATGACAATGGTCACACCAATGAGAACGGTCATACCGGTTCTGATCAAATGACATACCGATTCCAATATTGATGCTGATCAAATGACCCATCGATACCAATGCTGATCAAATGACCTATCAATATTGATGCAGATTCAAGTGACATACCGATCTCATGACTCACCGATAGTTATGAAAACTGTTTGAATTTATTTTAACTCTTATTTAATTCAAACGGTCATATTTTCTTGATGTTAATGGTTGGATTTCAGGGAACTGTTCCTAGTACCAGTCAAAAAGCAATCACTCTTTTTGCCAGATATCAAGGAATAAAAAGGAAGATCTAGCTGCACCGACAAAGGAGATGAGACGACACAAAGAATAAACATTGACATGAAGTGACTCATTAGAAGATGAAGGTGCACGTGTGAATGAAGAACCAAAAAACAAATGGAAGAACTCAAATAACACATGAACAATATAGAGATCTTCAAGAAGATCATTTTTACCTAGAATAAGAAAAGAAGCCAAGTTGTTGTGCTTACTGAACATCGTATGCACAGGGCTGAATAACTGTAGTTGAGAAGAACAACGACACTCTGTTTTATGTCATCCTCATCAGAAAGGACTTGAATACCATCTTTAACATTCAAACGAGTCCAGAGCATATCTGAAATCACCCAGAGCATTCTAAATTCCTTATCTATTTATTTTCTCTGTAGTGAACTTTTGTTAAACTTTTTGAGCACTATGTGTACATCTGTCTATTTAGACACACACTGACTCTTGAGCTGAACTGGAGGATACTAAATCCTCACACCAAACTCTTTACAACCTATTTTATTCCACATTAAATTGTGGAATATGTCATGTGTGACCTGGACAGCCTGTGTGATGTTGTTTATCTTTCCCACAAAGGACTGTGGAAGAGGTCTAAGTACCTGAATAGTCTGAGTACTAATTTAAAACCTTGATCAATGGCATGGATCATTGTTTATATAAACTATTAGGGAGGTATAAGTCTCGGCTTGAGACTAAACCTCTTGTTTTACAAATTGGTGTGTTTTTTATCATTTTTAAAACCTCTTTTGAATATTCCGCTACTAGGTACTTTAAATATAAATATGTTTTAAAGTAACCTTGAAAGTTTAACTAGAAAGTGTTTGTATTTACTGTAAAGCATTAGGTTAGTTTCAAAAGCTGATCTAATCATCAGATTACATTAACTGAGAAATAATCAATATTTTGAGAACCTAACTGAACATTTGATGTATTACAAATTCACTACAGTTTAGCTTACTAATAAATTTGGGGGATTTTTAATAATAATCTTTTTAACAAAATTTTTTATTGGAACTCAATTCACCCCCCTCTTGAGTATCCACTCTGACAAACAGATAAAATAATGATTATGGTTGTACCATATTTATAATAACATCACCATATGTAGAATGTACTGGAGTAATTATTTTGGTTTGGAAATAACAAATAAGGAGAAAGTGGAAAATGAAAATAACTTCGAAAGTGGTTATAAAATAATTACCTCTTATTTGGGTGTTTCCTTCTTTTTTTGAAAAAGGGCTCTTTAGGTTGACCTTATGTTCATTGAAAGGACTCTAAGTTTAAGTGAGGGAAGTTTGGAGGAGATATGGGTAGGGTTTGGCTGATAAAAATGGCTTTGGAGGTGTGATTTTGAGAGAAGGGTAAGTACCCTTTTATAAGAGAGGTGAGGGTAACTTTAGGAAAAGTTAGAAATATTATTTTATTATAAAATCAATTTCAGCTTCTAATGGCACAAAATTGATTTATTAAGTAGAAAAGGTAGGTATGGGTAGAAATAATCTAAACCAATTGGTTTTAGATAGGTTTAGGTTACCATATTAACATTATCTTTTAGATTTAACTCTTAGTTAAAGAGTTCAACTTTTACCATGTACTGTTGTATTATTATAATAAATTGTTAATACAGTTATTATAAAAAACCAAGAGAACACAAATTGGTTAATTATTGATATATCTAACCTTGTCTAAGTCCTTTTTCCAAACCTTACATTTTTATCCATATTATATAAATTAATAGTATAGTAATTTTTTTAAGAAACTCATTTTTGTCAGTTTGGAACTTCTTTGTATTTTTTAAAGTCATAACAACTTTATCGATTTAGGAAAGATTTATTAAATCACTCCAAACCTGTCCAATTAACCTATAAAATTATTGGATGGAATCAAAATCCTTAATTTACATTTATTTTTATATTTATAATATCAATTATTTTAATCATTCTTTGATAAAGTAGTTACTGCATCATCATTGTGTAATAAATAAATTTAATTATTTAATCTCTAAAAATTATAAATAAAATACGAATATGTAGAAAATAGTTTTATATTTTTTATGAATATTTATAGTCGAATTTATCTTACGTATAACTCTATATTAAATGTGGTTTAGTTATTGAACTTTGAATTTAAAAAGTTTAACTCTTCATTGAATGAAATAATAATAAATGTCATAATCTAATCTAGGTGGAAAAAAAGGATCATATTTTTTTCTTAAGGTTTCTTTTGTGTAAAAAAACTTTTCTATCAGAATTAGGACATGTGTGTAGGGTAATTATGATATCATTTCTACGTTTAATTACCCTAAATACTTTTAACCACGGTAAATAAAAGTCAAAAGTTACTATTCACCAAACATTATTTTCATCTTCTTGAACCAAATTTTACTTACTAATTTCAACCGTGTCTCTTGGATTTTCAAAAATTAATTTACAGAAGAAGTAAAATTACGTTTTATCCAAATTTGTATATGTGCCTAGAAGGTGGGTAAAAAAGGTTAAAATGTCAATAAACTTTTATACATCTAATTTTATAATAAAATGACTCTAATGAATTAAATTGAACTTATATAGTTATTATATATCTATTTTGACTTAAAATAAATTAAATTAAAATAAATAATTATTTAAATAATAAGGCTATTTTTAACAATAACGTACTATTTTTCACTATTCATCAAAAATTGAATGTTTTCAGAAAAATATCAAAAATTTCCCTAATGCTAATTTTCATATTCTGGATTCAAAAATGAATTATATTTTATGAAATTCGAAACATATATGTTTCATTAATTAATTTAAAATTAATTCCCATTGTCAAAACCAAAATGTGGGTTTTTATAAAGTAATAACTATCAAAAGATTGACATGTGTTTATATCAATTTTAAATGTGAAATTACTTATAATTAAATACATTGTATTAAATGATAAAAATATATTCTAATTATATTTCCAAACCATTAAAATTCATAATATCACAGTATAAATTTTTTCGATTAAAAAAGTTGTTTTCAGTTAAAATTTAGTATTTTTCATTATTCATCAAAATAAGAAAGTTATCATAAAAGTACCAATGATTTGTCCAAACTAAATTTTTTATGTTCCACTTCTAAATAAGAATTTAATTTAATTAAATTAGTTATATAAAAGTTTCAAATATTGTTTTTAAAAAGGGTTCGCCAATAAAAAGGCGGGAAAATTGCATTTTCTGAAAAATACTTCTTTTATCTGAAAAAATGAATTTTTTCTTGTATTATGTTTATAAAACACATAATATGTATTCTAAAATTATATTAAGTGTATAAAATTCAAAATTAAGTTTATTATATTCACAATCTCTTTTTCAACGGCTAGTTTGGTAAGTTGTGTTGCACTCGAACTCAGTGTTGCGTGTAGCGAAAGTAAATGAATTAATTTGAAGAGATAACAAACAATAATATCATGGGATGTTACATTCTATCCTCCTTCAATAAATTTAATCTCCACAATTTGAAAATTTTATTTGAAAATAAAAGGTGAAAAATAGGAAAATACCTTTGTGAAAAACCCACATCGGAAATTGGGTTAAAAAAATTTAGTCTTAATAAAAGGGAAAAAATGAAAAATTTCCCATGAAATTATGATCTCGATTAGGAAAAAATTGCTAGAAATTAGAGACCCACAATTTGAGGAAAAACATAAATATTTATTTGGAGTGATTGAGGTCGTCAATCACTATCAAGTGTAAAATTGAGGTCCTTAAAGAAATCAGTCAATGATAATTTAAAATATCATCGGTTAAGAAAAACACAAGGTATTATGATAACACATTTTTGGTTTTAATATCCCTCCCATAAATTTTAAGAAATAATTTATTCAAAGAATATGAGGGGAAAATATACTTTAAAAGTAGAGTTTCATCCTTCAACTAATTCTTATAAAAAACTCATCTTTTACTTCAAAAGACAATAGAATTCAAAAATATTTTATTTATCATAATCGAAAAATGTTCTAAATATAAAGACTTTATAATTCATTTGTCAGAATATTAAAAAAACAACATTATATAAACCAGTGCATCACGTACGCCAGTGGTATGTGATGCACCATTTTCGCCCTTCAGTTGTGGGTTCTAGTCTCCTGACCTTGCCAGAAGCGATGGGTTGTCGCACGACATCTGATTTTTCCATTTAATGACAATCCAAAAATAATCATAAGAAATGATTTAACCTTAACAATAGTATCCAATGTAAAACATAATCCATTCCATCCTTTAGACTTTTCCAAAATTATTCAGTCCAAACTCACAGTCCAAAATTTATAAAAAAGGTAAACACAATGAAGATATTTTTTTGCCACATAATAACATGTAAAAACCATCCTCATGCACTATTTTAAATCATAGTAACACCTTGAATTACCATAAAACCTTATTGATTACATTCATGCTCCCTCATTCCTTATATATTACTGGGTATACTCTATATATCCAAAAATGTTGTAAACTCCAACAATAATGGAATAAACAGACAATTGATTAGTTTCAAAGTATTCAAGAATATTGAATATAATTTATCCAAATAAATCATATCTTATTCAAAAATCACTACCTCTATATCATAACCATATTATGGGTTATTGATTCTTGCTCAACTTTACCCAAGAGATGAAGGTAGAACGGTCCTTGTAGTTTAGTTTGGGTTATCGAATCCTCAGAGACCTAATAAGAAACCTATAAACATGTACATTCTATGAACTATTTTTGTCTATGAAGTGGCCAAATTGGGTTGATTTTATATGGTTTTAAAGGATAACTAAAAGATTTAAGTGAATTCAATTTATAAGAATGATTTGATCCTAGGTTATTGCTCGGGGTGGATTGGACATATTTCCTTTTCAATGATTTTGATTTCTTATATTTAAGATGGGTTCATTTAAAGTGATAAAACAAAATCATCACTTACTGGTTTAATGCCTTAACCCTTTAATACTAATCACCTATACACTTTAAGGATCAATGTTTTGAGCACTTCAAGGTAATGGTTCGTATTTGCACTTGAAGTATGTGGCCCTAAATTCAACAAGGATTATGGAGTTTAAAAATTATCAAATAAAAATCTCATTTAAAAGAAACGATTAGACATTAATGGATTGATAAATAACTTCAAATCCGGACCCTTGATACTCCATTGGATCAAACCATAGGTGGGTTATCCCTTCATTGATCCCATTGATTGAATGGAAGTGGAAAGTAGACTCATGAGGGAGGAAATGGAGAAGTAAAGAAAACAACAAAAATAAAATGATCACTCCACCGTTGTGGGAATAATTTCACAAGATTTGGTGTGAATAAATTCACATAATGAGGCAACGACATCAATGTTAGATGTATAACAATAGAATAAGAGGAGAAGAAGAAATTTTATTATGAATCTAATGTGAATTGAACAACTTACATGTGAAAGATAAATTTGAGACAACAAAATTGCATCATAACATTACAATTGAATAAAGCACCAATGATTCTTCAATCCTCCAACAACACTTCATTAAATATAAATTTTTGATCCTTTGGGTAGATCCTCCAATAGTCCAAGTCGCCTCAATTAATGGTGGTAGTCCATAGGTGGGTGGAAAGTAAGGGAGAGTTGATTTTTCCACCCTTGACCCCAGGTGGCAGCCAGATTCACTGAACCAAAGTGCTTGGAAGACCTTCTCGATGGCTCAATCAGAGTGGGACATAGAAGTAGAAAATAGATCTTTGGATGTCTACTAATTTCCTGTAAAATATGGGCCCATGTGGAGTTGTATATACAGAGATAAAATTAGATTACTAGGCTGTTTTTCTGGGCCGCAGAATCTGGCCCAGAATTTTATCTGTAACATGGGCCGCCTAAATGAACACTATGGATGCCGAATTAGCATTGGACCTTGTTGATTTATTTGTTCTTATCCATGTATAATAGCATCCCATGAAATATGGGATTCATTGGGCATGTATGGTTGGTTCCACATTCGAATCAGTGAGTTGGTGTCCAATCTGACTTCTCCAGAATTGTTTCCTTTCATCACAAATATCTCCATTATCCTTTATGAATCTTTCATTGATCCTTTAATGAAAAATGTTCATATTGAAGTGAATATCCAGTTCAAAGTAATATCAAATTAAAATATGTATAATTAGATTCCTTAAAATTAGATGAATCATTGGGTACTTCAAATGATGTTAAAAAATGTACCACATAATAGTGCATTTTAAGAAGGTATTACAATCATAATGTGAAATGATGTTCCAATTGTAAAATGCACTTAAATGGTGTTTATTAATAATAAATAAGAATAATATTATATATATTAACAATGAATATTAGCCTCATTTATTGTCTAATCACACCCCCAAATTGAGTTTTGCTAGTCCCGAGCAAAATATATCTCAATAATATGAAATTCTAATTCCCTTTTCCAAAAACATTTTAATACACAATGATCACTAGAAACCCTTATACCAAATAGTCATGAAAACCATCAAAATATTTTAATACAAGATATTTTCATAAGAATTTCACAATCCCAAACCCATTCCTTTGTTCAAATTCATTTCCATATTTCATCCAAAATCAATTAAGTATGAGGATGTGTTGTGCATCACAATAGACATGGGGGTTCATCTTTATTCAAGGGGGAAATAACGAAAGTTTTAGGTTGAATCACATTTCAATAATAAGATGAGTATTCAATTTTGTTTAAAGTATTATTTTGTTTGTTTTTGTTTTTATTTTTCAATTTTTCCATGGTAATTGAAATTGCACTCAAAAGAGTCAACCCCTGTAGCGAGACTTTGTCGATGGCTCCCAGGCTCAAAGACCTTAGGGCACTAAGTGAATCCCACATACTCAGGCATCAACTCGAGTTAACTCTATCAAAAACAAATTCAAATTACCAAAAAATAGAGTTAAAATTACTAACTCTGGGCCAGAAAACTATGGAGGCACGATCCCCAAGTGCTGAAAGCCACGCATTAGGTCATTTCATTGCTCTATGCACAAATTTTTTTTATTGAATACTCATACTAAAACTAAAATAATCACTGAACCTATGCTATTTATTTGGGGGACCCCATGAACTCAAACTAATACGCCACTATACAAAGGACGTGCATTGTGATATTTTTTTTATTTGGATGAAAATATAAATGATGAAATATCACATTGGATAACCACACTTTACAAAATCAATGCTCATGAAATTATACAAGGATTAAAATTAGAATCAGGGCGTGCTAAATTATTTGATATTCAGTTTCAAAGTGTGCAATGTGTATTACCATGTTCAAAGTTAAAGGAATTTTTCCATCCATTTACACTTTTTTTTTCAAATCATTAATATTTTTGACACAAAATAATTTTTTATTTTATCTCCCCCCAACTTAAAATACATTGTCCCCAGTGTTTTATGGAATGAAGTTTTAAAAGGAGTGGAGGCAGATAATGAATGTTCGAAAAGGAAATTGAAACTGAGGATCATGGAATGAAATCACGTGGTGGTTGAAGTTGAAGTTCTTGCTGCTCCAAATTAGTCCTTTGATCACTTGGGGGATGTATGCAGCTCCTTGATTGAACATGTATCACCCAAAATTGTACCTGAACCATAAAAAGAAGAAAAAACCAGACAAAACAAACAACACAACGACTGATTTACTTCCAAGTATCATCATTTTTATGGTTTTTCCTGTTTTCAGTTTTTTTAAATCAATCAAATGATACATTATCTTCTTTTAATTTTCTAGGTAAGGTATTACTCAAGGATCACACCGTGTGACATGGATGAATACGGTGCTCCCCTTTCATACCCATCCATACTCATAATAGAAGAACATGTCAATAGTCTTTTTTTAATATAAAAATGATTAATTAATCCTATTTAAAATATAAATTTTATTAAAACAACAAAATGATAGGAAACATGGAAACCATGGGTTTCCTCCCATGCAGAGCTTTGTTTAACGTCGTTAGCCAGACATGGACCCTAAATCTATCAATTTTTTCGTGGTTCATAGGTTGTCTCAATTAACTTAACCTCTATTTCTCGTTTATTGAATGATTTAATGAATGGTTTTAACCTTTGACCATTGACCTTGAAAATGTAACCACTTGTGGGATCTTGAATCTCTACTGCCCCATGGGGGAATAAATGATGCACTATGAAAGGTCCTGACCAACTAGACATTAACTTTCCTAGGTGTAAATGATGTTTTGAACTATACAAGAGCACAAGTTTTCCCGGTTCAAAATGTTTGACCTTCATATTACTAGATTGGTAGGCTTGAACTCTAGCTTTATTGATCCTTGAATTTTCATAAGCCTCCATCTTTAGTTCCTCTAGTTCCTTGAGACCTAATTTCCTTTTTGTTCCAGCCAATGAGAGGTCATAATCCATTTTCGTAATTGCCCAAAAGGCCTTATGATCAATTTCAACATGTAAATGAAATGCTTTTCCATAAACCAACCTATATGGGGACATTTCTAAAATGGTTTTATATGTAGTTCGATAGGCCCAAAGGGCATCTAAGAGTTTCTCAGACCAATCTTTCCTAGAGGGGTTGACAGTTTTTTCAAGAATGTGTATAATCTTTCTATTTACTAACTCATCTTGACCATTGGTTTGGGGATGGTATGCAGTGGACACATTATGAGAAATACCATACTTAGACATGAGTGAATAGAATTGGCATTTGTAGAAATGGGTTCCTCGATCACTGATTATAGCCCTAGGAATTCCTAATCGAGAAAATATGTTCTCTTTTAGAAATTGAATCACAACTTGATGATCGTTGGACTTAGTGAGAATGACCTCAACCCATTTTGAGACATAATCAACAGCTAAGAGTATGTATATGTATCCCCTAGTGTTTGAAAATGGACCCATAAAATCAATTCCCCAAAAGTCAAATATTTTAACCACTAATATGGGAGTGAGTGGCATTTGATTCCTTTTTGTGATGGACCCTACTTGTTGACACCTAGGAAAACATTTTAAAAATGTGTAAGAGTCCCTTGAGAGGGTGGGATAGAAGAGACCACATTGAAGAATCTTAGTAGATGTTTTCTTAGAGGAAAAGTGACCTCCACATGCCTCACTATGACAGAATTTGAGGATGGACTCTTGTTCATATTCTGGGACACACCTCCTAATGACTTGGTTAGGGAAGAACTTATAGAGGTATGGATCATCAAACACATAGTTTCTAACATCAGAAAGGAATTTAATTCGATCTTGAGTCCCTAAGAATTTTGTAATAACTCCTGTAACTAAGAAATTGGCTATGTCGGCATTCCAAGGGCATTCACTCACAGAGTATAGGTGCTCATTAGGAAATGAATCAGACACAAAAAGGTGATTTGAGTTGTCTTTGAATTCCATCCTAGAGAGGTGATCAACTACAACATTTTCAACGCCCTTTTTATCCTTGATTGTGAGGTCAAATTCTTGTAAGAGAATGACCCACCTTATTAGTCTAGCCATAGCATCTTGTTTTTGGAAGAGGTATTTTAGTGCAGAATGGTCAGTGAACACAGTGATGGGGGATCCTAAGAGGTAGGACCTAAAATTCTCTAAGTAAAAAACAATAGCAAGTAACTCCTATTCATTGGTGGTGTAGTTGATTTGGGCATCATTTAAGGATTTTCTTCCATAAGCAATGACATAAGGAGTTTTAGCACAACATTTTCCTAACACAGCTCCTACAGAAAAGTCATTGGAATCACACATAAGTTCGAATGGAAGGTTCCAATTTGGAGATTTTATAATGGGAGGAGAGTTGAGATAGGATTTGAGGGTTGAGAATGAACCCTCACATCTTTCTGTCCAAACAAATGGAGCATCCTTTACTAGGAGAGCACAAAGGGGATGGGAGATTGAACTAAAGTCCTCGATGGATCTTCTATAGAAACCAACATGTCTTAAGAAAGACCTTACTTCCTTGACAGTTTTGGATGATGGAAGGTGACGAATGATGTCAACCTTGGCTTTATCAACTTCAATCCCCCTACTTGAGACCAAATGGCCTTGAACTAGACCCTATTTAACCATGAAATTGAATTTTTCCCAGTTTAGGACTAGATTATTTTCTTCACATCTTGACATGACTCTCTCTACATTCCTCAAACATCCTTCAAATGTATCCCCAAACACAGAGAATTCATCGATGTAGACCTCTAGAAAATCCCCTACCAGGTCTGAGAAGATTCCCATCATGCACCGTTGGAAGGTTTTAGGGGCATTGCATAACCCGAAGGGCATGCGTTTGAAAGAAATTGTTCTGAATGGACATGTGAATGTAGTATTCCCTTGATCCTCTAGGGAGAACTCAATTTGATTATACCCTGAGTACCCATCTAAGAAACAGTAGAACACATGACCTTCCACTCTCTCAAGGACTTGGTTAATGAATGGTAAGGGGAAATGGTCTTTCATGGTGAATGAGTTTAGCTTCCTATAGTCAATGCAGACCCTCCATCCACTACTCACCCTTGTTGGAAGAATCTCTCCATCCTCATTGGTTATCACTGTGATTCCAGCCTTTTTTGGAACCACTTGGATTGGGATCACCCATTCACTCTCAGCTACGGGATATATGATACCAGCTTTTAACAATTTTAGAAGTTCTTTCCTTACTACCTCCATGAGATTAGGATTTAGTCGCCGTTGAGGTTGAAGACATGGCTTTCAATCAGATTCCAGAACAATACTACGAGTCCCGATAAGTGGGCTAATCCTAGGAATATCTGAAAGGGTCCAACCAATGGCTTTCTTATGCTTCATAAGGACATCTAGAAGAATCCTCTCATGATTTTCTTCAAGAGAAGAAGAAATGACAATAGGATGTGTTTGATTTTCCCCCAGGAAAGCATACTTGAGTGTAGCGGGAAGTTCCTTCAATTCAAGATCAGGTTGGTTTGGAATTTCAGCAGAATATTGGGACATTGGATCAAGTTCAATTTCTTTTTTTAGAGTTTCAGATAGGATTGATTCCCCACATGTAGAAGTTTCAGCTACTAGATTGGCTTGGTCAGATTTAGGGAAGGAATTTTGATTGTCCTCCATGAAATTGGTTTCCTGAAAGTTTTCACTGATTATTGGACCTAAGACTTCATTATAAGATCAACTTGAAAATGATTCAATCCAAGGAGATAAACTTCCTTCATTTGAACAAAGGAAATCAATCTCATCCTGAATTAAACATTCATAAAATATTCCTTGATGTTCTATGGATTCATTATCAATGCTTCCTATCATGTTTAATTCATCAATTTCCTCGTCATCCCCTATTTGTGAGCTTTCATTATAGATGTTCGTGTCTAGACTCATGTTCCCAAAGGTGATGTTCATGTTCCAATTCCTAACTCAGATAAAATAGTTGATTGTTGCAAGGAAAGGATGACCAAGGATTATTGGGGTTTGTTCCTTATTTTGTAAGTTTGGATGGTTGTCAATGACAATGAAATCAGCAGGGTAGATGAAGTTTTCAACCTTTACCAGAACGTCCTTCAAAATCCCCTTTGGAACCCTAATGCTACAATCAGCAAGCTGAAGTGTGATAGATGTGGGTTGGAGCTCTTCTAGGCCTAACTGGCATTACATAGCATATGGGATGAGATTGACACTAGCACCTCGGTCACACAAGGCCTTGAAAACTTTGCTCTCTCCTAGGTCAACATTGATGTAAGGGAAACCCGAGTCATTCAACTTAGGAGGAATGGTCTCTTGAATGGTGGTGCTCACATTAGAAGCCAAAAGGACGTGGTTTTTATGTGAAAATTTTCTTTTAAAAGTGCACAAGTCCTTAAGGTACATTGAGTAGGAAGGTATGGTTTGGATGGCATCGAGAAGGGGAATGTTCAACTTGACTTGTGAGAATATTTCCCTCAATGTTTCACTCAGTTCAGGCTTGGGTTTCCCCCTCTTGCGTTGAGGAAATGGTGCAGGTTGTGGGGTTGTTTGTTGAAGAGTTGTTTCTTTCACATTTTTATCCGTTTCCTCAGTTTGATCTTGTGGTTCATTTGAATTTTCATCCAAGTTTGAATCTTCAGGTGGGTTCTGAATTAGTTGTTAAGGTTTCTCAATTGATTTCCCATTTCTTAAAATAGTCACAACTTTTAGATGTTCATGAGTTGTTTGAGTACAACTTGACTCTCCCATTGATGTTGAGGATGGAACCTCCTGAGTAGGATTGGGTTCCTTTCCATTTTTTTATGGTTTTAAGTTCTTTTTTTAGGTAGGAGACTTCCAAGTTCATCCTCTCCATTTGTTTGCATAGTTGTTCTAGTAGGCTTTGTGGAACAGTTTGGGTTGCTGCTTGAGAAGATTGGTATATCCCGGAGGGATATTTTGGAGGTGGGATGGTTTGTTGAAAATGGACTGATGGCTGTTGGTATTGGATAGGTTGGGTTTGGAACTGGTTATGGGTTTGGTAGTTCTGATGGGGGTAAGGATTTTTTCCCTGTGGTGGGATAGGTTGTTGGTTATCTTTCTAGTATTTCTTTGTGTCTTTTCAGGATAAGGTGAAGTTCCCCATGTTTGTTTTTTTTCAAAAATTCTTTCTAGATACTCGTAAGCATCATTTGGGGCTTTGTTTTTAAATGTTCCATTATACATCATGTCAATGAATTGTTTGTTCCCCGGACCCAACCCTTAGTAGAAAATTATCACTTATTCAGGAATAGATAAACTATGGTGTGGAACCATGTTTAGAGTGTCTTTGAACCTCTCCCATGTTTCATAGAATGATTCTCCCTCATTTTTAAAAATGTTTTGGATACTCTTTTTAAGTGTATTTGTTTTGTGGTGGGGAAAGTATTTTTTATAGAATTCTCTTTGTAGTTGGTTCCAAGAGTTTATGGAAGATGGTCTCAAAGTTTTTAGCCAATTTTTAGCTCTAACCTTTAAAGAAAAAGGAAATAGCCTCATCTCATCTGATTCTAGTTGATGTGGGGGACACATGGTTTCTACAATGTCATTGAACTCCATAATGTGAAGGTAGGGAATCACAAACTCCATTCCATTGAATGTGGGAAGGTGGTTTAGGACATCGGGTTTAAATATGTAGTTGGAATTTCCTAGGGAATTGTGTCTAATTCATGTGGGGGAATTGGTCCAGGAAGGTGTGAGGTATTCATTAATAGTTTGATCAACAACATTCCCCATGTTTGGGGCTGCCTCATTTGGGTTTCCATTTTGGTTCCCACCCAGGTTTATGAGTTGGTTTCTTTGAAGACCTTCCATTGAAATGGGCTCAATTTTTGACTCAGGGGTGTTTGGAAGATTAGGATCTAATGGAAAGAGTTACCTTGGTGTACTTGATTCCCCAATCCCATGACTATCCACCCAAACTAGATGGTTTGATTGATCGCGGGTGTAGGCGGACATGCGCAAAAAAAAACGAGAAATGGACAAGATAAAAGAATTTGGAAGAGAAAAAGAAGAAATGGGGGAGAATAGAATGGGTGTTTAGATGACTTACTTGGGTCCCCGACAATGGCGCCAAAATTTTATTCTCTCTCAAATTTACCCAAGAGATGAAGGTAGAACAGTCCTTGTAGTTTAGCTTGGGTTATCGATTCCTCAAAGATCTAAGAAGAAACCTATAGACACGTACATTCTATGGACTGTTTTTGGCAAATAAGTGGCCAAATTGGGTTGATTTTATATGGTTTTAAAGGTTAAATAACAGATTTATGTGAATTCAATTTAAAATAATGAGTTGATCCTAGGTTATCGCTCATGGTGAATGGGACATATTACCTTTTCAATGATTTCAATTTCTTATATTTGAGATGGGTTCATTTAAGGTGATAAAACAACATCATAACTTAATGGTTTAATGCCTTCACCCTTTAATACTAATCACCTATACACTTGAATGATCAATGTTTTTATCACTTCAAGGTAAAGGTTCGTATTAGCACTTGAAGTATGTGTCCTTAAATTCAACAAGGATGATGGAGTTTAAAAATCATCAAATAAAAATCTCATTTAAAAAAGTAATTAGTCATTAATTGAGTGAGAAATAACATCCAATCCATCCCCTTTCTACTCCCTTGGATCAACCCATAAGTGGGATAACCCTCCATTGATCCCATGGTTTCAATGGAAGCGGAATGTAGACACATCAGGGGGGAAATGGAGAAGTAAAGAAAACAACAGAAATAAAATGATCACTCCACCATTGTGTGAATAATTTCAAAAGATTTAGTGTGAATAAATTCACACATAGAGGAAAAGGTATCAATGTATGATGTAGAACAACAGAATAAGAGGAGAAGAAGAAATTTTATTTAGAAACTAAAGTGAATTGAACAACTTACATATGAAAGACAATTTGAGACTACAAAATTGCAGCAAAACATTACAATTGAACAAAGAACCAAAGACTCTTCAATACTCCAACACCACTGCTTTAAATATGCATTTTTATCCCTTTGGTCGAGCCTCCAACATTCCAAGTCTCCTATATTAATTGCGGTAGGCCATAGGTGGGTGGAAAGTAAGGGAGAGTTGATTTTTCTACCCTTGACCCGAGGTGGCATCCATATTTCCTTCACCGAGTAGAAGCAGTTGGAAGACCTTCTAGATGGCCAAATAAAAGTGGTCCACAGAAGAATCAAATGGATATTCTGATGTCTTATAACCGCCTGTAAAATTTGGGCCCATTTGGATTTGTATATTCAGAGATATTATTAGTGTAGTGGGTTGTTTTTCTGGGCCATAAAATCTGGCCCATCATTTTATCTCTAACTTGGGCCGCCTAAATGAAAACCATGGAGGCCAAATTAGCATTGTCTATTGAATAGGGATTTGTTCCTATATATGTGTTATAGAATACCATGAAATTTGGGATTCATTGGGCCAGTATTTTGGGCCCCAAATTCGAATCAGTGATCTTGTTTCCAATCTGACTTCTCCAGAATTGTTTCCTTTCATCACAAATATCTCCATCATCCATTATGAATATTTCATTGATCCTTTAATGAAAAATGTTCATATTGAAGTGAATATCCAGTTCAAAAGAATATAAAATTAAAATATGTATAATTAGATTATTTAAAATTAGATGAATCATTGGGTACATCAAATGATGTTAAAAAATGTGCCAAATAATAGTGCATTTTAAGAAGATATTACAATCATAATGTTAAATGATGTTCAAAGTGTAAAATTCACTTAAATTGTGTTTATGAATAATAAACAACATGAATATTATATATATTAACAATGAATATTAGCCTCATTTAGTGTCTAATCTGTTATCTTTCCTTTAACCATGTATTTTAAAAAATGTTTAACTTGTTATTGAGTCACTTATCTTAGAACCATATAATCTCAAATCCACAATGAAATAGTACTGCAGTACAATCTTGATTTTATTTCCATACTTCAAAAAACCAATACATCGTTGATAGAACAATCAAATTGAAATAATTCATTTATTACAACCTAAGTACACTATTCATTCCCCTTAATCTGTGGTAGTATCATAACTTGATTATTATCCAATAGCATCATTTTGAACATACTCTGGTGATTTGGATATTGATTCACGTAGTGTCCCAAATTGTTGCAGATGAAACATTTTACATTCAAACCCCTTTTCTTTTCTTTACACTCACGTACTTGGTTTCCTTTTTCTCCATGCTTATAAAAAACACCCATTCCCTTCAAGCATTTACCAAGGTGATTCTTTCCACAATTATCACATATAAAAAAAACCCTTCTTTCCCCTCTTCCCTTTATACATCCTTCTAACTACCATAATTTTCTTCTCTTTCTTCCCTTAAAATCCACAGGACACAGATAAATCATTACTTATCTTAATAATACATAATATTATTTCTTCATATGATGAGAATTTGTGGGAGACTATTTCCCTTCTAAATGTTGGCTTAATACCCTGAAAGATACGATCCTTATTACTCTTTGGATCATGCGTATTGTTGGAGTTCTTATTCCTTATACTATGTTCCATTTCTATACAATGGCATACACTAGGATAGTTTATAAACCGCAATGCATAATTCCAAACATATAAAATACCTAACATAAACTGAAAAGATTATGAATATAATATATACTAATAAAAAAATTTCTTTAAAGAAGTATTTACTCATAAATCCTTAATAATGGATTGTAAAGAAAATGTGGATTATCCTAATCATATCCCCCGGGAGTGCCGTAACCAAGAGTGCAGCAAGGCCCATTATCGTGTACTAGGATACCCTAGGTGAAGCATGAAACTCCTTGTTAGATTTTTAACTCCTAGGTACCTCTATTCTAGAGCCTCCTCTACCTTCTTTTATCTAGACAAGGATGCATTTCATGGAAAATAAAAAACTATCTACATTACCAAAATTCTAGGAAGTTCTTCTATACTAATTCTCAAGGACTATCTTAGGGAAATGTTATCTAACTAGAGTTTTTCTAGATCTAGTTTCCAAGGTTTGAACTAAACTTCCTCTGATACCAAAAATAACCCCATGACCCCAGAAGCCCTAAGCTGGTGCAATATTTAAACACATTGGCATGATTATAGGAAATCAAGTCCTGAAGGATCAATCAATTTAGTAGTCTTGGAAAATAGATTACATACATGAATGCTACATTACACGTTCAAACATAAAACACAACATAAATAGTCCGTTGACAACAACATTATTCCCTTATATTAACTATACATATCAAACATAATACACTCCTTGGAATCCTGAGAAAAAAAAACATAAGAAAGGGGTGATCTTAGATGCTCAGTAAGGGTAAATAATTTAGCTGAAGCTGTCTACTTTTACGTCAAGATGTGTTATAAAAACAATAGCATATTAAAAATAAACATTAATGTAATATGGAGAAAATAAATCAAACATTACCATATAAACATGCACATGGATGTTCTACTAGTCGAATAATCACATGCAATAATTTATTTCATATTGAGGGAATGCCTAACTCCGGACATTATTACCACATAATCAAAGCCTCGTGCAAAGAATACAAATTAAAATTTTATCAAGTACATGTGACAAAACACTAATTTGTCTCATGAGACCTACCGAGGCATTATAGGGCTATATTAGACCCCACCCTTGACATACAAAGTCTTATTCATTCCTCATATGAAAATGTTGAAACATAACATAAACATTCGTATTAAAACTTACATATGAAATGTGAATACATCAACCATAAATCATTAATGGTATAAAAATAGAACATTCACAGTCAAACATATCATAACTCATTCAATACAATATTGAAGATTTTATTTATTATAAATAAACCTCAATAAAGAATAATATCCAAAAAGGATGTTGACATAGTTGAAAATATTCAATAAAACCCTTTGAGAGAAATATCATTTTTTATGAAATAATTTAAAAGTATCACAATTTATAAAGGAAGAAGTTTAGAAGATATTTTTGAATCAAAGTGTCCCATACCACTTTGAAACTTTATAAATGAATCAACATTTTACAACATTCATGTACATATAAATAAATCATCAAAACCATTTAGAAAACATGGACACGAATGTGATAGATTTAGATGAATAAATTGTTAAAACATTTAAAATGATGGTTTAGTTAAATAGAACCATAAAATAATATTTTTGAAAAGTTTTTTTATGAAAAATATACATGGATAATAAATATTTCTTAGAAAATACTTACACATAAACAATCTTTGATAATAATGAGATTGAGGAATTAACCCTTACCTTGCACTTTCCTGTGGTCGAGAGTACGTTTAACCTCCTATATAATGACCATAGTATGTTATTAAATTATAAAAAAACCATATTAATATTTATTATATCATACATGATTCAATTATTACTTTATACTACCCATTTAATAATGATTTCCATGTTAAATTAACATTTTGGGTAACAATCACTTTCTTTATCATACGTGTTTTAACTTGTAATTCTTAATCGTATCATTTAGATTATGATTTAAATAATTCCATAATATAAAAAAGGATTTATATATAATATATAATTAGAATTTAAATATGTTTGATAGACATATATATGAAATGGAAAACACCGTTTATAAAGATGGTTTGTCGTACGCATGCATATATATTGTTTCCGTTTTCATAACGTATTGAACGAAAGTAAGTGAATAAGATATATGTATGAATATATATATATATATATATATATCCATAGAATCATTATTATTTCATATATTACATACTTAATAATACATATTTTTATAATTATCGTTGAATGGTGAAACTGGAAATGAATCTCATCACATCGTGGAGATGGTAAGCCGTACGTACACACTTGCGAATATATCATTTACTTAATGATTAAATGGTGTGGAATTGGATAGTATATTAATTTTTTAGAGAAATTATCATGTTATTGTTTTATTTATATAAATATTATTCATCATTATATCCATCTAAATAACATAGTGTTGATTAACAAATTACACCACGGTGGGGAGACGGTAAGCCATACATACACTCACATGGTGACATTATCATTCATATGATGGATAGAATAATGAGTATGGTTTTAAAATATTTATTATAACATCAATCTATGTAGAATTTACTGGTGTTATTATTTTGGTATGATAATAACAAATAAAGATAATGTGGAAGAAGAAAAGAACTTTGAAAGAGCTGATAAAATAATTTAATCTTCTTTGGGTGTTTCCTTTTGATTTGAACAAAAGGGATCCTTTGGTTAGTTTTCATCTTAAGATAAGTCCTCTAGGATGAATTTATGGAGATTATTAAGATATATGGTCAAGGTTTATCCAATCCAAATGGATTTGGAGGTGTGATTTTGAATGAAGGAGAAGTATCCTTTTATAGGAGAGGTGAGGGTCACTTTAAGAAATATTTGAAATATTATTTTATTTTCAAATAATTTTCGGTTTCTGATGGATCTAATTTAATTTATTTCGAAAATAGGGTGGATATGGGTCGACATAATCTCAACCCATAAGTTTTAGAAAAGTTTAGGTCACCATATTAACCCTATCTTTTAGATTTAACTCTTAATTAAATAGTTTAACTTTTACCATGTCCTCTTGTATTATTATAATAAATGGTTAATACACTTACTATTAAAATATAAGAGAACCCTAAGTGGTTCATTATTTATATATATACCCCGATATTAGTCCATTTTCTGATTAATTGATTTTTGGACATATTATATGAATAAATAATATAGTATTTGTTTTAAGAAACTCATTGATGTCAATTTTGACAGTAGTTGGTATTTTGTTTATTGTTAAAGTCAAAAAAAATATCACTTTAGAAAAAAATTATTTTATCATCTCTAAAATGTCATATTAAACAAGAAAATTCTTGGATGGCATAAAAATCTTAAATATAAATTTATTTTTATATTTATAATATCAATTATTTTAATCTTTCATTGATAATGTGATTAGTGCTTCATCATTGTGTCATAAATAAATTTAATTATTTAATCTCAAAAAATTATAAATGAAATACGATTATGTAGGAAATATTTTTATATCTCTATTGAATGTTTATAGTAAAATTTGTCTTATGTATAACCCTGTATTAAAAATGGTTTAGTTATTAATCATCGAGTTTAAAACTTTTAACTCTTCTTTAAAAATAATAATAATAAATATCCTAATCTTATCCAAGAGGACCAAAAGGATCATATTTTATTTCTAGGGTTGGTTTGGTCTAAATAAACTTATCCAATAGATTTAGGACATGTGTTAGGGTAAAAATAATATCATTTTTTCCTTTAGTTACCCTATTTACTTTTAACCGTGGAAAATAAAAGTCAAAAGTTACTATTAAAAAAAATTATTTTCATCTTATTGAACCACATTTTACTTACTGGTATCAGCCATTTCTCTCATATTTTTCAAATTCAATTCACAAAAGTAGTAAAATTGCGTTTTATGCATATTGGAAAATGTTCCTAGAAGGTGTGTTAAAGACATTAAAAAGTTCAATAAAATTTTACACATTATATTTTGTTACAAAATGACTCCAATTAATTACACTGAACTTATATAAGTATTATATATCTAATTTTACTTAATATAAATTTAAATAAAATAAATAATTATTTAAATTAAAATTCAGTTTTAAACTATAATGTAGTGTTTTTCACTGTTCATCAAAAATTGAATGTATGTCAAAAAATAACCAAAAATTGTACATACTAAATTTTTATGGCCCACTTCCAAAGAAGAATTTAATTTCAATGAATTGAATATATAAAAGTTTCAAATATTTGTTTTAAAAAGGGGTTTCTATTAAAAAGCGGTAAAATGGCATTTTTTGAAAAATATTTCTTTTCTCTGAAAAAATAAATTTGTTCTTGTATTATGTATAAGAAACCCATAATATGGATTCTAAAATTATATGGAGCATATAAAATTTAAAATTCAGTTAATACTATTCATAACCGCTTTTTGAATGGAGATTTTGGTAAGTCGTGGTGGGCTCGAACGCGGTGTTGCGTGTAGCACGTGTTATATAATTACTTTGAAGAGATAACATACTTTGAAATATTGGGGTGTTACAATCCATTTCAGCTTGTGGGAGGGGTTTCCATTCAGTGGGGTTCGGGAATGTATATATTTTTGTCTTGTTCTAATGTTATTGAAAAGTGTTCAAAAAAAATGATGAAAAAATGAAAAAAGAATTGGTTGTGTGTTGAGTGGGTCAAAAATAACTATACCTCAACCATTGATCCTATTTTAACAATTGAAATTAGTGTTAGGAAGAAATAAATCCTTGGTTTGGTTAATATTCTGAGATCTTTTTCATGTTTATCATTAATAAAATGCAAAAAAAAAACACTTTTGTCATTGGGAAATGTTCTGTATTTTATAAATATTCCATCTTCTCATTACTTTAAAATTTCTTTCATATTTTGTTTCTTTATTCACAAAATCATGCCCATGTAAATATTTTCTTACATTTCCTTTCATACCTCATTTCAAGAAAAAAATATTGTCCATTTCTTTTTCCATGTTGGTTCTTTACCCCAATTCTTCTCTCTATTGGACATTAAATTCCTGCTTCCCCATATCCACAGAAAACCCCTTAAAAAGACCTCTTAATTCTTTTTCACATTATGATAGGGAATGGAATCTTATAACTCTTTAACACTCTAATATTTTTAGTTTTGGTTGGTGAATGATTGATCCTCCATAAATACATCTTATCATTTTGAGAGGAGTGAGTTTTGAGTACCCAAATTTTTCATTTCTAAATTTGAGCATGAAAAATGAATTATTTTTGGAACATGATTTCTATAACAATTTGTGGGGGAATTCAATATCTATGAGTGAAATGGTATAAAACTCCCCTGATTCGTAAAAAAAATTATATTTATTGGAAAGTGATAATTATTGTTTTATGTTTTTTCATTTATTGAAAATGTGGAAATGTAAAAGGATAAGTGTGGGGGGATTTGATGTTATTAATATTTTCATAAATTATTATATACTCCCTTTACTAATTTTAAATTAAATGTGCATAATTATAGTGAAATATTTAGGATTAAATATTAAATATATTTTTTGATCAATATTTCAATTCATCCAAATTCAAGTCTATTTAATGATTTATTAATAACTATTACCCTAATTATAAAAATTGTGTGTTTTTTCTTCTTTAGGATTCCTTATTCAATTTCCATCATATCATTAAAAGGAATCCATGGATAATTCTTCCATTTGAAGGGTCACATGATCCATACACGAAAGCCCAAAGAATCGTTGAAAAAATTGAACCATCTAAGAAGATTGAATTACTGGGATCCATCCTGAAGTCCAAATTCATTTATTCTCCTAAAAAATTTGTAGAAAAATTCAAGGATTCATTTATAAAAATCTAAAGGCACAAATAAAAAAACAAAGGGCCCAAATGAATCATTAAAATCCAGCCAACAATTTTGTCTGGGAATTGAGATCCAAACACCAAATGTCATATATCTCCTAATAGATATGTTCAATCGAGCTGAAATTTTGAAGTGTGAAATAGGGGATATGTGTGTCTAATATTTTAGATGAATTTATTCATATTTTAGGGCATCTTACTATTAAAAAACACATTCACATTTTGGCCTTGAAAAATTTTGTATTGAAATGGACAAATTTACATTGTTTTATTCAAACAACCATAACATGGGATCCTTAAGTCCAATAGTTGACAAATGTTCATAGTATATAGTAAAAATATATATCTAAAACTTTTAAGAAGAATATATTCCATTATTATGCTGTCTCGATGGTCTAATATTTAAGCAAAGTGGAAGGGAAATTTTGGAATGCAAACTACCGAAAACATTAGGCTATAAGTACATACCCCTCCCCTCCTAGAAAGATATTGGCATTTCAGAGTAAAGGAGGATAGGTTGGCACTACCAAGGCTCTTCCAAATTATTTGGAGGATCTTACATTGTCATGTTTTTACTTGAGAAACCATTACTTCTTTCTTCCTTTCATTTACTTTTGTGTTGTTCTTCGTTTATAATCGTGTAAGCATTTGTTTTTATAATTATATTTTAATGAAAGTTTCTTCTTCATATTTGTTATAATCATCCACCCTATGTTCTGAAATATTAATTCTTTAAAAATATTTGAAATCAATTTGAAACCGCTTACCTTTTTTCACTTTCTCATTCAATCTAATGTTTATTTTTAAATCTCATCACCGTTCGTGTGAGTGTTTTCGACGCAAAACTATTTTTATACCCCTTGCTTTTCCTTATTTTTTTAATTCATCATCATTAATATAAAAAATCATATTACTATTCATATTAATTTATTAATAAATATCTCATTGGGGTGAGTTATAATTTAGGAATGTAAGTGATTGAGAACTTTTTCTTGATTAATATTCTTTGAATTAACATTGTGTATGTTAGACTTAAGATGTCATGGATTAATGACTTGTTTTGTTTAACGAGTGGTTTTCATGGATTATTTAATCCCTAAATACACTACCATAAACATGATATGATTAATATTAGAACCCTATGTTAAGTTAAATATTGTATTAAATCCATAACACTTGGTAATTCCAATCAATGTCAACTTGTGACATGGTTGTTAATTTAATTAAATTTAAATCAAGGCTCAAGGATATCACAATCTTAACTACCAAATGATGAACTCACCCAAATCTATATAAAATTGGTAAATAAAAAAAAATCATTAACCACTTAATTTAATCTTTGCAAACAACCCCCCCAATCAAAATACAATCAAATAAAAAAATTGACTATTAAAAAGTATCATTGTCGAGGATTTGACACGAGTGGTGTTGTACCCTTTTACAGTGCATGTGAATCTTGAATGGTCAATAGTAAAAAATCGGGCGCACATTCAATGGAGTGAAGTTCTTTACCAAATGTTTATTTATTTACATTTCCCTACACTACATAAGACCATGATCCTTGACCAAAAAATTTTGAAATAATGCGAAAAAGGGTATTGGATTTCATTTCTAGTTGGATGGGTTTGAATTATTCCCAAAAATTGAATCTCCCTAAAGTATAATTTTTTGGTCTCTCAATAGAAAACATTAGTGAGGATAATATAATTCCACACATATTGATAAAATATCTTGGTGGATTTTGGGATCCTATCATACATGCATAGAGGTAGGAAGATTCAATTTAGTGAACCATATCCATGTACAGAACAACACCAGTAGATCAAATAAAGAAAACATGAAAAAGTTGAAATGGTGATCCTCACACTTATGTCAGATGCTAGAGTGGGTCTTACTCTAATGCTCGTGTAATATCACATAGAACCTCAAATTCATGGAAACAAGTGAAACAATACCCATATCAAAATGATGTAGAGGAGAAGAAATATATTTAATTTCAAGACTAAAAGTATAATTTTTTCCTTCTGATTTGAGAAAGTCCATAGATAAAATATAGCTCATATGGAAAACAATTTACTAAGGCTTCGAGAGCCAAAAATACCTAATCAGATTGGACTCACTAACCACCTAGAAAACATATCATTTCACCAAACAATGGGGTACACCATCCAATATAGATTTGTATTAAAATATAATCCATTGAATATGATTGATTCTGGGAAGGCAATTTTGGGTAAACTACCACCATAGGTGGCATGTTTTTCCACTACCAACCTAGAGGTAGAAGTAAAATAGAATATACTTTCCAACAAGAGTGAATAAAATTTCAATGATTAGATGCCGAGAAATTAGAATATCCAAACTTGTGATATCCTCATGAAATAGTTAATCAAACTAATTATTTCAAAAGTGTCCTCCATAGTTGGAAAATCATTTACATTTGGATCGAAAAATATGATATCCAAAAAAAGTTAATTGTGGACCCGAACAATCATTGAATTTTGGATGCTCTCAACTTATCAAAGGATATATAGGAAGCACTCGTGGAGGTTGGGATGAGTCCCCAAGAGTTCTAAGAAGTGGTATCCACATATAATGTATATCACATAAAGATCAATCCTACTTAATGTTATGCGGTTATCTCTTTTACAGAATAGGTCATGGATAATATTATACTAGGAAAAATTGGACCCTTTTGTATATATAAGAAGCTATATGATGTTGATGTTTGACGAACCATCATATACAATGTCTCAAGGATCCATAATATTCAAATGTAAATTCTCCATCAATTTGGTTATGTAAAATCGAACTTGTCCCTTTCTACTATAACACTTTAGGTTTATGAAACAATTGAACAAAATTTTGGTCGAATCATGCTCAGAGATCAGTATGGGGATCTTGAAATCAATTCTAAATTCCTAGTTTTCTAGTATGATATATCATTAAATGTTCTTCTGGGAAGGATATTTTTGCATCCGGATGCATTAGTCTCGGGATTATACCATCATTATTTCAAACACATCATTATTGTATTGATTGGGACACTGAACAGTGATAAATAATAATTTGATTCTTGAAAATCTCAATACATCAATGTAAGATTCTACTACAGAGAACAAAAAAACCAATACTAATGGGGTCACTCAGGTTAGTTCCCAAAATGGTCTAGAAATGAACCCATCCCACCCATTCAAAGAACATTGTGAATAATAAACACTATACATCAACCCAGTCAAAAACATGAGTTTATATTTGAGTACATACTCATTAACACTCATGGTACCCATCATGATTATTCAAACCATCTATGGTGATGAGGGCATGTATCCTCAGAATGGTGGAAAGAACATGGGTGAGAAAACCCACACCCTTCCATTGAGAGTTTCAGAATACCCATATCCCATCAAATAAATTGAACGAGGATCTTTTGTCATGGATGGAGAATGTGGATTCCTCTACTTTTTCCTATGGAAGTCAGAATACTAACATTATTCTGACTCTAAAGATTAAACATTGTGACATATACCTTGTATGTTTATTATGGGGGTAGAAATGGTGGAGGAACTCAATGATACCCCTCTAGTATTCAAGGAATATGTTTCTACCACTATTGATGAACTACAAGAGATAAAATTGGGCACAAAGGAGGTTCACAAACTTATACTAACCAGTGTGTCCATATACCCCAATGAATAAGTTTCGTAATTTTTTTTTCCAAATTGTATATAGATTTTTTTACTAGATATATAGAACTTCCAATCATTGATCCCAATGTAGCCACCCGCAACATGGGTTTTCTAGAAGATCACTATGGTTACATGATGGTGGCTAGAATAATGCATTAGTCTGAAACAACAATTGTTGAATATGATGTTGACAAGATCATAATGTAATGCTTCATTCTGGGGGTCTAATATTCAAAGGAGGACACCAATATAGTCTCTTTTAAGAAGAATAATAGGAATACCCGAGTTTGAATTAATTTCAGGGATTTCAACCAGCACTACCAAAAATATTATTTCCCGATTCCTATTAAAGATAATATATTTTATGGAACTATTGGCTATAAATCTTTCTCCTTTATAGATGATTCATCAGGATACAATAAAATCCATATGGAACCTTATGATGAAGAGTAAACTATTTTTAGAGCACCCTATGGGGTATAATATTTTTGGGTTATGTATTTCAATTTGAAGAATGTTATCCCCACATATCATCTTTACTTGTAGTTTATAATAAAATAATCCTTAAATATGTTAGTTTAATTTTACATTGAAACTTTGGTGGCGAAATCCAAGAATTTATTTGATCATATTAGTGATCTTGTGGTATTTTTTTATAAGTTATGATAGAAGATACTAAATTGGAATCCCTTGAAGTGTTATTTTTGTGTTTCCTTAGGGAAATTTCTTGGCTTCATAGTATCCCGTCATGGAAATGAAGTTGGTCCTTAGAAGATTAAATATATCCTTGATTTGTAACATCTAGAGAGCCATAGAGAGTTGAGTGGACTACATGGATGCCTGAACTAAATTCTACAATTTATAGTGAATCTTACAGGAAAAGGTATACCCTTCACCAAGATAATGAAAAGTGAATTCACTTATATATACACTGATGATTTCCAAGTCAACTTTTATTACATGAATAAATATATTTTTATTCCACTTATGTTAATTTCTTGAGATGAAGGGAAGACAATAATTCTCTATATAACATCCATTGACTGATCATTGAAGACTTTCCTCATGAAAAATAAATATTCCAAAAATGAAAACAATATCTATAATCTCAGTAGTACCATGATAAATACTAGGAGATGATATATAGATATCAATACTAATTATCCTGTGTTAATATTTTTAGTTTAGAGACTAAGACACTACCTATAGTACCACAAGTTCTACATGGTCTCTCGTAATGATCCCCTCAGATATATCCTCAACCATCCTATGTTCACTGAACACATGAAATATTGTGTTATCATTTTTTGAATGTTTATAACAATTTTATATCATCAAAGGATATTAAATGGTACGTATTGTTATATTTAATTACATAGAATCACTCCAAAAAAATATTTCCATTGAATATTAATCTACCTATGGAAGAGGTCTCCACTATCCAGAAGTGGATCTAGATATAGGATATATACTATTATAGATATTCGAGAAATACAATAGCGGAAAGGATGGAATACCTCGTACTCAACAAAATAGGTTTAGGATTCATTCTCATCTCCCCAACAAAGGCAGCTATACCCAATTCCTTGTCATGAGAATTCGACACTAATATTGAGACAGAATACTAAGAACTCACCATATCTCTAGAAAATACACTAAAAATTCTAGAGGACCTCTTCATGATCAAATGAAATTCATATTTATTGATCAAGAATATCAATGGAGATTATGCTATTATAAAGGATGAGATTATCCCCTTAATTGACTATTTTTAGGGTCTTTTGAGTTAAAATTATAACATTAAATATTTTGAATCCTATTTTATGAAAATGACAACACAAATTCATAAATATCTTATATTACTAACTATGAACTTTCCAAGATTTAGTAATTTTATAACATAAATATTATCAAATATGAAATAGGGACTTTTATAATCAGATGGAACATTCTAAATGGGGTTGACATATAGTTTTTAAATCATATGTAAAATAAAATATTTCATCATTAAAATAATTATAGAAGTTTATATGTATAAGTATAATGTAGTACACTAGAATAATTTATATTTAGATTATCACCTAAAGTTCATCGAAAGGAGGAAGAAATGTTCTCTGGTTGAATATTCCTAAAATACATTAGATGAAAAGAATTCTAATTTACTGGAAAACATGTTTTCATTCCACTATAAAGATTATTAATACACTATGACTATGAATGACCTTGTAAGAATCAAATAGACATAATGAGGTGAATCCTTTTAAGTAAAGAATATGTTTTTATGAATCTATTAAAACCTACTATATGATTTGTTGGCATGGCCATTAGGAATTATCCTATTGAAAAGAGAAACATATAAGCTGGAGAGAGATTTCTACAAAAAATATTATTCAATGATTTTGTAAAGAGTTTGTAATACCTTTTTATTTTGGGAGAACATTACTTTAATCTTTTATAGGGTCATTTTTTTATTCCTTAGAGAACCTATAATTTGAAAATTTCCTAATATTTTTGTTGTTGTAATTTTTGATATGATATTACTGATAGATGGATTCCAAGATAGGAAGATAGAGGTGTGTTCGATCTTTCTAACAGGGGGATTCTATAGATATGAATATAGTGCTATGTCTAACCTCAATATCAAGTTATTTATTGTTGAACGAAATATAGACATTATGATAAGTTGAAAACATGGATAACAGAAGTTAGGATACATGGATTCCATTAAAATTAAGGTTAAAGTGTGGAAATATTTTATAAATATTTTATAAATAATTCTTACTTTCTTTATAGTATTTTTTATAACTTGTTTCTTAAAGTTTCTTTATTCCCTCAAGAATTAATTAGTTTAAATATTCTTATGTAATAAAATTTCTTAACTCAAAATATATAAATTATATATATAAGTTATAGCCAATATCTTTTCATAATCATGTAGAATGTTCTTCTAATTTTTCTATAAAATTAGGTTTCAAAAAATTAATAGTTTTAATTTATAAAATATAAATCATGCTAACCTTTTGTTATGTCATTACTTACTATTTTCCTTTCTATATTTGGTTTCAGATCTGGTTCTACTACTTTTGTAGGTTTATATATTGTTAAAATATTTACAATTAAATGTTTTTAAAAAATATTATTCTCATTAATTTTGTAAATATAAGATTTTTAAACATTGGTAATATATAAAATGTCTATAAAACAACAACAAAAATCATTGACAGTTCCGATTATGAGTATTAGAGAGATCATATGAAAAATTTACTATCAATATATGAATTTATTTATTTTTATGTTAACTGGTAAATATAATATTGAAAAAGAGGTTTTTAGATTTAAAAATCGATAAAAGTTAGAATATCAACTTCACTATCAAGTGAGAAAAACATTTTTATGCTTAATGACTTGAATCTAATATAGCTAGATTACATCTTATGAAGTCATGAATAGAATTTGGAAAATTTTGGATGTTACTTTCTATAGGACCACTAATGTCATTTAAAATAGATGTGTAAGTCTAATAATTTATTACAAATTATTTTATTTTATAGAACTATAATTTGTTTAAAATATACATTATAGATTTTTGAAAATTATAAATATTTTACATCCTTTTGGAGAAAATATCATACTAATAAAATTTAGGTAGAGAAGATTGTTGAAGATATGGATAGTGAAAAGGAATCTAAGGGAAAAACTCTTGATATTCTATAAAACAACATAATTGAGCGTAGATGTTATGATTGGTACCCTAATGAAATTTAAGTGACTATTTAAAAGAGATGTTGAAAAAGGGAAAACTAAAAAAAAGGAGTATCTTTTTTCCCACTTCTACTACTTCTATGAAAAATATACTAGAAGATAATGTTTCTAAATATTCATAAATAAATAAATTTAATGTTGATATAGAATGAAAATCTTCCGAACAATAGGTGAATGAAATTTATAATCTCAAAAAGATAATTAATTATATATTTATAAAGAAAGACTTCATTTAAATATATAAGATAATTCCTTTTGAATGTATTCATAGGAAATATTATTGTAAGATGATTTTTATTAATGCAAGGATATAGATCATTGGTTGCACCAAAAGTTAACCAAGTTTTATGGTGTAAGTGGTAATTGTAGTACGACTTGGGTTATCGATCCTTAGAGACCTAAAACGAATCCTATGAAACATACATTCTAAGAATGTTATTTGATTGTGTTGATTTGGATATGAAGTGTACAAATTGGGTTTTAATTGAGATGATTATTTTTTATTTTAAAGATGTAAGTTAATTCAATTTAAAAGCATGACTTGATCTTTGGTTATCACATGGGGTGAATTGGATGAATTTCTTTTTAAATCATTTCAATGTCTTAAGTATGAGTGTTTCCAATAACAAAATACAAACATCCCAAATCACTCACCAATATTTAGTTTTTACTATACTAAGGGTAATCACATATAAACTTATAGAATCATATTTATGATCACCCCAAGGTAGAGGATCATTTTAGCACTCGAGACGTGTAACCATAAAATTGGTGAGTTTAAAGGATAATGTAAATCATTGAATGAAAATATCAAAGATAGAATGGATAAGGAAATATTAAATTAAGAAATAACATCCATTTAATCCCCTTACTACTCCCTTGGATCAGTCCATTAGATGAATATACCTCCATGGATGCTATTCTATGAAGGAAAGCGGGTAGTAGACTTACGATGGAAGAAATAGAGAAGAAGAAAAAAACAATCACTCCACTGTTGTGGGAAGAGTTCCACAAAATATTATATTAATAACCTCACTCACTATGGAAAAGGTATCAAAATGATATAAAAAATAATAAATTAATAATAAGAAGATGAAGATGATCGTTTATTAATTAAATGAAGGTGAACAAAAAACTTACATGGGTGAAATGGACAATGCGATTTCAAAATGAAAGCATGACAAAACAAATGAAAGAAAAAACATCCATTCAAATTTCCTTCACCACCAGCTCCTTATATAGGCATATTTGGAGCCTTATATACAACCCCTAAAAATAAATTCCATCCCTATTAATTGTGAGACTCAAAATAGCATGAGAAAATCAAGGAAATTTCGACCTTTCAAAGTCGTCCATAAATTTCATCCAGATTCGTCCACCTTTTTGACGTATAAATTTGTTATTGAAGGTGGCCGAATCCATAGGGATAGTAGCAGCGCAATGTGATATTACACTCATCCTCTACTATATATAAAACGTTTGGTCCATTTGGAGCATCCATTTGGATGTTATGGTCGAAATAGTGATAGGCCTTTATGTGCATTCAGATCTGGCCCACCATTTAAATATCAACTTCAGATCCCGTTATCTCTATGAAAAATTTAGAATTATCTCTAGAAAAAGTGGACTAAAATGATCCCCATATGTGTATATTTCTACTATAAAAATTTCAGCTTCATTGGTCTTGGTTTGTGGGACCCACTTCTGTTTGATGGGCCTTAGGTCCATTATTCTTTGTCCGGAAAAATTCTGCATTCATGCTGAATGAGCTCTATCATCTCTTGGGATTCATCCATCATTTATAAAAGATAAAATATTCCAAAAAAATGATAAATCGTATAAAAAAATATCAAATTTAAAAAATAAATACAATGTTCTCCAAAAACAGATGAGTGATTGGGCCAAAAATTACCTTTTAATGATGAATGGCATTTGAGATGAGAAATGAAGTTCACTTTCTATAGTTCACTAAATATTATATTTTTTGACATTGGAAAACATGAAAATTAAGATATTAACAATGGATATTAGCCAATTTCAGTGGGGAATCACACCCACCAACTTGATTTTTGCTAGTCCGGAGAAAACTATATCTCAAAAATGAAATTCGAATTACCTTTTCCAAAAACATTTTAATACACATTTCTCACCCAAAGACCTCATACCAAAAATCTTATGGAACCCATCAAAACAATTTAAAACAAGGTTGGCCCATAAGAATATCACAAGCCCAATCCCATTCCATTGTTAAAATTCATTGTCAAATTTTATCCAATTTCAATTAAGCATGGTGATGTGTTGGGCATCACAAAAGACATGGGGCCTATATTATTGTCCAAGGGAGAAAAAGGATGTGTTATGTAGAAATAAAATTAATTCATAAGATGAGTATCAAATTTTTGTTGATTTTATTTTTTTTCTTATTTTTTAACCACAATAGATATGAAAAGATTAACTTTGGGAAATATAACTATGGAGTCATGAACCCCAAGTGCCGGACACCACACATATTGTAAATTCCATGCTCTATAATAGAGATATAAATCTTAACTCTATACAAGACAACAATAGAGTCATGATCCCCAAATTCTAGATTCCATGCATTTGGAAAAAACATATCTCTATGTGGTCATTATTTTTTTTAATTTTTTTTGATTTTTTATTGTTTTGGATACTCAAATAAAAATAAAAGTGACCTGAAACCTGATGTTATAATTAAAGGGACCCAAGAACTCAAATTTACACCCACTATCATGTAGACATGCATTGTTTCATTTTTATTAAGTGGATGAAAATGTAAACCTTGAAAAATTACATCAGACAACTACACATCCCAAAAAAATCTCATGAACTTAAATATAAATTAAAATCAGAATCAAGTCATGAAAAATTATTTGATATCCAATTTCAGAGTTTGAAATGTGTGTTATCATGTTCAAGGTGAATGTAATGTTTCTTTCCATGCATATTCTTATTCACAAGAAAAATCAATTTCTTTTATTTCATCTCCCACCAACATGGAATAAAACTATCCCTAGTGTTTAAAGAAAACATATATGGGGTGTATGAGAGAGTTGTTCAAAGAGGAAATTGAAAATTAGAATCATATAATGAAGTCACCTGTTGGTTGACGATGAAAGTGTGTTCCATAGTTTCCCTTCATTCCAGGGTTGGAGTCTCAGTGTCTTGGACGGTTTTGAAAAGATTTTCCCTCCAATTCCAAATTTAATCATTTTTAGGACCCCATTTTCTCCACTTCAACAAGAGTGAGATTAGTTCTTTTTTTAAAATTTTTTCCCTGTGAAATCTCATGTTTAACAATGACTGTGAAAGTCCAAGGAATTTCGGTAATGGTTGATTGAGATTAATTTAGAGTACTTCCTAAGATTTCAAGGTTCATTCATACTTTGTGATATTCTTGATTAAAATGGATAATTATTGAATGGTATTGGTTATCATAAATGGAGGGATTCTTGAGCTGGGAAGAAAGGATCACAACTTTGAGTTTAGTTTGATTGAATTTCCCCAAGGAAGAATAGAAATTTGAATCCAAATTTTTTTCTTCTACAAAACATTTTGAAATAATTGGTTACTTTGGAAAATACAATTCATCCCCAAAATTGTCCACTTGAATTTCAGGAGTGGGTATTGACTCAATATTTGTTATCTCTCCCAATTGGTTCAATGAAAATTGAATCTAAAAAATCATTATTAGAGCAATATTTCGGACAATCAATCCATGAAGACAAATTTTTCCCTTGTGAATCCAAAAAAATAATTTCCTCCCAATTTAAATACCCTTAAACATTTCCTTTATATTCTTCAGTTATCCCATATCCAAAAGTTAATTCCTTTTTAAATTAATGATTTGTTTTTGGGATAAAATATTCTTCTATCAGTGATGAGGAATTGACATCCTGGGTGGGAATGGGTTCCTCAGAAGTCTCAATGCTTTGTATTTCAAATCTCAGTTACGAAACTTATAAATTCATTTTAACTATTTTTCAACCCAATTGTTCAATAATTTTTTCAGGATTAGAAATTATTTATGATTGTACATCATGGACATAATCAATATTTATATTTTCAATAATTCTTGATAGGGATGGAAATTGATCTTTTAAACATTCATCATCACAAAGAGTTTTCATGTTATCAGGTGTGGGGTATTCATTAAAAGGATGATCAAAGTAATTAAAAAATATATTTTATTTCCAACGTTGATTTTATAATTTATTCAATCATGAGTTTGGGAATGGATATTGTTGATAATACTCCATTGTATGTATTTGGAAATTTGGAATCGTGATATTTGAGAGCCAAAAAAATATAAAGGGGAAATGAGAAGAGAAATGCGATGAGAAAAGAGAAATGGGGGAGAATAGAAAGATATTCTAAGGTGACTTACATGGTCCTTATAAAAGGTGCCAAAATTTGGTTTCTCCCAAATTTAACCATGTTGTACGGTGTAAGCAGTCGTTGTAGTATGAGTTTGGTTATCGATCCTCATAGACCTAATAAGAAACGTATGAAACATACATTCTAAGAAGGTGATTTGATGATGTTGATTTTTCTATGAAGTAGAAAACTTGGGATTGAATTGATTGGATTATTTTATATTTTAAATATTTAAGTGAAATCAATTTAAGTGCTTTAGTTGATCCTTGGTTATCGCATTAGGTGAATTAGATGGATTTCTGTTTAAATTATTTCAATGTATTAAGTTTGAGCGTTTCCTTTAACAAAATAAAAACATACCAAATCACTCACCAATTTTTTGTTTCGACTATCCTAAGGCTAATCATGTATACACTTGGAGGATCATATCCAAGGAAGAGGATCCTTTTAGCACTCGGGATGTGTATCCATAAAATTGGTGAGTTTAATGGATAATGTAAATCATTGAATGAAAATCTATAAAATAGAATAGATTATGAATTATTAAATTAAGAAATAACAACCAATTCATTCACTTTCTACTCCCTCAAATCAAACCATTATCCATGGATGCATTTCTATCAATGAAAGTGGGTAGTATACTTATAGTAGTAGAATTAGAGAAGAAGAAAAACAAATAATCCCTCCACCATTGAGTGAATAGTTTCACAAACGATTATGTGAATAAACTCACTCCCTAAAGAAAAGGTATCAACATGATATAAAATAAATAAATAAAGAAGAAGAATAAGATGATATTTTATTAATTAAATGAAGGTGAACGAAAAAATTACATGGGAGGAATTGACAAAGCGATTACAAAATGAAAGCATGACAATAAAAAAGAAAGAAAAAAAATATTCCATTCAAATTTACTTCACCAAAGAATATTTATATAGGCATATTTGGATCCTTGGATACACTCCCAACAATAAATTCCATCCCTATTAATTGGTAGAGTTAAAAGAGTGAGAGCAAATAAAGGGAATTTGGACGTTTCAAAGTTGTCCATAATATTCTTCTATATTCGTCCATTATTTTGATGTGTACATTTTTAATTGAAGGAGGCCGAATACAAAGGGGTCGTAGAAGAAAAATTTGATCATGAAATTGTCCTCTATTATATTTGAAATTTTCGGGCCATTTTGTGATCCCGTTTGAATGTTATAGTGGAAATGGTGAGAGGCCTTTATGTGCATTCCGATCGAGCCCTCCATTTAAATATCAACTTCGGATCCCTTTATCTCTATGAAGAATTGAGAATTATCTTTGGAAATAATGGAAATAAGTGATCCCCATATTATTCTATTTCTACAGTAAAAATTAGAGCTTAATTAGTCTTGGTTTTTGGGCCCCACTTCTGTTTGATGGGCCTTATACCCATTACGATTTGTCCATAAAATTTATGTGTTCATGATGAAAAATCTCTATCATCTCTTGGGATTCATCCATCAATTAGAAAATATAAAATATTTTCAACAAAGTTATCAATATTATTCAAAAATATAAAATTATAAAAATAAATATAATTTTCTCCACAAATTGATGATTGATTGGGCCTATATTTTCATTTTAAACATGGATTGCATTTGAGATGACAACTAAAGTTCAATTTCTATAATGCCATAAAAATGATGTTTATGGAAATTGGGAAACATTAATATTAATATATTAACTATGAATATTATCCAATTTCATCCGGTAATCAATATTATTAAACCATATTTTCATAATAATAAAATAAATAATAATATAGATATTAAATCAAATAATTTCTACAAATATTATGGCAAGAAAGTATTTAAATCCTCTTACACCTACAGTGTAATTTTTTAGAGATATATCATCAAAATGATGATCATATTATTTTGATAGTTATAAGGTTGTGGGATTCTATACTGGTATTCCAAGAAATGAATTCTTTTTTATGTATTTATATTTATAATCTCTTACTAATCTTCATTTAAAGGAAAATTATCTTTATTTTTAGGATAAATATGATTGAAATTATTTATAAGAACAAACATCTAGTAAATCATAAGTTGATGATTATTTTTATACTTTTAAATAAGTTTAAAGATTTATTCTATTGTTAAAAAAAGATTTGAAAATATTTTAAATAATAATAAGTTTAAATGGATGAAAATTAAATGTAAAATTCATTAATTTCTCTAATTAATTCAAAGATATCAAATCATAAATTATATTTGTAAAAAATGTGATTCTAATAGAACTAGTGTGGATAAGTATTGGGTTACAAAACCGAATTGTTAAATTATTATTCTAAAGGTAATTTTATCAAATTTTAAATCTAAATAGGAAAATTTTGATAATATGTGTAGAAAAATTATACCTCATAGAATTATTTCTGGACTAGGTTTTTCAAATTCAAACCCCATTTTCAAAACATCTATTTTTTACAAAAAGTGAATATTTTGGGATAAATGTGAAAGTTGTGGGAAATAGAAAAAAATGTCATTTAAATAATATACATCCTTATGAATTGTTTAAATCTTATCTTTCAATATAATGGAGAACTGTAAAAAAATGGAAATATGAATAAATGAAGACTCTATTTTTTCTAACAATATTGTATGCAAGAATGTTTAGATATCAAAAGCCTAAATTTTTATTTTCATGAAAATATTAAGAGTAACAGAATAAAAGACATTTGGTACATAAATAGTGGATGATCTAGGTATATGACCGAAACATGAAAATTTTCAAAAATATTATAAACGTTAAAGGTGGAAAATTCAATGTCAGTGATAACGCTCAAGGGAAAATATATGTAATAGGTAATATTATTCTTCTTTGAAAATACATAATTCCAAATGTTTTGTTTCTTGTAGTACATAATAAAAATTACATAAGAATAAGAAAATTATCTAACAAAGGTTACCCTATAATATTTAGGAATAATAAATTTACATTAAAAAGTTAAGACGGTAAATTTTTTCATTACATGTATAATCTTGAAAATTTTTATACAATAAACATAGAAGAGAATATGGGCCATGATCTATCTTACCTTAGTGCAATATATAATTAATCTTGGTTATAGAATATAAGGTTAGAGAACTATTATGTCAGAACATTAGCCAATATATCTAATAAAAGAGATGATAGAGACTATCAAAATATTAGGGTTAAATATTTTAATGTTTATGATCCTTTTCAATTTTGAAAGAAACAGAATCCATGTTTTAAATCCATTAGTGATGTTTCAAATTATAATTCTCTATCATTAGTGCACATGGATTTATTTAGTCCTAAAAAACTAATTGTATTGCTGGAAAATACAACATATTTGTTTTAGTTGTTGGCTACTCAAGATACTCATGGGATTATTTTAATGTTATTTTTTGGGATTAATTTTTAAGTACTTCCTAATATAGGGAAAAAAATATAGAAATATTTCTAAGTAAAATTATGTTGTTTTTGGAACAGGAAGATAGAAAAATGAATTATCACTTCACAGTTTTTGGATGAAAAGTATTTTTCTTAAACACTAAAAATAATTTAAATAAATTCATTCCAAATATAATTAAGGAATTGTTTTAGGTTATAATAAAACTAGTAAGACAGACATTATTTTTTTAAAATACAAGTTCTACTGAGGAAACAATAGATGTTAAATTTTATGAAACATGCATTTTGTTTTCAAGATACCTTATACCACATCTTTAGTTGTTATTTAAAATACTATTTTTTCATCCAAGGACGAAAAATTCTTGTCACTAAAAAACACCTAAGGAAATATTTAATGATGTTTTACCTAAATAATAAATTCAACCCGGTGTTGAAGAATAATTTTTTTCAAACCCAAATAATTAAATGATTATTTGGAATCATAATAGTGATAATATCATTGGTGATGTATATCAACTATTTTAAAATAGCAGTTCCTTATGGAATGAATGTGGACATTGCTTATTTTTATCATAATTAAAAGTAAATACATATGATGAGGATTTAGGAGATTAATATTATATAAAATAAATATAGTATGAAATCAATGATTTTGAAATGAATCTAGTCTGAAATTTCATTGAATGTCATAAAGATATTTCTATAATTGATGTAAAATGGGGGTTTGTTAACTAATCTAGTAAAAATGGAATCATAGATTGAAATAAAGGCATACTTGTTGAAAATAATTATAATCAACAATAAGGAATAGACTATAAATAAAATTATACACCCATAACAAGAATTGAATCTATTCGTATACATCTATCCTTTTTTATCATTTAAAAATTTATACATTTTACTAATGTATGTGAAGTGTGCATCACAAAATGGATCCGTACAAGAGGGTGTTTATATATAAAAACCACCTTGTTTTGAAAACAAAATATTTTGGAAATTCTTTTTGACTTACTAAGAACTGTATCATCTTAAAAAATACCATAGATCCTTCCTGACATATTAACTATTTTTTGTTATAAAAAACTATTAAGGGAGATATGGATCTAACAATTTTTATCAAACCTTTTTTTAAAGATATCACAATTATTAAATTTTATGACAACAAAATTATATTTGGTTCCACTTGAATATATAATATATATTCATTTGTGAATATTATGAAATATGAGTATGAAAAGATTATGATGTGAGAATTATCCTTTTCCTTAGATTTCAAATTTATCAAGATCTAGAAGAAACATTTATATGTCAAAAAGGGTAGATAAATGATCTTTTTAAAAAGTTTTGATACAAAAAATCTAAAAGTATTAGAATCTTATTAGTACATCAAAATAAATTATTCTATAAAAATTAGGTAAACCAGTTGATCAAACACTTTATAGAGTAATGATTGGCAGTTTACTATACCTAAAAGATTATTACCCACATTTAATGTTTTATATATGATTATGTGTAAGATATAATGAAAATAAAAAAGAGTACCATCTTAAAACCTAAATTATTTTTTTATCTTAAAGGAACCATGAATCTTATTTAATTTTATTCTTAAGGAAATGGTTTTGATTTGAAATTTTTTTCAGATATCTTTATAGAGAAATAAAATTTTTATCTTAATTTCTTAGAGATTATAAATTAATTTTATTCTTTAGTGGAGTTTTGTGATGAAAAAGGGATAAAAGTTATAACTTTTAACTTGTTTGAGGAGGGTCAAAAACTTAATATTCAACAAATCTCTTTTTTTGCGATAGTATCATTAGAAGGTGGAACAAATATTATTACATAGAATATTCCAGATAAGTTTAAAATATTTGAAAAGTCAAAATATGAAAATTCATTGTTTTAATACATTGATAATGTATGAAAATTATAACATTTATCACTAGAATATTTTATTGTTTCAATCTGGATGAAAATATTTCTTATTTTGAGAATGGTCAAATGGGATATATTAAAACTTCAATACATTTATGTTTTAAATTTTTTGTGTATCATGAGAATGTTTAACTTTGTAATGTATTTCTTTCTATATGTATAGCTATCATGTATATAACCATAAAATTGAAAATTCATCATTTTCCACGATTCATTAGGATAATGTTGGTTATGTTCATGAATGTTTAAAATATACAAAATAAGAAAAATTTATATAGGTAGAAGTTGTATTTTATTGGCGAAGATAAAATATGTTGAATGATGATTTTATCCTTAATTTAAAAAAATTCATTGAAAAATATGACAAATCCGCCTCTAAAGTGATAAAATAAATGATTAAATAAAAAGTGAAATATGTATAGAATCCAACTAAAAGTTATCAAACATTTCCTAGGTATATGGATAAATATACGTCCTATGAAACATCCATGAGTCTTTTGATGAATAAATAATAGAATAATCCCAATGTTTCGAGATTTGGATTTGATAAGGATGAAGACTTAGATTTGAATGAACAATATCACAAATGTCTACAATAATAAGTAAAAACGAATATGTAAAAATAGAGGTATAAAGGAGAAAAGGTTGTGAATGGTCCTTTAAAAGGGATAAAACTAGCCCATGTGAATATTGAATAGACAAATAAATTAGAACATCTCCCCATTTCACCTTTATCTTTTTTTCAACAAAAGCGCATCAATTTATTGCATCAGAAGGAAAACAAGTTTAGATATCAAAATATCATCCATCTATATAGAAAGGAAGCATAATATTTTTTGTAAAACAAAATTATAAATCCAAATATATTGAAGAATATTTTATATATGTTATAAATAAATTTTAAAATGTAAAATCAAGAAGTGATGAAGAACTTTGAAATGAGTACCATGGACATTTCGTAGCGGAAGATTATATAAATAATTTTTCTTATTACATTTATACTTATTCACAAGAAGATACTAATTTTGGGGAATCAAATAGAGTGGAAACTTCATAGAAATAAAGAGATTAGTATTTTCAAACCAGGGTTTAAAAAACCATAGTTTTTTGAAAAATATAATACTAGGTATGGTTCTAAAAATAATAAAGATAAAAAAATGAATAAGTTGAAACATCAAGACCACTAACTCTAATTATAGCTGATTTTAATTTTTATTCTAATATTTCATCCCCAAATTCGTTGGATTAATGGTTTCAAATGAGGACTACTAATTTCAATAATGTGCAAAATAAACTTTAGGATGCACTTCAGTAATTTCCTGTTATTTAAACTCAATGAAAATATATTCAAGGTAGAATATATTGTATAAATAACTCGAATCCCTTGAAATATCTTATTGAAACCAAAATTTATCATGAAGATTATTTTAAATATTTTAAAATAAATTAAAAATCCATGATAAGAAGGCTGAAACATGTTGTTATATAGATAAAACACATTAAGGCTCATTTTATGTTTCATGATGACCAAATTCAAGATATAAAAATATCAACCATAACATTTGTAAAATAAATAAGAGATATGTATTCTGTGAAAGGAAAATGATGATTTATAATATTAAATGTAACACCCCGAGATTTTATGAAAAATATTATTTTTAACTTCATTAATGTCTTGTGTTGTACGCTACACCAAAAGGATCTTCCACAACACGCATCCCTGACTTGGGTTGCATTACACACAAGCGCGACCTTCCACGATAGCGTGTGTTGTACGCAATACCTAGTTTCGCTAAACAACAATATGCTATTAAAATATTATTAAAACTAGTCGTTATTGAACTTTTGACCATCTTTTATAATAATTTTAGATATATAAAAATTTTATTGAACTTTTGACCGTCTTTTATCAACCTCTTAGGAGAATTTGTAAATTTACATAAAACATAATTTTACTGCTTTGGTGAATGGAATTTCAAAAATATGAGAGACATGGTTGATGTCAGTAAGTAAAATTTGGTTGAATGAGATGAAAATAATTTTTGGTGAATAGTATCTTTTTACTTTTTTTTACCACGGTTAAAAGTAAATAGTGTAATTAAGGGTAAAAATGATATTATTATTACCCTAACACATGTAATAATTCTATTAGATAAGTGTAATTCAACCAAAAACAACATTAGGGACAAAATATTACCCTTCAGGTCCACTTGGATTAGAATAGGACATTTATTATTAATTTATTTAAAGAAGGGTTGAAATAGTAAAAATCAATGTTTAATAACTAAATCATTTTTAATATAGGGTTATACATAATATAAATTCTACTATAAATATTCATTAGAAAGATAAAAATCTTTCCTACATAATTGTGTTTTATTTATAATTTTTAGACATTAAATAATTTAATTTATTTATGACACAATGATGATGCAATAACTATCTTATTAAAAAAGTCTCTCCCGCGTGAGAGTTTTCCTCCTAGGGTTTCCTAGGGATCGAGTCTCTCGTCTGATCGGCTTCGGCGGCGCCGTCCTCGCCGGTTCAGTTTCTGGTTCTTCTTCCCCATCGTCTTCGGCTCCAGTGACAGGGGCTCGGGATCCCCTTTTCCATGCCGTTCTCTGTCCATCTTTCCCTTTGATTCTCCCTGCCAGCTTTCGGACTCCGTCACCGGCGTTTCCGTAGGAATTCGGGCTTCATCCCCTCGAATTCACTTTCTGACGCAGATCCAGGCCTTCAACGCTGCCCAGAAGCTTTTCCCGTTCCTCTGTTCCTACATCCGAGCCAGTTCTGGGAAAGGGAAGGCAGATCCGAATCCCAAACCCTTTACCTCCCTTTGGCATTTTTGACTCGAGCTTTCATCACCTTGAATCGACCACGAGTGTTTGCGGATTGACAGTCCCGTAACCGTTTTACCTTTCCTGTTCCGTGAAGGTTGGCGGTGACTGTCGGGTGCTGTGGCAAAACCACGGTTACGAAGCTCTTATGCAACGCGGTGAATCGTGAAGCACCGTCCGCGAAGGGATCACCGATCTTCGAAGGTGCGGTGGTTCTCCGAGGCGCGGAGGGCGTGAACGTGAAGGAGAGTCCTCCGGCGCGCAAGTGGAAGAGCCTCACAGCTAGGCCGTTTCCCGAAGCGCGAGGGACTTGCGCGAGACCTGACGGGGTTACCAGCGCGAAGGAAATGGCCGCGCAGGGCTGGTTGGCCGCACAGGTATTGGCGGCCGCGTAGGGCTGGTTGGCCGCGCAGGGCTGGGTGGCCGCGCAGGTCTTAGCGGCCGCGCAGGACTGGTTGGCCACGCAGGACTGGTTGGCCGCGCAGGGCTGGGTGGCCACACCAGTTTGGAGGATTTCTTTCGGGCTATGTCTGAACTGAGAAAGGATTGGGTTGGGCCTGACCTGTGTGAATTTTCGTCCAAATCCGGCCTGTGAAACTTTCTTTTGGTTCCTGGAGGGTTGGTTGAATTTGTGTTTCTCCTGGCCGCGAAGCTTCGGTTGTGAAGAACTAGCTTGCGCTGGTTCGGATTGGGCCGGAGTCCCTGGGTCGGGGACCCCCTTTTTGGGCTTGACACCCCTTTGATAGGGGACCTCTGTTTTGGCCAATCCCTTCCTAGGTGTTTACGTGGCCCACAACATGGAAACGGATCTGCTGAACCAATGGAAGAACCTCACATTGACAGATAAAGAAAAAGAGCCACTTGCAACCCGTAGAAATGAAGACAACACTTTGACAAAACGAATGGCTTTATTAGTGGTCGGAAGACTGGCGACCGAGACACCTTTTAATCTAAAGGCCCTCAGGAACACTCTTCAAAATCTCTGGAAATTGGAAGCTGGAGTAGCCATCCGGGAAATTGAGAACAAACTCCTCGTGTTTGAATTCTTCAGCGATAAAGACAAAGATAAAGTCCTCAAAGGAAGACCTTGGTCCTTTGACAATCATCTCATCCTGATGGAGGAATTTAAAGGGGGTGACGAGATTCAGAATTGCACACTTACCCGATCCCCGTTCTGGATAAGAATCAGAGGAATTCCGTTCCATGGGAGATCAACACATGTGATGAAAGAAATTGGAGACCGGATCGGCCATTTCCTAGAATGGGATTGCTCGGACCCAATACAATGGGGCCCCTGGGTTCGAATAAAGACTGAGATCGACGTATCTGCACCCTTAATGCGAGGTATGTTCCTAAAAATTGATGATTCCAACACCTGGATCTCGTTCGAATTTGAAAAACTACCAATCTCTTGCTTCCTTTGCGGACGTATCGGCCACATGGAGAAAGCATGTGGGGCAAGGCCAGAGAATTCCACCGAAAATATTACCTTTCAATATGGTCAGTGGCTCCGGGCCAAAACACACAGAGAGGCATATATCCCTGAGGCGGAGAGACAAATTGATCGGGACCGTCTCATTGCAGCCCATCTAAGGCGACCAGAATCTGAACAACCTCCTATCATAAGGATGGGACCACCTGTCTTCCCTAAAGAATCCCCGGCTGAGCTCAGGGGAAATGGAAACGCCTCCCAAGAGATTATCGTTAGCTGTAATGATGGGGCTCAGCAAGACAGTCACCTGACTCAGGGTATCACAAAAGCCGACTTCGCTTTTACAGCACCGAATTTAACGTTCCTTACCTCAACTGGGCCGCTACCTAAACCAAAAGAACCTCCAGAGAAACTTCCGAGGCAGAAACATGTTTCCTTGGATCCGCCTGAAGCTGAGCAGAGTCAAAATCAGTTCCCAACGGATGCCCTTCTGCAAGCCGATTCTGGGATGACTGAAGCTTCACCTTCAGGACATGTTACTCGTGGAACCTGGAGAAGGGCACGTGGCGGTGGTAAAGGCGATTGTCCAGGGAATCCCAAACCAGGAGATCTGAAACGGCAAAGCGAGTCTAGTGGTATGTACACCAGTCTCCCCAAAAGGAGGAAAGCATCGGGTTCGTCATTTACCCCACAAGAGACAAAGGCGGAGGCGGGTCAGGCCCGACCCCGCCTAGAGCAATGATCGCTTTATGCTGGAACTGCCGTGGGCTTGGAAACCCACGAACGGTTCGTATGTTCCAGCGCTATTGCGCTCAAAGTCGCCCTGATATGGTTTTCCTGTCCGAAACCATATTGGAAAACAAGGACATCACAAATATTGCCCTAAAGTGCGGTTTCCAGGGTTGTTTCCCGGTCCCCCGACAGGGTCACTCAGGGGGATTGTGTCTGCTCTGGAAGGATAATATCGATGTTAGGCTCCTGTCTTTTTCCCAGCGCCATGTGGCTGCTTCCATTGGTGATCCCCACAACCCCACCTGGACGTTTGTGGGCTTCTATGGCTGGCCCTCCGAGTCTGAAAAGTGGAAATCTTGGGATCTTCTTTGCAATCTTCGTCGTGATCTGCCAAGCCCCATTCTGTTTGGAGGGGACTTTAACGAGATCCTTTTCCAGAAGGAAAAAATTGGTGGAGCTATGCGCTCCTCCACGTCTATGTCTGATTTTAATGATGCGATCCTTAAGGCAGAGCTGATGGACCTGGGTTACACGGGTAATCCCTTTACATGGTTCCGAGGCAGATATGATGGAACTCGAATCGCTGAACGTCTGGATAGATTCTTTGGCTCGATGGACTGGATGAGCCTCTTCAAAATGTTCCATATCAGACATCTCTCGTTCAACTGCTCGGATCACTGCCCAATTGTCATTAACTATACCCATAATGAGCACGTTACTAGTTCCAGGAAACCATTCAGATTCGAAAGCTTCTGGTCAAATGATCCCGAGTGCGAGGCGGTTATCCGTTCAGGCTGGAAGACGGGGCAAGTGGATCCGAGAACCAACCTTCGCCGAGTAGCATCTGATCTGAAGACATGGAGCTTCTCTAAATTCCGTCATCCGGACCGGCAATGCAATTTCCTTGAAAGGAAGATTGGCTATCTTCTTAGCAAACCCCCGTCTAGCAGCATTCTCTCCAAAATAAGTGAAACCCAACGAGAGCTGGATGTTGCCCTGCGCAATAAGGAAGGTTTTTGGGCTATGCGAGCGCGTGATATTCATATAGCAGAAGGGGATGCTAATACCTGTTATTTCCACCAGAAGGCTTCAGCAAGACGCCGGAAATACTTTATTTCTGGCATTCTTAATTCAGATGGTAGTAAAGTGTCAGACACATGGGGAATCCAAGAAGCTTTCCTGAGCCATTTTCAGAAACTCTTCTCGGCAGGCCATTCTTACATCTCTCCCGAGATTGAGGACTGCATCAAACCTGTGATTTCTGACGATATGAACAGACAACTTTCTAATGATGTGACGAATGACGAGACTTTTAAGGCCTTAAAGCAAATCCACTCTACGAAAGCCCCGGGACCAGACGGATTCCACGCCCTCTTTTTCAAGAATTACTGGCACATCATCGGTCCAGACATTTGCAATTTAATGCGGGATATTTGGGCGGGGAAAACGGACCTGTCTTCTCTTAATGAAACTATTCTTACTCTCATTCCCAAGATGAAAAATCCGCAAGGGGTCTCGGACTTTCGACCGATCAGTCTGTGCAATGTCTCGTATAAGATCTTCTCGAAGATCCTGGCGAATCGGTTGTGGCCTTGGCTACCCGACGTCATTTCAGAGATCCAAAGCGCTTTTGTGGCAAAAAGGTTAATCACTGATAATGCCATTATTGCTCATGAAATTTTCCACTCCATGAAAACGCGTACACGAGCGAAGAGAGGGATCATGGCGTGGAAATTGTATATGGCTAAGGCCTATGATAGAGTGGAATGGAACTTCCTCGAATATGTGATGCTCAAGATGGGTTTCTGCACCAAATGGATTGCCATGATCATGCAATGCGTCTCGTCAGTTTCCTTTTGCATTAATGTCAACGGGGTGCTCACCCGAGGCTTCTCCCCATCCCGTGGGCTTCGCCAGGGAGACCCTCTTTCACCCTTCCTTTTTATTTTAGTGGCTGATGTGTTTTCTAACCTCCTCTCCAGGGCAGCCTCGCTTTCCATAATCCATGGGGCGAAAGCGTGTCGCAAGGGCCCTCCGATATCCCAACTCTTCTTCGCTGATGATTGCCTTCTTTTTTCTCGAGCTACCCCTAATGAGTGTACTGCAATCTGCCAGGCGATTCAACAGTATGAACGGGCTTCAGGACAAATGATCAATCAGAGTAAATCAGAAATTTCTTTCAGCTCTGGAGTTCCCCAGCCTAAAAGAGAAGATCTCTGCTCTTTAGCACGCATCCCTGGGGTCGATAAGCACCAGAAGTATCTTGGGCTCCCGACGGTGGTTGGACGGTCAAAGAAAGAAATCTGTTCAGCTATTGTGGATCGAATTGAAAGAAAAATACAAGGCTGGACCCCTAAAAAAATCTCCAAGGCCGGCAAGGAAATCCTCATCAAGGCGGCACTTCAATCTGTCCCCAGCTATTTGATGTCTATTTTTAAACTCCCTGATGTGGTGCTTTCAAAGATTCAATCCAGTACATCTAACTTTTGGTGGGGACGAAAGGACGGAAAAAATAAAGTCCATTGGATCGCCTGGTCTGCTCTCTGTCAACCAAAATCTGAAGGCGGAATGGGCTTCCGGGACCTTTCTCTGTTTAACGATGCTTTGCTGGCTAAACAAGGTTGGCGTATGATTAATAACCCTTCATCCCTATGCACGCGTGTTCTCCGGGCTAAATATTTCCCACATAAGGATTTTATGGATTCCCATCTTGGCTATCGACCCAGTTTTCTCTGGAGAAGCATTTGGGGCGGTCGTAATCTACTGAGGAAAGGGCTAGGCTGGAGGATTGGGAATGGTTCTACGGTCAAGATTTGGACCGATCCTTGGCTTTTTGATCAGACAGGCACGAAGGCGTCATCCCCTGTTTATCCCGGATCCGAACATGCCACAGTCTGTTGTCTTTTTGATGATCAAGGGGCGGGATGGTGTCTGGAAAAACTCTACTCCTGGTTTAATGAGAGGGATAGGAGACTTATTCTGAGTATTCCCTGTGTGTCAGACGCAGGGCCAGATCATCTCTACTGGACAAACGACAGCTCAGGGGAGTATACAGTGAAAGCTGGCTACCGGCGAGCTCTTTCTACTTAGATTTCAGAAGGAGATGCGAGGCCCTGGACATCAATTTGGAAGTTTAATGTTCCCCCTAAAGTTCGCTTTTTCTGGTGGCAGGTGTGTACTAGTATCCTCCCAACTAAGAGCCTCCTTGTCTACAGACACTTCTCCGACGACAACTCTTGCCCTTTCTGCCCTTCTGTGACTGAATCCCCTTTCCATGCCCTTGTTCAATGTCCCGGGGCTCAGGAGATTTGGAATGGCTGGGGATCAACTTTTGAGCTATTCCCGGACCCCGCCTCAGATCTCACAGCTCTCCTGATGCGATGGTGCTCCTCCTTTTCGCCGGCTAACGCAGGCGCCCTGTGCATTGTGGCTTGGATTATCTGGAATAGGCGGAACGAGGCCATCTTCAATCATTTCCGGAGGCCCCCCAGGTTTTGGATTGACCGGGCACTGTCATGGATTGCGGTTTGGCAGAACCACCCTGAACAACAAAGACTTTCCACCCACCCTCCTCTTCCCCAACATTGGTGCCCCCCACCGGAAGGGATTTTTAAGATCAATGTGGATGCCTCTCTCCCTAAGGATGGCCCAGTTGGACTAGGTTTACTGGCCCGGGACAACCTGGGAAATCTTATCGCTGCCAAATACGAAGCACGTTATGCACTTTGGGAGCCCTCAGTCGCGGAGGCCGCCGTCATCCTTGCTGGATTAAACTTCGCAAAAGATTGCGGTTGAGACTCCATTCACATCGAATCCGACTGTCTCACTGTAATCAATTCCATCAATCTCACTGACGGTGGGCTTCAACCTTTCGGTCCCATTATCCGGTGTATTCATTCGCGGAGACAAGGCTTCAATTCCTGCAATTTCTCATTTATTAAAAGGGAAGCGAACGAAGCCGCTCACAAGATGGCAGGCATTGGCCCTCCCTATGAGGATTTGCTCTGGTTCAATCATTTTCCATCGTGGTTATGCTCCTGTATTTCTGCTGATCTCCATCATTAATGGATCCGTCTTATTTTGTCAAAAAAAAAACTATCTTATTAATGAAATATTGACATATTGGCTGTTATAAATAACTAAATAAATGAAATTTGAAACTTTTTATGAATTAAACTAATTTTATAGGTTAATATGACATGTTAGTATTAATTTAGTTAACTTTCATTGAACTAATAATTATGTTATGAGTTTTACAAAAATCAATTACCAAATATTGTAAAAATTGACATAAAATAGTTTTTAAAACAAATATTATATTAATAATTGTTATTTTATTCCTAAAAATCTAAGGTTCGGCCAAATGACTTAGATAAGGTTATATATGTTAATAATAAACAACCTGGGGTTCTTTTGTCTTCTTATTGTAATTTTATTAACCTTATAGTGTAAGAAAAAAAGAAGACACGGTAAAAGAAATATTATTTAACTTAAAGTTAAATCTAAATGATAAGGTTAAAATTGAAACCTAAAATTGTCTAAATTATATTGGATGAGAGGATTTAAACCCATACCCACCGTATCTTTGAAATAAATTAATTGGAGCTATTAAAAACAGAATATTACTTTATAATAAAATAATATTTTTAGTTATTCTAATGGTGCCCCTCTCCTCCCTTATAAAAGGGCAACCCCTCCCTCTCTTCCTCACACCACTTTGAGCCTTTATACTCGACCAAACCCTAAAAATTTCTCTTCTCCACTTCCCTTGAAACATCCTAGAGGTTTTGGTATTCTTCAAAGAACAATCTTAGTGCCCTAAGTGGAGGTTTCAAAAAGGGGTGTCGGTAGAAGAGGTAATATCTGTTACTGATTCTTTCAACTATATTTCTTCTTATACTTCTTCTTCTTTAACTGTTTCATCATGAAGTAATAACATCAGTATCACTAATATACTTATATGTTATTATAACAATGAAAAAACCCTATTTCACCATCTATCCATCCTACGGAAAACAAAATCACCGCACGTGCGTACGTACGGAATACCGTTTCCACGCCGTGCTGTAATCTGTTTTCAACCACCACCTTACTTGGATGGGTATAATGGTGTAAATAAATAACTATATATGATTATTTCAAATTTATATTGATTCTGAAATATTATACATACACTTCAATGCAATTCCATGATCATGGGAATGATATCATCGCTCATGCGTACGTACGGACTACCGTCTCCACGACGCGATGAGATTCATTCTCCATGTTAACCATTCATGAATGATTATAAAGTATATACAATAAGTAATCATGAAATATATTACATAATACTGATACTATATTTATGTGTATATATATTTATTTCATCTACTTAATGTTATTCAATTCAATAAGGAAGCGAAAACAGCGTTCATGCGTACGTACGACCTACCGTCTCCATGAACAGTGCATTTAATTCCTTTTATCGATCTATAATATATATGTAGATGATGAATATATTTTATATATAAATCATGTTTTACATTCTGGAATTATGTAAATCAGTATATAAGTAATAATATCAAGAACGACAAGTCGAAACACATACGATAAATGAAACGATTTTACCCAAAACTCTCTTTAACATGGAATTTACAAAATAACAGGTAATATAAAGTCATAAGTGAACCATATATGATATTATAACAATGAATATGATTCTGTAATTAGTCAATGACATTATTTAAATCATTATACAGGATGTTCGGATACATACAAAGCATATCGGACATAAGGTAAGGGATAAATTTGAATCTCATTTTCTATCCGAGATTGCTTATACGTAAGTATTTACTGGGGTTACGTTTATCATCCATGACCATGTTTTCTAAAAATGTCTTCATAAAATGTTTACTATTCTTCCATGAATGTTTAAAGTCATTTTTACCCTTTATTGACTTTTTACCACATTGTATTGATGGAATCTTTCATTTGGTTACCAGATAAGGTACTTTTTGACTTTTTCGACAAAAGTACGAGGAGAATGTTATTTTTATCTTATACAACGTGAACGTATTTTTATGGTTTTATAAAGCCTTATTTTCATGAAGCTTCCTCTAAAAGATTTCCTGACTATTTTCAAAAAAATATCTTTCTTTTAAAATTGCATTCCATTTTGTGAAAAGAAAATGATTTTCAAGAAGAAAGGATATTTTCCTCAAGAATTCATTTCAAGTGCTTTATCAAAACCATTTTCCATATAAGATGCAATTATTTCATATGTGTATGTTTCAAGTATAATGTATCTATGATTTACATGGTTTCACTTTTATTATTATGAAATGATATCCATTTATTTTATATGGATTATGTGATGATGGGATGATGTTTATGAAACCCATTTTATTCATTGGGTTATTATGAATGATGTATGTTTATTTTGTGGCACAAGTAAGAATGATTTAATTATGAGATGGGTGGGACCTATATCTCCCTCCAATGAATTGGGTAAAAATTTATATCTCATGAGATAGACATGGTTGGAACGGTAAGTTAATGTGGTTCAGTGTTACAGGACTGAAACGAGGAGTGAACTCGATTCAGAAAGGGACTTTGTCCAATAAGATGGTCTTGGAAGCAATGCCTTGGCTACTATAGAAATCATAACATGTGATTAATGTTTGTCAAAATTACATGTTTTATTCCCATTCTATTTTATAATGATTTATCTTCCCATATGATATATTCCTTACATACTTCCAAGGTTCACGTCTTTGCTCAAGATTTTGATTTTTAGATTTTATGTTCAAGTATTTGCATTCAAATGTGTACGGATTGTTTTATGTTCTCTATGTTTACCGTTACTAGGCATTTGAGCTCACCCCTTTCATGTTTTCTTTTCCCCAGAATATAATGAAATGTTTTAGGTAAGAAAAAAAGAGGAAGATATTTATGGGAGATGTTGAAGATCTTTCACCACGATTAAAAGATTATATTCCGAGTTTCCAAAGACACTAAACTATTACGGTCCTTGTGTGTCTGTTTTTGTTATGTACTAAGTATTCCGGAATAGTAATGAAATGTCCATGCACATCAATATTTGGGTCTCTATATTTGGTATCAGAGGAAAGGTTTAGTTAACCTTTGGAAACTAGGATTCAAAAACTTTAGTGAGATCCCTAGAGATATTTCTAAGGTATGTCTAGAGATGTCCCTAAGGATAAGTATACGTATAAGATATAGTCCTAGAACTATGGTAACGATCTTAGAATTTAACCTATGATGTTAGATATTGAGGGTACTCCCCCTTTACTATGTTGTTTTCCCTAGCATGAGTTTTTCCTCTCACACTATTCTTTTTGGGTTCTAGACGATGGATGGAACCCGAAGGAACCATGTTGATCAATGTAATTGACAATGCAATAATTGTCCTCCTGAACAAAAAAATGTTATGGGAGATGGAGTGAAAAATCTTATTGCTATAATTATGCAAGCTATGAATCATTCTGGACTTCCAAATGAGTAGAGAAGGGAACAATATTCTATTGAGTCCTTCACAAGGAAACGCCCACCTTATTTCAGTGGGTCTTCTGATCCTCTTGTTGATGAACAATGGATCCGTAACACTGAAAAGATATTTTCCGTTCTTCAATGTTCTGAACTTGGTAAAGTCATCTTAGTATTATATCGTTTGGAAGGTGAAGCTGATCAACGGTGGAATCTTATCAGGAATACGAGGCCAAGAGATGAAATTGATTCCATGGAATGGGATGAGTTCAAGAACTTATTTTTCAATAAGTAATTCCCTCGTATTCTTCGAACAATGATGGAGAAGGAGTTTCGTGAACTAAATCAAAAGGATGATGAATCTGTTGGTATATATGAAGCGAATTTTACAAGGCTTGCAAGGTATGCATCTGGATTTATCATCCAACCTGAAAGTAAAGTTGATCGATTCTTCAGTGGCTTAAAACCAAATCTTTGAAGGGAATTAGCTATAAGAGACATCAATAGCTATGAAGAAGTTGTTCGTTGTGCTATCAAGGTAGAAATGGAAGTTGGTGTTACATATCCATCTCATGGTTTTGTCAAGAAACGAAAGATAGAGTTCAAGGAGAAATCTCATAATAATGGTGAAAAGAAGATGAATGTTTCCTTATGCTCAAAGTGTGGAAAGAATCATGGTGGAGATTGACTTAAAGGGACTAGAAAATGTTTTAAGTGTGGAAAAGAAGGTCATCGAGCAGCTGAGTGTCGACGTAATGGAAAAAGGATTTCTAATGATGTGAATAAAGAAAGGGCTGCAGAGAACACACCACCAACACTTCAATGCTTCAAGTGCAATGAAATGGGGCATTATTCTAATGAATGCCCTAATCCAAGGGTTAATGATGATAGACATTAGAAACCACTTAATGTAAAGGACAAAGGGAAGTCACATGCCATCACTATTGGGAATGTTGAATATTACAATGATGTGATGGATTGATTAAGTGTTTATGTAATGTTATTTCAAAATAATGTTGTATATAGTATCGTGGAATATTGGAATATTTATGAATTGGTCTATTGTGGTTTTCAATAATTTTATTGTAACGGTAACCATGTAAAGTGATTGAGATATTTTTGGGAAGAAGATGATGTGCACATAATGAAAGGATAAGAAGATAATGAGATGTTTCATTGTATTCATGAGCTCATGACTTATATAAGGACTAAGTGATATTATGGTTTGAGTATATATAATTTTTGGGGTTTTGGTATGTGGAAAGAGTTAACTTTTGACATCACTCATGTTTTCACTAAGATTAAATGGGTATTCATTTTTCACGAGAATACATGATTAAGGCCTTCGAATGTTTGGAATGTGACCAACAAGACATATCTTATATGGGGATCAACGATGGTATTAACATGCTTGTTATATGAAATCTCTGGTAATCGTTTTTACTATAATATGAGAGTGGACTACTGTATTATGGATAAGTCTAAAGATTGGAATGGATTATGTCAGACGTAAGTTAGTATTGTTTATGGATATAAGTTTTTTCTATATTATTGTTGGGATGTTATAGTAATGTAGTTTTAGAAAAAGGACAACCTACAGGATGGGCGACATCCCATCGCGTCGGACAAGGATGTGGGAATCGAACCCACAACAGAAGTGTGGCTGGCCTTTATCGCATACCTCTGGCCTACAAGAAGACCCTGGTTAGTAAAAACTATTTTTATTTTATTAAGCGGAATGATAGATGAAGTATGAGTTCCTTTTTGGAATCGTATACGATTAACCTCACCATAGATGGACTTATGTATAAAACTATTGCTAACCTTTTGTTTGAGACAGATGGAATGACCCATCATTCTATCACTTTATATGCTAACATTTCACAAATGACAAATTCAACTTCATTTATTTAAGAGATGAAGTGGAAATTGTTCAAGGCACGAACAACGGTTAGATTTTATCGACATAAAGTAAGTATTTCTTCTAATTCAAAATTTTCAACTTTAGGGAAATGATATTGAAAAACAAAAATGTTGTCCTAGTGCTCTTATATCTGATGAATCAGATGGTACCTTAGATCATCAAAAATTTATGGCTTTGGGATTTATGGCTTTTTTATAGCCAAGTTCTCTACCACTCTCCATCAGAACATGATGGTTATATTTTTCTTCCATATCCATATTTTAACCTATGTTCTCCTATATAGAAACCTAGTGATGAGTTACTTTGGGTAATCGTTAAGATTCATAATTTAGATTTTAAAATTTAGTTTTAGTATTCCTTTTACGATGTGGGTTTCAATTAAAGAAACCTTCGAGTAGTAAACCATTTATAACCCCGACGAATTTTGAGGGCGAAATTCCTTTTAAGGGGGGTAGAATATAACACCCAAAGATTTTATGAAAAATATTCTTCTTAATTTCATTAATGTTTTGTGTTGTACGCTACACAAAAAGAAGCTTGCACAACATGCATCCCTGACTTGGCTTGCATTACACACAAGCATGACCTTCCACGATAGCGTGTGGTGTACGCAATACTGAGTTTCGCTAAACAACGATATGCTATTAAAATATTATTAAAACTAGTCGTTATGAATAGTAATACCCAATTTTTGAAATTTTATAAATTTTATTTTTGAAAATGGACTTCATTTTTGGATTCAGAATATCGAAATTAGCCTAGGGTGAATTTTTGGTATTTTTCTGAAAACTTTCAATTTTTTATTAATAGTGAAAACACTGGGTTATTATTTAAAAACCGAATTTTTATTTATATAATTATTTATTTTATTTAAATTTATTTTACGTCAAAATTGATACATAATACCTATATAAGTTCAATGTAATTCATTGGAGTAATTTTATAATAGTTTTAGATATATAAAAAGTTTATTGAACTTTTGACCGTCTTTTACCCACCTCCTAGGAAAATTTGCAAATTTACATAAAACTTAATTTTACCGATTTTGTGAATGGAATTTCAAAAAATCCGAGAGACACGGTTGATGTTAGTATGGAAAATGTGGTTCAATGAGATGAAAATAATTTTTGGTGAATAGTAACTTTTTACATTTTTTACCACGATTAAAAGTAAATAGGGTAATTAAGGGTAAAAATGATATTATTATTACCTTAACACATGTAATAATTCTATTGGATAAGTTTAATTATACCAAAAACAATATTAGGGATACAATATTACCTTTTAGGCCCACATAGATTAGAATAGGACATTTATTATTAATTTATTTAAATAAGGGTTAAAATAGTTAAAATCCATGTTTAATAACTAAATCATTTTTAATATAGGGTTATACATATGTTAAATTCGACTATAAATATTCATTAGAAAGATAAAAATATTTCATACATAATGGTGTTTTATTTATAATTTTTAGACATTAAATAAGTTAATTTATTTATGACACAATGATGATGCAGTAATTATCTTATTAATGAAATATTGACATAATTGATGTTATAAATACCAAAATAAATGTAATTTGAGACTTTATATGAATTCAAATAATATTATAGATTAATATTACATTTTACTATGGATTTAGTAAACGTTTTTCGAAGTAATCATTCTATTATGATTTTCACAAAAAATCAATTACCAAATAGTGTCAAAATTGACATAAAATCGTTTTTAAAACAAATATTATGTTATTAATTGTTATTCTATTCCTCAAAATCTAAGGTTCTGTAAAATGACTTAGATAAGGTTATATATGTTAATAATAAACAACTTGGGGTTCTTTTGGCTTGTTATAGTAAGTTTATTAACCTTATAGTGTAAGAAAACAAGAAGACACGGTAAAAGAAATATTATTTAACTTAAAGTTAAATCTAAATGATAAGATTAAAATTGAAACATAAACTTGTCTAAATTCTATTGGATGAGAATATTTCGACCCATACCAACCTTAATTTCTAAATTACTCAATTGGATCTATTAAAAACTGAATATTTCTTTATAATAAAATAATATGTTTGGTTATTCCAAAGGTGCCCCTCTCCTCCCTTATAAAAGGGCACCTCCTCCCTCTCTTCCTCACACCACTTTGAGCCTTCAAGCTCTACCAAACCCTGGACATTTCTCTTATCCACTTCCCTAGAAACATCCTAGAGGTTCTGGTATTCTTCAAAGACGAATCTTAGTTCCTTAAGAGGAGGTTTCAAAAAGGCGTGTCGAAAGAAGAGGTAATATCTGTTACCGATTCTTTCAAATTTATTTCTTCTTGTACTGATTCTTCTTTAGTTATTTCATTATGAAGTAATAACATCATTATCACTCATATACTGACTTGTTATTATAAGTATGAAACAACCCTATTTCACCATCTATCCAAATTACGGAAAACAAAATCACCGCGCATGCGTACGTACGAAATACTGTCTCCACGCCGTGGTGTAATCTGTTTTCGACCACCACCATACTTGGATGGGTATAATGGTGTAAATAAATAACTATATATGATTATTTAAAAGTTATATTGATTATGAAATATAATACATACACTTCAATGCAATTCCACAATCATGGGAATGATATCATCGCTCGTGCGTACATACGGACTACCGTCTCCACGACGTGATGAGATTAATTTTCCATGTTAACAATTCATGAATGATTATAATGTATATAAAATAAGTAATCATGAAATATATGACATAATAATGATACTGGATTTATGTGTATATATATTTATTTCACCTACTTAATTTCATTCAATTCAATAAGGAAACGAAAACATCGTTCATGCGTACGTATGGCCTACCGTCTCCATGAATGGTGTATTTCATTCCTTTTATCGATCTATAATATATATGTATTTGATGAATATATTTTATATATAAATCATTTTTTACATTATGGAATTGTATAAATCAGGGTATAAGTAATAATATTAAGAACGACAAGTCGAAACACATACGATAAATGAAACGATTTTACCCAAAACGCTCTTTAACATGGAATTTACAAAAGAACAAGTAATATACAGTCATAAGTGAACCATATATGATATCATAACAATGAATATGATTCTATAATAATTCAATGACATTATTTAAATCATTATACAGTAGGTTCGGATACATACGAAGCATATAGGACATAAGGTAAGGGATAAATTTTCAATCTCATTTTTTTTATCTGAGATTGCTTATACGTAAGTATTTACTGGGGTTACATTTATCATCCATGACCATGTTTTCTAAAAATGATTGCATAAAATGTTTAATATTCTTCCATGAATGTTTAAAATCATTTTTACCCTTTATTTACTTTTTACCACATTGTATGGATGGAATCTTTCATTTGGTTGCCATATAAGGTACTTTTTGGCTTTTCCGACAAAAGTACGAGGAGAATGTTATTTTTAACTTATACGAAGTGAATGGATTTTTATGGTTTTATAAAGCCTTATTTTCATGAAGCTTACTCTAAAATATTTCATGAATATTTTCAACAAAATCACTTAATTTTAAAATTTCAAGCCATTTTGTGAAAAGAAAATGATTCTCAAGAAGAAAGGATATTTTCCTCATGAATTCATTTCAAGTGCTTTATCAAAACCATTTTTCATCTAAGATGACATTATTTCATACGTGTATGTTTCAAGTATAATTCCTCTATGATTTAAATGGTTTAACTTTTCTTATTATGAAATGATATCCATTTCTTTTATATGGATTATTTGACGATGAGATGATGTTTATGAAACCCATTTTATTCGATGGGTTATTATGAATGATGTATGTTTATTTTGTGGCACAAGTAAGAATGATTTCATTATAAGATTGGTGGGATCTATATCTCCCTCTAATACATTGGGTAAATATTTATATCTCATGAGATAGACATGGCTGGAACGGTAAGTTAATCCGGTTCAGTGTTATAGGACTGAAACGAGGAGTGAAATCGATTTAGAAAGGGACTTTGTCCACTAAGATGGTCTTGGACGAAATGCCATGGCTACTATGGAAATCATAACATGTGCTTAATGGTTTCCACAATTACATGTTTTATTCCCATGATATTTTATCATGATTTATGTTCCCTTATGATATATTCCTTACGTACTTCCAAGGTTCATGTCTTTGATCAAGATTTTGATGTTTAGATTTTATGTTCAAGTTTATGCATTCAAATGTTTAGGGATTGTTTTATGTTCTCTATGTTTACCCTTACTGGGCATATGAGCACACCCCTTTCATGTTTTATTTTCCCCAGAATATAAAGAATGGTTTTAGGTAAGAAAAAAAGGGGAATATCTTTATGGGAGATTTTGATGATCTTTCTCCACGATTAGAAGATTATATTCCGAGTTTTCAAAGACACTAAAATATTACAGTCCTCGTGTGTCCGTTTTTGTTATGTACAAAGTATTCTGCAAAGGTAATGTAATTTCCATGTACGTGAAGCTTTGGGACTCTACATTTGGTATCAGAGGAAAGGTTTAGTTAACCTTTGGAAACATGGATTCAAAAACTTTAGTGAGATCCCTAGAGATATTTCTATGGTATGTCTAGGGATGTCTGTAAGGATAAGTATACGTATAGGATATAGTCCTAGAACTATGGTAACGATCTTAGAATTTATCCTAAGATGTTAGATATTGAGGGCACTCCCCCTTTACTATGTTGTTTTCCCCATCATGATTTTTTCCTCTCACACTATTCTTTTTTGGGTTTTAGACGATGGCTGGAACCCGAAGGAACTATGTTGATCAATGTAATGGACAATGCAATAATTGTCCTCCTGAACAAAAAAAATGTTATGGGAGATGGAGTGAAAAATCTTATTACTATACTTACGCAAGCTATGAATCATTCTGGACTTTAAAATGAGCAGAGAAGGGACCAATATTCTATTGAGTCCTTCATGAGGCAACGCCCACCTTCTTTCAGTGGGTCTTCTGATCCATTTGTTGCTGAACAATGGATCAGTACCACTGAAAAGATATTTTCAGTTCTTCAATGTTCTGAACATGATAATTTCATCTTAGCAGTATATCGTTTGGAAGGTGAAGTTGATCAATGGTGGAATCTTATCAAGAATATGAGGCCAAGAGATGAAATTGAGTCCATGGAATGGGACGAGTTCAAGAACTTATTTTTCAATAATTACTTCCCTCGTATTCTTAGAAAAAAGATGGAGAAGGAGTTTCTTGAAGTAAAGAAAATGGATGATGAATCTGTTGGTATATGAAGCAAATTTTACAAGTCTTGCAAGGTATGCATCTGGCTTTATCATCCAACCTGAAAGTAAAGTTGATCGATTCTTCAGTGTATTAAAACCAAATCTTTAAAGGGAATTATCTATAAGAGACTTCAATAGCTATGGAGAAATTGTGCGTTGTGCTATCAAGGTAGAAATGGAAGTTGGTGTTACATATCCATCTCATGGTTTTGACAAGAAACGAAAGATGGAGTTCAAGGAGAAATCTCATAACAATGGTGAAAATAAGATGAACGTTTCCTTATGCTCAAAGTGTGGAAAGAAGCATGATGGAGATTGTCTTAAAGGGACTAGAAAATGTTTTAAGTGTGGAAAAGAAGGTCATCGAGCAACTGAGTGTTGAAGTAATGGAAAAAGGGTTGCTAATGATGTGAATAAAGAAAAGGCTACAAAGAACGCACCACCAACACTTCAATGGTTCAAGTGCAATGAAATAGGGCATTATGCTAATCAATGACCTAATCCAAGGGTTAATGATGATCGACATGAGCAACCACTTAAGGTAAAGGACAACGGGAAGTCAAATGAAATCACTATTGGTGATGTTGAATATGACAACGATGTGGTTGAATTATTAAGTGTTTATGTAATGGGATTCCAAAATAATGTTGTATATAGTATCGTGGAATATTGGAATATTTATGTATTAGTTTATTGTGGTTTTCAATAATTTTATGGTACCGGTAACCATGGAAAGTGATTGAGATATTTTTTTAAAGAAGATGATATGCACATAATGAAGGGATAAGAATATAATGAGATGTTTGATTGTATTCATGAGTTCATGACTGATATAAGGACTAAGTGATATTATGGTTTGAGTATATAGAATTATTGGGGTTTTGTATGTGGAAAGAGTTAACTTTTGACAACACTAATGTTTTCAATAAGATTCAATAGGTATTCATTTTCAAGAGAATACATGATTAAGGTCATCGAATGTTTGGAATGTGACCAACAAGACATATCTTATATGGGGATCAACGATGGTATTAACATGCTTGTTATATGAAATCTCTGGAAATCATTTTCACTATAATATGAGAGTGGAATGCAGTATTATAGAAAAGCCTAAAGATTGGAATTGATTATGTCGGACATAAGTTAGTATTGTTTAAGGATAGAAGTTTTTTCGATATTATTGATGGGATGTTATATTAATGTAGTTTTAGAAAAAGGACAACCTGCAGGATGGGAGACAACCCATCGCGTCGGACAAGCCTATGGGAATCGAACCCACTACCGAAGTGAGACTAGACTTTATCACATACCACTGGCCTACAGGAAGACCCTAGTTAGTAGAAACAATTTTTATTTTATTAAGAGGCATGATATGTGAAGTATAAGTTCATTTTTGGAATCGTATACGATTAATCTCACCATAGATGGACTTATGTATAAAACTATTGCTATCCTTTTGTTTGAGACAGATGGAAAGACCCATCATTCTATCACATGATCTGCTAACACTTCACGAATGACAAATTCAACTTCATTTCTTTAGGAGATGAAGTGGAAATTGTTCATGGCACGAACAACGATGAGATTATATCGACATAAAGTAAGTATTTCTTCTAATTCAAAATTTTCAGCTTTAGGGAAATGATATTGAAAACCAAAAATGTTTTCCTAGTGCTCTTATATCTGATGAATCAGATAGCACCTTAGATCATCACAAATTTATTACTTTTTGATTGATGGCTTTCTCATAGTCGTGTTCTCTACCACTCTCCATCAGAACATTATGGTATGTTTTTTCTTCCATATCCATATTTTAACCTATGTTCTCCTATATAGAATCCCAGTGATGAGTTACTTTGGGTAATCGTTACGTTTCATAATTTAGTTTTAAAAATTAAGTTTTAGTATTCCTTTTACGATGTGGGTTTCTATTAAAGAAACATTCGAGTAGTAAACCATTTATAACCCCGACGAATTTTGAGGGCGAAATTCATTTTAAGGGGGGTAGAATGTAACACCCAAAGATTTTATGAAAAATATTCCTTTTAATTTCATTAATTTCTTGTGTTATATGCTACACCAAACGAAGCTTGCACAACATGAATCCCTGACTTGGCTTGCATTACACACAAGCGTGACCTTCCACGATAGCGTGTGTTGTACATAATACAAAGATTCGCTAAACAATGATATGCTATTAAAATATTATTAAAACTAGTCGTTATGAATAGTAATACCCACTTTTTGAAATTTTATAAATTTTATTTTTGAAAATGGACTTCATTTTTGGATTTAGAATATCAAAATTAGCCTAGGGTGAATTTTTGGTATTTTTCTGAAAACATTCAATTTTTGCTGAATAGTGAAAACACTGGGTTACTATTTATAAACCAACTTTTTATTTAAATAATTATTTTTTTATTTAAATTTAATTTAGGTCAAAATTGATACATAATACCTATATAAGTTCAATGTAATTCATTGGAGTCATTTTATAATTAATTTATATATATAAAAATTTTATTGAACTTTTGACCGTCTTTTACCCACCTCCTAGGAGAATTTGCAAATTTACATAAAACATAATTTTACCGCTTTTGTGAATGGAATTTAAAAAATCCGAGAGACACAGTTGATATCAGTAAGTAAAATGTGGTTCAATGAGATGAAAATAATTTTTGGTGAATAGTAACTTTTTACTTTTTTTTACCACGGTTAAAAGTAAATAGGGTAATTAAGTGTAAAAATGATATTATTATTAGCCTAAAACATGTCCTCATTCTATTGGATAAGTGTAATTCGACCAAAAACAACATTAGGGATAAAATATTACCCTTTAGTCCCACTTAGATTAGAATAGTACATTTATTATTAATTTATTTAAAGAAGGGTTAAAATAGTTAAAATCAAAGTTTAATAACTAAATAATTTTTAATATAGGGTTATACGTAAGATAAATTCGACTATAAATATTCATTATAAAGATAAAAAGATTTCATACATAATGGTTTTTTATTTATAATTTTTAAAAATTAAATAATTGAATTTATTTATGACACAATGATGATGCAGTAATTATCTTATTAATGAAATATTGACATAATTGATGTTATAAATACCCAAATAAATGAAATTTTGAGACTTTTTATGAATTAAAATAATTTTATAGGTTAATATGATATTTTAATATTGATGTAGTTGACTTTTTTTGAACTAATCATTCTGTTATGAGTTTCACAAAAATCAATTACAAAATAGTGTCAAAATTGACATAAAATAGTTTTTAAAACAAATATTATATTATTAATTGTTATTTTATTCTTAAAAATCTGAGGTTTGGAAAAATGACTTATATAAGGTTATATATGTTAATAATAAACAAATTGGGGTTCGTTTGTCTTGTTATAGTATGTTTATTAACCATATAGTGTAATAAAACAAGAAGACACGATAAAAGAAATATTATTTAACTTAAAGTTAAATCTAAATGATAAGGTTAAAATAGACACCAAAACTTGTCTAAATTCTATTGTATGAGATTAGTTCGACCCATCCCCACCTTAGATTCGAAATAACTCAATTGGAGCTATTAATAACCGAATATTACTTTATAATAAAATAATATTTTTTGTTATTCAAAAGGTGCCCCTCTCCTCCCTTATAAAAGGGCACCTCCTCCCTCTCTTCCTCACACCACTTTGAGATTTAAAGCTCGTCCAAAACCTACAGATTTCTCTTTTACACTTCCCTAGAAACATCCTTGAGGTTCTGGTCTTCTTCAAAGACCAATCATATTGCCCTAAGAGGAGGTTTCAAAAAGGCGTGTCGAAAGAAGAGGTAATAACCGTTACCGATTCATTCAACTTTATTTCTTATTCTACTTCTTCTTCTTTAGTTGTTTCATTATGAAGCAATAACATAAATATCACTAATATACTGATATGTTATTATAAGTTTGAAACAAACCTATTTCACCATCTATCTATCCTACGGAAAACAAAATCACCGAGCGTGCGTACGTACGGAAGACCATCTCCACGCCAGGGTGTATTCTGTTTTCGAACACCACATTACTTGGATTGGTATAATGGTGTAAATAAATAACTATATATGATTATTTCAAATTTATATTGATTCTGAAATATTATACATACACTTCAATGCAATTCCACGATCATGGGAATGATATCATCGCTCGTGCGTACGTACGGACTACCGTCTCCACGACACGATGAGATTCATTCTCCATGTTAACCATTCAAGAATGATTATAAAGTATATAAAATAAGTACTCATGAAATATATGACATAATGATACTGGATTTATGTGTATATATATTTATTTCATCTCCTTAATTTAATTCAATTCAGTAAGGAAACGAAAACAACATTCTTGCGTACGTACGGCCTACCGTCTCCATGAAAGGTGTATTTAATTCCTTTTATCGATCTATAATATATATGTATATGATTAATATATTTTATATATAAATCATTTTTTACATTCTGGAATTATGTAAATCAGTATATAAGTAATAATATCGAGAACGGCAAGTCGAAACACATATGATAAATGAAAGTATTTTACCCAAAATGATCTTTAACATGGAATTTACAAAAGAACGGGTAATATAAAGTCATAAGTGAACCATATATGATATCATAACAATGAATATGATTCTATAATAAGTCAATGACATTATTTAAATCATTATAGATTATTTTTGGATACATATGGAGCATATAGGACATAAGGGAAGGGATAAATTTTTAATCTCATTCTTTTTATCTAAGATTGCTTATACGTAAGTATTTACTGGGGTTACGTTTATCATCAATGACCATGTTTTCTAAAAATGTTTTCATAAAATGTTTACTACTATTCCATGATTTGTTAAATTAATTTTACCCTTTATTGACATTTTAACATATTGTATGGATGGAATCTTTCATTTGGTTACCATATAAGGTACTTTTTGACTTTTCCGAAAAAGGTACGAGGAGAATTTTATTTTTAACTTATACGGCATGAACGGATTTTTATGGTTTTATAAAGCCTTATTTTAATGAAGCTTCCTCCAAAATATTTCATGACTATTTTCAAAAAAATCTCTTTCTTTTAAAATTGCATTCTGTTTTGTGAAAAGAAAATGATTTTCAAGAAGAAAGGATATTTTCCTCAAGAATTCATTTCAAGTGCTTTATCAAAACCATTTTCCATCTAAAATGACATTATTTCATACGTGTATGTTTCAAGTATAATGTCTCTACGATTTACATGGTTTCACTTTTCCTATTATAAAATGATATCCATTTCTTTTATATGGATTATGTGATGATGGGATGATGTTTATGAACCCCATTTTATTAGTTGGGTTATTATGATTGATGTATGTTTATTTTGTGACACAAGTAAGAATTATTTCATTATGAGATGTGTGGGACCTATATCTTTATCCAATCCATTGGGTAAAGATTGATATCTCATGAGATAGACATGACTGGAACGGTAAGTTAATCTGGTTCAGTGTTACAGGACTGAAACGAGGAGTGAACTCGATTCAGAAAGGGACTTTGTCCACTAAGATGGTCTTAGAAGCAATGCCTTGGCTACTATGGAAATCATAACACGTGCTTAATGGTTTCCATAGTTACATGTATTATTCCCATTCTATTTTATCATGATTTATGTTCCCTTATGATATATGCCTTACGTACTTCCACGGTTCATGTCTTTGCTCAAGATTTTGATGTTTAAATTTTATGTTCATGTTTTTGCATTAAAATGTTTATGGATTGTTTTATGTTCTCAATGTTTACCCTTCCTGGGCATTTGAGCTCACCCCTTTCATGTTTTCTTTTCCCCAGAATATAAAAAATGTTTTTAGGTAAGAAAAAAAGGGGAAGATCTTTATGGGAGATGTTGAAGATCTTTCACCACGATTAGAAGATTATATTCCGAGTTTCCAAAGACACTAAACAATTACGTTACTTGTGTGTCTGTTTTTGTTATGTACTAAGTATTCCGCAAAAGTAATGTAATGTCCATGTACGTCAATATTTGGGTCTATACATTAAACATATTTATATTATATGTTAATTAGAACTATATAAATAGAATAATATAATTATAACAAATGAATAAAAAAATTCAAAATTAATGGTTGAGATTTTTAACTTTAAGTTCCTAGAAGAAGAAGTGTTGAGATTTAAGTAAGAAAATAAAATGTTTCATTTTCTTGAAGATGAGTTCATAAAGATTCAATTTGTTTCCACTCAGTTATATAAAATTTTAGATGACTTCATAAATATCAATGTAATCATAAATAATATTTTAGTAAAAGAATATATTTTTATTTGAACTTTTGAAATCATTCATGATAATTAAACGCTTTTTATTAATGTTTGGAATGAATGATTCTCCATAAATCTTTTAGAATATATATTTTTAAAAAAATGTTTTAATGAGTAACATGTTACACTTTTTTGAATAATATTACTTATATATATATATTCTTCATAGATATATATATTTATCTAACATTTTAAAAACACTTTTCCCCATCAATTTTTTAAATTCCAAAAGTTTCAGAAAAGGATCTAACTTGTGAAAAGTAAATGAGACCATTATTTATAGTAAAATTGATGAACAATATTTATCAAATAAATGCATATAAATATTATAATATTTATTTTTTAGATCAAAACACACTAATTTATTATTTTACCAAATTTTCACATCACAAGATTTAATTTTTTTTTGTTGAATGATTATTTAATTGGAGGTAGAAATTTTTATAATCCATTGTAACATTATAATACACTATGATGCTATAGAAACTTGAAAGCATAAGATGTAAATTCTAAAGGGAATGATTTCATGAAAGGAGGGAGTTTTTCTGAGTCCATTGAAGCCACCTTCGAGATTTTTGAATATGACCATTTGGACATTGCCTATAAATTGAAGCAGCATTGAAGGATGTGAGATATTTTAGAAAACAATTCTATCCAATAATTTTGTGAATATTTTTTAACACCTTGTTACTTTAAGAGATTTATTTTTTAGAATATTTTTCTTAACACATCCATGAGAGGATAATTTGTAAATAACTTAGGATTTTTTGTGTTTGTAATTGTTTGTCTGATCTTATAGATCATGGGATTCTAGGGATAAAGAGATAGAGTAGTGTTCAATCTTACTGATTAAGGGGTTTCAAGGATAGGAAGATAGAGTTGGGTTTGATGTCAATATCAAGGGATTTATTTTTGAAAGAAACATAGACTATATAGTTCGGTGAAAATAATGGATTCCCAAAGTTAGGTTTTGTGAATTCATTTACACTTAAGTCAAAAGTGTGTGAATATTTTATAAATATTTTTGTAATTCATTCTCCATTATAATACTTACATCACTTTTTATATATCTATATTTATTCTACTTTGTGTTACATACAGAAAGTTATATTAGTATAAAGATATTCCTAACTCTAGATATTTAATTAATCAGTACATAGTCTATTATATATCTTCTCTTAATTAGATAAAAAGTGTGTCTGTTTTACAGATAAAAGGTTGTTATAAAAATTTTGTAGTTTAATTTTATAATCCACAATTCAAACTATCTATTAGTGTACTAACTATTTTGTTCCTACAATTTGATGGTGTAATTCCCTACATATCCAACATTAAATCACTATTATGCTCATAGAATTCCCTAGATGATGAATCGAAAAAATTGTTTATATCCATGCAATACCCATTTGAATATGAAATTGTCATGAACATTGTTGACCATATAATGGTGTCATCACCCTTTGGTAATAACAATGGAAGATATAAACATGGCCAATTCCATCCCATAACCTGATAGTTCAAAAAATGGTTAGATAGAACACATATTGGAATACATTAAAACATTATTTTTTAATCAATCGGAGTACGAAAAGATAAAATCAAATGATATACAATGAAATTTTTTTGGGATATCCAAAATCATTAGAACATAGTATATAAATAAGGTTTTGAGGAATCCCTTCTTATATGTATTAATGGAGAAGAGACTATTCTCATTATGAAATAATTCCAAGCTAGAAATCATGGCGCCCATCAGTTAGGGATCTATGTTTGTCAATAAAATAGAAGACTTGGTTACTTTGGAATTTATGGATGTAGGATTTAAAATAATATACCAAAAGGTGTCATTCCTATCAAATGCATGTGAACTTTATTCATTATTCCCTGGATCTACCATACACCATGGAGTAGGCCTAGTCATTTTTCGTATGGGGAACATATGTTGTAGGGATGAACCCTCAAACTACATCCAACAATTTTAACTACATCCTTATTTCTATAGACTTCTTATAAAAATGGTAATTGGCCTTACCCCTTAAGTATGTTGGGAAAACAATATCATAAATTTAGTGAAGTCCAATATTATTATTATATTTGGTGTCCCTCACACAATAAAAATAAGAGACAACACCAATTTCATTACATACAAATTGAGAAGGCTATAGGAGGAATAAAACATTTAGTCCAAATACACATCCCTCTATCATATTGTAGTGAAAAGATATATATATGATTGAAATAGAACTCTATCAAACATATTCTATAAAATGGCGGACAATGAAAATAAATCTTGGACATATAATATTATTAGTTCCTTGTTTACATACCATATTATTACCCATATTTCCAAGGTGACCCCAATTGACTCGTATATGTGATAGAAGTAGGTTTTCCCATTGAGGTCTGGTTTCCATCACCCAACGTATCCATTTATGACAAACAGTCAACAAAATACCATTATAAAAAAAGTAGGTTAGTTGGAATGGGTAGATGAGATAATACTATATAATTTATATCATGTAGAGGTTCATAAAAATTGAGTAGTATGATATTTTAACAAGAATGTTCCCCTATATTTATACATCTATAGAGAACTAATTTAGGCTCTTTGGGACACAATGATACAGGGGAAGATACATTTGAATCATAGACCTAAATTATAGGGATAGTTTTCTATTAATAAGGTCCAATCAAATTGTATATTTTCACTAATTACCATGGATGTTGGGTGTATCATTCTTCTCCACATTATTTGTTTCTTAGGACATATTTTGTGTCATCAATTTCATATGTACCCTGTCGTAATACCTAAAATGGAACAACCATCATCCAAGGTGCATAAAAATAAACTACAAGACACCATCATATAAATAAAGAATTAAATGTTATGTTTTACATCCCTTTAATATGAATTATAATTAATTTTTGTTATAGACCTATCATAGGAGTACCTCCACTTACAATATTGTTCTTCTACCATTCTGATTCTAAGAACTATGTGTGTCTTGAATGTGATTCAGATGAGATATGTAGTGGCACCTAAAATCCCTATCTTAGGAAAAACAAAAAATTATTTTCAATAATTTGGATTCTATTCATTGGTATTTATCATCCAATAGTCCTTCATTTAGGTTGAGTTAATTATTACTTTTTGTGAAATTTTCCACACCATCATCAATAATCCATATCTGATAACCATTAATGGCATAACATAGGTCAAAGCTATGCAACCCTCAATTAATTCAATCCATACATCATTACTATAATATTTCAAAATAGCTAGGGAACCATTAATATTCATCATAATATGTTAAACTATAAAAAATCTGTCTACCATGAGATAACAAAGCATGTGCTTCTTTATGAAAACAAATATGACCAGACATTTTCATACAAAATGCATAGTCCTCCAATTTCTACTTTTTTCTCACAACGAGCATGACACATTTTATATAAAATATTTTAGATGATTATTCAAATTTTAATAACCTAATCATTCCATAAATAGAGTAATGGAATCATTGGTCCATCTTGAATGCCCATAAATGACTTTGAGTGGCTTCCATTGTGTGGCTTGTCTCACCTAACAGATGATTCAGATATGTGTATTGAATTTATTTGTAGAAGTACATGTGGAATTATTATCATTATGTTGAGATAGATATTAGCACATCGATATATCATCCTATTCATTTCCATGATACAAATAAATGACTCTCCCCACACCAGATACTTATATGTGTGAAAGAATTCCTTTCAGAAGAACTGTATGTGTCTTGATTTTCATTTCAAGGATATATATATAGAAACATTAGGATAAATAATTAAATTCCCATACGTGGAATAAAAAAACACGCCTCTCCCACATATGACCCAGACCCATAAAGGATATCACAACATAGGTTTACCCATTTATGAACCTGTGATTGAATAAAAATTTATATATTTTTGGAATATGAGCTAGATCTTTATAGGACAAATTCTACAAGAACCATGTGAGGTTGGTTATCAGTATTAAAATGATATAAAATTCACCCAATCATGGTAAGATCAAGTCTATATTCTTCTATCAAACATTTTTGACATATTATTCTCATAAATCACACTTCGTGTGTAGAGAATGTAATATACTCAAAAACCTTCCTTGAATATTGGTTACATAAGTTCCCAAATATGAAGTAAAATTGTATATTGACTATTATTAGTACACTAAATATATTTCTCTATATTTTTGACTTAAATATTTATTGTTAACTAGAGGAATCTTCATCATTGGGAGAATTTTATATGGTGCTCTTATTCCTTGACAAAATCATAATGAAAATCACTTTTCAAACATGGTATGCAATTTTTCCTTTCATTCCAATTTCATGTCATCACGTCAGATCTAAGAATCCCAAGATCAATCCTGAAAATTTTACTTATGAGTTTGATCTATGTAAGGAATTTTCTATCCATTTAAAGTCAATTAAAATTTTGATGTTTCCCTCATACATTTTTTAGAAATTCTATTTTCATAACATAAACATTATATTTTTAGAAACTAAGAGGCACACAAATATTCCTTGGATATCTGTTAAAAGAGTAGACAACTCCACATGGATCCCCTATCTTGAGTATGAATACCATCGCCTCTATATGGATCAATATATGTGCTCCGAATATGGCCTATTAACTAAAGGCATTGTCATCACCAAGAGAAGGTTCTTCTATTTTTGTATTCCTTGATAGAATAATATTGGAAATATATTTCCAAAAATGGTCTATGGTAATGACTTATGAACCTATCCAATGTCATCACTTTAGATCCGAGAGCCTAAAGATCACGAATTACTATTTCACTCTACACTTTCAAAATATCATGCAGCATTTTATTTTGGTCTGTCCCATTATAGTTGTGGTTCATATCTCAAGGGTTCTAGCATCATGATGTTAAATTGAAAGTATACTCTTTATTTTGGATGGTCTATAATATCATCAATGTTCCATATTCATACTAGTTTTTCTCATACCATATTTTATAGGCTATCTTACCCAGAATCAAATATTCTCAATCTAAAAGACCTATTTTGTTGTTCTATGTTACAAGACCTAAAAAATCCTATAAAAAGTCATATACCTGCTTGGTTAGAAATCCATAAAGGGAACCTTGGGAAAATCCATGTATTATCTAATTGGACTTGTACTTAAATTGATATAGTAAATGTCTAGAATATAAATGTTAAAAGTGGAACCAAATGAATTAAGTGAAAACCCCACAAAGGTTGGCAAAAAAAATCAATGTATTTTTCACATAGTATACATCATAGAAGAATTTGGAAAAAATTAAAGAAAAAGATAAAAAATACACATATATTATGGTTCCAATAATGTGACTCTAGAAATAGTCAATCTATGATTTCTAGGCCCCATTACAGAGTAAAAAAATTAAAGTTTTCTCCTATTACTATCATCACATTTTCTATAAATTGACACTAGGGAATTCATTTAAACAATCGATAGTAAACATTATAATGATTTTATTAACACCTGTATCTACCCTATGATAAAACCCAAAGGGAAACATCAGACACACATTTATGAGAATTATATTTACTATTTTAGGGAACTAATAATTTTAGGAACAAAAAATCAAGAACAAAATCATTTCATTTTATATGAACAAAAAATTGAGTGGGGAATCCACATGTTGTAGTATCTCCACTATGTCTTACAATATAATGTCAACATAGCTTTTAAGACATTTAATTATTATAATTTACTCATCAATGTAATATTGAAGGTTCGTTAGCTCAATATATTCCACTTCCTTAGCAAGATGGATGTCCTCCAATATGGTTGCAACAACATCTTTTCCCCAATCCAAGACAACCTCTAATGACTGGTGATGGTGTAAAATTTCTCCCTTTATAGAATCAAACTCTTGTTGGAGGCATATAATTTTAAGACTCTTCTTATTAATATGTACCTGACATTCCTCTACTTCTTTTGCATAATCAAGTTCATTCAAAGATAGTGATACTCAAAGTTCAACAGATTTTGAAGGCATCCTCAACTTAATGGAAAGCTACGAAGAATTTTTTCCCTTTTACAATCATTGGATTACCACCTTTATGGAATATTGAATATTGAGATAGTCAAATATATCATACCATAGTGTAGTAAACATTATCTGGAGCTAATAAAGTTTATTTTTTATATCTTCCAAATGTATCTCTGAAATTAGATTTCATATCTCTTTCCACAAAAATTAGTGAACTACTAATAAATAATCCATAACCTCTATTTATTCCTCATAACCACTCCATTGGATGTGAAATAACATGGAATTGAATCACATACAAAATTATCTAGTGTAGTTACCCTAAAAAAGTCTCCAATCCTTCATTGTTCCATTAGTAGTAGTGTAGTAGAAATTTTCTCTAGGCCATACCACTAAAGTTGATACAGGTAAAATTCATGTAAAAAAAATTCATCAGTATTTTAAGATGAAACATTGTTCACGAAAAATGAATCAAACCAAATTCCATTAGTCATCTCTGGTTTGACCAGTTAGAGGAATTATGTTTCTTTATACATCACTAGAACAAGAAACTCGTTATGTGGATATATTTTTAGGGGTAATTTCATATTAATTATTCATATAGTCCATGTTGAATAAACCATGATAATATATCATTTTTAGATCCCATGTAGAAATTTAATATATTATTGTAGCATGAAAAGTCTCAATGGCATAAAAATTAATTTCCTTAAAAAACATATTTGTATATAAAGATGAATGAGTAAAGAGTATTTATTTATAAATCAAATATAATAATGCTATATTTTTTTAAATAAATACTCACATCAATTAGACTCATAATTTATCTCCATGAAATCATTTAGAGAGTCGATGACATAATATTTTTTGGTAATTTATCCAATAACTATTATATCATTGAATAGATCCTCAAGTCTCGTTGCATCTTCACCAGTTTGGTTATTTAAGTTGCTTGGATGAGGACCCAAATTCATCCCCCTATCAACTCCACCAACCATGTTTTTTTATTTACCCCCTTAGATTGTGGGGGAGTCATGGAATCTTGAGGGTATGGTACCCTAGGAAATCTGTAAGACCCAATTTTTTAATGAGAGCATATATTTCCACTTATGGCCATTATCGATGGTCTATCCATTAGAAAAAATGACCATTGTAGGAAGTATCTTTGAAAGACCATAATATAGAACCTCTTCCTGAACTATTGAATTGGGATCACTATTTCTTCTTGTATTAGTAGGTTCGAGCACCCAATCATCCCCTTCTCGGACAAAAATAGAGCGGATAAAGACTTCTTATGGGGTTCTCTAATGTATGTGTCAATTCAGGAAATATGATAGATAATTAAGTTTTAAATTACTACAAGAAATTTTATTGTGAACAATCATAATTTCAATGATTCTATTATCCCTTATCATTAGAAGTTATAGGTGGGATCTTCCTCTGGAATCACCTCCCACTGAAGCAACAAAAATTATATCAACAGTCCATGCTTCATTTGAAACATCCACCTCAATCCCTATAGGATTTGTGCCCAATTCTTGAAGTGAGGAAATATAAGGTGATTCTTAAATACCCATGTATGATTGAAGTAATATGTCATGTAGATCAAGAATAGGTGGTGTTGAGAAAATAGACAACAATTGATGATATGTCTATTTCCCATTTTATTCTTCACTAGTATTTTACTTCGAATAGTTTAAGACTAGTTCTTGTCTTATCAAATACATGCATTGGGGGAGGAATATGGAAATGATATCTCTATATTTATTCTTCCATATGTCTCTAACCTAGGGATAATTACCTCATTTTGGAAGGATTTTATTCCTTATTCCAGAAAGGGCTTCCTGCTATAATTAATTTTAGAAATTCTAACTCAGCTGATGAACACATTATCCTTTAAAAATAGATAAAATGTGTTCTATCAGTAGTATATCCCCATTAAAAAAATAAGGTATTATATTCAAATATATATATCTTCACAATTGAAATATTCAACCCATTCATCCATGGATTGAATAGCCTCCCCTCCTGTATCTCCCCACACCATTATTTTGAAAACCTATCAGATGGATGGGATTTTGTTGTTGGTCACATAAATGAGAATCTAAAATTCCTAAATATACTTGATCACTTATATAGGATAAACATCAAAATGAAATTCTAATGGTTCCCAAAAATTCCCATCGTTGCAGATATTTATTTTATATTGCACAGTAACTCATAATCCTTAGAAACCAAAATTGTTATCTTTCCAAAATTAGGATGCATTGATCCATAAAAAGCCTAACACTTCGAATTGTTGTGAGAAAAACCCAAAACCTGCTGAAATCATGAGTTGTTTAGGCCTTTCCACCTGAAAATTTTGGAAAACCAGAACACACATCTTCCCATGATGATGGAGACTAGATCATGTCATCCTAACTTTTTCTGATATGGTACTTTCCATTATATGTTACCAAGAATCCTATGATCATGGTTATGAAAAAAATTATGGATCCTTTTCACTATCACTCTCTGTATGAAACCTAGAGTCATTTAATTTTTTATTTTGGTGATGGAATAATAACAACTTGGGGAACACTATTTACCATCACGCCATGAGGACATGAGGAGACATAAGAATTGGAATACCCAGGAGCTAACCCAATAGAAGTATTCAGTGGAGAATAACTAATTACTGTCTGAGATACCTATTATTCTATGGTGTACCAGAACATCCAGGAAAGCATCAGGTGATTCTTTTATTGGGTGTATTTTGGTGGTGATATGGTTGAATTTTTTATTCCCTTGAATAAATGTAAAAATATCTATGGCATGTAGGATTCATAGATAGTTTCATTGTATATCCATATTACCAGTACATAGTCCAGGAATTTTATCATATATTTTCAGAACTCATGATCAGTGAGGCCATTATCAAAACACTTAACTGTGTCTATATCACTATATGATAAGAATTTATATTGTCCAGATAAACTCAAAACATTCATATTTTACCCATACTTTAATTTAAAGGTTCTAATACTTGATACACATTAAATAATACGGTGGAACTCGAATCCAAATACCATGATTTGAATAAGAAAAGTTTGAGATATCAATTATGATAGTTTCTACCCTATAATACATGGAATAGTCCAACAATATACGAAGGGGACTTCCAAATATGAATTTTCATTAAGCAATGATGGATATTTTCCATGATGGGGGCTTCCATCCCCACCTGTATTCCCCTAATCATCTTGGCTACTAGGATGAATATCCCTGAACTAACACAACCATTGTTCTCACGAACTAGTAACATGTAGTTACTAAACTAAATTATAATAAATATAGTGATATGGGTCATCACATGGATTTAATTGTTGATGGAATACCCCAATTTTTTATATTGATCTTGCTCTAATACAGTCTAATATCTTCCTAGAATGTTGTGCTTTTATATTATTTCATACCTTATAGGATACTTACAGAAGTGTACCAACCCTTGAGGATTTTTGAAAACGTTTATCCCTACATCATAATGATCATCATCCCTTTAGAGAGTGTATTTCTATATGAAATCTAGGGATATTTTACAAAACTTGTTATCCATGGTGGCCATTCATTTAATATTATTCCACAATGCATTTATTGGGATAAAGTCATCATATAAGGAACCAAGGATAGAAGTCTCTAAAATCGCATAGTTTTCCCATAAAATTGTCATCGAATTACACATGAATCAGGTGAAAAGTGTTAGACTAGTGACTCATTAGGTTGAGGAACACTAGGACTATATCAGAATGCATATATAAACACGTCAACACAACCTAGAAAAATTCATATATACCAACCACCTTTATCTTAGATTTAAATTAATCAAATTTATGGAATAGAAAATAATCCCACATACATTATAACATAACTCCACTCTAGCAAAAAAATATTACTCCCAATTACAACCCTTCGATAGGCTACTTGTAGAGAGATGTAGAATGGATGATAAAAAATTCCTTTACTTATCAATGACATGTGATTTTAGATATGGAGTGCATATACTGTGATGCATTAGGAATACATAGGATGTTGTATCTTTATTAATATATGAACACTTGGAAGAAATATTTTCCATTGTATTATGTTTTTCATTTTCAGTGAACCATGAGTGTAGAAAATACTTGTTCATCATTGGGATAAGAATTTCCTATGGAACCATCTATTCATTTTTTCTTTAGAAGGATGACAATGGTATCCAATGTTTAGGAGGAAAGATTTAAAATACCTTTAATGATTGAATTATTCTATCATTAAATTATTTCACATCAGGTTCACCATTTTGGGTTCCTTTAGAGTGTTATTATCTCTGATGACTAATTTTGGGGCACAATCATTCACATCAAGTTTAAATTTTTTCTCTCATAGAAACTCCCAACAACTCCCACATCTATGAAAAGTTAGTTACCTACATTATATATATTGTTACTCATTTGTGAATTCAAACCCAATGTTAGTTAAGAAATCACAATAGTAAAGGTGATGGGAGGTTGGGCTCGTCATACACTAGGGGTGGGGGCATTGTTGCCTAATTTGAGACTCTCTAATAAATTTATGACATGGTCATGGATCTCTTAAAAATAATTATATATGACTAGTTACCCTAATAAAATGATCAAGTGTTGTATCGTTCTATATGTAATGGGGGTTATATTAATGAAACCATTTTTATGTGTCAATGATTCTCTAAATGATTACCATTATTTCTTAGTAATGGGTATCTTCTTATATTTTGAAATAGTATAGCAAGGACTGTTGGAATTTACTATCATCCATGAAGTCGATTGGTGTATCTAGGTGATGGGACTAATCAAAATCCTATATATCCTTTGATAATTGGAATAAAAACCATATTGTTCCTTTTAAATTTTTACGGTCATATGATAGGATTATACATTAAAGTTTAATTTCATACATAAAATATGTTAATATATGGATTTCACATTCAATATACATCCCACATATCTTATTAAGACAAGAATATGAGTCCATATATTTTGTGGTACATTAGTCTTTTTAAAAAAATATACAACAACAGAGTCATTGAGTGGGGATTATGTATATAAGGCTTCCCTTAATTACCTCAGCGATAGAATTACCCTTTGAGAGAATATGATATGTAATCATGATTATATCCTAATGAAGTCCCCACACATGGAGATTCCCCATCATGCTATTGGAATAATCATCACCAGTCTATATGCCCATATTTTTTATGATTGGTGTTGGAAACAAGTGATCGTAAAATATTAAACTCTGCCTAAACCAAGGAAATTCTTTGATGGAAATGGAGTAAGGTTTATTTATGTTGTCTATCTACATTAGTGTGACCAAGGGGACTACAAAGTCATTTGATCATACAGTATAGGCTGAAGCAAGTGTTGATGGTGGTGTATTTTTATAGTGTTTGAAATTATTGGGCCTCAAAATCGGGAGTTTATTTTTGGAAAAGGAAGGTTTTCGGTAAAGATAGTATCTAAAATGGGATATACGAAAATAGTTCATGGATAATGAATAATGATACACGGAATGGTGAATTGTGAAAAATGTAGTTGGATTTTTTTGTGAAATGGAAAATGGTTCATAGGAAGGTTCGTAGTACTTGGATTAAAAGGGTATGTGAGATGGCTTGTCATTATTTAAAATGATGTGGAGAGGTTTTCAGAAGATACAGTTTATGGGATGGCTTGTCATTGGTGGAAATGAGGTGGTGATCATTGGGTGGAAGAGTTTGTGTACCCTGAAAAAAAGGAGGTATGCAGATCGTATAGGGACAAATGGTTCATGGGAGATGCATGGTACGTGGTAAATGTGGTTCTATGTAGATGATTTTGTAAATCTATGTTTAGTGGAATTTGTAGATCTATTTGACTATATAAGGACATTTAATCCATTTATTAGGAGACTTCATTGAGATTAAAAATCCAAGAGGAAATTGGAGAAGTATAGCAGTTGTTTGTGGGAAGAAAACCTTGCAAAGGAGACATTGATTAGAAGTTTCAACGGAATTAAGGGATGTCTCGGACAGTTCGTGGAAGATGATTCACAAAAGAAAATTTTTCGAAAACAGTTTTTAGAGGACAATTTTTGGTGGAGGATTTGGTTCACATGAAGAGTTGGTCTGAAGATAAGAAACAATACACAACTGTGGTGTTTGAAGGCAGTACACTGGCGTGGTTTGTGAAGGAAATACATGGTAATGGTTTGTAGACGATGTACATTGAGGTTGTACATGGATCACTATAGTACATAGAGGAATATGACCAATCCATGAAAGAGATTTTTTCAAATGAATATTTCATCGAGAAATAGATTTCATCCAAAGGGTAAAATGAGACTTTAAAAGAGAATATTTCTATAGTTGGGGATGCATTATTTAACACCAACCCATTGAAGTGACCCTCAATTCAATAAACTATGATCATATTCTTCCCAAAAAAGTGATCATGGGGGAGTCAACAGAAGTTACCTGAGGGATGCAATACACTATCCCTAAAATATTATAAAGGTAGTGTGCCTAGCATAGAGTGACTATGCTAAACTTTTGTACTCCACAACTAGTGAATATTAGTGGACTATGGTAAAACTAACAACATGTTGGTTTATTCCCCTTGGTTGAATCACATAGTGGTGAACCATGTAAAATTGACGTGTCTTTGCTTTTCATGTGATATTTTTTTCTACACCTCATCATCAGACATGTGTAATATGTTCCTTCCAACATGGGAATAAGATCCATTGGTTTAAAAGAAAAAATTTTACACTCTCAATCACCCCTCCCCTATCAGTGTGTTCCAGATTCCTTTAAGTGGTATCTAAGGGAAAAGGTTTCTAGTGCTAAATATATCTATATTTGTTTCCATGGAGAAATGAGTAAATCTTATCAGTGTCCGCTTCTATGATGGAAGAAACTTCTAGATTTTAAAAAATAGTATTATGTCTAATCAAAGATGTCTTCAAATTTAATCCCTTTTTGAGACTCCTCAAGGAATACAGGTCAATAATATAGCATGGCTATCTATGTCTAATGTAGACAGTAAAATTATTGATGCTAATGACAATGTACAATATGCCCTCACAGTATCCCTTTTTGATCAGATATATCTAAAGGTGAGGATATTTACATCAGAAAAGTTTATTCGGGAAAACTGTATAATATTTAAGAAGGTGAAAACAAATTGAGGGGGGGAAAAATAAAATTTTTTCACATTAGTTTTGATGACATGTAAATACATCTTGTTGAAAATGGAGAAACATTTTTCAATCGAATTACAGATGTTGTTGGAGCAATATGAGGACTTGGTGAAGAAATAAAATAAATTGATATTTTAAAGAAAATATTAATAACACATTTTCCACTTTATAATTAAAGTGAAATTGAATAAATGGATCATTACAAAACATCTATGGATGATATGTTTATAAGCCTAGTGGAATATGTGATTATAGTTAATCTAGAAGATGAACCAACTCGAGTAAGTAAGGAAATGACATTTAAATACATGAATATACATGAAATTTTAGGATATAATATTGATGGATATAATTAGGAAAAAGAAATTATTTCTCTCATTTCTAAGAAGTTTAATAATGGAAAAAGGGAAATTTGAAGCCATGTTACCTCTGGCTTTTTTTCTTTGTGGAAGAGTTGGGCACATTTCCACTCAATGCACAAGAAAGGTTGATGATAATAAAGTGATTTTGGAGACAAGAAAAATCTTCTAAAATGATTTTCTAAAAATAGTGATTTCACGAATTGTAAGAAAATACAGAGAAATGTTTTTTTCTATGAATAAGAAGACGATGATAGTGATTTATTTGAGAAAAAAGAACCAGAATTCAAATCTAGAACTCGGGCATCAATGACGGGTACCGTTGAAAATTTAGTACCACAAGGAGATGAATCTAGAGATAATAAGTTAACCACTAATGTAGATCTCGTTTTTAAACATAAGGATGCTTTTAGTAAGATTGAGAATCAATTTAAGAGATGCTATAAATGGAAAGAAATTGTGGAAGAGTCACTAGAATATGTTGATATACTGGAAGCTGAAATTGAACAACTTAAGAAGGTTGTAAAAAAATATTCACCACATTTTTAAATCATAGATGTTATAGTTGAACTAAAGGTCATAATTGAATAACAAGAAAAAGTCATTTAGGAACTTACATATTGACTGGAGGAGATTTCCAAAACTATTTGGGGACTTTAAGAATAATTTGTAAATATTAGGATTAAACAAGAATGTGAATCAAGTGAAAATGAAAAAAGAATAAAATTCAGGTTTAAAAATTATTAGATGCTATTTTGTCAGAGAGATTTTAGTGTGGTTCCTATGGAGTTAAAAATATTCTGAACGATTGGAGACCATCATTCAGGATAATCTTCCAAAATGGTTGTGATAATGATACATCGAATGATGGATTTAAAATGGTCCAAAATGAAGGCTAGATAATATTTAGATATATCCCAAAGACACCTGATGTCCAAAAAAATAGATTCTAAAATCATACTAAAAGGGTAACTAAAAATTATAATTGAGTCTCCCAGGATGATATAGAGTGAAACTATCCTCCCATGGAAGCTGACTTGAGGAGGAATAAAAGTGAAAATACATTTCCACTTATGAAAGTCATGTTTTTGTTATATGGTATATATCATGTCATACTGTGAAGAGGAAATGAGATGTTTTAATGGGGAAGAGATTTGAATAAAAAAAGGATAATAAATGTGTATCCTAATTCTTATAGAAGAAACAATTTCCATGGATATTGTTTACATTATTCTTACATTAGCAATGACGTTGTTGATTACTAGCAGATGAATTGCCAGAAAAACTTGTAAAGAACTCATAGATAATTCGATACTCATCAAATAGACAGTGTTGTTATAACAAACAGATTGTATCCTCTCGAAGAATAGTGTGAGTATGATGATTCTATGCACATGGAAAAAATATTTGAAAATACATCTTTATCCTTCACTCAAAATAATATTTTGATGGAAGGAATAGAAGAAAATTGAAAAATCCAATCTTCCAGAAGTAGCTATCAAAGCTTCCATGAACAATAGCACATGGATTATTAATAGTAGATTCACATTCAATATTAAGGGAAATTAAGAAATATTAATCAATTTCAAGAAAAAGGGTAATGGAATAGTGAGATTCAGTAAAGATGTGGATTTTAAGATCAAAGGAAATGAAAGTCCTAAACTGGCCAATGGGGAGCTGAAGAAGACTGAAGTTCTTTATATAGATGGGTTATGTCGCAATATCATGAGTGTGAGTCAACTCTTTGACCCATGACTTATAGTAACATTAAATCATAATGGATTATCTAGAAAAGGAAGGAAAATTAATTCTCTCTTGAAGGGGTGTAGAAAAAATGAAAATTTATATTATGTTGATAGTGAAGAGAACATTTTTTACATGAAAGTTGAAGAAGAGGACAACTTGTGGCACCATAAGTTATGTCACATCAATAAATGATATGTGGAAAAGATATCTAAACTTAATATTGTCATGGATATACCAAATATGATGCATGAATAGAAGAATACTTGTGACGATTTCATGCGAGGAAATTTGGTGTCCAGTTTATATCATCCAAAAAATAGAGGAGCATCAAATATTCTAGATCTCAATCATCCAGACATATGTCATCCAATAAATGTTATTGGAAAATATAGAAAATGGTAGTTTTTTATTTTTGTTAATGATTATAGTAGAATGACTTTTATGATGATTATATATAGGAAACACCTAGTGATTGATTTCATGGACAAATATCACCGAATCCTCAAAAATGATACTAGATTGGAAATCAATGTTTTTTAATTATACAATGGAGGATAATATACGTTCATTGAGTTTGAAAATTATGTGGTGAAACATGGAATGCATAATGAGGTGGATGCTATGAGAACTCAATAAAAAAAATGGAGTTGTCGACATCCTAAATCGACAGTTGAATAGTATGGCTAGACCTGTGTTGATTGAGAGTTGTATATCTCACAAATACTAGAAAGAGGTTGTTCATGATGTAATTTATTTTCAAAACAGAACATGGATTTATATGGGGGAAACCGAGACACCATTTGAGTTTTATCATGGAAGGAAGCCCTCATTCATGTATTTTCATGTTTTCAAAAGTAAATGATTTATCCGAAATAAATATGGAAATTCAAGAAAGTATGGTGATGCTATATATTAAGGAATGTTCTTTGGATATTCAATGAGTATAAAAGTCTAAAAATACTAAAATAAACAACTAATAAACTTTTTGGAAAGTAGTGGTGTGAATATCATAGAATATAAAACCAAAATTTCCTCAGGTAATTCATCCACTAATGTGATAGAAGATGAAGATGAATGTGGAAATGGACCATATCCAAATACAGCTGTAGAGGAAGGTGTGAAACAAAATTATGAATCAAATCATGATGTTGACTCAGAATAATAATTAGAAGATGAAACCATGAATGAAGAAAATTCATCCAATTCTTAAAAGAGAAATTGAAGAGGAGAAATTGATCAATCTGACATCATTGGGGTGGGATAGCTCACATGAAGACAATGAGAATGAGGAATAATTCAGAATCTGCATTCCTACCAGTTATAGATCCATCCTCATTTAATGAAGATGAAAATGATGAATCATGGGTTAAATCCATGAATGAAAAGTTGGATCATAAAAATAAGAATCAAACATGGGATCTAGTTAAGAGACCAAAAAACACAATTTGATTTGTATGAACTGTATTTTAAGAAATAAATTTGACGAGATTGGAGATGTGATCATAATTAAAGAAAAGATGGTGAGTAAGATCCATTCACAGATTGAAGGTGTTGATGTTGATGAAATGTTTTCTATAGTGGCTAGATTGGATTAAATCAGACCTTTTCTTTCCATGGAAATTCAAATAGGATAGAATGTGTATTAAATAGATTTCATGACAACTTTCTTAATTGTTGTTCCTAAAGAAAAAGTCTATTTTTGACAACTAATATTTTTTTGCTTGGTAATGATGAATTAAAGGTTTGAAGATTATATAAGGCTCTCTATGGTCTAATGGAATCACCATGAGCATGGTACTCTTGGCCAAATTCTTATCTAAGGATTATTGAATTTAAAATAGTTGGAATGGATCACAATCTATTTGTGAAGAATTTTCAAAAATACCATTTCATGGTTCTAGTGTACATAGATAATATTATATTTTTTTGATGTTGGAAGGGATACATTTATGAATTTTCAAATGAAATGAAATAATAATTTGAAATTTATATGATTGGTGAACTCACATTCTTCTTGGTGTTTTATGTGACTCAGAGGAAATACAACACATTCATATCTCAGGAAAAGTATGCAAGAGTGTTGCTGAAAAAATTCAATATGCATGAATCCAAACCAATGTCGACCCCCAATTGTGGTTGGAAGTAAAGATGGAATGCATGAGGATAATACTTTTGTATATCCTGTCATGTATAAGAAAATAATCAGATGACTACAATACATAACTACAGTAGGGACGCATATTATATTTACAACATGCTTACCAACACAATTTCAACGTAATCTGAAAGAAGAACTTATGGATGTAGTTAAACGAATCATGTGGTACATTAAAGGTAGTCACATGTATTGATTATAATTTTTTACAAGGAAAGATAATGAACTATCAACATTTTTTTATTCTAATTGGGATGGAGATATCATGGATAGAAAATCGACAAGTGGTGGAGAATTCTTCATTGGAAAGAAAAGTCTGGATTTGTTGAGTAGGAAATAAGAAATCACTTCTCCCAGTACTTCTGGAGTTGATTATTTCCCATCTAACAATAATTACACTCAACTAATTTGTATGAAGTAGCAACTAAATGATATTAGTGATGTATAGAAATAACCCATGGTGATTCAATATGATAACAAAGGTGAAATTGATCTTACCAAGAATCATGTACATCATTGTCATCTGAAACACATTGAAATCATATGTCAGTTCATCATGCCAAAGTTGGAACAATGCATGATTAAAATTTATCATGTCGGAATAGATGATCAAGTGGCTGATATACTTACCAATTCATTTTCAGAACATGTTTTTGAGAAAATTCGATTTAACCTCGATGTTCAACCACCTTCCAGTGCTTGAGGAGGTTCTGGTTGGTCCCCTCTACCCTGGTTTTCTAACTATTTAAATCTACTTGCTTAATTATTGTAGGTTTATGGGGAATATATGATCCATGGGAGTGTGGTTAAATATTTAGAAGAAAAAATTTTATATTTTGGGATTATTACCAATGGGGGAGAATAATGAAATTCAATGACAATGAAATGTTTATCTAGTCGGTTGCAGGAAGATGGAGAATAGAGAAATTAGGAAATGTTCTAATGGGGGAGAATGTTGAGTTACAAAAGGGAGAAAATGAGAGGGGAGAAAAAAATTCAATCTTATGAGGAAATAGTCCGAGTTGAGCTTGGGCATCATTAAGTATTACAAGGTATGATGACCAAATTCTTGATTTTATTTTTTTCTACCCAAATACGTTTTCATGTACACATAGAGTGTTGGATGATTTTTTTCTCATGTATCAAGTTTTGAATGCATCTGGTGCTTCATTGTATATATTTTCAGATTTCTAACAAACTCAATTGGGGACATTATGGGAACCAAGGTTGTTCTTTGATGGAAATAGTGTTCAGATTGTGGTTGTTTTCACTACACATTGATTTGATCAAGAGGTTTAATAAGACAAGTGATATTACAGTACAAGACAAAGTAGGATCATGAAAAATGGTACGTAGAATGGGGAATTATGAACCACATTGCGATTTTGTTGAATGTAAAATGGTTTGGAGGAAATCACGTAGTATGAAAATGTAAGACAATCTGCAAGAGGAATTTTTGTTTAATAAAAGTGGTGGAGGGGTTTGTGGAAGAGATGGTTCATGGGATGGTTTTTCATTGGTATAAATGAGGTGGATATTGGTTCATGAATGTGTTCAACCACCATTAAGGAGAAGGTGGTATGTGGAAAACTTATGAAAAAATGGTTCATAGAAGATGCATGGTATGCGGTATTGGTTGTTCCGTGTTGAAGATTTAGTAAATATCGGTTTAGGAAATTATGTTGATCTATTTTCTTATATATGGGGAACTAATTCGTTCATTAGGAAGATGCACTGAGATTAAAAATCTAAGAAAAATTCTGATATGTTTAGAATTGGTTCATGGGAAAACAACCCTACAAAGGTGATGTTTATTAGATGTTTGAATGAAATTTAGTAAGGTATAGGATGGTACACGGAAGATGAACGATACATGATTTAGGAAGGTAGTACACAAATGTGATTTTCAAAGGCATTACATGGTCGTTGTGTGTATAAGAAATACGTGGAGGTGGTACACGGAGCACTGCAGCACATAGAGGAATAATGATAGTTCATGGAGGAAAAGTTCACAAAGGAATAGTAGACGGAAAATTAAATTACATATATAGGGGAAGATGGGACATTCACATGGAATCTATCTATAGTTGAGGATACATTATTTAATTCCAACCCATTGATATGACATTCATGTCAATAAATGGTGTTCAGTTTCTTCCCAATGCTGTGAGTAAGGGAGAGTCAATGGAAGTGATCTGAGGGGCATAATGTGTAATCACTAAAACCATATAAATACAGTGTCCCTGGAAGAGAGTGAATGTGATAATGTTTTGTACTCTATAGAGAGTGAAGATTAATTGACTTTGGTATGATCAAAAAGATATCGGTGTATCCTCCTTGGTTGTATCCCTTAGTGGTGAAACAAGTGAAATTGATGTGTCTTCACATTGCATGTGATTGTTTGTTTACGTCACTTTATTATCAGACAAGTTTAAGAGGAACCTAACAAAATTATAAAAATATCCTTCAGTTTAAAATAAAAATGATAACGCCTTGATTCACCCCTCCCCACTTAGGGTGTTCCAAGGTCCATGAGACTCATCACATGATATAACATTTGTATGTGACTTTCACATTAATGATTACATTAGAGATGTATAATTACGAGTCTCATGGAGATTATAGTATGGATATATGGACATAAGAAGGAATTCTATATATCTTTTTTATAAATAGAATCATAGTTCTTATAGTTTTTTCTCTAGCTAACCTGCTAATTGGTTTAGGTACTCGAGCGAATGACCATGGATTACACATAAAGGGATGACCATGTACAATCCCACATCCCCATTTCTTCTCCATTGATCGTGGATATGGTAGGATGGTATAATTATTTGATAATTTAATCCCATGTGATCCAAATTATTGGTATATGGAGGGCCATATAAAAGGGTGGATTCCCCTTGATGTTTGGGCCATTGGAAGGATTCCAACATATCCTTCTTTGGCAGTAATCAAAGGCATCATTGTTTAATATAGTGTATAAAAATGTATGTCTTCTGGACAATGTTAATGTGTCCCGTGGTGTCTTCATAACAAATATGACTACCAGGGGGGTCTATGGAACACATGGTTGACTTGTTAGTGAAGTCTATTAGGAATTTCTTTGTTTTTTTTTCATACATGTCTAGCAATATTTGGACATATCCTAACCAATTTACTGATATGTCTGAATATGATTGGACATAACATGTTCATCTTCTAGACATTTATAAGGATGCTTGGTGGATATTTCCACGGTGTATATTGCAGTATCATGATGACTTTTCCATGGTCCATCTCATTAGAAGGATGACATGTCTAAGGCACTTCACACGATTAAAGAAGACATTTAATAGGGTTTCTATATGATCTAGATGACTATCATGGAGATCCTTCATGTCGTTGACACAGACATGTCTATGGGTGTCTCCTAATCCGGGATTACATGAAGGATGGATGTCACAAGACAAAGATGACATATATATGGTTCTTTTCATAACTGAATCAGATTTTTATGAGGGATTCCACATGATTAAACTAACTTTTCTAGGGTCCTTTTTCTGATTGATGTGCACACATCCAAGGGTGTCATTTGACCACGGATGACATGTTAAAGGATTGATGCATGATATGGATAACATGTCTAGAGGACTTCTCATGATATAGAAACCATGTTTGAAAGGCCTCATGTGTCCCAGATGACATTTCTGGGTGCTATGACATGATGTGGATAGGTTATGTGAAGAACAAGACACCTTCACTTGAAAATCAGGGAATCCATATTCACATAAGGATTTCGGTTTTTCATCCTTTATTAAATAAATCCCTCAATATTTTTCATGTATTATCATAAAGAGACCTATCATGACCAAATAGAAATGTGAAAACTTATTCAAATTATAAGGCCAATACATCATATGTCATTATCATGATCTCTAGGGTGTTCATATGAAGTTTATATATCTACTGTGTAATCCATTAAGTTGTTCCATAGTTTCTACCTGATGGAAGACCCTTTCGAGTATTTTCTATTCCACTTAGATATGTATTATATCACATATTCTATACCATATATCATTTTTTTATGCTAAGAGGGAGGGGAATTTATAAGCCACACATACCTAGTTTTATTCTAGATTATGTGAAGTGTGTATCACATATATGAGTTCTGGTCGGTGGAGCATCACATGCTTCACTTGAATCTGTCATGGGTCATCAGTGTCATCGTTTTTTTAAAATTATAATTAGCAATAATAAGATCATTCTTTTATCGCCAAATTTTTTAGACCCATGTATTGTTAAATGGAATTATGATAATTGATTCGACATGTAAAATGGACTTTGCAGTATTGGGTTTACATGTCTTGGGGTCTTCATATAATTAGGTTTCCCCACGAATAATATTTTTCACGATCATGGTATACTTATCTAGGGAACTTCATGAGGTCAAAATGGTATTTTAGAGGCCCTTTTCAAGATCAAGCTAGCATGTCAAAGAGACATTGCATGATTAATGAGATGATCACATCAGGAAAATTACCCCCTTCCCATGAAAAACAACATAACTTTTCCCCATGTGAGGGTTCCAAATTTTCATGTTTTATTATTTATTTTATAATAGATTCATTATTTTCCCATTAATTATCCATAAGGGTATTTACTGATCAGTAATGTATCTCATAAAGGTGTGCAAGAATTTTCATGGATATTTTATCCACATGAATATGGTTCATCATGTGATAAATACTGTATCTTGTGATAGTGTGAAAGCATTGTCATATACATGCACTCCACATATCTGTGGATCTAAAGTGGAATTACATGATCAAATACACGCATTCGATGGCCTTTTCATGATAATGGTTACATACCGAAAATCATTCACATGACATGGATTCCATGTCTCTATGTATCTTATATGATCACTAAAATGATCAAATGTTCTGTATAATCCATCCAGATGAACATCAATATAACTTCCATCATATAAATATTACATCTTTTTCAAATTTTTATTTTATAAGATGTTTTGAGTGATTTTATGGAGTTTTTCAGTTGGTATGTTTCCAGATAGTAAGAAGTCATCTGGGGTCCTTCACATGACCATCAACACTTTTTTGGAAGCCTTCAAAATAGTAGGATGGATTTTCAAAGGGACTTTGCATGATCATGAACAGACCATGTAAATGTTATGACTTGTTCATGTGATGTTGCTAAGGTCACACAATTTTGTGTCTTCTTGGGGGGTTATATGATCTATGCAACATAGTCATATGATCTACCTATAGTCAAGATAATCCTTCATACCTTTTGTAAAGGAAACAACATCTATGAATAAAGTATTTATTTTATCCTAAAGTTTTTATGCTTGTTTGGTGGGAATTAACAAATTCCCACCTTGGAGAGAGGTCAACTGGGGAAATGATATAGTTTTGTGGAACGTAAATTCTCACTAGAGTCATAGAGGATTTCACTAGACGATGTTCCAAGTGTATATCTTTATTTGGGGTGACCGTTGATATTTTCATGGTTCCTTATAAATAGGGGAGTGAGAGAGATCTCACTACCCTTGGGATAGAAACCCTTAGAGCTCTTGTGATCTCCTCTATCATAGGAATTCATCACAAGGCCGCTACACATAAACCCCTTCATGAGAAATATTTTCAAGGTACAATAATGCGATCTGACCATATGATTTAGTTTGTCTCAATACAAACTCAAAAATCTATGAACCGATTTATAGTAATTTTTTGAACCATAACACATGCAATGAGATGCGTGAAATTTTCATGGGATTTTCAGGATTTTTTGGTTTTGTTACATTATAGATTGATCATTACAGAGTCCATGTGGATGCCTCATGGTCCCTAAATTTCAAGTCTTACAATGGGTCATGCAATCAAGAGATGCTTCCTAGGTAACATGATTTATGAGGCCAATATTAGGTCATGCGATCATGAACTCTTCTATGGTTTATGTAATTAACTTAATGCACTCTGAGTTACGAACCTATTTAAGAAAGGTTCGTGGGATATCTGACATATTCTTATTACACTGTATTGATGGATTTCAATTCATGAATGCCTTATAACACTGATGTACATAGGGTTATGATTGTTGGGAATTACAAGGCCAAACCTCAGTACTAGGAATCTTCCGCGATAAGGTTTTGAAGGAGACTATTATGGTTGAAGTTCATAACTATCCTCTATCATAAAGACTACCTCTACAAGGATTCAGTATTATGAATGATACTAGGATTCCTTCACCTTACTACAATATTTAATTTCACTATTTTTTTATTTTATCAATTTAACACATATTACTATCTCTGAAGTTAATAAATTGATGGGGGCATCACTCTAGTGGGTGTACAATATATTATCTAACTCTCATTTTGTAATATATGGTCATTGTCTCTCACATTAATATTTTTTTAAAGTTACATTAACATACATGTTTCCTCTTTGAATAATCCAAGGCGTATTTGATGTTCAAAGGGTGAATTTCTTCTTAGTGGTAACTTATATGATGAATGGATCGGACCATTCTAGGATAGGAAGAGTTACTCAAAATTCCATGATCAAATGAAAGATGTTAAAATTTATGTGGAAACATAGATCTCATAGTTTATCTTGTACCATAAATTGTTACTCCTCATAGATATGATTTGATATGGGTGTTACAATACTTACTCCTTTCATTTTTCCTATACTGGTGTAGGGATCATCCTCTGGGATGTTATTCAGTTCAGTGGGATACCTATTCTTAGGGAGATGTATGATGAATTACATCCTAATGTGAATTAAAATACTTACTCCAACCTTAGCATGATACATGCTCCAAATTTATTTAGATAATGTAAATAGGGATATCAACACATTCATGCTTGTTTCATATAAGGATTGGATAAAAATATTCATTTGTCATAGCAAGACTCAACAAACCACCATACGCCCCCATCAATGTCCTTCTAAAAAAGTCCATGATAGTTCATCATCTTATTAAGAAATTATGGAATCTATTAAACACATCTAAATTGGAAAAAAGGTAATATAAAATCTATCCCCAATCCTTTAATAAGTGGTGTTTTTATCCTTGTTTATTCATGGGTGGATTTTTCTTAATGGGGTTGAACTCTTAGGCATCGAAGTAGGTATATTGGTGATGGAATTATGATTGTATGGGTTGAAATCTTATAGTTTTCATGCATTGAATATTTCTAATATTTATCATCCCCAATTTCAGAACAAATTTGGAAACATCTCCTACTATATGAGGGGACCTTTCTATTTCTAATTTGTCCTAATATGAGATCATTTTTAGTGTTAAAAATATTTGAACACAACATATATTCATCATGATTCATTCAATCCTTGGATATTGAATGTTTATAGGTTCTAGGTGATGCTGTTAATTCCTGATGAGTTTATCAATATGTTGAGCCAGCATGAAAATGTCAAATTCATTCCCTATCTCATACAGACATAGCTGTTAATGATAATGTATGTTGCTCGCTAATTGAGAGGTTATATAAAATTTATCTCCAAGAAGTGTCTCTTTTAGCTCGTATATATGAGATTATTATCTATAATATATAAAAGCACTACCAATTTTCTCAGAAATTTTATAGTTCACATATGGGTTTCCCCCCTTCCCGTAGTACTTGAGCAGGGAGAACGACATTCGGGGATCATTCCCTAATGTTGGATTCTGTCAGCTCATTAAGATACAAATGATGGAACCATTTTATCTACTATCGATGCTACTAACTACATGTATTATAACTAAACTGACATTGGATTGGATATTACCAAAAATTTTGTTGAATTGACTAATCTGTTTTGTGGGAAACCCATATTCTTAGCTGGAACGATTATCTATGGTCTTAATAGAGATGGTCCGGGACTCGGGGGTTCCCAAAAGGAAGCTATTTCACTATAGGGACTAACCTCCCATTAGCATAATAGGTTTTGATTAGGATATCACCCCTTCAATGCTAGTAATAGCGAATGTTCTCATTGGGGGAGAAATTATTGAGACTCCTCTTGATTCTTCATTAGTTTGGTTAATCCCCCATTAACAAACTTTATATCACAAAGGATAATTTTATAGTAAATTCACCCTTAATAATAGAGAATACCTAGGATATTTTTTTCCAAGAGTAAGTTATTTGATATATATTTTCTAATATGGGTATTTGTGGCTTCAACTATCATTGATTATGTGATATCGTGTGACTTATTTATTTGGATTAGGAACAATTGGCCATCAATGAGAGGTAATAGCGTGAATTTGATGATGGAACACCTCTAGTTGAGTTAATAATATAATATTTGAAATATCTTGAATATATAAATTTGAAGATCAATCAACTATATTCCAAGATTCATAACATGACTATGCAGATAACATAGCATGAGGAGATCATATCTTTATCAGTTTCATGTCTTTTGATGACATCATCATTATTAGCGATCACTCAGAAAGGAGATGAAGTTTTATCCTCTTATTTTGGGACTCTTCATACAAAGGTGGTTGATAATGAAATGGTGTTTGTGGAACATTAATTCCCAACTGAAACCTTTAACCAGCCTTTGGATGACTTATCACACACAGATGACCAAAGTTTATCAATATTTAGTTGTAAATGGGATTCTTCTTTTCTTTATCCTTGGAGAGATTTATAAATGTGGATATTCCTCTTTTCTCTTTACATAATAAATGAGTAGTAATTCAAAGAATTACATGTCATTTTCATGATTTATCTCATTCATGATTTGCAGGGAACATAATTAATATGGTATCATGTTGATGTTAAGATATACCCCTCAATTGAATAATTCCATGTAAACCCTAATTCTAGGATTTGAATGCTAGAAAACTATCCTATTTCTCTTCATAAATTCTCATGAATTCCTACGTACATGAGACAAATAATTGATGTATATGCTCTTGTTTTCATGGGTTCACCTTGTTTGAAAGGACAACTTAGATAAAAATATTCCCTAGAGAGATCACTATTTTCTATCTATGTCTTTGGACATAGATGAAAAAAATTACTTTTTATGGGAAAAAATAACGATCCCTAATATATTTTGGTCCTTTATTTATATTTCCATAATAGATTCCTAGGTTTTAGAAGGGGAAGTTATAATGGGGGTGTAATAGGATTTTAGGTTGACCTCCCTTTTTTATTTTTTTAACCTGAAACATTTTATGCCTTTTCCATTTTCAATTTTCTCAATATTCCTTGGAGCACAAAAAGTACATGTATGGCTAGTAGAGGATGCAATTTTTCCTAGGGTTACCTTTTTGGATTTTCAAAGAAGATATAATTTTGTCTCATTAAATAAACTATTTTAGGGCATTTTTAGCAAATCTATATTGGAATTTTGGGTTCATCTTTCACAAAGCCTCTATAGTCATAGTTTAATGAATTTTATCATGGAAAATTTTTATTCTAATTTAAGGTCTTTTAGGTTGAAAAATTGGATAATTTATTTTATTGTCTTCTAACATAAACCATACATTGATGTATGTGTATCTGTTCTATTTTATAACATCTATTTCTGTAATTTATTGTCTTTTATTTCGGGCCATCTATAGCTTCTATTTAAGGATTTCTATAATGAAAAATCTATAGTTTTATTTTTTTTCTTCTAGATTGAAACATATATTACTCTAGTTTATTGTCTTCCAGTATAGACTATATATTGATATTAGTGAAATATGGGTATTTAGGAGGGGTTAGAGAACCCTTTTATCCTTGATATGATTCTATTGAATGAGTGTCCATTAATGGTAATGATTCCCAACATTTTTAATTGATATTCTAAAGAATGGATTTTCATAAAGGGTTTAGGCACTCATTGTTCTATTGTAATGAGGCGACCCTGGAACTAGTATCCTTGATCTTGTGTCTTACTTTATTACAAGGTAATATGTTACAATTATTTTCATCATGAAGGACCAAATTGTTAAGTTGTCAATATAAACTAGATATATACATGAGTTGAAAATTATATTTCAATACACAAATGATAACATAATTTTTTAGAGTAACTTTACTTTATATTGTGTATATTTTTATATCATCCACTGTAAACATTATGGAATCCCATTAATAGAAAAAAAAATGTGAGCTTAAATGTTCAATAAGGGTTAAATAAAGTGAAATGAATAATGAATCAATAATCATAATCAATATGGTACGGTAAAAAACATAACAGACATTAAATATAAATAACTAGATAGACATAACTAATATGGAAAATTTAATAACTAAATACATATGGAATGTAAATAACTAAATAAAGAATAATAAATATGGAAAATTGAATAATTGAAAACCATGTCATCTCATTAATATATTGACAATGAAATGCATCCACATATATTTTTTCATAGTAAAAATTTCATAGGTAATTATGATTTAATTATCAATGTAAGAAGTTCTTAATTATTGTAGTTAATATATTAGGTACATGAAAACCTCAACTATCAAGATCTATCCAGAAAATATATTGAAAATACAGGTAGAACCCCATTTATTTTGGTCTAATGATGGGTATAATGAGACCTATTGATGCACCTAGGGACTATATAATGTTTGAGTCCCACCCATAACATAATGTCCACAGAAAATATCATATATCAAAAAAATTATTATATTAATGAATAATGCATCCTATCATCAAATATTTTTATTGTGTAAATGATACAGATTTATATATATTTTCCCCGAGAAACTAAATGAATCTCAATATAGAACACCATAGGTAAATATGAAAAAAATATTAAGAAATAATCATACCCATTATAAGTAATGTAGATATTTAGGGGAAACCTAATTTCTAATGATTGTAAGAATAAAATCATTTAAATGCAATATATATGACTAAAAAAATAAATTATGAAAGTGAAACTCAATATTTTTATTATTCATAATGATCATAAACTAGACACATGAAGAATAAGGATTCTATAAATATAACATATATCTCTTAAAGTAAGAATAACTGGTTGTTTTCATTGTTGAATGGAAATGACAAAAAAAGATCTTTAAAAACATTCTCTGGGAAAATATCCTTTACATTTAGGAATAAATTTTGAAAATCCATTTTATTTTAAAATCCAAATAAAAATATTCTTTTAAAATATATCTACAAACATGAATTGGAATCTTCAAGTAAATGATGATGGTTAATTCCATACATGCATTACATAGTAAAAAAATAATTTTTCATTGTAAAAAGGTTATAAAAGTTCATTATTTGGAAAGAGAAAAAAAGGTTCCTTACAAAAAATTAAAAACAAAAAATGGTTTTAGATGTCATTAAATAATTCATTTTTTAAATTTTAAAGAAAATAACTTTAAAAAAAGTATTATAAAATAGGGTTTCATAAGAAAAAAGATTTTTGAACGATATGAGAAATGAATTTAGGTTTTATTAAACATTTTATCAATAATTTAGAGTACCAAAGAGTAACAATATGGTACTATTACTTAAAAAATACCCGGAATAGACTGATTTTATTAAAATTAAAGGGTTTTTAAAAAATAACCACATAATTTTATTTTAATTTAAATTCAATAATAAAAAATCTGAGTTAAACTAATACTGTGAAATAAACCCTTAAATTGGTCATTTCATTGATGTGAGAGTTAATAAATGAATACATTATGTGTGTCTACTATATACCCACATCAAAAAGAGTAAATAAAACAATAAAATTTCTAAAGTAATTATATACATAATATTGTAATATTAATGAAAGAAAAGAGGTAATATAACCCAATGAAAAGAAATTATGTTACTAAATCTCCTTACCACTTGGTAAATTAATATTCAAATCCCATTCTATTAAATATTCAAATTGAAACTAAAAATTCAATAAAGAATTAAATATTCAGGATATGACTTCTCAAAGGGACCCAATACCCATGCCCCTATACAAGTGGTATTAAAAAACTTTTGGTAGTGGTGGTAATATCTCAAAGGTTCAACAAGACCATTGGTATAGTCCATTTATATAAAGGATATCCCAACCATTATTAAAACCATTGGTACAATATTCTCTATAATAAGTATTTTAATAATAAAATGGCATAATGTTTCCCCAAATACCAGTGCACGAGATGCACCTCCTCATTTCGAAATCAAACAACATTTTTTCATATTGAGCACTCCATCTTCTTCACTTACCGTGGAGATCCATCCAATATTTCATTCATTAAATTTCTTCAACATAAAATTTGCTAGTAAAAATTGGGTCATATATTCTTCCAAGAATAGTTTTAAATTTTTATGTATAAAACGATGAACTATAACATTCAATTTTATTTTCTCCAGTCCAAAACATTCTATCATCCCATACTTTTTACAAATGATTATTATGTTATATCAAATTGGTATGTTCCCAACAATTCTTATCTTCTATCGACCATCATTTTCATTTAATTTTATGAGTCATAAAGAATATCCAATATTTTTTTTTTCAGATTCCATATTCATTAAATGATGGTTAGTTTTATTTATATTTTGTATTGAAATAAAAAATAAATCAGATTGTCTATAATGTATTATTTTAATCCAGTCACTCTCTACTTATATATAAATCTAATATAAATCCATTATCTTAATGATATTTAGACAATAAATATATAAATAGTTTTTTATTAAAATAAATATTTTAACTGTCTAAAATATTTAGTTCTTTGTTTATTGATTTATTTTCCATGTATTTTTGGGTGAGATTTGTAGTTTTACTTCATTACATTAAAAAAATATTAGACAATGAAACAAATACAATATTGTTAAGAAACAATATCACTTATTTGTGCCCTATGATTTTAGATATATAAATTAATTCCAATGACTTTATGGAATTATTTATGTTATATGATTATTTGATTAAATATTTAATTTTTCTAGATTAATAATATATCAAACAATATTGATAATAATATTTTTTATACATGTTATTACATTTTGGTTTTTATTGTGAAATGACTGAGAAAATATAAAGTGTTAATATGGGATGTTTCATAGCAATCTTCTAATGATATCATCCACCAATATGGTCAGTTGTCTCAATTCCCTGAACATTAGAGACACTATAGACATCAACCTTATATACACTAGCTTCATAACTATTTTTTAAAATATTTAAAAATTAAATATTACTTGAGGTGGTGATGGAATGTTATTTTACCTTATTACAATGTTAAATAAACTAAAAAATTGTGATAACAAGAAATTATATATCAATAGGTTAAATCATATTAAATTATTGAATAATACTTCACTATTATGAAAATCCATTAGAAGGGGTGTTTGACATTTTATTGTACAAGCCTTAAGTTCTTTAGAATTTATTAAGTTAGAATGTAATTCAGTAGGCTTAACTGTTAGTATGTATAAGAAATGGTAATCCCACATAAATTATTAGATATGAATTAATATATAAAGAATATTCATACAAGGTTAACTGTTTCACATCTTATGAGGTAGCCTATTTTATCAGAAAACTCATCTATAATGGAATTTAAACTAAAATAGTAGCCTATAAGAAACCATACGAGTCTAATTAAATTCATTAAATGTAATGGAATAAAAAATGATAAAAAAATTTAACAAAAAAAATATTTTTATAATATAGCTACCATAAAAAAAAGAAAATATAAAAAATTATCATCTTTAATGGTGTATAAACTATTATTAATATACACCTTATTTTGATAAGATTCATATCATCAAAATATCCTATTATGGAATCATTTCTCACAAATACTAAAATTGTTATTCCATAATTCAAGTAAACTAACCAAATATATTTACATGAGGGTCACCATAGATTTGAAATATAATTAATTATTCAATATATTAATCTATATATGTTTAACCATAATCCAAATAGTTTCTCATAACTATCCTTGAGAGATCATTCTTTATACAAGGATTTTCCGTCATATGATAGTGCTTCAACAATCTCTTTATTTATTCCTGCCTATAATGACCCAATAATGTTTTTTATCATAAATATATGAAAAACTGATAATCTAGTATCCCATTAAGGTATTATGTTGGGAAAATAATTTCATGTAACCAAATTCAAATAAAACCCTTTAGAATAATTTTATTAATTTCAACAATGTTTTCATTAAATCATTCAATTGGTCACATGTTTATCTCATACACTCATTGTCTAAACTTTCTCATCACTTATCAAACATTGAATCAACCACTTTTACTTTTTTTTCCCAATGTTTTATAGTTTTCATTAATTTAATCACCACTATCATAATTTTAGTCAGCATTGCACACACATAAAAAGTGAATTGATATAGAGAAAAAATAAAAACAGAAATTTTAAATATAATTTTATGTAGTATAGGAATATTTATTACCCATTGTTATAATGGAAATCAATATCATGGTTTTATTTTTATAATTTTTTTATTAATATATATTTTTTGTCTTTTATATTATGATTCTCTAATATACTAGTGTGTTAGTTATGGTATCATGTAAAGTGAACAATTGTTGTTTCCTTAAACAAATTTTCTATTAAATTTTAGTATTATTTAATTTATTTTTTGGATATGATATATAAATTTTTTTACATAATATAATGAAGTTGGATGTATGGAACTGATAGGATCCTAATAGATTTTCTAATCACGTTGGATATATTTTTAGCTTTTTCGGGTTACAATGCTTTAGATAGTGATCATATACACCACCCATGTTATAATTTATTTGGAAGACCTTATTTAAGTCATGAAGATGTTATCTAAAATGTAATAAAATATGGTTAAGCAACTACTATGTGTTTTATCATAATGTGGAGGAAATGAATTCTCAAAATTTTCATGATTTAAATGAGAGGACTGGATTGAAGAATTTACTAGATAACTAGTTTTTTTGTTCATCATCATGAGAAAAAAAGGGTTCTTACCCAATAAGTCTTTGACTCAAGTGAACCTAATGTATGTAATTAAGATGATGATGTTAATATGGTAAAAAAATTGAATGATACTTCCATGACACCAGTATTTTAGAAATGTGGTAAAGTGAAAAAATGGTTTTTTTAATTTGACTGAATCAAGGGAAAACAATGCATGAGATTTATAATATTACCATTGAATATATTCTTACCTTTTTGATGGACCTAATTCGAGTTGATGCATATATCGCCTCATACAATTATATGTTATGGAGGTTATTTGTTGAACATCGGTTTTATAAAAAAAATTCATGAATTCTCAAAAGATTATAGCTTATTCTAAGATGAAACTACTGACGAAATTGATCGTATAAAATGTGGCACAGCTCGATGGAATCCAAAAACTAATGGAACATGATCCCCTATTCCATATAAAGTAATGTGGATGTTTCCATTGACTTCAAGAATCAAGAATTGTTTCATGTTCGATAAAATATCAATAAAAATGTAAAGGGATGATACTAAGAAAAAGAAGGATAATGATGAGTTCATTCATCAGAAAGATGGATTTTTAGGGAAGACATTTGATATTTGATATCCTAATATTCAACTATCATAATTAATGTGATGTTTGTTTTATCATTTGGTGGTTTTAATGTATTTTTCTATATACTTAATTCATATAGTACATTGCTGATTGTTATTTACATTTATGACCATCCTCTATGGATGTGAGTGAAAAAATGTATCACATTCCAGATTATTCCCATATATAGAACTTTTTATCCTAGATATATAAATATATATTAAACCATTAATAAAAGAAGTGAAACATATTTGTAATGTGTTTGTGTACATGTACGAAGACAGTTTGAAGGACATATTTCAGATTCTTGATGTCATTATGTGGATGATAAATGATTTTCATTATTATGGAATGATTTCTAGATGGAGAAAAATGGTAAAACTATCATTACCTTTTTTCATGAATAATATATGATCCAAAATACATAAATATCATTGTAGTATCATTTTTATAGGATGTATGTGATTTTTTCTAGTTGATCATCGAAATCAGAATAATCAATGAATGTTTGATAATACCATGGAGACTGATAGACCCGCCCAACATATGACTAGAAATATCTGCTTAATTAATTTCAAGATTTTATTTTTTCATTTGGGAAGGTTAAAATGAAATATATAATGGTGAAGAATCATTCCAATAAAACCATTTACAATTAGATGAAGAAAAGTATTATATTTGAGTCTAATTATTGGTCAACCATTTTGTTATGTCATTTCCCAGATGCAATTCACATTGAAAAAGATATAGGTGAAATGTTTCTTTAAGTTATTCTTAATTTCTAGGGAATGAAAAAACATGATTGGTGATCTTGGAGTGAATTGGGGAATTGGGGTATTTGAATACAATTTATTTATGTTTGTATAAAAAAATGGAATATTCATTATTCTTGTTATGTGATGAAACATGTAAAAAAAATTAATTTCTTGAATTAGTAGACACTATTAATGTTCCTAATATCTATTCAAGAAACATATCAAAATGGGTCAACAAAATATATTTGAAGCTAAAATATTTGAATTCTGATGATTATCACATCATTCTACATGAGTTGATTTCAATATAAATCCATCATCTACTATAAAATAATGTCATGGTGTTAATTATTTTGTTCCTCTAGTTTTATAGAGATATTTTGGATAATGTGTTTTCCAATTATTTCTCACAAAAAGGTAGAAGAACCATTAATTTTGTTTGAGTTAGAGAAAATATTTCCTCCATAATTTTTCACATTCTTATAGTATCTAAATGTGCATATGTGAACTAAAATACTTCTTGGAGGTCCTTTTTCTTGACATTGGATATATCCAAGTGAAATAAATATACCCACATTTGATTCTTATTTTTGGAACAAGAATCATCCCAAAGGTTCTATTTTGAATGTTTTTGAGTCTCATAAATATATGTATTTATATTCAATGTATTTTTATGTGAATATAGGATGCATTGGACAAATGAAAAATGAAGAAGAATGGTACGAGAATATTTAACCCAGTTTTTCATTACTTCCCCAAATAGTGGGAATTCGCAGATCATATACAATGACAACATTAAACCTTGATGTGTGGGAGATGACACATTAAAAAATTCTGTTTAACTATGATTTGTTTGAAGACTACATCAATAATGTAAATTTAACATGTATATGTTATACCATATCATATAATTATGCATATCTATTAAAATATATATTTTTCAATTGTGAACAAAAACAAATAAAAAATAGAATGAATTGTTCTTTGTCTTTGAGAAGGGGAGAGGCTTTTCATCGTAAATAGATTTTTTCTTGATTGAAATTGAATGAAGAAATAATACTATAATAAATTAATAAAAATACCATTTAATTAATTTTAATATTAATTTAAATTATAGGTATTTATTTTTCATAATAACTCTATCTATGATGAAATAAGAGATTTGTATTTTGTTCACAATTCATTGGTTAATGAATGAAAATAAATTGTGAAGTAATGAAAATTAGAACACAACATGATGTTTTCAAGGTAACTACAAAAACAAAATTTTATGATAGTGTGTCATATGTTAATCCTCCATTTCAAAATGTATGTTACTATGTAGTATTGGAGAAAATAAAAATATCAGATTATTACTCTCAAAGTCGAGTAGCTCTGATGAATTGAAAGTGGTTTGATTCAAAGATGAGGAATGGTATTTTTTATGATTAATGATTTTTATTTATTGATATTACTCAAACACAATCTACTAATGAGCCATATATATTGAAATCAATGTTGAAACAAGTTTTATATGTGAAAGAAAATATGAAACATGAAATTGGTGTCATTATTTAATGAATCCTATGCCAAGTTTTTTTATGATGTTGATGATAGAATTGATATCATCCATACTTCCATTGAACTCAATACATTTATTACTTATGATGACTCCAATAGTTTAATTTCAAAAATTTATTTTGAACCTGTGGTTTTTGTGGGAAAAATATATAATCATCCATATGTGTTTTTATTTCATTTGGTCTTTCTCTACTTGGGTAGTTAAGGTTTGTACTATTCAAATTTATTTACTATTTATTGTAAATATTCTGTATCCAACATGACCATAATGTAATGTTTCAATATATTCTAGTTGTAATTTTGGTCGAGTTAAATTTTAAAATATTGAATTCAACTGTATTAGAACTGACAAAACCAAAAAAACTTAAACAATTAAATTTGAACAAACAACAATATGAATTGAATTCAAACATAATAAAATAATTTAAATAAAAATGAAAAATATTGAAAATAAAGACCTAACTGAAAAAATTAAAAAACGACCTAACCCAAAATATGAACCAAATGAAATAACCTATAAAATTAGACAAATGACCAAATAAATTGATGAAAATTTTCCAAATGAACCTACCAAAATTGAGTTCTATGGAATTAAAAATAGCCGAAATCTGTATCATATTCAATCTAAAGATGCTAATTTTAAGGTATTCATATTTCTATGGAATTTATTTTATATTTCAATATTATTCCCACTGAATATAAAATGATTTTTTCATATCACTACATATCCTTTATTTATTTTTTAAATTTTTAATCCTTTATTAATTCATGTATCATATTGTTTATTTATTGGATTACACATTATTTATGGATTAAAAATTAATTGTATATATTTTTTCTATAGAAATAAATGGAAAATGTGGAATAGATACCAAGGAAGAAGATGACGGACAATAATCACCTAATGAAGGAGTTGGGCGTCCCTCCTTTAGTGCTTGTTTTGAGTGATTTATTTTGAATATATATATCAATAAAATATAATTTCATGTGATTAATTTTTTTATCTTTTAATTAGGATCCACCACCTAAGAGAAAATTATTCTATGATGAGCATAGTAGAATAGGTGCTCATCTAGACAATACTAGTGGAATGGTACTAGATCTATGTTCACCACACGACAGACTTGATCACACCCATTACATCCTTCTAACATACCATATAACACACCTTCTAACCCAATAGTGTTCTTAGAGGCACCCAGGATATTAAAGATACCTATGTTTTCACCTGCATTTACATCTGATCCTCTTCCCCTATCATTCCCTTATATGATGATGTATTATAATCTACATCCATATTATGAATTTTCAAAGACATCAATTCCATATTCTTTTCAATATATTACATTCTCCCTGAGATTCTACATTCATTCTCTATAGACTTATACTATAACATATTTTGAGCCTCTAAAGAAAACATTGGATCCCACTCCATCTCTACAGGTTATTGTTCCTTCAGAGCATAGGGATCCAATGACACCAACTGACCACACTTCATCAGGTATATTTATAGAACCCTATTAATTCTTCTGACTGTAATTTTTTTCATTCTAAGATGTATTGATATAATATATGTTTTTTCTTTAATATATGGATCATGTACTAGTTGGTATGGTCATACACACATGTGAGCGATTTGAAATCCTCAAACATAATGAATGGTAGATTACATTGAGTATAATCAAATGATTGGGAAAATGAGGTGAGAATATAGGTGTTTTATAGAGATGCTTTCCAAATAATCTGAAATCATTACCATAAGGAAACACTCCTAGTGACATATTTCAAATGAAGCAAAGAGTAATTATAAGGTACAAATATTGGTAGGAAAATTCCATATATTTAATGATATGTTATTATACTATTTATATTAATTAATATTTGGGTTCAATCATCGATTTAATTTTCCTGATGGTGAGCCTCCAAGGATAGAACGACTCATGGAATTAGGTGATATGTGAAGATAATAAAAGAATGATTTGTATAGTAGTTGGTATTCTAGAGTTGGTATTGATTTGGTGGCGACACCAATCATGAATGAGTGTTCAGTAGCATATTATTGGGAAATTAGTTCATATTAGGTGAGTACCATGTTCAAGGTATTATTCAAATTTTAGTTTTTTTAATGAAAATTACCATGATTAAAATTAATATGTAGTTTTTTATTATTGAATATTTTTTTTGGAAGAGTGAGGAAGAATTAAAAAACAATGATGCTACAAAATATTCCAGAACTTTGGTGAGGACTATGATGTTGGAAAATGAGATAATGTATGAACAAGATTCATTTATAATGTTTTTATTTAAATAAATTATAAAAATAAAATTTCTTCATTTGTAAATTGTATGTATTCATTATTAGTGAATGAATGATAATAAATAAAAATTAATAATATATGGTTATATACACCTCTATATAACATTAGATAAGAAATAATTATCCCCTAGGTCTTTACCTGATTTGGAAGCATCTGACCCCCATCTCCACCACTCAACCATGAGGTTGTTGGTAATGGAACATACATGTGATGATTTCTTCAAAAATATTTAATCACCCAACACTTCACGGCCCTCACATTTTTTTCAATGTGTTTCTCTTATCTTTCCCTTATAAATACTCCCACAACACCTCATTCTATTTTTATATGAATGAACATAATTGATACTACTTTTTAATACTTCACTTCCTTAGTTCAACATCATTTGTATGAATATCATCTTTTTTCAATATTATACATCCCCCTGTGATAGTAACATCTATGACTTAAATACATTGAATGTTTTAGGGATCTGGTCATGCCTCATTATATTGGTTCTAATTTTGGTTTTCTTGTTTTTGCAATTTTAATTTATTTGAAGAATAAATGGAATTTTTTTTAAATATGTAAAAGCATCCTAAAATTGAATGTTGTAAATTTCAAAGGAACATGAGTAATTCAAATAAATCATATGTGAACTTGTGTTAACATTAGTATTACACATTATTTATTGTCAAAATATGTTTCTCTTATTGAATTTTTTAATATCCAATCTAACACAAAATAAAGTGCACATTAACCAACATGTAAGATAATATAAAAATATATTATAAATGTTATTATTCCTCTATAATTTGTATAACTACATAATAACCATAAAGTAATAAACAATAATTGAATTCAATTTTCTCTAAAAAAATTGTTTATATATTTATATAAATAACATAATTAATTTCATTTCATTTGATGAACAACAAATATTCATACCAATCATCAAATGAATCAAAATTCACCAATAATTGGAAGAACTGAATTCAAAATAGAACCATAAATTTTTTTACAATGTATAAAAAACATTATAATGAATGAAAATACTTCAAGAATAATCTATATAAAAGAAAAAATATATATTTAGTTATAATTGGATCCAAAATTCTCCATTACATTACTATTATAATGTACTTTTCCGAGAAATACCAAATAGACCAAAGACATGATTTGTTTTCTCACTCTTATCAATTAATCGATCGCCTAATTGACCCCCATCAATCTTGTCACACCAATCAAGAAAAAAACCTGCTTAAATCCTATTCAATATTCTAGAGATTCCCTTGGTTTGATTTTGAAAATGTTACATATTTGAAATCTCTCTCATATTCCAAAAAAATACCATTAAATTTCCTCAAAGATTGAGTTTACTTATTCATCATTATATTATTATATTTAGTAATAATTTGATAAGAGAATATATATAATGGTAATGTATAAAGAGATACAAGACACACCATTTAAGAATGACCTCATTTGATTTTTTAAAGGACATGAATTGTATATATACCATTTTATTTTTAGTGGACCTTTCTAAATCATAAAAAAGTCCACCTATACAAAATATCCCTCCTACATGGGAATATAATCAACATTTAAATATCTATTAGGGACAATTATTTATTAGTTTGTTCATTTAGAACAAATCCTCCCATGCAGTAAAGGCTTGACTGTTACAAATTTCTATATCTACTTGTTTTAATTGAATGTATGATAATCAAATAAAAAAGATAGATACTAACCCAAACCTAACACTCTAAACCAACCGCTATAAACCAAAAAAAAACTATCAATGACTAATAAATAGTGAATCAAATAGAAACCAACCATGATAAACTATTTGAAATAATTTGACTAGAAAAAGACCAAATGAATATAAAAAAACTAAATAAATTCCACTAGAGTAGATATTAATTGCATTGAATCAACCTGAATATTACCATCAAATACTACCACAATTATACCAAAAACTAGAATCCATTAATATATAATTTAATTCAATTAAATTTAATAAAATATTAATTTTATAAAAAAAATTATATAGAACTATCATAAGATTAATCAAGACAAACTATATTAAGTTGACTGAAATAAACCTAAATCAACCGTAATTGAATGGATATGAAACTACAAAAACTGACAATGAATACACAAAAACAAATCAATGTATAACAAACCAACTAATCTAAAAAAAAACCAATAAGGAAAACAAAATTTGTAATACCAAATTGAAATGACTGAAATTTGATGAAAATAAACCAAACTAACTAGAAGTGAAACAAAAATTAAGAAAAACCTAAATGTACTAGTCCGATCATGATCCAAAAAAGTGAATAAAAAATGAAATTAACCACAATAAAATAAATAACATTTAATTGAAATAAATAAAATAAAATATAACATAACTAAATGATTATAATGTAACATATACCAAAATGGATATTATGAGGGATTAAAAAACTAAATCAAATTTAAATGAAAAGTTATAAATTAATATAGGTTAATAAAAATATATAAATCTAATACAGAATAAACCAAACTCAATTAAGATGAAAAAATAAGATTAATAGAATAAAATCATAATTTGTTAATATAAATTGAATATAATTGAACTAAAATTAATTGCATTGAACTATACATAACCAAAATGAATTAAAAATAAATAAATAAAATTATACAATATAAAACTAAATACGAACATAAAGAATCAAAACCAAGGCAAACTTAAAAACTTTGAGTTTAATTAATCATTAACATTGTTTAACCAAAAAAACAATAAATCCAATTCATTCATGTGTAATTTTTTACCAAAAAACTCCAATATTCACTATAAATTTTCATCAATATCAATAAATGAAAAATTTAACATTAAATTCTCTATTTTAACTGATTTCAAATTAAATCATAGAATCATAGCAATAAAAACATGTGAAGTCATATAGTATACATTTAACCTTACCATTTTACCATATTATAAATTTATTTAATCTTGATTAGTTTTTTAGTAAATACATTACTTTTCAATTATTCTATAATTAAATTTCCCTTTTTTATAAATAATATATACAAACTAGAATTATTAACTTCCTCTTTAAATAAATATATCAAATAATTATTTCATCGTACTCTAGATTACAATAATTTACTATATAAATTTTTTGTTATTAACCAACTCATATCATACTATCACAATGTAATCAATAATTTTATAAAATCATATTTCATCATCAAGTATATCCATCTGATTTTAGTTATGGAATTCATTATTAATAAGCTATTTTCAATTATGGTTAACTATATACAATGTCATTTCATATGGATGTTTTTAATATTTAAGGATATGTGTGTAACCCACTAATAATTTAATAAATATTTCTCTTTAAATAATTTTAATTCTTCAATAGCTTACATGGATATAAATCACGAGTTTAAACAAACTGGGAGAAACTATTAGCATAAAATGGCCATTATAACATAGCCATTAATTTAGAAGCAATAAATATGATTAAACAATTTATGAATATATATATGTTTATATATTAAATAAAATATTTTTTAAATACATGTAATATATTCTATAGTCATCTGATATGAAGAAACCTTATTTTGTATATAAAATTCTATATTTTCCAATAGTGTAATTTTTTCACCTTTTAATGGAGAACCCATTTTAAATTAAAATTTTGACACATTAATTTTATTTATATGAAAAAAATTGATTTTTTTTGTGGTATATAAAAATTTTCTACGGTTCAATTTTAAGAATTTTTCATATAAGTTTCATGTTTTGATAAATAGAAACAAATACATAATTTTTAACTAAAAAAAGTTTTTCATCTAAATATATTATTTTTCTAAAGTTTATTTTTATTATTTTTAAAGTATTATTTTATTATTCTATTATCATTTAATACAATTTAGGTCATATTAATTGGATTTAAATTTAATTTATATATAAAAATGTTTCATTATTTTCCATGTTTTAACTTTAATAACCTATTTTCACACCCTATCAATGGGATTAATTTTAAATTAATTAAGGAACCTTCAGTGTTAAGAATTTTTAGAAACTGATTCAACATTTTAAATCATTGGGTCCAAATTATATAAATATATTTGCATTATTTTTGGGAATAATGAATAGTAACTTATGTAATTTTTTAATAATACATTAAAAAGTAAATCAGGAAATTAAGGGTAAAATAATATTATATAATTACCCTAGAACATTCCCTAATTTAATTGGAAGAGTTTGTTTCATACTAAATAATCCTTAGGATGAAATTATATCCTTTTAAATCCACTTGGATGAGATTAAGATATTTAATATATTTTATTTAATGAAAATTTAATGATGTCTTACTATGTTTTTTTAATAATGATAACATTTTAATACAAGGTTATACAAAATAAATAATTGATTATAAATACTCACTAGAAAGATTTTATTTGTTATCAAGATAATATTTGTATAATTGTTTTGTAATATGTTATTAACTTAAAGTAATATACAATTATGATGTAAGGATTATTTTATTAATGGAAATATCAAATAAGTGTTATTAAAAGTAATTAAATAAATTTAATATGAGATAATTAAGGTGATAACATAAATTTAATAGATAAACCTGAACTCTTAGGGAAATAATAAATTTTTTTTAATGATAACATATTATCTTGATATTTTAAAAAATCCAATAGTTAAATAGTGTCAAAATTGATAGCATTGATATCTTCTCAAAATAGCATTGTATTAAATTATATAAAAATCATAAATCATTTTAAAAAAATAGAAAATTTGTGATATTATCCAAAATATTCAAAAAAATTATTTTATGGTCTAATTAAAATCAAATATGTAAATAATTAAAATCTTTTAATATTGAACAATTTGTTACCTTACATACAATTAAAATAGAACAACTAATCATTAATTAAAATGATAATGTTTAAATTCACCTCAAAACTAATATAAAATTTATTTATTGATGATATTACCAAATTATCTAGTCTAATATTATGAAATATTATTTTTACAATTATTTGGATGGGGTTTTATTTTATAATAAATTAATATTTTTGGAGAATCCAAAAGTTCCTATCACCTCAATTATAAAAGGAAGCCTCTTCCCTCATTTCTTCACTCCACTTTGAGACTTCAACATCACCCATTCCTAGACCAATTCCCTTCTAAAAATACATATCTATGTTATATAGGCTCTATTCTTTGAAAAAAACCAAATATAGTGTCTCTAAGTGGAGATCTAGAGGGATCTCACTATGGAAGAGGTAATCTCCTTTACCAACTCTCTCAAGATCATTTCTTCTTCAACTTCTTCTTCCTATGTTGTTTACATTATAAATAAATCACAGAAATATCATCTATCTTCTAAGATTTTATTGTTATTATGATGTAACCATATCTCAACTTCTATCCATCCTACTAAAAACAAAATCATCATGCGTGCGTACGTATAACCTACCATCTCCACAAAGATGTGAAATGTGCATTTAATCAGCAGTTTCTTTGGATGGGTTTAATGAAATATATTATATAAATATATACTTATTATAAAAATATTTATTTTGTAATAATAATTATACCATTCACATCCATTTTTTACTAATGAATAAATGATACCATGGCTCATTCATTATACAGCCTATCATCTCCACGATGCGATGCAATTCAACATCCTTATTCACTATTTAGGAATACGTTTAGAAATGTATATAATGAATAAATATGACATATACCACCTTAATAATATTATTTAAATAATATAATTATATCATAGGAAGAATAAATGGGACTTGTATGACAAAACATCTGTTTAAAGATGAAGCAATTAACACTCGAAAGAATAGTAATATTGAAATATTATTAAGTGGAGGGTTAATATGATCATATCTGATATCATAAATATAAAAATGGTTATATAATTATTCAATAACAATCAATAATCTATTATAAATGTTTTTTTTATATGTGTGAAGGAAACCATACCTAAAGTAATATATAACTTCACAATCTCATTATTTTCACATAATTTCTATATATATGTATTTACTGTCGTATATTTATCATCCATGTCAATGTTACTGAAATATTTATTCAAAGGTATTCTTATTATTAATCTACAATTTTTTAAGGTCATTTAAAATTATTTTTTAGTTCTAATAAATGGTTTGAGAAGAATATTTTGGCAATTCCCCAACGAGGTACTTTCTTGACTTGTCCATCAAAAGTACGGAAGGAATGTTTTCTTTTAACTTATACAACATGAATATATTTTTAAAATTTTATGTATTTTTATTTCCTTGAATATTACCTTAAAACATAAATTTTTATTTTCTAGGAATTACTTTTTCTTTTACTTTTTTTTTGGAATTTTAGGAAAGGAATGTATTTTCAAAGAATAAATGATATTTTCCTCAAGAATTATTTTCATTTAATCTCTCAAAATTATTATACATATAAGAGAATATTATTTGATATTACATATTCTTTAATAGGGATATTTTTTCAAGTATATTTTCCCTATTATTTTTATTTATGGATTATGTGTGTGGTGGAATGATATTAATGATGCTTGTTTCTTTTTTTGGGTTATTTTATGATTTAATGATGTTTATAAAACTCATTTTATTTCCTGGATTCTAATTAGATGATTGAATTATGTTCTTTTGGTATAAAAATGTATAATGTTCATAATGAGATGGGTGGGACTTATATCTTCATCCATTTCATTGGGTAAAAATTAATATCTAATGAGAGAGATAGGGATGCAATGGTAAATGATCCCGATTTAGTAATATTGGGTCTGAATGGGAAGTAATCCCAGTTTAGTAAAATAGATATTTTATGAGGATTTAACTTAGTTTATTACAGAACTTTTTTACATTATTATGGCCTTGGTAATTAGTGTTTACTAAAATGGAATAATTTTCTGTGCTTATGTGTATTCCACAAATTCCATGTATTATGTTATGCTCTATGAGAATAGGTTCGTTAATGATTTATATTATGGAATGATATTATGATCTTTGACAGGAATGATTAAATTTTTATATGTTATGTTTATGATCTCATGATTATGATATGATTTAAATCACCCTTGTTTACCCTTACAATGGACCTAAGCTCACCCATTCTTATGTTTGTTTTCACTGGGTTATAAAGAAGGGTATGAAGTAAGATGTGTAAAAAATTGTTCTATATAAGAAATATTATACCAGATATATTGCAGATATTATATGAACCAGTTGTTTATGATTCCTAGATTATATAGAAACTAAACTAATATTGTCCTGGAATGGTTTTTTTATTTTTTTTAATTAAAATTACTCAATTTTTAAGTAATATCTATTTATGTAAAGTACATGCCTTTATAGTTGGTATAAGAGAAATTGTTTACTTATCCTTTGGAATCTAGGAAAATAAAAACAGAGTAAAAACCCAAAGGATATTTCTATATATATTTTACAATCCTAGTGTTTTGGTATTGATCATGACAAAAAATAGGATAAAATGTAACATGTCGAAACTTGAAATTCTATACTTGATTACAGTATTTTACCATTTGAGTACTATTGATTATACTATGATTCTTGGTTTTAGTAAATGGATGGATACCTAAGGAATCACGTTAAATCTGAATGTGAAGGGTGATACAATGATTGTACTCATGAGTGACTTAATTTTATTTGAGAATGAATGAAAAATATTATTGCAATGATAGTAAAAAATTCTCGAGATAAGAATCAAGTAGAACTTCCAAACAAGAAAATCATGGAACAACATTTTGTTGAGTCCTTCATGAGGTAACATCCGGCTTCTTTAATTGGATATTCAGATTCACTGGTGGATGAACAATGGATTACTTCCATTTAAAATATATTTTTATTTCACTATTATTCATATAATGATAATGTAATCATGGCAGTATATGATTTGAAAGGTGAAGTAGATCAATGGTGGAACCTTCTCCAAAATATGATCCAAAGAGATGAAATTTAATCTATTGAATTGGATGTATTAAAGAAATTATTTTTCAATAAGTTCATTCATTATATTCTTCAAATGAAAATTGAGAAGGAGTTGCTTGATCTTAAGCAAAAAAACAATTAATTTTTTGGTACCTATGAAAATAAATTTAAAATATTTGTATGGTGCACTTATGGAATTATTATTCAACCTGAGAGTAAGAATGATCGATTCTCTATTTGTTTAAAACGAATACTACGAAGGGTTTTATCCATATCTGATTTCAATAGGTATGAATTTTTTTTGACGTGCTCTCATGGCTGAAATAGAGTTTGGAGTTTACCATCAGTCTCATGGGATTGATTAGAATAGAAAATGGAAGTCTAGGTAAAATCTAAACAAAAACTTAAAGGAAGATGATATTTCCTTTCTTCTCAACGCATGGAATAAAACATATATGAAACGATCATAAGGGTACTAGTAAATGGTAAGTGTGGGAAATAAGGTCATCAGGTAGTTGACCACCGAAGTGGTGGGAAAAATAAATCTTATGACATGGATATGGAAAATTCTACAAAAACACACTAAACACACTTCAATTTTACAAGTGATAGGAAATGGGAAATTATGATAAAAAATTACCTAATCAATGATTTTTCGATGATGATCAATTTTAATAAGAAATTAATTCCATGGATAAAGGTAAATCACATGAAATTACTATTGGTGATGTGGATTGCTATAACAAAGTGGTTAACGGTACACTTAAAATCCACTCTAATGTAGATAATGTTCCACTTGTTTCTATATCCCCCTAATATTTTATTTCTAAATAATTTTATATGGGTATCACCGTATTACCTAAATAATTATATCTTGAGTAAGCTATGAAAACTCTTAATAGAGAAATTGTATCATGATAGGTTTAAAATTTTTCTCCGATTGATATTTGTGGGAATGTAATTATTGAAAATATTGTCGGTCTTAATCCCAATAAATTAAGGATATCTATCTCGGATGGTTTGAAATAAACTGAACATTAAGGATACATCTATTGTATGGGAATTTTTTATGTCCTTCCTGAATAATTTTATAGTCTACCACAAAATCATGAATTTGATTTTTCAATAGAACTCATATATGGTACTATGCATATTTAAAAGAATTCATATAGAATGGACCTCTTTGAGTTTCTTGAATTGAAGAAGAAACTATAAGAGAATATTGAAAAGTGATTAATATACCCCAATGTGTCACCTTGGGGTGAACCAATTCTATTTTTTAGGAATAAATATGGAACAATGATACTCTACGCTAATTATCGAGAAATTAACAAGGACAATATCAAGGAAAAATATCTTCTTCCATACATCGACAATTTATTATACCAACTATGCGAAGATTGATTCTATTCAAAGAATTATCTTTATTATGGATATCATTAATTATGGATCAATAATGTGGATATACCATAGTTGATATTCTGTAAAATGTATGGAAACTATGAATTTATAATGAGGCCTTTTAGTCATACTAATTCTACCGCTATCTTCATGGATTTGATGATAAATTTATTTAGAGAAAATATTAAAGAGTTTATATTACTCTTTATAGATGATATCAATATTTATTTGAATTGAAGGGAAGAAAATAAAAATCATATGATAATTAAACTAAAGACCCTAAGAATGGAGATTCATTATGAAAAATTTACAAAGTGTTAATTTTGACTTAAAAAAGTTTCATTTTTGGGTCACATAATCACAAGAGAGGGGATATTTTTGGATCTAGAAAATATGAAAGTAGTTGAATATTGGCCTCAACCAACAATGCTTACTATGGTCCAATTGTTTCATAGTTTAGCATGATATTATCGATTATTTTTGAATTCATTTTCACAATTTACTAATAAAACCATCGGGTTTACTCAGAAAGGAGTTATGTTTGTGTAGACAGAGGAATGTGATTAAAATTTAAAAGATCTGAAAGTTTGTTAGTTAGTGCACCTATAATCACACTACCTTTTAGTTGAGATAGGTATATGATCTATAGTGATTCATCCAATAATGGGATAGTGTTTTTTCTGCTTAAAAATTATATTTTGATAGATTATTCCTAATGACAATTGAAAATTCATGATCAAAACTACCCAACTATTGATGTTGAGTTAACTGCGGTAACCATTTCATTAATGATATGGAGGAATTATCTTTATATAGAAATGTGTGATAATTATAATGATAATAATAGTTTAATGTATATTATCAACCAAAATGAGTTGAATATATTCCAAATAAGATGGTTGGAGTTGAATAATGATTTTTAATGCTGAATATATTACCACCCAGGGAAAGAGAATAGGGTGGAAGATTATTTGAGTCAAAAAGGACTTATTATCCAATCTATGATGAGGATAAAATATCTCATATTTATGGATTTTAAATGGCTGGATCTAAATATTTTAAAGGATGGGGATAAATACCATATTTTTCAAATGAATTCTCAACCATCTATAAAAGTAAATATTAAGGTGGTGTAGAATAAAGATGAGGAGATACAAAAGTAGTTGAAAAATGTTCCTGAGTTCCACATTGATTGTTAAAGAATTATAAGGTTCATGAACAATGTTTTTATTACTAACATACCAGAATTATTAAATGAATTATTGGTTGATTCTCAAATCTCATCATTCTCTATTAATTTTGGAAGCATAAATATATAAAGGGATTCGATGGAATATTTAAGGTGGGATGGAATTGAAAGAGCTATTGAAGAATATGTTTCTTAGTGATTGGTTTTCCACCAAGTTAAGGCTGAGAGTCACACATATAAGGGGTTGTTAGAACCATTACCCACACCAGAATGGAAATGGGAGACCATCACCGAGGATTTTATTTTTAGACGTCCCAAAACATCTAAAGTCGATAAGGCTATATGGGTAACAATTGATCTCCTAATGAAGTCAACACACTTAATTTCTATTTGATATGATTTCAATCTTGATCATCCTTCCAAGATATATATAAATCATGTTGTAATATTTCATGGATTACTAATTTCCATTATATCTTAGTTGGATTCTAGGTTTACCTCAATGTTTGAGCTATGTCTTTATTAGGCGCTGGATACAGAGTTATGTTTCTACACCAATTTTCATCCTTAGACATATGATCATTCTAAGAGGACAATTATTTTTAATTAAGTTTTCAGTATTTTTAATAAAAAGTAAATATTAGTGTTAATTATAAAATATTGACAATAATTTAAAAATATGATGAAATTACGACTTTTTTTTTGAAAATTGTTAATAGAAAAATAGGATTAATTGTTACCAATTAATAATATTTATTATAAATTGAAATTTTTTATCACACCTACGGTACACCCCACATCCCCATATTCCATACACTACGGTGTACTTAAATTATCCTTATGATACATAATTTGCAAGATATTTCAATTTTCATAAGAAATCATAATAAAAATATTAAATGAATTACACTCACATGTAATGTAATTAAACACCTAACACACACATATGTATTGTCGTTTCTAGGATAAACCCCATATCTCAGACCTTATGGTTGTCTCAGATTTTTTATCTGAGACAATATTCGAGTGATATTCTATTATTTTCAAAAACAAGCATGTGTCTTATATAATATAAATAATATTGTTATTTTATCTATGCTGAGCCACTACGGGCCCTGTAATATAGTGCTAACATAGTGCCACACTATAATCATATTACATATAATATTTCTAAGTTGTAAAATATAATAGTTATATGAAATTTGTAAAAAAATATGTGTAGTAATTCATTTGGTTTTGATGATTTTTATATTACTATGTACATGGGAATTATACACTAGTATCTATTCTGTTGTTGTGATAGGATAAATAATTTCAAAGATCTAAATGGATATGGTTTAATTATCATCTACATTTACGGTGTTTAATCCTTTTTATCATTAGCATCGTCAAATTTAGATTTTGTTTTTGAAGGAACAATTTAACGTCTGTGTTAGAAATGTGGTCTAATGACATTTGAAACATTTGATAATGTTGGACTCCATATATTCCATTATTTTTTTGGAAAGATTATATTTTTTGGTATCAAAATGGTTTAAATAGTTCAGTAGAAAATACAATTTTTTTGGTTCAGGTTCCATCATTTATGAATTTAATACTTGGGGCAGCTGGTCCATCTATTCCTGAAACAACAACTTAAAATGATATTACAAATCCTAAATCAGATCCCTCTCAGTTTAAAAAATTATTTAAATCCATTGGGGAGGCCTTATATCCAAGAATTTAGATGAGAAAAGATGAATCTATTAAAAATATATTGTTGTTATATTAGATTTTGGAATGTTTAATAGTTGTTTCAATCAGATTTTCTCTTTAGATAATTCATTGTGTTCTGACAGAAATACATTACATGCATGTTTATGTGAAAGTAAAAGGATGGTACATAAGTTGAGCATTAGTTATCAAAAAATCCATGTATATTCAAATTACTTATTCTTATATTATAGTAATTAGTAATTTTTACTTAATTTTCCAGCATATGGATAATCGAGGTATAAAGAGGATGAAAAAGGATAGTCAAGAGTCCCCATGAAAGAGTTGATATATTTTCCAATTACACGTCATTTACAATGTTTATTTTTGTATTTCAGCATAGAAGGATTGATGACAAGGAATAAATCAAATATTTCCATCACAGAAAGCGTAAATCATCTATGTGGGGGGGATTCATGGATTTTTTATCAGATGCATCCTTCTTTTTTATTGGAACCTCATGTTATACAACTATTACTTCCTATTGATTTTTTTTCCATTTGGTGCATACACCCGTCAATATTATTGTTAGACTGTTTTTAAAAATCCTTAAAAGTTTCCTCCATGGATATTGATGAATAAAGCGTATATATATTTATCGTTGTTAATTCTAGGACATATAAAAAATAATATTGATGTTTTTCTTAAACTATGAATTGATGAGTTAATTTCATTATCAGACTATGGTGTGACTACATTTGATAAAACTGAAAATCAAAATTTTATATTAAAGGCTGCATTAATATGGACAATCAATGACTCTCCTCCATACGATTTATAATCTGGATAGATCATAGACAGTCTAAAATAATATACATACTTCATGGTTCAGAACAATGAATTTATGATTTTTAATGGGGGAAAGGTTAGTTATTTGTACTATCATCATAAATTTATTTCCTCATATCTCCCTTTTCGAAGGAACAAAACTAACTTTACAAAAGTTCGAATTGAAACAAATTCCCCTCCAATAGTACTCTCAGGTAACTAGGTTAAATATATTATCTCTACATTACATCATGTTACTTTTGGACCAACCATAAATGAGAAAAAGTTAAATTGTTTTGGGATAGACCATAATTGGATAAGGAAGAGTATTTTTTGGTACCTTTCATATTGGTCTAATTTTTAGGATCATCCCATGATAGATGAAATGAATATTAAGAAGAATGTTTTTAATAACATGGTTTACACCATGTCAGACACACCAGGTATTCCTATGATAATGTAAATGTACAATTAGATATTGTTCATATTTTAGAGATCCTGAACGTTAATTTTTTATGATTAATGATAGTAAAAATTAATGAATCCAAAAAAATATTACTAACATAATAATGAAAAAATTTATTATAATTTCAACGGATTAGATATTTCAGGTTACCAAATGGTTATGATTCTAACTTGTCTTGTTGAATTAGAAATTATAATATTACTAGGGTAATAAGTCATTTAAATCATGTCATAATTGAAAGATTACTACCTGTTGGTCTTAGAGGGATATTGAATTATTTAATGCATAATGTACGGCATGATATATCATTTTTTTCAAAGATATTTGTGGGGAATCATCATATTATAATTTTTTTTGAGTTTGATGGAAAATGATTTTGTTTTAATTTTATGTAAATTGGAAAAAATATTCCCACTAAGCTACTTTGATTCCATGGAAAATTTAATGTTTAATTTTCTATATGAATATAAATGTGGAGGACCAGTACACATCTGGTAAATGCTTCTATTTGAGAGATGTATACAAAAAAATAATGAAGAACGTATATAACAAAGCATTAGTTAAAGGGTCGACTGTAGAAGTATACTTGTAGAAAGAAATTTAAAAATTATTATCATATTATTTTAAGTTATAATATCATTCCAAACATAATCCTAGGGGTCAAAAGGAGGCAAATCCTAATGATGTCAAAAACCATCAGTTCTTTGTTTTTAATCTTCCTTAGCTTGGTATTAGTGGTTATCATGAGTGATGGCTTAATGCTAAAGAAATGAACATATCTCATACTTATGTTCTATTGAATTGTAAATAAATGACACAATTAGTGTAGTAAGTGATAATTTTTTATTATTTCATTATAAATTTATAAAATATACATTTATTTACATTAACTTTTTGGTTGACTATATGATGACCATATCAAAAATAAATTTATTTAAATTAGATATGCTGATCTTGATGAATGTTGGAAACCAAATTTTGTATATTGGTTTCAAATAATGGTAAGTTATGTTTCTTTATATGGAATAATAAATCAATTTCTCAAGGATATCTCTAATTAATAATTGTTATTGTTTACGGGTAACACTAAATGAAAATAAATTTTATAGTCAATTATTTGTGCTCCAAAACCCTCAACCGAAATTGGTAAACTATTATAATGGGAATTTGGATAATCGATATTTGATTCAATACACTCATATATGGCTACTCAAATACATCTGTGAGTAGTGTTTTTCATTTGAAAGGATACCATTATAAGGAAAGTGAAGGTGACTTTTCTGGTATGCTAGATAAAATAATTGAATTATTTAATTTGGGGCCCAATTATTTTACAACGTTTAAATGGAATTATATTGATAATGATTGGGGTTTGTGAGTTCATCCAAAACATAGACTCATTGAAATAAATATAACAGTCTCCTTTCATCAAATGGACTGTATATGTTGGCACGTCAAGAACATAATGTTTACAATACTAATTACTACAATGTTTTGGGATATTTGAAGGACTGTTGGAGTGTAATAAAAATGAAACCACATGACACACTATTTATTGAAAATGAAAATGGTTCTTTGGAAGTGAAACATAGTGAAAAGGTTCATGAAAAAACCCAAAAATATATCTCTTACCTGATAGTATATAAATATCAATGATGAAACCCCCTAGATGAGGACCGATGGTATTGACAATGTTATTGAAATAATAAGGGATGATGATACTAAATATCTTATAAAATTAGAAAAAGATGAAGATTTGGATGAAGACAGTGATGTCAATAAAAATGGGGATGAAGATGATGATTGATGTATAATATTTAGCTATTCAGTAATAGGTAATTATAATATTCTAATTTTTATCTGTTTTTTAAATTTCATATTTTTATTAACAATATTTTATAGGTAACATTATTTTATTCTAAGTTTTATAAATTTTTTATACATCATATCTATTTTAACAATATCTTACTAGTAAGAATATTATTTTCAGATGGATGGAGATGATCTTGATAATCCATTACATTCTCTCACCAATGCTGGACTTCTTGATGATGATCCTTATTCAACTACTCTTCCTCAAGTTTGTTTTCCTACTAGTAGGGTGTGTGACCTTGCTTGCTTATTGATTTTGGATCCTATTCTAGAGAGACGTTCGTATGTTGTTTTTGATCATCTTTACAGAATTATGTTTAATTGTTTAAGATATTTATTTAATATTAACTATGTGTATTAATTTTTTTTAAATAATTTTAGGATTATATATTTGATTCAATTTTCACAAATTTTCGCATTTATCCATTGGGGCTGGTTTGATTCCGATAAATTATTTTTCGATGCCATAGATATAATGGGACTTGGTACCGATCTCCATGTATGACAATATGTTTGACCACTGAATTATACATTAGTAAATAATATATACTTTTTTAAAGTTTATTTAATTACTAACTTATTTTTTTAATTAGCTTTCATAATTTATAATCATCGTTTTTTGATTTCCAAAGAGGTCCAATATGAAAGGCATGGGATATGTGAGCGCTTTCATCAGTTAATAAACAACATATAAAAGACAACTATGGAATATCTTGTGTGACTAGATTCGATCATTCTTATGTCTCCCATCATCCTGACTATATATCAGCTTTGTTATAGGATTTTTTGTACTCCTTCTAGCTAGGAGATAATTTTAGCTGGAGTTAATCCAATGGAAATCTGAGTCGGGGGAGGCAAGAGTTCACTCATATAGTTGGGAGTATTAAATTTGTCACATATTGATTACATATGATAAGTGATATTATTTATTAAGTTATATTTATTTTAACTATAACATGTTTTTTATATTACATAGGGTGATACTAAACCATCTATTACAGGGTTTTAGGTTTATAAGATGTATACTAATCCTTATATAGGAGGTGTTTTAAGTGAATGGTAGATTTATATTGTGGTTAGTGATTTTGTAGAAAAATTTCATGAATATTAATTTTATTTTTATTGTAATTTTTCATTACAATGAAAGGAAACATATGAGGATGTCAATTCTCATTCAAGGGAGAGTCCAAATGGGACCAAACAAGCTATCACTTTTGATTTGTGTTTCGATGAGGGGGATTGGCTACATGTTACTTCGTATAGTGTGGAGAAAGCTCGAGTGATGGATCTTAGTTCTCGACTGACACCTATGTGTTATTATGGTAATTCTATGATAGCATCAGAGAGCATGAAGGGAGCTCATGGAGAGTCATCATCGATGCTTTCTTATACTACCAATTATGAGGAGAGGATGAGATCTATTATATAGATGATACAATAGACGCAGAACTAGAGGGAGGAGAAGTGTGAGCATCAACCTTTGAGAAAAGAAAAGATGATGGAGTATATTTAGTGACTTGCGGGTGGTGTTGGTATGGAGTTTCCTCCCCTTGGTCCTTCGAGAAATCCTCCTCCACATGATAATTGTTGATGATTACTGATGATTTTATGATAGTTTTTAATTTTTAATGATAGATATAATATATTTGAAAGGATTTATTACTTTAATGTGTCTTTATTAATTTTTGAAATTTTGTTTTAATGATTTTGAAAAATCTGTAAATTTATTAATTTTATTTATTTATCATTTTTTTAAAATTTTATTTGAACCAGATTATTAATCTATCCCAAATAACTTTTTAAAGCTTTTTGTTCTAAAAATACATTTTAAATAAAATTTCGGCAATGTATATATCCATCTAAAAAACATTTTTGCGATAGACTGTCGTATAAAACCACCTATGTGACTCCCTCTTCTATGATGGGTTATTTCTGATAGATACCAATCAAAAATGGACGTTTTAATGAGAATCCATCCCAAATAACCCATTGCAATTGTCTATATTTCCTATTGTGTGTGGGAGCACCGATCATCAAAATATGGATGCTAGCGTAGAGTTCCAACATTGCCTTCGACTCGCTGACAGTCACTGAATCGTATCGCTTGCGGTGCCTGAGAGAGAGCTCGATCTGAGCATGTAGATCTAGATGATCTGTCTCTTTAGAAAATGGGATAGAGGAAAAGAGAGATAAATCCCATGAATAATCCCCAGTGGGAGGCTCTCCTCTTCTATATAGTGTATAATTAAAATACCTGGTGTAGCCTCTCTGACCCCCGAATGCTTAACGCACTATAAACAACATGTTATGAATACTGAACAGAGTCATAAATATTGTTATCACTTTTTTATATATTAAATATATTACGTGATAATAAATGATTCATTAACTCGACTCATCATTCTAATAAATATTAATTGAACCTCGAATAGTTTTATATTAATTCAAAAAATATTTCTCATGTTTTTACTTAAAATTTATAAATGAATTTAATGAATAAATTCAATTATAATTATTCTAAACTTGAATAATGTGAATTTATTTATTTCATTGGTGATCGTATCCCGATGGAAAAATATCAGACCCCCTGTGCTTGGGCACATAATGTAAAAAATATATATTCTACTGAATAAGGAGGATTCATGAATATTCTATTGTGTGTTACCCTGTATGACCGTATCTTGATAGTAGTGGTTAATATTCACAGACCAAGAGTGGGACTAGAAACCCATCATGGCCCCTAAATAGATAAGTATTTTTACCACAACAATAATGATCCTATGAACACGCACTGTGTAATATAATCTCTTTGCCATTAATATCACATAAATCATGACAAATACCCATGCCATCATTGTTTCCGTGATTTGTTGTTTATTATTCCAATAATATGAATTTACCCTTGACTTCCATGGCAATGGTCTTATGAATGTACTACCATCATTATCAATGTGACCTGAGATATATATTTTCCATAACCTAGAAGCGGAAAATCCTATCTTGATCATTCAACCAACATCATGTCAGCAATGACACACCCTAAAAAAACTACATCCCCACAATTTCAATATCATGGTTTTCTTCTTACATCAAATTACACAATCAAATTGAATACATTAGAAATGATCTCAAGTTAAGAGACCATTACACATGATCGTAGATTAGAACATCCAATGCAAATAAAAACATGTGGTGTTACTACTGGTGGGTCTGTCCTCATGATCTCACTACTTGAGATCACCATGTAAGAACATCATGAGATAAATTATAAATTTTTGTGATCCTTAATCAACTGATTGTAAAACATCTATTGTGTTCAATCAATAAAATGAATATTTACCATATGACCTTTATTTAATATTAATTTCATGTTATATCAATGTTCTCATTATACCTTGGGATCAGCTATGTCATTTTGATACAATAATTAATCTATAAACATTTAAATTTTCTTAGTGGATGCATATAAGTCTACACTATATTGGTAAGAAAACATCATGCATAGCTAACTGTATACTTGATATGGTAATCAAAAGAACTGAATAGTTCAAACTAGTGAAACCACTATTTCAACACTCCCACTTGCACTAGACACAACATTCTAACAATACTTGTTAGATACTATCGTGATAAAGGTCATTTGTTTTGAGTACCAGCTTATGTTGTTGGGCCTACCATGATTCCACCATATGGCTATTATTTTATTTGCAACCACATAACCTTGAGTAAAAATTATCAAGAGATGGAATCTCCAAGTATATCATTTTATTCCACTCTCCGAACATGACATCATGGACAGTAAGAATATCATAATTTATATTATGATAACACTTTATTTACTGTATGTCATTCCAAGACCTAGAACAAATCATTTAATTTAACTTATTCTTAGTGGCCTTAGAAGTTGCTACATACTCGGTAATTGTAGGTATGAATACAACTGGATTATATGATTTTTATCACACATTACCTTTGTATATCTGTGATATTAGATCACATGGACCTAAGAAAGAGTAGTTTTTATCCCATTAAATCTAGTTTCATTTCTTCTCCACTTACCGGGTACGTATCTTTTGTACTTACCAAAGTACCATAAGATAGTTCTAACTACTGCACTTATAGTTCTCCAGGATATAATTGATATCTTCTTATTATAAATCAAATCTAGAAAATGTGAATTTTTCACATATCATGGAATACGTGATAAACCCATCGCATAATCATACAGATTTCAACTCACCACTTTTATCTCATCCCATGTTAGGGACATGTGAACCTTGAGAGATAATGTTATGGGACATTGGAATCTATTCATTTATGGAATTTTCAACACGTATTTTTTCAATAATATTTCAATATATGTATGATTTACTAGGTCCAAGAAACATTTAGATCCACCTCAGTAAATCTTATTCCCTTGAACATAGGTTTCTTCTTTAATTAAATCATTGGATGTTAAATTTCACCTTGGTTATAACCATATTGAAGACCAAAAGTCATTTTTCATATGTTGTTTAACATAATTTTCTTTGAAAACATCAGCTCTCCCACTTACCTTTGATAGACAGATGTAAATATTTCATTCCAATGGAATGTTCTATGGTCCTGTTTCATAGTTCAATCCTAAACTAGATTTTAGTAACTTGAAACCTTTATTATATTTCTATGATGTGGCCATCCCCTTATGCTTATTTCGTATAAACACATTCCATGATTTATGGTCATAAAATCCAATTCCTAATAATGTGATCAAAAATATTATCTATGATAAGTAAAATTATAACAGATATAGGCATATCGACTTGGTATTACCAATCAAGCCTTATTGGTACAACACTTGTACCATCCATGTATCTTATCACATAAAATTATACCACAGTATTCAAAATTATGGGCCCCTTTGAGTTGTGATACACGGTATCAATTATTGAATTTTTATTGATCTTGTCAATATTTGATAATTTCTATATACTTCTCACTTGTAAGAATTATTATTCACATTGAATAATAGATCACCTAAAGTAATGAATAAAAAAACCTTCACCAAGGATTTATCCTTCATACGCAGCGGGGTTGAGTAGAAAATACTCTTTTCCACATGTGTTTGTGGTACTAGTTTCTAAGACAACTATTTCCGAGTATTTTTCATTAAATAAGGCCATGTCAATATGGATCCCATCATATCAAAAGATATGGTCTCCCTTATATATAATTGTAGTCTATCACATGACTACAATTTTTCTTTCCTAGGGATTTAGGTAATAACATCCCATGAAACCATTAGGATGATTAAAATACATGCACATTGTGTTTTTTCTTGATTAATGATTGTTTATTTCCTAAAAAACTCTTTTAATCCAAACACACAACCTTACTAAATAATGTATTTATATTATACTATGACTCATATGATATCCATTTGTCATTATAGTTAACATAAGGTTATGGGATATCCCTGTTATTTGTAAATCACGTCACGAAATATGATGGGAGTTTCATCAAGTTGAAACATTGATACTCATGAAATCATTTCCATGATTTAAAACATTTTCAAATTGGAATTAAACCACACTCCATTTTGTTGATCAATGTTGACATGTGATACTTCATTATTGATCCTCCCCATTAACATTAATATTGCAATGTAGACTAGGTAATGTGCATTTAAGAATTACTTCATGTTACATTTTGTTGATTAGTGTTGACATGTAAGACCTCATCATCGATCCTACTAATTAACATGAATTTCATGATGTAGATAAGGTAATACGTGTTTAGGAATAATCAATACAACATTATCATGATCGATTAATGCTTGGTCAAGATATTCTTTTGTATGATGACCCGAAGAAACTCATATATTTTGAACATGAATATATCATACTTCTTTTTCATATTCCTTAATTAATTAATTGAATCTTATGAAGTATATATATATATATATACATCTATCTTATCCTTGTAATAATTCAAACTATCTAGATGAACTAATTCCAACATATTTGTGACATACCCTTAAATGTTTTTGTCCCAACTAAATGACTCAATAATACAATGGGTATTTAGTTGTACTGATCCTAAATACAATACTAGGTATAAACATCATATCAACATTTAGTGTTTCTTGACACAAAATTATATTTATAGAACTGTTCATAAGTCAATCATTTTTGTATTCATCACTTATTGACTATAATTCATGGATCACTGAACTATTTGGTGAGTATGATTCACCACAAACAAAATTAATTCCTAAACCTGGAATAATGTCTCCGTATATCAAAATAGACATGTGAGATTAATTTTTGTGGATTTAATCAATAATAGTTCTAGAAGAATCTTTCACTTGTAAACAAAGAAGTCATGTAATTCTCACAACTAGCCTAGGTATCATCATTTCTTATCCCCTTGTTGAATACTCTTGAAATCTAGTAATGTTTCTATACAGACATGTTTACTGTATACCAATACACAGATGTGATAGTAATAAATACCTAGGAATTCAAAATGAAACAATTAATTTTAAATTATAGAATAAAAATGAATAAGAAGTGGTAACATGCTTCTTTAATTTAGTTAATTTAATTTAAACATCTATTGTTTTTCGAAACAAATAACCTTTATTAATACCTCTTTCATTCATAGACATTGTTAATAATCTATTGGAATTATATGCTAATGGCCTTTTTTACTTGTCTTTCAATTTTTTCTCCATAATAATTAAAGGTGAATATGTCTTTTCATTCTTATTCACTTGTTCATCCTTACCTATATTTGTAATGATGCATTTACTCAATTATTGTTTGTTTTGTAATGTAAAATGAAACTTGAGTAACTTGGTGAATATGATATTAGAATAGTATTTATTGAAAGAATATAACCTACCAATCAATTTAGATAGACACAATGTAACCATTACCTTTTCATATCATTGCATAGCATTGATGTCAATGTCTTCTCAAAGATGAGACTATAAATTATATCATCCATGTCCTGATGTTGAGATCACAACTAACATTAGATATTGATGAAAGCATAATGACCTAACCATCATATTACTGGTATTTTAGTCTCCTATAAGCCTTTCCACCCACACATCTTGAGTTATTTTAGCAAGTTCGGGAGACACTGACACCTTGAGTTTCTAATAGTATTGTGTGCAACTACATGTACTATTCATGGATACTTGTACCAGTGTGGAACTTAACTTTGTCCATTATTTATCCCATTTTTTAAACTTGTGTTATAACATGTCATTTTATATAAAAAAAATTAATATTATAATATCAGTACATCTATCTAGATCACCTATTTATAAATTTTGATTAATAAATTAAATCATTAAATGTATCCCACTATTTTATTGGATTCTAGGAACCCTCTATGCTAGAATCAGATTAATATATTGATTATGTGTTCTAGTGGCAAGGATCCATAAGACACCCCTCATTGTCTACAAGCTAGGGATAATCCACTACATGGAGGGTTCAAGGTAGGATTTTGGCTTTCTAACCACATGAACTCGCGGTTCCTTGATCTATTGAGGGAAGTCTAAGATTCTTAAATCATTACGCAGTTTACTCAAAAATTGCCTCTAAAATTAAAAAAATTATATCTGGTTATTTATTTTCATAAATTTCAGTTAATTCGACCCACCAATCTCACAATAATGCCTTATAAGTAAGAGACACCCTCTTCTTTGGCATGATGAGCATACCAAACAACCTGTTTTGTTCAAAGTTGGGTGATTGAAGGTGATATAGAGTTAATATTTATTTGTGTATTTTTATGCGTTATTAATATGATGAATGAAATCATTTAATATCATCTTATAATGTACTATGTGATCGCACTCACAACCAATCATGCATGAAATAGTTAAATTCATTTCATCACATGTTGATTTTATCATTTCATGCTTATTTTTTTATTCCATGTGTTCATGTGTTAACTACACCTAAAAAAATAAACCATTAATAAAATGACTACCTGATCATGAGATCGTAATAATGATTGATCTGTTGAGTAAATAACATACCAAACTAGACCCTGAGGGTAATACCTTGAGTCACGTCTCTTAAAACTCGAATTATAGTGTCTTCCCATCCAATGCATAAGCGCCTATCTGGTGTGTTTCCATCACTTGGCATGAACTACATCAATATCCATCTAATAATTATGAAAAAATACTAGCACATAAGAGAGGGGGTATTATGAGTATAAATAAAACTCTTTGAGTTGGACACATATTTCCTTATACATATAATGACCATGAGACAATTCAGAGATCCCATTTTAATTAAAATAATGATCACAAAACCGTTACAATATGTTTATTAAATAAAATTCACATAACATGAATTGGTTAGTCCACAACTCATGATCTGTCAAAAATCATTATTGTGTATTTAAAATAAATGAAAAAATAAAATTAAACTTATATTAAAATTAAGTATAGGTAATTTAATTGAAATAAAATATTTACTCTTATTTTAAATTCTATATATATATGTCATTTAGTCCTAATTATACAATTTAATTTTTAAAACTAAAGAATATTTAAATAAATTAATTTAATTTAATTAAAAAATAAATTAAATTACGTCATAGTAAATATTATTTACAAAAAATAATATTTAATTAATTTAATTTTGATCTAAATTTAAATAATTTTTTGATTGAATTAAATTACCTCGGCCCCATAAACATAGGTTAGGGGCTCTAGAGGTTGTTTTGAACTCCTTCTAGCCAATTCTGAATCAAGAAGGTCTACCCAAGCCCATTCCGAGATGGGTAGATCCACTCAGGTCTGTTTTGAGGTAGTCTGGGTCCAATTTGACAGGTATCAGGTGTTACCCCAACAAGCTTTCCCAACCTGGTAGATAATGGGGTGGTGGATACCCAGCCAGCCTGCGATAGGGGATGGTGTCTGACAAACGTTTCTAGAGGGAGGGTCACAAGTCAAGTTGGTAGGATTGTAGCATTAGGGATATGCATCTGTTGGTGGATTTCGGTCTGTTGGGAGGCGCTACCTAAGGGGTTACACAGAGATCTATGAAGAAGGATGAGGAAGAACGGAGAGCCAAGGTCACTGGCTGGTGGTAATGCCATGGTTTGGGAGAAGGGTTCCATGAGGCTAGGGTAGGCCACATAAAAGAGATGGAGACTAGGTGGGGTTTCTGTTTGACATGACCTGGTGTGGCTCTGGCAGTCAGCGATGAGGGGAGAAGATGCGGGTGGCGGTGGTTGTGGTTGGCCAGATCCGTAGTAGGAGAAAACGAGAGGGGTCCTATTGGAGGAGGTCGTCAACTATAGGTAGCCACAGTGGATGGGGAATAACAGCCGAGGGAGCATGATGGTCCAGTAAGAAGGGTTTGGCGTGGGCCGCAAATAGGACGGGGCCACCGTGGACACCCGCATGGAAGAACCTCCAAAAAGAGATTTATTTTTTTTAAATGACTAGAAAAACCACCCCCCCATTAAATCTTTCCACACTCCCAGCCAAACCCCATATCATATATTTATGCAAAAATGTTTTTCCTAAGTCTATCATTATAGACTAGGAAAATATTATAACAATAAAAGAATTATAATAATAAAAATATTATTATAGTAAAACTATTATTATTATTATTACATTTATTATTATAATAATTGTTTTTAAAGCTCACGAGAAAACACTATTTTGGTGATGTGAAGTATGGCTGGTTATTGATTTCAACAGTTAAGCCTTTGGGTTTACCCGTAAAATGAGTTTCTATTTTATATCAAAAAATCGAATTACCAGAACATGGACATCCAATGTCAGATTGGAAATCCATCTATGGTGTTGGGAACATATTGACACCCTCTATGAGTTTTTATGAAAAATTTAATTTTTTCTACATTGATTAAAATCTATATGATATGATATGACACTCCTTGCCAGTACCAGACACACAATGGAGCCCCAAAATGGGGATTTATAATTTTTCACTGATGTAAGACTTGAACTCATCAACAACAGATAGTTTCTACCCAGTTTAAATTGAGTAAAAGGCATGAAGAGTTTTTTGCACAAAACTAAATATGTAAAATACTTATTTTAGATCTGAATATGTGTAAGATTTCTTCTTGTTGTTTGAGATTGAAGCTCAAAGAATCCAAATCCTGATTCATCTATATTGTCCACATGCACTTCATAAATCTATGGGAGTTCTGATCATTGAATTCCAGGTACTAATACAGAGTTCAATTTATTCCTTCAATGTTTCGATGATCACCACATCTCCTTGCTTGTGATGCCTAAGAGAGAGCTCCGTCCAAGATCCTAGATCCAAATCCCCCCTTTCTCGAACACTGGAGAGATATGGAGAGAGAAAATCCCATCAATAGTCTTTAGTGGGAGGCTATCCTCTTATATATATATATTGTTTAATTAAAATACATGGTGTTTCCTATTCGACCCCGAATACATAACTCACTATAAAAGACATTTTATGACTACTAAAATGAGTCCTAAATATTATTATCACATTCTTGTAATAAATTAAATATATTACGTGATAATAAATGAGTCATTAATTTAAATCATCAATCCAATAAATATTAATTGAACCTTGAATAGTCTAACATTAATTCAAATAATAGTTTTCATGAATTTAGTTAAAACATATATATACATTTAATAATTAAATCCAATGGTCCTTATTCTAATGTTTGATAATAGGAATCTATTTTTTTCACTGAAGATCGTATCTCATTTAACAAATCCTGAACCCCAATGGTAGGGACCACCATTTACAATATTCATATTCTTCTGAATTGGGCAGATTTCTTGAATAAACTTTTGTGTGTGACCTTGGAGGCCCTTATCTTGATGGTAGTGAATAGTATTCATAGACCCATAGCTAGATATAGAAACCCATCATGGCCCCTAAAGAGATAAGGATTTTCATAGTAGTGACAACCAACCTTCAAAAAAGCACTATGTAATTTAATCTCTTTTTTCAATAATATCTCATAAAGTAGGTTGCACACCTATTTCATTGTCCTTTTTTTTCTTTATTTTTTGTTGATCCATAAAGAAGGAGTTACCACTGAATACCTTGGACATATTCTTAATAAGGTACTACCATCCATATCAACATGGCCTAATAAATATTACTTCGATATCCTGTAAGCGACAAATCCTTTTTTGTCATTCAACCAATGTAATGTCACCGAGGATACAGCCAACACAAACTACCTCACCACGATTTTGATATCCTTTTTTTCTTCTAGCAATAAAGTAAAAAATAAAATTGAATACATATGAAATTATATCATATCAGGAGACCATTACACATGATCGGAGATAGGAACATACAATGACACCAAAAACATGTGATGTTCCTATGGGCAAGTCTATCCTCACGATCTCACTACTTGAGATCACCATGTTTGAACTTTATGAGAATAATTCTCAATACTTATGACCCCCATCTCCTTATGTTAAAAAAATACTATGAACAATAAGTAATATGTATCTAGATTATTTGTCCTTTATTTAATATTAATTACATGGTAACTTAAGGTTCTCATTATAGCATAGGATATGCTATAACATTTTGATATGAAAATTAATCTATGGACATTAGCATTTCAATAGTATACGCAGAGATGTCTACACTATGAAGGTAAGAAAACATCATTTATAGATAACTTTATACAAGATATTTTAATCAAAATCAATGAATATTAGTGTTTAGTTAACCCAGTAATTCAACTCCAATTTCTTGAGATGTGTCAGAAAGGGGTAGAGTATTTACATTTTATAGTGGAGAGTAATTGTAACTCTTGTAAATACCAAAAGGTATTCAATAATGGGAGGTATCCTTTACCTAATTTCCATAAAAAAATTATTAATAATTGATTAATGTGAATGTATGGTCAAAACAATATACACCAGAAAAAAATATTTTCATTTCTATAATTTTGTTCTTTACCTTCTAAGATTCCCCAATTTTATTATTTGGATTATTATTAAAGAATATTGTTTTTTAACATAAGTAATTTAAAAATTAAGAATAAAAAAGTGAGATTTATTATATAATATTTAACCACTAAATTATAAATATTATACCGAATTTAAAGAATAAAAAACTCATGTGTTTTGGTAATTAGTTCTTAAAATAATTGCAAGCATTGCACAAAACACTACATAAACCCAAAAACTAATAAAAATGTTTTTACAATCTATTAATCTATTTGATAATTATAAAAGAGCAATTTTTCAATTAATAGAACATATTTAATATTTTTGAACCCTAAAAAATCACTTTACAGAATAGATTATTTTTATTAATCATAATTTTCTTAATAAAATATCCTTTATTATAAAATAACAACAATGTAAATTTTGGCATTATATATTTATTTATTATATCGAAAAATCAAAATAGTATTTTAATTGAAATAAATTAATTTTAAAAATTAGTAAAATTATATATTAATCTTCAAAAAATAATTAATTAAAATAATTCAATCAATTTATCTAACGTTTAACATTTATAGTATCATTTATTTTATATAATTATTAGTAAAATAATAACTATATTGGCATTTCGTAAGAATTTTAAGTAACTAAATCATATATAAAAAATATTTATAAATTATTACAATCATAACATACCATTAATATTTCAAAATGTTATTTATATCTGAAAATATAATGTTTTTTACATATCTCAATATTTTAAAAATGTAAAAGGTATGGAAAAATCCCTTTTGTCTTTTTTCTAAACAAAAAATCTATATAGGGTACTTCAAATTAATAATATCAAAAAACCCAACAAAATTCAAAGTAGTATGGTATATGGTATAATTATTGGCAGCTAGTAGCTTTTTGGACAAGTGTCTAGGTCATTTTGGTAATTAAGATTAAGGTTTAGTCCCTAATTAATCTTTATCTTACCTTAATCTCTGTGATTAAATTTAATCACTTTAGCTATTCCTTTTGGTCAAAAATGAAGTTGATATTATTTGAATAAAAATATCACAGTTATTAAAATATTTTATTTATATTTTTTAAAATTCAAATCATTAATTGGAGAAAATTAAGAATAATGCTAATCCCTTAGACGTGTTGAGAAAGCGGGGTTTTAAAGTCAATATATTCAAAAGTTCAATACATTTTTATATATAATTTCAATAAAAAAAATGACTCCAATGAACTAAATAAGAATGAAATATTCATAATAAATCTATTTTAAATTTCTAAAAAATCTAAAATGTAATGTAACCCTAATTATTATTTAAATAAAAAGGCTATATTTAACTGAATTACAGTAATTGTTACTGTTTCACTCAAAAATGATGTTTCTCAAAAAAATACAAAAACCTTACCCTAAGATAATTCCAAAATTCTGAAATAAAAAATTATGGTTATTTTATCGAATTCATTTTCTATTATTTTTTAATATTAATTTTACTAGTTCTCACATATGGACACAAAAATTAGTTTTTTAAGAAAATATGATTTTAAAAATTATAATGAATGTACAAAAAATTATATATTTAATTATAAATATGTATTAATTATTTAAAACAATTATAAACAATATATTAATAGTAGTTATTACTCTTTATATTTCTATGATAAATCTCTATGTAATAAGTATTACATTAAAATAATTATAATAATAAAATGACGTTTCATAGAAACTCAGTGTTCCATATTATGCATGCCAGGTCAGTGTTGTGTGTAGTGCAAGACAATTTGATTCGACCGGAAAGGAATATTTTAATTATTGAAATGAAATATATCAATGAAAACTACTTCATTATAAGAAAAAATTATTTTTCCCAAAATCTTGGGGGGTTACATTCTACCCCCCTTAAAATGAAAATTTCCCTCTAAATCCGTCTTGGTTATCCATGGTACAAAACATGAATGTTTCATTAATATAAACCCATATCTTAAAAACTAATTCTTAAGTTTTCCTCAAAAAGTGAAATTTTCAACCTTAATGGTTACCTAAATAAACTCATAAGGATATTCCCATATAGGGGAACATAGGTGGGAAGTGAATACTTGGACATGGAAGAGAAAACATAGAATCAAGTTATGATGGAGAGAAATAGAGAACAAGGTTAGTGAAAGTTAACAACAACAAAATATGTGATGACATAAAAGGAAATATGATTCATTATAAAAAATGGTACAAAGATATAATTTTATCTGTAGATCATTTTCCTAAAGCTGAAGAATTTCCATGGAAGGATATACTAGAATGATTATAGGGAAACATTACCTTTTGTTGTTTGTTGATCCACTTCACCACTTTCTATAAAAATGTAGGTAGATTTTTTCTTTCCTAATGTAGTAATAGGTCTTGAGGAACATGATATTTTATCCCATCAGTTATCATCAATAATAATTAGTTTTAATAGGCTATCCAATATGCATAAATACTTATGTGGAGAAATAATAGATTAATCTTACTGACTTCATCTGAAGTTAAACATAAACATTCCATATATGGTTAACCTAATAACCCTTCCGAAATATTAAAATTCAATTATTTGGAAGGAATTTCATGAAATAGACTTAACATTGATCCCCCATATAACACATTGCACCCCTGGGTTTTCATATTCCAAGCAGGTGAGTATTGTCGTCACACATTCCCTTGAAACATGATAATAACCATAATTACCATAAATCCATTTAGAAAACATGAAATCATTTTTGTTTAAATGATTACTAGATGAATCCATTAAAACCATGTATTTATAAACATTATACTTGCTGACATAGAACAATTTTTCAATTATCAGTTCTTGGGTAATGTATACCATAGAATTTACTTTTCATATCCATCATATCTCTATCCAAACATCATTATCTAAACATCTAAAATTAATTAAAGGATACCTTCCCATAATTAAAAAATCAACATTCTATGATATCACCATTCTATATATTCATCACTATTCACTATGTTCTTTTCAATACATAATTAAAACATATAATGACAATTCATATTCAATTCATTATTCATATAACATAATCCATAAATTCCAAAAAAATGTCATTCATCCAATATTATTCTTAAACCATAGCTCTGGCTCTGCCAAATTATTCCTTAATACCTATTTCCTAGAATATGAAATATGAATAAAGTAACAAGGTTCCTCAAACTAAATATAATCTAGTATATTATGTTTAATATAAGATATACTAGAAGGAAAACACAAACCTTTCACATGTAACTTGCAGTCTCTTTATATTCAGAAGTATTACCAAAACTTATTCCAACTTCCTGATTCTATTTATGATATTTCCATATGGGAAATATATTCATATAATTACCCTAATTTCCAAATATGAAACAATAAATTTTAAACATGTTGCATCTAGTTATCTCAATTTACTAAAAAAATAAAGCATAGTGTGTGAAACATTTATCATATTTGATACCATATACTCATGAAAAATTACATATAGGGTGCCTAAATCCTGGATTCTATTTCCTTAATTCAGGAAACCATAGGTTTATCCTATTTTATTTATATTCATCCTATATTTAAATCCCACATGAGGGTATGTAAAGAGTTTTTGAATTCCCCAAGTATATCTCCTAGGAGTGTCAAACTAAGTGTGTATCAAGGGCCTTTGTTGGGTACTATATTAACCAGATTCAAGCCGGTGACATATTTTCAGAGTTGTTACCCATAGGTATATCTTTTCTTGATCCACAACGACTTGTAGAATCCAGATATGGATATATTATGAGGAAACCACTCACTATATCCTTAAACAAAAATTCTATTGTGTTTTCCTAAATGTTGACTGATACTTATACTTATCATTAGAGACATCCCAAGACATATCGTTTTAAATATACCTAGGGATATCACTAAATATTTATCATCTTAATTTTTAAATGTTCAATAATAATTTCCTTTGATGCCAAATATAGTGACCTAGGCTTAACATACATGTATATTACCCCATTTTAGGTGAATATTCAGTACATTACAATAAAACATTCTCATGGAATTTAATTATTTCGTGTATTTGGTAGCATGGAAACAGAATATTATATCCAACTAAAAGATCTTAAACATCTTCCATATTGATCTCCCCCTTTATTATTTCTACCTAAAAACGTTTTTCAAAACCTAGGGAAAGGTAATATAAGAAGAAGTGAGCTCAGATTCTCAACAAGTGTTTATAAAGGAAATGTAGGAAAAAAATTAAAAAAGGGTATTGAACTTGAGTATAACATTTTTAGATCATACCATGTATATAATAGATCATAATAAAGACAAAAAACTCATAATACATTGATTATAATTGAAATAAGGGCATAAGTCAGGAAAACACAACATAAGAATAAAACATGGAATTTGTGGCATACATCCAAGAATAGAAAATTGTATGTCATGGATACCTACAAAGACCATTATAAAATATTGTGCTTGGGTTATGATCCATGTATATACATAGGGATCAGGATAAAAACCCATGTACCCTCTTACGTTTAGGATTGAGAAACAACCCAGGAAACTTCTTGTTTTTGGGCTTCGGCTACAACCTTTGTACCCTCTTACTTTTTGGCTTTGGCTAAACCCTTATACCTTATTATTTTGGGATTGGGCTATAGCCCGTGTACCCTATTACTATTATGCTTGGGATATAACCCATATACCTTATTTTTTTTGGGATTAAGCTACAACCCCTATATCCTATGAGCACATATAAAATTTATCATTACCCAATGCATTGGGGGGAGATATAGGTCCCACCCATGTCATAATAAATTCATTCATACATGTATCACAATATAAAAAAATTCATCATAACGTGACCCATAAAAATAGTAAGGTTTTATAGACATGAAATCATAACCCTTGAAATTAAATGGGTACCATTAACATTTCATCAAATCATAACCTATGTAATGATATAGGATTATTAATCACATAAGGAAATAATTACCCATGAATATAAGTGGGTTTAAAAAGAATAAAAATTATGGAAGTGAAATGGGGATCATAAGCATCATCCCATAAAAACATAGACCATTCATGAAATAATACGAATGGAACTTTTGGTTATTTTCCTAGAAGGTAATGAGTTACATCCACTGATGTTATCTTGGATGTAAAATAAATTTTAAATATTTTTCAAAACCATTTCTGGAAGAAAATTTAATTTATTCTTTGAGAAAATCTTTTTAATACATAAAACCATTTGAATTTTTTTTTCAAAATAAATACCTCAAAAACTTATAAAGAAAAATTGACATCATTTTGGATCCCTTTCCATTGAAATCACTCAAAATATGAATAAAAACATTTATTTTTTTTGAAAATACTTTAAAAACATATAAAGAAATATTGAAAATGTCTGTAAAACCATTTATTTGAAAATAATTTGATAACATATAAGTAAATCTTGAAAAAAATTTTAAAAACAAATCCCTGAAAACATACAAAAAATTTTTGGAAACATTTTGAAAAAAAATTCCTTGAATGATTATTTTGAAAACATTTTACAAAAAATTACCCTTTTAGAAATATAGTGTAATCTTCAAATAAATAATGACGGGTAAATCCATACATGTCATATGAGGTAAAAAGAAAATCTCATTTTCATGATAAAAAGGTTATACATTAAACCTTGTTTTGAAATGGATATGAAGATCTCTTTGAGATATTTTTAAAAGAATAATGGTTAAAAATTATTTTAATTATTAAAAGATAATGGTACAATATTCATGGAAACCACTTTTAGAAATCAATGTTTTGAAGGAACATAGATTTTTGACCAAAGAGGGGGTAAATTTAGGCATTCTTAAAAACAAATTCTTTATTATATTTTTTAAAATGAGTAGAATAGATGGTAAAAATATATGAAAAAAATATTAATAACCACAGGAGAAAAAAATTTATGATTTTTTTCAGATATCGAGGGTAAGATTTAATCAAGGAAATCATACACATAAACAATCTGGAAATAAAAATGAGATTGTCTTAATAAACTATAATAACATGGTAACATGGGATAATAATCTCCATGTAAGAAAATGAAATTAAATAAAACTTAAAATGTCAGGAAAATAATTAACTTCATGATATAAATTTTAAAATTGTTGTGTATACACCATGAAAGAAAATTTAATTTCATAACAAAACAAGACTCTCGGAGAAGGGAAACTGTGACAAACCTATTTCACCAATTTGGTTAATTTAAAACACAATAACTATAAAGGAAAGATCATAAAATTGACTTATTAATACCCATAAAATAATGTGTAAGATTCATAGAATTCATTTATTGGATGTACGTAAACACCACACAAGGTAAAGGTGGAAAACATAGCATGTATCTACGGGAAATAAAAAAGTGAGATGAAATCCCCTAACATTGTGTCTTAACCCGCATAATATTAATTCATTCCTTTTGTATAATAAACATAAATTTATTAAAAATATATTAAAGAATAATATTATTAATTATAATACCATATAGGTCATTATTATGCATCTATAATACCCATTGTTTACAATTCTATCTTATGGTTTTACTTAGGGTAATACGCAATTTGTTTTTACAATGGGTCTTAATTTTTTATATCTCTGGTCCTTATATTTATATAATTACTTATAGAATTTAAAACATGATTTAAATTCAATTTATATTCATTATATTTTTATTATAAAATCCAAGGGGTATGGTAGTAAGTAACATAATACACCGTTCAAGGAGACGGTAAGCCGTACACACGAATGAATGTTATTTTCATTTAATTGTCATGTTGGAAGAATGATAGGAAATTAAATATACATATATTTGTATATAATATCATTCTAGTAGAATTATAATGTTATATATATATCATATAAGTTCAATATATTCTTTTTAATTCATTCCGTGAAGTGTGTAAATGAATCACATCGCTTTGAGGGGGGAAATAGTTCACAATTCCTCAAATAGAATTATCATATTTACATCAAATGGAAAGTAAAATATATATATTTTAAAATAATAAATAATATTAGATAAATAAGAAGTATAATATATAATATATATAAACATTTTTTTCATCATAATTTCTACCTTGAGAGGCGGTATAGAAAATTGAACATTCATCGTTATGTGAGGAGGAAGTTCGTCGTACACATAAACAATATGTTCATTATCCATTAGATGGAGGTGTGTGTAATTGTAGGTGAAACCCTTAGAATTAAAACATACTATTATATTGATTATTCTTTTGTTCAAGTAATACAGATATTGGAGTTGGTGGAGAAAGAATATAAAAAAAGGATCTTGAGAGAAGACACTATATCTTAATTGGGTTACTACATTTGGTTTATACTGAAATTATTCGTTGGAGTAATTTTTTTAAAATGGACGGATTCATGGAGAAATTTAGGGTTTTTGAAAGACTATTTGGGAAGTTGTTGTATGAGCCAATGTGTCTCGACTAGTTTGAGGAAGGGGTATAATTCTTGCCTTTTTGTAATAGAGGGTGAGTGACACTCTTATAAATACCAAATGCTATTCAACAATGTGAGGTATCCATTACCTAATGTAACTAAAATTTTGATTTTTTTTATTAATGTGAATTATTTTATAATTTAATATAAACCACACCGAAATATGTTTATTTTAAAAACACGGATTCTTAACTTCTATGATACCCCAACTTAAATATTTGGGTTTTTGATAAATAATCTAGTTTTCTAAATGAAATAATTTCAAAATTAAGAATAAAATAAAGTGATCATTATTATATAATATAGATAAACTAATATATAGATATTATACAGAATTTGAAAAATAAAAATTTAACATGGATTGGAAATTAATTTTTAAAACAATCGCATGTGTTGTGCAAAACAGTGCTTAAACTCGAACTGTGCTAACAATGTTTTTACGATATTTTCATCAATATGATAATTACAAAATATAAATTTTTTCCATCAATTGACCATATTCAAAAAAATTTAACCCTTAAAATCACATTTCATGAAAATATAATTTTTATTAAACTTAAATCATATAATTAAATATCATTTATTGTAAAATAAAAATAATGTCAAAAATTGGCTTTATTTATTTAATTTTCAAAAAAATAACAAAATAGTAATAGAATTAAAATAAAATATATTTATATTTTTAAAATGATATTCTAATCTTATATAAATAACTAAGGACAATAATTTCATTGGTTCACCACACTTTTAACATTTATAGTATCATCTAATTTTGGTGCTTATTAACTGAATAATCAATATGTTGGCATTTGTGAAACATTTTTCAAAAAGAAAATTATATCTAAAAATATTGATAAATTATTACGGTAACATATACCAAATTATATTTTATAAGGATTTGTATAATTGAAAATATGAGTTTTTTTACATATCTAAATTTTTTATAAATGTTAATGGTATGGAAGGTTCTCTTTTGGTCTATTCTTTACAGAACATTTTATATTGGGAAATTGAATTTAATAGTATCCCAATAACCCATAAAATTTAAACCAATAGGGTATATGGTCTAATTATTTTCACCAAAGGATTTTGGGAATGTTTCCATGTCATTTTGTTTTTTAAGATTAAGGTTGAGTCCCTAATTGAGCTCGATCATATATTAAATGGTGGGATTAATTTTAATCAATTGCCGTAATATTTTTTTGCCAAAATGATGTTGATATTTTTAGAAAAAAATATCATGTTTATTAGAAACATGTTTTTCTATTTTTAAAAATTCAAATAAAATAAGTGAAAAATTTAAGAGTAACTCTAATCCCACAGACGTGGTGAGAAAGTAGGGGATTAAAGTAAAAAAATAGAAAAGTTCAACAAGCATTTATATCTAATTTTAATACAAACATTGCCTACAATGGCAGAAATTGGATTAATATATTAATAATAGGACTACTATGAATTTATAAACCAATTAAAAATATAATTTGACAATAATAATTATTTAAATGAAAAGTTTGTGTTTAACTAAATTTCATTAATTTTAATTATTCACCAAAAAAATAAGTTTCTCGAAAAAATCCCAAAAACTAACCCTAATCTAATTTCAACATTCTAAATTCAAATATTATGATTATTTTATCAAATTAAATTTCTATTAGCATCTCAAATCAATTTCACTATTGTTTTCTGAAGGAAATATAGAGTAGTTTCTTTAAGAATATTTTAAAAAAAACATATGAAGACTATACCAAAAATTATATAATTCATTATCAAATTTTTTTTATTATACTAAAGCATTATAAATAAAATATTAAGAGTAATTGTTACTATTCATATCATTATGTTTTATTTCAAGGTTATAATTATCTCATTTTAATAATTATAACAATAAAATTATGTTTCTTAGAAACTTAGTGTTGTGTATAACACATCCCAAGTCAGTGTTCCATGTAGTGCAAGCCGAGTCTATTTTATGTGAAATGAATATTTTAATTAGTACAATGAAATACATTAATGAACACTAATTCATTCAAAAAAATGAAAAATAAATATTTTACAAAATCTCAAGGTGTTACTGGTAGGACCAGCTCTATCCCATATACAGATGAGTACGGGGTCACATGTGAGATGGTGTGGTTCATAATCCACCAATTCGACAAATAATTTTGGAGATTTCAAGAAAATAAATTATATCCTTATATTAAATATTCTATAATATATTTTAAAGGGTCTTTTGGAAAGCCTCTATCAATCTTTTATCCAATGCATGGTAGCTAAAAAATGGGTGTACTTGATGTTATACTCTTGATATAATTTCAAAAATTTAACAAACAAATGGTGTCATTGTCCATCAAAATTTTATAAGGGACACCAAATCTGGTGGTGATGTTGGTTTTCACAAAGTGGACCAGGTTCCTTACCCCGACTTCTTTGAGGTTTATATCCTTATCCAACTTGGAGAAGATATATGTTATAGGGAGAATGAATTTTAACTGCTTGATCATAGTGAGAGTATATAGTCCCATGAAACCATTCCTTATTAGGAGATTTTCTATGAGTATTTGGCAGTGTTTGGAAACTATGGGGGTTCGTTAATGATATTGGTGTGAATTGGAAATTAATTTCACTTTTTGTAATTTTTTTGTATTTCTATGTCATAGTGGGATAATAGTACTCATACCTTTAGAACTGATGTGAAATATTAAACCACAATTAGTGAGTGATTGCATCACGATTCACTATTTTACTCAACCCTTATACCACTATATTAAAATTGTTATTTATTGAAAATTAAATTTATAATAAAAAAATTTACTTCATTATTGATTAAATAATTAGGTTCTTTTCAATGTTAAAATTGTAAATTTAACATTTTTTATAATTTAATTGAAGATAGAGGTTATTTGTAGAGACCACAATAATGCGGATGGAAAAGGGGCCAAACTACATGGTATTCCTTGAATACAAGTCCAATTTTTTGCATGATCCAAAAAATATGTGCATCCAAATGAGTTGAATTGTTTTGATACAATCCATAACTCCATGGTATGAAAAATTAATGAAGGATCCAAAGCTCAATTCGTCCATTATGAGGACCAAAGTTTCCGATATTTCCAATAGAATGAATCTTCACGGAGTCAAAAGATTTCTTATTTATTATAATAATATATCTTATCATATACATTATATATCTTCCTAATTTATCATGGAGATAGTCTAGGTGTTAGTAAAAAACATATTAGTTTTTTCCAAAGTGAGTTAAGACTATATGGACACCCAAAACCATGGACCTAGAGGATTCGTGAAATCATGGTGCGCAAAACCAACTCCCACTTTGCCTATAAAAGAGTACCTTGGATACCCCATGTGTATGATCTACCAGTAGGAAAGTTTCTACCATTTTGGAGTCCCAAAGAAGTCCTCTCATTATAAGTATAAGTTTTTGAGGCTATGGTAAGTTCTAATTCAACATATTATTCTTACTACCCCCATGAATGATATTTTAAATTCTAGATTTTTTATTAATTTTCATCATATTATCTTCTTATTTTAATTATTTATGTAATTTTATGTCATGCTGATCTCATATGATCATGTTTGGGAGTACCTTTTCATGTGATGTTTCACAGATCATTCACCATTTCTTCCTTTTTATTTTAAGTTCATTGTTTATATGGTTCATATTTGATAATTGAACTGTAATAAAAATTGTAAAGGCCATGTTAATTTATTTCATTATATCAATAATAAATAACATACAAACTTGGATAGAACATCGAGTTCTTTGTCTGTTTCCTTAGTGAGTTTTGATTATGAAGTTCAACACAAATCATCTAATCATCTGCGTTATCTCATGAATCATTTTGTGTTTCCATTTTAACCCTAAGAGTAATTCTAGTATAAACTCAGTAAAATTATTTTTATAGGTGTTAAAAACTACGTATAAAAATATAAAAAACCAATCTCTTGAAGTTATGAAGGATGAGCATCCCAAGACTTCCTTCGGTTGATTAGGCATAAATAATTTTGGAAATTTCAGATTTGTTTTACCACAATCCATTTTGTTTTTCATTCATAAATCACCAAACCCAAAATTTTACTAAACCCCACTCCATTTTCTTAATAAAAAAATTCCTTTAAAATTAATTATCTAACTATCTACTGAGATATTACCTAGGGATCCTACTATACATTGGAAATTCAAGTGAAAAATAAATAAATAATTTGATGTGCTTGACAATGAGTTCAAATTTTGGATCTGTTACCGAGGAGAAAAGATAATTTTTTATTTACTTTTAATTATTTAAATTCTAGTTTTTTTACTTCTCCTTTCAATACCCCCCCAATTGATTGTTTTTGTTTTGGTTTCTATTTTTTTTTGTTTTTTATGTGTTATTATCCTCTCTCTCTCTCTCCATATCTTTCTCTTATTATTATCTATCTCTATCTCTATAATTCAATAGTATTAAAGTATCTTTTTTATATCCTTTCAACTTTCATAAGTGATTTTATTTTATCCACCCCAATCATAAAAAAATACAAAAAAAACAAACATCCTAACTTACTTACATGACCCAATCAAGAAAGAAAAAATTGCTTTAATTTGATATAGATATTTCAAAGAAACATCACTCTCAAATTAGGTTGTCTATAATATGAAAACAAAGTAAAACTAAGGATCACCTTGTATAATAGCAAGTGGTCCTAAAACAATCAAAAATTTAACATAATAAAACTCATGAAAATATGGATGAAAATATCCGAACATTAAAGGAATTGACCACCCTAGATATAGATTATCAAACTGGATACATCCAATATCTTAAGGAATAATCCAACATTGAACTAAGATCATGACTCATCCATATTATTCCTAAATTATATGGTCTTCACATTGATGACCCTCATAAACATCTCAAGGCATTTCAAACAATGTGATCCACCCTAAAACCCAAAAATGTGTTTGAGGATCTAATTATGTTGTGAGCCTTCCTTATCCCCCTTGATGGTTCAGCCATAGACTGGATATACTATCTTTCAACCAAAATTGGTGGTTGGAATGACATGAAAAGACTAGTGATATTTTTCCTAGCCTTCTAAACTACATCAATTAGAAACAAAATCCTTGAAATTAGGCAATGAAAAGGTAAGGCCCCTCATGAATATTTAGAGGGATTCAAAAGACATAGTTCATGATTCTCCCACCACCAAATTAGTGAAAAATTTATTATTCAATAATTCTATGAGGGACTTATTTCCATGGACTGTGGAATGATAGATTCTTCAAAACATGTTTCCCTAATTAATAAAACTCATTCTACCGTTTTTGACTTAATATTCATCATGGCTCAAAAAGTACAACAATTTGGTGCATGAGAAACTGAACCAACTAGAGGAGTTCGAGAGGTAAGTCATTCATCTAAGGAAAAAAGGTATATAATAAAATTGATGAGATTTAGAACCTTCTACAACATTTATATTATGAACAAGGTAACTCACACTCTTCTTTGATTTCATTATATTGTGGTATTTTTTTTCGTAACACTCATTTCTCTTACCCATGACTACAACATCAAGATTCATCTGATTCATGAGAAGCAGTATTCCATGGGTGTCCTTGTCAATACGAACCACCCTTTAATAGAGAACCATTCAAGCCAAATCCAAAACCCAAAAGGAAATCACAACCACAATACCAACATGGAGGCAACTCGATTTACCCAAAACAGATCTGATATCAACAACACAAGGTAGGAATCCTTATTATTCTTAAAAATCATGAAATAATGATCCTCCTCCCAAATCATAAACATGTCCTGATGATATGGTAAAAAAATGGCAACCCATTACCTTCATTTACAGCATACCACATAATTGGCTATTCAAGACCTACGAACTGTAGTGGGACAATTGGAAAACACCATTAGTGAAATTAATATGCATGGTTTTGGACAACTACCACCCCATACTATTTCTAATCCCAAAGAAAAATCTAATATTTGTTCAATCACACTTCTTAGTGGTAAATAAGTTTCTTCATCCAATGATTATACCCAACAGGTATGTCCCCCTCTTGTAAACACTATTTCTCCACATATAAAAGGTTCTAATAAAGATAATCAAAGAAATGGGAAATAAAATTAACATTGATGGTTACCTTGAACAATCAATTCCTTTTACATTACGTCAAAAACAATTTAGATCTAGGGATTTTTTTTAATGATATTGTTAAATTAATAACGGATACATTTTAAAAAGATTAACTTAACATTCCGTTATTAGATGTAGTTATACAAATTCCTCATTATGAATTTTTTTAAATAAAGTTTTACCCATAGAGGAAGGATAAAGGGGAACGAGAGAGTTATCCTAGGAAGGAATGTCTAAGATTTGATTCAACTACAAATAACAAAAAAATTCAAGGATCAGAGAACTTTCACGATACCTTACACTATAGGGGAGAAATTATTTTTAGATTCTATGCAAGAATTAGGTGCTTTAATTAATGAAATTCCTTACTATATGTACACTTATATTTAGGTTATAGAGTTTCAACCAATTATAATCATCATTCATCATTCCAACTGGATCATAATACACCCATTAGGAGTGATCATGGATGTCCTCATAAGACTGAAAAATCTCATCTTCCCTACCGATTTATACATTCGTATGATAGAAGATACTCAAGAAAATAGAAATACGCCTCCCATATATGGTAGGAAATTCCATAAAACAGTAACGATAATGATCGATGTTCATAATGGTATGTTGTTCATAGATTTTAGGTGTGAAAAGTTAAGTTTAAACATCCATGATGATATGAAACACCCAATTGAAAAGCACTCCACTCATTTGTTCTATTCTATATAAGTTTTCTAAAATGAAACCCACACACACACAATTCTCTGCTCAAGCCATAATTTGATTCATTTTCATATTCCTCACCCTTTTATGATTAATGTCTTGATTCATGTTGTTAGTCATGTGTGGGGTTTGAAATGTTTATATGTTTTTCTTTAATTGATGAGTGTGTTCATTCTGAGGTACCCTTGACCATTAATGATTATGAATATATAATTTCTGTGTATTCTCTATCCTTACAGAATAAACATGATACAATAAATAGTGCTATAGACCTCACTCTCCCTAAATACCCTCCCTCAATCCAAAAAACAACGGATTTTTTAATTAAAACCAAATCCATCTAATTTAAAATATTCTTATCTTGAGGATATTGAAAAATTTCCCATAATTATTTTCAATAACCTCTATACATAAGAGAAATTAAAACTGCTCAACCATTTGAGAGAGTGTAAAAAGGAGACAGGATGTACATTGGATGATATTCTCATGATTATCCCATCAATTTGTATGCACCATATACTTTTAGATGATGAAGCTAAGCCTGTATGGAAATCTTATAGCCGGTATAATCCCACTCTCCTTAAAGTGGTAAAAATTGAATTTATTAAATTACTTTCTACTAGGATCATGCCACGTGAAATGAAATCTTTACTCTACATTTCATTGACAAAATATTAAAAATATTGGTTGGTGAGTCCAATTACTGTTTCCTTGATGACTATTTGAGTTATTTTTAAATCCATATAACCCATGGGGATCAATAAAAGGAAACATTTACCTATCCATTTGGCACATTTTCATATATAAGGATGCCTTTTGGTCTATGAAATTTTTCGGGTACATTTCTGCGATGTAAATTGAGTATTTTTTTTGAGTACCTATATAATTTCATTGTTGTTTTTATTAATGATTTAAATGTTTACTGAACTTACTTTGAGGAATATTTGGTACAAATAGGTTCATAATTTCTTCATTACATAGAAAGGTTTATCTTATTAAATTATGATAAATTCCATTTCATTATTGGGTGGGGGATATTCCATGAGAATGTTATTTCAGAAGATGGAATTGAAGTGGATAAATCAAAAATTGATTAAATTTTAAGCCTTCCATATCAAATATGTGTTTGTGAGGTGAGAGATTTCTTGGTTCAAGCTGTTTTTTACCTCCAATTCGTTAAGGAATTTAGTAAGATCACACTAATCCTGTCTCGATCATTGCAAAAGAATTCTAAATTTTATTTGATAAAAATTATGAGGACTCTTTCAATGAACTAAAAAAGGAGTCTCACATCACATCCCATAATCCAACCATCGAGGTGGGGTCTTCCCTTAGAACTTATGTGTGATGCCTATAACATTGGATTTGGGGTAGTTTTATCAAAAACAGTTGAGAAGCCTCCCCCTGTCATTGCATATTCCCCAGTTACCCTTGACCCTACCCAGGAAAATGGCACCGCCATTGAAAAAGAACTTCTTTCTATAGTTATTACCTTGAAAAAATTCCATTCATATCTTACTAATTTGGGAATCATTGTATTTTCTGATCATGCTCCCCTTAATTTTAACTTAAAGAAACCTAAATCCATGCCCCACCTCATTCAATGGATTATCCTTATACATGCATTCGACCATGAAACTAGAGATAATATAGGAGTGTAAAATTTATTATCTAACCTAATTAGTAGGATTTACCCACCATTGGACCACTATGTTGACTCATCCCTCCCCATTAGAGAATTCTTCCCTCATGAGAACCTTTGTAAAGTTGTTGACCATTTCCCCTAGAATGCCAACATTGTGAATTTTATAGAAACATCTATGGTCCCCAATAATTTTATCTCATCAAAATCCCCTAGATGTAAGTATTATTCTCAATGGTACATTTGGTATGAAACATATTTGTGGAGAATTTTTAGTGGATTATTTTTTCATAGGTGTGTCACTGACAATGAGTTCACATCAGTTTTGACCTTCGACCACACTTTCGCTTGTGGGGTCCCCTTTGGATCTCAACACACTGCTTGAAAGGTCCATGACTTAGGAATTTATTGGCCAACATTGTATAGATATTCCCATAGGTTTTTTAAGTCATGTACTCGATATGAATTCATAGTTAATATCTCTAAGAAGAATGAAATTACCGTAAAACCTATGTTATTTTGTGAGATCTTCGATGCATGGGGAATCAAATTAATAGGTAATTTTCTTAATTTATTTGGATTTGTGTATATATTTTTGTCTATGTAATATGTATTTAAATGGGTGGAAGAAAATGCTACCTAGACTGGTGAATCTCGAGTGGTTGTTGGTTTTGTGATGTCCCAGATTTTCAGTATGATTGGTTAGCTGAGATTTATCATTACTACTCAGGGTTCACATTTTTATAATAACAACATGAAAAATTTTCATCACAAGTATGAGGTTGTTCATAAAGTATCCACAACATATCACCCCTATAACAACATATAAGAAGAAATATAAAATCATGAAGTGAAGAGAATCATGGATAAATGGTACAACCAAATAAGAGAGATTGGAGTTTGTGCTTGGATGATGCATATTGGGCATACCATATATCTTTGAATACTCATATCAAAATTTCACTGTATATGATTTTGTTTGAAAAGTCTGGTTACCTCCTGGAATAGGTAGAGCACAGTGCATATTGGGATGTTAAATAATTTGATATGATTCTCTAAGATATAAGTTGGTATAGGATGTTTCATATTCAATAATTCGAAGAAATTGGGTATGATTCATATGAGAAACCCAAAATATATAATGGAATGAAAAAGGATATGCATGATGGGATGATTCATTAGTGGATGTTTCATATTGGTGAGAATGTCCTCATATAAAATTCAAGGATAAATTTCCACCCAGCTAATCATTGTTCCCAATGGCTCAGTCTTTATACTGTAACTAATGTTTACCCTTTTAGTGTTATACATTTTTTTCACGAGAAGAGTGGGCATATTTTTAATGTTAATTGGGAAAGGATAAAACACATCTATGAGGATTTTCTAAAGAATATCATGGATTAAATCCAATTGATAGATGCCAGATATGACCCCACTTACCTGGTTGTCCCTTATCCCTAAATTTATTTACATGTCTATTTATTTAAAATACTTACATTGAGGAAAATGTAATTTTTAAGTGTGGGAGTGGGTGACATGTCATATTTAAGACTAAAAATTTAAAAAAAAATTCTTCATTTTTTATTTTTTTTCATTATTTTGTGTTTTTAGGTAAACATTAATCTCAAATAGAATATTCAAAATAATGTTTTCATGCTTGAGTTGATCGTGTGGAAAATTACATTGTTTTTGGAAAAATATTTTTCAACTATATGTTGATAAGGAATATTTTTCTTGAATTTTTTATTTTCAAGTCATTCTTAGTTTTTAATGGATTTTTGAAACCTATGACTCATTAGTACTTAAAAATATTTTATTCCCTTTCCTGAGAGACATTATAGGCCATTTGGTTTTCATATTCTTCTTTTTAATCATTTTTAGAGTCTTGGGTCATGTTGAGAAACTAGAACTTTTACTAATTATATTTGAAGCCATATGATTTGAGTTTGATACATTCATTATAGAGGAAATTATTTATTTGAAATCCCTTTGTATAATAAACAATTATTTTCAACCACCATGACATTTTACCCCTATTCAGCATTAGAGTACACGAAATAAGTGTTTTTTATCCACATTAAAATATATTGTTTTCATAACTACCCATATCTTGTGTATTTTCTAGTTTTATTTTCAGAAATTTTGGGAGAGTGGGAGATTCCATTATAATTATATGGAGAGAATAATTTTTATTGGTTGATATAAAGGTTTCCTACATTTTCCTTAGGTAATGGGTTCACAAGCTATATTGAGTCATTGTTTTACAAATGTTTCCCTCTTTATCTCCAACAAAATTTGATATTAAAAAATATAGTTATGAACATCGGAAAAAAGTAGAATAAAAGAAAAAAATGGAGAAAAGGGGATCTTTAGTCATTATTATTTACTACATAGTTGAGACCCACACAAATGGACAATGGGGATAGTGAGTTGGAGGTGATAGAAATTTTGAGGTGTTGAATATGTACATTCATTGTGATCACGTGATGAATTTTTACATGTTTTACATGTAAGAGATTAAACATTCCTCTTATACCTCTGATTTTTAAACATTACATACTACCAACCCTTGAACCTTAGAACAACCTATTGGAAGTTGTCATGAGTATCACCCTATTTTCTGATTGTAGAGAATGGGGAAATGTGGAAATAATATGATAGGATCTAGGACAACCCTGCTTTTCTTACAAACTTAAACATGATTTATTACATAAACTATTCACTTGATACAACATGGAATATCGAGAGGTCTAGTGTCTTTGGAGATTAGGATCATTACATAACAACTTAAAACATGAAATAAAACATATTTATTGAAAACTTGTTTTACATGACCACTACATTCCCTCGTACATAGCATTGCATGGGATAACCTGAGGACATTCATAAGAAAAGGGGTGAGCTATAAAGCCCATTAAGGGAATAAACATGGAATACATGAGGAGTAAAATACATGTTAGACAATAGTAATATCAATAGAGCACAAGAGAAACATGGACATAGAGGCATGATAAAGCATGATAATCATAACATGGAAATGTGGCAACAACACTTAACATGGAATTAGTATGAGTCAAGGCCCATTGCACATGAAGCATGAGTAAATCCTCATTACACATGAAGCACGAGTAAACCCTCATTTCACTATAGTTATCATGAGTCAACACTCATTTCACATGATATATCATGATACTATACTTTACCCAATGCATTGGAGCGCTATAAGGGCGCACCCTTCTTAAACATTTCATTTCGTGCATAAGTGTGCCACATGGATCATAAAAAATGGATTCATTAAACATACTCATTTATTACAAAATAAAGGAATGTGGAATTCATTCATAAAACTTTATAATCAATAAGTAAATGTGCATAAAGTTTAATACCCTTGATGGAGAAATGGGCATGGTATTCACTACACAAAGGCATTGGCTTAGAAAATTGGTGCAATTTCACCAGTTTAACGGCATGACATAAGAATTACTAAAAATGGTTGATGAGAGAGAAAGCGGTGTATCATCATATTTACATGAAATGTATTGTAAGTGGGTCATATAGATACATGTCCAAACAATTTTAATGGAATTTAGATTCATGATACAAAATTATTGCTTGATTGTAAATGAAGAGAGAGAAGTTCCTTTCGGAATTTTGGCATAGTAACGGGAGTACATGAGAGGAATTCAATGAGAGAGAAAGGGGTCTCTCATCATTAAAAAGATAATAGGGAAGTATGGGGTAGGTGGGAATCCATACCCCAGTATTTATAATTGAAATTAAAAGGGCATAACAATATTAAGAAAATTGAAAAAAAAGTGAAAGGAAGAAAAACCCTTTCTTGGAAGTGTGATTCCAAGGCTTGAGAGAGGCTTGAGAGAGGCTTCTTGGGAGATTGGGGCACCTTTGGAGAATTCGATAGAGATTAGGGAAGAGGTTGGACGAACTCTAAAGGCGTTGAGTGAGGAGGAAGTGGGAGCTTGGGTGGGTTTATATAGGAAAGGTGAGTGAATTCTTTATTATTTTGGTTTGGGACCATTTACATTAAACTACTTCAAAACACAAATCAGCCCATGGATTATTCCCATGGTTTTTGAAAAAGGGAAGAGGAAAACAATATTTTATAAGCCCAAAGTCCGAACTTCTTAAAATAATTTGGTTGCTTATGTGGAGGTGAGTCACACTCCCATCAAAAATAATTTAAAAAGGCAAGATGTTTAATATGTCTTGAGGGGTCCATTAATGCTTCTAAAGGTAAGTCAAACAAAACCAAAATCAAATTATTTTAATGGTAAAACATATATTGGCCTATTGTATTTTAATACATCAGTATTGGGTCATTATGATGTCATAAAACACATTATATATTTAAACGGTATTTATTTTTTACCCAAAACATTTGACTGTCTCATAAAATTATGAAAAATTAACCGTTGGATAATTTTGACGTCCTGATTCTAGAAATATAATTTATTTTATTTAAATAATTTTCTTACTATGTTAATTATCACTTTTTAAAATAAAACTGACATTTATCAAAAATTCACTTGGTTTTGATAAAAATGGCATTCAAACCTTAATAAAAATTATATTTTCATTCACAAAATTATATGATCATTTATATATAATAAAATTAATTTAATTATAATTATATTACTTTATTAAAATACTATTTAATTGAAAAATATATTAATTTAGTAAAATAGATTTCTTAATTAAATAATAACTAAAAATACTACTTGTACGTTAAAAACTATTTACAATGTATCAATAATGACAAGAAAGTATATTCATTATTATATACATAAACTAATGTACGTGAACATAGTACTAGAGATTTGTTACATAACCCTTTAAAACAAACACATAAGACCTAGGGTTAATATGTGTGATGGTGAAAAACTCTTTGGGTGGCTCAGATAACATCGTTCGAGTGGTAATCTCGATCAACTTCCACTTTCCCCATTAATGGTCCCGTTTGAGCTTGACATGATGAAACTCATCTTGGGCTTGGTCAAGAGCGAAGCCCAAAGATGCCACGTCTTTTCCGAGTTCCAATAAATGGGATTCGTATAGAGCAACTCTACTAGATGAGGCCATCGCTTCCTTTTTCTGAGTATATTGGATTTGTTAAAGTCCTATATTTATACTAATCATGTGATCACTGTTCAAAGACTATAAAAGAAACGGTCACAATTCTTAACAAAAAACCAAATAAGTTGACATTTTATATAGAAATTTTACACAAAGAAACATTTAATTAGATCAAGAGGGATTTCCATTAATGAAACATTGGTTCGTAACAATATTCCCCTCTTACGAAATTTCGCCCTTAGAATTTCATTTTCCCACACTAAAACAGATGTGGGTAACTCAGCTTCATCATTTCCTCTGATTCCCAAGTTTTTTCTTCAAACTTGTGGTTTTTCCAAAACACCTGGACGAGGGGAATTGTCTTATTTCGTAGAACTTTATCTCTATGATCAAAGATATTCACTGGTTTCTCCTCATTAGAATGATCATCCTCCAACTGTACCACCTCAGAAGAGAGTACATATGAAGGGTCTGGTATGTACTTCCATAAGAGGGATATATGAAAGACATCATGTACTTTGGCCATGGTAGGAGGAGGTGCTAGTAGATTGGCCACATCTCTAACACGATCAAGAATCTCGAAGGGGCTGATGTTCCTTGGACTTAACTTCCCTTTCTTTCCAAACCTCAAGACCTTTTTTCACGGAGATATGCGTAGAAAAACCATATCTCCAACTATAAACTCAAGGTCTCGTCGACAATTATCTACATAACTCTTCTGTCAGCTCTGAGCTTCCTTAATATGTTTCTAAATGGTTTTCACCTTCTCCACCCTTTCCTCGACTATTTTCGGTCCAAGCAGCTTATGTTCACTGACCTCATCCCAACACGCCGGTGTTCTGCACCTTTTCCCATAAAGGGATTTATTTGGTGCCATTTGGATGCTCGAGTGTAAACTATTATTATAAGAGAACTACCTAGAGGAAGATGTTGATCCCATCCTCATTAAATGTCCATTGATCACACTCTCAATATGTCCTTAAGTGTTTAGATAGTCCGCTCGGATTGGCCATCAGTTTGATGATGATAGGACGTACTAAAGTTCAGTTCAGTATCCAGAGCATGTTCAAGACTCTTCCAAAACATAGAGGGGAATCTTTGATCTCAATCAGCCTCAATAGAAAGTGGTACTCCTTTTAGCCTTACCACATCCCTGGTATATATATTTTCTAGTTGATCAAATGAGAAATCTTCCCAAATAGCAATGAAATGTGCAGTCTTTGTAAGACGATCCACAAAAATCCAGATTGTGTTGTTTCCTTTGGATGTCCTCAAGAGTCATGTGACAAATTCCATTGTGATGTTCTCCCATTTCTATTCAGGTTTGGGCAATGGTTGCATCATCCCCTTAGACTTATGACTCTCTTCCTTCACATGCTAGCACAACAGGCACATTGATGTATATAAGAGACCTTCTTCTTCATATTATCCCACCCAAAATTTTCTCGGAGATCTCGATACATCTTTGTGCTCCCTGGGTTAGTAGAGAAATTTGAACTGTGTGCATCATCCAATAGTTCCTTCTTCATCTCCAGACTTGACAGAACACACAGTCTTTTCCCAAATCGCACAACTCCTTCTTCATTATCATTTAACTCTGAGGATTTCCCTTTTTCGATAGCTTCCACTTTTTCCTGAATTCCCACATCAGCCTTTTGAGCATCCTTTAACATTTCCAAAAGAGACGGTTGAGAAATAATTTGTGAAAGTATTGATGATGTTACCTTATTTATGATTCCCATGTCCATCTTCATCACGTCTAAGAATATTGGATCCTTCTCAATTCTCATCATTGATCGAATCGCTGGGTCCTTTCTACTTAGGGAATCTGCCACCTTGTTTTCTTTCCCAAGGTGGTAATGTATTCAACAGTCATAATCCATGATGATCTCTATCCATCTTCTTTGGCGTATATTAAGCTCTTTCTGTGTGAATATATATTTAAGACTCTTGTGGTCAGTATATATCTCACATTTCTCCACATAGAGATAATGCCGCCAGATTTTCAAGGAAAAGATCACTGCTGCCTTTTCCAGATAATATGCTGGATAGTATCGCCTCATTGATTTTCAACTGTCTTGAGGCATAGGATATCACTTTATCATTCTGCATCAGCACACAGCCTAAACCCTTCTATGAAGCATCACTGAATATCACAAAAGGTTCCCCACTTGTGGGTAAAGTGATCATGGGGGCAGTGATAAGCCTCCTTTTCAACTCTTTGAAGCTTTCTACACATTCATCACTCCAAGAAAAATTTACTCCATTTCGAGTTGTCTTGGTATACGGGTTGGGCAATAGTGATAAATTTCTCACAAATCGTCGATAATATCCAGCTAACCTAAATATGCTACGGATATCCGTTACCGATATTGGCCTCAGTCATCCCTCAATTGAATCTTTTTTGGAGGGATCCATAGATATCCAATTGCTTGTGATGATATGGCCCAAGAATGAGACCTCCTTCAACCAGAACTCACACTTGTTGTAATTTTCATAGATCTTCTCCTTGTGCAAAGTCTCTAGTACTGTTCTTAAATTCTCATAAATATCCTCCCTGGTTTTGTAGTATATTATAATATCACCTATAAAGATTACCAAAAATATGTCAAGGTAATATCTAAATACTCTATTCATCAAGTCCATGAATATTACTGGAGCATTAGTGAGTCCGAAAGGCATTTATATGAATTCATAGTGCCCGTATCTTGTACGAAAAGCAGTCTTGGGGACATCTTCCTTCATCACCCTTACGTGATAATATCCCGACCAAAAATCCACCTTGGAGAAGTATTGTGCTCCACACAGCTGATTGAAAAAGTCATCGACCTCTAGAAGAGGATACTTGTTCTTTATCGTGATTTTGTTAAGTTCACGATAATCGATGCAAAGCCGCAATGACCCATCCTTCTTCTTGACCAAGATAACTGGTGCACCCCATGGTGACGCATTTGGGCATATAAACCCTTTATCTAGATTCTCTTGTAGTTGTTTCTTCAGCTCTTCAAGCTTCACGACAACAGTTATATATGGAGTCTTGGATATTGGTAGCTCCCCAGGAGTAAGTTCAATTGAGAATTCAATATCTATTCTAGGAGGAATACCAGGAAGTTCCTCGGGAAACACTTCATCGAATTCCCTCACAAATAGGCATTTCTTCAAGGCTGGTTTCTTCCTTGGAATAAATCATCTGAGACAGATACACGTGCTCATAGGGTAGTAATATCCATTCTTGAGATGATGGAGCTAAAGGAGATTCATCTTCCTCTTTACCCTTATAAAGAATCAGGGGTCGATTCTCCATATAGAGTGTGATTTCCCTCTCCAGACAATTTATGTTAGCTCTGTACAAGGAGAGCCAATCCATGCCAAGAATTGCATCAAATTCCACTAGAGGGAGTATAACGAGGTTTGTTGGGAAATTGAATCCACATATTATGATAGGGGAGGAGTTATATTCATGGGATGCAATGATTTCCCCATTTTTCATACTCATCGACATCTTCACTTCCATGATTTGTGGTGGTGCTGGGATTGTTCTACTAAACATTCGAGATATAAAATAATGCGTATAACCTGAATCAAAAAGTACATTTTCTATTCTTGAATGAATAACTAGCTTACCTATCACCACTTCATTTTCGGGGTTCACTTCGGTAGAACTGATGGAAAAAGCTCTTCCTTACTCCCTTGTAGGTTGTTGGTTACCTCCTAAAACCCTTGGAATAGGAAAATGATTTGAAAAAATGCCCCTGTTCTTTGCAGTTTTAGCAATGAAAAATGCGTTGAGGTTCAAACTGAGTGTTCCTCTCCTCTGTCATAGCCGCGGGGCTTTCATGCCGATAATTAACAGCTAGGTGCCTTCTCTTCAACACCTAAAGCATTTCCTCGTCCCCTTGAGGCAAGTTCCATGGTACTTCTTTCCGCACTTTTGGAAAGTGGGGTGCTGGATCTTCTTAGCACGGTTGGATTTATCCATTGGACCACCAGAATTAAAATCCACCTTACGCTTCTTTTCCCCCTAATACCCCTGTGATTCCCTGATCTCCATTTCAACCTTGAGGGCACATCGGACAATTTCCTCATAGCTATCGAAGTCATGGATCGCTAATGCTTTCAGTATGTTAGGCTTCTACCCACCAAAGAAGCTATCAACCTTGCATTCGGGAGTAATGACAAAGCTGGAAGCATATCATGCAAGCCTTTTGATGTTTTCCATGTACTCTCGAATAGATTATTTGTCTTTTTTCTTGAGGGAATGGAAGTCCCTTTCCACTATAAGATGAAGGGTGCGCGGAAAATATTTCTCGAAAAAAATCTTCCAGAAATCCTTCTATTCCAACGCATCGATCTCCTCCTCAGGATTCGTATTTTTGATCAACGTCCACCATTGATTAGCTTCACCCTCCATATGATAATCCACAAGGAGAACCTTCTCTTGTTCAGAACATTGAAGGATGGAGACGATCTTTTCAATGGAGTTGATCCATTGTTCAGCAATCGTGGGATCGGATGATCCACTAAATGTTGGAGGCATTTGTCTCATGAAGCTCTCGATAGTGACTTGTTCCTTCTTAGGGGGGTTTTGAAGTTCCTCTTGACATGTGTTTCAATTCAAATCTTGATTTAGCTGAGAGAGAAGCGTGACAATGTTCGCGATTCCAGTTCCCATTTGATTGGGCATCTCATTAGTACAATCATCACATTGATCTTCATATCGGTTGTTAGCCCAAGTCCTCCTATTACCGGCCATTGGCTGGAATAAAAGGAAAGTTAGGGGTAACACATAATGGGTAATCCAAAGACAAAAGTTTATTACATATAAATAAATTATCTTACCTATCACCACTTCATTTTCGGGGTTCACTTCGGCAGAAGTGATGGAAAAAGCTCTTCCTTACTCCCTTGGAGGTTGTTGGTTACAACCTAAAACCCTTGGAATAGGAAAATGATTTGAAAAAATGCCCCTGTTATTTGCAGTTTTAGCAATGAAAAATTCGTTGAGGTTCAAACTGCGTGTTCCTCTCCTCTGTCATTGCCGCGGGTCTTTCATGCCGATAGTTAACATCTAGGTGCCTTCTCATCAACACCTAAAGCATTTCCTCGTCCCCTTGAGGAATGTTCCATGGTACTTCTTTCCGCACTTTTGGAAAGTGGGGTGCTGGATCTTCTTAGCACGGTTGGATTTATCCATTGGACCACCAGCATTGAAGTCCACCTTACGCTTCTTGTCCCCCTAATACCCCTGTGATTCCCTGATCTCCATTTCAACCTTGAGGTCACATCGGACAATTTCCTCATAGCTATCGAAGTCATGGATCACTAATGCTTTCAGTATGTTAGGCTTCTACCCACCAAAGAAGCTGTCAACCTTGCATTCGGGAGTAATGACAAAGCTGGAAGCATATCATGCAAGCCTTTTGATGTTTTCCATGTACTCTCCAACAGATTATTTGTCTTTTTTCTTGAGGGAAAGGAAGTCCCTTTCCACCATAAGATGAAGGGTGCGCGGAAAATATTTCTCGAAAAAAATCTTCCAGAAATCCTTCTATTCCAATGCATCGATATCCTCCTCAGGATTCGTATTTTTGATCAACGTCCACCATTGATTAGCTTCACCCTCCATACGATAATCCACAAGGAGAACCTTCTCTTGTTCAGAACATTGAAGGATGGAGAAGATCTTTTCAATGGAGTTGATCCATTGTTCAGCGATCGTGGGATCAGATGATCCACTGAATGTTGGAGGCATTTGTCTCATGAAGCTCTCGATAGTTACTTGTTCCTTATTAGGGGGGTTTGGAAGTTCCTATTGACATGTGTTTCAATTCCAATCTTGATTTATCTGAGAGAGAAGTGTGACAATGTTCGCGATTCCAGTTCCCATTAGATTGGGCATCTCATTAGTACAGTCATCACACTGATCTTCATATCGGTTGTTAGCCCGAGTCCTCCTATTACCGGCCATTGGCTGGAATAAAAGGAAAGTTAGAGGTAACACATAATGGGTAATCCAAATACAAAAGTTTATTACATATAAATAATTTTTTTCCTTAACTCATGAGTCTATAGGCTTGAATCTAGGTTTTTCATGGTCAACTTTCTAACATAGATTCTATGGGGAATTTTTTTAATTCCCCTAATATGGGTTCATAATAAGATTGTGAATCTATCAAAACATATCCCTCGAGAGTGTTCTAATCAAAATTACTGCAAGGCCCGTTGTCATGCACCAGTTCTCGTTCGAGTCTAGCTCAAAGCGGTGTTTTCTGGTTTTACCCCTAGGATACATCTGTCCCAAAGCTGCCTCTACCTGCTCATATCCAGACAGGAATGCATTTTCTTGATAAACCACTCACTCTGTACTTACCAAAATAAAGGGATGTTTTTATTATACTTAGTCTTGTCTCTAAGGATTTAGTGGGGTTTTCTAATCCTAATCCCAAAAAATAACTAATCCTATCCTCTGATACCAACTATGGAAACCCTGCTTTTATTACAAACTTAAACTTGATTAATTACATAAACTATTCACCTGATACAACATGGATGATCTAGAGGTTTAGTGTCTTTGGGCTGTAGGATCTTTACATAACAACATACAACATGAAATACAACTTCTTTATTGAAAACTTCCTTTACATGAACACTAAATTCCATCGTAATTAGCATTGCATGGGATAACCTAAGGACATGCATAAGAAATGGGGTGAGCTGTAAAGCCCAGTAAGGGATTAAACATTGAATAAATGAGGAGTACAATACATGTTAGAAAATAGGAATATCAACAGATCACAAGAGAAACATGTACACAAAGGCATGATAAAGCATGATAATCATAACATGGAAATGTGGCAACAACACTTAACATGGAATTAGCATGATCTAAGTCCCATTGCACATGAAGCGTGAGTAAATAATCATTTCACATGAAGCACAAGTAAACCCTCATTTCACTTGAATTAGCATGATTCATCACTCATTTCACATGACGTATCATTATACTATACTTTACCCAATGCACTGGAGGGCTATAAGGGTGCACCCTTCCTAAACATTTGATTTCATGCAAAAGTGTGCCACATGGATCATAGAACACAGATCCATTAAACATAATCATTTATTCCATGATAAAGTAATGATTAATACATACATGAAACTTTATAATCAATATGTAAATGTGCATAAAGTTGAATACCCTTGATGGAGAAATGGACATGGTATTCACTACACAAAGGCATTGGCTTAGAAAATCAGTGCAATTTCGGCAGCGTAATGGCATGACAGAAGAATTCATAAAAATGGTTGATGAAGGAGAAAGGTGTGTCTAAACATATTTACATGAAATGGAAAGTAAGGGGATCATATAGATATATATCCAAAAAATTGTAATGGAATTTAGATTCATGTTACAAAAGTATTTCATGAATGTAAATGAAGAGAGAGAAGTTTCTTTCGAAATTTTGGCATAGTAACGGGTGTACATGGGAGGCATTCAATGAGATAGAAAGTGGTATCCCATAATTAAAACAACAAAAGTAATTATGGGGGAGGGTCAAAACAATACCACATCATTTATTATTGAAATTAAAAGGGCATAACAATACTATGAAAATTGGACAAAAAAAGTTAACGGATGAAAAAACCTTACATGGAAGTGTGCTTCCAAGGCTTGCGAGAGGCTTCTTGGGAGCTTGGGGAACCTTGGGAGGATTATAGAGGGAGTATGGAATAGGTTTTAAGAACTCAAATGTCTTTGAGTGAGGAGGAAGTGAGAGATTAGGTGGGTTTATATAAGAAAGGTGAGGGAATTATTTATTATTTTGGTTTGGGACCCCATACATTAAACTAATCCAAACCACAAATCATCTCATGGTTTTTGCCATGGTTTTTTGGAAAAGGGAAGAGTAAAAAAAGATTTTATAAGGCCGAAGTCCGAACTTCTTAAAATAATGGGGTTTCTTATGTGGGGGTGAGTCACACTCCCATGGAAAATACTTTAAAAAACAAGATGTTTAATAAGTCTTGAGGGGTCCATTAATGCTTTGAAAAGTAAGTCAAACAAAACCAAAATCAAATTATTTTAATGGTAAAACATATATTGGACGAACATAAAGCTTATATTATTTTATTACATCACTATTGGGTCATTATGATTTCATAAAACACATTATATATTTAAACGGTATTTAATTTTTACCCAAAAATTTGACTGTCTCAGAAAATTATGAAAAATTCACTGTTGGATAATTTTGACATCCTGATTCCAGAAATATCATTTATTTTATTTGAATAATTTTCTAAATAGGTTAATTTTCACTTTAAAAAATAAAAATCGACATTTATAAAAAATTCACGGGTTTTGACAAAAATGGCTTTCAAACCTTAATAAAAATTATAATTGCATTCATAAAATTATATGACCATTTTTATATAATAAAATTAATTTAATAATAATAATATTTTATGACAATATTATTTAATTCAAAAATACCTTAATTTAATAAAATATATTTCATAATTAAATAATAACAATAAATACTACTTGTACTTTAAAAACTATTTACAATGTATCAATAATGACAATAAAGAATACTCATTATTATATACAAAAATAATGTAAATGAACATAATACTACCGAGTTGTTATATAACCCCTCAAAATAGCCACATAAGACCTAAGGGTAAAGAGTGCGATGGTGACAGACTCTTGGGGGGGCTCGGATAACATCGCTCGAGTGGTAATCTCTATCAACTTCCACTTTCCCTGTAGATGGTCTCGTTCGAGCTTTACATGATGAAGCTAATCTTGGGCTAGGTCAAGAGCGAATCCCAAAGATTCCACCTCTTTTCTGAGCTTCGACAAATGGGCTTCGTATGAAGCAATTCTACTATATGAGGCCATCACTTCCTTTGTTGAGTAAATTGGATTTGTTAAAGTCCTATATTTATACTAATCATGTGATCACTGTTCAACAGCCTTAAAAGAAACAATAAAAATTCTAAACATAAAACCAAAGAAGTGTACATTTTATATAAATATTTTACATAAAGGGACATTTAATTAGATCAAGAGGGATTTACATTAATGAGACTTTTGGTCGTTACAGGATCATATGAACTCTGGGAAAAGAGAAAAACTCCACTTTCATATGATCCTTGAGAGAAGATGTAAAATTTATTGGTGAGGTAGGTAGGGACATGTTGTATGGGTGAACAAAAAATGTTGAAAAAATTCGAATGCGATAGAATAAAAATGATAAGAAACATGATCTCATAATTGAAAAATTATGGATTTAATTTCAAATAATCTTGGATTCTTTTATAAAAATTGATTTAGGAACGTGACATTATTAGGATATAATAATTTTACTAGGAGTGAAAATTATTGGGTGTGGGAGTGTGGTCGAACCATGCTTTATTGTTTTATTCCACCTTCATACCACTGTTTTAAACATGTTTTGTATTAAAAATTATGTTTATAATAAAAAACATATCTTCATGATTGATGAAATATTTTTTCACTTTTCATTATTAAAAATGTTAATTTCATTTTTATTGATGATTTAAAAAAATTAGGAGGTGATTCAGAAATCCCATGATGATGTTGAAGGGAAATGGGGAAAACTACATGGAAGGACATGAACACATGTCCACTATTTGTCATGATCCAAGAAATATTTGTAAAAACATCAAATGATATTTTAGAAGCCGATGCATCACTCAGATGGATATATCTTTCATGAATGAACCCAATCCCAATACGACCATTATGTGGCCCAAAGGAACTAATATTTCCAATAGAATGAATCTGCACTGAGTCAAGAGCTAGCCTCTATATTTTTGAAATATCTCTTATTATATATAATCTGGACACCAAATTTTACATGGAGATATAAATCGTGTCAGTAAAAAAGTTATAGTTTTATCCAAAGTAATTTAAGACTATCTGGGCAACAAAAACCACTGAATAATCAAATTCTTGAAACCAGGGTGTCCAAACCCACCTATAACTATTCCTATAAACGTGTATCTTGGGAGCCCCATTTGGGAGTTTGACCAGGATTCATGGTTTCTAAATTTTGGAGTCCCAAAGGAGTCCTCTAATCATCCCTATATGTTTTGGTGTGTATGGGAAGGTCTACTTCAACACATTCATCTTCCTCCCATCCTATGGATTTTTAAACTCCTTGTGATCACTTGAGGAGGAATGTGATATAATCATGACATTTTTTTTGTAATATTTGAATGTTATTTTAAATTTCAGGTTTGTTTGTTTTTTTCATCATCCTCTCTTCTTATTTAATTTATTTATGTACTAGTACATCATTCTCAATACAAATGATCATGTTTTGGAGTACCCATTCATGCGATGTTTCACACATTGTTCACCATTTCCTCCATTCTATTTTAAATGCGATGTTTCTGTGGATCATATTGGCCAATTGAACACTCCTAAACACTATAAAGTGATGGATTTTTTTCATGGTATCATAAATAAATAACATACAAACATAGAGAACACATAATGTTATTTTTTTGTTTCCTTGGTGAGTTTCGGTTATGAAGTGGAACACAAATCACCCAATCATCAGTGGTATCAAGTGAATCATTGTGTGTTTCTGACTGAAATCTTGGAGGTATACCAGTATACACTTAACAAAATTCTTTTTCTAGTTTTTAAAAAACAATTATTAAAATATCTAAACCCTATATATAGAAGCGATGAAGGATGATCATCAAGGGACTTCCCCGAGTTGATCACACTTAATTAATTATGTTAATTTCATCTTTGTTTTATCTCTTTCTATTTTCACATGGATTCTTAAATTTCCAAATCAAATGTTTTCCAAAACCCCACTTCATTTTTCTTAATCAAAAACTTATTTTGAAATTATTTATATACGTCTCCTTCGAGAGATGACGTATGTTTATTGCTATAGTACATAAATTCTAGTAAAAAAATAAACAACTTAATTGACACGCTCAAAAACAAGATTAGTGATATCAGTAGGCTTTGGTGTGAACATCCATCATGATAGTAAGATTATTTTCTCCATCAATTCATGTGAGAAGGACCCCACTATGGCCCTACTTATTTATGAACTTTTTATGATTCTTGGTATTATAGAGAACAATGTCAATTGATCACATCTGAATTTTATCTTCTATAACATTGTTCTATAAGAGTTGTCCATTTTGAAGGTAGTCCATAATGTGTGTAATCCAGCTGGTGGTTGGACTTTATGTTTTGGGTAAAGGAATAAATCTATCTATCTCATCCATTTTGGATAGAATAAATGGTGAAAAAATATGGAAATGAACAATACTATTGATGATTTCACCCTTGTCTGGATATGCTAGAGTTCTGGATAATTTTTCTAATGCACCATCTTGGAAATTTTGTGACCATGGGATGTGAGTCAATATTGGATCCAAAGGAAATTCAATCATTATTCCATATATATGGTCTAGAAGTGATATGTTTTCTTCCTTTTTGATATAACATTCATCATTGACCTACTTGATGACCGACTCTGAATTAACCTTTATCTTCAAATGATTTTATTATATTAGAAGCATGATATATGGATCTAGATATTTGGCATCATACTTAAATTCTTTGATTTTACACCAATATAATGCTAGGAAGGCGTAAGGTATGACTTCCTTTGCTGTGAAAATGAACATGAATCCTAACCCATCTTTGTTGAGTTTGGGTTCTTCTATCCTCTTTCCAATCGAGATTCTGAATACACAATCAAAATACAAGTCCCATATATGTGGTCCATCTTGAACGAGAATTCATCTTTATATAATAATTCAGAATCCAATGTGGTCATTCCAATCAAGGGGTTAACTTCTATACAATCTACTAACATGTATCATTTCCTCACTTTCGGAGGCACGAGATGGATATCAAATTGATTTAGGAAAACTTCCCACCGTTACATGCAATCAGGAAACATTAGACTACTGAGAATATAATTGAGTGGGTTGATACAAGAGGCCAAATGGGCCTCACTATGCTTTAGGAAGTTCCACATTTTATATAAAAAAATATTATTTCCATAAATCACTTCCCATTATCATAACAATGACTTAATTCATTGAGAATGTTTTAGATGAGGCAATAATGGCAATTTTCACTACCAAAGTCATTCTTTTTCATGTGTAAGGTACCCGACGGTTTCTCTATGATGGTTAATTATAGAATAAGAAGCATTTATTGGATTGGAAGCATTAACACTGGTGGCCTAAAAATGTATTTCCTGACAATTTAGAAATTTTCTTGACATTTATCAGTCCACTAACATGTAACCCCATTTTTTATTAATTTGATAAAGGGAAGGAATTTTCTAGTAAGATTGGCTGTAAACTGTCAGTTTTAGTGCAAGTGTCCATCAATTCATATCAAATCCATAGTGTTTCAATGAGGTGGAATACAAATAATGATATTTTTTATTCTTAGGGTCGAATTTGATTCCATGATGGTATACAATGAAGCTGATAAATTTCTGTTAGGTAACTCCAAATATAAATTTTAAGGGGATTCATTTTCATTATGTGTTATCATAGTTTATTAATGAAGGCATCTAGATCATAGAAATTCATACAATTCTAACAATATTTATCCACTATATTTTCAATATAGAATTCAATGAACTATCCTAGGAAGGTTTTGAAGATACGATGGATTCCATATTGGTATGTGGTGTCGCCTTTCTTTTATATAAAGGGAATTACCTAATAGAAAAATTATCCATGTGGTTATCTAAAGGATATTACTTCTACATCTTTGTAGGACTTTTGGATTCAACTATATCATTAATAGCCTTTAATGAATGAGAGGTACTGATAAATGGATTTCCCATCCATTATTAGTTTTGTGATTGGGATTGGAAAATCTTCCTTTGGATATTACTAGATGTGATCTCCAAAATTTATTTAGAATCATATTTTCCCATTCTTTTTCTTTAATGGGACTATATTCTCTAGAATTTTGGATATATGACCTCGCTAATGGAGTTGTATCTGATATTATTTCCAACTTAAACTTCAATTTATGAAGTGTGTGTTAGATGCATACATTTGGTTGCCTATTTATATCCATGGAGGTCACCTTGGGGTGGAGAAATAACATTTATGTGTAGATATATGAGAGACCATATTGATGCTACATCAGGAAAGAGGTATATCCCTAATTTTCATTATAATATCTGGCCACACTTTTCAAATTGGTACATGGGTCTTCTTCTATGAAAATATTTTTTTATCTGAGTTCATTAATGGTGGTATAGACTAAATTCTCAAATTTCATAGGGTAATCCATAAGGTCTTCCTCTTATTCTTCTTCCCCTTCTTCATCTTCTTCCTTTGGTTCCATAGGGGAATCAAGTAATGGGGTAAGCTCTCTAGGGATAAGATAGTATCCAATATCATAGAATTTAGTAGGTAAAGTGACTTACTCTAACCAAACTAATGATGCAAGATATCCATGAAACTATATAGGGGATGGAGTGAGGGATGTTGAAGGAGTGTAATCATCCTCTTTGGGTGATGTGATAACCCTTACTAACTCAGCCAATGAGGAATGGATTTCATGGAGGTCTTGTATTAGAATGAGGGATTTTTCATCCAATCATTAAACATTGTTTTGGGAGTTAGAAAACTTTTCTACATTTCTAAACTCAGTGGTCATAAATGATAACATGAATATTAATAAATGTGAATCTAAATTTTTACTCATATGCTCAACCCAATTGACTCGTATCACATAATCTTTGACGAGATATTTGATGGAGTTGACTCAAATAATTTACAAACTATTTGGGGCACTGAACTAGGAAACACCATCGACCAGGGGTTGTTCCCCTTTCCTTTGATAGAATACTAGATTAATATAATTGGACACATATGATTCAAAGGGTGGATTTTCTGTGTGAAATGTCCATATTTTTCCATGTATACATTTTTTGGAATGTTGATGGTTTGATGAGAGGATTTATGTGTGTTGATGTAACCAAGGACTTCCCTTCAAGGCATTTTAGTCCTTATCCATCCTAACAAAAAGAAACTATATGTTAGATATATGGTCTCCAAATTGAGACTTGATCTTTATTTTCCCTAAGGGCTTTTGTTCACTTTTTTTTCCATCACCCTCCAATGTTAGATTGAAAATTGATAGGTTATCCTCACTAAAACCAAACTAGAAATGTTTCCATAATATAATGTGATTAACTATAAAGCTATTATCAATTAGATAATTTCACCCATCGACACAATTTATCCTACCAGACATGTACATGGGTATTAGGTTTCCCTCTATAAAAATGTCTTGATAATAATCTATAATTTTGCTAAAAATATTATATTCTTAAATATCAATTTCTTTATGATTTACTTCAACTGTGGAAATCTCAACATCAAAATCCTTGGGTCCTAAAATACCATCTATGAGTTATTCCCTGATGTCTTTAGATGTGATTACAGTCTCTAAGAGTGATAACTTGGTCAGTACCAAGGCTAACTGGTTCAAGATATCATAATTTTGTTCTAATGTCTTGCACTTTCCTGTGTTGGGATGTACTTTTGTAGGAATTTTAGGGTTTTAGTACTTTATGTAGCTGGATCGGTGCCCTAGACAAGAGTGGAAAGTGGTCCTATCCTTAGAGTGTTAGGCTGAATAAGAATTCTTTCTTGCCAAGGGTGATCTAACACATGTACCCCATGTTATTCATATTCCAATGTGATCAAGATAGGGTATCTTTTGGCATATAAAGGTATATTTTCCTTGTATCGTTAGACTTTTTTAAGGGATCTTATATTATTTTATCATATATTGACTATTTGAGTATGACAGCATATAGAATTTTGATTCTTGATTTGACTACATCGTCCCCACTGTCTTCAGCTCTTCCAATCTATTCCTCGAGTTCCCCAATTGGGTTTTGGGAACTCGAGTTTATATCCATACTCATAATCAGATAAGCGGTCTGTTAAATGATTGTCATTAATGGAATCGAAGTTTAATTTCTCATCTGATGAGGATTTTGTTTGTCTGGCCATTTCTTTTGGGATCGTTTGATGGGGGTGATGATATGTTTTTCAAGCATAAAGGCATAAAATTTAAGTGTTTGAAATCCAATGTTGGACATACTGTAGGATAATCCTCCTGTATTTTCTCCCATTCTTACAATCCTAGATTTTTTTAAAGGATGGTTTTTGGATGTTTGTGGGTTAGATGGTGTCGAATGTGTTGTATCAGATGTGTATGGGGTTATATTTGGTTGTTTAAATTCTTACTGGAGAATACAATGAGTTCAATTGATTTACTATCTACTAATCCAGCCATCAAACTTATTTTTTCCTTATTCTATTAACATTATTCTACTCATCTTCTTCCTCAGGGGTAGTAGCAGAAATGTACACTACCTTTGTGGGAGGCATTCCCCGCTTCACATTCCATAAATTGTACCATTTTAATAAGGTGTCTTTGAAAATGAATTGTTCTTTAATTGTGTCCCCCCGGTTTCCTATTAGAGGGTCAATAATCTTTATAGTCATTGAAAAATTCTTGTTTGAGACTTTTGGGTTGTAGAAGGTGGAGTAAATCATTATATAACACAACTATAAAGTAGTCGCAAAGTAGATAATTCCAAAAAAAAGTATTTTTTTTCCTTCACACATCAAATTGATTTCACATGGGTTGGTTCTTCTTATCCTGGTGAGATGGTGGTTTCTAGTGATACCTAGGGGGTGCTAAATGATATGTTGTAGATTTTGGGGCTAGAGCTAGCATGGAGTCTAGCTTATGTGTGATGGAAGATGCGTCCTTCTTTCCTTATCTTTTCCTTGGGACTATTGAATTCATACAATACTTGATATTATTCTATTGTGTGGAATCTTCCATTAATTGGAAAATAGAAAATAAATCATTAAAACCAAATGTATATCTCACCGACTTGAGCGGCATTCACATCTTTACATGAAGGTTCTCTTAGAAAAGTGAGGGAAGATCTTCTTAGGGTAGTGATATATTTAGAGAGTATTCCACCCCATATCATCATGAAATGATATATGTGGCCTTCTAACTCTGCCGATGATTTCAATATGAGATTTCAATGATTGTTTTCTTTTAAATCATTGAGATGAACTGAAAGAGGAAATTCTTGATGGAGGTCTTTCTATCCCATGGATGACTGAGCTAGCCAACTAGTGTACTATACAAAGGGAGATCATTGCATGGTTATCAAAAAGTATCTTAGTTTCTCTTCTTATTGTTGTGTGGGAGCTTCCAACATGGGAACACAATTTGACACAATGTGTGTTAGATGTTTTTTGTGGTCTCATGAGCCATTGAATATCATAAATGTAGGAATCTTGAAATTTGGTAGTGGTGGGGTGTCAATAAAAAATTTAGGGTATTCTTTTCAACCATAATGTACTGGTTCATTCTATTCCGACATATATTTCAATTTAGAATCCTATGAATCAATGTTGTTAATAATCCATTGATTAAGGTTTAATTGAAGAGGCTCTTAGAAAGGTGTAGTTATAGGAAGGACCTTACATGCTTATTTAATCATTAGATGCATCAGATATTTAGTAGGGGACATATTTTGAGGGTTTTCTTGAATACATTCTAGTTTTTCCTTACAAGAGGAAAATCTTGATATCCGTCCATAATTGGGAGAAGGTAAACTTATGGTCTAGGCACCGAGTAGGGTGGATGTCATGGCCCTTCTTCCATCACTAGGATGAACCCTTGTTGTTGATGTACACATGTTATAAGTGTATATTGAGTCTCTTACCATGAATCATATTTGGTATTAGTTCTACCTTAAGTATTTTCAGTGCTTTTTCATCTAAAATCCGTAATTTTATCCTCAAACTGAGTAAACCTTTCTTCGAGTGTAAGGATTTCAACATCATGAAGAGGTAGGATATTTGTGTCCCTACATTTCCCCTTTTGTGGTGGATGTTTTATAAGGAGGTAGTAATATATTGGTCAAGGGAACACCCAAATTTAGGGAGAATATATGGTTCTTGGAATGAACACCTCCATTATTTATCTTAGTGTGGACCATTTTCCAAATGGAACCATTCTCAACCTTGTCCTCTGTGTTTGTATCATCTACAGTTCTATTTGTGGGACTGATTCCAAGAAGATTCACTAACTTGTAATTCATTATCGTTGTCCAGGATATTTTGAATGATACGAGGTTCTTTTTTCTCTTTTCTAGACCTCTCCCATCCTTTTTGGGACCCTATTTGATATTCTTAGTGAAGTGTGACTTAGAGGGAACCTCCATAAAACCTGATAATATGCTTCCCTTATTGGGGAAATTTTTTTTGAGATCAGATAAAATAAAAGAAATTATTTCATGATGTCCCTCCAAATAATAAAAGAAAAATTTCTATTGAAGGTGTGGTTGTGGAAAAAATCCTGTCATCCCTGTGGGCTGGGGATTCTACCATTATATTGTTATCATGCATGAGACTGAATGTTTTGATATTATATGGGCTTTTTGTGTTAAAAATTTTCCCATCCCTGTGGAATGGGGTAGATGCCATTCTATAGCAGTTCTAACTATTGTCTCATCTCTCATTATATCATATATCCTTGTTCAAGCATGAGATGGGTGCAATAATAGATCTGAATTAGAACTTCTTTCTTCCAATGCCATAAGATGTTCTTAATGATTGGACTCCCTTAATAGAAAATCCTTCTTCATATTCCGAGTTCTTGGTTTCAGAGTTTTTTAATGGATAACTCTCTTTCGTCCATATTATTTTGATAATTATGGATGGACAATTCCTACTATATTTTCCATCATTCCCAAGCATGGTTCCTTCTAAATAGTCACTTGGGAGTAAATGAATTACATTATGTCACTTCTAGTTGGTTATACTAAATGGTGTGTGACCTGAAACTAACAGCTACATGTTCCCCCCATACCCAAATATGAACACTAGGTGGGAAGTCGATAATTAGATGTAGTAAATCACTCAATGAATTGAACTATTTTAATGAATATATTTCCTCCACATATCTAATCATGGTCCTCATATGGATGGAAGTGCTTCTATGTCTAGTTAAGAATAAATCACTCCAAATAAAATAACATAGTCTATATACCAGCTATATGGAATGAACGTTTCTTTCAGATGGAAGAGAGTTTTCCAGGTATTCAGAAGGATGTTGTGTATGAAGACTTCTGAATATACCTATGTAATGTGGAACTAATAATTTTTCCAGGGATAAAAAATGATCGGTATTTTATCCCTAGAACATTATATTATCATTATAAATTTATCATGTTTTTCATATACCAATTATTCCTTCACATTATCATCCTAATATTTGCACCACTTAGATGTTTTTTCCTTATGAATTGGGGATAATGGAGGTATCATTGGCATTGAAATGGTCTGGATGATGGTTGTGATCCCTTTCTATCTTCTGATTGATAAATAATATCACATGTAATTGATTGTGTATCAAGCATGACTAGCCCCATATTTTGAAGCACCTCATAATATGAGGGATTTATTAGGATTGATTCTATAAGTGGAGGAAGATCATTATCAAATTCATAGTACAGGCTTCTGAAATGGTAGGAGACTACTACTGTGATCATCTGGTTCTATACAACTAAATATTGTTGGGATGATGGATAGAGGGGCTTCATAAGTTAGAAGTCATTTTTAGCTGTCTATAGGGCTGGTAGAGTACCGTTTTGGTGGTACTCGCAGACCAACATGTTTGAAACCTAGAATTGAAAACAATGGTTGGGAAATTTCATCTTTTATTTTCACAAGGACCTGGATTATGTATTGGATGATGTTCACATTGACGAGAAATAGTGAGGTACCATTTGATTGAAAATTGTTATGGTGAGAATTTATTAAAATATATGTGAAAACGCACACATAATAATACTCCTTCTATGTAGTATCTACATAAATGAACACATGAATCATCAATAATTATCTTTGTCCCACTTTCATTTGTAGATAAAATTGGTTCTGTATGGTGGGTAACAACGCCACGTTGGTTAAGGATTTAACTTTGGGTTCACCATTTTTTATGATGAAAGAATCATAGTTTCCTTGTTAGTATGATCAATTGTTGGGGGTATGAATATCGCAGAATCATTCATATGGGGTTCACCATTCTTATCTCACATAATCTTGTGATGGGTAAATTTCCAATGGGGTTTATTCATAAAATTAGAAACACCCATGAAATAATTCATCCGGAATGAATCATATACCTAACACTCAAAGGTTGGTCTTAAATGGGTAACTTGACCAATGATACTTAATAGCTCACATTCTTCGAGAGGGTGCAAAGTCAGTCTCATCACACCCTTTTGGGTTAACTATTTCATATTTCGGGACACTCTTTTAAATTTAAAATAAGTACAAATCCTTTTTTTATTCTTAAGTATAATGTGGATCACATTGAATTAATGATTAATTATTAACCTTCATGGATTTGGAGTCATCTATATGTATTACATGATTCCCACTAACAGTACCCTTTTATTTAGAGATTAGATAATCCAATATTTTTCGTGATTATGATGCTATTTTTAATCTATATAATATGGTACTTTTAATTTTTAGTCATCTAGGAATATGAATGTTTTTTTATCTCAGGATCAAACCCATAATTTTGGATTCCTATATATCCCTGAGAAAGAAATCAGAACCCAAGTATTTTAGTTCCACCATACATGACCCATCACATTTTAAGGGCATGTGACGGGGACCAAACCGGGCATTGAAATTTAATGTAAATAATATGGCTATGCAATAGGTTCCTAGTCAATGTTTAGTGTGATACATATAATGAGGTGACATAAGGGACCCTGAAAAGATGTGGTCTCCCAAGTTGGTGGAATGATCACATATGTGATATAACCCAATAAAGATGACAATGAAAGGAACCAATAAAGAATATTTCCATCCATGTCTGATATAATGATATTCGGAATGTATCCTGGAGAACATTTGGGTGAATTTGGGTGTTTGGTTTGGAATTCAGGGAGGCTTCCTATTTATCCCAGTTAGTGCAGAATAAAATCATGTATTTTTTAGAATGGGTTGGGAATTATTCCAAATAGAAGGAGATGTTGAGTGAATGTGTTTTTGTATTACACATAGGATGATGCACATTAGAGTATGGTTGGGGCATACACTAAAGAAGAGGCCAATTTAGGTGAATATGGTTTTGGGGATTATACATAGTAGTAGGCCCATAGAATTTTTGGGATCATGTGGATATCATGGTCACCGTTAACCACTTTTCCTTTGTGATTCATTCTCATTGTGGTAAAAAAGTGGAATAGTTAGATATGAAGATCACACAATTCACTTTTCCTACCGGTGGATGAGGCCTAGGTAAAAAGGAAGAGGGAACAGAAGAACTATGGAACCCTTCTCACTCATTGTTATGGTATATTGAGCCCAAAGTGAGTGAAAAAGGGATTTTGGTTCCCATATACTCTCTTTGTTTTCATAAAATTGGTAGTTTCATTTGATGATCTATTCTTCTATGGTCCGATAGGCGAATGGGAGAAAGAGGGCTGCCTCCATCAAGAAATTCTCTGGGTTTACTCGAAGAGGGATTCCATTATACTAGTTTCTATGAGATAGGGGAAGATAAAACACTACACCCCAAATGGCGAGGTAATAATGTTCCACCCTCCCCAACTAGAATTATGAGGTCCACATGAGGACCTCCAAGTTCAGGACCCTCATTACCCTAGTAATGTAGACTTGATAACATTTTGGGGATCCCCCTTGTCGATAAGGTAACCAATGGGACACCACTTACTAAAGGTATGGAAACATTAAATGATAGAATATTGTGTCCAATGATCCAATGATACATATCAGGTATCTTTGGAAGAGGCCTTGGTCTGATTCCATTAGAATGGTTCATGGATGGTCCAAAGCGAGGCCTGATGGTACGAAGAAAGGAAGTGTTGTGAGGTGGATAGCATAACACCCTAGGATTCCCTGTTTCACATTGTGTGTTTTTATGTGGGATAGGGTCCCCTCCAAATATAACTTTTATATATGGGTGAGGGTGGATTATAGGTAGATATTTTATATACAAACTTGGGTTCCTCAAACATAGTGTTTTATTATATGGGGATCGGTCCAACCTGTGTAGAGTTTTTCTATGCGGGGTCATGTTTCTCCCATGTAGCATATTTATAAGTGAGTAAGGGATCCATATATATAGATTTTAACAAATAGAGGGGATGGATCTGAAAGGTTATATCCTATTAATCTTTGTGGGATAGTGCATGTACATGGGTTTTGGGTTTGCAGATGGCTGGTGTAAGAACCCGAGTTTTCAGAAACGGGTTAAATTCCGACCCAGTTTAACCTTTTGACTGGTTTTTTTGAGATGTCTGGAAAATCTGGGCAGTTTCTGGAAATTTCTAGACTACACGCCGTGTACATTAAGTACACGCCGTGTATGAGTTACCTGAGTGACCAGCCGTGTGCTCTCCATGTACATGCCGGGTGAAGACCGTGTAGAACTTTCCTACTACACGGCGTGTATTTATAGACACGTCGTGTATCCCTTACCCATGCGAGGCCAGGTACATTTGGTGTGGTTCCCAGGTGTAAATTTCCATCTACATGATGTGTAGACTTCCTTGACACGCCGTGTACCCATGCCCCGTGTAGCGGCCAAGACCCTGGCCGTGTGCTGACCGTGTACACGGTCCAGATCGTGTTCCGGACTCCGTTTAAGTCGGAGAACGGAAAAACGTATACACGGCGTGTACTTGGGAAATACACGCGGTGTACTTTTTTTTTTATTTGATCGATCGAGTCGTCGTCGCACCTCATTCCTAGTTTTCTATTCTTCTCCCCCTTTGGATGAAAAGTTCGTCCGAAAGACCTCCACGAACAAAAATCCTTATAGATCCGCCGTACGACCTCTGTTCTTCGATCTGTTGGAGGCAGCGAGACCACATCAGAGAGGCTAACCCCTCACACCCTTCTTCGTCCTTGATTCCTCACATGTTCCTCCGCAGATTCCATCCGAAGTGAATTGCCGGATTTGACGGAAATGCAGATCTACCGTGATTCAGTACGATTCAGAGGCTGAAATCAAATTAGTGTCATCGTACGATTATGAGGCAGGTGGTTCATACCTTCTTTTGTGTTTTCATAGACTTTTGGGGTGGAGACCTTCGGGCGCGATGTCGTGTGTTGAGCGAAACCCGGTTTATTTTGTTTTTATTTCATTGTCTACATTGTGGGATGCCTCTGGGTATTCCCTGAACCTGTTGTGATTGAGCAAGACCGGGTTAGAGGTCATTGCTCATTTGGGTCTATTCGGCCAGGGGTGCCGAAATGGGTGTGAATTGGACCATTGTTTAAACTGCTGTGTTTATACTGCTTATTGAATGTCTCTAGTTAAACTGTTTAGTTTAATTGTTAAATTGTGAATGAGTTAAGTACTGGTATGGGATAACACAAGTAGTGAAAATTGACTGTTTAGTAATTGCATGTTTAAAGTGATGCTTCCAAGTATGAATTTGTAATGTGTGATATTGCTTATGTTGAACTACTTTTTGTGTTGGGCATGGACCAGAGATATTGTTGAGTGATGGGGATTACATTTTGTGGCTTTTAGATCTGGTTACTTTGGGTGGTTACTACCATGGGATTGGGCGTCACGGACGTCGGTTGAGACAGTGGGACTGTCAGGCAGGGCTTGGCCCGGGTTACTGGATGGCGAGACCATCAGACTGGAGCGACAGGTTCGTAGGGACACGAGGTGTTGGAGATGTTGTGGCTTGGAAACTTATTGAGGTGATTACCACTCACCTGGTACTTTTGAGCAGTGTGCACACAGATAGACTCCGAGATGAGGTGGTACGACCACTCACTAGGTATAGGCCCCCGGTAGATGCGGTTAGGTATATTTGGTGTGGGGGTGCTTGCCATAGGAAGCCACGTGGAAGGTGAGGAGCGTTCGGGCAATAGATTTGAGGCAGTCAGGTTGGGGGCAGAAGCTCGCCGTGATTTGAGGGCAGACATCGCTGTCCCTCCGGTTATCTTTTGAGGACAGGCATCGTTGTTCCTCCGGATGTTGTGCTATGGGAAGGTTGAGCTTTCGAGCTGGGTTACGACGATTGGGTGTGCCTTCGGGATGTTGGTAATTGAGTCACATGGTGTCAGGTGGCACAATGTGTCGGGCTGCAGATCAGACTATCTGGCATTAGCGGAAGAAGGTGACACTTCCTGGTGGCTGCTGAGCACCAGTGAAGTCTTTATTTACGTTTTTGCATTGCACTATTTACTGTTTTTCTTGTATAAGAATTTCTTCCTAAACACTTATATTAGCTACACACCACTGGGTGGTATCCTACTAAGAATTTTCTCACACCCCACACGAGCCCTTCGGGACGCATGTAGATTTTATGAAATTGCGTGCAAGTAGATGTTCAGCCTCAGGAATTAGACTTTAGTGCTGTTGACATGGAGACTGGCATGGACCCTGAGGTCGTGTTGTACTGGAGTTACTTGTTTAGTATTCTTTTCTTTCATCATCATGCTTACTTGTTGTAGCTAATGTTGGTTATCCATTTGCGCCCTTTTTTATGTTGACCTGCTTTGGATGCATGTTTTACTATTTAGTAGTAGATACATGTTATTAGCATGTTGTTGTGTTTATTTCCACTGTAGTTGTTTCCTATATTGCTTCTGCTGTTTGTTGATATTGGATATGCTTCCGCTGTGCGGGTCTGGTTCAAGTTTGCTGAGTCTTTCTTTCCACTGCATATTTACTGTTATACTCGGACCGGTACCCTTACTATGATCCTCCGAGAGGGTATAGCCTCCCCACTATACATATTTAGACCCTCGCTGCTAGTCGGAAACCTTTGGCGTTCAGGGGAGGTGTGCCTACGGTAGTGACACCCGACCCGCTCGACACTGTTCGGGTGGCTGGCTGGGTCTGGGATGTTACAAAGTGGTAATAGAGGGGTCTTCATAACAAGGATTTAGTAGCATTGCTTTGCTGGCTACTAATCAGTTTGAGACTTCTCTTTTCATTTTCTTCTGGTTTTACTATTTGGGATATGGTATACTGGAGGTAGGTTGTTGTTGGAACTGGATTTTTGAACTTGTGCTTGGGTGCCTGCAGCCCCATGTACGAGGGATGGATTGAGTTGCTGAGGGTGGGAATCCCTATTTGCTTTTTTCTTAGATTACTGTTGGTATGATTTCCACCTCGATGGATCACTTGTTGTGCGATGTTATTGATTATAATATGTAACCCTTGGACGGTATGGAAAGGGTTGCTTGATTGGCTTTTGATAGGCACATTTTAGGGTATTTCAATTTCATAACTACACGTATGCTTTGTGAAGTGTTAATACCATGTGAATAAAATCAATTGTCTTGCTATGTATGCTCTGAAATGTGGATAGACAAAACTCCTGATAGAATTTCTTTTTTATGTCAATGTATATGTCATGCTTTGTATTTTTTAGAATTGCATGTTGCAGGATATTTGGGTCTGGCTCTTATGAGAGCAGACTGGTACTATGGTTGAGGTTGTGTAACTGTCAGGATTGGGCGACTCGGTCGTCGGGATTGAGGCAACGTTGGTTGTCAGGACGGTCATGGCCCGAGGTACTAATGATACTTAGATCTTTTGAGAGAAGGTAAAGAGGCCATGAGGTCGGGATGTCCTGGGGCATGGGTTGTGATGAGGGGATGTAAAGGTAGTTGTTATGCACTGCCTTTTACTATTTCCCTTATCTGCGTAGAATATATTGTTATATAGATTTATGTGGGATGTTTGACCATTTATGGTATTCAGCACGTTACTTCTTCATGACATGATGGAGCGACAGGCAGGAGAGGATAGGGTATCACGGGATCAGGTTCAGAATCCGATGCAGGCAGAGCATGAGCCGCAGGTACAGGCTCAGGGACAGGATCAGGTTCAAGATCCAGTGCAGGCCGGGCAGCAGCTGGGTTTGGCAGCGTTCGGAGCATGGCTTGACGAGAAACTCCGAGCTATCCTAGTACGCATCTTGCAGGGGATTGATAGAGGCACGCAGGGTATAGAGCATTCTATGGCGTATCTGAAATGGGAGTTCCAGTCGCAACACCCGCCGCTTTTTCAGGGTGAGGGTTGTCCACAGGCGGCAGAGATCTGGATAGAGAGTATGCACATGATCTTCTAGCAGCTCGAGACGCCTCGAGGGTGGAGGGTCAAACTGGCAACGTACATGCTGAGAGGACCGGAAAAACGTCGGTGGGATGTGCAGGTATTGGCTCGTTGGCATGAGGTACTGGCATGGAAGGACTTCAAAGATAGGTTCTTCGAGCACTTTTATCCGGAGACGCTGAGGGAAGAGAGAGCTCAGGAGTTCTTGAGTCTTCAACAAGGAGATATGTCCGTCATGGACTACACAGCTACTTTCACAGAGTTGTCTCACTTTACACCTGGTATGGTGAGCGATGATGCAGCTAGGGTGAGGCGCATCGAGGACGGCTTATGACACACCATTCGAGTTTAGGTAAACATCTTCAGGCTGGGTTCCTTCTCCGAAGTGGTGAACCAGGCACTCAGAGCTGAGGGCAACGAGAGAGAAAAATCTCATTTTGGCAGGGTGACAGCTTTAGGTGATGATTCAGAAAACAGGAAGCGGGGAGAGATGAGTTTCAGCAGGGCGGGCAGGCCAAAGACTCAGCTAGACCACCTTGTGGCAGTTCAGTGGTGGGTTTCTTTCAGTGTGGACAACCAGGACATGTTCTGGCTCAGTGCGATAGGCCCCCAAAGGTGTGTCGGGCGTTTGGATAGGTCGGACATCTGGAGAGGTTTTGCAGGCAGCCTTTTCAGACAGCCAGCAGACATGGACCAGGACAGACAGGGGCATCAGGAGTTGGTTCAGGTTCGGTATCGGGAGAGCATGGCCGAGGTTCAGCTACATGCGGAGGACGTGACCGGGATAGTAGGACCCAACTGAGGGGTCTGTGGCTGGATATTGGGGCAGCACCGCAGGGAGGACAGGCTTCAGGGATCCGTGTGTCAAGTCAGGTGCAAGCCGTGGAGCTTCCAGGGTTTGAGTAGGCTGGAGAGCCGACGACGGTGGCATGTACACCACAAGTGTGGTCGTGAGTTTCTTTACATTCTTGTGGCATGGCGTCTTTGGGCATGTCTGGTTGAGTGCACAGGCTGTATAGGATACTTGTGGACTGACTAGGTTATAGTTAGTGGGATTGGCATCATATTAGATGTGTTTTATGTTTTATTTATATATCTGAGAAGTGTGGAATCAGGAGAATCAAGGATGCAGGTTACTTGAGGTGTCGTGGGCATCATAGCATTGTGGATGTGCTTTACTAGAGGTGCATGGCACCAGGTTTGAATTGAGAATCTATTAGAAGCAGGTCCTCAGGGAGGCGGACGCCGATGCAGTGAGAGTTATGTTGGGTGTCGGAAGCGACATGTGAGCACCGAGTCGGTGTAGGGGTGACGATGCGTCACGGGGGGACCATGGGTCCGGGAAATAGGTCGTTGGGCCTTGTTTGTTTATTTGTTTGCTTTGATCTTGTTCGGGTTGAGGCCGAGTAGGTGATTCCTAAGGTGGGGATCCCCCTTTTTTGGAATTTATCTAGAACATTGAGACCGGGGTAGTCTGAGTTGTTTAACCGGGATGGGCGTGTTCGGTGCCATCTCCTGGTTTCGTTTGGTAGCTCTAGGACAAGCTACGTTAATGTGGGAGTTTGTAAGAACCCGAGTTTTTGGAAACAGGTCAAATTCAGACCCGGTTTAAACTTTTGACTGGTTTTTTTGAGATGTCTGGAAAATCTGGGAAGTTTCTATAAATTTCCAGACTACACGCCGTGCACTTTAAGTACACGCCGTGTATGAGTTACTCGAGTGACCGACCGTGTGCTCGCCGAGTACATGCCGTGTGAAGACCATATAGAACATTCCTACTACACGATGTGTATTTATAGAAACGTTGTGTATCCCTTACCCGTGTGAGGCCAGGTACATGTCGTGTGGTGCCCAGGTGTAAATTTCCATCTACACGGCGTGTAGCCTTCCTTGACACTCCGTGTACCCATGCCTCGTGTAGCGGCCGAGACCCTAGCCATGTGCTGACCGTGTACACGGTCCAGACCGTGTGCTGCACTCCGCTTAAGTCGGAGTACAGAAACATGTATACATGGCGTGTACATGGGAAATACACGCCGTGTACTTTTTTTTATATGATCGACCCAGGCATCTTCGCGCCTCATTCCCAGTTTTCTATTCTTCACCCCCTTTGGACGAACAGTTCGTCCGAAAGACCTCCACGAACACAAATCCTTCTAGATTCGCCGTATGACCTCCGTTCTTCAATCAATCGGAGGTAGAGATACCGCATCAGAGAGGCTAACCCCGCACACCCTTCTTTGTCCTTGATTCCTCACCTGTTCCTCCGCAGATTCCATCCGAACGGAATTGCCAGATTTGACAGAAATGAAAATCTTCCATGATTCAGTCCGATTCCGAGGCTGAAATCAAAGTAGTGTCATCGTACGAGTACAAGGTAGGTGGTGCATACCTTATTTCATGTTTTAGAAGAAATTTGGGGTGGTGAACTTCGGGCGCGATGTCGGGTGATGAGCGAAACCCTGTTTATTTTGTTTTTATTTCATTATCTGCATTATGGGATGCCTCTGGGAATTCCCTGACCCTATTGTGATTGAGCAAGACCGGGATAGAGGTCGTTGCTCGTTTGGGGCTATTCGGCCGGGGTGCCGAAATGCGTGTTAATTGGACCGTTGTTTAAACTGCTGTGTTTATACTACTTATTGAATGTCTCTAGTTAAACTGTTTAGTTTAATTGTTAAATTGTGAATGATTTAGGTACTGGTATGGGATAGCACAAGTAGAAAAAATTGACTGTTTAGTAATTTCCTATTTAAAGTGATGCTTCCAAGTATGAATATGCAATGTGTGATATTTCCTATGTTGAACTGCTTGTCGTGTTGTTCATGGCCCAGATATATTGTTGAGTGATGGGGATCATAGGTTGGGGTATTTTTCTTGGGTTACTTTGGGTGGTTTCTACCACTGGATTGGGTGTCACAGATGTCAGTTGTGACAGTTGGACTGTCAGGTTGGGCTTGGCCCGGGTTACTGGATGGGGAGACAATCAGACTGGAGCGACAGGTTCACAGGGACATGAGGTGTCAGAGATGTTGTGGCTTGGGAATGTATTGAGGTGATTACCGCCCACCAGGTACTTTTGAGTATTGTGCACACAGATAGACTCCGAGATAATGTTGTATGACCTCTCGCTGGATAGAGGCCCCCGGTAGATGTGGTTAGGTATATTTGGTGTTGGGGTGCTTGCCATAGGAAGCCACGTGGAAGGTGAGGAGCCTTCGGGAGACATCTATGAGGAGGTCAGGTTAGGGCCAGAAGCTCACGGTGATTTGAGGGAAGACATCGATGTCCCTCCGGTTATCTTTTGAGGACAGGCATCACTGTTCCTCCAGATGTTGTGCTATGGGGAGGTTGAGCTTTCAAGCTGGATTACGATGGTTGGGAATTCCTTCGGGACATCGGTACTTGAGACACATGGTGTCAGGTGGCATGAGGTACCGGGTTGCAGATCAGACATTCCTACGTTGGCCGAAGCAGGTGACACTTCCTGGTGGCTGGTGAGCACCAGTGCAATCTTTGTTTACTTTTGGGCATTACACTGTTTACTATTTTCTTGTATAATCATGTCTACCTAAACAGTTATATTAGTTATGCACCTATGGGTGGTATCCTACTGAGACTTGTCTCACACCCTACACGAGCCCTTCGGGATGTCTGTAGATTTTATGAAATTGCGTGCAGGTACAGGGTCAGCCTCAAGAATTGGACTTTAGTGCTGTTGACATGGAGACTGGCACAGACCCTGAGTTCGTGTCATACTGGAGTTACTTGTTTAGTATTATTTTCTTGCATCATCATTCTTACTTTTTGTAGCTACTATTGGTTAGCCATTGGCGCCCTTTTGTATGTTGACCTGCTTTGGATGCATGTTTTACTATTCAGTTGTAGTTACATGTTATCAGCATGATGTTGTGTTTATTTCCTCTACAGTTGTTTCCAATATTGCTTCCGCTGTTTTTTGATATTGGATATGCTTCCGCTCTGTAGGTCTGGTTCGAGTCTGCTGAGTTTTTCTTTCCGCTGCATATTTACTATTATACTCGGACCAGTACGCTTACTATGATCCTATGAGAGGGTATAGCCTCCCCACCATACCTATTCATACCCTCGCTTCTATTCTGAAGCCTTTGGCGTTCAGGGGAGGTGCGCCTAAGGTAGTGACACCCGACCCGCTCGGCACTGTTCGGGTGGCTGCCGGGTCTGGGATGTTACAAAGTGGTATCAGAGGGGTCTTCATGACAAGGATTTAGTAGCATTGATTTGCTGGCTACTAATGAGTTTGAGACTTCTCTTTTCATTTTCATCTGGTTTATCTATTTGGGATATGGTAGACTGGAGGTAGGTTGTTGTTGGAACATGATTTTGAACTTGTGCTTGGGTTCCTGCAGCCCCATGTACGAAGGATGGATTGAGTTGCTGGGGGTGGGAATTACTGTTTGTTTTTTTCTCAGATTACAGTTGGTATGATTTCCACCTCAGTGGATCACTTTTTGTGTGATGTTATTGATTATAATATGTAAACCTTGGCCGGTATGGCGAGGGTTGCTTGCTTGGCTTTTGATAGGCACATTTTAGGGTATTTCAATTTCATAACTGCACGTATGCTTTGTGAAGTGATAATACCATGTGAATAAAATCAATTGTCATACTATGTATGATCTGAAATGTGGATAGATAGAACTCATGATAGAATTTCTTTTTTATGGAAATGTATATGCCATGCTTTGTATTTTTTTAGAATTGCATGTTGTAGGATATTTGGGTTTGGCTCTTATGAGAGCAGACATGTACTATGGTTGAGGTAGTGTAACTTTCAGCATTGGGAGACTCGGTCGCCGGGATTGAGGCAACGTTGGTTGTCAGGATGGGCATAACCCAAGGTACTAAGGATAATTGGCTCTGTTGAGGGTAGGTAAGTAGGCCATGAGATCGGGATGTCGTGGGGCATGGGTTGCGGTGAGGGGAAGTAAGTGTAGTTGTTACGCACTGCCTTTTACTGTTTCCCTTATCTGCATAGAATATATTGTTATATAGATTTATGTGGGCTGTCTGACCATTTATGGTATTCAGCGGGTTACATCTTCACGACACGATGGAGCGACAGGTAGGAGAAGATAGGGTACCGCAGGATCAGGTTCAGAATATGGTGCAGGAAGAGAATGAGCCGCAGGTACAGGCTCAGGGACAGGATCAGGATTAGGATCCAGTGTAGGCAGGGCATCAGCCGGGTTTGGCAGCGTTCGGACCGTGGCATGACGAGAAGATCCGAGATAGCCTAGTACGCGTCTTGCAGGGGATTGACAGAGGCCCACAGGGTACAGATCCTTCTATGGCGTATCTGACACGGGAGTTCCAGTCGCAGCACCCGCTCCTTTTTCAGGGTGAGGGTGGTCCACATGCGGTAGAGAACTGGATAGAGAGTATGCACATGATCTTCGAGCAGCTCGAGATGCCTCCAGGGAGGAGGGTCAAACTGGAGACGTACATGCTGAGAGGACCGGAGAAACATTGGTGGGATGTGCTGGTACAGGCTCGTAGGCATGAGGGACTGGGGTGGAAGGACTTCAAGGACAGGTTCTTTGAAAACATTTATTTGAAGACGCTGAGGGAAGAGAGAGCTCGGGAGTTCTTGAGTCTTCAGCAGGGAGATATGTCCGTCATGGACTACACAGCTACTTTCACAGAGTTGTCTCCCTTTGCACCTGGTATGGTGAGCGATGATGCAGCTAGGGTGAGGCGCTTCGAGGACAGCTTACGAGACGCCATTCGGGTTCAGGTAAACATCTTCAGGCTGGGTTCCTTCTCCGAGGCGGTGAACTGGGCTCTCATAAGTGAGGGAAACGAGAGAGAAAAATCTCGTTTTGGAAGGGTGATAGCTTCAGGTGATGATTCAGACATCAGGAACCGGGGGAGAGATGAGGTCCACCTGGGCGGGCAGGCCAATGACTCAACTAGACCACCTTGTGGTAGTTTAGCGGTGGTTTTATTTCAGTGTGGACAACCAGGACATGTTCGGGATCAGTGCGATAGGCCCCCGAAGGAGTGTCAGGCATGTGGACAGGTCGGGAATCTGGAGAGGTTTTGTAGGCAGCCTTCTCAGACAGCCAGCAGTCAGGGACCGACACAGACTGTGGCATCAGGAGTTGGTTCAGGTTCGGTACCGGGAGAGGGTGGCTGATGTTCAATTGCACGCGGAGGACGTGACAGGGACAGTAGGACCCAGCATAGGGTTCCGTGGCCGGAGAGTGGGGCAACACCGCATGGAGGACATGTTTCAGTGAGTCATGTGTTAGGTCAGGTGCAAGCCGTGGAGCTGCCAGGATTTGAGCAGGCTGGAGAGCTGACAACGGTGGTAGGTACACCACAGGTGTGGCTTTGAGTTTCTTTACTTTCTTGTGGCATGACCTCTTGAGGCATGTCTGGTTGAGTGCACAGGCTTCCCAGGATACTTGTGGACTGACTAGGTAGTAGTTAGTGGGATTGGCATCATATTAGATGTGTTTTATGTTTTATTTATATATCTAAGATGTGTGGAATCAGGAGCATCAAGGATGAAGGTGACTTGAGGTGTCATGGGAATCATGGCATTGTGGATGTGGGTTACTTGAGGTGCATGACACCAGGTTTTAATTGAGCATCTATTAGATACAGGACCTCAGGGAGGCGGACACCAAGGCGGTGAGAGTTATGTTGGGTGTCAGAAATGACATGTGAGGACCGAGGAGGTGCAGGGGTGACGATGCATCACGGGGGGACCGTGGGTCTGGGAAATAGGTCGTTGGGCCTTTTTTGTTTGTTTTCTTTCTTTGAGCTTGTTCAGGTTGAGACCGAGTAGGCGATTCCTAAGGTGGGGAGACCCCTTTTAAGGAATTTATCCAGGAATTTGAGACCGGGGTAGTTTGGGTTGTTTAACCGAGATGGGCGTGTTAGGTTCCATCTCCTGGTTTAGTTTGGTAGCTCGGGGACGAGCTACGTTAAGGTGGGGAGTTTCTAAGAACCTGAGTTTTTGGAAACGGGTCAAATTATGACCCGGTTTAAACTTTTGACAGGTTTTTTTGAGATGTCTGGAAAATATGGGCAGTTTCTGGAAATTTCTAGACTACACGCCATGTACTTTAAGTACATGTCGTGTATGAGTTGCCCAAGTGACCGGCCGTCTGCTCGCCGAGTACATGCCGTGTGAAGACCGTGTAGAACTTTCCTACTACACGGCGTGTATTTATAGACACGCCATGTTTCCCTTACCTGTGTGAGGCTAGGTACATGCCGTGTGGTGCCCAGGTGTAAATGTCCATCGACGCGGCGTGTCACCTTCGTTCACACGCCGTGTACCCATGCCCCGGGTAGCGGCCGAGACCCTGGCCATGTGCTGACCGTGTACACAGTCCAGACCGTGTGCCAGACTCCACTTAAGTCGGAGTACGGAAACACTTATACAAGACGTGTACTTAGGAAATACACGCTGTGTACTTTTTTTATTTGATCGACTGACGCGTCGCTGCACCTCATTCCCAGTTTTCTATTCTTCTCCCCCTTTGGATGAACAGTTCGTCCGAAAGACCTCCACGAACACAAATCCTTCTAGATTAATCGTACGACCTCCGTTCTTCGATCCGTCGGAGGCATCGAGACCGCATCAGAGAGGCTAACCCCGCGCACCCTTCTTCGTCCTTGATTCCTCACCTGTTCCTTTGCAGATACCATCCGAACGGAATTGCCGGATTTGACGTAAAGGCAGATCTACCGCGATTCAGTCCGATTTTGAGGCTGAAATCAAAGGAGTGACATCGTACGAGTACGAGGTGGGTGTTGCATACCTTCTTTCGTGTTTTCGTAGACTTTTGGGGTGGCGACCTTCTGGCGTGATGTCAGGTGTTGAGAGAAACCCTTCTTATTTTGTTTACATTTCATTATCTGCATTACGGGATGCCTCTGGGTATTCCCTGACCCTTTTGTGATTGAACAAGACCGGGTTAGAGGTCGTTTATCGTCTGGGGCTACTCGGCCGGGGGTGCCGAAATGCAAGTGAATTGGACCGTTGTTTAAACTGCTATGTTAATACTGCTTATTGAATGTCTCTAGTTAAACTGTTTAGTTTAATTGTTAAATTGTGAATGAGTTTGGTACTAGTATGGGAAAGCACAAGTAGTGAAAATTGACTGTTTAATAATTGCCTATTTAAAGTGATGCTTCCAAGTATGAATATACAATGTGTGATATTTCCTGTGTTGAACTGCTTGTTGTGTTGGGTGTGGCCAAGATATATTGTTGAGTGATGGGGATCACCGGTTGGGGCTTTTAGCTCGGGTTACTTTGGGTGGTTTCTACCACAGGATTGGGCGTCACAGACGTCGATTGAGATAGTTGGACTGTCAGGTTGGGCTTGGCCCGTGTTACTGGATAGTGAGACCATCTGACTGGAGTGACAGGTTCGCAGGGACACGAGGTGTCAGAGATGTTGTGGCTTGGGAACTTATTGAGGTGAGTACCGCTCACCGGGTACTTTTGAGTAGTGTGCACACAGATAGACTACGAGATGAAGCGGTACGACCACTCGCTGGGTAGAGGCCACCGGTATATGTGGTTAGGTATATTTGGTGTGGGGGTTCGTGCCATAGGAACCCACGTGGATGGTGAGGAGCCTTCAGGAGACAGCTTTGAGGCGGTCAGGTTGGGGGCAGAAGCTCGTCGTGATTTGAGGGTAGACATCGCTGTCCCTCCAGTTATCTTTTGAGGACAGACATCACTATTCCTCCAGATGTTTTTATGGGCAGTTTGAGCTTTTGAACTGGGTTATAATGGTTGGGCGTGCTTTCGGAATGTTGGTACTTGAGACCCATTATGTCAGGTGGCACGAGGTGCCGGGCGGCAGATCAGACTCTCTGGCGTTGGCCGAAGAAGGTGACACTTCCTGGTGGCTGCTGAGCACCAGTGAAGTCTTTGTTTACTTTTGGGAATTACACTGTTTATTGTTTTTCTTGTATAAGCATGTCTGCCTAAACACTTATATTAGGTACACACCCCTGGGTGGTATCCTACTGAGACTTGTCTCACACCCTACATGGGCCCTTCAGGACACATGTAGATTTTATGAAATTGCGTATAGGTAGAGGGTCAGCCCCAGGAATTGGACTTTAGTGCTATTGACATGGAGACTGGCACTGACCCTGAGGTTGTGCCATACTGGAGTTACTTGTTTAGTATTATTTTCATGCATATGTATGCTTACTAGTTGTAGCTACTGTTGGTTATCCATTGGCGCCCTTTTGTATGTTGACTTGATTTGGATGCATGTTTTATTGTTCAGTAGTAGTTACATGTTATCAGCATGATGTTGTGTTTATTTCCGCTGCAGTTTTTTCCTATATTGCTTCCGCTGTTTGTTGATATTGGATATGCTTCCGCTCTGCGGGTCTGGTTCAAGTCTGCTGAGTCTTTCTTTCCACTGCACCTTTACTGTTATACTCGGACCGATACCCTTACAATGATCCTCCGAGAGGGTATAACCTCCCCACTATACCTATTCAGACCCTCACTGCTAGTTGGAAGCCTTTGGCGTTCAGGGGAGGTGCGCCTAAGGTAGTGACACCCGACCCGCTCGGCACTGTTCGGGTGGCTGGTCGGGTCTTGGATGTTACAGCTGGAAGAATTCATTTTACTCTACAAAGTTATACTTTTGTTTTACCTATTTGGAATCGATGTCTCACACACCTTTCTTTAAAAACTTTATCTATGTTTTGGATCTTGGGTCTATATTTTTCTCCTATCCCCCCCCCATGAAACATTTATAGAGGTGTGAAGAAACTAGATACGATGATGGTTAGTTATCTATAGTGGGTCATAGGGATTTCATTTTTGGGATCCCAATAAGGACATACAGGCCCACAAATGATTTTGTCCATGTGGAAGAAAAATTCCATTAGCTCTTAGAAGAGACTAATCTTTTGTGGGGAAGTATTTAATATGGTTGAGGAAATCATTATTCTGCCCTAAATATCGTATGGTTTCATTTGCGGTCACCAATGGTAATTGTTGTGTCTCGTGAATAATTTTCTTCCTATGACGCCATGAGGATCAATAGTCCACAAACCTATTTTTTTAATGTAGACCACTAATTACTTCTCATCTTTTTCACTATCAACATTCTCTTAAAACTATTCTTCGGTTTTATTTTCCTCTTTAAAAATTTATGGAATCATTTTCTTCTTGTATTCAGATTTTTTTATGGCCCAATAGTATCAATACAAAATATCCCCATTAAAACATAATTGATTTCAAGGTTTGTTGTTATACGGTGGCGTTTAAATATTTCAAAACCATGGTATGATGATAATCCATGATCATACAAAGCCTATAAACTTTTAATAGTGTTAAATTATTAGGGTGTATATAATATAATTTCACAATAGAAATGTATATAAAAACATATTACATATTTTCCAAATTATTATTAAATATAAAAAAACTAATGGTACAAATTTTTGTTATTAGGTTTGAAAATTTATGAATGATTTCATATTCAACCCATAATATATATTCCATGATGTGGTATTTTTTTCTGATAATTACAATTTCACTTAAAATATTTATTCATCTATTGTTTATTTATATTTTTTTCATGAAATACCAGTATTATTGATAATCATCATATTCAAAAAGGAAAAATGTTTTTTTTAAATTTTATTGCATGAATACATGGTATCAGAATTTATACAGACATCATGAATAGGTGACTTCATACTTATTATTTACTGTTTTTTCACATCAATTTCTCTATTTTTTCAATTAATTTCTTTGTAAATTACATTTGGTACATATTTTGTTACTTTTAATAGAGATCATGATGAAATGACACTGTTGATAATTTTTTAATTTAAGCATTTTGTGCACAATTAGGAGAAATAAATTATTGAAAAAAGAATTATCTACCATGTATTCCAAATGGATGATGCATTCATGTACTATGCTCATGAAACCAATAAGTTTTATAAACTCAAGATTATGCACATTTCTATTTTTTTCAATGCGTTAAAAATTACGGGTTGTTAAGTATAAATCATTCAAAATGTTAATGGTTTCAACCGTCTGTATTTAAACATGTATTATTTCGAATCACTTCAACATAATTATTAGATAACTCAGAATATTAAATGTATTTCAAAATAAAAATTCATTTTCAAATGTGTAGAAATCAACCACACATGAATCAGGTACATGGTTTTCTCCTTATGTGTCAAAGTATATGTTTACTGATTTAAATTAATTTTTTTATCAAAACACATGTTACATATTTTAAACCTATAAAACACAATCATATTGTTTTGATACATTATGAAAATGATGAATAATTCATTTATGTTGTTTTGGAATTATCTATCCCACAAACCAATACACTATGTGAGCATTATGACTAGATGTCTATGTTTTTTTTTTGAAATTTACACATTATATTGAAACACACATCACATAGTAAAAACTATGAAATCACATAAATATATTTTTAACACTTTATGAAAACAATCCATATGAAATTAGTGATGTATATGAATCATCAACCACTTAATAAAATATATAGTGTGACCAATATGACTCAATGATCATGTTTTCAGTTTAAATATGACATTTTAGTTAAAAACATGAGTCACTCACATAAAACCTATAATACACACTCATATTTTAATGTTAATTTAGGGAAATAATCATAGTTTTCACATTTGATGTGTAAGAACCAAATTCATGTCAATATGACACATTTTATGGTCGATGTGATATGTGCATTTATTGAAAAATGACATTTTTCATCAAAACACAGGAAATATACTCAAAATTTAGAAAATTAGTTTGTATTATTTTGATACTTTTGGATAATTACCCATAAGTGATTCAAGGGGTATATGAATCAACCACACCATAATACAATATAATATGTGACCGGTATGACTCAAAGTGTGTGTTTTAAGTTTATAAATGTCATTACTGTTAACAAAAATAACTCTTAGAAAACCAAGAAAACATGACATGGTTTTATTAATACATCTGGAAAATGATCCATAAGTCATTTATAATATTTTAGAATCAATCTCATGTCAATCTGACATAAGTTGTGACTAGTGTTACTCAAAGTGTGTGTGTTTATTTAAAAATGATATTTTACTTCAATACGCATTTGACATAACAAAAAAGGGGAAAAGCAATTCAAACTATTTTGATACATGAGTAAAATTCCCTTAATTAATTTTCAAAGTGTAGGAATCTTTGACACATCAATATGATACATAGTGTGAACATTATGACTTGAAGACTGTCTTTTCTGTTTAAAAATAAAATTTTAGTTTAAAAGATGTGTAAATTGCTAAAAAACTACCAAAAATTATCAATTTTTTTTTGATACTTTTTATAATGGATCCTTATGTAATTTTTGAAATATAGGAATCATCTTTATTTAAATCCAATACATGGTATGATCGATATGAATCAATGCGTTTATTTTTATTTTAAATTCATATTTTAGATCAACACACACCCCATAATAAAAAATGAGAAAACATATTAATATTGTACTTATACCCTAGTATGTCTATGAATAAGTTGTTTTTGATCTTTTGAAATCATCATCACCTAAATATGATATATGGTTTTCCCTATAAGACTCAATGTGTATGTTTTAGTAAAAAATGATATTTTATTTAAAACATTCTTTAATCCATGAAAACATAGAAAACACACTTGTATTATCTTTATAAATTAGTAAAATGATCCTTATGATAGTTTTGATGTGTAATAATTAACCTCTCATTAATCGGACCTACAGTGTGAAAGATATGACTTAATGTGTGTACATTTAATATGTATTGAAATTTTAGTTCAAAATAGATTCCATATACACAAACCCAAGAAAAAATAGTCACATTGTCTTGATTAATTAGGGAAAAAGTTTATAATCCATTCTTGATGTGTAGGGATCAACTATTCCTCAATCAGGTGAATATTGTTCCCAGTATGAGTAGAAATGTATGTTTTTTATTTAAAATTGAAATCGTAGTTCAAAACATTTGTTTTATAACAAAAATTTATCCAACACTTTCATATTTATTTGATACATTAGAAAAATAATCTATAAATCATTTGTGATATATAGGAATTAACCACACATCAATCATTCTCATGGTGTGTTGGGTATGAATGAAATAGTATTTTTTTAGTTTTAAACATCAATTTTTGATAAAAAAACACATTACATACTAAAAAATAGTGCAAACATATTCATATTTTTTTATACTTTTGAAATATATATATATATAATATATGATGTTTAGGAATCAACCCCAACTCAATATGATACATGGTTTGATCAATATGTTTCAAAGTGTATGTATTTATTTAAAAATTGACACTTTTGTTCGAATCACATGTTACATACTGAAATCCAAGAAACATTATTCGTATTGTTATGATATTTTTGGAAAATTATTCATAAATCATTTGTGATGTGTTATAATTAACCACGTATCAATCTAAAATATGATGCTCCTGATATGACTCAAATTGTATATTTTCATTCTTTTAATCACAAATTAGTTCAAAACACACGTCACATTCTCAAAACCCCCAAAAATAAATTATTATTGTTCTTAAACTTTTGTACAATGATCCATAAATCATTTTTCACATGTAAGAATTAGCCACACCTTAATTTGATACATTGTGTGATATATATGACTCAAAATGCATGGTTTCAATTTAAACATGACATATTATTAATGTATCATTTCATAAATATGTTTTATATATTTATCTAGATTATTAATAACATAATAAAATATTTTTTATATAGGTGAAATATTTCTCTCGTGTTGGGGTGGGTTTGTAGAAACTGATATCAAGAACAATCCTTTTGAGAGTGGATCAAGGGCCAAAGATAAGAACACATTGATCTGTTTGAACACTTGTGATAAAATGTACAAACTATTGTAATTTTATAAATAAATATAAAATAAATTTCTATAATATAGTTTATTTTTTATTATTTATGAGGTCTATTTTATTTCAAGGATATTCTATATTTACAACTACATGGTGCTGTAATTTTAGTAGCACACTGTAGTAATATGGTGTTTAATAGTTCTAAACTAGTGGCGATAAATGAGTCATTTATAAATTTTTTTAGTTCTAAGAAAAGGGACCCATATTTTATTTTTACTTAGAACATCAACAATTTTTATCTCCAATTACATGTTTTCATAGCACAAATAAATAGGGGATCTGTAATAGTGCATGTCAAACAAAAATATTTTCTTATATCGTATCTCTTCATCATAATTGCACTGGATCCTATCTGATTAATGTTTTAAATTTTAACTCATAAATTATTTGGATTTCTCATTATAACTATTAAAATTTTGATTTTTTATATGTTTTTAATCAAATATTTTTTTATTAAAACAAGATATAAGATCATAGTGGAAACCTTTATGAAAATTTATGTTTATTAAATGTTATCATAACACATTGATTCATCATTTATATTCACCCCTTAACTTTTACTTTACATATTCTCATAGTTTCAATGGATAACTAGTGAAATATTTTGAATTATATTTACATTTTATTCTCATTTTATGAAATTATTATAAAAATGATATTTTTTTAATTTTATGTTTTCATGTGTATATAGAGTGTTCATATATTATATGTCAATATATTATGAAGTGAATTATATATGTCTCCAGTGTACAAGGAATAATTCAAGTTATAGTTTTTTTATTCAATTTATTTTATATTAATTATGACATTAAAATATATACCTAAACATCCTATTTGAATATTGTTTTTCCTATTAAGATTGATTCCATTGAATAAATTCGAGGGGTAATTAGGTTATTTAATTTCATCTTTTAAACAAATAAACATACATTTTAAAATTTTACTTTAAATATAATATATTCCTAAAAGATATTTGTAGTGTAATATAATAAATAAAATAAATTTATAAAACCCATTATATTTTTATAGTGGTTCTAGTTCTCCAAGATAGTCCTCTACTTCACTCCAACAAACCACAATATATTCTTCATGATTTTATTTATATTCTTTCTATTAAAATATTTAGTGTCAAGTATAATAATTTGAATCTTAGTCTTTAAATAATACTTAGGATTTCGAATTTCTAATTTTATAGTAAGGAATATCAATGGTTTCACTGTATAATTATTAGAAGAAGTTTCCACTCAAAGAAAATATTGAATGATATCCTTGGTTGAAAATAGAATCACTATTTTTTGTGAAACCAAAACTATTATATGTTGAATCTCATCCTGAAAAAATATATGCAATTTGTATCAATTTTTATATTATTCCCATCTTTGTATGGAATCCATTAAAACATAATTTTACAAAAAAATTATTTATTTATTTTTTTGTAACATTTATTTGACAATAAAACAAGTATAATATGAAAATAATAAATGTTGACTTTATTTTGAAATTACTATATAATAGAAACAACGACTTCTCAATAATGATATCATTGTGTGTATTTTTCAAAAAGAAAATCATGAACACATATGTGATTTATAATTTCTACCCTATAAAAATGGAATATTTCAATACTAATTCGAATTTAATCTAGTCCAAGATTTCATTGATAATAACCTTAAAAATAGGCAACATTCTACCTTTTAATAAAAACATTTATCTTCTACAAAACTAAAATCATTCAAAGATTTCCAAAAAGTCATTCCTTTTCAACAAAATATTTGAAAATTATGAAATTTTACTTTTTTAGAATCTATAATATAAAATATTAAACTCAATAAAATAATCTATAAAATATGAGTACACAATTATATGTGTTTGTTTTTTTACTTTGTTTATATCCTTTACATAAGAATAAATTTTGAATTCAGAAGATCATGTATGAATAACCCATAGATATGAAGTATTTTATACTTTTAAAAACCATTCACATAAGAATAAATGATTAAATGTCCATCTACTCTATGAATACATCATCCTTTTCATATATTCTTATACATAATAAATTGATTCAAAAAAATCTCAATACAAATATTAAAATATTTAAAAATGTGTAAATGACCTATGAATAACCTAATTTGAATTTAATAGTAAAAAACATTGAATGTTTAGAGAATTAATTACTAGAATATGTTAGCATATGTTTGAGAAAGAATTTCCAAAAATCATCATATTTTTCAAGACCAAAAACCTATAAAATTTAAACAAAAAATTAATTGAAAATTGAAATTTTATCAAGAAATATTTCACTTGATGGTGTGGGATGCGCTTGTTTATGATTGAAGGATTGTGGTTGTGAAGAACAAGAAGTAATTTTATTAATGGAAGGTGTCATATTTGTTAAATCATTAAGAGATACTTGTGGATAAATTAATAGTAATATCAATTTTTAAATATAAATGATGGTATTTTCATTTCATGCTCTTGAAAAGATTTATGTGGGTCAAAATTTTCCTTCAACTCATCTTATGCAGTATAAACAATATCATGAAATTTCAGTCTAAGATACATGTTTCCTCTCATATGTTATAGTTAAATAAAACATATATCCAATCCTAAAAAATATAATATTTTAAAGATAGAAATATAATTTAATACCCCTTCATTAGTACAGAAAAATGAACTACTACATTCTTCTCCTCTCCTTCCTATCCATAATCTATACATAAGATTTATCCATTATCCACTCCCATTTGTCTGAAACATTTTTAATATATTAATTACCTTTTCTTATTACTCCATCAATATTAAATCAAAACACTTGAAAAAAGTATCTAGTTCATTTACACTATTTTGAAATTATTTCATTAATGTATAATTTGTTTTAAATTTTATAAATACATATTTAAAATTTTCAACATCACTATAAACAAACACACATATATTTTGGTCAGTAGTTCCATTTTCATTAATAACAATTTATGTTTTCCTTAAAATATATATTTTTTACATTGAAATAAATAAAATTTAGAATCTAATTTAGATAAAAACATAAAATAATATATAAATTTATCATGAATTAAATTATTTATAGCCTTATGATCCATAATATTTTTAGTAGAAAAGTCTTTTATATGTGAGTTACCTTTATAAAATATATCAATAAGAGTTTTAAGATATTTTGTGTCACCAATTATAGGAAAATTAATTATAGAGAAAATTTTACCACATTATTACGAATGATTCATTTTATGTATTTCATTAAAGGAATCTTTCTTAAATCCTCTAATCACAAATTTAATCACTTTAATGATGTATGATCTAAAATTTGAAATAATTTCTACAGTCACAATGTGAAATTTTATATGAGAATAATATCCATTAAGGTATAAAATATACCTTATTAAACCAAAGTTTGGTATATATACTTCCACAAATTTTAACTCCTCTAAAATAATACACATCTCAATTGGTTTAAATACCTTTATCAATATATTTTGATCCTTAGGAATCTCTTTAATTTCATTGAAATAATATTTTTAACTATAAATGTTTCCAATTTTTCAAATTATTCGATGAAAATAGATGTTCGCTCTATTTATCTAGATGATATTTTTCTTCCATAAAATTAGTAATTAAATAAGAAATATCATCTTGTAAATATTTAAAATCCTAAAAAAACATTGGAAAATTGATATAAGTTCTCATAAAATAAAATGTATTTTTATACATCAGGTGAAGTAATATATTTATGCAAAATCATGTTTGATCTATTGATTATTTTAAGATCCAAATTATATTCAATACTTATTTCCACTAAATCTTCATGTATAATCTCATCATTTTTTTATTCAACTCAATTTTTTTCAAGGTTTAAAAAGTTCTTTTATATAATATTATTTTTATTCATCAACCACTTCTACTACCCCAATATCTACATGATAATTTAAGATAAATTTATTATATTCCCCAAATTATTATCAAAATTAATTCTATCCTCAACTATATCTCAAATATTTATTTCCATGCAAGTATATCCAATTTCAAAATCCTGAACATTGTTATCATTAAAACCTATAATTTTATTTACACTTATAGTTTCAACATGTAACATGTATGTTTTTCATCATCTAGAGACAAAACATGCTCAATTGAAGATATATAATATACTTTTAAAGACTCTATATTATGTAAAAAATTAAAAAAATTTAATCTCATATATCCTAGATATAACTCTCTTAAAAAATTATTAGAAAAATTACCTCTCCATTAGTAGGAGCATATCTTAAAAAACATTTTTTGACGGGATATACTCCCTTTAAACTGTATTGGGGATATCCTGTTTTACATAAGGGTCACCAATATTGTTATTATTATTCAAAGGTAATACCTTTTTTGAGAGGCACTCTATATGAAGAAAAATATATTCAAAACTACATCTGAAATATTATTTTTTTAATGATGTTTAAAATCTATATTCTCTTTTAAAATAACATCCTACAATTTAAAAAAAATATAATTTTTTCTATAGCGATTTCGATTTAGTGATATCTTACTTTAATTACAATTTTCCATAACTCTCATCATGTACCTAAAAATATTGATTTTGTTTCCATTTAAATGGATTTATGTGTGGAACATGTCATTAAAAATTAATTTATCAAATTACCATGTTCAATATGAAATTACAATTTGAAAAAATATTCACATGACATTATTATCAGGTTTCTAAACACTGAGCTTATCCTTTTTATGTTCATGGATCTAAATAAATAATATATTATATCACCATCATTTATCTTACCAAAATCTCAAAATGATCAATCATAAATGAAATTTCATTCACAAGAACATTGAAATATCTGGGAAATATCCATTTATGTAAATTAAACTTCTTTTCCATTGATAATGTATTACAAAATATCATCAGTTATTCTAAATACAAAGTCATTTTTATAAAATTAGTCAACTTATTTTTTATATGAAAAATAATGTCTTATTAAAATCTAAAAAAACATAACAGTGTTAAAAAATTTATATTTCTTCAATGGAATATTTATTTGATTCTAAAATTAAAAATATTTTTTTTCCTAGTAAAATATTTTAAACAAATTTTTTTCATTGTTTGAAAGAGATAATTTTGAGATTTTTGTTTTTTTATTTAAAAATATATGAAAATCAGACAATGTAATAAGCTAAGGGTAATTTTAAAAATGTAAATGATTAGATTTTAGGTTATTAATAAATTAAAACTCAATATAAGACTCTAATGATTCAAAAAATCAATGTAATGTGACAAGAATATCAATAGTCTATGAATGAAAATTTATATTCATAGGATATTATAAAATTTTAAAAAAACATTTAATAATTATAATTTTTCATATATGGGAAACGATTAGTATTCTTTAGTTAGTACAAAAATCAAACTAATATTACACATCTATATAAGATACACCAAATTAGAAAATATTATAAAATGATACTAGTAAAAACCGGGACTATATTACAATAAAAATGAACATTGTGTCAGTTGAAAAAAATTAACTATAAACATAAGATTAATATAAAAATTACAAGTTCTATGTAATATTAAACAGTTGACACAGAAAATATATATAAAAAATTATGATACTTGAAAAACAACACAACAACAATAAAATTAGTTAAACCCAAACAACACCAACTCACTTTTAATAAATTAAAATTAATCATAAGTATGTGATTAATGAAAATATATTCTAATAGATATTCAATTAAAATAATATGGGGAGATATATTATCTTTTTTCATATGATATCTCAATATGTGATGAGTTATATCAATATTTTTTGGTTTAGAATGGTGTATAGTATTTTTATATATATTAAAATTTAATTGAGTTATAACATTTGGTAGAAAAATATTTTAAATTAACTGCCGAGTTCTTCATACTATGTTTCATTAACAATAGGTGAGAATAAAAACTAATGACATCCATATATTCATACTTAGGTATATCTAATGAAATATAGTTTCGTTTGTTAGTATATTGAGAAAATAATGATTTTATCAAGAAATGATATGTTCTCAAAGAACTATTTCTATCCATTTTACAACCTAAAAATTAAAACCAATATAAAATGTTAATCAAATCTATAGCCTTTTTGAAGTAACAAACTATAAAAACTATAACCTCTAGGTTACCTTAAAATTGGTTTAGCACATTTTTGAAGAAGTTTCATTAGATTGACATGAAATAATACACAAACCCACACAAAAAACACAATTTGTGGTTTTATGGTAGTTAGATATTAAAATAACATAATTCTTCCAATATAGAGATTTCTATCTACTTATTTCGCATCTCTATAGATGTTAATTATAACAATATAACTCATAAGAGTTTTGTATTATTTTATTTTTCCATGTCAAAACTTTTTCAATAAATATTATCTATAATTAACTTTATTGAAAAAATTCACAAAATCTTTTTATGATATTGAAAACCAATGGGAAATTATCAAATCATCTATCATGCACATTTAAACCATATATTTCATGATTTTAATACATTCTTTCATAATATATTATTTTCATAAAAAAGATCAAATTGTCAACATATATTGGAACTAGAAATATATATGCATATGATTTCACATAAACAAATTAGGATATTTCATCCAAATAGAGATATCCTTAAATAAATGAACAGAACATAGTATTTCATACCAAGACCATGTTTTTAATTTAAGAAGATATAATTCATTAATAATTTTGAAAATATAATTAAGAAAGAGTGGGTTTTGAAATCAAATATGCTAATCAATTTCACGTTCCTCCATGAGAAAACCATTTAAAAAAATATTTAACATCTATTTAAAAAATATTTAGAGTTGTATTACATGCATAACTAAAGAGGTTCCAAATTGTTTCGAAACTAAAAACAGTTGAAATGGTTTCCTTATAATATATTTCTTCTTCTTTATTATAAACATTAGCCACCAATATAGTCTTATTACAATTAATCCTACCTTGATCATCATGCTTATTTATAAAAACTCAATTGATTCATCTTATCGGATAACCAGTTAGTATCTCAAATAATTACTAAACACTATTTATCTCATGATAATTTAATTCTTCTATTATTCTTGAAAACCAAAGTTCCACAACAAAAAGATCCACTATGGCATCAGTTTTATTTAAACCACCTATAATTTAATCCCTAGGATTTATTTTAGGGTTCTATGATGCCTAATTAGGATAATACTAGGTTTTGTAGTTTTTAAATCATTCTTAATAGATTCTATAAAAAAATGTTCACTATCACCATCACTATTATTATTGATTGGAGTATTGAGTGTAAAATTATTAAAAAAACCACCATGGTTATTAATGTTTTTTTCTTGTTAGAAAATTAAACACATTTCTGAAACATCATAAGTATATTTTTTAAACTATGCATGACGTTTTATTAGAAACCTTATAAGAATTATATGCAGTTTAATAACCAATAATGATTCCTTCATAAATATGTAGATAAATTTTAAAAATATGTTCCCTATTATACATGATATAAACCTTGTATATAAAAACATTAAATTGTCAATGTTTTAGGTTTCTCATATTAAATAATTAATAATTTGTTTTCTTTAAAATAAGATTTCATAGAACTTTCGTTAGGATATAGAAAGTTGTATTGACATATTCATCTAAAAAATGAGTAGGTAGGCTAAATTCACACAACATAGTTAAAACAATTTATTGTAATGTTCTATTTCTTCTCTCAATAACAATATTATATAAATTAGTTCTCGGTGAATGGAGTTTTTGTTTAATTCCATGATTTGAATTGGATGATTTAACTTCACTACATTTAATGTCTCTTCTATGGTTAGTTGATAAAGAAAATTTTATTGTCATCTATTTCAATCTTAAAAAAATTTATAAAAAATCATTCACAACACACAATATTCAATTGTAATTATTTAATGTTAAAACCAATTAGATCTAGTAAAATTATCAACAAAAAAAATAAAAGGCTTTAAATAAAGGATTTCTGTTCTAATTTTCCAGTCTAATCACTGTAGATAAGTTTTAAAAGTCTAGAAGTATACACCTCATTGATTGACCTAAAAAATAATTATATTCTTTTCCCATTTGGAATTAATAACAAAACCTCATTTCATAATAATTTAGTTTATGTAAACCAAAAATAAAATTCTTCCTAAAAACATCATTTAATATTATATATTTCAATGTCCATGTCTTTTATACCAAACCCATGTTTAATTAATTTATGAATTTAAATAATTTATGCTATGAGTACATAAAGAATATATATATGAGGTATAAATTTTTTCAATTCCAAGTGATTTAAATATAAGAAATTTATATTTACAAACAAAATATGTATTTTTATCAAAAAAAACAACATTACAAATTTGGATATTCTTATAAGAGTATGCTTCAACCCTTCCACATATAAATCCTTATCGATGAGAACTGATTTTATATTTTAAAATTATTAAACTCTAATGATTCAAAAATTTAATATCAGTAAAGGTGACATAGTCACTATTAATAATTAATAACGATCATAAACTAGTAAATTATCCACACATTATTCTTGAATAACCATTGTCTAATGTAAAATCAGATATTTTCAATGTATATTTTTATAAAAATTATTTTCTTATACACTATATGTAAACTTTAAATAATTTTCATTCTTTTGTTTTTAATGATATATGAAGAAATTTATATAAATATTTATCAACTTAGTAGTTTTCATTACTATAAATATTTTTATTTAAAATAGTAATTGAATTTTAATGTAAATTTATGAATAATAATAAATTATAAAAATGGTTTTATAAAATCTATTTTACTATTTCATGATTATTTTTACACATATAGTATATTTGATAACATCAATATATATATATATATATATATATATATATATTATTTTAATATCCGTATTTAAATGGTAATTAATTCATTATACTATAATAATTATCAATGTATTGAACATGTTTTTAATATAATAAAATTTAACATATATTTATTGAAAGTATGGTCATATTCCATTTTATGTGCATAAAATTATTAAATAAATGGTCAAATATCATTTTTTAAATTACATTTATATTTTATGATGCATTTATAAATTTTTTAATTGTAAATTTAATTTATAATTGATTTTTATTATTTTATATTATCATGTTTTATTACTCTATAAATTTTTTTAATTTAATAAATATCATGTTTTACATTGAAATAATACAGTGAATTATTTATGATATTAAATTGGAAACATAATTTATAATTTCAATAATCTATTTTTATCATAATATTTATATTTATTTTATATAATCTAGGAATTTATATTTTAATATGGTAATTGGAAAATCATTATGACTATATTTTATAATATTTATTAAAACAATTGTTTTCCTAATTATTTATTTAAATTATAAATTTCAATTAAATTGAAAATATATCTTTTAAAATGGATATTATTATTGAAATGTATGTAGAATTAGTTAAAAAATATATAATAATTAGGTAATATAATAAATATAAATTTAATAACTTGTAACAAAATAAATGTTTTTCTAAATAAATTTAGTTTTGATGTAATTTCTGATTGTATTTAAAAGACAAATTTATAATATTTAGAATTTGAATTCGATAAAATTTCTTTAATTTTTCGAGTTAATATATTGAAATTATCTTATGGATATCTTATGTTATTTCTCTAAAAAGTTGGGATTTTGTTGAATAATAAAGAATGATGTTTTTATGAATTTCATAAGTCTTATCACTTCATCGTGATATAAATACAAATAAAAAATTATAAAAAATTTTATAAACTAAAATTTATATAATGATGATAATAACTCATTTATAACTAATAATTTAGTTTTATAAATCTATATTTGAAATTTTAAAACCAAAATTATATTTCATCTTGATAAAAAATTATTTTGATTCTTTACCTTTAAAATACAATTTCCCAGACTTCATTGGGGTTTTCAGGGTTCTTATTTTCAAAGAATATTTTTTAATCCATAATACACTAATAAATTTCCTTGGAATCATCCCAATTCATAGTTGTTATATTGAAGAAAAAAATTCATACATTATTCTAAAATATTCTTTCCCCTTTCCTATATAAACACCCATCCTCCATCCTTTTTTACTCAATTAAAAACCTTATTACATTACCATAGATATAAAAAAATAACTATATAAAATATCCTCTAGATTTTCTTATGGCCCTTTATTAAAAAAAATCCCTCCACTAATGGCCTTATATTCGATCAAAAGGAGGCATCTCGAAGTGTATGGTAATGGATTTCCTCACCCCTATTTATTTAAAATTATATTTAAAATTATATTTTTTAGATTCGTCTTAATATTCATCCATTATAATAATTCTATTTAATTCTCATCCATTTGGGCCATTATTGATAATAAATAACCCTTTCTTTATCATTGAAACCTTTTTAGGCTATTATAATTTCAAAGTAAGGGTCCCTATGTCTCTCTAACTTTCCCATATTATTTGATATTTCATTACCTTAAAACTATTTTCAAAGTTATTATTATTTTTTAATAGTATTCCAGTAACATATACTTAAAATCCTTTTAATCCATTATTTATGTTAGATCACCAATTCCTTCTCTGTGAACCCTTTTTCCATGCTATTACTATATAAAAAATGGGTTTCTAAATCCATGTCTTTTCATTTCAGGTCTCATCATACCACTTTAAATAACATAATTAATCTATAAAGGTAACATCAAAACACTAGTTCTATTATAATCTAATCACTTTATTAAATAAAAATATTTAATTGTCCGCATTTTTCATCTCATCAGAAAAACTTCATTCACCCATGGTGGCTTTACACTACGTTAATGAATGACGAAGTATTATTTTATCCCATATGAATTTGTAACTAGTCATCAAAACTAAATTGATGATTGAATATACCAATAATAATTAAATAATATATTTTCTATTATTATGAATTGATAATATGTTCAAGATAATAAAATTATTGAAATAATATAATCATATTCAATTTTAACTATAAAAAAAGATTATTGATGAAGATTCTCAAAATTGGTAAACATCTACTGATCTGTTGAACAAGTTATATACATGGAATGATTTGAATTATATACATTTACACTGATAGATCTTATAGATCAATTTTTTATTGATTCCAAATTTCCCCTGTAGTTTATTTGTTATCTATATACATAGTGAATCCATATCAGTTGATGTAAATATGGTGAAGATGAATTATAAGATATTGAATGTTTGGTTTCATAACCTAATCATGTAGAAGGGGATCCTAGGAGAGTTTTACTTTAATAATGTGAAATGTGAGTGTCACTCTTTTATGTGAATAAATATTTGAGTTCATTTCTTGGAAGTTGATTTTTGATGTTTCATATCATTATTTATATGAAAAAACGAATAAGTATTTATCTTGGATGAAATTGGAGATTTATTTATGATTTAGGGAAAATTGTTTGAAGATTTGGGGTATCAATATTCTCCTAATAGGATTTTGGAAAATATAACTGATGAAATTGAAGATATTTAAAAGTTAAACTAGTTGATGATATTGTTTTTCTATGAATAGGTTGCACACTGTGAGTTATGGAAATGGAATTTTGGATTTATATGACGTTACATGTATTTCATATAAATTTCGAGTTTGATGTTGCCTGTTTTGAAAAATTCAATACGATTGAATTATTAATACTTTTAGTTGTTTCTCATATAACTTTTGGGGTGAATACAAAAAAATTATAACCAACAAAATGGTTATCTAGTAAGAACACCCAATAGTCTGGGTATTCTATGGATACCGAATCCAAGCTCAAAGGTGGAAGAAACCATACCTGATTAGCATTGTTAAGGTAAAAATACTATACATAGATACACATGAGTGTAGAGATAATAGAATCCATATGTATGGTTTGATCCTTTAGGTCATGATAGAGTACCATCATGCCTCATATTTCATCTTGATTATGGTAATACACTATTGTTTATTAATAATTGGCCACTATATATCTACATAGATGCATAACATGAATATAAAACATAATTTTCATCCACTTAATAATATATGGGAACAACCATATAAACCTAATATGACTTCATAACACTCAAGTTCGACCATTCTCTATGTGATACGAGTTCAAGCCTTCAACAAATTCCTTTCTCCTATTAAGGATAAACGATAACCTGTGATTCCATACAAAGATGTATTCAAATGCATAGAGGACTAATGTAAGTCCCTGAACATATATAATAAGAATATACAGGTCGAAAGAGTAATGATGTAGTTCCAAAAATATCATCTATTGAATTGATAGATTTTTCAAAGAATGAAAAATAAAAATATGATAACAAATTATACACTCAGATAAATTATTTGATCATAAAAAATCATGATAACTAAAATCACATCCGGATTCTAGATGAGAAATAGAGGTGTTAGGTTCTATGTTGTAAGGTTCACTAGAAGGACACTAGTAACTATGCGAATTATAGATGATGAAAATGAATAATGAGAAATCGGAAATAACATCAGAAGATGTTGTAGTGGTCAACATTGTGAGTTTTTTAAGATGTTTAAACTATTGTGATTTAATATAGTAGTAAAAATTGAATGTTGATGAACTCTATATTATAGTTCTTCCAATTTCAAGATAGTTTCTTTTGATGAGTTACAAAATGATGAAGGATATTTAAAAATACCATAATGGTGACCATGGTGAGTATTCACACAAAATTTGTGAAGAAATATAGTAGACCATACCATCTTTATTATTTTTTCAATCATTTAGGCTACTTGTATTATGAATATATGGATTCTAGAGTAGTTTATTCATTGAATGTAGTAAATGATAATGATAATTCTAATACCTCAAAGTGATTTAAAATACATGTCTTCAATCATATTAAAAGGTGAAATTAAATTGAAGTGTGAATGAAGACAATGAAATTCAATATTAAAATTGTTTTGCGAATTGAATGCCCAGATTTAGTGAAGATGTAATACCAGAATAATAGAGGCGGTCCTGCACTTAAAATCAAATATACATTATGTTTAGGTTAATGATTAAAAAAGAGTTTAGTGAAATGTTTTTGTGTATTTTTCATTCTTTAAGTCAAAAAAATGGAGTATGATATTGATATTATCATAAAACATATATTATAAAAGGAAGAGAACTCATGATGCTTACCAATGATATATTTTTACTCCTTGATAAATTAAATTAGAAGTGTTGTTGACCTGATATAATATTGTTCACATCTAAGACAATAATATTTGTAATACATCATACAATATATGTTGTTTTAGAATGAAGATGAATTAATGTATACCTTTTAATTTATATAGGAAATAGGTAGCCTTAAATATTTCAATGGTTGAGGAAGGAGATCACCTACATAGTCCTAATGGGATATGAAGATTCACTAATAATCAACATCCGGAGGATCAATATGATACCTATATTATGTAAGGAAATATAGACTATAAATAAAATTTTCACATTTTACCTAGTTGAAGATTGGAAGACATGTTCAAGTCCATAACCATTCTTATGACATCGTTTATAATAATAAGGCTACAATAAACATGGGATAATAATGATGATGCACTGGGTCTATACTCATCCTTTAAGAGGAGAACGAATTTAAAAATACAAATTTTTTTGTTATACTCCTTTAATATTGTACATCTTCTTATAAACTGACCAATGAAGTGACTATAAAAGAGATATATCATACCACTAAACATGTGAATAGGTTAAAAATAGGTAAAAGTTTAAATTAGTGTTAAAATTATTTAAACACAGGTTCACACCCTCTAATATCAGAGTAAAAAACATTATACTATAATATTAAAAATTAGTATTATTGTAGGATAGACCTATATTTTGGATTCTCTTCAATTTTAGTGTTTTATTTTTTAGAGTTTATCTTTAAAATTAGGATAAAATAATATCATATATGGGATATACCAACTTTTGAATAAATTTTCCTCTCATCAAAAAAATTAAGAAAAAAATGAAGAAGGAGTCTAAAACAAAAATTAATAATGATCTATTGAGAAAAAAGTATAAAATACAACTTTATCATACTAAAATCTTGATCATATATGACCATGCATGAATATTTATGAATTGGATAAGAAGTTTAATATAATGTAAGAAATATAATTATTGAATATAACTTGAATTATATATCTTCCTTGGAGAAGTGAAAATTATAAATTATTTACATGATATGTCCTCTAATGAATCATGAAGAAGTGGTGAGGATTATATTTCTGAAGATATATTTGATAAGGAATATATTTATTAATGTTATCACATTGAATAAATAATACAATGGTTTCAAAAAGATATTGTTCTGTTTTCTTGCTTCCATTCAATAATTTTAGAAGGAACTCAATAACATTGATAAAGAATATAAGATAAATAAGAATACCTTCCAAAACAATGCGATTGAATACAAAAACATTACTGATAAAATAGATTCTATAAGAATAAGTAATTTTGAGATTTAAGGAATATAATATAAGATTGTGGTATATTTTTTTAATATAATCCAATATAATGAAAAATCCTTGAAAATTATTGAAAAGGGGATCCATTCAATATAAGAAATTACTATAATCTGAAATGATCAATTAACAATTAAAAGATATTTGATTATAGATATTGATAGTCGACATAAATGGAAAATATAAATGTGTGATGATGAATTTTATGAGATTAGAAAGGATTATAAAGAAAAATTAATATCATCTTAGTATGATAGAATATTTTTAATGTAAAATTATTAGATCTTTAATTAAAATTAATTAATCTGGGAAAAGTTAACATAATGTATTCCAAAAAAGGGAAAATGTGTGTTGCTAAAAACTTCAATCCCAAAAACGTTTCTAATGAAAAATTAATTCTAACTAGTATATATAACATCCATGAATCAGTTTATGATAATTATATTTTTTCCTCGATTCTAAAGTTTCCATCCACATATAAATAATTGGTTTCTAATAATTTTTTTTTCTATTTTGTACATTTTTAAACCTAAACAAATATAAATAAGAAAAATCCATGAAGATTTGACCAATATATCCTTGGTTTCGAGAAGAATGTGTGTGATGAGTTGTTCTCCTAAAGAAGTCTAGTTAGTGAATTTGAAATCACATAAATTACATGCATGTAATTCTATCTAGATTTTCTCTTCAAGAAGAGATGATGCTTTATGGGATATTATTGTTGTTTCTATAATTTTTTTGTATATGGATAAGGATTTTCAGTATAACATTTTAACCATTGGAAAAATAATAATTCCTATAACATTGGGAAAAAAATTTGGAATGATGAAGTGTTCACTGATGAAAAAAAACTATATGTCTCTTTTAAATCGATTTGATGACCTGTAAAATATTATTGGAAATTGTAATGAATGTGGTCATTATAAAGGATATTTTCTTTAAAACTATAATATTCAAGTATCCAATATTTATAAATAAATAAGAACATAGAACATGATAATAGAAACTATGTATATATTTGGAAAGTATAATAAGAATAAAGTTGATCTGAACATTTCCAAAAAAATTTTAAAGAAGACGGGTTTTTTTATCCTTTGATGATAAATAGGAAAATAATTCATATCAAAGAAACCATATAAAGACAAATAAGAGGATGTCATGAGGAGGAACTAGTTTCTTCAATAATGGGAAAGTGGGACACACCATAGATACATGATATAAGACCTTAAAAGTCATGAATAATATAGTTTAGCTTATGAAAAATGGAAAATCGGACCAAATTATAAATTAATGTATTAAATTGGTAAAAAACTCTCTTGATTTACGATGTGGTCCCACCAAGATGGTGGAAGACACTACCAAAGACTACATAGTAATTTATCTAAATTAGAGGGAAAGTACAAGAGAAAGGGGATACGTATAGATGAATGAAAATAATATTGAAAATAATATTCCACAGAAATAATATAAAGTATAATTTCATGAGATGTTGTTAATAAATTGAAACCCTAGTTATTAAGTAGTTGGGGTTTGGCTTAGTGTTATGCATCCTTTAATTGTACATGAAAAATGGGGTTTCAAATCCCATTGGATGCATGTACTATAGCAGTACTGTAGCAATGACGGTAATGTAGCACCGGCGTGCACTGTAGCACCGGCATGCACTGTAGTGGCGACAAGGTACTATAGCAGCGGCCTGTACTATGCAGTACTGTAGTAGCGTAAGTACTGTAGAAGTACTGTTCACAGAATGGGCATTGGGCCAATAAAATGGGCCTACGGGCCATGTAATGTGCTAAATTCCCACTGGGCCATCAGGATATATAATGGGTCTCCCTCTTCTGAGTTAAAGAGGTCTTTGATTTTATTAATAATAAATGAGGCTTCAACCCAAACCTTTAAAAAAATAATATTTTATAATCACACTAGTGTAATAATATATATTATTTAATATAAATATTAAATTGAGTAATTCTTTTTCCTTAATATATTACACAAAGATAATTTAACTTAAAATAAAATCTAAGTAGAGAAAATTATCCATACCTTCAAATACTATTTTATGTACCATAAAATACATTATGAAATGCCCTGTTAAATGTAGTGAAGAAAATTAAAGAGTATCATTGTTGAAATTAAATTATCACCATTATTTCTCAGTATAAAAAATAAAAATAGTTTCCCCCATATTACTATATATATTTTTGGTTTATTTTTTTATGAACCATGTACATAATGTTAGGTGAATCTAGTTCCCAAATAGGGAACTAATGAAGATAAGTAAGCTTAAATAACTATTATAGATCTAAAAAAGTCACCATGTTAGTATGATTTATCAAATGGTATTTTAAACTGAATTAAAATAAAATTCCACTTTGGAGAATATGATGAGGAGTGTCTCTTTAAGGGGGATTCAAGTGGATGAAGACTTGTTAATTTTCCATTACATCTATCATTTCCATCAAAATTTGTTCTTTATGGAATGTTATTGAAACATCCATTGAAATTGTTTGTATATGTATTATATCATCCATGTTTATAAGTGAATAAGAAATGGTATTAATTAGAAGAACATAAATTTATAAATGATAATAAAAGATAATGAATATTGAGGACTTCTAGTGGTGTTCCAAAAAAATAAAAAACTCATATATGAAATTAAATTTTTCTAATCAATGTGTTGAGATGTGTATAAGATTTCATGTTTTTAATCTAGAGATAAATACAGATATCAATTTGTTCCAGTATGTTTCGTCCTAAGAACATGTAAAAAACCTTTTAATGAGTTAATATATTGTTCATGATTTGGTATCAATTTTGTAGTTTTGAGGACAAATTTTTAATCTAATTCAAACCCACATGTATTCTACACCAATCCTTGATCATAAAAACATTGAGTAGAATTAATGATTTATAATTTATCAATGAAATATTTATAACATTACCTCTAATATTCTCTATAATTATTATTACAGATGGAGAGATAACAAAAAAATGAAAAAATAGAATAAATTGAAAAATGGGGATTCAAAACCCATCAGGCGTAGGGTACTGTAGTACCACTATATCTCTACTATAGCAGTGGTGGTACCATTGAATGATGGTACTGTAGTAGTGGTAGGGCACTGTAGCACCAGTGGGTGCTGATGTAGTTGGGTTACTAATGACAGAATGGGACTTGGTCCAAAAAGTTCGGCCTACGGGCTATGTAATGGGCTACATGCCCACTGGGCATTCGAGATATGTAATGGGTCACCCTCTACCCATTTAAAAGAGGTATTTTCTTTGCTTTAATAATAAATTTAGGCTTTGTACACATCCTTTGAAAAAAAAATATAACAATGACAAGAATTTTCTTGAATGAGTATTAACAACAAAAATACAGTGAAGATTATTAATCTCATTATTCTATTAATTGTTTTTGTTTCAAATGTACCAGAATTACCATAATTGTTTATGGAAAATATTTTTAAGAATAATTGAAATATTGAAATCATGGATGATTGTCTCCTATCGACCGTTCAAGGTACTTATGCTCTGCAAATGTGTATACCAGCCCTTGGGTCGAATACTCGGTGATGATACTTTTTAATAGTCGATTGTTTTTTGTTGACTATATTTTGATTGTGGGGGTTTGTTTTCAGAGATTAATTTAAATGATTGATTTATTTAACAATATAATAAATATTGGAGTGATTTTTTTATGAGTTAGTTAATCCTTTGATATCATTAAACTTTGCTTTATATTACATTCAATTAACACCCACTTCGCAAGATGACATTTATCAGCATTCCCAAGTGTAAAGGCTTTAATCCAAGCCTTAACTTAAATAGGATTCTAATATCAATCATTACTTGATTGTGGTAGTGTATTTATGGTTCCAATAATCCATGGAATCTATATGTTAAACAAAATATATCATTAATCTATGACATGTTAATTCCAACAAACACAATGATAATTTAAAGAATGCACATAGAGCAAAAGCTATAAATTGCTTCAAATCTCTAAATAAAGACTCACCACAATGGTAGATATCCTTATCCATTAATATTTTTATTAATCGTGTAATATATGTTTACGGTGATGAACTATATATAGAACAAACATATTGGGATAAGAAAAGAGTTGTGCGTCGAACACTCACACACACAAATGAAGGGTGATGATAATTAAAAATGAACTTTAGATTGAATGAGAAAGCGAAATAAGAGATTGATTATTAACTTTATTTAAGAAATTTAAAGAAATATAATATTTCAAAACATAGTGTAGATGATAATATGAGTTAATGGGAAAGGTAATTGTATTAAAATATAATTACAATACCATGACTTACAAGATTACAACAAAGAAGAACACAAAAGTAAATGAAAACAAAAATTGAGTATGGAAGGTCCTCCCAACCCTTTGTAAATCTTTGGTTGTGCCAATTTTCACTCCTCCCTTCTAAAATTACAACCCTTTTGAAAGGAGAGAAGGGTATGTATTTATATCCCATGGTGGTGGACTTGTTTCATTCCAAAACTATCCCTCCACTTGGCTAGATGATTTGGACATTCAGAATGCTGAACCACGAGACATCTCCTTCTTCAACGTTGTATATAATAATGTTATCCACATAATCTCAAAATTGAGAGGCATTTGTACTTAGTAAGAAAATTTTATGATAGTTTGGGTAAAAAATTATAATATGACAATTTCAATCCAAAATTTTTAAAAGGCTGAAATTTGAATGGGTTTATTGATAGGAAGATGCCTTCACATCTGAAAACATTCTTGAACAATGTTGGCCTCCCATATCTTGAATCTAAAACTACATAACATTATATATATGGGATATCTATATCTGTAGAAACTTCATGAATACTCTAAATATTTTAATTCCCATACAAAATGGTGGGTAGTGTTTAAAAGAATCAGTTTGGACCCTTTTTTGGGATTGGCCTTTGAAATTTTTATCCAGGATTCCTTTGGATAATCAAAAACAAAATCTAGTGTATCATCAAATTTTGGATTATGGATGGAGCCCAAAAATCCCATTATCATGGATGATACAGTTTCTTCATATATTCTATGTGCCTTCATGTGTAGACAATATGGCCCTTCGAATAGAAGAATTTTTCCTTGATCCGTTCAAATGAAATGTTTTATATTAAAAGAGATATCCTAAAAAATAATAACTATGCATTTTGGATAAGTAAGGTGATAGTTATAAATAAAATAATGAACTATCATTGATTAGATCAATTTAAATAATGATCAAAAATTAAATTTAATATTTTAATATTAATTTTTCACAAAAATTATTCACATTTCATATAAAATCAATAAAGAGAGTATATAAATGTTATTGAAAATATTAATAACATAAACTCCCCCACACTTAGTCTTGAACATGTCCTCATGAGAAGAAAATATAAAAACATAAAAAAATCTATTTCACTCACCAATAAATATTAAAATTTTGTTTTCCCCAATCAAGGGAGATTTAGAAAATTTCATTCATCTATATTGAATTCCATCACAAGTTGTTACAGAAACAATGTTCTAAATACACTTCATTTTTTCATGCTCAAATTTAGAAATGGAAAATAGTGTCACACAAAACATACTCCTCTCAATATGATAAAATTAATTTATGGAGATTCACTCATTCACCAACCAAAAGTGAAATATTAGAGTTTGTTCGAGATCTCAGCTTCACATACCTATCCTATAGTGCTCAAAAATCAAGAGGTCTTTTTAGGGGGTTTTCAATGGCTATAGTACGGTATAAAGTTGATATCCAAAAGATATGAAAAAGGGGTAAAACACTAACATGTAAAAAGCAATGCACATTTTTTTTAAATGATAAATTAAAGAAAATAAAAACACATATTTATGGGGGAATGAAAAGTGGAATATGAAACAAAAGTGAAAGGAAATTTTAAGTGGATGAGAAGATAAAATATTTAGAAACCACGAAACTTCTCTTAATGACATAAGTGTTCATTTTTTTCTATTTTTCTTTTTTATTATTTCAAATGCTGAAATTTTAGAAAATATCACACTAATCTCCAAACCTGTGTTTGATCTCCTCACAATAATAATTGTAATAGTTATAACAACATAAAAGGTTGAGGAAGAGTGATTTTTCCCACCCAATACACAACCCATTCTTATTTTCAATTTTTTTTTGATTTATCTGATTTTTTTAAACAATTTTAAATATCACTAGTACAATATAAACATATATACATTCCCAAACAGAAATAAAGGACGACCTCACTCCCACACCTAAATTGATGTTTTCCCTTATCTATAAGATAACATGGTTAAAATCCACAAAAGGGTACCCAAAATGAAATCCATTCCCCCACACTTAAATTTCAAAAAATTATGAAATGAAAATCCAAGTTGATATTTGGGGTGATAAGGTATTGGGATTGTAATGTGGATATCAAAGAAAAGCTGTTCACAGGCTCGAAGGAGATTTCAAAATAAGGATTATTGTATGGTTAATGGGAGGTTATTTGGTTATTATAAGTCTCATGTGGTTTAGAAAATGACTCTATAATATTAATGCACACTACAGTTGGTTATTCAGATTTAAGGTCATCAAACTCAAGACTCATAGATGAGGGTGAAAACAATGATTTTGAAAATATGGCTATAGGTGGCCTTGCCATGAAAGAATGTTTTGTTCCTCACAGGTGGGGAAAATAATTTTCCAAATCAAAATTTGAGAATTAAAAATTTGTTAGTTTTGACATTATATTCTTTATCCAAATTTATTAACAAACCAAAAACATTTTGTGATGAAACCATGTCTTTTGACTCCCCAAAGTGGTTGACTAATATTTGAAAATTTGAGGGTGACTAAGTATGACTCTTTATTTTTCAAATTATTTTTTAAATGATTTGTTTTAGTTTTTTAAGACTCCCCCACAGAAAAGAGAAAGAGTAAAAAAAAAATGAATTAGGGAGGATGAAGGGGGTTTAGAGAGAGAGTGAGAAGTAGAGTTAAAGGGAAAGAGGTTCCCTTAGTTTGGATTTGGTGGGTTTCCTTCTCCATTTAGTGGTGGGTCAACTACAGAAGTTGGGGATCGTATGGAAGTCAATGTGGTTCCAAGATTGTGTTTCCTCTCATGGTGATTCATTAACCAATGTCCATTAACTATTAAAAAATGAGAGAGAAAGAAGAAAAATAAAATGATAATGAGGGAGGAAGAAGAAGTAAGTGAGATAGAGCGAAAGAGAGAAGATGAGTTAAAGGGAAAGAGGTTCCCCTGGTTTCGATTTGGTGGGTTTCCATCTCTATATAGTAGTGGGTCAACTACAGAAGTTTGGGATCTTATAGATGTCGATGTGGTTCCAGGATTGGGTGGCCTCTCATGGTGATTCATTAACCGAAGTCCATTAACTATAAATTTCATTTTTGAAGAGGGTCTTGGACATGCACTGCACCAAATGGGTAAACATTAGTAATAACAAAAGGACCTTCCCAAACTGAAATAATCTTACCTAGGGGAAGCCTAAATTGAGAGTCAAAGAGAAATACCATTTCAACATCATGGAATAACATTCACAGGATTTGTTTTTCAAGGAGTACCTTAGTATTTTATTTTTATAGATTAGAATTCTTATAAGAATCAAGTCGAACCTCCTCCAGTTCATCCAATTGCAACAATATTTCTTCATTAGATTTTTCACAATCATAAATATAGGTTTTAATATCCTAGAAAGACTTATTTTTGATTTAAACTTTTAAATTACATGATTTACCAAAAAGTGGACTAAAAGGAGACATCCCAATGGGTGTTTTATAGGTACTTTGATAAGCCCAAACTGCCTCACAATGTCTTTCCGACTAGTCTTTTTCTGGTATGTTTTACAATTATCTGAAGAATTATTTTGACTTCCCTATTATAAATTTCACCCATTCCATTTAATTTAGTGTGATATGAAGTTGAGGTTTTATATACAACAGTATTCTTATTAAAAAGAGATTCCTTGGTACTATTACAAAATATGGGTTCCTAATTAATTTATCAAGGTGCGTGGTGTGCCAAATCGGTGGAAGACGTGTGTCTTTTGGAACTCACTAATAGTATGTGAATCATCCTTATTAGTGGGTATTTCCTTTATCCACATATAAAAATAATCTACCACAAGAAGGATATATGAGAATATATTGGAAGGGGGAATGTTCCCGTGAAATCGATGCCCCAAACATCGACGATCTCACAGAAAATTATAGGGTTTTGGGGAATTTAATTTCTAAATTAAATTGTGAAAAACTTTTGGAAAGTGGTATATTATTTAAAGAACTCAAGTGTGTCTTTTAAGAGTTATGGACCAAAGAATCTAGAGTCTAGGACCTTTCGGGAGGTCCTTTGTGGTCCAAACTGGCCACCACCAGGCATTGAGTGACTGAATTCCAAGATAGAAGAATGCTCATTTTCATCAACACATCTCTTAATCACCATGTCTTCCTCAATTTTCCAGAGTTTAATTTCTTCCCAAAAATAGTATTTTGAATCACATTTGAACTCTATTTTTTCTACTTTTGAAAACATTTCTTGAAAAACACCTGAAACCAAGTAATTTCCAATTGGGGCATACCATGGTATTTTTGGTGTGAGAGATGAAAGGTTATTATTTAGGAATTCAGGATCAATGATTACTGGATAAGAAGAATTAGAAATTCTACTCAAGTGATCATCCATAGGGTTTTTTCATGGTCTATCTTTGATTTCAAGGAAAATCTCTATGATCATTAGGATCCATCTTATTATCCCCTGTTAGAAATCACTTTTATTGGGTAAGAACATTATAGCAGAATGGTCTATGAAGATGGTGCTTTTGGAACCTAAGATATGGGGCTGAAATTTATATAAGGGAAAAAATACTTCTAAATGTTCCTTTTTAGTGATAGTGTAGTGAGATAGAGTTTAATACAATGTTTTTGAGGAATAATATATGACTTTAATAATTTTTTCTGTTTTTTGACCAAGAATTTTCCCAACGGCTCTATCAAAAGCATCAAACATCAACACAATGGGTAAGGAACAATATGGGGGTTGGATTATAGTAGTTTATTTAAGAGTAGTTTTTATTTAAATGAAGTCTCTCTTGAAAACCTCAACTAAATGGAAGGTGACATCATTTTGGTGCAACCAGGTGAGTGGGAGGGAAATCCTACTAAATTTATGGATGAATAACTGATAGAAACTTACAAGATCGAGAAACGAATGAATGTCTCAATTAGATTCGGGTTCAGGAAGTGATCAGATCACTTCCATTTTGGAAGGATCGAATTCAATAACATATTTTGAAACTATTTTCCCTAGAGAAATCTCATTTGGAACCACTAACTGACATTTTTCAAAATTTAACAAAAGTTTACACTTGACACACTTTTGAAGTATTAGAAGGAGTGAATTCATACAAGATTCAAATGAATCACCATAAAATGGTAAATCCATCCATGGAGGCTTCCATGTAGTTTTCAAATAATTCAGAAAAGATACTCATCATACACCTTTGAAATGATGTAAGAGCATTGCAATGGCCAAAAGGAATTCTATTACATGCATATTCTCCAAAGGGGTAAGTGAAAGTAGTATTTTTTGGTCCTGAGGTGCTATTGGGATTCGGATGTTGTCGGTTTATCCATCAAGAAGGTAATAATGTGATTTTATATCTAATGATTATAAAATTTGATCAAGGAATTGAAGAGGGTGGTGATATTTTCTTGTTTTTACATTCAAATTCGGGTTGTGGATGCACACATGCCATTTGTTCTTCACTTGAGTTGTGACAACCTCCCCATGTTCATTTGTGACAATAGTTATCCCAACCTTCTTAGGTACAACATTAATTTTTCTAACCCATTCACTATCAGAAATTAGATAGATAATTCCAGCTTGAAGAATCATAGCAATCTCTTACTCAACTACCTCAAGTATTAGTGGATTTAGTCTTCTTTATGGTTATATAATTTGTTTGGATGATTCCTCAAGATAGATGAAATGCATGCAAAGATTAGGGTTCATTCCTTGTATGTCATCTATGGTCCAACCTAGGGCCTTTTGTTTTTCCTCTAACACTTGAACACATTTTGACTCCTCGGTTTTGGTATGTGAAGCTAAGATAATGATACAATAAGAATGATCATTGAAAATGAATGAATATTTATTTTGTTCAAGAAGCGGTTTTAGATCAGTGTAATCTCTCATTTGGGGGGTAGACAACTCAGGGATGCTGAAAGGGTCTTCAGTTGGTTCTCATTCATTTTCCTTAATACTTTCCAAGGTGGAGTCATTGAGATCGGGATTGATGTGGGATTCAAAAGATTTTTCAAGATCCTCTAGATTGATAGAGTCTATTAATGAGAGGTCCACATCAACTTCACCACTTATAACTTGGTTACTCATGGTGCAGTTTACACATAATCCTTTATCATTAGAACATGTAGAACATGATGGATTTTGGCTCAATTGACTCTTAGATGATTCCTTAGAAGCAAGGATTGGGAATTTAGATTGATCCTCAGATTGGTATCGCATGCCTTGAAAAATGTAGAACATGACCAGTTGGTCACAAAATTCCAGGGATAAGATTCTTGAATGGACATCAATCTTGGTTATCTCTATAATTAAGTTTGGTATTCCTATAATTGTTGGATATAGATATTATTTTGCCTCCCTTTCCATGTCAAGCACATAGAAATTTGCAGGGAAGATAAAATCATTCACACGAACATGGACATCCTCGATTATAAAATAAGGAATTTCTGTGTTTCGATTTTCCAATTGAATGACAACACTCGTTGAATGTAAGGGACATAGGCCAAGGATGGGGAAGGTGGATTTGGGAATGAAATTAATTGAGGTTCCAAGGTCTATGAGTGCATCATCAAATTTGTAACTTCCAATTTGGCATGGAACCGTAATGGTCCCTAGATTTTTGCAGTTTATGGTAATAGATTGCAAGGTGGAAGCATTTTTTAATGTCTTATGTTTCATATTATGGGTGAAGAATTTCTTAAGAAACATGGAATACATAGGTATTTATTTCACGGCATCGAAGATGGGTATGTTGACTTCAACACGTCTATACATTTCAGGCATTTCAGGATTGGGTTCAACAGACTTCTTTGGTATAGAAACAACTTGAGGAAAATAAATTAGATTTATAAGTGGAATGAAAGGAGGAAAGGGAATGGCTTAAGTTTCATTTTCATGTTTCTTTTTCTTTTCTTTTTCTAGGTCAACATTCAAATGGGGGTTTATCTTGAGGAATGGAAATTTTATTTACTGATCTAAATGAAATCTCACTTACATTACCCTTGGGGATGGGTAATGATAGAGCTAAAAGTTGGGAATAATTTGAGTATTGTTTCTTTCTAAGGTGGGATGAAAGTTGACCAATTTGTGTTTCAATGTTTTTAGGCCAGAATGGGTGAAAGAGGCAAGCTCTTATACTTCACATACCCAAGGTTCCTAGGAAGAAGTGCCTTGTCCCAGATTTGGAATTACCTTGATTTTGGTTCCTGGGAATGTGAATGTATTGGTTTGGGAATTTGGAAGGGTCACTTTGATAGTGGAATCCAAGAGAAGGTTTACAACTTTGAGGATGAGGAACAAAATGATAAGGTTGATGGATGTTACCGCCACCCTGACCATATTGGAAGTGTTTTTTATTTTGATGAGGTAACTGATGGTGATTAGAAATGGGATTATCATATATCAATTTAGGGTTATAAGTTGAAGATAAGGGCTCAGAATCGGGTTGGTTAATGTTTTTAAAAAACAAGCTTGATTGTTGAGTGTTGGGGTTCTGCTGAGCATTTGTGGCATTGAGCTCCATTGTTCTAGACGAATGAGATGTATCCTCCTGATGTTGGGTACATGTTTCAATTGGATTTTATGGGGAGCTACATATTCCATAGTTCTTTATAGGTATAGGTAATAAATATTGTGAATAAGATAAGGTTGGGGTTTTTGATGCCACAACTAGTTGCCGCACAGGACCTGTAAGTTCACTCATCCACTGTGTCATCTTATTCAGCTATATAAGTCGACTATCATGGGCTTGTTTTACTTGAGAAAGTGCTCGAGTATGAAATTTTTGTGTGTTTGTAGCCATGTTTCTTATGATATCACTTGCATCCGGGGGAGTTTTATCAACAAGATCACCGCCACATGCATCATCAAGGAGAGTTCTCTCCATAGAAAATAAACTCTTATAGAAGTTTTAGATCAATAGTTGGTCAGGGATTTGGTGGTGTGGCATGGTTGAAAAAATCTTTTTTAACCTCTCCTAGTAATCATGGAGTGATTAATTTTGGAATTGATGGATACCTCTTATTTCATTTCAGATAGAAGTAGTACGAGAAGCAGGAAAGAATTTCTCTATGAAGATTCAATTCATGTCATTCCATGTGGTTATGGAACCAGTAGGGAGGTAGTAAATCCATCACATAGTAGTGTAATCTAGGGAAAAATGGAATACTCAATGTTTGATTTGTTCCTCAGAAACCACTTGAGGTTTCATGGTACAACACACACCTAGGAACTCTTTAAGGCGGAGATGTGGATCCTCATTGGCTAGCATGTGGAAATACGGAAGAATAAGAATAAAAAACAATTTGATTTAGAAGTCATCCTATATGTTTGGATTTTGAAGACCATGGAATTGGTAATTCACATCACGGGTAGCATGTTTTTTAAGGGGTTGTTCCTTAGGATTGGAATTTAATAATTCAACTGGTTGGACGAGGACTGGTTCTTGAATTATTTGATTATTCCTAATGTTCCTCCTAAGTTGGAGGAGTGTTCACTCAATTTCAGGGTCAAACAAATATGAGGTATTGTTTTGGAGGCTATGGGGCATTAAATATTATTTTGGATGTATGTAAAATATTGGGTTTTCTTTGTTTTTTTTTCCGTTTATGATTTTCATGAGAAGGTGGGTTTTTCATTATATTTTTTTAGCTTTTTAATTTTTTTTTGTTTTTTTACAATATCCTGAATCTAAAGATACTCAATTGAACCATCCCCAAAAATGGTTCCATTTGAAAGAATATGAGATTGTCTCTTTTCGAATGATCAAGGTTCCCATTCTCTGCTAATGTGTAAAACATCACTCGGGCCGAATCCTCAGCGTTGATACTTTTTAATAGTGGATTGTTTTTAGTAGATTGTATTTTGATTGTGGGTTTTTTTTGCAGTGCTTCATTAAAATGATTGATTGATTTTACAATTTAATAAATATTGGGGTGAGTTCATTATTAGGGAGTTAGGCTTGTAATATCCCTGACCTTTTCTTTATATTTCACTAAATTAAAACCCACATCACAAGATGACATTGATCGTAATTCCCATGTGTTAAGGCTTTAATCCTAGCCTTAACATAACTATAATTCTAATCTCAATTAGTAATTTATTATGGTAGTGTATTTATGGTTCCAATAATACATGGAATCCTTATGTTTAACAAAATATGTCATTAATCCATGACATGTTATGTCCAACATACACAATGTTAAATTAAAGAATACTAATCGAGAAAAATCTCTCAATCACACAACTTATCTAAATAATGACTCACCCTATTGGTAGATTTACTCACCCATTAATATTTTTATTTATCTATTAATAAATTTTTATGGTGATGAATTATAAATATAATGAAGTTAACATGATAAGAAAATAGTTCTTCATCGAACATCCACACAAACACAAAAATGATGATGACAATTAAAAATTAATTTAAAATCAAATGAGAAAGTGAAATAAGAGATTGGTTTTTAATATGATTTAAGAAATTTAAATAAACTTTATATTTCAAAATAGAGGGTAGATGATAATAAGAGTTAACGGGAAATGTACTTTCATAAAAAAAATTACAAAAAAATATATTAAAAGATTACAACAAAGAGAGGATGAAAGGTCTCTCAAGAGAAAACATGAGTATTAAAGGACATCTCAAGCATTTCGTAAAGCGTTGGTCATGCCAATGTGTTCTCATATCTTCCGAAGTTCCAACACTTTTAATGGAGAGGAGGGGATGTCTTTATAGCCCAAGGTGGTGGACTGGTTGCATTCCAAAACTACCCCTCTACTTGTCTTGACAATTTTGACATCCAGATAGATGAATCTCAACATATCTCCTTCTTCAAAGATTTATATAATAAGTTTTTTATCTACTCTCAATATTTGGGGTAGTTGGACTTATTAATCGAAAGTGATGGATGATTGAGTAAACAATTATAATATTTCCATTTCAATCATGAATTTTTAGAAGAACGAAATGTGAATGGGTTTATCAATAGGAATATTATTTCAAATCCGAATACTTTCTTCAAAAATTTTGTCCATCCATGTCATGGATTTCACACTGTAATATCATAGCTATATTGGATGTCTAGATCATGAGAAAAGTCATGAATATTGTACTGATTTTAATTCTTGTCCAGAATGGTGGGTTGAGATTAAATAAATATGTAGGGCCCCTTTTTTGGGATTGGGCAATGATATTTTAATCTAGGATTCATTTAGATAATAAAAATCATACTCTAGAGTATCATCAAATTTCGTATTATGGATGGAGCCCAGTAATTCTGTTGTCATGGCTAATCCAGTTTCTTCACAGATTCTGTGGGCCTTCTTGTGTGGACCATATGACCCATAAAATGGAGGAATTGGACCACAATTCTTTCTAATGAAATGTTTTATATTGAAAGAGTAATCTGAAAAAATAATAACCATGAAAGTTGGATAATTATGGTGAAATTTATAAATGAAATAGTAAACTAACATCAATTGGATTAATTCAAATAATGCTCAAAAATTACATTTAATATTTAAACATTATGGTTTCACACAAAGTATGCACATTTCATATAAAGTCAGAAAAGGGAGTATATAATATTTTATGAAAATATTAATAACATCAAATATCATAGAAGTTTTTTTAGATAAAAAAATCTTGAAAAATTATACCTTGAGTGAATGTCACATTGATAAAGTGAAAAAAAGTGTCACTTTGATTAATTGAATAAATATTTAAAAAGAATATCTTTGAAGATGATGTTTGAATTTACTATTTTTATTTATATTATTAAATTATGATTTAATTATATTTGAAACATTTTGAGACTAATTTATATCAGATCAGAAACATGGTTGATTATTTAGAGTTCCACCCTTATTCTAATTGTATTTATAAAAATATAAAGGATAGAGTTGAGGAGATTTAAATGAAAAACTATAATGTTTTTTAAATAATCTATACACTGTGACTTCTAGTAAATCATTTTGGGTTCTTTTTTACTTTATAAGGTATTTTATATGAATTTTGAGTTTTTTTCAATGAGACTCGATAAATCCCTAAGGCAAGAATTCATAATCCCAATTTGGTTTCTCAAATGACTCCTTTGTCAACTTCAAAAAAATTATGGCTGAGTTAGTGGCCATCCAACAAGAACACCATTGAAACCTAGGAATCCTAAAAACACTCTAGACAAGATTGAATTTTTTTGTAGCCATGTGTTAGTATAATAGTTAAGTAAAAAATGTATATTGGTTGGTATGGGGGTGAAGGGTTCTTAAAATCCACATGTGTGGGTAGGTATATTGGGTTTTATGGGGGAACAAACTCCCATTATACATCATTGAGCTAGTAATGAGTTGCTCTTATTTATTAACAAGTGGCCTTTCTTGTTTATATTTGATTTTTTACATTCAAATTCATTACATTTTCCATCCATTTAAAAATAAACATTGACATAAAGATTAAACTGAGACAATATTTTATCAGTAATCTTGAGCCTAGAACTATGTGAGAAGAGTTTTAACATTCAATAAGGAATGTTTCCCCATTAATGAAAGAAGAATAATTTAGTTTCTATACTAATATGTGTTATAATGTATAGAGAATCAATGGAAGTCCTTGCATTTAAACAAAAAGATGACGAAAATTTTATGGAGTGGATATGAAGTTCTATAAACACCATCTATGACATTGAGATATTTTTTGAAGATTGAAAAATATGAAGTAGAGAGTGAATCAGTTGATGGAATATGGTCTTTCCAAATGAAAAAAATCACGATGATTGAAATAAAAACATGATTATATCTTAGTTACATATGTATTGTATATTATGTCCTTAAGTGAAGTGACATTTTTCAAGATACTCTGATAAGTTTAGAAGATGAAATGGGAGATAAAAATAATCAAAAAACTGGAGGATACAATGTTGTGCTAATTATGGTGAGATTTTTAAGATTCATGAATTATGGGTCTTTAATGGAATAAGAAAAATATAATATAGATGAAATAGACACCGCAATTGTGAGCATTTTAGGAGATTTTCTTCAGATGAGATAAAAAATTTGGAAATATAGAAAACCATTCCTTAATGGTGACATTGTTGAGTCTCTAAGAAACCGTGAGAAAAAAATATAGTGGAATACATAGTGGATTATGTTCTGTGAGTGTTTTGTGATTTTGTGTGTTTCATACATATAAATATTATTGACGGTGAATAGTATCTTTAAATTGTAAAATATTTTAATAAATATAATATCTATATGGTCTTATAAATGATATCATTTATCTAGATTCAAAATAGATCTTAATTGGAATTAAGGCCAAAGGTACCATGTTTTAATATATTCTATTTAAGTGAATTTAGATTTGAGATTTATGGAAGTTGGAATATAATATTAGTTGAGGAGAACCAATGATGAACACTATATATGCATTCTGTGTTGGAAAAAGAGAAAAAAGAGTTGAGATATCAAATATGTTGATCATTGTGTATTTAAAAATTCAAGTATAAGTTATATGATAAAGATCTTATTGTAGTATTAGGAGTATCAAAGAAAGATAATATGTTCATCTGGCCCAGAATATTTACATTTTCACTAAATATGGATAATATAAGTTTCTTTTCATCCTTAACTACTATCAATAAATTCCTATATAATGTTATGGGTTATCCAGCCTATAGTATATGATATAAAAGTATAAATAATAAATGAGGGCCCCTATGATCATTTTATGAAAGGGTATGCCCTATTGATTTTAATAATTGAGGATTAAGATTTTTTAAATTGTCCTGGAGGGACATGGAATTTCACTAGAAATGAACTTCAAGAGGTTTTGTCTGAATCCTATAATCAATAAGGGGTTACATACCAGCAATCCATTTTATTCTTGATACATTTTCAGTGTTAGGAAAAAGCGTTTAAGGGTATTTTCTTTCATATATATTATTTCATAATAATAAGGAATCTTTTATTGTTGGATAATATCCATAACAGATTGAGGAAATATTCATTCATTGGGTGCTGAACCTCATAAAAACCAAGGTATTCTCTTGTACTATTTTGTTAATCTATATCTATATAAAAACTGATTCATCCCCCTTCCACTACTGTACACATCTTATTATATTCCTATCATAGATAAAAACCATTTAATAACTAAAATAAATCTAAATAGAATTGTAATTATGAACCAAAATACCTCAAAATAACCAAGTTTATAAAAATAAACCTAATAAATGAATATTATATGATAATAAAAACATTACATGGAATCATAGAAATAAAAATAATGAATAGGGTTCTGAATCAATAAATATTTAATATAATTTTATTAAATAATAATTTAAAATACATAGAAATATTGAGAGAACTCAAGGTAAGAATTTAATTCCAAAACTCTATTATTTCGAACTATTATTTCCCAATTCTTGTATTCTATTATATGTTTAAGATGAAACGTTTTTACTATATAATTTACTATTTTAGCTTCAATTATAATTAATTGGTGGTCTTTTTGACTTCCTTATAGTTCGTACATTAGATTGGTCATAAGGGGTTTTCCAGTTTTTTTATTTTGATATTATGTTTAATATCACCCACTATATCAATATTTTAATCATTATGTTAAACCTTTATGATATTTATGCTTCATTTTTATTCTTTTTGTTTATGAGTATACATTTATTTATGTTATTTTTTTAATTCAATGCCTATGAATTTTATAATAATATATTTTCCAATTAAAAACTCCCTATCAATGATTCATTAAATTTTAATCTATTTATTTATTGGACCCATAATTAAGAAATATATTATTATAGTTTTTTATCAATGTCTAAAAATGGGTTTTTAAGTGACCCATTTAACTTTTTTTATTAAAATTTCAATAATAGTTAAGAAAATATTTTTATTATCTCTGAAAAAATTAATATTACTTTTCAAGGATATTATTTATATGATATTGCTTATCCATTATTAAATTTTTTTAAAAAAATTTCATTTAAAATAATCAAATATTTATGTCCTTCTAAAAAATTAATTTTTCTATATTTATTTCAACGCTGTATAAAAAATTATCAATTTTTTTCTTCATTCATCTTTAATTTATTTATCATATTCTGAAATTTTCTTAGTCCATGTCAAGACTCTTTTTCATTCCACCCATTTTAATATTTAAAATATTTCATTTACATGAATTTTAACATACTCATAAATAAAGACTATATAAAAATAATCCTCTAATTCGTTATCTATGTTTGAATATGTGTATTGTGTAGTGTGAAATAAATATATATGAGAGTAATGACCAATCATTAAATTTTTATTATTGTATCATCAACTATACATAAATATAACCATTTACAATTCCTTTCTTTTTCAATGCCCAATACATTCTTCCATTGATTTTATAGTATTAAATGAGAATTCAATAAATTCGATTTATATGGGTACTTGTTAACTAGAATTTATAAGTATTATTATATACATTGTGAATACCTTGACATTCATTATCTTTGTCTTTGTGTATTTACCTAGATGACCACATTATTTCTTTTTAATCCTGTTTAATTTATAGGGGTTAAATGTTCAATCATTTTCATAGATTTATGATTTTTCAAATTGAAAACATATGTAAAGATATATCATTAAAATAATGTGTGGAACCACCCAATAATGCATTGTAAATTTATTATATCTCATTTGATCCTTATGTATTAACATTTTGTAGTTATCTATGTTCATAATGTTATGGTATCCTACAAACCGGGCCTGAACATTGTTTATGAAATGTAGTAGTGATCCTTTACCCTTGTTTGTAACATCTTGGTTGTAATACTTTACCTAGGTTTATTCCATTATATCGGTGATCATTGACATTTTTTTAGGATTCCACAGTGGTGACACTTGACCTATGTTTATGATGAGTTTGAATAAGTCATATACCAATTTTTAAGATGATATGTGTTATGTATATTCCATATTCCATTATTATATTTATATGGATTCCACTATGGATGGTGGTAAGATTCTCACATAGAATGGAGGTATCTATTAGACTTATTTTATGTTTTAACACCCACTCTTCTATGTACTATGTTAAATGAAACATGATTTCTCTACAGTGCTTCATTTTCACATCTAGTGATTTTATTATCATTTTCTATAATTCATTACAATTCTCTCCAGATAATGTCCCCCATTTGGTTATGATCTAGTGGAAGCTCTTCTATGTACCATAGTTATTGTTTTACTGCTTACTAATAATTTAATCTTACTATTTTTTAATTTCCCAATTTTCCTAGGTGATTAAAGGTGGTGAAGATATTTTCATCATATTATAAGGGGGTATAAGATAAAATATAGATTAAATTTTATATGATTAATATTTAATATGCATATAGTTTCCAGAGATATTGATGTTTAGACATTAAGAGTTGGTTTTTATTTCTTGGTATGTGTAAAAGTATATAAGTTTAGAAACAAATATATATGTGATGTTCTATTGGTGATTTACAGTTCACCACATTCCATTGTAGTTTCTAAGACTCTTCAACTATGAAAATTTGAAACAATTATTTGTTTTGGTGCCCATATTCTTTTTGGTCCAGATGTATAAGAAATTTGCATTTTTTTAAAACTAAATATAGTTTCATTGAGCATAAAATATTGAATTAATTTTACATAAACATATAGTAATATAAATATGATTAAAACAAAAAAAATTGGGATAGTTAAAAATGTATTCTTTATCATATTACCTAGAAATTATATAATAAACATAACTAAAAATAGACATTATGTTTTCTATTATATTCTAAAATAATGTAATTTTAAAAAAAAATTGTGTTTTGAGTATTTCATCATATTTTCTATTTATATTTATCAGATTTTTTTTCAAATAATGATATTATTGAAATGTTACTCCCACTGAGTAAAATTACTAGTAACTAAATTTAATGTATACATGTTTTGAAACAAATCAAAAAATCTACTATCTTTTATAAGAAAAAGCAACCTATTTTTTTCTCAAATTTAGACTTTAAATCTAAGAGAAAACTAGAAAAGGAATAATATTGAACAAAAACACCATAAAAAGTTTTGTAAATATTTGTTTATACTTTATTTAATGTATCGTACTTATCATCAATCATAGAAAATTATTCCTTACCCTCATTAAAAAAATAAATATTATATTCATGTAATATGAGTAAACATAATGTACAACATTAGTTTAAACCATGAAACATAAATTTTATAATTGGTTTAAGTTATTAGCCTCAGTTTTAGAAATCAATTCATCAATTAAATCTTACATAGCACTCCAAGTGGATTTAAAATATTTATTTTATTTATTTTTATAATCAGAACATCTTGATTATTTCCTTCATAACTTCTTAGTCTCTTTGAGTTGGGGAAAGTTAATCTTGATATGCCGATTATTTTTTCACTCACAGCATGACTCTTTCTTATCTTGGGGTTCTCAATAAAAAAATTTTGAACCTATAAAAAATTTACTAATAGTGGGACTCATAATAACTCTGAGGAAGAAAATGTTGTGTATGTATTAAAATGTTTTTTTAGTATGATGGAAATGATAGAAAACAAGGGATTTAATCAAAAGTTTCTAATATCAATCTTCACAACTCTGTTAAAACCTTATCTAATATCATCATTCTCTTGTCAAATAATTTTTGAAACCATTCCCTTATGTTCCCCTAATTAATTGATGTCCCATAAATTACTCTTATCCAGATTTTTGGAGAGAGATATATAATGATCACATTATCCCCTATCCATTCCTAGAATGGTAATCAGATATATCTAATCAACTAAAAATTTCCCCACTACTGCTTTAAAATGATGTGATTTAAGTTAGAGTGTACTATGTATAAAATTTCAAAATCAAAAGTAAAATAAATTAAAATAAAACACTATGATAAAATTCTGAAAGATTATAATTATTAAAGTGTATAGAGCTTTTAATGAGATAATTGACTGATTAGAATTCATCAACAGGGGGAATTATGGAATTCTAATTGGAACAAACACAAATAGCCTATTGTTCCATCATTGGTGTTATTAAAAAATATATAGGAAGGGACACAACTAGATGTAGTAGTAGAAACACCTACATTTGATCGACTCGAACCCCCACATTAAATTTTTGTTCTCCTCTTTTTATATCAATCGACCTAGATCATTTATATTACATTCCTGTATAATGAATGGCACAAGTTTCTATTCCAATGAACCGTGCATGCAAGATTAAATCCTAAAATTATAATCCGACTTCTATTTCTTTGATTAAAACCACATGAAATACATGATGACCTTAATTTATTAAGGTTCTTGTTAATTTAATCATTAAAAAAATAACTCATCTCCAACGATCTAGTTTTTTACTTCTTTCTAGAGACATTATTCGCTAATCCACAACTTCCATGGAAGATGGATGATTAACTTGAGGAGTTTAAAATTTTTAACATGTGAAATTAAATATTTTCTCGGTATTTAGTTGAATATATTTGGGCCTTATTTATTGAGACTTAAAATTATGATTAGTTCTAGATAGCTGTAGGTATCAATGCATTTTCATTGATTTTATAAGAATTAATTTCTCAGAATTACTACACTAAATTTGTTTGTAAGTAAAATGATTTCCCAATTTTAACATCATCATGCAAATTTGAAATATTATTTATCAGTTGTACTAAAATTTTATGCAGGTTGGAATCTCTAGTGATATTTCATAGTTCTAGATCAATATTCACAATCTCTATGCATGACTATTTATTTAATGTTCAGTAAATATTTAATAGTATCATAGTCAACACCTTATAATAAATTATTTTATCTTGTTAGGGTATCAACACGACCTACATTTCTTCACAATCTGTGACCCTCGAGTGTACACAATGGTGTATTTTGATAAACAATGTTTCAGATTTGATATTGGAACATATTCGTGAGACTTCCATTTCAATTTGGTGGATATTCCATATTACCCAGATCAATTTTTCTAAGATGGTGATATCAGGAGTTATTATATTTTCTACGAAACTATGCATCACACCATATGTTTTTAGGTTCCCATTAATCACAAGCATTTGATGTTTTACCTGGGTTGGTATATTTTTGTGTTGTTGGGTTATACATTTTATATTATATTTGATCTTGTAGTCTATGATAATGTGAATAGATTAGTGATTTTTATCTATGTCATGGTGTTTGTCACATTTTTTTGGTGTAATTGGGTGGTGATCTCATTCATGGTATAGTGGTATTAGAGATTTAATTTAGAGGTGTAATATCATGGATGCATTAACCATGGAACCCTCAGTTGGATCTCAGATTCAGTCGGTGTATCACTCAGGTTATTAAATTGAAAATGAAAAAAGTTTCTTATCATGGTCGCCTTAATCCCACTAAGATCAGTCAGTTCAGATCTAAGGTTGGCCCAATAAGGTGGAGCGATCGACTAGGATGATTGACCTTGATAAAGAGTGTTGACTCTTCTTTACCTTTTTTTGTATTGTAGGTGTATTCCTATGATATTGTTTGGTTTCATTATGTTCATTGGAAAAATATAAGGCATCATCAATATCCTTTTCAAATTATAGATGTCACATTCCTGTGTTAAAATTTTTTGCTTGTGGTTGCTCAATTTTTTGACCTATGGGGAATTAGCTTTGCTAAATATTAGTCTCTAATTTCCATAGGCAAGATAAATACATTTATTTATTATGTTTGATTGCCTTTGTGGGAGTTCATTTACATATATCTACCTTAATAAGGGAAGTCGTCTAAATGATCAATCACAGTGATAACTCTTTATGTGATCGATTAATTTTGAAGTGCATAAGTTCAATTCATTATCAATTAATTCGGCAGAAAGATTGATCATAAGAAGAGAATTCACGATTGAACCACACCTTTTACTTATTTCCATATTTGATCAAATATAGGAAAGGATGAAATTATTGAAAAAATTCATTTTCCTTTATTATAATGATATTCACAACAAATAGATTTTTTAAGTGCATGGATAAATTCAAGAATCATTAAAACAAATCAAAATGATGTGTTAATTTTCAAAAAATCATTTAAAATTAATAAAAAATTAATAATTAATAATTTAAAAATATATGTGTTATCAATTTAATAACAAATATTAATAAATCATTAAACATTCATTAATTTATCCATTAAACACTTCGGTCCCAAATTCACCTTGTTGCAGAAAATTATATTCTACCTAATAATTAAATTAAATAAGGGTAATTTTCAAATAATACTAATAAAAAAGATTCAAAATATTAGTTTCCCGTCACGTCAACACAATTGAACTATTTCACTCCCAAAAAATTTATCATTGAATTCTATTTATACAGAGTTTAAATGTTTGAAACATATTTTGAAATGAAATTTTAATTTAAAGGAAAGGCTTTTAATGAAATGAAAATATATGATCATATAAATTTCCAAAATATAAAGAAAAGAGTGAGGAAATATTTTTTATTTCATTCCCTAGTAATTTATATAATTATTTATAAAGAATTTTAATTTCAAATTTATAAAATTATACTATTTTCAAAATATATATCCTTCAAAAATCAATAAAAAACTATATTTTGACCATCCTCACATTCATTATACTAAAAATCTTCACTCAAGATAATATTTTTATATAAAATTGTGTTCATATGTGGGAATCTATTATTTACAATAATATTTGTAAAATTTTCATCTCTAAAAATTGTGAATCCTAAAAAATATAGTGAAACATGAGGTCTTTGAAAAGGTTGATTTGGGGATTTGATGTGCATGGGAATGTTTGAAAATAATATTTGAAATAATATGAAGTTTTTATTTTTCAGATACAATACATGATTCATAATGTAAAGAATTTAATAACCTTGAACTCAATCCACTTGTAAAATGTGAAATAAACTCTATATATATACTATTCTTTACACTTGTCATGAGTCCTGAAATGCATTCAAATAAAATTTCACCAACATATTCATTTTTTTTATAGATGTGGTTGAAAAAATTTTAATTTAATTATGGATAATCATTCCAATTATTCCCCAATTTGATTCTCCTAATGGAAAGTTACACCTCTCACAAATCCCTTAGACGAACTTATTCTCCTATAAAAACTCATAAAAGCCCCATTCCTATACACTATGAATATAAAAAATCAGGAAATTTTATTGAAGGGAAAGGGTGGGAAAGAGTTAATTTTATTTTGATGTATCTTAAATATAACATGGTTATCATAGTATTTTTAAATCATAACAAGGATCAATGATCATTGTTGGTTTCAAGGAAATCTTAGGGGCCTTCCAATCTAATTTCCAAAACATGTTGAATATACCTCAACAATCAAAAATATTTAGAGGGAATCATAAACGCTTTAGTTTAAAAAAATATTCTCTAAAGAAGTGATAATATCTTAAATAGGTTTTCAAAAAAGGCCCAAATTTTACTTTGGGTAGAAATCAAAATTTTGGGATAGTTAGTAGTGTTTTCAAAGTTCAATATCTAGTAAATTTTACTGAAAATAATTGAAAATTATAGCCTAAGAAAACAAATATATATCAGAAATATATTTATATTTTTATCTTCAATAATATTATTATCACACTCACTTTGAGTTCTGAAAATGAATTCTGTTATACAGTTAAACTAAATTAATTTTTGAAAAAATGAGTATACTTTTAAATATAGAAACAATTTTATTTAAATTATATGAGAAATTTTCCATTATCACCCAAAATTGGTAAAAAATAATTCTAATTTAATTAAAGTAGGAATTTGTTCAAGGGAAAAAGATTAGAAAAACTATAAATACCAACATGAGAGAAAGAGACAACCTGACAGTGCTCTACTTATTGGTAATACAGAGGAGTCTAGACTCCTCCATAAGTTATTTCCACAAACCCTCTTCGAGCTTCTTCAATTATAGAAAATTCACCATTAATGGATACATTTATCCTTCTCCTTGAGTCTCAAATGCACCAAAATAAGAGGTATTAGTTCCAGTGTATATCCTGGTCCTCTTGGATAAAAGTATTAAATGGTAGAGCTTCATTCTTAAAGAAAATAACAACACATTGTATCCAATTTATAATTATATTTTCTATATTATCTTATCATGAGAAGATAAATATTCATTATGAAAAATTAATGAATTGTCATATTCCTTCATTCTCAAATCCTCTAAATCCATTATTTGTTGGTTACTTTTTCTATAGTATTTCCAAACTCCAAGTTCACTCTTTTGATAGACCAATTGGATTTGTGTGGAAACTGAATATGCAAGTGACTATGTTCACCATAAAATATTATATTGGTTGAAATACCTAAGGATGTGTTGTAAGTAGTTCTGTATGAGAACAATGCATTTTATAATTTTCATAATCTGTACATTTTGGGTGGACCACACATTTTTCTCCAAATTTCTTTTGACTTATCTATTGAAAACCTCAACCAGTCTATTTTCCTATTGTGGATAAAAATTGGAGGTTTTATTGTGATCCCCATATTTCATCATGAGGGATACTATGTTATTCATATAGAAGATGGTACCATAGTCATTGTTTATATGTTGAGGTATTTCAATCCCATAAAAATGTTTTTTTAACTCAATCACAATTTTTTAATAATCAGTTGTAATTTATTTTGCATCAATTAACATAGAAACATAAACTACTACAAATATGATATTGGAAAATACAAATGAAATATAAAATGGTCCAATCAGATAAATTCTCTTTACATCAAAAATCTCAAGGAAAACTTTTGGTTTTTTGGAACGTCATGTTTTTTTGGGAATTACACTAGTATATTTGGAGATGGGCCATTTTTTCTAAAATCATGTTAATTTTTAAAAAATATGGTCCAAATAATTCATATTTACAAATTAATCTAATTTTTCTTTGAGGTACTAAAATGGAATCCACATACAAGGTTATGGAAAAATAGAATAATATTTGTTTCCCCTTCATGTATGATCCTTATAATAACATGCTCAATGCATATTTTCTAAAAATAGGGAACCACCAAAATAAATTATTTAGATTTATATTTTGATTTAATAGTATGAGGCTTAAAAAATAAAGAGGATAACTTCTCTATGATTATAATGTTCTATATATCAATGTACCTGGGAACTTGGGTGAGGTTGTATAGTTTCTAACCATGTAATGAATCATCCATATTGGTCTTACGAATCAGTTCAACCATGTTAGTGGGAGGCAACCATATCATGTTGTTCCCACCATAAATTTATAGTCCTTCTTATCTATAATACTTATGGAAAACTATTGTAATAGAAATATCCATAACACATTTATATTGTTGGTAACATTTTTCTTGATTAAATATATCACTGTTTCATGATCATAATACACAATTACTTTACTCTATAAAAGATATAATTTTTTTAAAGCTACAAATGTAGACAAAAAAATGTATATATTTGTTTTTATTTAATATGGGAAATTTTTATGGACTTCTATGTGTAGGCTATCACATTTTAAGGTCTATAAATAAATTTGAATCTAAAAAAACCAAAATATATGTTAGAGTGACCACATAGAATTTCAATGGGGGTAATTCCAAATTACTGGTAAGATAATGGGTTTATTAGTTAGTAATTAATAAAAAATTTCAAATTCTATTCTTAATGTATCATCAAAAAGAAAATTAACATCATTCTTGAGTTGGTTAGTTAGTGGAAAATAAATTTTATAACATCCCTAATAAAATTTTAATAAAATATAATTAGGCATAGAAATGATTTAATGTGTCAAACAGTGGTGGGTAATTTAGTATGGAAATGTCATAAATTTTTTATTTATCTATTATAATTAAATATTTATAAATTAAATGGCCGAAAAAGTTTTATTTTTCTTCCACAAAAATAAACTTTTCAAAATTTAAAACCATGATTTTTTCAATACTTATTTTTAAAACAATCTAAAAATAGCTTTAAAACATAATAAATTTTGTTATCAGTACCTATTTTAATCATTTCAATTTTCACTATAGAAGAAAATAATAATTTAAATGGTTTTAAAGTAGAATATAAATTTTTATTCTTGTGGTTGATCCATTGAGTCATCAATTTTTAAATTCACGATATCCAAAAAAATGATGGAAATGGTTCCATTATTATCATTTTTTACTGTTTTAATGGTCTTGAGGAATGGTTTACCTAGAATTGTTGGAGAGATATAATTACCTTTTAGTTATACCTTATTTAGAATATAAAAGTTAGTATGAAATGGGTAACCTTGTACACATACCAAGGCACCGTCAAGAACATCTACTAGGTAGGAATTCTCTTGATTGGTGAGTTTCACATCCACACGAGTGGGTTTCAGTTCTAAAATATACAAAATAGAATAGGTGGGATATGTAATCACATTAATTGAATCTCATAATCCTCAAAATTCATTGGAAAAAATATATTACCAATATTATGGGAAATAGAAAAGGTATCTAGACCACGGACTCCAGTAGATGGATGTTTATATCTACTTTATTGAATGTCTACATAATATATTGATAGAGTTATTCTTAATTTCATTTATTAGGTTCTTGAATCCTTGAACGTAAGAGAGGTTGAGTTTGATGTGGATCTTCTATATTTAATTTCCATTTTATTTTAATAATTTGGTTTGTCTTTATAGAATCCTCCTCGGGTTCCTCTTCATGGGAAGCTTCATTAGGTACATGTTCTATTTACATCCTAAATTGATTTCTTGGGGAGATCATTAAATTTTATCTTGATTCTTTCCACTCTTTAATTTTATTTCACTAACATTTATATCAAGGTTATTAATTGGTTGAGTGGGGAATCTTATCCGTGCTAATAACTTGTGTTTATTTGGAAATATTCTCTCTATAATGTTGGGGGTTGGAAAGGCTATTGATAGGAATGAAGGATGGGTGGACTTTTAGACCGCTAGCTCCCTATACCAAATTTATTCATAGAGGAATCTCTAAATCAAAGGTTACAACATAGTTTATTCTAGAACTACCTCTTGAGAATTTATTCATATTTCTTAGTCTTATTAACATGATCTAATCAATAATTGAAACACCATTGAGAATATTTGAGCTTGAATACCCTTGGGGGTGAGGTGGTTGAAAACTCAGGCTCTTTTTTCACAACATATTTTCTCAAAAGAGATGTTATTAATTCAATTTTATTATCTTATAATGATGAGTGGGAAATATTTATCTCATGTAAAAATATAGTTACAGTTCTCATACAAAATCATTATGAATTTAGTGATATTTTGTCAATAAGATCTTCATCATCAACTGGTTACCTATCAACATGTACTATTCTGGAGAAAACATATTATTTTTTTCCATCAATATCCATTAATCTTTGGTTAATGAATAGAAATAATTGACTCTCGTTATATTTATTGGGTGGTTAATATTTTTTAAATTTCTTGATTATTTCTAAAAACTCATTGATAGTTTATCAAATTTCTTTTATGATTCCATATATCTATTTACTGTTTTGTATAATCCTTAAGTCACAAAAGAATGTTTTAGAGGAATATCTTATTTATCTCGATTGATGAGAACATTTATATAGGTTGTTGACTGTAGAACCACTCTTTGGCCAACCATTCAAGTGATAAGAGGAAATACATCAAGTAGAATTGAACATAATGCAGTCCTCTTATTCAGAATAAATTTTGTAATACTTTAAAGGTTTTGTCTTTCATATTTATGTATTCCCCTGATAATTCATAATTTTTTGGAAGAATATATATCATTCCAATTTTGAGTTGATAATCGTGTTCATTCTATTATAATTATCTCTTGTCAAAGATTAAATCTTCTGCATACATTCCCATCATATTACCACTCACTAATGTACGATTTTATTCCATTTTTTCACTACATAATATTACAATAGTGGAAGAAGAAGAAACAAAAGGAGGGTTTTCCAATAAAATTTGGAAGAAAATTCATTCATATAGTTATTTAATATTAAGAGTTAAATATTTAGTGAGAACTATTCTCAAAACCTCAGGATCCAAAAAATATGGATGGAAGATACAAATGTGTTTATTTGATATCATTTTATAAACAATATTGGTACTAAAACTACCTCCCTTGAAAATTAAAACTGGTTTGATTGTCACATCTCCTAGATTTATCTTCAAAACTAAATTATGAACCCGATAAAATTTTAGTAATAGTGGAAATTGGGTTATCTCCAGAGAATGCAGTGTTGTGGATGTGTTAAAATATTTTTTAGGGGGTCTGAAATTTTTGAAAATAGTGGATGCAATCGATTAATTATAATATAAAAATAATTAACTATGGTCTATCATTGGATTATTCCACAATTATTTTATCAAATCTTTATTAAAATTGATCCATTCTCTTCCTCTAATAAACTGATACCTCACTTGTTATGCTTATCGGGTTATTTCATTTGGGATAGAGAAATACAATGATCAATTTATCCCATATCCTTCCATAGACTAGTAATTTTATTTCTATAATCACCCGATAATTATTCCACTAATACCATCACATGTAGTTATTTATGTCTGAGTGTATTATGCCAAAAATCCCAATAATGGGAGTATAAGAAATTAAAACCAAAAAGTAGAAGATATTTCTAATTGATTAAATCTATTAAAATACACACTAGTAGTAATATTTTATTTGACTAATCATACTTCATAAAAAGCAGAATGAGAGAATTGTTATTTGATAGGACCATATAATTCCCTAGTCTTTCATAATTTTAGTTGTTAAACAAATAAAAAATGGGATAAATAAGAAAAGGTAATACAAACACCTCTAGTTGATTGAGTTGTCCCCACATCCTTAGATAATCATACACCTTTTTTAGTATCAATGCTCCCAAATCTATAATATTTGGTACCATACTCATGATAGACACAAGTTCCTATTCCATTAAACACAGTATGCAAGATTCACTCCTCAAATTCTAAGACAACTTTTGATTCGATAATTATTTCCTTGTGAATACTTGATGGTCTATATTTATTCAGTTCTACGCACTAAAATTATTTCATGTTAATCCATTATTTTAAATTATTTAGATCCATATTTCTTTGTAGATAAATTATTCACCACTCCATATCTTCATTGGATTAAGGAAGATTCATGTGTGGAGTTTTATGTGTTGGTTATATGGACATATATAATTCCCTTTGATTTAGTAGAATATTATTCAACCATAGATATTGGGCCTCACTACTAGGATTGGGTTTAGATAGTGTTGGGTATAACAACTTACATATATGAATTCCTCATATTATGTTTTTCTAAATTACTAAATTGAAAGAATATTAACTAAAACTCATTCCCCATTTTTTAATTGGATAATGAATTAAAAATGTTATTTACTAGTTGTTCCAAAATTTTCAGTAAGATGGATTCTAATGTGAGATTTCATAGTCCATGATTGTTATTCCCACTAGGTTCACATGACTAATTATTCAAGAATCAATCGATCTATAATAGTTGAATTCTAGTTTCCTCACAAGAAAATCTTCAATATCCTTAATTTTTGATCTTGTCTTGGATTTAATTATAATATTCAGTGATTGGGATAACTCAAATATGTTGATTAGTGTCCTCATATTTTTATTATATCATTGAAATTCATGGGCTGTAATCGATTGCAAATTATGGGTTAATTTTTATTCAACTGATCTAGTTTGAGGTAGTGTTAGGAGATCATGAGTTATTGTGTTATCTGGAAAAGTAGGCACTACACCAGACATTTCTTGGGATCTAATGAGTGTCAATCATCGGCCATTATACTGTGGTTGGTAACTTTATGTGCTATAGGGTTTCTATTTTTATTCTTGATCAGATTTCATCTTCAAGGGTAGTGTGACTCAATTAGTGGGTGTGAGTCTCCCTCATGAAAGTAGTCATGAAAATTAGTGGTGTAAGGTAGAGATATCCATTGAGGTGGAGTGGCATTAGAATTATCCATCATAGCTGGTGAGGGAACAATGAATTCAATAGTGGATTACACAGTTTTATATCTTGTTTATTCAATATGGATATCATGTTTCAATAGTTCACAACCATGACTTATCATTGTGGTTCTACATAATCAGATAAATCTCATTCGTTTAGAGTTGGGGTTGGAAACAAAGGTGGATTGGTTGACGAGGATGATCAAACTTGAGAAGGTGTACAGATGAATTCCAATTTTTTATTTTAGGGATGTTATATTCCTATGATATTTTGGGATTTAGGATGCTCTATTCCAACATATAAGGAAGGGTCAATTCTATTTTCACTATATGATTGTTGAATACAGTTGTTAGTTTCCTATGGATTTCGTCAATCCATCTTAACCCTATGATTGATTTGATTTACCAAATATTACACACTACTCTCCTCATAAAAGTTCGATTCATTTTTTTCTTGTGGTCGACTACCTTTGAAGGATACCATTTGCATGGATCAATTTTAATAAGAAATGTTAGCTAAATGATAGACCATAATAAGACCACTTTATACAAATGTTTTCTTTTATCATGTGGGAGCTCCACTCCTTGTCATTATCTTCAGTGGATAGTTTGACAACAAGATGTTTCGACATGGTCAATCCATTCTGTTAATCTTATTTGAGTCATCTCCCCACATAATGTTTTGTAGTGATTTATTAAATTCAATAATTGATGAAATGATAGAGGTTTAAATTAAATAATGGACAAATAAAATCAAATTTACAAGATTATATTTCAAATAAATTAATTCAAATTCATTAAAATATTTAAATTTAATATTTCATAATTATTATTTGGGTTGTTAATTTAATTCCAAAGATGAATATACCATGAATAGTTATTAATTTTTTCATTAAGAAATTTGTCCAAAAGGGCATTATATAGAAAAAACCATATTTTCCCTAGGTTTTCAATTAAGTAAAGGGTATTATAAGTGAATATCAATCAAAAAAAATCAAATATATGGTATCATATCATAACATCTAAATTTATTTTAATTTTCCAAATTATTATTAAAATTCATAAATAATATTCTAAAACACTTTATTCTATTTTAGAATTTATTTAATTTTCTATTAAATTAATCTTTATCATCAACGTAATTCAAACAAAAAAATATTAAATATCCAAAAATTCATAAAATATAAATTTTTCGTTTTTATCATCTTATGAAGTAGTAACAATAATATAAATACTAACATTCTTAATTAATTTATAATCAATTGATTGTTCTTTCATTTCAGCCTCACACGTACTTTATGTATGAATTAGATTATTTATTTTTAGATCCCTAATATGATTTGATTGTCTAATAATAACATAAATTCTACTACATCTGGTTTAAAAAAATCTCACAGACATTGACACTTGAATAGATTTTGGTACAATAGTTTTAAGCCTGTAACATTATTGACTATTTGAGTTATCCTTCCATTCATCCGAGAATTAATTTTTCTATTAAATATTATAATAGAATAAATTTATACGTTGTAAGTATTTTCCATTAGTTATGTAAAAATATTTGTTCCTTAATATTAAATTTAAATAGTTTTCAACCAATCAGTGACTGTATAACATTGAGAAACACTATTAAACCAATTAGGTCAAGAATGGAAAATAATAACATTCATAGGTTTTAAATGGAAACCAAATTAAACCTATTATTTAACACTCCAAAGGTACGGTTAAGAAACAATAATTTTAATAGGATTCATTACATTCATATAGAAATTCCAACATAAATAAATAGGATTAGTAATCATCCTTATTTTTCATGAACCACAATATTCTGCATTTAATTATGATTGTATAACCCTAGAAATATCATCTTTTTTATCATAAAATATCAAACTATAATAAAAATATTTAATCATGAACTTTCTAATGTAGAGGGAAGAAATTACTTACATTAATATCCTATTTTATCCTAGCTGGTAGATTATAAAGACTGGCGGTGAATTGTGTTCTTGATTTTCACCTTCTAAATATTTTAACTTCCCTCTTTAAATTATTTCTTTAAATATTTCAATTTATTAAATCTTATTTATATGGGTATAATGTAGTGAAAATAAATCATAACACATAAGGATTTTAATTTTAGTTTAGGGTCTCAAATATTATCCCCCCAATCCACTCTTCTAAAACCCAGTGCAGTTTTACCGATTTTGTTTTAATAATTTTCCTAAGTAACTTCACAGGTAAGTACAAGTAATTTGAACGTATTCATACAAAATAAAATATCTTTCAATTGAATATTTTTTTAATAAATCCAATCCATATTCTAACTGCACACTTAGTACAATAAATGTACACTCAAATAAAAAAATATAAATATATAGATAACTGATAGCATCAAATACAGTAAAGTGGAATGATAACTAAAATAAGAAAAAATTACTCTATAAAATATTTTTCTAAAGTATAAGAATTATAAATATATTTTCATACAATGTTGATTTTTAATAAACATACAACTTATACTACATAATGCTTTTTTTATTCTTCTTCCTTTATTTACATCCTAATACATATAGAATATAGTCAATAATAATTGAAAATTATTTTTATAAATAATAGCCGTATAGAAATAAATGTTTAACAAGAAATATAATAGTGTTTATTTCCTAAAAATATTATCACATGAACATAAATGAGTTATTATTTGTTCTCTATCACAATAAAGTATTTAAACAAAAAATTTAATTTAAAATTGGAAATAATTTTTTGACCTTCACCTTGAAAATAAATAACCTCATACTATTCGATAACAAATTTTTGATTCTCAAAATATAAAACCAGTGAAAATATTCCAAAAACAAGCCTTTCATAACAAATAAGTTCAATATTGGCTAAAATTTAACATTTAAATAAAAAAAATATCCACAAAAATATCATTTAAATAAAACCAAAAATAAACAACCCCAATATCATGCTTCATGATTGTTATTTCATATAAATAGATTATGTATGTAAAAATTTCCTAAAATTTCTATAGTCCACATATTAATAAATCCATTTTTGATCTCATTTATGGATAATACACTTCACACATCTTGAATATAATTTTCTATGTATTAATAAATTTCAATCTATATTTGAAATTTTACATTGTAGAATTAATAATATGTACGAGAAAGACAAATCTTTAGATTTTCATATATGAGTATATCCAATTCTACTAAATATTCTTGAGTCTAATGATTTCCCTTTCAATAGAAAAACTTATGAATTCTAAAGCTTGTGTAATTGAAAAATAATATAATTTAACTATGAGAAAATATTTACAAAATTTTCTCTAAAAACATTCATGTGAAATTTTATATATAGGAAACACTTTTTTAATCTCTTCACCATAATTTACGGTTTTATACATAAAATATTATCTCTAAAACTACCAAAATTAAAATATTAATATAATTTGACATTGAGAAACACTTTATGAAATTACTAAATAACTTGTCACTCAATCAAAGAAAACTCATTAGTAAAATAAAAAATTTCTTTCAAGATTATCCAAATATTGTATAAGTTTGGATATGTTTACGAAAAATAACTTTAAAATGGACTTAAGACCAACATGTTCATTTAAAGTCCAATTAATGAAAAGAATTTAACAACCAGAGTTTGATTGTAAATAAACACATGTTTCATTATTTAATCATTATATAGAGTTTTATGAGTTGAAACTATTCATGTAAGATTTGGTTAGAAAGATTAAATGATATGAGACAACTCAATAGTTTATCCAAACTATATTAAATGCTAATGTAAAGACCCAAGATGTTTATATAATTTTTTTAATTGAGTGGAACTATTATGAATCTGCAAAAATTCATAGCATGTGATTCCGAGGCCTGAAGATCCCAAAACAAAATTTTGATCTTTTTTATGGTATGTTCAGTAAACATGTGGGTGAGAAATTATATATTTAGGACCAGTGCTCGGATTAAAAATCTAAGGACGCTATTAGAATCACAACACCTGGATTTACTAAGGGAAGTTTATCATTGTTCGGAAAAAGTTAGACGAGAAGGTTAATTTTTCAATGTTTTGAAAATAATAATAAAATAACTAAAGATGTTAATTTATTCTTTTTTGTAGCAGTTGAGAAGAGAATGGTGGGACAACATTATAACTTCAGGAAATAAATGAGTGAAAATTAATTTCTTCATCCTTTCATTGTTTAACTGCTACATTTTGGTTTAATAGGTTCATTAATTCTGATTCATTAATGAATAATAATAATGATCTAATGTGGGAGGCTATACATTTTATTTAATAAAATATTTGGTGTGGGTTTTGGAATCCTATGGGAGGTCTCCTGACGAAGTGCTGGAGACATCTTCCTCCAACAAAGAATGGAGTTTTGATGATTCCCATTGAGGGATTGCTTCAGAGGTCGACATATTATGAATGAAAAAACACACATACCTTCTTATTCTTCCAAATGTAAACCCAATGAGTTCATAGTAGATGGTTAAAATTGTTTATACAATCAAATGATTTTATATATCCATTCTTGATTAATACAAATAACATGGATCACCCAGCTAAGAGGTTGATTCACGAATCATTATTATTTTTAGGAGGCTGTCAGGGGGATTCATTTTGGAATTTTATTAAATCTTATGATGATTAGTTTTTATCCCACATGTTATATCACTAATGTGAAGGGCGCGGGGCAATCCGAACAAGTCCTAGACCATTCGCTAAACTTGTTCTTGATGTGGTCTTTGTTGGAGAATTTTCAACTTGATGACAACATGAAAATGAATGCCACACCCTAATGGTGGTATCCTGGGATGCCCGTAAGTGCAACCGCGAAGAGAATCAAACACTTGAAGCTTCACCAGTGGCCCGAGAAAGCTCCATCGGCCCGACACCCCCAACGCAGCGATGGCGGCCGACTCTTTCCGGCCATGATGAGGTGGTGGAGTATGTCGGCATCGTGACAGACATGGGTGGCTGGCTATTGCCGAATGCATTGATGGTGGGTGGTGCGACACCACAACGCACCACAAAGGAAATTTCATGGCTCTAGATGAGGCGGAGGTAGACCCATACCACATATTCTGCCCTAGAATTGTCCACTGGACTAGTCAACCGAAGGGGGGCCACACCCAACCAGCGGACCAGACATACGATTGATGAACCAACCAGGCCCTCAGTTCAAAAATGCATAAAACATACTGACTGGGCATCCAATTGGCACGATGTCTGTTTTGTTGAAACCCTTTTGACATGGAGGTTATTCAGTTTACATTTTTATGGGACTTAATGGTGGTTGATGTAAAAAATGTATTGAGGAGTGGATCCACTCAGAATGAAGCGTATTAAGTGCATAAATCTGGTGGCCGGTGGTGACGTGAACAAAGAATATGGATCCTCTATGGGTCAACACCGAGCGATTCTCTAATTCGGTCCTCACCCAGTGATCCTTTGAGTGGATCAGCCTCTAGCGATCCTCTCTGGGTCAAAACCGAGTGATCCACTGAGTAGTTCAGCACCCATCGATCCCTTGAGAGGGTCAGCACCTAGTGATTCTCAATGCGTCAGAACCTAGAGATCTGTTGTGGGTTAGCACCTAGTGATCCTTTGTGGGTCAGCACCTAGAGAACTTTTGTGTTATATCATCAGAAGCCACTCAATATAATAAAATGATATAGCTTTATGACTAATAATCTCTATTCATGTTCTTTATGTTGTATATCTTGTTTCAGTTGAGTATTTTACTTGTGTTTTTTGATTGAGATCCTATTTTTTGGAATTCTGGGAGACCTTCGTGGGTATCAGGGTCCCTAATAGGTATTATTATACTCACCTCGGCCCGGGCATCACCCACAAATTTTTGTGTCTTATCCAGATAACATAGTGCTTTGACTAAATTTTAGGAGCCATGACTTGACAGTGCACGGAGGTGATCTGTTGATGTGGAGAGCTACAGTGACGATGTGTATCTACCCTTCAGGTAGGATCCTTGGCAGATGAACTCCGAAGCTATTTTTTCCTTTTTCCTATACTTTCTTTTAGTAGGGTTTGTATACATTCCCATTCTGCTTCATTTATAACTTTTTTACTTTCAACAGTTATACATTGTGGTTTTCTCTTATTGTGTACCTTATTTGTGTGTTTACAGGTATAAATGCAATGCCTTCCCTTTTTAGGGATATCTATTTCCGGTGCTACTCACCAAACCCTAGCCTATGAATGGAGGGCTTGGGGTAGTCATGACACATGCCCTAGGGGATAGGTCCAGAAAATGTGGTATCATAGGGACATCGATACAACCATAAGAACAAAGAGTTTATGTTCTCAATGAATCAATAGTGTTAAGTGTATTGAATTTGGATTTCAGTATGGGGAGTCTAGTGTGGGTGTAGCAGCCAACATATCTATATAATATGACCCTGAATTCTGTTATCTAATTTGGTACACAAAAACACTATTTATGAGTGATTTGAAAATGTTGTTTAGCTTTTGATCTTTGAGTCAGCTCACCAGGTATAGCTTATTGATCATGGCACATCTGTTTCTTTAGAGGATGACACCACATAGACAGTCATCCAGGTTTCTAGTGAGAGATCACGATGACGGACCACCGAGTGATTAGGCTTCGGTGGAGGGCCCTCATACAACGATGGTACCTCTGTGTGGTCTACCAATAGCACCACTACCCATAGGGAAGCAGATGCCAACAGCCCCATCAGTGGACCATGCATGCCGACTGAGCACATTGAATAGGTTATAGAGATAGAGGCCATCGAAGTTTTTAGGCGAGATAGATCCCCAGGAAGCTATGAACTGGCTAGAGGCTGTGGCATAGGTTTTCCACTTGGTTGAGACACCATAAGACCAAATTACGATCATTGATGCTAGCCTCTTCCAGGAAATAATAGAATGATGGTGGATCCTCGCTCTCTAGACAAAAAAGGTGGAAAAACTCTCCTAGTTGGACTTTGAGGGCCTCTTCATGGCGGAGTTCATACAAACAACTTTACACTCATTGTGTATTCAATAGATACTGCACTTACAGCAAGGAAGCATGACAGTGGCCCAATACTCGGTGAGACTCAATGACCTCTCTCACTACTCCAACGACATGGTATGTGACCCATTTCTTTAGATCTTGGACCATTGAGAAGGGTCTTTGAAGGGAGATCAGAGCATCGATGATATCAGTCAATTTTATGACGTATGCTGGAGAACTTGAGCAAGTTCTATTAGTGGAGAGACTCCTAGTTGAGTAGGAATCGATGGTGAGATCCACCACTGGACAATAGGTTTACGATTCAATTGTATTAGGTAGTAGGCAGATGATGCAGAGGCCCAAACGGGCCAGACCATCCAGAGGAAGACCCCAAGACGCAACGTCAAAGGTGCAGAGCTCGTGAGGTAGAGGAGGTCATATGAGGACTATATTATTTTACTCTTGCAGTGGACATGAGAACATAGATCTTGAATTTCTGACTCCCCACATGGACGATTAGTGGATGGTCAAGGGACCACGGAGTCAGGGACAGATGTTCGAGCGAGGAGGTCTTCAAGGCGATAGACGTGGCAGAGGTGCAGGACTTGCCGCAGGTGTTGGGTGGTGATTTTAAGGTTCCACTGCGACCACCCTTAGGTGGTATACCCCGACCACAAGGAGACGATTGATGGTTATGAGCTCAGCTATAGGCAGCTGAGGACTATGACCACGACACTCCAGAGTTGATTCGAGGTATAATATTCGTCTATTTGACAACAGTGGCGATTTTAATAGAAATAGGATCCAGTAATCATTTCATTTCCATGACTCTATTTTGGATCTCAATGGTATCAGTTTAGTTATTGGCTCGATCCTTATGATTAAAGACTTCTACGAGATTGGATTCAACGATTACGCACTGGGGCGTAGTGCGAGATCACTCTTGGAGGTGAGATCTTGAGTTGGGATCTCCTAGTATCATCATTGAGGCCTGAAGGCATCATCTTGGGTATGGAAAGGCTATCCATAGTCCATGCACAGATCGATTGTTTTAAACGTAGTGAGTGGTGTGACTGTGTGGATGGGACCATGCTTTCCTTCATCGAAGAGAAGGGAAACATCACATCTCAGGACGGACTATCATGGATGAGGGTTCATCCAATCACTCATCAGTTGGATAGGATTACACTTGGAGCAGTTGAAAAGAGGAGTATGTCCTATCCTTAGTGGTGGACCAATATGATGATGTCTTTCCTAAGGTTGTTCTGGGAATACATCCTCACAGATAGGTAGACTTCTACGTTGATCTATACCCCGTGATTACACTGATATCTATACTATAATATCATATGTCTCTCTGCGTCATTCTTGGGTTAAGGGTACAACTAGAGGACTTGAAGGGGAAGGGGTTCATAAGGACCAATGTTTCTCCCTGGAAAACATAAATTTTGTTTACCAAGAATGAAAATGGATGTTTGAGGCTTTTCGTGGACTATCGGCACCTGAATCCGGTGACTGAAGAAAAAGTATCCTCAACAAAGGATTGATGATCTCTTCGATCAGTTTAAGAGGGATCTATGGTTTTTAAAGATAGACCTCAGATCAGGCTGTCATCATCTCAGAGTATGGGATGAGGATGCACAAAATATGGGTTTTAGATGCCGGTATGGCCACTATGAGTTATTGGTGATTTCCTTTGACAGGACCAATGCTACAACAGTGTTATGGGCTCATGAACAGGATCTTCCATCCATACCTCTATTGCTTCATGGTGGTATTCATTGACGACATCTTGATATACTCGGGGTCATAGGAGGAGTATTCTACACATATATAGATAGTTCTGGATACACTCTGAGAGAACAAACATTAGGGAAGGCTCTCGAAGTTCTAGTTTTTGATATGGGAGGTCAACTTTCTAATACATGTTATCTTGGTGGCTGGAGTGGCAGTGGATCCAGTAAAGATAGTGGAAATAATTTTTTGGGATCCACCAAGAAGTGTGACTGAGGTGAAGATTTTCTTTGGGTTGGTTGTGTGCTACCATAGATTCATACCTGATTTTTTTATAGTTGTAGTACCCTTGTTAGCTTTGACGAAGAATGGGAATCCTTTCTTCTAGACATAAGGATTCCAATAGAGTTTCCATGATCTTAGGCAGAGACATATGAGTGCTCCCATCTTAAGGCTACCACAAGAGAGCATTGGGTATGTAGTATACTGAAACACATCAAGGATCCGATAAGGATATGTTCGTAATGCTAGAGCAAGCTATGACCACCTACGACTCATGAAAGTTGAGACAGAATGAGCAGAACTACGCTACCCATTACCTGGATTTAGTAGTAATGTTATTTTCCTTGAAGATATAGTGAAACTACTTGATGGGTGCATGATTTATTATCTACTCTGATCACAAAAGTCTTAGGTATATCTTCTCATAGAATTAACTATCCCTGAGGCATCAGAGATGGCTGAAGTTCCTCCAGGACTATGAATTTGAGATATTCTACACTCCTGGGAAAGGGAACATAGTAGCAGGTGCACTCAGTAGATGGTCTGGTTTACAGCTGAGTGAGGAGACATAACATCTTTTAATGTTGTTGATATTTTTTCATGGATATTTATGGAGCATCTTTATTCTATTCTACGATAGTCACTCCTACACTCCTTCTCTGATTCTAGGAGGAACAGATTGGGGACGTTTACTGTGAGCCCTGACGTGCTCATATATCCTCAGGATGGGCTCCAGAAGTATTTTTTGAAGGTGGGGAGCACATCATTCTTTTTAGAGGACACACCATGGTACCAATGACACTAAGATTGGTGGTGTTTAAGGAGTTCCATGCATCCCCTCTGGTGGTACATCTGGGTGTTGAAACAAAGTACTAGGATCTCTAACGTTAGTGCTGGTAGACAGGGATGAAGAATGATGTGGCATATTTCATTTCATGATGCCTCACTTGTCAGCAAGTGAAAACAGAGAATCAGGTTCCAACAGACTTAGCACAACCACTATATATATCAAAATGGAAGTGTGATGGTACCTCCATGGACTTCGTAACAAGACTTCCAGGTACATCCATGGTCCACGATTCTATATGGGTGATCATTGACCAACTCACTATGTTGGCCCACTTCCTATCCATCTAAGAGTAGGGAACAGTAGAGTGCTTGGAAAGCCTCTACGTACAGGAGATATTTTTACATCACAGGGTTCCATCGAAGATCATTTAAGATCTTGATGCCCACTTTACATCTCAATTTTTGAAGGGATTGTAGGATGCATTTGGGACTCATCTAGTCTAGAGCACTACCTTTCACATTCAGAAAGATGGTATGATAGAGAAAAGTTACTAACTTTTGAGGACATGCTTCGTTATTGTGTCCTTGATTTTGGCCACAGTTGGGAGGATATCATTCCCTTTTTGGAATTCGAATACACCAAGAAATATCACTTGACCTTCAGCATGACACCGTTTGAGGATTTTTACGGGAGACCATGTAGATCACCTATATACTGGACATACCCTAGGAAGTTAGAACTTATGGGTCAAAAGTTGGTACGAGCTACCAATGAGAAGGTTAAGATATTCTAGGAGTGGATGATGACTGTACAGAGCAGGAATTTTTTTTTTTCAACTGGATATAGAGACCCCTATAGTTTGAGAAGTGTAGTCATGTTTTCCTTCGGGTTTCACCACGACGAGGATTGTAGAGATTTTCCCCAAGAGACAAGAAATCTCTGAGGTTAATGATATCATTCTAGATTCTCAGCAGAGTCAACGAGTTGGCATACTACCTTTCTCACCCCCCACATATGAAAAAGGTGCATAATGTTTTCCATGTGTTGTAGCTAAGGTGATACATGCCTGATCCATCATACATTATCGACTGGGGAGAGTTGGACATTGATTATGGGGTGATGTTAGGGGAGTTCTTGGTGGATATAGAAGATCTAAATGAGATCACATTGGGGTTGGAGTGTCAACTTTATGCTCAGTATCCTTATTTTATTACTTATCCATTGTTGTGGCTTTTGGGGATGCTAATACCTATGGTGGGGATAGTATAAAGACCCATAAATTTTGTATATATTATTAAATTAAATGGAATTATTTCAGGTTTGTGAAAATTGATGGCACATGATTCTGAGTCCCAGATTGGATAGAATTGAATTTTGATGTTTTTTATGGTACGTTTAGTACAAGTGTGAGCATCAATTTTTTTCTTTTCATCCAGTGGCCAGAATAAAAATCTAAGGACACTGATGCACTCATAGCATCAAGATTCTCTTAAGAGAAGATTAACTATTTTACAAAAAGGTTAGATGGAAAAGTAAAATTTTCAAACATTCCAAAAAATAACAAGAGATGTTATATTATAATATTTTACAGTAGTTAGAAGTGAATGGTGTGGCCCAAGTGTAACATCAGGCAATAAAAGTGTGTAAATTAATGACTTGAACCTCTCGTTGGGTAACCAAAACGTTGTGGTTTATTAGGTTCATTAATTATGATTCATTAATGAATCATAAAAATGAACCAACGTATGAAGTTATTCCTTTTTTTAACTAAATAGTTGGCATGGGTTATTGAAACTTACGAGAAGACTCCTGACGAAGTGATGGCGATGTCTTCCTCCAATGAAGAATGATGTTTTGAGGACGCCTGTTGAGGGATCAATCTGGAGATCGACGGACGACAAACGGCAACGCATGTAGACCTTCTTCTTCTTCCGCAAGTAAAAGAAACAATTTCCTGGAAGTGGTAAAAATTATTTATGCCTTCAAATTATTTCTTCTCTTTGTTCTGGATTAATACGAAAATCGTGGACCAACCAACAAACTGGGTCATCTGTGACTCATTCATTTTTGTAGGAGGTTTTCATGAGGATTCATTTTAGGATTTTATTAAAACTTCTGATGATTAGATTTTCACCCACATGTTATAACGCAAATGTAGAGGGTGCAATCCAATCTGAATAAGTTGAAGACCCTTCGTGGAACTTTTTCATGATGCATTCTTCATGGGAAAATGTTCATCTTGACAGAAATGTGAAACCAAAGGCCGCACAGTAATTTTGTCATCCCAGAAATCCCATAAGTGCAAACGAGAAGAGAATCAGAACACTAGTGTTTCACTGGTGGCCTGTGGAAGCTTCATTGGAGCGACACCACCAGTGTGATGGCACAGATGACCAAAAATTTCATGGTGGTGCCGACACTTGGAGGCACCATGGTGGATATTGGCGGCCTAAGGATGTTTTCCGTGATGAAGGCGGGTGACGCGCCACCGTAGTGCATCGCAGATGAAATACCGCGGCTTTGGCCAGGGCGGAGGTAGACCCAGACCGGGGGTCCTTCACTAGACTGGTACACTGGACTTGTCAACCTAAGGGGGTAAATGCCAGCATGGAACCTCTTGTTGAAGACTGAATGTACTTCTATTAATTTGTTTGGGAGTTGGTACCGTGCCCAGATTTTGGTCACGCCCAGCTAGAGGCCGCACCTTGCCCACATTCCAGACTTGGTTGAGGTGGTCTGGGCTGGGTCCATTCAGTCTAGGTCTAGTTGTTCTGACTAGGTTGGACTGATCCTAGACCCAGTTTGACCTAGTTACACGTAAAGTGCCATAACTCTTACAAAAGACATCTGTTTGATGAAACTTCTACGGTTCTAGAATCCTTAGGATGAGCAGGCCTTTCGAGATACTCTTCATGGGTTTTTAAGAAGTTGGAGTATGATCGTGTTAGATCGAACCCCTGGTTACTAAAATTCCTATAACTTATAGACTGAGCATCCGATAGGCACGATGTCTATTGCTTTGTAACTCTTATGACATGGATGTTTTTCGAGTGAATTATTCATAGTACATCTTAGAATTTTAGGCATGAATTATGTATTGAGGAGCGTATCCTCTCAGAATCAAGTGTGCTAAGTGAGGGAATACATTTTTGTCTCTAATGTGAAGAAAGAATAGAGTTCCTCTATGGGTTTGCACCTAAAGATCCTCTGAGTGGGTAAGTTCCCAATGATCTTCTAAGTGGGTCAGCATCGAGCGATCCACTATCAGTCATCCCCCAGTGATCCTCTCTGTGGGTCAGTCCCCATTGATCTTCTGAGTGGCTCAACACCTAGAGATCCTCTGAGGGTCAGCAACTAGTGATCCTTTGTGGGTTAGCACCTAGAAATCTATTGTGGGTCAGCACCTAGCAACCATGGGTTGTCTGGCTGCAAAATCCACTCAATGGAATAAGATAATTTATATTTATGTATAATCTTATTTATTCATGATCCTTAAGTTTTATACCTAGTTTTGGATGAGTCTTTTACTTGTTGTTTGTGATTGAGAGAATGATTTTTGGAATTATGGGAGTCCTTCGGGGGTCTCAGGGTCCCTACTAGGTATTGTTATACTCACTCTTACACGGGATACACCCACACCCTGTTGTGTATTGTTCAGATGAAAAACAATATTCAACGTGTTTTGGGAGGTAGGACTAGATGGTGCACGAAGGTGACCAGTTGACGTAGAGAGCTATAATTACAAGTTGTACCTACCCTTCAGGTAAGATCATTGGATGACGAGCTCTGGAGCTATTTTTCTTATTTTCTGTACATTATTTTAGTTGGTATTGTATACTAGCATGTTGTGCTTCAATTCACACTTTTTAACTTTCACCAATTATACATTGTGGGCTACACATGTTGTGTTCCTAGTCTGTGTGTTCACAGGATTAATGGAAATGGCTTCCATTTTCAGGGATATGGCTTTCTGGTGCTAGTCACCATCCCCTAGCTTATGGAAGGAAGGCTTGGTCTAGTCACAAAACATGCCCCAGGGGACGGTTCGTGATATATACATTCATACTACAGATATCAATAAGAAGTGTTTTAATAATTTTATAGATTTTATGCCACTATTTTAATACATGAATCCTTTAATTTTTACTATATATATATTGAGTGAAAATAAATATATATAAATTTATTGAGAAAAATTATAGATTCATGGATTATATATTTCATAAATTTGTTGTAATGCCTTATAATAATATCATATACTCTTTATCCCACATCATGAACTTTTAAACTTATAATGCTCAACGTATGGAGGAAAAATTTTACAATTCAAAGTTTCACAATTCCATTCATAAAATTTTTATTTTAATTCATGTTTTTTATATTTTTAAACATATATCATATTTATTATTGATTTGTGTACTCGTTTATCACAATCAAATAAATAACCATGTTTAGTGAACCTATTATTTCAATTATTTACACCTTGATTTCTTACATCTCATTTTCATTCAATATTTGTCTTATTTTGGATCATATCATCTATTCAAATCCCCATGAACACACTCATGGGTTGTCACATATAACTCCTTATATCATAGTATATTATATCTAAATTTGGGTAATACATTATGTTCCTCACTTGTATGATCAATGTGTTTGAATTATAAAGTTTGACACTAGCTTATGAATTATATGTGGTTGTTGATAAATTAATATAATATGGATTATTATATCCTATATAGTAACTAGTTTGAATTGAAATATTATTCTTAGTTGAAGATGTATGAATCCAATATTAAAATATCTAATCCAACATCCATAGAAAATATTTCGGGTAAAAATAATGGAAAACATCATGGGATCATCCCCTTAATTTTTTACTCATGTAAGTTCTATTTTCCTTCCTTATTTTCATTTATTAATTTTATAAATTAATATTTAACACTATAATTTTCTTCACTATCTAGTATTTTATAGAATGTATTTTTTTATGTTTAGGATTTATACTGTCATTGATAACAATCCTAGTATGTTTTATACAATATATAAATATTTTATATGAAAAAATATTTAATTTTTCATATAATGGTTACAAAATAATACTATAGAGGTATTGAGGACTATATCATTAAGTGATATCAACTTTTAAAAAAATTATTGAACTATTTTTTATATAAAAATAACAAATTATGTGTTGGGAAAAAATCCCTCAAGGTAACATTGAAGTATTTTTGGGTTGATTGTGTTTGTTGACAAAGTAGGTTTCCATGGGGAATTATCGAGTTCCCGAGAAGTTGTTGACAATCAATGTTGACAAAGAACGATGAAAAGGAAAGGATGATCTGGAGGCGGTACAAAAGAGCAGTACAAGGCGGTGATGCTTCGGGATTACATCAAAGCTTTGCGAATGGCAGAGTTGATGTGAATCGCGGAGGTAAAGGGATTTGCGAGGGAGCTTCGCGGAGAAGGCACGAAATAATGTTGACGGTGATGCTCTACGATTACGACGAGCTCTACAATCCGAAAATTGCTGAGGTGCTTCGCGATTTGGACAGAATTCCAGCGGAAACTTCGGAGCTTCGTGATTTGAGATGACATGGTGTTGACTTCGCATGGAAGGGTCGAGGGTCGGTGGAATCACCTATAAATAGAGGCCGACCCCCTCGAGAGAAGTAGAGAGAATTTTCAGAGAAGATCTTTTGCTCTCGGATTGCGAAGGTGGTTCGCGTAGCCAGTGTGCTTCGCGAAGGAGGAGCTTCGCGGTGGCTATTTTAGCTCTGCGAATGTTGTGAGCTCCGCATTGGCTCAGTGAGCTTCGCGAGGGACGTCGCTCTACGACGGCTTTTGCATCGCGAGAGTGCTTCACAAAAGTGCTTCGCGAAAAGGCAGGAGCTTCGCGAAGCCTTGTTTGAGCTTCACGAAATTGGGAGCCTAGCGAAGTAGGGTGCTTTGCGGTGTTTCCAATGTAAATTGCCCAGTGGTTTAGAGGCAAAGTGGTATTCATCAGTAAATGAATGTTGGACTTCAACAGAGCATCTATAAATAGTTGACGATGCATTTATTCATGGAAGCGAAGTGACCTACAGGTCTATAAACTGTGAGTGGATTTCCTTCCAGAGCAGTGAGCTTAGGAAGAGAAAGAAGGTGCTCCTCTCCACCGACAGTGAGCTAGAGAGAGAGAAATAGGGAGTGACCCCTGAGAAAGCAGTGAGCTGACCCTAAACATTGTAAGGGTAGTGAGCCTGGGCATAGAAGTGATCTAGCCCGAACCATTGTATCCACAACTAGTGAAGTATAGTGGAATTTGGTACGACCGGCAACCTGTCAGCGTATGCTCCTTGGACGTAGCCCTTAGCGGTGAACCAAGTAAAATTGATGTGTCCTGTTCTTGCTTTTTCTATTTATATTGTGCAACAGGAAAAGAGAGGAGAGTGTTTTTCTTAACAACGAAATAAGATTAGAACATGCTTTAATTTTAAATTAGTCATACATTGATTCACCCCCTCTCAGGGTATTCAGCCTTGTGGACCTATTAATTGGTATCAGATGGAAAGGATGATATTAAGTCTTCTCTCAATGGAGGTGAGTAATCATAGAGGGATTCCAATCTTCAACGGATGTAATTTTCATATATGGAAGAATTGAATGAAACACTATTTCCGATCTTTGGGTATGGATGTTTTTTCAGCAGCTATGCATGGTATCACAGCTGATATTACTAGTGGTTCATTATCAGAAGCTGAGCACAAAGAGTTGGATGCTGATTCCAAAGAAATCAATGCCATAGGGGGGCCCTCTCTAATCTCATCTATACAAAGGTGATATCATGGAAAATGTCACGTTCCATGTGGGAAAATCTTATGAATATATATGAAGTGGATACAAAGGTGAGAGAGGCAAAGCTGCAAGTGTTGTGGAACAAATATGAAGATCTGAGAATGAACCCGAATGAGTCTGTTGATGCATTCCTTAACAGGGTAAATGTTGTGGTAGAAGACATGCGGGGTCTTGGAGAAATTATCGAAGATATAAAAATTTTGAAGCGCATATTGAGAAAACTTCCACCTCGGTTCAATCCGAAAGTTTATTTTTTGGAAGATAAAGACCCAAAAGAACTGACATTGGATAACCTGCACAACACTCTTGTTGCATATGAAATGAGAAACGATGATAACGAGACTGTGGAAAAGGGGAAATCCAAAGAGGTGTCATTTAAGGCCATGAAGAAGCCCACCATTGAGGATTATAATGAAGAAGAAGAGACATATGAGGTGATGTCATTCCTTTCTTCAAATCTGGAAAGAGGAAGAGGAAAGTTTAAAGGTAAACTTCCACAAGCATTCTTTCGATGTGGAAAGTTTGGTCATCTTGCGGCAAGATTCTCCAATAAATTTCATGATAACGATGATGATGATGATGAAGTTGAAATTCCCAAGAAGAAGACTTCAACGTTTGTGAAAGGGAAGAAGCAATTCAAGAGAAATTTATTCAAGAAAAAGAATCTCCTTTCACAAGAAATTGAAAGTTCAGAGGAGTCTGAGGATGGAGAGGTTGATGAAATAGAAAATTGCAGAGATTTTGTGGTAAATGCCTTGGTGGAAATTGTTGTTAGTTCTCAAAGAAAGGAAGAAGTTGACGCTGAATAAGAAGAACAAATTGAAGGGATAGTTGATGTGGAAGCCAATTTGGAAGAAGCTCTTGAGGAGATAGACGTTTGGAGAGCCAAAACGAAGAAAGCCAATAAAGTGGTTCGTGATGCCAAATTCTATATGCAACAACAGGATGAAGAAAAGTATGAGCTATTATAAGAAACTGAAAGACTAAAATCCTCAACACCGGAGAGCTCAGAAAATATTGTTGAGTATAAGCTTAAAATTTAGGAACAAAAGAAGGAAATTGATTGTTTTACTAACACCGGAAAGAAGCAGGACAGACGTATTAAAGCGCTTGAAGAAGAAGTGGTCAGTCTGCAGGGAAGAAGCAGCAATTGAGCTCAGATGTTAAGGTCGTTTCAGGGCTTAATCAGGAACAAAAATCTGTGACAATTGCAGTCAGACCGCAAGCAACTGTCCCGAAATTGAAGGTTGATTTCAGCACAAAACAAAATCAGAATATTCAGAGATCCCAAAGTGATAATCGTTGTGCTGAAGTATCATGAAGGAATGTATCCTATATCACATGTTATTGCTATGGGAAAATGGGACATTCACAATATGTGTGTTCCATAGCCAAGAGATATAGAAGGGAACAAGAATAGAGATGGCAGCCAAACAGAGAACAGTTTTACAGAACATATTTTGAAGGACACTGTTTTTGGTGTGGAGTATTTGGGCACACAGCTAGGTATTTTACTTCGACCATTCAGAGAAATGTGCCAAAGAAGAATCAAAACGTTCGCAAGTAGCAGGTCAATAAACCTATAGGTGAGTTAAAAATGCAGAATAGATTTGCGGCTTTGTAAGATGAGGCTGGTCCATCATACTATGAGAAAGAACAGAAGTCTTAATCCATGCAGAGTGTGAAAGAAAATGTATGGACCAAGAAGAAGAAAAATGATAAGGTCGTGGTGGCAGATATTGCCCTTAATAAATCAGATCTATCTGGTGTGTGGATCCTTGATAGTGGTTGCACATCCCACATGACGGGTAAAAAGGATCTTGTTACAGGCATCAAATATGACAAAGAAGGAGTTTTCAAATTTGGAAATGATGAAGGCCTGGAGATTTTTGACTCAGGGAAAGCCATGATTGGGGGAAAAGAGATGAGACGTGCTGATGTCTTGGTAGTAGAGGGTCTTAATCCTAACTTACTCAGTGTCAGTCAACTATGTGACTCTGGTAACTCTATCCGATTTACCAAGAAGATGTGTGATGTGAAAGGAAAATATGGATCAGTTGTTCTGCAGGGAAAAAGGCCAAAGGGAATTCTCTACCTTGTAGGTGGGGAAGAAGATACATGTCTTTTATCCAGAGAGGAAGAAAACCAGCTGTGGCATAAACGACTTGGTCATCTATGCAAACCATCTATGGAGGATCTCGTAAAGTGTGATGCTGCTAGAGACCTTCCCTAACTATCACGTTATTGCACTCATAAGTGTGATGCTTGCCATTAAGGGAATACCATTAGAAAGACATACATGCCAAAGGAACAGAAATCAACTAGAGTGCTCGAACTGGTTCATACTGATGTATGTGGACCTATTCACCGTGAGCTATAAATGGGTAAAGGTACTATGTTTTTTCATTGACATTATAGAAGAATGGCCTAGGTATTTGTCATTACCCATAAGACAGAGGTGTTTAGTTTCATAAAACAGTATAGGAGGGAATCAGAAAGGATGCTTGGCCAGAAAATTTTGAAGATCCGTACAGATAATGGTACAGAATTCACAAACAGTCAAGTGGAAGAATATCTCGAGAAACACGGGATAAGGCATCAAGTTTCATCAGTGAGAACTCCCCAACAGAATGGTGTGGTTGAATAGAGAAATCGGATAATCAACAAAATGACCAGAACGATGCTTATTGACAAAGACCTACTAGAGAAATTTTGGAAGGAAGCAATTTTGACATCGGTATATGTTTCAAACAGGTCTCTGTTGTGTCCGAAGCAAGGGAAGACTCTGTATGAACTGTGGTACGGAAAGAAGCCAACATTTAAATAATTTCGAATCTTTGGAAGTAAGTGTTTCATTCTCAATAAATAAAATCATAGGAAGTTTGAGGCACGAGGAGATGAGGGGATATTCCTTGGCTACTCAGGGAAAAGAAAAGCGTATAAATGCTTCAACAAAATTCTGGGAAAAATTGTTGAGAGCAATGATGTCACTATAGTTGAAAATGAACAAAATACTCAATGACCTAGTGAACAGTTCCTGGAAAAAAGTGATGATGAGGTAAGAAACACAGAGGGAGCAGAAGTGGAAGAGGCTGACTCAGAAGAAGATACTAATGATGAACAAGAATGTGTCAAGTCTGTGTATGCAATGAAGCCATAGAGTCGAGCTGAAATTGATAGGAAGAATATCATTGGTGATCAGACAGCTCCAGTTCAGACTCGAAGAATGAAGTCCTTACAGCAAACATCGATTTTATCTCAGGTAGAGCCAAAATGTTTTTCCGATGCAGCTGAAGATGAAAACTGGTTTCAGGCTATGAATGATGAGCTTGATCAAATCGAGCAGAACCAGACATGGGAGATTGTTTCGGGGCCAGCAGACAATAATTTCATCGGGACTAAATGGGTCTATCCCAACAAGAAGAATGAAGATAGAACTGTGATTCAAAACAAAGCACGACAAGTGTGCAAGGGATACTCCTAGATAGAGTGAATAGATGTAGATGAGACATTTGCACTAGTTTCAAGGCTCGATACAATCAGATTATTTTTGGCCATAGCAGTGCAATTAAAGTTCAAAGTGTTCCAGATGGATGTCAAATCCGCATTATTGAATGGTGTTCTAGAAGAGGAAGTTTATATTGAGCAGCCAGATGGTTTTCTCATTCATGAAGATGAGAACAAAGTTTGTAGGCTGAAGAAGGCACTGTATGGGATGAAACAAGCACCAAGGGCATGGTTCTCATGGCTTGATCAATATTTGAAGAAGCCTGGTTTCCAGCGTGGGGGAGTTGATTACAATCTTTATTTCAACAACACTAGTAATCAAAGGATGATGGTGCTGGTCTATGTCGATGACATAATATTTGGTGGATCAGATGAAGCTCAGTGCAGACAATTTTCCGAATTAATGAAAAATGAGTTTGAAATGTCAATGATTGGAGAGCTAACGTTTTTCCTTGGTCTACAGGTGACACATGGAAGGAATGGAACATTAATTTCTCAATCTAAATATGCCAAGGAGGTCCTGAGAAGGTTTGGAATGGATAATTCCATGGAGATGAAGACTCCGGTTGCTACCCGGATGAAATTATCAAAAGATGAGGATGGCAAGGCAGTCAATATCACAGAATACAGGAACATTATTGGAATTTTGTTGTACTTGACCGCGACAAGGCCTGATATTGTTTTCACCACATGCCAAGAAACGAGATATCATAGTAATCCCAAGGAAAGTCACATGCTCGCAGTAAAAATAATACTTTGGTATATCAAAGGCACGGTGGACTTCGGCTTGACATATAACGACAAATCTCAGACAGAGTTATTGGGATATACTGATGCAGACTGGTCCGGTTTAGTGGATGATATGAAATCAACATCTGGAGGTGCATTCTATCTGTAGTGTGGATGCGGACCCCCCCCCCCCCCCCCCCCCCGCTCCCCGAGGTAAGATGTGTTTTTCTGTACTGTGCTGATGTGTTCTCTACTCTGTTACAGACTACAAAGGAGTGACCTTTGGGTTCATTGAAAAAGGGGGAGAAAATAGTGATTATTCAAGGGAGAGACATTGTGGAGATTTGTTAAATCATGAATGATATGGGGAGAAGCTGACAGGTGGAGCAGCCAGATAGGGGGAGTGCAATGAGATAGGGGGAGAGTATTAAATCTGACGATTCTAGAAGTGATCAATCAAAGCATAGAAATCATGAAAGCTGAGGATCGTGATAAAAGTAGAAAAATGGTGTTGGAATGGTGTGAGAAGGTGTCCATCTATCACCAATTCGAATCAGTGTGGTTCAACAATTGGTATCAATTTATGTATTGGAATCGAAAATTGGTGTTTGACAAGATGTGATTCATTGATGAACTTTTCATACTATTGTTTCTCACTCCGAGCATTTCTCATGTGGGCTTAGAGTACGTGTTAAGTGATTCCTTGAACGCTATCATAATCTCAAGAGGAAAATGGTGGTATCGGTTGGAAGAAGACTCAGTGAGGTATCAAAGTGCAAAAAAATCATTCTGAGTAGAGTTGTGAAGAGTTGTCAAAAAACCCAAAGGGGGAGATTGTTGGGAAAAAACCCCTCAAGGTAACATTGAAGTCTTTTTGGGTTGATTGTGTTTGTTGACCAAGCAGGTTTCCATGGAGAATTGTCAAGTTCCTGAAAAGTTGTTGACAATCCGTCTTGACAATGAATGATGAAAAAGGAAAGGACGATCTGGAGGTAGTACAAAAGATCAGTACAAGGTGGCGTCGTTTCCCAGTGTTTTCCAAATTTTTGGGGTCCAAAATTTGGAGTTTGGTGAGCATCGCGAAAAGTGGATATCTTTAAAGATTGTATTTTAATATGTAAAAGGCATGAATTTCGCAAAGAATGGATGCATGGATTGGATTTTGTGAAGATTAGAAAAATGGAGGCGGTGATGTTTCACAATTACGTCAAAGCATTGCGAATGGAAGAGTTGAAGTGCATCGCAGCGCGGAATGGATTTGCGAGGGAGCTTCGCGGCGAAGGCGCGAAATAATGTTGATGGTGATGCTCTGCAATTACGAAGAGCTCCGCAATCTGAAAATTATCGAGGTGCTTCGTGATTTGAACAGAATTCCTGCGGAAACATCAGAGCTTCGCGATTTGAGATGATGTGGCGTTGACTTGACGCGGAAGGGTCGAGGGTCGGTGGAATCGCATATAAATTGAGGACGACCACCTCGAGAGAAGTAGAGAGAATTTTCAGAGCTCGGATTGCGAAGGTGGTTGACGTAGCCAGTGTGCTTCATGAAAGAAGAGCTTCATGGCGGCTATTGTAGCTCCTCGAATGTTGTGAGCTCCGCGTTGGCTCAGTGAGCTTCGCGAGGGACGTCGCTCTGCGATGGCTTGAGCATCGCGAGAGTGCTTCGTGAAAGTGCTTCGTGAGAGTGATTCACGAAAAGGAAGGAGCTTCGCGAAGGCTTGTTTGAGCTTCGAAAAATTGGGAGCCTAGTAAAGTAGGGTGCTTTGCTGTGTTTCCAAAGTGAATTGCCCAGTGGTTCAGAGGAAAAGTGGTATTCATCAGTGGATGAAAGTTGGACTTCAACAGAGCATCTATCAACAGTTGAGGTTGCATTTATTCATGCAAGTGAAGAGACCTACAGGTATATAAACTGTGAGTGGATTTATTTTCAGAGAAGTGATCTTAGGAAGAGAAATAAGGTGATCCTCTCCACCGGCAGTGAGCCAGAGAGAGAGAAATAGGGAGTGGCCCTTGGGAAAGCAGTGATTTGACCCTAAACATTGTAAGGGCAGTGAGCCTGGGCATAGAAGTGATCTAGCCCGAACCATTGTATCCACAGATACTGATGTATAGTGGAATTTGGTACGATCGGCAACCTGTCAGCGTATGCTCCTTGGACGTAGCCCTTAGCGGTCAACGAAGTAAAATTGATGTTTCATGTGCTTGATTTGTATTATGTTTATATTGTGCATCAGGAAAAGAGAGAAGAGTGTTTTTCTTAACAGCGAAACATGATCAGAACATGCTTTAATTTTAAATTAGTCATACCCTGATTCATCCACCCTCTCAAGGTATTCAGCCTTGTGGACCTAACATTATGAGCTAAGGAAAATAGTATAAGATAAAACCTGGATGGTCTCTCAAGGATAATTGAAGGGATAATATATGGGTTTTTGAAAGGATAATAAATTCAAATGAATGGAGTTTGTGATAATTATTCAAAATAGAAGAAATAAAAAAATATCACTAGAAACTAAAGTATAATAAAATGAGATATGATATATATATATCTCTCTCTATGTGTGTGTGGAATTAAGGTTGTTGCAGGGTTAATAGATATCATTCCATGTTCAATGTTCTTATAATATCATTTAGTTTGTTTTGATTATTTTTATTGGGGTTTAATTAAAACTTTATAACTTTATAGACCCTTGGAAATAAATCAATTAGATGTCATCCTTGACCAAACTATATTATAAAAAAGATCCAAAATTCGTGAATGGTACACGGCTATTAATGTAACCTAATATCTTTAGAACATGTGAAAATAAAGGGAAAATGTATTATCTATTTCACATAACACTATATTCCATACCCAAAATCTATATTTTAATAATTGTGAATAGGAGTTCATTTCATTAAATATAACATAACATAATTCTCCATTTATAATTATAATACAATATAAGTGAAAAAATATTTAAAAACTGAAATTTCTTTAAATGAGTGGTTAATTATTTTAGTATACCAACCTCATTGAGTTTATAACTCCCATAAAATTATTTCCAAAATTTTGTGATTTTATAGTGAGGTGGCAGATTCCTGTAAAAAATTACATATTCATATTTATCCCCATGTGGTCTGGGAGATCACGAAACTCCATTTTAATTAATAAATAGAAAATTTTAAATTATTTTATGTGTAAAAATTTAAAATATATTGGATGAAATTTTTTGTTTCAAGGTGCTTGCTTAGTAAACCATGCATAGAAACTATGAAAATCTAGGGAAATAAGAAATTAAGGATTTCACAATTATTTCTACAGTTTACTAACATTAAAAATAACCATACTTATCTATAAATTTTCTAAAGGATGTATTTTTTTAAAATGATTTTAAGAAGACTTATTTTAATCTAATAGTTCAATTTTAATGTGATTTTATAAAGTGTTAAATTTATTTTTTCGACCAAAATTATTGATTTATGTGGTTCCATAAACCTACAATCCATGGTTAGGTACTTAAATTAGTCTGTTTAAATACTGGATTTGATAAAAGGTGAAATTTCCCAAGATAAACATATATATTATTCAATAATTTAAATATTTCATCTCAAAAATAATTAGACAATCCGAAGAACATATATTTTAGTTTATTTGATGATGAATTACATAAATATATTCTTGTATGATACCTATAAACATTTCTTTATAATTTATCTACACTGGACCCCATCTAGACTTCTCAAAATATGATATCATAATCCAATAATAGGGAATATAAACATTAAAAGGGATTAAGATCAAATTATCGAGAAAGGAAAACACTAAAAACATTTCATATTTGGTTAGATGATTTTATGATCGTAAACATTTTCATGATTGAGATATGTTATTAAAAATTAATGGAACAATTATTGTTTTATATAAATCATGATAGAAGGACATGTAATCTCAAATTTACAAAAACATACCATGAAAAAGGGGTTATAGATAATAAAAATGTTCCATGGATAGTGTGATGTAATTGTATCATATCATATCATTGAATTATGTCATAAACATAAGAACATAAAAAATCATATAGTTAAACAATACATCTATGACTTCCCATTTATTTATCATCAAATACAAGTATGTTCGTACTTTATATTTGTAAAAATACAAGTGTTTCCATGATGTTGGTATTGGAATACTACCTGTGTACCCTCTTGGTCTAGGTATACTAATTATGTACCCTATTGAGATTATGATATCACCCCATGGACCTTATTAGGACTGGGATACTACCCATGTACCCTCATGGGATTTGTTTAGAAACCTATTTACCTTATTGGGTCTGGAATAAAAATTGTCCCTTTTTTGGATTGGGATAATACATGTGTACACTCTTGAGTCTACGTAATATAAAATATACAAGAATTATTTTGGTTGAGATATAGGACCCCACCCATTAGTCATATATATATATATATTTGTTCCAATTGAAAATAATTATTCATTATATTTTTAAAAACGCATGGAAAGAAAATTGGGTTTCATAACATTTCGGCGTTATATAACCAAAAATTGTCCTCTGGAATGAAAATAGTTAATAACCAAACTTTAATCACCCTAAAATTTTATTTAATAAGTGCCTTTAGAAGGTGATTGATGAAAATAATTTTCAAGGAAATAAATCATAAAGAGATAAAGAGGAAAATAGTTGTGTAATCATTAAATAGTTTTAAAAAATGATTTCAACATTTTCATAAAAGAAGAAGTAACGAGACAGATAAAAAATCATTTCAACAAGGTGACGTGAAATTTTTTGAGAGAACATAAATTTAGAAAGAAACATCGATAATAAATCCCTTAAAAGGTAAAAGGTTATCAAAAAATAATATGGAGTGGATGAAAAAACGTTTACTATTGAAAATAATGGATAACCATTTTAATTTTTTGAAAAAATGTTGAAACCCAACATCATAAAAATAAGATGTAAAACATACCTTTGAAAAGTGGTTATAGAAAATAGAAAGGTAACATGGGTAGAATAATATTTGTATTTCAAAATAAGGATATAATATTTTGGGATAATTAACATGAAATGGGAAAAAAATTATTTAAAGGATATGATATGTTTTTGTTGAAAAAATTACACTTTAAGAAAGTAATCCTTCAATAATGAATCTTGAAGTAAAAAAATAATTTTTTCCTAGTGTGAAAAGAGTTAAAATCAGTTTGAATTTTTAATTAAGTAAATTATTAAATTTAGAAGTAGAATTCTAAATGAACAACATTTTATATTATAGATATTAAATTTGAGTTAACCTAATCTGATACAGATGCCATAATTCATTAATCAAGAGACATTTCAAAGTGGGTTTATGTGGTAGAATTGAAAATCACAAGAACAAAATAGAAAATAATACAAACATGAGTAATTAACCCTCATGAATGTAAAAATAGAGAAAAATAATCCTCACCTTGAGGCCTATATCATTTTTCAAGTTCACATAACATCATGAGTAATTAATTATATTAATGTAATTATTAATGTCATTTTTTATAATTTATTTTATATATTCTCTTAATTATCATGTGTTCTTTATTTATAAAACAAGTTTTTCTTACGTCCTCTACATGAGGGTTTTCAATCAATTTCAATGAAACTTCCTCGATATATTTAATTAGTTAAAATGTATTATAAAATAACTACAAAATTATCATAAACTTTTACATTTATATCTTTTATTTCAACAATAAAAAAATATGTGTTTTCATAGGTTTTCAAAAAATGGACTATAATTAATAAATGTGCCTTTATATGTTCATTTAAGGTGGATAATTTTACTAGGGCCATTTATTTTTAATATCCCATATAAAATATAAAAAATTCTTATTCAATAATATTAATACCTTCATAAATATAATTCTCATTTATTAACATTATTTTAAATTCATCGCTGATAGGAGGTTTTTAAAAATAGACCACATCGGTTATGTAGGTGGTAGTATACACATACGCATGGGGACATATTCATTTTTTAAATGGTATTGGGGGAGGTTAAAAAATGGAAATTCCATTTTTATAATACAATTTTGGAAAATAATTTTTTTTATGTTATCATAAAATATTCTTTAAGATTTTTGAGAGTTTATAATAGAAAGAAATTAAGAGAGCTTGGTTGTGAACATTACCCATACCTTGGGTTATCCTCCCCATGGAAAAAAATTAAGACTCCATAGATTTTTATATTTGTATGGAATTATAATTTTGTATTTTCGGAGAGTGTTTATATGATACTAGGTAATAACTTTAGTTGAGATAAATATTTAGTCAAAGTGCAGAAATGGGGTAGAAATGATCTCCTCTTAAAACTAAATAAAATGAAATTTCTGTGAATACTCCATACATTCTAAGGTATTAGATGAAACTATTCATAATTTAGTAAATACAGATTTTTGAAATAATGGATTTTCTAAAAATTTACAGTATAGGAACCTCTCAAACAAAAATTTTAAAGACAAATTTGTGTGAATTTACACTCTTCCCAATGTTTTTAACTTTTAGTATAGTTAACATCTTCTATGTTAGTGAATTTTTAATATCATAAATTAATTTTAATGACCAATATTGAATTTTAAATTATAAAATAATATTAAAATAATTATCCAAAACATGGAATTTACATTATCAAATAAAAGTTCGAATGTTGAGGAAATTTAATCTAAAAACACACAAAAAGCGCATAAAAACTATTTTTTATATATTTTTTTAAGATTAAATTTTCTCTATTATATAAAATTATCATTTTTGTATATTATCATGCAATAAATTGATTTCTTATAAAAAATTATAATTTATTTGGCTTTTAAATCAAACCCAAAATGACTTTTACCAATATTTGTTTTATTAAAATGAAAGTACCCAAAATAAATAATTTTCGTAAAATATTAAATAAGTCCTTAAGATTTTCATCATATGTATTTTAAATTTTAATTATTGTTTTTAAATGAAAAATTTTAGTCATTAAATTAATTTTTGTTCAAGTATTTTTTTAATACGTTCTAAATTCATACATTCTAATTGACATTGTCATGGGCACTATGGTTTAATTAAAAATATTACCTTCACTACTCACCTAAAAAAAATTATTAAAAAAATACAATATATTCAACATAGGTTAATTTTGGAATGATGAATTATAAAATTGTGTTAAATTTGTAAAATTAAAATAGTAAAGTTTTTTAAATTTTTTTTTAAATGAAAATATGATTTATAAATAAATATTAATTTTATTGAAAATGATATTTTTATACATTAAGTGTAATTAATTTAATTTAAAATAAACTTATTACATTAAATTATTTTTAAATAGTAGTTCTTATACCATAATATTATAATTGTTTTCAATTTAATAGATGAAACTTTTTGATAAAGAACTAATTTATGAAAGAAAATTATCTTCTAATATAAAATCATTTCAATAATTTATCTTATAAATATAAGAAATTTTATTTTTGAAATATATATTTAATTACAAGAGTTTTTATTATTACTATTATTTGTTAATAATATCCATATTATATAGAATAACTCATTTTAGTTTGGTGTTTCATGTGAATCAATCTAATTGCACATTATTTATTTAATGGGAAATATGGAGTTAAATATCAGGGAATTAAAATATTAGGATTTTATTGGTTGTTTTATTTAATATAATTTTTTTTATTTCTTTTGTGATGAAATTATTACTTTAAATTTTTTTAAAAAGTATTATAGTGGCCACACACCCCTCATTTTTGACGTGCATACCAACCTTCAAAGGGATTTTTTATCTGTTCTCCCTATTATTTCATCCCACAATTTACTTCCATGTCATGAATGATAGTGATATAAGGAAAGTGGGTTCTTCTTCCTTATTTTCATTTTATTCCCCCTATGTAATTTTTTATTCTAAAACAATGCATTTGATATAGTTATTTCTCAAATATATGAAAAATCCAGTTATTTATCAGGTTTTGAAGGTAAAATCCCTATACCAACATAGTGGAAAAAATTAAACAAAACATATTTTCCCCAATATACTTTCATTAAATTTGGATTGAATTAAATAAATGAATAATTTTTAACTTTTCTATGATTATCTTGTCCATCCATGTTTCTATAACATGATCATGAAATGGATCAATGTAGTTAACAAACTTCTTACTCCTATGGTTTCCATGTTCCACATGAATATCCCAATACCTGGGAATGGTTTACTTCATTCCATTTTTTTGATACAGTCATTAGTTAAATACTTGATGAAAATTGGGCTACATAGTGTTTTAGACTTTAGATTTTCTAAGAAAAGTGAGACGACTAGAGGAACACACACATGTATAATAAATCAGTTTGCTTGAATATCCAATATGTATAATAACAAATCACACCCTGTAACATATATGTCACATATCATTTAAGGCTAGGTACATTAAATCCAAATTTTATTGAAATTATTCAACATCCCCTGCCAAATTCTCGACACATGATTTCATTCTAGAAATTTTATACATAATAACCATATTTATAACCTGGTTAATGAAAACATTTGAATGCATGAGCTGAAAGGCCTACCTTGGGTAAGACAATAGATATCAATTAGAGATCATAATTGACCATAAGATATAGATGTTGGTATGGGATCCTAATCAAGGTATATGACCATATCAAAATGAAACTAGATGCAATTAAACAAAAATCTTAAATCATGAATCATAATATTGGAATTTTTACATAACTTAATAAATGAGTCCAAAGAGGGTGGAAACACGAGTCAATAATAATTATCCATAATGTATAATATACTAGAATAGAATAATATATAAATATAGTTTAATAATATATTACATACATAAGCATAAAAATCCATTTAATTTGTCATGGATCACTAAAATACCATCCTCACATAATGGATATAGACTTTTGACAAAGTGTATTTGGTTCACTCTAGATTACCAAGTACATAGTGAACATGGTTCACTCTCTAGTCCTTTATATGTCATTTCATGAGATATATATTATTACCCACCTTTTTTTACGTCAATATAATTTTAGTTTCATCAAATATATGATGAAAAATACACATATATGTGCGAAATGAACATGGAGACATTCAAAAATTCCTCCATAGCATGATTTTCATGTGATTAAGAAACTAGTTACAAGAAAATTTCTAAAAATACAAGATAATAATAAATAAAACAAATAAATAGGATGTTATCATTATATAATATTCATATTGACTAATATGAAACAATAAATCATTTGGAAATATATGAAAAACTCTTGGATGAACATTAAAAAATGTCTGAAAGAACAAAATATCATTTAAATTTTTATAAGATTTATTTTAAACAAAACTAAACTATAAATAAGTGGTTTTATAAAATTAATGACATTGTAATTGAAAATTACCTCAATGCATCATGAATACTAGGAATGTAATTTTTATAAAGTATTTTGTTGAAAGTAGTTTCATAAATAGACCGCATAGATAACTCTATAAAATATTCCATTCAGACCATTGTAATAAAAATAAAAGTAAATAGAAAATGACCCAAAATATAACATATGAAAGGATAATGATATGAAAAAAAATTATTAGGTGATTTATGTAAATGGAGGATAAATTTTCCAGAAAGAAAAAGATATAAGTTCAACCCCACTTAGAAGAATCCTTTCAGTATAATTATGTTCCAAATAGTGGTTAAATGGTTATAATTCATGTATAAATTTTAAAAATATTGAAAAAATATTTGGTTTTTTATAGAGATTTAAATTTCAATTATCCCTTTTGGTTATTTAAGAATTATTAATATCGATTTCAAATTTTTATTTGAAAGGAAATTGTTATCCAAAATTTATTCTTATCTAAAAATTATGTAACTCCGTATATAATATATTTAGGTCTATTATAAATTCTTACAATAACCATATTAATATTAATTATACTTAATACCCTTAATTGTTAATTTCTTATTAACCACATTTTAATTATTTATGGTTGACATTAATGGTTGGGGGCTAGTTGTTCTTCTGGTCCACGATGCTTTGGTTTGGAAGTTCTAGTCATTTATCAGTGGTCATGGATTCATCACCTATATAGTTTTCATGAATACATGATATATATTTATTTATAATTTTTTGATTCAAATTTTCATTTTATTAATTTTATGGTGATTATTTTCAAGGAGGTACTAGAAATATAGATTTTAAGGACTATTGAATTGAAAATAATCCAATTTATTAGTGAATATAAATTGGCACATTAGCTTTCCAGAATAATTAATGAATATTAAGTGAGGAATTATTATAAAATATTAATCATATTTATGTGTTATTAGTATTTCATGATGAAGTTCCCAATCAGGATCCAGGTATCACTGAGAGGGGGAGGGGGTGAATCAGTGATATCTTTTTCTTTTTAAGTTTCCCCTTTTTGAAACAAACTTCGCCTCCTGTTAAAGAGTTTCTTCCCTGCTGAACACACACATCCACAGGAACACAAGATTTACAAGGTTCACTACTCAACAAGAGTAGCTACGTCCTTGGTATGGTACGGAAATAATCCAGTACCACACAATCCACTAGAAAACAATCCTTTGATGTGGAATACAATGAGAAGGATATGCCCTTACACTCGTGCAGCACTTTGAAAACAATCCAATAGTGCGTGTGCTCCCTCTTAGCACAAATAAGATAACACAATGTTTCAGTGCTTCTTTACAATTAAACAGATGTATTCTTCGAAGTACAAATCTTCACTTTCTTACCCAGAAGCCGGTAAGAACTCTCTTGTGCACAACTGAATAGGTGCGAAGACCTCAAATATTTCGCGCAGCCTTTAGGGTGCCTTGCGCGCAATTCAAATGTCTTGCGCGTAAAATTCCCTTTTGGCGCGAAAAACGTTTCCGCGCAACTTTCCTTTTACGCGCAACTTTTCTTCTTTTCGCGCAACTCACTTAGCGTATAATTTACGCGCACCAGAGCTCGGGATTTCTTCTAAGTGTCGAGCATTAACAACTAACAAGGGTTGGCCTCATATTTATAGGCATTTTTGAACCCGCGCGAAAAACACTAATCCGCGCGTAAAACCTCCTCCATGCGCGTAAAAACTCTTTTATGCAACTTCATATTTCGCGCGATGCTTCAATATTCCGCGCACCTCATGCCTTTGCCATCTTTCATCGTTCTAAGCATGAAGCACCAATTGCGCGCAAAATTCCGCACCACGTTCAATATTGCGCGCAAACCCAATCTTTCCTGTGACATCAGATTTCGCGCACTACTCCAATATTTCGCGCATCTTATGCCTTTGCCAATTTTTGATCTTCTGATCTCGAACCATCATTTGCGCGCAAACTTCATTCCTCAATTTCGCGCACCATGACAATATTTCGCGCATCCCGCAAATTTTTCGCGCAACCCGCTACTATTTCGCGCATCCCGCAGATATTGCGCGCACCACTTTATTTTTGCGCGAAACGTGCCTAAATTTCCGCGCACTCCATTCCTTTGTCATTTTTCAATGTTCTGACCTTGAATAAATCTTTGCACATATAAACCATCTTCAATCTTATGCGCAACATCCATTGCCAAGCACATTTTTTCATCTCCCGATTTTCAGGCCCTAAAATTTGGCAAACACTGGAAAACGGCGCCACCTTAAACTGTGCTTTTCTGCCATCCCCAGATTGTCTATTCCTTTGCCATTTTATCTCTTTACTGCTTCCCATAACCATTATTCTTCACTTATCACGAATCCCACTATCGTGATATTTATCCTTTGATAGATCAGCTTAAGCGTCGTCAGAGTTGCAATGGGAACTGAATCTTTCCAATCTTCCAGCAGCATCATCCCTTCCAATAAAAACATTATATAACTGGCATCATCATTTCTCCCCCTTTCCTTCATAAGGATTGCATCACAACTTCTCCTAACTCATGATATGTGTGAAATACATACCAGCAAAGCATCGTCTGATTTATGATCCTTCTACAAAGTGAATTGATTTATCGCCTTTGACAACAAAATACAACACTCTGCAAAAGCTAACTCTTCAAACTTTCATCTTCATTCAACCTGGTCCCAACACATGAGATAAATGTTATTACAACGTTTAGGTATTTGAAATTAATTCCTAGAATTGAAGCACATTATAATGATTCTATGAGTATGAACATGTTATAATATAACAATTATATCAATAAAAAGAAATTTATGGATTTAAAAACTAATTAGTAAAGTTTTGAATTATATTTAAGAATAAGCTTATGAATAAATAAATATGAATGATTAAGGAGGGGATAACACTTATGTTGAAGACTTGAATCTTCTCTTAGATTTCATCTTGGAGATGAGGTATTTGGGACACCATTTGTGAATAAAGGATCCCAAATGTTAAAAGGGTCTATTAGTGAGATAGTTTTTATAGTGATCCAATATTAAACCAAATGTAAGGTGTGATTATATAAAGGGTCCTTTCATAGGTGAGCATGAGTGAAATCTTCACAAATAAACAATTTTTATTGTGAATGAAAGGAAATTTCTCAAAGAAAGTGACTCCATAATGGAGAAGTCTTATGAGGATTTTAGAATTTCAACATTTTCATATTTATAGATAATAATCTGAACTATTCTAGGAATTTATCCATTATTTGTACCCTTTTACATCATTTTACCTTTTACCATTTTAAACCAATTTTCAGTGGTATCCTTTCTTGAAAAAGTGTATATTAACCTTTTTAACATATTTCAATTCCATGATTTGAAAAATAAAATCAATTTTTTTAAGAGAAATTTTCTTTTAATTAATATTAATTTTAAAAAATAATCATCAAGTACATAATATTTTTAGGAAACAATATTTTAAGCATAAATGCAACTTAAAACTTATTCCATAATAAGTAGTAATCATTAAATGAATATTTATTTATTTTTTTGAATATATAAGCAATACATATCATTGAATCACATACTCTAAATATAATAAATTTATATTTTAGAAAATATCAAAAAAATGTATAATAAAATCAATGTTTTTAAATTAAATATTTTTCATTAATCGTCAATCAATATATTCATATTATTAATTACTGATTAATAAAATATTAATTTTTATTTACTTATTGGTTAGTCATATCTTGAAATTTTTCAATATATTTCATTCATATGATTTTTTTAATGATATATATTTTATTTCAAATAAGTGTTTAATGAATATTTTTTAAATACATATTATAAAAAATCAATCATTATCATTTTGTTTTCTTTTAAAACTTTTTTTTCAAAGGATGGGGTTAAAGCCTCATTTTATATTTAATGAAAAAATATATTTTTATTAAAGGTAGAGGGAGACCCATTACATACCCCAAAGTCCCAAGGCCAACATGCCTGAATATAAGGCCTGAGAGCCCATTTTAGACCCAAAGGGACCTTTGGTGAATCGTACTACTATAGTAACTGTACTTCTACAGTACCGCCGCCGCTACAGTTCCACCACTGCTTGAGTTCCTCCACTGCTACAATGTTGTTTCAGTTCTTGAGAATTCCCCCCTGTACAGATTTGATCTTGGGTCATTTCGAGGCCAAGCAAGAGCCTCTACCATTTGTGTACGGTCTTGTTGGAATTCATCTAAATTTTTTTATTTCACTTACTTTTAAAATATTTTATGTGTATAAAAATATTTAATTTTTGAAATAAAGTACTCAATATACATATTGGATAAAAATATACCCAATGACCTTATTTCCAATTACTACATATCCAATAATCCTATGTACAATGAACATACAACCAAAGAACATATATATAGTAATCATATTAAATCTTATTATGTCACCACACACACCTCTCTAAAATTCAACCATTTATATTATTCCTTTAATTATATCTCAAAATGACTATTTTATTTATATTTTTTTTCCTTCTTCCAATATTCATAATAGGTGGTATGATTATTTATCCAAATATTGGGAATAATATTTCCAGTTAGTGGTCTATAAATTTACTTATATTCTTATACCTCTTGAAATTTTCATATTTATTATTCATATTGTATTCTAAAAAATTATTATGGTTTATCTTGTATTATAATATATTATTTCAATAAAATATATCATGGATAGATTTAGGATAGTGTTTCATTTGAAAAATATATTCATCAACTTAAAGGGATTGAAATGTACCGTGTTACAATAAGAATGATCTTCCAAAACCTTATCTTTTATACCTCCTTATGTAGGATTCATGAATATTGTTTGGAATTACCAACATAAAATATGTTTTAACAACAAAAACTATATTAAAAAACATTAACAACACCTCTTTATTCCCAAAAAATCTCTTACAACATATCTCTCTTATGCTTCTCTCGATTGAAGATGGCGTTTAGGATTTTATCAGATAGTTCTGCCACAATTCCTTGGATTTGAGCTGATATCCATCACATTCCCTCAAGTGGTGTGTCTGAATACCTTTTATTTGATAAAACGCAATGAGGCTGGTGACCCACAATGGGATGGGATATTATCGATCATGGACTACAATCAGAAGTATGGTTATAAAGAATTATATACTAGAATGATCTCCAGAGAGGTGTCTTCCAAGAATGAGGGTGAATTTATGTTGTTTTATCTCAAGAAAATACTATTATTTTCCCTTTGGCATGCTAATTCATGTTGTATCTTTAAAAAAAGGGAGATATAGCTTGTGTGGTGGATATAAAGGATGTAATCGTGGAGAAACTAGAGCTCTATCGTAACTACATCATTTTCCAAATTGTTCTTTTGAAGGGTCATAATGCATGGATACTTGAAGAGTCCATACATAATCATTTCTTTATTTGGGGCTACATATACTTGAAATGAATTCTGGTTGGACATGTATTCTATTACTTTATTTGTGTTCATGTTCAAAACTATAGAATAGATCACGTGGATTTGGTACAATCTCCCTAAAACCAGGTAAAATTTTAATACAGGGTTGCTGTCCCATTTTTAATCTCTTTGAGGTTAGAAAAAAATATTTTAAAATATGGGTTATATTTATTTGACTTGAATTGGATTTTTTTCACCCTATGATCTTGTTTGACATTACTTAAAAAATCGGGGTTTCGATGAAAATGGACATGAACATAGAGAATTTTAGTTTTGGACACTACTTCCAAGTTATAAATGATGTAGACGTGAATTATACATTAAATAGGAAGGTAGTACTAGCTAAACCATCTAAGGATTTAAATATATGTCTTGAGTTTTAAAATTTAACTTATTTCTATTTTTTCAGTAATGCTATTTGGAAATCCATGACTTCTTGTAGTTAGTCATTAATTTTACCAATCTGTTCCTATATAGGAAATGATTCCACTATATGTTATAGGATTCTGTATAAAAAATTCCCAGGTTTAGATTTGAAAGGACTAGATTGTTACAAATTGAATAAGGAGAAGTCTAATGTAAAAAAGCTATTGTTAATGTTCAATAGGGGCATCCTATTACACTCGGTTCAAACAAATTTTTTCATTCCAACAAAAGGCATGTCATTAAATTACAATGTTTCTATAGATTATGGGAATGAAATGGTTTTTAAAGGGGTTGTTGATTATGGTCCAAAGGTCTTGAAGAAGGGACCTATTTGGGAGTATAGTGCTCTTTCTAGTAAGGATAATATGAGGCTATCCATGGAATTTTTGGATCCACCTGGAGATGCAGTTCTTCTTTAGTTTGATATAGTGAAGATAAAATATGGGCTCGATGATTATTTATATTTGGATAGTTTGACTATTGATGATATTAAATAGGGATATATTTACGTTACAATGTGAGGGGAATTCTTGAATGTTCATCCCAATGAGGTGTGATTTTATTCTCTATTGGATGAAAATCATCAATACATAAAGGAGGTTGGAAAACCTCAATAATTTATAGTAAATGGAGGAATTTTTATGAACATGATTATAATAATAAAGCGTAGAAGGATAAAACTTCTTATAACGATAAAATGAATCATAGTAAGAGGTTGGATGATAGGGAAATCACAAATTATTCTATGAGGAAAAGTAGAATGAAAAAGGACTATTCTGACCTTAGGGCTACCATGGGTACAAGGTCTAAAAATTTGGTTGTTGTTACCATGTGGAATTCTGATATGTTTATTTCATTTAATAAGAATTATGATTGGGGTGAAGAGAGTGATGATTATCATTTTAATTATGTTTTAATTTCTTTTCCTATGGACACTTTTTTATTATTATTTAGTTTTTGACCAAGGAAAAAATTGATTTTTCTAATGCACTCAATTATTTTTTTATGCCATTATATTTTTGTTTAATAAAATGGCTTATAAACCCATCATGTTTTCCATTAAATATATCATATCCTTTCATCCCCATTTCTTTCAATATTATGATATGAAATTTTGAATATATCATCTTATTTTAGAATGGATAAAATTATTACAAGAATGTGATATCTAATAACTCAGTAATTATGAATTTATAAACAAAGACATTTTATTCTTCACTGCACAATGGTTTAAACTTGCACAACCCACAATTTTTTATATCATCAATTTTATTTTAATATTTAGTGAATATTTCCGACAATATATTAATTTTACTAATGCCTTATTGATTTACCGCACACTCACCAAATGTCGTATCATATGTAGAAACTTATGAAACCATATCCAAAAAACATTTTGGTTATATTATAAATTTAATTTTGGAAATGATATCGTTTAATATCACCCAATTTTACATCATAGGTAATATCTTATGAAAATATTTCCAAAATATATTTTGGATATCCTATAAAATAGTTTTTGGGGTATCCCCCAAATTTTTTAATAAAACATGAAATCAATAATAATCCTTATTCATAAAACCACAATGTTTGACCTCATGGACATTTATTGCATCAAAAATAATTATGAATTCTCTAATCAATAATGGTATCCAATATGATACCTCTCAAATACATTTAGTGGTACTCATGTCAAAAATTGATCTTGTATAATCTCTATCAAAAACGAGAATCTCTATAATTGGGTATAAAACCTATATCATATAAATTTAATCATAATAATATATTCCTACTTTTTAAACATCGAGTGATGATGTTACACAGCTAAATTCAATCCAATATATTCTATTATTTGATTATATCCATACATATGAACTTACCTGACATTATTTAACCAATTGAATGAGAATATTATATACCCCCTTACAAAATAGATATGTGAGTTACCCTTGATTTTTTATGGATTAAATTTGTTTTTATCATGACTGAGAATAATTGGAGGCTATTGAGAGGTTACCAAGGAGTTTATGTATCTTTTTTTGAAATGTTTTTGAGATGATATGAGAAAACATAAAATGAATTCAAAAGGATATCAATTTATTTAAAGAGAATATATAATTCTATAGTTGTGTTGGATTATGGATAATCCATATCATTATAAGTAATTATAATATGCATATAATTGTTTTGGATAAATGTATAATTCATTAGAAACTATGTATGAGTTATTTTTAGAGTTGTGTATGAGTAATAACAATTGGGTATGAGTGTTTTGAGTATTGTGTATGTGTCGTAAGAGTTTATAATGAATGTTTCATAATAATTGAATTATTTATTTCAATATTCCTATAACTCAATCCTTTATGAATGTTTTGGCATTCTATAAACTATAAAATATGGTGATTTAAAAAATGTAATTTTCTCAAGGAAACTAATTTTGATGATGAAAGAGATAATCATAAATTCATAAAATATCTCATCAAATATGGGTTTATAATTGGTTTATCTGAAATAGGATAGGGGTGATATCTATATATATTTTTTCATGTTTCAAATTTATTTATATAAGAAACTTTTATAGTGATAAAATATGATTTTTCATTGAAAGATCTTCCAAAACATATTGCCAGAATTTGAAAAGTTGATGTTGTGGTGTTACAAAGTTTATATAATCACTTTCAGTTGATCATGTAGATATTCTAGAATATTTTTGTGTAGGGATATTCAATTTTATGAATTATATTTTTTCAAGAATTTTTTATGAGTATGGATATTAAAAATGATGAGTTACTGAGTGTTTTGTTATCATTTAGTTCTCTATGACATGCACTATATGAAAAATATAACTTGAAATATATTTTAATGAAATGAAGAATATGGATATTCCAATAATTTAAAAAATAAATATTTATGGATTATTTTCTAATAATCGATCAAATGAGTTTTTTTGAAGCATTACCCATCTTAGATAATTTTGAATGAATAAATGAAGGGTAGTTGGGGTGATTTTCAGGATACATGATTTTAAATATAGTTGATAATATTATTAAATTCTATTGTCTGTATGGAGGTTTTGTAAATGATAAAATGTGAATGACAATTTATAATATCATATTAAAAAAACATTAATGCTAATATGTAAATAGTTTTATAGAATTTAATTAATACTAGAATTTTCAGTTTTCATTATTATATAATGATGTCCCTAAACTAAGGTGAAAATTGAAAATTTTAGAGGTGAATATTTTTATTAAGATATTGATTCAAAAAAGATTTTGGAGCTCGTGCATAGAGGAGAAGATAAAACATCATGAATCCCAAGAAATATGTGAAACACATTTTAGAATATCATTAACATGTATATCTAGATCACATTCTTCATGGTTTTACAATACTATAATTAAATATATTATAGGATGTTGGAGGAATGTGTATAATTATTACAAAATTATTTAATTATGATTTAAAGAGGTCTACATCATCCTAATTTTTGATCATTATATCTATAGTGTTATGTTTCTAAATATTGTGTGGGTTTGGAAAGGGATACTATGATATTATACTCATGAATGTAATCTCAATTATGTTGTGTTTATATTAATGAATTATTTATGGTGTATAAAAACCAATAATGGGAAGGAGTATGCTTTGTAAAAGGGGATGGTCCTTATAATAGTTCAGTGTTCTTTGTTCATTTATATTGTATATTTCATTTGGGGATGCGTTTTTAAATCCAAGTGGATTAGATTCTAAATGTCAGTTAATGTTGATTGAAATGAAACAAAAATCATAAAAAAGAGGTCTCCGGTAATTAACCCCCATTATTAATAGAGTATAACTTTTCTAAGATCATCAATTGGTATCAGTGCACTATACCTTAGTTTGATACAATCAAGTGAATGAAATATAAAATATAAATTCCATTAATTTTATTGTAGATCCCACATTTTTTGGATAGAAAACTCACAATTTTAATAATATAGTGTTTGCCTACATTTTTTATCTATTATTAAAAGTGAGAGATGAAGTAGTTTTTGGGTTTCCAATCATAAAAATGAAATATCCAATGTAATATTATGATAAAATAAATTTATATGTCTATATAGAATCTTTTAATACTATATTTATGACTTTTTTTCTTATTTTATTCAATAAATTCATTAATAGGAAAACATATAAGGATATATGGTATAAATAGAATGCATATATGAAAAAAAATTAACATCAAGGGGGGAAGTTTATATATCTATAGAAGATAATTTTAACACATTGACATGGATGAGAAAGAAAAAAAGAGATGATTAAATTTCTTGATTAACTTAAATTGTTAGCCACATTCAAAGGGTTTGGTAAAAATTTGTAAGTCACAAATATTACCATGAAACTAATGGGCTGTTTTTCGGATAGGTATTTTCTTGAAATATTAACTCTATATAGTGAGATGATATTTTTATCAAAGAATTATATAGTATTATCATTGAAAATGAAATGTGAAAAATCATAATATTGAAGGAAAAGATCAAAGAATAAATGGAATTTGAGTTATTTAATAAGATGATTTTAAATGAAGATATTTATGTCAATCTAGGTGAATGTAAGGATATAGAAGAGTAAGAATACTATCAAAGAATAAATTATCCTATATCAAATATGTTGAACAGGGTAAAGATAAATAATAAAGGAAAAGATCCACTTAGATGTTAAAAATTCAATGGATTTGGATATTGTTTTGTAAACTATCAAATGAAGAAAGGTGAATGTTATAAATATTAAAATAATTAGAAGCCTCAATGAAATATGTGATAATTGGTAATTTAAAGTATCCAATGATTGAGGAAATCAGACGAATATTTTTTATTTAGGAGATAGAATATGATGAGAAAATTAAAGGAATATGATCAATCATCCAGAAATTAATAAAGAACTTATTGGGAAAAATTTTCTAATTTCATGGATCATATTGAAATGGTATTTCATTCTATTTTTATTTAAGATCATAAATCTCAACCATCTAAGCTGGAACACATGTTAAAAGAGGAAAATCATGGTAATCAAGAGAAAAATAAAAATATCCTCAAATAAATAAAATAGTTTATAAAATAAAATACGATAATGATTAATGATAACGATGATTTTATAATGAAAGAATAATTATACACTAAAAAATCAAGATGTTAATGTTCAAAGCTTTTGAACATCAAAAAATTGGGAAGGATTTGAAGTTTGACTTTCTATGAAAGAATACGGGTTATATAATTCATAATATAAATTTATTTTAGTGGATGTTAAGATTAATTAGATTTTATTGGACTTGAAAATATCATGTTATGTCATTCCTAAATCATTTAATGTGTCTAAGGGGACATTTAAAATTTATTAGGCTAAATATTTACTTGAAAAACGTCTTAAAATTATTATTTTACTAAAATCACAATTCTATATCAATATATAGTTTTATTTTTACTACAAAAATAATAGATTAAATTTATCCCACATTAGTAAAATACAGGGGGGACATAAGAAGTTCTATAGCTCATAAAGAGAAAAATATTCAAACCGAGATAGTCATCCAAAATAATATTTTGGAAATCATTTCGTGTAGAATTTTTATCATCCAAGAAGACTCATCTTTAGAGAATATTATTGTCAATGTGAAGGGTTTGGGAACACCATCGACACATTATAGTACAATATTTCACTACATATAATGGTGTATGTATTTTGGAAGATTTATTAAGGTGATAAGAAATTAGATTCACAAAGAAGACAAGTAGTGAAGTTAAATAATTCACATTTCCAACACAAAAGATATTTTATTGTCTTGAATAATTATGTTTCATGTTTTAACATCAACTTCACTATATATAAATGTTCATGAAAAATATTTTAGGATAAACTAAAAATTTTAAAAAATTAATGGGTACTCAAAATACTAACGACTAAAAATCATATTCATTTAAAGATTCATTAATGTATAGAGGAAGATAAAATTAATGAGTTATTAATTATTGGTGATCTTCCCACATAATATGTTATTTAAATATTCTAAAATTGTTACATTATGGAATTGTAGAAGATTTTGGTAATAATTTTACTTTAAAAATAAAATGGATTAGATTATATGAAATTGAACCTAAAAATATAAAATTACATGTTGTATTGTATGTGGAAGGGAAAAAACAATATGTTTAGTTTTAGTTAGATTTAGTATTATAGGAATTAGCTTGGATTCAAGAAGGACTCAAGTTTCATTAATATTTTAATGGATTGAAGGGTCGCATCTCAAGGAAGCAATAATTAATGTCAATATTGTTTAAATTTGTGTTCCTACCAATTCTAATTATTTGATTGGAAATTATGAGGTAATGTTATGTAATATATTGAAATATTATCATAGATAAATATGACTGATAAAAATTTATATGCATGAGGTTGTAGTAGATCTACCTAATATGATAATAGAACGTTATAATGATTTTCGAACATATCAAAGTGAAACATGACACATAAGTATCATTTAAACATATACATACATTCTAGTAGACCACTAAAACTCATAAATTCATTTTATAATGGTTAATGGTAAAATTGTATATGAGATATGATCATTAAGTTTATTTATTAATACATTTTAATGGATGATGCACTATTCTTTAATCAGAAATAATATGCTGTTGAGATGATTAAAATTTTCAAGAGTCATTTTGAAAAATATATCGTACTCTACATCAATAAATTGAGATCTGAAAATAAAAATTAATACACCCGTGATTCATTTTAAAGTAATTTTTCTAAACATATAATAAATCATAATTTTAGAACACCATATATTCTATAAAATAATAGTGTTATTGAGAATAATAATATTAACATTATTGACATAGTAAGTACAATTCACTTTGAAAACAGTATCTCAAAATATATTTATATAGATGTATTGTATACTATTTTAGTCACTCAGAAAAAATTTATTTTGAGACCTAACATACATTTCATCCCATATGATATGTGGTCTTAAAAGAAGACAACTCTAATATAATTCAATCTTTTTTGTAGTTTTTGCTTTATAAAAATAAAAAAACAGTAAGTTAGAATTGTCTAAAAATAAAACTAATGAATTAGAATTATGGATTACATATCTGGTGGTTGTGGATATAAGTGATGGAATAATATTTTTCACAAGTTAGAAATCTATTTTAATGTCAAATTTACTTAAAATTAGTGCACATTAGTGGAAATTTTTTAACATGTTTTTACAATTTATGGAGTTTGCAGAATGAAATTTTAGACCAGTAAGTTAAGAATGAAGATGAAATAGAACAAAAAATTATTTTTATATTCATAACATACCAGTGATGAATATGAGGTCATAGTAATTGAATTCAATAGTTCTACAGGGCAATTGTTTTCAACTATAAATATCTTTTGCAGATAGAGAGATTCAGTTAAAACTATAATAACTCCATGAATTGATTATAAAACATATTTTATATAACATATAGATCTTCAAAAAGGGGATGAATAATTGGATATGAATAATGCGTTCAATCAATGAAATATGAGATCAATTAATTTTATGAAATATCACATGGGGATCCTATCCAATGGAAAGGTGAAGAAAATGTAATAGAATCCAAGTGTGAGTTTAAAAATTAGTTGAATGATAAAGTGTATATAGGAAGAAAAAATATATATTGGTTTAAAAGGGATGCACTCAAATAGAAATAATTGATTTTGAAAACACCATGGATCTTTTACAGGATGGGAAACATCATGAATGTTTTTAGATGTTACAGCTGACAAGCACTATACAAATTATAAAATAGATATGAAATGAGTTTTATTGAATGGTGAACTTAAGGATGACGTGTTATTGAAAAACCTAAGGGGTTTTCGGGATCTTAGAATACTGTGTAGAGTTTAAGAGGAATTTCTTGGTTTAAGATAGGCTCATTGAGACTTATGTTCAAAACCTGATTTCTTCTTAAGATAAATGGGTTTTGTAAAAGGAAAATAGGAAAGTATTTTTTTCCAAATGGGTTTTACCTTATTATATTGATTTCAATATTTTTTATTAATGAAATAATTTTATCTAGTGATAAAGAGTACCTTTTTAATAAATATTTTTCTCTTTTTAAGAAGTAGTTTGATATGTATTTACTCAACAAATTGACATCCTTTCGGGGATTTCATATTGAGTAAAGATCATATTATAGAGTTTCATCTCAATAAAAATATTCTGTTTTTGTTTTCAAATGGTTTGTAATTGAAGAGTCAAGAGTTATTTAAATTGCTATTTTAATAAGAATAATTCATTATCAAGATGAATATTTAAGTAAGGTTGATCTAGTGATGTTTATAAGAATCATTGGAAGTTTTTTATATTTTAATACATCAAAACCTACATAGACAATGTAGTGACCTTGTCTCCTCGATTTCAGAGTGAAAATTAGGACTCAAACATTCCTAAAGTATGAAATAATTCTATGATAGGTAAGTGAAATAATTAATTTTCTCCTCTTGTAAAAAATGCAATCGATATATGATACATATTATTTTTTTCATGTATTTATTGTGTATGTGATTATATAGACAGAATATCCACTTAAGGCAGAACCTTATTTCTTCAAGAGTACTCTGTGAACTCAGACTATAATAAAAAGAACATTGTAACACTCACCACATATGAACATGAGTGTTAGGAAACAACTTATACATGTACAAAGGTTTCTTAGATTGAGGTTTAGATAGAATATTTAATGATTGTGAAAGAGTGGAAATTAATAATACTTGGTGGAAATCAGAGTGCTATATATTTTTAAAAGAACCCTGTATAATATTATGGGATTAAGAATATTGAAATCAAGTATCATTTTATTACAGAATGAGTTTCCAATGGATATATTAATCAAGAATATGTTTCTACTTAGAATATGATTTTAGATATCATTCAAAATGTTATTATAATAGATAGGTTTTCTAAATTGTGGTTTAATTTTTTTGATCCCTTACTCATACTTTAAAATATGAGGAAACACCCCAAAACAATTGTTTGTGTTGAAAATAGGGGATAAATGTGTGGTATAAATATTTTTTAAAGGGGGAGATATTCCATGACTATATGGGCCACTTTTCACTATCATATTATGTCTAAATTTATGACTAATGCACAATGGGGGGATATGTGGTTTTGAGAAATGGATATATGGATTTAGGGGGAGATAATTTATATCAAATGGATATAATTTATTATAATTCTTATTCTAAATGGATGAATTTATCTTAAAAAATTTTACCTTATCTTGTAGTGTGGTGTAAGACAATTCCTATAGAAAGGATGAGTATAATGATTCTCATGAGATTTAATGACCTCGGATTTAATATGAGGTTATTTTTGGATGAACTGAATGAGTTTTTAAACAAATTAAAATGGTTTAGATTGAATTACCTTTGGATTTCTTTATTTATATAATTTTTCATCCATAATGGATAAGAATCAGTGGAGACTATATATAACTCTTTGAAATGTTTTCATTTCTATATAGAATATTTTTGTGCTAATGGGAAAATCCATAAAATGATTTAATGAGAATCCAAAATTCTTTATGGAAATTTAATTTTGGATAATACAAATATATATGAGTCATTTGAATATTTATATCTATGATTAGGATCCCCATATGAGGTTTCCAAGACTATGTATGAGTATTTTTTGTAGTTGCGCATGTGTAAAAGAAACTAAGATCTGTGTTTTTGTCGTACTTATGTGTTATTTATTAATCATATGATTGTTTGAGATGATGTTTATAAGTCATTTCAATTTGTCTATGAGTCACTACTTCAATGAAATTTTGTTTGGTATAGATTAGAAAATATAATAATTTATATAAATTAATTATGAAATAAAAAATAATAAGGATGATATCTCAGATGATATTTTATAATTGAAAATCAAGTCTAAGATGTGATTCAATCCCATATATCTAATATTGAAAATTTGTGATCTCTATATAAATTAATTTAAATGTAAAATTAATTTACATGAAAAAATTATTGTGGTGATAGAAGATAAGAAGACAAGAATAAAGGTGAAATATTTCTAATTTTATGACTCCAAATAGATTTCAGTGTCTTGAAGAAATATTTGTCTTGTTTAAACAGCAATTTCCATATACAAAAAAGTGAGACAGAACCATTCTTGGATAAACTACAAATGTATTAGGGGGATTTCTTCAGAGATGATGAAAAAAATTTCATAGAGAAGAAAAATCATGATGATAAATATTTTTAATTTTCCAACTCAAAATAGAATTCAGTGTCTATAAAACATATGTTTCATGTTTAAACATCATGGTAACTATACAAAAAAGTACATGAAAAAATTTATGATATGAACAACATATGTTGAGAATGTAAGTGGTACTCATAATCCAATGTAATAAAAATCTTGTGTATATAGATTATAATTTAAGGATAATAAAATATCAAATTTATATATTATTGATAGTGATTTCTCTTCCTACGTGAAAGGTGATTTAAAATTATGAAAAAAAATTCAGAAACATTTATGTGTAGTAGTAGATTTAGGTAACTATTATTCTCTGAATATCACATGGATTATATTTTCTGAAATTGATGCTCAATATATGAAATTAAATTATGTATTATATATTAAAGTAAAAAAATCAAAATATTTGGAGAGCTAGATTTCTCAATTATGATTGGCGTGGGGTTAGTTTCAAGAATGAATCATGTATCACTAAATTATTAATGGATAGAATTATTATATCTTAATTAAACAAGAATAGGTGACAATATATTTTTAGTTATTGATCCTACCAATTATAATTATTAGAGTACAAAATATTCCATAATATTATGGAATATATGGCTAGGTTATCTTGGCCAATGAATAATGAGAATAATTTATATGTTTCGGGTTTTAAGATATATACCCACAATGAAAAGGGAAAGTTGTAATGTTTTTAGAATATATAAAAAGGAAATTATGACTCAGATATATCATAAAAAGTTATGGATTTATTTTACCAGACAATTGGAACTCATTCACACTTATTTATATAGTTTTATTAGAAAAATACATGAGATGTGATTTTTATTTCCTGACATTTATTTATGATTATACATGAATCACTGGTGTGATTTCCATGAATCAAAAGTAATATGTTATTGATTTATTCAAAATTTCCAGGGGAAAAGGTGAAATGAGTTAGGACTCTATCAATAAATTGAGATATGATAAAATTGTGGAATATGCTGGTGATACATTTGAATGTTATGTTAATATGTATAATAAAAAATATAATCAAAAACCCAAATATTATCCAATTTCATATTGTTATTGATAAGAATAATACTTGAATTTTTGGGATAGTAATCTTGGAATGTTTTAATAGAATTTAGCGTAATAAGTATTCCAGGGAAACTAATCTGATTTTAGTGGATAAAAATTCTAGATTAAGTTGTTTAAAAAGATAGTGGAATGATTTGATATTGAAATTATTCAACATATGTTCTAATAAAGACATAATTCATAAGATCTATTTCAAATTTCTAGAGTTCATAGTAAGAAGATTACATAACAAACGGATGAGGAGTAATATGAAATTGAACCAAATATTTTTTTGTTTGTACATAATATACAACTGATGGATATTAGGATGTATTCCACGCGTACATGTCGTTTTATATTGGTAAAAAACATATTAAAGCTAAAAATTTCATTATATTATATAGAAATTTGATTCCAGATAGATGAATACCATGGATTCAGAATCAATCTACTCGTATATCACATATTGAAAATCAAAATGTAGATAAAATTGTTGAACATAAATAGTTTCTTAAATAGATGATTTATTATCTCAAATGACTTTGGAAAAACTCCAGAAGTGATCTTGTACCATATACAATTGATAAAAATTTCATTAGCACCATGTCTGTATTTATAAATAAGTTGAATGATAAGTTAGAAGTAATAAGAAAAAAATATTGATTTACATACAAGGGATGAAATCAAAGAGACCAAATTTATTTTGAATAAATCAATTCTGTAGTATAAGTAATAAAAACTATAATATTATTTTTATTATTAGAAAATCATAGAAAATATAATTTTTATCATACAGATATGAAATCCTAATTTTTAAAGGGTGAACATAAGAAGAAGTGTTTATTGAAATACCAGATATTTTAAATATATATCATTATTTTAGTATGTTGGGTAAACCTAAAAAGAGTGTGTAATAAATAAAATAGGACCCTAGAGCTTATAATACATAACTTTATAGATGTTTATGCTAGACGGGGTGAAAAAAATGAAGTGTCAATATTATTTGTATGTAAATGAGTTGTATATTTATAAAAACATTATCATAGATTATGTTTATGATATAATATTTTTTTTATTGAAAAATATTTCCTTTGTGAGAAAGTTTTTGAATATACGGAGAAGCATTTTTAAATTTATTTTTTGGTGAATTTACATACATAATGGGAAAAATGGTTGAGTAGTAGTATGATTACTTATTCGTATCCCAAGTAAAAAATTGTAGATATTTTTTATAATGGTTTTTCATGGAAGAGTCAAGAGATGTTCCGAATCTAATTTTTTGTTATAAAAAGTTTTTACAATGAGGAGGAAGTAAGGAATACTAGTCAAAAGTAGTTTTAAAAATTCGTTATATGATTTTTTATTGAACAACATCAATACCTATCAATGATTATGTTGTGACCTTGTTTGATAGATTTCATAGTGAACCCTAATACTCACACATGATTATAGAAAAATACATTCTAAGACATATAGGATTCATAGTGAATTTTTATATGTTGTATACATGTATTGGATATATGAACATGATTTATTTTCGAAATTTAAATTTAGAAGGTGGCAGCAAAAAATGATGATAAAATTTTGGAGGATCAATCCATATTTGTGAGGGTTGTCTAATCTCGCACAAGAAGAAGAATAATTAAGAACCACATAACACTAATGAGGATTAGTTTGTAGAGACCAACCATGGATGAAAAAATGTCTTTTTAATGTTGGTTTAGCTATCATATTTGAAGATTCATGCTGAGTTTCCATTCAAGATATCATAAAAATATATATTTGTTGAATAAACTAAGGTAATATTATATGATCAAGTATGTTATCATTATTTATCATTTTATTAAGGAAATAGATGCCAATGTATATTTAAAGACCGAATATATTTCTATTTAGAATCATATTATTGGTATAATTATAAATATATTTCCAATATTTTGGTTTTATGAATTATGGATGAAAATCCATGTTCAACCCTCTTTTATCACTTGAGAAATTGTGGAAACAATCTTTCTAAACATTTTATTTCATTGAAAAAGAGGGATAAATTGTGACTATATTATTTATCAATGGGGGAAACAATACAGGGATATAGGTGGATTTTGTACTATTTTATCATGTTAGAAGCAATGACTAATGCTAAAGGGGGGAATATGTGGCAGCAATAAATGGAAGTATTAATTTAGGGGATGATTATATAAGTTACTTTTAGATAATTTTTTATCATACATATCTTCAATGAAAAACTTTCTATTATAAAAATTAGCTTATCTAATAGTTTGAAAAAAATCCAATATAGAGGCTATTTTAGATGATTCACATTATAATATCTAAATTTAGTATATGGATGAAGTTATTTTGGATAAATTTGATGATTTTTTTTAAAGAAATAATAATGGGTTATAGAAGTAACTATGGAGGTATTGACTAATGGAATTTGTTTTCTATCAAGCATAAGAATTATTGGAGGCTTTTGAGAGGTTTATAAGAAGTTGTTGTAGCTGTATCAATTTTTTGATATTTTTACAGAGGACGTAAAATGAATTCATTTAGTTTTTTATGTGTTTTAATGGGATCCAATTTATTTTATAAAATATTAATTTATCTATGTCATATTTTATGAGTAATTAAAATAGGTGTATGAGTTATTAGGATATATATATGAGACTTTGAGGACTCTGTATGTTTCTTTTTATAGTTACTTATGAGTTAAAGAAACAATTTATTAGGGTTTGGGTACAACATATGTGTCATATATGCTATGTATGAGTATTTTATGAGATATTTATGTGTCATTTAAATCTTTATATGGGTCATACCTTTCAATAATTTTGAATTCCCTATATATTAAAAAAAGACATGTACATAAATTAATTATCTGAATAAAAATAATTTCTATAATTATAGAAAAGATATTTAATGGTTAAAAAATAATACCTAATATGTGGTTTAGGTTGTTATATTTGAAATAGAAATTACATGATATCAATATAAGATACTTAAATTTTTAAATTTATTTGTACAATTTTTTTGAGGAGATCAAAGATGATAAGTCATTTAGTGAAGACAAATATGTCCAATTTTGAAAATCAAAAAATATTTGAGTATCTTAATTTAACATTTTTCTTATTTAAGCATCATGGTCACCACGGAGATTACTTCATAAAGTAAATTACATGATGAAATACCTATGTATTTTTTGAGTAATTTGGAGGAGATGAAAAAAATTCACATATATGATATGAAGTGATGATAAATATTTCAAATTTTCCAACTCAAAGAATATTTTAGTGGAATGATTTTTTCCCTTATTTGAACATCAATTTCATTATACAAAAAAGTTGATGAAAAAATTTCTAGGATAAACTACATCTTCTTTAAAAAATGGACATTGAGGATTATGGAATAAAATTCTTTTCTATATAAAGTTATATTTATAAAAGAATAAAATGGTCAGCGGTTCTGATAGTTGGTGATCTCCCAACATCAAATGTTATTCAATTTTTTAAAAAATGTTCATATTACTTGAGTAGGAGGACTATATTTTGGAAATTATTTTTCTACAAAAATATAACGAAATGAATAAACTATAATTGATGCTCAAAATATATAATTAAATGTTGTATTGTATTTGGAGGGTCCAGAAAATAATATTTTATGTGTTATTAAGAATTAGGATGATGTTCATGATGTTAGATTCAATAGTGAATAATGTATCATTAAATGATTACAGGATTAAAAGATCATCTCTAATGTAAATAAATATCAATAAATTTTTAATTAGAAATGTTACCATTTATTTTAATTTGTGTGAAAAATATCAATTCATGTTAAAGAATTAAAGAATATGATATCTTGGACAAAGAAGCATGAGAGAATTATAGAATTTTGATGTATTAAGATACTAATTGATGATTAATATATAATTTTATAATGTATTGGGGAAATATAAAATGGGTAAGATGACTCATAAATCTCATAGACATGCATGGATTTAATCTACCATACTGCTTGATTTTATTCACATAGATATATATAGTTCCATAAAATAGAATTCCATAAGAGGTGATTTTTCTAATCAAATTTGTTAATGTTTATAGTTGAATGAATGTGTGATGTTCATCAAGCACAATTTATAAGATGTTGAGATACTTAATTTTCTTTAAGAGATAAGGTGAAAAATAGTCGGGGATTTACATTAAAAAAATTATTTATGATAATGGAATGGAATACATAGGTGCTGAATTTTATGTTTATGTCTCTAAAAATATAATAAATAATAAATTCATCACACAATAAACTCCTTATCATAATAATGATTTTGAGAAGAAGAATTGAATCATTATTTAAATATGAATTACAATTCTTGCTAAAAATAGAATCTCAAATTTGTTTCAGATAGGAGTGTGTACCAATATAGGCGATAAAAATATATCTCTTTTGAGGCCTAAGATGTATTTTACTTTATATGATATGTAATATAAGAAGAGTAAAATAGTAAAATATTTTAATATATCTGAAAGATCATGATTTATAAAAAATTAATAATTGTAATCTTGGAATGTTTGAAAAGAAAGCTGACGATGGGGTCATTAAGGGATACTTAATTGATGGTAATGGATAAAGGAAATTGGATTAATGGTTTCACAACTTAGTGGAATATTTTTATGTTTAAATTATTTAAATAATGTTTTTTAGGGAAAATAATTCAAGAATGTTTTAAAATTGTGGGGCATCATAGTAAGATGTTTTAGTATAATAGTATGAAACGGAAGATTAAATGGAAGAAAATAAATTTTTTTTGATTCAGAACTTATGAGGGATGAATATAAAGAAGTATTCAATAAATATAATTAGTTTATAGGGTGAAAAATTATTTTGAATATAGAATTTCATTAGAAGATATCGAGATTTTGTTCATACTAGAAGAAAACCAAGGATTGAGATTCAAATAGATCATATATTGTTGATAGATCCTCAAACAATGGAGAAAGCCGTTGAAAATTAATAGTGGTTTCAAGACATAAATAATGTGATCATAGAAATTTAGATAAACCCCCATGTGATCTAGTCCCATGGACTACTGATGAAAATTTCATTATCAAAACTTTATTTTGAAAGAAGTTGAATGAGAATGGGGTAGTAGCAAGAAATAAAGATAGATTGGTGTATATGGGATACACTCAAATTGGAGGTATTTATTTTGAATAAAAATTTTCACTAGCATGAAGACTAAAAACCATAAAAATATTTTTACAAGTGGAATCTCAGAAGTACTATAGTGTTTATCAAATTAATATGAAATTATATTTTTATGATTGGTGAACTTGTAGAACAAGTGTATATTCAGCATATCAGTGGGTAAAATTCTAGATATTGATGGAATTATATTGTGTAGATATAAATATGTATTGTATAGATTAATACATGCTTATACGTCCATGTACTAAAAACATAATGGTTTCTAAAGATATGTGGGGTTTGAAAAAGGGAAACATGGTAGTATTTTGTAGGTAAATTACTTATCCCTTAGTACATTGATTTTTATATATTTTATTATCCAAATAATCTTTTCATGTAAAAAATATTACCTTTGGTAGGATATTTATGAGAATATGTTGAATCATTTTAATATGTCCTTGCTGGGATAATTCATATACATGTTATCATTAATGTTTGAGTAATAATAAAATTTGATATTCATATTCTAATAAAAATAATCTAGATTTTTTAAAATGGTTATCCATGGATAAGTCAAGAGATGATTCCACTCTTATTTCAGTTGAAAAAATATTATGCAATGATGTGGATATAAAAAATGTTTATAAAAATAAGTTTATATGACACATTGGAATAGTTTTTTATTTGACATCATCAAGTCATGAAATAGATTATTTAGGCCACTTCTATTCTATATTTTGGAGTGACCCCTAGGACCCACATAATATTCTAGAAATAACAATTATGTGATATGTCATAGAAATAGGTATTAGTGGGATATTGTAATCATGTAGTGGATATCTGAAGTTTCTTGGATTTTATAATTTGAATTGGGATGGTGATTTCACAAATAAGAGATCCACTTCATGTGGAACCTTCTTTGTTGGTGAGGGTTGTTTAGTAGGTAAAATGAGAGGAAACAAATAATTAAAACATTGCATTGATGGGGATGAATATATAGACAATATTGATCCGTGTACACATATTTTTGGTGTAGTTTTTCCAAAAAATATTGAGACTTAGTGTCCATTAAGGATACTTTGTGATAAATGGAGTTCCATAGATCTATCAAATATCCCAATATAGCATTCCATGTTTAGGAATATTAATGTATTGTATTATTTCATTAATGAAATAATTTCTGATAGATATACCACTCCATAATATATATTTATTCAAAATTATAATTTATTTATATTTACAATATCTATGCCAATATTTGGTTTTTTTGGAACTGGGTACAAAATTTCATATTCAACCCTCTATTATCACTTGATAAAATATAGAAATACCTCAATTATCATTGGATTGTGTTGAAAAATGAGGAGAAATAGTGACACCAGTCATTATCGAAGTAGAAATGAATCCATGGCCATAGGGGGAGTATAAACTATTTTATTGAGTCCGAAGTAATGAATGATATGCAATAGAGAATATGTGGAGGTGGTTAATAGAAGAACTGATTGATGGGGAGAACATTTAATTTACCTTACCACAATCATTCATCCCCTTACCACTATGGGATGAAATTATCTTATAACTATTATATTATTTAGTTGTGTAGTGTAAGAAAAATATTATTGAGAGACTATGTTTGATGATTCTCGTGAGATTAAATGAATTATAAAAATATATTCAGTTTTTTTGGATGAATTGAATGATTTTCCTACAATTAAAAAATGGGGAGATGAAAATATACATAGAGTTGTTGATTATTTTAATTTTTTTTATCATCATTGATAATAATTAAAGGCTATTGAGATATTGATTAGAAGTGTTTGTATCTATTGGGAATGCTTTTGGGTTGATAAGAGAATCCAGAAAATGAAATCAAGAAGTTTTTTTGTATTTAAAGTTAACCCATATTTTATTAATGCAGTTTTATTTTTGAAAAATAATATGACAACTATTCATTGTAATATGTGCATGTGTGATTGGTATATGTATACAAGCCTTTCCGGATCACATAAGAGTCTTTTGTAAATTGAATTTGAGTAAAATCAACTACGTATAAATGTTTTGATAGCTCCATATTTGTCATCTGAGAATTATATGGGTCATTTATGAGCTATGTTTGAGTAATTTCAATATACATATGTGACATAACTTTGAGGAATCTTAAGTATGTGAAATATTTGAACAAATTGAGATTTCCCAAAATTAGTTTTCAAAAAGAAACTAATTTGGATGATTCTGGAGGTGATATTTAGTGATTGAAACTTCACATCTAAGAGGTGATTCAAAATAGTATATTGGAAATAGAAAATAAGCATCCTATATATAAATTACTTGAAGGTTTAAATTTATTAATTTGATTAAATTATTTTCATGATCAAATTTTTGTTTTCATTGAAATATCTTCAAATTGTTTTGGGAATTTCTATTGTGATGATTTCAGGCTATTATAATGTTCTAATAATAATTTTTTCTTGATTGTGAAGTTATTATAGAAGGGTTTTTTATTTTTTGTCATCATTATAATTAGTTATGGTGTGTTGTACTATGATATTATTCCCCATATCCTAATTCAATTTAACAATATGAGTTTCGAGATGATTGAATTAATTTATAAAGATAATTACTCCTAGAATTCACAAATACATTATTTGTGAATTATTTTCCAAATAGACAAGTGGATTTGTTTTCAATATGAAATATTATTTTTAGATTATTTTTATTGAAGAATGATTCAATTCTTTCATAATCTTATAGGAGGCATGTTTTTTTATTGAATTTTATAAAATTCCAAGGTTTAATTGCATGTTTTTATTGATAACCAAATGATTAAAAGAGACAGATCATGAAATATTATTTTGTTGAGAGAATACTCAAGAAATATGTACTAAAAATACTTTTGTTGAATTAATTTAACTCAATAATCCTGAGTTTTATTGAATATGGGGATAATTGCATGACCTATTGTGAATATCATTAGTGAGAGAGTGGAATTTGTGTATTGATATATTGATTAATAAAATAACAAATATATTGTTTAGAGGAGAAAAAAATAACTGAATCATGAGTATTCAAGGAATCATGATTACAATAATTACTAGAAAAATAATGTCTACATTAGATTTTATATAGAGTTTGATTACTCTCTGATAATATTACCTTGAATCATGGGAGAAGATAAATATAGATTTCTGTAGAATAAATCAAATCACTAATATGTTCTTTCTCATTTTTTCATAATATCTTCATATCTGCAATATGATTCAAAATTTTCCATTGTGACTATAGAAAGGGTGTGTGTTAGATTTTTCATACATCTAATCGAATTTTATTTTTTCTTATAATTTTGAATCAATTCTTTGGGAGACTAAGAAAATATATTAGGTAGTAGGACATCTAAGAAGAGCATGAATTTTATAAAAATGTCTTGTTCCTTGTTCAATTATTATATTATTAGAGTGAGGATGAGTTTTCAAATTAGGTTGGATCGAAAAATAGTGGGGTTTAAAAGTTCATTTAAAAGAAAAAATATATAAAAAATTGGTCTCCACTAATTTACTCCCCATCAAATTTGAGTTTCACCATCCAAGGAACTTCAAAGATAATATCACATTGTACATATCTTGGTGTGGTTATACACTGATAATAGAGATATAACATAAATCCTATAAAATAGAAGTTCTATTTTGGAGATATTTTACTAGACAATATGATATATTTCAAAGATTACAATATATATAAATCCACAGAATATCATATTCCTTATTATATGAATTCTATTTAAAGGTGAATGTTAAAATATAATATTTAATAATCATTCATATTTTGATATCATTAATTATTATGTTTCATATGATGAAAAATTTTATAGAATACATTGAATGTGTTTATATGATAAATGCATGCATATAGATGAATATGTGGAAAAAATTATAATTGATGTAACTAATTGAAGATTTCCTAAAATAAACATAAATGAATATATGTATGACTATTTTCCTTTAGGTCTTTAAAATACTTTTGAATTCATTGAAATGGATTTATATCATGTTTTGTGTGAATTTTTCCAACTATTTATGGTCACTTCTTATTTATTACTTTAACAATTGTGATACTAATATATCTTGGCCTAATGTTGATTTCAACCCATTTTTTGATTAATTCCTAAATCTAAGGATATTATATGATGAAAATATGTTTGTTTTTTCTCATTTTTATTTATCAACATTGTGGTTGATGACAAGGGATTTGAAAAATATCAGTGTAAGGGACATAGGTTCTTCAGTTTATAGAGTAAAAGGATTTCATTTTAGGGAATTATGTTCAATGATTGTGAATTTCAATATTATATAACATATTTAATAAGAGTAAAATAGTCTTAGGAAACCCATCAGTGAAGTAAGAGTTGGGTGATTTTTTTAATTTTTGGGAAATTGGTTAAAATAATGAATTAATGGAAATTATGTTTTTATCATTGAATGTGATATATATTTCCCTATGGAATTTTGATATTAATTTTTTTATTTTGAAAATGGATATAAATTTTATTTTTTCATCAGGTAGATTTTTATATATGGATTTTAATACGATGATCTATATCATAGGATTTGATTAGATCTCATGGTATGATATAACCTATAATCACTATTAACATTGTGTAAATCCTTTAGTTTTTTATATCAAAACATACTATATGGGGAGACATATCCCACATTAAAGGAAATTTTCATCATACACTATCCATAAAGAAAAAATTTTTATCATCAAAGTGATATAGAGAATATCATAAAATTTGATTCCAAGGTACCAAAGGTGATGTTAGAAACTGAAAGACACCTATTGTAATCAATGAAATAGGTTAGGTGTTAGACCATGAAATATGATATGAGGGATATCATTTATAGTAATTTAATTGATAAAAATGATATATAATGTGTTTTTTACTGTGTAATATCATCAATTTTTTAATGGTAATAAAACCTTATTTTGTTAAAAATTACAAATATTAACATGTGTAAATTTATTTTTTTAAATTTTATTTATTTCTGATTTAGAATAGGGAAACAACCCAAATAATTTAATGATGCCATTTTTCCTTATAACACATCAAGAAATTCGAAGGAATGTTTTTTGAGTTAGGCATGAAGTCAATGTGAGATTTCAAGGCCTGTAGAGTCTCAGTATTGATATAATAAAAATATTAAATATATTATGTTAAGTGAACAAAGTTTCTATAAAAAAATGAAATATACCCAGAACGATGTCTACAATGGGAAATTTTAGACCACCAACAATTATTTAATGCATTCTTCACTCTAGGTGCAGTATAAACATTGTGAATAACAACTGTCTATTTTGATCACACCACCATTAAGTGTTTTCCACGTTTCTTTTTTTCATTAGTTCTTTACATTTTCATTTTATTCCAATCTCTATTTATCTTCTCCACACATTCCATAAACATCTATTTATATAAGTTAATCAATACAAAATCATCCATATCAAACTTTTCTAACCCATTATATTTTAAAATTCACTAGTGGGGTAAAAATAAATGCACTAAAATTCATGTTTTGGATGAAACATGAATTAATATAGGATTTTGATTTGGGGTTTTAGAATTGATGAATACATATGCAGCTTTAGTATCTAAATAGTTAAACTACATGAATTATGGTATTGGTAAATCATTGTTGAGTCTATGTGACCCCAAAAATCCCTTTCATGCAACATTTAATGCTCTATTGATCTAATTTATCTGTTGGCATGATAGTATTCTTCCACTTTATCTCTATTACACTAAAACTATAGTGAAATGTAGGTTAGTTTTTATTATTTATTTTGTGTTTTTAATTTCATTTATTTTTTCATCTTATAATGTTCTAGGAAAATGGATGATTTTAAGGAAAAATAGGAGAGAGTCTAGAATTTTCAAGGGAAAATTCCGTCAAATTACCAATGATATGCTATAAAATTATCAAAAATAAAACTATTATGAAATTAAATAAGAATGGTTATATGAATTAAAAAATTAATTTAAGAAAACAATCCAAAGATAATTATAAAAGTACAGTCAAATAAAACTATCCAATGAAATTTTTTTAAAATTATGAAAGGATAATTACATAGATTATTTAATAAAAATTATCAAGAATTCCCAAAAAAATACTTTCAAGACATTATCAAAGTATAATTTATAAAAATTATCAAATAATAATTATGTGAGAATACCAAAATATATTTATCAATAATTATAAAAATATTATTATATTGTATTATAAAAGAATTATTAATGAAAATTTTCAAAAGATAATTACAAGAAGGATAATTTATTAAGAAAATTATCAACAGATAATTATGAAATATATCAGTGCTAATAATTATTATTTTTTTAATATTATTTATAAATAAATACCACAATTGGGATTAATCTCGTGTGATATATATTATTGTACATGGTTTATAATTATTCTCGAGGAGAACCTCTTGTGAATGTGTTGGCCAAAAATATTAATTTGGAAGTTCTGAAAGAGAGATAAAGTGTCAACATATGTGATTTTTAATTTATTTTAGAAATAAAATAACTTGCATGGGTTTTAGGAACCTGATATGAACCTTGAGCATTGAAATGCAAAGCACTAGATAAATAAGGGTTGTATTAGGTGGTATTAACTATCAAGGATTACACTCATGATTTAAAAAGACACAGGGTAGTTTATCTATGACATTGACCTTGTTAATATTGAGGTAGAAAGCTCCTTATGATTTTTTGGCTATGTATATGATTTTTATATATATTTTGTTTAATATTGATAAACCATTATTTTTATGAATTTCATGTATTTGTGTGTGTGTCCATTAGTTTTGATTTATTGTTGATAAGTGATTACATTTAACATCCAAGCATTGGTTCTTAATATTCATTTTTGTTCACTATTATGACTTGTTATTTTTATCATGTTGGATAGTCTGTGGAACTCTTATTTAGATATAAACATGATTAGGTGTAGCCATGAGTTTGGTTATATATAGTATATATATATCTAATGTTTGGAATTGTAATCCCTATAATGGGATGTACATATGTGGCTACATAACCATCTAGATGTAGTCGAAACATTTTTAAAAGAGAGAATGTATATTCTTATAAAGGGATGTTCTTATATGGATAGTTTTTTTACTAAAAAATGACATGCTCTAAATATCCTTAAAGGTGGGAAGGGATATCCCAATAAATTTATGGGCATAAGTAAAGAGATTGATTATTTTTAGTTTCAATATAGTGTTAATTACAATAATAATTTATAGGGAGGGGTGTGATATGTTAGCTTAAAGGTGGAACTTATTAATAATTATTTAAATACTTACTGGCAATGAGCCAAAGTGGGTGGGATCGGGGATCATGGAATCTTGTTCAGCACACTATGAATCAACACATGTATGACTATATGTTTATTGAGAATTTACTTTTGATATAGAACACATTGTTACATATTATGTGTAGATACCCGAAGCTTGACGTACATGGACATTACATTACTTTTGCGGAATACTTGGTACATAACTAAAACACACACACAAGGATCGTAATAGTTTAGTGTGTTTGGAAACTCGGAACGTAATCTTCTAATCGTGGTGAAAGATCTTCAATATCTAACATAAAGATCTTCCTTTTTTTTACCTAAAACCTTTCTTTATATCCTGGGTAAATGAAAACATAAAAGGGTGAGCTCAAATGCTCAGCAAGGGAAAATAAAGGAAATAAAAATCATATCATATCTTTTTGAAAATCATAACCTGCAAAAGAGATCATAATATATTAACATGGAAAAAATCATAGAAGTGAAAATGATATCCCCATAATCATAACATGAAACTTGAAACTTTTTTTCATGCACACATAATCATGGAAAATCATTTCTTGTTAGTCATGACTCATTTCCAAGACTATCTTAGTGGAAAAAGTCCCTTTCTGAACCGAGTCACCCTCGTTCCAGTCATGTTTCACTGAACCGGTATAACCTACCATTCCAGTCATGTCTATCTCATGAGATATAAAATCTTTACCCAATTCATTGGAGGGAGATATAGGTCCCACCCATCTTATAATGATACCATTTTTATGTGTGCCACAAAATATTAAATCATACATCATTGCATAACCCATGTAATAAAAATGATAATCTTAAGCATCATGACATCATAAAACAATTCATATACAATAAAGGAATTCATAAAAATAATTCCATCACAACTTAATCAAATCAATGTAATAATAGGGATGAAAACATAACCCTTTATTATCTTAGAGGGAAAATAATTTTGATAAAACACTTGAACATCATTCTTGAGGAAAATATTCTTTCTACTTCAAAAGAACTTTTCCTTTCTTAACATGTCATAAAATTTTAAACTAAAAGAAGTTGATTAAAAATAAACTTGAAAAATTTAAAAGGAAGCTTCTTGGAAATAATGTTTTAAAAATTCATTCATGCCGTATATGTTTAAAAAAAAATTCTTCGTACTTTTGTCGGAAAAGTCAAAAAAAGTACCTCGTATGAAAAACGACAAAATATTCCTTTCATATCATTTACTAAAAACTCACTGAAGGGTAAAATAGGATTTAAAAAATTGTAGGTGAATGGAAATAATATTACATATTGATGAAACATGGATGTGGATGATAAAATACACCCCAGTAAATACCAAAGTATAAACAATCTCGGATAAAAATGAGATTGTGATATTTCCCTTACCTTAGGTCCGATTTTCTTTGTACGTGTCCAAAGCTCCTGTATAATGGTTTAAATAATGTTATTGACTTATTCCAGAATCATACATATTGATATGATATCATATATGGTCATATTCTTAGCTTCTTGTTAGTAATATTTCATTGTTACTTGTTACTCGGGTCTTTATTGCCTTTTGTTCTTATGCGTGTTTTACCGAATAAATTCTTATTCTTATACTAAGGTTATAGATAACTTATATCCAGAATGGTATTAGTGTAACATATATCATATTTATTCATTAAATGCATTTATATAATTACTATGTAATGATGATCATGTGGAACGAGTCGCATCACATCGTGGAGACGGTATTCCGTACGTACGCACGAGTGATGATATCGTTCCTATGATCGTGAAATTGTATTTGAGTATATATATATTATTTCAGTATCAATATTACATTATAATAATCATAAATAGTTACTCATTACACCATTATACCGATCCTTGTAAGTTGATGGTGGAAAATAGATTACACCACGGCGTGGAGACGGTATTCCGTACGTACGCACGCGCGGTGATTTCATTTTTCCGTAGGATGGAAAGAAGGTGAATTAGGGTTGTTTCATATTTATAATAACATATCAGTATGTAAGTAATACTGATGTTATTACTTTATAATGAAACAACTAAAGAAGAAGAAGTTGAAGAAGAAAGAAATTGAAAAGATCGGTAATGGATATTACCTCTTCTTTGGAACACCTCTTTGAATCCTCCACTTAGGGAACTATGATTGGTCTTTGAAAAAGACCAGGACCTCTAGGATTATTCTAGGGAAGTGGAGAGGAGAAAATTTCAGGGGTTGGACGATCTTGAGTGCTCAAATTGGTGTGAGGAGGAGGGAGAGGAGGTGCCCTTTTATAAGGGAGGAGAGGGGCATCTTAGGAATATCTCAAAATATTATTTTATATTAAAGTCAAAATCGGTTTATAATGGTTACAAAGGGTCTTATTTCGAAGCTTAAGTGGGGATGGGTCTAAAGCATATCATCCAATAGGATTTAGACAAGTTTAGGGTATTATTTTAACCTTATCAATTAGATTTATCTCTAACTTAAATAATTTAACTTTTACCGTGTCTTTTTGTTTTCTTTCACTATATGGTTAATACACTTACTATAACATGCCAAACGAACCCCAAATTGTATATTATTAATACATATATCCTTATATAAGTCATTTGGCCGAACCTTAGATTTTCAGGAATAAAATAACAATTAATAATATAATATTTGATTTAAAAACTATTTTGTGTCAATTTTGACATTATTTGATATATGATTTTTGTGAAAGTCATAACAGAATTATATGTTCAAACCAAGTTGATTCAATCAACACTAATATATAATAGTAACCTATAAAATTAGTGGAATTCATAAAAAGTCTTAAATTACATTTATTATGGTATTTATAATATCAATTATGTCAATATTTCATTAATAAGATAATTACTGCATCATCTTTGTGTCATACATAAATTAACTTATTTGATGTCTAAAATTTACAAATAAACTACCATAATGTAGGAAATATTTTTATATTTCTAATGAATATTTACAATCGAATTTATCTTATTTACAATCCTATATTAAAAATGTTTTAGTAAATATACTTTGATTTTAACTCTTTTAACTCTTCTTTGAATTAAATAATAATAAATGTCCTAATATTATCCAAGTGGGCCTAAATGATAATATTTTACACTTAAGGTTGTTTGTGGTCGAGATAAACTTGTCCAATATAATTGGGACATGTTCTAGGGTAATATTAATATTATTCTTACCCTTAATTACCCTATTTACTTTTAATCATGGTAAATAAAAGTAAAAAGCTACTATTCACCAAAAATTAATTTCATCTCATTGAACCACATTTTACTTAATAAAATCAACCGTGTCTCTCGGAGATTTGAAATTCCATTCACAAAAGCGGTAAAAATATGTTTTATGAAAAATTCAGTTTTTTAACTACCACTTAGTAGTTTCACTATTCATCAAAAATTGATGTTTTTCAGAACAATGCCAAAATTTCATCCTAAGCTATATTTCATATTCCGAATTCAAAAATGAAGTCTATTTTAACAAATTCATAACATAGAAGTTGCATTAATTAATTTTATAATTAAATCCCACTGTTAAAACAAATAGCGTGTTTTTAAGAAACAATATCTATCAAAAGATTGACACTTGATTATGTCTGGTTTAAATGTGAAATTACATTCAATGACCAACATTGTATTAAATTGTAAAAATATATTCTAAATATAATTTAAAAACACTCAAATTAATAATTTATCACTATTAATTATTTTGATTAAAAAAGTTGTTTTTAATTAAAATTTAGTAATTTTCACTATTCATCAGAATATGAAAGTTATCCGAAAAGTACCAAAATTTCACCTTAGGCTAAATTCGATACTCTGAATCCGAAAATGAAGTCCATTTTGAGAGCTAAAATTTCTAAAATTTTAAAAGGTGGTTATTACTATTCCTAACGGCTAGTTATAATAATATTTTAATAGCATATCGTTGTTTAGTGAAACTCGGTATTGTGTACTACACACGCTATCGAGGAAGGTTGCGATTGCGTGCAAGGCAAGTCAAGGATGTGTGTTGTGCAAGCTCCTTTTGGTGTAGCGTACAACACAAGACATTAATAAAATTTAAAAAAATATTTTTCATAAAATCTCGGGCTGTTACATTCTACCCCCCTTAAAATGAATTTTGCCCTCAAAATTCGTCGGGGTTATAAATGGTTTACTATTCAAAAGTTTCTTTAATAGAAACCCACATCATAAAAAGGAATATCAAAACCAATCTTTAAAAACAAAAGTATGAAACGTAACGGTTACCCAAATAAACTAATCATTGGGTTTCCACATAGGTGAAAATATGGATATGGAAGAGAAATCTAACCATCAAGTTCTGATGGAGAGTGGTAGAGAACATGGCTATAGAAAAGCCAGCAATCACAAAGCCATAAATTTGTGACGATCTAAGGTACCATCTGATTCATCAGATATAAGATCACTAGGACAACATTTTTGGTTTTCAAGATCGTTTCCCTAAAGTTAAAGAATTTGAATTAGAATAAATACTTACTTTATTTTGGTACAATCTCACTGTTGTTCGTGCCTTTAACAATTTACACTTCATCTCTTAAATAAATGAAGTTGAATTTGTTATTCGTGAAGTGTTAGCAGATCATGTGATAGAATGACGGGTCATTCCATCTGTCTCAAATAAAAGGTTAGCAAAAAATTATATACATAAGTCGATCTATAGTGAGATTAATCATATATGGTTCCTAAAATGGACTTATACATCATATGTCATATAGCTTAATATAATTAAACTAGTTTCTACTAAACAGGGACTTCCTGTAGGCCAGTGGTAGGCGATAAAGGCCAGTCGCACTTCGGTTGTGGGTTCGATTTCCACAGCCTTGTCCGACGCAATGGGCTGTCGCCCGTCCTGCAGGTTGTCCTTTTTCTAAAAATATATTACTATAACATCCCATCAATAATATCGAAAAAAACCTCTATCCTTAAACAATACTAACTTATTTCCAACAATCCTTAGGCTTATCCATAATACTTCAATCCACTCTCATAATATAGTGAAAATGATTACCAGAGATTTAATACCATCGTTGATCACCATATATCATAAGATATGTCTTGTTGGTCACATTCTAAACATTGAAAGGCCTTAATCATGTATTCTATTGAATACCCATTGAACCTTATTGAAAACATGAATGCAGTTATACGTTAGCACTTTCCACATACCAAAATACTCAAAATTCTATATACTCAAACCATGATATCCCTTAGTCCTTATATCAATCACGAGCTCATGAATACTGTTAAACATTTAATTTTCTCCTTATCCCTTCATTATGCACATATCATCTAAATTCCAAAAATATCTGAATAACCTTTCATGGATACTGGTAACATTAATCATACACTTTCAAAACTCAAGGAGAGGAAACAGTGTAACAATCCTTAGATGTCTCTTTATTCCATAGTACCATGAGATTTCTTATACAATATTACACATGATAAACATGTAAGCATTCCACTACATTCTTAAACCATTAACCGAGCTTCAAAAATTCTTTCATCTCACATATCATTTATAGTCTCTTCATCATCATCAACATAAATACTTCCCATACGACCACACTGATTCTCTTCATGAGAATTTCCCTTAGGGCATTGGTTTGCATAATGCCCGTACATTCCACATTTAAAACATTTAACCATTGTTGATATCGTAGCAATACCATTATCCTCATCCATGGTGTTAACCGAACCTTTTCCTTTGCACTTACTTGCTTTGTGTCCTTCTTTTCCACACCCAAAGCATCTTCCAGTTCCTTTGAAACATTCTCCTCGATGCCTCTTCCCAAATGATTTACATAGTGGAAATTGAACTTTCTTTCCTCTATGATCATCATGAAACTCAATCTTTCTCTTATTAGCCGAGTCAGGAAACTTACCAAATTTTACTTTATTGATCATATTATGAGATTGCTGATTCGGAATAATAATGATGTTTGGACTTCGAAATCCCATTTCATTATGAAGAATATCATCATATTCTCCATTATCGTGAATCATCTTGTTTCCATCCATTTTCTAAAACCCAAAAATAATAGTGTGAGAGGAAAAAATCATAATAAAGTGGGAGTAACTTCAATATCTAACATCTTAGGTTTAATTCTATGATCGTTAGCGTAATTCTAGTATTATAACCTATACATATACTTAACCTTAGAGACATCCTTAGACATACCTTAGAAATATCTCTAAGGATCTCACTAAAGTTCTCGCATCCTAGTTTCCAAAGGTTGACTAAACCTTTCCTCTGATACCAACTGTAGAGACCCGAAGCTTGACATCCATGGACATTACATTACTTTTGCGGAATACTTGGTACATAACAAAAACACACACACAAGGATCGTAATAGTTTAGTGTCTTTGGAAACTCAGAACGTAATCTTCTAATCGTGGTGAAAGATCTTCAATATATCCCATAAAGATCTTCCTTTTTTTTACCTAAAAACTTTCTTTATATCCTGGGGAAAAGAAAACATAAAAGGGTGAGCTCAAATGCTCAGCAAGGGAAAATAAAGGAAATAAAAATCATATCATATCTTTTTGAAAATCATAACCTGCAAAAGAGATCATAATATCTTAACATGGAACAAATCATAGAAGTGAAAATGAGATCCCCATAATCATAAAATGAAACTTGAAACTTTGTGTCATGCACACATAATCATGGAAAATCATTTCTTGTTAGTCATGACTCATTTCCAAGACTATCATAGTGGACAAAGTCCCTTTCTGAACCGAGTCACCCTCGTTCCAGTCCTGTTTCACTGAACTGGTATAACCTACCGTTCCATCCATGTCTATCTCATGAGATATAAAATCTTTACCCAATGCATTGGAGGGAGATATAGGTCCCACCCATCTCATAATTATACCATTCTTATGTGTGCCACAAAATCTTAAATCATACATCATTGCATAACCCATGTAATAAAAATGGGAATCTTAAACATCATGACATCATAAAACAATTCATATACGATAAAGGAATTCATAAAAATAATTCCATCACAACACAATCAAGTCAATGTAATAATAGGGATGAAAACAGAACCCTTTACTATCTTAGATGGAAAATAATTTTGATAAAACACTTGAACTTCATTCTTGAGGAAAATATTCTTTCTACTTCAAAATCACTTTTCCTTTCTTAACATGTCATAAAATTTTAAACTAAAAGAAGTTAATTAAAAATAAACTTGAAAACTTTAAAAGGAAGCTTCTTGGAAATAATTTTTTAAAAATTCATTCATGCCGTATAAGTTAAAAAAAACATGCTTCGTACTTTTGTCGGAAAATTCAAAAAAGTACCTCGTATGAAAAACGACAAAATATTCCTTTCATATCTTTTACTAAAAACTCACCGAAGGGTAAAATAGGATTTAAAAAAACTGTAGGTGAATGGAAATAATATTACATATTGAGGAAACATGGATGCAGATGATAAAATACACCCTAGTAAATACCAAAGTATAAACAATCTCGGATAAAAATGAGATTGTGATATTTCCCCTACCTTAGGTCTGATTTGCTTTGTACGTGTCCGAAGCTCCTGTATAATGGTTTAAATAATGTTATTGACTTATTCCAGAATCATACATATTGATATGATATCATATATGGTCATATTCTTAGCTTCTTGTTAGTAATATTTCATTGTTACTTGTTACTCGGGTCTTTATTGCCTTTTTTTCTTATGCGTGTTTTTCCGAGTAAATTCTTATTATTATTTTAAGGTTATAGATACCTTATATCCAGAATTTTATTAGGGTAACATATATCATATTTATTCATTCAATTCGTTTATATAATTACTATGTAATGATGATCATGTAGAACGAGTCGCATCACATCGTGGAGACGGTATTCCGTACGTACGCACGAGTGATGATATCGTTCCTATGATCGTTGAATTGTATTTGAGTATATATATATTATTTCAGTGTCAATATTACATTATAATAATCATAAATAGTTACTCATTACACCATTATACCCATCCTTGTAAGGTGATGGTGGAAAATAGATTACACCACGGCGTGGAGACGGTATTCCGTACGTACGCACGCGCGGTGATTTCATTTTTCCATAGGATGGATAGAAGGTGAATTAGGGTTGTTTCATATTTATAATAACATATCAGTATGTAAGTAATACTGATGTTATTACTTTATAATGAAACAACTAAAGAAGAAGAAGTTGAAGAAGAAAGAAATTGAAAAGATCGGTAATGGATATTACCTCTTCTTTGGAACGCCTCTTTGAATCCTCCACTTAGGGAACTAAGATTGGTCTTTGAAAAAGACCAGGACATCTAGGATTATTCTAGGGAAGTGGAGAGGAGAAAATTTCAGGGGTTGGCTGAGCTTGAGTGCTCAAATTGGTGTGAGGAGGAGAGGGAGGAGGTGCCCTTTTATAAGGGAGGAGAGGGGCACCTTAGGAATATCTCAAAATATTATTTTATATTAAAGTCAAAATCGGTTTATAATAGTTCCAAAGTGTCTTATATCGAAGCTAAAGTGGGGATGGGTCTAAATAATATCATCCAATAGGATTTAGACAAGTTTAGGGTATTATTTTAACCTTATCAATTAGATTTAACTCTAAGTTAAATAATTTAACTTTTACCGTGTCTTTTTTTTTCTTTCACTATATGGTTAATACACTTACTATATCATTCCAAACGAACCCCAAATTGTCTATTATTAATACATATATACTTATCCAAGTAATTTGGCCGAACCATAGATTTTTAGGAATAAAATAACAATTAATAATGTAATATTTTATTTAAAAACTATTTTTTTCAATTTTGACATTATTTGATATATGATTTTTGTGAAAGTCATAACAGAATTATATGTTCGAACCAAGTTGATTAAATCAAAACTAATATATCATAGTAACCTATAAAATTATTCGAATTCATAAAAAGTCTTAAATTACAATTATTTTGGTATTTATAATATCAATTATGTCAATATTTCATTAATAAGATAATTACTGCATCATATTTGTGTCATAAATAAATTAAATTATTTGATGTCTAAAATATACAAATAAAATACCATCATGTAGGAAACCCTTTTAGATTTCTAATGAATATTTAAAATCGAATTTATCTTATGCACAACCCTATATTAAAAATGTTTTATTAAATATACATTGATTTTAACTCTTTTAACTCTTCTTTGAATTAAATAATAATAAATGTCCTAATCTAATCCATGTGGGTCTAAATGATAATAGTTTACACTTAAGGTTGTTTTTGGTCGAGATACACTTGTCCAATAGAATTAGTACATCTGTTAGGGTAATATTAATATTATTCTTACCCTTAATTACCCTATTTACTTTTAACCGCAGTAAATAAAAGTAAAAAGTTACTATTTACCAAAAATTATTTTCATCTTATTGAACCAAATGTTACTTACTGACATCAACCATGTCTCTCGGATTTTTTAAATTCCATTCACAAAAGCGGTAAAATTATGTTTTATAAAAAATTCAGTTTTTTAACTATCACTTAATAGTTTCACTATTCATCAAAAATTGATGTTTTTCAGAACAATGCCAAAATTTCATCCTAAGCTATATTTCATATTCCGAATTCAAAAATGATGTCTATTTTACCAAATTCATAACATATAAGTTTCATTAATTAATTTTATAATTAAATCCCGCTGTTAAAACAAATAGCGTGTTTTAAGAAACAATATCTATCAAAAGATTGACACTTAATTATGTCTGGTTTAAATGTGAAATTCCATTCAATGACCAAAATTGTATTAAATTGTAAAAATATATTCGAAATATACTTTAAAACCACTCAAATTAATAATTTATCACTATTAATTATTTTGATTAAAAAAGTTGTTTTTAATTAAAATTTAGTAATTTTCACTATTTATTATAATATGAAAGTTATCTGAAAAGTACCAAAATTTCACCTTAGTCTCATTTCGATAATCCGAATCGAAAAATGAAGTCCATTTTGAGAGCTAAAATTTCTAAAATTTTAAAAGGTGGTTATTACTATTCATAATGGCTAGTTATAATAATATTTTAATTGCATATCGTTGTTTAGTGAAACTCGGTATTGTGTACTACACACGCTATCGAGGAAGGTTGTGATTGCGTGCAAGGAAAGTCAAGGATGTGTGTTGTGCAAGCTCGTTTTGGTGTAGCGTACAACACAAGACATTAATAAAATTAAAAAGAATATTTTTCATAAAATCTCGGGCTGTTACATTATGTGCATTTATGTTAATTACACATTGGGGGTGTCCTACTGATCATTGTAATCATTCTCTTTTCAGAAACTTTTGTGATCTTTAATATTTCCAGACTAGTGATCTTGAAAAGGGAAAGGGCCCTATAGTGGATAGATGTGAATATGAAAATGATGCTGGTAACGGACAATGATGGACACCGATGGACCTCACTATTTATTTATTTATTTAACTATTTATAAAATTCATGGTTTTTATTTCCACTATAGGATCCCATTTATTTTTCATTTTTCAATAGTTATGCCATATATTGTTTCAACATGATTAATTTAGTTATTTAGGTTCTTATTATTAATAATAATATTATTATTTACTAGATGACACGATACTGAGGTTATAGTCCCCCCACTGATAGACTTAGATCATCGCTGCTGGTTAACAACCAATTTCATTGGGGATGTCTGCATGAGGTCTTGTCACCCTATAACATAGACTCGGTGGTATAGGTCTGGATATTTTAAAATGGTATCATAGAGATAGGATTTACTAACTAGTTTCTTCTCCATTCCATTATTTGGGATAGGGTAGACATGGCATAGGATTCATGGGATTTGGTAATTGCAATTTTTAATGTTCCTATCCAAAAATGTATACACTAATGGAAATTATGGCTATATCCATGGCTTAGAACTATGGATATAAGTCCTTAAACCGTGGCTACGTTTGTTGTGGAAATAGGCCAAGACCTATACTCATGGTTTGAAACTGTGTCTATAAGTATAGAGCCACAATTCAGACCGTGGTAATATTACTACAACCACAGTTTAGAACCTTGGCTATACCACAGGATGGACACACTCTATTGCCATGGTATCTAACTGTGGAATTAGACTTATAGACACTGTTAAAAACTATGGAAATAAACCTATAGCCACGATTTGAAACCATTTCTATAGGGTTTGAAAATACATAAAAAATATCCCCCACCATTTTCACTATAGAGCCACCCCTACAGTATCTCCCCACACTGGACAACCCCCACTCCCCCTTAGGTGGCCCCCTTTGACACACCCTAACCCTGTACATCGCCCTTCCCACTAGGAAACCCCTACCCCACACAAAACCCCCCCCCCACATCCTCCACAGCCCCTACCACACCCCACTCCCATTGGGGTAGCCCCGCAGACCCCCACCCCCTACACAGACCCCTCCCCTCTCTATGGACAACACCTCCCTCCCTCTGAAGCCCTATCCCTTTCCATGTACACCCCCACCACTCCCCCCACTGTCCCCACCCTTTCCATGGACACCCCCACCACCACCACTCCCCCATGTATCCCCCTCCATTTCCCAAGACTACCCCTCCCCCTACATCCCCTTCCCACCCCATGCATAGCTCCTCCCCCTCCCTCCCCCTAGACATCCCCCATGAACCCCCTCCCCCTGGACATCCCCCACCCCACCCTACACATCCCCCTGGAATAGACCTCTCTCACCTCATAGTCATCCCCTCCCTCCACCTGGATACCCCCCCCCACTCCAACTGCTGCCTCCTCCAACCCCTAAACATCCCCCCTCGCTCCCCATGCAACCCCTCCCTTTCCATGGAAAAACCCCACCCCCTTTCCTTGGAAAACCGCCTCCATTTTCCTGGACACCCCCACTCTCCCTAAATCCCCACTACCATCCCAAGACATCCCCCACCACTTTATATCCCCCACCCCTCCACCTATAGCCCCCCTCCATACCCATGGACCCCTACCCCACTCCCCCCGTAACCCCATCCCTTTCCCTGGACATCCCCCCCCCACAACTCCCCCACTTCCCCTTACTTCTACAAAGCCTGTCATCCCCTAGACAACCCCCCACCCATTCCCTAAACATACCCCACATCCCCACTTCCTAGACAGACCCCATTTTTACTAGACATACCCGCCCTAAACCCCCAACCTATTTCTTAGACACATCCCCCACTACATCGCCCCCCTTCATCCCACATCCCCCCTGAAAACACCTTCTCCACTCCCTCCTAGACAGCACCCATCCCCCTACAAACCCCCCTGCAAAACCCCCCAGATAGTCCCCCACCATACACTCCCAACCCAAACTACAACCTATTCAATTGAATTGTGCAAACCAAGAAACTACTAATATTGTTATTATAATTATATTTCCAGTCAATTGAACTACACTAACAAAAAACATGCTAATATTACACAAATTTGATCAAACACCATAAATCCAAATTGAGATGACTGGAACTAAGCCAAATGGTTTTGAAAAATATGAAACATAGCAAAACTTAAAACAATGTTACCGAACTGACTCAAACTAATCAAAATTGACTTCAATAATTCATAATTAAGAAATAAAAAAATGGAAACTAATGAAAAATACCTAATTGAATATAAAATTAATTTTAATTGAACTGAATAGCCCCAAGTTAAACAAAATGAACTTGTTATAAATGACATAAACCAGAAAAATGAACCGAATATAAAATAACTAAGAAAACCTGACCTGACCAAAAAAGAACCATGGATCCAGGTCTTTTCATGTAAATTTAGAAGGCCTCATGCTCCCAGGTTTAGAGGATATCTCAGTCATGTGGTACTTCACTGACCTCACTGTTACATCTTCACAATCCTCACTGTTACATCTTCACAATCCTCAGGCCTGTAGACTGAGAACTCATGACTATGTTTTATAAATATGAGATGCTTCACTATTGATGGATTCAATGACGAGTAAAATATATGAGAGGATATCCCATAGAACTCATCTAGAGACATCATTGAAATAATGAAATTTTGATAATATGTCAAACACACCACAATACATTGTCTTCTCATCATTGAAAACATATTATAAATAACACTAAAGAATAAAACACTGACATTGAATGGACTACTTTGGTCATGGGGTATGGACAACATTCCATGCACTTGAGGATCTGTTTTTTAGTATAGATTCATTCAAAAATACATATATTTTATATTGTACAAACTCATACTGCTAGGCCCAATACATGACAGGATTTGAAAAAATCTATTACATACTGAATAGAAATATATGGTTTCATTTCACTGAGTGTTCATCAATGGAATCTACATGGAATATGGGAAACAAAAACAAAATAATGGTATAAACCCCCTCCCCACCCTACACACCCCACCCAACACACCCTCCTTCTAGGACATACCCCCAATCTACACCCCCTCTACTAAGATAGCCCCACCTCCACCTGTACAACCCCTTCAAATGCCACCTCCCCCTGGACAGTCTCCTCATGCACACCCCCACTGGATTCCATAAAAAGAACTCAATTACTCCTACATCCCCCTACACAACCCCCACTACTTAAGAATATTTAATACATGTACATCACAGTATGGTTTCTAAATGGTAAAAAATATTAAATACCAACATAACATAGTTTATAAAACATCATTATTTTCTAGATATATTAGATATAGGTGAAACCACTTGTCTGTTATGTTGGTTGAGCATTTTATTGTTTTTTTAATACTTATCCTAACAAGTCCCTAACTATTTCATGGGTATTAACTAGGTCATATTAATAAAATTTTAGGTAATATACCATGTATAATATTTATCATAGAAAATACATACCCAATAAAACTACTCTAAAATAGTAAATCTTGATAGGTAACTAACATAAGAGATTGAGACAATAAATTAGAAAAGGAAAATGAATTATAGAAACATCAATCTCCATGTAGGCTAAACACATCACATGAAACTGAATTGAAAGAAACACTCTTATAAACCTTAGGTGTTAAGCTCTGTGACAGTAGGGACTATATCCCCATTATAATCTTTCAGATCCTTCACAACCTTGGCCGGAAGACTCCATCCTATGTCATCACAAACTCAGTGTCCTTAGTGTGTAATATATTTGCCCTAGATTTCAATAACATGATTTTAAATGAATAATGACATTAAAAAAGTAGTTATGATATTCAATAATGTAAAAAGTTAATATATTTTGTAATTAAAAAATAATGATTCTATTATATTCTTTGTTTTAATATTTGATTTTAACATCATATGTTGATTTTTTTGTTTTAGTAAAAAATCATGGTATATGAACAATAATGATTGGTATTGTGTTTGTAATGTTCAAGTTGACTTAATTGTCAATTTGAAATGATTGGTTTCACTATTTTGATTCTTCCAGTTAATATATTTGGGTTTAACTATATATTTTTCACTCTATACCCCATATTATCATAAAATCCACACTCTATACCCCACCCCAGGATATCCCCCCCAGACAGGTAGATACCAACTTTAGCCCCCGTCCCATTTTCATAACCACCCTACACACCCCCATAGTATCCCCTTCCCCACTATAAATCCTCCCCCCCACACTACTCTTGGACACCCCTGCCCCCACAATAGACAGACCCCCCCACCTTACAATCCCCCTCCCTAGACTGATCCCCCCTTCTTGGATAGACCACCCACCCTACACACTCCCTAGGCACATGCAACTAAATATTTTAGAAGTAGAAAAGAGAGTTAAGGAGAACCAAAACAAAGCATATTATAAAATCTTAATATCAAATCATGATACAAAAACCAATGGTGAATGAAGAATTCATTCCTTTTATACTAAATAAGAAGATAAGATAATCCTACCTTTTTCAATAATTTTTTTATTTAGGATGATGTTCGGTGAAATAAACCCTACTGAAGTTTTCAATAGAAACATAATTCTCTTGTGACAACATAAATTTATCATTCTAAGTCTAGAAAATGATTGAAATTAATTTATACCTTTCATAATTAAAATTAATAAATAAAGGATAGTTAGACATTTTTCAATGATTATTATATTTAGGATGTTGTTCTAAGAAGTCTAGTCTCTGGCATTTTGAAAACATGAATACAAACTCTTGTAATTGAAATCAATGTGGTCAATGGAGTGATAAATGATTTTCTAATTAAATTATGTATGTTTAAATTCATAAGCATGAATTAATCCCAAAATAGAAAAAGAATTAAAAAATTATGATTTGAGAAGGTATCAAATATATTAATATGAAAGAAGTATTCCCAATATGTTTTAAAAAACGTTTTTATGTTAAATCCGTCTATGACAAGAACTATAATTTTGAAAATGAATTTGTATTACAGTGTATAAATAAACATAATTAGCACTGTAAGAACTGTAACATTGAAAATGTATTTGTTTCCCAGGACACCCCCTCAGTACCATTTACATGTACTATGATATCCCTCTAGTGTTGAGATGGTCTATAAAGTATAAATATGTATTTCATCTCTCTATTCTTTTCTTGAGAATCAATCAGGTAAAATATTATATTAATCCCCTTCATCCATTATTAAGATCTGTGAGTCCTAACATCTATTATAAAAAAAACAATTCTAACTTTAAAATATAAAAATATATCTAGAATCATTATTAATTCCTAAGGGGGTCTCCCTTCCAGATTTTAAATCGGTTTAAGAAGACTCTTAGTGATAATTCTATCTAATTTAGTCTCATAGTCATCCATTAGAGGAAGATAATCAGATTATCATTCCAAATTTCCTTCACCAGAACACATAGTCTTAATATCCCTCTCATGATTCTAGTCAACTAGTTTTATAGGGTACATAATTAAAAACAATAACATGTAATATCTCATTAAATATAAAAATTTTCAAAAAATAGAAGAAAATATCACGAACCACTCCCTTCAAATAATCATAAAATTTGAAGTTAAATCTAACTAATCATGTCACATCATAATGATTAATTCAAGAAATTTTAATCACAATTTTATCTAAAACCCGTTATGTTTGTTTTTGGATTATTTTGAATGTGTTTGTTAACAATTAAAGTTGAAATGATTTTAGAATAGGTAAATCATGAGATATTTATTGAGACCTATTTTATAGAAGTGTTTAGACTTGGTTTTGTGATGAATGTGAATGTTTTGATTTTACAGAGAGGTTTTTAGAAGAAAAATAATTATAGTAAAAAAAGATTTCATATCAAAAGAATAAATGTTTCAAATAAAATAGTATTCAATTGAAATTTTTTCAATTAAGATAAAAATTTCATGAAGAAAAATATTTTCAAAATGTAAAATATTTCATGGAGGAAAGTATTTTTAAGAAGTAAAATATTTATATGAAATGTTGAACCTCATATGGAAACCAAAATAAAAATTCATTTGTGATAATATTGTGTAATAATCACGTGGGATTAAAAGGTAGCATTTTTAAAAGAAAGGTGGACGTTTTAATGGGATTATAAAGTAAAATCATATAAAAATAATGAACGCAAAGGGTCATTTTCTGGAAAATTGTTTTTAGAAAAATGTGAAATATTTAATATTATATAAATCATGTTTTCTGAGGTCCTTTTTATAAAATTATTCCCCTAATAACTTCACTAATAAAAAAGGATGCATTGGAGGAACATTAGGGTGAATAGGAGACTCCATTTTCAAAAAATTAGATTTCACAATAAGATAATTACTTATGTTTTAGTTTCCAAAAAATTGAATTAAATTAATTTTAAGTGATTAAGGGTTAAAACTATTAGAAACTTTTAGGTATACAATCCAATCATAATTTATAACTATACTATCTAACCACTATCATATGGTTGTGTCGTTTTATGGAATCATTCTTCCTATAAGTATGGATGACTTTTTGTTTCTAAACATTTGGGAATTTTAGTCCCTGTTAAATTCAAGTCCACCATCACCATTGAAACAATTAGATATTATATGCCCAATGGTCCTCCATCATATTAACTATTTTTTTTTCAAAAAATGGTTTTCACAGAAAAGCCATACAATATCCCAATTGAAAATAATTATCAATGCTTCCCCACCAAGTTCTCTAATAAATTTACTTGTAATTCCTTCCACTCAGGAATATTACATTATAGAGTGTATGGTTCCCCAATTTTCCTTCATATTATACTAACCCAATCAAGGCATAAAATCTCCTCAATGACTCTGAGATTGTGACATTTGTTAACTTTTCAATGGGAAATTTATTCTCTTCTATTTTTCATAGATCAAATAGTTTTTCCTCTAGAAATATATGAACGATGTGATAATTTAGATGAATATGATTTTTACTAGGATGAAACATTGTATTTTTGTCTAAATGAATTCCACTTTTTGAATCAAGGAATAGAATTTAATCATATTTCCTCATTTTGAGAACATCCACACCCCTACAGCACCTTGATTAGCTCCTTCCCAATATCCATCAATGTGGAACAATCTAATTATATTGTTGAGAGTGAAAATAATGATTAATTTTTTGATACCCATATAATTATCATTCCTATAAAATTAAACACATAGTTGGTCATTACTTTCTAATTTTCACTATCCCCATCATTTTCAATTTCTGAAAACCCTTGTAACAACTCATCTAATAGGATGTAAACTAACATTATTTAAGAACCTTTTAATTATCGGAAAACCCACTTAATGTCTTATAAATATTTTCATCTAGTATTAAAAAAGTACATACTAACAAATCTTATTTCTTGAATAATGCTAGGATGACTACAAACCATGGTTTACATCATCCTTTTGGTTGCTGATTCAATAGAAATTTTTTTGGTTTACTCTTCCTCATCTCTAATTTTCTATTATATCTAGTTTTATATATTGAAGATTATAATGAGGGGTCTGGTAATCAATTTTATCCTCTCCATTGTTTAAGTGATCCACCTTCTCAAGTAAATAATACAACTAGAACTAGGATAAAGTAGCAGCACATAATTCTCTAACAATAGTCATACCCAAAATCCTTTTCACTATACACAGATCCTTTATCTCTATGCTCCTTTAAAAAATATCCATAATTTTACTAATTTATTCATTTTATAAACTTATAATCAACATTTCATCAATATATTAATGTAGTATGATGAAACTCCTATCATCAAACTCCCTCAAATAATAGAAATGGTAATCACATATTTGGATGGAACTCCACATAATCATGTATTATTTAAACATATGATTACAATTCCTTTCAACCTACTTTAACCCATAAAGGCTTCAACAAATAATTCACATAAGATCTTAGTTTTTTATCCTTTATTACAAACACATTATCTATGTATATATCCTCATATATGTCTCTATGGAGGAATAATTTATTCACTTATAATTACTCCAAATGTAAATTCGATTGGGAAATTATCCTTAATACATTATGAATAGTCAAATGTTTAACTATGGGTGAAAATATATATGAGGAATCCACACCTTATTATTTTTGAAACCCATTTACAATGAGAATTGACTTGTACCTCAAACTGTCATATACATATTACTTCAAATAATATAGAAATGTTTATTGAATTTTTTCCAAGCTGACCACTATGTCATCTTCATTATTTAAGACACATTGAGTGAATCAATCTCATCCCTCATGGTCAGCTTCTAAAAAATAAAGTCTTTTATACTTATAGAATTGTTGTAATTATAAATCCCTATACTCTATTAAAATAAAGAAGTCCATATCATGACCATACCTATAAACATGGAAAATAACTTTGGTGGTTCTCAGTAGTTGTCCCTATTTTTATTCTCCTACCATTATTGCAACATAAAATATTTTATCTTATGTATCATTTTCTCAAGATTCATTATTCATTGATATTTCTGGTACATCGGGCCTTAGAGAAATTATCAAAACATGGAAACCTTTAAGAAAGTCCTCTGTAAATTTTATTGTTTCTGGTACTATCACGCTTCCATGACTACCTAGAACATTATAATTGTCTGGACATCTATTCATTTGAACTACAGTATTTGATTATATTTTTATATCATATAAAACCATTTATAATGTTTGGTCCTTTAATATTATTGTTTCCTCTAAAATTGGGGACGAACTCGTTGATTGAAGGTACAAACACTCCAATCGGTTTCTAACAGGTTTGTCTGTAGTACCGGAAACATCCAATGATTCCATATTCATTTGGACCTACTTTCAAAAGGTAGGTGCTCATTAGTTGTGGACTGATGAGGCTTAGGAATTTTCATTGGTCGAGAGGATGTGAGGTCGGACTCATCACACCTTTTTTAGGGGAATTGTTGTCTACTCTGGGACTCTCTTTATAGATTTGAGTTATTTTAGTGAATACTTGTTACATTACCAAGTATAAAATGATATTTTCTTTATATCTGACAATCAATGATTGATATGTATGAAATTTAGAGAATCTTTTATATGTATTTGAGGTTCTTCATCGATATAGAATCATCAATATTTTTTAGAGATTCTTAGTCAATGGTATCCTTAAGTACATAAAAGTCTCTTGGTCATTATGATAACCATAATGGTTTTAAAGCCACTCAGTGGGGCACTTGATGTTTATATTCATTCAGAAGGACATGGATTATTTTAGAGTTGGGATTGTACCCACTGATGGGCTACCTATGTATCCTTTGTTTTGGAAAAAGAATTAGAACCCACGTTGTTCGAGTAAGGGAGTATGATGTTTATGCATGATTGATGGCTCCAAGAAAGATGTCATGATTACTTTTACACTCTAAGCACACATGAATCATGATCGGTGTGAGAAATAAGAGGTATTGGTTAAACCATACAATTTTTCCACGAAATATGGAATTATGTGGGGATTATGTATGTATGACTACCCAAAATAGATGAGTATTGAGTTTTGCTTATGGGAAGAAACCCAGGAACAAGGTCCATAAAGGTATATTTACTTCATTGAGATTTGGGTACTCTAACTTGGGGCTTACACCTGAGGAAGATGCCAAAATTGGGAGGGGACTCATGATTTGGTTTTACTCCTAAGAAGGAAGCCCATATCAAAAGTAAATTAAGACTGGTTAAAAAAAATTAATACTGGGGCTTACTTCTGAGAAGGAAGCCCAGGTTAAGGGACTTGGGGCTTACTCCTAAAAAGGATGCCCATATTTATGAACTTTATGACTGGGGCTTACTCTTGAGAAGTAAGACCAGGTTATGGGAATTATGACTAGGGCATACTCCTAAGGAGGATGCCCAAATTAGGGGACTTGGGGCTTACTTATGAAAAGGAGGCCCAAATAAATGATGAATTGGGGATTAATCCTAAGGAGGCTGCCCAAATTAATGAGAATTTGGACTGGGTATTACTCCACAAAAGGAGTCCCAAATTAAGGATTCTCTCATCTTAAAGGATGAGGTTGAATGAATGAAATATCTAACTTTAGGGATATAAAGATGTGTAAATCACTAGGTTTTGAGAGATGTTCCACAGAATTCATTTTAGATAAGGAAGACAACAAGTAAATCAAGCCATAAATGGATTTGGATAGACTTCTCAAGGCTTAATCTTGAATAGGAGAGGTGGATAAGTGTAAGAGGGGTGAAATGGGCAGGAAGGGAACCCAAAAAGAGAGGGGCGCTCAAGTATTGCGTGGGCCCGCAAGTCCTGGTCGCACATGTATACTTGCGCGACACATGGGTACTTGCACGCCGGCCAATCCTTATGGTATAATTTGGGAGAGGCTTGGATCAATCCTTTTATACTAACCCTGGAGACTTTCACAAGGGAGGCTCCAAATTTATGTGGAAGGAGTAAGGCGGCGCACAAGTGTTTCCATTTCCCTTTAGGGATGGCCACCCAAGCGCGCAAGTGTTGATGAGTTTCAATACTTAGGCCTTCCTCCCCCTCTTTAGATCTTTCGTTCTAGGTAAGAAATTACCTTATAACTGTTCGGAAGCTTTGAGAAGAGACTAGAGCACCGGGAGCTCAAATCTGAGGTTCTGGAATTTTTTCTTCCTTCAAATGGGGGGGGGGGCACAGGGGTATTTATAGGCTAGAGAGACCATGGGTGAAATTTGAAAGAGGTCATGCAAGTCACCTGTGTGACCATTAGGTGGAATGCAAGTGTACTTGCGCGACTATGAGGGAACTTGCACGACCCAAAGGGAAAATAACCCTTGTTCATGCCTTTGTCAATTTTTGATGTTTTCTTCAAAGGATGAATCAATTTATGCTACGACATTTCCCTTTTCATTAGTTTAGACTCTGTGACGGAAAGAAGCATAAAAAAGTCCCCCCTCAGGGTTGGATCCGAAAGAAATGGGTATGTGACTCTAAAGAAAAGAAGAAAACCAAAGGAAAGGTGGCGTGCAAGTATTGAGCACGCAGAGGGCGACACGCTGGTGTTGAGCGGGCTGGCTTTAAGAGTGTTGGTTTTAGGCATGCAGGGGTGCGGCCTGGCCTATATATAGGAGGCCATTCTCCCGAAAAGCACTGAATTTTAGGATTTCGAGCTCTCGGCGCGCAAGTTGTCTGTGCCGTGCATGTTTCTCTGTTTTCCAATATTTCTTCGTTGTCGTGCTGCTATCAAGGTATTTCGACTTGCGTAGTTATACTTGCACGCCAAAAACCTGCGCGACGCATCATTCTTGCGCGACACATCCATACTTGCACGCCTTAATGCCTTTTCTATTTTTTTTCAAATTTCTTCAAAAATTTTATGAAAAAATAAACCCATTTATGAGTTAATTCATTCAGATTTTGTGCAGATTCAATGGCTCCCTAGATAATTGGAACGGCTGGAGAACTAGCTAGCAAACAGATTGATGATATGACGAGGATCATTGCCCATGATTACTATACCTTCTGCAACAGCACTCTCCCAGATTTGGCTAAGTATTTGAAGAAGTATCATCGTGACATCCCCCAAAGCATTTATCTGCCTTTGTATGGCTATGGTCATCTACGATAAGTTACCATTCCAGAGGCAAATAACTATCTCTCAATTTTGTGGTTTCAGAATTATACCAACTTTGCTTCAGCAAATATTTCATGTGGAGGAGTATTTCTAAGTGCTGGAACAGTGGATAAGGCCCATATGATACATCATATCCCTTGTATTTCAGATCTGAAACCTCATAAGCCTGAGCTGCACCCACATTGTTATCCCTCAATCTTCCAAAATTCTCAGATGGATCAATCCAAAGGTTGGAAGAAAATCTGGGACTTCCGTCCTAGAGGGTGTGTGAAGCCAACCTGGATGTCGGCATACTGGGTGCGACAAACCTGTGTAGATTTTGTCGAGGTTTTAAAGGGGTTGCAATATATGAAGCCGTCTGGGCTGGGAAAACATATGTTTATAGGCATGATAACTTAGTTATGGAGATACTCAGCCATTGGAGCCCAGAAACCAATTCATTTTATCTAAATCATGGATAAGTAGGAATAAGTCCACAGGATGTCCACAAGATCTCAGGGGCTCCAATTTTTTGTAATATCTATGATGAATTCATTCCTCCTAAGGTAACTTGGAATGATTCTTAGAAGACCCTAACTTTGGCTCAGGAATTATTGAAAATCTTCCAGAATCTCAAGAGTTCAAAGACTTCCTTGACACATTCTAGAAAGGATATTCATCCAATGGAATGGATGAATATATTTCTTATCGATAAGCAGGAGAAGGATCCGAAGGAGAAGGGATCAAAGGAGAAGGGATCCAAGAATAAGGGACCCAAGGATAATATGCCCACTCGTCCTACCACTTTCCCCAAAATAGAGAAAAGGGGTGCTCCTGGCACATTCTGGCTGACCCTAGAGGCAGGGGAATTTGAGAAGTGGGGACATGTGGTGAATCAGAGGATCCCAAAGAAGACTCGTCTGACGGGCTTCAGGGCCTTCTGTCTCAGCGTTTATCTTCTGCCAGTCAGGGACTCGAAGGAGGGCGTTTGGCCAGGGACCTTCGTTATTGCGGCAAAGTTGGCTGAGGGAATAATGGATGGGTTGGCTACCCCCATTTTATCCAAGATTCATAGGATCTTACTTCATGTCTTCATGGGTAAGTCTCCTTTTAGAATATTGGGACCATTCCAAGTTTTGTGGGGATGGATCGCCACTCACTTCAGGGCGTATAATGTACAGAATAGAGTACAAATCCCCAGAAGTTCTTTCAGGCCATCAGTGCAGGAATTCTCTGGAATTCCTCCACTAACTCTCAATTATTATGACATGAAGGTAAGGCTGAGCATGTATAAGGAATTCAACTTCTTTCCTTATGGAGATCCGAAAACCGAGATGTTTTTTGATGATGGAACAACCAGCCTGTATTTGAGGGCATACATGTTGTCCTGAAGAGATGGTGTGCTGGTCTCCAGAATTGACGAAGAGATTATATGTGAGGCCTATACGCCATATCGATTTTCACATCAATTCAAGTGTTTACAGCAAACCGATGTATCTCCTCCCTTTCATGTCATTTCAGAGCAAAATCTGATGGTTTCCTGGGAACTATAGTTGCTGACATCTAGGGAGAAGACTGAGGTAGTTTTTTATCTACCGGTTGAAAAGTTATCATATAACTTGACTACCTGGTATGCCGAGCACTAGATAGAAGCATACCCTATAGGGGTGATAAATCATCCAGTTTATCATGTGGGGAAAATGAAGAGGACTTTAGAGAATGAAACCCTTCCTCATGAAGGTGATGCTTCCCCACCTGAATCTGATTCGCTAGATTCCTCATCTAGGACTGATTCACCAGATTTCCATGATGGGGATGATGAGGCACAACAAACGGCAATGTGGCCTCGTGCCCGATATAATCCTCTGGTCAGAATAAAAAGATGCACTCCATCAACTCCTGGTGAGTTACATCATTGTGGAAATTCAATCACCATTACTTTATAGAGCAATAAGTATTATTTTCTTATTCTCTATCAATAGGTGCAGGAGCTGGGAAGAAATTGAAGTCCATGATTCTAGGACCTCCCTCGCAGCCTTCTAGTACACATACTGAATATCTACAACCAGAGGTTGTCCAGACATGGCAGAGTCTATATTGTGGTACTGAGACTTCCTAGTCGGATTTGTGCGAGGGTCTACAACTCCCTGGAATAGGGAATATTGTGGCTTCTATAGATATCCATTATGAGGATAACCCCAATGAAGTGCAGTCTTACATCAGAGATCTAGAAATGCTTATATATGCCACTGACGATTCCATTCCTGTAACCAAGCGGGTGAAGGAAATGATAGATCATGATGCCACTGAGGGGACTGATAAAGAGTGTCATGATTACGTGGACCCAGAAGATGTATGTTTCCTTTCCTTATTTTCCTTGCAACTTGATTTCAGTAAATGATTTGTTAATTAAGGAAACTAGTTTCTTCATCCTACAGCATGCAATGAAAGGAACTACTGAGGTTCCTTCACCACAATATAGCCCTATTAGTACTGCCATTGAGGCTGCTGTCGAATCTGCTCGTGAATCGGGTGAGATATCTCCTGGTCAGTAGTCCATGAATGAATAGTTGGACATGATCTTCCATTCTACAATTCATGTGCCTATAAGGGAGACTTATGATACTCCCAAAAAACCAAAGAAGAAAAGGCAACGAAGAGGGAAATCCATAGCTAAATGCTTCATTAGTAGCGGTAAGTCCATCGGATAATCATTAATCTATAACCATGAAAGGATTTATCATATTTATGGGGATTGCATGGGATTATTAAATTTCCTCTCTGAGGGAAAGGACTGATCCTTCTTTTAGGACCACGAAGGGTGTTGTGGAACAATCACAAATTCAGGCTGACTTGGCTACTCCTGGAGAAGAGCCAGCATCTATTCTCAGTATCCCTCCTGGTACTGTTGCAAGAAGAGAAGAACCTGCTTCTGGTAAGTTAACAATGCTTCTTAAAATGTTGAATGAAACATCGACTGACTTCCATTATATGATACATCAGGTTGAACCGCTACATTAGATCTTTTGGTGGATATTGCAATTGATGCCGCGATTTTATCTGAAGATGATGTCCAGGGTCAGGGACCGCAGGATGAGGGTCGCCAAGAAGACACATCCAATGCTCCCACTTGTGACATTAACCATGATTCTGAGATGACATTAGATGAAATGATGGAACATGTCACATCTTTCGAAGATTTTATAAATCATGTTAAATTACCATGTAATTTAGAAGATTATGGAAGTGAGTGTTATCCTTCATCATATTTAAAAATAACTTCTTATTACATGTCTAATCATGATCGGTTAAAATGTGCAGTTATATATGAGAAAGCTGCTGAACTACCCATGCCTGAAGGGGGTACAGAAAACCCTACTGTTGTAGAGACATTAGCACAAGTGGAGAGGAACACAGTGGAGCTTCCTCAAACCCATCCTAAAAATCATGTCAAAGATATGAAAGTGGGGAGGAGCCTTCTTAGGTTATTGATCTACTGTTTTGTAAGGGGCAAAAATATTTGCGACTGTACTTAATTTTCCAGAAAATCAATTAACGTTTTTTATCCTTTGAAACTAACCAAAGCATTAAATTGATTATGCAGGGCCATCAATTTCAGTGGCTAGATCTGGAGGTGAGGCCTCATCTTCCACCCCAATGGAAATTGAAAGTGAAGAAGCACAGGTAAGGGGGAAGGAGAAGAACATGTCACTTCCTTATGTGAATTAATCCCAGATTACATTCCCACTTGTGACAGTGATGCTGAGTCGGATCCAGAAATATAGAAGGAATTCCTATTTTCATGACGCAAGGCATGGAAAAACATATGGAATATCATATATGAAGTGGCTTTATAAGATCAATAATCGAATAACCCTCTACTTTCATCCCTATTTGTCATACTGGGACTTGGCGGTTTTGGATCTCAAAAGATCCATGCCGCAGTGAAGCAAGTCATCATAATGAGGGATCAGGAGAAAAAGTGTCGTGAAGATCTGACTAGGGTGAAGCTGTCAGCCAATATTAGCGAATTTGAGGCTACGGTATCTCAATATGAGGCTGACTATGCTTCCAAGGTGAAGGAACTGAAGCATATGATTAAATATAAAGTTGTCCAGCAGATACACCTTCAGCAAGAGTTAAATGTTGTAACTGGAGAACTTGACCAACTCAATAATTCACTGGAGGGAGCTCAAACGAGTGGTATGAAATCCATCGTAGATGCCAAGAAATCACTCCATCAGGCTTCAGAGAGTGAAGTTAGTCGAGTGCATGAGCTTCAAGTAGCTTCTGATGAACCTCTGGATGTTATACATCAAGTGAAGACTTATGTTAATGGTCTTTTGTAATTTCTTGTAAAAGAGAAGAGACTCCAATCTGTGGACGTCCTTCTAAATCTTGTGCATCAAATGGAAAGAACGTTTTCATTTTCAATCATCTGTGTAAGCATTTTATTTTTCTACCTGCTTTAGATTTTTACCAATGCCCATGGGCCTAGTAATCATAGTTTGATTTTTACTAGGATTATTATAAAATAAATAACCCTACAATCATTGAATCTTTTAATTTCTCAATATTACCTAAATCGTACAAAATGTATGTTTAGTGAGCTGGATATTGACTTTTATTCAGAGTTCCGTTTTCTTTTGTGGGTAATGTAAATTCACACACGTCAGAAAAAAAGGCTAATGTTTAAGGTCAAAATAGCTTTGACTGAATGGATTAAAATCTACTCAATTCCTTGAAAAATTAACTGAAAACATATTACCACACTCAAGTATGATGGAAAACATGTAAACTATGACTTAAGAAATATTGAATCTGAGGAATGATATGAAAAAGGTTTAAAAGACATTAGAAAAACTAGTTCCCATGAATGAAGTTACCATTATTTAACAAACCTGTTAGGGGGTTGAATTATGCAGGGCCTCCTAAGGGATTTGGATACATAGTCAAATAATATCATATTTTGGCTGACAAGTCTATTATCTAGAATGTTTATTAAAGGCCGCCTAAGGGCACGTGATGCATAGTCAGGCAAAAGAACTCTCAAAAATTTACTTTTCTACTGCTAAAAAGCCAGTGCAAGTTTATGGGGTTTCAAAATTTACAAAGTATAATGTTTGTTGTATAGTGGGAGGTACTTGAATATGGAGAAGATATTTCAAAATAATATTTTCTAAGAATTGGATGAATATCACTCCTACAAAGGTCTGACCCAAACGTAGGGAAGGGAAATATAAACCTTAGACTTGAATACTTTCAAATCATGTAAAAGAGTATGGGAAAAATATGTTAAGGATGACCTTTCTTTTTGCGGATCCCTACATATTTTCATTAAGACAACTATGGAAAAAAGGTATTTTATTCCCAAGAATGAAGATACCACTATTTTGGAAAAACTGTTAGGGGGTTGAATTATGCAGGGCCGCCTATGGGAACTAGCTGCATAGTCAAATAATATCATATTTTGGCTGACAAGTCTGTTTTGTAGACTGTTTATGCAAGGCCGCCTAAGGGCACGTGCTGCATGGTTAGGAAAAATAATTCTCAGAAATTGGACATTTTGTTACCATAAGTCAAGAAAATGGTAATGGATATCTGGAAGTATTTAAGTCTTGGATAATGACACATAAATATGGGCATTGTCCGATGTATGCAGATATACACAGATCAATGAAAACCATAATCATGTTGTGTCTGGTTCCTAATTTGAAATATTGGACTTCACTACATATCCCATAAGGATGGGAATCAATCCATACGTAGTTCTTGAAATGTAGTTTAACGTCTTATGGGACGAAAGTGTGGGAGATCTTAGTTTAGGGTCATAGAACTCGGACCATTATAAGAAATATGCAATGTGTGTTTTCATGGGGACGTTTCATCCAGGGGACTAAAAGTGGAATTTGGGGTTAGGCCCAAAGATTTGGGGCCGGATTAGAGGGACACACGAACATTCCTACGTATCCCATAAGGATGGGAATCAAGCCCACGTAGTTCTAGAAATACCCTCTGTACAGATTTGGCTCGTACAAATGAAGGGTGAAAAGGGGACTTTAGTGCAATGATGGTTTGACCCAAGATAAAAGGTTCAGGAATTACCATGTATGCACATTATCTTTGAAATATAACATGATTTAAAATAAATGTAAATAATGATTCCCTCTCAGGTGAGGGTATCAATGAATATTGTAGTTTATTGTCATACAAGAAAAAAATGGTGTACAGTTTAACGTCGTATAGCAAGTACAAAGGTGAACCAATGTGAACAGATTAGTTTTGGGCTTGAACCTAGGGAGGTTTCCTACGTACCCAACCTGGAAGGCACAGATCAAAGTCCGTGTAGTTTAATTAAAGAATTAATTAGTGATCAAGTTGTTCTTGGGGACAACGACATAAAAAAATGGTGTTGGGACTTAGGCGTGGTTAGCAGCCCAGAGAAGGTGTTATGGTTGAAATTTTCTCTATGCTCATGCGAGTCTTACTCAGTGTGCGAAAAAAGAGGTAACAACAACCTTAACGATACACAATTTAATTTCATGTAGGACATATAAATGGACTATGCAGTATAATGCCTTATAGTTAGGACTATTGGTGTTTCAGAGTTTATTGTCATGAAACAGGGACAAAATACAGTTTAACGTCATGTAGGATGAATTAGGGTGTTGTACAGTTTAGCGTCTTGTGGCTAAGACGATGGGGAAAATACAGTTTAACGTCATGTTGGACGAAAGGGGGACTGTGCAGTTTAATGTCATGCAGTAAGGATGTTGAGGACACAGTTTAACGTCACGGTGGACATATTAGGGACTTTTTCCCAGTTTAACGTCATGTTGGACGGAAAAGGGATGATATAGTTTAGCGTCGAGTTAGACGATGGTGCGAATAGTTTAAGGTCATATGCATGAACCATTTCTGTAAAGTTTAACATCGTATAGGAAGATGAATGGGATATAGTTTAACGTAGTGTTGGGCAAAATTTCAAATAGTTTAAGGTTGTATGCATGGACCATTGGTTATGCAGTTTAACATCTTGCTGGATGTAAGGGACTTCTGTACAGTTTAGCGTCAAGTAGTTTGTACGTCATAGTGTAAAGTCATGTTGGACGTAAGTTACAATAGTTTAAAGTCATATGCATGGATCCTTGCTGTATTTTTTATTTATAAAAAAAATTTCTTCAGAAATCTGGCATTGGTTGGAGTAGTGATGAGTTCTCCATCCATTGAGATTAAAGAATAAGCTCCATTGGAGTATACCTTATGTATTGAATAAGATCCTCCCCATTTTGGATCAAACATGGGAGGTTTCTTTCATATAATCATTGGAGTTCTAAGAACTAATACCAATTCTCCCTGAACGAATGAACGAAGACAGAAATTTTTGTTGAAAGCTCATGCTATTCGATTTTGATGGACTTCTAAGTGGTGCAGGGTGCACAATATTTTTTGATCTAACTGTTCCAATTCATCCAATATCTTTTGAGATTGATAATCTGTAGATGACTGATCACAAATGGATACTCTAAGCGAGGGTAGTTGAACCTCAATTGGAAACACTGCTTCCCTTCCATATACCAATGAATATGGAGTTGACCGCGTTACAGTGCGGGTGGTAGTTCATTAGGACCATAAAGCATGAAAGAGATAACATTCCATGACTTCTTATCTTTATCCACCATCTTTTTCAGTATATTTGGAAGAGTCTTTTTGAAAGCTTCTATCTGGCCATTGGCCGCTGCATGATATCGAGATGAATAATTGGATTTGATGTTGTATTCTTGATACAACCTCTTCACCTCAGATGAATAGAAGTTAGTGCCATTGTCCACCAATATGGTATGAGGGACACCAAATATGGTAATGATGTTAGACTTGATGAAGCTAACAATGCATTTAGAACTGACATCTTTGAGGGGTATTACCTCTGCCCATTTGGAAAAGAAGTCAGTAATAGTAAGAATATACTTCGACTGCTTGGATGTAGCTGAAGGATAAGGTCCCACTACATCCATTCCCCATGTGGAAAATGTCCATGAGTATTTAGTTGTAGGAAGAAAATCTGGGGGTTGATGAATGAAGTTGGCATGCACTTTTCATGAATGACACTTCTTTGTGAAATAAACACAATCTTGTATCATTGAAGTCTAGAAGTATCCCAGGCTTCAAATTTGAGAAGATAGTTTGTGTCTAGACTGGTGGGCACCATAGACTCCTGCATGCAATTATTTGATGACAGCCATTATATCTTCACCATCGATGCATCTAAAGTGAACTCCATCAAAACCACATTTGTAGAGAACTTTCTCTAAGTGATATGGGCTATCATAAATAGTGAAATTTACTACACCTCTCTGGACTCGTTCTTTCCCGGCTCTATCAGGTGGAAGTGTTCCATTTTGATGGTATTCCCTGATAGGTGTCATCCATCCTATTGTATGACCATATGGTTCATATATGGGACTAATTTCATTGATTTACTCTTTTCTGGATTGAACATAAGTTGAAATTGTACGACGATGGGCAATACTAATGGTTGTCTCTTCCCGATTTGGATCTGCTAGAGCTGTGGCTATATTAGCCAATGCATCAGCTTGGGCATTTTGTGATCTTGGGACATAAGAAAATGTCGGTTCCAAAGGAAACTATGCCATTAACTCTCTGACATAATCATACAAAGGAATTAGTTATTCTATTCTGATGGCATAATCCCTATTTACTTTTTTGATTTCCAGGTATGAATCACCTTTCACCTTTAAGTGATTCACTTGTACTTGAATAGCCAACTCCAAGCCTTCAATGAGAGCTTGGTATTTTGCTTCATTATATGTACCGCCTCCCAACAATGAGAAGGAATAAGGTAACACTTCCTTTTCTAGAGAAATGAGCACAATTCAAAATCTAACTTTGTTGAATTTAGGATTTTCCATTTTCCTCCCTATTGGACTTCTAGAAGCACCATCGGAGTATATTTCCCATGTTTGAAGACTTTGTTGAATAGAGAAGACTTACTCGTCAGGGAGTTCAATATATGAATATGTTTCTTCCACTGAAGGGTGTTTGGCACGAAAATCAGTCAGAGCTTGGCTCTTTATTGCCTTTTGAGACACATATTGAATATCAAATTGCTGTAAGATAACAGTCCACCTTTCCAGACGTCCTGTAAGCATTGGACGATTAAGGATGAATTTGAGCGGGTTATTGCGAGATATCAATTGGACCTCGTGATGTTGCAGGTAGTGTCTCAACTTTTTAACTGCAAAGATTAATTCTAGGTAGCACTTCTAAATATTTGAGTATCGGGTTTCTTCCTCAAGCATAGTCCGACTAAGAGAGTAGAGGCTGTTTTCATTCCCAGCATCATTCTTCTAAGCAAGAAAGGCACCCAATTATAACTCTAGAGATATCACATACAGGATAAGTGGTTTTCCGTCAACAGGTGGCATTAATACTGGTGGACTCAATAGATACTTCTTGAGAATATCGAATGGTTCTTGATATTTTTTAGTCCACTGGTATGTGACTCCCTTCTTCATCAATTTGGTGAAGGGTAAACTCTTGACTGCCAAATTGGTGATGAAACGCCGAATATAGGCCAAGTGTCCTTGAATTCCTCTCAATTATTTTAAATTTTGAGGAGGTGACATACCAAGGATTGACTTTGTCTTCTTAGGATCGACTTCGATACCATTATGGTGTACAACAAAGCTGAGAAATTTTCCTGAGGTTACCCTAAAAGCACATTTTAAGGGGTTCATCTTCAAATTATGTTGCTGAAGTTTGTGGAATATGATTTCCAAATCATCCAAGTGATTAGAACATTGTTTGGATTTAACCACCAAATCATCCACATAACATTCAACAAACATTCCCAGAAAGGGTTTGAAGATACGATGCATGGAACACTGATATGTTGCACCTACATTTTTTAGGCCAAAGGGAATTACCCGATAGCAAAACAAACCCTGAGGGGATCTGAAGGACATATATTCTTCATCTTCTGGAGCCATTCGGAATTGATTATACCCATAATATCACTCTATGCAGGAAAGTGCTTCACAGACAGTTGTTGCATCAATTAAGAGTTCAGTAATTGGTACTGGAAAATTGTAATGACCCGAATCCGGAGCCCCTCCACTGGTGCCCCATACCCAGTTCGCCACATGACCTCATGAACGTTTCCCATTACTCCAGAGGCTTCCGACTAGTAGTGAGGGTCTTGGTGATTCAGTGGGGAAACTATGTCGTCATTCAGTAAAGTATACAGTGGAAGAACAACCAGTTACAATAACAGAAACAATAAACAACATACAACAACTGAACAGAACAACGGAAGAAATGCATAAAGTAATGATGATTCATCATGGTACGTATGACTATGGAAAACAGTAAAAAAACCAACATGCTGAAGTACAACTAAAACAAATCAAAAGAAAACAAATTAATCTCCTCAGCATCTCAAGCCACGGCTCAGTCCCATGCTCTCCAACTCCAGTGAAATCAAGAACCTGAAGTAGAAGGGCTCTTTCCCTTATCTATACCCGCAACAACATAGTCTTCTTGGGCCCAAAAGCATGGCCCAAACAGGGTGTGAGATACAATCCCTGTAGGCAATCGCCCAACGATTTGTGCCTAACAGTCAATGAATACATGGTATTAATAAAACAAGAAGCGGTAAATAGGAGAGCACAAGAAGATACAATCCATAGTTCTAACAAACAGAGTACACAAGTAAACAGCCAGTTAAAATAAGAAAAAAGGTAACCCTCTGGGTAGCTCTCATAGCCTGTCCCCTATAGTTCAACCTATATGTAATAGAAACCCTCTAGGAGACACACATAGTCTCACCCCTTCTGGTTCAGCTATGAAATTAATAGACTCTCTTAGGAAGCACTCACCGTAAATTCCCTCTATAGTCTCGTATCATACTAAAGTCTCTCTGGGGAAGCACTCAACATCTCATTCCCCCTGTGGCCTGCGTCGAGGAACTACAGACTCTCTGAGGAATCACTCACCGTCAATTCCCCTCGGGGTCTCACATCGTATTTAAAGACACTATGGAGAAGCCGTTATGTAAATTCTCCCTTTGGTCTACTACTCTAGGTTCTCACAGTCCTGAGTGAAAATAATCATGCATAGCGTGCGTGTATCATCCAAGTAAAACTCAAGAACTACTTGGCTACCATTGCAAGGCTCAACAGTAATAAAGTAGTTGTTCCACTATCCTACGTCTATGCATGGAAACTGGAACAACTCCCAACATGCAGAAAAAACATGTCAAAGCATCCTGAGAACAAAATAAATTACTCTACTTACAAGCATAAAACTCTACTACATCAATCAAGAAAAGCAGGAAAACAACAGGTGAAAAACAAGAAACCCAAAATTCCCCACCCAAGGGAATTTGTGGAAATTGCACAAAATACTCATCAGAATTCAACTGAAAGGCACAAACCACCTACCTCGATCCTAGGAGATCTATATACGTGAACCACGATGATTTATTCCCCTTAGAAAGTCATCGATCTGAGAAAACGCATAAAACGTTCAATCCATGATAACTCGGAAACGAAGAGGAATCAGAAAACGAAAATCAAGTAGAAAGAAGATCTTACCACTGCGATTCCAACGCAATTGACTGTGCTCGAATCGGAGAACGGACAGGGAGATGGGAGCTCGTCAAAGATTCGGCCGTACGGGTCACTCTTGGACGAACGAGACCTAGTAGGAGGTATTTCTATGCGTCAGGCGCGACCCCGGTCCGGTTAGTGAAAAAAAAGAAAGTACATGGCGTGTACTGGGTCTTTTCCATACTCCACCATAATCGGCCTCCACGTCACCCCTACACACCATGTGTGTGGCCCGGCATGGCCAGGACACGGCTTCGAGCCGGGGAAGAGTACACGGCGTGTACTCATAAAGTACACGGCAGGTAATTTGAAAATTTCCAGAAAGTTCATTTTTCTTAAAAACACTAGAAAAAGGTAAAACATACCTAAAAAAGGATCAGGGTTCATAAAAACATCCCCCCTTAAATAAATTCATCCCCGAATTTCCCTAACGTGGCGTATAATAAGAATCCCCAAATAGCTCAGGCCACTGCGATCGTACATCGGTCTCCCTTTCCCAGGTCTCGTCCTATACTTTCCCGTGCTGCCATAGCACCTATACCAGAGGAATAGACCACCCACAGAGAACCTTCGTACGGCGATCGAAAATTTGGATAGGATGCTCCTCGAACGACATATCCACTTCAAGTTCAACCTCCTCAGGCTGAAAGACATGAGACATGTCCGAAAAGTAGTTTCAGAGCTAAGAGACGTTGAAGACGTCGTGCATGGCCTGGTACCGCTGAGGTAATTGTAGCCGATAAAAAACTGGCCCCACCCTCTCCAAGACCTCAAATAGCCCGGAGTACCATGGTGAAAGCTTACCCTATCTCTAAATCCTCTTGTGTCCCAACCTCGGTGCGACACGCAGGAAAACCTGATCCCCGACCTCAAACTCATTAGGTCATCTCCGCTTATCAGCATAAATATTCTGTCGAGACTATGATGTATCTTTCCTCTTCCTAATTAGCTCTGTCTACTCTGAGGTCTCCTGAACGAGATGAGGTGCTAGTAAAGCTGCCTCTCCCGCCTCCATCCAGCACAAGGGTGATCGGCATGGACTACCATACAGAGCCTCGTATGGTGCCATATGAATGGTCCCCTGGAAACTGTTATTGTAGGAGAACTCCACCAGAGGGATATGCTTCTCCCAAGAGACGCCAAATTCTAGAATTCAGGCTCAGAGCATATCCTCAAGCACCTGGATCGTGCGCTCGGACTGGCCATTAGTTTGGGGATGGTATGTGGTACTCAAAAGTACATGTGTGCCAAAGGCCTTCTGAAGTCCCTTCTACAACCAAGAGGTAAAGTGCGCATCCATTTCTGAAACAATGGAGTGTAGAAATACATGCATAAGAATGATCACTCGGATGTAAAGTCGTCCCAGATCATCAACACTGAAGGTCTCCTTTATCGGCAAGAAGTGATCAACCTTCGTGAGCCTCAATACGACAACCCAAACAACATCGTTTCCCCAAGGCATCCTGGGAAATCCAGTCACGATGTCCAATGCAACATCGTTCCACTTCCATTACGGAATGGGTAACTACTATAAAAGGCATGCTGGTCCCTGATGCTCTGATTTCACCTGATGACAAGTAGAACATCTCATGATGAAACCAGAAACATCTTTCTTCAAACCTGGAAACTAGTACTGGCGATGAATATCCCGATACATCATGGTGATGCCATGATGAACTGCCCAAACAGAGGAATGAAAATACCGCATCAGCTCCTCGCGTATGTCTGCTGGCACCCATATGCGTCCCTGGAAATGCATGATCTCATCCTCTACCACTGTCCATCCAGGAAGAGGTTCATCGCCTGACACACTCTCCTACATGAGTAAGCCTTCTGAGTCTGAAAGCTGCATCATCCGTACCCGATCAAGAAGTATAGAGGTAACAGCTACAGAAGAAAGGAAAGTATGTCCCTGTCTTTCCTGCACCTCTAGATGCATCTCAGAGAACAGATCCATAAGCTGCCACTCACTACTGGCCTCCTGAACAGCCTGAATCTGAGTTCTCCTGCTCAACGCATATGCCACTGCATTTCCCTTTCTTGGTGTATAGGCAAGCTCGAAGTCAAAAGACTGAAGATACTCGACCCACCTGCGCTGTCTCAAATTCAAATCATGCTGAGTGAACATATAATTGAGACTCTTGTGGTCGGTGAAGACCACAAACTGATCTCCCAGAAGATAGTGTCTCTAACAGTGTAGGCCATGAACAACAGCTACCAACTCCAGATCGTGCGTAGGGTAGTTCCTCTCATGTGGCCTCAACTGCCGAGATCCATACGCAACGACTCCATCTTCCTGCATAAGCACAACTCCTTGCCCGATACCTGAAGAATCATAGTAAACATTGTATCTCTTTCCTAGCTATATCAAGACTAGTATCGGTGCTGACAGCAACATTCCTTTCAGCTCCTGAAAGGATGACTCGTACGAATCTGACCATAAGAACATCGACCCCTTCTTGATCAGACCTGTGAAATGTGCTGCTAGACGAGAAAAGTCCTGAATGAAGTGTCTGTAGTATCCAGCCAGCCCTAGGAAGATCTGTACCTCAAATAATTTCTTTGGATGCTCCTAGGAAACTACAGCTCTCACATTCTTTGGGTCCACAGATACTCCTACCTCAGAGATGATGTGACCCCAGAAGTGAATCTGAACCATCCAGAAGTGGAACTTTGAGTGTTTAGAAAAAAGCTGATGCTCTCTCAGTGTACTCAAAACGATCTCAAGATGGGTAGCATAGTCGTGTCGAGTGTGAGAGTACACCAAGACGTCGTCCACGAAGACCACGACAAAAGAGTCCAAGTAAGGATGGAACACTCATTTCATCAGTGCCATGAAAACTACCGAAGGGTTTGTGAGACCGAACGACATAACTGTATATGTGTATAGAACAAACCAGCTCTTGAAGGTCGTCAAGGGTATATCTGATGGTCTAACGCGTAGCTAATGATAACCGGACCTCAGGTCGATCATCGAGAACACTCGGGCTCCTCGAAGCTGATCGAAGAGGTCATCGATCCTTGGCAAGGGATATCGGTTCTTGACCATTAACTGAATCAACTTCTGATAATCCACGCAAAGCTGAAGGGTACCATCTGCCTTCTTCACAGACAGGAAATGCGAACCCCAGGGAGAATTACTGGGTCCGATGAAACCCTTTGTCTGTAACTCCTCCAACTGCTTCTTGAGCTCCTGCAACTTAGGTGTAGCCATCCTATACGGAGGAATGGACACTGGTGCCGCTCCAGGATGAGGAGTCATGGAAGAACCCTGGTCACCAGCTGCAGGTGAGAAAACATGGCAGAAACGCTGAAGGTGACCCATCTTTCCATAAGCTCAGCACTCCACGGAGTCCCTCTGGCACTACGGCCTCGTGTGCCCAGACCGGCCACACTGGTAGCATGTCACCTGGCTACCTGATGATGCATCGTGCTTCCTCGGATCACCACGCAAAGACTCCCTACGAAGCTTCTTGTTGTCTTCTAGAGTAATACTATCTCTAGAAGCAGAACCTCCTTGGCTCGCAGCTCCATATTCTCTCAGAATGCGCTCTGCAATCAGTGCCTGGTTGACGATGGAAGTGATGGAAGTCAGCTGGAAGATGTTCACCTGCGAGCGGATCTCCCTCCTGATACCATCCTCATACTTCCTTGCTAGGAACACCCCACTTCCATCTCGGAGGGGTGTGAAACACTGAATCTCGGTGATGTTAGAGGAATACTCCCTGACAGAAAGAGTACCCTGCTCTAAGATCATAAACACCCGGGCTCGGTTGGCCCTCGGGTCTCTAGGTAGAATTAGTCATAGAACACGCACTGGAACTCCTTCCAAGCCATAACTAAATGTTGACCTGCCTGTGAGATGACGTACCACCACCTCTTGGAGGAGTCTCGAATCATGTAGGTGGCGAGCTTGACCTGTCTCTCTGGAGGTGTCTCCAGATGCTCAAAGATAGTCAGCATGCCTTCCAGCCATGACTCTGCAGCCTGAGGTCCTCCTTCCCCCGAGAATGTGGGAGGATGTTTCTGTTGAAAAACTCGTGTCAAGTCTTCCATAGTTGTGGCAGGAGGTGGTGCTCCCTGGAGGGCCTGGATCGTCCTCATGAAACCTTCCCTGAACTGCGCCTCAGCGCCTGCAACTGGTATAATAACCGGTGCCAAGGCTGGCCGGACAGTAGGATTGGCCGGAAGTCCCTGATCAGCCATGTCTGGTGTCTGATCACTGCCTGATGACACACGTACTACTGGTGGATGTCTCAGAGGCATAGCTCTGAAAGATCAAAAGTATACCGTAGATTAGGAAAACAAGGACATAGAACACAAGAGTACAAAACGGAAACAAGGGAACAGAAACACAAAAGTTTACAAAATTCGACTACAAGGCGTGTATAAAAAATACACGGCGTGTCTTCTTAAACCACTGACATGGGCGTGTACTCCTACCCTACAAGTCGTGTACACCTTAAACTACATGACGCGTTGACCCAACACACGGCGTGTTCTTGAAAACTATTCTCCTACCCGAGTATCTTTACACGACTAACCCACACGGTTTTCTTAACCCGAGACTACATGGCGTGTTCTTAACACGCACAACGTGTAGTAGAAAAGGCTTCTACGGCCCATGTTTGTTATAAACACGGCCATCTACACGATTGAAACTTACACAGATGAACCTTACATGGCGTGTTTCGAACAAACACAGCATGTATAGGTGGAGGTGACATCATCCCGTGATGTTCGCGACACGGCCGGGTACCTGAAAAAGACTACATGGTGTGTTCTCGAAAACACACAGCGTGTATAAGAGAAGGACATACCGACTTGTGTTGTTTGTGACACGGTCAGGTGCCGGGAAGGGACTACATGACATGTTCTGTTACAACACGGCGTGTGCTACTCGAGCTTCCCTGACCCATGTTGTTAGTGACACGGCCAGGTACACGGCTCATTACTACACGGCGTGTACCTAACATACACGGCGTGTTCCAAAAGTTACTTTCACGACACCGTGTTATGCTCACATGGTTAGTAACACGTCCTGAAAAGTACATGGCGTGTATCCAAAAAGTACACGCCGTGTATTTTGGGTTTTTCTAAGCAGTAGCTCAGAAACTGCATAGAACCCCAGAAACACTAAAAACAAGGCAAAGAGGTTCCAAATTCTGATTCGTGAGGGCCCATACTACCCAAGAATCAAAGATTGGCATCTTCTATAGTCACATACTAGGGGAAAACAAACATCTCTCTAACATAACAGCATATATTCTATCAAGAATCTATCACAACAGCATGCATAATCGACACGAAGTCTATCACAACCACATGAAATCGCTAATTCATCCTAGATGGAAAGGCAAGAATGCATGGAATGTGATTTCTATGAGTGCCTATATGATGCATGAGATGGTATAACCTCATCTCATCGGGTTGCGACAGAAATAGAACCGAAATCTCAAAATAGTAACTGCACAAGTCATGTGAATCACTGTAGGTGAAATCAGATCAACTATAAAATCTCAAAACCAGAACTATAATTAACGAGGTAGTATGGATTTTCCATGTAAATGGGTTAGATAATCCTAAGAAAATCTTAAAACCATGTACCGAATCCATCCTATCCCTAGATAAAGTCTCCAAACAGTAAATCAAGAGAAAAGAACTCCTCTGATACCACTTTGTAACGACCCGAATCTGGAGCCCCTCCACTGGTGCCCCAAACCTGGTTTGCCACATGACCTCAAGCGTGTTTCCCCAAATGCAAGAGGTTCTTGACTAGCAACGAGGGCCTTGCTGAGTCAGTGGGGAAAATATGGCCTAATTTGGTAAAGAATACAGCAGAAGAACAACCAGTCACAATAACTGAAACAATAAACAGCATACAACAACTGAACTGAACAGCGAAAGAAATGTATAATGTAATGATGATGCATCATGGTACATATGTCTATGGAAAACAAACAACAAACCAATGTTCTTAAGTACAACTGAAAGAATCCAAAAGAAAAGAAAGTAAACTCCTCAGCATCGCAAGGCGCGGCTCGGTCCCATGCTCTCCAACTCCTGTGCAATCAAGAACCTGAAGTAGAAGGGATATTTCCCTTATCTATAACTGCAACAACATAGTCTTCTTGGTCCCAAAAGCATGGCCCAAACAGGGTGTGAGATACAATATCAATAGGCAATCACCCAAAGATTTGTTCCTAACAGTCAATGAATACATGGCAGTAATAAAACAAGAAGCACTAAACATGAAATCACAAGCAGCTACAATCCACAGTTCTAACAAATAGAGTACACAAGTAAATAGCCAGCAACAATAAAGAAAAAATCTAACCATCTGGGTATATCTCACAGCCTATCCCCTATGGTTCGACCTATAAGTACTAGTAACCCTCTAGGAGGCACACACAGTCTCACCCCTTCTGGTTCAGCTATAAAATTAATAGACTCTTTGAGGAATCTCTCACAGTCAATTCCCCCTATAGTCTCATATCATACTAAAGGCTCTCTGGGGAAGCACTCAACATCTCATTCCCCCTGTGGCCCGCGTCAAGGAACTACAGACTCTCTGAGGAAGAACTCATCGTCAATTCCCCATGTGGTCTCACATCGTATTTAAAGACACTCTGGAGAATCCCTTACGTCAATTTTCCCTTTGGTCTACTACTCTATGTTCTCACAGTCCTGAGTGAAAATAAACATGCATAGTGTGCGTGTATCATCCATGTAAAACTCAAGAACTACTTGGCTACCATTCTAAGGCTCAAGAGTAATAAAGTAGCAGTTCCACTATCCTACGGCAAGTCATGGATACTGGAAAAAAACCAAACAGGAAAAACAAACATAGAAAAGAATCCTGAGCACAAAATAAATTACTCTACTTACAAGAATAAACCTCTAATATAGCAATCAAGCAAAGAAGGAAAATAGTAGGGGAAAAACAGAAATCCCACAATTCCCCACCCAAGGGAAATTGTGGAATTTGCACAAAATACTCATCAAATTTAAACAGAAAGGCACAAACAACCTACCTCGATCCTATGAGATCGATATACGTGAACCACAAAGATTGATTTCCCTTAGAACGTCGTATATCTGAGAAAACACACAAAACACTCAACCCATGATAACTCGAAAACGAATAGGAATCAGAAAACGAATCACAAGCATAATAAAGATCTTACCGCTACGATTCCAATGCAATCGACCGTGCTCTAATCGGAGAATGAACGAGGAGAAGAGAGCTCATCGAATATTGGGCTGTACGGGTCATTCTCGGACGAACAGGACCTAGAAGGGGGTATTTTTGTGCGTTAGGCGGGACCTCGGTCCGCATAGTGAAAAAAAAGAAAGTACACGACGTGTACTTTTACAGTACACGGCGTGTAATGGGTCTTTTCCGTAATCCGCCAAAATCAGCCTCCACGTCACCCCTACACACCGTGTGTGTGGCCCGACATGGCCAGCACACAGCTCCAAGCCGAGGAAGAGTACAGGACGTGTACTCATAATGTACATGGTGTGTACCTTGAAAATTTCCAGAAAGTACATTTTTCATAAAAACACCAGAAAAGGGGAAAACATACCTGAAAAGAAGATTCGGGTTCTTACATAAATCATACTTAGGACAATGCCAATAAAGTAATCTGAAATCATTGAAAACTCTAATTTGCATGTTCTTCTTTTTCACTGGGACAATATTATCCAACCACTTGGGATATTGAACTCCTCTGACAAATTTAGTTTTGATAAGCTTGTCCACTTCAACCTCAATTTTGGAAGCATAGGTTGGGTGTGTTCTTCTAACATCTTGTTTGAATCCTCGGTGTTCTTATGGAAAACCCAAACTATGAGTGGCCACATCAAGATCAAGCCCTTGAATCACTGTATAGTTCCAAGAAAATATATCTCGATTTTACATTAGAAAGGAAATATACATCTCTTTCTCTTCAATAGTCATGGACGCACTAATTAAAGTGGGGCATGAATCTTCTTTTGTACCCGGACTTATCTCTTTGAGTTCATCCACGGTGGTAGAGATACCCTCTTCAAATTCTGGAAGATCTTCCCTGAGATCTTATTTATCTTCTTCAACATGTGTTATTTCTTCTATTTCTACTTGCATAGTAGATGATGAAGTAGAATTTTCATAATCAGAAGAGATGTAAAAATTTGATCACCTTGAAGGAGAAGCTTCTATTTTTGACCTGATTGATGATGAAGTGTCTTCTTTGGGTAAAAAAGTGGAGATGATGGACTGAGAATCAACATCATCATTTACCTCTGACATTGCTATAACTTTCTCTATCCTGATTGGAAAAGTATAGACTTGTTGGATTTCAGCAGATGAAATAAAGACATCTCCATTAGAGCATTCATCATTGCTTGGTGGATCACCACTTTCTGTCATATTTTCTGGGTTGAATGTCATAATTGACATTATAGAGGTTTCCATAAGAGTATTTTGATTTGGGTTTATCCTGTTAATTTGACTGATAGGCAACACATAATTTTTACTCACATGTGTAAATGGGTTTACTGGAATCTTTTCCAAACCATAATGAGAATTAACTTTGGTAATCTCCCTTGTTGCGGATTTGTCTTTTCCCTTTATGTGATATAATTCCACCTCAATGTATTGAGATTCAAATGTCTTGAATGAGGATTTATCACCATAAAATGTCCCAATTTTACCATCTAACAATATTTGAGACATTGATGGTATGACGAAGGGATAACAACATGTCGATGTAGCCAGGGTCTACGAAAAAGATGTTGAAGGCTGAATCTTGATCAACAACCATGAAATCTGAATTGGATACAAGATCTCCAAACTGAGATCTGAGTGTAATCTCACCCAGTGGTTCTTGTTCATTTTTATCATATCCATGTAACATCAATGTAGAAGGAGATAAATCAGATTATGTGAGGCCCAATAGACGAAGTGTACGAATGGGGATGAGGTTGACTCCTGAACCATTATCAATGAAGAATCTTCGGACGTCTACACCATTGACCTTTCCAGATAAGTATAAAGGTCTGATATGTCCATGAACGACATCATCTTCATCTTCATCCGTGAAAGACATCACTGCATGGCATTCTGTAGGATCATTCTCAACATGGTAGGCTTCAGCCGTAGCAATTTTAGTTTCAAACTCCTGAGGACTCGACAAATCCACGATGAGTGAATCCCAAAGATCCTTCCATAAATTCAAGGCATCCAGAATTGATAACTTCACCGGTACTTGGGCCAAGTGTTTCCATACATCATACTTTTGATCCAAAGGTCTGTGTTTCCCAAAGGGAACATGTGGTTTCGTAGGCACCTTAGAAGTAGATGCTTTGGAATTTGACGCATCTTGTACCGGGATATGAGTTTGTAACACTCAAGGATTTGGAAGATTAGACCAATTAGTTCTATTTACTTGCTGAGAAGAAAAATATTTAACCTTTAACAGATCTTCCAGAATAATTTTGCTAGGACTGAGTCTACCTTGTGTGGAAGATCCTTCTTGTTCTTGTTGAGCTCGTTGAAGGGATCCACCACGAGTTTCGGCCGCATACACAGTTCTAACAGGGGTAGAATTGGAATAGTGGCCTCTGAAAGATCCACATATTACCATGTATCTTAAGACTCTGTAACTTCCTCTAATTCCTCTGTTTGATACAGAGAACTCAGCCTCATCAAAATCAAAACTGCGACTGGCTTATGGATTAGTTAATTGGATCATATTAACAGAACCAAAGATTAACTCTTCATCCGATGATGTCTCTACCTGATTAGCCTGTTTAAGCTGTTCTGTTTGGTGGGGTGGTGCCTGTGGCTTTGAAGTATATGGCATAAAATCTGCTAGAGTCAAAGAAAACTTAGGCTTTGACACATACTCATCATCTTCTGATTCTTCTTCTTTCATTGAATCATGCCATTTCTTTGATTATTTTCCCTATGATGAAGAGGTTTTGCTGCGGCATTCATGGAAGAAGGCACAATTGGTTTCTTCAATTGCATTCGCAAAATGGCATGAGTTCTGTTGATCATTTTTCTGAACATCTAATCATCATATTTTTGCGCATTTTTTTTCTTGAATTATTGCCACTTTCCCTCCTCCTTTGGATATGTAGTAGTAACACATGCTACCTGAGATGAATAACCTTTCAGTTTGACTTTTCCCAAATCGACTATTTTTTGCAGGAGGTCCTTGAAAACAAAGAAATTATGAATTGGATGCCCCGACATATGATGAAATGGGAAATAATTGGGACGGTCTTCATATCCTTCCTTATTCGGCCTCTTGGGCCTTGGAAATTGAACCAAATTATTTTCCAAAGCCGAAATGAAGTAACCAGGATCTTGTTAATTTCGGAAAGAGTATGTTTTTCTCTATAGATCATCAAATTTTTTCCGTCATTGATCTCTTTGATTGTCTTGACAAAACATCCTATGTTGCTGACACTCAGGAGGTGGATCCCTTCGAGAAGATGATGGTTTTTATGTAGAAGCAGGTACACGTGCTTGTTTAAGCATAACTGTAGTAGTCTCTGCTTTACCCATTCCCCTTCCTAGATCTGATGGAATTACACGAGATTTATCCTTAGTCTTTATAAGATAATCTTCAATCTGTTGAGCGATTAGAGTAAGGTCTCGAAACCGTCCTCTGTATTTCACTGGGAATAGAATTGTGGGCAACTCATAACGTAAATTCTCCACACAAATTGGCAACAATTCCTCTTGAGGGAGTCCTAAGCTTAGAGAATATGTTAATCCCTTCCAGCTAGCAATGAAATCTAAAACCCTTTCATTATCCCTTTTCATAGAGTTTTTAAGATAAAAAACTATTTTTTTGGAAATGTTGAGCTGAATTGAAAAAGTAATCATTGGTGGAGATCCTCCCATCCAGTAATTGATCGGGATTTCAAGCTTGTATACCAGACAAAAGAAGGTCCTTGTAATTACTGTACAAAACACCTGAGCTTAACTCCTTCCTGTTGCTGAAGGGTTCCCATCATAGGATCGCAACAAGAAACAAAATGAGTTAAGTGTTGCTCTGGATCTCCTGAACCATTAAATATTGGGAATGTGGTACTTGAAAAATTTGATGTGGGAGGAATTGCATCAACCCATTCAGGGTAAGCTCTCTTTTCTGGATGAATTTTAGAATACTTTCCCTCCATAGCTTCCAACTGAGATGTTAATGACTCTATAGTAGTTATTAACTTTTGAGAAACATCTGTTTGAGCTTGGACCTGAATAGGTGCAATACCTGGAGCTGGTACAGATGTGGTGGATGGTACTACAACTGATGGTAGCACCACCAATTTTTGTTGCACTTGACAGGTAGGAATAGACCTGTGATGGTGTATTGTTATAGGAGGATATTATTGATCCATCTCAGTAGCCAAAACAAATTCCTTTGGCTTACTAACTCCAACACGCTTAGGAGGAAGACTATTTTGAAGTAGTTCTGCATTCAACCACCTCAATTCCTCCATTCCTTCCTCCTGTTGTGCAAATCCTTTCTCAAGTGATAGCGATTGCCCTTCTCCAGAGGAAGGGTATGTAACCTATTCTTTCCTTTCCCCTTGTTGGCTCCCTTTCTGAGAGGGACAAGTGGGTTACTTGAAGGATTACCTAGGTTCTGAGTAATCCATTGATTTCGTGTATGCACACCATCTTCATTTGTGTCTGTGTGTACAACTTCTTGGGCAGGAACCTATTCATCTGATCCCTCTGAGTGAGCCTCATCTGGGGGATCATCAAAAACGGAATTAATGGAATTAATTGATGCATAATGCATTTCATCTATTTTATTGACATTTTTGCGATATTGTCTTTTACCATGTCCTTGATGAGACATTTCCCTTTATTGATTCGATCCCTTAGGAACTTTTTGACAAACTATAATTTGGAGGGAATCTCTTGATAATTTGTTTCTTCGTTCCTCTTGAGGCTTCTTCCTCAATTGATAGAATAATAACTTTCTCAGATAGAGGGATTGTGGATTTGAAAAAGTCCCCAGTCCGGTGGACTGGGGCAATTTTTTCTGTCTTTGATCAACCCCTCGAATCCTATTTGTTGATTCTGAGGGTTGGGTTAAAAGAGTCCCCAGTCTGTCAAGCTGGGGTGGTTCTTAACATGCTTTATCTGATACCTTCTTGAAATCTCTCCGGATCTTGCACACTATAGTTTAGAAATTAGCTGGATGCATCACCCTGCATATACTTTTATCACCCGGCTCAAAAGTTCGTTGGATGATTTCTGACACTTCTGTCACTTGGTGACATGCTTTCTCGAAACGAGAGGCCTATTCAATATTATCATTTGCATGATGCATGAGTAATTCCACAACTTCTTCTCTATATTAACGATTTTTAGAGGAAGTAGTTGAAGCCTGTTCTTGGGAAAGCTTTTGATTACAAAAAAAAGCCTATTAAATGTGGCTAGCTATTGGCAAAAACATTGCATGAAACCATTTTCGGCTGGCTTTGCTGACTGGAGAGTACAATGAAATTTAGCACTCCAAGAACACCCCATCCCTTGATATGAATACCAGATGGGGCATTGTAAATTAACTGGCGCAATCTTCTTAGTGCACCAAGGAATGAACGCTGAAGGGCTCTCTGTTTCTTTTCAGCCTTCAGATATCGAGAAACTGAGAGAGATTCCAAATCAATTTGGCATTGTAACCCTTCTATTATCTTAACATGATTTTTATATTCATCATAAGATAATATTTTTTTTCAACTGACAAAGATGTTTTCATATGTTACGACAAATATCATGAATTCCATCTTCCGTCAATATTTCTGGAATGTCATACTGAGAATCAACCAAAAGACAAAACATAACTGGCACTTCACCTTTTTCCATTTGTTCTCTCATTTCAGTACTTCCTATTTATCATTCAATGAAGATTATTCTACCTGATTAGAACAGAGATGGTGCTTACTTGTTTCTTCATCATATTCAACAAGATTGGTAGAGAAATCACTGATCAAACTAGATGATGGATGACTTAGGGGTGGTTCGAAGAATGACCTACACCCTGGGATATCTTCTTGTTGATAAAGTATTTTACTAGCTAATGGTAAAGCATCAGACATGACCGGCTTCACATTTTGAAGTACCTCAAGATAAGAGGGATTTCTCATCACTACATTGTATATTAGAGAATTTTCCAAGCAATGTGAATCACTAATGCAGAGAGGACTTTCGCATACAAATTCATCATCATGGGGGGGGGACCACCATGGTGGGTTATAGCAGAAGATGAAACATTTTCCCCTTGATCTTATGACTACACCGAGGGTTCTTGTGTCTCTCATCTAAAGATGAAACTTTGAGATCAACCTAATTTTCATGAATAAGGCCTTCATGAGGAAGTATCTGATGCAGACCATCGGGATTAATGTTCCCACTATTGTGAACTGATTTAGTAGAATCTTGAGTTTCAACAGATAGTTGTGTGAGTGCATCAAGAAATCCAGCATCGAGTAAGTCCTTATTACATATTGTCCCTTTATTTCTTGACTGTGCTGGGCATGTATTCTTCTTAGACTCCTTCTTACTCAATTTGGCTGGTGTATGTGCCTGCTCAGGAGAAATGATCAGGTTAGGCTGATTATCTCTTCTCAAACCAGGTGTACGTTCCTGACTTGGTTGTCCATATGCTATGGGGGAGTATGCCCCACAACCCTCTTGGACTGGAACAGAGGTGTGTGTCTGTTTTGGAGTGAACTGTTGATTTGTCACTCCATTGGTAGGGATAGATTTATGTGTCTTTCCCTGAGATTTTGCTGATGTTGTTATAATATACTGGCAGGCATCCAGAATATGAGCATGGATTTGCTTCTGCTCTTTCACCATTGATAGAATATGCTTGGTGACTTCAACTGCCAGAAAATGGATATACGTCCATTCCGTGCTTAGAGTAGGTGTATGTGCCTGCTCCTGTCCTCCTTTTCATGTCAGTCAATCCTCACAGTACTCATGTGTGGGGGTAGAGAGTTGAGTCTGCCTCCTATTTTTCGATGGAGCTTTCTGACTGACTTCTCCGAATGCTACCAAACGAGACTGTTGGTAGGCTTGATCAATACTAACAGGTGTATGTGCCTGCTGATTTCACTCTGTCGAACGTGGTTGACGAGCTTCCATCAATACTGACAGACGAGGCTACTAGCAGGATTGATTAGTGTAAGCAGGTGTATGTGCATGTTTACCAGTTTTCAACACATTGGGTTGGCGGGATTCATCGTATGTAGTCATACGATCCTGCTAACTCGCTGATAATTTATTAACAGGTGTATGTTCCTATCAATAGTACTCCACTGGAATTTCCTGGTGGGATTGGTGCGATGCTTCCAAACGAGTTTGTTGGACAACTTAATTAAAACGGATGGGTGTCTGTGCCCGCTCGTTGCTTGCCACCAAGTTAGGTTGGTGGAATTCTCCCGAGATTTCAGAGATGAGAACCTTCTCACTTTTGACCATATTTCGCCTCTGGCGGTTCGTCTTTCCTGCTCGGGTTTGAGGATCCTAAGCCGAATGCCTGGAAACGATACCCTCATCATGTTGAGGGCGCACTGCCGCACGGGTCTGGCGGCGATTGTTGATGGGAGCCCACAGGAAGGACTCCTGTATCCTTGAATTAAGGCCCTGAGGGACCTTCTCATTCACCTTCCCAGAATACAGGAGTGAATGGTAATTGCGTTCTCGGGATAACGACCCAAAACGGCTGGAGACGGTAGTTAGCACCACCTACCTCTTGATCGCTGGTCGTCGCTGTCCGGATGACCAGGGTGATTTGTTCACTTGGAGGGCTTTTAGAGTAGCCTCCAGAGTTGTAATGGTTCCATTTTGATGGTACTCTTTAACAAGCGCATTTGATACCTAGCGTTGAAGATGCTGAGTAGGTGATGTCACTCTCAGAGCGGACGACGATCGAGAAGGAGTAGGAGCAAATGCATTCACAGTAGAGGTTTTCACATCAGAAGTATTCATAGCAGAAGTTTTCATAGTAGAATTATTCATAGAAGTGAACTTAGGAAAATCCAATCTTGTAATGAAGAAGAACCTGGAAAAGAGTTCCTGTTTGATATAACAAACATAATCAACATAAGTTTAGCTGCTACATCTTTTGGATGAGCACATATGTTATTGATTGTCTTGTTGTCCCTCCCATTAAGTTTAAATAGGGGCCTAACAAGTAAGTAAAACATCATTTTAATTTTATTAAGGATTCACGTCGGGTTCACCATTTTTTGTTTCCTCTGGAATTGGTGATGACCTCATTTATTGAAGGTTCAAACATTCCAATCAGTTTCTAATGGGTTTGGTCATAGAACCGGAATCATCCAATGATTCCATATTTATTTGGACCTACATTCCAAAGTTAGGCGCTCATTAGTTGTGGACTAATGAGTCTTAGGAATTTTCATTGGTCGATAGGATGGGAGGTCTAACTCATCACACCTTTTTGAGGGGTTATTGTCTACTCTGGGACTCTCTTTATAGATTTATGTTATGTTCGTGAATCTTTATTACATTACCAAGTATAAAATGAGATTTCCTTTAGATATGAAAATCAGTGATTGATATGTAGGAAATTTAGAGAATATTTTATATGTATTTGATGTTATTCATCGATAGAGAATAATCTGTATTTGTTATAGATTCTTAGTCAATGGTATCCTTCAGTACATATAATTCTCTAGGTCATTATGATAACCATATTGGTTTTAAATCCACTCAGGGGGTCACTTGATGTTTATTATCATTCAGAAGGCCATGGATTATTTCAGAGTTGGGATCGTACCCGTTGATGGGATACCTACATATCCATTTTTTGGAAAAGGAATCAGAACCTACGTACTTCGAGTAAGGGAGTATGATGTTTATGCATGATTGATGGATCCAAAAAAGATGTCATGATTACTTTTACACTCTATGCTCACGTGAGTAATTCTTGGTGTGAGAAATAAGAGGTATTGGTGAAACTAGAAAATTTTTCCACGAAAGATGCAATGATGTGGGGATTATGTATGTATGACTGCCCAAAATAGATGAGTATTGGGTTTTACTTCAGGGAAGAAACCCAGGAACAAGGTCCATAAAGGTATCTGTACTTCATGGAGATTTGGGTACTCTAACTTGGGGCTTACTCCTGAAGAAGATTCCCAAATTATGAGGGGACTCATTATTGGGTTTTACTCTTGGGAAGGAAGCCGAGATCAAAAGTTAATTAAGACTGGTTAGGAGAAATTAAGACTAGGGCTCACTCCAGAGAAGGAATCCCAGGTTAAGGGACTTGGGGGCTTCCTCCTAAGGAGGATGCTCGTATTTTTGAACTCTATAACTGGGGATTACTCCCGAGAAGGAAGCCCAGGTTATGGGAATCATGACTGGGGCTTACTCCTAATGGGGATGCCCAAATTTGGGGACTTGGGGCTTACTCCTGAAAAGAAGGCCCAAATTAATGAGGACTTTGGGCTTACTCCTAAAGAGGATGCCCAAATTAATGAGAATTTGGACTGGGGCTTACCCTTGAAAAGGATGCCCAAATTAAGGATTCTGTCATCTTAAAGGATGAGGTTGAATGAATTAACACTCTAACTTTAGTGATATAAAGATTTGTAAATTACTAGGTTTTGATAGATGTTCCACATGATTCCTTTCCGATAAGGAATCCGACAAGAAAATCATGCCATAAATGGATTTGGAGAGAATTCTGAAGGCTTAATCCTAAAGAGGAGAGTTGGATAGGTGTAAGTGGGGTGAGATGGGCAGGAAGGGCACCCAAAAAGAGAGGGGCGCGCAAGTACTGCGGGGGCGCGCAAGTCCTGGTCGCGTAGGTATACTTGCCTGACACATGGGTACTTGGGCGCCGGCCAATCCTTAGGGTAGAATTTGGATGAGGTTTGGCTCAAGCCCTTTATACTAACCTTGGATACTTTTAGAAGATAGGCACGCATGTTATGTGGAAGGAGTAAGGAGGATTTCAAGTGTGGCCATTTCCCTTAAGGACTGGCCACCCAGGTGCACAAGTGTTGATGAGTTTGAACACTTAGGCCTTGCTACACCTCTTTAGATCTTCTGTTCTAGGTAAGAAATTACCTTAGAAGTGTTCGGAAGCTTTGAGAAGAGACTAGGGCGCCGGGAGCTCAAATCTATGGTTCTGTAATTTTTTCGTCCTTCAAATGGGGGTGGGAACAGGGGTATTTATATGCTAGAGAGACCCTGGGAGAAATTTCAAAGAGGGCGCGCAAGTCATCTGCATGACCATTAGGCAGTGCACAAGTGTACTTGCACGACTATGAGGGAACCTGCGTGACCCAAAGGGAAAATAACCATTGTTCATGCCTTTGTCAATTTTTGATGTTTTCTTCAAAGGATGAATCAATTTAGGCCAGGGAAGTTCCCTTTTCATTTGTTTAGACAATATGACGGAAAGGATCATCAACAATTATATCTTTATTTATGATCATATTTTGACTTCCTTCCACCTTCTAAAGAGGTTTTTAGCATTGTTGAAAACAAATATTTTCATCTCAGTATTCGAAAAAGTAACATAATCATGAATTAGAATAAATATTTTCCCATTCGTTGGCGTCAACATAGATATTAGTGAGTGCACAGAATACTTTGATATGGGTGAATTGAACCATCCTTTTTTAAAAATATGATTTTGGATGTTCTTACCCTGGCAGGGAATAAGGACTCTAGTTTATTGTGTATGTTGTGAAATTACCACTTTATCCCAATGAAATATGGGGAATCCCATGTAAATTCTCAAAATACATTATTTATCAACCAATGGGTAGTTAATCCTCTTCGAGACTCCATTATGTTCCATAGTTCATATTACAGTCTTTTTAAACTATATTTTACACCAATAATATATCCTTTGAAAATATAAGTTTATATACTCCCCAAACAATAACAGACCACATGCTCCTAATCTTGCAACCAATCCCATTTTCCATTATGTGTCTCCATCTGAAGAAGATTATGAATACGTTAATATTTTTATTGAACAATAATACCCACACCCTATGTGTTACATCATCAAATAATGTTATGTATGATGTAAAATTTAATTATTATGTTTTTCCACATCAAATTAAGGATAATTTTGTGTTTTCTTGTTAAAATGTTTCCTTATTGGTAAATAATATCCTTGCAAGTGATGGGGAAGTGTGATTGATCTTGGGATAGAAAATATAGTGTGCCTCCCATGATCCATCCAACTTACCTATTATAATTTAAAAATAAAAAAATAAAACATAAAATTAATTAAATGAACTATTTATATAAAAATTGAAAATTCCCAACATTAATATTAATAAACAAAAATTACACAAAATATGACTGTTATAAATATTTCAATCGAAATTTCAATTTTTACAAAACCCGGACAAGATTAGTCAATAATAAAATCAAGGGATCCATCATGCATTGAGAAACAACCTATAATGGGTATAACCAAATCAATAGTGGAAGGAATACCCCCACACCATACATTCTAATTACCAAAAAACAACCCACACTAAAGTTAGAGATTTTTAACATATCTAGTTATCATTACTAACAATATCCCCACACCAATTTGGGTGTTTTTTAATCTAATTAATAACCTATCATCTAAATCATGTTAAAAAAATTATCGAATAATCATGAAGCATAACATACCGACAAAAAACTGAAGGTGGGATTTAGGTAGTGTTCACAAATAGTGGTTTTGAGAAATCACAAGAGTGGATTTTGAGGGTAGGGTTAGGATTGGGTGAGAAATTAGGGAGGTGGGGTGGCTATGCAATAGGAGAATGGTCTTGTGTTGGTGGGGTATCCACATCGTAGGACGACCGCAAAAGGATTTGTGGCCATGTTAGAGTGGCGTTGAGCGGTAGTGAGATACATCAGAGGAGGGTCATGGTGAGGCATTGGGGGGTGTGGTATCTATGTGGCTAGGAGACGGGGAGGTTGTGTCTGTAGGGAGGTGGGCTGGCAGCACTAGAGTAGTGTCTCCCGGGAGTCATAGGAGCTGAGTCGGCGGGAAGGTGGGATGGTTGTGTCAGGGAAGCATCTTCATGGAGGTGTCAGAGCCATGTCAAAGTTCAGTCGGTCTGGAGGTGTGATGACTGTGTTGGAGTTGAATGGGTAGGAGGAATCATGAGTAGAGGAAGTGGGGGAGTAGGAACAACGAGAGAGGAGGAGTATTCGTTGGAGGAGAGGGTTGAGGGCGGGAGGGGAAAGTCGAGCGTGAGGGTGGGGAGTCCTATGTGAAACAAAATTGGCAGGGATGTGTAGCAGCGACATGAGGAGGAGTGCGTGGAGGGATGGTCTAGGTCGAGGGTTTGAGGAGTTGCAAATTAGGGGAGGAGAGGAGAAGGGCATCATAGATAGTGAGGAGGAGGATCCCGATAGGTGGAAAAAAATAAAATATAGCCATGTATTTTTTTAATTAGCGATATAAATCATGGTAAAGCCAAAAAACTAGGCTATAGATAAGGACCTATAAAATCGTGGTAATAGGTCCATGCCAATACCTTGTTTTCTAGTAGTTATAACATGCCTTCGATTTTCCATACAGAGGAGGAAATTATGTTTTCTTATTATTGATTAATGAATTCACCTATGGTGATGAACATAATGTTAATAAGTGATTTATGATCATTTGGGTTAATTCATGTATCCTAAATTGGAATGTAGTTTCACATGTCATAAATAAACATGTTTTTGTCTGTCATCATAATTGTTTAATTAAATGTTTCTATTTTTCTATCTATTGGTGATGGTTTCTACTTCAAAGATATATTTTTGTTTCCAAATTATTTTGATATGTCTTTATTCTAAGTAATTATTTTAATAGATATTTCTATGATGTATATATATATATATGTGATTATAAATAACATATAGGGATGAAGATCTTGGTTAGTACTAAGAGTTATACACCGTGGGTTAAGGGTAGACTCCTAGTAGAACCATGTCTGATCATACATACTGAATTAGGTTTATCATATTGAATATGTTTTTTATGTGTTTCCTTCATGTAACAAATTATTCTATCACATAGAAATTTAGTGGGGCCACTAGATGAGTTGTTCAATCTAGAGAATATTTCATCACCAACCCAAGTGGTTCTAGATGTTGGGTCACTCCATCCAATTGTCCATCCACCATGGTTCATGGTAGACCATGCCAGATAATTCCAAATTCTAAATCCTCCATCCTTTTTTATCAATGTTTGAACATAGAATCATAGGAATTTATATGAATAATTTAGAATTCCTTTTATATTATTAATACATTCAATTTTAGGATGGTAGAACTAGAAATTCTCATGCAGCATGGACCCATCAAGTGGTGGTGTGGCGTACTAAAAAATTCAGGAATATATGATGATATAACTTAAAAATCATAAATAAATTTTTATTTGAAGTGTTCTTTCCAAGTATATTGAATCCATACTAAGATTATGAATGAATGGATCATTGCTAGAACTTATTATTAATGGTTGTTTTAAATGACATGAAGAATGGAGCTACTTTAGAAGGCCCTAATATATAAGAATGTAAAAGAATAGGATAAAGGTATAGTTATTCTTCTAGTTTTCAAAAGCCCTTTCTAGGATACTTTCAAATGAAGAAAAAATTTCTGAGGATTTGCTATAGAGTAGTGGAATACAGCCAAGGTTGAACAAGAACTTATCAAAAAAAACTATATGATGGAGGCAACCCACAATGATTCAATTATAAGAAAGTTAAAACTTATTACAAGTTAATAATAGCACTTTAGTGAATGTTTTCACAATGTGGAAATATGGGGAATATCAACTAGTTCAAGTATAGAGAATAACGATTCTTCAATGGTGATGGATAGATACAATCTATGTCCCTGGGATATGAATGAGGCCCTTAGAAGAATACATAGAAAATAACACAAAAAAGTCTAACATCTTAAGGGAAGGTTCATGGATCAAAATAAGGATGTGTGTACTTAGTAGATTAGACGCTATATGGTGGTGATAATGGAATATCTACTACACATGTTATGGTATTGAAAATGTATACATAATATTATAGCATGTTTTATGTTGATTTTTCTCTTCATTATATTTTCATGATCTATGTATGGAATGAAAAACCAGCCATTTTTTCCTAACATACTTTTCTATGATATACCAATGAGAGATGAAGATTTGATTCCATATATGGTAGATTCAATGTACCTAATTCCACCAGCTAGGAGCTGATGAAGGACTTTTACACGTATAGATAGTAGGAATAATTAGGTTTGGTTTCCAATGTCTCATATTCCAATGTGTAAATATTAAGGACCCGTGACCTATTAGATTACTCCATCCACTTCCACTACCATGTAGAAATGGGAGGACATAATGAGTGGCTTCTTTGAAGGGGTTACTCAGGACTCCAATGTGCCATAAAGTTATCTAAGAGACTGTTGACCATATAAAGAATGTTATACACTTCTTACCAATCTGAGAGACACACTAAATAGAAAAGTTGGAATATATATTGGCTATGAGATAATAAAATTACAAGGAGTTACATTGAGTATTCTATTGGAGATAGATTCATGTTTGGCATTGCTCTTTTGGAAGGGATTACATAAATCTCTTAGGATTCACATGAGACTAAGGAAACTATACCACATTCAAATAGATAGATAGTCTAAATATAATATAAAAATATGGATGGATAAGATTATTTATTGTGTTTTAGAATTCATTGGATCATGATATGATCATATATCCTTCGTTGAGTTCATATACAACAACAATTATTGAGAATTGATTCAAAATTCACTTTAAGAGCGTCTTAATGTGAGGCCTTGATGTCCAATTATTTATTTTCATCTGGTAGGTTAGGATATTGTATTGGGGTAGTGTTCAATACATGGTACCTCTAAGATATAGAAAATAATTGATAAAAGGTTGATCACCCTTAAATTTAAGTAGAAATAATATGTTGATCATTGGAGGATACCTATAGAGTTCACTATGGGAGACTTGGTTTTCATGAGAGTTACACGTCAGTTAGGCCACTAATCTCTAAGGATGAAAGGAAAGATAAATCCATGTTTTTGGACCATTTTAGATCACTAAATGGGTTGGGACAACAATGTAACATCTAGAACATCCTCCTGGTTATTATATCATGCATGATGTGCTTATTGTTTTTTTAGCTTTGGGGATATATTGATGATTCTGTGCATATTATAGAATATAAGGAGTTTGAGTTGGATACATATCAATATTTTGAGGGGAATTTGATGTGGATTATGGATGATAGTGTGGAATTCCTTTATGGGGATGTTGTTCCACTTGTTTGGATTTCATGAGAATATTGAAGAATCAAGGGAGAGACATGGGAGTGGGAGTCTGATGTCTGTGCCCTATGGTATGGGTTTTTTGGAGAAATACCACCTAAGATACTTATCATGGTAGAGAATTAATTATATGGGTAGAATTATAATATACATTTTTTTAATTATTTTAATACCCTATTTTTCTAAATTAATTAAATTTATTTTTATAAAAAAACATATTTTTTATATACTTTTATTTATTATGGAATTAAAAAAGGGTCGAATTCCTATTAATGTAATGATTAAATATTTTCCTTATAACACTTTGAAATATTCTATGACATATTTTTAGAGTTAATATTTGATTTAACATAGGATTTTAAGGCATGTAGAGCATTAAAATTGATATAAAAAATACATTAAATATATCCTAACATGCATGAAAAACTATTTTAGTAAACATGGAGTATATTCTTCAATGGTGTCTCAGATGGTAAATGAAAAATATCCATTAAATCCAGAATGTTTTTTTATTTTAGTGGTGACATAATATTTGTGTGCTTCGAGTTTATAGTTTGATCGTTATCCCATTGGGTGTTTTTTCATTACATTTTATTCCTTTTTTACAACTTTTTTATTTTTATTCTTCTTTCTCCTTTCCTTATCAACGCATGACCCTACCCCTATTTTCACATGTGAATGAATAAATAATCCCTTAAATAACACATTTTTTACCCATTTAAATTTTCAATTCCATGGTAAGGTTAATGTAAATACTAAATATTCATGTTTCAGATGAAACATTACTTAAGAAAGAATTTGTTATTTGGGGTGTTTGAGTTAATGAATGTGTATGAGGATTTGGGTTTTAAATAGTCTTACCACTAAAATTTTTGTGCTTTTCAAATATGTTGAGTTTTTTCTCCCTTGAATATCACTTGCACATGATTGGCGTAGCGTTATTGATACAATTCAGATATAAGTGTTGTGGTGTTATTCCAATAACCTCTATTGTGCTCTATATAAGGGGTATTGTAGGTTTTTATACAATATTTTATTTTATAATTTTCATTTATTTTTCCCCCTTCGCAAATGTTTAAAAAAGTGTTGATTTTAATGAAAAAATGCTAGAAGTGAAAATTTTCAAGGTATAATTCCATTAAATTATAATTTGAACATTAGAAAAATTACCAAAAGATAATTACATAAAAATTATAAAAATAAAAATAGTATGAAATATATAACTATAGTTTCACTAAATTAAGTAATTATATTTATAATAGGATAATGACATTATATTATCAATGAATAATTTATTCAAATCATCAAAGAATAATTACATGAATTATCAAAAGATAAATATAAATAATTATATCAAGATAATTGCACCAAATTATTAATGGATAATTTATAAAGATTATCACATGATAGTTATGTGAGATGATAAAGGATAATTATCAATAATTATAAAAATATAATTACATATAAATTCCAAATGATATTTTATAAAAAATTATCATAAGATAATTATGAAAGAATAATTTATCAAAACTTTTTTGCAGGGTAATTCTTAAAATTATCAAGGATAGTTATATTTTCTTATCAGATAGTAAGTTTAAATAACTACCACATTTTTAGGATTAATATGTTTTCATATATATTATAACATGTGGTTTATAATTATTCTTCATTATAAGACCTATAATGCATGAATTGGCCTAAAATAAAAATTTGAAAATTATCTCAAGGAGGGAAAGTATAAAAACAGGTGATATTTTATTTATTTTTGAAATAAAATACTGGTTTTGGTTCTAGGAACTCATAATGAACTGTGAGCACTAATGTGAATACAGTTATGATAAATAAGTATTGGAAAAGGTTTTCTTGGCTGTTGAGGATTCTACTCCATCTTTTGAACCACACATTGTGTTTTATACATGTAATTGTCATTCATGAATTTTCCGGTAGGATGTACCTTACCATTTTGGGCTATGTATATATTGATATAATGATATTTTTAATGATATTTTACCCATAATGTTTATGTGTTTCATGTGGGTGGGTTTGTGGCCTTGTGTTTTTATTTATTATTACTATGTTTTTATTGTAGCCTCCTGATGTTTCTTCCAAATATGGTTTTTTGTTCTTTCAAATGAGATGTTTTTTTGTTGTCTTTCATAGCCCATGTAATAGTTTTTTATGTATCTAGATGATCATGTGGATACTAGAGATTAGTTTGATATGGTCCAAACATCTTTTAGGTTAGTTTTGGCTATCCTTGTAGAGGGATGTGACTATGTTTCTGGTTAACCAACCTGATGTGATAAAAAAATACTTATAGGTGGTCAAAGATATACCTATAGAGGTTTGTAAATATGTGGCTGGCAGGTGAAATGATAAATGATGTGGCCAATAAATCCACAATGGTAGGAAAGAGTATCCCTTTTGGTAGATGTAAATATGTGAATGGTTGAATTATTTTCATTTAGTGTTCAATGTTACTAATAATGAAAAATTTTAGACTTATTGAAATCCTTATTGGAAATTTCCCAAATATGGGGGTTAAAGGTATTGGTGGCTTGGTTAGTGCACACTGACTCATCACATGTTTGAATGTATTTTTATTTTAGGATTTATTTCTTTCATGTAATACACTATTATATATTATGTACACTTATACTAAGGTATCACTGGTTGCGTTCTGCTAGGTTTTTTAGTCACACAATACTCAATCATTTTGGTGTGCTTGTAAATTTTATGATTATAGATATAGTGAATGACAGGGACCCTTTGGTGGATGGTTGAGTAGAGGAGTACAAAGACATTAGTAGACAACAAAATACTCTAGAGGTTTCCACTTTTTATTTATTAATAATTTTTCTCTAACCTGTACATGTTTTGGATTACCCTTTTGTGATCAGATTTATTTTACCATATATTCCATGTATTCCATATATTATTTCAGCATGATTACTCTAACTATTTATTATCTTTTTTTATTATTAATGTTGGTTTGATTAAAATATACTAGGAGTACAATTTTCCCATAGAGAGACATAGACCTTTACTGATTTTCAACTTATTATTGAATATGGGGAGGTTTTCTTGATGAAATGTGTGACTCCAGGATATTTTAGAATAGGGTAATCATATTCAATTGTCTATATTACATGTAACATCGAGTTTAAATGAACTACAATATATTATTAAAATAATAATTATTTTAACACAACCATTATAACATAGTAGTTAAATTTGAATGTTTGAATAGTATTAACCATATTATGAAATATGTATATAAAGGTATTAATAAATTCATATTTATTGACTAATTATTAGGATATAGGCAATCAAAATTTTTGTAAAGTCGTTTTATATGTTTTCCTTAAAAATGATTTTTAATTCTGTTTTTAGAAAAAAATAAAATAAATGTTTACTGATTTTATAAAATTTATTTTTCAAAATGAACATGATTCTTCAATTCATAAAATCAAAATTATATTAGGGTGAAATAATTTTATTTTGCAAAATAATATTTTTTTTCTAGGGAATGGTGAAGAATACAAATTTTTATTGAAAGCTGTATTTTTGTTTCAACAATTTGAAAAGTTCCATTTTATTTTAAAATGGTTTAAAAGTAAAATTATTTATGTTATAATATTAATAATAAAATTAATGACATTTTATTCAATTTTTTGGATTAATTTTCTATTAATTTGTTTTTTACTAAAGAAGGTATTTTTTAAAACGGTTTTCTTTGTGTTTTTTCAGTTTAATTTTAAATTAAAATTTTCAACTTACGTGTTATAAAATTAAAAAAATAGAAATAAAATTTCAATTCAGAAGGAACACATTTTTTGAACTAGGTCCCTTTTATTTTTTATCTAAATGAATAGTTTTCTTGGTAATTTTTGTCACCACAGTGAAGGGTAAATCAGATAACTAAAGTTAAAAAGAAAAAAATAAGAAATAGAAAATGAACATAAAACATTAATAAATATAATTTTGTGATTAAATGTCTTCAATAATCATCCAATATTTTTCTATACATCCTTTTACAAACTTTTTGAAGAGATTATGACCTTCATAGTGTTTTATTGCAAGAAAAGTCAAACTTGTCACACTATTAATTTTAATGACCATAATGCTTTTAATATTAATTTATTAAGAGGATATAATTATATATAAATATTATTTTTAAAAATATAATATATATTTTAATTTTTTTATTTTTTAAAATTTGTATTTAAGAAATAATTATCTTAGATTATTACACATTGCTGATGTGGAAATGATTCAGTTAATAAAAAAATAAAATATATTATATTTATTTTATTAAAATTAATATAATTTGAGATAAATTAATAGATTAAAGATTTTTTAGATAAAAACGACATGTTAAGAATATAATATATATCTATTCAAAATTATATTTGATTTAATGATATTATTAAATTTAGAGTAATTAATATTTCTAAAAACTGACATCATTCATATTTTGTAATAAATAAAATTTTATTAATGATATAAAATTACTAAAAGTTTTATATTAAGAAAAATGAATGGGATAGGGTTACTTATTTCCCAAATTTTTCCATTTGTGGGTCTTTTACGATTTGATAGTAACGTTCTTGACCCTTATATAGTATAAATTTTAATAGTATGATAATCTTCAAAGGGCTAATAGTGGTTTAAAACATAAAGATAATGGTGAAAAAATATCTGAAAATTTTCCCACTTTTATTAGATTAATATCTTAAGAATTATATTCAACTTATATTATAAATATATCTATGGGTATTCATTTTTTACATGGTAAATAATTTGAATTAATTTATTATTTTGAAAAACTCAATAAGTTCCCCTCACTCCCATTATAAAAGGAAAACACCTCCTTTAATTATTTACAATACATTGAGACATATATCTCTACCCATCATGGATAGTTAATATTTAAAACTTAATTATCCATGTTCATTATGGTATAGAAATTTCTAAAATATCAACCATATTTCCCTTAAGATGATATCTAAAGGGTGTACACTGATGAACATGTAATCGTGTTTACCAATTCATCCATGTTTATTTTTTCTTCTACTTCCACTTCATGTGTTATAAAAATAGTAAAATAATATCTATAGAATAATAAATATAATTATATTTTATTAAGTTTATCGGAAAACCATATTCCATCTTGTTTTCATCCTCCGAAAAGAGAAAACATCATCTCTGCCTGTATAAAGAATATCATCACCACATATTGATGGAATTATTATTTTTTCATCCCAACATTACATAGATAGTTATAAATATGGATATAATTAAAATATATTATATATATTAAATAATTATGATTATATAATTTTTAATTATTCTTTAAATTTATTTTGTTCTATCCATTAAAAAATGAAAACATCTTTCATGTGTACGTATTGCTTACTGTCTCCATGAAAGATATAATTAATTTTTATATATTTATATTTTACAAATGACTATGATTATATATATTGAATATATATATATATATATATATTATTTATAACATGAATAATATTATTAAAATTATGTAACCATAATAACATTACAAGAACAGGAACCTTCGAATTAAAACATACATGAAAAACAAAGCAATTTGAATTCAAAGCAAAGATTCTGACAATGAGTTTTGAATAATTTTATTTAAAAAATTATATTTTATATGATAAATATTATAATGGTTCTGTAATAATTTTATAAAAAAAATATGTTTATTATACAGGATTTTTGAACACATTTGACTAGAGTCAAACATAAGATAAGGGTTTTCTCATCTCACAATTTCTTCTATGAGACATATTCCATATACACCGCTTATTCCATTGGTGTGGTGTATATAATGACCCTTTCAAATATTATTTCATTATTCTAATTCTATTCAATTTATTTATTTTTTCATTTTATGATATTTATTTAATTATGATTATTATTCAAAAGACACTCAAGTGGTAAGAGTTTATTTCATAATATCATCATTATTTGAGAGTGTTTATTTTAAATCCTCTACCGGATAATATTTATCTTCCATTTACATGTTTTTTAGAAGTGTTTTCAATATTATTTAATTGTTATCCAATTAAAATTTATTTTTATTTGTACCATATTTTAACATTTTAAAAAAAATTATGATGGAATCTTCCTGATGTTTTCCAAATGCTGTGTTTTTTACATTGTATAAAATAGTGTGAAATGAATGTTTTTTAAACATATAGGATATAGGAAGAACTTCCGACCATCATAGATCCTAAATTATTTTAGTATTAAATTAAAAGTTTATAATTTAATTTTTAATGGAAATTATTTTTTATTATGTATGTGGTCTTTAGATTTTAAAAATTATTTCCAAAATTAAATAGGGTATTTCCTCAATAAATATTCTAATAACATCTTTAACATATTTTAATCTATGTCACATTTTTTTGTTGAAACTTGAGTAGATTATATACTAAAATGGAACCATTCATCATATTGTTTTCGATGTTTATTATTAGTTTGAATGTGTAAATTATTCAAATCCCAATTGACTAGTTCATCCAATACGGACAATTTGTGATTTTTTAAGGCATGATGATTTAGTTGGAATATTTATTAAAATTATGCATTCATTCATCTTCGTAAGTGTTGAGATGAGATCTCGATGGCCCATCGATGTATCAGTAGGTCTCATTAGAAAAACTAGCATGGGTAATGGATGAAGGCATAGCTATTTATGTAAGAATAATTGGCATGAGACCATCATGGGTTGTTTATGATGTTCGACAATTTGAATTACATTATTATGAAAATAGTTATTGATGTCCATGTGATTATTAGATTCATTAGAATATCTAAGGATAAGTTTCAAGATCATGTGAATATTTATATGTGATTTTTTATTTTCATCTATTCTATCCATATTATTCTTCATGTTCAACTTATTGAATAAATGATATATTTATTCAGTTAATTACATTATCATATTAATAAATCCTTATTTATACATGAACTATTTTTCTGTATGGATACCCTTATTGAGCGTACGATATCACCTGGTTCTTATGTTTATTTTCCCCATGACGATTGTAAATGTATTATGATTAATATGAAGAGATATTATAAAAGGAATAATAGTGTACTTAATGAAGATACTATATAGTATTTTATGTTTTTATAGTAAGGTGAGATTCAGGTATGAGTCAACCATAAAAAAGACTACTAAACTATTCAGTTAATCAAGATGTGATTCTATTTTTCTAATTTCCATTTAATAATGTAACAACTGACTCTAGGTTACTAGGGTTTGAGTCTTTACATCACGTGACCCTATAGCTCAGAATAAGTGGTTTAGGTAAGGTTTTTATAGAGGATAAATCCTAAAAATGATATTTTTTGAATTGATTGAAAAGTAAGATATTGTGTATATAATTAAAAAACCCTAAATAAATGTCAAATTATTATATTTTTTAAATTTTGATTTGAAATAGATAATTTATAAAATGAATATAAATTATAAAAATAGGAATATTGAAATATTTATTTACTTATAAAGTGTTTATAATTTAGTTAAATATAAAATATTTTTAATTAATTAATTATGGTTTAAATAAAATTTATTAAATAAATATATTTAATATTAACTCTTAATACCAATATAACACTAATTTTATGTTCCATGGAATATAATTTTTTTTAAAGTGTTTATATAGGAATTATTAACTAATATATAATGTCATTATAAAGTAAAACACAAGGATGAAACACATACATTTTATATTAAATTATGAGATGCTTACAATATATAATTCTAAATTTCGAAATTTGAGGCCTTATTTGAGAAATTAATTGAACCATATTAATTGTAATTTTGATAATTGGTATAATCAAAGTTCAAGTATTGTTAAACATGTTAATTTTTTATTTTTAAAATGTTTTAATAATTTATGAATTGTCCACATGGAATATAAAATATTTAAATTTTAATTAAATAACATATATTTATAAATTCAAAATTGAATAATAATATGAAGGAGTTTATATTAGAAACAATTATAATGTGTTTATATTAATTTATTTTTGAAATGTTCATATAGAATGAATGAATGATGAAGGGTTTATAAATCAAATTTGGGGTGGTGCTCATGTTATAAGACCCGTAATCCTTCATCCAAAAGAATATGGTTAGAAACTGGATAGTGGAGATTTATGGAGTTACGGTATCAGCACAAAAGTAGGTTATTATAGCTGCGTAAGAACTATAGAAATGGAGAAACAGTAGCGGTGGAGGGTACTATAGTATTTATTTTAGCAGTGGAGGTACTGTAGAATCCTTGGAACTATAGTAGTACTATTTACCAAAGGATACATTAGGACATAAAATGTGGTTTCAGGCCTTGAAATAGTTCTTCAATCTCCATGTCCACTGGGTCGTGAAATCTGTAAAGGGTTGGGTGTATAGGCTATCCCAAGGGGGAGGTGCTATGACATATCCTACCTATATTAGGGGGTATATGTGTATTTCTTCCTTGTACCATTCCAAAAAAAACATATATAAATTCGTTCTAAATACTTATTTTTGAATTGTTCTTAAACGTAAATCTCATTTTTAAATTTGTAATATTTTCAGTTATCTATTTTCCTTAACCTATACATACATATAGTTTTTTTATATTATTAGTCAATGTTTTATTTTTTTAAAAATTTGTTTTAACTAATTTTCATTATCATATAATATAAACAGGTACATTTTAGATATGGTAATTTATTTATTATTCTTCTTTATTTACTTTTGAGTGTTCATGAGTTATGATACTGAATTAAATTTTTTATAGTTTATACATTAATGAGTTAGTAATCTAATGAAATTGTAATACTTCTTTAGTTCATTACTATGATTAATGGGACATTATATATGAATAATAACTAATTTTTGGTTCTAAACATTATCTAATAAATGTAGGGGTTAAAGACCTATTTTACTTATGATTATTGTTAATTTCCTATGATTTTAAGCCTTTACATGAATGGTTTTTATGTATCATTTTAATATAAAAAATAAGGACATGTGTTAATATTCACAAATTTAAAATTATATTAGTAATTCAATACAAGATATGTGTAAAGATTTTCTTATCAGTATAGTTTGAATATGTACAATTGAGATATGTATTTTTGATTAAAATGTAAATCATTATAATAATTAATATATTTAAATGGAATACTTATGATAATAATGTGAGATTGTTTAAATATTTTTAAATAATATGAATTGTTAAATTCATTATAATGAAAAAACATATCAATATATCGATCACCCAAATATGTAAGATTCTCATAATGAAGAGTCCTAGTAGATTATCTTATATATGACATTGTGAAAAAAGATACCCTAAGAGTTAAGTAACCAAATACCATAGTGATATTTTGGTCACAAATACATAGAAATCCCAATGATATTGGATATAAAAGAAATGGAGTTGATATAATTCATATGATGTATTATATAAGGATTTATCCAATCAACTTTGTTAGACTCATATCTTATTTAATTTAAACGATAGCCTTAAAAAATAAAAAAAACCGTGTTATGAAAAATAAATTTGACATTGCACTCAGTGAAATATTAATCCAGATCAATAATTAGTTTCAGGGATGATAAAATAGTTTACTATTTAAAATAGAGAAAAATTAATATATATTACTATTAAATGAATATGAAGCATGATACTAATCTGATAAAACCTCATGATATATATTAAATGGATTTAACATCATCACGTGTGACCCTATAATTAATCATAAAATAGATAATAATAATTGATGAAATTTTGTATATTATTTTAGAAATATAATAATTGTTCTTAAATAATCATAAAAAATCTATGTGTCATTGAAACCCCTTCCTATGAAACCATATGATGAAGCTATTAAAAAACAGATTTTAATGCATACCCTATGAATTTGGAAGATTAATTGGATGTAACTAGAAAAATTAATTTAACTATTAGGGATATGTTGAAATATTGATAATATTTAATGGATAAAGTCAATATTATAGATTACTTAAAAATTATTTAGTAAGAATACGCTATGAATTAAAAGTACAAACATTGAAAGAAAATTTTTAGATGAACAATTTATGAAGGAAAATTTGTCTTCAGTCATATAATCAATATTATTGGACCAATAAATGGCATGGATAGGCTTGTATCTCCTTTGACACTTGATCTGGTGAAGGAATTCATTATATAATCATTACCATAAAGTGTTTGGAACTTTATTATAAACCATAAGATGAATGAGTTCAATAATGGTTTACTTGATGTCCCAAATTTATTGAGGATAGTTTTTCAAGACATAATAGTTACAAACTGATGAGCTTTATTAATAGTGTAATATGGTAAACTTTTAAGCATTAAGAATAAAATTATGGTTGAAATGTCTAATAGAGGGTCTTAAAACAACAAAACAAATCACTTGGAACCAAGGGGAAGAGTTAGTTTGGAGGGGTAGTTCATCTATTGTGAAAAGACTAGTCACTAGAGGGGTATTGTAAATAATACATTAAGGGTCAACTAAAATATATTGATACACCATGTAATATTTTAATTTTATAGAAATATATTCATAGATTTGGAAGTGTATATGGAATCAAAAACACATTAATAATTTTTTTTGAAAACATATATGAGTTAATAATTTTTTAATAGTTGATGGATGAAGCTTAATTTTTGTATTCAAATGATCTTTAACTAGTTTCAATATCATGGAGTTGGATATGATTTATCACATAATGTATTGGACGAATCAATAATAAAATATGAGTATTTTTAAATTCATTTTCACCCATAGAATACCGCATTAAATAAGATTGTTAATAGTTTATTTGTTAAATACTTCCACTAAAGATAAAAAGTGTAATTACATACTATGTTTTTATTATTAAAATTATATTATTGAGAAAATATAGATTCCAAGAGTCTCTTGATAATCTTTATATAATTAAATAAGTTCAAAAGACAATAATTGACATATCATACTAGTAAAATTAAAATAGGATGTCACTTCATATGCTAAAATAGTTTCACGTATATGGATAATAAAAGATTATGGTATGAAGTTAATTATAGTTACTAATGACAATATAAAATAACTATCTTTACAATAATTTTTTAAAGAAGGTTTAGATAATCTATTGAAGAGTTTTACATAGAAAAATAAGTTATTAGCATTGAAACATTGGATATTTCAACGTAAATTAGATTGAATACTTCTTCCAAGAGTTAAAACATAAGAATATGATTTCAAATATAATAATAATTAAAAATATCTCTTTTAATAGATTTCACCCATTAAGGTAATTTAGTGGTACAATATTATCAATTGGTGAAATGTAATGATATTTACATATAGATGTAATTATTTTAACAAAATGATAAATGTATAGTGAACATAATGGTTCTCTCATGGTCATTAAAATATGGTTTGATTAGATGGGTGATTATGTATGGTTTTAAAAATAATTATTTAATGAGTTTAATAATATGAAATTTATCATGATTTATAAATTTGGTCTGCATGTTATCATGCATTCATTATGGATTCATATACTCAAGAAGTGAAATAATAATTAACCTATCAAAGTATGTAATTGAGTAAAAACTAATTAATTTTTTCATGGGGTATTATAGTGTCTGATAATGGTTCAAGGTAAAAACGGTTAAGAGTTGTCACATAGATATAAAATATTTTCATGAGACGCAAAATGAGTTTTTTTGTGCTGCATGACCCCTGATTTATAAAACATAGAGTTTCAGATATGACATCTTTGTCATATTAGGGATATGAGTTTCATATATAGAGATCCTAATTTCCTATCATATGAAAATTCAACAACATTGAGAACCTTCATATGTTTATACCTTTTTAATAGTATCCACGAGATTGTATAATTAGTGGATGATTGAAATTTTGACCAATCATGTCATTGTTTTAATTAATTTGATATTTTACTTTAATACGATGAATTTAAAATATAGTCCCTCGATGAGTCATATAAAAGGTGTTTATGATTCTAACTAGATAAAACATATTTTATGTTCTTATCAATCATATTTGGGTAATCTGATGTATAACGACCCATACTTTACATACATTGTTAATACTTCGAAATTGAAGCACACTTATTACAACATATGACAAAACCACAAAGGACCGTATAGGTATAGTGTCTTTAGAAACTGGGAAACATAAACAACTGGTTCATAAATCTTCTACAGTGTCTCCCATTTATTTCATCATATCTAGGGTCCCTTTTAGCATATTCTACTTAATATCCATCTTCCTGACCTGGGGAAAAGAAAACATAAAAGGGTGAGCTCAAATGCTCAGCAAGGGCAAATAAAGGAAATAAAAATCATATCATATCTTTATGAAAATCAAAACCTGCAAAAGAGATCATAATATCTTAACATGGAATAAATCATAGAAGTGAAAATGAGATCCCCATAATCATAACATAAAACTTGAAACTTTGTGGCATGCACACATAATCATGGAAAATCATTTCTTGTTAGTCATGACTCATTGCCAAGACTATCTTAGTGGACAAAGTCCCTTTCTGAAACGAGTTCACTCCTCGTTTCAGTCCTGTATCACTGAACCGAAATAACCTTCAGTTCCCGCCATGTCTATCTCATGAGATATAAAATCATTACCCAATGCATTGGAGGGAGATATAGGTCCCACCCATCTTATAATGAATCCTTTCTTATGTGTGCCACATAATCATAAAACATACATCATCGTATAACACATGTAACAAAAATGGGATTCTTGAAACATCATGACATCATAAATCAATTCATATAAGATAAAGGAATTCATAAAAATAATTCCATCACAACATAGTCAAATCAATGTAAAAATATGGATAGAAACAGAACCCTTTATTATCTTAGATGGAAAATAATTTTGATAAAAACACTTGAATTGAATTCTTGAGGAAAATATCCTTTCTTTTTCAAAATCAATTTCTTTTCACAAAACATCATGCAATTTTAAAAGAAAGCGATTTTATTGAAAATAGTCATGAAATCTTTTAGAGGAAGCTTCATGAAAATAAGGCTTTATAAAACAGTAGAAATCCGTTCGTGCCGTATAATTAAAAAAAACATTCTTCGTACTTTTGTCGGAAAAGTCAAAAAGTACCTCGTACGAAAAACGACAAAAGATTCCTTTCATACGTATTACTAAAAACTCACCGAAGGGTTAAAATGGATTTAAACAATTTTAGGTGGATGTAAATAATATTACATATTGAGTAAACATGGATGTGGATGATAAAATACACCCCAGTAAATACTTACGAATAAATAATCTCGGATAAAAATGAGATTGTGATATTTCCCTTACCTTAGGTCCGATTTGCTTTGTTCGTGTACGAAGCTCCTGTATAATGGTTTAAATAATGTTATTGACTTATTCCAGAATCATACATATTGATATGATATCATATATGGTCATATTATTAGCTTCTTGTTAGTAATATTTCATTGTTACTTGTTACTCGGGTCTTTATAACTTTTTGTTCTTATGCGTGTTTTGTTGAATAAATTCTTATTCTTATATTTAGGTTATAGATAATTCATTTCCAGAATGGTATTAGTGTAGTATATACCATATTCATTCATTCAATTCATTTATATAATCATTATGAAGTGAAGATCATGTAGAACGAGTCGCATCACATCGTGGAGACGGTATTCCGTACGTACGGACGAGTGATGATATCGTTCCTATGATCGTGGAATTGTATTAGAGTATATATATATATTAATTCAGTATAAATATTACTTAATAATAATCATATATAGTTACTCATTACACCATTATACCCATCCTTGTAAGGTGATGGTGGAAAATAGATTACACCACGGCGTGGAGACGGTATTCCGTATGTACGCACGCGCGGTGATTTCATTTTTCTGTAGGATGGATAGAAGGTGAATTAGGGTTGTTTCATATTTATAATAACATATCAGTATGTAAGTAATACTGATGTTATTACTTTATCATGAAACAACTAAAGAAGAAGAAGTTGAAGAAGAAAGAAATTGAAAAGATCGGTAATGGATATTACCTCTTATTTGGAACGCCTCTTTGAATCCTCCACTTAAGGAACTAAGATTGGTCTTTGGAGAAGACCAGGACCTCTAGGATTATTCTAGGGAAGTGGAGAGGAGAAAATGGCAGGGGTTTTCCGAGCTTGAGGGCTCAAATTGGTGTGAGGAGTAGGGGGAGGAGGTTCCCTTTTATAAGGGAGGAGAGGGGCACCTTAGGAATATCTCAAAATATTATTTTATATTAAAGTCAAAATCGGTTTATAATGGTTCCAAAGGGTCTTATTTCGAAGCTAAAGTGGGGATGGGTCGAAATCCTATCAACCAATAGGATTTAGACAAGTTTAGGGTATTATTTTAACCTTATCAATTAGATTTAACTCTTATTTAATTAATTTAACTTTTACCGTGTCTTTTTGTTTTCTTTCACTATATGGTTAATACACTTACTATAACATGCCAAACGAACCCCAAATTGTTTATTATTAATATATATATCCTTATCTAAGTCATTTGGCCGAACCTTAGATTTTTAGGAATAAAATAACAATTAATAATATAATATTTTATTTAAAAACTATTTTGTGTCAATTTTGACACTATTTGATATATGATTTTTGTGAAAGTCATAACAGAATTATATGTTCGAACCAAGTTGATTAAAGAAACATTAATATATCATAGTAACCTAGAAAATTAGTGGAATTCATAAAAAGTCTTAAATTACATTTATTGTGGTATTTATATTATCAATTTTGTCAATATTTCATTAATAAGATAATTACTGCATCATCTTTGTGTCATAAATAAATTAAATTATTTGATGTCTAAAAATTACAAATAAAATACCATCATGTATGAAATCCTTTTAGCGTTCTAATGAATATTTACAATCGAATTTATCTTATGTATAACCCCATATTAAAAATGATTTACTTATTAAACTTTGATTTTAACTATTTTGACCCTTCTTTAAATAAATTAATAATAAATGTCCTAATCTAATCCAAGTGGGCCTAAATGGTCATATTTTATTCCTAAGTTTGTTTTTTGGTCGAATTACACTTGTCCAATAGAATTAGGACATGTGTTAGGGTAATATTAATATCATATTTACCCTTAGTTACCCTATTTACTATTAACCGCGGTAAAAATCGTAAAAAGTTACTATTCACCAAAAAATTATTTTTTTCTCATTGAACCACATTTTACTTACTGATATCAACCGTGTCTGTCGGATTTTTGAAATTCCATTCACAGAAGCGGTAAAATTATGTTTTATGCAAAATTCAGTTTTTAACCTACCACTTAGTGGTTTCACTATTCATCAAAAATTGAAAGTTTTCAGAAAAATACCACAATTTCACCCTAGGCTAACTTCGATATTCTGAGTCCAAAAATGAAGTCCATTTTGAAAAATAAAATTTATAAAATTTCAAAAAGTGGTTATTACTATTCATAACGGCTAGTTTTAATAGCATATTGTTGTTTAGTGAAACTCGGTATTGCGTATGACGCAAGCTATCGAGGAAGGTTGCGATTGCGTGTAAAGCAAGCCAAGCAAGTGTTGTGTAGAAAAAGATTCCTTTGATGGTTTATATAACATAAAACTCTCGGGTGTTACATTCTACCCCCCTTAAAAAGAATTTCTCCCTCGAAATTCGTCACATTGTAACAAACAAATGAGGATACTTCTCCCTCATCATATCCTCAAGCTCCCATGTAGCTTCTTCAAGTTGGTGGTTCCTCCATAAAACTTTCACCAAGCGAGTGGTCTTGTTTCATAGGACTTTTTCGCTACGATCCAGAATCTCTATCGGCTGTTCTTCATAAGAAAGATCTTGCTCCAGCGGTACAACTTCTGACCTGAGTACATGTGAAGGATCTGGTATGTACTTTCTCAGGAGAGATACGTGGAACACATCGTGAACTTGAGAGAGATTCGGTGGAAGTTCCAATCGGTAAGCTACCTTCCCAACACGATCCAGTATTTCAAAAGGACCGATATATCTAGGGCTCAACTTCCCCTTCTTTCCAAATCTCATAACCCTCTTCCAGGGAGATATTCGTAAGAACACTTTATCGCCCACTTCAAACTCTAGGTCTTTTCTTCGGTTGTCGGCATAACTTTTCTGTCGACTCTGAGCTGCTCTTATGTGTTGTTGAATAGATCTAACCTTTTCTACCATTTCATCAACGAGATCAGGTCCTAATAGCTTTCTTTCACAACTTCATCCCAGCAAGTTGGAGTCCTGCATTTCTTTCCATAGAGAGCTTCATAAGGAGCCATCTGAATACTGGAGTGAAAGCTATTATTATAAGAAAATTCCACCAAAGGTAGGTGTTGATCCCAACCTCCTTTGAAATCCATAGAGCAAGCTCTCAACATATCTTCTAGGGTTTGAATTGTTCTCTCAGACTGACCGTCTGTCTGGGGATGGTAAGCAGTGCTGAAACTCAACTCTGTATCCAGAGTATGCTGAAGACTTCGCCAGAACTTCAAGGTAAATCTCGGATCTCGATCAGATATAATAGAAAGTGGTACTCCATGCAATCTTACCACTTCCTTTACATATATCCTGGCAAGCTGATCTAGAGAGAAATCCTCTCTAATAGCAATGAAGTGTGCAGACTTTGTAAGACGATCAACTATGACCCAGATAGCATTATTGCCTTTGGATGTTTTAGGAAGTCCTGTGACAAAGTCCATAGTGATGTTTTCCCATTTCCATTCGGGTATGGGTAATGGTTGTAACATCCCCTTAGACTTCTGTCTCTCAGCTTTAACTTTTTGACAAACCAAGCATCGAGAGACATATTCAGCAACATCTCTTTTCATGACATCCCACCAGAAGTACTCTTTCAGGTCCCTATACATCTTCGTGCTTCCAGGATGAATAGAGAATGAAGAACTATGAGCCTCATCCAGCAGCTCTTTCTTTAATTCAGGGATGGGAGGAACACAAACCCGATTCCTGAACTTTATTATCCCATCACAATCAAGGTTGAATTCAGGTACATTTCTCACCTTCTTTTGTAACTCGACATCTTCTTTCTGTGCCTCTTTAATATTCACATGTATAGATGGTTGAACATTCATTTGAGAAAGATAAGATTTTTCCCCTTCCATTATAATTCCAAGATCCATCCTTTGTAAATCCATAAATATTGGATCTTTTGTGATCCTCATCATGGATAAACTAGCATGGTCTTGTCGACTTAATGCATCTGCCACCTTGTTTGCTTTCCCAGGGTGGTAATGGATTGAGCAGTCATAATCCTTAATCAGCTCCAACCATCTTCTTTGACGCATATTCAACTTTTTTGTGTGTGAAAATATACTTTAAACTTTTATGATTAGTATAAATATCACACCTTTCACCATAAAGGTAATGCCTCCAAATCTTTAATGCAAAGATTACCGCAGCCAACTCCAAATCATGTGTTGGGTAATTTTGCTCATGGATTTTCAACTGTCGTGAGGCATAAGCTATCACCATATCATTTTGCATAAGAACACACCCCAATCCCTTCTTGGATGCATCACTGTAGATCACAAACCTTTCTCCACTACAAGGTAGTGTGAGCACAGGTGCACTAGATAACCTTCTTTTCAACTCCTTGAAATTCTCTTCACATTCCTCTGTCCAGACAAACTTAACTCCCTTCCGAGTCATCTTGGTGATTGGATTAGATAATCGTGAAAAATATTTTACAAAACGTCGATAATATCCAGCCAAACCAAGAAAACTTCGGATCTCAGTTACTGTTGTTGGTCTTGACCATCTTTCGATAACCTCTGTTTTTGCTGGATCCACAGATATCCCCTCTTTTGAGATTATATGACCCAAAAATGAAACTTTTTGAAGCCAAAATTCACACTTGGTAAATTTGGCATAAAGCTTCTCCTTTCTCAGGGTCTTCAATATAATTCTCAAGTGATATTCATGCTCTTCCTTCCTCTTTGAATAGACAAGAATATCGTCTATAAAGACTACCACAAATTGATCAAGATAGTCTCTAAAGACTATTCATTAGATCCATGAAGATAGCAGGGGAATTAGTAAGACCAAATGGCATCACTATAAATTCATAGTGTCCATACCTTGTACGGAAAGCCGTCTTTGGTATATCCTCCCTTTTGACCCTTAATTGATGATACCCTGAATGAAGATCAATCTTGGAAAAGTATTGAGCTCCGCGTAGTTGGTCAAATAAGTCATCAATGCGTGGGAGAGGATATTTGTTCTTGATAGTGATCTTGTTAAGTTCTTGATAATCAATGCAATGTCTCATTGATCCATCTTTCTTCTTAACAAATAGAACAGGTGCTCCCCAAGGTGACGCACTAGGGCGTATGAATCCCTTATCAAGATTCTCTTGGAGTTGCTTCTTCAATTCCTGCAACTCAATTGGGGCCATTCTATAAGGTGTCTTTGAAATAGGAAAAGCACCCGGTACGAGTTCTATTGAAAACTCAACTTCACGATTTGTTGGAAGACCCGGCAATTCCTCCGGAAAGACATCATCAAACTCCCGTACAATGGCAATATTCTTAATCGTGAGTTTCTCACCAACCATTTGAGATAAATAACCTTCATTTAGTGGAATCAATACCCATAAGATGGAAGAAATTTCCATTGGAAGGTTATGTTCATCCTTGCATTGATAGACGATCGTAGATTGATCTGAATATGAAATGTGACTTCCCTTCTTTGGCAATCGATATGAGATCCATGTAGAGAAAGCCAATCCATGCCAAGAATCACATCAAATTCCACTAAAGGAAGGATCACAAGATTTGCAGGAAGCACTTTCCCACAAACTTCGATCGGAGAAGAATTATAAAATTTTGATCCGATTGATGTGCCATTAGGTGTTGTCACAGCTAACTCAACATCTAATTGTTGAGGTAATACGGTGATACCCTTAGAAAAGTCTTCAGAAATGAAAGAGTGGGTGGATCCAGAATCAAATAAAACATTTGCTACTTTAGAGTGGATGGTAAGTGTACCTTTCACCACATCGTTATCGTACTCCACATCGCTGATAGAAATTGCATGTGACTTTCCTTTGTCTTTAGCCTTAAGATTTTGTTGACGTCGACCATCATCATCAACCCTTGGATTTGGGCATTGATTAGAATAATGCCCCATCTCCTTGCACTTGAAACATTGAAGTGTAGTAGGTTCATTCTGTGTATCCCTTCCTTTGTTTGCATCATTAGACATCTTCTTCCCATTATCACGGCATTCAAATGCCCGATGACCTTCTTTTCCACATTTAAAACATTTACTTGTCCCTTTAAGACAACTCCCTCCATGTTTCTTTCCACACTTTGAGCATAAGGAAAAGCTCATCTTCTTTTCCGTGTGCTCTTTAGATTTTTCTTTGAATTCCATCTTCCTCTTCTTATCAAACCCATGTGACTGATGGGTTACTCCAATCTCCATCTCGACTTTGAGAGCACATCGAATGATTTCCTCGTAGCTATTGAAGTCCCTTATGGCTAACGCCCTTCGAAGACTTGGTTTTAAGCCACTAAAGAATCGATCGATCTTACTCTCAGGTTGGATAATAATACCAGAAGCGTACCTTGCAAGTCTTGTAAAATTTGCTTCATAGGTACTAACAGATTCATCATCCCTTTGCTTCAGTTCAAGGAACTCTTTCTCCATCTTTTTTCGGAGAATACGAGGGAAGTACTTATTGAAAAATAAGTTCTTGAACTCATCCCATTCCATAGACTCAATTTCATCCCTTTACCTCGTATTCTTAACAAGATTCCACCATTGATCTGCATCTCCTTCCAAACGATACACTGCTAGGATGACTTTATCATGCTCAGAACATTGAAGAACTGAAAATATCTTTTCAGTAGTACTAATCCATTGTTCAGCAACTAATGGATCAGTAGACCCGCTGAAAGTAGGTGGACGCTGCCTCATGAAGGATTCAATAGAATGTTGCTCCCTCCTTTGTTCGTTTGGAAATCCTGCATGATTCATAGCTTGAGAAAGTTGTGTGAGCATGGCTACAAGATTTTGCATTCCAGCTCCCATATCGTTTGGTTGCTCAGGGGGACAATCATTGCATTTCCCATCGCATTCCGCATTAACACGGTTCCTTCGGGTTCCAGCCATTGACTAAAACCAAGATGAATAGTGTGAGCAACACTAATTATAATAGGAAACCACATAATTCAAGAAAAAAAATTTTCATGCTTATGGTCTTATCCTAGGTTATTCATGGCCATTTCTAATATTGTGTTCTATGCTTAGACTTATCCTTAGGGTTCTTACTAAGGCTTTCACATCCTAGTTTCCAAAGGTTGACTATACCTTTCCTCTGATACCAACTATAACGACCCATACTTTACATACATTGTTAATACTTCGAATTTGAAGCACACTTATTACAACATATGACAAAACCACAAAGGACCGTATAGGTATAGTGTCATTAGAAACTGGGAAACATAAACAACTGGTTCATAAATCTTCTACAGTGTCTCCCATTTATTTCATCATATCTAGGGTCCCTTTTAGCATATTCTACTTAATATCCATCTTCCTGACCTGGGGAAAAGAAAACATAAAAGGGTGAGCTCAAATGCTCAGCAAGGGAAAATGAAGGAAATAAAAATCATATCATATCTTTATGAAAATCAAAACCTACAAAAGAGATCATAATATCTTAACATGGAATAAATCATAGAAGTGAAAATGAGATCCCCATAATCATAACATAAAACTTGAAACTTTGTGGCATGCACACATAATCATGGAAAATCATTTCTTGTTAGTCATGACTCATTTCCAAGACTATCTTAGTGGACAAAGTCCCTTTCTGAACCGAGTTCACTCCTCGTTTCAGTCCTGTATCACTGAACTGAAATAAACTTCTATTCCAGCCATGTCTATCTCATGAGATATAAAATCATTACCCAATGCATTGGAGGGAGATATAGGTCCCACCCATCTTATAATGAATCCTTTCTTATGTGTGCCACATAATCATAAAACATACATCATCGCATAACACATGTAACAAAAATGGGATTCTTGAAACATCATGACATCATAAATCAATTCATATAAGATAAAGGAATTCATAAACATAATTCCATCACAACATAATCAAATCAATGTAAAAATATGGATAGAAACAGAACCCTTTATTATCTTAGATGGAAAATAATTTTGATAAAAACACTTGAATTGAATTCTTGAGGAAAATATCCTTTCTTCTTCAAAATCAATTTCTTTTCACAAAACATCATGCAATTTTAAAAGAAAGAGATTTTATTGAAAATAGTCATGAAATCTTTTAGAGGAAGCTTCATGAAAATAAGGCTTTATAAAACAGTAGAAATCCGTTCGTGCCGTATAAGTTAAAAAAACATTCTTCGTACTTTTGTCGGAAAAGTCAAAAAGTACCTCGTACGAAAAACGACAAAAGATTCCTTTCATACGTATTACTAAAAACTCACCGAAGGGTAAAAATGGATTTAAACAATTTTAGGTGGATGGATATAATATTACATATTGAGTAAACATGGATGTGGATGACAAAATACACCCGAGTAAATACTTACGAATAAACAATCTCGGATAAAAATGAGATTGTGATATTTCCTTTACCTTAGGTCCAATTTGCTTTGTTCGTGTCCGAAGCTCCTGTATAATGGTTTAAATAATGTTATTGACTTATTCCAGAATCATACATATTGATATGATATCATATATAGTCATATTATTAGCTTCTTTTTAGTAATATTTCATTGTTACTTGTTACTCGGGTCTTTATAACTTTTTGTTCTTATGCGTGTTTTGTTGAATAAATTCTTATTCTTATCTTTAGGTTATAGATAATTCATTTCCAGAATGGTATTAGTGTAGTATATACCATATTCATTCATTCAATTCATTTATATAATCATTATGAAATGAAGATCATGTAGAACGAGTCACATCACATTGTGGAGACGGTATTCCGTACGTACGCACGAGTGATGATATCGTTCCTATGATCGTGGAATTGTATTGGAGTATATATATATATTATTTCAGTATCAATATTACTTAATAATAATCATATATATTTACTCATTACAACATTATACCCATCCTTGTAAGGTGATGGTGGAAAATAGATTACACCACGGCGTGGAGACGGTATTCCGTACGTACGCACGCGCGGTGATTTCATTTTTTCGTAGGATGGATAGAAGGTGAATTAGGGTTGTTTCATATTTATAATAACATATCATTATGTAAGTAATACTGATGTTATTACTTTATCATGAAACAACTAAAGAAGAAGAAGTTGAAGAAGAAAGAAATTGAAAAGATCGGTAATGGATATTACCTCTACTTTGGAACGCCTCTTTGAATCCTCCACTTAAGGAACTAAGATTGGTCTTTGGAGAAGACCAGGACCTCTAGGATTATTCTAGGGAAGTGGATAGGAGAAAATGGCAGGGGTTGGCCGAGCTTGAGTGCTCAAATTGGTGTGAGGAGGAGGGGGAGGAGGTGCCCTTTTATAAGGGAGGAGAGGGGCACCTTAAGAATATCTCAAAATATTATTTTATATTAAAGTAAAAATCGGTTTATAATGGTTCCAAAGGGTCTTATTTCGAAGCTAAAGTGGGGATGGGTCGAAATCCTATCAACCAATAGGATTTAGACAAGTTTAGGGTACTATTTTAACCTTATCAATTAGATTTAACTCTAAGTTAATTAATTTAACTTTTACCGTGTCTTTTTGTTTTCTTTCACTATATGGTTAATACACTTACTATAACATGCCAAACGAACCCCAAATTGTTTATTATTAATATATATATCCTTATCTAAGTCATTTGGCCGAACCTTAGATTTTTAGGAATAAAATAACAATTAATAATATAATATTTGATTTAAAAACTATTTTGTGTCAATTTTGAAACTATTTGATATATGATTTTTGTGAAAGTCATAACAGAATTATATGTTCTAACCAAGTTTATAAAATCAACATTAATATATCATAGTAACCTAGAAAATTATTGGAATTCATAAAAAGTCTTAAATTACATTTATTTTGGTATTTATATTATCAATTATGTCAATATTTCATTAATAAGATAATTACTGCATCATCTTTGTGTCATAAATAAATTAAATTATTTGATGTCTAAAAATTACAAATAAAATACCATCATGTAGTAAATGGTTTTATCTTTCTAATGAATATTTACAATCGAATTTAGATTATGTAAAACCCCATATTAAAAATGATTTACTTATTAAACTTTGATTTTAACTATTTTAACCCTTCTTTAAATAAATTAATAATAAATGTCCTAATCTAATCCAAGTGGGCCTAAATGGTCATATTTTATTCCTAAGTTTATTTTTTGGTCGAATTACACTTGTACAATAGAATTAGGACATGTCTTTGGGTAATATTAATATCATATTTACCCTTAGTTACCCTATTTACTATTAACCGCGGTAAAAATCGTAAAAAGTTACTATTCACCATAAAATTATTTTTATCTCATTGAACCACATTTTACTTACTGATATCAACCGTGTCTGTCGGATTTTCGAAATTCCATTCACAGAAGCGGTAAAATTAAGTTTTATGCAAAATTCAGTTTTTAACCTACCACTTAGTGGTTTCACTATTCATCAAAAATTGAAAGTTTTCAGAAAAATACCAAAATTTCACCCTAGGCTAATTTCGATATTCTGAGTCCAAAAATGAAGTCCATTTTGAAAAATAAAATTTATAAAATTTCAAAAATTGATTATTACTATTCATAACGGCTAGTTTTAATAGCATATTGTTGTTTAGTGAAACTCGGTATTGCGTACGACGCAAGCTATCGAGGAAGGTCGCGATTGCGTGTAAAGCAAGCCAAGCAAGTGTTGTGTAGAAAAAGATTCCTTTGATGGTTTATATAACATAAAAGTCTCGGGTGTTACATGATGTGCTCATCCTTTAGGGTGAATTACAAGTGATTTGTCCATCAATCTGGTAAATATATACTCATATAATAAAATAATATTTGAGTATCTATATGGGATTGACATACAATATTTCCCTTGTATACTCAATGTCTTCAATAAATAGAGTTTTTAATTAAGATTATTATTTATATGATATATATGGTGTACATAGGTATTTACATATTCATGTTTGATCCAGATAATTCCAGGTAACATTCTCAAATCCGATGCACTATTGATTTTTTATAGACCTCTATTTGCTTACATTTATGGATTCCAGAATTCGTATTTTTTTTCTCAACAAAGGACCATGGGTTCACACTAATTAACTAACTATATGGTGATAATGTTTTACGATACCAAGATGGATACTCTAAATGTGTTTTCTAGTCTATCCAAGAGGATCTTTTGATGTATATTCAAAAAAATATAATATAATGTGATACAAGTTGAAAATGTATATTAATTCTAAAAATTATATTTTCAATATGCCATATGGGTTTTCGATATGATTTTACAATTCATTTTACTTGATACTACATTAGGGTAAATTACAAAATGTTAATGGGAGTTTAGTGTAATTGGTAGATTTATAGAGATATTCCCTATATTATATATTATAGATGATTTGTTTTTTCATATATCATACTATAAGATACGGTATATTTTAATTTTTTTAAAAAATATAACTCTAAGGTGTATCATATTTTTTCATTTACGATATCCTAAGGTGTGTTATAATAGATGAAACACCATTATGTATGGAATATCATATTGTATAATACGGTTATATTATAAGTTTTTTGATATTTGTTTCAATCTTAATGTATAACTAATATTTCCTTCTTCATATAAAATTTTAATGTTCAGGAAACATCAATGTATATCATTTATTGGTTATTTTTTATATGAGTAAATATTTTTCAGAGTTAGTTAAATAATTTTATATTAAATTTTTATTTGTAAAGTTAAATAGGTTAAAAACAGTGCAACACATTTTACTGTTTGAGAATTTCATAAAGGTTATGTAAAGGTGGACAAGATTGGGTAATTTCCACAAGTATTATATAAAGTGGTAAAAGCCACATAAATGGTCATTTATCCTTTTATTCATCAATTTTCATTACTATTTATTCACTCTTACTACAACTCCATTTTAAAAAAAAGATATTAGTATATTATAATAAAAGGATAATCCCACGCATGAATTTGGGGGTTTACCAATCCTTGAATACCCATGGAGGAAAGAACTTAGTTGATTATTCTCTATTAAATTAATAAATATCATGGTTGAATATGTGATATTCATCCAACGTGGTTGTGAGGTACACAATTTCTTCATTTTATAGTACACATGGTTTCAATTTCATAGCATATAGATCATGGTTTAGGGTTTGGTTTCATATTATTAATTTTTATTAAGAGTTTTTCGATCCTATGGAACCCATAAAATTCCTTATTCTATCTTAATCATGGATCTTGAATCTATACTCATTAAAAAATATTTTAAATACCATTTTAATTACCATCTAGAAATGATATTTTAATAAAAATAACCCAACCATCCCCTAATTAGATCAAAATCATGGATAATTTAATAAAGGTATCATTGTATAAAGGCACTCATTTTTTTAATATTTGAAACCTCTTTAAATGGGTATTTAATATGAAACATGAATCCCATTTCAACAAATACACAATGTATGAAACTATGTGTGGTATACAAAGTGGGTCATTCAATATAAAAATGTGTTTTTTTGTATCATGAGAAAATATTGTATCTCTATACAAAACCCATCCCAAAATAATATTTACATTTCACCTAATATATAACACTCTCTGATGAACATTGATTATTGATAAATAAAATTAATACATTAATATGTTTATTATCATTATATTATATGTAATATATGTTTTGGAAAATAATAATTATAAACCAGATAATAACATTTTTATAATATGATAGGTTCTATATTTTTAAAAACAATTAAGAATACTAAATAATATCTACCTAATATCTCATTTAATTATCTTTCATAACGAAGAACATTATAGGAGCCTTATGTTTGATTTATTTTTATGTTTTTATTAAAATAAATACATATCTAATTAATTTATGTTACATATAAATGTTTCTATTAGATAAATCCTCCAAAAAATACAATTTAATGGGATATATATAAGAATAAATACTTTTTTCGAAAATGGTGAGATTAGGATTTATTGTCCCAAACATCAACTCTTTGAATATAATTTTCAAAATTCATTGCTTCACTTCCTCCAATTATCTAATATTAATAAAAAACATTGTATAAAACACATAGAGATATATTTAAGATAACTATCATCGTTATCTTATAAATTTTCTAACAAATTTTTTTTGAGAAAATTTGATAGAAAATATAAACAGATGTTTTTATATTAAGATCATTCTAGAATGACATATTATTTTATCCTAGTGAGCCCTGATAGTGGAGTGGTGAATCTTGGTGTCAAATATTTCTTCTTATTAAATAGATATTATCTTCACATATTTAGGAACTCATTAAAATGATCTATTATAATTCACATTCACCAAATAGAAAAATACCGATATAAAAGAGAACACAATAATTTTACATGGTTCACCACCAATGGATAGAAAAAGGATCATATATTGATGGTGTGTCAGTCATATTAGAAAAAACCAAGATTCTATAAAATTTATGTATTAAATTTTTTTGGTTATGGTCACTCCATTCCAGCAGCAATTCCATTACAATGAATATAGGAATAGTGCACTAACTTTCTCAGATCACTTCTATCAACCAGACCTTACACATTACTGTAGATAATGTATGCCTGATTTTATTGACTTAAAGGATTCTTTCATGTTTTCAAGAGTGTGTGTATTTATTTTGTTTACATAATACGAAATTTTATTCTCTAATTTACATCATGATCTAAAAATTACCATCCTAATACTTTCATGGGAATATTCTTTCTCAAAATCCTTTACATGAAATAACCACATGGAACACTATTCATAGTGTACCAACATTTTGTACTTTGTAATCCCCTTAGTTGACAATGAATAATGAATTTTGGAGCTCCCTCATTAAATACCTTCCCACAATAGTGCCAAAAACCAGAATTACAGTATCATCACAAAAAGGTGCACATGTACTCCGAAGAAAATCATACTTTCTAGATGATAATTATGTTCTAATATCTTCTATATAATATATAGATCATATTTATACTCTGCATAAAAAATGTATTAGTGAGGTCTTTATATTTCATGTTCTCTATGAAAATCTCAAACCACCAGGATTTCAATTTAAACATGTTCTGAATTCCCTATTTGTAATCTCTTCGTGGAGTTCCCACCATAAGACAAATCACAAAATATCATTCATAGACCACCCATGTGAACCACATACCTCCTTTATAGTCTTCTACAAATATCCATTATGGTAAAAAAAACTTCCATGAAAACTGAGTACTACCATTTTGTTAAGTGGACACCCTATAAGGTAATGAGAGCTCAAAATTCACCACACATCCATGTAGGGCCTTCCTGAAAAAAAAACTATAATAGAAAATGAATATACATCATAGGTAACATTTAAATAATGAAGACCACATTCCTTTACCCTAAATCCATCTCAAAAAATCCCCAACATCATTTTTTAACAAAAAAAACATATAAAAAACTAGAAATAAATTCAATTAAACAAAAATCTATAACACCTCAATGAATATTCTATTCTCTATAAACCATATTCCATGGTGTTCAAGACCCACTGATAAACCGAGTCATGGATTGTAGAAAAACCAAATATCAACACCAACCACTGTCCTATAAAAAATTGGTTCCAATATTGTCCCCCTTTGGGTATGTAGGAATCCAAATTGAAATTCATTAGCCCATAATAATTATAATGCACAACGATAACTCATACATCTCTCCACGTCTTTTAGAGGAACATTTGGCAGAGGAAAACTATATCAAGTTAGAATTAAATTTCATATGTTATACACCACTAAAAATCTACACCTATATTTAAACCATAAACATGCCTTCAATTATAGTATTTTGAAACTATCACTACATGATATAAAATAACATACGTCTCCATCTTTGACACACTTCCACAGAATTGAAATAGAAATGTTCCCCTAATGAGAATAATATAAATGAGAAAGAGTTATATGATTTTATTCTAAAAAATGTTCTCCAAGAATCATATTTCAACCTTAATCTTGCAAAATATCATGAATGGTTAGAAGCCATTAAATTAATAGAGATAGGGGTAATTCTAAACATCTGGAAGCCAACATAGGTTATTGAACACCAAATTACAACTGATGGTTCTGAAAAAATATTGTAGATAAGGTTTTTATTGTGAAATCATCCACTTGAATATTAGTTTTAAAATTTTCCATTTTGATGATTCAATGTTCCACTTTTTATTTCATAAATTTTTACATATTGAAATTCATTAATCAGAGTGTTTTATGGTATTATTTTTGAGTTTTAATGAACTCTAGTCATAGTACATTACCATAGGATTATTCACATATAATATGACATGATTTAAATTTTTCTATATATATATAAGATTAGTGCATTCCATGTTAATAGAGATATATTCTATATCATCCTAACAGAGTGATGTTCTTTCTTTCTAGTTTCCCAACTAGATCCCCACATATTGATAATGAATAAAGCACTAGTAACCATGGATTTTCAATCCTCGATCCCAGTCATGATTGAAAAACAGTGAAAATTCATGATCATTTCCTATATCAACGTGAAATAAAAAATTGAGAGTATGGTGGATATAACTCATAATATATTTAACCAATTGAGATATGTTCTTCCCTCACATTATTCTAGAATTGAACTACTATTTTTTCATATATAATATCTTGTCCTATAATATTGAAATATAGAGGCCTTTAATTTAAACTATTATACAAGGTTTTATCAGTATATTTCCCATCATCTTTCTTTCCATACATTATTCATACCTCAATTAGAGTTGATGTTGTTTTGGAATCATGAATTTTGACCTTCTTTAGTATCTCTCTTTCATATTTTTTCTAAGATAAAAATGTTTAATCGATATATTATATACCATATATCCCTAGAAGTATTTTTTTCACCCATAATATAAATTTATTCATTTGAACTCATGTAATTATAAATCATTTCCATGGATCTTTTTTTATTTTTTCCAAAGACAATATCATCCACAAATATAATAATGATAAAGTATCATTCCATTAATTTCTTCACATGGAGATTATAGCTGACACCACCCTTTTGAAATAAAACTCATTCAATTATAAATCTATTCAAACATACCATGCTCATGGTTACTCCTTTAGACCATATAGGGACCACTTCAATTTGAAAATTTTGGATTCATTATTTCTATTAAAAATACAACTAGTTGTTAAATATGCAATTATTGTTCAAGAACATAATTATAAATTTTATTTGACGTCTATATGATAATTTTTTTATCCTATTTAATTTACCATAAAATAATTTCCCAATTGAATCCATTCAAGATACTAATAAAAATGTTTATTCGACATCAATGTCTTAAATTTTTAAATAACCGCTACACACAAGAATTTCCTTTTTCAATTCATATTATCATTCTCATAGAATTTATTCCAGATGAGCCATTTATAATTAATCTAATTTTTTTGTTATGTACTTTCAATAAGATTCAAAGTCTATATTTTATCAATCATATCTAATTCTTCATTAATATATTTAACCCATGATTTATCTCTCGGCGCATCTTCATATGAGGTTGCTTCAAATATTGATTATAGAGATATATGATCAAAATTTCTCATTATCCTTGTCTATGTGGGAGAATATTTGACTTAAATTTATTATAAAAATCTTTTTATTATCTAATAATTAGATTCTAATATAAATATTTATCATCTTCCCCAATTAATCCATTATTCAACTGATCATCTAAGTCATCATTATACACACTTTTTTTGTAAATACTATAATTGTAATGCCTTTATTTTCATCCACATTTCTTCATAGAATGAATCAATGTTTGTTCCTCTCATGTTATTAACATCTTTCTTCAAAATAACTTTTTCATCACTTCTCAAAATTATTCCACTCATCCTATGTTTATAGAATTTATTGGACTTACTCTTTGTTGTGTATCCTAGAAATACTCCTTCATCTATAACATCACCAAATAGTCCATGGTTTCCATCATTGTTTTGGATATATATTTCAAATATAAAGTCATAAAAATGATTCAATGAAGGATTACTTTTATATTAAATTTAACATGGGGTCCTCTCTTCTCTTGGTAATAGAAATTTTCAATTCTGAAGCCACACTATTGCTTTTATTATTTTTTCCTGACATACACGTTTCACATGTATTTTTATAATATGTCATTATTTTTTCAACTATATATTTTATCTTATATACACTACTGTAAATAAGATCTATACCAATGGTTTTTGGAGAAACATTGGTATAGTTCACTAATTTGGACATATACAAACGGTTTGGCCAAAACCATTCGTATATGTCACTTATATAGACTTATACCAATGGTTTTCCCCAAACTGTCAGAATAGGTCACTAATTTGGAGTTATAACAATGGTTTTGGGAAAACCGTTGGTATAGTTCACTAATTTGGACCTATACCAATGGTTTTGGGAAAAACATTGGTATAGTTCAATTATAGAGACCCTATACCAATGGCTTTGGCCAAACCATTGGTATAGGTCCCAAAATCAGTGAATTTATACCAACAGTTATCCAAACCATTGGTTTAGGTATATACCAATGCTTTTGAGAACTATTGGTCCAGATACATGTATTTTAATGGAGTCTTCTTACGTAGGACATTAAATGAATCAAAATTTAAAATACTTATGATAATATATATATATATATATATAATTTGGAAATTATGTTCACGAAAGTATGTTAGGTTAGTGGTTAGGATGTTAAATCACAAACCCTAGGTACTGGGATCAAATCCAAATGAGTGATTCTTTTTTGAATTACATATACCAATTTTTTTATGGAAACATTTGTATATATTTTCATATTAAATAAACAAATGGTTTTGAAAACATTTAGTAAATTTCTATACCAAAATATTTGGGGACACTGTTGGTATAGACCTATCCCCACGACTTACTAGCCAACGGTTCTGCAAACCGCGGGTATAGGATATACCAACTGTTTGGAGGCCTATACCAATATTTCCAAACCGTTGGTATAGTGTATTTCTCCAGTAGTGATATTCAATATAAAATATTATTGGGTGTATGTAATACAACAGTCGATGCAAAAAGTTGATTCCTTCAACTAATATAAGGAGAATTATCTTCATGACAGTCCACCTTGTATACATTTCAATAAGTTTTCCTTCCTCTTAAGTGATATTTTATAGCTATACCATTGATCATAAACCCTTTTTGGTTAAATAAATAATCATAAACAAATTTAAAAAGTTTACTCACACATATAAGATAGTGTTGGAAACCATCCACAATGAGATATTTGGCCTTTGTTAGCTAATCACCCACAAAATTATATCCACCCCCATTAGAATCAATGTTCTATAATTTTAAAAACTATTAATTCCATTAACCCATTTACCGACTTTTCTTAAGATATTTTCATTTCCAATCATGTGTGATGAATATATTCTATTAATAATATAGTTATAATAATATTTATATTTTAATAGTTATTTTAGATGGATTTTCCATCTCTACATTCTTATTGTCTCTCTATGAGATTCAATGTTGAGTTGAGGTAAGAGAAGATATCTCTTATTTCACTTAATCGAAGTAATTGTAATAAAAATCATCTTATTATTATTCCAATAGAGGGAATATATTTTTCAATTCAAATTTATTATGTTATATTTCATTTCTATAGCTATGAATTCTAGAGTGGTAGTCACCTATTCTATTTTCCTTTCAATTAATATCTTTGTTTCAATAACTAGATTAATGAATCTAATATACATAGAGAAACAATCTACTTAGATATGGTGGATATGGTCCCATCCTTATTTTTCAACTTCCAAGAGTTTAACTATTAAAGTATCTTCTTACATAATCACTATAGGATATGGTGTGGACTAAGTATTCACAAAACTGAAATATCATATATAGAAAGGTCATATATCCCTTATTCACAAATAAAATATATTAAATTTATAAATATTCCCAATTTTTGGTGAATTATTTCAGTAAGAAGTATTTCCAACTCTTGTATTTCCTTTGACTAGAGAAAACAATATATGTCTTGCAATTGTTTTTGTGTTGAAAATATAATCACCAATAATCTAATTACTCTTTAACTATTTTTGTTTCTAATATTCCTAAAGATGTTATAGAATCACATATAATTCCCCTTTTACATGTGAACATGTGAATTTTATCATTCATAATTATATCAAAACTATCTAAACCATATTTGAATCTATCTAATTGGAATTTGAAAAAAATTTCCACTGTAAATTTTTATTTTGATCTTGGGATTTAAAACATTTCTAGACATTTATTCTCATGTTAACATATTATTTTTAATGATATTAAATTTTTATATCTATATAATAAAGTATATTGGTAATGTTATAAATAAACTTTTCAGGTTGTTCAATTTTAATGATCAGATTTACTATTTTTTTATTTCCACTTTACAGAAAGATTTATCTTTCATTTCATTTTCTAGTTATTCAATATTTTCATTATGTGGATCAATATATTTTAAAGTTTCTTTGAATAGTAATTTTATATTTATATAATTTTATATTTTAATATTTAGTTTATCAAGAGCTCCCTCGTGTCCTACCTTTATACTGACAATGCCTGTTGGTTTATATTTTTTATCCTTTTTATACTGTTATATCTAAATATTACCCATCAAGGATTATTCTATTATATATAAAAATTTTACTTAAACATTATCCATATAACCCCATTCTCCATATTATTCATTTTACATGATGTTCTTAGATTGTATTAGAGTCTTTCCTATAAAAAAATCTTCTATATTGATTCTGATAAAATTCTATTTCATTAATTTCATTTTAAAAATTTGTTACATTCCATAAAATTATGTTACCTTCTTTATCTCATCAAAATCATTAGAAGGGTAGATTTACTTTTAACTTTCTCATTCCCCTCTTGAATTTTCCAACCATAAAGGATATGGACTCATAATATACAAATTATTATTATTCTCCACCTTTATTAATTCCATGGTTTTCCATTTCATTGAAATTCAACCATTTATTTGAATGAATTCATGTTACTTAAATCATTAATCTAATTTTTAGGCCACTAATGTTTTTTATTGATCAACAAGATATAACTTTCCAATATCCCTTTACTTACGAGTTGATACGTTAAGATTATAAAATGGTAAAAAATGTAACAAAATATTCTTTACCATATGATATCCTTTATCTCTTCCTAATGTACTAGAATATATCCATCAATATCAATGATTTAGTTTAGTAATATATTATTATTATCAAATTGAATTTATTTCAAAGCATCAAATCTATTAGGGATGACTAATAAATTTTCCTACATCAAATTATTATCATCTTCATATATATTGAAGAATTTCTATCACATGGCCTTAATAAAGTTTAAAATCATCACTATCATTTTAATAAGATCTGACAGATCACTAGATAATTAATTTTGAGTTTTAAAATTTGCATCTATAAATTTGATGTTATATTCAGTCATAAACTATCATGTCACATCACTGACATTAATGTTAATATATATACAGGAAATAACTCCAAACCTAAATGATAAAATATGTGATGTCATTATGTTCATCCAACTATGGTAGTTTTTATGATGAATATAGGAATTACATTAGTATTTACTATGTTCTCCACCTAAAATAATTTTTGATAAAAAAATTTTCTAGTTTGACACCATTGAGATACAATTTTTTGTACCCAAATATTCCCTAATATGGCATAAGTGAAGTAGGGTTTCAATATTTCGTTTTTTAATGGATATTTCCCTCATATTGGTATAAAAATATTTAAAAAGACTAATTGTAATATAGATTCACTAGACACACAAAATTATAAATAAATGAACTTAATACTTTTTACTTGGTTCCAAAAAAAGGTATTGTACAAGGTGAATGCACTAGCAATGTGCCTATCTTACCATATTCCCCAAAAAATAGTATATTCTTTGGATGATATTTATTAATAGACATTCATTCAAATATAGGTGTACAGTCATTACAAGGAAATGAATCCTAACACATTTTCCCCCTTAGATTACTTCTATCAAATCTTCATTTTTCACTACTCTTGTTGAATTGTGCATTAGTTTATTGAGTTAAATGTCCCATCTACCTTTTCAAGTGAGTAATAATTGATTTGAATCATTATATCCTAAATTTGATTTCCCAATGTACTTTTTGTTCTCCAAAGTTCATACCTAAAATATTAATGTGAAAATACATGTTGGAAATTCCTTACATGAAGTAACAATTCAGGACATTTTCACTATGTACAATCCTTATACATTATCTACTACCCTTAAAACACCATAAATTATGTGTTGAAGAACACATTCATTAACAAAATTCATAGACTCTTCCTCATAAACCAACTATAAAAACATCTCTTCATACACTAACGTCTAGAACAATATAAAGACTCATAATTTTTATTTCAAATATATTAAAACTTGTTTTCATCATGTCTTTAATTTTTTTGGTTGATTCCTGATTGGGTTAAACCTTGTGATTATTTTAGTTGTTCATGACTGTTTTGGATGTCCTTTTTTCAACATGGGGTATACCATGACCACTGTGCATGCCATATTTTCCCTTGATGGGACCTTATATAAAACAAACACGAAGAAATAGACTTGATAAACAATGTCCATGGATATAGAGGACTAGGTAAAATTCATTAAACCAAAGCTACATTGGTGGCACCACACCACGGTGAAGGGTGTGGTGATCCCAAAAATATACATGATGTTGAAAACATGACCTGGGGGTGCTGTTTTGATTCTATGAGTTTTATGCCACAACAACTATGATGGAGGCTATGGTGGAGGTCATGATGGCAGTTAGGAAGGAACATGAACATCAAGTATGGCCATAATTCATCGTCGGTCATGATTGGTTTAAATGAGAAATTGGGTGCAATGTTTATGAGTTTTCTATAATGCAATTTTAATTTTCTCACCCCTCGATTAATTGACTTGATATCTTCTCTTGATTATTCCCTAGATTGAGGGGATTTCTAGAGCCTTTAAACAAACCTTTGGGTGAGCTTTTTTGTGCCTTCTTGTGATGTGGTTGTTGACTTGGATAAACCATGTTCTTATCATCCTTTCCTCTCCTCTAATTGATTCCACTTTTATGACATTTTGGAAGACCAAACTATGGAATGGAGGGGTTGTTCTTATTAAAAAAATATTGTATGTATCATGAAAGTTTTTTATTACCTCAATTAGACTTGAATATTTTCATTGATAGAAATGAAAATTAGGAACACTTAGAGTATATCATGTGTTGGATGGTGTGAGGACACGGTCTAAGTGATGGAACTTAGGATGAATTAAGACATTCAAGTCAAAACCCTTATGGTAGAATTTATCTACCATGTATGGATTTGATCTTGACTTTTTTACCCCGGTCAATTTTATGTGAATAAAAAACCATGGGTCCCATTTGTGACATCACAAGTGCTCCCATGTGTTGATACAAAACATATAACTGTTGTGTGAGATTGTATGCCTATATTTTCTGGTTTATCCAACGAGGCCTATGATAGTTATTCTATGACTTTCGATATACGTGAATTATATGAGGGCAATGTTCTAATTTTATGTTTTTTATAGACTATAATCTAGTTATTAAATTCATAATAACAAAGTGATAGGTGGACCCATCATGGTTCAGTGGTCCTAGATGGGGAGTGTGTTCAAATGTTGCATTTGATATGATGAAATGACTGAGTTAGATAAAAGAACTGGTATCATTTTGTGGCCAGAAATGAGGATACTATTTTAATTTGTGACATGAACCAAGATAATACGTTAGAGTAAAGTCATGATATCCTTTTATATCTTGACATTTTTCCAAGGTATTATTCACGGGGAATGATATCCTTACATAAATTCATCAATGGCCTTTCTCTTGTGTAGTTACTGAGTATCCTTATTGATGGATCCTTCACTTTGGACTTTCTAATGACCATTCAGATATTTCTCTATCATGTAGAAGAAAAAGGTATAATAATGGTTTTCTTTTCCAATGATAGTGCATGGACGATTGGTATGGTATTGTTTTCTTGTGTTTGAATTTAATTTATTATATTGTAATACACCTATTTTCATGTAAACAATTTTTAAGAAATATTGGTGGTGCCATATTGGGTTATACTAATACCCAACATCGGTGTCATGAAATGCATGCATACATTATAATCAAGGAAACATGAAAGGGAATGACCCGGTGTTCATAGACAGTATCGGTATAGACTCTGGAGTGACATCACAATATTTTTTTACTTACCATTCATTCTTATATTCATGTTTGAACCACCACATTAGATTTTCAAAGATTATTATTTAATATTTATTTGTAAAATTCAATTCCATTTTTTACAACATTTATTATTTATTCATTTATATCATTCAATATTTTTATGGATGTATTTTTTTATACTTCTAGTATAGTCTCCCCATTAATAACATTCTGACCCTATCATCCTGTCGAAAACCTCTTGCGTATGGGCGGGGACATTTGAGGCCATGTAGCACAATAAATAAAACCTAGGGATTCAACATGGATTGTAACAAAATAGAATCAATGTTTTTGGCTTCATTTATTTCTTCAATTTAGTGGTTATGGCAGAAATAAGATATGACAGGTAGATCTCGGGTATAGGAGTTTCCATGTTCTTAGCCAAATAATGTTTCGAAGAACTTGTAATTATTAGTTATGGAATTTCTATTACATTTTATTGTATTTGGGTGTGTTCATGAATCATGTGTAGGAATGTTGGATCATATACCATATATGTACCTACAGTTTACTGCATAATATTTGATTAATTCAATGCCTTGACCTTTGCTAATTATTGAGAGATACATATGTAATATTTTATTTTGTGATATATCTATTTGAATTATTTAGGACCTAGATCATGATTTTATGGTTTCCATATAAGAGTTCTACTAATGTGTAGGTATAGATGAATGAGATTGATCGTTGGGTAGAACATGGATGGTTATACCTTGAAATTGGTTCTCTCGTAGGACATGTATTGTGATGGGAATCCTAACATTAATTCCTTTTGGTTTCCTTAAATATGCTTAATATTTTATCTTCATAAACCTATTATAATCATTCTAAATGTTAATTTGGAATTTATAATATTCTTTATCAGAGAATTATGATGAGACCACTTAAAGTAATAATTCTGAATGCTCCCATATGTGAATTATATAGTATTTCATTAACAAAATTTCAAGAAGTTTTAAAATCTCATTCTCATACACCTACACATGTGATTAAGGTGGTGGAGTCAATCCATCCATGAGTTTTTAGTATTCTTCCAACTCATGGAGAGGGAATATAGGGGACTATGATAGATTATGTTGATGTTTTTAGCTCCATAATTTCCCCATTTTCTTGGGTATTGGAGTTCCCTAGGATATCATGGAGTGGATTGAAATCACTGATGAGATCTTTTACTAGGTATTTAGTATTTATAAATATAAAGTTAATATGGATGTATTAATCTTTTAATGACCATCAGGGAGATTCCTAAGTATCATGATCCAAATCGGAATACGCGAGGGTTTGACGTGGATTACCCTTAAGGTTTTATTCGTTGAAAAGTTCTTTATTGACTCAATAAATCTAACCTAAGGATAGGATTTTATGAATCTCCTTCTAGGCATGATTTCTTTATATTCCATTTCATCCTTTTTAACATTTTATACTTTTTTGATCCTATATTATCTCGGAAGGAAGTGAATATGGTGAGTAATATTGATATATTAAATTATTTGAAGCTTATACACTAGGTCCAGAACATTGACTTGAGGACTTACACTTATCTATTGTGAAAATATCTCACCATCATTACAGTGTTGGAGGAAGACTTTGAAACATGTATTATTTTGGTTCCCATTGGATTGATAGGTGTACTAACTAGTTTTTCTATGAGTAATTTATCTATTGCTAATAAACACAGTGATTCGAAGTAAGGGTATGATAGTGATAGAAAGATACAACGTGTTCTGTCTTTTTTAGATCCCTATGGGGAGGTGTTATTTACCAATTTTACAACTGTGGAATGTGTTGAAATTACAATAAGAATTTTTGGATCTGTAGAATATTTTCCACTTACACAGAATAATAGGGAATATATATATTTTCTTGTTGAAGGAATCACAAATGAGGGCTCAAATAAGTATGAATCATATATAGTTATCGACCCATGAGACAGGACAAGGTCCACAATAGTAGCTTCTTACCACTAAAATGATGATGACCCATGAGATTAATGTATATCAGGGATATGGACATAGATCTATGGAATGTTGGCTATATACATTGGTCTATGTTTTAGATGATAGAGTAGTGGGTAGAAAAACTATTTGAGATAAATTATTCATCACCCATACACTTTATAACTCACTTTTAGAAACGATTCTTTATATTCTAATATATCTACTCATGATACTAATAGTATTTACATGTAAATTAATTTTACTTCTGAGTTTATTTCTCTAAAAAAACCCTTGGTAAAATAAGTCTGGCATCTCTAGAGGTACCCAGAGTGTCTAGTTATTTTTTGTAACTTCATACATCTGTGGGATTTTACAATACATAGGATAAGTATATTTAATGTGATCTTTTGGATGGAATAGCTAACAAGAAATCATGATCACATATACTATTATCCGGGATTTGTATGTTTTATTTAACTCAATAGTTATAATTTAGTGTTTACTAGTGAGTGGGATCATAGAGTAGGAATGATGGGACCAGAACTAATTCAGATGAGAGTGATCATAAAATAAGTAGTAGTCTTTGACCCTGTAGATGATTCATATGTTACTCCATATTCATTAGCTCCAATACTAGATAATTATTATGAAGTATTCTATGATTACCTCACTATTATTCCACCTGATGATGGATTTGAGTTTGATATAGAACCCATTCCCCAAGGACTACCTATTTTAATTCCTACTTATCATATCGAACCATCAGTGTTGAGAGAGATTATGATTAAGTTTGAGGACCAATTGATGAAGGGTTTCATCATAATGATCACATATATAGGGGGATCTCCAGTGTTCTTTAAAATAAGATACATGGTATTATTTAATTAAATTTAGACTAAAATTTATTGAACTTTGAGACCTTGAATAATCGATACCCATTTCAAATAATTTATAACTTATATGATGAGTTGGGGGTGTCTGAGGGTTCTCTAAGATCAAATTTTGTTTAGGCTACCATCTACTATGGTTCCAAGAAGAGGATAACCTATAAACATTTTCCATGAATAAATATATATTGTATAACTAACATGACATTCCTTTTAGTTTTAAAAATTCTCTATAAGTCTTCGTGGTTCACATGATCATTATCTTCCACCCATATATTGACTCTTTCATCATGGTCTTTATTGATGTTGAACTCTTATATTTTTATAATTTTTAGTTACATTCCAGACACCGTGAGACTATGTTGAGTAAAAATCAAGTGAATATTCACTACTTCAATCCTTAAACCTTTTCTTTATGGATTTGATAGGTGTTTTTTACTAGTTGTGTGTTCTCTGAGGCAGGAATTTCCATAGACTTTCAGATGGGGTAAATGGTAATGTCTTCATCACACCCTCAGAATGATTTTTAGATCAAGACTTTTTTCAATTTGGATCGATAATATTGATGTTTCATCAAGGGATTATAAATATTAGATAATAAATGATGGGGTTTTTATAGTAGGGGTTCACATTTGAGTGGATTAATTAGTGTGAAGTGGTCTTCCTATAAAAAAATATGAAATTTATGAATGATCCTATTTTTATTCTTCTAGAGTTTCGGATTTTGAAAGAAGTATACTATAATGCCTCATGTGTTTAGTTATTAGCTATAGTAATATATAAAAATTAGGAAGTTTATTACGGATGATTTCTTTCGTGACCCCATAAGCTGAACTATGTGATGAAAAAATTTGTGTTAGAAGTTGTCTCTGTTTACCTAATGTATTGGTGGAACTATCTATTCATTGAATTAATTTTCATCAACATAGACCTCAAGAGCATAAAATATATATCCTTTCAATAGGATATCCCTCTATTATAGAGTCACCAGGTGGAGTATCTAAAGACATTAGAATTCTATAAGGATTATTCTAATGGGAAAGGTAATTTTTTTTATAGATTCTGTTAGTTGGAATACTCTAGGGACGTAAATGTTAGAATAGTGGTATTCACATGAGTAATAGAATCTGATAAATTTGATAGTATTATGGATATATTATGAATCATATGACCATTTATTTATAACTTGTGTTACTTTTTTACAATGTATTCTTTGGTGGGACATGTGAAAGTGATCTAAGAATTATATTCCAAGTGCGTAGTGATGCAAGAGTGTTCGACGATACTGATTAAGTCCAAATGTTGTCCTTAAATGATTATTATATGTCATAATTTCATGGGAATATAATAGTTCCATATTCTTTATGGTAGGAGATGATGATAAACTATAATGTATCTAAATGGGAAGCAAACCCAAGGAAGAATATAATTTACCATGACATCTGATTTCATTTCTCGTGGCATGGTATAAAGAAAGACATCCCCAATTTTTTATTAAGATTCCTTAAATACCAGGGGATAAATTTCGATCATCAGTGTCATAGAACAATGATTTATCCTCTTCTAGTGAATAGGTAAAAGTGGGATGACATGATAGGGTTTACTAGGATGCTCAGAAGTCGTGATGGATTATGGGCGATAAATGATAGATTGACGAAAATATGTCATTTATTTACAATTATAGAGACAATTTCAACAGATGTGTTAATAATTTTATATGTGTGAGAGAATTTATTATTATATGGAATGCCCTCCAAATTCTAATCAAACAGGTATGTAGTTTTCACATCATAGTTCTAAAAAGGAATACTAAAGTATTTGGGTACTCGGTTGAAACTGGGTATGATGTATCATCCACGTACCAATAGATAGTCAGAGTGGATGATCTATATCATGGATGATATGCATCGTGAATATATCCAAATATTTGATGGAGCATTGGATGTTATATAGACCTTAAGAATTGAATTTAATGTAACACTTTCTAATTCTCAATATATATTGAACTTGTCACATCTTTCTATGTTGGGTTTGTTCCCTTATCATTGTTTTTTCATGATGTAGGTGACGAATCTATGTTAGGGTTTAGTATGGAGCAAGAGACCTCTTAGAGAGTTCATGAGATCATGGATTTTTTGTTTCATGTATAGAGAAGGAACCGATTGTATGATTACATGGGGATATAACAGTTGGCATTCTATCTTAGTGACCATGTTTTCATTTGGGTATAACCTCAGTTGGGCCGTCATCATTTGAGGAAGTAAGGGAAGATTGAACCATATATTTTGGGATCATTTGAGATCATCCAACCTATCATAGTAATGACATAAAAAGTGGACCTTCCATCACATTATAATATAATTAAAGATGTGTTTTAATTTCATCTATTTATTGGTACATTTCCGATCATATTCATGTGATCAACATTGAGGAAATTAAGATATAAATATATGAATCTTTTTTAGGGAACCCTATTTGGATTTTAGATAATAGTGGAAAACCATAGATACGAAAGATAATGAAAATTTTCATGTCAAATGGTAGCATGGATAGATCTAGGAGGAATCATGGTATGAGAAGAATGATTTTTGAGCATAATGTCCGGGCTTGTTTGAGTAGGTCAGGTAGAGACACTTATTGAGGATGAGAATCCATAGTTGGGAGATTGTAAAACAACACAATTTATATTTCTAATATTTTTGGAATTTTTTATGCTCTCCATTAGGATTTTTGGTGAAGCTAAGGTTGGGAGGACCATTTTGATAATTTGACTTCCTATTGATTGTTTTAGAGTACTTTTGGTTCAGTTCGAGATACATTTTGGTAGCGGTGCAAGCCATGTTGGTCCCTGACATGCCCATATGTAACATAGTCATGTTAAGATGTAAAGAACAAGGTGTGTCCATGTGAGTAGAGCACTTGAAATTCTTCATTGTTAAAAGACTATATTACACTCAAAATTGCATAGTTAAGGGTGTGGTGAGCCATAAAAAACCATGATCATGGATATTCTATACGGTTGGCATCATTTTGGGTTAGTGTTTTTGAGTCCACCATGGACATGGTGCTGGATAAGGAAGAAATAGGGATGGAACTCAAATATCCAAAAACAACCCTTTTATTAATGTATCTTGATCGGTTTATGGAACAAACATGTGATATGATATGATGGGTCTTGAATGAGAATTAAATTCATTACACGCTATATTAATCAATGTCTTATAATATATAGATCATTTCATGGATCATGGTGATTCCTAGACACTCCAAACCAACTGTGGTCGAGGTTGGTATATCCTTATTATTATGAGCTTATTTCCTAGTAGAACTACATTCTTATCATCCTTTTACCTCATCTATTTACTTATAATTTTTTAAATTACTATTAGACCAAAGCATGGAATGAATACTTTTTCCTAGTTGAACCCGAACTATGGTAGTCTCAAGTGATTTTCTGCTTTCATCAATGGTACTTGAAGAATATTAATTGAAATCAATATTGGGATGTATTAACATTCAAAAAAAAATTGTGGGGTTGTGGGTAAATTCATTACATTGTATATTAATTGTGACATTAATGTAAAGCCACATAATATAGGTATACATTACTATGGAGGGCCTTAATCTAGAGTTAGTTTTAGTGTTCTATAGTTCGTCTGAGCATAATCATAGGTTCATTGTGTGACCTGACATGTTGGATCATGTATAAACATATAATAGAGAACCATATTGTGATTTGATATAATTATGCATGCATGTGAATCTCATGAGACCAATTATTATTTTTCTATGCAGATAGATATATATAACTCAAGTAATGAAACTTTTTTCATGTGATGTATATGGTATACACTATATATTTCTTTTTATATGCATGGTTGCACAGTGATCGATGGAACCATTGTAGCTCGTTGAACATATAGTGGGACATGTTCATATTCTACATAGGATATGATGTCAATACAATGTTAGATGATGGAGCACGATGGCCTTTTTGGTCTGAACTATGGGAATAATGGTCTTCGATGTCATGACTCGAGTGGCATTAATGAAGACAAGGCATGATAGCCTTATGTGCCTTGAATTGTCTCCTTGGGTGTGCAATGCTACTGAGAATACTTGGGGATGGATCCACCACATATGAAAATCCGATAACCATTTAGACATTCCTCCAATACAGAGCCTAATTGGGTACTATCAGGGATCATGTTGTCTTGGTTAGTGTGCACATGCTCAATATGGTATTGTTTTTTTTATGTTCATTTATTTGTTCATCACGACATACATCTCCATATGAATGTGCACGTATGTTAACGATACATTAGTGGCATCTTAATGAGTTATACTCACACCCTTTATGGGAATCAAGATGCACATAGGGACATAATGATCAATGATATATGAAATGGAATGTCCATAGAGATAATGAGCTCCGAGATGGAGCATGGGGTTCAGAGGTGATACCGAGATAGATTCCAGAGTGATTCCACAATGTTTTATTTACATACATATCTTGGTTATACTCTTGTTTGACATGACACTTTGTGGGTAATTAGATTATTATTCTATTTGACATGGGAAAAATTATGTATGGGGATGCATTCCTGATGCCATTTATTACTCTATCTTATATATGGAGATTCTAGTGGGGGAATTACAAATTTGACCCAACATACACACTATGTGTATCCACTTTGTCGATGGTTCTTGTTTTCATAAATCCTCCAACTTATATTCAAATATTAATTAAAATCATTTAGATTCTTAATAAATGGATTAATGGGGTATTTATTGGTTATATTATACATGAAAAATACTATGAAATGGAATTAATGTTTAACCCACCTTAGGATACCCATTATGTATTCCCTTCATGGTGTTCCGTCCATAAACATCCTAAAATATAATCCTTCATGGGCCACCCATTTGAATCATATTCTTTCTTCATGGAAATAAAAAAGAACTATTTATAGAATAAAACTACCATTAAAACCATATACAACATCATGGTTGACAGACATCCAAGGAGGTCATCCAAACCAGATACTCACCTGATAGTTGTGTGTGGAAATCCTGAAAATAACCATAATTTGACAAGTATGTTTTATTTAGGACACATATTATCAATGAGAAACACCTTTATTTTCCCTTGAACCTTCTTGAAACATCTCTAAAACCTCAATTTTTCACAACCAAAAATTTGAAAAAAATTAGAAATTTTTTTATTAAACAATAATATTTGACACATCAAATAAGCTACCATTTTTCTAGTAATCTTCCTTAGTATTCAATTTCATTTGATCAACCTAAATATGGATTTTCAAAAAACATAATATCAGCACCAAACAACATCCTAAAACACCTTGGTTTCAATACATAAACTAAACACCATTATGATATAGAGTGAGTTTTATATTGAATTAGACATCTATAATCATCTATTCGTTACTATTTAAACCTATCCAGGATCAAATATAATCCCAACAATCATCTATAAACAATATTTTCAATAAAATATATTTCTATGATACAATATTCGTAGTGTTAAAAAATAAAACTTATTACTTTATTCGGACTATTTAATAAACATACTATTACCATCCATATATTACATTTCCATACATTACTATATGAAATAGAATATCCTTTTATATTCTTGTAACCCTTCAAGTATTCTAGATTATTTCTCATCACATGAATACACTCACCTTGATGGAAATACTAACCCTCCTTATAAAAACTCCCTTTCGGATTCAATGATCTAATATGACTATTGGAAAATCCAATAATCTTTCTCAAACATAAAATTTACCCTTTAAAACTATCATCACAATAAAAGTCCCTTAGCGACCCATTTACAATGTAACTATACCTAATATATTGAGTTGATCATGAAATATTTTATTAAACTCACACATAATTTAAATTATAAATTTTTTAAACCATTTTACAAGGATTGTAAAATCAACATCATAGAAAAATAAATTCTTAATGGATAACCTAACCTATAAAATTCATTACCATACATAGTAATATTGATTACATTGGTGGTGAATAAATCTCCATTGTAAATTCTATATAAAAATGTCTTTAAAACTCCATAAATACCTTACCTTACTTGTCCTCAAAAGAACCTTACTAGGTTATATATCATTATGAATATACCCTTATTCTCATGGTAACATTTCAATGTAGGTTCTATGGATAGAATAATAATAATGGGGACATAAAGATAATTTTTTTAAATTATTATAATATGTATCTCAATCCATTTCCAATACAAATTCACCCATAGACTATCCATGAAAGGGTTTATTTAAAACATAAAATGTTCCTTCTTCTTTAAGAAACATTATTATAATTTTGTACCAAAACAAGAAATTTGTTCATTTATGATTCTACTCTTAATTAATTGATTTCAATTTCATTATTGATGACTTTAATTCCATTATATATATATATATATTTTTATTTTCTTAGATGGATATAATGTTTTATATTCATTTAACAGGGAATTTAATTAAATTATATCCTAAAAAAATAATTATTCCATTAAAATATAAAATCACGATTAATTTTACAAGATACATATTCTACCTAAACAAATATTTTATTTATAATTCCTCTATTTACATAGCTATTTTGTTCAAAAATCATGTCCATCATACCACATATAGATATTTAATTTTTGAGTAGAAAACTCATTTATGAAATCCATAAAATAGACTATTTCAACTTTATTCATTAATTATACAAAACATTAGTGTTTCGTTTCTTTGTGTAACCCAAATCTATCACAAAATAAAATAACCCAATATTATTAGGGTAACCCATAACATTATTTCCCTTACCATCATAATCTAAGTACACCTTACGTTTGATGATATTACACATTTGGATGATCAAAGTCACGAAAACTATTCACATTATTAAGAATCTAACAGTTAGAATCATTATGGGGTTTTAAATATTACTATGATATCTCATTTATTCCTATTATTTATACGTACTTCCATTTATTTAGTTTTTGTGCACTATACATTCAAAAAAATTAATATGCCTAAAACATATTAATATATAACACCTTATAAACTCAAGGTTTACGTTCCATTCCAAATAATAAAATTCAAACTATATTCAAGAATATTTTTATAAAACAAAAGTATATGTTATATTTACCCTTTTGATTTGGAATTTTATAATTATATGATACCAAAATCAGTACAAGATCTAGAAATGTCTAAAAGGGGGATACTCCATATTTTTCTATATATGGCCTAATCCCCTGGACCAATGAGAAGATTGATATAAACTCCCACTGTCTAAGAATTACTACTCAAAAGAGGCCAAAATTCCAATGTAATATTTGGACGTAATATAAATAAATCCTAACCAACTATTATATTAAAATTCATAACCAACAATGAATCATAGTCATATATGAATGTAACTAAATATTAGTGTACCCAATATTTAACTCAATATATTCATTATATTACATTTTATTATCATAATTTTAACACATAAAACTTAAAATTTAATCTATTTTTCATATAACAATTATATTCATGAATATTAAGTGTGAGAAATATTTAAATAAATATAAATTTTGTATATTTAAATATCAGTTACAAATTTATTAACATTTCATATATAAACAACTATAACCAATTTTTTATTTTGTAAGCATTAAAATTTTAAAAATTATATTTTAAAATGAATACTTTCATATTATTAATTCACGAATAATTTAATATGAACACTTTTATGTTCTAATTATATTAAATTTTTTATTTTTTATATTATGATTATTTCTTATTTTCTAAAAACGCTTTACCTAAACTACATTCCAAATATTTGATTTTATTTAACCCATGATCAAATATACTAAAACACCTTCTGGATTGGGTTAAATAAATTACCAAAAATATGTTCTCATAATATAAACTATCTATATTTTTTTTTCAAATTTTCGTAATTTAATATAAACACTTTCAATTTATACGTTATTTTAATTTATGAAACATTTAAATATTAACCCACAATTAAATTCTATATGAAAAATAGATCACATCCACCAAAAACGTTTTGGCATGATTTACCACACCAGATAATGGGTTTGATAAATTTTAGAAATAAATATTATTATAAAAATAAAAAAACATGTCCATTTTTTACTAAAACCACAATATGGTTTTTTCCAGAAAGAAATATTTTACAATGTTAGAATTTTAATTTTATTTATTTGAGGCTATTTTTGGAAGATCATTCAAAATATAAACATTTGAATCCATTATGTTGATATACTGGTCTACATTATGGTTTTCTTTTGGAAATTGCATGCCAATACAAACAAATATCCATTTCTCCAAAAAAAAGTGGTGTATAATTATCATATTAATGAGAATCAATTTTTCATGAAAAATTTTCATGCCCAATTTTATATAACCGTGTTGTAGTTTTATAACTTTTATAAAATAATTAGTAAATTATTGTTCATTTTTTTAACTACTCTAATGTTTTTCTATAATTAAATATTTATTTTGAGAAATATAATAAACCATGTCATGTTTTTGTAAAACTCTATATGGTTCAGAAAAATAAAATTTTCATAGATTCTTTAAATATCTTTAATCCAGGACAAATGATATTGATGGAGATATGATATAACTTTTGGGTTTTATAGGTGTACAATCCTTACCAAAATAATATGGATAAAATCAACCAAATTTTTTTTCTAGTTATAGATGCATTTATTTTGGATTGAATAAAATAAATGTGGAATGAGTATATTTTATTTGATGATATCATCTATTTTAGCTTCTTCCACATGTTGTTGATTGGAAAAATTATGAAGTAAGCAATTGACTCCTTCATCCTAGGTTATCACTACAAAAAAATATAATTTAGACACGATTTTTAAAGCACTACTAAATTGTCTTTATTTTTTTTAGGACGGTTTTTAGTGTTGATAAAACTATCAGTAAATAATATTTTTAAATAATTTATTTAATTTTAATGTATGAATTCAAAAAACATTCATGAAATTACCAATAATGAATAATAAAGTAAAATATTATTTTTATTTTTATAATTAATAAATAATACATATTTATTGTATAATAATGACTATCTATAATATATAACCCTTTATTCCTTGAGTTTATAATCATATCTATATGATAGGGGTGTTAAAATTTTAGTGTTCTTCTTCATATTGGTGGTTTATGTTTTTGTTATATCTTACGTTCCTTGGATTTCCTTGCCTCAATTAATCCCAAATACATCTCCCATGGGAATGATAAGTATTTAATTTGGATGTAATAAGTTGTTAAAACATTGTGGACATGAATATTCCTAATAGTTGGAAGTTTAAGGTTAACAAGTTTGTTTGTATTTGAGTATATTAATTTGTTTATATATATATATATTCACATTTATTTATATATTTATATGTATTTTTTATATATAAGTATGAGTGTATATATATAATCATAATTAATTTTAAAAATATCTGAGTCTTTGTATTTATAACTATTTAGGAATATATTTATATTTATATAGGAAATTATGTATATAATTGTAAATATTTATATTTATAAATAATTATATTTACTATATTAGTATATATATAGATGATTGTCTGTGTGTGTGTCTGTATTTATATGTGTTTATATATATATATATATCTATTATAATTATACTGAATTTTATATATATGTGTATTTATATATATTTTTGTAAATTTATATATAGTTATATATTTTTATATATAATTATTTTGAGTTATGTATATTTATGTATATCTAAATATATTAATATATATATTTCTAAATTTTCATATATATATATATATATATATATATATTTACATTTTACATATGTTTTAAATTTAATTACTTGGAAAGTCCAATTTAAGGAAAAAGTATTTGAACATTTATTATGATGAAAGAAAAATACCCAATACGAGGAGATGGGGTTGACAGCTTTCCCACATCCAACAAGAAAAGATTGCAAATCATAATATGATAAGTAGTTCTCATAATAATTTTCATAATAATATTCCCATTTGGATGGAGAGTTGCCTTGATTTAAGAGATTAAACATCTCATAATTAATCTTTCAAACACCTTAGTAGAGGATCTGGTGGAAATAATCCTTGGTATGTTGGTGCAGTACTCCATTGGCCTTCTCTTTGGGGGAGTATAGATGAATCCATCACTGTCAATCATATTTCTCTCCACATGTGTGACAAGGTATTTCGATGAAGGTTTAATAAAGCTCAGAGATTGAGGGGGGTTGCTATCTACATCATTATCATCATCAGTAACACTCTCCCACCTTTCAGAAACTTGTTAAGGGCTATGATGTTTTCAAGTTTCCTCAAGGAAATTGATGTTTTTTATGTCATCTCCATACTTCCAATCTATTGGGTATTTCACTTCAATATTTTCACCAATGGATAGAACATCACTTGTCACCTCATTCACCATGACTTCATCGGTTGTATCCAATTGAACCTCCCTCTCCTTCTACCCAACCTCTACATCTTGAACCAGACTTGCATCCTCTCTTCCAGTGCCACTCAAACGAGTAAACCCACACCTTGGAGTGTCATCACAAATAGTTTGACCAACCAATACTTTCCTATTCACTTCAACATTCATTTGATTAAAAGATCCACTCTGCATATATAGACTATCATCAACCATTTCATTGGATATTTATATGTAATTATTGATATTTTTATGTATTTGTATATATTTATATATATTATGTGGATATATATATGTGTGTTTATTTATATTTTTTTATATGTAAGTACAGATATTTATCAATAATTATATATATTTATATGTATTTTGATGTATTTTTATATACTATGTATGTAAATACATATGTGTGTGTGTGTGTGTTTATAATTATATTTAAAAACAATTATATTTGATTGTATATATTCATGTATTTACATATATATATATATATATATATATGTAAATATAATTATTTTTATAGATACTTTAAAATATGTACATTTATTTTTATATATTCATATTCAATTATTTATATTATATTTGGATATATTAAAAAACTTTATTCAATTATATTTAATTATATATTTTTATGTGTGTATTTATATAAATTTTTAGAAATTTTTTGATATTTATATCAATATATTTGATATTGTTATATATTTCAAAATATTTATTAATTTATCTGTAACTATATATATAAAAATTTATTTTCAACCCAGTGGTAAGACATTCAAATATCACTCTACACATATTTATGTGCAATTATGTTGTAATAAGTAAAAGTTAAATTGGTAAATAAGTAATAATTAAAAGTAATAGAAAATAAGTAAATACAAATATGAGAATATAATTACATAAATATTAATCAATAAGTGAATAATTATTCAGTAATAAGTATTTTTTTAATAATTAGTTCATCATAAGTAGTAATTAATAAGTATTATGCAATAAGTAGTGAGTCATAAGTCAAATGACTAGAGTTTTTGTTTATTGTGACAACTCAATAGAAAAAGTAGAACATCATAAAAAAATCAATGGTGATGGGAGTCCATCACTATTGAGTTTTCACTACAAATGACATTGTGATTACATTTTGGTGCAATGATTCGCTCCAAATAAAATCTAATTGTGGTTGTCAATTACTCTCTTGAAAATATCACACCAGATGTTTTATAAATATTCCTTTGTGACGAATCTATCTCAAATAAATATATTTGTGACTGATTATTTTTCCATCGCAAATACTAATATTTTGAAAAAAGAAATTAAAAAATTAGAAAAAAGGGAAAAAATTAAATATTATTAAAATATCAAAATTATAGAAAAATACCAGAAATGAAAAATAAAAAAACATGACATTAATGAATATTTTCACACAAAAATATGTTTTTATTTCCAAAATACATAATGTTTATAAGAAAACACAAAACAACAAATAGTATCAGGATAGAGAGGATCACTCAAAGGATCAGAGGGAGAAAACTCCCTATCAACGTCATGTGCAAGCCATCACATGTACTCCAATATCATTTAAACTCTCCGACATTGATGCTTAGGATCCTCCTCCCCTCTCTTCAATTCCTCTATATCATCTCATTATGACCTCAAAAACCCATTTGTAGCATATGAAGATAAAACCTCCCAATGATCTTCATTCAATATTACCGATGACATCAGAGAAGTACAATAATAACATGTATGTGTTCGTCAGGAATCAATATTGATCACCCATCCTTTCATGACACCATGTAATGTCTCTTATATCCAAGCCCCCTCCTCTAAACCTGACTCTCCAGTGGAATTTTATTCGTTAATGGATTCAGACTCTCTACAATGAGAAGTCACACACTCATATGTTTCCTTCAAATATAATTATAAATTAGAGTAAGAATATAGGTAATACTAGTGAATTTTATTAAATAAATACTTACCATAATAGGATGCTTTAGTCACCAACAGGTTCTCTTTTATGAGGATAAGTATACATCTTCTTGTAAACATTGAACTCCTTAATAGAGGGGTCCATATATGCTTGTATTATATAACAAAAATTTTACATTTGTTGTATATATATATATATATATATTAATTAATAATATTAAATACCAAATATTATCGATGTGTTACAAATTTTTCACTTCTAGACCTATGTGTGACCTCCTGACTCCCCTGGTTATAATTTTTAGGTGATGACCTCCTCCTGAAGGATTATCCAAGGCAATAGGGACATAATCTATCCCATACCTATACTGAGATATAGTCATGTTGATGGGAGATGCATGATTAGTTGACAATTGTAATAGAAGCTATATCCATAGATCACATTCTAAGGTTGTCTAAATATTGATTAAAATGGTCACATATGCCAATTTACTTCATTCATAGAAAGGATCTATCGGGACATTAGAAATCAGAGTCCATAAATTATACAAGAAAATTAAAAAAACATGTGAGTAATTAAATAAATTTATTTTAAGAAATATATTATTTAATAACATTCATTCAGTGGTAGAACATCTGCTAATGAACAGAATTGAGAACAGGATCCCATGACATCCATGGATGTGAAATATAATATCATTGAATTGAACCACCCTTAGACACTTCTAAATGTAAAAAACTATGCAAATAAAAATAGATAATCTCAAATTATTAAAAAAAGTAACTAAAAACATAATATATAAAAAATATATTAAATAATTAAACATATCTATGCAAACATGGATGAAAATCAAGGGATTTTCGTCTCTATAGAATATAGAATATAATAATCAATAGAGAAATACCACTCCCCCTCCTAATAGGCACAAATTCACCTAGATCAAATGACTCGTGTTCATTATCAGGAAGTCTAGCATCAATGAGAGAATGAATTAGATCATCAGGAGAATCTCCATGCATCCAAAACAAATAATCGTACCTGTAATAAATTGTTAATACACATATAAAATATAAAAAACAAATAAATACTAGAATATAATACTTTTACCTGTAAATTATTGGTAATATAGATATGAGATATAAAAAACTACAGAATAATATAAAATAATAAATACATATAAATAAATACTATAACATAATAATATAAGATATACATATTTCTGAATATAGATATCAAATATTATAAAATAATAAATACCATGAAATGTAAAGTATTCTTACCAACCAATAATTTATAATACTGATATAAAATATAAGAAATAAATAATTTATACTAGCATTACTGTAGGGAAAGAAATGATCATTGGGTCCATTCATCTAAAACAAACAACCAGACATGCAAAAAAAATATTAATAAAAATAAAATATATAAAAAAATAAATACATGAACATAATTTATAAATCTTCATCATCTTCATCATATTCATCGAGGAAAATGTCTTCATTTACATATTCATCATCATCAACATCCATTCAACTTCCTATTTCGTCATCCCTTATTACTTCATAAACACTATCAATATCAATTTCCCTTAACTAGGGTGGTTTCAAAATCAATATTTATATCTCATTATGTAATAGATATATTTTTTGGTGTATATTGAATACTATGAATATTTTTCACTTCCAAAACACGATTATTATTTTAAATAAAATTATTTACATTAGATTTCATTTTTATTACACTTCACATTCGTTTGAATATCATGAAAAAATATTAATTTTTCTAATAAATTTCATGTGCTTTATGTTCCAACAAAAAAGGTTCATTTGATTCAATAATAATTTTATATTTAATGTTAAAGAATCAATGTTGTAGTTTAACTGTCAATCCTCAATCATTATAAAACCGATGGTAGGTAAAAATTTTAACATAATTTGGCCCCAGATAACATAACTGAATTATTTTATCCAACATACTATAAAATTCAACATAAATTTTTTTTATAATTATATCCTTTCAAATGAAAACAAATATTCAGTTATTTCTTCAAGAGTAGCTGAGGTAATTTTTATAAATTCATTTTTGAAATGTTCATCATATAGTGTATGATCAAATTATGTAAATAAAGTTATCTATTTTAAAATAAAATATGAACTAAAAAAATTAGAACTCACTACACAAATTGTATTATTTCATCACAATCTAAATGATCATATGTATGATCTCTAAGCAGTTATTAATATGAAATCGTTCATTCACGATAACCACTAAAACCATACCCGGTCGTATTAGAACTTAAAAAATGATGTTCTATGAAATCATCAACATTTTTTCATTGCTACCCATACAATTACATTTTAATGAATATTTTGATTGAAAATAGTATGATAATAAATTTTAAAATTTCCTCCCATATATATATGATTCTGTAATGGATCCTAAAACTGATGCATTTTTATGTACATTTTTATTCAATTTCATGATATATATCTCAACTAGGTACATCAATCAGAATTTTACTGACCCTATAAATTGGTCCAAATATGGAAAATGAAATATTAAATGTTCCATCGATTCCAAGAAGGAAGTTGAGAAACGTTTCTTCAATTTACCTAAAATAATAAACAATCATTTTTTAGCATACTCAAAGCATAATAATTCCATTCTTCCACATAAATATCTAAGAATAAATATGTTATTTCGATCGACAAATCCCATATTTAATTATTCAAAATTCCTTTAAAACAAATAAGTAGTAATAATTACACTATTACATCATAGTCATGATATTTTAACAAATTAACATGTACATTTTTGATGCAACGAGACAAATTAAATGGAAAACATTTGGTAACCTTAAATGTACAGTAAATTGAAATAATAATAATCATTTTCCTTTGGAATGTGTGTAAGATGGTTTTTCCTCTACTTAATTGTGTGATCATTCATCTTACAATAATTAAATTTTAGGATGTCGAGAAGTCTAGAAACGTTGTAACCAGGCCTTTACATTATATTTTGTTATATTAGGTGTTTACAAAATGGTAAAAAATATGTTATCAAAAAACTTATTATCAATATTCATTAAAGTTAACATGCAAGGAAGCAAAAAATCAGACCAATATTGAGGGTCTAAATAATTCTCTTATCAATCCAATTATAATCTTTTCTTAAACGACTTTTTTAGTATATGGTTGGTATAAAAGTAAAATTATATAATACCAAAATGATAGATTTTATAATAATACCTTAGAGAAATAATAATTTTTTTCTTTTAATTCTAAAATTTGTAAAATTATTTATTTTCGATGAAAATGTTATTCTGATGGAATAAATCTCTTGTGAAAGAAAAAATAATATGTCCATCTCAACTTTCTTTGCATAAACTATTTTTTTTATTTATGGATTACATAAATTATTTTACCCCATGTGTAATCCGTCATGATAACAAACCATAAATCGGAAAGTCACTCATTATTCACATTAATGAATCCTTCAGTATAAATAGATGATTATAAAATGTATTAAATATAGTCACACCATTGTTCCATAATGAAATTAACTAATAAAGTATTGGATTCAAATAAATATAAATACTCTTATTTGGATGTCCTAGAATTAATAGTGTCATATATATATATATATAGTTCCTTCACAAGCATCTAAAGAGGAAGGTCGTAGAGAGTAATGAAAAAGGGATAAAAAGAATACTGGTTGTTGTAAGAACCAAATGAAAAAAAAATCAATAGAAAGACCAAACTATATGTTTTTAGGTTATGAAGAAAATGAAGGATGCATCTGATTGAATTGTTTTTAGGAATCCTCATCACATGGATGATTTAATCTTTTACTAAGAGAAATATTTAATTTATGACATGTCGTCAATGCGGCTTTGTGGAAAGACATAAATAAATTCTCTAAATAGTGTGTAATTAGAAAATATCACAATTATTTCAATGGAAATCCATATTTTCCTTGTTATTCCAATTTATACATCATTTCTCTGTATGTTGGAAAATTAACTGAGGATCCAGAATCATGAAAAATTAGGTTTCATTCACTTGAACATGCATGAATATTATAATAATTAAAACTAAAATTGTGGAATAACCACTTAAATTCATAGAAACATTGAGTTAATGTATTTTCATCCGGAAATAATGATTTAACCAATAAAAATATTTTATTAATACAATTATTTGAAATTCTGAAATCTAAATTAATAGCCATAAATTTTGTAACAACTTTACGCTCTCTCATTCAGAATCCATCATATAGGGCCTCCACAATAGGTTTCAAAAAATTATAATATTTAGAAGCTTATGATTTAGAATTTGGATTATCATTTTGAATGGTTATTCCATGAATTAATTGACTTTTATCATTATGGATTAAATTTTGAAATGATGTACCCAAAACCAAAAATAATATCTTCTACTTACTTTTGTTCATAATGTTAATACCAAAAAATATAATCTTACCAAAAACCAAACACAATAGATAAATTAAAAAATTGTCAATCATTTTGAATCTCATGAAATCAAATTTCTTACCTCCAATTGTACTTTTTAAAACTGATTCCAAATTTGATAATGAAAATGATATAAATATTTCAACACCCACAATTTAGAAAGCATTTATACTAGATACATTTATATTTTTATGATGATTTATCGAATCATGAAAGTATAATAGAAAATAATGTCTACTTCATGAGTCCATGTTTATCTAAAAAACAATAGAAAAAAGAATAATTATAATTCATTATGATCAATTTCAACATATTATTATATACTAACACCATGGCAAATTTTATGAAATATATATGAAGTGAGGCACTATGTTAGAACTTGTTTCCGGGGATCGTAAAGCGTCCACGTAAATATAATAAAAACATTAAATACATTATATCACACAGATACTATTTTTAGATAATAAAGTAATATCTCATGAACAATGTCTCATATGGGAAATCTAAGACCATCTTTATTTCCCAGATATAGGGTTTACCCTATGAGTAACATACTATTTATTTGTGTTGGGTGTTTGGTTACTTTACAAAAAATTATAAGTTGTATAATATTTTCATTAATTTTTTTTATAAAAAATTGAAGTGTAACCCAAATTGTGTATCATATGAGAAATCAGAGACTACCATTAGATCTCAGATAAATTTTTTACCATTGGCATGATATAATATTTTTTGTGTCATGTGTTTAGTAACATCACGCCTGATGGTAATTCATTGAGAATATTTGTTATAATTTTTTAAAACATTTAACTATCTCCATAAGGGTGTATCATATCATAAGGGTGAGATGTACCTTTGAATAGTGGGGCATGGTTTACCCTAGGCATGAAAAAACATTTTCTTGTATTGGGTATTAGATAACATAACAAGTGAAGGAAGCCTTTTAATATTTTATTAATTATATATATTATAAATATTATAATAATATTATATTATTTACTAATTAATACTATTTTATTATTAATTATTAAAATAATTTATACTATTTATACTATTTATACTATTTTTCTAATTATATCTACATTTTTATTAATTATTGTGAATTTTAAAAATTGTTGGTAATTTTTATATTTTTAACAATTAATTATCCAACACTAATTATTTGTTAATTTAAATAAATCCTATCAAAAAATATATTTTATTACTATAAAATTTTCATAATTTTTACAAAATATTTTTTTCCTATTCATTTCATAATATATATATATATATTTCATGATTTTGTAATCAAAAATATTTTTAATCATTTTTTAAACAAATATACATATCGAAACTATATATAAATACATTGACAGAGACACACACATATATATATAACATTACATGTTATTTGTAAAATGTTTATATATGTATATTCACATGTTACTATATATATCCAAATGTTTACAATACTATATTGACATGTCTTAAATAAATAAAAACCAATCATAATATAACTGAAAAACATGGTTTAACATCAATGTCAAAATCAAAGAATTATCATAATTCATAAACAATTATATCACCCAAACCGTGTTATAAAATGGAATAAGTACACATGTTTTTATAAACTCCATAAATATAAGATATTCCTATAAATAATTTATAGAAAAACCTATTTAAAATACTAAATAATATAATAACTTTTCAGTAACCCCAAATACAAATCAAAAAAAAATTAAACTAAATCTAAACATCAAAAAAGGAGAATAATATATCAAATTATAATGACACGATTCTAGAAGGCACCCAGAGGTGTCCCGTGCCCGATTCGCCACATGACCTCAAGCATATTTCCCCAAACGCCAGAGGCTGCCGACTAGCAACGAGGGCCTTGGTATGTTTTTAAGGAACAATGCCCTAATTCGGTAAGGTATACAAGGTAAGGAAAACCACAATAAATAGTGGAAGCAATAAACAATACGCAACAACTGAAACCAAACTGCGGAAGCAATGAATATATAGTAATGATGATAATGATGCAACAGGTACATGTATGTAAGGAAAATAGAAAACACAACAATGTGCTGAAATACAATTGAACACAAGTACTAAAGCAACAACAACTCCAGAAGCATTGCAAGCCTAAGCTTGGTCCCTTGCTCTCCAGCTCCAAACAGTCAAGTACCAGACGTTGAAGGGTTCTTTCACTTATCTATTCCTGCAACAACAAAGTCTGCTTGGGCCCAAAAGTGTGGCCCAAACAGGGTGTGAGATACAATCCCAATAGGAAATCATCCAAATATGTGTGCCTAATAGTCAATGAATACAAGCAAGTAAAAGTGTAGGAAACAGTAAACAGAAAAACACACAGCAGCTACACTCCACAATTCAAGCATATAAAGTTCACAAGTAAACAACAAACAACAAGAAGTAAAAAAGGTAACCCTCTGGGTAGCTCTCACAACCTAACCCCTATGGTTCAACCTACAAGTACTAGCAACCCTATAGGAGGCACACCCAGTCTCACCCCTCTGGTTCAGTTAAGAGTATACTTTCTAATGAATAAATCACCGTCAATTCCCCCTATAGTCTCGTATCGTACTAAAGGCTCTCTGGGGAAGCACTCAATGTCTCATTCCCCATGTGGCCCATGTCGAGGAACTACAGACTCTCTGGGGAAGCACTCATCATCAATTCCCCCTGTGGTCTCACATCGTATTAAAAGACACTCTGGATAGGGCCTTACATCCATTCTTCCTATGGTATACTACACTAGGTTTTCATAGTACTGTGTGAATATAAACATGCTCAGTGTGCTTGTCTTGTCCAAGTAAACCTCTAAACTAGTTGGCTATCATTCTAAAGCTCAACAGCATAACAAATCAATAGTTCTACTATCCTACAACTAGGCATGGAAACTGGAAAATTCCAAACAAGAGAAACAATCATGGAAATCATCCAGAGTACAAAAAAACTACTCTATTCACAAAGGTAAACCTTTAATATAAAAATCAAGAAAGCAGGCAATCAATGAAGTGAAAAATAGGAAAATTAAACATTATCGTTCAAGGGAATTAGAGAAATTGCACAAAATATTCAAAGACATTCTACAGAAAGGCACAAAAGACATACCTAGATCCTAGGAGATCGATATACATGAACAGCGATGACAGATTCTCCTTAGAACGTCATAGATCTGAGAAAACGTTCGAAACACTTAAACCACGATAACTTGAGAAAGATGAGGAATTGGAAAACATGGCACAAGAAGAAGGAAGAACTCACCTCTGTGATTCCAACTCAATCGATCGTGCTCGAATCGGAGAACGGACAGAGAGGCGGGAGCTCATTGAAGATTCGTGGATCCTCGGTTCTCTCAAATTAATGGGACCTAGAAGAAGATGCTTCTGTGAATCAGGCATGACCCCAGTCCATTTAATGAAAAAAAGTACAAGGCATGTACTTTTAGAGTACATGGAGAGTACTATGTCTTTCCGTACTCTGCCAAAATCGGCATCCACGTCACCCCTACACACCATGTGTGTGACCTGGGCACAGCCAGCACACGACTTCGAGCTGGAGAAGAGTACACAGCATGTACTCAGAAAGTACATGATGTGTACTTCAAAAATTTCCAAAATCTTTATTTTTCTCAAAAACTCCAGAAAAATAAAGGACAAACCTGAAATGAAGATTCGGGTTCTTACACAAATTAATTGAAATCAATTCATTTGAAGATAGTAAAACACAAATATTAGATTTTAAAAATATTATTAAGCTAAATAACAAATAAACAATAGAAATAAGGTAAAATTATTAAACTCGGTTTTTACCAATTTTTTTTGTAATATATTAGGGAAAATCAAAAAAATATATAGGAGGATAGAAGTGGTGTACATAGCAGAGAGATCTGAGCCTATATATGCGATAAATTAATTATGATTGGAGTTTTCATGTGATTTGGTTTTGTGATCATCTGATGATGTTCATTTGGGCGAGTATATAATTCGAAAAACGAATTGTAGGTGTACAAGTTCCCATCATGGGATATTATTATTTTAATTATTATTATGTCCTAGTATTAAAGATATTTATCCAGTCATACGGGGATTTCACAAAAACCTTTTGAGATAAACTACATTATCTATTGTAAAAGGGATCCATGGTAGCTTATTTATGAAAGATAAAAACGTCTATAATAAATAGGCCATTGTAAGTTAACTCCCTCACAATGGTGCACATGTGTGCCAAAATAATTTCTAATGGTACTACAAATATCATAAAAAATAAATATTATTTGTGAGGACATTAGATTTATATATAACAAATAACTCATTATGTATAAATTTTTTTTGATAGGTATGATGTTCTTCAAAAATATCATGTCACAATTATGCATAATTCATGTATTTTAATGTGTATTAAGAAAAAAATTAATATTTTACAAGTTATAAGTAATACATAATTAATAAGTAATAAGTTATAACAAAACAATAGTTAGTAATATGTAATGAATAATAGATTTTTGGGGGCACACCAATGTTGTAAACCCCCAGGATCCTAAATATTAACTTGGGATAAAATTTGAGTGTGAATGAATTACGATGGAACGGTACCATCTTATGTATTGGGGAACTATAAAAATGGTTCTATTCACATGATTAGAGATTTTGGGCCATGGATTTGAGAATTCGATCCATTGGGGTATCAGTCTAGAATGGTTCTTTTTGAGACTCGGCCCCTAAAGACTTCTATTCAGGGTGGAATATCTATGAGTCTCATGAGCCTGGTGGAATAAGGATGAGTGGAAAAAAGTATCCAAGGACATGACTGGAGCGTTCTGACAAGGAAAAGGTTGTAACTATTAGGTCTAGGCCACACACATCTTTTTTGGGGGGAAAGGAAAATTCAAAATACATCCTAGATAGTGAGAAAGGTTGTGAATATAAGAATTAGTTCTTGGGGGTTGACAAAAATATATAAAAAGGCATAGGTTCCACTAAGCCTTCGAGCCATGTAGTCTCGGCCTTCAGGATAGGTAAAGGTTTCCCCTTAACCAAACTAAAAAACAATTATATAAACTAATAATATTCATGTAAATTGGTTAAATAAAAAATAAAAAATAATTAATACATAATAAGAATAAATAATTTGTAATAATTAATAATTAAGTGATAATAAATAACTAAAAATTTATAAGATACAAGTAATAAATAATAAGTAATAATTCATAGATTCCAATTGTATCGTGTACAGACACTAGAGGGGGTGAATTAGGTGTGGTCAAAATCTATAATGAAAAACCAATAACATTTTTATGACATTTCTACCTAATCAATCTTTAGATCCTATATTTTCAGTTATGAAAAAAATAGATCTTATTTTGTTTAATCGTGGCACATATCTTACATATAATCAAATAAACATTAAATGGGGACACATGGTATATTTACATGGTTTGACTCCAACGTGGGAAACATACTACTTGTTGTGATCATTATTATATGATTTATATATTTTATACTAAAATAATATTATCATAAAAGGCGAATTATTGGTTATTTTTTATCCTAATGAACTCTAACAATATTACATAGGTGTTGGATCACAATATGACACATGTGGACAGAATCTATGTACACACTTATTCTTCAAACTAGAATCCCACTATATTTTTATGATTCTTATTTTTATTCTTGAAGTATGTTACCAATTTTTTCTCGGGATGTCACTACACCCCAAAATTATAATCTTTTTTCTTTGTACAAATTGAAATAAACTACCTAGAAATAATCAATATTAGATCTTGAATCTTGATGTCTATTTTATTTTACAACTCTCAGAAAAATTACAGAAAACTAATTTCATGATTTATCTAAGTCAAGAATATATCCAACAATAAACCTTACCAAGTGAATCAACTAGAAAATGATAGTGAAATCCCTATTATACTCTTCCTCACAAATGTGTTATCTTATTTCTCAACATACATCAAAACAGCAGTTTTTCACAAAGAGAGACGGAAGATTTGTTATTGGCCTTGGAAAAGCAACTTGTTTTCTATGATATATCTTATTAAATAGATTCTCCTTCTATGTTGAGTGAAATGACACTGGTTTCTATATTTTTTTCCTTTCAATATATAAATATATATATATATATCTGGATTTTTCCATGGGGTTGGGACTGTGTTTTAGGTTTTATAGGGCCCCAAAATCAATGTATTAAATATATTAATATATATTACAACATTTTCATGGATATTTATGGAATCAAAATTTTCCCATTGATCATGACCTTGAATGTATAATATAGGAATGAAATTGTTTCTATGATGTCAGGTTTACCCTAGACACAACATAAAGTTTGTAGGAGGTGGAAATTCAGTTGAAGGCATCCATTAATAGGCAAATTTAATAAAATAAAAGTTAAATTTAGTTAACGCCATAAAACAGAGATCCATATATATATATATTTTTGTGTGTGTGTTTATGAAAAAATAGGGTTATCCACATGACACATAGATATTATAGAGTAGTATATGAGACCATTATTGGGGATGTCAAGCATGGGGACATTGATCAATGGAAATCAAGGGGATTCATGAGGGAGATGATGAATGCAGCAAGATCATCATCCTCATCTATAGTGGATGCAGTCTTCACCAACGATTGATATATTATTGAGGCAGGGATTTTTTGTATTTGTATTTCTTCCATTTTATAAAATTTTACAATCTTAGATTCTATATCTTCTTATTTGATGTTATTTTCATAATTCACATGAGCCTAGTTTAATTCAGCCATCTGGAATTCTAATTGTTTATATCCTCAACAAACATTTTCCCCATGTGTTTCCTCATAATATATTCCTTTTCTAAGGTCACATTGACTGGTGGTGATTTTAATTTGTTCTTCAATTTTTTATACCACCATTCTTCATGTTCTTTACCATTTGATAATAGGGTCATTTATTTCATATTTTTATCCTATATTTGAGTATGAACAAACCCATGGATTAAAGATAATTTCATGAACCACATATGTATTGGGGTTTTTTGTATTGATCAAGATGGGTTTTTAGGAGAGAATGATTTCTTTATATACTATGATATGGAAATATGATGGAAGTTGCAATGAATTTTTCAAGTGTGATAGGATATTTTATTTTCAAGTCTGAAATCCCAGGAAAATAATATTGGAGTAATATTTCAGATTTATCAATTTTGGGTGAGTCAAATGATTGAGAAAGTGGTATGAATTGAAGACCTAGAGTCCTTTTGAGTATTGGTGTCACTAACTATAAAAAACTTGACAAAGTATTATAAATGTATTAGGAACATACACCATGTATCATGGATTTTGCAGTGTCTAGGTTTTCATCCTGAGTAATATATAACACATCTTGTGGAAGGGCCCACAAACCATGTGTGTATACCAAAGTATCCATTCCATGTGATGGTGGAACATGACCATGACCTTTGTGAGAAGATAGAATATTTCCCCTAGGGACACACTATATAGGGAAACATGGGTACCCATGTTATGTGGTCAGAGCATACACCCAAGTCCTCAATTGATCATACATATCAGGTGACCTTATGTATATATCGTGAGGATATACATGGTTGGACATGCGTTGTCCATGGGAAGACATTCCCATGTTTCTTAGTGATTTCACATACCCTGTGACCCTATGTACATGGCATGTTCTTTCCCATGAAACTTATATATTATAAATCTATTTCTTTAGGACCTAGATTTGGGCATGCGAGTAGCCTATCCTGATTAATTTTCAACAGAAGACGTAATGGTGACCATTGTTTTAGTATCATAGTTAATACATGGAATGATGTAAGTATGAAACCTATTTCAACAATTATTAGTCAGTGGCGGTGTTCTAGTTTGATAAACAGAGTGTTAATGGGGTTGGTACTCATCGTATTACCTAGTGGTGGGGCCCCAATATTATATATATATATATATATATATATATGGAACTCCCCTATATTTTATAGGTCACATTTTCTCTATCTTTATAGTGGAATCCTCCATTATTATTATTTGGTGGAGAGTTGGTCCTCCGTTGTAGTTAGTGGTCCCTCATCTGCGCCATGTAGTGGAACAGTGCTTGTATTCCATACTCATTCCTCATAGGTTCACTGTGATTCTTTGTAAGATATGGGACATTTGGAGCTATATAAAAATTCATCATTTTTAGCTAGTTGTGAATAAAGTTATCCCCTTTCTATTTCAATTGGGGTCTATTATGAGTATATCAGATATTGGGTTTGTTCACCCTTATACCTAATGGGTTGATCTTCTTTTTTTCATTGTTTTTTCACTTTTTGTCTTTCTTGGAATCCCATTGGGTATGTATATACTCACCCATGTATGTTATACACCCACATGTGTTGTTACTTATGAAAATGGAATGTATATCAGTGCTGGCTATGGCAGTCTTAGTATCAGAAGAGCTCAATGCTACACAATGGTGTTGGATATGTTTTGTGGTCATCCTTGTATACTTTGAGCCAGACTCTCTTTAGTTCATCCTCTTATGTAATAAATTGGAGGTTGGAACATCATTTCCCACTAGGTGTGTATTTTATGATTTCCTCTATATTATATACCTTGTTTCACACTAATGTATTTCCTAGTGGGTTTTTCATACATTGTTTTTACATTAGATGTGTGAGTTTTAATTATATCTTGGTAATACTAAATAGAGTTTGTTGGGTGAATGAAAATAGTTAATTTTGGAAAATTCCTCCAATTTTTGGGATTATACATGTTAGCACTTGCCTCAATCCAATATCCTATTTTTGGAAATATTGGGGTGTCAATGATGTCCCAATTCATGTCCCAAGGGGGTCCTGATGCGTGGGTTCATTAAAAAGTTCTATCAAAGGTGATTTTTCCTCAGGTACGTTTTTGGAGTTGGAAATGTTGTGAGTATATATTTATGTGAAAAAATGTAATTTATGTTAGAGTGGATCATGTTTATCTCAACAGTAAGGGAGCCCTCTATTTGTTCAGTGAGTGATGTAAACATACACTAAGGCTTTGAATGAATATATTTTGACTTAGTACACCAAGGAATCAATTTCATTGAAAAAATGGTACATGTATCATATATTATTTTGGATTTTGGTTTTTATGTCATTAATTAGTCATGTCACCATATATTCTCTTATTACCATGGTAAATTGTGCTCTAATTTTTTATTCCCCTATGATGAAAACTAGATAGGATACATACCGATGATATGATAATGACCATTTGAGTGAGAATGTTCAATTACATAGTCACTATGACAACTAAAATGGTATCGAGGATCCTGTTCATTATCCAATTCAAGTGGTTGTTTCAATTGTTCATAAGTGATAAGAATATCCATCTTTAGATCATTGATAGGAGTCACACATAGTGGTTTTTTTATGTTTCAAAAAATGTAGCATATTTTAGTTCCTGATTTTCAGGATATAACGTGTATAGACTGATCATGATTCTAGAGTTCCATGATCATGGGTCAATTATACTTTTGGTTGAGATAGACCCACATGTGGTAGAGGGTTGGATGTGTTATGTATATTGATTATTCTATTTTATTAGTACTCCCCCAAACTGATGGTCGTTCATGCAACCAGACACTTCCACTGGGTAGAAAAATGTCGATGGTAGTTTTTTCACTCAATAATTTAACAAGGAGAAACTCTCTTGGTTATATGATAGTCACCTGTTTCATAAAAATTGTTATCCCTCTACCAAGACCCTTGTTCAGGTACAAGATCATCATAAAGAGGCATGGGATATGGTGAGCTACTTAAGAAGAAATAATCAAGATACAATATCTTTCAATGGACATCATACACCCAGGTCAACTGTAGTGGCTAATAGTTGTCAATTATCAAGATCTATCACATTTTTTGTACTCATCCGTTGACTCAGATATGAGGATATATAGTATAGTTGATGTTTTGTGGACTTATTCATATTGAAGGGTTATAAACTCAAATCTCTTGTAGAATACCATTATAAATCTAGTATATGTAATGTTATACCTATGGTGTGAAATTTTATTTTTCTCAATAATAATAAACCCATCATACTCTAGTGTGAGGATTGACAATAGAAGATTATAATCCATGATATTTATACATAGTATAAGGTTCTTTCTATATCCTATTTTCTTTTTTTCTTTCAATATTTTCCTTAGGACGGCTTTCTTATTCAATATTTATCCATTGTGTTTGTGCATATTATTCTAGTGGGGTCGTTTACCATGAATCTATTTTGTAAAATATTTTGAGGTGCTTCTTAATTTTGGGAGAGTTCCTTGTAGGTATTTTCCCCACAAAGATACATTCTCTATGATGTGATTTAAATAAATGAAGGAATGTCAGTCCCACCCAAGGAACTCAGTGAAAAGGTATAGTGGGTGAGTTATTTTAATTTATATATTTGGTGTAATTTTATTGGTTCTAAGGTGTTAGTGAAAACCATATTTTTGGGGACCAGATGAGAATGTTTGAGGGTTCCTTCTTGCAGTGGAGGATTATGACCTTGAAAAAGAAAGGTGATTCGTGGTACAACTCGTAACTTTTATACATTACATATATTAATCCTAGACATAAAAACGAGTTGTAACATTATAAAAATATTCATTGTGAAATATATATATCTTGTCATGGTGTCTTTTAAACATCAACTCAATCTATAGGTTCTTACAATGTGTTATTGTTATATATCTTACGTCTTTCTATAGTTTGAGTTGTAGGCTCCAGTATTGTTCATGGAAATGATGGATGTGAGAATGAGGATTTAATTGATTGTTTCCACTTGAAATAGGTGGTGATCAATAAAAATTAATCTTTACTACACATTGAAGACCATTTTTCCAATTAAAAGATCCATTTTTTTAGAATATTCATCTCTGATATGACTACCATAAGTTAGGGGTTCAAAAAAAAATTATTATGATGATGAAATTATGATGTATCTAAAAGAATTGTGACTTCATGGTGATTCATATCATTGTGACTAATTCCACCACAATATTTGTAGAACATATAAATCATATCTTCTATCCATAGTTTTATCGAATTCATGGTTTTCTATATCAAATACATTCTTGTATACTATGTGCCTAAGGGGGTCATGCATAGAATTATAGGATGGATCCTATCTTCAGTCGATGGTAGTGAGTCAACCTCTTATTTAGTGTGTGAAAGAATCTATGTTGGGAGATTTTTACTCGGAGGTTCTCTTGTGCCCTGATATCTTGATGAGATGAACTAGATAGATTTTATGAAGGAGGGGTGCACAAAATCTTTTTTCTTGGATAAACTGTAGTTCCATTTGTGTCCTGTGAAGATTTTAGAGGGGGTTTCTCACCAAAAACATGGATAAAAAATATTGGTATGGAAAATATGAAAAAAAATACAATTATACGATATGTTGGTAGGATAATAGGAGGAATGGAATTATAGAGTTTTTTTTGTCACATGTGTTTCCAGGTAAGGCTGAACATCATGTTCCAGACCGTTTGACTATGCCGATAGAAATCCTGGAAAGGAAGTGGGATTAAATATTGATTAAATTTGTCATGGGGATTCTGTATATAGTGTGTGGACATGATTCTATTTGGGTTAGAGTCGATTGAATCACCATTTCATCACATTTATTTTCTATTAAGAAGACAATTTCATTTTAGATATTAAGTTGGTTATAAATTCTAGAGATTTTCCAGATTCATGAAATATTAATGAGTATCATCTTAAACGTTTATTATTTGTTCATTTGATGATTTTGGAGTTGTCTATATGTGTGTTTTTTGACCTGGTTATAGGCGTGGAAATTTTTTACCACCATATGGATGGGAAACTGAGTAAACCATCCAGGTTTTGAAGGAAATGCTGAGAGCCTGTATGTAAGACTCCAATAAAAGTAGGCATGATCACTTGACATTTTTGGAGTTTTCTTATAATAAATACTATCACTCTAATTATGTTATAGAAATTTTTTAGTAATTGTATGGGAGAACCTTTTTTTCATCCATCGACTTGACTGAGATTGGTTAAACCTCTCTTGTTGGGCCCTAATTAGTGTATGCAGTGATTGCGAATGTTTAGGTTATCCATGAGTGCACAAGGGTTTCCAGAGATAAAATAAATATTTTGTGGACTTATGTTGAATTCCTTCGGATATCCAATATTGACACCAATTATTTCTCAGATTCTTCCCATAATTAGGATTGTAGAAAATTGGATAAGGAATAATGTTATCCCAGAGATTCATCAGAATGTTCTAGATCTATCAATGGATTTGTATGGTTTCATACCAATTTTACTTACCCACACACATGGAAAAAGTTTAGAACACATTCCACATGAATAATACAATGAGATAATTTCACAACCCATTTCACAACATTGAATTGGGGGAGATATACACTAAGGATGGAGCCACCTTCTAGGATAACCTAGCGGAAATCAAGGATCTGTAGTATAATATTATGCATGGGTGGAAATTTACTCTTATTTGGGTCATTTAGATTCATGGGACCATGTATAAGATCTCATAAGAGTGTATTATATTGATGAAAGCTTAGTACCATCAAATTATTTTAAGATTCAAATTTTGGGTGTGTAAATCCTTGAAGGAGTGGAGAATTTAACAACTCTATGTTTTTACAGTTTGATCCTATAAATATTTTAAAATAAATATCTATATTTTAAATAAAATTGTGTCTATTTTTGGGGTCGCACATGACCCCAATGATATTATATTAAAAATATTAACTTATATTAGAGAATGAATGAAAATATTTTCGGAATAAATGATTTTCCATTGATCAGTACCCTATACATGAAATATAAATCTATAGTTGTTTCAAAAAAATGAATTTTACCCTATATGTGACATAATTATAGTAGGCGTAAAATGTTCGGTTGAAGGAATCCATCAAATGGAGTGTTAAATAAATTAAATGATTAATTTATTGAATGGGAGAAAATCAAAACCCCCTCTATATAAATGTTATTATGAAAATTTTCCAGGGTTCACTTTATAACACAATGATATTAGAGAGTTTGAATTGAAACCATCATGCTCGAGAACATGGATATAAAATCAATGACCAAAGGGATTCATGAGGTGGATAACTATTGTTATGCGATCTTCATTATCATAACCATCAAGCACATTTTTGATGGGCAATCAATCCATTCATGAGGTAAGACTCATTATTTTCTAGATTTCCACCCTTTGATAAATTTTTCATATGTGTATTTTATATTTTATTATATTCAATGATTTTTTTATTTTAAGTATACTAGTTGTATTTAGATATATGATATCTTAGTTTTTTATATATATTAAAAAAATTACCATTCTTTTCCACAATAGTTGATTTTTTTTCTTGTATCGTATTAGCCAATGATGATTTAACATCATTATTGTGTATTTTCCACAATTGTATTTTGTATTCTCCAATGTTGGACAAATAATTCATCAATTCATCATTTTTGGGATATATTTGAGTAAGATAAATACCCTATATTTGGGAATGTTTCTTGAATGAATCATGGATCAGTGTTTTACAGACGAATTGAGATAGTTTTGGGTATATCAAGGATGTATTTGTAGACTGGGATCCAAAATGATGATGTGAGGCATGATGAATTGGGAATTAATGATTAGAGTTCAGATTTCGTACCACAAATGGTCAAGAAAAGAAGATCTAATATGACATCCTTTTGGTTCAACTTTTGAGGTTATGCAAATGGTGTAAGAACTAATGGGAATGGCATATCTAGTATCCATTTGAATATAGTCTTAACTATATGTTTTAAAACATTACTACACATTGTGTAACCCATGGGAAAACATGTAGTGTATTATGGATTCTCTTAATTAAAAGGTTTTTGAAATGATTTAAATATTAAATTTCTTGTTTCTTGGGACACATGCCATGCAACACCACCAAGTAATCCATGTCATGTATTGATGGAACATTCCCTATACCCTAAGATGAGAAGAAATTCAATATCCGCCTAGGGAAATTCCATGTAGAGGAACATGGATACCCACGATATGTCTCAAGAGCACATGAACGTGATGTTTGGTGAGTATACATGCTATGTTACCTTATATACACACCTTATAGATATACATGGATTGTAAATCCATATTTGGGGTATAACCTTCCAAGGTGTTAAGGAATCATTAAATGTCATGGGACCCTATATACATGACATGTACTTTTATAAGGGACATCAACATTTTGGGTATATTTCAATGAGACTTGTATATAGGCATGTGATTATTTTATCCTAAATATTTTTCCATATAATATGTGTTGATAGCCTTCATTTCTGGATAAGAGTTATGAAATAAGATAATGTAAGAGGGATTATTATTTCAGTGATTCTTAGTTATTGGTAATGTTCTTGATGTGATTATCAGAGATTTACCAGGGTTGGTACTCCCATATCTGTTAAGTTATATGGTTCCCCATATAATTTAAATAGGTAGAGATATGACCCCCCAACATTACCAAGGGAACAAGTTCTCTATCTATGAATTGTTACTCCATTTCACTAAGAGTTGGTTGTGACTTTTCCTCCATTCATGTTACTAATCCCATAGCTCTTCCATACCATAGCGAGGTGAAGGTATCTAATAGTCATTCAAGAGAGGTTATACATGATTCTTGATGAATATATGGGACTTTGGGGGTACAAGTAAACTCTTTATTCTTAGCTAGTTCTGGAGATAGAGATCCACTTTTTTATTGTGTTTCATTATGATAATATATGATGTTGGATTCCATCACACTATTTACTTATAAGTTGGGATAATTGTGTTAGTATTTTACTTACATATTATTATTATTTGGGCCTCCCATTATGTAATTATATAATAACCTCCTACATGATCAGTAATCCCACATACATTTTCTTACAAAGACAGTAGATAGAACAATAGTTACATTCATAAACACATTATAGGTGGATTATAGTGTCACTTGGAGCTGCAGTTCGTTTTCAATGGTCAGTCATGGAGATTTTGGTCTTATATGTCTCTGGTTCTCCCCATTTTACATTATATTTAAATTTTGTACGACATTTTAACTGGGGTTTTTACCAATTTATATCTTTTGTTCTACCATGTTTCACTCATTAGGATCAGATCACAATGTTTTTGTATTTATTTAAGTTTTGATGAACACACTAAGCTTTGAATAAAATATATCTATATAATTCTTAGAAACTCATTGAAATTTATTTTCATTACCAACAATATCATGAAATTTATTTTTCTTAAACAAATTAGTGATTCATTTCTATAAATTACATTATGATGTCCAGAAATTGATATTCAACCCTAACATCATCAAATATCATTTTAATCAGATTTAATAATTCTAGAAACATAAAGATTTATAATTAAAAAATTATCTAATTTTATTCTTTATTTTACCTTCTTATTCATGAATAAGTATTATCTATCCAATTTTTTTACTTGAATAATACAACCAGTTATGTGTTTATAATGTTCATAATATTAAATAATCATTATTAAATAATGAGAAATGATTTTAATCTTCAAAAAATAAATATGAAAACTCATTTTTAGTATAATTAAAATTTTAACATTTAAAATTCCTTAATCCTTAAATAGATATAGATCATTTTTACATATCTCTATTAATGATTATATAGACCCAATTCTTACGCATACATGTATCATGGTAACATAAAGTGTACTTTTCTGTGTTTTTAGTCAGCTACACTGAATTATTCATACATACAACATTATAATGTTTACATAGATAATATTAATTTTTTATAGAATCGAGGATATTTACATAGATTTCCATTCATCCGAAAATATCCACTGGATGATGTAAACACAACTCTTCCTTTTCCTTTTTCTTCACATCACTATACGAGATGATCCTTACAAAAATCAGAATATCATCCGTATAATGTACTAGATGGTTCCTATATTAAACATAAAAGTTACTTATATTGTACAAGGTCATAATCATTTTGTTCCTAGAAATGTAAACATTCAAAAACACCTATATGTGCTCAAAGGATTCAGATCAATTACAAGCCACTTAAAATTGCTTTAGGATGTCTTCATTATTCTTAAAACATTATCCAATAGTGTTTTAGACACTTTTTTAATTATCCTTCATGAATGATAAATTTGGGATGGTTTCACCAACTGCATATATCTTAGATCCGACCCATATAATGGGTTATTCTAAAAACATAAAAAATAGTTATTGATAGTACTTCATATCATTGGTATGTATCATGATTTGAGGGTCAAATATTTAATCAACTAATATTTATGGACCATCTCACTATGAATCCATCAATTTTAAATTCTTTTTCCATCAAGAAATATGTAATCCTTTTTAGGAATATTAAAGTCAAACCCTTCACTTTATTTTTATTTATAACATGTTTAATCTTCATAATAATGAAACCCAATTGTCAACAAATATTACATGAGCTTAACACATCCATAGGTAATTGAATCTCTTTTAGATCTGTTGTCAGCACAAAATGTTTCTTCCAAATTCAATATAAATGTTTTCACAATAATTGGAAATAAATTAAAAAGAAGGATAAATGGGGTCAAGCCTTATTTATATTATATTGAAGGATCTTACATGGGGAAAGATATCTCCATCAAATGTGTAAAAATCATACATTCCCCATTTTCCCATTTCCATGTTCTCCATATTACTTCAGATAGTTGAATAAGACCATGAGATAAGGGTGACTAAAAATATCTATTGAAATTAAAAATCAACCTACAAACTCTATCTCTACTTATTAAAACTTGAAATAGAAAAAAGAGTGGACAATTTAAACATAAAGTTTTTTCATTAAACAACCACAAAATGATACCACTTAAGAAACTCACATCATTAGGGATATCGAAATTAATTTTCAATAGTTTTCAATAATATTTAAACAATTGAACATATACAAAATGAAAATTCATGTTTAGTGTTTATGCTTTATATTTTCTGGTTTGTTTTAAATAAATTTAATTCTTTGATAACTTGTATTACATATAGCACCCTGTTTTAACGAACATCGATATACAATTAATATTTATATTTAAACATGACATCTATAACATAGTTGTTAAACATGGTGGTATGAGTTCAAATAACCATATTTTAAATATTATTTATAATTTTTTTATAAAAATATATTCATAAAAAGTAATTTATTATTGGTAATGTCTTTATATGTTTCGAAATAACTACTCTCTCAAAAAGTATTTTATTTATTTTTATGAAAAAAAAATTGAATCCTTTAGAAATTTTATTTGAAAAATTAACTTTTATTTTAAAATATAAATTTCCAAATTATCTGTTATTTAATATTTGATAATTTTATGAAAATATTTATATTTCTTGGAAAGGTAAAAAATAATAATATTTATTAAAAACAACCTTTTATTTTAAAGGATATAAAGATACATTTTATTTATGAGTGTTTTAAAAGTAAAATAAATCTAATGATATATTTATTAATAAAATTAAGTCATTTAAATCCATTTCATACTGAATTTTGAAATTAAATATTTCTATAATTATTAAAAAAAATTCAGAACGAATTTTCATTTTGCCTTCGAGTTTTATTTTAAATTAAAATTTTCCACTTCTGTGAATTGTATTTGTTAAAATTAATTATATATTTGGGATGAGATTAATTTATATAATATAATAAGGTAAATTGTTTTTTCATAATCATTAGTTAAAATAATAAAAACTCATTACAACTGTTATGGTTAAAATGAAGTTTTTTTGCATTATATACGTATGTTTTAAATTTAATTTTCCTCACACATTGGATAATTATTTAATAAATGGTATTTAATATTTTTAATAAGTGGGCCAAAAATATTTAGTAATATATCTTTACTTTTTTTTATTAATGGTTAAATTACCTCAGTAAATAAAAAAAGACTAGTTACCATGTTGAAAAATAAAATGTTAGAAGTGATTAATCTTGTATATTAATGAAAAAAACATGTTTAAAACATGTATATTTTTTGGGTAGAGGTTTTAGTTGACTATATCATCCATATAATTCTCTATTTATAAAATTTTTACGCATATGTAAGGACAATGACTTTCCATTATTTAATTTTGTTTGGGTATTTAAAAAAATGTCACTCTTCTTCAATTATAAAAGGGGAACTACTACCATACCTTATTTACACATAATAAACCATTTATATCAACCAAAACCTAATTAAATTTATCTATAATATCATGATACATTTTCTAGAGCTTCTGGTGATTTGAAAAGATGAATCATAGGGTCCTTAATAAGATACCCATACAAAGTTATTCTAAGAAAATTTAGTTGTCTTTACAAAACTATTTCGTTATAATTATTCTCTTAATCCCCATATTCATGTAATATTATTTAAAATATGATCAAACAAGTATAACAAATATATAGATATTTTATTTTATTAATTTAATAACCTTTATATTTTTCCTCTTCCATCATGTTGGAAATGACATCTTCGGTGGTGTGTACGACACACTATTGCCTGGCGAACCGATGTGTTTTGTTTTTCCATTAAAACCTCTCACCAATGTATATAAAGCTGGATTTAACATATTTATTTTATATTTTTTACATAATTATTCTTATGGATATATAATATCACATAAGACTTCTTGCATTCCACTCAATGTGAATGTGATTATGTCGATTGGGCGGACATTGGACTACCGCTTCTCGAAAAAATGTAATTTGTTCTTCACATAGGCTTAACACTAAATGTAATTAAGAAATTTTTAATGGTAATGTGTGATATAAATAAAATAAAAATTATTATATAAATATAATAAACTATTTATCCTTTTTCATCATTTTACATAATGAATGCAATGTTCAGGTGCATATACGGCCTATTGTCTCCATAAATATTGTGATTCATTTTCTATATAAAATATTAATGTATTACTCTAAATATATATATAATGAATATATATTTTATTTATATAGCTATTAAAAATTTTGTAATTATGGGACCCTCAAATAAATTAATGGAAAAAAGTACCAAACCGAAACATATATGAAAAAAATGAAAAAGTTATTACTCAGAACATGATATTAAAATGGAATTATTAATAACGGTTTATGAAAAGTTCACAAGTAAATCATAAATGGTATAATACATATTATTATTGTGTTTTAAATGAATTTTAATAACCATATATTTATTCTTTAGTAGTTTCTAATGTCTACGATGTAAGTCAAGACTTAATGTAAGCGATTCTTAGTCTCTCTTATATTCATGGGAGACATATGTCATATAAACCACTCATCTATTTTTTGGGGTTTATGTTATTTCAAATGGAAATGTTATTTGATGAATATACATATTTTAATGTTATTTGTTGTTATAGTTTATCTTATTCTATAATAGGTCATATGATTGAAGATATTAAAAATGTTATAAGTGTTTTTGTCTCACTTTTATTTCCATGGAACACAATCATTAGACACTTATTTTTTCTTTTTTGTGGTTGTTTCTCTTCTCTTGAATATGTTTTTCTCTCCTTATCATGATAATTATGATATATACAAATCCTTTTAACTTTCATTCATTCATGGTCTATAAAACTCAAAATATATTAAAGTGGTAAATGTTTAATGTTACAACATCATTCTTTATCAGGATTGTTTTTTTATATTCTTACAATAATGATATTTTAATATATAACTCTTGGAAAAAAATGAATTTTACTATCCTATAGTTATTCCATTAAAAAAAATTTACCTATCATTTTTTACTCAATATGTACTCAAATTTCCAAAAGTAAATTTTTAACAAAAATCAACTTTATTTCTCGCTTTCGTTGGAAAATATTTTCCTTCCATATATATGTTTTATAAAAATATTTAAATGAATGTTTTTTACTATTCTAAAATTGATTATTAGACATTTTTCTACATGTTTTACTTTTTTAAAAAATATTAAAAAGGTAATATTCTTTCCATTATCAAAATAATTCCTCTTTATATTATTATAATAAATGTGGAAGGATCTTTTTAACCTATACTACACGAATGATATTTCTCGCCATCATAACTGCTAAACAATTTAATGATACAATTATATTTTTCAAGGGTTATTTACCAATGAAAAATATTTTGAAAATGTTTTTCGATATTTGAGTTTTGAAATGGTAATTTTTAATGTGAAATGGTTATTTTCATCATGAAATGTTCTAAGGGAAATTTAAAAATCTTTTTCCATCTAAGACAACAACCTTTAGTATTTCATATGTGTTATCGGGGATATGATCCAAAGAATAACCCTTATTTTTTCTCTAGATGGTTTATGATTATGATGAATAGATGATTATAAAACCCATTCCTTTTCAATGTGTTATGATTTGATGAATTGGTGATATGATTATGAAATCCATTTCCATTATATGTTTTATGATATGATGAAATGTTTAGGAAATCCATTTCAATTATATGGGTCATGCTATGATGAAATATTTATGAAATTCATTTCATTTCTATAGGCTCTGATATGAAGAATGATTTATGACCTTTTGAAAGACAAATTTATGGATTATGTGATGGGAGGGACCCAATTATACCTCAAATTAATTGGGTAATTTTTTATATATCATGAGATAAAGATGTTAAATGAGATGACATTATTGATCATCTATGGGAAAGAGGTTGATCTGCCTTTCCGTAATGGTAAACATGTGAGGATTCTAGATACATTATTAAAGGGGAATAAGGTTTTGATTTATGATATACTAGGACTTTATGGTCTATCATGTTAACCTCGATATATATATTACATTCTAAATTTATGAAGTTGATACACTTATATGACAGGAATTATGGTTCTTGATGGTTTTAGGATGATTTATCACTCTTATAGTTCATTTACATTGAAATGATAATGTTTTATTATCGGGATCATATTTATGATCCATGATATATTACATATTAAATTGTTTATTTATTCACATAATCTCAAACAATTATACATATCCTATTATTTAATATTATCATCAATTTATATCATTCATGATTAAACTTAATAAGCATATATGATCACCCTTTCACATGATTCCTTTTCCTACGATCTAAAGAAAGGTTAGTGCATGATATGTCATTGAAGAGTACTAAATGGAAAGATCGTTATGGGATATTTTGAAGATATTTTATGAAATAAGAAAATTGTGTAACTATTATCTATATACACTAAAATATTATGATCATTGAGTGTATTTTTATGTAATAAAATAGATATTCATAATTTAAGAGTCTCTCTGCATGGGAGACTGTAAGAGTCTTTCTATTGGAGAATTAAGTCCGAGGAGATGCAGGAGTAATAGAAGGAGGAAAGGTAGAAAGGACTATTCATCTTTGCCACCCCCTTTGAAGACCCAATCTAAAAAAAGAGTGGATGAGAGGATGACCAGCGAGGACCTTTGCCAAGCTGAACATGCAGATCAACCCAGATCCTAGGGCTTAATTTTGAGTTCGGGAGATAAGGTTCAAGAGAAGGTGTTGTTCCTCAATGCATCTAAAGAGGAAGCAGTAAATATTATGGGTCAGAACATTGATGTTAACCTCAATGAGGAACAATATTCTTGGGTTGACAAGCAGGACTCGATTATGGATTGGGGGTTCAATCAGGGGTTGTTAAAGCTTGAGGAATACATACAGGTATGGGATAAGCTTTCTGCTGCTATAGAAACTCTAGTAAGGGAAGATCCGATCAGTCAGGTAACAGATATAGTATGGAATTTGTTTAGGGACATGGAATTTGGTAAGTTTAAACACCATTTCAATGATTTTATTCTACAGTTTGACTGATTCTTGGCCTTCTTTTGTGGTGGATGAAGAGATTTGTTTTCATTCTGTGGGGATCAAGGTGTATTTGATGTTTGGTTCCAGCATTTATCTGTTCTACTTCAGATGAGGGTCAGAGCATGAGGTGTCTACTTTGGCATGGAACTTGGATTCTGAGAGGGTATGGCCTGGCCATCAGTATTGTGCTCACGCATCTTTGTACTGGACTTTCTGAGTGCTCTTTCCTCAGGGGACGATCTTATCACGATGAAAGTTATTTGGAGGGCCAGAACTTTTATTTGATTGGGAACTCTCTATTTTTTATTTGGTTATCTTTCTGATCTTTTAGGTTTCTCACATTCCTTTCAAAGTGATTTCATAATTCAATAAAAAATAATTTTCAGTCAGTCATATACTAAGAAGTAATATCTTTGTATGTAATTCCTAGGACATCATAGTTAGTATTAGAGAAACGATTTATTTAAAAATTATAAAATCAGATGAGAAATATTTATCAATATCATTAGATATTTTCCTTGGGATGTTATTATGGAAATATCTTATAATATTTCTTGGGACATGTCTAATGTTATGACTGAGTTTATTTCAAAGTACGTAAAAATATCCTTAAATTTTAATGAAGTATATAGTGAATGGTTTACAAGAAATTACATTCATGTCTGGATAATAAAAGTTCAAGAGGCCCTAGAAAATATGTAACTAGGGGAAATAACCCCAAAAATGGAACATTGATCGGGACTCAATCATCACCAATTACATGACAACGAGCCTTATTCTGCACCTAGTTTGACACTCCCAAGGTATTTTTTGGGAATTCAAAATATCTTAATAGAAAATCATTAAGGATTTAAATAGTAATGATCATGAATGATATAGGATATACCTAAGGAGTCTTATATTGAAAATGATGTGTAAGTATTTAGACATTTTATAAATGATATTGTATAATTATGTGGTTTCCCACTATTAATAATGTTTCTGAAAATATGTTTTTTTTTAGTAATCTGTTGGAACCAGATAGAACATTGTAAATGTTGAATGTGATATAAAATGTGTTAATGAGAAACCAAATAGTATTAGCACTATAGAAAATTGAATTTGTATTATCACTAATATGTTATCATGAAATACGACTAAGAACACGCATAGTAACCAACTCTCGATATCACTAACAAAGAGAATGAAATAGTTTTCAATGATCCTGAGTTGTTGAGACCATGAGGGAAAGAAGAATTAGTTTTCTATTTTTCAATATCATTTTAAAAAGAACTCCATGGAAAGACTCAAATGAATAGCTAATATAGTTTTTATAATAAGAATATGGGATATCATAAGTGATTGATGGGAAAATGAAATTATCAATTAACACAATGGTTTATAATAATGGTTCTCCAAAGGAATCATTCACGGTTGAATGTTATAAATGTGGAATGCTTGGGAATTATATAAATTGATATCCATGGTGGAATGATTGAGAAGTGGAGACAAAAGGAGGTATAAGTAAATGTTTTATTGTTGATGATGAAGAGACTACAAATGACATGTGAAAGGACATAAGTATTAAGTAATAAGTTATTGAATCATTGATAAATGTTTATCAATTAAGTTGTGTGACTGAATTTTTTATGTGTTGTAACTGAAGAATTATATTATTTGAATCATAATATATAAAATGAAAGTTTTGTAGAAATTTTTACTATTGGATTTTTTGAAATATTTTGAATGGAACTAATGACCTCGAAAAGTGATTAAATTTGAAGGAGATATTTTTTTTCTGAAAAACAAATGATTAAGAGAAAGACAACCCTTATAATTTTAATGATGTTGAGATACTTTTGTTTAGTTGGGATAAAGAGATAGTTATTATGTATAATATAAATTTTGTAGTACTGATGACCATGGGTTTGATTAATGATTTTAGGAAAATGTGGTTTATGTTTTAATTGATAGAGTTTACATCTTTTTTGGAACATGGAATATATTCAACAATATGTAGTATTATTTAAGGAATGAGGAATAATGTATGTTTTCATTTAGGTTTAATGGTAATTATCTTCATTACAATAGTAAAAGAGAGTTTATGTCTATGGTATTCCCATATTTGGATTGTTGTAATTAAGAGATAGTATTTTTTATTTTGGTGGATTAATGGTACAATTTATTTTGAGAAATTTAGTTACCATATTTATTTTTTTATAATATTTGATGGGTATTAAGGTTACCCATATAAATAATGGTTTATGTAGAACGTTGGAAGAAGTTTTATATATTAATATATTATTTCAACATATGAATATTTATCCATATTGGATAACCTATGATGACCATTTTGATTTAAATTATAAATAGATAAAGAATGACATATCATTCTTTAATATATCTTATGATATGTTAGTGCTTCAGGAGTGAAAAATTTAATTTCATTAATTTTAGTATGAGGTGAAGATGAAATCATTTTAAGTATAACCAAATTATGAGATTATTCCTCTGAAATATAAATAAACCAAGAATGTATATTTTCTCATCCTCTCTATCTTGATTGTATAAATTATCTCAAAATAAGGAAAATTCATTTATAAAAAACAATGTTTCACCCATTAAAATATTTTTTTAATGACATGATGATATTTTCTACATCTATTTCGTTTATGATATTATAGTTGTAAACCATCACATGACTATTCACGTTCATAGGATCAATGATCTATGTGAATTACTTTTCTTCCCTATTTATATCCACATTTAATTTTTTTTTCAATCAAGAAACCTAATTATGTTTTAATATAGATTAAATTCATATTTATCTTTCACTTTTTAGGAGGTTGTTTCATTAACACCTTTAAGATGTGGGTTTTCCACAAAGTAATTTTCAAATTATAGATACAAGATTATCAAGATCAATTTGAAACTGCAATGATAAAATTTATTTAATTGGGTATAATATAACACCTCACGATTGTATTTTTCTCAATTATTTTTTATTTGATATAAAGATAATGTGTCATGAAACACATCATCATTAAAAACCACGATATACTATTAATATTACTATTCAGACATGAACTTTAAAACCTATCCATTAAACATTTAATTATGAATTAGAATAATAAAATTTTCAATATTATGTTTAATGGTGTTATATAATGAAAAAATATTTATAATAGGAACATAAATTTTAGTGAAGTATTTATATGTTTTGAAAATATTATTTTTTCAAAAAATGTCTTTATTAATTTCTATGAACAAAAAATATAAATATTTTCTCAAAAAATTGAAAACATAATTTTACAAAAATAATAATCACTTTTTATATCTAAAATTTAAAATTATCATGGAGTAAATATTTCTAAATATTTGGAAAATATTAATATTTTGTTGAATAATATTAAATTATAATATTTATAAAAGACGGTATTTTCATGTCATTTATTTAAAAACTAAATTTTTTTAAGGTAAAATGAAATGTTAAATTAGTTCAATTATAAATTTATTAATCTAATTTTGGTAATTGGAATAATTTTCATAATTAATTTTTATAATAAAACATTCTATACTTATGAAGATATTCTCTTTTGGAAACCTATTTATTATCACACCTGTTGATTTTATTTAAAATTAATCTCCTGCAATTATGTGATTTTAATTTGATAAAATGGTTTCAAAATTTGGAATAATAATAATTTATATCATATAATAGGGTAAAATTAATTTTTGTAAATAAATATTGGTAAAATTTTTAAAAACTATTTTATGTGGTTATGGTTAAAATGGGGAATTTCGTGTAACATATTCATGTGTTAAAATTAAATTTAAACACCAATAAAATATTTATTGAATTAATTATAATTTGTATTTATAATTATTGGTTCATAATTATAAAATAAAAATAATTCTAATTTTAGTATTGAATGGTAAATTACTAGGTAATATTAAAAGAGACTAGTCCCTGTGTGGAAAAATAAAATAGTACAATCTAGTAAACATAGAGATTGAAGAACGTAATGTTTAAAGAATGTCTATAATTTATATTATTGGAGTGTATCAATAATAAAATATCTCCACTACTTTATTTATAAAATTTTGAGTCACATTTCATGAGATTGACTTCTCATTATTGAGTGGTTTTGCATTTTTACAAAAAATGCACTCTTCCTCAATTATAAATAGGGACCTCATCCCATCACATATTCACTAATATTTATACATTTTTTTTATAAACATATGAAAAACAATCTCTCAAGATAAATATTTATTCATGTTCTTGGGTTTTTTGTCTTCCAAAATACCAATACTATCATCAATAAAAGGGGATCTACATGTGGTTTTTTTTAAGTGAAGGTAATTGTGTTTTCTAAACTCATTATTTTTAATTGTTCTCTTACCTCATACACTAATTTTCTTAAAATTAAAATAAAATATCACAACTATATATCATATACTAATATGTTATTATTTTTATGTAATGAATATATATATCACATCTTCTACCAAGTGGTAAATGGAACATTCGATCATGTGTAGGGAGGACTATCGTCTCACAAACCAATGAAATTAATTTTCTATAAAAACATTAATTGATAGATATAATGATATATTAAACATATGTATATGATATTTGTTAAATAATTATACTTTTTTATTTATATTATCAAAAAACATTCTTCCATTCCATTAATTGAGTGTAAAATAGGGTTGCTCATGTGAACTGTGGAATCTCACCTCACGATGTGATATTATTCATTATTCACTTAATATTTACATGTAAGGTGATAAGGATATGTTTAATGAAAATATGTGACATATATGACATTATTATTATTCTATAAAGTTGATGTATTATTTTCCTTTCAATCATTTCATGCATTTCTAAAAGGGAATCAGTGTTCTTGTGTTTTTACGACATACCAATTCTGTTTCTATATCTTGAATTATTGAATTTATAAAAATAAATATATATGGAACATTTATATCATGTTCAACATTATATAGATAAGGGAGTTATGATCAATATAAAAGGAAAAAAATACCAATCCAATACATATATAAAAAACAAAGCACTAAATACCCGAAAAGGATTTTTACAAAGAATCGTAAATAAAGTATTAATAAAAGTTCATAAGTAAATAGCATCTGATACGATAGATATTATTATTTTTATTAAATATATTTAAATTTCATAAATATTTATTTTACAATAGTTTTTAATTTTTACAAAGGAAGTCAATAATTAAGGCAAGGTATATCTAGTATCACATTTATTGATGGGAGAAATATTCCATATTCACCACTTATTTATTTTTTGTACGTATATAATAAGCATTTGAATTTTAATATCACAAATATACTTAATTTAAAGATTTATACAGTCTAGTTTGACATTATTATTTAGTGGGTATTATTATTCAAGAGATTACCAAATCGATAATGGATTTTAATCCCCCTTTTCTTCCAAGGGACAGATGACTTATTCAACACTTTTTTCTTCCAGGTGGTCTTTATACTGCTCAAGACTATTTTTTATTTTCTATATAATGATATTTATAGAATGTAAATATACATATAATGTTAGTTTTTTCATGGTGATTATAATTAAAATGATATCAATGTTGTAAATGTTTAACATTACAATGTCATTATTTTTTGGGATTGTTTATTATATTCAAACAATGATGATATTATATGATATAACTACCAAGAAACACATTAATTTTCCTATACTATCATTATTTCTTAAAATTACATGTTTTACATTAATTTTCCCTACTTTATGAACTCAAGGTTATAAAAATATGTTTTTAAGAAAAATTATTTTTATTTATCTCTTGGTTAAAAAACATATTTTCTTTCATATCCATATTTTAATAAAATGTACTAGTGAAATTGTTTTTTATTATCTAATATTGTTTCATGGAAATTTTTATATAGGTTTTAAATTTTTACAAATTATTTTTGAAAGGAATCCTCTTATCATTTACCAAATAAAAACATTTGGATTTTATTGAAAATACGAGAAGAAAATTTGTTTTATCATATACCATGTGAAATATATTTCATTTCAACAAGACCCTTAAATGTTTTTTAGATTCCTTTATGTGGTTCGTAGTTTATTTTTCAAAGATTTGTTTTAAAATATTTTGTGAAAATTGTGTTTTGAAGGGATAACATTCAAATTAAAAATGTATTTTTTTGCAATAATTGTTCTATGTTTTTATTCAAAATCATTTTCAATATAGGACAACTACCATTGGCGTTTCTGTTGATTTATTAAGAATATAATCCAATTATATCCTATTGATTCATTATTTTAATTGTTTATGATTATTATAAAGATATATGTATGAAACATATTACTTTTTTAGGGGTTATAAAATGTTTAATTGAAGAGATTATTATGAAATCCATTTCCATTATGGTGTATGCATTGATTAATTGTTTATGAAATCCATATTGTTACTATGGCTTATAAAATGATGAAATGTTTATAAAAACCATTTCCATTTTATTGGTTATCATTATAATAAATATTCTATGATATTTTGGTACAAAAATGTATGTATTTATGATGGGTGGGACCTATATATCACATTAATGTATTACATAATGTTTTATGTCTCATTAGATAATTATAGGAAACAAGTGGATGTGCTCGATCCTCTATGGGATGTATGACAATGTGATTGATCCACTATGAGAAAAAAAAGACTATTCCTAATCCATTATCAAATATGAAATATGTGATGATTCCTGATCTATCGTGATTTTGGGCCCCAGATGTCATACATTACATATGAAATTTCTTTTATACTTATGATTCATCCATAATTATACATCATAAACTTATGATTACATATTTTGATATGATGATTTCTCACTCTTATGGTCATTTCCCTTCATTAATATAATTCTATATTCCATGGGTCGTGTTTATAATCCATGACATATTGGGTATGAAATTTTTTATTGATATTTTTTATCCCATACCCTTGTGCTTATATTACGATTTCACATGATCATCGATCATTATATAACAAGATTACCCTTATTAAGAATCCAAGATCACTATTTTTATGTTTTTTCCCATGTTATGGTGAATTTTTAAGTAGATTATTTATATGAAAAATAATAAATGGGATGTTCACTATGGGGGATTTTGAAGATATTTCAGGAAATAAGAAAATTATGTAACTTGTCTCCAATGATACTTAACCTTTACATTTATTAGGTTTGTTTTTTATGAAATGAATATTCATATTTGAAATTTTAATATCTATGTATGTAAATTCATAATTAATTATATTTAGGAAATTTCTATCACATTGGGTTATATAATCACACCCACATAATTAAATTTAATTATACATGCAAAATTAGGGATGCGAGAATGAAAATCATATATCTTATTTTAATCATGAAGGGGTTGTATATAATGAAAAATTAAAGAGTACAATATTAAATTATAGTATCATGTACATTTATGACAGATATCCCTCTAGTAATTTATTCCATTATTTACTAGGTTTATTCAAAAACATGTATGATACTAATTGAGATTTTCCATAACAACTCTAATGTGAATTCCAATTGAGATAGTCCATGTGGTTAATAATCTAATCGGTGTAAAAATTAAAACTTTCACTATATATATTATTTCATTACTTCATCTTTATTTGACTCTATAAAATAGTACATATAACCATATATGGAAATGAGTAAAAAATTATATTGGAAGATCAATGTTAGAAACATGGATGTGTCTTTTTTCAAAACCCAATGACTCTCTTACTTGAAGGTCTAAAGTGTCTAGACCTCTTAATTCTTTCTCCGCTTTTATATTTTAAAAAATATTCATGTTGGGAAATAATGGAGATATTATTGATTTTACCTTTATTCATAGTTAAAATAGGTTTATAAACTTTAAAAAATGGGACATTAATTTTAATTTAATTATTTAATATTCATAGCCTCTTCCAATTGATTATGCCTTATTATTAACCAATCATTAGGTTAATGCACAACCTTAATCATGTCTGGGGGAACCTCCTTTGAAATAATATTTTATAATTATATGTCATTAGTCTTTTACATTTTTTTCTAGTACCACTATCTTTTATGAAATCCTTGTAATTACGTTTTTATAAAACTGGAATGCCTTATTACACATATCACACACACATTTATCAACTTTTAAGATACCATTTTAGTAAGTTTTTCATCCTCTTAACAAGGATTTTGAACAACTATTGTAGTCCTACTATACCTCAATCATATAGATTATATATTAGATTCCATCTTCCACCTTTCAGTTTTTTGATCATTGACATTTTTTAGGGGCCCATCACGTGGCCTCTCTTTCCAAGAATTGAATAATTTCCTTCTAGTTGGGTTGAAAAAAAATTGGGTATTATTCCCATACTTATTGAGTGTATTTGATTTATCTTTATTTTTTAGAAACTACACCATGGTTGAAAACCCAGTTTTAATCACATGCTTACCACTCAATCATATTGTTCTCTTCTCATAAGTATAATAATTGAAAAAAAATATTACAGACACCAAAATGCTTCATAACAATGACCATTGCAAAAATTAATGAAGTTTCCATGGTGTTAAAATATTTTCATTATGAATTTATAAATATATTCTAATTCTATAAATTTTCTTATAACAAGTTTCATTACTATTTATACATTAATTGAAATTTAATTATTGATTTTTTAATTTTCACATACTGATATTTTATTATAGTAGTTAGTAGAGATATGTTAGAATATCTATAAGCTACATCATATTCAATAAATATTATAATTTTATATTTAGGTGTAGTCTTTGATGATTGTGAAAATTTATTTCCTGAGGATTAAATACCATATTTTCGCAGAATTGTTTTGAATCTATTCCAGGAAAATCTGACAAACACACATAATGATGTGGGGGGTGTTTCCAAATTATTACCCTTCCAAATTTATAAAATTATTAATTTTTCATAAGTTATAAAAACAATAGATTTAATGAATTAAATTTTTTAGTGTTGATAGATAATGTATTCTATAATATTGTTTAGAGATGATCAAGGGATGATTCATATTTCCCCCATTTTGACTCTTCTTATGGGAAAAGAACTTATCAAATTACACAATAGATATGATTCTTCATCCAATATTTTTTGATTATTTTGAATGTGTTCTTTCCAGATTTTTCATATTAATATCATACTCTTAACATTTATTATTGATTATGTACCTATGGTCTTAAATTGAATATACCCCCTCTTCACAGTATTTATTTATATTTATTGCTTGATAGTTAGGCATTTTATTTTTATCCTAGAATGATTAATCAAATTCCATTATCCACTTTTCCTATACATACTACTAAAAATATTTTACATTCAAAGATACTTAATCATGTTTTTTCTAATTCTTGGAAAAAATTATTAAAACTATTTCAAAAACGTGTTTCTAACTAAAATATATTTGTAAGACATTATCATCTGTTAAAATTAATTCTTTTCAAAGAATATATATTTTTAGTTGACTATCTCATGATTTTAGTGCATATTATAAAAACTCACTTTTTTCTAATGCACCTTCCATGGAAATAGCTTCTTATTCCAGCTATGACTTGTCACTATGAAGTCCAATGATGTAATATAATATATATGAGATGACCACATTGCTAAATTTATTCATGAACTATTTTATATTATAATATAATTTATAGAGCGACTCATTGAATTTAAATTCATCACATCTCTAGTTATTTCATCATATGAATAATAGTCCTATATTTTCATAAGAGTATAACATCCTTACAACCTTTAGATGACATTGATTACTATTTTCTCAATATTCCTTTTATATTCTTTCTGGCATGTTTATTTTTTCTATTATGTAATGTCATAGACAAAACAACTTATTCATCATTAATATGTACGGAAACCGATTCTTCCCCCATGGTTATTCAATGTCACATGTATACATCATGAAATATCTTGAAAACAACAAGGAAAGAAAGATTCAAAACAAATCAAGGAATATAAACTATTCTTTTAAATTATTTTTTATAGAAACATATATCTAATTAGAGGGAACCTACACTATAATATAATCTAGAGTGATAGTGGATCATATTGAAACACCTTGGGGGAGGGGGAGGATCAGGTGTGGTAAATTATTTAATAAAAAATCAATAATTTCAATTATGTTTTCTCTACCCATTATGGCATTTGGAACTTCTTTGGTTGGTCAGGATAGAAATAGATCTTACTATTTTAACACAAACTATATACATTACATCAAGTAAAATAATTTATTAATTATGGGGTGGAGTATTTTTATACAGTTGGACCAAAATGTGAGAAATATACTCCTTATTGTGCTCATTATTTTCTATGTCACAAATATTTCACTATAATGTAATTATCAAATCATGTGTATTGTGAGATATTTTTCCCTAACCCACTCTAATAAAATTACATAGGTGAGGATTTAAAATATTACACATGTAAACATTAGATACTTTTCATAAAAATTATTTAAGTTGGTTCCCATAAGACTGTTTATGGTTTTACTTCACCTCTTTATGTAGATACCCAATTCTAATATGGGATATAAATGATCCCACATAATATGATATTCTATGTCAATATATATTATCTTTAAATACTAATATATATTCACATTTAGATAATGTACCATTTTCTCTACATTATAGCTCATCTGTAAAATTATTTATTGAAAACTACTTTTTTGGTTTGTCAACTTCAAAAATAAAGTTGTAGGTCAATATTATATGGATAAATTCCTGGTAAATGGAAAATAAAAACATAGATTTACTATTTCCTTATAAATTATTCTTTTATTAAATCTCATCCATCTTGGACTCCATGGTTCATCTCAAACAGAACCATCTTGTATCTTATTCTTCCAATCATTCTCTTACTTTTCTTTGAAACGAAACAAGTTTTTCATTTATTTAACTAGATTGGTTTATTGGACTTTTTTCCTTGATAATCTAGCTACTCTTGAAACAATCACTTCATACTGTCTATAACATTCTCGTGACTCCTTATTATTTGAAATTATATGATCTATTATCCATAAAATTTACAAACCCATTAAAACTGGCTCCGTCTAATTTTCAATTTTAGATCATTTTTTAGTTTTCTATACTTCACATATAAATAAATTAAATTAATGCATTAATTTTATTATAAAAAAATAGAAAGATGTATACATTCTCATTTTCTATTAAAAATCACTATTCTATAATATCTATTACAAGTCCCCCATGATGTTTTATGATTCAATTTTCATTTTAAACAACATTAAAAAAATATCCAAGTTTAAATCATCTCACATTACTAAATATTTTTCCTTTCATTTATGAATAGGTTAGTCTTCATTTTCACCATCATAAACACATAATAGTTCTATTTCAATATTTCTTCAAAGACATATAAAACAAAATAAGGCATCATGAATATTATTTCTTGAATAAAAAATATTTTAGGTGTTTTTGATGTTACGAACATTGAATAGAAGGTCTTCCATCATCCCAAATGTTACAAAATATTTTAATTTTTACAAAGCTTTGATCCTTATGTATCAATATTTCATACATATAGATACAAAAATTATCCTTCCAAAGAAATTTATCATTTCTACATATAGTGGAATTTTTTATATTATTAGTCTTCTGATCTAAATGATCAAAAAACACATCTAGATGATGTTTAAGTCGATCAAATTTATGTTAGATTTATAACTATAGTATTTAAAAAAATTTACGTTCATCCAAATAAATCCAATAGGTGAATTCTACACAACTCTTCATTTTCCATTTTCACCCCCAACTTCATTGCATAATCCTTACTCAACTCTGGTGATCATCCTTATGAAGTACTAGATGATGTTTTAGGAGGTCATAGATGATCCTTATATTACATATTGTGATGAGCCATATGATTTTGGATTTCTTCACATATATAAATATTTATAAACTCTATAATTCTGTACATCAAACTGATCCACATCAAATGACTTTTGTGAATCTCTACTCTTCTCAAAAATTCATCCCAGAGTTTCTGAAGAACTTTTTTTTGTATCATATATGCAAGATAACTCAGGGATGGTATATCCAACTTCATCTCACTTATAATTTCAACACTAGAATCATTATTCAAAAGATATACCAATATTTTGTGTAATCTACTCCACAACCATCATACATATCACAAGTAATAAGTAATAAGTAATAAGTACCAATAAATAAGAAATAGTTCATAATTAATAAATATTAAATAACAAATAATATGTTATAAGTAATAGATTTTTCAACCCCATTGTAATTTAAAACTATAATAAATGTCATGACTATTATATCTTTTATTTATAAAACTATCATATACCTATATGAAATGGGGAGATTAAGGTAATGTTTTGAAATTGTGTTTTACAGGGTTTGGACCCTCCTAAGAAACCTAATCATTAATATGTTGTGGATTTCCAAGTCATAGATTCAACAATAAAATATTATTATCAGTATAAGTAAATATTCATATATAATATCACAATTGGAAAAATTTCTATAACCATTGAACAATTTCTGTGATTGGATGAACCAAGGATATAGGGCTACTGGTGGCCTTATTTCAATTGAGACCATTATTGTAGCTATCTCAAGTATTCCAATATACATGATATGTGTTGAATGTGGTGATATGAAAAATTAGGAAACTCTATGTGATGCTCTAGCTATGTAGGAAATTCCATCTGCAACTTTCCACACCAGTCATTGTTATAGTATTTTATAGTGACATATACGGTAATTAGTTTTATATATATTGGTCATAGGTTCTTGGACCCCCAAATTTTTTATTTTTCAAAATAATTGTAACTTTTAATCTATTAATTTTTTATAAATAAATTATTATATATATGGATATTAATATACATATATTAAAATATATTTTCTATCATAGAATAGTTGTAATGTGTTATTTACATATAGAAGTTTCCCTTGGTTCAAATCTCACTAGTATGTGTTTATGTTTCAATGTATATGACCACATTCAAGAATAATGGATATAGATACCATATTGTAACTATTAAATGACGAAGTTTGAGCCCTATGGGCATAGTTACAAAAAACATAATGTGTCCTAGAACCTATGATAATGACAATATCATCCATGATTTATATGGATTGTGTATAGAGTTTATGACGACTATCAAAGGGCCTACTAATTAATGGGTTGTGGAACATTTATTAATAGTTTATCCTAAAACCAGTTAAACAATTTTACATAGTTGTGTTACAACTATATTACAGAAGTTATCAAGTCCATAATGTTATTTTACATATTCAAAATGGCTTCCCACCAACTGGACATCTCAACACTTCCTTCTTCTCTTTGAGGTATATCAACATGTTATTCAGAAGTGACTCTACACACTCATGATTGATCTAATTCCTCATGAAAATTAATGTAGTACCTTGAAATATTCATAAACAAAACAGTAAATATGGTCTACCTTTATTCAAGAATATATAAAAAATAAAATTCTTTGTGAATAATCAAATATGTACACAATGAGGTTCGGTATTACACTTTCTAACATTCTTCTTCTTCTCTTATTTATAATGCGATAGTGAATCACTAGTTTTTTTAGACAGATATGGTCAACATTTTTTCATCTTCTTATACTTATCTTCCTCATAATTAAAATTCAATTTTTTTCTACACAAGTTCGACGATTAATTTAATTCTTCTTCCTTAATAGATATTATTCTTACACTTTGCAACCTCACCCATGGTTTCTAACTATAGAAACTCCAATTTCTCCTCAATTTTACTCTATCATAATAGTATCAGATTCTCATGTATCTATATGAATTTCAACATTCCTTTTCAGTGCCCAAAACTAGAGTAAATATTGACTAAATTACTCGTTATCCAAGAAAAATTATTATTATATAACCATTTTTGGATTCCCATAATTGTATATTAATTTATCACTAAATGATTCACATCGGAAAAATTAAAATGATTTCCATATATCAATATAACCATTTTTAACTCTAAGGGAATAATTTAAATACCCTTAATTTATTTTTATTTCTTACATTTCTCTAAGATAAAAAAGCCTTATCGAATACTACAACATGATCTATTGGTTTATTCTTATAAAAATATTCAACTGACAATACACACATAAATCATCTCCACAAGCGGTATTAAATACATAGAAATAGGATTGTCTTAGCTTATCTCTTCCATCAGTACTTTAGATCTTTAAAAATAATCCTATATAAATTGAATCTAAATCAAAAAGTCATTTGTGATATTTAAAACCTGAAAATTTCAAGTAAAAGAATTTTTATGTTTGTATTTTAATTTTGAATTACCCTAGTGATTATTAGACCATAGGGATGGGAGGGAAGAATTAGTGTTCACATTAAACATTTAAAAATTCTTCTCTTCAATTACATCTAAAAGACTACTTTTTGTATTGATCCACAAAAAAATTCATCACTCAAACTCACTTGAAAAATTTAGTAACTAAAGGTACAAATACTCAAACATTTACATGGTTTAGATAGATAGAGCTACTCCCTATATTGATTTATTAATTTACCCAATCTATTATTCTCCACTATAATCATTCTAAAATTATAATGGGATTGGGGAACCTCTTACCAATAACTTAAAACACAACAATATACTTCTCTTTCCATTTAATCAATCATATTATTTCAAAAACATCTCACTATTGTAACACAGTGCGACTATTATATCCCTACATACCATGATTTTCGTATGTTCTATGGATTGAAACTATTTTAATGAAGGTTTTCCTTTTATATCCATTATAATAAAGATCAAAACATATTCTTAGGATTTTTCTTCATCATCAAATATCATGCCCATCCTATAAATAGTAGATTCTTTAAATTCCATAGGTTCTATAGGAAGAATACATATAACTCTGTGTTCAATTATATAGAAACTATATAGATCTATATATACTGCTCACTTGGATTTCATAACTCAACATCTTCTCCAACTATTTTCTAAAATCCAAAACTCCTCATTCTTTGGAAGGATAAACGCCAATAATAAGAACATGCATATCATGTTAATTTTTTATCAATTATTCTTCCTTCATGTTCTCAAAAAAATTATCACACAAATTTTATATGAAAATGATATTCATATCCTTATTCTTCCATTTTTTTATACACATATGATCTTCTCATCTGTTTAATATCAAATCCTCCCTTTTATTCTTCTTCAATAGTTTCTGAGTTATTATCTTCTCATAACTCTCAGTTCTGAAACATCCATCTTAAATTACCATATTTATCATTTTTAATTTATATATAGGTCACATGAATTATATTAAATATTCTTTACTCTAGAAAATAGTTCTAAATAGTATGGGAGACCCTCTCCATTTTTTCCAATAGTTTGTATGTAAGAATTTCCTATGATTTCAATTTAAATCCACATTAATTTCCACACAATTTTTCCTCATGTTTTTTTGTATATTCTTTTTCCCTCACAAATCTATCTACTATAAAATGATTTGAATACCCTCTATTTTTTAATTTTCCATATTTTTCTCTAATCATGCACTAGAATGATATTCCAAAATGTTATGACAGGATTGAGTTCTTCTTCACCTTCTTCAAGGAATGTACTAATAAATTCTACTCTTTAATATCTAAAACTATCATAATAACTTATTCTATATCTCTATATAAAACTAAATGTATAACACCAATTTTTTTTGGAACTCCCCATCACTAAATGGTGTCCTCTAATAAATCAATAGCATTTTTTATTTATCAATGACACCACCTCATCTTGAATATATTATACCTTTACTAAATCATAATTTTATTTGTGATATTTTAAATAATATAAATCTAATTTTTATTCTATTAATTTTAATTTCCTTATATCTTGATTTAATAGAATGAAAGATACACCATTTTAGCTTTATCGAATTTACTAAAAATTTATCCCAATAATAAATCACTTTATACCTTCTTGAACCATAGTATTTTATAAAATTTATATCATTGTTAATCAATACAAATAATATCATATCTTTTTATACTTAAGAATTTCTAGATTTAATCTAAATCTAATTTCCTTCAAAAAATAATCTTCCTTTAATCCTTCTATATATGATTAATTATTAGATTCTAATAATATTATCTCTAGATATAGAAACCATTTTTTAGTGTTTGTGATATTTAAATAAATGATTAATCCCTTAAGCATCATTTGGTATAAATTCATAAGAATATCAAAATGCTAGAAAACTGAATTTTTTGCTATAGAAAATATCATGTTGGATTTTAAAGATATTTTCCTCTACTAAATCTTCATTAACAATCCATAAATAGTTATGTGATTTAATTGTATCTTGGGTGGATCAATTATCTTACATGTACATCGAATATCTTATAGGAAGCTTAAATAGCATCTACAAATCATTAATCTCTTTTCGGATGCTCAAATATCTTACACTCGGATCAAAATTCTTAGATGGATTGAAACATCATACATACATAATTAAAATATCTGATGCAGGGATAAACATATCAATCCAATGTAAAATGTGTTACTCACTAGAAAGAATATATTACTTGAATGAAAAATTTTGTTTTCAATTTCCCAAACACAAACTCATTAAAAGTAATTCCATATTTTATCAAATGAACTCTGAGCATCTTCAAATAATTATTGGGATTTCTCAATTTACTCAAATAAATTCAAAGGATATCCATAAAATTATTTAAATTAAAAGAATAATTTCAATCCATGTTTTGCTTGTTCCAAATCCTTAAATCATATAAAATACCCAAAATGGAGTATTTTCATTTATCTCACAACCCTTATACACACATTTCCCCTTAAAACATAACAAACATATATTCTAGTGTACTTAAATTTTTATTAGCATTAATGATAAGTAATAAATATATGGATTCTCTAATATTTATATTGTTTCTTCAGAACACTGAAATAGTTTTAATACTCTGAAATAAAACAATAAATGTTTTCCAAAAGTAGATTATTCAACCAAATTATTCACTTCCATTTCGTTCGATTATTATCAATTATAAATGATACTTATCTAATAGTAGTATTCATCCATGACATGGGGATTTGTTTGACAATCATTTGGAATATAATGCTTCTCCCCAAATGGAATACTTCTTTGAAAAACCGTTTCCAACATATGAGTGATATTCTTTTGAATCTCTAATAGAAAATTGAGTCTCCATTACCTAACAATACATAGTAATCCTTAACTTTTTTTTATTGGAATTGTATCAATCTATCATATATTACTAAATTTTAACAAATTTTACAATTACATAATACCCATTCACATTATCTATTCAGAAAAAACACAATCACACACCAATGTGAATTTCAATCTCTCCCTTTGGTAAATTTTTCAGAATGTTGAACTTTCAGATAAAAAATTCATGTTATTTTCCAATTATAAGTTCACTTGTCCTCTCCAAAATATTGAATTTAAATATAAAAGATGAGGAAAACTTCTCTCTCAACCTCATCCATATAAATGATAAATAAGAGGGAAATATTCTATGTTAAACATCCTTAACATGATAAAAAATCCCCACCCTCCTTTTTCCCTTCCATTATTTAGTGGGGGATAAACCCACATAATTTATTCAAGAAGATCCTTTTGAAGGTAACCTATAATTCTATATGGTCATTATTAGTATATAAAATTAGAGTGAGTTTACTAATGAAACAAAAAATTAAATTTATGTTTGTCAATATGGTTCTAACTATGAATATACATCATTGTGGACTTATAGATAGATTCAAAATTCAATTTGGAACCCGTATTCAACTTATTAAAAAAACAAAAACATTGAAGTGTAAGTATAGAGTATGTTGAGTCTTGTGATCAAAATAATATAAAATTGTTCATGTTAGAGTAGAAGCATTTGGGTGTGAATATGAATTAATGTTCCTAGAGTAGTATAATCTGACCACAAGAATCAGTATGCACTATGAGGTTTCAAACCACATAGAGTACTTAACCACACATAATCATAGTGATTAATTATAATGCACCACATGGTTCATTCCTCGTACTCTCTTGCTGAAGCATTGCTTTCATGAAGGCCCAACCACATAGCTTCTAGGTGAATCTTTTTATCACTTTGCATGGTGGCCTCACACATTAATTATTCTATGATATCACCTCACCATGAATTTTAATTCATATAAGATTTAACATATCAACAAAAAATTAATAAATTTTACTAAGATATTTCGTATGACTCTCTTTGAGATCAGCCTTGACTCATCCATGTGTCACCTCCATGTATTCCCATATTTCAATAAACTAATTATCTGAGGATGATCATAAATACACTAATAATCCTCAAAATATGACACATATATACATAATAATATTACAAATATGATAGATTTATAATTCAGGAAATACACTCTCATGAATCGATAGTGAGTTCAGAGGAATAAATAGAATGAAAAAATTGAGGAAGATAGAAAGGAACACTCTTATGAGGCAAATCCTTGGGGATATGTTCAGGAGGTCAATCTAGACAGCCACATTAACATAGCCAATCCGGTGAGTGAATCTTTCAAGGTCAATCCCACAAGATAATCTAGTGATTTGAAGACCATGATCAATGAATGTGAGGTTAATTATTCAAGAAACAATCCTGGGGTCAAAACCATGAATCCATCCCATGAGGTCGACCTCACGTGGGACTATCTATGAGGTAAATTAATGATGTCTAGTTAATGTACTCACACCCCATTGGTACATGATATCTCATTCATGTATTCTTCTACCATTTACCCAATTTTTACCATCAACCTGATCCATTTCAATAAAATTCATGGAATTAATTCTCAATGGTCAATACAAAAAATGCCTAATTTTAGCCTCCTCTGAAACCAATTAACAATCATGATTATGACATGTGAATTATCACACTTCTATACGATGATGTATTACTCAGGTAAAAGGTGTTCTCTAGGTTTTCGTGAAATATTAATGGGACCCTAAAGAAATCATGATCTTATATTCCATTGATAATGATGGTATTTGTTTTAAGCATACCTAGGGAGATTCGCATGCCAATGATTCCAAGAATTTTTAATTGGTACCTTATATTCAGTCCTCATGGGAAACCATAACAACTAAATTATTAATCTACGGGGTAGACAACCCTCCCATATTAATCCATGTGTCATTGTTTTAGGATTCCATACTCCCAAGCTCTTTATTTTACCCACAATTATTTGTATAAAGGATGATAGGGGGATTGTGACTTTATCAGTTATATGATCCATGATGATTCCTATTAGCGATATCATCAATGAGACATGGGAACCCATTTCAATGGGGGGTTTTTAGTACAAAATCCCCAACTAAATATAATTATTGAGTCACATTTAATTTTTATGGTCTATTATTGTCCCTTGTTTCTAAAACCTAGCGTGAATCATGTTATAATAGAAATCTATGTTTATTAATCCATTATCATAATTAAAATTTCTCTAATTAGGGATTAAATTATTGTGTAAACCCTACATTCCTCTCTACCATCATCTTAGTCACTAATTATGTTGGTTATCAGGGTAAAATCATACACATAAACCCTAATTAATCCTATGTTGTCCAACATTCTATAACATAAAAATCCTTGTTTCATGATATAAAAATGCTTGAAAATATCCTTCCGAAATTGCATTTGACTACATGGTATGGTATAGTCCAATTACCTAAATGTGTGAACTTTAAACAATGTGGGATTTGATTCATATCATACAGGATATATTATAAACCTACTATAGGGTCAATACCATGATCACTAACCCTCCATTGTTTCCTTCGTGGGGATATATTCCTCATTAATTTACATACATCCATTATCAATGTTTTATATCCTCAGTGATCCTAGACAACCCTTTAGCCTTGTCAATATATCATAGTAATTATCCTCATCAGTCTATATTTTTTGATAAAAACTTTCCTTATCTAGAGGGTTCTATCCCCTATGGGTAAAACCATATTTCCCTTATTAGTAAATATTCCCAATGAAGACAAATTATACTATGTGTGAAATATATTTTTTATCGAAATCAATATCACAGCTCATAGGGATAAATTCATTATGAATCCAATAAATATTTATTAGGATATATTACATTAATGTTTAAAAATAAAGGGATAGTTAGGCATAATACCTACATCACTTTTAAGAATCTTCCATGTATATTTTTATTCTATATTACTTTAATAAACTTATATTCAGCCATTATCATTTAATATTAAATTATAAGATGTGTCCAGTTATGATGACACAACCTAAATGGGGTCTTATTCCTACTATAGCGATAAATAGGAATCCACCTATATGGTATTGATACCAACTCCATAACATGAACTATATCCCAAGAGTATTATAAACTCATGATAACATAGTTGTGTGGATTTAAATGATAACTCCCCAAACTAAGAATTACTAATAAGTGAATTGAAGATGATAAACCTCGAATAAACACATATTTTTTTATTCATTTATAAATTGACTAATCCTTTTAATGGGGAGGTTTCTATTATCATTATGGGATTTTTTAAGGATTCAAAAAATGAAGTTAAATCTATAAGAGAGTGCCATAGTAGGCAATAATCTCCCCTTGATGGGTTTGATGATCCAGAACCTCAGTCCTCTTGACTAATTCACAAAGAAATGTTTTTAGGGATAAAAAATATATTAATCTCATTCCTATAGAAATCCATCTTGAATAACCCCATGTCAAGAAATCATGGATACTAAATCATAACGATATTTCTTTTGGAAACTATAATATTGAACCCGATGTGAATTATTCCATAACCAAAATATCAGTTTTACCCTTTACTTATAAAATTGATGGACCAACATGCTCATACTTTTGAATATTCACTGATGGGTATTCTTTTTTAAGTTATATATTGGATCTCTTATACAATGTACCCATTCAATCCAAATATATGTCATCATCTATGAAATGATTGAACAACATGACTACTTATTAGGTGATGAATCCCCTGGTAAACATGATACTATCTCCAATAAAGAGTCCCCATTAATAAGTTATTAATTATATTGTAATGGATAACAAAATAAATGTTATTGTGCCCAATATAGAGGCTAAAAAATAGAGCCTCTTTTCCATCAGACCATATATGTAATCTCCCTAAAAATAGAATGCCACAATTAACTAGTGGCTCCCATTTATGCCATGAAATTATTTGGGATCCTTTCATCAGATCATGAAAAAATAAAACCCATTACCCATGGTATATAAAATATAAAGTTGTCTATATAAATTACACCCTCTAATAGCCTCCCTTGTGGTTTCTCCATAACCATTTTTGTAGAGAATGATTCATGACTCAATCTCCTCTACAACCTACGAAGGATGCCAACTTGGATTCTCAACTCCCATTAACCAGGCCCAAACACCCAAGAGATATCATGTGAATAGTGAACAATTTGGGATATGTAATATGATCATATGAACATTCCTATTGAAAAGTTATACCAACATATAGGGGTCATAACCAATGATTATGATTATATCCCATGTCTTGCACATTAGTTCTATAAACATTCATTGGTTTTTTCTAGAGGAAAAACCTACAAAATTCCATCATCCATCATAGGGTGGGATAATACTACCACCTTCTCATAAAGAACCCTTATTTATACTCCTGTACTAAATATAGAATTAGGGTTTCCCTCTATCTGGAACCTGGAAAATGGATGGAATCATATCCACATTCCTATTATGAAATCCTCTCAGAATATTGCTGATGAAATGGAAGGCTAGGAACACGTTCATTACCAATAATTGTATTCTTTCCATTGTTACATGGTATCCACATAATAAAAATCCTCTCATTGACACAGTATTGTGAAGTCTAATCTACATGAATTTTTAATGTTGAAGAAACTAATGTAACATACTAATAGCTACACAGGGGTAATCTCTTATTCTCACTCATATTTGGGAGGATATTAGAAATATTAGTGAAAAATAAAACCAATATCTACCTCATATTCCATTCCCTAATAATGTTTTTCCATAGAGTATGATAATTATATTATGAAATTTTTATATTTCTACTCAATCTAGTAAAATTCATATGTATATTCTGACATATTCTTAACGGGTGGATCAAATTTCTTCTCCCCCTCAATAAAAGGAGTGTTGAAAACATATTCCATTAGTATAAAGGAAGTGGTCCCAACCCCTATCCACTCTGGTGAAACTCACTGATATATTTATAGGTATTGTTTTTGGATTATATCCCTTCCCATCCCAAAGATTCTTATCATTATATTCGTACAGTGACATAAGAGTCTCTTACTAACTATCATGTATATAAATAAATCAATGCAATGTTCTTGACTTAAAAAACCCAAAATTGATTCTCTATAAGGAGATATCATCATGGGAAATTCAAATCTTAGGATTAGGATCATATTACTATCAAAATTAACACTAATGTTTTGTGGCCTGGAAAAAATCGTTTCTAAAAGCCTTAGATTTTGGTTACTCATAATTAGAAAGTGGAATACGCTGCAGTCATTATGTTATTCCCCAATGTATTAGAATCATCAATTCTATAGGCACTCCCTTGGATATTCTTCATGAAGGTACTTTATGGGATTCCATACTAATCATCCTTGGTAACTCTTCTCTTGATTCAAGTAATTAACATCCTCATTGTTTCTAAAAGACCACTCTACATGTTTATCCCATTCCCTCCAATTCATTAAGAATGAATCTCCAGGAAGTCCTTAACCATGTTATCCAATGTGGAGTTCCTCCCCATAGTGTAACCTCAATTAAAAAAGAATTTACTCCTCTTTTCGAGGATACAATAAAGACACATTGTTCATTCATATTGACTATGTCGACCTTTATACTACATGAAACCCATATTTTGGAACATAATATGGAGACCTACATCATTATTTCATTGGTACCATGAAATATATATTTAATATAGTAACTAACTTCTCTTAGTATTTACATATCATTGTGTGGGGTGAATACGGTGTGTTTCATTTCACTCACCCTTTTGACCAAAAAATCCCCCCCTAGAATGACATCATGACATGTAATCAACATAAGACATGTTTTTTATGCAAGTTCTATGTACTCCGACATGTCTTACCAATAGAATCACACTCCTTCCAAACAAAAACAATTATTCACAATAAGTGCTCTAGTAATTGATATATATTTTCAATATGATTCAAAAAATATAATGTAGGATTAGAATTTGAGGATGGATAAAGCTCCAACTGTAGATCCAGCAAACACAACAAGTAGTTCAAACCCTAAATTTTCATGGAATACAACTTGTGCTGATAAAAAAAGATATAAAATCAAAAGGAAAACTATAATAGATCCTATTGTGGTAATAAAGGAGAAGATACAACCCACATGATTGAGTTTAATTTAATTATTTTTCAATCATCACCACCCCCTTTGGGCATCAAAACGCCAGCAAATTAAATACAGAATAGAGGAAAATTCAAGAAAATACCAATGCATAGGGATGGGGGAATTTATGCCATCACTCCCTCATATACTAATGAAGTTTTCCATTTATATATTGGTAGAATCAAAAAATTACCAACCTCATAGTTCCTTCTAATATTTGAGAAACCATCGTTGTTAGTTTAAAATTCAAAGCATATAATTGGGGAATACCTTCAGATCCCCTATCAAGCATCTCTTCTGAGATAAATCTCAATAAAAATGGCAAATCTTAACAAAGGCCAAAAGGAATGAATTTCCATTGGGAAGGAAAGACCGAAGTAATATTGTATCCTATCCTTACAAAAATTTATGTAGTATGGTAGAACTATGTATACTTTAGACAAATACATGATTTGTGGTACATATTAGGCCTTGGTAAATTTTATAAATGTCACCAATGGGAATGCGTTGACACTTGATGTCAAAGTTGAAGAACATGAATAGGAATCTTATAATTGGAATTTGACCAACAAAAAATCCTTGGAAGTTGGTGTGTATAACAATAATCATAGACAATCATCAAATCTGTGTGTTCTTATAAATATTCAACTATGACATTATTTGAGGGATTCAACCAAATATAATATTAGGGTGCAACCAAATTCCTCCCACCAATAGTAGATATCAAATATCTCATTATTAGTGATTGATTCAGTCAATATGATGAAAATGTGGAATGATATAGATGACTCAAAAATGCATTACATAGTGGAAAAATTCATACTAAAGAAATCCTTCTTAAAAGTCAATGTTTCTCCTTAGGTAAAAATTGAGTAATATAAAGTCTCTCAGAAGATGAAAAAATGACCAAATCAACTATTAGGAACTGTATCAAATAATATAGTTTATATTTTTCATTGTCCAACATTTACCAAGAGCAAAATCCTCTTTGATTTCCACTAGATCCTTGTCAGGAAAAAAGTGTAACCATATCCTACAAGGTGATATCTATAGACACGCATGGGAAGATCATATTAGACCACATCCAATACCTCTAGTCAAGAATAGTTATAGCCAACTATACCAATATAACTACATGACACCATTGAATATTTAATCTCTATAGTATATCCCATGGAAGAGTGTCTTGAACTATTGTAATTGGAAGGTTTATAATATCCATGCTGGGTGGACAAGAATTCCCCTCTTTCCAACATTTAGAATCAGATATTCCTAAATTTTAGTGGCATTGGTTGCCTAGAGAAGCACCTATGAAATTTTATGTCGTAATGTGGCCCAATAATAATAACAGTCTTGTAGTAAGAAGAAGTTAAATTAATATTCTTTATGGAAACTCTGGAAGGGTTTACATATTTTTTGTATTGTAGTTTTCCAACTAGGGATATCACAGATTATGAATACATATGATGGTTATCCATATATCAACATATCTCAACATACATAATGATTATGGTCATCGACATATTGAATTTATAATATAGTTAAAATGAAGGTATTGAGACCCATTCTTAACATAAATGGATATTAAATTTATTTTGATTAATATTGTAACACCCGGAGTTTCTATGGATTTTTTTTGCAAATAAAATTATTTTCCTTGATATATTTCATTTTAATATGTCTGAAATTCCGTTCTCATCAAACAGACTCGGTATACACAACACGCAATAACAACCCATCATACGTAACACACAACACTGAGTTTCAACAAAACACCTTTTTATTCATATAATTTATTAAATTAGATAATTACAAACAAGAATTTAAACTTAATAATATAAATTTTAATAACTAAGTTTACATTATTGTTTCAAATGGGTTTATCTAAATAAAAAATATTTATAGTTAGTGATATATGTTTTGGAAATTTCCTTATATGATTTAAAAATGTATTTTCTCAAATGAACTTCTTTTCATGTACTTCTATGAAAAGTAAAAAACAATTAGACACATATAGTAATTGAATATGATAAAAAAATATTTTTTAATTGATAATGTCAAAATTATCATACGGTCATTTTCTGATATTTTTCTCTAAAAATTATTTTTTAATCAAAAGAGAAAATAATGAATTTTTTATTTAAAACATCTTTTTCGTCCAATTTATTTTTATGGTTAAATATTTTTTTAATTTTCTGAAGATTAATTATATTAAAATTTTATCATGTAATCAAATTTTGGACATTAGATCCAATTTCACAAGGAAATTAGATATAAAAACATGGAAATTTTTTGATCATTTTATCTTCAATAATATACAGTGTAATCCCGACTACATGATTAATTTTAAACTAAACTATGAATATTATTTGATTGGAATTTGAAAAAATGTTTTTAATATTTTTAATTAGCATTATTTAAAATTTATCATATGTTCAATTTTGTTTTTTTACCAAAGGTATTATGAAAGTGTTAAAAATTATGTATAGAGATTAATAGAAAAATAACTTAATAATAAACTACATATCAAACAATAAAAAACAAATGACCTACCAATTTTTATAATACACATTGTAAGGAAATATTTCTCCCCAAAAACATCCATTATTGAGTTTTTTTTATTTTCAGATGAATTTTTTGGTAAAAACATTGGTACACCTAACATGTATTATAAACTACCACGTGTGCCCCCTCCCACCCATATAAAGTCCACCACCTATACCCATTATTCACACATCTAAAACAATATAATATTTCCCAATATCTATACATGAAACTTCCCAACATCCATCCATTCCACCTTGAATCATCCCTTTGGGCATAAATCAACCCAATGAATCCCTTTGTTGAAAACCTAAAGGAGTTATCTAATGAATATGTAACTACCTCCCTCAAGCACCTGTACTATATTTTCATTATCCTCTACATACACTCTTACTATCCCATGATTATAAAAAACACTAGTATAATAAATATATAGAGATGATGTTATGATACGTATTATAGGTATAATCACATACACTTCCATCTAATTGGTAATGAACATACTATTTATTTGTACAACGAACTACCACATCACGAAATGATTATTGTTCATTTTTCCGTTACCCCGTTTCATGGTAAAGAATTATGATTAAAACACAATTTATTTTGGATATATATTATATTGAATATTTATTTAATATTGCTTAATTAATTTACAACAAAAATCCATATACATTACATTTTTATAATATGATAATATCATTAGGGAAAGTGTGGACTACCACCCCCTCAATGCAATGCGATTCATTCACACATCACCTCAAATGTGTTAAGGATGAGTTTAGTAAAATTATAAGATAAAAATGTGATAATAATTCATCTGTATTAGTAATATATTTACATTTATATACACATATGTCATTTACTATCATTCATTCAACATGATAACCACAGGAAAACAATGTTAATGTGTATATGTGGCATACCATCTACATGAATGGTTAATTCCACTTCATAATAATATATTATATATATTATTATAAAATAAATATAATTAAAATACGTGATATTTATATCTTGGTTTCTATTAATGAAATCAATACATATGTATAAGGTCCAAAGAAACAAAATAGTAAGACACATGTTAAAAACAAAGCTAATATTTCCCAAAGTGAAAGCTTAACATAGAAATGTTAATAAGTGGGTAATATATAGTAATAAAAAACCATATATGGTATTAGATATAAGTGTATTGTTTTTTTATAGAGGTATAATAAACTTATATTTATTATACAGGATGTTTCAACAAGTACAATGAGAGCCCAGACACAATGTAAGGGAATTTAATCTCATTTTTTATATCTACGAGATACATGTCTTATTCACCACTAATTTATTTTGTGTGGTGTATATAAATCCCATTAATTTTGATATTATGGTTATAATTAAATTTATTGGAATGTAAAAATATATTTTATGATCTTAATTTCATGGGTTTTATGGTCCAAGTGATACCAAATTGGTAAAGTAATTTTGTCTCAATTTTTCTTTTATAAAAGACGGGTTTTGTTATGAACCTATGTTCATTAAGGAGGTGTATATACAAAAATTTGAAATGTTAAATTATGAATCTTCTTTTTTTCCTGATATTTTAGGATCTTTGTAATTTAATGTGGAGGATGAATCAATTTTACCATGTGGTAAGAGTTTGTTGATATAATATCACCACTTATCAAGATTGTTAATGATTGTGATTCCATTTATTAAATATTATGTTCCATATCTCAAGAAAAATATAGAGTTTTCTTCTCACATGTCTATTCAATATATCTCCTTGTATTAATTCAATTTTTAGACTATTTTGTACTTAAGATAATTTAGAAGATGTTTTTTATCAAAATATGATCTTATTTCTCTCTTCGTTCAGAAATATGTTTTATTTAAAAAACCATGTTTTAAAAAATGTTTTCAAAATACCTTTAAAGATAATTTAAATAAAAAATTATTTTAAAATTGTTTTATTATTATCAATGTTTTTTATTTGTTATTGAGTTCAGTTTAAAAGAAAATGTTTTCCAGTAGGTTTTGTTTTTTGAATATCATTTTTCAAAGAAGAAAGGATAATTTACTCAATAAACAAATTTAAAAGATATTTCAAAATTATTTTCCATCTAATATAACATCTATTGATGTCACTTATTCGATTTGGGGAAATTATTTATAGGTTTCATTCATATTATTTCATTGAATGGTTTCTAGTTTATGGATTGATACTTATGAAATCCATTTCTATTTCGCAATTTATATATTTTTGAAACCCATTCCTAATTCATGTATTATATGTTTATGAAACCCATTCATATTCCATATGTTTTATGCTAGTGAATTTTTCTTCTTTTCATGAGTTATACTATAATTAAATGATTATGAAACATATCATATTTCATTGGTTATGATATTATTGCAAGTTTTTGACACACATATCATTTCATGGTATTATGATGGAATATTTATAAAACCCTTATTCATGGTTCATGATATGATGAATGAATTATAATATTATGTTAAATATGTGAATGATTTTATAACTAGATTGGTGGGACCTATATCCTCCACCAATTAAATGTGTAATGATGTATATCTCATGAGATAATGTTGGAAATCAATTCGACGGGCTTAATACACTATTGGAAGCTAGGGAAACTTGATACCTTTTAAAGAAATGGTTATGATTGGGGATGGTGGTGTGTCCCTATTAGTTGTTGTAGTAACTTTGAAGATGGAAAATGGGGAATCCCATTCCACTATGGGAATATGGGGAATCCCGCTCTACTATGGGAAGATGGGGAAATTTTTCCCTTACAAGGAATGTTTTGCGACTAGGGATGGTGGTGTGTCTGTACCTTTAGGTGAAGTTCCCATGATGTTTTGTGATATGTTCTAGAAATATTTCTTCACTTATAGGGAATGATATCACATGTTGTTGTATGTGACGATTCCATGTCATATTCCTATGCTATGCTTTCAATGATTATGTTCTTTATATCATTATGATTCCATTATTCTGAAATTCTTAGTTTTGTTCTGTGATTTATGTTTCAAATAGAATTATATGAGAGGTATTATCCACTAATGTTATGATCGAATTCTCGTAAATATATTATCTTGTTTTTTTACATGTATCCCTTTCAACCCTTATAGAGTATATGAGATCACACCTTTTTATTTTTTCTTCCCCAAGATATGCTTATATGTATTATGTTTGAGGTGTCCAAAAATGGGTCTAGTCATGAATAAACTATTAGGGGATAATGTATACAGCTTATATACAAGTGTTTTTTTATGCCTTGAAAGGAAATTGAATAATACAGTCTTCGGGCATCTATATGTGTAATGTTTTATGTAAGAACCCTATTTTTGGAAGGGTGTGTTTTCATTATGTTTTGGTTGAATCCCCTGTTTCGGACTTCAAGTGATGTCATCGGAAAGTATGAGAGGTCTTGGGGGTGTTTTGGGGGCTCGGGGCACTCAAGAAAGGAAAACTGGGCAAGACCAGCCTGATCGCACGACCTGTGCACGGCTAGGGAAAACCGTGTGGCCTTTCCAGGTAAACCATTCCACCCTCTTCCTACAGACAGTAGCATGCACATGATTTGCGCACGGTTTGTCAAACCCTGTGGCCAAACCGTGCGAGCTCTTAATGTTGGGAAAAATTACAAAATTTCCACCCCGTAATTTTAAGAACCCACTTTGGATTTATTCTCCATTCCTCCCTCTTAACCTTAGGAGAGAACCAAATCACCCAAGAGCTCCAAGAGGTCAATCTCCCTTGTTCCTAAGGCGTTTTTAGTGCTGTTGGATACAGATCGAAGCTCCTGGTAAGGATAATCCCATCAATTCTTCTCTTTTTGGTTTAGGGTTTTCATCACCCCCTTGTTCCGATGCTTTAAAACCCTACCTTTTGGGTGAGTTATAGGTTGAAGTTCCAAAGGATGGACGGATTGATTTCTAAGTAATTGGTTGTGTATGCGTTCAACCGCATTTTTGTGGTAGGTGGTCTACAGAAGTTATCCCATAGTTTTTTGGTGGATTTATGCATGTGTGGATTTGGTCATGGTTTTCTTTTGGTGAGATTTGATCAACCAGGATGTGTTTGATATAAAGGATGCATAAAAATGGTAAATGGAAACCCTCACGATATCCATGGGATGCCTTGAGAATGTCTTGACCTAATTGGGGCCATACAGGGGATGTGCCGGCTTTTCCCCGTTTTAGGGATTGTTTTTAAACAAGCGATCTTGTTGTAATAAATGGAAGACCCTTTGATGAATAAGTTGGAATGATTGGCTGAACTTGGAATAGAAGTTAGGTGATGCACCTAGACATGGAAATAACATAAGGGTTGTTTTAAATGGGTTTAATGGTTGATTCATGGAAATGATTAATGGGTTAAATGGGTTAATGTGTAAACTGATTAAATACTATAATGGGATAGGTTATGGGTTTAGTGTTGAATTCTTAGTGTGATAGGAATTAAATATGTGGATTGGGTGAATGGTTAAATGATGTGAAATGGTAATGTGTTAATGGGTTAAGGAATAATGTGAAATCCTATGTGGTTTTTTTGTGAATTTTCATTGTCAAAGAACAATGATATGGTGGGTTGATGGTTATTTATATATATAAGCATGTGAACATGGCTTGGTAGAGTGGGGTAGGACTTGAGGGTCTACGCCCATGGGTTGTGTGAAGGCTGATGCTCTAAACTCCACCCTAAATGCACTGGTTAGGAATGGGGACTCATGATCTATTCTCTTAATGGTTGCATCCACCCAGACTGAGGCTTCGAGGTGAGGATATGGTTGCTATGAAGAGATTGGTCCTAGTATGATAGGATAATGATGTGTTTACCCTCTTTCATGTGATTTTTGGCCTTAGATCCTTGTAACATAATATATGTGATTAACCCATGGAAATGTGATGAAATGGTAAGTGATGGTAATTGGTGTGAAATGAATGGTAATGGAAGTGGTAATGGCTTTGGATCTGAACTGGTTATAGGAACCATAAATAAATACTTGGAAATTACCATTCACATTCCTTTGGCATGCACTACCTGTTCCTACTAGATATTTTGTTGACACTATTGGTGGTGGCCTACTGAGTTGTACTCACACCCTGCTTGGGCCTCCATTGGGTACCCAAGAAGACTTCATGTTTACATGTTGGGAGAAGGGAAAGGGTCCTGGATAGATAGTTGAGTGAACATTGGTTTCACTGGGTGGAGGATCCGAACTTGGAGTCAGGACCATTTTGGGGATTCTTGTCGTTGTCTTTATTTTAAGCTTTTTTTTCACTTTCGCACTTGTATTAGGACATGAAATATTTATTGTTGTAAATGGTTGTTATACATGTTCCTTGATTATTGATTATTGTTTCCGCTATTGGTTCGTTTCGGTTGTGGATTAATCTGATAAAAAGGGGGTATAGTCTCCCCACTTGACCACAAAGACCCCCGCTGCTTTTCAACAGCCTTTGGCGTACGTGGAGGCGCACTTAAGGTTATGTAACTACCCAACTCAGAACATCGGTTTAGAGGATTCTGGGTCGGGGATATTTCAAAGTGGTATCAGAGGAGGTATTTCTTCTCCTTCTCTGAGGTCTTGTTATAGCATCCCGCCTTTTTATAACATAACTTTTCATTACATTTTACAAAATTGAGGATCTTTAAGGTTTAGTGTCTTGGAAACCAGGAACTTAAACCATGAAAACATATAGCATCCTTCGTAAACACTTGAAAGGCTTCTCCATATGTTCATCCTAGGTTCATTACTGCATCTCATAACCTGGGGACATACATCAAATGGAGGGGTGAGCAGAAAGCCCAGTTAGGGAAACAAGGGGAAACATTTAACATGTGAACTTGAGATACATCAACAATGTCATGAAAAAAAATTAAGGCCTGAGAAATAAATCACGAGGCATATCATAATAAAAATAACGTATTTCATAACTTGAAGATGTGGCTACAACATTTAACAAAGACAATCATTTCCGTCTCACCAAGGTCCATCCCCAAGGTGTCAATAAAAATTACCAATGTTATTCACCAAGGTATCAGTCTAAATGGTCATCTCTAGAGATTAAGTCTTTACCCAATGCATTGGAGCGCTATCCGGGTGCACCATTAAATTTGTCTCTATCATCATGTGAGCCACATATATCATCATAAATCATTTCATAAACAACCCATATAGCATAAAAGAAATGGGTTTCATTTCATAATCATAACGTTTTAAAAACTACTTTAAAGACATGATCTTTGTGTCACTTTAAAACCCACAGAAAAGGAAGGTGGGTCTCATGTAAGTAAATACCAGAATTTAAAATAGAAAAAATTGGTATATATGTGAATACCATTATATAATAGAGAGATTTGATTATTCACTTAATAAAATAAAATAACTTTAGAAAAGGAGAGAGACATTTTGAGACTGAAATTCTATAGCATAATGGCTATGTTATGAGGTTTTAGAAAACATTTAAAAGAGAGGGGACATGGGTCACACACTAATAAATGATCCATAAAACAGTAGGGGAACAGAATATAAAGGATTTAAGAACACGGTATTGAAATTTTAATGACATACCATTTGAAATGAAAAACATGGAAGGAAGACAAAAATTAGATTTCTCTTATGAAAATCTGGCAGCCTAACGGCATCACTTAAACTTCAACCAAAAATGAATTGACAAGATAAAATAGGGTCTCTCATAATATGAAAATAAGAGTTAAGTATGATAGATATAGAGATAATACCCCAAAATAATAAAAATTAACTTGAAAGACTTGACACGAAAACAGATCTTCAAAACGAGAAGGGTGAAAGAATCCCTTAAAAATTCTGCACCCTAACGGCGCCACTTAAAACATCAAAATACTGAATTGAAGAGATAAAATAGGGTCTCTAATCATATTAACATAAAAGATCAGTATGATAGATATAGAGATCATACCCCAACATAAAATGGAACTTTAAAGACTTGACATTAAAATAGATCTTTGAAAAAATGAGAAAGGTGAACGAGTCCCTTAAAAATTCGACAGCCTAATGGCGCCACTTAAAACATCAAAATACTGAATTGAAGAGATCAAATAGGGTTTCTCATCATATGAACATAAATTATCAGTATGATATATTTATAGATCATACCCCAACAAAATAAAAAGGAACTTTAAAGACTTGACATGAAAGTAGAACTTTGAAAAATGAGAAAGGTGAAGGAATCCCTTAACAATTCGGCAGCCTAACGGTGCTGCTTAAACATCAACAAAAAATGAATTGATGAGATAAAATAGGGTCTCTCATCATATGAAAATAAAATATCAGTATGATAGATATATAGATAATACCCCAACATAATAAAAATGAACTTGAAAGACTGGACAAGAAAGTAGAACTTTGAAAAATGAGAAAGGTGAAAGAATCCCTTAAAATTTCGGCAGCCTAACGGCGCCACTTAAACTTTCTTAAAATGAATTTACGAGAGAATGAAGAGGTCTCTAATCATATGAACATGAAAAGGTCATTAAGATTAATATAAAAGAATACCCTCCAACATAATATCATGGAGGAAAAAAGAAATGACATAAAAGAGATTACTTGAAAAGAAAGGGAGAGGTAGGATCCCTTACCTTAAAACGTAACACTTAAAACTAAAAGGATGCGACCTTGAGGTCTTGGGGGAACTTTGGGAGTACTCCCTGGGAGGGAATGAGACCAGATATTCATTGGGGAAGAGTTGGGAGTCGAATGGATGAGAGGATGGCTTGGTATTTATAGGGAAAGTGAGGGGACAAGGCATTAATGGCCAAAGGACACCTCATTAGTGGTTTTGGAAAAACCATGGGCTTGCCCATGGTATTGGCCACTTGGGACACCTCTTACTTTATATTACTATTCATAAGTCAACCATATTGATTGTATACTTAATACATCATATATTGATGTCATTAAACACCCGTAACATAAAAACTGTATTTTCACTATTCATCAAAAATTCAACTTTCTCAGAAAAATCCCAAAATTTCACCTTAACCAAATATCAATGCTCTAATTTCAAAAACGAACTCCATTTTATAAAAATAATTTTCCCAATATTTTTAATTTAATTTTTAAATATATACACTATTCACCGAAAATTCATTTTTTTCAGAAAAATCCCCAAAAATTACCTTAACATAATATCAATGCTCTGTGTTCAAAAATTAAATCCATTTTATAGAAAATATTTCTATAAATTTTTAATTAAATTTTTAATTAAAAAACACTATTCACCCGAAAAAACTAACACTTGACTAATAATTTACGAAACAGTTATTTAACCATTTTTTTGAATCACATTACTTAATCAATGTGACTAGATTATATTAATGATTTATTTAGCTGAGATTACTAATCCATTTGGTCACATTACTAATCCTAAGCATAAAATCACTATTCATAATTTACTATTCGTCAAAAATTAACTTGATCTTATCAGACACAAAATTTCATACTGAACATAATTGTAGAAGACCATTTTTTTAAAATCATTACACATTTTTTAATTATTTAAGGTTTACATAAACGTTTTTTAAAATATAATTTCTCTAATATTCACAAAAAATATGCATAATATATTTATCCTGAAATTTAAAAATTCATAAACTTCATCATAAGAAAAAATTAAAATTAATATTTAAAACAAATGATTACACAAGGTAGTTACAGTCTCCTTACCTAGCCCCTTATCACACCAGCATAGGACCTAATTGTAAGGTGTGCTAACGTGAGAGAATCTGAGGGCGGCTCGGCCAACATCGCACGATTATTAATTTCAATCAGTTTGAACTTCTCGCGAAGGTGATTCCCTTCTAGCTTCACACGATGAAGTTCGGCTTGGGTTTGGTCTAGAGCAAATCCCCTTGGTGCTACCTTCTTCCCAAGTTCTGTTAGATGGGCTTCGATCGGTCCAAGACTACTGGGTGAGGCCATCAAATCTTCTTTCTATATTAATTAACCAAGATCACTTGTATTTAGAGACAAAAGTCACAACATTCAGTTTTCATCGGTCATACTGACTAATGGTCATATAATAGTCAAAACCCAACAGTCTCATTTTAATTATACTAATGTTTTCAAATGAAATAATTTTTTTGAGTATAAATAAATAAAATAACACCCAAAATTAGGAAAAATGATTTATTCAAAATTTCGGGTCGTTACAATCTTCCCCCCTAAAGAAATTGCGTCCTCGCAGTTTTTAAAACCGAGTTTTGAAATTTCATTTAATGTCCCACACTGGAGAAGGAGTCAGAAAAACTATTACTTTAAAAGAATGAAAGGGAAGTAAAAAAGGTCACCCGACTTAACCCATACTAGAATCCCATGTAAGAAAACATAGACATGGAGGAAAAAACAAAGGGTCGCGTTCTAAGGGAGAGTGATACAAAATATGATTAGGAGAAAGTTAACAACAAGAAAATCACAAAGTTAAGATGGGTCAAACGGTATTTTATTTCCTAGTAGGAAACGTTTACAGACAACGTTTTTTGGTTTATGTTCCTTTTCATTCTTTTGAGCAATTCATTTAATACATAGAATAAAAACATAAGGAAATATACCTTCCATCAAGTAGAGTTTAATCCTTTAATAAGTTTCTAACAAAACTATTCTTTTCTCCAAACGATGAGCATTAAAAAACACTTGGTCTCATCAAAAGCACTAGATTCATCTTATAGAGAATCACATAATCCACCAAAGATTAACTATCTATTTCTTCTATCTTTAAACATTATCCCAAAAACATAAAGGGTAAGATAAAACAACTCTTCCAAAATAAAGAACCCCAGAGGAAGGGAAACTACTATAAATCTTCAAAGTTCCATGGTGCTACCCAAAGTTCATCATAGACCATTCTGTAAATAACTGTCCTTAAAAATCCTCAAAAAAACCAAACTAATATTGAAACCCAAATACAAGAAGGATTTGATAACATAGTCTTCCAAAGTAATCTTTATCATTCATCTCCAAACAAAATCAACCAATCATAACATCTTATAACAAATGTAACTAACCTAAACATATTTACCCCCAGATAGGTTAATTATTTCCATAAGTAACCTAAATTACTATAAGTCCACCTCAAATTCATCGATTCTTCAAAATATATTTTAACCTTTACTCCTCAAAAAAATACAGTAGTAATCTATTTACCTCGATCAAATAGGGTTCCAAAAATATTGAACGTCTTCCAAAATAATAATCATATTTTAATCCCCTAATCATCTTTGTCATATTAATAAGGAAATCATTGCATTTCCTATCACATTGGTTGTTCGGACATGTTCTTCTATTTCCCGTCATTAACAACGAAAAGAATTTACAATTAGGGGCTTAAATACTTAGCTAATAATCATGAAAAGGAACTTAAAACATAGAAGGATAACTTGTAGAAGAAAAGTGTATCCTAACTTGTGATCCATTAGGTTCCAATCAATGTTATCCATGATCATATATTCTTATGTGAATATTTATTTTATTTTATCTTTGTTCCTTTAGTAATGGTTCATACTGAGCTTATGAATTTTCCAAAGCATATCCCCTGGGAGTGTCGTAACCAAGAGTGCAGCAAGGCCCATTGTCGTGTACCAGTTCCCGTTCGAGTCTAGCTCAAAGCGGTGTTTTCGGGTTTTACCCCTATGTACATCTGTGCCAGAGCCACCTCTACCTGCTCGTATCCAGACAAGGATGTATTTTCTTGGCAACCCCTTACTTAATACTTACCAAAATACCAGGAAGGTTTCTTATAATTAAACTTTTCTATAGGTTTCTTCCTATTGTTTTCATACCCTAATTTCCAAAGATAACTAAACCATCCTTTGATACCAACTGTAGAATCCCACCTTTTTATAACATAACTTTTCATTACATTTTACAGAACCGAGGATCTTTAAGGTTTAGTGTTTTGGAAACCAGGAACATAAAACATGAAAACATATAGCATCCTTCTTAAAAAATTGAAAGGATTATCCATATGTTCATCCTATGTTCATTACTTCATCTCATAACCTGGGGACATACATCAAAAGAAAGGGTGATTAGAAGTCCCAGTAAGGGAAACAAGGTGAAACATTTAACATGCGAACTTGATATACATCCACAATGTCATGAAAAAAACATTAAGGCATGAGAAATAAATCATGAGGAATATCATAATAAAAATAATGTATTTCATAACATGAAGATGTGGCTACAATATTTGACAAATACAATCATTTTCGTCTCACCAAGGTCCTTCCCCAAGGTGTCAATAAAAATTACCAAGGTTATTCACCAAGGTATCAATCTAAATGGTAATCTCTAGAGATTAAGTCTTTACCCAATGCATTGGAGCGCTATTAGGGCACACCCTTAAATTTGTATTTATCATCATGTGATACACATATATCATCATCAATAATTTCATAAACAACCCATATAGCATAAAAGAAATGGGTTTCATTTCATAATCACAACATTTTAAAAACTGCTTTAAAGACATGCACTTTGTGTCACTTTAAAACCCACAGAAAAGGAAGGTGGGTCTCATGTATGTAAATACAAGAATTTAAAATAGAAAAAACTGGTATATATGTTAATACCCCTATATAATTGATATATTTGAGTATTCACTTAATAAAATAAAATAACTTTAGAAAAAGAGAGAGAAATTTTGAGACTGAAATTCTACAGCATAATGGCTATGTTACGAGGTTTTAGAGAACATTTAAAAGAGAGGGGACATGGGTCACCCACTCATAAATGATCCATAAAAAAGTTGGGGAACAGAATATAAAGGATTTAAGAACATGGTAATGAAATTTTAACGACATACCATTTGAAATGAAAAACATGGAAGGAAGATAAAAATTAGATTTCTCTTATGAAAATCCACAGCCTAACGGCGTCACTTAAACTTCAACCAAAAATTAATTGACAAGATCAAATAGGGTATCTCATCATATGAACATAAGATTTATGTATGATATATATATAAATCATACCCCAACATAATAAAAAATAACTTAAAATACTTGACATGAAAATAGATCTTGAAAACGAGAAGGGTGAAAGAATCTCTTAAAAATTCGGCAGCCTAACGGCGCCACATAAAACTTCAAAGTACTGAATTGAAGAGATAAAATAGGTTATCTCATAATATGAAAATAAAATATCAGTGTGATAGATATAGATATCATACCCCATCATAAAAATGAACTTGAAATACTTGACATGAAAATAGATCTTTGAAAAATGAGAAAGGTGAACGAGTCCCTTAAAAATTTGGCAGCATAACGGCGCCACTTAAAACGTCAAAATACTGAATTGAAGAGATCAAATAGGGTATCTAATCATATTAACATAAAATATAAGTATGATAGATTTATAGATCATACCCAAACAAAATAAAAAGGAATTTTAAAGACTTGACATGAAAGTAGAACTTTGAAAAATGAAAAAGGTGAAGGAATCCCTTAAAAATTCGGCAGCCTAACGGCACCACTTAAACTTCAAAAAAAAATGAATTGATGAGATAAAATAGGGTCTCTCATCATATGAACATAAAATATCAGTATTATAGATATATATATAATACCCCAACATAATAAAAAGGAACTTGAAGTACTTGAAATGAAAGTATGACTTTGAAAAATGAGAAAGGTGAAAGAATCCCTTAAAATTTCGGCAGCCTAACGGCGCCACTTAAACTTTCCTAAAATGAATTTATAGGAGAAATAAGGTGTATATCATCATATGAACATGAAAAGGGAATTAAGAGGAATATAAAAGAACATCATACAACATAAGATTATGGAGGATAAAAGAAATGACATAAAAGAGATTACTTGAAAAGAAAGGGAGAGGTATGATCCCTTACCTTAAAACTTAACTCTTAAAACTCAATGGTTGGGACCTTGAGGGCATGGGGGATCCATGGGAGGACTCTTTGGGAGGGAATGAGACCAGAGCTTCGTTGGGAAAGAGTTGGGAGTCGAATGTATGGGAGGATGGCTTGAAATTTATAGGGAAAGTGAGGGGATAAGGCATTAATGGCCAAGGGACACCTCATAAGTGGTTTTGGAAAAACCATGGGCTTGCCCATGGTAATGGACACTTGGGAGACCTCATACCTTATCTTACTTTTCATTAGTCGACCATATTGATTATATACATAATACATCATTTAATGATGTCATTAAACACCCGCAACTTAAAAACTGTATATTCACTATTCATCGAAAAATCAACATTCTCAGAAAAATCCCAAAATTTCACCATAACCAAATATCGATGCTCTGATTTCAAAAACTAACTCCATTTTATAAAAATAATTTTCTAAATATTTTTAATTTAATTTTTATATAAATACACTATTCACCGAACATTCATTTTTTTCAGAAAAATCCGCAAAAATTACCTTAACATAATTTTGATGCTCTGAGTTCAAAAATGAAATCCATTTTATAAAAATAATTTTCTAAATATTTTTAATTAAATTTTTAATTAAAAAACACTATTCACCTGAAAAAATTAATACTTGAAAAATAATTTAGGAAACCATTATTTAACCATTTAATTGAATCACATTACTTAATCAATGTGCCTAGATTATATTAATGATTTATTTAAGTGAGATTACTAATCCATTTGTCACATTACTGATCCTAAGCATACAATAACTCTTCATAATTTACTATTCATCAAAAATTATGTTGATCTTATTAGACTCTAAATTTCGTACTGAACATAATTGTAGAAGACCATTTTTTGAAAATCATTACACATTTTTTAATTATTTAAGATTTACATAAATATTTTTTAAAATATCCTTTCTCTAAAATTCACAAAAAATATGCATACTATATTTATCAGGACAGTTGAAAATTCATAAACTTCATCATAAGAAGAAATCAGAATTTTTACTTAAAACAAAGGATTACACAATGTAGTTACGGTATCCTTACAAATCCCTTTATCACACTAGCATAGGACCTAAGTGTAAGGTGTGATAAGGTGAGAGATTCTGACGGAGGCTTGGCCAACATCGCATGAGTAGTAATTACTATCAGTTTGAACTTCTCGCGAAGGTGGTTCTGTTCTAGCTTCACACGATGAAGTTCGGCTTGGGTTTGGTCCAGAGCAAAGCCCATTGGTGCTACCTCCTTCCCAAGTTCTGTTAGATGGGCTTCGATCGGTCCAAGAATACTGGGTGAGGCCATCAAATCTTATTTCTATATTAATTAACCAAGATCACTTGTATTTAGAGACAAAAATCACAACATTCAGTTTTCATCGGTCATACTGACTAATGGTCATATAATAGTCAAAACCCAACAGTATCATTTTAATTATACTCATGTTATCAAATGAAATAGTTGTGTTGAGTATAAAAAAAATAAAATAACACACAAAATTAGGAAACTAGATTTATTCAAAATTTCGGGTCGTTACACTTGTTATTTAGGATAAGTTGTCAAGGGTTAATATGTGTCGGACCTTAGTAAATGAGCTCGTGCTTGGGAGTAGCTAACCCATGTATAAGGGAAAACCCAAGTCACCCAGGGTGGTAAATGTTGTTCTTGGTTGTGTGTTGGTATAGTTGATGGTATTTCACTGTTGGGTAATGCACATGTGGTTTGATGTGACTTTTTTATGATATTTGGCTCATGGCCTTAATGACACGGGTATTTTTATTCATGCATCATTATACATTCCTAGGTATATAGGTGACGTGCATTTCGTTATGCACATGCACGAGGTGGGTGTGTGAGGTAGGAAAGTATGGTGCATCATGCATTTCCGGAAACCAATAAATAATGGGAAGAATGAAATAAGATAAGTGGGTAAATGATCTTTAATGAAATATAAGGGTTTGAAATGAAGTGTAAAATGTTTTTGTAAAATGTTGTGTGAGTTTAGTGAAAGTTCCTTGTTGTTTACCCCATGTAGACCATGGCCTGTGGTAGGGATGGTTAGGGCAGTGAATTGAGGTGTTAATGTCATTGAATGAGTATATGAAAATGGATTGTTGTGGCTAGTAAAGAGCTTTTTATGAATTCGTGAATGTTTTATGATATGAGTGCTATATCGTGTGATTAGAAATGCAGAGAGATGCCACCACGACGTCGGTTACCAATTGGGAAACATGAGGATGTTGCTAAGAACACTCATCTGTTAGAAGAGCATGAAAATGTGTTGATCAATGAAGGTAGAGAAGACCAGTTCTGGGAGAACTCAGATCGCCTTATATAGATGATAGATTGGGACTCATGGCGGTTTTCACCGAGTATGATTGAGCTGACCAGGGAGTTCCTGTTGCAGCACCCTCCGACCTTCATCGGAGAGGGCATGTCAGAGGTAGCGAACATCTGGTTAGTGTCTATCCAGACAATACTGGATCATCTGAAGACCCCTATTGAAAATCAAGTAATGTTGGACGTTTATATGTTGCGGGGCCAGGCAAGGCATTGGTGGGACATTCAGGCTCAGACCGAGCAGGATGAGGGGATGTCGTTGAAGGTTTTCCAGGAGAAGTTTATAGAGAATTTCTACCCATAGACTTTGAGGTAGGAGCTGGCTGCAGAGTTTAAGAGCCTGACTCAGGGATCGCTATCAGTGATGGACTATTCTAGTCAAATCATTGATTTGTGGTGCTTTGTCCCAGTGTTAGCAGGGTATAAAGCAACGATAGCAAAGCTTTTCCATGATGGGTTGAGACATGAGATCAGGTCTCAAGTAAATATCTTATGCTTGAAGAGGTTTGTAGAGGTGATGGATCATGCACTCATCTCTAAATGGAACCTGAAGGGATCATTAGGTGGTGGGCGTGTCGTGTTAGCCGGGCGGACAAGTGGTGCATCTTTCGCGGGTCGGAAGCGCCATTTGGAAGGATTCCAGCAAGGTGGTCAGAAGAGAGGGCTAGCCTCTCAGAGTGGGAACCAGGTGTTCTGTTAACAGTGCGGTAGGTTGGGGCATATGCGTGGTCAGTGTCCTCGATGTCCAGTTTAGTGTTGTTCATGCGGTAGGATGGGGAATGTGCAGAGTTTCTATAGGAACCCTCGGCAGACGGGTGGGCATGACGATGAAAAGCATGTACCGGGTACGGGGAGGGGATCAGGTTTCCCGTATCAGGTAGGCAGTTGGAGCTCCACGGGCCGTACTGGCATGGGTAGTGGACGTGGAACTCCAGGGCAAGATAGCTAATGCTAGCAGGGCAGTGTGGTCCAGGGTGCTCAGGCCATGGCCTAGGGCAGAGGGGTAAGTCAGCTTGAGGGAGTTTAGTTTATGCCTGGTGATAGCGAGGCCAGGCTGTCAACTTTTCGATGTACGATCCTTGTATCTTCTATGTTTTCTAGTGTGTTGTTTGACACAGGTGACACACACTCTTTATTTTCTGCTCAACTTGTGGTAGTTAAAGGTTTACCTGTGGAGGGGGTGTGTGGAGATATGTCAATTGACACCCCATTGGGGGTGCAGGTGGAGGATATCAAGCATTTGAAGGGATGTGCCTTTGAAGTTGGTGGGTATCGTTTTCTGTGGGACTTGTTCGTTCTTGAGATGTCAGGGTTTGACCTAATCTTGGGAATGGATTGGTTGGTGTTGTATTGAGCGCACATATACTTTTATCATCGTAGAGTATCATTCAGGTTGCCTGAGGGTCATGCTTATGTCCACCGTGGTGAATGGGATGTTCGAACAGGGCATGCATGGCCGTTTTGTCAACAGATGGGTGGACTCAAGGCTCAAGTGGCATGTCTCGTACTTAACGGTGATGAGGGAGGGGAATAATCAAATTTTACCCCCATGGTGGATCGATCTCAGGATGTTTTTACTGGGGATTTCTTGGGGTAACCACACGAGAGGGATTTTCAACTCACTATCGAGTTGCTGCAGGGAGTGAAGCCAGTTTCTATTCCTCCATAACGAATGGCACCGACAAAACTCTAGGAACAGAAGGTTCAGCTTGAGAAGTTAGAGCATAAGGGGTTTATTTGTCCTAGTACGGCTCTATGGGGATCTCCCATGCTTTTTTCAAAGAAGGTAGATGGGTCTTTGATGATGTGTGTTGACCATCGAAGGTTGAATCAGATGACGGTGAAACATCGGTACCCTCTTCCTAGAATTGATGACTTGTTTGATCAGTTGAGGGGTGCATCATTTTTTTCTAAGATTTATCTGAGGTCCGGTTATCACCAGATGAGGGTGAGTTCTTCTAACGTACCGCAGAACTCTTTCCGAAGTCGGTACGTGTAATGCCCCAAGCTTCCATGGTACGCTTCTCTTTGAATAATACAGTAGCGTGAGTTGTATGCAACTTCGAGTTCTAACACCCACCACAACCAATCAAACTAGCCGTTATGAATAGAAATACCCACTTTTTAAAATTTTATATATTTTATATTTCATAATGGAATTAATTTTTGGATTTATAATATCAAGATTATCTTAGGGTGAATTTTTGATATTTTTCTGAAGACTTTCAATTTTTTGATGAATAGTGAATAAAAACTGAGTTATAGTTTAAAACAAAAATTTTAATTTAAATAATTATTTAATTTATTTAAATTTAATTAAGGAACAAATAGACACATAATACTTATATATGTTCAATGTAATTCATTAGAGTCAATTTATATTAATTTTAGATATATAAAAATTTTATAGTACTTTTCACCGTCTTTTACCCACATCCTAGGAGAATTTGGAAATTCACATAAAACCTAATTTTACCGCATCTGTGAGTGGAATTTAGAATATCCGAGAGACATGTTTAATATCAAAGAGTAAAATTTGGTTCAATAGGAATTTGTTTTTGGTGATTAGTAAGTTTTTACTTTTATTTACCACATTTAAAATAAATAGGGTGATTAAGGGTAAAAATGAAATTAATATTACCCTAACACATGTCCTAATTCTATTGGACACATGTATCTCGACCAAAACAAATCTTAGGAATAAAATATTAACTTTTAGTTCCACTTGGATAAGATTAGGACATTTATTATAATATAATTCAAAGAAGAGTTAAAAGAGTTAAAATCAATGTTTAATTACTAAAACATTTTTAATATATGGCTATACATACGATAAATTAGATTATAAATATTCATTAAAAAGATAAAATGATTATATACATAATTATATTTTATTTATAATTTTTATATGTTAAATAAGTTACTTTAATTATGACATAATGGGGATGCAATAATTACCTAATTAATAAAATATTAAAATAATTGATATTATAAATATCCAGCTAAATGTAATTTGAGACTTTTTATGAATTACACTAATTTTATATGTTAATATAACATATTAGGGTCAGTTATATTAATTGTTTTAGAATTAATAATGCTGTTATGAATTCAGAAAAAACAAAATACCAAATAGTGTCAAAATTGGCATAAAAGAGTTTTTAAAACAAATATTAAATTATTAATTCATATTCTATTACTAAAAATATAAGGTTCTACCAAAGGACTAATATAATGATATTTGAATCATTAATGGACTACATGGGGGTCACTTGGAAGTATATAGTATGTTTATTAACTATATAATATAAAAATACAAAGAGACATGGTAAATGTCAAACTAATTAACTAATAGTTAAAACCAAATGATAAGGATAATAATGTGACCCAAACCTCTCTAAAACCTATTGGTTGAGTTTTTTTATACCCATAACTAACATAAACTCTAAATAAATCATTTTTGAGCCATTATAAATTGAATATTTATTTATTATAAATTAATATTTCTAGCTTTTCCAATGGTTCCCTCACCCCTCTTATAAACGAGCACTCCCCCTTCTCTCTAATTCATACCTTCAAATCCATTTGGATCAGCCAACCCCTGCCCAAAAATCCTCCCAACATCCATCTCTTCAACCTAGAGGCCTTAGTTTGATCATAAATTGAAACACCCCATGCTTCCATGGTACGCTTCTCTTTCAATAATGCAATGGCTTGGATTGTACGCAAGTTCGAGATTCTAACACACCGCGACCCATCAAAGTAGACGTTACGAGTAGTAATACCCACTTTTTGAAATTATATAAATTTGATATTTTAAAATGGACTTCATTTTTGGATTTTCAATATCAATATTATCCTAAGATGAATTTTTGGTATTTTTCTGATAACATCGAATTTTCGATGAATAGTGAAAAATATATAAAAACAACTTTTTTAATCAAAATAATTTATATTGATAAATTATAATATTGAGTTGTTTTAAAGTATAATTAGAATATATTTTTACCATTTATTCCAATGATGGTCATTAAAATTAATTTTACTTTGAAATTGGACATAAACAATTGTCAATCTTTTCATAGATATTGTATCCTAAAAATATGCTATTTGTTTTAACAACAGGAATAAATTTTAAATTAATTACCGAAATTTATGTGTTTTGAATTTGGTAAAATGGATTTTATATTTGGAATCATAAGTTTCAAATTATGTAATTAAGAAACTTATGTTTTTGGACATTATGAATAGTAACGACGACAATTATCTTTAATTTTCATGATTAATTAGTAATCGGGTAGTTAAGGGTAATAAAATAATATCATAATAATAGACAATGACCCCAAAAAGTGTCATAATTCTACTAGTTGTATCATAGCCGACCATGGGATGCCTTCTTCCAAACATTGGGACCCCATGAAATCACTTTTGTGTGATAGGGACATTTTATTTTTTTATTTTTAATGAAAGGAAAATAAAACAAATGTATGTATCACCCAAGTAAAAAATTTTAATTTTGTCTACATAAATAATCGTATAGACTGTAAATAGTCATTGGAAATAAAAATATATTTCCTACATCATGGTAATTGTTTTATAATTTTTAGACATTATATAAATTAATTAATTTATGACACCATGATGATGCATCGATTACCTCACTAATGAATGATTTAAATAAAATGAAAAGATAAGGTAAAATATAAGACTTACACTTCTCTAAAGCCTATTGGATGGGTGTATTTCGAACCCTTATCACCTTATCCAATAAATATATCATTGTGGGACCATTAAAATCCAAAAATCATTTCATAATAAAGTAACATTTCAATCTTTCCAAAAGAGCCCCTCCTCTCCTCTTATAAAAGGCCCTCACCTCTACCACATTATTAACACCATCAAAGCCATTTGTCTTGGCCAAACTCTGACGAAATAATCTCTAAAATTCCCTATATTACTCCTACAAGCCTCACATTGGGCATAAGTCTTTCCATGGAAGCCTTTGGCTCAAATCAAAAAGAGTTGCCCGATTTTAAGGTAATGTCTTCTCTTATGTTCTTTTGTTATATTTTCCTTCTCCAACCCCTTAAATTATTTTTATTCCATTATTTTGTAACAAAACCAGAATCTTAAATATACTAGGATGCTTTTATGAGAAGGATTTTATTTACACTTACACACACCTTCATCTAAAGTTTATAGAACATACGGTTTCTGTGGGTGGCGAATTACTGCCTCACGAAACGATGATTGTTCAATCCTCTTTTAACACCTCTCATGGTGGAAATTATGATGAAACTATTTACACATATCATATATATTATTTTTATGTTTTCCTTATGCTCCAGTATTTTTCATATATGGTATATCTTTATGATTTCCATTATGGGTAAACGCTATAATTTCATTTTAGGAAGTACGGACTACCGCCCCCTCAAAGTGATTTGAATCGTTAATTCCATATGTGGGATGTATAAAGGATGGAGTTAATGATATTATATATGATATTATAATTTAATTCTAATATACCTTTATATCATTATGATTTAATTCCATTAAATACAAAATAGAAAATAAAGTAGCGTTCATGCGTACGTAGGGCTTACCGTCTCCATGAACAGTGCTTTTAATTTCTTACCTCTAAATGTTATGTAATATTATAAATGCATGTATATACCAGATATATATTATATATATGATATCTATATCATGAATATAATTCTGGAGATAATGGATATTCTACCACATAATCAACTTTTAATTATAAGAAGTTTATTGTTGACTCAAGTACCAAAGGTCAAAAAAATGACCGTTATTAACATAAATGACTAAATAATTTTCATAACATGGTAATAAGTGATATAAAAGGGATAATGAAGTTTAAAAAGGTTCTTAAGAAAGTAGACATTAACTCTAGTCTATTATTCAGGAGATTAAAAAAAGATCGAGTCAAGTCGGACACGAGGTAAGGGACTTCATCTCAATATCCTTTCATTGAGGCATATTTTATTTTATACACAACTTTCTTTTATACGGTTTATAAACACCTATGAATTTTACTTTTATTCAAAATGATTCCTTTTTATATGAAGCATTTTACTAAATGACCAATGGGAATGTTTTTGTCATACGTATGCGGCGACAACGACTTCTCCACCGTTGTGACCATTATTTGAGTTTTGGCTTCCTCTACAAGCCATAACTTTTTTTTAAAGAAAAATAAATAACAAGTTTTACTTTTTGTTTATTTTGGTATTGAAAATTGTTTTGATAATTTTTTGATTATATTAATGTGTTTTATTGATATCTTGTGATTCAAATGTGGAAATGTTATGTTTCCTTTATGCAAATTTTATATGATATGATTATGTTATGGTTCTTGGGAATTGTTTATAAAATGTTTAAACCTTTTAGTATAAGGAATGAATTGGACTTAATAAGTGACGGGGGGATCCCGCTATATCTCCTCGATGCATCGGTTGGTCCATGAGACAAACTAGCGTCTTGGAAAAAGGCCTTGACAAAATCTTATTTGTAGTCTTGGCACGAGGCCTTGGATACGTGCTTTTGATAGTCTAGCATTATGAATTCCATCATTATGAATGTTGTTATTGATATTGAATGTTATTATTCGGCTAGTAGAATATACATTTGAATATGTAAATTGCATTATTTCATTTTATCATTACCATATAATGATGAAGTTTATGTTTAAAAGGCTTTTGTTTTGGGTATACATTGCCTTAAATGTCTATGTTTATTAATGAAAGTTTCCTCTCTATTGTTATCATTACTGAGCATCTGAGCTCACCCCATTCAATGTTTTAATTTTTCCCAGGATGTGAAGAAGTATTTTATGATTGAGATGCAGGGATAGTATGAGGGGATATGAAGACAAGATGTTGTTTTAGTTTTCTTCCACTTTATGATGTAATGTAACATTTATGAATGTATCTAGTGTTTCCAAGGATACCAAAATAATCTTTCTTTCGAGACTTGATCCTTTATGATCATGAAAATGTTACGTAATAATGCACAAACTCTGGGTAACTGGGGTCGGGGCGTTACAGTTGGTATCAGAGGCAGTTTTGTACTAACCTTGGAAGCTAGATTTAGATATACTCTGATTAGAGCACATAGCCCTAAGATAGACTTTGAGGATTAGTATAGAAGTACATCCTTGAATTTTGGTAATGTATAGATTTTGTGTATTTTCCAAGAAATACATCCCTGTTTGGATAGGATCAGGTAGAGGCCACTCTGACACAGATGTACTTAGGGGTAAAACCCAAAAACACCGCTTTTAGCTAGACTCGAACAGGAACTGGTGCACGAAAATGGGCCTTGCAGGACTCTTGGTTACGACACTTCCGGGGGATATGCTTAGGAAAATTCTCATATTCATTACAAACCATTATGAAGGGTTTATGAGTATATAATTCCTCAAAGAAAACATTTTTTTATGATTATGGATTATATCCATAAATAGTTCAATTTATGTTAAGTGTTTTAAATGTATGGAATTTTTTTTGATTTGATTCATGAACTGATCTAGTTTATTCCTTTGTTTAGAAATGGAGCCTAGTGGAAGGAATTGAAATTGTATCAATGCACACACTCCATGTAGGGATTTCCCTCCTGCTCAAGATAATTATAATGGATCTGGTGATACAACTGGTGCTGATCAACTTATCACCATACTGGGACAACTCACTCAGGTTATGAAATATAAACTTACTCGTATGGAGCACCCTGATCCACAACGTGGAGGATCAATGTTATATCACTTCATGAGGAAACAACCACCAACATTCAATTGGAGTACAATTCTCTTCGTAGCTGAGAAATGGATAAATTTCTTAGAGAAAATATTCCATGCATTGGGGAGTAGTGAAAAGGAAGAGGTTATCATGGCAGTTTACCGCCTTAAGGGAGATGCTGATAAATGGTGGTCATTGATTCAAAACTCAAAGGAAGATGTTGAAGTATCAAATATGGAATGGAGAGAGTTCAAAGACATTTTCTTAGAAAAATACTTTCCTCGTGACCATCGAGCAGATATGGAGAGGCAATTTTTGAGTGTGAGACAAAAGGAGGATGAGAATGTCGCAATGAATGAGGCCAACTTTACAAGGTTAACGAGGTCTGATGCAGATTATATACATAACCCAAAAAGTAATATTTATCTCATTATTGATGGGTTAAAACCATTTCTCCATCGAGCATTAGTATCACAATCTTTCTCAACGTACGAAGGTATAGTCTCGTGTCCTATCAAGACCGAAAATGAATTCTCCAAATCTTATGACAATAAAGTAAAGCCAGAAAAGAAGATAATGATGGAACAAGAGACAGATAAAGGGAAAAAGGGAAAGAAATATTTTCCATTATGCGATAATTGTGGTAAGAATCACCCCGGAACTTGCCTAAAGGGAAGGGGAATTTGATATAAATATAGAGAAAAAGGTCACTAGGCACGTGATTGCAAGGGAAAGAAAGAGGCTATAAATGTTGAATGCTACAATTATATAGAAATGGGGCATTATGAAAATGAATTCCCTAAGCGCCAAGGAAACTTACTTCAGAAAAGTGCAAGGGATCACGACCAATCTTATGCTATTACTACAGTTGAAGTGGAAAAATTAATGTATTTGGGATTTTTGGACTCATGGATTATATTATGGTTATAAGAATAAGGTGATATATATAAGGATTTTACGGCGGTACTTGTTGTTTTCATTAAGGTTTTAATATGATTAAGGTAATCATACTTTTTGGATGTGACAATAAGAGAAAATTAACTTTGTTTGGGGAATCTGATGTTACAATCGATTTTGGAATTTAGAGACTATTTAGAGAGAGTCTGGATATAGGTATTTTGGATAACTATAAAGGTTAGGAAACATTATGTTGAACTTTGGATAGTATTGTTTAAGTTTAAAACATTTTTGGATATTATTTTTTGAATATTATAATACTATAGTTTTAGGAAAAGGACAACCTACAGGTCGGGGGATAACCCGTCACGTCGGACAAAGCTGTAGGAATCGAACCCACGACCATAGTGCGACGGGCCTTTATTACGTACCACTAGCCTACATGAAGTCCCTGGTTATTAAAAAATAGTTTTCTTAATCTAAATGGTATCGGTTAATATTTTGAACTTTGTACGATTAGGATAAATATAATATTTTTGAGTTCTATTATCTTTTTGAGTGAAGGATGTGTTTGTGGTAGAAATTAGTAGAAGGATGAAACTCTATTTTTCAAGTATATATATATACCAATCTCTTATTATTCGATTAAATTAATTCTTAATCTTTAGGAAAGGGATATTAAAAAAAATGTGTTATCCTAATACCTTATGTTTTGTTGAACTAATGATATTTTAAATCAACATAGATTGAAGGCTTTGAGGCCCTCAATTTTACACTTGTTTGTGATTGATAACCTCAAACACTCCCTACAAATATTTATCTTTTTCCTCCGATTATATGTCTCTAATTCCCACCAATGTTCTCCTAATCAAGGTCATAAATTGGTGGTGACTTTTTCATTTCCCTTTCCCTCTTATTGAGGCTAAATTTTATTAGCCTTATTTCTGATGTTGGTTTTCCACAAAGGTATTTTCAATTTTCAACCTTTTATTTTCGAAGAACAATTTCAAATTTTGAGGATGAAATTTAATGAAGGAGGGGAGAATGTTACACCCCAAGCTTCCATGGTACACTTCTCTTTCAATAAATCAATGTCTTCCATTGTACGCAAGTTCGAGATTCTAACACACCGCGACCAATCAAAGTGGCTGTTATGAATAGTAATACCCACCTTTTGAAGTTATATAAATTTTATATTTCAAAATGGACTTCGTTTTTGGATTTTGAATATCTAAATTATCCTAAGATGAATTTTTGGTATTTTTCTGAGAACATCCAATTTTCAAAGAATAGTGAAAAAATACTTAAAAACTATGTTTTTGATCAAAATAATTTATTGTGACAAATTATACTATTGGGTTGTTTTAAAGTGTAATTAGAATAAATTGTTACCATTTATTCCAATAATGGTCATTATAAATAATTTCACTTTGAAATTTTACATAAACAATTGTCAATCTTTTGATAGATATTGTATCTTAAAAACACGCTATTTGTTTTGACAGTGGGAATAAATTTTAAACTAATTACTGAAATTTATGTGTTTAGAATTTTTTAAAATGTATTCCATATTTGGAAACATAAGGTCCAAATTATGTAATTAAGACACTTATGTTTTTGGACATTATGAATAGTAACGATGACAATTATCTTTAATTATCATGATTAATTAGTAATCAGGTAGTTAAGGGTAAAAAAATAATATCATAATAATATACAATGACCACAAAAAGTGTCCTAATTATACTGGTTGTTTCATGTAACACCATTTGATGCCTTCTTCCAAACTTTGGGACCCCATGAAATCATATTTGTGTGATAGTGACATTTTATTTTTTTATTTTTAAAGAAAGGAAAATAAAACAAATGTATATATCACCCAAGAAAAACAATTTTAATTTTGTCTACATAAATAATATTATAGACTGTAAATAGTAATTGGAAATAAAAAACTATTTCCTATATCATGGTATATTTTTTATAAATTTCAGACATTACATAAATTAATTTATTTATGACACCATGATGGTGTTGCGATTACCTCATTAATGAATGATTTAAATAAAATGAAAAGATAAGGTTAAATAAAAGACATAAACTTGTCTAAATCCCATTTGATGGCTTTATTTAGAACCCTTATCACCTTATCCTATAAAATATATCATTTTGGAACCTTTAAAATCCAAAAATCATTTCATAATAAAGTAACATTTCAATCTTTCAAAAAGAGCCCCTCCTCTCCTCTTATAAAAGGCCCTCACCTCTACCACCTTATTCACACCTTAAAATCTGTAACACCCCGAGCTTCCACGATACGCTTCTCATTCAAAAATGCAATAGCTTGCATTGTACGCAACTTCGAGTTCTAAAACACCACGACTAATCAAAGTAGCCGTTATGAATAGTAATACCCACTTTTTGAAATTATATAAATTTTATATATCAAAATGGACTTCATTTTTGTATTCGTAATATCGAAATTATCCTAAGTTGAATTTATTGTAACTTTCTGAGAACTTCCAATTTTTTTTTATGAATAGTGAAAAATACTTAAAACAACTTTTTTAATCAAAATAATTTATTATGATAAATTATACTATTTAGTGGTTTTAAAGTATAATTAGAATATATTTTTACCATTTTATCCAACGGTGGTCATTAGAATTAATTTAACATTGAAATTGGACATAAACAGTTGCCGAACTTTTGATATAAATTGTTTCTTAAAAACACGCTATTTGTTGTAACAGCGGGAATTAATTATAAAATTAATTAATACAACTTATATGTTTGGAATTTTTTAAAATAGACATCATTTTTGAATTCGGTATATCAATTATAGCTTAGGGTGAAATTTGCGCCTTGTTCTGAAAAACTTCAATTTTTGATGAATAGTGAAACCACTAAGTGGTAGTTAAATAACTGATTTTTCGTTTAAATGAAATATTACCACTTCTGTGATTTGATTTTCAAAAATCCGACATACATGGTTGTCATTAAGAAGTAAAATGTGGTGCAATGAGATCAAAATAATTTTTTGGTGAATAGTAACTTTTAAGTTCTTAATCGCGATTAGAGGTAATTAGTGTAGTTTAAGGTAAAAACAATGTTTTATTAATATGATATGAGCTTGACACTTGTCCTACTCCTATTGGATGAGTCATGGCCGACCAAGACAACCCATGGGTCAACTTGGGGACCCCATGGAGCCACTTTAGTTGGAAAATGACATTAATATATATTTATTTAATGTTAAAATTAAATTGACACAAACATGAGTTGTTTTACTAAAACAGTTTTTAAGTGGGGTTACACAAGTCCAAATTTTGATTATAAATATTCATTATAAAGCTAAAAAGATTTCATACATCATAGTATTTTTTTTATAATTTTTAGACATTAAATAAATTAAATTATTTATGACATCATGATGATGTAGTGATGACCTCATTATTTAACGATTTAAATAAAATGGGAAGATAATGCAAACTCCAAGGCTTACACTTGTCCAAAGCCTATTGGATGAAGAGATTTCGAAACCTTATCACCTTAGCCTCGAATTATATAAGTGTGGGAACTTTTAGAATCCGAAAAGCATTGTGAAATAATGTAGCATTTCAATCTTTCCAAAAGTGCCCCTCCTCTCCACTTATAAAAGGCCCCCACCTCTCCCACCTCATTTACACTTTCAAGCCATTTGGCTCGGCCAACCTCTGCCCAAATACTCTCCCAACATTCCTCCCTTACTCATAGAAGCCTCACTTTGGGCAGAACTCTTTCCAAGGAATCCTTTGGCTCAAATCAAAAAGAGTTACCCGATTTTGAGGTAATGTCTTTTCTAATGTTGTTTTGTTTTATTTTTCTTCTCCAACCCCCTAAACTCTTTTTATTCATTTCTTTTGTAACAACACCAGTATCCTCAATATAATAGGATGTTGTTATAAGAAGGATTCGAGCTACACTTACACACACCTACATCTAATGGTTAAAGAACATACGGTTTCTGTGGATGGCGAATTTCTGCCTCACGAAACGATGATTGTTCAACACTCATATAACACCTTCAAAGGTGGCCATTAAGATGTCACTATATTTATATATGATATATAATGTGTTTATGTTTTACTTATGCTTCTGTATTTCTCATTTATGGCTTACTTTATGATTTCCATTATGGGTAAAACGCGATAATTTCATTTTAGGAAGTGCGGACTACCGCCCCCTCAAAGTGATTTGAATCGTTAATGCCATATGTGGGATGTATAAAGGATGGAGTAAATGGTATTATACACTATATTATACTGGAATTATATTATACATTTATATTATTATTATTTAGTTCCATTAAATATGAAATTGAAATGAAAGTAGCGTTCATGCGTACGTACGGCTTACCGTCTCCATGAACGGTGCATTTCATTTCTTACCTCTAAATGTTACGTAATATTATAAATGAATGTATATACTGGATATATAAGATATATATGACATCTAAATCATTAATATAATTCTGGATATAATGGATATTTCACCACATAAACAACTTGTAATTATAAGAAGCTTATTGTTGACTCAAGTACCAAAGATCGACAAAACGACCGTTATTAACTTAAATAATTACATAATGTTCATATCATTGTAATAAGTGATATAATAAGGATAATGAAATTGAAAATGGTTCTTAATAAGGTATATATTAACTCTAGTTTATTATTCAGGAGGTTAAAGAACGGTTGAGTCAAGTCAGACACGAGGTAAGGGAATTTCTTAACCCAACTTCCATTCTTTGGGTTAATCTCCTACTTTCAAATTATGTCATGATATTATTATGTCCTATTTTGTATTTTTACGTTCCTTATGTGTACCTATAGTGAATACACATAATAGATATATTTTATTTTAAAAATGATCTTTTTAAGGACTTTGTCTCAATCTCATTTCATTGAGGCATATTTGGTTTTATACACAACTTTCTTTTATACGGTGTATAAACCCCTTTGACTTTTACGTTTATGCAAAAGGAATCTTTTTTTATACGAAGCATTTTGATAAATGACAAAAGGGAATGTTTTTATTTCCATACTTATGCGGCGACAACGACTTCTCTGCCGCCGTGACCATTATTTGAGTTTCGGCTTCCTCTACAAGCCATCATTTTTTTAATGAAAAATAAATACAATGTTTTAACTTTCTTTTATTTTGGTATTGAAAATGGTTTTGAAAGCATTTTTATTATATCAATGTGTTTTATTGATATCTTGTGATTGAAATGTGGAAATGTTATGTTTCCTTTATGCATGTTTTATGTGATACGATTATGTTATGGTTTATGATATGTTTAAACCTATTCATATGAGGAATGCATTGGACTTAATAAGTGACGGGTGGAGCCCGCTATAGCTCCTCGATGCATCGGCAGGTCTCATGAGACAAACTAGTGTCTTGGCACAAGGCCTTGACAAATTCTTATTTGTGGTCTTGGCACGAGGCCTTGACTACGTGGTTATGATAGTCTGGCATTATGCATTCCATCATTATGAAAGTGGTTATTGATATTGCATGTGATTATTCGACCAGTAGAATATCCATGAGAAGAAGTAAATGGCATTATCTCATTTTACTTTTTCCATATTATGTTGATGTTCAAGTTTAAAAAGGCTTTTGTTTTAGTTATACATTGCCTTAAATGTTTATGTTTATTTATGAAAGCTTCCGCAATATTGTTATCCTTACTGAGCATCTGAGCTCACCCCTTTCAATGTTTTAATATTTTCCAGGATGTGAAGAAGTATTTTATGAATGACCTGCAGGGATAGTCAGAAGAGGATATGAGTGTGGACTATGGAGACTTTGTTATTGTAGTTTTTCACTTTATGATGTAATGTAACGTTTACGAATGTATCTAGTGTTTCCAAGGCTACTAAACTAATCGGTCTTTCGAGACTTGATCTTTTGTGATCATGCCAATGTTACGAAGTAATGCACCGACTCTGGGTAGCTGGGGTCGGGGCGTTACAGTTGGTATCAGAGGTAGTTTAGTACTAACCTTGGAAGCTAGATTTAGATAAACTCTGATTAGAGCACATAGCCCAAAGATAGACTTTGAGGATTAGTATAGAAGAACTTCCTAGAATTTTGGTATTATAGAGATGTTATGACTTTTCCGAGCAATACATCCCTGTTTGGATACGAGCAGGTAGAGGCGGCTCTGGCACAGATGTACCTAGGGGTAAAACCCGAAAACACCGCTTTGAGCTAGACTCGAACGGGAACTGGTGCACGACAACGGGCCTTGCTGCACTCTTGGTTACGACACTCCCGGGGGATATGCTTAGGATAATTCTCATTTTACTTACAAACCACTATGAAGGGTTATGAGTACATACTTCCTCAAAGAAAACATTTCTTTTTATGATTATGGATTATATCCATAAATAGTTCAATTTATGTAAATTGTTTTACAAGTATGGAATTATGTATTTTGATTCATAAACTAACCTAGTTTATGCCGTTGTATAGAAATGGTGCCCAGTAGAAGGAATGTGAACTCCAGCAGTACGTATGATCCAAAGAGTAAGAAGGATAGTATCTTTCACGGTATTAAGCCAACATTTCGAAGGGAAATAGTCTCCCATGTGTTCTCAACATATGAAGAAATAGTATCATGTGTTAATAGGATATGTAAAGAATTCTCTGAGTCCTATGGCTTTGAAGCGAAGCAAGAGACGAAAGGGATGGAAGAGAGAATGATGGATAAAGGGATGAGGGGAAAGAAGAATTTTCCAATATGTGGTAATTGTGGGAAGAAACATCATGGAACTTGCCTAAAGGGAATGGGAGTTTGTTATAAGTGTAGAGAAAAAGGACACAAAGTGCGTGACTGCAAGGGTAAGAAAATGGTTTCAAATGTACAATGCTTCTTCTGCAAGGATTGGGGACACTACGCAAACCAATGTCCAAATCATCAGAGCATGCCCCAAATGATGTTATTGGATAATAATCAAGTTATGATACTACCACAGATGAGGAGTAATGATTAGAGTTCTTATGTTGTTATTAAAGATTTTTTTTTAATTTGAGTGTTGTATCAATGATGTACTGGTTATAATAATTATGGAGTATATAAGGATTGTACTGCAGTACTATTTCATCAAGGACTTGAGATTGTGTGGAACCAAGAAAAGTGACTCCACAGTAGGTTAAATTTTTGGAAAATATATGGTTGAGAGAAAGATAAACCATAATATGGTTTTGATACTGAGATTGTGATTTTGGAATAAGACGTGATTGATTTGGATAAATTATATTGGATATACTTAACTTCCTTGAAACAGATTGATGTTTTGTATACATTTTTGGATAGAAGGAGTATATCTAGTATTCTATAAGGAATAAGGGATCATGGTAATTCAGTATGTTTAAAAAGAATACATGATGAAGGTGTTCACATGTTGTTACGTGGGATAAAGGATCTTCATTATGTTTACCTTCCTTATAAAATTTGGACTGTGAGTTGGACAGAAGTATTTTGGATAACTATTAAGGTTGGAATGGATTAAGTTGAACCATGGATAGTATTGTTTAAGGTTAAAAAATTTATGAAGATTATTTTTGGAATATTATGATACTATAGTTTTAGGAAAAGGACAACCTGCAGGGTGGGGCATAACCCGTCGCGTCGGACAAAGCTGCAGGAATCGAACCCACAATCATAGTGCGACATGCCTTTATTTCCTACCACTAGCCTACAGGAAGTCCCCGGTTATTACAAAATAATTTTACTAATCTAAATGGTATGTGTTAACATTTGTAACCTTATACAATTAGGATAAGTATAATATTTTTGAGTTCTATTATCTTTTGAGTGAAAGATGAGTTGAAGGTTGAAACTCTAATTGTCAAACATAAATATATATATACCTATCTCTTATTCAATGAATAAATTAATTCTTAAACTTTAGTAAAGGGATATTAAAATAAAAAAAATGTGTTATCCTAATACCTTATGTCTTGTTGAACTGATGATATTTTAAATCAACATAGATTGAAGGCTTTGAGGCCCTCAATTTGACAGTTGATTGTGATTGATGACCTCAATCACTCCCTACAAATATTTGCGTTTTTCCTCCAATTATATGTCTTTAATTGCCACCAATGTTCTCCTAATCGAGATCATAATTGTGTGGTGACTTTTTCATTTCCCTTTCCCTCTTATTAAGACTAAATTCTATTAACCTTATTTCCGATGTGGGTTTTCCACAAAGGTATTTTCTATTTTCAACCTTTTATTTTCCAAAAAAATTTCAAATTGCGAGGACGCAATTTATTGAAGGAGGGGAGAATGTAACACCCCGAGCTTCCACGATACGCTTCTCATTCAAAAATGCAATAGCTTGCATTGTACGCAACTTCGAGTTCTAAAACACCACGACTAATCAAAGTAGCCGTTATGAATAGTAATACCCACTTTTTGAAATTATATAAATTTTATATATCAAAATGGACTTCATTTTTGTATTCGTAATATCGAAATTATCCTAAGTTGAATTTATTGTAACTTTCTGAGAACTTCCAATTTTTTTTATGAATAGTGAAAAATACTTAAAACAACTTTTTTAATCAAAATAATTTATTATGATAAATTATACTATTTAGTGGTTTTAAAGTATAATTAGAATATATTTTTACCATTTTATCCAACGGTGGTCATTAGAATTAATTTAACATTGAAATTGGACATAAACAGTTGCCGAACTTTTGATATAAATTGTTTCTTAAAAACACGCTATTTGTTGTAACAGCGGGAATTAATTATAAAATTAATTAATACAACTTATATGTTTGGAATTTTGTAAAATAGACATCATTTTTGAATTCGGTATATCAATTATAGCTTAGGGTGAAATTTTCGCCTTGTTCTGAAAAACTTCAATTTTTGATGAATAGTGAAACCACTAAGTGGTAGTTAAATAACTGATTTTTCGTTTAAATGAAATATTACCACTTCTGTGATTTGATTTTCAAAAATCCGACATACATGGTTGTCATTAAGAAGTAAAATGTGGTTCAATGAGATCAAAATAATTTTTTGGTGAATAGTAACTTTTAAGTTCTTAATCGCGATTAGAGGTAATTAGTGTAGTTTAAGGTAAAAACAATATTTTATTAATATGATATGAGCTTGACACTTGTCCTACTCCTATTGGATGAGTCATGGCCGACCAAGACAACCCATGGGTCAACTTGGGGACCCCATGGAGCCACTTTAGTTGGAAAATGACATTAATATATATTTATTTAATGTTAAAATTAAATTGACACAAACATGAGTTGTTTTACTAAAACAGTTTTTAAGTGGGGTTACACAAGTCCAAATTTTGATTATAAATATTCATTAGAAAGCTAAAAAGATTTCCTACATCATAGTATTTTGTTTATAATTTTTAGACATTAAATAAATTAAATTAGTTATGACATCATGATGATGTAGTGATGACCTCATTATTTAACGATTTAAATAAAATGGGAAGATAATGAAAAATACAAGGCTTACACTTGTCCAAAGCCTATTGGATGAATAGATTTAGAAACCTTATCACCTTAGCCTCGAATTATATAAGTGTGGGACCTTTAGAATCCGAAAAGCATTGTGAAATAATGTAACATTTCAATCTTTCCAAAAGTGCCCCTCCTCTCCACTTATAAAAGGCCCCCACCTCTCCCACCTCATTTACACTTTCAAGCCATTTGTCTCGGCCAACCTCTGCCCAAATACTCTCCCAACATTCCTCCCTTACTCATAGAAGCCTCACTTTGGGCAGAACTCTTTCCAAGGAATCCTTTGGCTCAAATCAAAAAGAGTTACCCGATTTTGAGGTAATGTCTTTTCTAATGTTGTTTTGTTTTATTTTTCTTCTCCAACCCCCTAAACTCTTTTTATTAATTTCTTTTGTAACAACACCAGTATCCTCAATTTACTAGGATGTTGTTATAAGAAGTATTCGAGCTACACTTACACACACCTACATCTAATGGTTAAAGAACATACGGTTTCTGTGGATGGCGAATTTCTGCCTCACGAAACGATGATTGTTCAACACTCATATAACACCTTCAAAGGTGGACATTAAGATGTCACTATATTTATATATGATATATAATGTGTTTATGTTTTAGTTATGCTTCTGTATTTCTCATTTATGGCTTAATTTATGATTTCCATTATGGGTAAAACGCGATAATTTCATTTTAGGAAGTGCGGACTACCGCCCCCTCAAAGTGATTTGAATCGTTAATGCCATATGTGGGATGTATAAAGGATGGAGTAAATGGTATTATACAATATATTATACTGGAATTATATTATACATTTATATCATTATTATTTAGTTCCATTAAATATGAAATTGAAATGAAAGTAGCGTTCATGCGTACGTACGGCTTACCGTCTCCATGAACGGTGCATTTCATTTCTTACCTCTAAATGTTACGTAATATTATAAATGAATGTATATACTGGATATATAAGATATATATGACATCTAAATCATTAATATAATTCTGGATATAATGGATATTTCACCACATAAACAACTTGTAATTATAAGAAGCTTATTGTTGACTCAAGTACCAAAGATCGACAAAACGACCGTTATTAACTTAAATAATTACATAATGTTCATATCATTGTAATAAGTGATATAATAAGGATAATGAAATTGAAAATGGTTCTTAATAAGGTATATATTAACTCTAGTTTATTATTCATGAGGTTAAAGAACGGTTGAGTCAAGTCAGACACGAGGTAAGGGAATTTCTTAACCCAACTTCCATTCTTTGGGTTAATCTCCTACTTTCAAATTATGTCATGATATTATTATGTCCTATTTTGTATTTTTACGTTCTTTATGTGTACCTATAGTGAATACACATAATAGATATATTTTATTTTAAAAATGATCTTTTTAAGGACTTCGTCTCAATCTCCTTTCATTGAGGCATATTTGGTTTTATACACAACTTTCTTTTATACGGTGTATAAACCCCTTTGACTTTTACGTTTATTCAAAAGGAATCTTTTTTTATACGAAGCATTTTGATAAACGACAAAAGGGAATGTTTTTATTTCCATACTTATGCGGCGACAACAACTTTTCTTCCGCCGTGACCATTATTTGAGTTTCGGCTTCATCTACAAGCCATCATTTTTTTAATGAAAAATAAATACAATGTTTTAACTTTCTTTTATTTTGGTATTGAAAATGGTTTTGAAAGCATTTTTATTATATCAATGTGTTTTATTGATATCTTGTGATTGAAATGTGGAAATGTTATGTTTCCTTTATGCATGTTTTATGTGATACGATTATGTTATGGTTTATGATATGTTTAAACCTATTCATATGAGGAATGCATTGGACTTAATAATTGACGGGTGGAGCCCGCTATAGCTCCTCGATGCATCGGCAGGTCTCATGAGACAAACTAGTGTCTTGGCACAAGGCCTTGACAAAATCTTATTTGTGGTCTTGGCACGAGGCCTTGACTACATGGTTATGATAGTCTGGCATTATGCATTCCATCATTATGAAAGTGGTTATTGATATTGCATGTGATTATTTGACCAGTAGAATATCCATGTGAAGAAGTAAATGGCATTATCTCATTTTACTTTTGCCATATTATGTTGATGTTCAAGTTTAAAAAGGCTTTTGTTTTAGTTATACATTGCCTTAAATGTTTATGTTTATTTATGAAAGCTTCCGCAATATTGTTATCCTTTCTGAGCATCTGAGCTCACCCCTTTCAATGTTTTAATATTTTCCAGGATGTGAAGAAGTATTTTATGAATGACCTGCAGGGATAGTCAGAAGAGGATATGAGTGTGGACTATGGAGACTTTGTTATTGTAGTTTTTCACTTTATGATGTAATGTAACGTTTACGAATGTATCTAGTGTTTCCAAGGCTACTAAACTAATCGGTCTTTCGAGACTTGATCTTTTGTGATCATGCCAATGTTACGAAGTAATGCACCGACTCTGGGTAGCTGGGGTCGGGGCGTTACAAAATCAATTTGGCTTGGCCAACCTCTGAACAAATACTCTCTAAACTTCCCTCTCTTACTCCTAGAAGCCTCACTTTGGGAATAAGTCTTCCCAAGGAATCCTTTGGCTCAAATCAAAAAGAGTTACCTGATTTTAAGGTAATGTCTTCTCTTATGTTCTTTTGTTTTATTTTGCTTCTCCAACCCCTTAAAATATTTTTATTCATTTCATTTGTAACAACACCAGTATCATCAATATACTATGATGTTGTTATGATACTGATTTTATTTACACTTACACACACCTTCGTTTAATGGTTAAGGAACATACTATTTCCGTGGGTGGCGAATTACTGTCTCACGAAACTATGATTGTTCAATCGTATTTTATCACCTCTCATTGTAGATATTATGATGAAACTATTTCCATATATGATATATATTATGTTTATGTTTTCATTATTGTCCAGTATTTTTAATTTATGGCTTAAATTTATGATTTCCATAATGGGTAAATGCTATAATTTCATTTTTGGAAGTGCGAACTACCGCCCCCACAAAGTGATTTAAATCTTTAATGCCATATGTGGGACGTATAAAGAATGGAGTTAATGATATTATATATTATATTATAATTTTATTATAATATACCTTTATATCATAATTATTTCATTCCATTAAGTACTAAATTGAAATGAAAGTAGCATTCATACATACGTACGACTTACCGTCTCCATGAACGGTGCATTTAATTTCTTACTTCTAAATGTTATGTAATATTATAAATGCATGTATCTTCTGGATATATATGATATATATGATATCTACATCATGAATATAATTCTTTAGATAATGGATATTCTACCAACTGAACGACTTGTAATTATAAGAAGTTTATTGTTGACTCAAGTACCAAAGGTCGACAAAACGACCGTTATTAACTTAAATAACTACATAATTTTCATAACATGGTAATAAGTTATATAAAAGGGATACTGATCATAAAAAAGGTTCTTAAGCAAGTAGATATTATCTCTAGTTTATAATTCATGAGATTAAATAACGATCTAGTCATGTCGGTCACGAGGTAAGGGACTTTGTCTCAATATCCTTTCATTGAGGCACATTTTGTTTTATACACAACTTTCTTTTATACAGTGTATAAAACCATTTGACTTTTACTTTTATTCAGAAGGAATATTTTTTATACAAAGTGTTTTACTAAAGGACCAAAGGGAATGTTTTTTTCATACGTATGTGGCGACAACGACTTCTCCACCGCCGTGACCATTATATGAGTTTCGACTTCCTCTACAAGCCATAACCTTTTTTAATGAAAAATAAATACCAAGTTTTAATATTTTTTTATTTTGGTATTGAAAATGGTTTTGATAATGTTTTGATTATATTAAGGTGTTTTATTGATATATTGTGATTTAAATGTGGAAATGTTATGTTTCTTATTTGTAGTCTTGGCATGAGGCCTTGGCTACGTGGTTATGATAGTTTGGAATTATTCATTCCATCGTTATGAAAGTGGTTATTGATATTGCATGGGATTATTCGACTAGTAGAATATCCATGTGAATAAGTAAATGGAATTATTTCATTTTATCATTGTTATACTATGAAGAAGTTTATGTTTAAAATGCTTTTTTTGTTATACATTGCTTTAAATGTTTATGTTTATTTATGAAAGTTTCCTCTATATTGTTATCCTTACTGAGAATCTGAAATCACCCCTTTCAATGGTTTAATTTTTCCTAGGATGTGAATAAGTATTGTAGGAATGATATGCATGGATACTATTAGGGGATATGAAGACAAGATGTTGTTGTTGTTTTTTTCACTTTATGATGTAATATAACATTTATGAATGTATCTAGTGTTTCCAAGGCTACTAAACTAATCGGTCTTTCGAGACTTGATCCTTTGTGATCATTATAATGTTACGTAATAATGCACTAACTCTGGGTAACTGGGGTCAGGGTGTTACAGAAATCCATCCTAAGGATCCCTTTTGATCAAATCAAAAGGAAGAACCCGAAGAAGAGGTAATGCTTTCACCACCCTCTTTCAGGATCCTTTATTCTTCAACTTCTTCTTTATTTGATATTTCTATTATAAAATAATAACTCCAGTATCTTATATATACTGAGATGTTATTATAAATATTATACAACCATATTCATTATTTTATCCATCCTTTTAATGACATGTCACTATACATGTGTTCATACGACTAACCGTCTCCACGTTGTGGTGTAATTGTTATTCAAAACATTATTATTTCAATGGGTATGATAATGATGTGTAATTGATATAAATAATAAATATAACATGATATTGATTTTTTTATATGATATACCATCCAATTATATATTATTTTAATATCAAAAGAATTATATTGTCGCTCGTGCGCACGTACGGAATACCGTCTCAACAAACGCGATGAGATTCATTCCACATAGTGTTTATTCAAGTATAATTATCATTTAATGATCAAAAATAATGTTTAAGGACTCTATATCATTTTGGATATGAGTAAGATACAACCTATCAATAACAAACATAGCTTTTGTAACAAAACATATAAATGAAAATGAGTATGTTGACACCCGAAAGAACGATAATACTAAGATATTATTAACAAAGCAATGTTAAAAGATCATATATGATATCATATTAATTTAAATTATTTTTTTTATAATTTAATAACAATAATTTTACCATTATACAGGATTTTAACCTACCCTTGACCAATAAAATGTACAAGGTAATGGTTTATTTCATAATCTCTTCATTATCCAAGGCTGTTTATACGTAATTATCAACGAGGACCTCTTTATCATCCACATCCATGTTTCATAAAAATATATTTCAAGTAATTTTTAATATTTTATATACTATGGTTTAAAGTCATTTATACCCTTTTTTACTTTTTATAATAATTTTATAAAGGAATCTTTCCGTCGTTTCCAAAAAAGGTCCCCTTTATCCTTTTTGACAGAATTAAGGCAAGAATTCTTTTTTTTAACTTATATGGCACGTGCAGATATTTTCCACCATTATAAAATCATTGAAGCTTCTCTTACAATATTATAAGAATATTTTCAACGTAAATGTTTTATTTTATAATTATGTGGCTTTTAAATGATTTCAAAAAAAGAGAAATTTCTCTCAAATAGTTTTGATTTCATCTATATCAACATCTGTTGATGTATTTTAAGCTTATTTTAACTTGATTTATTATGATACAAAACATCCATATTGTATTGAAGGGTTTTTGATATGTTTGATTGTGGATGTGTTATTTTTATATAATTTATGGTTTATGAAAGAAGTATTGACATTTCATATGATAGTTTTAATATGAATGTTTATGTTATGTTTAAACCTGTTCATATGAGGAATGAATTGGACTTAATAAGAGACGGGCGGAGCCCGCTATAGTTCCTCGATGCATTTGTAGGTCTAATGAGAAAACTAGTGTCTTGTCACAAGGACTTGACAAAATCTTATTTGTAGTCTTGGCACAAGGCCTTGACTATTTGGTTATGATAGTCAGGAATTATGCATTCCATCATTATGAAAGTGGTTATTGATATTGCATGTGATTATTCAACTAGTAGAATATCAATGTGAATAAGTAAATGGCATTATTTAATTTTATTTTTTCCATATTATGATGAATTTCATGTTTAAAAGGCTTTTGTTTTAGTTATACATTGCCTTAAATGTTTCTGCTTATTTATGAAAATTTCCACTATATTGTTATCCTTACTGGGCATTTGAGCTCACCCCTTTCTATGTTTTATTTTTCCCAGGATGTGAAGAAGTATTTTATGAATGAACTGTAGGGTGAGTATAAGGGGATATGAGTGTGGAGACAAGATTTTTTTGTAGTTTTCACTTTATGTTGTAATGTAAACTTTATGAATGTATCTAGTTATTCCAAGGCCACTGAACAAATTGGTCGTTCGAGAAATAATCTTCCATGATCATTCAAATGTTATTTAATAATTCACCGACTCTGGGTAACTGGGGTCGGGGCATTACAGTTGGTAATAGAGGATATTTAGTACAAACTTTGGAAGCTATATTTAGATAAACTCTGATTAGAGCACATAGACATAAGATAGACGTTGAGGATTAGTATAGAATAACTTCCTAGAATTTTGGTATTATAGATATTTTGTGAGTTTTATGAGAAATAAATCACAGTTTGGATACGAGCAGGTAGAGGTGGATCTGATATATATGTACCTAAAGGTAAAACCCAAAAACACCTCTTTGATCTAGACATGAACGAGAACCGGTGCACGACAACAGGCCTTGCTGCACTCTTCGTTACGACACTCCCGATGGATATGCTTTGGATAAATATCATTTACTTTTCAAACCATTATGATGGTTTTATGAGTATATACTTCCTCAAAGAAAACATTTTTAAGATTATGGATTATATCCATAAACTGTCCAATTCATGTTAAGTGTTTTACATGTTTGGATTTATGTATTGAAATTCATAAACTAATCTAGTGTATGCCACTATTTAGAAATGGCACCTATTAGAAGAAATGGAAGTTGTATAAATGCACACACTTTATATAGGGATTTCCCTCCTACTCAAGATAATTATAGTGGAGTTGGTGATACATCCAGTGCTTATCAGCTTATCACCATACTGGGACAACTCACTCAGGTTATGAATAATAACTAAACTCATATAGAGAACCCAGATCCACAACATGAAGGATTAATGTTAGATCGCTTCATGAGGCAACAACCAACGACATTCATTGGGACTAAAAATCCCTTAGTAGCTGAGAAATGGATAAATTACTTAGAGAAAATATTCCATGCCTTGGGGAGTAGTGAAAGGGAAAAAGTTATCATGGTAGTTTACCACTTCACTGGAGATTCTGATGAATGGTGTTTATTGATTCAAAACACGAAGGAAGATGATGAATTATCAAATATATAATGGATGGTGTTTAATGATATTTTCTTAGAAAAATAATTTCTTCGGGACCATCGAGCAGATATGGAAAGGAAATTTCTGAGTCTGATGCAAAAGGAGGATGAGAATGTCGCAAAGTATGTGGCTAACTTTACAAGGTTAGTGAGGTATGCTGCAAATTATATACGTAACCCAAGAAGTAATATTGATCATTTCTTTGACGGGTTAAAACTATTTCTCCATCATGTATTAGTCTCACAAACCTTCCCATTGTACGAAGATATTGTCTCATGCACTGTCAAGACAGAAAAAGAATTATCTAAGTCTTACGACTTTAAAGAAAAGAAAGAGAAGAAGAGATCTGATGGTCACTCTGGAAGTGGAAATAAGGGGAAGAAGGGAAAATTTGAATATCCATCCTTCAGTAAATGTGTGAAGAAACACCCTGGTACTTGCTTCAATGGAATGGGAGTTTGTTAAAAGTGTGGTGAAAAAGGCCACCAAGCTCGTGATTTCAAGGGGAAGAAAGAATCTACCGATGTTCAATGCTACAGCTGCAGGGAGTTGGGACATTATGAAAATGAATGTCTTAAGCGTCAGGGGAACTTACCACAGAAAAGGCCAAGGGATCAAGTCCAAGTTTATGCTATCACTACTGCTGAGGTTGAAGCTCCGAAATATGTGGTGGCAGGTAATTTAATGACTTCCTCAAGTTAAACCAATGCTTTATTTGATTTTGGATCTTTTCTTTGTTTCATATCTTCCCACTTTTCTAAGAAAATTAGATATTTCCAATTTGATTTAACAAGGGAGTTTTCAGTTAAAACTCCCAAGGAAAGTATCATAGCTACAAAGTTCTGTGGATATGTTCCCATTAGGGCATATAAATGTTCTTTCTCTTCTGATCTCATCGTCAAACCCATGATATAATTTTATATAATCCTCAGTATGGATTGGCTTTAGGACCATGATGCGATGATTTATTGTAAGAAGAAGGAGGTGACAATTTTTGATGATGATGCTAAAGAACACCTTATCTTTAGAGAAGAATCGTCACCACCTAATTCTTATCTATACGCACCCCCAATAGCTCAACTAAATTCAATTATTGGGGATGAAAATAATGAAATGATTGTGGGTGAGGAAAGGAATGTTCAAAGAGATGATATACCTATTGTGACAGAATACGTAGATGTTTTTCCAGAGGATTTACAAGGAAATCATCCAAAATGAGAAATTGAGTTTTCCATTGATTTGATTCCTGGTTCAAGGCATATATTGAAGACCCCTTATAGAATGGCCACGGTGGAATTAGTTGAACTAATGAAACAACTAGATTAATTGAGTAATAAGGGGTTTATTCGCTCTAGTGTTTCTCCATGGGGAGACCCTATCCCTTTTGTTAAGAAGGAAGATGGATCTATGAGGTTATGTATCGAATATAGGGAAATCAATGCTATAACAATAAAGAACAAGTATCCCCTACCTCGCATTGACGATTTATTTGACCAGCTGCATGGATCTCAATACATTTCAAAGATTTACCTTTGATTTGGATACCATCAGTTGTGTATGAAGAAGGAAGACATTCCGAAGACAGCATTTCGAACCAGGTACGGGCATTAAGAGTTTACAGTAATTCCTTTTGGATTGACTAATGCACCCTCTATATTCATGGATATAATGAATAGAGTTCTCAAGGAATATCTCAATGATTTTGTGGTGGTATTTATGGATGATATCTTATTATACTCTAAAATCTATAAAGACATGAAAATCACTTATGCATTATCCTGAATACTCTTTGAAGACATGAATTATATGGGAAGTTTAGAAAGTGTGAATTCTGGATTCAAGAGATTTCTTTTCATGGCCATATTGTCTCTAAGGATGGAATCACTTTTTATAATTCTATGACCATGGAAATCCAAGAATGTCTAGCACCAATGAGTATAACTAAGGTACGCAGTTTTATTTGTTTAGAAGGTTATTATCGACGTTTCGTCCAGAATTTCATTAGATTTCCTAACACATTAACAAAGTTCACACGTAAAGGGGTTAACGTTTTTCTACAAAAGAGTGTGAAAAATGTTTTGAAGAACTAAATAGAAGATTAGTCAATGCTTCTATATTTATTGTACCATCGGGTAATGATGGGATCATTATTTATGGTGATGCATCGAAGAAATGACTTGGTTGTGTCCTTATTCAGAATGATAGGGTTATTGCCTTTGCATCACGACAGCTAAAAATTCATGAGAAAAACTGTCCTACTCATGATCTTGAGTTAGCAACTGTAATATTTTCTTTGAAGATTTGGAGACACTATCTCCATGGTGAAAAATGTGAGGTATATACTGATCACAAGATTTTGAATAATATTTTCTCACATAAAAAACTCAACATGAGGCAAATGATAAGGCTTGAACTACTCAAGGATTATGATTGCACGATACACTACCACCTAGGGGAGGAAAATAAGGTGTAATATGCTTTGAACAGAAAGTATCATGGAGTTACAAACAAGATGAGAGTTGATAGGGATCCTATTTTCATGGATCTAGTAAAGTTGGATATGGGAATAACCATGGAAGGTGAAACATCGATACTTTTTTAAAAGGCTTCCAAAACATCTTTACTAGAATGGATAAAGATTTCTCAGACCGATGATGAAGAGTTTCAAAAGAAGATTAAAGCTGTGAATGATGGTAGATTGAATGAATTTGTGTGTGAAGATGGAATTTTGAAATTTGGGAAGAGACTTTGTGTTCCCGGTATACCTTATCTAAAAAGGGAATTTTTGGACGATGCTTATAGTTCCAATTTCATTATTCACCAAGGGAGCACCAAAATTTATGGAGGATTATTTTTGGGGGGACAACATAAAGAGCACAATTTCTGATTTTGTGTCAAGATGTATGGTTTGTTAATAAGTGAAAGCTGGAAGGCAATATCCTGGTGGAGTATTGAAACCTCTTCCCATACCTGAGTGGAAATGGGAAAATATCATGATGGAATTTTTCATGGGACTACCAAAGGCTCCTAGAAGGAATGATGAAATATGGGTCATTTTTTATCGTCTTAAAAAGTCAGCACATTTTATTTCTATAAGAGAGGATTTACCACTCGAATGCCTAGAAAGACAATATATTAATGATGTTGTCAGACTTCATGGAGTACCCCTATCAATTGTTTCTGATCGTGATCCCCATTTAACTTCATGATTATGGAAAAGTCATCAGAATTCCCTAGATACTGAACTTCATTTGAGAACTGATTACCACCCCCAGACTGATGGACAATCAGAACGGTCTATTCAAACCTTAGAAGACATTTTGAGATCATGCTCACTTGACTTTCAGGGTATATGGGATCAATATTTACCTCTGGTAGAATTTTCCTATAACAATAGCTTCCATTCGAGTATTCCAATTGCACCATATGAATAATTATACAATAAGAGATATCGCACAACAACCTATTGGGATGATATTGGTGAATGAAAACTGGTAGCCCGAATCTGGTGAAGGAAATGATAGAAAAGGTAATGGTAATACAAAACCACATCAAAGCAGCTCAAAGTAGTCCGAAGATCTATGAAGATAACTGAATGAAGGATTTGGAATTTCAGGTAAGAGATCATATTTTCTTGAAGGAATCGTCATGGAAGGGTGTTATACATTTCAGTAAGAAAAGTAAATTGAGTCCCAGGTACATCAGACCATTTGAAATTCTAGAACGAATTGGGGTTGTAGATTACCATTTGGAAATGACTCCAGGTCTCTCCAAAGTTCAAGATGTGTTCCACGTATAAATATTGAGAAAATACATGCCTGACCCAACACATGTACTCACCTATGAGAAATTATAACTGGAACTCGATCTATCTTATTGCGAAGAGCCTGTCATGATTCTTGACACCAGAGAACAAGTGTTGAGAAACTGGAGGACTCGTCTGGTAAATGTTCTATGGAGAAACCACAAGAAGGAAGAGTCAACGTGGGAACCTGAAGAACTTATGATGAAGAACCACCTAAGTCTTTTTATGCAGTAGTATTCTAGAAAATTTTGAGGATGAAATTCATTTATAGAGAGAAGAATGTTACACCACAATCTTCCACAGTACACTTCTCTTTGAATAGTACAATAGTGTGTGTTGTATGCAACTTCGAGTTCTAACACACACCACAACCAATCAAACTAGATGTTATGAATAGTAATACCCATTTTTTGAAATTTTATAAATTTTACCATTCAAAATGGACTTCATTTTTGTATTCAGAATATCAAAATTATATTAGGGTGAATTTTTGTTATTTTTCTGAAAACATTCAATTTTTGATGAATAATGAAAAAAACACTGAGTTATAGTTTAAAGCCGAATATTTTATTTAAATAATGATTGTTTTTATTGAAATTTAATTGTGGTCAAAATATAAACATAATACTTATATAAGTTCAATGTAATTCAATAGAGTCAATTTATAATAATTTTAGATATATAAATATTTTATTGAAATTTTCACCGGCTTTTACCCACATCCTAGGAGAATTTACAAATTCACATAAAACATAATTTTACCACTTCTGTGAGTGGAATTTCAAAAATCTAAGAGAAATGGGTAATATCAAGGAGTAAAATGTTGTTCAATAGGAAAAAAATAATTTTTGGTAAATAGTAACTTTTTACTTTTATTTACCACAGTTAAAACTAAATAGGGTAATTAAGGGTAAAAATGATATTAATATTACTCTAACACATTTCCTAATTCTATTGGAAAAGTGTATCACGACCAAAAACAACCTTAGGAATAAAATATTATCATTTTGGTTCACTTGGATTAGATTAGTACATTTATTTTTATTTAATTCAAAGAAGTGTTAAAAGAGTTAAAATCAAAGTTTAATTACTAAAACATTTTTAATAATGGGTTATACATAAGATAAATTTGATTATAAATATTAATTAGAAAGATAAAAAGATATCCTACATAATTATAGTTATTTGTAATTTTTAGAAGTTAAATAATTTAAATAATATATGACATAATGGTGATACAGTAATTATCTTATTAATGAAATATTAAAATAATTGATATTATAAATATCAAAATAAATGTAATTTAATAATTTTTATGAATTACACTGATTTTATAGCTTAATATAACATATTAGGGTTAGTTAGATTAATTTTTTTGAAGTAATAAAGCTGTTATGAATTTAGGAAAAACAAAATAACAAATAGTGTCCAAATTGAAATAAAAGAGTTTTTAAAACAAATATTATATTATTAATTCATATGTTATTCATAAAAATCTAAGGATCATCCAATTGACTTATATAATGAAAGGTGTATCATTAATGGACCACTTGGGGGTGTCATGGAAGTATATAGTATGTTTATTAACTATATAATATAAAAATACAAAGAGACATGGTAAATGTCAAACTAATTAACTAAGAGTTAAAACTAAAAGATAAGGTTGATAAAGTGACCCAAACCTATCTAAAACCTATTGTTTGAGTTTTTTTTGACCCATTTCCACCTTATCCTCGAAATAAATCAGTTTTTAGCCATTATAAACTGAATATGAATTTATTATAGAATAATATTTCTATCTTTTCCAAAGGTTCTCTCACCCCTCTTATAAAAGGGCACTCCCCCTTCTCTCGAATTCATAACTTCAAAGTCATTTTGATTGGCCAACCCCTGGCCAAATATCCTCCCAAATTCCCTCAATTAATCCTATATGCCTTAGTTTGATCAGAAATCCATCTTAAGGATCCCTTTTGATCAAATCTAAAGGAAGAACCCGAAGAAGAGGTAATGTTTTCACCACCCTCTTTCAAGTTCCTTTCTTCTTCAACTTCTTCATTCTTTTCTATTTCAATTCTAAAATAATAACTCCAGTATCTTCTATATACTGTGATGTTATTATAAATAGGGTACAACCATATTAATTATTCAATCCATCCTTTGAATGACATGTCACCATACGTGCGTACATACGGCTTACCGTCTCCACGTCGTGGTGCAATTGCTATTCAAAACATTATTATTTGGAAGATTACAATAATGATTTGTAATTGATGTAAAAAATAAATATAACATACTAATTATTCGGTATATATGATATACTATCCAATTATATATTATTCTAATATCAAAATAATGATATTTTCGCTCGTGCGTGCGTATGGACTACCGTCTCCACGAATGCGATGAGATTCATTCCCCATCATATCCATTCAAGTGTAGTTCTAATTTAATGATTAAAAATAATTTTTACAGACATGATATCATTCTGTATATGAATAAGATACAACCTATCCATAAAAAACATGGCTTATGTATCAAAACATATAAAAGAAAACGAGTATGTTAACACCCGAAACAACGATAATACTAAGATATTATTAAAAAGAAATGTTAAAAGATAATATATGATATCAGATTAATTTAAATGATTCTTGTATAAATTAAAAACAATTATTTCAACATTATACAGGAGGTTAACCTACCCTCGACCAAGGAAAAGTACAAGGTAAGGGTTTGTTTCACAATCTCTTCATTATCCGAGGTTGTTTATACGTAATTATCTACTGGGAACTCTTTGTCATCCGCATCCATGTTTCTTAAAAATGTATTTAAAATAATTATTACTATTTTACAGACTATGGTTTATATTCATTAATACAATTGTTTGAATTTTTTAAGAAGTTTATAAAGGAATATTTATGTCGTTCTCCAAACAAGGTCATTTTTATCCTTTACAACAGAATTAAGGTAAGAATGTCTTTTTTTTAACTTATATGGCGGGTGCAGCTATTTTCCACCATTATAAAATTGTCGAAGCTTCCCTTACAAGATTAAAATAATATTTTCAAATTAAATGTTATATTTTACAATTATGTGAATTTTAAATGATTTCAAAAAAATAGATATTTCTCTCAAATAGTTTTGGTTTCATCTATGTCAACATCCTTTGATGTATTTTAGGATTATTTGAAGTTGATTTATTATGATACAAAACATCCATATTTTATTTGAGGTTCTGTGATATGTTTGACTATAGATGAGTTTTTTTATACCATTCATGGTTTATGGAGAAAGTATTGACATTCCGTGTGCTAGTTTTAATAGGAATGATTTTGTTATGTTTAAACCTGTTCATATGAGGAATGCATTGGTCTTAATAAGTGATGGGTGGAGCCTGCTATAGATCTTCGATGCATCGGTATGTATCATGAGACAAAATAGTGTCTTGGAACAAGGACTTGACATAATCATATTTGTAGTCTTGGCATAAGAACTTGACTATGTGGTTATGATAGTCTGGCATTATACATTCCATCATTATGAAAGTGGTTATTGTTATTGCATGTGATTATTTGACTAGCATAACATCCATGTGAATAAGTAAATGGAATTATTGCATTTTATTTTTTCCATATTATGTTAAAGTTCAAGTTTAAAATGATTTTGTTTCAGTTATACATTTTTTTAATGTATATGCTTCTTTATGAAAGTTTCCACTATATTGTTATCCTTACTGGGCATTTGATTTCACCCCTTTCTATGAGTTATTTTTCCCATGATGTGATGAAGTATTTTATGAATGACCTGCAGGGATAGTATAAGGGGATATGAGTGTGGAGACAAGATGTTGTTGTAGTTTTCAGTTTATGATGTAATGTAAACTTTTTGAATGTATCTAGTTATTCCAAGGCTACTAAGCTAATCGGTCTTTCGAGACTTGATCTTTTGTGATCAAGACAATGTTATGTAATAATGCACCGAATCCGGGTAACTGTGGTTGGGGCATTACATTATGGGTTGTTTGAGTTTTTGGTAGTGCCTTTCGGCTTGACCAATGCACCGATGGTGTTTATGGCTTTGATGAACAGAATATTTCATCCATATCTAGACCAGTTTTTGATTTTCTTTCTTGAAGATATCTTTGTGTACTCAAAAACTCAGGACGATCATGACCAACATCTTGACATCGTCATGGGTACACTAAGAGATCATCAGCTATACGCCAAGCTATAAAAGTGTCAATTCTGGATAAGTGAGGTGCATTTTCTGGGTCACATCATCTAGGATGTAGGTGTGACAGTGGATCCAGAGAAAGTGCAAGCACTTGTATCTTGGGAGCAGCACAAGAGTGTTTTTGATGTTCAGAGTTTTTTGGGTTTTCCCTGATATTACCGAATGTTTATTCAGGATTTATTTCACTTGTAAGCACCACTATCAAGCTTTAACCAGAAATGAATCATGTTTGAGTGGTCTGAGGCTTGTGAGAACGCCTTCCAATAGTTGAAGAAGCGGTTGATGACCACACCTATCTTGATCTTACCTGAGCTGGGTAAAAAGTACATCGTGTTTTGTGATGGGTCCGGAGTCGGACATGGGGCTGTGTTGATGCAGGATCTTCGAGTTGAGGCTTATGGGTCAAGGCAGTTGAGATCCCATGGGCGGAACTATCCCACTCATGCCCTTGAGTGGCTGCAGTGGTGTATGCCTTGAAGTGCTGGAGGCACTATCTATTGGGAGAATAGATTACTTTGTTTACCGACCATAATAGTTTAATGTACATATTCTCACAATGGGATCTGATCCTTCGTTAGTGAAGATGGGTTGAATATCTCCAGTATTATGTCCTTGAGTTGGAGTACATATTGGGAAAGGGAAATAGTTTTGCTGATGCTCCGAGTAGGAAGTTTCAGAATCTAGTGGTTCTGGAGTCCAACACTGAGTGGAAGGTGATGTGTTTGTTTGCCGTGATGCACCTAGAGGTGCAGGAGGAGAGTGGTTAGGTCACTCTTACTTCCTTAATGATGGATTCGACACTTTTGAGTCGAGTTAAGGAAGGTCATCATGATGATCCTGAGTGTTTGATCCTGATGGAAAAGCTTATAGGTGGGGAGTTACCTTCTGGTTGGGACGTCGGTGTGGAAGGTATGGTTGGTTTTCATGATCATGTGGTTGTGCCAAAGTGTATGCAGGAAGAGTTTATGTGTGATTACCGTGCATCAAAGTGGGCAGTGCATCATGGTTTGGCCAAGATGTACCATGATCTCGGAAGGCAGTTTTGGTGGCCTGGAATGAAGAAGGAAGTCGCGGGATTTGTGGCACGGTGTCGTACCTGTCTGCAAGTGAAGGCCAAGCATCAACACCCAACTGGTTTGTTGCATCCATTTCCCATTCTGGAAGGGAAGTGGGATGATTAAACAATGGATTTTGTCATGGGTCTTCAGAGGAAACCGTGGAAGAATGATGCAATCTAGGTTCTTGTGGATTTGTTAACTAAAGTGGCTTATTTCTTACCGATCTAGGAGACCCTTACAGTCGACCAGTTGGGTGAGATGTGTAGAGACCAAAAGCATGGCGTACATGGACATTACATTAATTTTTCAGAATACTTAACACATAACGAAAACAGACACAGAAGGACCGTAATAGTTTAGTGTCTTTGGAAACTTAGAAAATAATCTTCTAATCGTGGTGAAAGATCTTCAACATCTCCTATAAAGATCTCCCCCTTTTTCCCTTACCTAATACCTTTCTTTAAATCCTGGGGAAAATAAAACATATAAATGGTGAGATCAAATTCTCATTAAGGGTAGACAACATAAATATCAATCACATCATATTCATAAGAACATAACATTTTGGAAATCATAACCTGAAAATGAGATCATAATTTCATAACATGGGATAAATCATAGTAGTGAAATGTAATCCCAACAATCATAACATAAAACATGAAAATTGGGGGCATACACACATAATCATAGGGAATCATTTCATAGTAGTCAAGACTCATTTCCAAGACTATCTTAGCGGACAAAGTCCATTTTTGAACCGACTTCACTCCTCGTTTCAGTCCTGTTTCACTGAACCAGATTAACCTGTCATTCCATCCATGTCTATCACATGAGATATTAATCTTTACCCAATGCATTGGAGGGATATATAGTTCCCACCCATCTCATAATGAAACCATTCTTATGTGTGCCACAAAACCATAAATCATACATCATAGCATAACCCATTTAATAAAAATGGGAATCTTAAACATCGTGACATCATAAAACAATTCATATAAGATAAAGGACTTCATAAAAATAGTTCCATCACAACATAATCAAATCAATGTAACAATATGGATTGAAAAAGAACCCAATATTTTCTTAGATGGAAAATAATTTTGATAAAACACTTGAACTCCATTCTTGATGAAAATATCCTTTCTACTTCAAATAAACATTTTTTCATTTCTTAACATGTCATACAATTTTAAAAGAAGTTAAAAAACTTGAATACATGTATAAAAAGCTTCATGGAAATAATGTTCTATGAAATCATAAAAATCCATTCATGCTGTATAAGTTAAAAAACATTCTTCTCTTATTTGGCCAAAAAAGTCAAAAAGTACCTCCTACTACAAAAGAAAAAAGATTTTGTTCATATCTTTTACTAAAAATTCACCAATAGGTAAAATTTGATTTAAACCATTTTATGAGGACAAAACTAATATTACATATTGAGGAAACATTGATGTGGATGATAAATGTGCCCCAGTAAATACCAAAGTATAAACAATCTCGATCATAAATTGAGATTGTGAGATTTTCCATTATCTAAGGTCTGATTTGCTTCGTACGTGTCTTAACCTCCTGTATAATGATTTAAATAATGTTATTGACTTATTCTATAATCTTAATAATTGTTATGATATCATATGTGGTCTTATTATTAGCTTCTTATTAATAATATTTCATTGTTACTTGTTATTCGGGTGTTTATTGCTTTTTGTTCTTATGCGGGTTTTGTCAAATAAATTCTTAATCTCCTTTTAGGTTATAGATAACTCATTTACAAAATGGAATTAGTGTAATATATATCATATTTCTTAATTCAATTTGTAGAGACCCGAAGCTTATTGTGCATGGACATGACATTACTTTTGCGGAATACTTAGTACATAACAAAAACACACACACACAAGGATCGTAATAGTTTAGTGTCTTTGGAAACTCGGAACATAATCTTCTAATCGTGGTGAAAGATCTTCAATATCTCCCATAAAGATATTCACTTTTTTTAACTAAAACCTTTCTTTATATACTGGGGAAAAGAAAACATAAAAGGGTGATCTCAAATGCTCAGTAAGGGTAAGCAAAAGAAAAATCAATCACGTCATATTCATAAGAACATAACTTTTGGAAATCGTAACCTACAAAAGAGAGCATAATTTCATATCATGGGATAAATCATAGTAGTGAAATGAAATCCCAATAATCATAACATAAAACATGAAACTTTTTTTCATACACACATAATCATAGAGAATCATTTCTTGTTAGTCAAGACACATTGCCAAGACTATCTTAGTGGACAAAGTCCCTTTCTGAACCGAGTCACCCTCGTTTCAGTCCTGTTTCACTGAACCGGTATAACCTACCATTCCAGCCATTTTTATCTCATGAGATATAAAATCTTTACCCAATGCCTTGGAGGGAGATATAGGTCCCACCCATCTCATAATGAAACCATTCTTATGTGTGCCACAAAATCATAAACCATACATCATTGAATAACCCATGTAATAAAAATGGGAATCTTAAACATGATGACATCATAATACAATTAATATACAATCAAGGAATTCATAAAAATAATTCCATCACAACATAATCAAATAAATGTAATAATAGGGATAAAAACAGTACCCTTTATTATCTTAGATGGAAAATAATTTTGATTAAAAACATGAACTCCATTCTTGAGGAAAATATCATTTCTTCTTTAAGAACATTTTTCCTTTCTTAACATGTCATAAAAATTTAAACTAAAAGAATTTGATTAAAGATAAACTTGAAAACTTGTAAAGGAAGATTCTTGGAAATATGGTTTTAAAAATCCATTCATGCCGTATAAGTTAAAAAAACATTCTTCTCGTACTTTTGTCGGAAAAGTCAAAAAGTACCTCATACGAAAAACGACAAAAGATTCCTTTCATATATTTTACTAAAAACTCAACGAAGGGTAAAATTGGATTTAAACAATTGTAGGTGGATGGAAATAATATTACATATTGAGGAAACATGTACATGGATGATAAAATACACCCCAGTAAATACTTACGAATAAACAATCTCAGATAAAAATGAGATTGTGATATTTCCCTTACCTTAGGTCCGACTTGCTTTGTACGTGTCCGAACCTCCTGTATAATGATTTAAATCATATTATTTAATTATTCCAGAATCATATTAATTGTTATTATATCATATATGGTCCACTTATGACTTTATATTACCTGTTCTTTTGTAAATTCATGTTAAAGAAGTGTTTTGGGTAAAATCGTTTCATTTATCGTAGGTGTTTTTAACTTGTAATTATTAATATGATTACTTGGATCATGATTACTTATATCAAGAATGTAAAACATGATTTATATATCATATATATTCAGAATATACATATATATAATATATTGATAAATGGAATGAAATACACCATTCATGGAGACGGTAGTCCTTACGTACGCATGAACGCTGTTTTCGTTTCCTTATTGAATTTAATAGAAATAAGTAGATGACATACATATAAATATACATAAATACAGTATCATTATTATGTCATATATTTCATTAGTACTTATTATATATACTTTATAATCATTCATGAATGGTTAATCATTGAGAATGAATCTCATCGCGTCGTGGAGACGGTAGTCCGTACGTACGCACGAGCGATGATATCGTTCCCATGGTTGTGGAATTGTGTTGAAGTGTATGTATACTATTTCAGTATCAATATCACTTTATAATAATAATATATAGTTACTCATTACACCATTATACGCATCCAATTAAGGTGGTGACGTAAAATAGATTACACCACGGCGTGGAGACGGTATTCCGTACGTACGCACGCGCGGTGATTTCCTTTTTCTGTATTATGGATAGAAGGTTAATTAGAGTTTTTTCATATTTATAATAACATATCAGTTTATAAGAAATACTTATGTTATTACTTTATCATGAAACAACTAATGAAGAAGAAGTTGAAGAAGAAAGAAATTGAAAAAGATCGGTAATGGATATTACCTCTTTTTGACACGCCTTCAGTTATCCTCCACTTAAAGAACTAAGGATGGTCTTTGAAGAAGACCAGGACCTCTATGATGATACTAGGGAAGTGGAGAAGAGATTTTGTCAGGGTTTTTCCGAGCATGAAGGCTCAAAGTTGTGTGAGGAAGAGAGGGAGGTGGTTCCCTTTTATAAGGGAGGAGAGGGGCACCTTCGGAATATCTCAAAATATTATTTTATATTAAAGTCAAAATCGGTTTATAAGGTTCCAAAGGGTCTTATTTCGAAGATAAAGTGGGTATGGGTCGAAATAATATCAACCAATAGGATTTAGACAAGTTTAGGGTATTATTTTAACCTTATCAATTAGATTTAACTCTAAGTTAAATAATTTAACTTTTACCATTTCTTTTTGTTTTCTTTCACTATATGGTTAATACACTTACTATAACATGCCAAAAGAACCCCAAATTGTTTATTATTAATATATATATCCTTATCTATGTCATTTGTCCTAACCTTAGATTTGTAGGAATAAAATAACAATTAATAATATAATATTTGTTTTAAAAACTATTTTGTGTCAATTTTGACACTATTTGATATATGATTTTTTTGAAAGTCATAACAGAATTATATGTTCAACACAAGTTGCTTAAATCAACACTAATATATCATATTAACCTAGAAAATTAGTGGAATTCATAAAAAGTCTTAAATTACATTTATTTTGGTATTTATAATATCAATTATGTCAATATTTCATTAATAAGATAATTATTGCATCATCTTTGTGTCATAAATAAATTAACTTATTTGATGTCTAAAAATTACAAATAAAATACCATTATGTAGGAAATCTTTTTAGATTTGTAATGAATATTTATAGTAGAATTTATATTATGTATAACCCCATATTAAAAATGTTTTACTTATTAAACGTAGATTTTAACTATTTTAACCCTTCTTTAAATAAATTAATAATAAATGTCCTAATCTAATCCAAGTGGGCCTGAGTGGTCATAGTTTATTCCTAAGATTGTTTTTGGTCTAATTACACTTGTCCAATAGAATTATAACATGTTTTAGGGTAATAATAATATCATTTTTACCCTTAATTACCCTATTTAATTTTAACTGTGGTAAATAAAAGTAAAAAAGTTTCTATTCACCAAAAATTATTTTCATCACATTGAACCACATTTTACTTACTGACATCAACCGTTTCTCTCGGATGTTTAAAATTCCATTCACATAAGCGGTAAAATTATGTTTTATGAAAAATTCAGTTTTTTTAACTACCACTTAGTAGTTTCACTATTCATCAAAAATTGATGTTTTTCAGAACAATGCCAAAATTTCATCCTAAACTATATTTCATATTCCGAATTCAAAAATTTAGTCTATTTTACCAAATTCATAACATAGAAGTTTCATTAATTAATTTTATAATTAAATCTCGCTGTTAAAACAAATAGCGTGTTTTTAAGAAACAATATCTATCAAAAGATTGACACTTGTTTATGTCTGGTTTAAATTTGAGATTACATCCAATGACCAACATTGTATTAAATTGTAAAAATATATTCTAAATATACTTTAAAACCACTAAAATTAATAATTTATCACTATTAAATATTTTGAATAAAAAAGTTGTTTTTAATTATAATTTATTAATTTTCACTATTCATCAGAATATGAAAGTTATCCGAAAAGTACCAAAATTTCACCTTAGGCTAAATTCGATACTTTGAATCCAAAAATGAAGTCCATTATGAGAGATAAAATTTCTAAAATTTTAAAAGGTGGTTATTACTATTCATAATGGCTAGTTATAATAATATTTTAATAGCATATCGTTGTTTAGTGAAACTCGGTATTGCGTACTACACACGCTATCGAGGAAGGTCGCGATTGCGTGTAATGCAAGGCAAGTCAAGGATGTGTGTTGTGCAAGCTCTTTTTGGTGTAACGTACAGCATAAGACATTAATAAAATTAAAAAGAATATTTTTCATAAAATCTTGGGCTGTTACATTCTACCCCCCTTAAAATGAATTTCGCCCTCGAAATTCGTCGGGGTTATAAATGGTTTACTATTCGAAAGTTTCTTTAATAGAAACCCACATCATAAAAAAGAATACCAAAACTTTGCTTTAAAAACTAAATTATGAAATGTAACGATTACCCAAATAAACTAATCAATGGGTTTCCATATAGGTGAAATTATGGATATGGAAGAGAAATCTAACCATCATGTTCTGATGGAGAGTGGTAGAGAACATGGCTATGGAAAAGACAGTAATCACAAATCCATAGATTTGTGATGATATAAGGTACCATCTGATTCATCAGGTATAAGATCACTAAGACAACATTTTTGGTTTTCAAGATCATTTCCCTAAAGTTGAAAATTTGCTTAGAATAAATACTTACTTTATTTTGGTACAATATCACTATTGTTCGTGCCTTGAACAATTTCCAATTCATCTCTTAAATAAATTAAGTTGAATTTGTTATTCGTGAAGTGTTAGCAGATCATGTCATAGAATGACGGGTCATTCCATCTGTCTCAAAAAAAAGGTTAGCAAAAATTATATACATAAGTCGATCTATAGTGAGATTAATCATATATGGTTCCTAAAATGGACTTATACTTCATATATCATACTTCTTAATATAATAAAACTAGTTTCTACTAAATAGGGACTTCCTGTAGGCCAGTGGTAGGTGATAAAGGCCAGTCGCACTTCGGTTGTGGGTTCGATTCCCACAGCCTTGTCCGACGCGATGGGCTGTCGCCCGTTCTGCTGGTTGTCCTTTTTCTAAAACTATATTACTATAACATCCCATCAATAATATCGAAAAAACTTCTATCCTTAAACAATACTAACTTATGTCCAACATATTCCATTCCAATCATTAGGCTTATCCATAATACTGCAGTCCACTCTCATAACATAGTGAAAACGATTACCAGAGATTTAATACCATCGTTGATCCCCATATATCATAAGATATGTTTTGTTGGTCACATTCCAAACATTCAAAGGCCTTAATCATGTACTCTCTTGAATACCCATTTAACCTTAGTGAAAACATGAATGCAGTTAAAAGTCAACATTTTCCACATACCAAAATCCTCAAAATTCTATATACTCAAACCATGATATCACTTAGCCCTTATATCAATCATGAGCTCATGAATAATGTTAAACATTCCATTTTCTCATTTTCCCATCATTATGCGCATATCATCTTATTTCCAAAAATATCTCAATCACTTTGAATACCAAATTAAACCAATACATAAATATTCCAATACTCCATGATACAATATTATTTTGGAATCCCATTACATAAAAACTTAATCATTCCACCACATCGTTGTCATATTCAACATATCCAATAGTGATCTCATGTGACTTCCCTTTGTCCTTTACCTTAAGAGGTTGCTCATGTCGATCATCACTAACCCTTGGATTAGGGCATTTATTAGCATAATGCCCCATTTCCTTGCACTTGAATCATTGAAGTGTTGGTTGTGCATTCTCTGCAGTGTTTGCTTTATTCACATCATTAGAATACCTTTTTCCATTACTTCGACACTCAGCTGCTCGAGGACCTTCTTTTCCACACTTAAAACATTTTCTAGTCCCTTTAAGACAATCTCCACCATGCTTCTTTCCACACTTTGTGCATAAGGAAACATTCATCTTCTTTTCACCATTATTCTGAGATTTCTCCTTGACCTCCATCTTTCGTTTCTTTTCAAAACCATGAGATGGATATGTAACACCAAATTCCATTTCTACCTTGATAGCACAACACACAATTTCTTCATAGCTACTGAAGTCTCTTATAGCTAATGCCCTTCGAAGACTTGGTTTTAAGCCACTAAAAATCGATCAACTTTACTTTCAGGTTGGATGATAATGCCAGATGCATACCTTGAAAGTCTTGTATAATTTACTTCGAATATACCAACAGATTCATTATCCTTATGCTTCAGCTCAAGAAACTCCTTTTCCATCTTTGTTCGAAGGATACGAGGGAAGTACTTACTGAAAAACAAGTTCTTGTACTCGTCCCATTCCATGGACTCAATTTCATCTCTTGGCCTCGTATTCTTGATAAGATTCCACCATTGATCAGCTTCACCTTCCAAACGATATACTGCTAAGATGACTTTATCATATTCAGAACATTGAATAACTAAAAATATCTTTTCAGTGGTACTGATCCATTGTTCAGCAACAAGTGGATCGGAAGTCCCACTGAAAGAAGGTGGATGTTGCCTCATGAAGGACTCAATAGAATATTGTTCCCTTCTCAGCTCATTTGGAAGTCCAGAATGATTCATAGCTTGTGTAAGGATAGCAATAAGATTTTCACTCCATCTCCCATAACATTTGTTTGTTCAGGAGGACAATCATTGCATTGTCCATTGCATTGATCAACACGGTTCTTTCGGGTTCCATCCATCGTCTAAAACCCAAAAAGAATAGTGTGAGAGGCAAAAATCATGCTAGGGAAAACAACATAATAAAGGGGGAGTACCTTCAATATCTAACATCTTAGTTTTAATTCTATGATCGTTAGCGTAATTCTAGTATTATAACCTATACGTATACTTAACCTTAGGGACATCCTTAGACATACCTTAGAAATATCTCTAGGGATCTCACTAACGTTTTTGCATCCTAGTTTCCAAAGGTTGACTAAACCTTTCCTCTGATACCAACTGTAGAGAACCGAAGCTTATCATACATGTACATTACATTACTTTTGCGGAATACTTATTACATAACAAAAACACACACACAAGGATCGTAATAGTTTAGTGTCTTTGGAAACTCGGAACATAATCTTCTAATCGTGGTGAAAGATCTTCAATATCTCCCATAAAGATCTTCCCTTTTTTTTACCTAAAACCTTTCTTTATATCCTGGGGAAAAGAAAACATAAAAGGGTGAGCTCAAATGCTCAGTAAGGGTAAGAAAAAGAAAAATCAATCACATAATATTCATAAGAACATAACTTTTGGAAATCTTAACCTGCAAAAGAGAGCATAATTTCATATCATGGGATAAATCATAGTAGTGAAATGAAATCCCAATAAGAATAACTTAAAACATGAAACTTTGTGTCATACACACATAATCATAGATAATCATTTCTTTTTAGTCAAGACTCATTGCCAAGACTATCTTAGTGGACAAAGTCCCTTTCTGAACCGAGTCACCCTCGTTTCAGTCCTGTTTCACTGAACCGGTATAACCTACCATTCCAACCATGTCTATCTCATGAGATATAAAATCTTTACCCAATGCATTGGAGGGAGATATAGGTCCCACCCATCTCATAATGAAACCATTCTTATGTGTGCCACAAAATCATAAACCATACATCATTGCATAACCCATGTAATAAAAATGGGAATCTTAAACATCATGACATCATAATACAATTCATATACAATAAAGGAATTCATAAAAATAATTCCATCACAACATAATCAAATCAATGTAATAATAGGGATAAAAAATAGTACCCTTTATTATCATAGATGGAAAATAATTTTGATTAAAAACTTGAACTCCATTCTTGAGGAAAATATCCTTTCTTCTTCAAAAACATTTTTCCTTTCTTAACATGTCATACAAATTTAAACTAAAAGGAGTTGATTAAAGATAAACTTGAAAACTTGTAAAGGAAGCTTCTTGGAAATAAGGTTTTAAAAATCCATTCATGCCGTATAAGTTAAAAAAAACATTCTTCTCGTACTTTTGTCAGAAATGTCAAAAAGTATCTCGTATGAAAAACGACAAAAGATTCCTTTCATATCTTTTACTAAAAACTCACCGAAGGGTAAAATTGGATTTAAACAATTGTAGGTGGATGGAAATAATATTACATATTGAGGAAACATGGACATGGATGATAAAATACACCCAGTAAATACTTACGAGTAAACAATCTCGGATAAAAATGAGATTGTGATATTTCCCTTACGTTAGGTCCGACTTGCTTTGTACATGTTTGAACCTCCTGTATAATGATTTAAATCATGTTATTGACTTATTCCAGAATCATATTCATTGTTATTATATCATATATGTTCCACTTATAACTTTATATTTCTCGTTCTTTTGTAAATTCATGTTAAAGAAGCGTTTTGGGTAAAATCGTTTCATTTATCGTGGGTGTTTTTAACTTGTAATTATTAATATGATTACTTGGATCATGATTAATTATATCCAGAATGTAAAACATGATTTATATATCATATATATTCAGAATATACATATATATAATATATTTATAAATGGAATGAAATACACCATTCATGGAGACGGTAGTCCGTACGTACGCATGAACGTTGTTTTCGTTTCCTTATTGAATTTAATAGAATTAAGTAGATGACATACATATAAATATACATAAATAAAGTATCATTATTATGTCATATATTTCATTATTACTTATTATATATACTTTATAATCATTCATGAATGGTTAATCATTGAGAATGAATCTCATCGCGTCGTGGAGACGGTAGTCCGTACGTACGCACGAGCGATGATATCATTCCCATGGTTGTGGAATTGTGTTGAAGTGTATGTATACTATTTCAGTATCAATATCACTTTATAATAATCATATATAGTTACTCGTTACACCATTATACCCATCCAATTAAGGTGGTGACGGAAAATAGATTACACCACGACGTGGAGACGGTATTTCATACGTACGCACGCGCGGTGATTTCCTTTTTCCGTAGGATAGATAGAAGGTTAATTAGAGTTGTTTAATATTTATAATAACATATCAGTATATAATAAATACTAATGTTGTTACTATATCATGAAACAACTAAATAAGAAGATGTTGAAGAATAAATAAATTGAAAAAGATCGGTAATGGATATTACCTCTTTTTGACACGCCTTCAGTTATCCTCCACTTAAAGAACTAAGGATGGTCTTTGAAGAAGGCCAGGACCTCTAGGATGATACTAGGGAAGTCGATAAGAGATTTTGTCAGGGTTTGGCCGAGCTTGAAGGCTCAATGTTGTGTGAGGAAGAGAGGGAGGAGGTGCCCTTTTATAAGGGAGGAGAGGGGCACCTTAGGAATATCTCAAAATATTATTTTATATTAAAGTCAAAATCGGTTTGTAAATGGTTCCAAAGGGTCTTATTTCGAATATAAAGTGGGTATGGGTATACATCCTATCAACCAATAGGATTTAGACAAGTTTAGGGTATTATTGTAACCTTATCAATTAGATTTAACTCTAAGTTAAATAATTTAACTTTTACCGTGTCTTTTTGTTTTCTTTCACTACATGGTTAATACACTTACTATAACATGCCAAACGAACCCCAAATTGTTTATTATTAATATATATATCCTTATCTAAGTCATTTGGCCGAATCTTAGATTTTTAGGAATAAAATAACAATTAATAATATAATATTTGATTTAAAAACTATTTTGTGTCAATTTTGACACTATTTGATATATGATTTTCGTGAAAGTCATAACAGAATTATATGTTCGAAACAAGTTGATTAAATCAACACTAATATATCATAGTAAACTAGAAAATTAGTGGAATTCATAAAAAGTCTTAAATTAAATTTATTTTGGTATTTATAATATCAATTATGTCAATATTTCATTAATAAGATAATTACTGCATCATCTTTGTGTCATAAATAAATTAACTTATATGATGTATAAAAATTACAAATAAAATACCATTATGTTGGAAATCTGTTTAGCATTCTAATGAATATTTATAGTCGAATTTATATTATGTATAACCCCATATTAAATTTTTTTTACTTATTAAACTTAGATTTTAACTATTTTAACCCTTCTTTAAATAAATTAATAAGAAATGTCCTAATCTAATCCAAGTGGGCATGAGTGGTCATATTTTATTCCTAAGATTGTTTTTGGTCGAATTACACTTGTCCAATAGAATTAGAACATGTGTTAGGGTAATAATAATATCATTTTTACCCTTAATTACCCTATTTAATTTTAACCGTGGTAAATAAAAGTAAAAAGTTACTATTCACCAAAAATTATTTTCATCTCATTGAACCACATTTTACTTACTGACATCAACCGTGTCTCTCGGATTTTTGAAATTCCATTCACAGATGCGGTAAAATTATGTTTTATGAAAAATTCAGTTTTTTTAACTACCACTTAGTAGTTTCACTATTCATCAAAAATTGATGTTTTTCAGAACAATGCCAAAATTTCATCCTAAACTATATTTCATATTCCGAATTTAAAAATAAAGTCTATTTTACCAAATTCATAACATAGAAGTTGCATTAATTAATTTTATAATTAAATCCCGCTGTTAAAACAAATAGCGTGTTTTTAAGAAACAATATCTATCAAAAGATTGACACTTGTTTATGTCTGGTTTAAATGTGAGATTTCATCCAATGGCCAACATTGTATTAAATTGTAAAAATATATTATAAATATACTTTAAAACCACCCAAATTAATAATTTATCACTATTAATTATTTTTATTAAAAAATTAGTTTTTAATTATAATTTAGTAGATTTCATTATTCATCAGAATATGAAAGTTATCCGAAAAGTACCAAAATTTCAACTTAGGCTAAATTCGATACTCTGAATCCAAAAATGAAGTCCATTTTGAGAGATATAATTTCTAAAATTTTAAAAGGTGGTTATTACTATTCATAAAAACTAGTTATAATAATATTTTAATAGCATATCGTTGTTTAGTGAAACTCGGTATTGCGTACTACACACGCTATCGAGGAAGGTCGTGATTGCGTGTAATGCAAGGCAAGTCAAGGATGTGTGTTGTGCAAGCTCCTTTTGGTGTAGCGTACAACACAAGAAATTAATAAAATTAAAAAGAATATTTTTCATAAAATCTCGGGCTGTTACCCAATTCATTTATATAATCATTATGCAATGAATATCAGGTAGAATGAGTCGCATCACATCGTGGAGACGGTAGGCCGTACGTACGCACGAGCGATGATATCGTTCCGATGATTGTGTAATCGTATTGAACTGTATGTATACTATTTCAGAATCAATATCACTTTACAATAATCATATATAGTTGTTATTTACACCATTATACCCATCCAAGTAAGGTGGTGGTGGAAAATATATTACACCACGACGTGGAGATAGTATTCTGTAAGTACGCACGGGCGGTGATTTCATTTTCCGTAGGATGGATAGATGGTGAAATAGGGTTTTTCATAATTATAATAACATATAAGTATATGAGTGATACTAATGTTATTACTTCATAATGAAACAACTAAAGAAGAATTAGTAGAAGAAGAAATAAATTTGAAAGAATCGGTAATGGACATTACCTCTTCTTTGAAGCGTGTCTTCTTAACCTCCTCATAGGGCACTAAAGATGGAATTTGAAGAATACCAGGACCTCTAGGATATTTCTAGGGAAGTGTAGAAGAGAAATTGGCAGGGGTTTTCTGAGATTGGTGGCTCAATGTGGTGTGAGGAAGAGAGGGAGGAGGTGCCCTTTTATAAGGGAGGAGAGGGGCACCTTAGGAAAACATAAAATATTATTTTTTAATAAAGTTATATTCGGTTTTTAATAGCTCAAAATTGATTTATTTAGAATCTAATGTGGGAATGGGTCGAACTAATCTCATCTAATTGAATTTAGACAAGTTTAGGTTTCTATTTTAACCTTATCATTTAGATTTATCTTTCAGTTAAATAATTTCACTTTTACCGTGTCTTATTGTTTTCTTACACTATAAGGTTCATAAACATACTATAACAAGCCAAAAGAAACCCAAGTTGTTTATTATTAATATATATAACCTTATATAAGTCATTTGGCCGAACCTTAGATTTTTAGGAATAAAATAACAATTAATAATATAATATTTGTTTTAAAAACTATTTTGTGTCAATTTTGAAACTATTTCGTAATTGATTTTTGTGAAAATAATAACATCATGATTAGTTCAAAAAAAGTTAATTAAATTAATAATAATATGTCATATTAACCTATAAAATTAGTGGAATTCATAAAAAGTCTAAAAGTACATTTATTTGGGTATTTATAACATAAATTATGTTAATATTTCATTAATAAGGTAATTACTACATCATCATTCTGTCAAAAATAAATTAACTTATTTAGTTTCTCAAAATTACAAATAAACTACCATTATGTAGGAAATAATTTTATCTTTCTAATGAATATTTATAGTCGAATTTATCTTATCTATAACCCTATATTAAAAATGTTTTAGTTATAAACCTTGATTTTAACTATTTTAAATATTCTTCAAATAAAATAATATTAAATGTCCTAATCTAATCCAAGTTGACATAAATGGTCATATTTTTTTCCTAAGGTTGTTTCTGTTCGAATTAATCTTATCCAATAGAATTAGGACATGTGTTAGGGTAATAATAATATCATTTTTACCCTTAATTACCATATTTACTTTTAACCGTGGTAAAAAAAGTAAAAAGTTACTATTCACCAAAAATTATTTTCATCTCATTAAACCACATTTTAGTCCTTGATATTAACCGTGTCTCTCGGATTTTCGAAATTCCACTCTCAGAAGCGGTAAAAATATGTTTTATGTGAATTTCTAAATTCTCCTATGGGGTGGGTAAAAGACGGTGAAAAGTTCAATAAAATTTTTATATATCTAAAATTATTATAAAATGACTCCAATGAATTATATTGAACTTATATAGGTATTATGTATCAATTTTGACATAAAATAAACTTAAATAAAATAAATAATTATTTAAATAAAAAGTCGGTTTTTAAATAGTAACACAATGTTTTCACTATTCATCAAAAATGAAAAGTTTTCAGAAAAATACCAAAAATTCACCCTAGGCTAATTTCTATATTCCGAATCCAAAAATGTAGTCCATTTCGAAAGATCAAATTTATAAAATTTTTAAAAGTGGGTATTACTATTCATAAGAGCTAGTTTATAGAACATATCGTTGTTTAGTGAAACTCGGTATTGCGTACAACACACACTATCGTGGTAGGTCGTGATTGCATGTAATACAAGCTAACTCAGGGATTCAGGTAGTGAAAGCTCCTTTTGGTGTAGCATACAACACAAGAAATTAATAAAATTAAAAAGATTATTTTTCATAAAATCTCAGGGTGTTACATTCTACCCCCCTTAAAATGAATTTCGCCCTCGAAATTCGTCGGGGTTATAAATGGTTTACTACTCGAAATTTTGATTAATAGAAACTGACATCGTAAAAAATAATACCAAAAACAATCTTTAAAAACTAAAGTATTAAACGTAACGGTTAACCAAATTAACTAATAATGGGGTTTCCAAATAGGAGAACATAGGTGAAAATAAGGATATTGAAGAGAAATCTAACCATCATGTTCTGATGGAGAGTGGTAGAGAACATGGCTATGACAAAGCCAACAATCACAAAGCCATAGATTTGTGATGATCTAAGGTACCATCTGATTCATCATATATAAGGGCACTAGGACAATATTTTTGGTTTTCAAGATCATTTCACTAATGTTCAAGAAATTATAATTGGAAGAAATACTTTCTTGATTTTGGTACAGCATCACCGTTGGTTGTTCATTGAACAATTTCCACTTCATCTCTTAAAGAAGTGAAGTTGAATTTTTCATTCGTGAAGTGTTAATAGATCATGTGATAGAATGATGGGTCATTCCATCTCTCTTAAACAAAAGGTTAGAAAAAGTTACCAAAAATACATAAGTCCATCTATAGTGGGATTAATCATTTATGGTTCTTAAAATGGACTTATACTTCATATATCATACTTCATAATATAATAAACCTTGTTTCTACTAAACAGGGACTTACTGTAGGCTAGTGTTAGGTGATAAAGGCATGTCGCACTTCAATTGTGGGTTCGATTCCAACAGCCTTGTCCGACGCGATGGGTTGTCGCCCGTCCTACAGGTTGTCCTTTTTCTAAAACTACATTATTATAACATTCCATAAATAATATCGAATAAAAATCTAGCCTTAAACAATTCTATCTGATGTCCAACTGAATCCATTCCAACCTTTAAGCTTATTGAAAATAGTTCTGTCCAATCTCATAGTGTAAAGAAAATAATTACTTGAGAGGTCACATAACAAGTACGTGAATACCATCATTTATCCCCCATATATCATACGATGTATCTTGTTGGTAACATTCCAAACATTGAAAGGCCTTAATCATGTATTCTATTGAAAAATGAATACCCATTGAACCTTTGTGAAAACATGAATTCAGTTAAAAGTTAACACTTTCCACATACCAAAATACTCAAAATTCTATATACTCAAACCATGGTATCACTTAGTCCTTATATCAATCATGAGCTCATTAATACTATCAAATAATTCATTTTCTCCTTATCCCTTCATTATGCACATATCATCTTCATTCCAAAATATTTGAATAACTTTTCATGGTTACCAGTACAATATTCTTATAGAAAATCACAATGGACCAATACACAGATATTTCAAAAATTCCACGATACTATAAATAAGATTCCATGATACTAATTTGAAATCCCATTACATAAAAACTTAATCATTACACAACATCATTTTTATACTCAACATCACAAATAGTGATCACATGTGACTTCCCTTTATCCTTTTCCTTAAGAGGTTTCTCTCATTGATCATCATTAACCCTTATATTAGGGAATTGATTAGCATAATGCCCCATTTACTTGCACTTGAAGCATTGAAGTGTTGGTGGTGCGTTCTCTGCAGTCTTTTCTTTATTTACATCATTAGCAACCCTTTTTCCATTACTTCGACACTCAGCTGCTCTATGACCTTATTTTCCACACTTAAAACATATTCTCGTCCCTTTAAGACAATCTCCACCATGAATCATTCCACACTTTGAGCATAAAGAAACATTCATCATGTTTTCACCATTATTCTGAGATTTCTCCTTGAACTCCATCTTTCTTTTCTTGTCAAAACCATGAGATGGATATGTTACACAAACTTCCAGTTATACCTAGATAGAACAATGCACAATTTCTTCATAGCTACTAAAGTCTCTTATAGCTAATACCCTTCGAAGACTTGGTTTTAACCCACTGAAAAATCGATCAACTTTACTTTCATTTTGGATGATAAAGCTAGATGCATACCTTGAAAGTCTTGTCAAATTCACTTCGTATAAACCAACATATTCATCATCCTTCTTCTTAAGCTCAAGAAACTAATTTTCCATCTCTGTTCAAAGAATACAAGGGATGTACTTACTGAAAAACAAGTTCTTGAACTCGTCCCATTCCATGGATTCGATTTCATCTTGGGTCCTTGTATTCTTAATTAGAGTTCACCACTAGTCTGATTTACCTTCTAAACGGTAAATAGCTAAAATGAATTTTTCATGTTCTGAACAGTGAAGTATGGAAACTATCTTTTCAATGGTACTGATCCATTGTTCAGAAACAAGTGGATCAGAAGACCCATTGAAAGACGGTGGATGTTTCCTCACGAAGGACTCAATAGAATATTGTTCCCTTCTATGATCATTTGGAAATCCAGAATAATTCATAGCTTGTGTAAGTATAGAAATAAGATTTTTCACTCCATCTCCAATCATATTTGGTTGATCGGGAGGAAAATCATTGCATTGTCCATTACATTGATCAACACGGTTCCTTCGGGTTCAAGCCATCGTCTAAAACCCAAAAAGAATAGTGTAAGAGGCAAAAATCATGCTAGGGAAAACAACATAATAAAGGTGAAGTACCTTCAATATCTAAAATCAAAGGTTTAATTCTAATATCATTACCATAATTCTTGGACTATAACCTATTCTTATACTAAACCTTAGGGACATCCCTATACATACCTTAAAAAGATCTCTAGGGATCTCACTAAAGTTTTCGCATCCTAGTTTCCAAAGGTTAACTAAACCTTTCCTCTGATACAAACTATAGAGACCCAAAGCATGACGTACATGGAAATTACATTAATTTTGAGAAAAACTTAATACATAATGAAAACAGACACACAAGGACCGTAATAGTTTAGTGTCTTTAGAAACTCGGGAAATAATCTTCTAATCGTGGTGAAAGATCTTCAACATCTCCCATAAAGATCTTCCCCTTTTGTTTTCGTACCTAAAACCTTAATTTAAATCCTGGGGAAAAGAAAACAGATAAAGGGTGAGCTCAAATGCTTAATAAGGGTAAACAAAATAAATATCAATCACATCATATTCATAAGAACATAACATTTTGGAATTTAACCTGCAAAAGAGATCATAATTTCATAAAATGCGATAAATCATAGTAGTGAAATGTAATCCCAATAATCATATATTAAAACATGAAAATTTGTGTCATACACACATAATCATAGAGAATCATTTCTTAGTAGTCAAGACTCATTGCTAAGACTAGATTAGTGGACAAAGTCAATTTCTGAATCGAGTTCACACCTCGTTTGAGTCCTGTTTCACTGAACCGGATTAACCTGCCGTTCCAGCCATGTCTATCCCATGAGATATAAATATTTACCCAATGCATTGGAGGGAGATATATGTCTCACCCATCTCATAATTAAACCACTCTTATGTGTTCCACAAAATCATAAATCATACATAATTTCATAACCCGTGTAATAACAATGGGATTCTTAAACATCGTGACATCATAAAACAATTCATATAAGATAAAGGACTTCATAAAAATAATTCCATCACAACATAATCAAATAAATGTAACAATATGGATAGAAACAGAACCCTATATTTTCTTATATTGAAAATAATTTTGATAAAACACATGAACTCCATTATTGAAGAAAATATACTTTCTACTTCAAAAAAACATTTTTTCCTTTCTTAACATGTCATTCAATTTTAAAAGAAGATAATAAACGTGAAAAATTGTAAAGGAAGATTCATGGAAATAATTTTCTATGAAATCATAAAAATCTATTCATGCCATATAATTTAAAAAAACATTCTTCTCTTATATGGTTGAAAAATTCAAAAAGTGTAACACCCCTAGCTTCCACCATACACTTCTCTTTCAATAATGCAATAGTTTGCATTGTACGCAAGTTCGAGATTCTAACACACCGTGACTAATCAAAATAGACATTATGAATAGTAAGACCCACTTTTTGAAATTATATATATTTTATATTTCAAAATGGACTTCATTTTTGGATTCAGAATGTCAAAATTAACCTATGTTGGTTTTTTTTGTAATTTTCTGAGAACTTCCAAATTTTAATGAATAGTGAAATATACTTAAAACAAATTTTTTAATCAAAATAATTTATACTGATAAATTATACTATTGAGTGGTTTTAAAGTATAATTAGAATTTATTTTTACCATTTTATCTAATGTTGTTCATTAGAATTAATTTCACTTTGAAATTGGACATAAACAATTGTCAATCTTTTGATATATATTGTTTCTTAAAAATACGCTATTTGTTGTGACAACGGGAATTAATTATAAAATTAATTAATTCAACTTATATGTTTGGAATTTTGTAAAATAGACATCATTTTTGAGTTTGGAATATCAATTATAGGTTAGGGTAAAATTTTGGCACTATTCTGAAAAACTTCAATTTTTTATGAATAGTGAAACCACTAAGTGGTAGTTAAATAACTGATTTTTTTCATTTAAATGAAATATTACCACTTCTGTGATTTGATTTTCAAAAATCTGACATACATGTTTGTCATTAGGAAGTAAAATGTGGTTCAATGGGATTAAAATATTTTTTTTGGTGAATAGTAACTTTTAAGTTTAATTAATCGCGATTAATGGTAATTAGTGAAATTTAAGGTAAAAATGATATTATAAAAATATAAAATGACCTTGAAACTTGTCCTAAACCTATAGGATGGGTCATGTCCGACCAAGAAAATACATGAGTCAACTTGGGGACCCCATGGAGACACTTTGGTAGGGAAATCACATAAATAACTTTTTATTTAAAGTTAAAATAAAAATGTCACAAACATAAGTTGTTTTACTAAAACAATTTTTAAATGGGGTTATACAAGTTATATTTTTGACTATAAATATTCATTAGAAATATAAAAATATTTTATACATCATGATATTTGTTTTATAATTTTTAGACATTAAATAAATTAAATTATTTGTTACACTATGATGATGCAACGATTACCTCATTAATTAATGATTTAAATAAAATGAAAAGATAATGTAAAATCTAAGCATTAAACGTGTCCAAAGCCTATTGGACGAGAATATATCGATCCCTTATCACCTTATCCTAGAATTATATAAGTGTGGGACTTTTAGAATCCGAAAAGCATTGTATATTAAAGTAACAATTTATTACTTTCCAAGAGTGACCCTCCTCTCCACTTATAAAAGGCCCCCACCACTACCACCTTACTCACATTTTCAAAGCCTTTTGGCTCGGCCAACCTCTGCCCAACTACTCTCCCAACTTCCCTCCATTACTCCTAGAAGCCTTACTTTGGGCAGAATTCTTCCCAAGGAAGCCTTTGGCTCAAATCAAAAAGAGTTGCCCGATTTTAAGGTAATGTCTTCTCTAATGTTGTTTTGTTTTATTTTTCATCTCTAACCCCTTAAAATCTTTTTATTCCTTTCTTTTGTAACAACACCAGTATCCTCAATATACTAGGATGTTGTTATTATGAGTATTCGAGCTACACTTACACACACCTACATCTAATGGTTAAAGAACATACTGTTTCTGTGGATGGCGAATTTCTGCCTCAGGAAACGATGATTGTTCGACACTCATATAACACCTTAAAAGGTGGCCATTAAGATGTCACTATATTTATATATGATATATAATATGTTTATGTTTTACTTAACCTTCTGTATTTTTCATTTATGACATACCTTTATTATTTCCATTATGGGTAAACGCGATAATTTCATTTTAGGAAGTGCGGACTACCGCCCCCTCAAAGTGATTTGAATCGTTAATTCCATATGTGGGATGTATAAAGGATGGATTAAATGGTATTATACATTATATTATACTGGAATCATAATACACCTTTATACTATTATGATTTCATTCAATTAAATATGAAATAGAAATGAATGCAGCGTTCATGCGTACGTACGGCTTACCGTCTCCATGAACGGTGCATTTCATTTATTACCTCGAAATGTTATGTAATATTATAAATGAATGTATATAATGGATATATATGATATATATGATATCTAGATTATGAATATAATTCTGGATATAATGTATATTTCACCACATGAGCAAATTGTAATTATATGAATTTTATTTTTGACTCAAGTACCTAAGATCGACAAAATGACCGTTATAAACTTAAATAATTACATAATGTTCATGACATGGTAATAAGTGATATAAAAGGAATAATGAACTTGAAAAAGGTTCTTAATAAGTTAGAGATTAAATCTAGTTTATTATTCAGGAGATCAAAGAACGGTCGAGTGAATTCGGACACGAGGTAAGGGAACTTCTTAACCAATTTTTATTATTTGTGTTAATCTCCTACTTTCAAATTATGTCTGGATATTATTATGTCCTATCTTGTATTTTTACTTTCTGTATGTGTACTTATAGTGAATACATATTATAGATCTATTATATATATAAAAAATGATCATTTTAAGGGACTTCTTCTCAATCTCCTTTTGTTGAGACATATTTTGTTTTATACACAAATTTCATCTATACGGTGTATAAACCCCTTTGACTTTTACGTTTATTCAAAAGGAATCTTTTTATACAAATCATTTTACTAAACGACAAAAAGAAATGTTTTATTGTCGTACGTATGTGGCGGCAACGACTTCTCCACCGCCATGACCATTATTTGAGTTTCGGCTTCCTCTACAAGCCATAAATTTTTTTAAATGAAAAATAAATACAAGTTTTAATTTTATTTTAATATTGAAAATGGTTTTTAAAGTGTTTTTATTATATCAATGTGTTGTATTGATATCTTCTGATTGAAATGTGGAAATGTAATGTTTCCTTTATACATGTTTTATGTGATACGATTATTTTATATGATATGTTTAAACCTATTCTTATGAGGAATTCATTGGAATTAATAAGTGGCGGATGGAGCCCACATTAGCTCCTCGATGCATCGGTAGGTCTCATGAGACAAACTAGTGTCTTGGAACAAGGCCTTGAAAAAATAATATTTGTGGTCTTGGCACGAGGCCTTGGCTACGTGATTATGATAGTCTGGAATTATGCATTCCATCATTATGAAAGTGGTTATTGATATTACATGTGATTATTCGACCAGTAGAATATCCATGTGAATAAGTAAATGGAATTATCTCATTTTACTTTTGCCATATTATGTTGAAGTTCATGTTTAAAAAGCTTTTGTTTTAGTTATACATTGCCTTAAATGTTAATGTTTATTTATGAAATCTTCCGCTATATTATTATCCTTACTGAGCATCTGAGCTCACCCCTTTCAATGTTTTAATATTTTCCAGGATGTGAAGAAGTAATTTATGAATGACCTGCATGGATAGTCAGAAGAGGATATGAGTGTGGACTATGGAGACTTTGTTATTGTAGTTTTTCACTTTATGATGTAATGTAACATTTATGAATGTATCTAGTGGTTCCAAGGCTACTAAACTAATCGGTCTTTCGAGACTTGATCCTTTGTGATCATGCCAATGTTACGAAGTAATGCACCTACTCTGGTTCGCTGGGGTCAGGGCGTTACAGTTGGTATCAGAGGTAGTTTAGTACTATCCTTGGAAGCTAGATTTAGATAAACTCTAATTAGAGAACATATCCCAAAGAAAGACTTTGAGAATTAGTATAGAATAACTTCCTAGAATTTTGGTATTATAGAGATGTTGTGAGTTTTCCGAGCAACACATCCCTGTCTGGATACGAGCAGGTAGAGGTGGCTCTGGCACATATGTACCTAGGGGTAAAACCCGAAAACACCGCTTTGATCTAGACTCGAACGAGAATTGGTGCATGACAACGGGCGTTGCTGCACTCTTGGTTACGACACTCCCGGGGGATATGCTTAGGATAATTCTTGTTCTCTTTACAAACCACTATGAAGGGTTATGAGTATATAATTCTTCAAAGAAAACATTTTTATCATTATCGATTATATCCATAAATAGTTTAATTTATGTTAAGTATTTTATAATTATGGAATTATGTATTTTGATTCATAAACTAATCTTGTTTATGCTATTGTTTAGAAATGGTGCCTGGTGGAAGGAATGGAAATCGTATCAATGCACGAACTCCGTATAGGGATTGCCCTCCTACTCAAGATAATTATTGTGGATCTAGAGATACAACTGGTGCTGACCAACTTATTACCATACTGGGACAACTCACTCATTTTATGAATAATAACCTTACTCGTATGGAGCACCCTGATCCGCAACGTGGAGGATCAATGTTAGACCGCTTCATGAGGCAACAACCCCCAACATTTAATGGGGGTACAAATCCATTAGTAGCTGAGCAATGGATAAACTCCTTAGAGAAAATATTCCACGCCTTGGGGAGTAGTGAAAGGGAAAGGTTTATCATGGAAGTTTACCGTCTCACTAGAGATGCTGATCAATGGTGGTCATTGATTCAAAATACAAAGGAAGATGATGAAGTATCAAATATGGAATGGAGGGAGTTCAAAGAGATTTTTTTAGAAATGTACTTTCCCCGTGACCATAGAGCAGGTATGGAAAGGCAATTTCTGAGTCTTAGGCAGAAGGAGGATGAGAATGTCAAAAAGTATGAGTCTAACTTTACAAGGTTAGAGAGGTATGATGCTGATTATATATGGAACCCAAGAAGTAAGATTGATCGTTTCTTTTATGGGTTAAAACCATTTCTCTGTCGAGCTTTAGTATCACAATCCTTCTCATCGTACGAAGATATTGTCTCGTGTGCTATCAAGACAGAAAAGGAATTATCTAAGTCTTATGACAAAAATGTAAAGAAAGAGATGAAGAGAATGGTGGAACAAGAGACGGATAAAGGGAAAAACGGGAAAGAGGGATTTTCCATTATGTGATAATTGTGGGAAGAATCACCCCAGTGCTTGCCTAAAAGGAATCAGAGTTTTTTATAAATGTGGAGAAAAAGGTCACCAGGCTCGTGATTGCAAGGGAAAGAAAGAGGCTATCAATGTTGAATGCTACAATTGTAGGGAAATGGGGAATTATGCAAATGAATGTCCTAAGCGTCAGGGAAACTTACCTCAGAAAAGGCCAAGGGATCAAGGCCAAGCTTATGATATTACTACAGATGATTTTGAATAATTATTTTATTTGTGTTTTTGGACTCAATAACTATATTATTGTTATAAGAATAATGTGACATATATAAGAATTGTACTGCAGTACTTGTTTTTTTCATTATGGTTTTAATATGATGAAGGTAATCATATTTTTAGTATGTGACAATAAGAGAAACTTTACTTTGTTTGGGGAATATGATGTTACAATTGATTTTGGAATTTAGAGACCTTTTAGAGAATGTCTGGACAGAGGTATTTTGGACAACTATAAAGGTTGGAATGGATTAAGTTGATCTTTGGATAGTATTTTTTAAGGTTAAAACATTTTTGAAGATTATTTTTGGAATATTATAATTCTATAGTTTTAGGAAAAGGACAACCTGCAGGGTGGGGCATAACCCGTCACGTCGGACAAAGCTGCAGGAATCGAACCCACAACCATAGTGCGACAGGCCTTTATTACCTACCACTAGCCTACAGGAAGTCCCTGGTTATTACAAAATAGTTTTACTAATCTAAATGGTATGTGTTAATATTTGGAACCTTATACAATTAGGATAAATAGAATATTTTTGAGTTCTATTACCTTTTAGAGTGAAAGATGGGTTTGTGGAACAAATTTATTAAAGAATGAAAGTCTACATGACAAGTATGTATATTCCCTTACATTCTTAGTAAATCTCCTAAATAAATTCCTCAACTTTATAAAAGGTAACTTAAAACAAAAACGTTGCCAGTTAACTTTTCCAACTGGGGATTCAATGATTATTTAACCAATCACAAGTTTGTGATTTTCTTATGGATAACTTTCTCCTAATCCAGTTTTCTACAACTCTCCATCAGACCTTGATGGTTAATTTTTCTTCCATATCCATATTTTCATATAATCATAGTATGGGCTATCTCGGGTGACCTTTGTACTTATCTTTCTATCTTTTAAAGTTATATTTTTATTAACCCTATTTCTTATGTGGGTTTTCTACAAAGGTATTTTCTATTTTCAACCTTTTATTTTCGAAGAACATTTTCAAATTGTGAGGACGCAATTTATTGAAGGAGGCGATAATGTAACACCCCGAGCTTCCATGATATGCTTCTCTTTCAATAATGCAATAGTTTGCATTGTACGCAAGTTCGAGATTCTAACACACCGCGACTAATCAAAATAGCCATTATGAATAGTAATACCCACTTTTTAAAATTATATATATTTTATATTTCAAAATGGACTTCATTTTTGGATTCGGAATGTCGAAATTAGCCTACGTTGGATTTTATGTAATTTTCTGAGAACTTCCAAATTTTTATAAATAGTGAAAAATAATTAAAACAACTTTTTTAATCAAAATAATTTATAGTGATAAATTATACTATTGAGTGGTTTTAAATTATAATTAGAATATATTTTTACCATCATATCCAATGGTGTTCATTAGAAGTAATTTCACTTTGAAATTTGACATAAACAATTGTCAATCTTTTATATATATATTGTTTCTTAAAAACACGCTATTTGTTGTGACAGCGGGAATTAATTATAAAATTAATTAATGCAACTTAAATGTTTAGAATTTTGTAAAATAGAAATCATGTTTGAATTTGGAATATCAATTATATCTTAGGGTAAAATTTTGGCACTATTCTGAAAAACTTCAATTTTTGATGAATAGTGAAACCACTAAGTGGTAGTTAAATAACTGATTTTTTTCATTTAAATGAAATATTACCACTTCTGTGATTTGATTTTCAAAAATCCGACATACATGGTTGTCATTAGGAAGTAAAATGTGGTTCAATGGGATAAAAATATTTTTTTGGTGAATAGTAACTTTTAAGTTTAATTATTCGCGATTAAAGGTAATTTGTGAAATTTAAGGTAAAAATGATATTATAAAAATATAAAATGGCCATTAAACTTGTCCTAAAACTATTGGATGAGTCAAGGCTGACCAAAAAAATACATGGGTCAACTTGGGGACCCCATGGAGCCACTTTAGTAGGAAAATGACATAAATAACTTTTTATTTAAAGTTAAAATAAAAATGTCACAAACATAAGTTGTTTTACTAAATAAAAATTAAATGGGGTTATACAAGTCATATTTTTGACTATAAATATTCATTATAAATATAAAAATATTTCCTACATCATTATATTTTTTTTATAATTTTTAGACTTTAAATAAATTAAATTATTTATTACACCATGATGATGCAGCGATTACCTCATTAATTAATGATTTAAATAAAATGAAAAGATAATGTAAAATCTAAGAATTAAACTTGTCCAAAGCCTATTGTAAGAGAATATTTAGAACCGTTATCACCTTAGCCTCTAATTATAAAGTTGTGGGACCTTTAGAATCCAAAAAGCATTGTATAATAAAGTAACAGTTTATTACTTTCCAAGAGTGCCCCTCCTCTCCACTTATAAAAGGCCCCCACCAATACCACCTTACTCACACTTTCAAAGCCTTTTGTCTCGGCCAACCTCTGCCCAAATACTCTCCCAACTTCCCTCCATTACTCCTAGAACCCCCACATTGGTCAGAATTCTTCCCAAGGAAGCCTTTGGCTCAAATCAAAAAGAGTTACCCGATTTTATGGTAATGTCTTCTCTAAGGTTGTTTTGTTTTATTTTTCTTCTCCAACCCCTTAAACTCTTTTTATTCCATTCTTTTGTAATAACACCAGTATCCTAAATATACTAGGATGTTGTTATAATGAGTATCTGATCTACACTTACACACACCTACATCTAATGGTTAAAGAACATACGGTTTCTGTGGATGGCGAATTTCTACCTCACGAAACGATGATTGTTCAACACTCAGATAACACCTTCAAAGGTGGCCATTAAGATGTCAATTTATTTATATATGATATATAATATGTTTATGTTTTACTTAAGCTTCTTTATTTTTCATTTATGGCATACCTTTATGATTTCCATTATGGGTAAACGCGATAATTTCATTTTAGGAAGTGCAGACTACCGCCCCCTTCAAAGTGATTTGAATCGTTAATGCCATATGTGGGATGTATAAAGGATGGAGTAAATGGTATTATAAATTATATTATACTGGAATTATAATAAAACTTTATACTATTATGATTTCATTCCATTAAATATGAAATAGAAATGAAAGTAGTGTTCATGCGTACGTACGTCTTACCGTCTCCATGAACGGTGCATTTCATTACTTACGTCTAAATGTTATGTAATATTATAAATGAATGTATATACTGGATATAAATGATACATATGATATCTACATCATGAATATAATTCTGGATATAATGGATATTTCACCACATGAACAACTTGTAATTATAAGAAGTTTATTTTTGACTCAAGTACCTAAGATCGACAAAACGACCGTTATAAACTTAAATAATTACATAATGTTTATGACATGGTAATAAGTGATATAAAAGGAATAATGAACATTAAAAAGGTTCTTAAGAAGGTAGGGATTAACTCTAGTTTATTATTCAGGAGATCAAAGAACGGACGAGTGAATTCGGACACGAGGTAAGGGACCTTCTTAACCAAATTTCTATTCTTTGGGTTAATCTCCTACTTTCAAATTATGTCATGATATTATTATGACCTATCTTGTATTTTTAATTTCTGGATGTGTACTTATAGTGAATACACATAATAGATCTATTATATATATATATATAAATGATCTTTTTAAGGGACTTCGTCTCAATCTCCTTTCATTGAGGCATATTTTGTTTTATACACAAATTTCTTCTATACGGTGTATAAACCCCTTTGACTTTTATGTTTATTCAAAAGGAATATTTTTATACAAAGGGTTTTACTAAACGACAAGAAGGAATGTTTTCTTGTCGTACGTATGCGGCGACAATGACTTCTCCGCCTCCTTGACCATTATTTGAGTTTCAGCTTCCTCTACAAGCCATAACTTTTTTTAAATGAAAAATAAATACAAGTTTTAATTTTCTTTTGGTATTGAAAATGGTTTTGAATGTTTTTTTATTATATCAATGTGTTGTATTGATATCTTGTGATTGAATGTGGAAATGTAATGTTTCTTTTATGCATGTGTTATGTGATACGATTATGTTATATGATATGTTTAAACCTATTCAAATGAGGAATGCATTGGACTTAATAAGTGACGGGTGGAGCCCGCTATAGCTCCTCGATGCATCGGTAGGTCTTATGAGACAAACTAGTGTATTGGCACGAGGCCTTGACAAAATCCTATTTGTGGTCTTGGCACGAGGCTTTGGCTACGTCGTTATGATAGTCTGGCATTATGAATTACATCATTATGAAAGTGGTTATTGATATTTCATGTGATTATTCGACCAGTAGAATATCCATGTGAATAAGTAAATTGCATTATCTCATTTTTCTTTTGCCATATTATGTTGAAGTTCATGTTTAAAAGGCTTTTGTTTTAGGTATACATTGCCTTAAATGTAAATGTTTATTTATGAAAGCTTCTGCTATATTGTTATCCTTACTGAGCATCTAAGCTCACCCCTTTCAATGTTTTAATATTTTCCAGGATGTGAAGAAGTACTTTATGAATGACCTGCATGGATAGTCATAAGAGGATATGAGTGTGGACTATGAAGACTTTGTTATTGTAGTTTTTCACTTTATGATGTAATGTAACATTTATGAATGTATCTAGTGTTTCCAAGGTTACTAAACTAATCGGTCTTTCGAGACTTCATCCTTTGTGATCATGACAATGTTATGAAGTAATGCACCGACTCTGGGTAGCTTGGGTCGGGGTGTTACAAAAATACCTCGTACTGCAAACGACAAAAGATTCCGTTCATATCTTTTTCTAAAAATTCACCAATATGTAAAATTTTATTTAAACCATTTTAGGATGATAAAAATAATATTAAATATTTAGGAAACATGGATGTGGATGATAAATGTGCCCTAGCAAATACCGAAGTATAAACAATCTCGGATAAAAAGTGAGATTGCGATATTTTCCATTACCTTAGGTCTGATTTGCTTCATACGTGTCCGAACATCCTATTTAATGATTTAAATAATGTTATTGACTTATTCTAAAATCGTACTCATTGTTATGATATCATATGTGGTCATATTCTTTGCTTCTTATTAGTAATATTTCATTGTTACTTGTTATTCGGGTGTTTAATTCTTTTTGTTCTTATGCGTGTTTTGTCGAATAAATTCCTATTCCTCCTTTAGGTTATATATACCTCATTTAAATAATGTTATTAGTGTAATATAGATCATATTTATTCATTCAATTCATTTATATAATCATTATTCAATGAATATCATGTAGAACGAGTCGCATCACATTGTGGAGATGGTAGGTCGTACGTGCACACGAGCAATGATATCATTCCCATGATCGTGGAATCGTATTGAAGTGTATGTATACTATTTCAGAATAAATATCACTTTACAATAATCATATATAGTTATTATTTACACCATTATACCCATCCAAGTAATGTGGTGGTGGAAAATAGATTACACCACGGCGTGGAGACGGTATTTCGTACGTACGCACGCACGGTGATTTCGTTTTCCGTAGGATGGATAGATGGTGAAATAGGGTTGTTTCATACTAATAAAAACATATCAGTATATGAGTGACACATATGTTATTACTTCATAGTGAAACAACTAAAGAAGAAGAAGTAGAAGAATAAATAAAGTTGAAAGAATCGGTAATGGACATTACCTCTTCTTTGAAGCGCTTCTTCTTAACCTCTTCTTAGGGCACTAAAGATGGTCTTTGAAGAAGACCAGGTCCTCTAAAATGTTTCTAGAGAAGTGGAGAAGAGATATTGGCAGGGTTTTCTGAGCATGAAGGTTCAAAGTGGTGTGAGGAATAGAGGTAGGAGTTTCTATTTTATAAGGGAGGAGGGGGCACCTTAGGAAAACATAAAATATTATTTTATAATAAAGGCATATTCGGTTTTTAATAGCTCCAAATTGATTTCTTTCGATGCTAAGTTGGGGATGGGTCTCAATCCTCTCATCCAATTTAATTAGACAATTTCAGGTTTCTATTTTAACCTTATCATTTTAGATTTAACTTTAAGTTAAATAATTTCACTTTTACCATGTCTTCTTGTTTTCTTACACTATAAGGTTAATAAACATACTATATAAAGGAAAAAGAACCCCAAGTTATTTATTATTAATATATATAATATTATCTAAGTCCTGTGTCCGATCCTTATATTTTTAGGAATAAAATAACAATTAATAATATAATACTTTTTTTAAAAACTATTTTATGTCAATTTTGACACTATTTGGTAATTGATTTTTGTGAAAATCATAACATCATGATTAGTCCGAAAAAAGTTAATTAAATAATTAATAATCTCTCATATTAACCTATAAAATTAGTTAAATTCATAAAAATTCTAAAATTACATTTATTTGGGTATTTATAACATCAATTATGTTTATATTTCATTAATAAGGTAATTACTGCATCATCATTATGTCAGAAATAAATTAACGTATTTAATGTATAAAAATTACAAATAAAATACCATTATGTAGGAAATATTTTTTTTTTCTAATGAATATTTATAGTCGAATTTATCTTATTTATAACCCTATATTAAAAATGTTTTAATTATCAAACTTTGATTTTAACTATTTTAACTATTCTTTAAATAAAATAATCTTAAATGTCCTAATCTAATCCAAATGGACCTAAAAGTTCATATTTTATTTCTAAGGTTGTATTTGGTCGAATTAATCTTATCCAATAGAATTAGAACATTTTTAGGGTAATAATAATATCATTTTTACCCTTAATTACCCTATTTACTTTTAACTGTGGTAAAAAAAGTAAAAAGTCACTATTCACAAAAAATTATTTTCATCTCATTGAACCACATTTTAGTCCTTGATATTAACTGTGTCTCTTGGATTTTCAAAATTCCACTAACAGAAGCGGTAAAATTATGTTTTATGTGTATTTCCAAATTTTCCTAGGAGGTGGGTAAAAGACGTTGAAAAACTCAATAAAATTTTTATATATCTAAAATTATTATAAAATGACTCCAATAAATTATATTAAAATTATGTAGTTATTATGTATCAATTTTTCCCTAAAATAAATTTAAATAAAATAAATAATTATTTTAATAAAAATTCGGTTTTTAAATAGTAACCCAGTGTTTTCACTTTTCATCAAAAATTGAAATTTTTCAGAAACATACTAAAAATTCACCATAGGATAATTTCAATATTCCGAATCCAAAATTGAAGTCCATTTCGAAATATAAAATTAATAAAATTTTAAAAAGTGGGTATTACTATTCATAACGGCTAGTTTATATAACATATCATTGTTTAGTGAAACTCGGTATTGCGTACAACACACGCTATCATGGAAGGTCGTGATTGCGTGTAATGCAAGCCACGTATGGGATGCATGTAGTGAAAGATCCATTTGGTGTAGCGTACAACACAAGACATCAATAAAATTAAAAGGAATATTTTTCATAAAATCTCAGGGTGTTAAAAGTTGTATGTTCAAGAAATAGTGTGGTTGCATGGTGTTCCACGAACCATATTTTCAGATCAAGATCTGCATTTCACATCGCGTTTCTGGGAAGGGATGTAGAAGGTTCTTGGTACGTACGTGTTTTTGAGTATGACATTCCACCCGCATACAGACGGGCAGTTGGAGCGTACGATCCAAGTGTTGCAAGACATTTTAAGATCTTCTGTCTTGGACATTGGTGGTTTTGGGGAGAGGAACATGTCGTTAGTTGAGTTTTCCAACAAAAACTGTTTTCTGGATATGATTCGGTTGTCACCGTTTGAGGAACTCTATGGGAGGCCATGTATATCTCCGTTGTGTTTTCTAGAGGATGTGTAGCCTGAGGCTGATGCGTCCTTTAAGGAGCATCCGGTTCATGTGGTGGATCGTAGTGAAAAGGTCTTGTGAGGCAAGGTTGTGCCATTAGTGTGAGTACTATGGAAGCATGGAAATGTTCAGGAAGAAACGTGGGATCGGGAATCAGATATGCGGGCTCAGTTTCCCGAACTCTTCTCTTTGATGGATCAGTGAGGCTTGGAAACTTAGCTCGTGGATGAGCCATTATAAGGTGGGGAGGTTGTAAGATCCCGATTTTTGTAAGGGTGGGTTTTCATTATGTTTTGGTTGAATCTTTTGTTTCGGGCTTCATGGTATGTCTTCTAAATGTATGAGAGGTCTTGGGGGTGTTTCGGGGGCTCGAGGCACGAATGAATGGAGAACTGGGAAAAACCAGCCTGGGCGCACGGCCTGCGCATGGCCAGGGAAAACCATGCGGCCTGCCCAGGTAAACCATTCAACCCTATTCCTCCAGACAGTAGCATGTTCACGGTTTGTGCACGGTTTGTCAAACTGTGCGGCCTCATAATGTTGGGAAAAATTACGAAATTTCCACTTTGGGATTTTAATAACCCACTCGGTATTTCCTCCCCATCCTCTCTCTTCACAATAGGAGTGAACCAAATCGCCCAAGAGCTTCAAGAAGTCGATCTCCCTCGTTTCTGTGTCATTTTTGGTGCCATTGGATGCGGATCAAAGCTCCATGTAAGGTTAATATCATCCTTTCTTCTCTTTTTGGTTTAGTGTTTTCATCTTACCCCCCCTCTTGTTTCAAATCTCTAAAACCCTATCTTTTGGGCGAGTTCTAGGTTGAAGCTCCAAAGGATGGACGGATTGAGGTCTAAGGACTCGATTGAGTGTGAGTTCAACCGTGGTTTGAAGGTAGGTGGTCTACAAACGTTATCATGTAGTTTTTTGGTGGATTTATGCATGTGTGGCTTTGCTTATAGTTCTGTTTTGATGAGCTTTGATCAACCTGGATGTGTTTGGTATAAAAGGATGATTAAAAATGGTAAATGGGAACCCTCACGATCTTCATGGGATGTGTTGATAATGACTTGACCTAATTGGGGACATCCATGGGATGTTCTGGATTTTCTCGGGCTTAGGGATTGTTATTAAACAAGTTATCTTTTTTTAATAAATGGTAGAGCCCTTGAAGAATATGTTTGAATGATTGGTTGAACATGGAATAGAAGTTAGGTGATGCACCTAGAATTGGAAAAAAACTAAGGGTTGTTTGAAATGGGTTGAATGGTTGATTCATGGAAATGATGAACATGTTAAATGGGTTAATGTGTAAACTTATTAAAGACCATAACGGGATAGGTTATGGGTTTAGTGTTGAATGCTTAGTGAGATCGTCATTACACATGGGGATTGGGTGAATGGTTAGGTGATGTGAAATGGTAATGTGTTAATGGGTAAAGGAATAATGTGAATTCTTGTGTGTTTTGTTGTGAATGGTGGTATTAAAAGGACAATGATAGAGTGGGTGGATAGTTATTTATATATATAAGCATGTGCACATGGCTAGGTAGAGTGGGGTATGACTTCCGGATCTACGCCCACGGGTCAAGTGAAGATTGATTCTCTAAACTCCACCCTAAATGCACAGGTTAGGAATGGGGACTGATGATCTATTATCCTAACGGTTGCATCCACCCAGACTAAGGCTTCGAGGTGAGGATATGGTTGGTATGAGGGGATTAGTCCTAGTGGGATAGGATAACGATGTTTTTACCCTCTTGCATGTGATTTTTGGCCTTATACCCTTGTAACATAATGTATGTGATTAACCCACGTGAATGTGATTAAATGGAAGGTGATGATAATTGGTGTGAAATGAGTGGTAATGGATGTGGTAATTGCTTGGGCACTGAACTGGTTAAAGGCACCATAAATAATTACTTGGAAATTATCATTCACATTACCTTTGCATGCACTACATGTTCATACTAGATATTTTCATGACACCATTGGTGGTGGCCTACTGAGTTGTACTCACACCCTGCTCAGGCCGCCATTGGGTACCTGAGCAGACTTCATGTTTTCAGGTCAGGATAAGGGAAAGGGTCCTTTCTAGATAGTTGAGCGGACATGGGTAGCACTTGGTGGAGGATCTAGACTTGGAGTCGGGACCATTTTGGGGGTTCTGGTCATTGTCTTTATTTTGGTCTTTTGTTCACTTTTTCAGTTGTAGTAGGACAAGGCATATTTGTTCTTGGAAATGGTTGTTATACATGTTCCTTGTTTATTGATTATTGTTTCTTCTATTGGTTTGTTTTTTGTTGCTTACTCTGATAAAAATGGGGTATAGTCTACCCACTTGACCACAAAGACCCCCACTTCTAGTCGGCAGCCTTTGGTGTAAGGGGAGGTGCGCTTATGGTTATGTAACTACCCGGCTCAGAAACCGGTTTAGTGGCATCCGGGTCGGGGACGTTACATTTTATGTATTCTGATAATGTGATATAAGGTTTATTTCTTAAAAGGGAGGGTCACTATAGTATGTATCAGAGAAAAGTTTTAGTTAATATTGGGAATCTAGAATTATAAAAACATATTGTTAACCATAATGACATTTCTAAGGATACGTATAAGGTTTACGAAAAATATTAGAAAATGTCTAGGAATTTAGGAAAAGGACAGAGTGAGATGTTTTCTTAAAATGCATCCCTATCAAGATAATATAAGTGGATGTGGATTTGGAATAGATATATCGAGGATTAACAACTCCAACAAGGTTTGTCAGGATTGACTAGACGTAACCTGGTGCACGTGAACATGTCTTGTTTTACAACTATTTTGACACTCCCATGAGATATTATATGGGAATTTAGAAACACTTCATGAACTATATTTTAGGATTTAAATAGAATTGGACAATGAATAACCTATGATAAACCCAATGTCTCATATATTATAAAATGTGTCATTATTTAGTCATCTTAAATGAATTTTCAAGATTATTTGGTTCCTCATTTTCATAACTATTTATTACTATATGCCTTTTGGTTTTAGTTAATGGCTAGAACCTGAAAAGAACTATGTTAATGGTGATGGAGATGAAAAATGAAATGGTTGTTCTCTTAAGAATCTGATTGTTATGGGAGATATAATGAAAAGCCTTTTCATTATGCCCACATATCTTTCACAATATATCAATCATGATGAGATCCTAAACAAGAAAAGTATGGACTCATATTATATTGTTTCCTTTGTGATGAAACTTAGACCATCTTTCCGTAGTTATTCTAATACACTTATTACTAGAAACTAGATTAGTACCACTAAAAATATATTCTCCATTATCTAGTGTTTAGATCATGAGATACTCATTCGAATAGTTTTTCATTTATATTGTGAAGAAATGTAGTGGTACACACTAATCAAGAATATGATGAGTTAAGATGATATTGAATCCATGGATTAATATGACATTAAGAAATTATTCTTCAAAACATTATTTTTATTCATTCATCATATGATGATGAAAAATTATTTATTTAAATTGATGTATAAGGATGCTAATTTCCTCTGTACCGATGAGGATAATTTTATAGGACTTCTGAGGTACGTTTCTGGAAATATCATCTAACCCAAAAGTAAAGGTGATAGGTTACTCAGTGGGTTAAAGAAAAGTCGTATAAGGGTGATTTCTATAAGACAATTTAGCACCTATGAATATACTGTGTGTCGTGCAATCAAAGATGAAATGGTTGTTCGAGTTATATTTCAATTTAATGGTTTTGACAGTAATTAGAATATGGGGTTAATAAGAAAATATAAAAACCACAAGGTGAGTGAAGATGATCCTCCTTTTATGATCTATTTGTGGAATAAATCATGGAGAAAATATCATATGGGTTCTTATAAGATTTTTATGTCTACAAGAGGATTCCATCATTAATTTTATTGCTTCAATGATAGGAAAAATTTACCAAATGATGCATATAGAGGAAAATCTTCACAGAATGATCCTCCCAAACTATAATGATTTAAGTGTAAGAGGAATGGTAATTTTTAACCAATTACAAAACCAAAAGGATATTGAAAATGATCATCATTAGAGAAATCATAAATAATGGGATAAGGGAAAAGCTCATGTGATCACTATTTCTAACAAGGGGTGCAATAATGACATGGTGAAACGTACACTTACAATACAATCTTGAACTGCTAATTTCTAATTTTATTATGTATATACCCACTGATTCTAATATAAATAATTTCCATGGGTTTTAATATTCCACAATAATTATTAGATATAGAATTAGAAATGAAAACCCACATTGGTAAGAAGATTGCATCATAAGTCTATGATTATTATCTGGTTGATGTTTTTATGAATGTGCTTTCTGAAAATATCTTCATTCTTACTTTGATTTAATTTGATGTTACAATAGGCACAGATTTGAATTATCATCATAAACACCACATCAATTGTCGATTAAGGGGATTTCTATTTGACATTTAAAATCCTTCTATGATTTTCCAAATATTTGACGATATTTATAGACATCAAAGGGATATTACATCCAGTGTGTGGGTCATAATTTTCATTCACAAGGGTCATTTATCTGAAATGGTTATCAAGAAAAAGGACATAAATAATATTCTAATTATTCAAGAATTATTGTATATCTTTGAGGAAGAGTTTTAGATCATTACAACAAAATTTGATGTTGAGTACTCAATAGAACTCATACCTAGTTCCACACAATCTTCAAAGACTCTATATAGAGTAGACCTAATTTAGTTGCAGGAATTGAATAAAAACCCAATAAAACCTTGATAAGGTATTCATTCGGCCATATGTGTCACCTTGGGATCCCCTATTGATGTTGTGTAAAGAAATATGGATCAATTCTAATCAGTATAGATTATAAGGAATTATACAAGAACACAATCAAGAACACATATCCTCTTCACTGTATTGATGACTTGTTTGATCAACTACACAGAGCTCAATACTTATAAAATATTGAACATCATTTTTGGATATCATTAATTGAGGGCCAATAGGAAGAATATAACCGATAAAACATTTCATACAATTTATGGATGCTATGAATATATAATGATTCCTTTCGGTCTTACTAAATCCCCTACCAACATCTTATATTTTTTAAATAATGTCTTTAGTGATTACCTAGAATAATTTGTTGTAGTCTTTATAGATGATATTATTATTTATTTATAGATAGATTAATTTCATCAAACCCACTTGATAATTGTACTACTATCCCTCAAGAAGGAGAAACTATATGAAATATTTATAAAGTGTTAATTTTGGAAGGAAAAGGTTTCATTTTATGGTCATATAATCACGCAAAATGGTATTGTATTAGATCCATCCAAGATAGAGGCTATTTAATGTCGGCCTAGACCAACAATTGGGATGATGATCCATAGATTTCTTGGTTTATATTTTTATTATCGATGGGTTGTGATGAATTTATCATGGACATCTAATCTTATTAATATGTTAACAATGAAGGGTTTCTAGTTCCTATAGATAGATAAATGTGGGGAAAATTTCAAGGATCTGAATAGAGGGTTAGATAGAAAACATGATCTTACCTTACCCTATAGTAGATAGAGGGTTCTATTCTTCCTTTATGAATCCCTGATGGGATTAGGATGTTTTCGTTTGTATAATAACATGGTTATCTCTTATGCCTTGCATTAGTTGAATATTCATGATAAAAATTACCTGACTCAATTTTTGGAGTTAACAACAATAATTTTTTAATTAGTGATATGTAGGAATTATCTTTATTGATTACATTTTGAAATATATATTGATATTAATTTAATAAAATATATATTAACATAGAAGAAGTTGAACATGCACAAGAGAATATCATTATATTTGATTGAAGATTATGACTACTCAATAAATTATCACCCTGGAAAAGTGAATAGATTTGATGATGCTTTAGGTTAAATGGATCATCCTACCTTATTCATGATGAGAATCACACAAGATCCAATATATCTGGATCAATAAATACTGATGTAAGGGGAAAATATTATCTTTTACAAATTAACATTCAACCCTATATATAGTTCATGATTAAGGAGGTCCACAAGGAAGATATAGAGATGAAAAAGAATGTTATAAATGTTCTAGATTTTAACCCTAAAGAGTACGGAATGCCAATGATCAGAAATCATGTATGTGTTCCTTCCATAAAAGATTTGTCGAAGAACATATTAGAGTAATATCATAGTTCTTCATTCCCAATTCGTCATAGAAGTAATAAAATGTATAAGGATTTGAAATTATACATATGATGGGATAGAATGAAGTGGGATATCGTGGAGGTTTTGACATGGTGATTGGTATGATAAGATGTTAAGGCTAAAATAAATAACTCTAAAGGGATATTGCACCCATTACCAATACCATAATGGAAAAGGGAGAAAGTCACTATATATTTTTTCATTGAACTCCTGAAATCCTTTAAAGGGTTTAATACTATATGGGTTGGTAGTCAATCACCTTACAAAGTCAATAGACTTCATCGGTATCAGAGAATACGTATCACCAGAATAGCATGACATGATATACATTAAAGAGGTTTTAAGGTTTCATGGAATAACATATTCCATTATATCAAATCGAGATTTGAGGTTCCCCACAGTGTTTCAGAGATTCCATCAACAAAATTTTGATATATAATTGAATTTATGATTGTATTATCCTTCGAAGATGTATGTTCAGTCTAAAAGAACAATTTCAACCCAAGATGATATTTTGTGATCTTATTCTGTAGATTCCAAAGGTGTTTAGGATCATCAAAATCCTCCAGTTGATTTTTTTAATAAAATAGTTCTCACATAAGAATTTGGATGAACCATTATGAATCCCTCTATGAGAAGAAATGTGGAGCTCCAACATGACGGTATGATTTTGTAGAATGAAAGCTATTGGGACCTAATATCGCTGAGGAAATGGTCGAGATGGTTAGAACCATTCAGCAACATATCATGGGAACTCATAGTTAGAAGACATATCATGCTCATAACTGACATCGTGATATAGAGTTTGTGGTTAGATATAATCTATTTTTATGAATCTCTCTGTTGAATAAGGTAATAAGGTTTGTAATGAAAATAAAACTAAGACCATTGTATGTTGTTCCCTTTGAAATTCTTGGTCTTATTGGGATTATGGTCAATCTATTGGCACTTAAGATATCTATCATGTCCCTAATGTGTTCCATGTATCTATTCTGAGGAAGTACATACCTAACCTGTAACAACATAAAATATGATACATAAAATTTACATTCTTGATTTAATTAACTTTCTTATAGTTATAGAATACACATCCACTTATTTTGTTTTATTAAATAAAACTGGATTTGAATGATCATTAAGTGTCATTACCATTGATAACATATCTATTAAATATTAATCACATGACTATTAAAAATATAGAGTTTCACAAAATACATTTGGGATATAAAAAGACTGTGATTTCCTCAAATCGTAGAATCGTACCCTATGAAGCCCATTTATCAAATCTTCTGAAGGTTTTAGAATTTTTCAGCTTTCCCCTAGACCAAGAACAAGCTGATATCCGAAAACTTAAGCAAGAAAAAAAACTATTAATGGGATAAGTTCAAGCTCATTGAGGTCACGACCCAAGCCATGTTCACTGAACGACCCCATGAAATCCCCACCATCACACACCTTACTCTTAGGAAATATACTGGCATATTAAAGGGATATGTATCATGAACCTAGAAATAAAAATACGTACATTATTTTTGTTTATAATAAAGATTATATATTTTTTTCCAATTATTGTTTTTATAAAAAAAATTTTTATTATTGATTCAATAAAACAAAAATAGTATTTTATGACAATATTTAAATTCAATTAATAAATTTATTAATTATTGGATTTTTGAAATAAATAATATTAAAATAAAATATTATCTATAAATTAATTTTATTTAATATTTATGATGATATAATTTTTATTATATCAAATGTAACTTTTATAGGGGTTCAAAAAATATTATTATAAAAAACCCGTCTTTTTCAATAAATGTAGGTTTTATTTCAAAAGTTAATATTAAAGTATTTATAAAATTATTTATATTATATTAATATTATTTTTTAAATCAAGACATTGAAATTACCAAACAGTTACTTTTTCATAATTTTCTGAGGCAATCGAACATTTGGGTAAAAACTTGATATTATATAAATATACAAGGTGTTTTATGAAATAATAAACGCCCAATAGTGATATAATAAATACAATAAAATGTATCATCATCCAAATATATTTTTTACTTATAAAATTTTAAAATTTTATATTTTTTTGATTAATTTTATAAATATTTAATGAATCCATCAAGATATATAATATATTTTAAGTATTTAAAATTATTTCATTGAGAGTCTAACTCACCTCTACATTAGAAAGTCTTATTTTATTACCTTCATCCCTTTTACTTATAAAATAATGTAAATAAATTTCCATTTTAAGACTCCATGGGAAACATTATGGGATTGATCGTGGTTTTTGAATATTTTATTATGTTACATCCAAAACCAAACAATAATAATGAAATCACCTTTTTTCCATTATAAACACACCCAAAATCCACTTATCTTCACTCTGTTTACTTGTAATATGAATAATATTTTCCCTATACTCCTTATTGTTCGACCAAGGCATCACCAAACTTTCAAGAATCCCCTCCCAAACCTTGGGAGTCACACCCTTAAGTAATGGATCCTCACCATCCTCTACATCTTTCAATTCAAGAATCTTCCTAGAAATTATTCTTTATAATCTCAATTGGTTATACTGATATTAATTTAATTTTATTCCCTTAATATCAAATTTATTTTACTCGAATGATATATTACTTGTCCTCTATCATTTTTACAATTATCTAAGTTGTTAGTATGCTGAAATTTCATAAGGGGACCTTATCTTCTACTCTAGTCTTTTATCAAGAACTCCATTATTGTTATGTATTTTAATTTCCATTTTCTTATGTTGGGATATTATTATATATTATCCACCTTATTTCCCATTTTATTTATAAATTATGAGATCCCATTTAACTCTCTCTTAGTCCCCATATGAATCTTTTTGAAAAACTCTTACCATACTAAAATTTTGTAAGGGTTCTTCCCTTTCTCCTATTTCATCAATGTTTAATTATGAAGATACATCTTTTATATCCAATTAGATATGATGGGTAATGTATTACATTTTCTATATTACTTTAAATTCCATTTCTATAATATTATATATCACTTTCACTGTCATCAACCCATTTAATGAATTTCTATTTGACGTCGTTATGCTGCTGAAAATGCACCACTATTTTCCATGACAGAATTATTGTTTATGGAATTCCATACCCATTTTTGTATTAGAGTAATTCTTCTTTATATGAATATAATTATTTATTGGATACTTAAATGTTTTCTTTCCCCATTAATTTATCATGAAATAAATTATAAAGTTTAATGAATCTATGTTATATGATCAATGTGGCACACTTAAGCATGAGAATGAAATGATAAAGAATGGTGATCCCGGATAAGACGCCAATGCATTGGGTAATTTTTAGAATCATGATACGTCACATTGGAATTTGGGGTGCACCAGATTTATTTATGTGTCTTTTTCCACCATGAAGTCTTGGTGGGGTTATCATTGACTTATGTTTATGAGGTAGTGTTTTATGTTATTTCCACATTTCCCATAATATAATTATCATTCTATATAATGCCATATTATTTGTGATCCTATTGTGATCCACTGATATACCTATTATCTAAAATGTTTTTTCTTCTTCTTTTTATACATTGCTTATTCCCATACTAGGATTTATGTCTCACCCATTTCATTATGTATGTACTTAGGTTATCATGTACAGTGTTATGTATGTTGGAATATTTTGTTCATGTTAAAGATGTTTTCAATAAAAATGTTTCTTTTCTTATTTTATGATGTTATTAAATGCACATCTATTTCGAAATACACTAGACCTATTAAAATTCTAGGTTGTTTTAAGTGTAATAAAAATTTATTGATTTGTAATAAATAGAAGAGTTTTTATAGTAGGTATCAAAGGATATGTTAATTGTTTTTGGGATTAGGGTTAGAAAACTGCACCAAAAGCCTTTGGATTGGAGAACTATATAAAATTCCAGAGGGATAAGACTAGGTATATGAAAAATTTATATATTTTAGACTATATAGATTAATTTTTTTATCAAAACATTTAATCACTATTTTTATACTACAAGTGGACCTGGTTCTGGTACAGATGTACCTTGGAGTAAAAACTCCAAAAATATTTTCTTGGACTTAATCTAGGTAATCTGGTTGATGGAAATGAGCCTTACTATGTGCCTTATTTGAAATTCATAGTGGATATGCTTTGGTAAAATCATATTCTCATCCCAAACCATTATTTAGGGAATAAAAAATTTACCTAAGAATATTTTAATGTAAATAGATCATGGATAACATATATTGATGCCTAGAAACTCATAAGTCAAGGAGATAAATTTAATTTATAAGTTTTTCCATTAATTTAATTGGATTCCCCTTTACGTGTTTAATTTGTCATTATAATCATCCCTAATTTCCTTTTTTTTATTCTAGCTAGTGGACTATAATAGGAATAATCACGCTGACAACTGATGTGAAGGACATTGTGATGAATTCCCCAACGAGATGCCCAAATGGAGTGGGAATCACAAAATTGTTTTAGGATACTCGCTCATAAACACATGTTTTGAATGCAATCCTAGATCAAGAGGAGCTCCCAAAACCCCCTAAGATAGAACAAATCTCAACTGATAGCATCATTTGATAAAGACCTTATAATATTAATTGATCATCTGATCCTTTAATCACAAAACAATGGATCAAATTTATTGAGAAGATCATCTCCATCCGTAAATGTTCCTAACATGATAAATTTATTCTCAGTGTTTATTTTATGAATGTACAAGATAATTACTGATAGTAATTGATCAAAAGTGCAAAACTTGAGGAATAGATAAAAACACTGGATTGGAAGGAATTCTGAAAAAAAAATTGATAAATATTTTCCTTGCACTCTCCATCATAAAATGGGAAGGAATTTCCTTGAACTAATGAAAAAATTTGAATAATATATTTAGAAATAAAAGGAAAAATTTATAAAAATTTGACGATATGATTTTTTTCGTTACCCATGATTTCAATTTTGACAACTTATTTATTGGGATTAATTATAGTCTATGAAACGCCTTGAGGATCTATGACTTTGATAGATATTTGGAAATTGAGTTATGTGCCCTTCAAGTCAAAATTAATATCAGATAATCATAAGGTTATTATGGGGATAAAAAGAAGAATGTGGAGTTTAATTCTATCAGTCTGATGTATAAATGTAATAGTGCTATGAAATTTTCGCATTCCACTTGTCAAAGGTGTCTAAAGAAACACACTGAAAATTGTTTAAGCATTGAATGGAAGTGATTTAGGTATATAAGAAAATTGAACCTATCCAATGATTTCCTATAAGATAAACCCACCAATGTGTAAGAGGAATGGAATTATTATTCCAAACCTCAATGTGTTGTTCACTACGTAATATAAAATGAACCATGGAAATTTGAGAATTTGTGATCTAAGAAATGGGATTTAGGAGGACATAATCCTCCTATAAGGTAGTAAGGAAAATATTTATCCATCACTACCATCGAAGTGAATCCTGACAATATGTGGGAGATAGGTATGCTATTTATTAATTCAAGGATAGGGAACCTACTTTTTTATTCTATTTCTATGCATTCCTTCATAGAATGAAAGTTTAGTATAACTATTCCAAAAATACCACAAATCAGGGAAGTAATGATGTCGGTGAAAATGGAAAATGGGGATATTATTACATCACAAGTATATAACTCCTACCTCGTCATCTTTTGTGCTCTGAACATATGAGAAAAATTTTTAATCCCCCCTTTTGTGCAATTTTATGTTATTTTTGGCATGGATTGGGTTTCCCATTATAGAGTCAACACAAATTTCTATGAGAATAAAATCACTATACCTAGAAATAATCAACCATGAATTCTATACAAGTTCAAGGAGGTGGATGAATCTTCTTTAGCACCATGATAAAAAATCAAGGATATTATTACCCTATTTGAAAGAGTATCTTTCTAAAATTAATGATTATAATTAATGGATCATCCTTGAAGACAAGAATATATTAAAGTAATACACTTATGTGTTTTTTGAGGAACTACTTTTTCTTTCCCCTAGCCGAGAGGTTGAATTTCCAATCAATATTATACCCAGGAATTAAAAATATTCAAGACTATATATAGTATGTCTATTGGGAAACATGAGGAAGTCAAGAAAAACTACTATAGAATATAGAAAAATAGATTTATATTCCGAAGTTCTAGAACACGGGGTGCACTTTTCCATCTCATTTTGAAGAAGGAAGGGTCAATGAAACTTTTCATTGATTATCATGAGATCAAAAAGATCACAGTAAAAAAAATACTTTTCCATGGATTTATGACTTGTTCTATTAGATATGTGGAGAAAAATACTTCTCTAAAGTGGATTTTTGGTTCATATATTACCTAGATAATGAAAATGAGAAGGATATACCCATGGCTGCCTTTCGTATGAGGTACGTGTACTATGAGTTCATAGTTATTTTATTTAGACTCATTAATGATCTAGAAATAATCATAGAATTTATTAATAGATTATATAGATCTTATCTCAACAAATTCATGGTAATATTTATAGATTATATTCTAATATATTCCCAATCAATGGAGGACACTTTGGATCATCATGACACTGTTCTAAAGACCTTGTAAAGGGATAAGGTCTATGAAAAATAAATAAAGTGTCTATTATAGTTGAAGGAAGTCACATTATTGGGTCATATAATCAAAAAATAATGGATATATGTATATATATATATATAAATCCTTCTAATAGAAAATCAATTATAATATGTTTTAGGTCTGCATCGTTGATAAATATCGGTAGATTCCATAGTTTAGAAAGATATTACCTCAAATGTGTGAGAAATGTTTCATGACTGTCAAAACCCCTTACCAAGATAACTCTAATGGGAGTAAATTTTAAATGGAATAAAGAATGTGAAAAAACATCAAGGAGGTGAAAAAAAGTCTTATCACTGCCCCAATTCACACAGTACCAATATTATAGAACTTTCTTTTATAAATATTAGGGATATTTGAAGAAGGTATTGGGATTTGTGTTGATGAAAAATGACATATTCATAGCCTATCCTTTAAGGAAATTGATAATTCATGAGAAATACTATACCATTCATGATCTGGAGTTGGCCGTATTGATCTTCATTTAAAAACGTTGGCATAATTATCTCTTTGGGGAGAAGGGTGATATATATACAGATCAAAAATTTCATATATATATATATATATTCACCCAGAATGAGCTGTATATGAACTAGTTGAGATGGTTATAACTCATCAAGGATTATGACTTCTCAATTGAATAAAATCTTAAAAAAGATAAAAAATTGGAATATTCTCAATGTAGAAAGGATCCATCAAATATATCATTAATTAGAATTGAAAAAGATCTGATATTCTTAGATTCAAAGAAGATGGACACAGTAATCATAATGGAATGAACATAATCATTCCAATCACAAAGGAATTCTAATCCCTCTATTCTTGAAATGTTAATGGATGATCAAAATGATGATGTGGGAATTTAGAAGAAAGTGTAAAATATAATAAAAGGTAAATTCTAGGAGTTTAATGTTAATGTAGAAGGAATTGTGAGACATTTGGTCAAGACTATATGTTCAATCAAATCCCAAGTTAAAGAATTAACTATTGGATGACGCATGTAGTTTGACTTTCTCTTTTCACCCATGAAATAAAAAGATGTATTTTGATAATTAATAGAAATATTGGTGAGGCAACATCCAGAAGGAGATCAATAAATATAAATCAAAGTGACCGGTATATCAGAATGTGAAGGCTGAATTGAATATGTCTAAGGGGATATTGAAACCATTATATATACTGACATGGAGATAGGAAAATGTCACTATGGACTTTTTAATTGGACATCTAAAGTTATCCAAAGTAAACAATAGTATTTGGATGTTGTAGATTTTCATAAAATGTATTTAATGTTAATTTTGATTTGAAGTGATTTCCAACCAGATCAACAGGAACTGATATGCATTAGAGAATTGGTATGGCTTCATAAAGTACCACTATAAATTGTGTTAGATAGAGATCCAATATTCAACTCTATTTGTTTTTTGTAAAAGTATAATGTATTCTCTAGACACTGATATGAACTATAGTACAAACTATCACACTCAAAAAGATGGATAATCTAAGAAGACTATTAAAACACTTTAGGACAAATTCAGATCATTCTCAATTGACATTATAGAAGGATGTGACCGACATCTTCTTCTGGTCAAGTTCTCTTATAGAAATAGTTTCAAATAGAACATGAAAATGTATCCCTATGTATCCCTTAATGTAAATAGCTAAAGAAAATCGGCATGTGGAGATGAAGTTAGGGAATGAAACCTTCTAGTTCCTGAAATGGTAAAGGAAATAAGGGATAAGGTTAAGACCATTAACAATCACATCAAGGATTCCTAGAGTCGACAGAAGAGGCATGGTGACCATCATCGATGTGAGCAATAGTTTGATGTTGAAGACATGGTATTTGATAACATATCTCCATTGAAGAGAGTGATTAGATTTTTGGAATAATGGAAAGCCTAATCCAAGGTACAAATTCCCTTTTGATATCATCGATCACATTGGGGAAATGGCCTAACGACTACTACTCCCACCAAAACTATCACATGTACATGATGTGTTCCATGTATCCCTCTTAAAAAATTACATACTATACCCATAACATGTAGCCAATCCATAAGTGGTTCTATCAGAGAATGAAATTTACTATAAGGTGTAGTTGATGATGATCTTATATAATATTGAAAAGTTCTACAAAATAAGACAATGCCTCTAATCATAGTGTGGTGGTGAAATCACAAGTTTTAGGAAGCATCGTGGGAACAAGAGGAGGTGATTAAGTGGATCTACCCTCATCTATTTTAGTGTGGAAACAGAAATTTTCTATGGGAAATTTTCATAATGGGGGAATATTGTAATGACCTGAACTATTATAAATACAATTCCTCTTTTTGTTTTAATTAAATATCATTTGTTTATACAAAAAATGCACTTATTTTATTATATCTAACGGCATTTAAATAACTATTAAGGATCATTTACTATTAATAATATATATTTTTACTAGTGGACCCTTGAATGGTATAAATATTGGCTTTTAATAAATCCATTTGTTATTATGAAAGGAAGTGATGACCTCAACCCGTATGATCGTTTGCTAAAGCCCATTTATCAGAGCTTTTGAACGAGAAAGAATTTTTGGGACATTTCCAAGACCAATCCCAAACTGATACCCAACATCATATTATAGAGTGAAACTATTTATGGGAGAAGTTTAATATCATCAAGATCATGACCCAAACCTTGTTCACCATACGACCCCATGAAATCCCCACTATCACGCACCTTACTCTTAGGGAATATGCTAGTGTTTTAAAGGTATATGTATCATTACCCTAGAAATTGGAAAATTTACCTAATTGTTTTATTTAATAATGAATATATTTTCAACCTAGTATTGTTACTTTATAAATGATTTTTATTTTTGATTAAATAAAGCAAAAATTTAATTTTTTGGTTAATATTCAAAATCAAGTAATTAATTTATGAATTAATGAATTTTTAAAATAAAATATTTTTTAATAAAATATTATCATTAAATAAATTTTATTAATATATATATATGATTATATAATTTTTATTATGTCAAATGTATGTTTATAAGGGTTCACAAAAAGTTATTATAAAAAACCATCAATTATCAATAAATGTTATTTTTTATTTTAAATGTGAAACTTTCCATATTTAGAAAATTATATAGATAAAATGAATATTAATTTTTTAACTAGGAGGACTATATTATCAATGGGAGATATTTACATAATTTTCATAGACAATCGATCTTTTGAGTAAAAATTAAATACCATATAAATTTATGGTGCGTTTTATGACATCATAATGGATTAATATTGATTTAATATATACTATAAAACTAATCCTTGTCCAAATATATGAGTTCCCTTTCTGATAATGAAATCTTTTTGATATATTTTATATATTCTTAATGAATCCTTCCAGACTTATAAAATATTTTATTATTTTAATATCATTTTATTGAGAGTGTAACTCACCACCACAAAATAAATCATATTATTTTATTTTTATTGGCCCTTTTCCATATGAAATAATTTATACCACTCCCCTTTGGTAGAAACCATGGTAAAAAAACCTTGTGATGGTTTTTGGTTTTGAATATATTATTATATAGTTTCCAAAACCAAAATAATAATGAAATTCCCATCTTTTCCAATATAAACCCATCAATGATCCCATTTAACATCACTCAAACTCTGTTGAAAAATAAAACTATCTTCCCTATACTCTCCATAGTCCTCATGAAGTGCCCATATGCTTTCAATAAGCCCCTTACAGGCTTTTGGAATAACATATTCAAGCAAGGGATCCCCACCTTCCTCTCCATCATTCATTTCCAGAATCATCATTTGAATTAGTCTCTATAATTTTAGTTGGTTATTTTTTAATTGATTACATATAATTAAATTACTAAAAAATTTATTTTACGTTAATGATATATTATTATCCTATCACATTTTTAATTTTTTTCTAATCCGTTACTATTTCAAAATTCTTGAAGGGAGCGTTATCTCCCACTCTCCTCTTTTATCAGGAACTTATTCATTGTTACGTATTTTAATTTACATTTTAAATGTTGGAATATGGTTATTAGAAAAACCCAATTAAAACAAATGTTATTTATAAATGATTATATACCCTTTCAGTCTCATTTATCCCACCAATGAACCATTATGCACACCCTTTACCTTGTTAAAATTTTGTAAGGGTTCTTTCCTTTTCCCTCATTCTTTAAATTCTATTTAATATTTTATGCTTTCATTTGGAATTTATTATATTGATGAATATACTAAAATATACCTAGTACTATAAATTCAATTTATAAATTATTATATACCCATTTCACTCTCATCTATCAATTTTATTAATTTTCATCTGTTGTCATTATTCTTCCAAAATTGCACTATTAATTTCCATCCCAAAATAATTACATAGTGAATACCATTCCCATTTTTATATCAAATTCATTCAACTTTATTGACATATAATTATTTATTATAGACTGAAATGTATTTATAACACTTTCCTTTATCATAGAATACATTATTTTGTTGAATAAATCCATGTTATATGATCTACGTGGCACACTTAAGCATGAGAATGAAATTATTATGAATTGTGTGCCCTGATAGCGCTCCAATGCATTGGGTAATGGTTCGTATCAAGATAATTTATGTTGGAATGGGGGTTTACCTGATTACATTATGGTAACTGTTCCACTGTAATGTCATGGTGGGTCTATCCTAGACCTATGTTTCTTATGTGGTGTTTTAAGTTGTTTCTGTAATTCCCAAGTTATGATTATAATTCTATATCATGCCTTGTTATTCATGTTCATATTATGCTCCATTGATATTAATATTTTATAACATTTATTTCATTCCTTGTGTTATTCATTGTTTATTACATTACTAGGATTTATATTTCACTAATTTCTTATGCATTTCCTCAGGTTATCCCTTGCAATGTTAACTATGATTGAACATTTTGGCCATGTTAAAGAAGTTGTCAATAAAGATAATAGTTTTATAGTTTTAAGTTTTTATGTAATGAAACTAGTTTCTCGAATACACTATTCCTCTCTATATACTATGCTATTTTTTTGTATTAAAAAATGTATTAACTTTTAATAAATATCATGGAAATTATATAACCCTTTACATATACTTATCTTAGAGGTCGTGTCGTTGGTGGAGGGACCTCCTTACGAGGAACAACAAGTTGAAATTATGGATTATATTGAGAAAAGTATTTGAAAAAATACCACTCACCCACTAAAAATGTTTTTGAGAAATCACCAGTTAGAGGATTTTATATGAGAATTGATGATATGATGCAGCATAAGTTTCATCGCTTGTTTATACCAGAATGGTGAATATCGAGGGTGAAATTCATTTTTAGGGGGTAAAATATAACACCCTGAGTTTATATGGACCCTTTTTCAAATAAATTAATATGCATTAATATCCCTCATTTAACTAAGTCAATAATGTTTTTTCATGCAACATTGACATGGATTACGATACAAGCAACATCAAACTGACATACTTAACATGCAACATTGGGTTTCGACAAAACATCATTTTTTGATAATTATTTAAATGAGATAGATATAAAATAGATGTTAAACATAAAAATATTCATAATAATAACTAATTTCAAGATTTTGTTTGAATTTTTGTTAGTAAATAATAATTTTTTATAATGAATGATATAATTTTGGGAAATATATTTATTTGTTTCAAACAAATATTTTCTCAAACTAACTGATTTTCATGTCCTTTGATAAAAAAAATTAATTTTATACACATTTATAATATTTATTTGATAAAATAAACATATTTTTTTAATTTATAAGACCCGAAATATCTTATTGTAAAATTTGGGATTTTTCCAAGAAACATCATTTTTTTAATGAATAGTAAAAATTAAGAATTTTAATTTAAAACTGCTTTCTTGTATAATTTATTTATAATGATAAATTATATTTATAAACTAATTTAAATATTAATTAGATTATTTTTTATCAATTAATCCAATTTGATTCATTGTATCCAAATATTACAATGTAATTGAATATAAAAACATGGAAAACATTGGATCATGTTTACATTAAAAACTCGAAGTATCGTCCTGACTCAAGGATTAATTTTAAATTAATTTAATCCACTTCTATGATTGGAATTTGGAATTTTTTTTACATATTTATAATAACAATAATTTATAATTTTTATGAATTTGAACATTGTTTTTGAACAAAAATAATAATAAAATTAATTAAAATTATGTATAGCGATTAAGCGAAAAATTAACTTAACCTAGAACTTATCCTTAATCTCATTGACCAAAAATACCAAAAAACATGTAAAATAAACATTATATAGAAACATTCGATCCATAAACCTCCCATTTATGGGTTTTCTTTGGTTGGGTTGACTTCTGTTACGTAAAAACATGGGTACTCTAAAACTGTTTTTAAAAATACCAAGTGTGTTCCCTCACTTCCCTATAAAAGGCCACTACCTCTCCCAATTATTCACCCCTATCAAACCACATATTTTTGAAAAATATCCAAACTATAAACCTCAAAATATCACTATATTATTCATTCAATTGTCCATTTTTTAATAATTCAATCCAAATAATCCAGTTGCTGACAACCAAAAGGAGTTACCCAAAGGAGGGTTGACAACATGCCACATTATCTTTTATCTAATTTTCATTATCCACCCCTCCAATGGTATTATTACATGATTAAAAAACAAAAAAATTATCCTAAATATACTGAGATTTTTTATACTAATGTTTTTACCTACACTCACACACACTTCCATCTAATGCGTAATGAGCATACCATTTATGTGTACGATGAACTACCACATCATGAAATGATGATTGTTCATATTTTCTTTTACCATCCTGTCATGGTAAGGAATTATGATGTAAACATAAATTATATATGATATATATTATATTTAATATTTCTTTAATATTATTTTGTTGTTTTATAATACATATCCTTATACTTTCCATTTTTTGTAAATACGATAATTTTGTTTCAGGAAGTGTGGATTACCACAACCTCAAAGCGGTGTGATTCGTTCACACATTACATGGAATGTGTTAAGGATGGATTTAGATATATTATATGATATATATGATATAATGATTATATAATAATAATTATATATATACACACATAAATTTCATTTACTCTCGTTCATTTAATACGACAACAATACAGAAACAACACTCATGTGTACGTATGACCTACCGTCCTCATTAACATTGTATACCATTTCGAAATTATATATTATAAAGATTATTATAAAGCAAAAAATATTTAAATAAATTATATTTTTATCATGGTTTACAATATTGATAACATTATATAAGTATGTGGACAAAATATATAATAAATTAACACACATGGGAAAAAAGTGAATATTACCCAAAGTGAAACATTAGCATATAAATTTACAAAAACATGTAATATAAACGGATAATAAAACCATATATGGTATTATATATAATAATATTTTTCATATATATATTTATAATAAAAATATATTTCTTATACAAGAGGATTGAGAATGTACGACGATAGTGATGACACAAGGTAAGAGAGTTCATCTCTTTTTTTTTGTGAGATACATTCTTTATTCACCACTAATTTCATTCATGTGGTGTACATAAAGACCAATAATGTATTATATAATTCTCATAATTAAATTTATGGATATTTTAATAAATATTTTATGATCATTATTTCATGGGGTTTATGGTTCAAAAGCTACCAAATTAGTACAGTAATTGTGTCTCAATTTTCCATCCTTAAGACACATGTTTTTTGTGCACCTATGTTCATTAACGAGGTCTATATACATCCTAATGGAATTTTGTAATATGAATATAATTATTTTTCATGATATTGTACGATCTATGTAATTTAATGGTGAGTTTGATTTAATGTTACGAAATGGTCAGAGTTTATTGAAACAAACTCATCATTTAACAAGATTATTTATGATTATGATCACATTGATGAAATATTATATTTCATATATAAAAAAACAATGATTTTTATTCCCATGTATTTATTCAATATTTTTCAATTATTAATATTATTTTTTAATTCTTTTGAACTTACGATAGCTTAGAAAATGTTTTATGACAAATCTGATTTTATTTCCCTCTTCGGTTAAAAATCTATTTTACTTCAAAAACCATGTTATCAAAAATATTATAAAAAATGTTTTAAAATGATATTTGAAGATAATTTTCAATGAAAATAGATTTTAAATTTTTTATGGGTTTTTGTGTGTGTTTTTAAAAAATTTAAATTTTATTTTAAAATAACATGGGATTGAAAATGTTTTATGTTTTAAAAATAATTTCACAAAGAAGAATGGATATTTTCCTCAAGAAATGATTTTTAAAATTTATTTCAAAATTAAATTTCACATAATATAACTTCCATTTAGGATACTCATTCCCTTCTAAGAAATTCTTCCAAGGGTTTATTGATATTATTTCACTGAATGTTTTATGTTTTAGGAAAATATTTTTATGAAACTCACTTCTATTTAAGAGGTTATATATTTATGAAACTCGTTCCTCTTCCAAGGGTTTTATGCTTGCGAAACATGATAAAATTAACATTTTAGGATTTGATGATATGATGATTAAATAAGTGTTTTTTAATAGGTTTAGATACAAATACATGTTCATGATACCCATTTCATTTTATGGGATTATGATTGGATGTTTATAAAACTAATCTCTTTTTAGGGTTCGTGATACGATGACTGTTATATTACCTTGTGGAACATGTATGAATAATTTTATTATGATATGGGTGTGACCTATATCTCACACCAATGAATTGGTTAATGATGTATATCTCATGATATAATGATGGGAATCAGTTCAACAAGCATGATCCACTCAAGAAAGATGTGGAAACCCAATTCCTTACTAGGAAAGAACTGTGTCTAGGGATGGTGGTGTGTCAAACCCGGTAAGTGTAGTCACCATAATGATGGAAGATGGGGAAACCAGATCCAGTATTATAATATGGTGGAAACCCGATCAATTGTATGAAAAGTACTTCGACAGTGGAATGTGGTGTGTCCCACCCAGTAGGTGCAGTTCATATGATGTGCCTTGATAAGGTATAGCAATGCATCTTGACTTATAAGAAATTATATCACCTGTTTATGTATGCCAATATACCATGTATTATTCCTAGGATATTATTTTGTGTATTATGATATTTATTTTCTAATGATTCAAGTCTAATTAACTACCTAGATTTATGATGTGAGTTTTGTTTCTGATATAATGATTTATAGGGTAATAACTTATAATGTTATGATCATGTTATCATTCCCATATGCTCATGTTTAGGCTTTCATGTATCCCTTGGTTACACTTACTGAAAATTTTATGTCACCCATATTTATGTTTCCATTCCCAAGTTAAGAAGATATGTATTTCTTTTAAATTGTTTAAGAATTTTGATTGTCACTAAGAACCTAGTGGGAGATAGTGCAGCTCGTTTATGTACCCGTTATTATGTTTCAATGTTTTTTCTATGTAAATAGACCAATATGGTATCTAGAAGTCTATTAGTTTTCTTTTTTAATTATTCCACAAAATTTATTTAATTTTAATGTATGAAAAGTGAGGGTCATTATAACTGTTCAACCGATTAAAAAAAGTACATTCCGGAGGACCATAATAGATTTTTGTCTTTAGAAACATTGAACAAAATATTATAATATGGTGAAATATCATCAATGTTTTCCACAAAGATAATCTGTAACGACCCAAAAATTAATTAATGACAAATAATTTTTATCTAATTAAATGTATTATTATGTAAAATGGTTATATAAAACATCTTCACTTTCTTAGTTTTATGTCTTTGAATTCTAAAATATAGTTAAGAATTGTTACCATTTCTAATATATTCATTGAATAGTGATCACATGATTAGTATAAATATAGGTCTTTATAAAATCCAATTTACTCATAACAAGGATGTTCTGTCCTCATCGAGTAGAATTTCTCCATATGATGCCCATTTAATGGAGATTAGAAAAGAGGTAGCATCATAAGGCTTTGCTCCTGTCCAAGCACAAGAAAAGCATCAACATTTTAAGCTTGAATGGAATCTCCGAAGAAGCCTCTCTCAAGCCTCTCTATAGCCTTTGGGATCACACATCCATGTAAGAGATCCTCAGTTTCCTTCCTTCCTTTTTTATGCCCATGTTTTCTTTATATGTTATTACCTTTTATTTTCAATAAAAAAATGGTGCTATATTATTTCTCACCTCCCATATACTACCCCCATTATGTATGAATGATGAGATACCGCTTTATCTCTCATTAATTCCTCCCATGTACACCTGATACCATGACGCAATTCCATATGGGATTTCTCTCTCATATTTTACATTTAAGATATTATTTTATTTTATGCATATAAATTCCATTAAATATGATGGTATATTATGTTCCATTAACAACTTAATATTAATTTCAATTATAAATGATTAGAGACCCATTTCTCACTCAGCAACCCATTTTATGATTTCTATTTGACATCATTATGCTGCTGAAGTTACCCAAAAATTTCCATGCCAAAAATCATTAGAACATACATTTATTTATTCCACATATCATATTGATGGAATAAATTATCACATTTAATTAATCCTTATTGCATGATCTATGTGGCACACTTATGCATGAGATGAAATGGTTAAGAATGGTGTGACCAGATAGCACTCCAATGAAATGGGTAAAGGTTAGTATCATTATACATCATTTGAAATTAGGGTTTACTCATGACAACACAAGTGAAATGAGGGTTTACTCATTTTCCATGTGCAATAATCATTGTCTCATTTTACTATCATGGTAAGTGTTATTGTAACATCTCCATGTTATTATAATCATGCTATATCATCCCTTTATGTTATTTTTTTTCTTATTCTCCATAGATATGACAATTGCGTGACACGTATTGTATTCTTCAAGTTATTCCTTGTCTACTCCCTTAATGGGCTTTATAGATCACCCTTTTCATATGTATGTCCTCATGTTATTCTATACAAGGATATGTATAGTGGAATATTGTGGTCATGTAAAATATTGTTTCAATAAAGATGTTGTTTTTATGTCTTAATTTGTCATGTAATGTTATTAATTGTCCAAGTCACTAGAACTCTCAATCCTTATAGTTTTTATATCTGCATGTTTCTATAATGAATCATATTTAAGTGTATAATAATGAGAAGGATTTTTATAGTTGGTATCATAGGATATGTTTAGCTTTTTTTGGGATTAGGATTAGAAAACCCAAGTGAACGACTTAGGGATAAGACAAACTATAATAAAAACATCCCTATACATTGGTGAGTATAGATTAAGTGGTTTATCATGAAAATACATCCCTATCAATATACGAAATAGTAGAGTTGGCTCTAGAACATATGTATCTAGGGGAAATACAAGAAAACACCACTTTGAGAAAGACTCGAATGGGAATTGGTGCATGACCACGATCATTGCTGCAAACATGGTTCGAAGCAATAAGGGATATGCTCTACTAAATTTGTAAGAATGGGATGAACCATTATTAATTGAATAAAAAAATTCCCATAAGAATATATATTTGGAAGTAGATCATGGATAAAATAGATTGAAGCCAGTATATTCATAAGTTAAGGAATTAAATGTAATTTGTAAGATTCCCATTTATTATTTTAATTCCCCATAATGTGGTCCCCATAACTTTATTTTTATTCCATCCAATGGATGGTAATATGGGGACTTAGGATAATAACTGATGTGAAGATTAATGTGATGACTCTTCTAATCAGATGCCCAATCCGATGTGAGTGGGAATAGAAAAAATTTTCATGATACTCTCTTAGTTAACTCTTGTATTGAATAGAAACATGGGTACATGGGAATGTACAATGACTCCTACTTTTACTGGATCATCTGGTCCATTAATCTTTGAAAAATGGATCAACTCTATTGAAGATATCTTCTCCATCAATAATTATTTCGAACAAGAGAAGTTTCTTCCTAATACTTATCATATAGAGGGTGAAGATAATAAATGGTGGAAATTGATCAAAAATACAAATCTAGATTGAGAGATTGAGGATATTGAATGGAAGGATTTTTAGAAAAAAATTCGATAAATATTTTCAGCGCACCCATAGACATAATATGGAAAGTGACTTCCTTACCCTCATGAAATATAGAGAAAAATCCATTAGAGTGTGTAAGGAAAAAATCACTAGGCTTTTACAATATGCCTCTGGATTTGTTGTTACCCCCGAATTCAATGTTAACCTCTTCTTTGGTGGGCTAAAACCTAGAAAATGAATATAGATAGATATCCATGACTTTGATAGGTATGAGTAAATTTTCCGATATGCCCTAAAAGTCGAAATAGAGATCGGTGGATCTCAAGGGTATCATGTGGACAATAAACATAAAGTGGACATATATTCTGATGGTTCAATGCATAAATCCAATGGTACTAATAAATTCACACATCCCACTTGACAAAGTTGCAGAAAGAAGAAACATAGAAATTTCCTGAAGGGGATAAGTAAATACTTTAGGTGTGGAAGAGAAAGAATATAGCCATTAATTTTTGAAAATAAAAACCATCTTCTGAGATAGAGGATAGGAACACCTTATTCGAACCTCAAGTCATTGTTCATTTATTCAACTGCAAATAACCAGGGTGAGATGTTTCCATCTATACTACAAAAAAAACCCTGAAAACGAAGTGGTGAAAGGTGCGCTAGTTATTCAGTCATGAATAGAGAACGTACATTTTTATTCTTTTTATATTAATTCTTTTATATCCCAAAATATTGGTAAAACTATCCCAACACAACCACAAATCATGGAATTAGAGATATTATTTAGAATGGAAAATGGGAAAAATCATGGCATACCATGAATATAACTCCTCCCCTATCACAGTTTCGCGATAGAACTTCCTGGAGATCCTCATCATACTCCCAATGGTGGAATTGAATGCAATTATTGTCATGGATTGACTTTCCCTATATAGATCCAACATAAATTTTCATGAGTGGTATATCACTCTCCATATAGAGAATTGACCCCCAATTTTGTAAAAGTGAAAGGAGGAGGGTGAGTCTTCTTTAGCATTGGCATCTCAAGAGTGGATATTACTACCCTATGAGTACATGTATCTCGCTCAAATGATTGATTCTAAGGAATCAACCATCCTTGAATACATGTGTATTGTGAGGGAGTTTGCTAAAGAGTTTTCTGAATGATTTCCTGGTATACCTCATAGAAGAGATGTTGAATTACCGATTTATCTTATACCTTGGTAATTTCCAATATCCAAAACCCTGTAGAGAATTATTGGTGAGAAGATATAGGAGTAAAAGAAACAACTACAATAGAATTTGAAAAAAAGGGTTTATATGCCCAAGTGCATCACCATGTGGTCCACCAGTCCACTTCTCTATGAAGTAGGATGGGTCAATCCACCATTATATTTATTTTTGTGAGCTCAAAAAGTTCACAATAAAGAAAAAGAATCATATTCCCTGAATTAATGACTTGTTCAATCACCTATATGGAACAAAATACTTCTCTAAGGTGGATCTGCAGTTGGGATATTACCAAGTAAGGGTAAAGGAGGAGGATATCCCCAACACTACTTTGCATCCAAGGTATATGGACTATGAATTCAAGGTATTTTTTTTATTTCACTCACTAATTCTACAGAAATATTCATGGACATGATGAATATATTGTTTAGAGATTACCTTAAAAAATTTTGGTTGTATTTAAAGAGGATATTATAATATACTCCATACCCAATGAGGAGTGTGGGGAGTATTTAAGCACTGTACTAGAAACCTTGAGAAAGGATAATCTCTATGGAAATATAACAAGTGTGGGTTCTATTTGAACGAAGTCTCATTCATGAGTCATATCATTACTAGCAATGGGATATATGTTGATACCTCCAAGAAAAATGCAGTTGAGCGATGGATAAGGCCAACATTTGTGATGGATATCTGTAGCTTCCATGGGTTATTTTGATATTATTGCATATTTGTGATAAATTTATCCCAATTTTCATACCCTCTTACCAAGATAACTGAGAAGGGAGTCATGTTTTCTTAGAGTGATGAATGTATAGATATCATCATGGATTTAGAATGGAGGCATATCACCATGATCATGCTAACACTACCCCCAAGTCGATATCTTTTTGTGGTATTTAGTGATGTTTCGAAGAGGGGACTGGGATGTTTGTTGATGCAAAATGACAATGTTATAACCTAGGCTTTGAGGAAATTGAATGTTCGTGAGCAAAAATATCCAATACATGATTTGGAGTTGGCTGCAGTAATCTTATCTTTAAAAATTAGGCAACATTTCATCTTTTGGGAGAAGTGTGAAATTTATATGGATTACAAAAGCCTCAAGTATATATTCACATAGAAAGAGATAAATATTCCCAAACGAAGATGGTAATAGGTGATCAATGACTATGAACGTCCAATTCACTACCATATAGGGAAAGAGAGAAGGGTGGCATATGCATTACATAGAAAGGATCTAGTAACACTTTCATTGATTAGAATTGAAAAGAATCCAATTTTTTAATATTTTATTGGGATGGACATCGGAATCATAAATAAGGGAACATCATCAATCCATTCAAAAAAGACTACACAGCCGTATCTTTTTGAAATGTTAAATGATTCTCAAAAGGATGATGTGGGAGTTTATAAGAAAGTGTAAACTATCAGAAAAAGGAAATTTGGATTTCAATGTTACTGAAGAAAGAATTGTAATATTTTGGACAAGAATATGTGTTTCATCAAATAAAAAGTGAAATAATGAACTTTTAATTGATGTAAATAGTTCGAATATCTCCATTAACCCAAGAAACAGAAAGATGTATCGAGATCTATGATAGAATTATTGGTCGGATAAAATGAAGAAGGAGATTATTGAGTATAAAGCAATGTGCTTGGTATTTGAGAAAATTTAGGCTGAGAGGAATAATTCTAAAGTGGTGTTGCAACCATTATCCATACTAATATAGAAATGGGAGAAAATCACCATGGACTTTGTCGCAGGACTTCCAATGAAATCTAATGGAAATAATGATATTTGGGCAGTTGTGGATCATCATATAAAGACAGCAAACTTCATTAAAATTATAGAGGATTTCTCATTGGATCAACTATCACAGATAAACATCAAAGAAGTGGTAAGGATACATGGGGTACCACTATAGATTTTATCAGATCAAGATCCAAGATTCAACTATAAGTTCTAGAAGAGGCTCTAACATGCTTTAAATACTGAGTTGAACTTTAGTAGGGGTTATCATCCCCAAATTGATTTCTAATATATGTAGACTATCCAAAAACTAGAGGACATGTTGATAGCATGCACAATGGACCTAAAAGATGGATGGTATAAACATCTTCATGTTGTTGGGTTCTCTTACAATAACAGTTCCCCTCAAGCATCAAAATGGCTCCTTATGAAGCTCGTTGTTGGAATAGGTGAAAAACATCGACATGTTGGGTTGAAGTAGGGGAGTGAAACTCATAGTTCCAAAAATGGCTGAAGAAATGGTGGATAAGGTTAATACCATGAAGCAATACATTAATGAAACTCATATTTGGAAAAGGCCTATACTGATAATCCTTGATGAGACCTAGAGTTTTATGTCTGATACATAATATTCCTCCATATATCACCATGGAAGAGAGTTATGAGATTTGGGATGAAGGTAAAGATCATGAAAAGTTACATCATCCATTTTAAAATTATTGACTGCATTAGAGTAGTTTCCTATCAACTAGCCCTCACACCAAACCAATCTGAAGTACATGATGAATTCCATGTATCACTCCTGAGGAAGTACATACCTGACCCATCACATGTACAAAATCTGGAGGTGGTACCATTGGAGAATGACCTATCCTATGAAGGGAAGTCAGTGAAGATATTAGATCATATTGGGAAAGTTCTATGATATAAAACAATACCCCTCTTCAGGGTGTTGTGGTGAAACAAAAAGTTTGAAGAGGAAATGTGGGATTTGAAGAAGTGATGAAGTAGAGTGTCCCTAATATGTTTTAATATGGGAAAATAACGTTTTGAGAGAGAAATTTGTTTAAGGATGGAAGATTGTAATGATAACATCTTTTATTAATGAAAATTTCACATGATATAATTGATTGTCTTATTATGTAAAATGGGTATATAAAACATATGCAAATACATTGTTTAATGTTTTTGTATTTTAAAATACCACTATGAATTTTTACATTCTTTAATATAGTTATTGAATTGTGATCACATGATCATTATAAATATAGAGCTTTAACAAATCAAATTTACAAAGACAAAAGAAGTGATGGCCTCATCAAGTATAATTTCTCAATATGAAGCCAATTTTGTAGAGCTAAAAACAGATATAGTGTCACTAGGCTTCGATCTTGACAAATCCCATCCTAAGAATCGACGCGTTAAGCTTGATTGGATTTACCAATGGTAGAATTGGATGTTAATTGAGATTACCACCCAAGCGATGTTATCCCAGATTCCCTAAGAGTTTGTCACCATTTCACACCATAAACTTTGGTATTCTATGAGTTTTATAAGGTGTTATTTAACAAGGTTGTAGCACTATGATTATGTGCTCTATTTTTTGTATAAATAATATACATTCATTTTATTATTGTCACTTCATAAATGGTTTCCAAATCACAAATAGTATTTTTAGTTAATATTTAATTAAGAAATCTATTTTGATGATTTAACAGATTTTTGAATTAAATATTATTTTAATAAAATATTATTTACAAATTACCTTTTATTAAATATAAATGATGGTATAATTTTTTAAGAATACAATTGATATTTTTATTAATGCTTGAATGCTTTTTTTGTCAAAACACATGAATTTTAAATAGATGTCAGTTATTATTTAAAAATTAAAAATTCACATATTTAGAAAATTATTTAGATAAAGTTAATATAATTTTTGGATTAAAGATGTCACAATTATCTAATGGTGAATTTCTCATTATTTTCCGAGATATGCGAATTCTTGGGTAAAAACTAAATAGCGTTTAAATATTTAATGTGTTTTATAACCTCATAAAGAACCAATAGTGTTTTAATAAAATATTATAAAATGGTTGTCGATCCAATATATGATTTAACATTAAAATAATGTGATTTTATATTAGTTTTATTAATATCATTGTGCCTTAGTGGACCCTTCAAGACATATAAAATATTTTATCTTTTATAAATTGATTTCCTTGAGACTGTGACTCAAATCTACATTAGAAAGCATAATATTTTAATATTTTAGGCCATTGCGCTCAAAAAATAATTTTTTACAATCCACTTAGGAAGAAACCATGGGAAAACTTCATGGGGTGGTTTGTTGTTTTGATTAGATTAATGTGTACTATCCAAAACCTAAATAATAAAGAATTCCATATCCTTTCCTATATAAAGACACTAAATATCCCATTATTGTTCACTAAAAACATTTTGATCTCAACCAAAATCTTCCCTCCTCTCTCTGAAATCCCCTCCAGTCTCCCTAAGCTCCCAATCATCCTCTCTCAAGACTCTACCAATCCTTCGATATCACACTTCCAAGTAAGGGATCCTCACTTTCCTTCCATACTTATTTATGTCCAACTTTTATTGTATTGTTATGACCTTTTATTGTAAATTACCATTATTTGGGTATGATTTTGAACCTACCCTATACATCCCTCATTATGTTTGAATGATTAGATACCCCATTCTATCTCATTAACGTCTCCCATGTACACCCATTACCATGCCGAATTTCTATAAGGGATTTATCTCTCCTCATTTACAATCAAGTAATTTTATTATTTTATGCATTTAAATTACATTTCATATGTTTGGATATTATGTTCCATTACCCCCTTACAGTAAAGTTCATGTATAAATGATTATATATCCTTTTCTGTCTCATCAATCCATTTTACGATTTCTATTTGACGTCGTTATGCTGCCAAAGTTACAGAAAACATTCCAAGAAAAAATCATCATGTATGTGAATACCATACCCATTTATCTATAAAGGTTACTCAAATGTATGCACATGTAATTTTTCTTGAGTACTTACATTTATGTATTCCACATATTTTATTCAAGGAATAAATTATGATGTTTAATGAATCCCTGTTGTATGATCTATGTGGCACACTTATGTAAGAAAAGAAATGATTAAGAAGGATGTGCCCTGATAGTGCCCAAATGCATTGGGTGAAGGTTAGTATCATGATATGTCATGTGAAATGAGGGTTTACTCATTATTCTTGTGAAACTAGGTTTTACTCATGCTCTATGTGCAATGATCATTTTCTCATGCTAATATCATGTTAAATTTTTTACCACATCTCCACATTATGATAATCATTATATATCCTGCCTTTGTGTCCATGATTCTCTTATGATCCATTGATATTCCTATTTCCTATCACATATTGTATTCTTCATGTTATTACCTATCTACTCACTTACTTGTATTCAATTATAATTTCTCCCTTGGAGTTCACGAATGCTTCGACTATGCTGGATCATACCATGGTCCCTCATATTGGGGAGATGTGACCCTTGGTAGACACCTTCGACTAGTTCATTTTCTATTCGTGGATGCTTCAGAATTGTGTGGTTATTGGTATTTTATATTCAAAGCACATTCAGATTTGTTTTTCATCTGACAAAGATCTGACCTTCACTTGGGCCAATGTTCCGCGAGCCATAGATGGATTCTAATTTAATTTATTTAAATGGTCCTTCAACTTCCATCTGATGTGCGAATACCCATTTATGGTGCTATGGATTTCACTTCTTGGTATTCTATCACCTTTCCAGAATCTGGAAATTCTTCGATTAATCATAAATATGTTAGGTCTCTACCTCTGTTCGGACACCAACACCAGCATCGCTGGTCATCCAGTCTCCTCGAGAATTTGGGTAGAAGTTGATGTTTCAAAGGGACCTTTGGACTCTATCACCATTGATATTGAAGGAGAGATCTGATGGAATAAAAAGGTTTGTTATGACTCATGGGTTCCATTCTACTTTATTTGTCATTGTTTGGGTCATAACTCTTTCAGATTCCATCGAAGCTACTTAGGTGGCCAGGTTGATGCAGGCTATGTCAATAACTCGGATCACCAGGGTAGCGGTGCGGATGGAATCCCTTCCACTGTTAAAAATGAGGTGAACATGCTAAAACATAATGTTAGTGTGGTAAAAGAGCTTTGAGTTCATGGTTTCTGTAAGTCTGTTCTAGTAGAGGAATAGTGAATAGCTTCGGATCTGAGAAGCGGCGACCAGGGTGGTCCTCTTGGTGAAGATGATAAAATCTAAGATATGACTGGTGTACGGTCTGGTGATGGATTTTCAAGATCCATTATGGTTAAAGGGAAATAATAAAGATACCTTGTGTTTGGATGGAGAAACAAAGGAAAACATTATCAAGAGCTACCCCCTCAACCTAGTGTAATAGAGATATTAAACAATTTGCAGAGCGATTTTTGCAAGTCCTCCTAGCAGCACAACATTTTCACATTGGTACCCAGACCATGGAGGTGGTTGAGAAATCATCAGATATGTACAATTCTCAGTCTCAGGATCCAGGGCACTCTACTGGAGTTGTTGGTCCAAATTCCAAATATGTGACAAGTCTTCATCCATGTATCTATGTGGAGGTTATGTGTGTTGGTGATAGCAACAAATATGATAGGGTGATACATTATACTAGAAAGGGTAAGTCCAAGGATGATAGGAGTGGGTGAAACCTGCACAAGTTATAGTCAGCCCATTGATTACTAGTTAGATAACCAACATGGAGAGGACTTTGTTCTGCCTCAACTTAAACAACAAATTTGTGAGTTAAAGTTTTCATGAAGAGCATATAGGAAACTCTAACTATCATTCTGAGGCTGAGTCTGTTGGATATCGAAAACCCTCATATGAAATTGTACTGGGAGGGGTTTGTAATGGTCTACACAACCAAAAATGAAGAATTTTAATAAGGAAAATTGGGACTAGAGGATCTGTATTGTTTCCACGAAGCTGAAACCTATGGTCCATAAGGACTACTACTATATTCCTAAATAGATAGAGACTCAGTCAGCCAAAAAAGGGTAAAATCAAGGAGAACAAGATCCAGTCAGAGGTAGGAGAAGAGGATTAACAGGTTGGTGCCACATAATCTCAATTGCATGTGAAAGGATCCTCAAAGGAAGATAGACAAAAAGAAGAGATGCATCTCTATTTTGAGGAGACGATTCTAGTGATGTAGAATGATATCCCCCCTAGGAAACAATGTGAGGTAGGATATCCTAATGGTTTTTAGTTCCTGAATGATGAGGATCTGGATGCTCAGATCGAACTACTCAGGCACTATAGCCAAGAAATGAAGGAGGATGTTTTGGTGATCAAGGCGGTGAGGGAAGACACCAACCAAATGATGGAATGATTGAACCAACTAGAAGTATAGAGGGATCAAGATGAATGGATTTATATGAAATATCATATATTGATTAGAGGCTTCAATATGGATAAGATCAGTAAAGATGAATATATGGAATCTTGGGATTATCTAGCAAGGCACTATAAAGACAACAAAGTGTAAGAACTAGACTCCCAATTAGGTTCCCTCCCCTGGAAACTATAGAGGGAAGGATATCTAAATCACCTTAAATAATTGTTTAATAATTCAATAGTTTCCTTTGATGTTTGATCTGTTTATTTCTGTGAGGGTTCTCACTATCCCCTTGAAAGTGTTATAAAATATAAAAGTAAATTTGGATAGATACTCATTATATAGTGATTATATACATGAGTCACGTTATAAATATTTGAATTTCACATAACATGAACCATATTGGAATCAATAGAATAATCCATGATTTAATAACATAGAAAAAAGACATTATGTTTGGAACACATGTAAGAATATAAAATCATTCAATAAATGTCTTTGATTATTTCCAAAATCTATCAGTGCACATCATGGGGGATTCACATACTAGGATGGAAACACCACCACCATTAGTCATATCCCTTCCCTTATATTGTAATGGGTATAATCCCCAAACCATCTTATTAGTCAAGGTTCACTCCTAAGACCATTTTAAAAGTCAAGGTTAACTCCTCAAAACATCTTAGTTGGAAAATTCCTTTACTAAATCAATAAACTCCCCTTTCCATTAATTTTTATCCAAATATATATAAATCATTAACAAATTCTTTGGGGAGGGATTTGAGTCCAACCTATCACCAAATGAAATCATACTTACATGTGACAAAAAATAAAAAAACATTTTTATATCATGACCCAAAAAAAGAGATGGGTTTTATAAACTTCAAAATATAACACATGAAATGTAATGAGTATCAAAATAGTTTCATCATATCATTACCTATAGAAATGAGATTTGTTTCATAGTAATTTCATCAAATCATTACTAGCATAAAGAAGAAGTTTTCATGAGCATATAACCAAGGGAGAGAAATACGTGTCATATAAACCATGCCATCAAAACATAAACCATTCACATAATGAATATTAATTTTATTCTTGGATGAAATTCCCATTAAATCATAAACTATATTAAAATATGACACCTTATATAGAGATGAAGTTTTAAAGATAACTTGGAACATGTCATAAGGGAAATAATTTTTCCATGAAAATAAATTTTTAAAACCTAAAACATTTTGAAAATACATTTAATTAAAAAACATATTGAAAACATATGATTTAATCTTTTAAAAAATCCATTAAAAATTTTATTAAGTAAAATATCCTTTACAAATTTAAAAATTCATTGTAAATAAATATTTATTTTTCAAAACATTTTCATTGAAAATAAACTTCAAAACATATAATGGATGCTTGAGAACGTTTTGAAGAACATTTCATTTGAAATAGATTTGGAAACATATAAATGAATCTTTTAAAAAATTATTAATACACTTTAATTGAATATAACTTTGGAAACAAATAATAGAATCTTGAAAATGTTTTGAAAGCCATTGCATTGAAATTAACAAAGAATGATTTGAAAAACACATTAAACACTTTTTTAAAAAATGAATCATTTTAAAGAAAATTTTACTTGAAACTGATTTTATAATATAATTTAGAAAATATCTTTAAATGATTTTTGGAAGACATTGTTTTTGAAGAAAATAAATTTCCTTCAAATAATAGGAATAAATTTGGGTTTTATTAAATATAATTTCCTAATAATCATAAGTACTAAAGGGTTGAAATTTTATATCATTACGTGAAGATATCATTAATAATCATAGTCGAAACAACATAATCATTGTTCTTGATATATAGAGAATAAAATTTTATAAATGGAAGCATCATAATAAACAATATTGATATGTGATATGATTTTAGCAGTAAACTATTACCACATTGGTAACATTGATTCATAATATCCATGAAAGAACAATATTAAATGAATCATAAAATATAATTAAAAGAATTATATTCATTAAATAATAATTCAAAAGAAATTATATATCTTTCATAAGGAAATATAGGTGCATAACCTTTCATGTATCTCAATGAAGTAATTTTTTGAAAACAAATTACATTAACGATTTGGTAACATTTGAAACCTAACCACATAAAAGAAAGATATTAAAATGGTATGAAAATACATAATTATTATAAAACAGTAACACATTCATCATCATTATAAACACCAAAAAATATAAAATGGTGAATAAGGCATAAGTTTCACAAAAAATAAAAGTGGGATGAGAAAACCGTTACTTTTTGTGTTTACTTTCTTAATATAGATTCAAAACTCATGTATATTAACAATAAGTTTTTTGTAAATATAAAAAAGAACAATATTACTAAATATAATATGATATATTAATTTATTATTACTTTATATTACCCTTTTATTAATAATTCCATGGAAATTTTACCTTTTGGGTAATATCTTCTTTGCTTTTCGGTTCTGTTTTGACTTGTTATTCTTGATCCACTTACATAGATCACAATTTAATTATTTATACACTTTAAAATATGATATAAATATCATTTATATTATCTACATAAATACTCATAATAATCTATAATATATATATATATATATGAAAGAGAATACACCATTCATGGAGACAATCTTCCATATGTATGAATGAACACAATTTATGTTTTCATATCATATTGAAATTAAGAAATTAAATTACATAAGTGAATATATATATATATATCACCACTAAATTAGAAATAATATTTCAAATATATCATATTCATTTAAAAAAACAATCATTAATAAATTTTATGTAATGTGGGAAAGAATCACACCGCTTTGAGGCGGCGGTAGTCCACATGTCCAAAAAACAAAGTTGGCATATTCCCACAAGATGGAAAGCATAATGAAAGATATTATTTAATAATCACATAAGAATAATGATATCATATATATCATATATATCATATAAAAATATTATTTACATCATAATTTACAACAATGAGTTGTTGTAAAGGAAAAAATGAACGACATTGTTTTATGACCCGATGGTCCGCCGTACACATGAACGGTAAGTTAGTTACCCATTTTATAGAACTATGTGCCGGTGTAGTTAAAAACCATAGAAAAAAATTATATTGTTTTAAATAAGGTTATTATATATTAATTGAATAAGAATAATATAGTTATTATAGAAATAAATAAAATAAATGTTCTTATTGAAAAATGTTACATCTTCTTTGGGTAATACCTCATGGTTTTCACCAAAAGGCATATTTGGTTTTTTTTTTTGAAAAATCCAACATTAGAGGATGAAGGGATGGATGTTTATTGGATATTTTTCATTGTTTTGGATGATAAAAATCTCTTGGGATGTGAGGATATGTGATGGGTGGGGTGAGATTCTTTTTTATAGTGTACGAGGAGTTCCATTCTGGTAAATATTAAAAGATAAATAGTATTGGGATGTACCTGTTATATGAAGTGCCACCAATAATTGTATATTTTCAATATAATATATAATTGGGTACATATATGTAGAGAAAATGAGTTTTGGACAAGTGACTATGTAATTTGTACCCTTAAATTAAAGTTTAACCACTAAGTAATATTTTTTACCTTAATTTCTTTAATTAATTTTAATTACAGTCACTAATATTTTTGTTCAAAAACTATATTGATATTATTTGAAATTATAAATTATGATTATTAAAAATATAAAATCCATTTTTCAGAATTCTAATAATATAAGTGGTATAGATTTATTTAAAATTAATCATGTCGATGGGATAAAACAAGAGAGGTTTTTAAAGTGAAAATGTTCAAAATATTTAATTAATCTTATATCCAATTTAAATTTAAAATTGATTCCAATGAACTAAATTTTATTAATTGATATAAAATTTTTCTAATTTAAATTTAAAACCAAATCAAAATAAAATTAAAATATTTAATTAAATTGAACAAAAAATTTATTTTCTAATTAAAATTTAGTATTTTTTCATTAGTCATCAAAAAATGAAACTTCTAAGAAAAATAAAATAAATAACCCAAAATGAATTTTTAAATTATAAATTCGAAAATGATGTTTATTGTTTCCAATAAAAAATTAAATAAGTGTCAAAAATTATATTTAAAATAGGTGCACTGTTAAAAGGAGGTAAAATTAATACATAATATTATGTGTAAACATTGTTTTGTTCTTATCTCTTATCAATCAATCATAAAATATGAATGTTAAATATTTGATTGAATATAATTTATCGAAATTTCAATATAATAATTTATAAATATTCATTTAATTGATATATTGATGTAAACCATGTCTGATTTCATGATTATTTTTTTCCAACAAAAGATGTCCTATAATTTCCAAAGGGTTTTATTTTCATTTGTAGTTGATTTATAACCAAATAATTCTTCATATATACATGTGAAAATAATATTTAGATAATTTAATTATTCTTATTCATCACCACCATACCAATGACTTGGTGAAAACATTAATTATATTTTAATATTAATATTAATAATACATTATAGTTTGAAAAAATTATGTTTTGTGTGCAACTCAAATTATCAAATGAACACCACAATATGTCTAAAACAAGCCAAAAATAGTGTTGAGTGTATAATATGTCAATATATGTATTTATTGTATCACATTTTTAACTTGGTTTTTTATGAAATGAAAACCTGACATAGTAATTTCTTATGACAAAAGATAAATTCAGTGTTGTGAGAAATGAAAAATATCAAAAGGTTAAAATTAATTTCAAAACAAAAATTCAAAAAATATAAGGGTGTTACATTCTACCCTCTTCAAATTAATTTCCCCATAAAAAATAATCTAGGTTATTAAAGTATTTATACTTTAATGTTCCATCCATAAGAACCCACATCTTAAAAAAGAATTCTAAAACTTTCTTTTAAAAGGAAAATTTATAACGATAATGGTTACCCAATGTAACTCATAATGAGGTTTACTCATAGGAGATCATAAGTGGAATGTGATAAAATGGAAATGGTATGAAAATATAAATATTATGTTCTGATGGAGAGTGAGAATGAAAATTTTTAGGAGGAAGTTAATGATCATAAATCCATTTCCCAAAGAGGCTTGAAAAAGTTCATTAATATCTTCAAAAATTATGATAACAAGACCACATCTTATGTCAATATTCCTCTTATAATGATGAGTTATTTTCATGAGAAAATGTAACTAGTTTATTTTATTCCACTTCATAAGCACAATATCACCCTTAGGTTTCAACTTTATCAATTTTCACAACATCTCTTATTCCTAGAAATGAAGGTGAATTTCTCATTCATAAATAATTTTCTGATCATGATATCCTCAAATACAGTGATAGTTGATTCCATATATCTTTAGTTACCACAAAAAAAAAATTTAACTCATGTTATACTATATGCATAAATACTTATATGGAGGGATAATACTTTAATATCTGAAACCTCTCCCAAATTTTAATATAAACCATTATATAAATGTCTAACCAAATAATACTTTTGAAATTTGAAATTAATAACATCAAAAATAAGGTCACTAAATTTATGAAAAATAGATTAGAATTGAAATTGCATATATCATAAAGTAACTCTTATTTTTTACATAAATGACCTCTAAATATCGTCATCATGTATTCTCTTGAAAATGTAAATAACCTAAATTACCAAAATACCATATTGAAAATATGAACATTTCCCTTTTCAAAGGTTTATTGGATATATTCCATTAATCCAAAATTTATTAATCCTCCATCGATGATAGAATAATCCAATTTTCAACAAATATTTATTTAGTTCCAAGGTAATCATTGCCATCCGATTTACTTATTCATATCCAACATATCTTTATCCAAAACTCATTATCTGAACATAGGTAAAGAAAAAATAATAAAGGGTGATATTAGATTCTCAATAATATTAAATAAAGGAGATATATAAGAATAATATGAACATAAGGGTATGAGAACATGAAAATAACATTTCAGGATCACACACTATATATAAATGATTATATAAATGAGTCATGGAACAATTATAGGTAGTTTGTAAGACATGAATCATAATAGAATCAAAATAATAATCAATGAGCACATAACATAGAAATACGACATACAATTTATCACAACCATGTAATCATATATAACCAATACCTATAAGTTAATGATTATTTACAAAACCTTTTAGGGAACATTATTGGGGATACACCTATTGGGCGGGAAACACCGCCATCCCTTGTCATATGCCTTTAATTATAGAAAAATGGGTTCACTCACCAAATAATCTCAATAGTCATAGTTCACTACCAAGAGCATATTAATAGTCAATGATCACTCCCAAAACCAACTTAGTAGATAGATTTCTTTACTAAATTGAGTTAGCACTCCATTCTATCCATGTATACGTTATGATATATAAACATTTACACAGTTCTATGGATGGATATATAGGTCCCAACGGTCACATAAGGCATGAATGGACCGAAAGACATTAATTTTTCATATTTTTATAATACCCCTTTCAAGGGATGAGGGTGAACGCTTACATGGCTCATATGTTTCATGATATTATAGTACAAAAAGGACCTGGAGTAATTTATCATATAATATGACTAATTTAAATGAAGTGTGTTTCAAAAAAGCTATAAACTGTGGAAGAAGTGAGTTTCAAAAAGCATATAACCCGTGTAAGAGAAATTAGTGTCATATGCATCATTCCATAAAACATAAAACATTCATAGAAAAAATACAAATGGTACCCTTGGATAATATTCCTAGTAAATTATAAACTATATAAATGTATTATACCTTATATGTAGAAGAATTTTGAAAGATCACTTTAAATATTTCTTATAGAAAATAATATTATTCTAAAAATCACTTTTTAAAACATGAAACATTTTTGAAATACTTTTATTTGAAAAAAAAATTGAAAAAATTATAATTTAATATTTTTTAATAACCCAAAAAAAATTTTATAATGAAAATATATTTTCCTCTTTCAAAAATTAATTTTCAACCACAAATAATTTTAGAAAAAATCTTTAAAAATAACCTTAAAATATTATACTGGAAGATTGAAACCATTTTGAAAAAAAATTATTTGATAATATATTTGAAAAAAAACAATGAAACCATAGAAAAAAAATTTAAAAACCTTTTTTAAAATAACTTTGACAACTTATAAAAGAATCATAAATTTTTTTTGACAACTATTTATTAGAATGTAACATTGAAAACCTATATAGAATTATTTGTAAACCAAATTTCACACCATTGTTTAAAATATAAAACACCATAAAATCTATTTAAATAAAAATTATCTTAAAATATCATTTAAAAATCATATTTAAAATATTTTTATCAAACAAGGATTTAGAAGTTCTTCGATTCTGACTGAAAAAAGAAATAAATTACTATTTATAATTTTTTTTTAATTTTTTATATAACGAAAAATGATAAAATGGTTCCATTACATGAATAAATCAAGAATAACGAGAGGAGAACAAAATTCATGGTATTTATTGAGAGATGAATCATAATATTTCATAAATGGAATTATCATCATAAAAAATCCTGATAAATTATGAGATTGCAGAAATAAACTCTTACCATTTTGAAAATATTGAATCATTACCCCTATGAAAATATTACATAAAGCTTAAAATATCTTGAAAATAAGTAGATTCATGAAATAAAATATCAATGGGAAGTATATATAATGAATAGAAAAATATAGTATCATAACCGTGAATGACTCTCAGAGAAAGAAATTTATGACTAAAATTACTTTACTAATATGGCAAAATTTGAACCATCTCCCTTGATTACATGATTCTCATATTGAGGCGCTGGATAATTTATCCATGACCCTTGATTACTTTGACTAGTATGATATAGTCTTTGACATTTCATATAGTAGGGTGGTCTCCCTAGTTACTATTACTGATATGGAAGAAATCAATAATGTGAATACTGACATAGAGTTTGAGGAAAAAATATCCTTGTGAACTGATACTGATACCTGATGAACATAACTTATAATAAAATATCTCAAAAATTGGATCCTTCAATCATTTCAGGATAATAGAGGAAATATCTTACACTATATAACATATATCATCTCATACGATGGCCGTAAAAATTTAAATTCCACTAAATATGAATTTTTTATGGGTTGTCCTCTTATTCCTCATTGAATTAGAACCTTCACTATTATGTATGAAGTTTATACTTGATCATTAATGGTTCAAAAATCATGGGTTATTATCTCCCATTAAATTGGGATACCCATTTGTTTATAGCCAATTATAATATGACATTTCATTGAGTTCACAAAGAAGATCTAATTTTCTATGTACATACCAAATTTATTTATCAATGCCTGTTGTTTTTTCATATCATTGGTTATTCATGGTGATTTATTGCACGAGGAATAGATGTTAGTGTCTAATATACACTAACTAAATCTAGAATGTTATGTTATATCCTTAAATAGCAACAACTTGTTCACTTAATAGTTTGACACTATACCCTATTAAAAATTCAAAACACCCAACATAACCAACTTCATTAAATCCATCAACGTCAAAACAATTTTTGTCCCTAAAACAATGTATATGGAAAGAAACACCCATTTTTCTTCCTAGTTGAAAACATTATATTTAGAATGGTAAATCCATTCAAACTAATCATTTTGCTAGCATGAATCCAAAAATAAATAGATAAGGTCATTCAACAAGACATCTAAACTTACTATAGAAGATATAAGATAATAACAATAATTATTTAGTTAGAAAAAAATCAATATTCCTTATGGGATTACCACACAATGAGTCATACTACAATGGAATAACCCACATGTTCATTTGTATTATAAATAGAAACTACTGCAAATGTGGCCATTATCATCACTAGAAAAGGGCATTAACAGTGCTAGAAAAGCACTGTTAAATGAGGTGAAGATAGAGGGTCCCTTTTATCATCACTCATAAAAGTGATGATAAATCCCCCTTTTATTAGCGCTTAAAAAAGAGCTGTTAAATTTTAAAAAATTGAAAAAAAAATTTCTGCATATCTATGGAGGGGCATCAACAGCACATGAAGCCCCCATTCAATAGCTCCCCACCCCCAGCCGTAGCCCACACATCCCATCCACCCCACCATCCATTAATATCGCCCCCAACCCCTTTAAAAGCAGTAGGCATTTTTCCCCACCTTTGCGTGTGACCTGTCTCCCCCAGGATTTGAACTCGGGACCTGTTGCTTGTGTGCCTAAGCCTTTACCACTCCACCATATTGATTTGATCTTCATTTATTAATATATCTATTTATTTATTTATATTTAGTAATATTTACTAGTATATTAATATATATATATATATATATTAATAGACATATATATATATTAATATATATATATAGTTATATTAAAATATATACTGAGAGATATTAATATATGTATTTCTCTATATAAATATATATATTCCAATATATTAATATATATATCGTTACATTTATATTTTAATATATTTATTCGTATATTAATATATATTTATAAGAAATAGTTTTTAATGTATTCATAAAATATGTTTTTTATGTGTGTCTGTAAATAAATAAATACATATATAGAACACACACACGCAAACACACACACACACATATATTATATGTATATCAGTAGGTATAATTATACATACATACATATATTTATATATATTTACCAATATTATATATTAATATGTATATTAATATGTATAGAATATATGATAATATATATCAGCTTTTCAATATAGACACACAGATATATATATATATATATACATGTACACATTATATTGGTATATAAATATTCATATATTTTTATTTTAAATAAAATGGATATTAGTTTTTTATTTATATAAGGCTTATAAATTGGGGAATATATTTTATATGTAAATATGTTTAATTATTTATTTAAAAAATTAAATTTTTTATGTGTGAATATATAAAAAAATATGTATATATTGTTATATATTTGATTATAAATAACAGTAAATTATGAAAAATGATAAAATTTCAAATCCATAAAATGAATATGAATGCAATCCATTAAAATAAATTCATTCCCCACTGAAAAAGGTAAAAACGACCCCCTTAAATGAGGTTGAAATTCAATCGAATGCCGAAACAATTTGGGTATCCCGACTAAAACCTCAGTTCTGGAGTCCATTAGGGCCTTTTTTGGACAATAATATTTGGAAAGAAGGTTCCCCTAGATTATTAGCATGTAGATATCATCTTAGGCTTCGATTTGATATGTTTTAGAGCACAAACGGACACCCAGATCAAATCTTATAAACCATGAAGTTTGAGTTACCTTTTCAACTTATTTTAGATCTTTTGTTAATTTTTTGCATTTTTTGTGTCTTCAAATTGTTATTAAATTATTATTAGTTGATGATAATTTGAAAATTAATAATTAAAAATATTTTTTACAATATTTTAAATCAATTTTCACAAAATTTCCTATATATTAAATGTAATAGTCTATTTATACATATATAAAACCTATTTAAAAATATATATTATATTTATATCAATATATATTCTTATAAATCAATATATTATTTTCCATGTTTTTTAAATATACGCTTTATCAGCACTACTAAAAAAGCGCCGATAAAGGGGTCCCATTTAATAGTGCTAGAAGATGGTCTATTAAAGGGGGTGCCTTAATTAGTTCTAAAAAAGCGTTGATAAAGCGTCACTTTTAACAATTTTTTAGAGATGTTAAAAGTTCCCTTTATCAGTGGTATTTTATCGCAGATAATTATACCCCCTTTAATAGTCAATTTTTTAGCACTGTCAAAGTGTGGCACTACATAAACCTATATTTGTGGTAGTGAGAGGTGGCATTTCCCTGCAAATTTCAATTTCCATTACTAAAAATTTCTACATTTTTTTGATTTAAAAAGATGAAAAATCCAATATGTCACTGTATAATTTAGTGTAGATCAATGAGAAGATTTTTGAAAATCTATACAACCAACTTTTCCATCAGGACATGAGTTCTTATGTCCTCAATAATAAATTTCACCTCTTCTCATTCATTTAGAGAGTCATAGTCTTGTTTGTTATATTTCCTGTAATACATGGGGGAACCACTGAATGTTGAACCCAAATTAGAATGACCAAACTCCATAAAAAAAATTATATTCCAATAGATATTTCTATCTAATCACTATGTATGGTGAGGATTTCATACCTCCCAGCAATTCAAGGTTCACAAAAAATTTCATTGCATAATATTCTTGTTAGGTTTAGTAATGTCCCAAGACAAATAATTTGAAATGTGTATTCAATTTCTTAGTCACATGGTATAAAAATACATCAAAAATTCCTCATAGAATGATTTTAAATTATATGGAAAATGGATTTATCACATGAAATAAATATACCTGATAATGTCCCCCATATTATAATGTCAAAACAATGTTACCAATTTCCTATGCACACAATGTAAAATTTTATGAAACTTTACCCACAACATGATGCCAAACTATGTGACCAAAACCCTAGTCTCAGGATTCAAATATTAATGATAGCATCCCCAATAAATAATGTTAAACAATGTGCTCGGTGTATTAGTCTCACAATACAAAAATTTATAACATCATCCTATTTCTCATGATGTTAAATCGTATGACATTATTATAGTTGTATAAAATAATACTATAGGTAATCATTGATCCTAGTGGAAAATTAATATTATGTACATCATCTTTATTCAATAGGATATTCTATCATTGGTGATATTATTCTAAAACATTGTTCTTCAAGAACTACATGGGGGTTGATTCCTACTCATATGGGATGCATAGTGAAACATGGATCCTTTATCCTAATCCCATTAAAAATCTCAATCAACCAATGTTTCCTCTCTCCTACCTATATTCTAGATCTATATAAGAACTATTAACATATAGTTTCTCATTCGTCTATTTATATTATATATTTCCCAATTTGTGAACTATGTGTAGCTTGGTTTGTGTCCCATTAGGAAATTTATAAAAATTTGAGATCATCGCTCTTGGACCTAGCCCTAGGATTCCCCTAATACAAATCCATATTAGTATAGAAAAGGATTCATATAACCATCCCCCATATAATACTAAATCATTCAATGGGATTCAATAAATCAACCAATCTATTTTGGGAAGTCCCTAATCTTAAATGTGAGAATTTAAACAATACATAGTTTCAAACATATCACATGATGTTAATTTTTTTTATCATTGTCATAGTTTCACACAAAAATAAAAATAGTATAGAATTTAGTCAATCCAACATGACCATAAACTAGTAAAAATCCTACCTAATATTTATTTAATCCCTTAAGTGAGATCCAGATCCATATATTAACTCTTTTTGTGTTGATTTAATATTTCATTATCATAAAACCAGAAAACAATTAACCCATTTGATAAAATTCTACTTCGAGAATGTTAAAATAAAATTTCTCTACATATTAATTCCTCCCTTATTGTGTAAAAGCATGTAAGATAATCCATATCTTGGTCCTAACTTGTTATTAACTCTGAGGATGGCCCACACAAGCTTAAAGGACCAAGTAAATCACTCAGGATGGAATGATAAAAGTGAACAGTATTCAAAGGTGGGAAATAATGTCATGGTATCATGGAGTTAATTGTTATCATATAAAATCTAATGTATAAAATGATGTATCCCATTTTGAAGGTCAATATATAATATTATATCCTTATGTGAGAGTAATATTTAGGTATGACATTTCAATTCATTAAACTCTATTCACATAAACATTTCCCATTGAAGAAAAAAACAACTTCATTACTATTCTGATATGATTTTTAGGGATTCTTATATACTATATTCGAGGCCTAGATAAGAATTTATAAAATTCCACATACTTTTTTAGAGCACTATATGTCTATATTAGGTAATTCATAAAGACCGACCATAGTTCCACTCTATAAACTCTTCATGGTTTGATTCTTATTCTATGACGATATGTTGTTATTATTGGATCTCTAATCCTTATCATAAAACCAAAAAATCCCTTTAATTATATATGAGTAATACCGTTTTAGTGATATTGACCACAAGAGTTATGTGTGTCTTGATTCCTATTATGTTATGGTATTGAGTGATACATGGACCACTTATCTTAAACCTATCTTAAAGATCCAAATTCCTTTTCCATTTGGTGTGACAATTCATTCCTTTTGGTATGAAATTAAAATACATGAAATCCATGTAATTATCGAATGAAATTAATCTATATAATATATCTCCTATTATGTATGAACATAAACTATCCTAGGGAACCCATGTCTGATAAACACACTCTCTATTATGAGAGTTAAAACTATGTAACAGTGTATGACATTTGGGATTCATCCCTAAGGTAAAATACTTATTTATACTAAAACCCCCTAGTGTTTAGGCCTCCAATAGCCATAATCCATTCTCATTCATTTGCAAAGAACACAAAAATAATAACCATGATAAACATATATCCAGAAATATTTTATTACCTCTTATAAACACCTCATCCCATACACCACAATTAACTTATCAAGTGTCTTAGATTACCATAATCCTTTCATGTCTATCTGTAACAGGTGTATCTTGCTCCAATGAATACCTCTACAAGGTAAAGTTCATTGGAACTTCCAAATTTTTCATCACCTACCATTGGAATATTCATTCCAATGAGAATGTACTATAATATCCACATTCAGAACCACCATTATAGTGGAACCCCTAATTTGGATTTGTACTATAGTCATATGTGGTTTATGTGTCCCATGTCATCACTAATAATTTAAACATAGTGAGTATGGATTTACATGATCTTGATTCTCTGGTCAAAATTTATTAGGGTGTTATTGTCCCTTGATTCCCAAATTTGGATGTTGTGTCAAATTTACCCTTTATCTAATGTTTTATGACCTATGATCATAAACAATTTTAACCCCCATGAAATAATTTAAAATAGTCCAATGAATGGTTTTACCTTTCTGTACTGAGGAATATTACCTCAAAATTTGGTCCACGCATCAAGAACAAGAACTATGTGGACCATGGTAAATGTTTTGTGAATACTTGTTCAATCCTATTCTGGTCTTAATTGAAAATTAATAAACATATTATGAATGGGAAAAATAACATCTCAAATTGAAAAAAAACCATCGAGGGTACTCTTATTAAGAGTCTAGTCTCAACTTGCTAGGCTCCCCACTCATAGGGAATAAAAAAAATGTTATTAGATAAATAGATAAATGTAGAGAAATTTATAGGCCTCATCATATCACACTTTAAAAAGATAATTTATCATTTCTATACCCATTTGTTTGTGAAATAGTTTGATTAAATATGCTTCAAATCCTTACCTTTATGATGTGTTCAATATATGATTGCCTATCATTTAGTGTACTAGAGTCTTCATTGCATGACACTCTTCCATGAATATTCAATATTTAATGAGTGTTTGAATCATTAGGAGTCTCCCATGGATGTTAGTAATGATTTCATATGACTCCAAGAGACATCTCTATCAGGGTTTTCATACATGCCTCTCATATGGATTCAATATATGCACCCCCAATACAACCTTCTAGTTAGAGGAAACATTATCCAATGTAGGATGTTCTCTACTATATATACGCCATTGAATCATTTTATAATAACACTTTAACAAAATTTTGTATGTTTTTATCCCTAATATATATACCCTATATAATCACCCTTGTTTTAATCTACATTAGTACCAATTTATCCAATTCATGTTCCATATATTAAAATGGATTTGATATCCTCGATGTTCAACCTCTGGGAATTGATCCAATTTTCGATAAAGGATGTGACATTTTATTATTGAAACTGTTGACCACACCTGTTCTGATAATCCCAATTATGCTTTCATATACTTTGATAATCTCAATATAATGTTTTTCTATATATTAATTCCTTAAATCTGTGCTCAATATTATAATGACATTACAATAATCCCTGAGATAGTTTAATATTTGTGTATCCATGTTTATATAAGTTCTGAAATAATTCTAACCCATTCATATATGTTGTGTCTGAAACAGATAAGTATTAATTTACTGATCTGTGTTTTAGCTAGAGCTACCGGTACTCAGTCTACCGATAGATATAGTCTATCGATAGAAAGAGTCACCGATACACTAAGGTCACTGATATGTACAGACCTAACGACAGACAGACCAGAGCTACCGATAGACAGATGTATACCGATAGACCCAGTTCACAGATAGTCACCGACACACCAGAGTTACCGGTAAGTAGAAACAAAGTCTACCGACAGAACAGAATAGCTACCGATGTGCAAGTCTACTAGTAGTTACCAGTAGAGTAAGCCAACCGATACGAGTACTGAATCACAAACTAGAGCTACCGATAGAAGTCTGCTGGTAGTGGAACCGTACCTAGTAATCATGAAAAAGGTGATTGTTCTTTTCTGCTGAAGCTAAAAGCCATAAATTTATAGAAAGATAACACTGGAAAATATAGAAAGAAATGCATGTTACACGAAAGGTACTAAGAAGATACACAAAGGGTTAAATATACAAGAGTTGAACAACATTAAAATGTGGAGCATTTTGTTTTCTCTAATATACATCCATAATCCAAGAATCCAGGACATACACAAAGAAAATTATTCTAGAGGAGAACACAAGCTGCATATTGAGTGAAGAACTACAACAAACAATTCATGCACTAAGGTCGCTAAGCTGGACCAAGAATCAAAGAAAAAAATGACACCCTTTTTTCTGAGAAAAACCAGAGAAGGACTCAGAATCTTTTCTGATAAAACAAACGAGTCCAGATCTGCACTGCTAATCACTAAATCATTTCTAAACTCAATCATATTTCTCATAGTGATTCATTCTTTACATTTTGAGCAGTGTGTGTATCCTATTTATTTTACACACACACTGTCTCATGTGCTAAACTGGAGGATTCTTAAATCCTCACTCAAACTCCATAACTCTTTTGTTTCCCACTATGGATGGTGGTAGAGGTCGAGTAAGACACGAACAGCCTGTGAGCTGTTGTTTTTTTTCCCACAAAGAACTGTGGTAGAGATCTTTGTACTTGGACAGTAGTCTACTGTTGTTTTCCACCGATCCAGGGTGTGGATCAATTTATATAAATTGTTGAGAGGACTAAGTCTCGGATTGAGACTGAACCTCTTGGTTAACATTGTTATTATTTTATTTTAAGTCTATAAGTATTACATATATAATTTACATATTTCGCTGCTTATTACATTGAAATACAAAACTATTTTAAAGATACATTGATAGTTAAATTAGAAAGTGTTTATAGTTATTTTAAACCAGTAAGTTAGTTTCAAATGTTAAGTTAATATTAAAATTAAGTTAACTGAGACCTAATCAATCTTTGAGAAACTAATTGAACTTTTACACTCTGTATAGATTGACTACAGTTTAACTTTGTTTTTAAATTTGGGGATTTTAAGAGAAATATTTTTAACAGAAATTTTAATTGGAACTCAATTCACCCCCTCTTGAGTATTCACTCTGACCAAAATTTGGTATCAGAGTATTATTTTTGTTCAAGGATTTTTGAAATACACTTTTTTTCAACTGTGATTTTAGTTGCATCTTTAAAGATCTTAGATTTTTGTTAGTTCTAAATTTTTTTACCTCTTTAAAAATATTTTCTAAAATCTAGTTATGGATAATAGACTAGAGGGTGCTGCTACTAACTGGCCAACTTTCTTCAATGGCACAAACTATGGCCAGTGGAAACTGAAATTGAAAATTCATTTAGAATGTACGGGTATTGATATTTGGACTGCTATAGAGTCTCAATATAAAATTCCAGGAATTGAGAGAACAACTTGGGATGAACCTACAAAGACTGCTTACAATAATAATTGTAAAGCTATGAATGCTTTTTATGATGCTTTTGGAGATGAAGAGTTTAATATAATTTCTTCTTGTAAAACTTCCTTTGAAATATGGGATACTTTGGGTGTTTCTCATGAAGTAATGACCAATGCTAATGAAATGAGATTGAATACTTATACTATTAAATATGACAATTTTAAAATGAAAACTGATGAACCTATTTCTAAAATGTATCTCAGGTTTAATAAGATAATCAATACAATAAATTCACTTGTAAAAGCTGTTCCAGAAAAGGAACAAATTATGAGGATACTGAGATGTCTTCTAGAATGATGGAGAGGCACCTCTATCTCAATCAGAAAGTCATGTGACATTGGAGCACTACCAGTAAATGATCTTATTTTTAAATTAATGATTTATGAGGAAGAACTGAAAGTGAATAAGGAATAACATGATGAACCTAAGAGAAAATCCATAGCTTTCAAGTCTACTCCCTCTAAGAGTAAAGACAAGGAGAAAATGAAAATACCGACTGAGAGTTCAAACAGTGAAGATTCTGATTCAGATAGTGATTCTAAGATGGCTCAAATAGACAGGAGATTCAGCAAGTTTTATAGGAAGAAGAAATTCTTCAGGAAATCTAAATAAAAAGGAAAGTACGACAACAACGGACACTGGAGGAAGGATTAGAATAAATCTAACAAGAATGATGAAATAGTCTGCTTGAGTGTAAAAGGAAAGGACAAATCATGGATGATTGTCCAAAATTAAATGTCAGAAAGAAATATGATTATAAGGACAAAAAGTACAAGAAATTTATGAAGGCTACCTAGAGTGCGTCTGAAGACAACACTAGTGAATCTGTAGTTTCTGATTCTGAGAAGAATCATGCCAACATGTGTTTCATGACCAACACATTTGAGGTAACTTTAGATACTCATGTTTTAAATTCCTAATATTCTGGAGATGATGCAGAATCTGAATCTGATTCTGAAAACATAACTAGTGAGGAGTTATTTGAATACTGCTATATGATGGAGGAGACATGCAATGAACTTAAGGATAAATAAAAATCATTAAAGAAACACCATGCTCTCACTACTACTGTTAAAACCGAACTTACTATTGAAAAAGATAAGAATGCTCAACTATTAAAGGAAAATACAGAACTGAAAATGTCAAATGAGAAACTTAGAAAAGACGTAGAGATGTTTACAGATGGAAAATACGCACTTACTAAAATGTTAGGTAAACAAGTTGCACCTAAATACACTATTGGTTTGGGATACCAACCTAGACAGAGATAGTTCACTAAAAAACGTTTTATTCCTAAGTCTGGACAAAATTCTGCTTATTCTAGTTCTAGAAATTCATATGCTTCAACCAGTTATTCATATGGTTTTAGTTCAAATAAAGTTTATCTTTTAAAATCTTTTGAATATATAAATTATATGAGACCCATAAGACAAATATGGGTACCTAAAGCTTTGATTGCTAACCATTCTGGACCCAAGAAGATCTAGGTACCAAAATCATTTCCTATCTAAATCTGTTTTGTAGGAAACCTGATTAAAGTGTTCTCACAAGAAGGTATGGTACTTGGATAGTGGATGTTCAAGACATATGTCGAGATATTATTCATGCTTAAAATGTTTAACAAAGTTTGATGGAGGCCATGTCACATTTGGTGATAATTCTAAAGGAAAGATCATCATCCTAGGCTAGATTGGTAACACTAATTCAGTTTTAATTTATAATGTTTTATTTGTTGATGGACTTAAATATAACCTGCTAAGTATTTCTCAATTATGTGATGATGGATTTAATGTGATGTTTGAAAATGATTCTTGAAATGTTTTTAATTCTAAAAATATTTTAGTATTTTCTGATTTACAAAATGAAAATGTTTATGCAGTTGATTTAAATTCCTTAAATAAACAAAATGTTACTTGTTTAAATTCTTTTCATAAATAGTCTTGGCCTTGTCACAGAATAATAGGACACTGCAACATCTATTCACTTAGAAAACTAACTAGAAAGAACTTATTTAGAGACCTACCTAAACTTGAATTCCCAAATGACAAAGTGTGTAATCCCTATCAAAATGGAAAGCAGCATAAAGTTTCTTTTAAATCGAAGAAAGAAGTTTCAACTTCTCAACCTCTCGAGTTGGTTCACATGGACATGTTTGGACCATCAAGAGTTTCTAGTTTAAATGGGAAGAACTATGTCTATGTTCTATTAGATGACTTTTCTATATATTGTTGTGTATACTTCTTATCTCACAAAAGTGAAGCTTGTTCTTACTTTGTTAAATAATCCAAATATGTAGAAAATCTTAGTGGACTTAAGATTAAAACTATAAGAAGTGATCATGGCTGTGAGTTTGAAAATCATGAATTGGAATCTTATTGCTCACAAAATGGCTATAGTCACAAATTTTCTACTCCTAGAACACCTCATTAGAATGGTGTAGTAGAAAGAAGAAATACAACCCTTCAAGAAATAGCTAGAACCATGCATAATGAATATGAACTTCCTATTTACTTTTGGGATGAAGCTATGAATACAGCTAGTTATACTATTAATAGAGTCTTAATTAGAACAGTTCTTAAGAAGACCCCTTATGAGTTGTGGAATAATAGAAAACCTAAAGTTAGTTACTTTAGAGTATTTGGCTCCAACGTTTTTATTCTTAATACACAGGATAATATGGACAAGTTTTCTTCTAAGAGTGATGAATGAATTTCTTGGTTATTATTTTACAAGAAAATCCTATAGATTCTTTAATAAAAGAACCAAATGTGTGGAAGAATTTGTTCACATCAAGTTTGATGAAACTGATCACATGAGCCAAAAACCTCTCTTGAAAATCTTGATGAAGATTTGAGTATTATGGACCTTAATGATAAATCTAAAGAACCTACTGTAAAAACATCCAGTTCTAGACATATTCCAGAATCTACTACTATGGAACCCGAACCTATAGATGAACCTGAAATTTCTAGTCCTACATTTACTAAATCAACAAGGATTCTAAAGAATCATCCTTTGGATGCTGTTGTTGGTAATCTTGATAGAGGGACACAAACTAGAGCTTCTTTAAGAAATCAGCTTGAACATCAAGCCTTTCTTTCACAGCTAGAACCTAAAAATATTAATGATGATATCAATGATGAATTTTGGGTAATGTATGTGAAAGAAGAGTTAAATCAATTTGAAAGAAACAAAGTCTGGGAATTAGTTGACAGACCTAAGGACACTTTAACAATAGGCACAAAATGGGTTTTTAGAAACAATGTTGATGAGTCTGCAAACATATTTAGAAACAAAGCTAGACTAGTTTCACAAGTGTATAGTCAAGAAGAAGGAATATACTATGAGGAAAATTTTTCACCTGTAGCCAGATTAGAAGCCATTGGGATCTTACTTGCATATGCTGCTCATCTGAATTTCAAGTAATATCAAATGGATGTCAAAAGAGATTTTCTAAATGGTTTTATTGTTGAAGATGTTTTTGTTGAACAAACACCTGGATTTACTAATACTTAATTTCCAAATCATCTTTCCAAACATTCTAAATCATTATATTGTTTAAAATAAGCTCCAAGAGCTTGGTATGATAGACATAGTAATTTTCTTATTTCAAAAAGTTTTACTAAAGGGATTGGTGATCCAACTCTTTTTATTAAAAAATTTATAAATATGTTTTAATATTTCAAATCTATGTTAATGATATTATTTTTGGATTTTATAAACATTCTTTATGTACTGATATTTCAAAGAGTAAGAAAAATTAATTTGAAATGAGTTTAATGGGTGAACTTAAATATTTTCTGGGATTAAAAGTGTTTCAACATAAAAATGATATTGTTTTGAATCAATGTAAATATAAAAATGATATTTTAAAACATTTTGGTTTGGATAGTATTAAGGAAAGTGAAACTCCTATGAGTACTACTTGTAAATTGGATGCGGCTGAAACTGGGAAACTAGTGGATCAAACCAATTACTAAGGTATGATTGGAAGCTTACTTTACCTTACTGCTAGTCGACCAGATATTATGTTTAGTTTGTGTATGTGTGCAAGATTTCATGCTAATCCAAAAGAATTGCATTTAATTTATGTTAAAAGAATTTTAAGTATATTAAACATACTGTAAACATTGGTTTGTTTTACCCAAAAGGAAAACCCTTTGAGTTAATGAGTTATTCAGATACTGATTTTTCTGGTTTCAAGTTTGATAGAAAAAGATCTTCAGGAACATGTCATTTATTAAGAAAGTACTTAGTATCATGGTGTAGTAAAAATCATAATTCTGTAGCATTATCCACTGCCTAAGTAGAGTACATAGCTGCTGGTAGTTGATGTGCACAAATTTTGTGGATAAAACACACACTTTTAGACTATGGATATTGTTTTAGGCACGTTTCAATCAACTGTGACAATACTAGTGCAATAAATATCTCGAAGAACCCTGTGTCTCACTCTAGTACGAAACACATTGATGTAAAGCACCATTTCTTGAGAGATCATTACCAAAAGGGTGATATTACTCTTGAGTTTGTAGGTACTGAACATCAATTAGCCAGCATTTTCACTAAACCTTTGAGTTCGGATAGGTTATGTTACATTAGACACGAGTTAGGAATGTTTAACCTCAATCGGTAGCCATCCTCACCGGTGTAAAATTCTCACCGATGTGATATCCGCACCGATGTAACCTCACTGATAGAAAACCTCACCGATGTAATATTCTCAATGATAGAAAACCTCACCGATGTAAAACCTCACTGATAGAAAATTCTCACCGATGTGCATTGGTTTAAAACTTCTTTCTACCACTAGAATCTTAATCGTTTTTACTTTATTTCATTTTGTTTATTTATTTTATGATTCCTAAATGATAAAACTAAATTCCGAGCTACTTCAAAATCCATCGAGCCTCAAACATTAACCCTCGAACCCTTAGCTCCCGAATCATTAGAGAACCCAAAATCCTTCGAACCAGTGATGGAAAAAACCAAACTTCCTAACATTAGAGATGTCTCTGTTGAGCTGAAAACAAAGAAGAAAAGGACTGAGCAAGAAACATGTAGTAGTGGAAGTGTTTCTAGAACATGGTCGGGGAGACTATCAGTGAATCCTCATCTACAATATCGAGTTATTATGATTGAAAATGAACAGTGTGTAGAAAGGCTGCTGCCTAGCAGGTCCTTAGTTCTCGAAGTTCTTGAAGATCAAAAATGGGTAGAGTGTTTTTCGAACAACAATGGTATTTACTTTCCAAAATTAGTGAAACAGTTTTACGATTTTGTAACCTTTGAAGAATCGGAGAATAAAAATCAAGTAGCTTCTTTTTTGAATGGAAAGGAGATGTCATTCTCATCTATTGAGTGGGCTGAGTTCTTGAAAGTTCCACACGAAGGAGTATCTGGATAGGTCGCGAGAGACATGCTACCTACCAGTGACATTTTGATTATGAGACTGCTATGGAAGATATGACTAGTGATGGAAGTCAAAGACAAGTAATTGCTGCAGAAATGGATGGAGAGAACCGATTGTTGTTCAAATTTGTTCAACATGTCTTGATACCAAGGAGAGTATACTTTTCCAATTTGAGATATCATGATATCTATCTCTTGTACCTCTTTAGACATTGTGTAAAGGTTAATTTGTGTAGATTTTTGATGCTCCAGATGGAAAATATGACAAGGCCGAAATCAAAGACAAATGCCCTATTCTTTGTTAAGTTAATCTCTATGATGATCAAGGTAAAAGGGGTTGCTGAGTCTCAATCTGATAAATTGGTTGTGAAGAATAACTTCTGTATCACAACTATAGTTTTTATGTACATGAAAATAATTTGGAACCCTTAGAGTGGAGAATGGATCAATGATGACAAGAGGGTGTATGACAAGTTTAATCCTATGACTCATCCTTCAAGACCAAAGGATGTGAGGGATCCAGGTCTGGGACCTGATGAAGAGGACAAAGAATACAGTGATGATTTAGAAGAGGAAGAGTCCTCTGCTGATGAAGGAGGAGACCCTGACATGCCTCCTAGACCAGCTCCTGAAAATCTAGTTCAACATATATCAGATAAGGAAGAATCTTCTTTAGAAGCTGTTGAAGTGGCTTCTGTAGAAAATGAAGAATATGTTCATGAGGGTGAAGCATCTCTGTCAGCTGATTTGAGCATGAGTCCAGTGATTGGACAATATTTAGTACCTACTAAGGAAGAAAATGAAGATAACATTCCCTTACCTAATCTAGAAGAACCTCCTGCTACTGTAGTGATAGAATTGATAGTGGAAGATTCTCCTCAGGATGAAAGACCTGCTGAGGATGTTTCTGTGAATGTTGCTAAGAATGTTGTTATCCTAATTGAGGATGCACCCATTGAGGGGGATCATCAATCTATGTTTGGAAGTGTTACAGTGGCTATTGGTTTTAATGATTGGACATAAGACCCTGGTTTTATAGTCTGTGGTTTAGAATATTCAGATTCAGATAATGAGGCATCTCACAATAGACCTAAGATTACTTATGATGTCGATTATGAGTTATTACCTGAAGATGTGGTCATAATGCATGACCTAGATAAACTAAAGAAAAACCTTAAGGAATGTTTTGTCGAAGAGGTAAAGAAAATGGTTGTTTCTATGGTATCTTCAATTCAATCAGTTATGACTGAAGATGTGGTCAGTTTAGCCTCTGAAAGAGCATCTGCAGCAGTTGGAACTATTTATTTTGTTACCAAGGCTAATATAGATATCTTAAGGAATGAGCTGAAATAATCATTTAGTGCCTCAGTTGCTGAGATGAAGCAAAATTTTTCTGAAGAAGTGGTTATGCTAGAAAGATCTTTTGAACTGTCTCTTGCCTATAATTTATCATTCTTTTATGGGAGAAATAGTTGAAGAAGTTAAAGTATGCCAGGATCAATTTTCTAGACATTAAGCAGATCTTGAAGCTCTAGAGGAATCTGTTGTTTATTTAGACTCTTGCATGAGCTCAAAATCCAAAGAAGATAGGAACATAGCTTATGTGAAGAGTTTTGTAAGTCAGATGGCTTCAGTTTTTGAAGGTTTCAAATATTCTATGAAATATCATATTAAAACCCCGAAATCCGATGTTCAAAATCTTATCAGTTGTTTGACCTAAAGTTTCAAAGAGACTATATCTTTCTTTGTTGGTTCTCTTGCATCTAAACCTTCGATGGATTTTAATCGAATTCGAGTTATGATGAAAGAGGGGCTTGGTTCTACCTCAACCAGTGGCTCTGTGGACTCATCTGAGCTGAGAAGAGTTGTTCTCTCTTCCAGAGATTCATCTAAAGAAATTATGAAGATATTCCAAGATTACATGAGAGAATCCTCTTCCTCTTAAAAATAATTTAAATAAAAGGTGGACCCATATTTCTCCAAAATTTACACAAAGAACCAAATGACCAGTCATTTCAAGCTTCTGATTTAGAATATGAAACTACCTCCTATCAATCATGACTTTAGAGAACAAGTTAGCAAGCTAATAGAATTGACTCTAGCTTTGGACAAGTTTATGGAGAACAAGGATGACTTTATATCCACTATAGAGAGAGGAGGATGAATCATTATAGATTTCAGAAATCTGTTGCTGCCTTTTCTGCATGTTGATGCTAGGCCAGTAATTGTCCCTCCTGCTTTACCTGCCTCTGCCTCCATTGCTTCTCCAATTCAGATGACTCATGTCCAAGCCATTCGAAGCCTTGCACCTATGATCTCACAAATGACTCCTCAATACAAGCCTGGCATAGTGTCAGTTTCTCCGCCTCCAGTGGTCTTTTCAGGAATTCCTAAGCCTTCAGCAGAATCCTCACCACTTGAATCCCCTTATGATTCCAAGGGAAAATATCACATTGAGGATGTGGATTGATCTAGTAGCTGGACTGTTTGATTGGAATCCTATGTATTTTTTTTCTGTATTTGTACCTATTTGTTATATTTAATATAAGTGATTTTATTCTATTCCTATTGTTCCACTTCTCTTTATTATTTCCCACATTTTGATTATCACAAAGGGGGAGAAATATTTTACAAGAAAGGAGAAATACACTCTTAGTATCAAAAGAGGAAGAAATATTCACCCAGATGGAGAAATATTAATGAAAGGGGGAGAAATTTTATCTAAGAGCTATCATGCTTTTCCTCTTTGATACCTCTGAATTTCATCTTCTAATACCAGTGTCTTTTCTCTCATCCTCTGATATCATTTCATTTAGTTCTCTGATATTCTCTGATACCACTATATTTTACCTTTGATATCATTGGTTTTTCTTTTATCTCTGATACATTTAATTCTATCTCTGATAAATTATGTTTTATACCATACTAGTTTCTCTGAGAAAATTGAGCTTAATTATATATCCTCTGATACAATTTTTTTTAATGATAATATCATAAGTTGTGATTATCAAAAGAGGGGAGATTGTTGACCTCGCCTATTTTGATAATCCCAATTATGCTTTCATTTACATTGAAAATCTCAATCAAATGTTTATATATATATTAATTCCTTCTATCTGTGCTCAAGATGATAATAATATTAAAATAATCCCTAAGATAGTTTAATCTTTGTTTATCCATGTTTATATAAGTTCTTAAGTAATTCTATCCCATTCAGATATGTTTTGTATGAATCAGATAAGTATTAAGTTACTGGTGTGCGTTTTATCTAGAGCTACCGGTACTTAGTCTACCGATAGACTTAGTCTACCGATAGACAGAGTCACTGATACACTAAGGTCACCAATATGTACAGAGCTACCGATAAACTGACCAGAGCTACCGATAGACAGAAGTCTACCGATAGACCCAGTTCATAGATAGTCACCGACATACCAGAGTTACCGGTAAGCAGAAACAAAGTCTACCGATAGAACAGATGAGCTACTGATGTGCATGTCTACTAGTAGTTACCAGTAGAGTAAGCCTACCGATATGAGTACTGAATCACAAACCAGAGTTACCGATAGGAGTCTGCTGATAGTGGAACCATACCTAGTACCCATGTAGAAGGATATTGTTCTATTCTGCCGAAGCTGAAATCAATAAAGTGATGGAAAGAGAACACTGGAAAATATAGAAAGAAATGCATCTTACACGAAATGCACTAGGAAGATACAAAAAGGGTGAAAGAGACAAGAGCTGAACAACACTCAAATGTGGAGGATTTTGTTTTCTCTAGTCTACATCCATAATCCAAGAATCCTGGACATACACGAAGAATCTTATTCTAGGGGAGAACATAAGATGCATCTTGAGTGAAGAACTACAACAAACATTTCATGCACTCAGGCTACTATGCTAGACCAAGAATCAAAGAAGAAAACGATACTCTATTTTCTGAGAAAAACCTGAGAAGGACTCAGAAGATTTTCTGATAAAGCAAACGAGTCCAGAGTGGCACTATTAATCACTAAAGCATTTCTAAACTCAATCATACTTCTCTTAGTGATTCATTAATTACATTTTGAGCAGTGTGTGTATCCTGTTTATTTTACACACACACTATCTCATGTGCTAAACTTGGGGATTTTTAAATCATCACTCAAACTCCATAACTCTTTTTTTTCCCACTGTGGATGGTGCTAGAGGTCGAGTAAGATCTGAACATCCTGTGATCTGTTGATTTTTTTTCCCACGAAGAACTGTGGTATTGGTCTTCGTACTTGGACTTTAGTGTACTATTGTTTACCCCTGATCTAGGGTGTGGATCAATTTATAAAAATTGTTGAGAGGGCTAAGTCTCGGCTTGAGACTGAACCTCTTGGTTAACTTTGATGTGCTTTTATTTTATGTCTATAAGTATTACATATTAATTTTACATATTCCTCTGCATATTACTTTGAAATACAAAACTATTTTAAAGTTACTTTGATAGTTAAATTCGCAAGTGTTTATACTTATTGTAAAGCAGTAAGCTAGTTTCAAAAGTTAATTTAATCTTCAAATTAAGTTAACTAAGACCTAATCAATATTTTAGAAACTAATTGAACCTTTACACCATGTATTGATTCACTACAGTTTAACTTTGTTTTTAAATTGGGGGATTTTAAGAGAAATATTTTTAACAGAAATTTTAATTGGAACTCAATTCACCCTCGTCTTGAGTATCCACTCCGACCAACAGAAACATTGATAGACCTTTCCATAGTACCATAAATTTTATGAAACAGTGTTGTGATCTTAATGACCATAAATTTAATTATACCATCAATAAATATTTCTATTCTTATAAAAATAGACTTCTCCAATTCATATTGTGTCTATCCCACCCATCATATGGGATGGGACACTTCACTTTTATTTGATCAAATCTATTTGGCCATAAATATCAATAAACTATGATCAAAGATGTATGACATAAAAATTCATACAAAAATATAAAACATAAATTGTTTACACCATCCCCTAATGTTTTTTGAGATACAAACATTTGGATATTCACTCACATTGAGTATTTATTCACATGTGGTGCTATGCATACTACCACATTTTTTTTCAAAGTTATATATCCCAAACATTTAATCTAAAAATTGTAATAAATTCATGACATAAAATCCCTCATGGGGAGAAACATTGAACTAACCTGTTTTAAAACCCTTAAATTGAGTCTTGAGATAATGTAGTGTCTCCACATCATAGGGATGAATCTCACATGATCTATGAAACAATCAATGTATCTAAGTATAAAGGCACTAAACATGTTAAGTTGGAAAATAATAAAGGAAAATATATGAAAAGAGAGTTCTATACTCCAACCTTTTCCAAATATAATTCTTATTAAAAATTATAAGAAACAATATAAATTACATAAAGCTTGTGGGGTCCATAATATGACATCTAGAAGAAGTCATGTTGTTCTCGTTATGTCTATTTTTCTAGGAAAAATTTAGATATTTCACCCATTATCTCATTTCTATATTATCAGTATTGAGTATACAGGTGAAGAGAGTATGTATAACTACAAGTTAATCAACCCCCCCCCCCCTGAAAATTTGAATATTCATTTGAATTCCATTTTTATAATTCTTATCACATTGAATCATCGCATTTTTCATCCAAATAGACCAACTATATTGTGTGATGATGGTATCTCTACATATACCCATACATGAGCCATGCCATGTAGGAATGAAACAAAATAGACTATCATTAATGTATATTGATGATATTTATACCTTTATCCTTCCATGATCAATGCCCAAGAGGATATTTCAAAAACATAACTTTTTCGGATCCTTGAAGAAAAGAATTCATTCTAGATCATTGTTCCAATGGAATCAGTATATCTTGATGCTATGCTTTGAATGTTTCACATATAATCATGATGTAGAGAAAAAAACTGAAGAAAATAATAAAATAAATTTCTCAAATCATTATTGATTTTATATATTTTAATTCATTGTTAAAAAAAATTATGAACTTCTATAATTTGGAGCCACTCCCAAATTTTTATAAGAATGGGAAGGGAAAGTCACATGTTATAATAAATTAAATTATAAATGTTTCATCTAATCACTGACATTGGTATAATTGATGTCTCAATTCATCCAATATTATAGTTTCATCCTCTACTTAAAGAAGATACACATCAACCATCATAAAAACATCCATTATTGTCTTCTTTACCACTTCAACTGATTGTTGGTGCTCCTCGATTTCCTTCACTATGATTCAAATATTTTCAAAAATGTAGGTGAAATATTTGTAAAGTTAGTAAGTCGATGCTCATTCTTCCACATGGTGATATTTTCACATCACGTTTTCCACCATATATTTGGAAGCTTCCTAGTTTAAAATAGTTCTATGGATCATGAAAATTACGGATGAGTCCACCACAAAAACCATTAGTGCTAAATAATTTTCATTACCCCACATTTGAATGATTTCTTTTACCACTTAATTAATGGATTTATAATCAAACCTACAATGTCATTCAGTCATGAATATACGATAATATCATGGAATATTTACCATTGTCCAGATAAGTTTTATAAATGATCATCCATATGATTTTATACATGGATTTACGAGTGATAAGATGTTTTTCAAGAACCTTAGAGTTCAATTATAAGTCACTCCATGATGATGGTATATATTTTGGAATAGAATCAGCTAAAGAAGGATTATTCTAGAAACTATTTAAATGATCCAATATCCTGCTAGCATGTTCTCCTCAAAATTTCATTTGTTATGACATTTGGATAGTTGCATCTTATATCTCTCCAACTCTGAGAAAATATTATGAAATTTAATTTTAAATATTCATTATTCAAATAAATTTATACTACATTAGGATTGAGGGATATAGATCATCTCCATTTCATAAATGTTGGTTGGTATTATATTTTATATTCGATTCATTGAAATTGAAAAAACGAGTTTCCTATAACAAGGGAACATCCTCCAATAAATCCGCCAATCTAGATATCACTTTTCATAACTAAGAATTAAAAATATAACTAATAATTGATCTAGGATATGTGATCATTAGAACACCATAATGTAATCTCGCCGATTTCATGTGAATAGACATTTTATCCATAATAAATCAATGTCGTAAAATTGTTTCCAAAGAAGAAAAAAAGAACATCAATTTAACTTACATTATTCTACATATTTGTAAGAACCACAAAAATAGATAATATGTCTAGATTGGAACCCAGTCCTAAAGCCTCTATGGCTTCATATCCTATCATTAATATATGTTCCAACAATACATGGTATCCCTTCAAATGCCTAGAGATCTCATGCTCTTGTGATTTAGTTTCCTTATGGTCTAGAATCCTGGTGATATTATCGATCATTAATAGATCTATATAAATAGTTTCTGAGGGTTTTATGAGACCACCCACTTCCCTTTATCCCACATGATCATTAAAAAATAATCTAGATTAGATATTGAATTTGGTGGCCTCAATTTAAATACAGTCATTTTATAGAGATAGATCTATCCCAATGCTCTATAGGTGACACAGTTTTGAACATGTGATGTTCCTTTGATCATGAAACTTTATACATCCATTGGATGAATCATAAAATTAACATTTATATATGAATTTGACAGGAAAAAAATAAAGGGAAATTTATAGTTAATTTAATAATCTAAAAGTATAAGAGGCACCAAACTAATATCCTTCTTCCACTTTCTCGTACCATTGGGGATATCTTAATAGAAGAGGTCAAAAGTGATAACCGTAAAACTATGGGAGAATCATATGTTAATGTATAAATATTAATTAATATTTTTTGATATCATTCACTTATAAATATTTAATTTAGTTCCATTCCAACTCCTATCATCTTTCCACCTGGAGATTATTATGGATAAGTAATCGGAATCACATCTTCTATGATAAACTAAATCAGTAAAAATTAACATTTTTTAGTGAAATGGGAAACACATAGTATGATATGAAAAATGAAAAAGTTTTCTATCACTTTAGAAGTATTTTGATTTATTTATTCTTCTTCAGTAACACCCACTGGGGACTCAACAATTCTTTCACTTTCTTTGAATAATAGAACTAACATTAAATAATGGTAATTATGGTATTGCGGGTAAAATATGGAAATTGAATTACTTTGAGTAGTCTAATTAGATGATTTCCTAGGGATTTGATTCAAAACTAATACATATGAGGTTCTTCTCTCTATCCTTTAGAAAGAGTTTCGTGGTCCTCCTTTATAGTTAAGATTCTCCTCTAGAAGACTTATTCTCTATAAACAACTCGATAGGTTCTGTCCTTAGGAATGGTTAGTTGGGGAGCTACCCTCGGATGAGAAACTACCCAACATGTTTAGGGGTAATTATTCTTGTAATTTTTCCACTTATCTGGGACATATATGGTTTATTTATAAAGAATAAAATTAATAAGAGACATTCCAGGACAAACTCCCCCTCTAGGACTCTTCACTACTTCAGACTTCACAACTGAATACCTTCTCTCCAGTGCTACTGATTCTCTAATAATAGTTATTTTTCTACCACTTCCTCATCCGTGGACATTGATGATACCTTTAGCTAAAGCATGATATTAACTATATACCTATCTGGATATGAGTATATACATGTTTGAGTGTACATGTTCCAAAACATGTTATTGAAATCTCTATGAAGTAGGAAAACTCAAAAATTTTGCACACCCAGAAAACCATGATATACTTTTTATCTCAGACATTATTGGGAAAAGTATGGAATCACATATTCATATATGATAATTTAAAGGTAAATATGAGACGGAAATTTCATTTTTAAATTAGATTCCCTATATATCATAGTTTCTAAAATGCAATCACATTGAGATATTAGATATTCTAATTCCTCGTATTTTTAGTGTAGTTTTATATAATTGATCTAACATATATAGAAACAAGATTTTGTGTAAAGTAAAGGTTCCCATGATGAATCTAAGAGGTTATAATGTGTTTTTATTAATTTAGAATGCTTGACCCCACCCAATTTGTAATGATATGTTTCGATGCATGATCTTGAGATCACTGTGGCTTAGTTAAATTGGTTTTCCCCATTTTTTTCCACAATCAATCACCAATGGAATTAAAAGGGGGTTTTAATCCAAAAAGGGGAATTCATAATATGAAAAGTCTAAGAAAATTGTATAACGTGGATAATATATTCATCACCATGTTAATCCACCTTCCTATGGATAGTTTGTCTATAGTCAAATATCTCTTGATTTTTACTCTGAACATAGACTCTTTAACAAGTAGAAGATATAGATTTATAAATACGGTAAGGTATTCCACTAGGTGGAGAAGTTGAAAGACCCTAGGAATGAATTCCCAACCAAAGTTTGTGTACTTCAATTCCTCAATAATTGGATATTATAAGCCTAATGATTCATAGTAATTGAGGGATGGAAAATAAATTGTCTTCTACATGTTATCTAGAATAATAGTGGACCTGAATAACTTTATTACACAATCATTGAAATAGGAATTAATCATAAAATATAACACTTTATTAAAAATAATACATTTCATTTTAAATAATTATTTATGTATTGTAGGATTACTTTCATCATTATTCATGGAAGAAGTATATGGGATGAGTGCATGTCTCAAAATATTGGAGATCCACTAACTTTTATGATATCCCAATGGATTATCTAGACCTATATTTCAATTAGAGTAAAATTATTCATATCCAAAATCCAATGACTAAATCGTTTTTGAATTATTTGGATATTTTGATTGATTAAACTCAAATAGATACAAGATACATTATAAAATATGTAAAATATGGGTTCATTGTAGAATATTGAACAATACCATTACTCCTGGAATTGACATTTCCTTTTAATACTGAATGGACCAAGAATTCAAATAATCCAACTAGGTTCCCAAATAATATTTATATTCACTATAGTCCTCTTTGTGATGAAATAATATTTATAATATACTTTATTATTTTTTTATTTACCACCACAAAAAAATGGGGTGGAACCCTCAGGTATATATCTTTGAGACCTTTGTTTCTGATATCATAAACATGTACAAAACATGCCTCTAACAGTGTTATAATAAGCCAATATCAACACTAGAAAAGAAATGACAACCTCTCCATGGTTAAAAGGTCAAGACCTTTATCAATACAAATAAAAGCGCTGATAAAATGACCCATTTATCCAGGCTTTTATTTATCACTGATAAAGAGACACTATATTGGCAGTTTTCAAAGAACTGATAAAGATTCCTTTATCGTCTGTTGAAGAAGCACTGATAAAGGATACCTTTATCAGTACTTATACATGTATGGATAAAGTATATCATTCTCAAAGTTTGTAGAATCACTGATAAAGGTTCAATCTATAGTGTGATGCTATAACACCTTTCAATTCTAGAAATAGATGCAGTGAGCTGTAACAACACATTTCATCATTTGAAACACATTAGAAATGACCAAAATAATATAAAAACATTGAATTTATGTGAAATAAAATTTCATACAAAAATATTAAAAAAACACTATTATTGAGTATGTCATTATTGTTTCACTAAAATTAATGTCAGATTTGATTAAAAAGAAATACTTTGAGTCATATCGGTCAAATTGTGCATTGGATTGAGTTAAGGATGATTTCAACACATTCCAGATGACTAATGGAACATTTTACTAAATTACCAAAACTAATTTGAATGTATTTTATCATTTTTGAGTATGTTAGTTGTTTCCACCTTAAAAGTATTGTCACTTTTGAAAAAAAGACACACTTGGATTCATACATGTCACACCATGCATTGGATTGAGGTGTTAGTAATTCCTACTAATAAAAATTGACTCATGGTTCATTTTACAATTGTACCAAAACAATTAGAATGTTTTTACTTAGTTTTGTGTGTGTCACATCTGTTTTTTTTACCAAAAGGTGATTTTAAACCTGAAGCACATGCTTTGAGCCATATAGGTGGAATCATGTGTGGGTTTGAACTGAGATATATTTATACATCTCATAAATTTTTTTGAATCATTACCAAATTACCAAGACAATTCCATCATGTTTTCTAAATTTTTAATGAATGAAATATTTGTTGTATTAAAATGTCAATTTTAAACTGAATGTAGAAACTTGGTGTCATACCGGTTACACCGTGCATCTGGTTGAGGTGAGGATGATTCATAAACATCAAAAATGAATTATGGATAAAATTTCTAATGTAATAGAATAATCTGAATATGTTTTCTCAGTTTTGAGTATGTCAGTTGTTCTTTTCATCAAAATAAATGTTAATTTGGAGTAAAAATACTCACTCAGAGTCATGCTGGTCACACCATTTGTCGGATTCAGCTCTATGTGATTCCTACATGTCAAAAATTATATAGGAATATTTTTACTAAGGTACCATAAAAATACAAATTTTTTTCTCAATTTTGAGTATGTCATTTTTTCTAATAAAATTAATGTCACTTTTGAATAAAAAGATGAACTTGGAGCCATACTAGTCACACTGTGCATTGTATTTAGTTAATTATGATTCCTAAAATTCATAAATGGATCATTTAATGTTTTCATAATGTACCTAAATAATCAGAATTAATTTCTTTTGTTTTGAGGGTTCAACTTATGGTTTTTACTAAAATTTCATTTTAATCTAGAGACAAACACATTGAGCCAGATATTTGGCATCATGTGTGGGTTTTACATGAGACTTATTTATACATGTAAAACTCAATTATGAATCATTTAACCAAATTATTCAAAAAATCCAAGCATTATTTGTTGGTTTTTAGAGAATGAATGTTTTTGTATTGAAATTTTCATTTTAAACTGATAACGAAAACTTGGAGTCGTACCCATATCACCACATATCAGATTGAGGAACCACTGATTCATACACATAAAAAATTACATATGGATCATTTAACAAAAGTACCAAAAAAAATATAAATGTGTTTTCTCAGTTTTTAGTATGTCAATTTGTTTCACTAAAATTAATTTCAGTTTTTAAGAAAAAGACGCACATTGAGTTATAATGGTCACACCGTGAGTTAGGACGAGTTTCACCATATTCATACATATCAAAAATGACTTATGGATAATTTTACTAAAGTAAAAAAAATATTTTAATGTTTTTTCTCGGTTTTAGGTATATATTTACATAGCTAAGAATTGTGACGTCGTGTGATTCTATGGTATGGTCTACCCACGATTAATGTTATAAAAATAGTAATTATATTGTATATTGATCATGAAAATATTTTTAAATAAAATGATATAACTCTTAAATGGTTGATCATATTAGCCATATGAGACCAGGATTGTGTCTGGAAAATAAATTTTTACCTTATGTGGGACACAAAATGAGTTTGTGCTGGATGTTCAGACCCCTCTCTAATTGGTGGTATGTTTAAGTGGATTAATTAAATTAATTACATTAATTAATTTAACCAATAAATGTGTTTATATTGATATCACTATGTAGGTTTTTCTAGCTTTAGTATCACTGTCTTGGGACCATGGGTGACCTCTCCAATCCTCCTTCAATTGACGAATATCTTGAAGAGTGATGTCTAAATGTCAGATCAGATCATATCAGGACAAAATGAACACAACATATCTCCTTTCTAAATTTCTAAATGTGTTATTAATAACATACTGATCCAATCTGAGGTCGTACTAATCTTTTGGTGTTTTTATGCCTTTGTATTAAATGATTGAGTATCTTCACTCACATTATTCGACCAATGCCACCTATGGCCTTTTTAGGTTCCCATATATAGTAATTACTTTCTTTATTTAGTTTTTTTCTAATATGAAATTCATATTTTTTTTGATCTACTGGACAAGAATTCTTAGCCTCGATAAATTGAATATTTTTTTATCTTCTATCCCATGTTGTTTCACATTCTTCACCCATGGAATCCCTTTGGATCCTGGTTTGAAAATTCTCGGGCCGCACCGAGCTCGATCAGGCACCTGGTGTAGCATCCTGAACTAGTTTACCCTCGAACCTATAGTAGGACCCGTCTTCACATGACCTCATGAGTGTCTCCCCATATGAAAGAGTCAATTGACTAATAGTAAGGGTCTATGGATAGTCAGTGGGTAGAATATACCCTGATATTCAGATTTCATAGTATAAAGAGATAATAAACTCTGAAAATAGTTGGGGGGAGATGTAAGAAATAATAAACTAAACATTGGAAATGGCCAACTCCAATTTATACAATGCATGCATGTCATGGTGATATATATCTGAATGTAGTTAATCAATATCAAGATATACATTTCATTATAGAAATAAAGAGAAAGAATTAGAACCAAGGGTGATCTCCACAAGAATCCAAACCTCCTACTCAGTCCTTTCCTCCTAACTCCAATCTATAAGAAAACAGACTTGGAAAAATCCCATAGTCTTACCAATAAGAAAAGTATAGTCTGGTACCCCAGTGCAATGACTACCTGATTAGGGTTTGATATATAAATCTGAGTAGGTTGGGACCACTGGTGTATAAATCAATCTATAAAATGAAATAAAACTAAATAGTGTGTCATTATATTGAAGAAATTATAGAATTGAATAAATAACCACCAACCAATCGAGGATCCAAAGGGACACCTACTGGAGATAACTTCTTCAACTCATAGCTGGTATGTATGACCATATTAATTATGCTTATAAATAGTAACATTGTGTGTATATATATATATATTAACAGATAGATATTCTTAGCATCCTCTTATATGAACTAAGCGTAAACCAATGCCAAATAGACATATAACATGGAAACTATTCCACGCCGGACCAAGACATAATGCATTCACATTCATTACCAGGGGAAGCACTCACGGTCTTTCCCCAGGTCCAAACTATAAGATCTCTCATGGTCTCGTGGAAAAAAATATTGAATCTCACACGGTCTTCCTACTAGAAGCTCTCATGGTCCTTTGGAAAATTATGTTCGATGGACTGAGATGTAACCCAGAGACATCCATCACCAAGAGTAGCACACATTTTCTATCCCCAAACTCAACTCCAAAAGATCTCATGGTCTCTAGATGATCATCACAAAAACTAACATTTTCATTCTCCCTATGGGCTCTCACAGTCCCTTGGATCCCCTGCCAATACAAGGCATAACCATTCACAACATATAATGTATGAATCATTTAACATCTCATGTATTTCATTAGCCTATTTCAATTCCATATAAGCATGAATATTCACATTTATACTTAAGGGAAACCATATTATGTATTTTAATTAAAAGACTATCATGGGATTCACATTCAATACAAAAACATGTGGTGTGGGCCTCCCATTCACTTCAATGTCCATTCTCAAATCCATTATTTAACTCAAAAATTAACTAGGTACACAATTCCCATTATTTAATTAATCAATTAATTAATCAAAAACACCATTCACATCACATAATTAATTTTCTAGAAGTAATTATCTAATTTTAAATCTAAAATATCCATATCCAGTTCCCTAATTTTATATCTAGATCATAATATTAAAGTCACATAATTTATTTTCAATTAATATTCTCAACTTATCCAAATTTTATATCTCATAATTAATCCCCTAATTAATTTTCTCAATTACAAATCTGAAAGAACCTAATAAATTAACAATTAATTATCTCAACATAGAAAATTTAATATCTCATAATTAATCCCATGATAAATTATCTCAATTATGATGCTTAAAGAACATAATTAATTCACAATTAATTATCTCAACAGAACCAATTTAATATCTCATAATTAATTCCTTGATTATCTCAATTACAAATCTGAAAACACAAAATTAATTCACAATTAATTATATCAACTAAACCAATTTAATATCTCATAATTAATCCACATATTAATTATCTCAATTACAATTGTAAAGGAACATAATTAATTCATAGTAAATTATCTCAATATAGACAATTTAATATCTCCTAATTAATCCCCTGATTAATTATCTCAATTAAATTTCTCAATGCACATAATTAATTAATAATTAATTATTTCAACATAATCAAATAAACATCTCATAATTAATCCCATGATTAATTATGATCTCCAAGTACATAATTAATTCATAATTAATTATCTCTACAAAACAAGTTTAATATCTCATAATTAAACCCTCAATTAATTAGAATCTCAAAGAACATAATTAATTAATACTAAATTCTCTCAGCATAACCAAATTAATTACTCATAAGTAATCCCCCAACTAATTATCATTTCATAGCCCATATTTAATTCAATATTAATTACTTCAACTTAACTAGTTTAATATCTCATAATTAATCCCTTGATAAGTTATCTATAAAAAGGAACATAATTAACTCATAATTAATTATCTCAACCTAAAAAATTAATTATTGATAACTAATCTCCCTATTTATTATCATATCATATCACTTAATTTATTCAAAATTATTTACTTCAAATTACCTATTTTATTATCTCATAATTAATCCCCTGATTAATTATCTATCAAAAGGATCATAATTAATTCATAAATAATTATCTCAATGTAAACAAATTAGTTACTCATAATTAATCTCCCAATTAATTAACCATTTTACAACCTCAAGTAATATAATGAATTCAGTAGTTAATTATCTCAATATAGAAAATTAATAATACATAATAAATTCTCCAATTAATTATCTCAACATATTCCACCCTATAAACCTAATTACCTCCTATCCCAAGTGCTTCAACATGTAAGGGTAGCAATAAAAATTCACACAACCGAAAGATAAACGAATATATCAATATAATCATTATGTTTCTAGCTTGATGGTATCATACCTCAATTGAGGGGTTTTTATTACAAAAGCATGACTTCGAAATAAAAAAATTACTTTTTGTACCAATAAACAAATCATTCAGAAATTACAGTCAAATTCATCATCAACATTAATTAAATCACTACTACATTTTATTAATTAAGAGATGTTGAGGAGACTACCTCAAGGAATTGGCCACGAAAATGCTTTTAAACTCATTCTGATATCTTATCACACATACACATTTTCACATTAATGAACGTGCCTACTTAGAATTGATTGCAGGACCTAAAAACAACAATTGGAACTCCCAATTAGTGCAGTTGGGACCAACACCTACCAAAATAATCATATGCAAATAAAACAAACCATAAAAACCTATTCCAAGGGTGAAAAACAATTTATCGGTTATATAGCCTTACACCAATATGACAGTGGTTAACCAAAATAAACCGATTCACTTAACATTCGATAGCGGTTTTTGGAAAATGCACCAATGTGTCCAGAGAGATCTTTTTCACCACCAAAGGATTAGAAGAAACAAGAATCTGGGTTAATCCCAAACCTAGGGTCTCAGCCCAATGGAACCCAGGTGAATGAGAATTTAGACAACTGATAAAAATAATGAAACATGAAGAGAATGACTTATCTCAATGAGACAAACAACTTCTATGAAGGAACCACAACGATCTGGAGAGCAGAGAGGGAGCCAATAGAGGAGGGTGGTGCCCCACCCATGGATTGTGCACCAGGGGTGTGTCACACATCTTGAATTAGTAGGGATAAGTGCTTCTCCCTCTTATATTTCCCTCAAATAAGAGATTAAAAACATAAAAATAATTATAAGAATTAATATAATATTAATAATAATAATAGTTATTATATTATTATTATTACCCATTAATACTACACTTCTTAGATAAAACCGAACTCCCCAACTCCACAATTACACATTATTTAATCAAATTATTCTCTATCTAATTTAACTAAATAAATTCACCAAATCATCATCAATTAATTGATATCTATCAACAAAATTTCATTACTTAAAACCCCCATTTTTTATCATATAATTAAATTCATCTTAACATTGAATTTAATTAGATAAAACCCCAAATCCAAATTTAACACATCTTTTAATGGAATTACATTACAACCAAATTTCATTAAATAAAATTTATAACACATTATTATTTAATTAAATTGTATCAGAATAATTTAATTAAAAAAATTTATACCTTATTAATAATTATTTTACTAAATTCATTCAAACTGAATTTAATTAAAAAATTTATCTAATTCATTTTATTTTTTTAAATTCTATGAATAAAATTTAATTAAATAACCATTTTTCATAAAATATTTAAATTCATCTTATCCTTGAATTTAATTAGATAAAACATCATCTCTACATTTAGCACATCTTTTAATTAGATTCCTTTTCCAAACAAATTTAATTAAAAAAATGTCTAACTCATTATCCTTTAATTAAATTCTCTAAGCAAAATTTAATTAAAAAAACCAACACCTCATTAATCATCATTTAATTTAATTCTTTCCGACTGAATTTAATTAAATAATTTCTCCATTTCTTGTTATTTAATTAAATTCTATAACATAATTCATTTAAATTTAAAACTACAACTCATCAACATTATCTAATTAAATTTTCTCAACTTCGGTTTAATTAAGTAATAACCCTTATTTCTCTATGAATAATTAAACACTTCTTATCCTTGAATTTTATTAAATAAAATCACTATTTCATATTAATTAATTAAATTCATCTTTACCTATAATTTAATAAAAAAAGAAAACCCTATCTCCTCATCAACAAATCATTTTAATTTTACGATTTAATATTCCCCTTCTTTGATAACCACTGAACTCCTTATTAACATGTAATTTAATAAAATTCTTCTAATCTAAATTTAATTAATTAAATACTCCAGATCATTATCATTTAAAAAAATTAATTCTCTTTATCTCAATTTAAATAAATGTCTTCTCCATATCAACATAATTTAATTAATAACTCTCACTATAATTTGATTAAATTAATACCCCAATTCAAATATATTTATTTAAATTCTCTGCCACCAAATTTAATTAAATTAATTTCCCATTATCAATCCTGACCTCATTTAATTTAATTATCTCAGCATTAATTTAATTAAACAAAACCCCATTTATCATTATTTAGTTTATTTTTTTAAGATTAATTGAATTAAATAAATTGTCTAATTCATTGTCATTTAAATAAATTATATATGATTTAATTTATATACATTATATTCCATTTCACTTTATTTCATTAAATTATTTAGAAATAAATTTAATTAAATAAATTCTATAATTCATCACAATTTAATTTAATTTTCTCAGCTTTAATTTAATTAAATGAGACCTCTATTTTACTTTATTTCATTAAAATCTTCTCAAATGAATTTTATTCATTAAATTCTATAATTCATCATCATTTAATCAAATTATCTTTGCTTTAATTTAATTAAATAAAACCCATGTTTCACTATATTTAATTAAATTATTCTACACTTAATTTAATTAAATTAATTCTCTCATTCAACATTATTTAAATAAATTATGTTAACCTGAATTTAATAAAATATATCTCTCATTTCACATAAATTAATTAAACTCCTATTATCATTGAATTTAAAAAAATGAAACAGCCAATTCACATCATTTAATTGAATTGATTTTAATCCTAAATTTAATTAAATAAATTAACCCAGAACATAAGACTAGGTAAGCTGCACTATTTGACTCGCACGGTCTGATAAAATGTGTGCAGATTGTGCATCCACTATAGGACACCCATTTTGACACGCACAACTTGGTTTGACTAACCATGCGCATCCTATGGTACACCGCTCCAGGGACCAGTGCTCCCGAAACCCATCTAGCCATTCGAGAAAATCCTCAAGCCTCTATCAAAGCCCAATATAAACACTTATAAAAGATCCCAACCGACTAAACATTAACCCAAAGCTTTGTTTTAATACTTCCACATCATTATAATGAAAAAGGTCATAAAAATTCGTGTTTCAACGCAGTTCAAAGAAACATGGGATATTAAAATATATTCATATTAAAAAATTCTCATCCCTGAGAATCCATTAGGAACAACTACAACATCAACAAATCCACCATGGTCATGATGTCTCAATTACATTATCACATTTCATTCCTAAATGCCCGACACACACTTAAACATTTTTGAATCCCACGCTAGAAGTCTTTCCTTGAAATACATCGCTATCCCATAAACCCATAACTATTGTAAATGCAACCAATCAATTCCCACTCGAGGATCCATTAATATATCAAAACATTTCAATCATGTTATCATAAGCAGTAACACAACAACATGATATAACATAATAATGGAACAACAACATAATAAGCTAATAATAGAGGTAGCATGGCATATAATCATCTAAACATGTTATAAAAGTATTCATTCTAAAGTATATCAAAACATGACATTACACCCAAGGCATTGAATCAAAATTATTAGGCATCCTAATAATGAAATACATGACATTTGATATGCATGGCATGTGAATCATTAATTACATAATATGATGCATGCAATCCAATTTCCATGCCATATGAGGCCAAGAAATTTTTTCAAAATTCTCAAAACCAATTAGCAGGGGAAAATACACAAGCCATTCAAGGTGAAATCATATAAACTATTATTTCATACTGTATAAACATCAAATCCCATTCTTGTTAACTTAGTTATTTCCCGTACATGGGGTGATAAGTCCCAAGAATGGCTATTAATTGAGTGCTGAAACAGTCATAGTCTTCTATCTCCCAACCTAAAATAGAAAAAAAGGAAAAATAAAGAAAACCGACCCCTCAGATACCACTTTATTTAATTAAATTTCATTCAACTTAATTTAATTAAATAAATTATCCAATTCATCATCATTAAATTAAATTCTCCCAACTTTAATTTAATTAAATAAAACTCTCATTTCACATTATTTTGTTACAATATTTTCAAATGAATATAATTAAATATACTCTCCAACTCACCATCATTTAATTAAATTATCACATTTTTAATTTAATTAAATAAAACCCACTATTTCTATTTATTTAATTAAATTATTTTCAACAGAATTTTGTTATATAAATTCTACAATTCATAATAATTTAATTAAATTCTCTCAATGTTAATTTAATTAAATAAAATCCATGTTTAACTTTATTTAATTTGATTCTTTTCAATTGAATTTAATTTAATAAATTCTCAAATTCATCAAAATTTAATTAAATTATTTCAACATCAATTTAATTAAAAAAGTTCTTTATTTCACATAAATTAATTAAATTTCACTTAACCTTTATGTTTTGTAAATAAAACCACCAATTCAAATCATTTAATTAAAATAATTTGAATCCTGAATTTAATTATATAAATTAACCGGAAACATAAAACTGGGAAAGCCACACTTTTGAATCATATAGTCAAACAGATCATGTGAAGAATGGGTATCTCCTACTAGACACCCATTTTAACACGATCAACTGACCCACACGGTTTGACTAACTGTGTGTAGCCTGTGCGTACACCTTTGTCGGGTTCCGGGCTTTAGAAACCAATCCAACCATCCAGAAAACTCCTTGAGCCTTTTCCCAAGCCAGATATAAACATGATTGAAGGTCCAAAAAAACTTCATCCCAACACTTGGTTTTAAAACCGAATCATATTTATAATGAAAAAGTTCAAAAACATTTGTGGCTTAACCCAATTCAAAAAAAACATCGAAGTTTACTCCAAGATATGTGGTGGATATATGCGACATTAGTGTTTTCTGGAAATGAACATAGATCTATGATCATTGTGAGGACAGGATGGCTGGTACTATCATTAATCTTCAATATTGTTACAAGAAGAGGCATGACTGTGTGAGAAATGGATGACGAAAAGATCATCGACTCCTGCTAGACAATTTCGGGATAACAACAGATAACAAGCATGAGATCCCATCAGATCCCATGTTTTTTGGTACATTTCAAGGTGTAATCCATGGAGGTTGGAGTTTATTTAAAGTGAGAGATCAGATTTTAGATTTCTATGAAAATCCGAACCACACATTGTGTTGTTTGAAGAACACACGTCATATATATCCCATATAAGTGGCTCTAGGATTTGGGAAAAATTTTGGGGGACACAGTGTGTAACTCTCACTCACAAGTCATATACCCTACCCCTAATGGGAAAATTGTGTGATAGACCACGCGGTCTGGGTTTAATGATAAAGTACACAACCAATACATTTTTAGAGGGGTGGAATCTTTTTTGAATCCACACATCGTGTACCAAATTACATCAACACAAGTACTGATACACCAACATGGCCAGATGTCGTGACCTAGGTTCTGATTTTCCTAGACATTCCATGTGGTCCACCCACATAACATGTACTTCTACATAGATGGAAACTCTTATACTGACCAAAGACATGGATAGGCTACGAAGTAAGACCACACGCCATTGGTATCCGCTCACATGTTGTTTACTCATTGATCTCCATTTAGGAGACAAAAATCGGCCATATCTCATTTTTCAAAATATGGATTTTGGCCCATCATAATCGTATGCTGAGTTTCTTTCCACATATATTACGTTGGGGAATTCAATAGTGGCTTTTGAGATACGATGTGAAATGTTACAGGTTTGGAATGCACGATGATTACACCCGATGATAACAATGATTATGATGGATCACCAAATATTTTTAGTAATTTCCCTCCAGCAGGGCTAGGTTTTTGAGTTTCCCGATGGCTCATTCCATGAATTACCCCTAGCTCGACTGGGTAGTGGAGTTTCCTGATAGCATCGTCTATGCAGTAACTTCAAGTAGGGTTGTGTAGTGGTGTTCCCCAAAAATCATCTTTTGGGTGTTACAACCCATCCATCCAGGGCAGTATAGTTTCCCGATGACCTTTCAAAGAATTAATCTATAGCGAGGATGGGTAGTACAACTCCTCAATGACAATATTGAGTGTTAGAATAATGATGGTCTCGGTAGTGGAGTTTCTCAGTGACTACAAATGTGGAACCCTCTAGTTGTACTCAGGAATGAGATCATTATCTAGATTTCGGGGCCCCTCGACTATGTGCCATAGTAACGTGATATAGTTTGATGTACCATTCGACTCATTAAGAAGAGGAATACTTTCCCCACCGATACATTTTTGTGTGTGATGTGAACTAAAACAATTTGGGAGAGTCAGTTCCTCCCAAATAAGATAGTATCAAGGGGTGATGATTGATTTCATTAAATTATTGTGTTCAAGGAAGAATCATGGGATTCTTGTAATAATTGATGGACTTCAGGAACTATTGGCTACTCTTCTTATTTCGCAGAGCTTTTAGATGGATATCCCATTACTCCCTCTTTTGGGATCATTTTACTGAGAATATATATATATATATATATATATATTATTTAATTTATTTATACAACATAGATTTTTATACTCTCCTTCAATGAATGATGAAGATGTGTGAGGTATGCCACATGAATATTGTGTTTAGATTCTAATTTTTAGACAAGTTTACTCTCCTTCTATTGGTGGTGTTGTCTCAAAGATTACTTTATCTACTCAATACGTCCATCCCATTGTGTTTCTGCAATATTTCTGTCACTCATTGTTTGGGTTGTGATGTACTCGTTCATTATAACTTGTTCTATGTAATATATTCATATTCATTTGTATCTATTACTACTCCCACTTCACCCATTTTATGGAATTATACTAGTTATGTATATAATCACCCATGCATGGAATTCACCTACACATGTCATTTCTTTTTCCAATGATAGACAAGTCAACTGTGACATAATAAGAGCTTAGATTTGCTCAGTTCTTGGACATCGAATAGTGGTCATAGCTTCAGATATGATAGATGAGCTCTCTCAAATGTATACTCTTTTTCAATTTTCTCGGGTTGTGAAAATTGTTTGGTTGGGAATGTATTTTTCATATTTTCATTCAGTTTAGAATATCATAATTTTATACTATCTTGATCTACATGCATGCATGGTTTATTTTATTACAATTTTGCTTCTTTTACTTCTCTCACTCTTCACCATTTCATTTAGTTAGCTATGATTGTATGTAAACTTACATAGGAAAATTTCTCCCTAAGTGAGTTATGTTTTGGTTCTTGCTTCCACCCCTAGGACGATGGAGGCAGGATTGGGGTATTTGTAGCTAAATCCATGTATAGGGTTGGGTTGTGATAGTTTCAATAATGAAGATGGTAGGCCATAAATACACTTGAGTAATGTTCTCATTTTTCAAAGATCATTTTATGATGAAGGTATGTCATTTTTATCTTTCTAAAATGACCATTATATCACAAATAATATATTATATAATTATATATAATTATATATATCAATCCTGAGATGTGGTAATGTCAATTTAAGAATCACATCACTTCTAGGAGGTAGTAGTCCACACGTCGACAAAAAACATTAGCATTATTTAAGTGTGTGAAATTGAAAGAATAAAATTATAGGTTATATTACCATAAAGGAAATTATTTCATTAATATCATAAACATTTCCTTTATATCTTATATATTTATTAAATACATCAATTGTTCGGAGTAGGATACTCAAGAGTAGGGGGTGAATTGAGTTCTTATAAAAATATCTACTAAATTTTTTTTTAGAAGATTCCAAAAATAAAAAATAAAACAGGGTTGTTTATTAAATTATTGAATTTATAATGGTCTTAATGTTCGACTAGTTTCTAAGATTATTGATTGTATCTCATTTGATACTATATGTGATATTTATACAACTTTTAAAACTAATAAAATAATATAAAATATTTATAAACACTATCGAAGAATAACTATCAATGTAAAATTTTGTTTTCTGAAGAATAGGTGAAAGGAAAGAAAAACTAAATTTGAAAACACAGCGTGTATAAAAAAATAGGTTCAGTATCTTGTAGATACATAGTCCTCTCCACTTGATGATCACCTACCCCCATGCAATCTATAAATATAAATATTTTGATCCAAACCCTAGATCGGGGTAAGCAAAACAGTACACAGATTGTCCAGGACACATTACATATACCATAGTTCTGCATGGGAAAAAATAAAATTAGGTCACACTTGACCTCTTACATGGTTTTGTGTGGGATAAATATGTGTCAAAATAATTTTGTTTGAGTATATCTAGTATAATCCAGTTTAGTGTAGGATACAGTGTGTGTTTTTAGTACAAACACACACATTGATTGAATGTTTAGTAAACTAGTACACAATAGAGAAGAATATAGAAAGAAGGTATAAAAAATTATCTAAGTGTTATGAAATTTTTCTCTCGACTCTTTGATGTATCAGAGTTGAAGCTTGAGTCCTCATCTGGATGAAGACACTGAAAACAATGTGTTGTGGATCCATATTTTCAATCTTTTTGAAGGGTGAGATGTTTTTCTACTTCAGTTTTGTTGGAAACTAAAAAGATAATAGAATATTAATGGACAATAGTTCTCTGGTTCACTGTAAGAAATAATGAATAATTCCTCATGTGTTCTTCCTTTTTGTATGTTTCTCGTTGAGTTCTACTCATATCTTCTTGTTTTTTCATTCTTGCATGTGAAAGACTCCTTAATGCGCCAACATTTGTATATATATTCTTCCAGCTCAATAATGTGCATGTTTGAGATAGATACTATACCTCGTATTTCTAACATCCTCATTTAAGATGTCTTCAAAAAGTATTAAATTAATCAGGTGCATCAAAACACTCAAAATATTACAGTTAGATGTAATATTAAATAAAATAAATTTTAAACAATATATTGGTGAGTCCTCATTCAGTATATCTATGCATTAGTGAGTCCTTTTTCAATCTCTCATTACATTAGTTTGTTAATATTTTGTTATGTCTATGAGTCAGGGGATCTTTTTAACAGACAGTGATTCCTTATATTGGTATCACCATGCGTCGGTAAGTCCATTTAGTGGGTAGATCCTTTTGAACTATGGGTGAGATAATCGGTTTGTCGGTGTGTTGATTTCACTGATGATGATTTATTTATTCGGAATCTCCATGTGTTGGTATTTCAATTGAGATATTATTGACTCGTTCGAACTATCACTATCTCATTCCTTCTGTTAGTGTTAGTCTATCAAACTTAGAATATATTTCTAATTGGACTGTCTTACAACATAAATATTAACCAAATGTTTTCTACTTTATGTGATTATATTAAATCATAATTAAATATATTGAAACTTAAATCAACATTATTGAATTAACTAGACTCAATTAATAATATTTTACAAGATTTTTTATTATAAAAACCATTAATACTAGAGAGGGTGGCCAACAGTCTTCTATGGGCCAACCATATCTCCCTTTTGATGATAAAAAATCATGGCATAAATTCGTACAATCATTTGATGTGGCAGAAAATTTTTATTCTTGTCATCTCCCATTATTGAAGAATTTTCTCAATATATAGATAAGGGTCAGTGGAAAAATAAATAGAAATGGTAACAAAGAAAAAATTTAATACATAAGAGTAATATCAAATGTAATTTAAATATGGATAATGCCAAGATGTTCTCCCCCTTTTAGGATTACGAAAAAAGGAAAGGGGTATGAAAGGAATAAAAAGAATCATTGAATAAGAAATATAAGATAAATAGATGAAAGACATGAACAAAAAAATCATTATTCAATGAAGTATAATGTATTTAAAATATTCATTCAAAAACAAAAACACAATCAAACAAACCTATAAAATAGGCATCCACACTACTATTTTAAATTCACAGGCCATTCCATGCATAGAGGGGTCAATAAAATCTAGTAGGTGGTGGATTAAAAGTTGAAGGGTCTAATGAAATTTTTAGAGGAGGTAGAATCAGTCCTTCCGGATCATTAGGTACAAGGTTGCGTTTGTGTTGTGAAAATATAGATGGTGGAATATGTTCTTGGATCACTAAGAGAATCCAAGTCAAGGCCTAAGAAACTGACATCCAAGGTGGATTCACTAATCCAGTATTCCCAAGAGGGGCAGCAGTTGGTACCAAAATTGAACCAATAATCACATGATGGTATGGATTCAATGGAATGATGAAATCCTCAATGATTTTATCACCATACTTCATAGATTTCTCAAAATCCTCTTTATTCTCCAGGAATTCATCCAAAAGAGGGGTGAATTATTTCAACATCTATACATGATCTTCAAAATCTCTGGTCAATGGAAAAAAATATAGGTTCTTTATAAAATACCGATAAAAACATATAAACTGATTCTTGGTAATGATATTCTTGAAATAGTAGTCCACCTTTTCTCTATTTAGATAATTTTTCGTCTTAGAACTCATGGAATAGATTCAGACCATATCATGAACATGTTCACTATTTTTATCAATCATTCATGGCTTTCCAAACTAGAAGCATAAAAGTGATCTTAAAACTCATACTTTAGTATAATTTTGACCTTTCTCGATGTCTAAAGTCTGAGATGTTTGACCCTAGGTAGAAGGAATATCAGTAAGAGCAGAGGTATGAGTCTTTAATGCATTAAGAAAAGTCTTCAGAGAACCATTATATTCTGAGTTCAAATTAATTATTGCAGAGAAAAACCTAGTCATTTCTTTTATCAACATTTCAGTTCTTGCAACAATTGTCTCAGCAGTTGTAATTAAGTTGGCTGGATTATATTCTATTACTTTCTTTCAAACATTACCTACATCAACCTCACTTATACCCATTGTTTGACTGTAATTCCCTAACCCTAGAAGCCCGAAGTCGGTTTACTACTTTAATATATTGGAATAATTACAAGGAATAAAGTCTGGATGGACCAATCAGTTTAGTAGTCTTGGAAAAAAGATTTCATACAAGAATGTTACATTACACTTTATAACATACAACACAACATAAATAATCATTTGAGTACGACATTATTCCCCTATAATAACCCTACATATCAATTAAAATACACTTCTTGGAATCCTGGGAAAATAAATATATGAAAGTGGTGAGTTCAAATGCTCATTATGGGTAAATGATTTAGTAGATGCTATAAACTTTTAAGGAAAATATTTAATAAAAATGACAGCCTTTTTAAAAATAATCTTGAACATAATATGGAACAAATTAATCAAACATCAACATATAAAAATTCACAAGGATATTCTACTAGTCGAATAATAAAATGTAATAACTACTTTCTTTTTTAGAGAATTCCTAACACCAAACATCATTACCACATAGTCAAGGCCTAATGCCAAGACTACAATTAATTTTTTCCAAGGCCTTGTGCCAAGACACTAGTTTGTATCATGAGACCTATCGATGCATCGAGGAGTGATAGCAGGCTCCACCCATCACTTACTAATACCCCTTCATTCCTCCTATGAAATTGTTGAAACATAACATTAGAATTCGTATTAAAACTTTCATTCAAAATTTAAATACATTAGCCACAAACCATGAATGGTATAAAAATGGCACATCCATAGTCAAAAATATCATAACTCCTTCAGTAAAATATGGAAAATTGTATTATAAAAATTCAAACTCAATCATGAATAATATCTAATAATAGATGATGATATAGTTGAAAATGATCATTAAAACTCTCTGAGTGAAATACCCATTTTTTATGAAATCATTTAAAAGTTGAAAATTTTATAAAGGATAACATTTAAAAGATATTTTTCAATCAAAGAGTCGCATACCACTTTGAACAATTTTAAAAGAATTAACATTTTAAAACATTCAGGTCTATAAAAATAAATCCTTCAAACTATTTTGAAGACAAGGATATAAATGAGAATGATTTAGAAGAATAAATATTTGAAACATTAAAAATGATGTTTTAGATAAAGAGTACCTTAAAAAATAATTGTCAAAAATACTTTAATGAATCCTGGAGATGGATATTAAATATTTCCCCGAAAATACTTACACGTAAATAATATTGGATAATAATGAGATTGAGGAATTAAAACATACCTTGCACTTCCTTTTGGTCGAGGGTACATTTAAACTCTTGTATAGTAACCATAGAATGTTATTAAATTATACCAGAACAATATTAATATTTATTATGTCACATAGTATTCATTTATGACTATATACTACCCATTTAATAATAATTTCCATGTTAAATTAACATTTTGGGTAATAATCGCTTTCTTTATTGTATATGTTTTAACATGTTATTATTGATTGTATCACATAGATCAAGAGTTAAATACTTGCAGAATATAAAAAATTATTTATATATCATATATATTTAGAATATAAATATTTATATTAGATAGATATATGAAATGGAAATCACCGTTTTTGGAGATGGTAGGTCGTCCGTACGCATAAACATCGTTTCCGTTTTCATATCACAATGAACTGAACTAAGTAAACAATATATATGTAAATACACACATATATATATATATATTTGTATTTATAGTAGCATAATTATTTCATATATTACATTTTTATTAATAATATATATATTTTTAATCATTGTTGAATGTTGAACGTGGAAATGAATCTTATCGCGTTGTGGAGATGATAAGTCGTACGTACACACGAGCGACGATATCATTTCATTTATAATTGAAAGTTATTGAATTGGATGGTATATTAATTGTACATAAATATTATCATGTTATTATTATTATTTATATACATATTACTTATTATTATATCAAACCAAAATAACATTTTGTTTAATAACAAATTACACCATGGTTTGGAGACAGTAAGCCTTACGTACACACACATGGTGACATGATCATTAATAGGATGGATAAAATAATGAGTATGATTGTACCATATTTATAATAACATAACAATATGTATAAGGTACTATAGTAATTATTTTGGCCAGGAAATAAAAAAGAAAGATAAAGAGGAAGAAGAAAAGAACATTGAAAGAGGTGATAAAATAATTACCTCTTCTTTGGGGGTTTGCTTTTGATTTGAATAAAAGGGTTACTTAGTTTGGATTTATGTTCAAGGGACGGACTCTAGGATTAAGTGAGGGAATTTGGGAGGATATTTGGGACGAGTTTGTACATGAAAAATGGCATTGGAGGTGTGATTTTGAGAGAAGGGGAAGTACCCTTTTATAAGCGAGGTTAGGGTCACTTTATGAAAAGCTTGAAATATTATTTTATTATAAATTAATATTCAATTTATAATGGCTCCAAATAAATTTATTTTAGATATAAGGTGGGGATGGGTCTACATCCGCTCAACCAATACGTTTTTAACAAGTTTAGGTCTCCATTTAACCATATATTTTAGATTTAACTCCTAGTTATATAGTTTAACTTTTACCTTGTCCTCTTGTATTATTATAACAAATGGATAATAAACATACTATAAAGAGCCAAGAGAAAACCATGTGGTTCATTAATGATATATTTATCATTATATAAGTCCTTTGGAGGAACCTTATTTTTTTAATAATATTATATCACTTAATAATATAGTATTTGTTTTAAAAACTCATTTGTCTCAATTTTGACACTATTTAGTATTTGGTTTTTGTGAAAGTCATAACAGCATGATTACTTTGAAAAATATTCATTTAATCAACCCTAACAAGTAATATTAATATAAAACATTTGTGGATGGCATCGAAAGATTCAATTTACATTTATTTGTATATTTATAATATCAATTATTTTAATCATTCATTGATAATGTAATTACCAAATCGTCATTATGTCATAAATAAATTTAACTATTTAATCTCTAAAAATAATAAATGAAATAATATTATTTATGAAATATTATTATTATTCTAATTAATATTTGTAGTGAAATTTACCTTATTTAGAATCCTATATGAAAAATATTTTAGTTATTAAAATTTAAATTTGACACCCTTAACTCTTCTTTAAATAAAAAAATAACAAATGTCTTAATCCAATCCAAGTGGACCAAAAGGATCATATTTTATAAATAATGCTGATTTATGTTAAAATACACTTATCCCAAAGAATTAGGACATGTTTTGAGGTAATTATAATATTTTTTTCCTTTAATTACCCTTTTTACTTTTAACTGTGGTAAATAAAAGTTAAAAGGTACCATTCTCCAAAAAATATTTTCATATTATTGAACCACATTTTACATACTAATGTCAACTATGTCTCTCAGATTTTTGAAATTTAATTCACAAAAGTTGTAAAACATCATTTTATGCAAATATAAAAATGTACTTAGAAGGTTGGTAAAAGACCTTAAAAAGTCAAGTAAAATTTTATACATCTAATTTTATTATAAAATGACACTGTTGAATTAAATTAAACATATATAGGTATTATAAATCTATTTTTACTTAAATTAAATTTAAATATTATAAATATTTATTTAAATAAAAAGTCTGTTTTAAACAATAACGCAATGTTTTTCACTATTCATCAAAAATTGAATGTTTTCATAAAATAGTAAAAATTAACACTAAGATAATTTTGATATTATGAATTCAAAAAAGAATTTTATTTAACCAATTTTATTACATATAAGTTTCATTAATTAATTTAAAATAAATTCCCATTGTCAAAACCAAAAGGCTAGTTTTTAAAAAGTAAAAACTATCAAAAGATTGACTTGTGTTTATGTTAAATTTTAATGTGAAATTACTTATAATGACCTTCATTATATTAAATGGTAATAATATAATCTAATAATACATAAAACCATTAAAATGAATAATTTAACACTACAAATTATTTTGATTAAAAAAGTTGTTTTCAATTAATATTTAGTATTTTTTCACTATTTATCAAAACATGAAAGTTATCATAAAAGTACAAAATAATTATCGAAAGATAATTTTTATTTCTTCATTCTCAATAAGAATTTAAATAAATTAAATTTAATATATAAAAGTGTTAAATATTGGTTTTAAAAAGGGTTCCCCATTAAAGGGTGGTTAAATTTCATTTTTTGAAAAATAATTCATTAATCTAATAAATGAATTTGTTCTTATATTATTTATAATTTATATATAATATGTATTCCAAAATTATATGGAGTATATAAAATTCAAAATACAGTTAATATTATTTATAATTACTTTTTGAACAGTTAGTTTGGTAAGTCATGGTGCACTTAAACTCGGTGTTGCGTGTAGCACAAGATCGTGAATTACTTGAAGAGATAACATACTATGAAATATTGAGGTGTTATTTTCTCCACTCATTCAATAAATTGTGTCCTCAAAATTTGAAATTGTTCTTCAAAATAAAATGTTAAAAATAGAAAAATACCCTTGTATAAAATCCACATCGGAAATTAGGTTAATAAAATTTAGTCTTCATAAGAGGGAAAGAGAAATGAAATAGTCACCACCAAATCACGATCTCGATTAGGAAATTTTTTATGTAAATTGGAGACAAAAAATTGGATAAAAAAGTAAATATTTATGGGGAGTTATTGAGGTTATTAATCACAAACAAGTGTAACATTGAGGGCCTTAAATTCATCAATCTATGATTACATAAAATATCATCGATTAAACAAATATAAGGTTTTGGGATAACACGTTTTTTTAAGATCCCTTCCATAAATTATAAGAATAAATTTATTAATATAATAAGATGGAAAAAATATACTTGACATGTAAAGTTTCATATTTCAACTAATTCCAACCACAAACTCATCTTTTACTCCAAATGATAATAGAATTCAAAAATACTCTATTTATACTAATCGTATAGGGTTCCAAAAATATTGAATTTATAATTCATTTTTAAGACTATTTTAAAAAAACAACATTTTACAAACTAGGACATCATGTAGGCCAGTGGTAGGTGATGTACCCTTTTTCCCCTTCGGTTGCGTGTACAAGTCTCACGACCTTTCCAGACGTGACAGGTTGTCACCTGACTTTCGGGTTGTCCTTTTTATAACAATCCAAATATAATATTATGAAATGATTTAACATTAACAATAGTATCCAATGTCATACTTACTCCATCCCAACCTTCATAATTATCGAAAATACTTCTATCCAAACTCACAATCCAAAATTTATAAGGATGGTATACAAAATGGAGATCTTTTTTCCACGTAGTAACATGTGAATACCTTCATCGTGTATTCTTTTAAAACATGGAAACAACCTGAATTTCCATAAATCCTTATTGATTGCATTCATTCTACCTTATTCTAAAGAGATTACTGGATATACACCTTATATCAAAAAATGTTGTAAACTCCAACAATAATGCAATAATCAAATAATTAATAAATTTCATTGTAGTGAAGAATATCAAATATAATTTATCCAAAAAAATCATATCTTAATCCAAAATCACTACCTCAGTATCAGAACCATATTAAGGTTTATCTTTCCTTCAACCATGTATTTTCAAAAAAGTTTCAATTTCTATTGAGTCACTTTTATTTGAATCATATAATCTCAAAATCTCAATGAAATAGTACAATAGTATAATCCTTATTTATTTTCATAATTTATATAACCATTACATTATTGATACAACACTCAAATGAAATTATTATTTAATAACAACATAATAACACAAGTAATTACTCTTCATTTGTGGTAGTATCGTAACATGATTGTTATCCAATTTCCTTATTTGGGGCATACTCTGAAAATTTGTACATTGATTCGCGTAGTGTCCCAACTCCTTACAGATTAAGAATTGTACATTTGAAACCCTTTTCTAACCCTTCAAACCATGTACTTGGTATCTTTTTTCTCTACAGTTATATCAAATTCACATTCACTTCAATCATTTACCAAGGAAATTTTCCATGGTTATCACCTATGGGAAAATCCTTATTTCCTATCTTCTATTTATCCATATTTATCTCTACCAACCTTTTCTTCTCTGGCTTCCCTTTAAATCCATATGAATTGAAGGTTTCTTTACTTATCTTATTAACACATGATACTACATATTCATATGATGAGAATATATGGGAGACTACTTTCCTTCTAAATGTTTGCTTAATACAATGAAAGATATGATCATTCTTACTCTTTGGATCATGAGTATTGTTAGAGTTCTCATTCCTTCTATTGGGAAACATTTCTATATAATGTCATACACTAGGTTAGTTTATGAATCCCAATGCATAATTCCAAACATGTAAAATACCTAACTTAAATTGAAAATACAATGCATATAATCTATAAAAAAAATTTCTTTGAGGAAGTATTTAATCTTAAATCCGTCATAATGTCTTGTAATGAAATGTGAATTATTATAAGTATATACCCCAATAGTATCATAACCAAGAGTGCATCAATGACTATTGTCATGTACCGGGATAACCCAGGTCATGCCCGAAACTCCTTGTAAGAGTTTTCACTCCTAGGTAAATCTGTGCCAGAGCCACCTATACGTTCTCATATCCATGATGATATGTATTGATTTTAAAATACACAAAATCTCAGAATTATCAAAATTCAAGTAAGTTCTTCAATACTAATCCTCAATGTCTATCTTAGGGTAACGTTTTCTGAATAGAGTTTATCTAAATCTTGTTTCCATGGTTTGTACTAAATTTTATCTCATACCAAATATAACGCCCCGACCCCAGATGCCTGGATTCGGTGATTTACATTAATACATTGACATGATTATAAGGAATCAAGTCCCATAGGATCGATCTATTTAGCAGTCTTGGAAAATATATTACATAAAATAATGTTACATAACACTTTATAATATATAACACACCATAAATAATACTCTGAGAATGACATTATTATATTAGATTAACCCTATATATCAATCATTATACACTTCTTATAATCCTCAGATAATAATACATAAGAAATGGGTGAGTTTCGATGCTCAGTAATGGTAAATAATTTAGAGGAATCTATAACTATTTAAGGAAAGATGTGTAATAAAAACAATAGCCTTTTTAAACATAATCTTGAACATAATATGGAAAAAATAAATCAAACATAACCATATAAACCTGAACATGGATATTATTCTAGTTGAATAATAACAAGTGATAACTAATTTCATATTGAGGTAATGCATAATGCCATACATCATTACCACATAGTCAAGGCCTCGTGCCAATACTACAATTAATTATTTCTTCAAGCCCTTGTACCAAGACACTAGTATGTCTCATTAGACCTACCGATGCATCGAGGGGATATAATAGGCTCCACCTGTCACATACTAATTCCACTACATTCCTCAAATTAAATTCTTGAAGCATAACATAAAAATTCATATTAAAACTAGCATACGAAATGTAAATACATAATCAATAACCCATGAATGCTATAAAAGTAGTACATCCACAGTAAAACATATTATAACTCATTCAATTCAGTATAGAAAATTGTATTATAATAAATCATCCACAATCAATAATAGTATCTTGTAAAGGATGATGATATAGTTGAAAATTATCAGTAAAACTCAATCAGTGAAATACCCCTTTTTCATGAAATCATTCAAAAGTCAAAAAATTTATAAACTATGGGAACTAAAAGATATTTTTGAGTCAATGTGTCCCATACCACATTAAAAAATTTTAATATAATTAATATTTTAAAACATTCATGTCCATATAAAAAAATCCTTATAACTATTTTGAAAACATGGACATTAATGATAATTTTTATATGAATAAATATTTAAAACATTAAAAATGATGTTTTAGTTAAGGGGTACCTTAAAAGAATAATTTTAAAAAATTATTTTATGAAGCATGGAATTGGATAATTAATATTTCCCAAATAATATATACACATAAACAGTATCATATAATCATAATTATATCAATCCAAATAACATAGTTTTGAATAACAAATTACACCAAAGTGTAGAGATGGTAAGCCGTATGTCTGCACGCATGGTGACATTATCATTCATAGGATTGATAGAATAATGAGTATGGTTGTAACATATTTATAATAAAATCTCTTTATGTAGAAGGTACTATAGTTATTATTTTTGTATGAAAATAACCAAGAAATAGAAAGTGGAAGAAGAAAATAACTTTGAAATAGGTAATAGAATAATAACCTCTTCTTTGGGTGTTTCCTTTTTATTTGAACAGAATGGCTCCATAGGATTTATTTATGCTCAAGGGAAGACCTCTTATTGATGTGAGGGAATACAGAAGGAGATGTGGCAGGGTTTGGCCAAGCCAAATGGGTTTGGAGGTGTGATTTTGAGAGAAGGGGAAGTACCCTTTTATAAGAGAGGTGAGAGTCAATTTTGGAAAAGTTTGAAATATGATTTTATTATGAAATAATATTCAGTTTCTAATAGAAGAAAATTTATTTATTTATATGTTAAGGTGGGTATGGATCTAACTCATCTCAAATAAAAGGTTTTATTCAAGTTTGGGTCACAATATTATCCTTACAATTTAGATTTAACTCTAAGTCAAATAGTTTATCTTTTACCATGTCCTCATGTATTATTATAATAAATGGTTAATAAACTTACTATAAAAAGCCAAGTGAACCCAAAGAGGTTAAGTAATGACATATTTATCATAATATAAGTCCTTTGGATGAACCATATATTTTTAGTAATATTAAATCATTTAATAAGATATTGTTTTTTAAAACCCCATTTATGTCAATTTTGACACTATTTAGTATTTTTTGAAAGACCTAAAAATAGGATTACTTCAAACAAAATTCATTGAATCAACCCTAGAATTACATATTAATATATAAAATTCTTGTATGGCATCAAAAGAATCAATTTACATTTATATTTATTTTATAAAATCAATTAATTTAATATTTCATTGATAAAGTAATTATTGCATCATCATTATGTCATAAATAAATTTAATAATTCAATCTCTAAAAATTATAAATAAAATACTATTATGTAGGAAGTATTTTTATGTTTCTAATAAATTTTTATAGTTCAATTTATCTTAGGTATAACCCAAAATAAAAAATGGTTTAGTTATTAAAATTTGAATTTAACACTTTTAACTCTTCTTTAAATAAAATAATAATAAATGTCATATTCTAATGCATGTGGAACAAAAGAATCATATTTTATTTCTATGTTAGGTTTTGGTCGAATTAACATTATCCCATAGAATTTGGACATGTGTTGGGGTAATTATAATATCATTTTTACCTTTAATTGCCCTATTTACATTTAATCGTGGTAAATGAAAGTCAAAAGATAATATTCAACAAAAAAATACTTTTTCTAAATGTACTGCATTTTACATACTAATGTCAACCATATCTCTCAGATTATTTATAATTCAATTCATAATAGCAGAAAATTTCATTTTATGAAAATTTTCAAATGTGCCTAGTAGGTGTGGGTAAAAGACGTTAAAAAGTTTAATAAAATTTTATACATCTAATTTTATTATAAAAATACCTTAATGAATTAAATTGAACTTATAAGGGTATTATATATATTTTTTGACTTAAAATAAATTTAAATAAAATAAATAATTTTTTAAATAAAAAGGTTGGTTTTAAAGAATAACACATTTTTTTTCTCAATTTATTAAAAATTAAATGTTTTCAGAAAAATAGAAAAAAATTCCCTAAGATAATATTAAGATTAGGAATTCAAAAATAAATTCTATATTTCCTAATTCAAAACATATAAGTTTCATTAATTAATTTAAAATCAGTTCCTTTTGTCAAAACCAAAAAGTGGTTTTTTAAAAATTAAAAACAATCAAAAGATTGACATGTGTTTATGTCAAATTTAAATATAAAATTACTTATAATGACCAACATTGAATTAAATGGTAAAAATATAATCTAATTATACTTCCAAGCCATTTAAATACATAATTTAACACTAAATTATTTCCATTAAAAAATATTTTTCAATTAAAATTTAGTATTTTCAGTATTCATCAAAATATGAATGTTATCAGAAAAGTACAAAATATTTATATGAACTGAATATTTATGTTCTTATTATAAATAAGAATTTAATTTCATTAAAATGACATTATAAAAGTGTCAAATATTGGTTTTAAAAAGGGTTCTCCATTAAAAGGCGATAAAATTGCAATTTTTTTTTAAAATACAAATTTTATCTGAAAAAAATGATTTTTTTTTCTTAAATTATATATAAGAGATACATTATATGAATTCTCAACATATATGGAGTACAAAAAATTCAAAATTCTGTTAATAATATTTATAACCACTTTTTGAACTGCTAGTTTGGTAAGTCGTGGTACACTCAAACCCGAGGTTGCGTGTAGCGCAAGTTATTGAATTACTTGAAGAGATAACATACGATGAAATTTAGGGGTGTAACAGGGATGTGGAAAAGATACCACTTTCTTGAATTATGTCATTTGTAAGATTGAAGATCTTATAGTGTGTAATTCCTCAGTCAACTCAGTTTTTTCTCTTCTATATTCTTTAATATGATGCACCTTATGAGATTGAACTGAAATACTTAAAAATAAATGAACTTCTTCTTGAAACCTTTAAAAATAGGCTTTAGTGATAGAGTCACTAGGAAGGGTCTAATCCATTGATTTTATTACAAAATGCACAAAAATATCATTAAATAAGTCTTCATAATTGAATCCTAGTGTTACATACCATGGATTCCCTACCCATTCAACCATAGCTTCATCATACAAAAGAGTGAGAGTGTCAATTCTTACTCTTACAAGTTAATGATCCCAATCATCTTGACCTCTTCATTCTTGAGGACACCCCTCAATTTGGTCTCTCATAACTGGTTTCCTACATTCAACATGATGTCTCCTTATTTTATTAACAAACTGAGGTGCACAAATTTCTTGAACATCAATTTTAGAATGAACATCAACATTTTCTATTTTTCAACACCAAATTCCAGAGGTTCTTCCATCCATTCCCGATTGAGAGCTTTCATCTCCTAGGGTTTCCTAGGGCAGAGTTCCCATGTTCGTCTGGGTATCAGAGGCTCCTTCTCCCTCTGAGCACCCCGCTTCGGTGTGGCAGATCACCGCTCCCCCTTCTTCCTCAGAGACAGTGTTTTGTATCCTCCACTCACTACCACCCCTCAACCCTCTGTGAAGAAACTAGGCTCCATCTGCATCTGCTCGAATTCGCCTACAGGAACAGATCCAGCCCCCCCCCCCCCCCGAGCTATGAGGCTCCTTCCGTCACCGTCCTACCTCGTCAGTGCCAGATCTCTAGAGGGGGGGGGGGAGATTCTAAACCTCACAACCTCAAAACTAACTTTCTCTTCAGATCCGAGCGATTCTTCCTAAAAAAAATCCAGATTTTGAGGAATACCCAACCCTAATCGCACATCCCCCTCCGCAATCAGATCCGGAAAGCGCTGAATCTCGAATATCCATTTGAGTTCATGGTCTTCGTCACCTTTTGGCGCGTTGATCCCGGCTTCCTGCTTCTGTGTTTACAGGCGAGGTCCGGTGTGTGGATTGATGTGTTCACGTTTCTGTGAAGCTTCCACCGCGAAGTGGACTGCTCCGCGAAGAACCTTCCGCGTTTGAGTCACCACGCGGAGTGATCGCAAGAGGCCTCTGCGACGACCTACTACGTGGTTTTGATCATCGTTGTTTTGTTTCATTGTGAAGTGGAAAATGTTTAGTTGGTGATAGCTGTTCCCACGATGCTGCGAAGTTCCACTGCGAAGTGGCTGTTTTGCGAAGCCCCATTCCGCGAAGATCCACCGCGTTGAAGGTTCACGAAGTGGCCGCTGAGAAACTCCTGTGAAGGGAGTTGATCCGCGATAATGTGGTAAGACGGTGGAGAACTGGGGTTGGATTGCAAAACACTACTGTGGTGTGGTTTGATTCGTGAACACCTTTCGCGAAGGTTTTGACATTTGAGTGGCCGTGAAGGGGTCGTCGGCCGTGAAGGGGTTTCTAGTCCTGAGACTTCCTTTGGTGGATTGTGTTTTCCACTGATTGGTTTTGCTATTTTGATGCAGATTGTGGCCGAAATTCTCAGAGAATGGTGTGAAGTAAGCTAAGCTCACGGCAGATCTAGGAACAAAGGAGATTTGTTCAGTTTGGGATGAGATTCTCGTGAAGGGAGATTGTGAGATTCCTCTACGGTGTACCACTCCGTGAAGATGGTTCTACTTTGTGGTGTGCTTGTACATTAAGGCTTTGAGGAGCCCTTTCTGCGGAGCCTCTTCATCGCTAAGGCCATGGCCGCGCAGCCCTTTTGCGGAATGAGGTCGCGGAGTGGGGTGATAGGCCCAGTTTTTTGGGGTTGCAGACATTCGCGGGCCGACCCAAGAGGGGCGGATTACGGGCCTGTCCGGAGCTCTTTATTATCCCACGTACACTAAAAAATGGAGGCGGATATTGTGAACCTTTGGAAGAGGATGTCCCTGACAGATAAAGAGAAATCGAATATTGAAGCTCAGAGAAATGAAGATACACTATTAGAAAAACGCATGTCACTGCTGTTGGTTGGAAAGTTTGTGGAAAATATTTCAGTCAACCAAGGGGCACTTAAAAACACTCTACAGAACCTTTGGAAATTGGAAGCGGGTGTGGCCATTCGGGAAGCGGGGAACAATCGCATTGTCTTCGAGTTCTTCATCAAAAGAGATAGAGATAAAATTCTTAGCGGCAGACCGTGGTCCTTTGATAATGAACTCCTCCTCATGGAAGAATTTAGAGGGGGGGATGACATCCAGAACATTAATCTAACTCGATCCCTTTTCTGGATAAGGATTAAAGGAATTCCCCTTCACGCACGAACAGAACGTGTTATGGGAGAAATTGGGGACAACATTGGCCAATTCATTGAATGGGACTGCTCGGACCCTATCCAATGGGGACCCGAAGTTCGGATTAGAGCTGTAATTGAAGTGTCGGAGCTGCTGATGAGGGGCATGTTTTTGAAAATCGATGACGCATACAACTGGATCTCATTCGAATTCAATAAAATCCTAATTTTCTGCTTCTTCTGTGGAGGTCTCGGCCATCTGGAAAGAGCATGTGGCTCAAAGCTAGAGGAGGGAGTAGGTAATATCATTATCCATTATGGCCCATGGATCTGGGAAAAAATGACATGATACGCCATCATTCCTGAGGTGGAAAAACAAAAGGATCGTGAACGTCTCAAGGTGTCCCACACAAGTCAGGTGGGAACCGAACAGGGAACGATCATTAGGCTTGGACCGCCAGAGTTCCCTAAATAGAGCCCAACCAATCAGAGGATTAACATCATGTTTACACCCCCCCCCTAAGGACACATCCTCACCACTTATTGAGCCGGAAAACACACCAAAATATCCTGCAGAACAAAGCACGAGGTCAATGCAGATGCACACTGAACCAGCAGATCCCGACCCTGACCCAGAAATGAACTTTTTTGACATCTTAACACAGGATAAATATAAAAGGACTGGAACTTCACCACCAGGCCCAATCACATTTTGAACCTGTAAAAGGGTGAAACGCGAAGTAAGTGCTGGTAAAATGGGGGGCCCTAAACCAGGGGATCGGAAAAGGAAAATTGAAACATTCCAATCAATGGGGAACTCCCCAAAGAGAGGAAAAACGACGGGTGGAAAGAACAGGTTCCGAGAACTCAAAAGCGGAGGCTGGTGAGACCCAGCCCCACCTTGATCAATGATTGTCCTATGATGGAACTGTCGCGGGCTTGCTAACCCATGAACGGTTCGCATGCTCCAGCGCAATTGCACCCAAAGTCGCCCTAATATGGTTTTCCGGTCCGAAACCATTTTGGAACCCAAGGACACCACTAGCATTGCTCAAAAATGTGGCTTCCAAGGCTGTCTCCTGGTGTCCAGACAAGGCCACTCTGGGGGACTCTGTCTCCTATGTAAGGATCATCTCAACGTCAGGATCTTGGTTTTCTCCTCGCACCATGTGGCTGCGACTGTTCAGGCGGACCACACACCACCACGAACCTTTGTGGGATTCTATGGCTGGTCGGCCCATAATGAGAAGGGAAAATCTTGGGATCTCCTATGCAATCTTCGTCAGGAGCATCCAAGCCCTATTCTATTCAGTGGAGACATTAATGAGATTATGTTCCATAAGGAAAAAAGAGGCGGAAATGCCCGACACACTGCTTTGATGGAAAATTTCAAGGATGTAGTCACTAGGGTGGACCTGGTCAATTTGGGATACACCGGTAATCCCTTCACATGGTTCCGAGGTAATACAGAGGACACACGCATTCCCGAGCGACTTGACAGATTTCTGGGATCAACAGATTGGTTAAATATCTTCATCATGTTCCACATTGTCCACATGACACTCAACTGTTCAGACCACTACCCAATTTTTATTTACTGTATTCAAGGTGAACACATCAAAAAACCTTGTAGACCCTTCATATTTGAAAGCTTCTGGTTAAAGGACCGAGAATGTGAAGATGTTGTAAGATTATGCTAGAATATCACTCACGAATATTTTGGCCTCAATCTCCAAAATATCGCATCTGATCTGAGTTCTTGTAGGAATAAGAAATTTCGCCATCCTAAGAGGCATTATGCTTTCCTCGAAAAGAAACTTCACAACCTACTCAAGAAACCCCCATCCAGTTGCACTCATAACATGATCGGAGCCACTCAAAGAGAGATGGACGCGACCCTGCGCGTGAAGGAAAGCATCTAGGCTATGCGGGCATGAGATACCCACATCTCAGAAGGGCATGCCAATACCTGATATTTTCACCAGAAAGAATCATCTAGGAACCAGAAAAATTTTATCAATTGCATCTCACAACCAGATGGAAGCAATGTTTTTGATACTAAGGGAACTCATGAAGCTTTGACATTTTACTTCTGGAACCTCTTCAATTCAGGAAGTCTTTTCATTTAGGCTGAAGTTGAAGAATGTATCCGACCAATGATCACCATGGAGATCAATCAATAGATTTCGAAAGATGTGTCAGATGAAGAGATAATCTTGTCTCGGAAACAGATTCACCCCACTAAGGCCCCGGTACCAGACGGATTCCACGCCCTGTTCTTTAAGCAATACTGGAACATCATCGGTCCCGACATATGAAAAATGATAAGGAATATATGGGCTGCGAAAACAAGTATTACTGCCATCAATGAAACTATCCTCGTCCTTATTCCCGAAATTAAGAAACCCTAGGCGGCCACTGATTTTAGGCCTATCAGCCTATGCAATGTCACGTACAAGATCTTCTCTAAGATCCTTGTTAATCGAATGCGACCGTGGTTTCCTGATATTATCTCGTAAAACCAGAGTGCCTTCATGGCCAAGAGGCTTATAACTGATAACGCAATAGTGTCCCATGAAGTGTTTCACTCTATGAAAACACGCTCCAATGCGAAAAGAGGAACCATGGCCTGGAAACTGGATATGACCAAGGCTTATAATAATGTGGAATGGCACTTCCTCCAATTTGTGATGCTGAAAATGGGTTTCTACACTAAGTGGACAGATATGATCATGCAATGTAGCTCGACAGTCTCTTTCAGAATCCAGGTCAATTGGGAGCCCACTCGAGGATTTGTACCATCCAACGGCCTACGTCGGGGAGATCCCCTCTCCCCTTTTCTCCTCATATTAGTGGCTAATGTCTTTTCTAACCTTTTATCTAGGGCCACATCTTCTAAAACTATTCATGGGGAAAAGGTCTGTCACGTAAGTCCACCAGTGTCCCACCTTTTTTCACCGATGACTGCCTCCTTTTCTCCAGAGAAACTATTAATGAATGTCAGGTGATCATCCATGCGATCCACCAGTACGAGAGGGCGTATGGTCAGTCAATCAATCATGGAAAATCAGAAATCTCCTTCAGTGCAGGGGTGCCTCGCCCCAAGAGAGATGAACTCTACACAGCATTTGGAATACATATGGTTGAGAAACACCAAAAGTATCTCAGGCTACCCACGATAACTGGTCGGTCGAAAAAAGAATTTTTTGCATCTCTTGTGGACAGGATTGAAAAGAAAATTCAAGGTTGGACCCCAAAAGGAATCTCAAAACAAGGCAAGGAGAACCTCATTAAATCTTTCATCTAGTCTATCCCAAGCTATGTTATGTCCATGTTTATGATCCTGGTGGCCATCATCAACCAGATTCATACACGCACTGCCAACTTCTGGAGGGGGAAAACGATGGAAGAAACAGACCCCACTGGATGGCCTGGGAGAAAATTTGCACCCCCAAGACTGAGGGAGGGAGGGGATTCCGGAATCTTCTACTCTTTAACGATGCACTATTGTCCATGCAAGGATAGTACCTTATTAACCGTCCATCATCCCTCTGTGCACGGGTATTACAAGCTAAGTACTTTCCCCACACGGACTTCCAGGTTTCCTCACTTGGCCCGCGTCCTAGATTCCTTTGGAGAAGCATTTAGGGGGACCGCAAGCTCTTGAAAAAAGGGATGGGATGGAGGATTGGGTATGGATCATCTGTTGAAATATGGTCTGACCCATGGATGATTGATAGGGTAGGTATGCGGGCTACAACCCACGCACAACCAGGCTTTGAAGATGCCACTATCAGAAGCCTACTTTCCGACCAAGGAACGAGGTGGTGTATGGATAAGATTTTTGAATGGTTTAATGAAATATACCAAAGAATTATCCTAAGAATCCTATGAGTCCCTGACACAAGCCCTGACCATATCTTCTGGTGCAATGACATTTCGGGCGAATACACGATGAGATCCTGATACAGGCTTGCTCTCGGAATCCACCCAACCGACCGGAACGAGGGACCATGGAAATCACATTGGAAGCTAAACGTGCCCCCAAAAATATGCCACCTTTGTTGGAAGGTTTTCATGGGAACCATCCCAACAATGAGCCTTCTGACGTACGAACATATGTCCAATGCCGCTTTTTTCCCATTTTTCCCGAACATCCCAGAGACCCCCTTGCATGCCATCTTTCACTACCTGGAAGCCAAGGAAATCTGGAATAAATGGGACCCAACCCCAGATGCAACACTGGGTACGGCTTCTGAACTCCTCGCTCTCCAGGAGTGATGGTGCTCCTCTCTCTCAGCAGCTAAGGTAGGGTCATGCTGCACCCTAGCCTGGATCATCTGGGTACGACCTAATGATGCTGTTTTCCACCACAGGTTTAAACCTCCTGAATTCTGGATAGATAGGGCCACCTCATGGATCGAGGGATGAAATCACCACAATGGACATCAAATTCATAATGCTCCCCCCTGATGCCCCCTCTTTGGAACCCCCCAATGGAAGGTTTTATTATGATCAATGTGGACACATCTCTCCCAATGGATGGACTTTTCTCCCTCGGTCTCCTGGCCTGAAATCATCTGGGGCAATTCATCGCAGCAAAGTATGAATCACATCATGCCTTTTGGGAACCTGCTGTGGCTGAGGCTAATGCCATCCTGGCAGCATTGATGCTGGATTTGGAACGTGGGTGGGTTGATATTTACATAGAATCTGACTGCCTCACCATGATCAATGACATTAAAAAAAACAACGGAGGACTCCAGTCTTTTGGCCTCACTATTAGGAGAATTCTATCGCTCTACCAATTCTTTTCATTCTGCACCTTCTCCTTCTCCAAAAGAGAAGGAAACAATGCAGCCCACCAGTTGGCAACATCAGGACCCTTAGAGGCCAACCAGCTCTGGCTGGAAAATTTTCCTTCGTGGCTTTGCATTTGTACATTTTCTGATATTCGGAATTAATGATATCTGTTTTTCTCAAAAAAAAAACAGTCTCATATAATAATTAGACTGAGGAATTAATCCATACCTTGTACATCCATTTGGTCGAGGGTACATTTCACCTCCTGTATAATGAACATATTATGTTATTAAATTATAGCAGAACAATATTAATATTTATGAAATCATACATGAACCATTTAGGACTTTATTCTAACAATTTAATAATAATAATTTCCTGGTTAATTTAATATTTCGGGTAATAATGGATTTCTTTATCATAAGTGTTTTAACATGTTATTCTTGATCATATCACTTATATCATGGTTGAAATACTTACAGAATATAAAAAAATGATTTATATATCATATATATTTAGAATATAAATATTTATAATAGATGGATATATGAAATGGAAGAGACTGTATATAGTGACAGTGGGTCGTACGTACGCATAAACGTCGTTTCTGTTTTCATATCGTATTGAACTAAACTAAGTGAATAAGATATATGTAAAAACACACACACACACACAGAGATATATATATATATATATATATATATTTACAGTAGCATTATTATGTAATATATTACATACTTATCAATAATACATATTTTTAGAATCATCATTGAATGTTGAACATGGAAATGAATCACATCGCGTCGTGGAGATGGTAGGTCGTACGTACACACGAGCGACAATTCCACATCATTAATGATTAAAAGGTGTGGAATTGGATGGTATATTTGTAAAGAAACATTATCATGTTATTTTCATAATTTATATACATATTAATCATCATTATATCAATCCTAATAACATAGTTTGGAATAACAAATTACACCACAATGTGGAGATGGTAAGTCGTATGTTTTCACGCATGGTGACATTATCATTCATAGGATTGATAGAAAAATGAGTATGGTTGTAACATATTTATAATAAAATCTCTTTATAAAGAATGTACAAGAGTTATTATTTTGGTATGAAAATAAGAAAGAAATATAAAGTGGAAGAAGAAAATAACTTTGAAAGAGGTAATAGAATAATAACCTCTTCTTTGGGTGTTTCCTTTTTATTTGAACAGAAGGGCTCCATAGGTTTTCTTTATGCTCAAGGGAAGACCTTTTGTTGATTTGAGGGAAGATGGAAGGATATTTGGTAGGTTTTGGCCAAGCCAAATGGCTTTGGAGGTGTGATTTTGAGAGAAGGGGAAGAACCCTTTTATAAGAGAGGTGAGAGTCACTTTTGGAAAAGTTTGAAATATTATTTTATTATGAAATCATATTCAGTTTATAATGGAACAAAATTGATTTATTTATATGTTAAGGTGGTTATGAGTCTAAATCATCTCAAATAAAAGGTTTTATTCAATTTTGGGTCACAATATTAACCCTATAGTTTAGATTTAACTCTAAGTCAAATAGTTTATCTTTTACCATGTCCTCTTGTGTTATTATAATAAATGGATAATGAACTTACTATAAAAAGCCAAGTGAACCCAAAGTGGTTACGTAATGACATATTTATCATTATATATGTCCTTTGGATAAACCATAGATTTTTAGGAATATTAAATCATTTAATAATATAGGGTTTTTTAAAACACCATTTATGTCAATTTTTACACTATTTAGTATTTTTTTTAAAAGTCCTAAAAATAGGATTACTTAGAAAAAATTCATTGAATCAACCCTAGAATTACATATTAATCTATAAAATTATTGTATGGCATCAAAAGAATCAATTTACATTTATGTTTATTTTATAATGTCAATTAATTTAAAATTTCATTGATATAGTAATTACTACATCATCATTATTTCATAAATAAATTTATTTATTTAATCTCTAAAAATTAAAAATAAAATACTATTATGTAGGAAGTATTTTTATGTTTATAATAAATTTTTATAGTCAAATTTATCTTATGTATAACCCAAAATTAAAAATGGTTTAGTTATTAAAATTTTAATTTAACACTTTTAACTATTCTTTAAATAAAATAATAATAAATGTCATATTCTAATCCATGTGGGCCAAAAGAATCATATTTTATATCTAAGATAGGTTTCGGTCGAATTAATATTGTCCAATATAATTTGGACATGTGTTGGGGTAATTATAATATCATTTTTACCTTTAATTACCCTATTTACTATTAATCGTGGTAAATAAAAGACAAAAGATAATATTCACCAAAAAAATAATTTTCTCTCATTGTACTGCATTTTACTTACTAATGTCAACCATATCTCTTGTATTATTTAAAATTCAATTCATAGAAGCAGAAAATTTTATTTTTTGCAAATTTGAAAATGTGCCTAGAAGGTGGGTAAAAGATGTTAAAAAGTTTAATAAAATTTTATACATCTAATTTTATTATAAAAAGAATCTAATGAATTAAATTGAACATATAAAGGTATTATATATATATTTTGACTTAAAATAAATTTAAACAAAATAAATAATTTTTTAAATTAAAAATTTGGTTTTAGAGAATATTGCATTGTTTTTCTCTATTCATTAAAAATTAAATGTTTTCAGAAAAATAGAAAAAATTTACCCTAAGATAATTTTGAGATTAGGATTTCAAAAATAAATTCTATGTTACCTAATTCAAAACATATAAGTTTCATTAATTAATTTAAAATCAGTTCCTTTTGTCAAAACCAAAAAGCGGTTTTTTAAAAATTAAAAACAATCAAAAGATTGACATGTGTTTATGTCAAATTTAAATATGAAATTACTTATAATGACTAATATTGAATTAAATGGTAAAAATATAATCTAATTATACTTCCAAACCATTTAGATACACAATTTAACACTAAATTATTTCTATTAAAAAATATTTTTCAATTAAAATTTACTATTTTCACTATTCATCAAAATATGAATGTTATCAGAAAAGTAAAAAATATTTATCTGTACTGAATTTTTATGTTCTTATTATAAATAAGAATTTAATTTCATTAAATTAAAATTATAAAAGTGTCAAATAGTGGGTTTAAAAAGGGTTCTCCATTAAAAGGCTCTCAAATTTCATTTTATTTTGAAAAATACATCTTTTATCTGAAAAAATAATTTTTTTATTAAATTATATCTAAGAGATACATTATATGAATTATAAACATATATGGAGTACAAAAAATTCAAAATTCTGTTAATACTATTCGTAACCACTTTTTGAACGGCTAGTTTGGTAAGTCGTGGTGCACTCAAACTCGGGGTTGCGTGTAGCGCAAGTTATTGAATTACATGAAGAGATAACATATGATGAAATTTAGGGGTATAACAGTGATGTGAAAAAGATACCACTTTCCCAAAATATGTCATTTATACTATTTAAGATCTTATAGTGTGTAATTCCTCACTCAACTCAGTTTTTTCTCTTCTATATTCTTTATTATGATGCACCATATGATATTTAACTGAAATACTTATAGCTGAATGAAATTCTTCTTGAAACCTTTCAAAATATTCTTTAGTGATAGAGTCACTAGGAAGGGTCTAAGCCATTGATTTTATTACAAAATGTACAAAAACATCATCAACTGAGTCTTCATAATCGAATCCTAGTGTTACATACCATGGATTCCCTTCCCATTCAACCATAACTTCATCATCCAAAAGAGTGAGAGTGTCAATTCTTACTCTTACAAGTTGATGCTCCCAATAATATTGACCTATTCATTCTTGAGAACACCCCTAAATTTTATCTCTCATAACTGGTTTCCAACATTTAACAAGATATCTCCTTATTTTATAAACAAACTGAGGTGCACAAATTTCTTGAACTTCCATTTTAGTATGAACATCAACATTTTCTATTTTTTAAACAACAAATTCCAGAGGTTCTTCCATCCATTCCTGATCCATGGCCTCAACTATCTCTACATTTCTACATTGATCATATTTATGATGGTAACCATTACATTCAATACATTCATCATTTTCTTTATTATGTTTAGAGACGTTCTTCATTTCTATTTTTTTCAGCATTATCTTCACGTTCTTTCTCTTCACTACCACTGCCCCTGCCACTAACACTACCACTATAATAATATTCACTTCCATCTTCTTCTTCTTCAAATCCACTAGATCTTCATACTTATTCCACACTTCCTGAGACTAATGTATCCTCATATCCATTGTCTTTTAGAGTGGGCTCATCAGAGGTTAAGGCGCGTGGAGGATTAGTGGTCCCAAAGATAAACCATTGTGAGCTTCAGTGGTGTCAAGGTAAACCCTATCATCGATAGGTGACCCTTAATCCTTAATATGAGTGGTTGTCTCTTCTTATTCATTTGAAGATTAAATAAATTCCTCATCTAGCCACAAACTAGGATGATCCATATTCTTAGACCTAGTTTGATAGTCCACTAGATTAAAATTTTTATAAATCTTTTCTTCGTCTCCAACCCATTCTCTCTTCCATGTGTTCCAGTTGATCTTCATCCTTTTATAGATCTTTTTACTAAGAAAAATACCACTTCACTAAGAAACAACTTCATCACCTTCACTAACACAACCTTTTACTTTTAACATAGCTTAGATTAACCTTGTATAGACCATGGAATTTGGTTTTTAAGAAGGCTTGATAATTTCATTTATGTGCACATCAAGGTATCTACATAGATTTACCTTAATCACATTACTCAGCAAATAAACAAAATAAACATCTTGGTAATTTAGAGATGAAATTTAATCTTTTTAAGGAAATTTCTGATGTGGAATAAACATGAATGAAATTTTACATTCTCTTTTTAAAAATATTGTAATGGGTAACCTTTGATCATCATTATTAGTTTTCTCCATTAGAGCTGTCTCAAAGAATAAAACATCACTCTTAGGAGGAGAGGTACATTGATAATCATAAAACAAATCCCCATGCGGGACTTTAAGACATTTATCCAATTGTCTTGATGAAAACGAATATCTCATGAATTTCACTATAAACTTAATACAAGAAATATCACTTCTTTCAACTAGGAATTCCAAATTCATGTAAAATTATTTCACTAGATTTGGGTAGAAGGGTCTTAAATTATCTGAGAACCACTCAAGCCATCCTCAATTCTGTAACACCCCGAGCAGTAAAGACTTTCTTTCCAATAGCCATTATATTAGTACCACTATTTCTTCATTCACTATGTTGTAAGAACCCAGATATTCTTTTCAGGTATGTTTTTCCTTTTCTGGTCATTTTTTAGAAAAAGATGAAATTTAGGAAATTTTCGAAGTACACACTGTGTACTTTATGAGTACACACCGTGTAATAGTTACTATAGGTAGTCAGGTACTCCTCGTGTGGTGGCCAAGCACACAACTGTGTGGGGTGACATGGAGGCTACCTAAAGCGATGCACAGAAATGGTGAGTACACACCATGTACTGCAAAAGTACACGCCATGTACTTTTTTTTCATTAAACGCACCAGGTCACATATAATCGCCAGAACACTCTCCTTCTAGGTCTTGTCTGATCAAGAGATCTGTACGGTTGTAGATCTTCGACGAACCCCTGATCGGGCATCCATCCTCTGAATCGAACATTGTCGGTTGCATTGGAATCACATCGGTGAGTTCTATTTTTTCCAAGAGCACCATATTCTTATTTCTACTCTCTCTTGAGGTATCATGGGTAGAATGTTTTAGACTTTTTTGTAGATCTACTGCATTCAAGGTCGATCCAAGGTCAAACACTGGAGTATAGTGAACTTCCAACACCTAGGTAGGTGGTTTGTGCCTTTCTGTTGATAGTATTTGAGTATTATGTACAATTATGACCATTAAACTTGAACGGGGTATTACATGTTTACATTTTTACCCCTTTTAATTTCCTTCCAGGACTGTATGCATTTGTAGAGGTTAATTGGATATTAATTGGGTTGATTTCTATGATTTGGATGTGTTTCCCATGCATGTTCTATTTACGACTGTTAGTCTACTTAGCCTGTTTGGCCGCCTTGCCTGTTTTCTATGCCTAGTTTTGTAGGGAGGATTTTTGCATCCTAACATTCTTGATATGTTATAGAATGATTAGACATGTAGTTCTGGAGGTTTACCTTGGCCTTTTTTTCCTTGCAATGCTCGTTGAGCTACACAGGGCAGTGAGAACCTGGTGTAGTAGACTATAAGGGGAATTGACAGAGTGAGCTTCCTTAGAGAGTCTTTGAGCACTTTAGACTCTAAGGGTAATTGGACGAGTGAGCTTCCTTAGAGATTCTTTGAACAAATTTGGGATATAAGAGGAATTGACCATGTGAGATTCCTCATAATGTATTTGAATCACTTGGGGCTATAAGGGGAATTCAATGAGTGAGCTTTGTCATAGAGTCCATGACCTTCGGGCTATAAGGGGAATTGACCATGTGAGCTTCCTCAAATAGTCCTTTAATTACCTTAGACTATAAGGGAAATTTTCCTTGTGAGATTCCTCATAGAGTCTTGATTTACTTATGACTATAAGTGGAATTGAATGTGAGTGCTTCTTCATAGAGTCTTTATATATTCTCAAAACTGAACAAGAGGGGATAGGCTGTGTGGACTTCATAGAGGGTTACCGTGCATGATTAGTTTCTTTTGATATGTGTAATTGTTTTCTGCTTTGTACTTTCTTTTTTACTGCTTCTGTAATTTTACCTTCCATATATTCACTGACTATTTGGCATAGATCGTTATTTGGTTGCCTACCCAGATTTAGTCTCACACCCTTTTTGGACAATGCTTTTGGGCCCAAATAGATTATATTGCTACCGGTATAGACAATAGAAAGCATTATTCTACTTCAGGTGCCTGAATTATTGTGGAGCTGGAGGGCATGGGACCAAGCTTAGGCTTGCGATGTAGAGGAGTTGTTCATCTATTTCATTTGATCTTTGGGTTAGTACTATTTTTATTCCATCATTGTGATTTGTTTGGCTGTTTTCCTAGACATATGTATCATGCATCATATATATATATATATATATATATGTGCTTCAGTTGATTGTTATTCCAGTCTTATGCTATTACTGTATATTTACTGCTTCCGCTATTGTGTATTTGTTTCCCTTCTTCTGTGTCACTCTTCCAATGAGTGAATAGTTTCCCCACTATCACACCCAAGGCCCTCGCTGTAATTCGACAGCCTATAGAGTTTGGGGAAACGTGCTTTAGGCCATGTTACCAACCAGGTATGGGGAACCTCTGGTGGCTTCTAGAACCGGGACGTTACAAATTGGTATTAGAGGAATCCTTTCCTCTTGACATACTGTTTGAATAATTTAGCCAGGGATAGGACAAAATATGTACTTGGTAAAAATTTGTTCCCAGAAGTAGCTAACCCGTGTACAGAGAAATTCCAATCTACCAAGATAAATGCAATTTTTCTAGTTTTTCAACATTATAGTTGATTTTATTTTCACCATTGGGTGTTTAACATATTTTGTGATATTTCCATAAATTTTATTGAGGTTCTATTTCTATCACATCTCGATGAGATGAGAGTATGCCATCTCATGCATCATATAGTCACATGCTAGAAATCACATTTATGCATTCTTTCCAAGTCATCTAGGATGCATTAGCAATTTCATGTTTTTGTGATAGATGTTGTGTATAATATGCTTGTTGTTATGACAGATGCATTGATAAAAATACATGTTGTTTGATAGGGTATTGTTTGTGTAAGTTTTTGTTCGAATGAATGCTAAACATTGGTTCTTGAGGTGTTATGGACCCTCATGGACCGTAATTTGGTAAATCATTGCCTTGTTTTCCATGTTATAACATGTAAAAGATGCCAAACTATGATTTATGGGGTGTATGTGCCCTCACGGATCAGAATTTGGAACTTTCAATATTCGCTTCAGTGTTTTCAGGGCTCCGAAATAGTTTATAAGGCTTACTGTCTGGAAAAATCTAGAATACACGGCATGTAATGTTATGTACATTCCATGTGTTCTCTTGTTCAGGAAGAAACCATTTTTATTAAGTACACTCCATGTACTTTATGTACACGTCGTGTAGTCTCTAACAATGTCATAGGCCATGTGGGAAGAGATAGGAAATAAGGAATTCCTTATGGGAACACATCGTGTAGCAGTTGTACATGTTGTGTGCTGTTGACCCTTTGTTCGTTCGTGTAACTAACAACAGAAATGGATAAACCTTAAGCTATACATGCTGTGTTAGAATCGAACACACTGTGTAGTCCGACCCAGGTACTGGGCCATGTCACTAACAACATGGGTCGATGTTATCCTCTCTCGTACACACCGTGCCTATCTTGAACATGCCGTGTAGTCTTGTCTTAAGAGGGAAACATTGCTTAAATGCGTAGAAGGACTTGGGCAGGGGAAGAGGTTTCAATTTTATGCCTTATGTTAAGACAATACGCCGTGTGGTTGGGGTGTTACACGACCAGTTTAGGTAAGAGTACATGCCCATGTGAACAGCTGAAGGGAACACACCGTGTTGGAATTTTACATGCCATGTAGTCACATTTACGGAAAATTTAGTGCCTTCTTTCACAAGTTCTATTCTTGAACGTATAGTTATCAGTCCTTGATAATCATAATATAAGGTGTGTGCTTGAACTTATAGAGTCATGCCACTGAGATGTCCTATGGTTTTACACCAGTTTCTAGGCGGTGATCAGACACCAGACATGGCTAATCAAGGACTACCTACAGATCCTCCTATCATGCCAGTCTTGGCACTAGCTGTTTTACCTGACACAGGTGCTGATGCACAGTTTAGAGGGGGTTTCATCAGGATGATACAAACCTTTCAGGGATTTCCACCTCATGCCCTGTGGATGGTAGAATTGACACATGTCTTTCAGAAGTAGCATCCTCCCACTTTATCAAGGGATGGAGGACCCCAGGCAACATAGTCATGGCTAGAAACCACAATGATGATTTTCGAGTAACTAGAGATACCTCCAGAGAAGAGGGAGAATATCGCTACCTACATGCTTTGAGACTCCTCCAATAGGTGGTGTGATATGCTCTCAAAGGTGGAACGCCAGCTTAATATGGCTTGGGATGAGTTTTGGCGCATCTTCTATGATTAATTCTACCCAGAGACCTTGAGGGTCGATCGAGCCAGAGATTTCATGAGTCTGGAGCAGGGTACTCTTTCTGTTATGTAGTATTCTTCTCGCTTCAAGGAGCTGCTGAGTTTCATGCCTATTCTAATAGGCAGTGAGTGGTTCCTTGCATGGATGTTTGAGGATAGTCTGAGGCTTGACATCCAATCACCAGTGAACATCTTTAGGTTGACTTCAATATCCTCTATCGTCAACCAGGCACTGATTATAGAGCATAAATTGAGAGATTCTTGAGCAATGATCTAGGGAATATCGACATCCAGAGTTAGTTTTCCTCCTTTTGATAGTTGGAAGCACCACCGGGAGACTACACGTGGATATCAGTGTAGGCGGGATACATCTTTTGGTGTCTATTTGGTGTGCTACTAGTGCAGAAAGAGCGGGTATACGAGGCCACATTGCCCTAGAGACCCAGTGGAGTGCCAATATTGTGGCAAGATGGGTCACCTTCAGCGCTTCTCTCAGATCTTCTCACCAACAGCTGGAGGCAAGGGTTCTTCAATGAATCCGTGTTCAGGAACAGTGCCACCAGTTTCTCATTAGTCTGGGAACTAGTGATCTTTGGACCGTTCAGGCTGAGGTGGAGGTTGTGGTCGTGGTAGTCAGTCGTCGGTCCTTAAACAATAGTAGGGTGGATTAGCTCAGAGTGGTTAGGAAGGGTTATAGGGACCCAAGGTAGGCCAGACATTTTCAGTTAAGTAGAACCAGCAGGAGCAAGATCCAAGACCACTCCAGTTTGAGGTAAGATCTTAGTAACCTATGTTTTAGCTTCAAATATTTTCGATACAAGTGCTTCCCATAGCATTATATCTGTTTCTGTTGTAGAGAGCCCCGGTCTCTGCATCTTTTCTTCTACTGATATCTTGAATATAGAAACTCCATTGGGTATTAGAATGGCTAGTGTACATTAGTGCAGGTAGTTCCCTCTAGAGGTTGGTTGGTGTTACTTTTTATGGGATCTATATGTTCTAGAGATGACAGGCTATGATGTCATTCTTATAATGGACTAGTTAGATTCCTTCCTCGAATTCATCGACTTTTATCTCCACTGGGTGAGTTTCACGTCACTAGAGGGTAGATCGTTTATTCATAGGGTCAATTGAGATGTCTGGTCGAGTAGAGTGGGACCCGAGAATCATGGGTTTGGAGGAGTTACAAACCAGATTTGTGGTCTATATTTGGATGACCAAGGACATCACAGTTAGAATTTCTTCCAGTGGTGGATCATTTCAGTGATTTATTTCCAGAGACCTTTTCAGGTTTTCCACTGAAGGGAGAGGTATAATTTTCTATTTAGCTTGTTCTAGGGGTGGCATCAATGTCGATTCCTCCATATAATATTGCTACACAGGAGTTGGAGGAGCTCAATAAGTAGTTAAAGGAGTTGCAGGAAAAGGGTTTTATCCCACCCAGTACTTCTCCTTGGGGTTCTCCTGTCTTGTTTGTGAATAAGGTAGACAATAGCCTCAGGTTTTTTGTGGACTATAAGAAGTTGAACCAGTTGACGGTCAAGAATAAATATCCCTTTCCAAGGATTGATGATCTCTTTGATCATCTTCGAGGATACTGGGTGTTCTCGAAGATTGACCTAAGATCCAGTTACCCTCAGTTTCATGTTAGGCCATCTAATATACCTCTCACAACCTTCCTACGTAGGTATGGTCTATACGAGTATATGGTTATGCCGTTCGGTCTTAAGAACACACCAAAAGTTTTCATGGAACTGATGAACCAATTGTTGCATCCATACATGGATTATTTCATGGTGGTCTTCGTGAATGATATCTTGGTGTACTCTCACACTCGACATGACCATGATACCCATTTTGAGATCATTTTGAGTACACTGAGAGAGCATCAGGTATATTCCAAGCTCTCAAAATGAAACTTCTGGATGGATCAGATTAAATTCTTGGGTCATCTTATCTCATAGACAAGAGTACTAGTGGACCCAAGGAACGTGAGAGCAGTAGTTCATTTGGAGCAGTTGAATAACTTCTTTGAGGTTTGGAGTTTCCTAGGGCTGGATGGATACTACAAACATTTTATACAAGATGATTTATGCTTATCAGCACTGCTGACGGGTCTGACTAAGAAGGTTGTGAAGTTCATGTGGTCTGATTCTTGTGATTCAGCCTTTTAGGAGCAAAAGGAGTGGTTGAAATCAGCACCGATACTAGTATTTCCAGATCTAGGAAAGATCTATACTATTTACTATAATGCATCAGGTATTAGGATGGGAGTTGTGCTTATGTAAGGAGATGGAGTCGTTGCATATGGGTCTCGATAGTTGGTTCCACATGAGAATAATTACGCGATGCACGATCTTGAGTTGGCTACAGTTGTTCACGCCTTACGCTGTTGGAGACATTATCTTATGGGAGAGCATTTTGTGGTTTTCACTGACCATGAAAGTCTCAAGTACATTTTCACTCAACATGATCTAAATTTTATACAGAGAAGGTGGGTTAAGTACCTTCAGTCCTTTGACTTTGAGCTTGCATATACGCCTGGGAAAGGCAACGAAACGGATGATGCATAGAGATGGAGGACTCTGATACAGGAAGTTCAGGAGGCCAATAGTGAGTAGAAGCATATGGCTCTGTTCTCTGTGATGTATTAGGAGGTGCATGACAAAAAGGGTAAAACTTTTCTTTCTTCTATAGCAGTCTCCTCTACTCTTCTTGATCAAATTTCAATGAGGCAGCTATGAGATTTAAAAGTCCTAGTCCTACGGGACAGTGTGTCAGGAGAGGACACTATTCTTGGATAGACTATATGTGGGGATGAGATATTTCTTTTTTAGGGTCACGTATGGGTGCCAACAGATATAGGTGGAGAGCTGATGTAGTATTTTTCTCATTCCTCAGTTTGGGCAGTTCATCCTGGTGTCACCATGATGTATCATGATCTACACCACCAGTATTGGTGGCCAGGTATAAAGAGGGATGTTTCTGGTTTCCTCATGAGGTGCTCCACCTGTAAGCAGGTGAAGGCAGAGCATCAGAGGCCAGTAGGGATTTTTGAAATAGTTACTCATTACCGAGTGGAAGTGGAATGACGTCGCGATGGATTTCGTAACAGGGTTCTCGAGGTAGTCTCGAGGGAATGATGTAGTTTGTGTTTTCATTGACAGACTAACGAATTTTTCCCACTTCTTGTCGATCAAGGAGACCTTCAGTGTTGATGATTTGGGATGGTTATACATTCGTGACATTTTACGTTTACATGGAGTTCCACACTCCATTGATTTAGACTGGGATGCCTGATTTAATTATTGGATCTGGAAGGGGCTTCAGAAGGCCTTGGGTACATAGGTACAATTGAGTATAACATACGACCCCAAGATAGATGGCTAGTCTGAGCATATGATTCAGGTGCTTGAGGACATGCTCCGAGATTGCATCCTGGATTTTGGAGGTTCTTGGAAGAATCACATACCTCTTGTGGAGTATGACTACAATAATACTTTTCAAGAATCTATTCAAATGACACCTTATGAGGATTTGTACGGTAGGCAATACCGATCACCCTTATTTTGGTTGGAGGCAGGAGAGGTAGCTATGCTGGAACCTTGTCTTGTCCAAGAGACCACAGAGCAGATATAGTTGATTCAGGAGAGGATGGCTACTTCCCAGTCTCAACAGAAGTCTTGTGCTAATCAGTGGAGATGACCACTAGAGTTCGAGGTCGGAGTTCAGGTTTTCATGTTTATTACACCGAGGTTGGGACACAGGAGGATTAGTAGATAGGGTAAGCTTTTTCTGAGGTACCTCAGGCTGTTTGAGGTTGTGGAGGGAGTCAGGCTGGTTTCCTATCAGTTGTAGTTACCCCAGAGGTATCGGGATATGCAAGACATTTTTCACGTTTCTTAGCTCTGATGTTACTGTTAATACCCATATATTGTCTTTTAACCTGAGGAGGTTGAGCTCAAAGTGGATGCATCATTTGAGGAGCATCCTATCCGGATTGTTGATAACAATACAAAGGATCTTCGTGGGCGGTCTCTTCCTATGGTACGAGTGTTATAGCCGCACGTGTGGGTACAAGATGAGACTTGCGAGAGGGAGGTCGACGTACAAGCATAGTGCTAGAACTATTCGAGGTTTCTTATTCTACGTCGTGCGAGGGTAATTCAGGGACGGATTTCTTTCCGGGGGAATTTTGTAAGAACCCGGATATTCTTTTCAGGTATGTTTTTCCTTTTCTGGTTGTTTTTGAGAAAAAAAGGAAATTCTGGAAATTTTCAAATTACACACCATGTAATTTATGAGTACACGTCATGTGGGGTGACCTAGAGGCCGCCTAAAGTGGAGTACGGAAATGGAAAGTACACACCATTTACTTAAAAATTACATGCTGTGTACTTTCTATTTTCATGAAATGCACCAGGGTCATGTCTAATCACCAGAATGCTATCCTTCTAGGTCTTGTTTGACCGAGAGAGTCGTACAGCTGCAGATCTTTGAAGAACCCCCGAGCAAGCATTCATCCTCTGAATCGAACACTGTTGGTTGCGTTGGAATCACATTGATGAGTTCTCTTTTCTCCTAGGGCACCATCTTCTAATTTATCCTCTCTCGTGAGATATTGTGGGTTGAACATTGTAGACAACTTTAAAGCGTTAACACGTTCTAGGTCAATCCAAAGGCCGACACCAAAGTATAGAGATATTACAACAACAAGGTAGGTGGTTTGTGCCTTTATGTGAAATTTTGACTAATACCCCTGAAGGGGGTATAGCGTGTTTACCATTTTACCCATGTTGATTTCTTACCATGCTTGTATGCTTGTGTAGAGATTAATTGGATATGAATAAGGTTGATTTATATTCTTTGGATTTGTTGAACATGCATGTTCTATTTATGAACGTTGGTCTGCTTAGCCTATTTGGCCACCTTTCCTATTTTCTGTGCCTTGTGCTGTAGGGTGGAGTGTTTGTATTCTAACATGCTTGATATGTTGTTGACTGATTTTCCAAGTAGATCTTGAGGTTTATCTTGTCTGTTTTTCCCTTGCTACGCTCGTTGACCTACAAAAGGCAATTAAAACCTAGTTTAGTAGGCTATAAGGGGAATTTACTGAGTGAACTTCCTCAAAGAGTCTTTGAGAACTTTAAACTATAAGGGAAATTGACCGACTGAGCTTCCTCAGAGAGTCTTTGAACCACTTGGCGTTATAAGGGGAATTGACCGAGTGATATTCCTAAGAGATTCTCTGAACCACATGGGGCTATAAGGGGAATTAACTAAGTGATCTTCCTCAGAGAGTCCTCGACATTGGGGCTATAAGGGGAATTGGCCGAGTGAGATTCCTCAGAGATTCGTAAAATTACCATAATCTATAAGCGGAATTGACATTGTGAGCTTCCTCAGATAGTCTTGATTTACTTTTGACTATACGGGGAATTGACTGTGAGTGCTACCTCAGAGAGTCTATATATATTATTATAACTGAACCAGAGGAGATAGGCTGTGTTCACATCCTAGAGGGTTACCATGATTGATTAGTTGCTTTCGGTACGTGGAATAGTTTTCTACTATATACTTTCTTGTTTACTTCTTATGTACTTTTACCACCCATATATTCACTGACTGTTAGGCATAAAACTATGGGTGGTTACCTACTGAGATTTAGTCTCACACCCAGTTGGGCCATGCTTTTGGGCCCAAATAGAATATATTACTCCAGGTATAGACACAGGCAATTTCCCTTCTAATTCATGTACTTGACATGCTGTGGAGATGGAGATCATGGGACCAATCTTTGGATTGTGATGCTGAGGATCTATTCATCTATTTTTTTTGTACATTGGTTTAGTAGTGTTTTGATTCTAGCATTGTGATTTGTTTGGATATATTCCTAGACATATGTACCATGCATCATATATATATATATATATATATATATTTATGTGCTTTAGTTGTTCGTTATTCCAGTCTTCGGCTATTACTATTGTTGGTGTATTTACTGCTTCCATTGTTGTGTATTTTTTTCCTTCCACTGTGTTACTCTGCGAATGAGGTCATAGTTTCCCCACAAACACACTGAAGTCCCTCGCTGCTAGTCGGTAGCTTATGGTGTTTTGGGGAACTGTTCTTGATGCCATGTGACCAACCGACTACGGGGCGCCTCTGGTGGTTTCCAGAACTGGGATGTTACACTATGTGGTTCGCTAGAATAGTATTCATAGGTCCAAAAAAATTTCTCAATTCCCCTATTGTTTCTTATCTACACTGGACACATCAATTTTACGACCTTAATTCATATTCACCATTCCCATAGTTTTGTTTGAAGGTCAGAAGGGGAAAGGTCATGGGTAGAGAGTGAAATAGATGATTGAGTACCATGGTAAAGGGGTGGAGTAGATCCACTCAAATTTAAGTCATTTAGTGATTTTGAAGTCATAAAATCATGAAATCGTGAACCAGATTCAAAAAAATACATGAAAAAATGTAGTTTTGATAAAAATTTGAAATAGATAAAAATAGAGAGTCGTCGGTGTCGGCATGGAATATTTTTCATAACACTGATGGTGTCGGCATGCATGGGCATTAATGTCGGCATGATTGGGTATCAGCAAGACAATGCATCGGTGTCGGCCTGAAAACCGTGTCAGCATGACACAACATCTATATAACAATGTTATCAGTGTCGGCCTGACATTGTTAGCGTTATACTGTCAGTGTCGGCATGACACTCTCTGTTTTACTTTTCTAGTGTCAGTATAGAAAATTCACTTACAAATTAATAAATAAATATCATGAATAAAAACATATGATCCTATAGATTAATCATTCCCTACACATGTCTGATGTAGTTCATTATTTTAATGTTCAACGACTTAGTGAAAATGTCAGCAAGCTGATGTTCAGTGCCAGTAAATTCTAATGTTATATCACATTTTTTATAATTCTCTCTCAGAAAGTGGTGTCTTACATCAATTTATTTTGTCCTAGAATGTGATACATGATTCTTCGAAATATTTATAGTGCATGTGTTATCATAATTTATTGGTACATGCCTGAATTAATATATATAGTCTTGTAATTTGTGTTTCATTCACAAAATTTTGACACAATAACTACTAGTAGCCATATATTCAATTTCGGTAGAATAAAGTGAAACAAAAATTTGTTTCCTACTACACTCTAAGTGGTTTGGTTAATAGATTTACTATCTTCATCAAGGCCCAACATACAAGTGGAACTCATTGGAGTGTCACTACTCTTACTGATTTCAAAGAATAATATTTTTAAAAGATCCTTAGTATCTTTACCTTTATTCAAAACAATACATAATTTATTTTGAAATATTTGAAATCAGAGAAAGAATCTGAGTTCACCCATTACACTATATTCAAAACCACTTTTCATCATATTGGAAAGATCAACACACAAGGACATTTTAGATGATCCAAAAATAATATCTTCCAAAAAACATTAGACTACGAAAACAACCTCAAAAATTCATTTTATAATGAGATTAAGAACAAATACACCTTTTTTTAAAACCTTTTGAAATAAGAAAATTGATAACCCTATCACAACATGTTCTTGGAGATTTATTTAAACCATATAATTATTTTCTAATTTAAAAATATTATTTGGAAAATGAGGGATTATAAAACCATGGGGTTGTTAAAAAACATCCTTAACCATATACCCATTTTGGAATTCACTCTTGAAATCCATTTGATAAAGTTTTAAATAAAGAGGTGCTGAAAACAAAGAAGGATTATAATGACATCAAGTCTAGATACAGGTGCAAATGTTTCCTCATAGTCAATTCCTTCTTATTGATAATAAAAATTTAGTGCCTATGTTCAAGATATCTTTATGCCTATCCACATGTTTCAAGACATTATTTATTTCAAAATTATTTAATTCATATTACATAACCATCAAACAAAATTCATTATTGATTACCTCAATGAAGTTCTTATCCTCATGTTGTGACATGAAAGCTTGATGTTCAACCTGATTTCTCAGATAATGTGTAGTTAATGTTTTTTTCTCTAAATATAAAACTATAGAATCTAATTGAAGGTTAATATGTGATATAATAGGTCAATAAAAATATGGTCTAGTAATTTTTGGTTCCTCAACAGATTCAGTTCATCATGACTAGAATCTAAATAATTTTAGAAGTAGGTGATTTAATATATTTGATCACAAGACGTTCATAAGATCTAGTATTGATATCTAGGATTAAAATATCATCCTCAAGATCTTATAGAGAGGTATTTGGATCATGTGGATCTATCTCATAAAACCTGGCATGTACATATTCTTCCACACATTTGGTTCTCTTTTTAAATATTGTATATGATTTTTGAAAAATTGAATAACCTAAAAACTTCATTCATCTCTCTTGGATTCAAATTTTTCCTAATTTTCGTGAGTGTTATAAATATAGACTTTTCAAAAAAAATTGAAGTAATTATCCTTGGGTTTTATATTATGCCACAAACCATAAGGAGTTCTCTTAATGATTGGTCTAATAGATACTATATTGATTCTATAACATGTTGTATTGATAGCTTCTTCCCAAAAGTATATAGTTAGGTCACACTCAGTAAATATGGTTCTTGAAATCTGTTACATGGTTATATTTCTTCCTTCTACTACTCCTTTTGGCTGGGATGTCCTAGGAGTAGTGATGTAATGACTATATCTATTTTTTGAAAAAATATTTATAATCATGGTTCTCAAACTCCCAACCATGTTCATTTTTTTGGGATTTAATTTTAATACAACTATGATTTTCTACAGTCCTAACATACTTTGTAAAATGAGAGAAAAATTCACTTTTGTGAGCCTAAAAGAAGGTCCATGTATATTTACTGTAGTTATCTAAAAGAACATAGACATAGTTCTTCCCACTTAGACATGAAATTATAGATGGTCAAAACACGTCCATGTGAACCAACTCAAGAGGTTAAGAATTTGAAACTTCTTTAATTGGTTTGAAAGAGATTTTTTGTTGTTTACCCTTTTGACAAAGTTTACATACATTGTCATTTGAAAACTCATGTTTAGGTATATCCCTGACCAACACTTTTCTAGTAACAAATCTATGAGAGTGTGTATTATAGTTTCCTAGTTTACTATGCCAATGACAAGACAATTTTTGAAAGGCACTCAAACAATTAACATTTCTAGAAATCAAAGAATATGAATCAACAAAAAAAATTCATTTTTTAGTGTATAAAATAATAACTTAATTTGAGAACGAAAAACATTTCATACTTCATATTAAAATTTTATATTAAAACCATCATCACATAACTTAGAGATACTAAGAAGGTTTATTTTTAATCCACTAACCAAAAGCACTTTAGAAATTATTGCGGAGTTAGAGTTACTATTCTGGAAAAGGCTATTTATTTCCTTTAGCATTGTAACCAATGGTGACATGACCTCCATAAATCTTTATCATGTTCATGAATAATTAGTAATCTATTTCCATGTGTCTTGAACATCCACATACCATGTACAATAATATTTTACAAGAACTCTTCAAATAGTTTTTCTACAAAAGCATATTAGAAAAGAAAATATTTTGGTTCCCAGATTTGTTTGGGTCTAGTAACATTAGTAAGAAGTGCTTTGTGAACCCACATTTACTTTATGGTTTTACTATAAAGAGTATGTAATGTATTTAAAAAATATAAATTATTTATTTGAGAGAAACATGAAACAGTATAATATAATCCATAGGTGGAACTAGAAAAAAACATTTTAGAACTGGTCATAAAACTAGATTTTCTATATTTTGATACAAAATGGGTTCTTCTCACATTCCTCTTTCCTGGTTGGTATCATATTCCAATAGTATTCTTAAGAGCTAGTTTTTACATATAATTTGAACTAATATTTTTTTCATTGAAAAATATTTTTGAATCCTTTTTCAATTTATCATTAGATAATTTAAGTTAATTATTTCCTTAAGAATTTGATAATTTTTCTATTTTTCTATAGAAATTTTTGATTTAATAGTGGTAGTAAAAGCATGTTGTTTATTTAATGATTTTTATTTATCATTTAATTCATTACCTATTTCATCAATAGTTTTTTAATATTCAAACATTTCCTCATTAGTCATGCATTCAAAATCACTATCATCTCCAAAATAGTAAGAAATGTTTTCAGCAATGTTTAGTGTTACCTAAGAAGTGTTTTTCACAAGACACATATTTTCATTATAATATTTTTCATCATGAGAGGATTATGAGTCACTTGACATGTCATCATAGGAACACCATGATTCCTTTATGGTTTTTATGCATTTTGTTTTTATCAACATACTTCTTATTGTGCTTTAGCTTGGGACAGTCAGACTTTACATGTACCATTATTTTGTAGTCATAGCAGAAAGTTTCATTTGACGTATCTGTGATTTAAAAATTCTTTTTCCAATGACCAGTATAATCATAATTACCTTTGTAGTTGGGTTTTCTGAAAAATTTCTTCTTTATATAAAAAATATTATTCCTTTAGGATATTTGATCTATCACTACATCACTATCTATTGAATATTTTCCATCACATTAACATTCCGCTTCATCATGAGATTTATTTTTATTCTTGGAGGAAGTTGATTTGGAAAAAAGATTTTATTTTGGGTTCATCATCCTCTTGTTTTTTTACTTTTAGTTCTTCCTCACACATCATCAACTTTCCTATCATCTCTATTAATGGAAACTTTTTGATGTCACATATTTTTCTAATTGATTCTAAAGTTCCTCTCCATCTGTTTAGTATGAATTTGAGTATTCTCCTGATTTTGTCCTTGGATGTAACAGCTCTTCCCTAAGAGATCATGTGGTTAACATTTCCATTGAACCCGAGATATATGTCACAAATAGGCTCATCATTCTTCATCATAAAATTATCATACATAATAGTATTAGTGTTAAGTATCATTTCGTTAAAATTAGAATTTCCTTCATTTGAGACAACTATGGTGTCCGAAATTTCATAGGCATATTTTCAAGTTGATATTCAATTAAATTCCTCATCCCTTAGTGCACAAAATAGAGAATTCATTACATTACACTTATTATTTTATGTATATTTTTTTATCTTTGATCAATGTAGTTCTTGGAGTTTCTGGTTTTTCATATTTTTCTTCTATTACTATCCTAATATCAAACAACATAATTTGTACGTGAATTTTCCTTTTAATACTCCATTTTGAAAAAATTGTTCCATTGATGAATGGAGGTCTGTTTGTAGCAGAACCTTAAAATCTATTATCCATTTTAAATAAATAGTATTTTAAAGAATTATAATTTCATAACTAATAGAAATTTAATGATTTTTAAAACACAACTAAAATCACAGTTGTAAAATTATTTTAAAAAAAATTTAAAATTTTGAAAACAATGACATGAAAAAAAAACCATTGATACCAAATGTTGGTTGGAGTAGGTCACTCTTGGGGGGGTAAAGAATTGAATTCCTATAAAAATTTCTGTAAAAAAAATATTTAAAAGATTAACCCAATATAAAGAAAAACAATCTAGTTAATCAAATTAGTGAATTTATAATAGTCTGACTATTCAATTAGTTTCTCAGAATATTGATTATTTCTGAGTTGTAATAATATGATATTTTGATAAAACATTTGAAACTAATCTAATAATATAAAAAAGATATAAACACCAGCCAATACTAACTATGAAAGTAAAATTATGTTTTCTGAAGAACATGTAAAAATAGATAAAACTAAATTTGAAAATGAAGCGAATATAAAACTAGATGTTAAGTCTTAAGAAGAGACTTCGTCCTCTCTACATGATGAACAAATGACACCAATAAGTCTATATATATAATCATTTTGTTCCACAAACTAGATTAGTTTTAACGCAATTTTAAAAAGACTATCCTGGTCACAAGATCACTTCCACAGTTCTACGTGGGAACAAAAATACAATCAGGTGACACAGGACCTCTTGCACAGTCCTATGTGGGATAAAAAAGTGTTGAAAATCAGTTGTTTGAGGATACCTATTATCTTTCAGTTTAGTGTAGGAGACAATGTGTGTTTTTAGTACACACACACTACTCGAATGTTTAGTGAAATAATTCAAAAAAGTGTATACTATAATAAGAAGGGATTAAAAATACTCTGTGTGTTAGGTAATTGAACTCTTAACTCTTTGATGTATTAGAGTTGAAACTTGAGTCCCCTTCTAGAAGTAAACACTAATAATAGTGTTTCATGGGGCATTGTGTTCTATATTCTAGGAGGGTGAGATGTTATTCTCCTTCGGTTTAGTTGGATACTACAGAGATGAATGAAACTTGATGAAAATCAGTTCTCTGGTTCACAATAAGATGGAATGAAGAATTCCTCATGTGTTATTCACTTCTGTATGTCGTTAATTAGGGACTTCTCATAACTTTTATTGTATACACGCTTGTGCATTCTTGACTCTTTCACACACTGATTTTTGTACATATATTCTTTAAGCCTGGAAATTTTCATGTTTTAGGTTGATATTGTATTTCATATATCTGACACCCTCTTTTAAAATGTATGAAAAAACCATGAAATTAATCATGTGTATCAAGGCACTCAAAATATTAATGTTAGAAGTAATATTAAATAAAATAATTTTTAAAGAATCTATCGGTGAGTCCCAGATTGGTCTATATATGCATCAGTGAGTCCTCTATTGGTATATTCTTCTGTCAATGTTTCATTTCAATGGTGTTTCCATCAGTCGGTCTATCTGTAAGTCAGTGACTCACTGTAACCGATGGTGAGTCCTTACATAAGAAACACCATTCATCGGTAAGTCCATCTAGTTGGTTGGTCATTGCATCTGTAGGTCCTTTTGAACCATCGATGAGATATTCGATCTGTCAGTGTGTCGATTTCACTGATGCAGAGTCATCACATCAGTAGCTCTTTGTGTTTGTAAGCCAATTGAACTGTTGGTGACTCAGTTAAACTATCAGTGTCTCATTCATTCTATTTGTGTTAGTCTTTCATACATAGATAATATTTCTTCTTTGATTTTTTTACAATATAAATATTAATAGTATGAGTTAAACATATATGTGATTATAGATACTCAAAATTACACATATTGAAACTTAAATAAACATGATTGAAATGAGTAGTCATAATTAATAATATTTGACATGATTTGTGATCATTAAAACCATTAATACTAGAGAGGGTGGCCAAAAATATACTATTGTACAACACTATAATTAATATATTCCATACAAAGAATGAATGAATCACATCATTTTGAGAAGGCGATAGTCCAGACATCCAAAAATGATTTTATCTTATTCACACAAAATGGAAATCATGAATATATGTGTTATATAATAATTACAGAAATATAAACACATCATAAAAATCATTTATATCATATAAATGTTTTAATTTTATCATTCTTCCCAACCATGAATCTGGTAATATATTAAAGAATGTCATCAGTTCATGAGGTGATATTATTCCATACACTTGAATGATGATTATATAACTCATTTGATGGATGTGTGTCAAGTTGACTGTCTAACCCTCAACATAAAAAAATAAAAGTATATTGATTATAATAAATTTAATATATAATAATAGAATAATAATAATTTAAATGGTGGAGAAAGATATAAAACAAAACTGTGAGTCGAAACATTTGACCAATTAATCAGGTAAATCATTTTGGTTTCCACCAATGGAAGTTCATGGTATTATTTTTTCAAAAAAAGAGTCTTCATGGATGAATGGATGGATTTTTTGAGTTGATTTATGTGGGTTATGTGTGATCCAAAATGGATTGATAGGTGTGACGAGAAGTGGAGGGGTGGTGGCCATTTATAAGGGAGGGAGAGGACACATTTTTTATTTACGAAACGATTTTTTTCTCCCCACATTTTACATATCACCCAATGGTCAAAAGTTAACTATTATATAACCTTAGTGGTTTAATGGTTGAAATATGGATAGAAAATAATGTTTAATATTTCATAGCGTCATTTTTACACCTTGTATTCTATGTTTAAACATTAAGTAAACTATATTTTACCTAAATAAATATAAATAAATTTGATTAACTTTTATAAAAATTTATTTAAAAAACTAATTTTAACTTACTAGGAGTTGTAAATTATCACGATTCCAAATATTGAATTCATTTTTTTCAAATTTGAATAACATAACTGGGAGAAATTCATTTAAAATTAATCCCACATACAGGACGAGACATCAGGGTTTTCTAGATAAGATTTAAATAGTTTGAAATGATTTTATATCTAATTTCAATTTAAATTAATTACAGTGACCAAAATTCATTTAACTTTTATAATTTTTTTCTAATTATACTTAAAAATTAATTAAAAATATAATTTCTAAATCCCTGAATATTTTAAAAGTGTAACTTTTATTTGATACCACATAACCTCTCGAGACATTATGGTATATTTAATATCGTAAATAAAATTAATATACTTAATATCCTTGAATGATCACATTCACTAAGTTGCCTTTATTTTAATGCAATAATGTTCTTGTTTGATAGCTTGAGTTACATGCTAGACCGAGTTTTACAAAAAACAATATATTATTAAAATATTATTCTTTACAATAAGAAGATATAACATTGTTATTAAATTATTAATTATTAGTATTATTAACTAACATATTAAAATATATGGTCTACAAAAATATTAAATGATTCATTAGTTAGAAATTAATTTGAAATGAATATTTTAACCAATTAAATTTAAATGGAATGTTTTTATTGAATACTATTTTTTTCTCCCGAAGTGGATTTATCCTAATAAATTAAATTATTTAAAATTATTGGTGGATATGAATTAAATATATATAATAAGTATTTAAAAAAATATTTTTGAAAATCATCCAATAGATTTTATACGCATAATATAAGAACAACACCAATATTTTGCTTAAAAATCAACATTTTACTAAAAGAATTGTTACTTCCTTTTAATGGATAACTAATTTTAAATTTAATTTTATAAATTTTATAAATATTATATCAAAAAATAAACTTAATTTTTGAAATAGAAAGATCAAAATTATCTTAGGGTGGCATTTTTCCGTGATGTTTCATTTTTAGATGAATAGTGAAAAATATTGAATTTTAATTCAAAACTTCTTTTTCACCCAATTTATTGATTATTATAAAATATATTTAAAATATAATTTAAAGTAATTTTATATGAATTATATATAAATAAATTCAATTTGTTTCATTTGAATCCATTTCTATTTTTAATTTGATATAAAAAATGGAAAATATTTGCAAAACCTTTTCTTCAAAAACACACTTTGTAGTCCCATCTTTGGGATTAAATTTAAATTAATACAGGAAACTTATGTGATTTTAATTTTTAAAAATTGATTCCATATTTCTATTAAGAAATATTTATAATGTCTAATAATGTTAATTTCGTTTTTCACTAAAAATATAAGTGAAAGTGATTAAAATTAATTATAGTGGCTAAGAGAAAAAATAGCTTAAAAAATAACAAACCATAATCTTATAGCCCAAAATGTACTATTGAATTGTCAAAGAGAGATTTTATAGCCTTATATATACACTATCATTAACTGAATCATATTTTTTCCATTATTGGAACCTCTTCACAAGTGAAAAACATGTTTGTAATTCAAATTTCAAAAAATTACAAGAATGTAACTCCTTATCTGTTGTAAAAGGGAACTCACCCCTCTCATTTATTCATATCACTCATGCCCTATGTATCACAAAAAATATACTAAAATAATATTCCAATACACCTCCTCTAATTATATAAGCATCAACCTTTTAATAAATTAATCCAAGGAATCCCTTTGGTGGAAACCAAAAGGAGTTACCCAAAGAAGATGTTAAATCCTTCCTCAAACTCTTTAGTTTTATTTTTCTATTTCCACTCCCTAAACTCAATTTATTCCATTATAATATAATAAAACTAGAATCATAAATATAAATATATGTTTTAATGTCAATTTTTTACCTAAAACTACACACACCTCCAATAAATTTGCAATGAACTTATCGTGGTTTCATGACAAACAACAACCCCAAAAAATGATGTCGTTCATTTTTTCTTTGACACCTTTCATGGTTTGGAATTCTGATGGTCAAAATATTTTTTATTATGTAAATATTATGTTTATTTATTATTCATACATGTATAATTTTTATATAACACACACCTTCATGAAATATATTTTGTGGTAGTACGGTCACATCATTTTTGGAAGTATTGACTATCTCCCGCTCATGCGATGTGATTCATTCCAAATATATGTGGAACATATTAAGGATGATTTTAATAAACAAATGGGAAATAAATTAAATTAATATGATACATTAATTATAATATAAATATGAATCATTTACTTTCTATTCATTCATATACAAAAAAGAAATGGAAGTAGCATTCATGCGTAGAGTGGGCATATCGTCTCCATGAACGATGCATTTCATTTCCTATCTCCAATAAATTTAAATTTATCTAAATACATATATAATAAATATATAAAATAATTAAATAACGGTTTTTATCCTTTATATTATAAAATCATTATTTAAATAAGAAGAATAACAAGTAACATGTCAAAATATAATTGAAAAACTAGGAAATTAAAACCTGAAATAGTGAAAATAATGAAATATTGTTAAACAATGGGTCATAAGATATTATAAGAAGATAATATATGATAATATTAATATGATAATGGATATAGTATAAGTTAATAACATATTTTGGGCCAATATACTATATCGCAAAGATCACACATCAAAAAGGATGGATAAGGTTAGGGATTTTCATCTCACTTTTTACATCTATGAGATAAATGTCATATTAAACATTTAATTATTTAGTGTAGCGTATATATTTTTCTATTTTTATATTTTATATCATGAATCATTTTATCTTCATTGAATTCAAAACAATAATTTAATTTTTTTCCTTCAGGGGGATAATGAGTCAAATGTTTTGAAGTGCTATGGGACACATTGGAAAGTTTAAGGGTTATATTATTTTAGAATGTGATTAATGATTTCATTTTTAATCTCAATTTCAAGTGGGATCATTATATTTATATTTAAACAATAAATTTATTTATGATGATTTTTATGGTACATTACATTTTTCATAAATATCTATATTATCATGAATTGTATTCAATAAGGATATTTTATAAGGAAAAATTTCATAAATTATATCGATTAATCAATATATGAATAATTTTTTGTAAAGGTACGACATGGGTGGGGCCTGGTTATATATATATCCCCTTGATAAATTTGTAGTCTCCTGAGAAAAAAAATCATGAAAAATTAGATGGGTTTTACTAGATATGCTAAATAATTTTATGAAAGTTTTTGATGGTAAAGGTAACATGGGCATAGGAAATATGGGGCCCAATAATTATGCATTTCTTTTATTTAGACTGTTTTTATTTATTAATGATATTTTTTCAATTAAATATATATTGATGAATAATATTATCATTTTATTTATTAAAATGACTTTTTTAAATTTCTTACATTTCCATTTTATTATTCCTTATCTAGTTTCTTGAATGGAATGTGTTTTCAGTTATTTACCATATCATGTGGATTATTATCACCATTTCATTATCACTTTCGCCTTGCATCCCATTATTGAGAATTTGAGATTACCACTCTTATATTTCATTTCCCCAAGGTATGAAGAAGAAATATTTGAATAATATTTCAAGGAAAAAATTTATTTCATTTAATTAGGAATCATTTTTTATTTTCTATTTCCCAATGTAATTTGTGTATCTTATATGTAGTCTGGTTTTTCAAAAATACTAAATTGATTGGTCTTTGGTATTATATTCCTTGTAATCATACCAATGTAATAAGATGATGAACCATCACTGGGCTTCTATGGTCATAGAATCATATTATTTAACACTATAAATTATTTAGACAATAAAATAGCTTCCATATAAAATTAAGTATTATTCAATATTCCTCAAAATATAAAATTTATCATAAAATACCAAATATTCAACAAAAATAATTTTTTATACTCCCAGTTAATTTTTGTTTGTATTATCAAATAAAATTTATAAAAGTTTCAAATTTTATTTAAAAACATCTCTTCTATAAAAATATTGTAAGCCTTCCTTTTAAAATTATTCCATTTTAGGGTTATAATTCTATTTATTATTATCCTATTCCTATAAAACATGTTGGGTGAATATCTAAACATTTAATTAAATACATAATATATAAATTGCATTAATATCTTTCACTAATAGTGATTAATTTAATTTATTAAGATAAAAATCAATTTTGAGAAAAAATTGTTTTTTATAAAAACTAATCTTTTATATTCAATTGGTTTTAGTTTTCCATTATAATTAATTGATAAAAATAAATTCATATTATAAAAATGTTAAAATATAATTATCATAAATTAGTTAATCTCATTGAGTCCCATTATTCCAACATCTTGGTTGTTACAATTGTAATAATTTTAATAGTATATTGTTGTCTGTTAATAGTCGAGCTTGTTTGTAACCGAAGTCCTCAAAGGAACATGATGTTATGTTAAATGCACAATAATATTAGTGTTTCATGTGATTTAAGATAAACTATATTTGTTTTTTTATGATCTATTGATTAATTGAAATTAATTTGAACTAAGATATTTCATTAAATTTTGTGATGTTTCAAGAGTGATCACTTGAGAGTCTAATTTTGTGAAATCCTTAACAAACCTATGTTAATATCTCTCTCATCCAAATAATCAGTGAATATCTAAGTCATTTTTCACTTACTTCCATAACATATAAGCTTTCACCATTACAAGATTAATTGAAATAAAATATTATAAGACCACATGTTCTCGTTATATCAAGTCCCATATCTTGAAGTATGATTTCGATATATTTGACTAAATTTAGTGATCTTTCAAAATTTCCAAAACATCTCTTAGAGGATGCACATGATCCTCCTCTATATTATTGGAAAAATATTTTATTTACATAATCATCAAAGTATACTCATGGAGTATCCTTTTCATTAGTTCCATAAAAACATCAAGAGCATTGGTTATACCAAAATGCACAACATGTTACTCATAATTTCCATATCTACTGTTTAAGGCGGTCTTGGGTATTCAGATTATTTAATTCTTAACTGGTGGTAATGAGACCCATGATCATTCTTTTACAAGTATATATCAACTTTTAAATGATAAAAATAATCCTAAATTTAGGGAAGCATATAATTTTTCATTAATGTAACTCAATTGAGTTTTTAGTAATTAACACTTATTTTATGTGGGCCATAAAATTTCATCTAGAAAAGAAAAGGCATATCCCAAGGTTACATGCATATGTGAATGAAACCATTATATAAATTATTATCCAACTGATTCTTAAACTAATTTAGTTTATCATGATTCATATCATTAGAAAGAATAAACATGGGATGGGTACTCGATACTAAATGAATATATTACTCAACTTCTTTTACGAATAGAAAACCTGATATGTTAGATATAAAAATGTCATGAAGCATAAAGAATATTGTATGAATATAATAACTCAAATATTATCACTCGAGTTAGAAGTATAACATTTGTTTTACCATGACCAATTCTAGAGAATATGGTATGGCTTTCCTTGACCTCGGGTCCCATTCTCCCTTGGAAACAAATGACTCCCCATCAGGGAGAGGTGTTAATGTGAACACACCAAAGTTAAAATTAGAAATATAATTTATGGGAAATCATCCATTAAATCCTGAGAATAACATAAATAGGATAAATTTTAATAACTAGAAAATCCCTGGTGAGCATAATCAGAGATAAAGTGAGGATATAATAAGCGAATCATATACCATGTTCTCTTTTCATACAATGGGGCTTGTAAATAACCATCACAAATTAAATAATATTTGTATTAATGTTTAGTAAAATTAAAACATGACTCAAAATAAAAAATGTGATGCACCAATATAAAATAAATTTGTAACTAAATATAAATATATAGTGATAGTACCTCTCAATATCACTAGACCAGCATCAACTTCCTTTGGAGACTCAACCATACTGTGAAGAAGCATTATTCTATATGGCTAAGGATATAACCCCTTCATATTTAATAATCTAATTTAAAATAATTACCTGTAATTTATTATGAGCTCGTTCCATTTTGGGGGGAAGAAAATACATGATAGAATATCTATAGGTGGCATGATCAACTTCCAAAACCTAATATCCTTGGTGCCTACAAGCAAACCAGCAATGAATTTCCAACTATTCCACACTTAAAGAAAGTTATGGGACTCTTCTAAACACCTTGAAATGTTTTTATTTTTCCTACTATTGAGATCCTCCATCATATACCTCAGGATTCATCTTCCCATTAATGAAACCAACAACACTACCACTTGGAGTTATTTGAACTTCCGTTAACCCAAACATAACAGCTAGGTAAACATCAGCCATTAAAGATCTATCTAGAACATCCATATAATAAGTGTTATTCATTATGATAACTTGGGATTTAATTTCATATAAAATAACCATCTCAAATATTTGATCCATCATATTCTTATTCATCACTACTGATGGAGAAAACTAAAAAAGTTTAGCAAAATATGTTGTATACTGATTCATGGTCCTATCACCCAACTAAAGGTAAAGGAAATCCATATAATTCTTTAAAACCATATACATTTAATATAAATATTACATGAAAAGTGATAATATGTCTTTTCAGTCCAATATTTCATGTTTATTTATTGTAACCATCAAATCCCACTATAGCCTGCTTGCACTTCCATAGTAAACATATCAAATTTCACCATCATAGTATTGTGAATTTTCAAAAACTCAAAATGTAAGTATCTATTTCTCAAAAAACAATATACCAACATATGATCATTTGATCTTTGGAATTATGGATATTTGAAATGAAGAATCTTCTAAGAAGGATCACTATATTCAACCATTTGAGGTTCCACTACTGGAGCCTGAAGAGGAATGGGTGCATTAGCAGTCATAGAGATTTATCAGCATGCACCACTATCTCAAAAATATTCTAAAAAATAGAGGGTTATCTTTACATGGTTAAACAACATCTCCCTCCAGAGTTATCTTAAAAGTAATTCTTAGAGGAATGGTACTACACAACATTAGTATGAAACACTAAAACAACAATAAGGATCCTCATATCATCAACTCATTTCAAGAGGTATATGAATATCAATTATATCAATATTATTAAATTTTATTGGATATAAATTCGATCAGATTAATATTAGAAAACATACTATAAATATATCAATTTATATATAAAGAAAACCATTCCCAAACACCCATTTCTAAATAAGACTATTTACAATAAGTTATGGATATGAACTAGCTTTTAAATACTTCTAATATCATGAGAAACCAACCTTATATCAACTAAGACATCCATGAATGTATAAAGAATATTTAAAAGATGAAAAAACACCCTTTTATAACGTTGTTTCGTGAACCATCCCAAAATCCCTGGTATAGTGATTACCGAGCCAACACTTACATATCAAAAATGGAATTCTTTGTCCCCCTTGGTTGGATACTAGCACCTGGCATCAACTACAAATAAATCGAAATTTTTTTCCACACAAAAATACTATTAATATATAATAGTGGAAGATAAATTAGTGAATATTTTATAATCCAAAAACTCTTCCTAGTGTTAAGAACCAAAAAAATAGATACCCTAGAGTAACCAAACATTCAAGTGACAAAACAAACATACCTCGTGACGTTGTATGAAAATCCCCCTGAAACATGTTGGCCATAAAAACACTAGTCACAACCATCTCTCTAGGATACCTTAAATCAAGCACACATAACACCATGGTTTTTTCTATTTTTTTGATCTTAGTATAATGTAATGTACAGACACATGATGGAAAAATTAGGGCGTGAGAAACTTTTTCATTGAATTATCTTACTGAGTACTATATCAATAGATCCAATAATAATAAACTATTTATAATTCAATTTTAATGAGTACAATTTGTGTAAAAGTAGTTTCATATTTCATTCAAAAGTTTTTTTAAATCAATTGCGTGGATGATAAATCAAAAAAAAGGATTAAGTGAACATTATTTCCCTCTCACGTAGGGTTAACATGGTTCCTACAATTTCATTCCATCACTTAAACCAAAAGGTTTAACATGGGTGATAATAATTTTACATCATTTTTGGATTATCATATTCTATAACATAAAGTAGTTTCAAACATGAAATTTTTACCCTTTTACAACATCACATTAGCTCCTAATTTATTTTCTTCATCCAATATCAATCAGTTTTTAACCTAGGTTTATTTAAGTGGTTTATCTTATATATGTCAAAATAGTACCTCAATGTAAATTGGAATTTGATTATTTATAGGAGTCCATGAAGAGGATATGATTAACTAAAAACATCCCATGGAACTGTATATATATGTGTGTAGTTTGAGGTCTGCTCATCATTCATTATATTAATTATCAATTTAATTCTCAAGAAACCCTTTTTTGGTTGGTTACACCTAGGTCCATATTTTCAACATCTACATCACCTTTATAGTATATATATAATGATTTATTTTCTAGGAAACCCACACCTCATATACATTAACAATATTATAGGATGTTATCATACAATTATACTCTTTTATAGGGTTTTGACTAAGGTTATATAATCCTAATCTCCAAAAATAACTATATTTTCCTATTTTACATTCAATTGTGAACCAATCCTTAGACACACGTTATATCAACATTCATAACATAGTTTTCCACATGAATTCAAGTAGTGGATTCAGAGATCTTAACTCATTGGAAAATATGAAATAAAAAATAATTTTCTAAAAAAATAAAAGATTCATATTTATATCCACATAGTTTTAGTAACTCCCATTGATAATCTTACACATCATAGAGTATCCTATGGATGATACAATGTAAAAGGGTGATCTATAAATGCATTTAAGGGAATAAACGTTGAAATAATTCATAACATGATAGTCATGAAGAATAACATGATATCACAAATTTTTTTATCATAAGTATGGAAACATGGAATAATGAAAATAAATCATAAGATCAAAAAAACATTGAATATGTGGAAATAATTTAAAACATGACCACATAAACATAAATTGAGGGTCACTCCCAAGATCATCATCATAATGATTACAAAGTCCCATTATAGACTAGGTTCACTACATAATCCACTATATATCTTATAATAAGATATAAATATTTACACCAATAATTATATAGAATAAATAATAAAAATGATTTACTTGCTTGATTCTTTATGGCATAAGTAAATGAACTTTTTACTGATGTAAAATAATTTTTTTCCATAAAACTATAATTGAACCAAGAGGTTTATACATAAAATAATAAGTTTTTTAGAATATATTTATCATTTAAAAACTATAAAAGGTGTTTTTTCTCAACATTATAAAAGAAATAGAAATTTTCCCCTAAATGAAGTTTACTCAAAATTGGAAATTTCATAGAGAACTACAAAAATTATTGTTCTGATAAAATAAATATAAATTAAACCTAGAATATATTTATAGGTAAAATATATACATAATATGGATAATATAATTGAGATTATTTATAAGGAAATGAGATAAAAATTAAGATAATGTGTAACTAAATTTTGATGATGGTTGTTCACAAGATCACCTTTTTTAGTTTTATAACCCTTTCTTAAAATTCCATATCATAAAAAATATTATGATGTTTTTAAAATGTTGAGAAGGAAAATATGATGTTCACATTAGATAACATATAATTATGTTTTAAATTAAATAAGAGAGCATTAGTGGGAATGGAAATTGTGGATTATGAGGAGAAGTGGTTATTTAACTGGATTGGAATTGGTGGTTGGTTATGGAAAAACCTGGGTAGATTGTGGGTTATGCCTATGGGTATTTGGATGTATGGGGAGGAAGAGGTGTTATGATTCATTTAATATTTTATGATGTGGGATTTGATTTCATATATAACACTAATGAAAATAAATCACATTTTTTATATGTAATGTTAATCCATAGTTGACAATAATAGAGTGCAAGAAGAGTTAACTTATAGATATTAACACTAGTATCGAATAGTTAATCATTAAATTTTTACATTAGTAATATATAAATCGCAATCTAATCCAAAGGTATGAATGAATTAGTATTCTTGGAAAACTAGTTACATAGTTGAATCAAACATTATATTTGAAATCATAAAATATAAAAAATATTGAAATTAAATATTATATATACCTAAAATATTTTAAATATTCTTTCTTAATGTCCTCGGGGAAAGGAAAAACATATTTATGAGCTCAGATGCTCATTAAGGGATACATATAGTATAATCTACGTCGATTGAATAAGGAATAATAAATTTTGAAAAGTAAATAATAAAAAAAACGTTCCATCTAAATAAAATTGAATGAAAAATAATACAGTTTATGTAAATTAAGATCAAGTGATAAAATGTAAATAATAACAAGATATTATTACTTAAAAATGGATATTTTTCTCAAATAATTTCACAACCTTTAAAAAACATTATTACATAGTGATGGGTTGTGTAACCTCTTGGCCTTGCTAACCATCAAAACTGATAGCTGGATCAATGGGTCACATGACCTCATGTGCGTCTCTTCAAATGATTTAGGCTAATGACAAGCAGAAAGGTCCTAGGGTGGGTCTTTGGGGAGACTATCCCCTCATAGATCATAGTGTTCACAATGATTGACAATATAGAATAGATAGTGTAATCATAACAAGAAAATAAAGTAGTACAAACAATAATAAATAATTTACAAAGCATCAGAATACAGATTTGACATGACTAAAAAAATGTGGACACTACCACAAAACAGGGCAAGGGAAGCGCTGACCTTTATCAGCGCTACACCTAAAATGCTGCTAAAGGGGTAATACTTTATCAGATCTATCTAAAAGAATTGATAAATGTTACATTTATCAGCGCTAAAATAAGCACTGATAAAGGGTACCCCTTTATCAGTGCTTTTAACGACTGCTGATAGAGGTTCCATCGATTTTTATTTAATAACCCTAACCGGCCATCCTCGCTCGCATGTGGTGAAGCCTTCGCAGAAGCTGAACCAGGCCCCTCACCGCCGCGACCTCGTCCTCCTCCTAATCCTCCTCCTCCTCATCCTCCTCCTCCTCCTTGTCCTTCCTCCTCCTCATCCCCCACCTCCTCCGCTGCCGTCGCCGCCTCCGACCCCGCTCCCACTGCCGCGACCGCTGCTGCCGCTGTCGCCTCCACCCCCACTTCTGCGACCTCCACCGCCTCTGCCGCCGCCGCCACCTCCACCGCCGCCTCCGCCTCCGCCTCTGGCGCCGCCTTCTCCCCCGCCACCTCCGCCTCCACCTTTGATGCCTCCGATGACAAGTAGTCAAATGGTTTTATCAAGAATTCTATAAACACTTCTTGTAGAGGTAAAAGCATTTTTCTGAATTTTTTATCCAATGAAATAGTTTGAAAGCGTATTAGGGTAGTGGGAAGCCATCTCATGATCATGTTCCATTACAATGCAATTAGTGGGTTAATATTGTTCACAAAAGACCTCAGTGTTTGTACACCACTTTTGAGGTGTCATGATTATAAAAGATTCATCCCCATAATGTGGTTTTCTAGGGGAATGCAGCAATAGAGCCTTAGTCCGGGAACATTAATGCAACCAGAGATTGGGAAGGACTCAGAAACTCCTCTGATAATTGGTAGCTAGAGTCCCATTGGATGTATTGGTCAAGGGAGGGGATGTTGTACCACCATGCAGGAATGAAAGTATAAGGAAAAGTATATAACATAGGGAGTTTGGCTCCAGCCTAGGGTTTATGGGCTAGTCATATGCATGTTATGTAGTCTACTATGGGTATTGTGGATTCTTGATCATCTACAATCAATGTTACAATTCCTATAGCATCTACCCTTTATTTTATTTTTTATAAAAGAGAATCTGATTCCTTTTTTCCACTATTTTTGTAAATGAATGAGGCTTGGAGGTGTAAAACAGGGATAATGTTATCACCATCGACACACTATTGGTATTATAGTCTAAGAATATCACATGTTGCAAGGAATTATCTCTAGATATTGGTGGTTATAATTTATTTTGTGAACCACCCATGCTTTATATGGTAATATTTTATTTTAGTTTTGTTATGGATTAGTTTGTTTTATAACAATACAAAATCATTTGTTCCTAGATGAGAGTTACCTTTTTATCTCGAAAATAGACATAGTTATTTTCACTTGGATGAGAGGAATCTTCTATCTGGTCATGTAGAACCAATTAAATCTATATTTTATTTTCTCCTGGAATAAATATTCAGTCACATTGTAGATGTTTCTAGAATGCTATAAGATTCTTTTCCCCCAATGGTAGTACATTTTTAGGATGTTTTCATTGATGAGGTATAAAATTTACTTCTTAATAAAGAGATAAACTTTATAGTCTAGTTAGTTTTGGGAGAAAATTCAGTTTCTATCACAACTTCTAAAATAACACCAAAAGAGAATCTGTTGTTTGAATTACAATTTGATGATATAGAATATAATGGTTTCATATGGCAAAGTACTTTTCCATGGGGTTTTATAGTTCTCTAAATTAGAGAGTTTATTGGTATTTTTTTTGGACTATTAGAGATTAAACCAGATGAGACTCATGAATCTATATCCTCTTTCATGCATTGATAGTTACATTGATCATATATGAGGTTCTATGATCTTCTCCAAGATAGATTTGATATTAGGATACCATTAGATGAGTTTCGCATCGATGAACCTACCATGGACTGCTTTTAAGAGTAGTTATGGCCTGTATGAATTTTTAGCGATGTTATTTGGTTTAACTAATGAATTTGTTGTATTAATGGACTTGATGAATAAGATATTTCATCCTTTTCGGGATTAGTTTTTAGTTGTTTTTTCAATTAAATATTAGTGTACTCCCAACCTAGAGTTGATCTTGACCAACATCTTATCACCACCTAGAGTACATTCAGATAGCATCATATTTATGACAGGATAACCAAATGTAGTATCTTGATTGACAAAGTGCACTTCTTGGTCCATGTCATCTCATAAGCTAGATTACTAGTGGTCCCATAGAAAGTTGTAGTTGTGGTAGCATGATAGAATATCAACAATGTATGTGAAATTGCGATATTTCTTGGTTTACCATGTTATTATTTGTACTATATCCATTCTTTCTCACAGCTCGTAGCACAGATGTTATGAATGACCATAAATGGAGTGATGTGTTTTCCCCAAATTCATGTTAGTGATCTTTTTTGGTGATCAATGGAAGGTTGACCTCTGCATCTACCCCCACATTACCTATTCTTGGTAAATAATATTATGTGTACTAAGTTGCATTAAGAATTAGACTCAAATTAGTTATGATGAAAGATAATTGGTGGTTATCATTTATTTTCATGCATTTTATTTTGGGGTTTGTGGGATGTGTTAAATGGTGTACTCGGTTTTATATTATTTTATTCTCATGGGTTTCCCCTATTTTATGTTTTCTTTTTAGTTGGAAATCTCCTCTGTTGTGCGCCTCTCCTCTACCATGAACGCTCCTCTACAGTGTTCCAAATGACACCTTCACGGTGAGTTTTCTCCTGTTACTTATTGGTTTCCTCTTGTTCACATGTTATGACTATTTGATATTGATGGTTATAATGTGAAATGTACGGGCTAAACGCCGCGCTGAAAATTGTGGCCGTTGGTGGTCCTTGTTTGCGCGCTAAATGAATTGAATTTTGGTTGGTTCTTTTTGAACATTGGAATATATAAATTGGTAATTTATGTATACTTGACTTATGAATGAACACCCCAGGATGATAAAAATTTTGTGATAACCCCCGAAATAACAAACAAAATTTAATAAGGGATGCTTTGTAAAGTCTAAAATTTTGATTGTTTGGTTTGTATGGTGTTGCGATTGTGATCACGATTGTGTTTTTGTATGCTGTTGTGGTTGTTGGAATAATCTTCTAACTCAAACATGGAATAAGTTTCATTTTAAATGTTATATGTCATGTGAACCTAGGTCACACACAATGTATCTCCAAGACATATAATTCAGCATGAGACCATGTACATGCCATGAAATAATGTTAGAACCATATGACATGTGTTTTACTTTACTCACACCACGTATAGATACCATAGAGACTTGATGTGTATAGACTATACACCCCTATTTATCATGTAAGGACTTCACACCATGTATTCCACAAAAATGTAATGCATAGCTGGCGAGGAGACTCAATATGTATCTAAAGTACCCGCCTTTAGCTCATGTTGTTCTAAATGTCATGTATTTTCAAAGGCATCATTCAGTCTTTGTAAGACAATATTAGAATAAATTTGATACATGTCAGATTAAATCGGGTATCTTATACATACACGATGTTCACCCTACTAGACACACCATGAATATAGATTTCACATGTGTTTAAAAGAATTTCTACCATGATTTTCTTTCAAAAAACCCAAAAAATCTACCCGATTAATTAAAACATCATATTAGGCATGTTCAAGATTGAACCCATAAATATGATGAATATGAATAAAGAATGGATGAATTCCAATCGGTTGACAAAAGAGTAAGAAGATGGTGTGAAAGATTTTATCAAGTTTTCAGAAGATCGTACATGTGACCCTTCTCAAATCCTTTTTCCGTGTTTACGCTGTTGTTATTCAAGACAAGTTAGTCCAGAGGAGTTGGAAGAACACCTGATCTAGAACAGAATAGATTGATGTTATACATGTTGGAATAAACACAGGGAAAAAATGAATGTAGGTAGTGACTCAGAGAACACGACATTTTATAGATCATCTAACATGATTAGAAGCGTGAACAGTGAAGATGATCGTATAGAGGGTGTGATTACATATGTGAATGATGATGAAGATCGTATTGAGGAAATGAAAAGGACAGTTGAAGATGAACTTCGTGATTTCCCAAAATTGTTTGAGAAATTAAAGAGTTGTACAAAAACGTCATTGTATACTTGTTGCACTAAATATACAACATTATCATCCATATTAAAGCTGTATAATTTGAAAGTAGGCAACGAATGGAGTGACGCCAGTTTTACGGAACTACTTGCTCTCCTGAATGACATGCTCCCAGAAGATAATGAACTCCCAAGCCGAACATATGATGCAAAACGAATGACACGATCGATGGGTATGATCTATGAAAGAATACGTGCTTTCCCGAATGACTGTATATTGTTTCGCAAAGGACCACAAATCACTTAAACAATTCCCAAAGTGTGATTACTTCCAATACAATAATGATGATTCTAGTCCTATGAAATTTGTATGGTACTTTCAATCATTCCTAGGTTTATACGCATATATGGAAGTGAGGAGACTGTAGGACAATTGACATGGCATGTAGATACAATAATTAAAGATGGGAAACAACGTCACCCGGAAGACTCTCCTCAGTGGAAGAGAATTGATCACGAGTATCCTAAATTTGGGTATGAGCTGAGAAACCTTAGTCTTGCGTTATCTACAGATGGGGTGAATCCTTTTGGTTTTCCAAGCAGCAGTCACAGTACATGGCCGGTTATGTTGGTAAACTATACATTACCACCGTGCTTATGCATGAAACAAAAATACATCACGTTATCTATGCTTATATCAGGACCAAAACAGTAGGGTAATGATATTGATGTTTAATTTTCCCCACTGATCGAGGATTTGAAAATATTGTGGGATTCAGGTGTTGCGCTGTATGATGCTTACAAAAATGAACATTTCACTTTGGAATCCAATTTGTACGGGACGATAAATGACATTCCTTCTTATGGAAATTTGTCAGGATATAGAATTAAATCAACTCAAGGGTGTCCCGTTTGCGAACAAGGTACACAATCAATTAGGTTGAATCATTCATCGAAAACCGTGTTTCTAGGACATCACATATTTCTACCCCGACGTCATTAGTACCGATAATGGACGACATCATTCGACGGAATTTCAGAAGAACGTACAACAACTTCTCCACAAATATGTGATCAATTGTTTGAGAAAGTAATATATTTGGACACTACATTTGGTAAACAGTTTTCAAAAAACCTTATGAAAACTGGTTGGAAAAGGAGATCAGTTTTTTTCAATTACCATACTAGAATTGTCTGTATGTCAGACATTTTCGTGATGTTATGCATTTTGAAATAAAATGTATGTGATAGTGTTATTGGCACATTGATAAATGCACCCAACAAAACAATCAATGAAATTAAGGCTTGATTGGACATGGTTGAGATGGAAATACGAGAAGAGTTGGCACCAGTGAAGGGTGAAAAATGAACATTTCTTCCTCCTGCTGCTTTCACACTTTCCAGGCAGGAGAGATATCAGTTTTTCAACTTCTTTAATGACGTAAAGGTTCCAGAGGGTTATTCATCAAATATCAAGAACATCGTGTCAGTGGGAGATTTAAAATTAAAGGGTATAAAATCACATGACTACCTTCTTTTGATGCAAGATCTAATTCCTATAGCTTTACATTGTATTTTGCCCACGAATTTCCACCATACATTAACAAAGCTCTGTTTCTTCTTCAAAGCTATATGCAGCAAAGTTATAGACCCGGCGAAATTTCCAACTATGGAAAGAAAAATTGCAATAATATTTTGTGAATTGGAAATGTTTTTCCCACCGATAGTTTTTGATATGATGGTTCATTTGATGGTTCATTTGGTGAGAGAGATTTGACTATGTGGTCTTGTACATTATAGACGGATGTACCCCATTAAACGGTATATAAATATTTTGAAAGGGTATGTCAAAAACTGAAGTCAGCCAGAGGGTTGTATTGTGGAGAAATATATTGTTGAGGAAGCTATTGAATTTTGTACCGAATACCTGTTTGGTGTGGAAATTGTTGGCCTACCGAACTCTCGTCACACTGAGCGGCTTCAGGGTGAAGGAATTTCTGGAAGATAGGTTGTCACAATCAATATTACAGATCGGGGGCAGGACCACCTTTACATTTTTCCTAAAAGTTTCGACATTGACCCATAAGTTCAAACCGACAAGAAATTCATAGGTGTTTGAATCTTTCTAGGGCTGAAAAATGGATATCAGATACACATAGGAGACATCTTATAGGATGGTTTCGAGACCATATTTTTAAGCAGTTAGAAGAAAATCCAGACTAAATTTCAGAATGACTTCGATGGCTTGCTGGAGGAGCAAGTGTGTAAGTATTATCTTACAATTCTTATGCAGTTAATGGTTATAAATTCAATACTAATGAACAAGATGAAGACAGTGCCATGTAGAATAGAGGGGTTACACTTGTGGATGAGGCGATGCATGTTTCCGGTACTAAAGAAAAAAAATCCAATTTATGTGAATATGTCATACTTTGGCACCATCAAACGAATATGGGAGTTGGATTATACGAAATTCAAAGTGTCGATTTTTCAATGCAAGTGGGTTGATAACAGGAGTGGTATTAAAATATATGAATTAGGATTCATGAAAGTTGATTTCAGTAAGGAAGGTGAGAAAGACAAACCATTTATAATGTCGTCATAGGAAGTACAAGTATTTTATGTTCCAGACCCCACAAACTGAAATTGGTCAATTGTTTTTTTATCAACAAAAATAACTGAAGGGTCATATGAAAGTTCAATGAAGGTTGACCCTTTTATAGAAACTTCAAAATCATTTCACAGTGGTCCCAATGTAGACGACATTTTTTTATTTCATAGGAGACCATAATGAATGGATTTGCATAGTTGATAGAGGATTCAAATCTCTCCAACATTTAAAGGAAAAAAAGAGAGTACAATAATCAGGTTATTTGTTTATTGTAACATACATTGTGTTAGGTTATGTTTTTATATGTTCGATACTGTTTTTATGTAATCTAAATTAAATATTAAACAACCTCTGCAGATAATGACTTCTGCACCTGCTGATGCACCCAATCCTAAAGCACTAAAGGTCTCTCAACCAGCAGCTGGTGGTCCCACTGCAGAACAACAACAAGTTTCTCAACCAGATGTTGGTGGTCCCAGTGCAGAGCAACAACAGGTTTCTCAACCTGTTGTTGCTGGTCCCAGTGCAGAGGTACAATAGGTTTCTCAACCTATTGTTGATGGTTACATTTCTCCTATTAGCGCTTTTAGGGAAGATATTGATGCTACTTCTAAGGAAATTGAAGGAAATGAAACCCTGAAAGTGCAAAAAAAAACAAGAGCGTCGTAGTTTGACAGTGTTATCGCAAATCCTTAAGGCAAATAAAAAAAGCATCAAATTTGAGGTGGGATGGAATAAGCGAGGCCAACATGTTAACCCTAATAGAGCCATCTTTAGTAGCTACATTGGAATCGTTACTCGGCAACACGTGCCGATTGATATACAGTCGTGGAACCATGTTTTCACCGGGATGAAGACACTAATGTGGGAAGACATTAAGATAACATTATGATAACATTTTTTTAATTTATTAAAATAAAATAAAATACCATAACATTTACATACTCTTCATCATCCATTGAAGATTGCATTTATAGTAGATGCCTCACACAAGGAATATGTATTAAGAGTTTCAGGAAGGATTCATAGAGGTTTTCACACAAATTTAACAAAATATCATCTTAAAGTTGCAGAAGGGAAAATCAAGATGCACCCACCTCCTCTTTAGGCACAATTGATATCCCAAGGAGTATGGGATGCATTTAGAAACCGTCATGGGGAGAAGACTTTTCATGTACACTGTGTGGGGTAATACGTTGTTTGAAGTTTTCTAGTATTCATCACAATGATTGACAGTTTTTATTTATGAAACAACTAATGAGTGCTGAAAATAAAAAAACGCGCAACAGAACCAGCGTACCCTTACCATAAAGCAAGGATGGGGTAGGCTGAACTTGAGAAAAAATTGGTACGTCTTTTAAATCTACCATACTAATAGTATGTGACATAAAACAACACCATAACCATGTTTCCCTATTTATATGCATATTGATGAATCGAAATAGAAATCCATATCCATCCCATGCCATGTGCTATGGAAGGAGGCTCCTGTAAATAAATAGGGGATACTGATAGATGAAAACACACAAAAAGTGTGGGAAACATGTGTAAGTATGACATAATATAAATTTCATTTTCTTTAAATCGCTATTACATTACAATAACTACTCATTTTTCTATATTTTCTATATGGCATAGTCACAAGAATCAACAACAACCTCACCAGATGCAGACGTACTTTCAGCAGCCTTGAAGCATCCAGAACAGTATGGCCGCGTCAGAGGTTCGGGTTTTTGGGTGAAACCCCGAACATATTTTCAAAAACAAAAACAAGCAGAGGATCAAAATGAAAAAAATGGAAAATCTACAAGAATAGTTATCTATTTTTCAAGAAGAATTAAAATACAAGAGTGAGATGATAGAAAAATTGATGGGGGAGAGGTAAAGAGAAGAAACAACTCAACAACAACCCGTGCGTGGCGATCCCACCCCACCCCCACCATCTTTGAGGGGAGCCATTCCCCTAAAAACATGACTTAGATGAGGTAATAAATGTTTTAATAATTGTTTCTGTGAAATGTTCTTTACATAGACATTGATACCTTTCCTGTACTAATATTCCATAGGGTGAAAATGACTGTGATTTATATTTATCAACTCCCACCTATCGCCTTGTAGTGAGGACTACAGTGTTCAATACGCAAAACGACATGCTAAACAGTATAAATATTCCAAAAGATCATATTAGAGTGTCAATTAATGTAGCTAATGAGCCATGTTACGAGATACCTGTTCCATATGATGATGACGAAATTCATATGGTTGAACACGCTGTCGGAACATTCATCTCATGGCCGACTGTTCTTGTAAAAAAACACGTCGACAAAAAGGTATCCATTTCCAATTGATTTTTCAAGATGGAACTTTAACATTTAATGAAAAAAGGTCTGAAACGATGAATGTTATAACGGAATGACAATGACTGTGGGGTGAAACCAAATATCAGCTCAAAACTATCTCAAGGATCAACCAACCGATTGAAATGGTTTACTGAGAGCACCTTCACCCCGCCCGTTCTATATCTACAGTTAATATCATTGCAGGCTCATGTGGCTCTAAAGTTGAAAGAAAAAAATACTCACACAGTTGATTTTGAAAAAGATATGTATGGAGAGGAAACATCAGAATTAATTAGTGTTGAAAATGTAAATGAACTCCTCAAGTATGAATGGCTAGGAGCCTCAGTTGTAAATGTATACATGAGGTAAGTTTTCAGGATTTGATTTTACAAAAGCTGATATACTTTGAAAATTATGTCTAAATACATTTTATATTTTTCATAGACGTATATATGAAAAACAATTGAAGGGTTTTCCCCATGAAAAAAAATTTAGACTCGTTAGCCCTCACACACATCATCAAAAGATGAAATAGAATCTGAAAAAGAGGCTACAATAATGTCATCCCTGCTCAAATAGTCTGAAAACAAAATTACGAATGACAAAATCTTTTTAATACCAACTATTCAGGGGAAAAACTCTAAAATTTAATCATATCAGCTATATTTTTATTTCCTTATTTACTTATTCCTTTTTGTATTTTTAGGGAGCATTGGATGCTGATTGCAGTCAATTTGGATACTCCAAAGATTTATTTTCTGGATTCGACGCATGCATATCCAACAAACCAACCACGCATGATGACGTTTGTTAATTTGTAATACACAATATCCAACATTTTAAAACTAAACATCTTGTAATATAATTTATTTTATCTTTTAATGTGGATTCTGTTATGATAGGGTGGTGCATCAATATCGTCTAATGCATGGAATAAATCCAGGGCATAAGGATGAGAAATCCTACAAGATCTACAACTAGAAAATTATCCGGGAATATATAATAAAATTTCACTATCCAAACACTTATCAAAAAAATTTACTTATTGTTTTATATGTTTCTGCAGTGTCCAAAACAAACAAACGGAAAGAACTGTGGTTATTATGTTTCTAAATTTAGGAAAGAGATCACGTTTTAGCAACAAACTAGCATCCCTGATGAGGTATTTTCGAAAATAATTACGAGTTCATTTAAAATACTTTTTAATCCTTTGTGCATTCATATTATTTCAGTACTATAATGACTGTCGCAAAAACACATATTCAGAAGATGATATACATGTGTTTAGAAACGAATGGGCAACATACCTGACGTAAGATTGTACAAAAATATGATAAAGGTGAATTCCTACTACTTATGTTATCTATATATGATCATTGATTATCCTCCATCCTTATTTGGTGAATTGAGAATGCACCGATGTATAGAAATATTAACCTATTCTTCAATGTTTTCTATCAACGGATTCATATTGTTGATCTTTTGAACAAATCAATATTGAAGTAAGGCATGATGGTGTGTAGTGCTTATGGGGTGAACGACGAAACCACCGAGGATCAATAAAATCCATTTTACAACAAACGATGGATGGAAAAAACAAATATGGTCTATTTCCACCATTTTCAGTAAGATATAGGGCCTCAATATAAATATCATTGAAATTAAAGTATAGGGATCAGATTCAACATGAAAAGATGTTGTTTGAGCACATTTGTACCCCTTGGTTCATTTTTAATAAATTTGAATGTTATGTATCTCATTTGTTTGAACTTGTGTTTGAAAACATGTGTTGTTGTTTGACTTGCACAATTATTTCAAGGTAGATGCATGAGATAATCGGTATCATTAAGGGATTTTTTGGAACAAAAATATGTGTCCCAGGATAATTCAATTAAGGGAAAGGCTGGTTGAGAAGAAATCCAAGATCAAACAACCCGTACATCATCAAAAGAATCAACCCTGTGATGAACCATCATGTAGAATCTGGTCATCGTGATGATTTAAGGTGTTTATGGAAGGTATGGGGAGTTTGATGAGCCCCATGGCCACCATAAATATTGTTTACAGACGACTCCACATGTTTTTTGTGCCTCGTGCCTCTCTACAAGGATCACGCCATTCACATGGTCCATCTTAGCATGTATATCCCATTCATCCCATTGCTACTCTTGGAAGAACCTCAGAATCTAACAATTCATAAGCCCCACAAAACCCATACTCATCCAACCTAGAGTATTACTAGTGTGAAGGGAAGCTAACCATGTGTAATACCCACACCATACCTCTTTTAAATATATGGGTTTTGATCCTTGTATTCTAAATAGGGTATATAGGAAGCCTCCATGAGGTAAAATCCCAACCAATGGTAAACCATGGTGACCCCCACACTGGGGTACACCTTCTCTTATTTTCCCTCCTATTTTTCATTAGTGGCGTCCGAATAAGCCTTCAAAATGAGAAACCTTACCATTATGGGATGTACCACACTAGGATAAGTCCTCATTGGGCGTTTTGATTCATCTATCAGGTAAACATTCCAGGTGCTCCCTCCTAGAGATGTACCTGCCTGATCCACCTTTATAAGTGTTTTGATCCACCCATTACATCTCTGTAAGACATTACATCAAGAACCTCTATCCTTTTGTGATGTTAAACTCATGGAATACAACAAGTTAAACATGGGTTTCCATTTCATTGGGAATCCCTTTGACGATGATGAATACATGTGACCAATGATATAGTGTACATACATTCCACTGATTCCCAATGTGAATAATTTCCTAACCAAAGTATTATGCCCTAGAATGACCATTTAGAATTTCCAGATATAAACATTGTAAATAACCATCATCCATAAAGAGATGGAACTAGGAACAAGTTTCACGAACAACGTCTTATTCTATAAGGGAGACTCATACTTGGTAAAGAATTCTGAGGAGGAATCCATGGATGGAATGAACGACATCCCATCACCATGTTTCATTCAAGGAGAAGACATCTCTTTATATGTGATTAATGTCACTCCCCTTTGTAACGAATAAATGTGTGGTACAATGCACCACCATCGAACGACAACATGCTCCAGGCAACGTGCCCCTGCAGAAATTGTCAGAAACATATGTCATGCTCAATCATACATGGAATCCCATTTTCTCAATGGGAACTCTCCAAAAACAATATTTAAAAATAGGTTCCCTATAAAAGACTATAGTATAATTGAATCCATGTAAAAGGATAATATCAATTAAAAATGGAATTTCGATTTTCTTATAATTTTTTCATATGAAATGTATATAAATTGTGAATATTTTGTCATCCAATTGATCAAAACCCATATTTGGTTCTTCCATCGAGGGGTACATGAAAACTTAACCTAATATCCCACAGAAATTCAATCCCACATCTCTGTCAGAACTGGAAGTAGTTGAAGAAAAAATGAAGGTTTCAAATGCTCGGATTTGATGTGTTCGAATATATAGTAATTAGATAAAGTTTCATTGATATCTAATCTAATACATGGACACAAGAATGTTCATGGTATATCATATAACATATGATTAGTACATTGGTACACTTCCAATGGGGAATTATATAATTCCATAATAACAAAAAAATCATCGAAAAGGCACAATATGCCAGTTCTAATAGGTAATTCAGATATGTATTGGGGATAGAGGGATGTCATTGGGTTTTGGGAGGATATCAAGGATGATTTGGGTAGTAATTCTATGGAAATGTAGTAGCATTAGGATACTCATAGTGTCAAAGGGTAATTCAAAACATTAATGCATTTAAAAGGGCGATAATGGTCATGAATGGGGAAAAGTGGTCAATTAAGTGTTTGGACCCAGAATACAGTGATGTCACCACTTGGTTCATTTCATGTAACATGATTTAAAACTTATTTTTATGTGGGTGATGGGTATATAATGTATAAACCTCCTCGGGTTTCTTCAATTGGGCACCAAGTTCTTAGGGGGTGGCCAAACCCCATTCCCCTCCTTTCTTCCCCTTATACCTGAGTGGATTATTGGTTGTTCATCATTTCGAATCAATGTGGTATCTTCTCCTACATCTTCCTTTCTTCTCTAACTTCTTGCTCAAAGATTTACATTCAGTTTTTCGGGTTCTTGGTTTAATTATTATACCATAGTATGGATAAATCATTGTTCTTCATGGGACATTTATATACAACTCTTATAGCATGTCTCAAAATTTCATAAACTAGTAATGAATCATTATTGGATGAAGATTATATTTTGTGGAAGATTTATTTATGGGTTATCAAAAATTTGGTCTTAATTTATCATAAATTTAGTAATATAGATTGGGTATTTAGTGTTTTCTAGGCTTGGGGGTGCGTCAGGAGTGGATCACAGCTAGTTTCTCAGCATTCTGGATTTGTTGGATTGCACGATGAGTTTGGCGCCTATTATACCATGCTGGATTTTTTGTTAAAATTTAATAATTATGTAATTTAATGTTTTTGGACATTAATACATGTGATCATGGACTCAGTTTTGGTAGGTATGAACTGAAGATAGTTTATTGGACTTCTGGTAGAGGTAAGGGTATTGACCTAATTGGGTCTCTTTGTTAATTGGTTATTTTATATTTTGTGCCTCACTAGTGTAATTCCATTTAAAAACCCTATTATTTATTTCATCATTGTATTACTAACCTAATTTTTTTTATTATGTAGGTGAAATATTTTTCCTCAGTTAGAATGCTTTGTTCGGAAACTGCCACCGTGGACGACAATTCTTTAGAGCAGATGGATGCAAAAAAAATGGAACACCATTTTTTTTAACTGTTTGTTGGATAAATGTAATTGTAACCAAATTAAACATTGTTTTAAATGTATATACTAGTGTGTTGTTTTGTATTCATGATTTCAAGTAAATGTATGTATCACTTTTATTCTTCTGTGATTTGTGTGTGGGTGTTGTTTGTGCTGTGTGTAGGTGTTGTTTGTGCTCTATGCAGGTGATGTAATGTGTGCAGGTGCTGGGCAGGTTCGGTGTAGGTTCTAGTTTTTCGTAGGATCTTTGGCCTTTATCAGCACTAGTTAAGCACTGATAAATGGATAATATATCAGCGCTATTTTGAGCGGTGATAATGGGAGTTTTTATCAGCGCTCAAAATTGTGGTGATAAAGGTAGTGTTTATCAGCGCTTTTTTAGCGTTGATATATTATACATTTATCAGCGCTGAAAATAGCACTGATATATTATACATTTATCAGCGCTGAAAATAGAACTTATAAAGACTACCTTTATCAACGCTTGCTTAGCATTGATAAAGGGTACCCCCTTTATCTTCACTGAGATTAACAACACTTTTTTAGAGCTGTTAAAGGCTACTTTTAGCGCTATTATAAGCCATATTTGTAGTAGTGGGCCAAAACCGATTTATAAAACTAGATTATTGCATGACATGGTAATGATACATGGGGAAAATAAGTAAAAAATTCATCATACTTTAATATATAGTTCAATATTAAAGAAAATGTAGCAAATCCCCACAGGTGATCTCCATGAGCATCCCGAGCTCCAGCTCGATCCTTTAATCCTAACTTTTAGGTACAAGAAATATTTAAAACAACCTAGATCCTAAAAATATAAGTTCTACTCAAGCACCAAGGGTACCTGAGCAGGGTGTAAAATATAAATATCTGTAGGCCGGTACCCATGGAGTTTAGTCTGTTTCGGAAAATGCAATATAAATTATGTAGTGTTCCATATAAAATAAATTCATAGTGATAATAATTAATAATAAAAACTTGGTACAAGTTCCTAAATGGACATCCATCCAATACCACCTTCTATGTCCTAAACCGAAAAGTAGAATGGAGTTACCTTTTAAAGAATAATATGTGTACGAGTAACAAAATTAATAAGGAAACTCAGGGAAGCACACCAACAAGCTTGTGCTTAGGCTTGGTTTCTAATTCCTAGGTCATTACATATATATGATAATAAGAAAGAGATAAAATCCACTAGTTCATGCACTAATATAAATTGAAGAAACAATTATTGCACAAGAAACTAACAAATAAAATCAATCAATGGAATTCAATCAATCAATCTAATCTAGTGGTGTAGTCTGATCCCACCCATAAGGTATCACGATGTTACATCCATTCAAAATATCTAGTACCACCAGGCCAATCCAATGATATCATTTCGAAGGTCTAAGTATCCTTCGTGGTTTGGAAACCACGAGTCTATCCTAGGTATCACACAAAAAGAACCAAGTATCACTTGTTTCTTGGCATGGGCATCCTACAAATGGGTCCATCATCAGTTTCCCATTAAGGAATCAGTTTCACCCAATAGTAAAATAAGAATAATGGGGGGGGGGCATTACAAGAGAACCCAAATCACCACTTCCTCTACACGTCATAGAATATCCACCCGATCATCGGAATCCATTCATGAGTCCTTAAAATTGAACACATGCTTTCTCTCTGCCCTTTGCAAAAGTGTCATACCAAGAAAAGAATTTATCACAAGGAAATTCATTTATAACATGGTATAACACTAAATAAACATCACATTTGATCAAAATAGAAAAATTCATATAGAAAAAAAAGAAAGAATGTAACAACTATAAGGAATTTTTTTAATTTTTAATATCTTAATCTAAAAAACAAAGAATATATATGTAGCCACTAAAACATGTAATAGGAATTAGAATCATTCATAAATAGTGTAATATAAACAAAATCACATGTTAGCAACATACCTTGAACCATAGGTCATCAACGACAATAACAAACAAGATTACTGGATTATTCATGCAAAACATTAAAGAAAAAGGTTTCCAATGCCACCCTTAACATTTCATTTAACATCAACAGCTTAATACAAGGAAATGAAATTCATAATGAATAAACCATTTCATCAAAGACATGTCATTAAATTCAACTAATTATAGAAATTTATTTTATTCTAACATGTTATTATTTATTTAAACTCTCAAGGAACAGATTTCCATCACGACAATCCATTCTATCCAAATCATGATATTTACTTTATCAAAACAAGGTGATTGGATTTAATGTAGCAATAGATAACTTAAATTGTGCAATGGTCGAGAGGTACATTTTGTAATTGGGTAATCTCTTATACAAATAAAGTCAAACTCTTATGAGGTGTCTGGTTATAATTGGAAATTTACCAATTTCCTTTTGGACATTTCATATGTGGTGTAAAATTCATAATGAATAAGACACTATATTTATTTAATGTCATTCAATTAAACATTAGAATGCAGGAAGAACCATTTTCATAATTCACTACATGATCCATTACCTCTCATGTCCCAAATTATCCTTGTTTTTTTCCATTAAACTCATTCAATTCATTATAACACAGAACTACTATTTATAAGATCCAAAGGGGGTCACTTAGAGGTTACATAGTCATTACAACACATGCCTTCATTGGAAATTCCATCTTAAAAGACTAATGTTGCTTAAAGGGTGTTCTAGATCAAACAGTCGTTTTAATAAAAAGAGGGAAACTCACATATGAGATATCCAAAGGGCCATGTATGATGTGTGATTTATGACTAAAAACAATTTACAGTAAAAATAAATCATCAATTCAATAACACACAACAAGCTAAATTAGCATAAACTAACACTGGGAGTTCTCACTGCCAGCACACTTATATTGGAGGGTTTTTATTACAAAACCTTAACTTCTTTACCAAATTAAAAAATAGTCTTAACTAAACACATATTCAATAAAATCAATTAAATATAAAAAAGAATAATTAAGAAGGAAACTAAATGAAATTTAAAAAATTCTTGAATTAAAGGAGCTAGGAGAGGGACCCTAACTCAAAATAACCAAGCCGAACACTCAACTCATGAAATATTTATTATATAAAACCTGTAAATTATCCACACTTTCATTGAAATACCCTCATATATAAACACACACACACACACACACACACACACACATATATATATATATCCCTTAAACCAATTAACATGTTTCACACACCATGAGGGAACAAGTACATGGATGATATATATATTTATATATATATATTCATATATGTGTATATGTGTTTGGGACCTCACAATTTTTCAAAATGCAATGCACACATTAATAATTACTCAAAATAAAAGCATCAAAGGACAACATACCTCAAATTAATTACCAAGAACTGATAAATTAAAAAACTCACAATTTATAATTTGGTGTCAAAAATAACTGAAGTAAAATCTTACCCCTAAACATTGGTTGTAAACCAAAATAACTTGAACTGCCTTGTCTTCAATGGCGGTTATTGGAACATGCACAAGAGAGTCCCAATGGAATTTCTAAACCACCCTAATATAGATGATACACCAAAAAATGAAAATTTCCCTAAACCCTTTGTTTCATCGAGCTATGTTGGTTGACTGGAAGACCAAATCCTGGATGGAAATAGAGTGGATAAGGGGGATTAAGGCTTACTATAATGATTCAAACATGAATCTTTATGAAAAATAGTAGAGGTGAAAATTGGAGAGGGATTTGTGGAGAGGGGGTGCATCAAGCCTCGTGAGGAAGGGGGAAGTGGGTCATGTGGGTCATGTGGCCTAGATCTGGAAATGGAGTGGCTTCCCTTTAGTTGTCTTTCTAAAAACCTCAATTAAAATCATAATAATAATATAAATAATAATAATGTTGATATTATTATTATTTTATTATTATTATTATTACTATTAGAACATTCCATTATTTCTTTAATTCATATATAAATTTTAATTAATTTAATTCAATTTATTTGAAATACACTTCACACTGTCATCTCTTGTAAAAAATATGTTTCGAAATCCAATTTTAAAACAATTGTCTACCAAGGAAAGTGAATAGTTAAAATCCCTCTAAAATTTTACATTCAGTTGAAAAAAGTGATGTTACAACCTCTCAACCTTAGAACTTCTTGTCCATGAGAAGCCTTTAAGAACTACGAAGACATCACCCAACCTACATGGGTTATTAATTCTCACAAAAATGGTCACATTGTTTCTCTAAACACACAACGCACCTTCAAGCATTTAGTAGGAAATCAGAACTTAAGCCATTTTGGAACTGATCCAAAACTCATTTTCCAATCAAAACATGGAAACAATGCTTACCCAATCACATTTAGCTAGAGACATAGACATGCTGTTATATCTTGAAACAACTAATGGGTGGTCCTCCCCAACAATTATCTTATCATTATAATGGTACATCTCTGAGCCATTACACCTTTCACCATTAGAATTTCCTACAAGACGCGTCCTTAAGAATTAATGCAACGCTTCTCGTGTGATTTCCGAAATGGTAAAAACTGTCGATTCCCCATTGAGGTCAAAACCCAAATCGAGCCATCATTTCATGAAAATCCCAAGACAACCCAAACTTCACTTTTCTCCCCTAACTAAATGCGAGAAATGTTTATTTACTGGATGCTACATTGAACAAGAGAGAGAACTAGTCAGGCCACTCTAGCCGACCATTAAATATGGTTCCCAACATAGATGGTTATATTTTTACATACTAAACAATGATGCATTATTTCAAGGTATCTCACATTCACCATGAACACATCCACTATTGTCCATATATAACTTATGGTGATGTTCCTTGATTTAAGCATTGCCGAGCCCAACAAAATGTTTGGGATAACCATGGATAGACATGGCATGAGTATTAGGAGCTATCATAAGGTAGTTTATACTCAATGTATACGATTGCGACATTGGTACAAAGCCAATACGTCTACATAAGAGCATTGAATGAGCCTAGAGTGGCATATGTTTGGCGGTAAAGAAAATAAAACAGGTGGTGTACACGAGTTCATCAAGTAATTCAAACAAGGGTATAAAAGGGTCACTCAAGTCTAACCATGATTTGATTAGAACCACGTGTTCAACATACAACCATATATAGATTACCGAAAATATTTTATAAATAGTGTGGTGTATGACTGTCACACCCATAGTGAATCCAAGACGATGACAAGATAGGGGAAATTCTCATCAATAAATGAGATTACAGTAGGTGTATTTGTAGATTACAATGAAGAACCCATTCAAACCACTACTGCACGATAATTTAGGGGAACCATGGCTTCAATTGTAGATTCACCATTATTAATAGAGAATCAATAATTTACCAATTAAGTAATCACATTATAATTCAATCATAAACATTATAGTCCACCCATGATAAATGGCATTACTCAGAGGATGCATACACCGCCAACCCCACCAACTTCATTTCTCTAAGAAAGAACTAACACAATCTAATGTTCATAAGCCTCACGACATTAGAAATTCCTTTAAGTTATAAGGTTCCATTTACCTTGGTCTAGACCATTATAAAGAAGAATCATTGAACCTAACATTAGATCACTCTAAAATAATTCACTAGGCTCAAAAGTTGATCATCAAAGAAAATTATAAAGGATAGGGAACCTGCAGAAAATGCTCACACTTCCCTTACAAGGAAGCTCATTGAAGCATTATCAACCCTTACATGAGTGTATGAAATAGAGAACGCCATTGCATGGTCCATTTCTAAGCCCTTTATATTTAAAAACATTTAATAATACAACATACATATGTTCAACAGTCCATTCATATGATTTCCACCTACCAATCCATAAAGCACCCAAACACTTTACAGGGGGTATTTGGATCCCATTTAGTTACAACCAATCCAATTATCCTAGGAAATAAATTACATCAAAACAAAACTAGCATGCCATTACAAGATCATAATATAGAGAAGATATGCTATTGGCACACAAGAATGAAATATTAATACCTAAATAGGTTATACATATAGGAATGATAATAAACATAGCAACATGAAAAGACATTCAAGGAACTCAATCATGTCAGCAGGAAACCTGTGAATGCGACAACACAGCATGTAATATGAATGACATATGAATCCCTATATTCCCATTATAATGCATGTAATGCATTATCATTTCCATAATATGCGATGGGTAAGATAACATAAACTCCATAAATTTATAAGCAACATAAATTGTTCCAATCATTTGAGGTGAAATCAAATCAAATGATATATCCAAAATCTCAACATCAATTCCCTCCCTTGGCCACATAGCCATTTCTCGTGAATTGGGTGATCATTCTATGGCACAAATATTATCCAAGCATTGAAACATTCTTAATGTCCTATCTACCTACTCAAAATAGTAAGAAAAAGGAAATGGCTTCCTCTGATACCACTTTTTAAAGTCCCAACCTGGCTGACCATCGAACTGAAAGCCAAACCAATGGGTCACATGACCTCAATCACATCACCCCAAATTCTAGAGGCTACTAACTAGTAGTGGGGGCCTAGGGTGTTTCCATGGGTAGACTATTCTCTCATAGATCAGAGTACGAACAACTATTAAAAATATATAATATATATATGAATCATAAAAAGAAATAATGACAATAGAAATAGTACTAAATAATTGATAAAGTATTGAAATATATATTTGATGTAAATGAACATAAGTTTCCAACTCTAGTTTATATAACATATGAATGCATGTCGTGGTAATGATACAAGATAGAAAGAAGTAAATATAAATCATTATTTATAATATATTTTAATAATAAAGAATATACAGAAAATCTACATGGGTGATCTCTAGGAATATGTCGAGATCCAGCTCGATCCTTCACTCCAAACCCCCAAGTACAATCAATATTGTAAACAACCAAGATCGTACATATATATTGTCTACTCAGACACCAAGGGTACCCATGTTGGGTGTGAGATATAAATCCCAATAGACTGGAACCCATTGTGTCTAGAGAAATCCAAACAATAAAATATAAATTAATTAGTGTTCCATATAAAATAATCACATAGTGATTATAATTAATAATAAAAACTTGGTTCGGGTTCCTAAATTGGAATCCATCCAATACAACCTACTTTAACATAAGAAGAATATTAGAAATAAGGTACCTGTGCAACATAATATGTGTACTAATACAAAAAGTAACTAGGAAACTCAAGGAATCACACCCCCAATCTTGTGACTAGGATTAGGTTCTAATTCTCATTTCCTCATATAAGTATTCTAATAGGAATGAAAGAAAATTCACAACTGCATTATCTAATATAAATAGAATAAAAAATTATAGAACAACTAATTACCCAATTCAATCAATCAATGCAATTAATTCAATCCTACAAATCCTGTAGTGGAGTCCGAGCATGTCCCTGATAGATCGCTAATATACATGAATTCAAAATATCCAATGCCACTAAGACCATCCAACGTGATCCTATTGAAGGTAAAAATATCACTTGTGGTATTGTAACCATGAGTCATTCCCTTGTATCTCATATAAGGGATCAAGTATCACCTGAGTTTTGGTGTATCTATCTTTTGAAAAGGTTTATCCTTAGTTTCCCATTAGGGATCAAGTGTCACCCAATATTATAAATGAAAGATTGAGGGATCCCTTTCCTTTGGAGAGTAAAACATCACTTTTCTGAAACGTCATGGTATTGACCCCAAAGCATGGGAGTCCATCCCATAGTCCATAATATGAAGCCCATGATTTCTCTTGGACCATTTCAAATGTTTCATATCAAGAAAGTCATATATGACAAGGTAATGTACTATTAATATTTCATACCACAAAATAAACATCTCATTCCATCAAAATAGCATAAGGCATTTAATACAAAAGGAAGCATGTAACAATTACAAGACATTATTATAATATTTAATATTCCAATCTAAAAATATTAGAATATATATATAGCTAGTAAAATCTTTCCTAAACATGAGAAACATTCATAAATTGTTTAATATAATGAAAAGCACATTGCATCAACATGCCTCGAACCATAGGTCACTAAGGACAATAAATAAAAAAATCTAACAAGCTTGTTTATAGAAAACATCAATGTAGACACCCAAAGCATGAAATACATTTACATTACATTATTTTTGTGTAATATTTAATACATAACAAACACATACACCAAAGGACCGTAATAGTTTAGTGTGTTTTGAAACTCAGAACAAAATCTCTTAATCATGGTGAAAGATCTTCAACATCTCAAATTAAGTTCTTGATTTTTTTTCTTACCTAAAACATTTATTTATATATTCGAAAAAAGAAAACATAAAAAGGGTGGGCTCAAATTCTTAGTATGGGTAAAAATAGAGAACATCAAACAATCCATAAACATTTGAATGTAAAAAACATGAACATAAAAAATGAGTAATGACATAAATATTGGCAGTACATAAGGAATAGATCAGAAAGGAACATTAATCCTGACAAAGTATCATGCGAATAAAATATTTAATTTTGGAAAACCATTAATCAATAGATATCATTTCCATATTAGCCAATCCATTTCTTCCAAGACCATCATAGTGGACAAAGTCCCTTATTGAATCGGGTTTACTTGTAATTATAGCCATGTATTACTGAACCAGTTTTATTTACTATTCCATACATGTTTATATCATGAGAGATTAATATTTACCCAATTAATTAGAGGGATATATAGGTTCCACCCATCTCATATTGAAATCATTCTTACGTGTTCCCCCAAACAATCATAAATCATAACTCAACGAATAAAATGGGTTTCATAAACATCATCCATTCATAATCAAATATATATAAAACAAATGGATATCATTTCATCATAATTAAAAAAAACCATGTAAATAATAGAGACATTATATTTGAAACATAAACATACCAAATAATTTCATCTTATATGGAAAATAGTTTCTATAAAATAATTGAAATGAATTTTTGAGGAAAATATCCTTTCTTCTTAAAAATCATTTTCTTTTGTCCAAATGCCGTGCAATTTTAAAAGAAAATAAATTTGTCGAAAATAATAATGAAATATTTTAGAATAATATTCATGTAAATAGTGAATTTTGAAACCATAATAATTTTTTCATGACGTATAAGTTAAAAAAAATTATCCTTGTACTTTTTCCAGAAAAGTAAAAAAATACCTTTTATGGTAAACAAAATAAAGATTCCTTCCATAAAATGTGGTAAAAGAAAAAAAGGGTAAAAATTAAGTTAAACATACATGGAAGAATAGTAATAATTTTATGAAAACATTTTGAGAAATAATGGACATGGATGATAAAAATAACCCCAGTAAATACTTACGAATAAACAATCTCAGATAAGAATGAGATTGGAATAATTATCCCTTAACATATGTCCAATTTATTCCGTATGTGTCTGAGGCTCCTGTATATTGGGTTTAAACATTTATTAACTTATAATGGAACCATAATAATATTTATGATATCATATATGATTCACTTATGACTTTATATTACCCTTTCATTTGTATATTCCATGTTAAAGCAGTGTTTTGGGTAAAATCGTTTCATTTATCGTACGTGTTTTTACTTATAATTATTCATATGATTACTTAGATCATGATTACATACTTCCTGAATGAAGAACATGATTTATATATAATATAAATCTATAATATACATATATAAAATAGATCGATAAATGGAATGAAATACACCGTTCATGGAGACAGTAGGCCGTACGTACGCATCAACACTGTTTTTGTTTCCTTATTTAATTGATTAGAAGTAAATGAAATATATATATATATAAATATAAAGTTGAATTATTTTTTCATATATTTCATGATTTATTATTATATATAATTTATATATAATTCTTGAATGGTTAACATGGAGAATGAATGTCATCGCATCGTTGAGACGGTAATCCGTACGTACGCACGAGCAATGATATTGTTCCCGTAATTATTGAAAGGAATTGGAGTGGATTATATAATATATCAGAATTAGTATAATGTAATAATAATCATATATAGTTATTATTTCCACCAATATACCCATCCATGTAAGGTGGTGGTGGAAAAAATAGATTACACCATTGCGTGGAGACAGTAAGTCGTACGTACGCACACACAATGATTTCATTTTTCAAAGGATTGATAGAAGGTGAAATAGGGTTGTTTAATATTTATAATAACATATCAGTATATTTTTGATACTGATGTTCTTACTATATATTGAAACAAATAAAGAAGTGGAAGTAAAAGAAGAAATAAATTTGAATGAATCGGTAAAGGATATTACCTCTTCTTTGACACGCCTCTTCTAAACCTCCTCTTAGGGCACTAAAGTTGGTCATTGAAGAAGACTCGGACCTATATTATGTTTCTAGGGAAGTGGAGAAGAGGAATGGAATGGGTATGGCCGAGAATGAAGGCTCAAAAATTTGTGAAGAGGATAGGGAGGAGGTTCCCTTTTATAAGAGAGGAGAGGGGCACTTTTGGAAACCTCTAAAATATTAATTTATAATAAACTCAAACCCCACCTAAAAACCCCAAAATGACTAAACATAGAATATGAGATGCGATAGGTTTGTAATATCATATAACAATAAAATTTAACTTGTTGGGGATTTATTTTAAACCGTCTCAACTTTATTTGCCTTTATTTAATCTATTTAATTTTATTTGTGGTAATAATATTCTAAATTTTAATTTTTTATAAATAATTAATTATTTGTTTTTAATTATCCATAGTTAGATAAATTATGAAATTTTTGGATATATAAAGTTCAATTTATAAATTTTAGATATTTTTGGTATTTTTAAACAATTTAATAATATGTTATTTTTATAAAATAACAATAGTGTCAATATTGACACTAATGATTTATATGAATTTAAATACAATCCGCACATAGGATATATTCGAATAATAATATTTAATAGATTCATAACACATCATAGGTAGCTATAAAATTCTTGGATCACTTTAAATAGTCTTTATAATATTTATTTTAATATTTTTAAAACCATTTATTTGATATTTTAATCAATAAAATAATTTCTACATCAATATTGTGTCACCATTATTGATAATTATTTAATCCATAAAAATTATAAATAAATTCACATGATGTAGATAATTTTATTATATTTCTGGTGACAAATTATGTTCGATGAGTTATGAAGTTTATCACTAAATTAAAATTATTACACTTATAAGATAAAAGAGAGTGACATATTGTCACATTCTTTGGTTTAAATAATAATTATATGCTTTTCATTGTGAAAATCCATGAAATGAATCCATTCCTACTCTTAGGTGATATGGGTTTACTTTTATTCATCTAATTGAATTTTTTCAGGTGTTATGGTAATTTTATAATCTTAAATTTACCCTTAATTACCTGATTTACCTTTAATATTAGTAAATAAATTTTACTGTAGTTACAATTAATAATGTCTAAAAATAAAAAGTTGCCTATTAACATAATTTGGACCTACTGATTCAAAATATGGAATAAATATTTCCAAATTCAAAGCACAGAAGTTGTAGTATTTAATGTAAAATTAATACCATTGTTGAGAATACATATTTTAAAAGTTAAAACATTGCAAAATATTGAAATGTTTTTACCTATGAATTCAATATAAAATTAATTATAATGACTTAAATTATATTAATTGGTAAAAATATATTTTATTTATAATTTAAAACCATTAAATTTTATAATTTAACCATATAAAGTCTCTTAATGAAAAAATTTATTTTTAATTAAAATTTAGCGTATTTTAACTATTTATCAAAACATGAAAGTTAACAGAAAAATATTAAAAAAATATCCAATGTAAATTTTTATATACTTATTGAAATTAATAAGTTTATTTTTTCAAATTTAACTCATAAACATGTAAAAAACTAGAACTATCGTGGGTGTGCCATCAAATGGCGGCAAACATGCATTTTTTGAAAAATATTTATTTTCCCTAAAAAAATTTATTTTTTTCTCATACCATGTTCTAGAATATGTGTAAGATTTATGATAATGTTATAAAATTCAAAATGTAGTTAAAAAAATTCATAACGACTAGTTCATAATATATCGTTGTTTAGTGAAACTCGATATCACGTACAACACATGCTATTGAGGAAGGTCACTCTTGCATGTAAGACATGCCAAGAATAGTGTTTACGTATACTACAAGACAATATGATGTTTCATACAATGAAAGATAATCTTAGTGTATCATACAACACAAGGCATCAAATAAATTAAAAATAATATTTCTCATAAAATCTCGGGGTGTTACATTCTTCCCCCTTAAAATGAATTTCGCCCTCGAAATTCATCGTGCTTATAAATGGTTTAATACTTGAAAGTTACTTTCATAGAAAAACACATCATAAAAAGGAATACTAAAACTTAATTTTAAAAAATAAATTATGAAATTTAATTGTTACCCAAATTAACTCATCACTAGGTTTCCACATAGGATAACATAGGGGAAAATGTGGTTATGGAAGAGAATTCTAACCATCAAGATTTGATGGAGAGTGGTAGAGAAGATGTCTATGAAAAATCCAACAATCACAAAGCCATAAAATTTTGATGATCTAGGGTACCATCTGATTCATCGGATATGAGGGTACTAGGACAACATTTTTTTTATACACCATTTCCCTAATGTTGATAAATTTTTTCTTAAGGATAAATACTTACTTGATTTCAGTGTAATATCATCATTGGTTATTCCATGAACAATTGACACTTCATATCTTATTTAAATAATGGAGGTTGAATTTGTCCTTCTTGAAATGTAAGCAGATCATTCGATTGAATGATAGGTTATTCCATCTGTCTCAAAAAGTTAGAAAACGTTTTTTAATATGAATAAGTCCATCTATGGTGAGATTAACCAAATATGATTCAAAAAATAGACTTATAATTCAACTATCATACTGATTAATAAAATAAACTAATTTATAATAATTAGGGACATCATGTAGTCTAGTTGTATGTGATAAAGCCTTGTCTCACTTTAGTTTTGGGTTCGATTCCCATATCCTTGTATGACGCGTCGGGTTGTCACCTATCCAGGAGACGGCCATTTTTATAAAACTGTACTATTATAACATTCTAGAAAAAAGTTCTACCCTTAAACAATAATATAAGATGTCCAACGTAATCCATTACAACCTTTAGTCTTATCAAAAATACTCCTATCCAATCTCATAGTATAAAGAAAATGATTACTAGAGAGGTCATCTACCAAGAATGTAAATATCATCATTTATCCACCATATATCATAAGTTATATCTTGTTGGTCACATTCCAAACATGTGAATACTTTAATCGTGTATTCTTTTGAAACATGAATTACCATAGAACATTAGTGAAAACATGAATGCTGTCAAAAGTTAACTATTTTTACATACCAAAAAAATCTATATACTCAACCCATGATATCACTTTATGCTTATACCATTCATGATCTCATTAATACTATCAAACATCTCATTGTCTCCTCATCCCTTCATTATACACATATCATCTACTTTACAAAAATATCTGAATAACCTTTCTTGGTTATTGATACCATTCAACACATAATTTCAAATACATTATGAAAAACAATAGTGTAAAAATCCGTAGATGTTTTGTTATTCCATAGTACCACTAAATTACCTATTACTCTTGATAAACATATAATCATTCCACTACTTTCTTAAACCATTGACCAAGTTTCATCATTTTATTCCTCAACACTTCTTTCATCTCATATATCATTTGTAGTCTCTTCTTCATCATCAACATAAATACTACCCATAAGTCTATGTTGATTCTCTTCATGAGATTTTCCATTAGGGAATGGGTTTTCATCATTAAAAAAGTTATTTTTAATTAATTTTTTGCATATTTTTACTATTTATCAAAATATGAAAGTTAACAGAAAAAATATTAAAAAATTATAGAAAGTAAATTTTTATATACTTATTGCAATAAATAAGTTTCTTTTGTCAAATTGAACTCATAAATGTGTAAAAAAGTATACTTATAGTGGGTGCACCATCAAAAGGCAGCAAAACTGCATTTAAAAAAATACTTATTTTCCCCCAAAAAAATTACTTGGTTCTCATACCATTTTCTAGAATATGTTTAAGATGAATGATATTATTATAAAATTAAAAATACAGTAAATAATATTCATGACCTCTAGTTCATAATATATTACTGTTTAGTGAAACTCGGTATTCCGTACACCACACGCTATAGAGGAAGGTTTCTCTTGCATGTAACACAAGCCAATTATAGTGTTTGCTTATACTAAAATATAACATGATGTTGTATACAATGGAATATTATCTTGGTGTATCATACAAAAAAAGACATCAATGAAATTAAAAATAATATTTCTCATAAAATCTCAGTGTGTTACATTCTACCCCCCTTAAAATGAATTTCGCCCTCAAAATTCATCAGGGATATAAATGGTTTACTACTTGAATGTTTTTTTCATAGAAACCCACATAATAAAGAGTAATACTAAAAAATAATTTTTAAAACTAAAGTATGAAACGTAATGGTTACCCAAATTAAATCATGACTAGGTTTCCACAAAGAAGAACATAGGTGAAAATCATGATATGGAAGAGAAATATAACCATCAAGTTTGGATGGAGAGTGGTAAAGAAAATGTCTATAAAAAATCCAACAATCATAATGCCATAAATTTGTGATGATCTAAGGTACCATCTGATTCATCAGATATGAGTGTACTAGGACAACACTTTTGGTTTTCAAGATCATTTCCCTAAAGTTGATGAATTTTTGCATAAGGATAAATACTTACATGATTTCTGTGTAATATCATCATTGTTATTTCCATGAACAATTTACACTTCATCTCTTATTAAAATAAATGAAGTTGAATTTGTACTTCTTGAAATGTTAGCATATCATGCAATGGAATTACAGGTTATTCCATATGTCTCAAAAAGTTAGTAAAAGTTAATAAATATGAATAAGTCCATATATGGTGAGATTAACCATATATGATTAAAAATGGACTTATACTTCAAATGATATACTTCTTAACAATATAAAACTAATTTCTGCTAACAAGGGACTTCTTGTAGGCCAGTGGTAGGTGATTAAGTCCTGTCGCACTTCGGTTGTGGGTTTGATTCCCACATCCTTGTCCGACGCGTTGGGTTGTCACCTATCCTGCAGGCTGCCCTTTTTCTAAAACTACACTATTATAACATTCTAGAAACATGTTTTACCCTTAAACTATACTATTAGATGTACACCATAACCCATTAAAACCATTAGGCTTATCCAAAATAATTTTGTCCAATCTCATAGTATAAATAAAAATATTACTAGAGAGGTCATCCACTAAGCATGTAAATACCATCATTTATCCCCCATATATCAGAAGATATATCTGGTTAGTCACATTCCAAACATGTGAATACCTTAATCACATATTCTCAAGGAACATGAATTACCAAATAACATTAGTGAAAACATGAATGCTTTCAAAATTTAACTATTTTCAAAAACCAAAAAAATATATATACTCAAACCATGATATCACTTTGTGCTTATACCAGTCACAAGCTCATTAAAACTATCAAACACCTCATTGTCACCTTATCCATTCATTATGCACAGATCATCTACTTTCCAAAAATATCTTAATAACCTTTCATTGTTACTAGTACCACTAAACACATAATTTCAAATACTTTAGGAAAAAAATAGTGTAACAATCCATAGATGTTTCTTTATACCATAGTACCATTAAATTACATATTACTCCTGATAAACATACAATCATTCCACTAACATCTTATACCATTGACCAAGCTTCATTATTTTTTTACTCAGCACTTCTTTCATCTCATATATCATTTGTAGTCTCTTCATCATCATCAACATTAATACAACTCATACGACCATGCTGATTCTCTTCATGATATTTTCCCTTAGGGAATTGGTTTACATAATGCTCGTACATTCAACATTTAAAACATCTAACAATCTTTGATGTCTTAGAAATACCATTATCCATGTCTATGGTGTTAACTGAACATTTTACTTTCCAATTACTAGCTTTGCTTTCTTATTTTACACACCCAAAGCATCTTCTAGTTCCTTTGAAACATTCTCCCCGATGCCTCTTACCTCATGATTTACATGATGGAAATTGAACATTCATTCCACTATGATCTTCATGAAACTCCATCATTCTCTTATTAACTAAGCCAGGAAACGTACCAGAGTTGAGATTACTGACCAAATTATGAGATTGCTGATTAGGCATAATAATGATGTTTCTACTTCTAAATCCTGTTCCATTTGGGTGCTCTTGAAGAATATCATTCCATTTTCCATCATATCCTCCATTATTGTGAATCTTCCTGTTTCCATCCATTTTAAAAAACCCAAAAAGAATAGTGTGAGAGGAAAAATCATTATAGAAAAACAACATAATAAAGGGGGAGTAACTTCAATATATAACATCATAGGTTTAATTATATGATCATTATCTTAATTCAAGGACTATAGCCTATACTTAAACTTAACCTTAGGGATATACCTAAACATACCTTAGAAATATCTATAGGGATATCACTAATGATTTTGCATCCTAGTTTGCAAAGGATAACTAAACGTTTTCTCTAATACCAAATGTAGAGACCAGAAGCTTGACATACATGGATATTACAATACTTTTGTGGGATACTTAATACATAACAAAAATAGACACCCAAGGACCGTAATAGTTTAGTGTCTTTGGAAACTCGGATCAAAATCTTCTAATCATGTTGAAAAATCTTAAACATATCCCATAAAGTTCATATATTTTTTTTACCTAAAAACATTATTTATATCTTGGGGAAAAAAACATAAAAATGGTGAGCTCAAAAGATTAGTTAGGGTTAACATAGAGAACATCAAAAAATCCAAAAACATTTTAATGTAAAAACATGAACTTAAAACACGAGTAATGACATAAATCTTGGTAGTACATAAGGCATAGATCCGAAAGGAACATTAATCATGATTAAGTATCTTGGGAATAAAACATGTAATTGTGGAAAACCTTTAAGCACATGATATTATTTCCATAGTAGCCAAGGAATTTCTTCCAAGACCTTCATAGTTGACAAAGTCCATTACTGAACCGAGTTTACCTGTGGTTCTAGCCCTGTATTACAAAACATGATTTATTTGCTGTTCCAGCCATGTTTATCTCAAGAGATATAAATCATTACCCAATGCATCGAAGAGATATATAGGTCCCAACCATCTCATGTTGAACCCATTCTTATTTGTGCCATAAAACAATCATTTATCATAACCCAAAGAATAAAATGGGTTTCATAAACATCATTCATTCATAACATAATCCATATAAAATAAATGGATATAATTTCATCCTAAGAAAAAATCAAACCATGTAAATAATAGAGAAATTATTTTTGAAACATAAACATACAAAATAATGTCATCTTAGATGGAAAATAGTTTTGATAAAATACTTGAAATGAATTCTTAAGGAAAATATCCTTTCTTCTTCAAAATCATTTTATTTTCTCCAAATGTCATGAGATTTTAAAAGAAAAGAATTTGGTTGAAAATAATCATGACATATTTTATAATAAGATTGATTTAAATAAGTCATTATGAAACCATAAAAATTATTTCATGTCGTATAAAATAAAAAATCATACTCCTAATACTTTTTCCTGAAAAGTAAAAAAGTACCTTGTATGGTAAAAAAAGGAAAGATTCCTTCCATACAATGTTGTAAAATGAAACAAAGGGTAAATATGACTTTAAAAATACATGAAATAATAGTAAACATTTTATGAACATATTTTGGGAAAACATTAACATGGATGATAAAAATAACACCAGTAAATACTTACGAATAAACAATATCAAATAAGAATGAGATTGGAAAAATAATCCCTTGCCTTATGTTTAATTTATTCTGCATGTGTCTGAGACTCTTGTATAGTGGGTTTAAACATATTATTAACTTATAAAAGAACCATAATAATATTTAGGACATCATAAATGATACACTTACAACATTATATTACCCTTTCATTTGACAATTCCATGTTAAAGCGGCATTTTGTGTAAAATCGTTTCATTTATCGTACATGTTTTGACATGTAATTATTCATATGATTACTTAGATAATGATTAAATATTTCCATAATGTAAAAAATGATTTATATATAATATTAATTAGTAATATACATAAATATATATATATATATATAATAGATCTATAAATGGAATGAAATACACCGTTCATGGAGACGGTAGGCCGTACGTACTCATGAACACTGTTTTCATTTACATATTAAATTGAATGGAAATAAATGAAATATATATATAAATAAATCCAGTAGAATTATTATGTCATATATTTCATGATTACTTATTATATATGCATTATAATCATTCTTGAATGGTTAACATGGAGAATGAATCTCATCGCATCGTGGAGACGGTAATCCATATGTACGTACGAGCGATGATATCATTCCCATAATTATTGAATGGAATAGTGTATTATATAACATCTCAGAATTAGTATCATGTCATAATAATCATATATAGTTATTATGTCAACCATTATACCCATCCAAGTAAGGGGGTGGTGGAAAAACCAGATTACACCATGCCATGGAGACGGTAAGCCGTACATACGCACTCACATTGATTTCATTTTTCGTAGGATGGATAGAAGGTGAAATAGTGTTGTTTCATATTTATAATAACATATAATTATATTTATGATATTGATGTTATTACTTTATAAGGAAAAAAATAAAGAAGAAGAAGTACAAGAAGAAATAAATTTGAAAGAATTAGTAAAAGATAATACCTCTTCTTTGACGCGCCTCTTCTAAACCTCCTCTTAGGGCACTAAAGTTGGTCTTCGAAGAATAGAAGGACCTCTAGTATATTTCTAGGGATGTTGAGAATAGAACTGGACAGGGTTTTGCCGATCTTGAAGGCTCCAAATTTTGTTAGGAGGAGACGGATGAGGCCCCCTTTTATAACAGAGGAGAGGGGCACTTTTGGAAACCTCTAAAATATTAATTTATAATAAACTCAAACCCCACCAGAAAACCTCAAAAATGACTCAACATCGAATATGAGATGATATAAGGTTGTGATCTCATCAACCAATAAAATTTAGACATGTTGGAAAATAATTTTAAACCTTATCAACTTGATTTATCCTTATTCAATCTATTTAATTTTATTTGGGGTAATAATATTTTAAATTATAAATTGTTATAAATAATTACTTATGTGTTGTGAGTTGTCTATAATTGGATAATTTGTGAAATTTGATACCATATAAATATTAATTTTTAATTTTTAAATATTATTGTGATTTTTAATCAATTTAATTATATGTTATTTTTATAAGATAACAATAGTGTCAATTTTGACACTATTCATGTAATTGAATTTAAATAAAATCCAAACATAAGATGTATTCAACCCAAAATATTTAATAGATTCATAAAATGTCATATATATCTAGAAAATTCATGTAAAACATTAAATATTTCATATAATATTTATTTTATTATTTTGAAAACCATGTATTTGATATTTCAATCAATAAAATAATTTCTACATCACTATTGTGTCACCATTAATGAATATTATTTAATCCCTAAAAATTATAAATAAATTTAAATGATTTAGATAATTATATTATCTTTCTGGGGAGTATTTAATTTGGATGTTTTATGAATTTTATCACTAAATTAAAATTATTACACTTATATGATATAAGAGAGTGACATCTTGTCACTTTCTTTGGTTTTAATAATAATTACATCTTTTTAATGGTCCAAAGTCCCTGAAATGAATCTATTATGACCCTTAGGTGATATGGGTCTACTTTTATTAATCCAATTGAATTTTGTCAGGTTTTAGGGTAATTTTATAATCTTATTTTTACCCTTAATTACCCTATTTACATTTAACTATAGTAAATAAAATTTACCGTAGTTACTATTCATAATGTCTAAAAATAAAATAGTAGCCTATTAACATAATTTAAACCTACTGATTCCAAATATTGAATCCATTTTTCCAAATTCAAAACACATAAGTTACAGTATTTAATTTAAAATTAATCCCGCTGTTGAGAAAATGAGTTTTAAAAGTTAAATCATTACAAAAGATTGAAATGTTTTTACCTATGAATTCATTGTAAAATTAATGATAATGACTTACATTATATTAAATGGTAAAAATATTTTTTATATATAATTTAAAACTATTCAATATTATAATTTAACTATATAAATTATCTTGATGGAAAAGGTTGTTTTTAATTAAAATTTTGTGTATTTTTACTATTCATCAAAATATGAAAGTTAAGAGAAAAATAATAAAAAATTATCCAAAGTAAATTTTTATATACTTATTGCAATGAATAAATTTATTTTGTCAAATTAAACTCATAAACATTTAAAAACTATATTTACAGTGGGTGCGCCATCAAAAGGCGGCAAAACTGCATTTTTTTAAAAATACTTATTTTAACCGAAAAATATTTATTTTGTTCTTATACCATGTTCTATAATATGTTTAAGACGAATGATAATGTTATAAAATACAAAATTAAGTTAATACTACTCATTATGGATAGTTTATAATATATCGATGTTTAGTAAACTCGGTATTGCGTGCTACACATGCTATTGGGGAAGGTCGCTCTTGCGTGTAACACAAACCAAGAATAGTGTTTACGTATACTACAAGATAATACGGTGTTGCGTATAGTGCAAGATATTATTGGTGTAGCAAACAACATGAGACATCAAAGAAATTAAAAATAATATTTCTCATAAAATCTCTGGGTGTTACATTCTACCACCCTTAAAATGACTTTCTCCATCGAAATTCGTCGGGTTTATAAATGCTTTAATACTTGAAAGTTTCTTTCAAAAAAACCCACATCATAAAAAGGAATACTAAAACTTAATTTCAAAAACTAAAGTATCAAAGGTAATGGTTACCCAAATTAACTCATCACTGGATTTTCACATAGGAGAACATAGGTGAAAATATGGATATGAAAATGAAATCTTACCATCATGTTCTGATGGAGAGTGTTAGAGAACATGTCTATGAAAAATACAACAATCACAAAGCCATAAATTTGTGATGATCTAAGGTATCATATGTTTCAATGGATTTGAGGGTATTAGGACAACGTTTTTGGTATTCAAGATCATTTCCCTATAGTTGATGAATTTTTTCATAAGGATAAATACTTAATTTATTTCAGTGTAATGTCATCATTGGTCATTCCATGAACAATTTACACTTCATATCTTATTTAAAGAAATGAAGTTGAATTTTTCCATCCTAAAATGTAAGCAGATCATGCGATAGAATGATAGGTTATTCCATCTGTCTCAAAAAGTTAGCAAAAATGATTAATTATGCATAAGTACATCTATGGTGAGATTAACCATATATGTTTCAAAAAAATGGACTTATACTTCAACTATAAAACATCTTAATAAAATAAGACTAATTTATTCTAACCCGGGACTTCCTTTAGAACAGTGGTAGGCGATAAAGGCATGTCGCACTTCAGATGTGGGTTCGATTCCCATATCGTTGTCTGATGCATCGGGTTGTCTCTTATCCTACAGGCTGTCCTTTTTCTAAAACTATACTATTATATAATTCTAGAAAAAAGTTTAGACCTTAGAAAATAATATCTGATGTCCAACATAATCCCTTACAACCGGTAGGATTATCGAAAATAATTCTATCCAATCTCATAGTATAATTAAAAATATTACTAGAGATGTCATCTACCAAACATGTAAATACCATCATTTATACCCCATATATCATAAGATATATCTTGTTGGTCACATTCCAAACCTGTGAATACCGTAATCATGTATTCTCTTGAAACATGAATTACCATAGAACCTTAGTGAAAAAATAAATGTTGTCAAAAGTTAACTGTTTTCACATACCAACAAATACTTATATACTCAAACCATGATATCACTTTGTTCTTATACCAGTCATGAGATAATAAATACTATCAAATATCTCATTGTCTCCTTATCCCTTCATTATGCGCATATCATATACTTTCCAAAAATATTAGAATAACTGTTCACGGTTACCGTTACCATTAAAAACATAATTTCACAATTTTTAGAAAAACAAATAGTGCAACAATCCTTAGATGTTTCTTAATTCCACAGTACAATTAAATTACCTATTACTCTGGATAAACATACAATCATTCCACTGCCTTTTTAACCATTGACAGAGCTTCATCATTTTATTCTTCAACACATCATTTATCTCATATATCATTAGTAGTCTCTTCATAATCATCAATATAAATACTACTCATATGACCATTCTGATTCTCTTCTTGAGATTTTCCCTTAGAGATTTGGTTTTCATAATGCTAGTACATTCCACATTTAAAAATTTTAATTGTTTTTTATGTCATTGCAATACCATTATGCTTGTCCATGGTGTTAAATGAACCTTTTTCTTTGCAATTACTGGCTTCGTGTCCTTTTCCACACCCAAAGCATCATCCATTACCTTTGAAACATTCTCCATTATGCCTCTTACCTCATGATTTACATGATGGAAATTAAACTTTCTTTCCTCTATGATCTTCATGAAACTCCATCTTTCTCTTATTAGCTGAGTTTGGAAGTATACCGAAGTTGAGATTATTTATCAAATGATGAGATTGCTGATTAGGCATAATAACGATGTTTGGACTTACAAATCCCGTTACATTTGGTTTCTCATGAATAATATCATTCCATTTTCCATCATATCCTCCATTATCATGAATCTTCATGTTTCCAGCCATTTTCCAAAACCGAAAAATAATAGTGTGAGAGGCAAAAATCATGGTAGAAAAACAAAATAATAAGGGGGGAGTAACTTCAATATATAACATCTTAGTTTTGATTCTAGTATCGTTACCGCAATTCTAGGACTATATCCTATACTTATACTTAACCTTAGGGACATCCCTAGACATAACTTAGAAATATCTCTAGGGATATCACTAAAGATTTCGAATCCTAGTTTACAAAGGTTAACCAAAACATTGCTCTGATACCAACTGTAGAGACCAAAATCTTGACATTCATAGACATTACATTACTTTTGAGGAATACTTAATACAAAACAAAAACAGACACCCAAAGACCATAATAGTTTAGTGTCTTTGGAAACTTGGAACAAAATATTCTAATCATGTTGAAAGATCTTAAACATATCCCATAAAGTTCTTAGATTTTTTTTCTTACCTAAAACCTTTATTTATATCCTAGGGAAAAGGAAACAAAAAAAGGGTGAGCTAAAATGATCAGTAAGGGTAAACATGGAGAACATCAAGCAATCCATAAACATTTGAACGTAAAAACAATAATATATAACATGAGTAATGACATAAATCTTGGAAGTACATAAGGAATAGATCAGAACAGGAACATTAATCATGATTCAGTATCATGGGAATAAAACATGTAATTGTGGAAAACCAATATGAAAAAGATATGATTTCCATAGTAGCCAAGGAATTGCTGCCAAGACCATCATAGTGGACAAAGTCCATTACTGAACTGGGTTTACTTGTGGTTCCATCCCTGTATTATGGAACCATATTTATTTGTTGTTTCGGACATGTTTATCTCATGAGATATAAATTTTTACCCAATGTAACCGAGGGAGATTTAGGTCCCATCCATCTCATATTGAAATCATTCTTATGTGTTCCACAAAAAAATCATAAATCCTAACCCAAAGAATAAAATGGGTTTCATATACATCATCCATTCATAACATAATCCATTTAAAACTAATGGATATAATTTCATCATAAGAAAAAAATCAAACCATGTAAATAATAGAGGCATTATACTTGAAATATAAACATAATAAATAATTCCATATTAGATGGAAAATAGTTTTGATAAAACACTTGAAATTAATTGTTTAAGAAAATATCCTTTCTTCTTCAAAATCATTTTCTTTTCTCGAAATGTTGTGAAATTTTAAAAGTAAAGAATTTTTTTGAAAATAATCAAGAACTCTTTTAGAATAAGATACATGTAAATAATGAATTATGAAACCATAAAAATCAATCCACGCCATTGAAGTTAAAAATAATTCTCCTTGTACTTTTTCCGAAAAAGTCAAAAAGTACCTTGTATGGTAATCAAAAGAAAGATTCCTTCCATACTATGTGGTAAAAGTCAAAAAAGGGTAAAAATGACTTTAGACCTTCATGGAAGAATAGTAAACATTTTATGAAAACATTTTGAGAAAACATGGACATGGATGATAAAAATAACACAAGTAAATACATGCAAATAAATAATCTCGGATAAGAATGAGATTGGAATAATTATCCCTTACATATGTCCAATTTATTCTATATGTGTCTGAGACTATGGTATAGTGGGTTTAAACATATTATTAAATTATATAAGAAACATAATAATATTTATGACATCATATATGATACACTTAAACCATTATATTACCTTTTCATTTGTCAATTCCATGTTAAAGCAGCATTTTGGGTAAAATCATTTCATTTATCGTACATGTTTGAATTGTAATTATTTATATAATTACTCAGATCATGATTAAATACTTATAGAATATAAAACATGATTTATATATAATATATATTAAGAATATATATATATATATATAATAGATCTATAATTGGAATGAAATACACTGTTCAAGGAGACGGTAGGTTGTACGTACACATGAACGCTGTTTTTGTTTACTTATTAAATTGAATAGAAGAAAATGACATATATATACAAAAATACAGTATCATTATTATGTCATATATTTCATTATTATTTAATATATATTATTTATAATCATTCTTGAATGGTTAACATGGAGAATGAATCTGATCGCATCGTGGAGACAGTAATCCGTACGTACGTACAAGCGATGATGTCATTCACATAATTATTGAATGGAATTGGAGTGAAGTATATAATATTTCATAATTATTATAATGTTATAATAATCATATATAGTAATTTTTTCAACCATTATATCCATCCAAGTAAGGTGGTGGTGGAAAAAACAGATTACACCACGGCCTGGAGACGGTAGGGTGTACGTACACACTCGTAGTGATTTCATTTTTCATAGGATAAATAGAAGGTGAAATAGGGTTGTTTCATATTTATAATAAAATATAATTATATGTGTGATATTTATGTTATTACTTTATAATGAAACAAATAGAGAATAGGATGTTGAAGAAGAAATAAATTTTAAATAATCGGTAAAGGATATTACCTCTTCTTTGACGCACCTCTTATAAACCTCCTTTTAGAGCACTAAAGCGGGTCTTTGAAGACAACCAAGACCTCTAGTATGTTTCTAGGGAAGTGGAGAAGAGAAATAGATAGGTTTTGGCCTAGATTTAAGGCTCCTAATGTAGTGAAGAAGAGAGGGGGGAGGTGCTCTTTTATGGGAGTGGAGAGGGGCTCTCTTGGAAGCCTCTAAAATATTAAATTATAATAAACTCAAACAACACAAAAAAACCTCCAAAATGACTGAAAATAGAATATTAGATGAGATATGGTTTTAATATCATCAACCAATAAAATTTAGACATGTTGTGAATTTATTTTAAACCTTATCAACTTGATTTATCCTTATTTAATCTACTTAATTTTATTTGGGGTAATAATATTCAAAATTTTTAATTGTTATAAATAATTACATATGTGTTGTGAATTGTCCATAATTGGATAATTAATGACATTAAATAACATATAAATTTCAATTTATAATTTTTAAAAATTTTGTGATTTTTAAACAATTTAATAATATGTAATTTTTATAAAATAACTATAATGTCAATTTTGACACTATTCATTTATTTGAATTTAAATAAAATCCACACAGAGGATATGTTTGAAAAAAATATTTAATAGATTTATAACATGTCATATATATCTAGAAAATTCGTGGAACACATTAAATAGTTCATATAATATTTATTTTAATATTTTTAAAACCATTTATTTCATATTTCTATCAATAAAATAATTTCTACATCACTATTGTGTCACCATTAATGATACATATTTAATAACTAAAAGTTATAAATAAATTTAAATGATATAGATAATTATATTATATTTCTGGGGACTCTTTAATTTCGAATTGTTATGAATTTTATCACTAAATTAATCTTATTACACTTATATGATATAAGAGAGTGACATGTTGTCACTTTCTTTGGTTTTAATAATAATTACATCATTTTCATGGTCAAAATTCCATGAAATGAATCTATTCCTACCCTTTGGTTATATGGGTCAACTTTTATCTAGACAATAGAATTTTGGAAGGTGTTCGGGTAATTTTATAATCGTATTTTTACCCCTAATTACCCGATTTACATTTAACTGTAGTAAATAAAATTTACCGTAGTTACTATTCATAATGTCTAAAAATAAAAAAGTAGCCTATTAACATAATTTTGACCTAATGATTCCAAATATGGAATCCATTTTTCCAAATTCGAAACACTGAAGCTTCTGTATTTAATTTAAAATTAATCCCGCTATTGAGAAAACATGTTTCAAAAGTTAAAACATTGCAAAAGATTGAAATGTTTTTACCAATGAATTCATTGTAAAATTAATGATAATGACTTAAATTATATTAAATGGTAAAAATTTATTTTATTTATACTTTAAAACAATTAAATATTATAATTTAACCATATAAATTATCTTGATGGCCAAAGATGTTTTTAATTAAAATTTAGCGTATTTTTACTATTCATCAAAATATGAAAGTTAAGAGAAAAATATTAAAAAATTATCCAAAGAAATTTTTTATATAATTATTCCAATGAATAAGTTTATTTTGTCAAATTGAACTTATAACCATGTCAAAAACTATATTTATAGTTGCTGCACCATCAAAATGCAGTATAAATTAATTTTTTTTAAAAACTTATTTTACCAGAAAAAAATTTATTTTTTTCTCATACCATGTTCTAGAATATGTGAAAGATGAATGATAAAGTTATAAAATTCAAAATTCCATTAATACTATTCATAATGGCCATTTCATAACATATCATTGTTCAGTGAAACTCGGTATTGCGTACAACACACACTATTGAGGAAGGTCGCTCTTGTGTGTAACACAAGCCAAAAATTTTGTATGCATATACTAAAATATAATATTTTGTTGCATATATCGAAAGATAATATTTGTGTAGCATACAACACAAGATATCAAAGAAATTAAAAATAATATTTCTCATAAAATATTGGGGTGTTATAATTAGATAGAAAGGTTTCTTATGCCACCCTCAACATTTCATTTCCCTTCAAACACATAATGAAATGAAAATAAATTCATAATTATTACTCCATTTTTTCAATGTCACATCATTATACTCAACTAAGCATCAAAATTCATTTCATTCTAATGAGGTCTACTCAATTTAAACACTCAAGGAAAGGCTTTCTTCCATGATGGGACATTCCATCTAAATCATGATATTATCATTACCAAAACCTAGTGATTGGATTTAGAGAGTTAAGAAACAACATAGTTTATGTAACACCCAAGACTTTTATGTTATATAAATCATCAAAGGGATCTTTTTCTACACAACACTTTCTTGGCTTGCTTTACACGCAATCGCGACCTTCCTCGATAGCTTGCGTCGTACGCAATACCGAGTTTCACTAAACAACAATATGCTATTAAAACTAGCCGTTATGAATAGTAATAACCACTTTTTGAAATTTTATAAATTTTATTTTTCAAAATGGACTTCATTTTTGGACTCAGAATATCGAAATTAGCCTAGGGTGAAATTTTGGTATTTTTCTGAAAACTTTCAATTTTTGATGAATAGTGAAACCACTAAGTGGTAGGTTAAAAACTGAATTTTGCATAAAACATAATTTTACTGCTTCTGTGAATGGAATTTCGAAAATCCGACAGACATGGTTGATATCAGTAAGTAAAATGTGGTTCAATGAGATAAAAATAATTTTTTGATGAATAGTAACTTTTTACTTTTTTTTACCGCGGTTAATAGTAAATAGGGTATCTAAGGGTAAATATGATATTAATATTACCCTAACACATGTCCTAATTCTATTGGAAAAGTGTAATTCGACCAAAAAACAAACTTAGGAATAAAATATGACCATTTAGGCCCACTTGGATTAGATTAGGACATTTATTATTAATTTATTTAAAGAAGGGTTAAAATAGCTAAAATCAAAGTTTAATAAGTAAATCATTTTTAATATGGGGTTATACATAAGATAAATTCAATTATAAATATTCATTAGAAAGCTAAAAAGATTTCCTACATGAGGTTAGTTTACTTGTAATTTTTAGACATCATATAAGTTAATTTATTTATGACACAAAGATGATGCAGTAATTATCTTATTAATGAAATATTGACAAAATTGATAATATAAATACCAAAATAAATGTAATTTAAGACTTTTTATGAATTCCACTAATTTCATAGGTTACTATGATATATTAATGTTCATTTAATCAACTTCGTTCGAACATATAATTCTGTTATGACTTTCACAAAAATCATATATCAAATAGTGTCAAAATTGACAAAAAATAGTTTTTAAATCAAATATTATATTATTAATTGTTATTTTATTCCTAAAAATATATGGTTCGGCCAAATGACTTATATAAGGATATATATATTAATAATAAACAATTTGGGGTTCGTTTGGCATGTTATAGTAAGTGTATTAACCATATAGTGAAAGAAAACCAAAAGACACGGTAAAAGTTAAATTAATTATCTTAGAGTTAAATATAATTGATAAGGTTAAAATAATACCCTAAACTTGTCTAACTACTATTGGTTGATAGTATTTCTACCCATCCCCACTTTAGCTTAGAAATAAGACCCTTTGGAACTATTATAAACCGATTTTGACTTTAATATAAAATAATATTTTGAGATATTCCTAAGGTGCCCCTCTCCTCCCTTATAAAAGGGCACCTCCTCCCCCTCCTCCTCACACCAATTTGAGCACTAAAGCTCGGCCAACCCCTTCCATTTTCTCCTCTCCACTTCCCTAGAATAATCCTAGAGGTCCTGGTCTTCTCCAAAGACCAATCTTAGTTCCTTAAGTGGAGGATTCAAAGAGGCGTTCCAAAGAAGAGGTAATATCCATTACCGATCTTTTCAATTTCTTTCTTCTTCAACTTCTTCTTCTTTAGTTGTTTCATGATAAAGTAATAACATCAGTATTACTTACATACTGATATGTTATTATAAATATGAAACAACCCTAATTCACCTTCTATCCATCCTACGGAAAAATGAAATCACCGCGCGTGCGTACGTACGGAATACCGTCTCCACGCCGTGGTGTAATCTATTTTCCACCATCACCTTACAAGGATGGGTATAATGGTGTAATGAGTAACTATATATGATTATTATTAAGTAATATTGATACTGAAATAATATATATATATATACTCCAATACAATTCCACGATCATAGGAACAATATCATCACTCGTTCGTACGTACGGAATACCGTCTCCACGATGTGATGCGACTCGTTCTACATGATCTTCATTTAATAATGATTATATAAATGAATTGAATGAATGAATATGGTATATACTACACTAATACCATTCTGGAAATGAATTATCTATAACCTAAAGATAAGAATAAGAATTTATTCAACAAAACACGCATAAGAACAAAAAGTTATAAAGACCAGAGTAACAAGTAACAATGAAATATTACTAACAAGAAGCTAATAATATGACCATATATGATATCATATCAATATGTATGATTCTGGAATAAGTCAATAACATTATTTAAACCATTATACAGGAGCTTCAGACACGAACAAAGCAAATCGGACCTAAGGTAAGGGAAATATCACAATCTCATTTTTATCCGAGATTGTTTATTCACTGGGGTGTATTTTATCATCCACATCCATGTTTCATCAATATGTAATATTATTTCCATCCACCTACAATTGTTTAAATCAATTTTTACCCTTCGGTGAGTTTTTAGTAATATGTATCAAAGGAATCTTTTGTCGTACAAGGTACTTTTTGACTTTTCCGACAAAAGTACGAAGAATGTTTTTTTTAACTTATACGGCATGGATGGATTTTTAAAACATTATTTCCAAGAAGCTTCCTTTACAAGTTATCAATTTTATTTTTAATCAACTTCTTTTATTTTAAAGTCGTATGACATGTTATGAAAGGAAAAATGTTTTTGAAGTAGAAAGGATATTTTCCTCAATAATGGAGTTCAAGTATTTTATCAAAATTATTTTCCATCTAAGATAATAAAAGGGTTCTGTTTTTATCCCTATTATTACATGGATTTGATTATGTTGTGATGGAAATATTTTTATGAATTCCTTTATCTTATATTAATTGTTTTATGATGTCATGATGTTTCAAGAATCCCATTTTTGTTACATGTGTTATGCGATGATGTATGTTTTATGATTATGTGGAACACATAAGAAAGGATTCATTATAAGATGGGTGGGACCTATATCTCCCTCCAATGCATTGGGTAATGATTTTATATCTCATGAGATAGACATGGCTGTAACAGAAGGTTATTTCGGTTCAGTGATACAGGACTAAAACGAGGAGTGAACTCGGTTCAGAAAGGGACTTTGTCCACTAAGATAGTCTTGGCAATGAGTCATGACTAACAAGAAATGATTTTCCATGATTATGTGTGCATGCCACAAAGTTTCAAGTTTTATGTTATGATTATGGGGATCTCATTTTCACTTCTATGATTTATTCCATGTTAATATATTATGATCTCTTTTGCAGGTTTTGATTTTCATAAAGATATAATATGATTTTTATTTCCTTTATTTGCCCTTGCTGAGCATTTGAGCTCACCCTTTTATGTTTTCTTTTCCCCAGGTCAGGAAGATGGATATTAAGTAGAATATGCTAAAAGGGACCCTAGATATGATGAAATAAATGGGAGACACTGTAGAAGATTTATGAACCAGTTGTTTATGTTTCCCAGTTTCTAAAGACACTATACCTATACGGTCCTTTGTGGTTTTGTCATATGTTGTAATAAGTGTGCTTCAATTTCGAAGTATTAACAATGTATGTAAAGTATGGGTCGTTATAGTTGGTATCAGAGGAAAGGTATAGTCAACCTTTGGAAACTAGGATGTGAAAGCCTTAGTAAGAACCCTAAGGATAAGTCTAAGCATAGAACACAATCTTAGAAATGGCCATGAATAACCTAGGATAAGACCATAAGCATGAAATTTTTTTTTCTTGAATTATGTGGTTTACTATTATAATTAGTGTTGCTCACACTATTCTTCTTGGTTTTAGTCAATGGCTGGAACCCAAAGGAACCGTGTTAATGCGGAATGCGATGGGCAATGCAATGATTGTCCCCCTGAGCAACCAAACGATATGGGAGCTGGAATGCAAAATCTTGTAGCCATGCTCACACAACTTTCTCAAGCTATGAATCATGCAGGATTTCCAAACGAACAAAGGAGGGAGAAACATTCTGTTGAATCCTTCATGAGGCTGCGTCCACCTTCTTTCAGCGGGTCTACTGATCCATTAGTTGCTGAACAATGGATTAGTACTGCTGAAAAGATATTTTCAGTTCTTCAATGTTCTGAGCATGATAAAGTCATCCTAGCAGTGTATCGTTTGGAAGGAGATGCAGATCAATGGTGGAATCTTGTTAAGAATACGAGGCAAAGGGATGAAATTGAGTCTATGGAATGGGACGAGTTCAAGAACTTATTTTTCAATAAGTACTTCCCCCGTATTCTCCGAACAAAGATGGAGAAAGAGTTCCTTGAACTGAAGCAAAGGGATGATGAATCTGTTAGTACCTATGAAGCAAATTTTACAAGACTTGCAAGGTACGCTTCTGGTATTATTATCCAACCTGAGAGTAAGATCGATCGATTCTTTAGTGGCTTAAAACCAAGTCTTCGAAGGGCGTTAGCCATAAGGGACTTCAATAGCTACGAGGAAATCGTTCGATGTGCTCTCAAAGTCGAGATGGAGATTGGAGTAACCCATCAGTCACATGGGTTTGATAAGAAGAGGAAGATGGAATTCAAAGAAAAATCTAAAGAGCACACGGAAAAGAAGATGAGCTTCTCCTTATGCTCAAAGTGTGGAAAGAAACATGGAGGGAGTTGTCTTAAAGGGACAAGTAAATGTTTTAAATGTGGAAAAGAAGGTCATCGGGCATTTGAATGCCGTGATAATGGGAAGAAGATGTCTAATGATGCAAACAAAGGAAGGGATACACAGAATGAACCTACTACACTTCAATGTTTCAAGTGCAAGGAGATGGGGCATTGTGCCAATCAATGCCCAAATCCAAGGGTTGATGATGATGGTCGACGTCAACAAAATCTTAAGGCTAAAGACAAAGGAAAGTCACATGCAATTTCTATCAGCGATGTGGAGTACGATAACGATGTGGTGAAAGGTACACTTACCATCCACTCTAAAGTAGCAAATGTTTTATTTGATTCTGGATCCACCCACTCTTTTATTTCTGAAGACTTTTCTAAGGGTATCACCGTATTACCTCAACAATTAGATGTTGAGTTAGCTGTGACAACACCTAATGGCACATCAATCGCATCAAAAGTTTATAATTCTTCTCCGATTGAAGTTTGTGGGAAAGTGCTTCCTGCAAATCTTGTGATCCTTCCTTTAGTGGAATTTGATGTGATTCTTGGCATGGATTGGCTTTCTCTACATGGAGCTCATATCGATTGCCAAAGAAGGGAAGTCACATTTCATATTCCAGATCAATCTACGATCGTCTATCAATGCAAGGATGAACATAACCTTCCAGTGGAAATTTCTTCCATCTTATGGGTATTGATTCCACTAAATGAAGGTTATTTATCTCAAATGGTTGGTGAGAAACTCACGATTAAGAATATGCCCATTGTACGGGAGTTTGATGATGTCTTTCCGGAGGAATTGCCGGGTCTTCCACCAAATCTTGAAGTTGAGTTTTCAATAGAACTCGTACCGGGTGCTTTGCCTATTTCAAAGACACCTTATAGAATGGCCCCAATTGAGTTGCAGGAATTGAAGAAGCAACTCCAAGAGAATCTTGATAAGGGATTCATACGCCCTAGTGCGTCACCTTGGGGAGCACCTATTCTATTTGTTAAGAAGAAATATGGATCAATGAGACTTTGCATTGATTATCGAGAACATAACAAGATCACTATCAAGAACAAATATCCTCTCCCATGCATTGATGACTTATTTGACCAACTACGCGGAGCTCAATAATTTTCCAAGATTGATCTTCGTTCAGGGTATCATCAATTAAGGGTCAAAAGGGAGGATATACCAAAGACGGCTTTCCGTACAAGGTATGGACACTATGAATTTATAGTGATTCCATTTGGTCTTACTAATGCCCCTGCTATCTTCATGGATCTAATGAATAGAGTCTTTAGAGACTATCTTGATCAATTTGTGGTAGTCTTTATAGACGATATTCTTGTCTATTCAAAGAGCAAGGAAGAGCATGAAGATCACTTGAGAATTATATTGAAGACCCTAAGAAAGGAGAAGCTTTATGCCAAATTTACCAAGTGTGAATTTTGGCTTCAAAAAGTTGCATTTTTGGGTCATATAATCTCAAAAGAGGGGATATATGTGGATCCAGCAAAAACAGAGGTTATCGAAAGATGGTCAAGACCAACAACAGTAACTGAGATCCGAAGTTTTCATGGTTTGGATGGATATTATCGAAGTTTTGTAAAAGATTTTTCACGATTATCTAATCCAATCACCAAGTTGACTCGGAAGGGAGTTAAGTTTGTCTGGACAGAGGAATGTGAAGAGAATTTCAAGGAGTTGAAAAGAAGGTTATCCAGTGCACCTGTGCTCACACTGCCTTGTAGTGGAGAAAGGTTTGTGATCTATAGTGATGCATCCAAGAAGGGATTGGGGTGTGTTCTTATGCAAAATGATATGGTGATAGCTTATGCCTCACGACAGTTGAAAATCCATGAGCAAAATTACCCAACACATGATTTGGAGTTGGCTGCGGTAATCTTTCCATTAAAGATTTGGAGGCATTACCTTTATGGTGAAAGGTGTGATATTTATACTGATCATAAAAGTTTAATGTATATTTTCACACAAAAGGAGTTGAATATGCGTCAAAGAAGATGGTTGGAGCTGATTAAGGATTATGACTGCTCAATCCATTACCACCCTGGGAAAGCAAACAAGGTGGCAGATGCATTAAGTCGACAAGACCATGCTAGTTTATCCATGATGAGGATCACAAAAGATCCAATATTTATGGATTTACAAAGGATGGATCTTGGAATTATAATGGAAGGGGAAAAATATTATCTTTCTCAAATGAATGTTCAACCATCTATATATGTGAAGATTAAAGAGGCACAGAAAGAAGATGTCGAGTTACAAAAGAAGGTGAGAAATGTTCCTGAATTCAACCTTGATTGTGATGGGATAATAAAGTTCAGGAATCGGGTTTGTGTTCCTCCCATCCCCGAATTAAAGAAAGAGCTGCTGGATGAGGCTCATAGTTCTTCATTCTCTATTCATTCTGGAAGCACGAAGATGTATAGGGACCTGAAAGAGTACTTCTGGTGGGATGGTATGAAAAGAGATGTTGTTGAATATGTCTCTCGATGCTTGGTTTGTCAACAAGTTAAAGCTGAGAGACAGAAGTCTAAGGGGATGTTACAACCATTACCCATACCCGAATGGAAATGGGAAAACATCACTATGGACTTTGTCACAGGACTTCCTAAAACATCCAAAGGCAATAATGCTATCTGGGTCATAGTTGATCGTCTTACAAAGTCTGCGCACTTCATTGCTATTAGAGAGGATTTCTCTCTAGATCATCTTGCCAGGATATATGTAAAGGAAGTGGTAAGATTGCATGGAGTACCACTTTCTATTATATCTGATCGAGATCCGAGATTTACCTCGATGTTCTGGCGAAGTCTTCCGCATACTCTGGATACAGAGTTGAGTTTCAGCACTGCTTATCATCCCCAGACAGACGGTCAGTCTGAGAGAACAATTCAAACCCTAGAAGATATGTTGAGAGCTTGCTCTATGGATTTCAAAGTAGGTTGGGATCAACACCTACCTTTGGTGGAATTTTCTTATAATAATAGCTTTCACTCCAGTATTCAGATGGCTCCTTATGAAGCTCTCTATGGAAAGAAATGCAGGACTCCAACTTGCTGGGATGAAGTTAGGGAAAGAAAGCTATTAGGACCTGATCTCGTTGATGAAATGGCAGAAAAGTTTAGATCTATTCAACAACACATAAGAGCAGCTCAGAGTCGACAGAAAAGTTATGCCGACAACCGAAGAAAAGACCTAGAGTTTGAAGTGGGCGATAAAGTGTTCTTACGAATATCTCCCTGGAAGAGGGTTATGAGATTTGGAAAGAAGGGGAAGTTGAGCCCTAGATATATCGGTCCTTTTGAAATACTGGATCGTGTTGGGAAGGTAGCTTACCGATTGGCACTTCCACCGAATCTCTCTCAAGTTCACGATGTGTTCCACGTATCTCTCCTGAGAAAGTACATACCAGATCCTTCACATGTACTCATCTCAGAAGTTGTACCGCTGGAGCAAGATCTTTCTTATGAAGAACAGCCGATAGAGATTCTGGATCGTAGCGAAAAAGTCCTACGAAACAAGACCACTCGCTTGGTGAAAGTTTTATGGAGAAACCACCAACTTGAAGAAGCTACATGGGAGCTTGAGGATATGATGAGGGAGAAGTATCCTCATCTGTTTGTTGCAAAGTGACGAATTTCGAGGGAGAAATTCTTTTTAAGGGGGGTAGAATGTAACACCCGAGACTTTTATGTTATATAAATCATCAAAGGGATCTTTTTCTACACAACACTTTCTTGGCTTTCTTTACACGCAATCGCGACCTTCCTCAATAGCTTGCGTCGTACGCAATACCGAGTTTCACTAAACAGCAATATGCTATTAAAACTAGCCGTTATGAATAGTAATAACCACTTTTTGAAATTTTATAAATTTTATTTTTCAAAATGGACTTCATTTTTGTACTCAGAATATCGAAATTATCCTAGGGTGAAATTTTGGTATTTTTCTGAAAACTTTCAATTTTTGATGAATAGTGAAACCACTAAGTGGTAGGTTAAAAACTGAATTTTGCATAAAACTTAATTTTACCGCTTCTGTGAATGGAATTTCGAAAATCCGACAGACACGGTTGATATCAGTAAGTAAAATGTGGTTCAATGAGAAAAAAATAATTTTTTGGTGAATAGTAACTTTTTACTTTTTTTTACCGCAGTTAATAGTAAATAGGGTAACTAAGGGTAAATATGATATTAATATTACCCTAAAACATGTCCTAATTCTATTGGACAAGTGTAATTCGACCTAAAAACAAACTTAGGAATTAAATATGACCATTTAGGCCCACTTGGATTAGATTAGGACATTTATTATTAATTTATTTAAAGAAGGGTTAAAATAGTTAAAATCAAAGTTTAATAAGTAAATCATTTTTAATATGGGGTTATACATAAGATAAATTCAATTTTAAATATTCATTAGAAATCTAAAAAGATTTCCTACATGATGGTATTTTATTTGTAATTTTTAGACATCAAATAATTTAATTTATTTATGACACAAAGATGATGCAGTAATTATCTTATTAATGAAATATTGACAAAATTGATAATATAAATACCGAAATAAATGTAATTTAAGACTTTTTATGAATTCCACTAATTTTATAGGTTAATATGATATATTAATGTTGATTTAATCAACTTGGTTCGAACATATAATTCTGTTATGACTTTCACAAAAATCATATATCAAATAGTGTAAAAATTGACACAAAATAGTTTTTAAATCAAATATTATATTATTAATTGTTATTTTATTCCTAAAAATCTAAGTTTCGGTCAAATGACTTAGATAAGGATATATATATTAATAATAAACAATTTGGGGTTCGTTTGGCATGTTATAGTAAGTGTATTAACCATATAGTGAAAGAAAACAAAAAGACACGGTAAAAGTTAAATTAATTAACTTAGAGTTAAATCTAATTGATAAGGTTAAAATAATACCCTAAACTTGTCTAAATCCTATTGGTTGATAGGATTTCGACCCATCCCCACTTTAGCTTCGAAATAAGACCCTTTGTAACTATTATAAACTGATTTTGACTTTAATATAAAATAATATTTTGAGATATTCCTAAGGTGCCCCTCTCCTCCCTTATAAAAGGGCACCTCCTCCCCCTCCTCCTCACACCAATTTGAGCACTAAAGCTCGGCCAACCCCTGCCATTTTCTCCTCTCCACTTCCCTATAATAATCATAGAGGTCCTGGTCTTCTCCAAAGACCAATCTTAGTTCCTTAAGTGGAGGATTCAAAGAGGCGTTCCAAAGAAGAGGTAATATCCATTACCGATCTTTTCAATTTCTTTCTTCTTCAACTTCTTCTTCTTTAGTTGTTTCATGATAAAGTAATAACATCAGTATTACTTACATACTGATATGTTATTATAAATATTAAAAAACCCTAATTCACCTTCTATCCATCCTACGGAAAAATGAAATCACCGCGCGTGCGTACGTACGGAATACCGTCTCCACGCCGTGGTGTAATCTATTTTCCACCATCACCTTACAAGGATGGGTATAATGGTGTAATGAGTAACTATATATGATTATTATTACGTAATATTGATACTGAAATAATATATATATATATACTCCAATACAATTCAACGATCATAGGAACGATATCATCACTCGTGCGTACGTACGGAATACCGTCTCCACGATGTGATGCGACTCGTTCTACATGATCTTCATTTCATAATGATTATATAAATGAATTGAATGAATGAATATGGTATATAATACACTAATACCATTCTTGAAATGAATTATCTATAACCAAAAGATAAGAATAATAATTTATTCAACAAAACACGTATAAGAACAAAAAGTTATAAAGACCCGAGTAACAAGTAACAGTGAAATATTACTAACAAGAAGCTAATAATATGACTATATATGATATCATATCAATATTTATGATTCTGGAATAAGTCAATAACATTATTTAAACCATTATACAGGAGCTTCGGACATGAACAAAGCAAATCGGACCTAAGGTAAGGAAAATATCACAATCTCATTTTCATCCGAGATTGTTTATTCACTGGGGTGTATTTTTTCATCCACATCCATGTTTCATCAATATGTAATATTATTTCCATCCACCTACAATTGTTTAAATCCATTTTTACCCTTCGGTGAGTTTTTAGTAATATGTATGAAAGGAATCTTTTGTCGTACGAGGTACTGTTTGACTTTTCCGACAAAAGTACGAAGAATGTTTTTTTTAACTTATACGACATGGATGGATTTTTAAAACATTATTTCCAAGAAGCTTCCTTTACAAGTTATCAAATTTAATTTTAATCAACTTCTTTTATTTTAAAGTCGTATGACATGTTTTGAAAGGAAAAATGTTTTGAAGTAGAAAGGATATTTTCCTCAAGAATGGAGTTCAAGTATTTTATCAAAATTATTTTCCATATAAGATAATAAAAGGGTTCTGTTTTTATCCCTATTATTACATGGATTTGATTATGTTGTGATGGAAATATTTTTATGAATTCCTTTATCTTATATGAATTGTTTTATGTTGTCATGATGTTTCAAGAATCCCATTTTTGTTACATGTGGTATGCGATGATGTATGTTTTATGATTATGTGGCACACATAAGAAAGGATTCATTATAAGATGGGTGGGACCTATATCTCCCTCCAATGCATTGGGTAATGATTTTATATCTCATGAGATAGACATGGCTGGAACAGAAGGTTATTTCGTTTCAGTGATACAGGACTGAAACGAGGAGTGAACTCGGTTCAGAAAGGGACTTTGTCCACTAAGATAGTCTTGGCAATGAGTCATGACTAACAAGAAATGATTTTCCATGATTATGTGTGCATGCCACAAAGTTTCAAGTTTTATGTTATGATTATGGGGATCTCATTTTCACTTCTATGATTTATTCCATGTTAAGATATTATGATCTCTTTTGCAGGTTTTGATTTTCATAAAGATATGATATGATTTTTATTTCCTTTATTTGCCCTTGCTGAGCATTTGAGCTCACCCTTTTATGTTTTCTTTTCCCCAGGTCAGGAAGATGGATATTAAGTAGAATATGCTAAAAGGGACCCTAGATATGATGAAATAAATGGGAGACACTGTAGAAAATTTATGAAACAGTTGTTTATGTTTCCCAGTTTCTAAAGACACTATACCTATACGGTCCTTTGTGGTTTTGTCATATGTTTTAATAAGTGTGCTTCAATTTCGAAGTATTAACAATGTATGTAAAGTATGGGTCGTTATAGTTTAGGCTTCGAGGGTAGTGGAAGTGCGTTGGTAGGTATAACCAACTTTAATTTTATCATTAACAATGACCAATCTGAGATCCGTCACGATAATAAAACACCATATCATCAAATAGAATGAAGAACCAAAAAGGAAGAGGGGAACCCTGTAACCATAGATAGGGACATCATATTGGTTATAATTAATTTAATTAATTGACAAGAATTACCTTGATGGGATTTTTTCTTCATTGATGTTTCTAGTCACGATCTGATGTGATCCATCGTTGCATCGTAGAATACAAGTGTATGATTCCTATAGAGGTGATCTACACGTGCTACACATATCTTTGTATGACACTGAAAGGATCTATGGGTGATAGCACGGGGGACCTTCGCTTGTGATTTCTGCCTTCAATCGCCTTGATCCGGTGGGGCTGGATCTCTCTCTCGTAGCTTGAGAGCTTCCTTGGTGCAAAATGAATTCTCTATTTTCTTGAGTTCTTTTCCAAATCTATTGCTGTAAAGACCCGTAAAATTCAAGGGAATTTTTTTTCTTAATTTTCTTTAGAATTTTACAAGAGCGCGGTTTCAGACGGCACCTGATTCCGAGGCCCGGAGTGCCCGGAATTAATTTCTGAAGTTTGGCTCGGGTACGTTCAGTGAACGAACGAGCGGGTTTTCCTAACTTTTGATCCGGTGCTCGGAATTGAAATCCGAGGGCACCGATGAACTCGCAGCGCCGATATTCGCTTAAAGAGACCTTTTCGGAAGTTGCGTTGGTTGCGGGTTGAAAGTTAGTTTTTGGGTTTTTAGTTTAAGTTAAATAAAATTTGTGAGGAACAAATTTTATTTTAACTAGTTAAATCCTACCAAAGGGAGTTGGGAGTGGGATCCACATCCACTTAACCTCCCTTGGGAGGATTAAGTGAGGTGGGATCCACACGAACCCCAAATCCTTAAATTCTCTCAAAACCTCCCCTTTAACTCATTTCAATTAATGTTGTCAACTTGACTTAATTAATTGAAGAGGGTTATTTTTAAATTTCAAACTTTTGAAATTCTAGTGAGTTGTTGTGTTAATAAAATAAGATAGAGTCTTATTTTATTTTGGGTTAATTGTTTGTCTTCTTGAGAGGTGGAGAGCTTTTCCTTCTTCTTCTTCATCTCTGACGAAGAACTCGAAGAACGCTCAACTTGACGAAGAACGCTCAAGTTCCGACGAAGAACGCCGCTCCACTCTTCTTCGTCTTTCGTGTCAACGAGAGGGAACGTCGCTTCCTCCTCGGATTCCCTTCGTCGACATAAGAGGTTTCGCCAACGACGTATCACATCGGACGCATCTCTTCGTCAACGGAATTGACGAACGACGACCGCGACGCCCGCTCTCCGCGACGTTGACTTCCGCGGACGTTGGAAAATCCTCGAACTTATACCCAAGGTAAGGGTTGTTATTTATTGTTAAATTATTTTATTCTTGATCGTGGATCTCGCATGTCTACATGAGGCTTTTGATTATATTATATAAGTGTTATTGTTTAACGTGAGGGGGGCCGGACCGCACGAACATGGCCGAACCCCCCTCCATCGTTCTTGTTGTTTATTCTTGCGGGTGGGAGCAAAGTGACGTGGTGCCGTCGCACCACGTGGTTAATCATGCAATTATTTTGTGTGGCGCCGTCGCGCCACGCCGAGGAAGAATCTTCAAGAACGCGACGCCGTCGCGCCGCGTTGAAAGGAATCAAAGCACGGCGGAGGGGCGCGGTGCCGTCGCACCACGCCGGACGACGAACACCGCGGCCGGTTCCGGGCCGCGGCGGAACGAGGAGACCGGCGGCCGGGCCGCCGGTGTCGGAAGCCGAAGAGGGGACCGGAATTTCCGGTCCCGTTAGAGAAAACCGGCCGGCCAGCTGGCCGGCCGGATGACGTTAAACCGGGGGAATTAATCCCCCAGCCAGCGCATAAAAACCCCCCTCTTTAAGAGGGGGGGCGGTTTCCATGTAAAGGGGGGGGGGCAACAGCCCCCGGTTTTCCTCCAAACCGTCCCCCACATGGGGGCTGATTTCTTGCAAAGGGCGCGGCACAAAGGCCGCGCCGCCCTTCCCAGGAAGCGGGGGCTTAGCCCCCCGCGTGCCGCCCTCGTGCGGCGCCAGGCCGCCGCGCCGCCCCCGGGGGGGGGGGGGGGGGGGGGGGGGGGGTTGGGCCGGGTCGGCCCGGACCCGGACCCCCCCGTTTCGAACCAGTTCCGGTATTTTGGCCATAACATGAGCCTCGGACCTCCGTTCGACGAACCGTCTGTGGCAACGCGATCCTTGGATCGAGGCGGTCATTTTGGTATATCGCACTCAAGGTTTCGGGTCACTTTGAGTTCGGCCGGGTTGGTTCGTTCACGAAACCAACCGGGCCTTCGGAGCGGAAACACTCATATCTTGAGCTACGAACGTCCGATTGACGTGCCGTCAGTCGCGTTGTGTTCCTCTTAATGAGACGGATCTTTTGGCATACTCCGCCCGAGGTTTGGACGCAGGTGGAGTACGGTCGGGTTGGTTTTAACTTAAAAATCAACCGGGCCCCGGGGACGAAAATGCCAATAACTCTCAGACCGGGCGTCCGATCGACGCGCCGTCTGTTGCGTTGAGTTCCTGTTGACGATACGGAACTTTTGGATACATCAACTCTGGTCTTCATGACAGTTGATGTATCAGCCTCTCGGCTCGTGGAGCGGACCCTCCGAACGAGCTTGCTGTGTGCGGGAACCCTAGTGCTGGCTGCGACTGTTACTGTGACTACTACTGCTATGACAGCTACTGTGACTGCAACGACGACAGTACAAAGATCTTGTGTGGATTCGACGACGACGACTACAACACTCAGCGATCCTACGTGGATCAGTGCTACAGGTCCTGTGTGGGCCCGATCCTGTGTGGGTCCGATCCTGTGTGGGTCCACGCTCAACGGTTCTGTGTGAGCCAGCGCCTACAGGTCCTGTGTGGGACCGATCCTGTGTGGGTCTTTGCGGGGGTTAGTTAAATATCGATCCTTCATGGGTCCGATGACTTAGATGGATCAGTGATCATCTTTATCGTCCTTTGAAGAAGTATACCTGTCTGAGCTGAATCCTGTTACTTTCCTGTGTGGATTGTGTTGTGCAATCCTGTGTGGATTACGTTTTGCTTTCCTGTGTGGAATACATTTACTTTCCTGTGTGGACTGAGTTATACATGGGCTCGGAGGTTGGAGCGTATTTAAATTGATGACTTAGGTATATGTATGGGCATATACCTAAGCAGTGTCGGTTGTTACTTCGTGATTATACCATTCTTCGTGGTTTATCCTTTGTGGATTTGAGATACCTTCAGGGGTCTCGGGGTCCCTACTGAGTAGCTTATACTCACCCCTGCACGGGCTTTGCCCGCACTACGTTGTGTTGGTTGCAGACGACGGACAGCGTTGACCTTAGCTGAGGCTTGCAGAGCGGGACGGTACCCGGAGGCGGACCACTGGGCGGGACGTGCTCGGAGCGGACGGCGGGACCCGTGGAGCAGAGGAGCTATCTATACCCACCCTTCAGGTGGGATTTCCGGTGGACAGCTCGGAGTAGCGGCTTTTACCTTTCAGTTGCTGTTTTCCCCTTTTGAGTTGTACTTTACTTTCAGTTTGGGTTTGTATTCTGGCCCATTTAATTTTCCGCACTTTCAGTTGTACTCTGCTTTTGTTTAGTGTTTACTTTCCGCTTGTTTACTCTGTGGTGTTTGTTTACTTTACAAAGGCAATGCCTTCCTTTTTTACCGGGATTTACGCCTTGGTGCTAGTCGCCAGCCCCTGGCCTATGGAAGGCGGGCTTGGGGTAGTCACGGCACGGACCCCGAGGGCGGGCCGTGACAAATTGGTATCAGAGGAGTTCGGTTCTACCGCGAACTCTGATCTTTCTATGTGAAGCAATAATGTTTAGCGTATTGAGTGTGGTTATCAGTCCAGGGAGTCCAGTGTTGGTGCGGCGGCCGACGTATCCGTACACCAGGACCCTGACTTCTGATTTCCGACTTAATGCACGAAAACATTGATTGCGTGTGTGTTTCAAAGTTTTCTTTGTGATTACTTATATCAGCTCACCAGGTATACTGTTCTGACCGTGGCGCACCTGTTTCCTTTTCAGGATGGCCCCACGACGGCAGCCAGCTAGGGTTCCGAGAGTCAAGCGTGACGACAGCCCACTGAGCGACGAGGCCTCAGTGTAGGGCCCTTTGCCAGTAGTGGCACCGGCGGTAGCTTTACCCGCCGAGCCCCCGTTGCTTCCAGCAGCAGCCACTGACGATGCACGTCGCCTCAGCGCACTACATGAGTTTCAACGCCAGCGACCGCCCAGGTTTTGCGGGGAGACGGATCCCCAGGCAGCAGAGGACTGGCTGGAGGCAGTGGTTCAAGTGTTTAGGCTAGTGAGGACACCAGCAGACCTCATGGTGATCCTCGCTGCGAGCCTACTACACGCAGCAGCCGGACGATGGTGAAGCATGATGCTCCAGGTGCACGATGAGGCATCTCTACTTTGGACGGACTTTGAGAGCCTCTTCCGCTCGGAGTTCGTCCCATCCACCCTTCGTGCGGTGCGTATCCAGGAGCTTCTTCAGCTACGGCAGGGCAGCATGACGGTCGCTCAGTACTCGGCGAGATTTACCGATCTCTCGCGCTACTCGACCAACATGGTACGGGACCCATTCTTCCGGGCCCGGACCTTCGAGCAGGGTTTGAGACACGAGATCAGGGCATCGCTGATCTCCCTCAGCATACCGACTCAGATAGGAGTACTGGAGCGGGCTCTTCTGATCGAGAGCTTCCTTGCTGAGTCTACACCAGCACAGAGACCCACCGCAGGGCGGCACATGGCAGAGTCATCTGCAGCAGGTAGTCGACGGATTACTCAGGGGTCCAGACAGACCAGACCTTCGGGCAGACGATCTCAGGGCACTGGCTCTGCAGTGCGGGGCACACAGCGCGGAGCCAGTCATCCGAGAGGCAGACAATGCTACTCGTGCGGCGGGCAGGGCCACATGGCTCTTGACTTCCTGACCCGTCGTGCCGAGGAGCAGCAGACAGTTGATGGACCTCCGAGGCAGAGGCAGAGGGTCGACCGTGGCGGTCCGCAGGGAGGAGGCGGATGAGGCAGAGGAGCTGGACGAGCAGCCGGTGGTGGGCGATGCTTTGAGGCTCTTCCACCACCACCACCAGGAGGTACACCCCGACCACAGGGAGTTGGCGGGCAGCGACAGGCACAGCTCCAGGCAGTAGAGGCCTACGACCACGGCGCACCCGAGATGATTCGAGGTACTATCTGTGTCTATTCCACCCTTGCTGCAGTTCTTATAGACACAGGAGCGAGTCACTCTTTCATAGCCGCTGCCCTTGTTCGGAGCTCGGAGATTCCGACAGAGCCGTTGGCTCGATCCTTACGGCTAGAGACTCCTACGGGAGAAGACTCGACGATTACACACTGGTGCCGGCAGTTTGAGCTTACTCTAGGAGGCGAGAGCTTCGGCTGGGATCTTCTTGTAGCAGCGTCGAGGCCTTACGACGTCATCTTGGGCATGGATTGGCTATCGACGGTCCATGCACAGATTGACTGTTTTAGGCGCAAGGTGCGATCTGTACGCACCGACGGGAGCAAGTTCACCTTCACCGGCGAGAAGGGAGCCTTAGCAGCACAGTATGGACTTCCGCGGAGGAGAGGACAGCCCATCACCCATCAGTTGGCTAGCCTTATCCTTGGAGCAGTTGACGTGCGGAGTCCTGGTTTTTCTGCAGTGGTGGATCAGTTTGCGGACGTTTTTCTTGACGACGTTCCAGGGCTACCTCCTCGCAGATAGGTAGACTTTTATATAGACTTGTACCCTAGGACAGCCCCGATATCCACTCCAGCATATCGGATGGCCCCCGCAGAGCTTCGAGAGCTACGGGTACAGTTGGAGGACTTGCAGGGAAAGGGGTTCATCCGACCCAGTGTTTCACCCTGGGCTTCCCCAATTTTTATTCGCCAAGAAGGCGGATGGGAGCTTGTGACTTTGTGTTGACTATCGTCGCCTGAACCAGGTGACAGTGAGGAACAAGTATCCACTACCGAGGATTGATGACCTCTTTGATCAGCTCAAGGGAGCACGATGGTTCTCGAAGATAGACCTCAGGTCAGGCTATCATCAGCTCAGAGTCAGAGACGAGGATGTGCAGAAGACAGCCTTCAGATGTCGGTATGGCCACTATGAGTTCTTGGTTATGCCTTTCGGTGTAACCAATGCTCCAGCAGTGTTCATGGCTCTCATGAACAGGATCTTTCAGCCATACCTCGATCGGTTTGTCGTGGTCTTCATCGACGACATTCTGATTTACTCTACGACAGAGGGGGAGCACGCCTATCACTTGCGAGTTGTACTAGACACACTCTGAGAGCACCAACTTTATGGTAAGCTCTCGAAGTGCCAGTTCTGGATACGTGAGGTCCACTTCTTGGGTCACGTTATCTCTGAGGCGGGAGTTGTAGTGGATCCCGCGAAGATTGAGGCTGTGTTAGCATGGGAGCCACCCAAGAGCGTGACTGAGGTTCGGAGTTTCTTGGGACTAGCTGGATACTATCGGAGATTCGTGCAAGACTTCTCTAGAGTTGCGACATCACTCACAGCTTTGACGAAGAAGGGGAAACCCTTCGTGTGGTCAGACAGATGTCAGCAGAGCTTCTAGGAGCTGAGACAGAGATTGACTAGCGCGCCTATCTTGAGGTTGCCTGAGGAGGGAGTAGGGTACGTAGTCTACTGCGATGCATCAGGGACCGGACTCGGATGTGTTCTGATGCAGGAGCGGGCCGTGATCGCCTATGGATCACGTCAGTTGAGGCCGCATGAGCAGAACTACGCTACCCATGACCTGGAGTTAGCAGCAGTGGTCTTCGCTCTGAAGACATGGCGACACTATCTGATGGGCGAGCACTTTACAGTCTTTTCCGATCATCAGAGCCTCAGGTATATCTTTTCGCAGAAGGACCTGAACCTGAGACAGCGGCGATGGCTCGAGTTCCTCGAGGACTATGACTTTGAGATAGTCTATACTCCTGGGAAGGGGAACGTGGTAGCTGATGCCCTCAGTAGGAGGACGGGCATTCAGCTACTTGAGGAGGCGACGGAGCAGCTAGCCTCTTTGCAGATATCCTTCGTGGATAGAGATGGAGCAGCCTTCCTTCAGTCTCTCACAGTCACTCCTCCACTACTGCAGCGAGTTAGGGAGGCACAGCGTGGGGACGCTGACTGTGACACACGGCGTGCACAGATATCCTCGGGACAGGCACCTGATGATTTCTCCCTTGGAGCAGTGCACGACATCATTTTCAGAGGACATACCATGGTACCAGTAGCTTTGAGAGAGGAAGTGCTGAGGGAGTTTCACACTTATCCTTTGGCGGTACATCCTGGAGTGGCGAAGATGTACCAGGACCTCAGACGACAGCACTGGTGGCTGGGCATGAAGAAGGTTGTAGCAGAGTTCGTTTCTCGATGCCTCACCTGCCAGCAGGTGAAGGCAGAGCATCAGGTACCAGCAGGCTTGGTACAGCCCTTGGAGGTTCCGGAGTGGAAGTGGGATGGCATATCTATGGATTTCGTGACTGGACTTCCACGCACTTCCAGAGGTCACGACTCCATCTGGGTGATTGTTGACCGACTCACCAAGTCGGCACACTTCTTACCCATCAGAGAGCAGGGCTCAGTGGAGATCTTGGGACGTCTCTACGTTCAGGAGATTGTGCGGCTCCACGGCGTGCCATCATCTATCGTCTCCGATCGGGATGCTCGCTTTACTTCCTGGATTTGGAAGGGGTTACAGGAGGCGTTCGGGACGCAGCTACATCTGAGCACAGCCTTTCATCCACAGACGAATGGTCAGACGGAGAGGACCATTCAGACACTCGAGGACATGCTCCGCGCATGTGTCATCGACTTTTGTCATAGCTGGGAGGACCACCTACCCTTGGTGGAGTTTGCGTACAACAACAGCTACCACTCCACCATCGGGATGGAACCGTACGAGGCGTTGTACGGCCGACCTTGTAGATCTACTTTGTGCTGGACAGACCCTGGAGAGTCAGCACTGGTGGGACCAGAGATGGTCCAGGCCACGACAGAGAAGGTCCAGGTCATCCAAGAGCGGATGAGGACAGCTCAGAGCCGGTAGAAGTCATATGATGACAGGAGGCGGAGGCCACTGGAGTTCGAGGATGGCGACCACGTCTTCTTGAGGGTCTCACCTCGACGTGGTATTCGGAGATTTGGCCGAGGCGGCAAGTTATCTCCGCGCTTCATCGGACTCTTCCAGATTCTCAACAGGATTGGTGAGGTGGATTATCGCCTGCCTCTACCACCTCAGTTGCACCAGGTGCACGACGTCTTCCACGTATCTCAGCTGAGGAGATACGTGCATGACCCGACGCACATCATTGACCATGGGGAGCTTGACGTTGACGATGGGGCGACTTTTACGGAGGTCCCGGTGGAGATAGAGGATCGACAGGAGCGGGTCCTGCGTGGGCGATCGATACCTCTTTTGCGCATCAGATGGCAGCACGGGAATCTCCAGGAGAGCACATGGGAGCGGGAGGCTCAGATGCGTGCTCACTACCCTCATTTGTTTCCCTAGTTTTTGATGTTTCTTTACGGGGACGTAAAGCCCTGAGGTGGGAGTAATGTAAAGACCCGTAAAATTCAAGGGAATTTTTTTTCTTAATTTTCTTTAGAATTTTACAAGAGCGCGGTTTCAGACCGCACCTGATTCCGAGGCCCGGAGTGCCCGGAATTAATTTCTGAAGTTTGGCTCGGGTACGTTCAGTGAACGAACGAGCGGGATTTCCTAACTTTTGATCCGGTGCTCGGAATTGAAATCCGAGGGCACCGATGAACTCGCAGCGCTGATATTCGCTTAAAGAGACATTTTCGGAAGTTGCGTTGGTTGCGGGTTGAAAGTTAGTTTTTGGGTTTTTAGTTTAAGTTAAATAAAATTTGTGAGGAACAAATTTTATTTTAACTAGTTAAATCCTACCAAAGGGAGTTGGGAGTGGGATCCACATCCACTTAACCTCCCTTGGGAGGATTTAGTGAGGTGGGATCCACACGAACCCCAACTCCTTAAATTCTCTCAAAACCTCCCCTTTAACTCATTTCAATTAATGTTGTCAACTTGACTTAATTAATTGAAGAGGGTTATTTTTAAATTTCAAACTTTTGAAATTCTAGTGAGTTGATGTGTTAATAAAATAAGATAGAGTCTTATTTTATTTTGGGTTAATTGTTTGTCTTCTTGAGAGGTGGAGAGCTTTTCCTTCTTCTTCTTCAACTCTGACGAAGAACTCGAAGAACGCTCAACTTGACGAAGAACGCTCAAGTTCCGACGAAGAACGCCGCTCCGCTCTTCTTCGTCTTTCGTGTCAACGAGAGGGAACGCCGCTTCCTCCTCGGATTCCCTTCGTCGACATAAGAGGTTTCGCCAACGACGTATCACATCGGACGCATCTCTTCGTCAACGGAATTGACGAACGATGACCGCGACGCCCGCTCTCCGCGACGTTGACTTCCGCGGACGTTGGAAAATCCTCGAACTTATACCCAAGGTAGGGGTTGTTATTTATTGTTAAATTATTTTATTCTTGATCATGGATCTCACATGTCTACGTGAGGCTTTTGATTATATTATATAAGTGATATTGTTTAACGTGAGGGGGGCCGGACCGCACGAACACGGCCGAACCCCCCCTCCATCGTTCTTGTTCTTTATTCTTGCGGGTGGGAGCAAAGTGACGTGGTGCCGTCGCACCACGCGGTTAATCGTGCAATTATTTTGCGTGGCACCGTCGCGCCACGCCGAGGAAGAATCTTCAAGAACGCGACGTCGTCGCGCCGCGTTGAAAGGAATCAAAGCACGGAGGAGGGGCGCGGTGCTGTAGCACCGCGCCGGACGACGAACACCGCGGCCGGTTCCGGTCCGCGGCGGAACGAGGAGACCGGCGGCCGGGCCGCCGGCGTCGGAAGCCGAAGAGGGGACCGGAATTTCCGGTCCCGTTGGAGAAAACCGGCCGGCCAGCTGGCCGGCCGGATGACGTTAAACCGGGGGAATTAATCCCCCGGCCAGCGCATAAAAACCCCCCTCATTAAGAGGGGGGGGGGGGTTTCCAAGTAAAGGGGGGGGGGCAGCAGCCCCCCGGTTTTCCTCCAAACCGGCCCCCACGTGGGGGCCGATTTCTTGTAAAGGGCGCGGCACAAAGGCCGCGCCGCCCTTCCCAGGAAGCGGGGGCTTAGCCCCCCGCGTGCCGCCCTCGTGCGGCGCCAGGCCGCCAGGACGCCGCGGCCGCCGCGCCGCCGCCGCGCCGGCCGGCCGGCCGGGCCGCCCCAGGGGGGGGGGGGTCGGGCCGGGTCGGCCCGGACCCGGACCCCCCCGTTTCGAACCAGTTCCGGTCTTTTGTCCATAACTTGAGCCTCGGACCTCCGTTCGACGAACCGTCTACGGCAACGCGATCCTTGGATCGAGACGGTCGTTTTGGTATATCGCACTCAAGGTTTCGGGTCACTTTGAGTTCGGCCGGGTTGGTTCGTTCACGAAACCAACCGGGCCTTCGGAGCGGAAACACTCATATCTTGAGCTACGGACGTCCGATTGACGTGCCGTCAGTCGCGTTGTGTTCCTCTTAGGGAGACGGATCTTTTGGCATACTCCACCCGAGGTTTAGACGCAGGTGGAGTACGGTCGGGTTGGTTTTGCCTTAAAAACCAACCGGGCCCCGGGGACGAAAATGCCAATAACTCTCAGACCGGGCGTCCGATCGACGCGCCGTCTGTTGCGTTGAGTTCCTGTTGACGATACGGAACTTTTGGATACATCAACTCTGGTCTTCGTGACAGTTGATGTATCAGCCTCTCGGCTCGTGGAGCGGACCCTCTGAACGAGCTTGCTGTGTGCGGGAACCCTAGTGCTGGCTGCGACTGTTACTGTGACTACTACTGCTACGACAGCTACTGTGACTACGACGACGACAGTACAGAGATCTTGTGTGGATTCGACGACGACGACTACAGCACTCAGCGATCCTACGTGGATCAGTGCTACAGGTCCTGTGTGGGCCCGATCCTGTGTGGGTCCGATCCTGTGTGGGTCCGCGCTCAGCGGTTCTGTGTGAGCCGGTGCCTACAGGTCCTGTGTGGGCCCGATCCTATGTGGGTCTTTGCGGGGGTTAGTTACCTATCGATCCTTCGTGGGTCCGACGACTTAGATGGATCAGTGATCATCTTTATCGTCCTTTGAAGAAGTATACCTGTGTGAGCTGAATCCTGTTACTTTCCTGTGTGGATTGTGTTGTGCAAGCCTGTGTGGATTACGTTTTTCTTTCCTGTGTGGAATACGTTTACTTTCCTGTGTGGACTGAGTTATACTTGGGCTCGGAGGTTGGAGCGTATTTGAATTGATGACTTAGGTATATGTATGGGCATATACTAAGCAGTGTCAGTTGTTACTTCGTGATTATACCATTCTTCGTGGTTTATCCTTTGTGGATTTGAGAGACCTTCAGGGGTCTCGGGGTCCCTACTGAGTAGCTTATACTCCCCCCTGCACGGGCTTTGCCCGCACTACGTTGTGTTGGTTGCAGACGACGGACAGCGTTGACCTTAGCTGAGGCTTGCAGAGCGGGACGGTACCCGGAGGTGGACCATTGGGCGGGACGTGCTCGGAGCGGACGGCGGGACCCGTGGAGCAGAGGAGCTATCTGTACCCACCCTTCAGGTGGGATTTCCGGTGGACAGCTCGGAGTAGCGGCTTTTACCTTTCAGTTGCTGTTTTCCCCTTTTTAGTTGTACTTTACTTTCAGTTTGGGTTTGTATTCCGGCCCATTTACTTTTCCGCACTTTCAGTTGTACTCTGCTTTTGTTTAGTGTTTACTTTCCGCTTGTTTACTCTGTGGTGTTTGTTTACTTTACAAAGGCAATGCCTTCCCTTTTTACCGGGATTTACGCCTTGGTGCTAGTCGCCAGCCCCTGGCCTATGGAAGGCGGGCTTGGGGTAGTCACGGCACGGACCCCGAGGGCGGGTCGTGACAATTGCACACAACCATAAAAAAAGGTTAGTCTAATGAGAATTATATAATTGGGATTTTAATTACATAGAATAATAAAACGAATTAATTTCCAGAAATCATTTACTCATTTCATTTAATTCTTAGTAATACCCCATGCATAATAATAAAAGTTGACTATAATTATTATTTGACATGCGCCCAGAGAATTACACATAATATTAGTTAATTAAATAAAAAAATATTATTTCTCATAAATTCCCAGAAAAAATACATGGCATGTATATTTAATATACACGATGTGTACTTTTGTTTTTCCATTTTTCTTTATTTTCTCCACCACATTTATTAGACCTTGAATAATGGAAATTAGTTTCTCAAATAAATATAATTGAATTAATCGCTAATAAATATATTATTTTTCCCACAATATATTCTATCTTGTAACTAGTGTCGAAATAGATTCGATTAGGCATCCTTGAATATTTATTAAGCCACACTCGGGAATATTCTTTATTCAACTTGATAAATTAACATTTAACTTATATACTTGTACACACTTAGTGTGTGACCCTATATGCCTATTTCTCATGGGCATTAGGAGGAGCCTACCTAAAGTCCAAGGATAGCATCTAGCAAGACTCCAAGGAACCGATAGAGAAAGAAGTTAACGCTAAAATGAAGTGTCACCTCCAATGAACGATTACCATTTAATATAATCCATTTGTCTCGATATCTCGAATCAAGTTGGATGTATGCTAGTGCCATCAACCCATGTGTTCGATTATTTATTCATAGACATTATTGAATTGAACTTTCCCATTCCTCACCATGGCCATTGATTTATTTAGGCTATATTAATTACATTTAAAGTCATGAGATATCTACTTCTGTTATGGAATAGAAGGGATACATCCTTTATCGCATTATTAATTTATGTAGTATTACTCGTGATGCTCCCAAAATATCCAACCTCTGTGTGAACAGTGTGTCATCAAAATTTTCATTAATACATCTTAGTGTGTGAGTTGTAATTCCCATTAATAATAATCTTAATGTCTATGAACCAATACACATGTCCATGGATAGGAACATCCAATGACCCTATAAAATGTGGATTTCTTACTAGTGGGTCTCGTTCTCATAATATCCTCCTGATTATTACCTTCGGCGCACACCATGATAAGACACGTCAAAGTTTTATGAGTCATCACCTTTAATGGACTATATTATTTTTTTCTCTCAAATAAAACCATCCGGCCATAGAACACATATTCAAGAATAGAATTATGGAACTTCTAGTTTCTCATCATAGAAGGGGTCCGTTATTAACCATTAATGCAACATCTATCATTAGGAAATTATCACATGAATTGTCATGCAGAACAACAATACAAATGTGATAAGTTATTTATTAATGAATAAAGTATAAAGTAGTTTGTTCTAGGCCACCAACTCCAACAGACTCCTGCATGGATTAGAGCCAACTGCTAACAACCTTTTTCCGGCTAGCTCTCACATGATATTCATGCTTCTATAGAGATAGGGTTTTAATCATGGGGTTTGACACATTCTATTTTGGGGACACTCATCTCACTGCAACTTCACCCCTTTGATATAAATCCCTCAAGAAATGACACTTCCAGAGTATGTGCTTTGTCTATTGATGCTACCTTGATTCTTTTGCAAGAGCCACTACTGTAGTTTTATCACAATACAATGTGATAGGATCTTTACTGATAGGCACCACATCAAGCTCCTGGAAAAAGTTATGAATCCAAACGGCTTCCTTTACAGCATCGGAAGCAGCCATATATTCGGACTCCGCTGTAGAATCGACGACAACTTGTTTCTCTGAACTCTTCTTGCTCACAGCTCCTCCATTGAGACATAAAACATATCTAGATTGTGATTTAAGATCATTATGATCTGTCTGGAAACCAAAATCAGCATACCCTCTAATGAAAGGCTCATCGTCTCCTCGATACACTAGGAACATATCCTTTTTTCTTCTCAAATACTTAAGGATAATCTAAATAGCAGTCCAATGTTTTTCTCCTAGATCTGCTTGATATCTCCCTACCATTCTCAGTCCATTAGAAACATCAGGCCTTGTACATTACATGAAATACATGATAGATCCTATAGCTTATGTGTATTAGATCTTACACATTATATCTTTAACTTGATGTGTTTGAGGACAAATTTTCTTAGAAAGATGTCGGCCATGTGACACTAGAATAAATACCCTCTTGGATTATTCCATACTAAATCTATTCAGTATCTGGACAATGTATGTTCCCTTACATAGTCCAAGCAACTTTTTTGATCTATCACGAATGATCAAGATCCCTAAAATTTAGGCTAAATATCTCAAATCCTTCATCGAGAAACACTTATTCAACGTGCCATGAAATGACTGTAAGACTGGTACATTATTTCCAATAATAAATATGTCATCAACATATACTACTATAATAACAACTGCATTCCCATTAAACCACTTATAAACACATGGATCACATTCATTCTTAATGAATCCAAATTCTTTTATGGATTCATCAAATCGAATGTTCCATGACATGGACGCTTGCTTTAATCAATAAATGGATTTTTGCAATTTGCAATCCTGTTGGATTCTCTTAGTGTCATAGACCCTTCTAGTTGTGACATATAGACATCTTCATGAAGGTTACCATTAATTAATGTTGTTCTGACATCCATTTTCCCAATATCATTTCCAGGGTAAGATGATATGGCATGTTTGATTCTTATGTATTTTAAGATGGAAAATGGTGAGAAGTTTTCATTATAGTCAATTCCTTGATGCTGTCATAATCCATTGGCCACTAAACATGCTTTATAGGTTCTAATGTGACCTTCCATGTTCAGGTTTCTTTTGAATACCCATTTTCATCTAATAGGATTTACATCAACTAATTCAATGACAAGAACCTAGACTTGGTTGTGATACATGTATTCCATCTCCGAATTCATAACTTCTAGCCATCTTGCTTCTTATGAGCTTTCTACTGGTTCCTTGTAGAAGAGAGGTTCATCATTTTCCAATAATAATGATTCACCGTCCTCAGTGACAAGGAAACGAAATCTCTCTGGTTCCCTTTCCACTATTGAGCTCCTATTAAGTACATGTGTTTCTGGAACCTCTTCTATAAGGACCTATGGAATTTGTTCCTATACCAAATCATGTGTATCTTGAGCATCCAATTCATCGATGTCAATCTTGATCCCACTATCCATTTTAAGGATGTTCTCCCTCTTAAGAAAGATGAATTGTCTAGCGATAATCACTTTCTTTTCTGAAGGATTATATAAGTAATATCCTTTTCATTCCATGCGATGTCCTATAAAGATACAATTCTTGTCCCTAGGTTCTATTTTGTTTCCTGATAATTCCTTAACAAAGGCCTCACATCCCCATTCACATGTGTGTGATAGAATTGGTTTCTTTCTATTCCGTAACTAAGAGGGAATTTAAATTTCCACCAAATTTTGTACTTGGTTTAATGTGTACACAGATGTTTGTAATGCATATCCCCAAAAAGATAATAAAAGATCTACATGACTCATCATTGTCCTCACCATGTCTAACAAGGTGCAGTTTCTCCTTTCACTAACACCATTCCACTATGGTGTATAATGAGGAGTGAGCTGATATAGAATCTTAGACTCTTGTAGAAGATCGATGAACTTGTGGTCCAGATATTCTCCACCTCGATACGATAAAAGCAACTTTATCTTCTTACCAAGATGATTCTATACTTCATTTATGATTTCCTTAAATTTATCTAAGGCTTCTAACATATACCACATTAAGTAGATAAATCCATATCTACTCAAATCATCAGTAAAAGTAATAAAGTAAAAATATCCATATCCATCTTCTACTGGAAATGGTCCACACACGTCCGTGTAAACCAATCCTAGAATCTGCAGCCCTTTCACCCTGTCCACTAAAAGGCAGCTTGTTCATTTTACCATGTAAATAAGGGTGATATATATCAAGTGGTTTTATCTCAGTAGAGTTTATATTGTCATCTTGGTAGAGCTTTGTCAAGCGATTCTCATATACATGATCAAGATGGTGGTGCCACAACTGGGTGGTGTATGAGTCATGTGAGTTTGGTTCATTATCGATTTCCAATACTTGGTTTTCGTAATTTAAAACATTCAAACCATTATTTAAATGTGTCATACCATAACATATGTTGTTCTTATAAAATAAGTAACACTTATTTACAAACATAAAAATAAATCCATCCATATGCAAACATAATACATAAATTATGTTTTTGGTAACCTTAGACACATAATAACAATAATGTAAAACCAATATCATCCCAGTTGGAAATGAGAGGTGGTAATCACCAATGGATAATGTAGCCAGCCTCGCGTCATTGGTAGCTCAGTGATCCACCTCTCTTAAGGAAATATTTATGAATCTACTTGGTTTCTGCATTTTAATATAGATGTGGGCCCCACAAGTTTTATCTAAGACCCAATGTGTAGAAATGGAAAGATTACACTCGATAACGAACACACCTTTAGCATCCCCATGCTTCTGGGTGCATTTCCTCTTCCAGTGGTCATTCTTACCACATGAAATACATACCACCTCCCATTCCTTTCCCTACCTATGAAACTTCCCCTCCTTGGAGGGGTCGTGATTGGAGTCTTTAGACCGTTTATATGTCCTTGGCCAATTTTCCATGTCCTTACTTTTCTTATTCCCCATAAGGACTATGGGTTTTCATGCATGTAGTCCTAATTTACCTGGCGAATTAAGGTAAGAAGTTATGATAGACTCTTATCATTGTTTCTCATGTTATAGTTGACAAAAAAGATAGATAAGGTATTGGGAAGTGATGATAGGATGAGATCTGTATGCAACACATCTGGGAACATAATCCCTAAGATGACTAGGTGTTCAATGTAGCCAATAAGCTTCACTACATGAGGCCCAGCTGGAACAAACTCTCCAAGAATAGTTGTAAAAAATAATTGGAGATATCATATCTCTCCTGTCTCGCCTTTTCTTGGAAGATATCTTTAAGGTGATACATCATTCTATACACGATCATGTTTTCATATTTCTTCTTGTGCTCATTAAACATGGAAAATAACATGAAATATTGGAAATATGTGGCATCATCCATATGTTTCATGTAGAGAGATAGTTCCTATAACTGACCACATTCCATGGTTCAATTGGAACATGCTCTTCTAGCACATACAATTTCCTCTCGTGGCGAAGGATGACACATAAACACCTCTGCCACTCATGTAATTTGGTGCCAATGAGAAGTTTTCCCTCTCAAGTATGGATCAAAATTATACGATTGAAGTCATTTTTCTTTCCATTTATATAAATTAATAAGAGGAAATTATTAGTACATTATTATGATAAAACTGAGACAAAGAAATAAATTAATACTTATTAGTCACCCAATGTTTTATGGAAATCCAATAGTCCTCACCATTGACTTTAGAAAATTTGGTTTCCTAAATATTATAGTGGAATGAATCCATATTTCATTTTTCATTACCGAAACTATGGTTATTCGAGAAACATGAAGGGTTTAATGTGGGAATTAAAAATTCCAACTGCATTAACTTGTAGATCCTTGAACTGCGGAGTGGACTCCCCAATCCTAAAATCCATTTATTTTGGATTTCCTCAAATGTTGCCTCTTGGTCAGACCAAATCTGGTTGTGGAAGTCAAACCTTTATGTGAACCAAGTCCAGACAACCCAAAACCGTGAATTAGAATTCCCTGATAATTGAAAGCACCCCAACTTGGGTTGGTCTTGCACTTTGAAATATGATTCGATTCTGGCCATGATTATGGAAGGCTATATCGACTTAAAATTTCTTTGAGGGATTTTATCCTTATACATAATTTTTTATTTTATTATTTTTTATTAATTTATTTTTAATATTAATATGGATATGCTTAAGTGATTAACCATGTCTAAGATAATATTTTATGCATTAGTAGGTCTCTTTTAGTTCCATCATACTTGCTTATTTAATTCATTAATTGTTTTATCGTGACAACATACCCACAATTAATAAAACATGCAACTAAAAAAACAAAATAAATGGTATGATCATGAGATTATTATATTGGTTAGTATATCTGGTGGATGATAAACTAATCCAAGAAATAGGGGAGAAACACCTTAAACCATTTGGGTTTGTATTTACAGCTTTCCACCTTTCATCTTTTGTATATCCTTTGATTGGTTTCACCTTGGTTCCTAACTTGATCAATCTTCAATAGATTGGGAGCTTCATCCATTAAATATGCTTTTATCTCACATGTAAGTGAGGGGTAAAATGGATTTTTACATAAAAAACCTTGTGTATGCAGGCGCTACATATTAATGAGGAGAAGGCTTGTAATCCAACAAATTTAATTTAAATAAAAAAATTAAAAGAAACCATTCACATACAAAGGTCTTGGCCTAGATCAGGATCATCCATGAATGCAATGATATTTATGCATAAATTAAACTATCATTCAATTCATTATTAGTTATTGTTTAAGATAAGTCACACTGAAATAAATTAATTATCATTAATTAATCAATCCTTATATCTTAAACCCTTTTTATGAATTTTTCTGAGATTCGCATTCATCATCATTTTAAACAAATAAATTCATTTAAAATTATCTTTTTATGTAACATGTACCTTGGATGTAACCCGTAGAATTCTCTTTCATAATGACCTAATGATTATAAAAGAACATTATGTAGATTTTAAATTAAACACATATATACAAAAAACTGCTCACGTGTGGGGCCTTGGGTTTACGCCTTCACTATGGTACACGCCTCAAGGGTTTTTATAATATAATAAAAAATTCTAATAAATCTGCATAATTTGAATGAGTATATGGTGTGTAGATACCAAAACAAGGTGTGTACATTTGTTCACCATCTATCCGAAGTACACGCTCAGGGACATGGTGTGTAACTGTACATTATAATTCTTCAGAGTACATAATTGTGTTCTATGGGACACATGCCATATAGTATTCGTGTTAGATGGTTTCCAGCTGGGCGAGCCATGTATGGGGTACATAGTCTAATTATATCCTGAAGGGACTACAAGATGTGGTCAATGACCCACATGACGTGTAATATAGAAACTATGTTCCATCTGTTTCTGTCCAACACGCAGAATCACTTAAAACTAATAAATACTCCAACACACATCCTGATTTGGCGAACCGGTCGAATGCATTGAATCCTGACTACATGGAGAGTACTAGCGAACTAATGGTGTGTACGTTTTGTGTTATATGACCAGGAACATTTGGAACCTCTAGATTAGGTCGTCTATTTTTTCTAACCAAAATAAAAAGATAGATTCTTTTCTGTAAGGTGAAAGTGAAACAAGAGGGGAGAAACAGATCTCTTGATTCTGTTTTAAAGAAATATTTACTTGAATTGAAACAACTAAATTATTAAATGGATAAATCACCAATGAAGACATAAATAATTATAATTAATGATGTGACCGATCTAATGCCACTTGTAGGTTTTGGGTGCAGCAGAAGCACATTAGTTAGTATGCCCAACTTTAATTTCGGCATTAACAGCGATCAATCTGAGATCCGTCAAGATAATAAAACGCCAGATCTTCAGAATAGAATGAAGAACAAATTAGAAATAGGAGAGTCCCATAATCAAATATAATATCATCATATGTTGGTTATGATTAATTTAATTAATTGATAAGAATTTCCTTGAGAAAATTCTTTCTTCGTTGATGTTTCCTGTCAAGATCTGATGTAACCTGTAATTGTATCATAAAATTCAAAGTAGGATTCCTCTAGTGGTGATCCACATGTGCTCCAAATATCTCTCACCTTCTTCTGTGATGTTTTCCTTCGATCACCTTGATTAGGTGGATGAGGATCTCTCTCTCGTAGCTTGAGAGCATTATTGGTGGAAATAAAATTCTCTATTGGCTTGAGATATTTTCCAAATCTATTGCGCACAACCAAAAAAATGACTAGGCTAATGAGAATTATTTAATTGGTATTAAAATTTTATAGAATAATAAAATGAATTAATTACCCAAAATCATTTATTCATTTTATTTAATTCTTAGTAATACCCCATATATAATAATAAAAGGTGACTATTATTATTACGTGACATGCACCCAGCGAATTACATCAAAAATTATTTAATTAAATAAATAATTGTATATATCATAAATTCCCAGATAAAAATAAATGGAATGTATATTTAATATACACAGTGTGTAATTTTGTTTTTCCATTTTTCTTTATTTCCTCCACAACATTTATTAGACCTTGAATAATGGATATTTATTTCTCGATTAAATATCACTACAGTACTTGTTAATTAATATATTATTTCGCCAACAATATATTTTCTCCAATAACTAATGTCGAAATTAATGTGGTCAGGTGTCCTTGAATAATTATTAAACCTCAATAAAAAAATAATATTTATTCAAATTTATAAATTAATAATTAATTGTGATAATTGGACTCACTTATTGTGTGACCCTTAAGGCCTCTTTCTTAGTGGCATTAAGCAGAGCCTACCTAAAGTCCAAGGTTAGTGTCTAGAAACCCGCTAAGGCACACATATAGACAAAAGTTAATGCCAAAACGATGTTTCACCTTCTAAAAATGCTTGCTGTGTAATATACAACTTGTTTCTTGATACCTCGAATCAAGCTGGTTGAATGGTAGTTCCATCAACCAATGTTCTAGATTATTCTTTATTTCACTTTCCAAAATTGGACATTCACATTCTTCATCATGGAAATGGATATATTTATGCTATATCAATTCCATCCATGGATCTGATATATCTACTTCTCTAATGGAACAGATGAGACAAATCCTTTCTCACATTATCTATTAATGCAGTATTACTCGTGACGCACCCAACATATCCTACCTTTCTGTGAACAATGTGTTATCATAGTTTTCTTCAATACATCTAAGTGTGAGAGTTGTAATATTCATTAATAATAATCAGAAAATCTAAGTACAAATACACATGACCATAGATAGGAACATCCAATGACACTATGAAATTTGGATTTCCTACTAGCGGGTCTCATTCTCATAATATTCTTTTGGATATTACCTAGTGTAAACACCATGGGAAGGTGCCTAAATGTTTTATGATCTCTCACCCCTAATGGAATATATTGTTTGTGTCCTTCAAATAACATCATCTGGACAAGGAACATATATTCCATAACAGTGTTATGGAACTTATGGGTTCTTATCATAGCAGGGATCTGCTATGACCCTTTAATGCAACAACTACCCTTATAAAATTATCAAATGCATTGTCAAACAGAATAACTATCAAGATGTGATAAGGTATTTATTAATGAATAAATTATAATGTATTTGGTTTTAGGCCACCAACTCCAACAATTATAATGTGCAATTTTCAGATGTAAATTACCTACTTTGGTGATCCCTTATTCAAAACAAGTCAAACACTTAGGATGTGTTGGGCTATAATTGGAAATTTTCCAATTTGCCTTTATACATTTCAAATGAGGAGTGTAGGTCACCATGAATAAGACAGTATATTTATTTCATTTTATCCAATTAAAATTTATAAGAGATGAAAACCCATTTAAATAATTCACTTTGTGAGGCATTACCTCTCATGTGCCAAGTTAACTCTGTTCGGTTCCATTTTACTCAATAAATTAATTAGAACATTTAAATACCATTTATATGATAAAAATGTAGTCACATATGGGTAAATTCTTCATTACATCACTTTCCTAATTGTGAAATTACATCTTAAAAGTCTGAGAACACTTTAAGGTTGCTTTGGTTCAAAAAACAATTTTAATAAAAATTAGGAAACCCCCTTCAGAGATATAAAAATTGACAAGTACGGTGTGTGTTTTTTGTAAATGAATGCATCAATTATAAAGAAATGAATAAATGTAATAATACCAGGAATTCAAATTAAGCATAAAATAACACCATGAGTTTTCACAGAAATCCCACCTCTTTTGGATGGGTTTTATTTAAAATCCAAGACTTGTTTATCTAACGAGACAATTATCATAGCAAAAAAGATTATTCAATAAAAGAAATACAATATATAAATGAAGAATTAATAATGTGGTTAAATTCATTTTCAAGAATTATTGAATTAATGAGGCTAGAATAGGTACCTTACCCTAAAAGAAACTAAGACAAACACTCGGTACATGAAATATTTATCGACAACCACAAGGAACTTCTCCACACGTGCATCCACATACCTTCATATATACAAAAATATATCCCTTAATATATTTCACATGTTCCCCCTCCATAAAGGGAATACTTACATGGAAGATACATATTTATATATATTCATACATGAGTATATGTGTGTGCTCCCTCAAAATTGGTCAAAACCCACTAAAAAATTAATAAGAACTCAAAATTATTGTGAAAAAGACAAAAAACATAAAATTAATTACCAAGAACACAAAAATTACAATCCCCAAATTTATAAATGATTGAAACTAATAATGAAATAAAAATGTATCCCAAAAAATTGGCAGGAAACCAAAATGACCAAAACTGCCTCGCCTTTAGTGGAAGTTTCCAGAATAGTATATTGGAGTCCGGATCGACCAACATCATGACCCTATATTGGAGGAAACACTAAAAATTTAAATTAGCCATAAACCCTAGGTTCATCCAAGCTATGTAGGGAAACTGGGAGATTGAATCTTGTCTGGAAACAGAGAGAAGAAGCGATTGGAAGGCTTACCATGCTGATTCAAACAAAAATCATGATGAAAACCTCTAGAGATGGTAATCAGAGAGGGAGTGTGTCTCACCTCATAAGTATTTGGGAATCGGGTCATGCACGCTAATGTTGGAAAGGGGGAGGCTTCCATTAGGTTTTTTTTGAAAACCTAAATTAAACTCATAATAATAATAATAATAATAATAATAATAATTACTATTATAACATTGAATTATTTAATTTAATTATATTTAAATTATAATTAATTTATTTCAATTTATTTAGAAAACTCATATCAGTGTGAGAATTCAGAAAAATAATTTCGGATGTTCTATTTTATTAAAATTTCCTTCCTAGAAAATTGAAAAATACAAATTCCACGATAATTTATTTTGGTTGAAAATACAAGAAGTTATATAATATATAAATTTGGAAATATGAATCATACCACTGTGTTCTTATTTTATATTAGTTTAAACGATTGGTAGGTATAAAAACAAATTTAACAATTTTGGCCAATTTTTAGGTCTCATGAGACCTACTAATGCATCTATGGGCTATGTAATTTTGATCCCACCCATCACATAATAAGACCAAAGCAATACTAATTTATTTTATAATCAATTTAATCCAGAATCATTATTCATTACCTTAAAATTTAATTATTGATTGAATTATATCAAATATTAATACTTTTCCCAGTCAAACCGATCAAAATACATCAAGATAGTGAATAAAGATATTATCAATACAATATATCCTTTATGGAGAATAATAGGGTTTCTATTTTTGAATAAAAAATAAAATTAAATATCATAACAACAATCTTGAGAAAAATTACCAATTTCACTTTGAAAATAAGGTTTGAAAACTAAAAAATTATAGCATATTATGAAAAAATATTTCATTGAAAATTATCCTATAGACATGTAATCGGAGATTCAAATAATTTAGTGCTACTAATAGCTTTAAATTATTTTCATATAGTACAAGTCATAAGAAAACATCCCATTCACAATTATTCAAAAAGAATCATAAAGTACAACATTCAGAAAATAATGGGAATATTACATTAAAACTATTTTTTGAAATTTATACATATGAAAAATACCATTAATAAATAATTTTAGAATAGTAAAATGATGATGGAAAATAAATCCCTGAGCAATTTCGTGACATTTGAATCATAAACCCCATAAATGAAACAACATCAAATGAAATGTTAAATACCATGAATTAAAATATATTCATGATATATCATATCAAAAGGTATGTATATATTCCTCATACAATATTATTGGTGTATATTATAAAATATGTCCCAAGGAGAACAATTTGAGATGAAGAACCCTTACCGCATTTCTAAATTCAATCATATGTGTTTGAACATCCTTTATAAAAATTATTGACTTTTTATAAATATATTAAATTATTTTACTCATAAATATCACTCTATATATTATTTACTTATGTACTTTTATAACAATTCATTCAAAATTCTTTTTTAAAATCATCATTGTGGGTGATAACATCAATGTCTTTCATATGTGTTTTTGTTTTTTAGTCTTAGTACATTTATATTGGTCACAGTTCCACAATTTCCATATTCTTAATCGTGAAAAAATATCATATAAATTTATTATATATATATATATATATCTTTATAATCATTGATAAAAGTTATAAATAGAAAAATAAAATATACTATTAATGGAGATAGTAGGTCGTACATATGTGTGGCCACTATATTTACTATCTGGGTGATGGAATGAAAGAATGTTAAATAATAATTTTCTTTTATAGGTTCATTATTATATAATATATATATAATATGTATTCATTAAATCAATCCTTATTACCAAAAATATAATTTATTAAGGAAAAATGTATCTCATCCCTTACTGGATGTGGTAGTCCATATGTACACACGAGTGACGTTATCAGTTTCCCATAGATTGGAAGGAAGAAATTTGTATATGATATAATAATTATAAAGGAATATTTATATCATGAAGATCATATATATTTATTATTCCCAAATTTATAACCATTCATGTAAAGTGGTGAAGATTACACCCTTACATAAAGATGGTTTGTTTTATTTACCAGAAAGCTCAGAAACATGAAAAAACCTGTTCCCAGAAAATTTTATTAAAAAATAAAGTCAGCAAAAGAGGAGAAACATGAGGGACTAAAAATGCCTCGTGTACACATCACCACACGCATCCGCAGAAACCAACTCACAAATATTGTTGTACCAAAATAATAATAAATTCTATAATTATTTATGATAGTGAAGTTATTATTAATTATTTCCTTTCCTCCTAGAGAACCCATGCTAATCATTTCTTTTTTTATCTAGTTTAGGGTCCCATCACTATGATTGTGTGGGTCAAGAGAGGGATGATGCCAGATGTTTAACTTATTTTCTTCAACCTTGAATTATCTTTTTTTTCTATAATTTTATGTGATTATACAATAAAATATTCCTACGTTTTATTATGGATTCATTAATTTCTTATTGTTAATATATATTCATAGTTATTTGAAGAAGAAATTAATTTGTAAGACTTGGTAAAGATTGTTACATCTTCTTCGAAAGAGATCTTTCAGATCTTCTCCTAAGGGGAATGGTGTTGGTCTTTTAAGAATAACAATAACACTATTACATGAATAATGATTGTTTACAAGAATGTTTTTGTGGTTTTATTAATCGAATAGTGTCTAGGTTCTGTATTAAATAGTGGAGATGTGGTCCTTTTTTATAGTAAATGAATGAACACAAATGAAATAATAAAAAAGAGTTTTAGTTTATTAAATTCATTTTCATGTGAAAGAGGAAATCATTAGACATAATTTAAATATTAAGATAGGATATGCTTTAAATATTATCAACCAATAAAATTAGGATTGTTTTATGTGTTATTTTTAGACTTTTACATTGGTTTAACCCATTAATTAACAAATTTTTACTTCAACGTAGTAACTCCTTTTCAATAAAAAAAGATATAATTTTATTAATAAGGTATTAATTTGTCAATAAATGGCCAATATATGATATTATTGACAATATTTTATACTAATTGTCCTCTTGAAATATTTTTATGAATTTAAATAATTTAATAACATATAATTTCTCATTAACTTTCCCTAATATCATTTTTCACGCTATTAATTTAACTTGAATTTAATGACATAAAGAAAATTAAGTAATTTGAATCTATGATTTTATAAATTTTAAAACATTTCATGTCATTATATTAATTTTTTTATTCTTTCTAAATCACTAAACAAAATATTAACTCTTTTTTTTATATAAAAAAATTATTTTAGTATTCTATTAATTGAATAAATATTAAACCAGAATTTCATAAGAATTTAAAATATTATTTAATCACTAAAATTAGAAAAAAAATAAAAAAATATTATTTTGTCTTTTTTTATAAAAATATACACCTAAATATTTCCTTTTTTATCCATGTAATAACAATTTAGTGTTTTTATCAAGAGAGTGTCATTTTGTCTATATTCATTTATTAAATTAATATTAATTTCCTAATAAAGGATATATTTCACCGAGTATCCATATATTCAAGACATGGATGTAAATGGATAAAATAAAATCAATTAATAAGATAAATGAATGTTTTAGTGTAATGTTTTTGACATTATCATATTATTTGTAACGCTAAATGCTCGATTTAAACTTATTGTGGTGAGAATTGTTTATTATGGTTACAATTTATAAAGGGAAAAATAAAGAGAACCAATTTTAATATTTTGAATATCAGGATCTCAATTCTGGAATCGATTTTTCCTAATTCTATTTATATAGGTTCTATAATTTAATTTCTAAATAAGTGCACAAAATGAGACAAAACCCGCTTTTAAAATAAATTTTTTAAGCATAAAACAAGGTTTATCATTATCCCATGAATTGAAAAAAATTGACGGAGATTAAAAAAAATTAGAAAATTATATGATATATATATATCATTAAAATCATTCTCAAAAAGTTTTCAATTACATTTTTTGATGTAAAAACAGATTGTGTGCACAAAACGATATTTTAGAAAAATATTAATATTTCCATAAAAAGATTTTTATATTAATTTGTAATCAATTTTTAACTGATTAAACATCATACAATATTATGTTTTCAAAATTTGTTTATTTGTATTCATACCCAGTAATTTTTAGGGCTATGCTTTAATTCTTACATATAAATAAGAATATTGTGTACTTCATTTAAGCTTGGTGTCTCATGTTGAATACAATATATATCATAGATTTATTTTCAAATATCAAGGTGTGATATTTATTTTTTATAAATCCACAACCACACTTTTCCAAACATGTTTTAAAAAATTGATTTATTTACTCTTAGATTATAACATTAACAATTTTTGCTTCTTATTGTGGAATGTAATTTTTACCCAAGTAATTATTTTTTGCATGTAAATATAAAGTGAAAATTATTTGGTATTTACAAATTAAGGATTATATATATTAAATAAAATATATAAATTGTAATTTTTGTGTCTTAGGAAAATTAATTTTAATATTTCACGCATGTGATGCAAAAATTCTGTTTTTATAAAAGTTTTATTTTTTAGAGTAAGTTTTTTGATTAAGATAGAATAATCAATGTTATGGATTATATATACACAAAATGTTTCTTATTGTCAAAATAATAATAAATTGTCTTTAAAATAATTCAAAACCTTATTTACACTCTGAGAAAAATTTATTATGACAAACATATAAAAAAATATTTTTCTTAAAACGATACATAAATTTTCCGAAATGTTAATAGAAGGATTAATATATAGTTTTTTAAAATAATTATTTTATCTTTATAAATTATATTATGTATTTTAAAAAACATTTCAAAAATATTCATGGAATTATTTTATAATAATGTCATAAAAGTGATAGTATTAGTAAAATATGTATTTTTCACTTTCAACTAAAAATATATTATGTCAAAAAAGTATAAAACATTTAATGAAATAGTAATGTTGAAATAATAAATCAAAAAAATGTTATATTTATATATTTATTATTCTAAAAATTTTGAATTTATTTTTAAAATAAAAATAAAAAAATATAAATAAAATACATTAATTGAAAAAAATTACGTTTTTAAAAATTAAGTGTTCTTAACATTATTTAACATCAACTTATTATTTATATGATGTTAATATGTCAGCTAATAAATATTAATATATTAAATATGATAAATGTAATCTATTATGATAAAATATACATTACATAAAACAACAGTTATTTGAAAAACATGTTAATTTTTTTTATTATTAAAAAAGCTTTAACCACTTCCATTAAAAATAATTATTTAGTTCATAAAATTTAATTTTACTAGTCCATTGTTATGGAAATTTTTACTTGAATTTTATATATACATCATATCATAATTTAATAATATAAATAATAATGTTTTCATATTACACATAAATATTTATTTATTTATAATATTTTAATATCATATTTTTATTTCATTATGAGTTATATTATTTTAAATATACTACTTACTTAGACGTAAATTATGTATACCTATTAGAAATATGACCAATGACAATATTATAAATATCCATATTTTCAATGACAGTATTTATAAGATCTATATTATATTTCTTTATATATACATTCTAAATCATACATTTATTAGGTTCATACATTTCTAGGTATGTTTCTTATTTAATATTATTGATTTTTAATAATTATTTCTCCCTTCATGGATCCCTTCCTCTTTACAGGTTTTTTTTCTATTGGTGGTCCTTATGGTTGAAGATTGTCCCATAGATTTCCTAGTATGGAATATTTTATTATTTTATTTATATCATCTTCTATCAGTTTATATAGTTTTAATATATGTAATTCATCTACGGTGAGTAATAATTCATGGTGTGTGGTACTTATTATTTTATTATATTTTTTTTCCCAATTATTAATGAATGTAGTATATTTAGTTTAGTTAATGTTTTATTATCAATATTTTGTAATCAATTTTCAATCCATTTGAATGAATAGATAAAAATTATTTAAAATTATTGAAAAATATATTAATAATTATAGCAATTTTAATAATAATTGATCCTAAAACCTGGGGCATTATAGGGAAAGGGTCATTATTGGCCCAAGGGTTACTTCGTCATCTAAACAATAAAGACACTAATTTATGAAGTAGAATATAATAAATATAAAAACAGGTTTCTTATAAAAAGTTCATCGAGATAATTCAACAACATGAAATTTGAATATATTTTTGATATAAAATATTCATAAAAATATCAAAATCTTCCACATTATAACTCAAAATGTATCTTCCTTAGGAATTATTAATGTAGCTAGACCCCTCTCTGAAAATTTTATTTCCTCAAGTATCTATCAACTTCCTATATCTAATAACACATATTTTACCTTTTAAATTAATCCTTCTATAAATGTCACATGTCAGTCCATAATTATCCTTATGTTATTCTATTATAAAAATTTGTAATCACTATAAAATTAGTTTAAACTTCATCATCTTTACTATCCAAAAATAAGAATTATTTCACAAAAAAATTCATAGAGACCTGTCGATTCTTGTACCATTGAATGGTCATCCTCCAAATTATACCCTCACACTTTACATTATGGGATCCTAATTTGAAATTCTTAACAAATTTTGCCATATTAGTTTTTGAAATAACATAACATATGAAGATTACATGGATTTCTTCTCTCATGAACAAGAAATAATATCATTTTTTCTCAAAATATCTAGTTCAATGGAAAAAGTTACTACCAATTTCCTAATTTATATCCCTAACAATCAATACCATGATAATTTTACTACTATATTTTTTATTTCCCTCAAATATTCAAATTTCTCAAACAACTCAAAAGTACTTCCATTATTTCCTTATTTTATCATCATTCTTCAAAATTTTATTTTTCAATCCAGCATGATATAAAATATATCATAGCATAATATATCCACCATTTAGTATATCCTATAATAAAACGAGCATCCAAAATATCTTCGCTACTTTGGTACGATTATTTATAAATATTCGAGATAAAAAAATGATCAACACTATCCAACTTCCAAAACCTCCTCAATATAATAACCCATTATCCTATTTATAAAAGAAATATTTCTTGAAAAATGTCTTTCTCCATAATTAAAAACTCTTACACTCATCATGGTCAACTTCAAAATGACATGGTAAAATACACTATGACCTAGTATAGTCTCCTATAATCAAAAGTATTTTATAACCATGCCACTTTTCTCAATGTTGCTAGAATCCTTATAAAAATTTAAATAATATTTCATAACCTCAACTTATACCATTGATTAAAAATGCATTATTTTATTTCCAATGTATGTGCCAGTTAAAAATATGGTTTCAAACTTCCTCTAGGTTAAAAAAACACTATTCCAATATTCCAACGATTAGAATTGTATGTATTCCATCATATCCTAAATTAAATTCAATAATGTAAACCTAAAAATAGAACATGAATAGCTCTGATGGAACCCTAATTCTATAGGAGAAATTCTTAGTGTGAAAATGAGTGATCAAAAATATTTTTATGCCTTGATATATATGTTTACCAATGTCACATTCCTACCCCTGTCTTCATTCACTAATTAATTTCATTCCCAATGGATTAAATTTCCCTTTCACACATACCATTAACTTACCCTTGATGGTTGATTTCTTTCCACCGAGATTATAATTCTTCTTAGTCATCCTTTATTTATCTCTCTCATTATTCTTGTTTAATTGCACTATTCACTAATTAATATGATTCTCAAATTTATCCCACATTGGAAATAAACCCAAATTGTATACTCTTAAAAGTCTTAGAATTTTTGTGTCAATAATTAAAAGAATATAGGGGAGGAAATTACATAAACCTCTGCAAACAAAAGGTGGTGGGTAAACAATGCGTTTCAATCGATTATTCTCAAACATCGATGAACCCAATGATTTATTTGGAATATTTTCCACCATTTAATTAAATCCAATATACAAAATCATGATGAATATTTTAACCATAATTTTATTTTTAAAATTGTACTAAATATCAATGTCCAATTTTTAGAGTGTTGTGATGTATTTTTTATGAATATACAACCAATTTTGTAGTGAAAATAAATTAGAATAGGCACATACACATATTCCACCATGATACTCTAATTATTAAATAATCCTAATTAATTGAGTAAAAAATATCATAGAAATACTATATATTAAATTAATCATTTAGATAAATGTTATATCTTAGTTATTTCTTATCCATTCAATGCATCTATTATAAATAAATATCTCCCCTCCACTAGTGAAGGACCTATCCATAATGTGTGAAAACTAATCCACATAAAAATATATAATAATTTTTTTATTTACTTGAATCCAATATAAATCTTTAATAAAGAGTGATTTTAAAATTCCTCATGATTATTTTGACATAATTAATATATTCATTATTCTGATTACTCTAAAACTTATTCACCAAATATATATGAAGGATAAGATCCAAAAAATTGATATCAAGTAAAAGAATATTTCAATCATAAAATAAGTTAAATTTAGATTCATGGTTATAACCTCACCATTATTTTATAGTTTAGTTACAACCATAATTTGTGTTTACATTATCTTTTAATCATGCATGTTGAACTTTATATTCAAATCTATTTAATATTTACCTTAAGAGGAACAATATAATCCATCCTTATATATTTTTTGTAACATAAAAAATTATATGATATCACTTATCATGAACTTGTTAAACTTGAAACTCATTACTTTTGTCTCAAACACAAATTATTTTTTTATATTCCTGTAAAATGATTTTTTCATCATATATGTTTTCTATGAACTGATTCTATTTACATTATTCAATATATATATTGTGATAAAAACAACATATCTTGTATTCCAGCTTAATCATGGGTAATTCCAATTGATGGAACCAAACTAAATGTTCTTGTTTCAATGAATAAAAACAATTCATTATTAAATATTATTTTTCATTACTATATCTGATTTGAGAATCCACCACTTGATTAATGTAAACATCCCCTTCGAAAATTTCATTCAAGAATATTTTCTTTTCATTTTTTTAATGAATATAAATTTCCATAAAGAGTAATATTTTCCCATATACCACAATTGAGGAAAAAGTATCATTATTATATATGCCTTTAATTTTAGGTCAATCCATTCACACCAATCATTCATTGTTGCAAATAAAATTTCCATTCTCTTAATTTATTAAAACCTTATATGTTCTAAATAATTTTTAATCTTTTATCATTTACACAATCACCCATGATTAATTTTTATCAATTTGATCTAGTTGTTCTTTAATATATTCCATTAATTACTCATCCATTAACAATTCATTGAGTAATATTAGTTCAACAAATGATTGTAGAGTAGTGTGTTCAGAACTCCTCCAACTCTAGGTATGAATAATAGAATACATTTTTCCAATAATATATGATTAATAAATTTATTCTCTTCTTCTTATTTAAGTAAAATAATAATTATGATCTTCTATAACATGTTCTTAAAATTATCTAAATTATTTATTATCTTTTCTTAAGAGTTGAATATATCTTTAATTTTTATTAATAACATTTATTAATGAAAAATTTCATACAAAAATATATTTCCAATTGTTCGACCAAAGATTTATACAATCACATTCACAAAATTTTCCTCCATAATTTTGTTAAATCTATATTTGAAGTATTGTTTTTGGCTTTACTGATTAATTAGTAGTAGAAAATTCCATTATTAGTTATATCTTCATAACTACCACAATTTTATTATTTGTTTTAATGTATGATTTTATTTTAAATACTCTAATATTTTTCAATGTCATATTTTTTTAATGAAACATTATATATTGCATATTATCATATTTAGGACAATTAAAATATTGATTTAATGTGTAAAATTACACTTTTAGTATTTTTTTCCAAATATTACTTTTCATTAACACTCTTTAAAGGTATAAAATTCTCCATATTGATAAAAAATTTAATACACATTTCAAAAAATCAATTTTCCTACTCCACACAAAAGAAACATCCTGGTTGATTCCATTTCTGTCAATATAATTATCCACATCAATTGGGTGATAATTAAGGTCTCTATATGATTGATGTTTTTTTACAACCATCATGTTTTAATTTAATCACTCCTCTAAAACATGTAAATTCCTTTTATATAAACCTTTTTTTTTCATTATAAACATAATTTACCAAATAATTATATAATCATAAAAAAATATAATATATTATCTCGCACGGTGTGTCCTAATATGTTTCATCAGAACATTCACATTGATGTGAACCAAGTCAAAAACATTCAACACCTTCTTTTTCATGAGTATATAGAGGATTAGAAACATATTATCTCTAACAAAATCCTTTCATGTTCTATATCTCTTTCTCTCTCTATCCCAAAACAAATTAGGAAATGTAATGACAACCTTTATCCTTGATAAATTTTCAAGGCTCAAATCATATGTATTCCTGAGTATCTCATTCCACAAGTCATTCTCCTCATCCCCTATAATATTAAAAGATGAATCTTTATTATACACTTGATATAACGTTCCATTAATTATCCAACTCACCATAAGTGAATTAATATATTTTAATTTTACTAATAATCTTTTCATGCTGAATGTGACTTTGATTCTCAAGTTTCAAAGTTAACTTCTGATGAGGATATTATATTAAATTTCATCCACATAATGTATATAACTATTTTCCAATAAATCAAATCCAAGAATTTTCTTTCAACTAAATCTTATAGTCTAGGAACCATGGTTATGTATAAATGATACCATCAACATGACCATTAATATCCTTCAGAATAATCATGTTCCTAGTCAGGTGGGATGAGAACACACTATCAAGAATCGACATGTTATTATTCATTTAATCCATTAGAGGAAACTCATTTTGTATATCCATATAATTATTCATTATTTACATCCTTTAATTACCAACATGAGTTTATACATATAATGTTTTCACCTCATTCCAAACAATATAAGAATTGTATTAATATTATTCTTCCTCCACAAGGTGAAAACTATTTTCAAATGGGATCATGTTCACTTATATTTAATTTATCTTAAATTGAATTTCATGGTATTGTTTTTCACCTCTTATTTTCTTCAATTACGATCAGTATGACTATAATTAAATCCAAAAAATTAATATTACTAACAAAACCATTTTCACATTGTAGTATATGATATTTTCTCCTTGGGTTGATTTAAAGAACTCCATGTTCTAGATAATCATTCACCACATTGAAATAGGTCATAGTGTGGCCTAAGTCCCCACAGAATTAACACCATATCAATGAAAATAATTTTTTACAACAATTACACATATCCATAGATGTACAATATTTCCATGATGATTTATATACTATAAATGTGTGAATGTTCTCTATAAACTTTTTCTTCCCTTTATCATTCATGTCTTCAATAAACGTTATGATTGATTAACCATAAAAAACTTTACAAATTTAACCATATGGTTGGGTCATTTAAATTTCATAAAATTTCTAATACTTCAAATTCCTCTTCAATACTTATCCTTCAACACTTAATCCAAAAACGTTTAGAATTTTAACATCTCTATGAAAAAACATGTCTTAATTTTATTAACAAGTTTATTTCACAAAATCACTACTTATTAATATATTTTTATAATATTTATTACATTACCCTAGAAATAAAATTAAGGTTATTGGTCACATTTAGTTAAATATTAATTTTCAAATTAATTTCCAAAACATATCCTCTATCATCTAAAAAACCCCTTGAGTCTATATAACATTATATGAAATAGTGAATTAGCTTTGAGTTTTCCTAAATACTATAATGATTCATTAAATAATATATTTCTTTTCTTATACATAATCTGTTATATGTCATGCTCCGTTTGAGAACCATAAAATACAACATTGAGAATATTGTAACCATCAAATTGATTTTATTACATTGCATTAGATAAATATGTCTCAATAATCCCCATCATAGAATCATATATATATATATATATATATATCATTTTAAATATCTTTTACCTTATTAAAAACATGGTTTAGCATCATCCTCTTCTCTACAAACTATGATTTTACATTGAAACATCCTTTTGGATATTCCTCTATATTTTATGTATCATTTAAGTAAAATTTCCTTTAATACATTCCAGAGTAATAAATCTCACCATATTTATTTCCTTTCATCCTTGGGTATCCCTTTGAAATATGTATACCATTTACACATATAAATAAATTCAATGGTAAATTTTACATAAATCAACCATTACAGTGATTTATGTTTTATATGATATGTGATAATAAATCATCACTTATGTTCTATTCTCTCCCTTAAAATTCATGAATATCAAGCATCTGTATGAAGAGAATTTCATTTATTCTCAAATCCCATTTATTTAATATCCAACCTAACACTATTGTAATTCATTGAATGAAACCATAAAAATGCTACAATATGTGGTCATTATAGACTTTGGATTTTAAAAGGGTTGAAATATCTAATTGTTTTTCTTTATAATCTATATGTATTTTATTTCATCATCAAGACCATGAATATAACATAAAACTCAACTAATAAAGTGAAATATTTTTTGAGGTTCTCACATGGATATATTTTTTAAGTCACCAAATTTTATGTGAAACACATGCATGTTATACTCTTTTACTTTAAATTACCATTAATATATATTGAAAAATATATCTCATATTACTTTAATATATGTTCAGTTTCTTTATTAAAAATAACTTTTATTTTAAAAAGACTTGGATATGAAATTTTACAACATGGAAATAGCTTCAGGAAACATTTTTTTCTATCACATTCTTGGATGATAAATCAACATGATCACTTATTTATATCCCATTTATAACTACAGATAATCATAAATATCCAAAATACCGTAAATATGATCTCATTCATGTCTTCCAAATATAATATTCGTATCCATTAAAACATTAAACACCTTTCATGTTCATACCTTTTTCCATGATAATAATCATCTATGTACAGATTCACTAAGAATAAATTTGTGAATTTTATACCAGGTGTTACTCCCCAAAATCTCAAATAGTCCTTTTTGGGGGTGGGGTGAATTAGCCTATAAAATTTAATTTATATATTTGAAATATTTTTTTATTATATTAAATTAATTAATACTAACATTTCAAATTTAATCACACATAAAAAACATCTGAGTATGAAAGGTAAAAAATAAGAACAAAAAAAATATAAGTTCATCACTAAGTGATATATCTTAGGATTATACAGTAATGATTTGGTGGTGTACCAAATTAATTAGTACTCAATTTTATTTATACATGTTTTTATAAAATAATCACCATCTATCCAAGGGTAACTCCACCAAATTATATATTAATAATAAACTAAAATACATGAAATATAATAATTACTCACACGTTTGTCACTCAAAAGAATATCACCATGATTATTCAACACCATGAAATGAGGGTGTTTCCTTTACACTCGAATTTTCCCTAAAAAATATAAATCTTGAAATATTTTCCCCAAAATTTTACCTCACTAAGAATTCATAATATGACATTTATTCCAGCTCAAACCCATTCTTCAAATTTCTCTAATAACATCACTCTTCTAATATCATAAATATAAAATTCCCAATTCATATTATTTTGAATGTTATGTGTGAGAACCTACTTACCACTATAATTTTCACATTATTAATGAATTAACATATATATAAAAACCCACTAGACTTCAAATATCTATATCATCCTAAATCATTAATTTTCTCTCATGATTTTCTGTGAGAACTTATTAAGGAATTCACCAAGGATTGATTGTCCTTGTATCATTGCACAAACTCTACTGACCATAATTTGAAATTCTCAATATTTTCATTCATTTTATTTTTCAAAATAACTTAATATCATAATAGACTAAATATGGTTTCACTCTAGACCATAATATAGTAACCATATTCTCAAAAAATTAGCTATATGAAATTTGATACTATAATTCACACATTATTCATGTTAAACTCTCAACACAATGTCAGTTTTAATACTTCACTACCCATTCTCATAAATTATATAGATATCTCCATCAACATGAAATGCCTTCCACTATAGACATACTCTATTATCATGTTTTAAATTTATAACTTCCCAACCACCATAATATGTGAAACAATATAGTATAAAGCATCTCCAAAATATATTCCAACACATATGACCATGAATGGGGGAAGGCCTTAATTATTTAATTAGTTGTGGAATAGGACCATTGAGGGATTGAATTTCTCATGCTAAAGGATGAATGTAATATGTAATGTATTTTTCAGATATTCTTCCCATCTAAAGTATATAAGATTAGGGAATGGTTCATCAAATTGGTTTTTATGAAACTAATAATTATTCTAATTTATTAATTTCATTTGTCATTCATCCCATTTGTATCCTAAAAAACTCTAGAATAGGTTTGGATATGATGTTTTGGATTTAGATGGTTATATTAGAATATAATGATTCTATGGGATGTTCCAAAATCAGTTAGACTCCCAATGAAAATGGATATGGAAACATGTAATTGAATATTTATCCACTATTCATTTATTTTGGTTCCCATGGATTTTCTATCAATAATCATGAATCAAAAGGTTCTGTCTACTAATTATGACCAAAAAATTACAAATTGTTTATGGGAACATGACAATGAAAACTATTAGGCATGATTCTAAATTTTTAAAAAGGAGTTGTTCAATTATTTTTTAATTTTATTATATTCATTTTTATCAATAGGTAGACTATTGTAATAAATTCTGAGCCCAAATAAATAAAGGTAACAATGTTCTAGAAATTTATGTTGAAATGGATCATAATCTAATATTGTAAAAAATTAAAATTATTCGATGGCTTGATGATAATCCTTCCAATTTGAACTAATTTTTCTGTCTCCAATGCATGTCATGATCATGATTAATAGAGGAACATATCATATCCTTGTTGTCTTGAAAATTAAATAGAGTTTAAAAATTAATACACATCCATCATAAAATGGATGAATAACTAGAAATACCAAAATAATGGTGATCTGTTCAGGGATCAAATGGTAGTCCTCTAGAATGTTGAGGGGAATAAAAATAATAAAAAAATCATGATTATAGTGCCCATATGGTAATCTCGGATGATTATAACAATGATTTTTGTTCGGATGAATGTATGGGAAAGAAGAATATTAACTAGTAATCATGATATTCTGAAGGGAATGATGTTTTGGATTCTAGTGGGATATAAAAATTGAAAATTATGAAACAAATGAATGATTTCTAGCACCTAAAGATAATTGATATTTTTGTTTAAATATTATTTTATTACTCTAAGGCATGGTGCGTATAGGTGTGATTGGATGCTTCTATGAATGTGAATAATGAGGTTTTTTATTGATGATGAATACTAATAGCTTAGGGGAACACGAGATAATATGTATTTTGATGGTATATTCTTTATTTTATATTGGATGTGGAAGTTATCTTTTATACTTATTTACATTGTTTTTAACACATTATAGAATATAATCCTTGATTATTTTTTCTTTTTTTCTTTTCATTAATTTTTTTATTAGTTTAGGGATTTGGTTTCCCAAATTTAGAGATCTTGTTTTTTGGAAAATAGGACCATGATCAACCATCACATCATAGATATATTGGGATCCTTATTATAAAATATTGGACAAGAGATATATTCAAAGGTATTTATCCACAATAACCTAATTTAAAATATAAACCCCCAACACAGGGATAATATAAACTTTTCCATGAAAAATTGATTCTCCCATGGCTATAAAATCCTAATATCACCACATTGAATATAACCATTATTGGGTTAACATAACTAAAGCATGGTGTTATATATTGCTGGAAACAATTCCCCAAGGATCCATCTCGATGTTTTTAGGGGTGATTGTATTTGCTGAAAAATCTAGGTTAGTGTGAATGAGCACGGTTTGTTTTTTTTCAAATCCTATGTTTAAAGTGGCATAATTTCTTATTGTTTTCCAAACATTTGGGCATTAAAATTTGGAGATCAGTTTTTTGATTAGTTTTTTTCTAAACAGAATATTTTGAAAAACCAAAAGTGAGTTCATAAAATGTATAATGAAATTTGAAAAGTAAGTATTTCAACATAGTAGTGTTATGTGGACCTTAAAACAGACTACATGGATCATAGAGGGAAAATAATTTCTGGAAGGATCTACATTAATGGGAGGCATAAATTTTGTTAGAGGATTTTAATATGAAAAAAAAAATAACGGTATGATTTAATGATCCTCAAAGGGTTTTTCTTCATGGAATGAATCCTCTTCTGTGAAAAAAAGCAAGGATCTATGTGGAAAAAATTTCCTAGTTTGTGGTGAATGTTGTACCACAGTGAATTTTTAGGGTGATAGGATTATCGGGATTTACAAATGTATTTTACGTTATAATGATGGATAACCAGATAATAACATAAATATATTTTCAATAGAAAACATCTTCTCTCTATGAAGAATTCCGAGAATCCCAATTTAGTTAATGAAAAAATATTCCACGAAGGATAAGAGGTTCAAGAGGAAAGATTTAGTGAAAGTAGATGAGTTCCATGGATATAGTCTTCAAAAGGGGTTTTTTGGGCACTGTTGTTATGAAATAAAATGTTCTTATATGTTGATGCGAACTACGAAGCATCAGTAGTATGTGATGTTGAGGATGTCTATATTGGATAGGTGATCCACAGATGAATAATTCTTCTACCAATCAAGGATAATATGTTTACGAATATGTGGTCCAGAAAGCGCTCATGCCTTGAGATGAAAGGAAGTTCATGGATGGGATGGTCAAAAATAGTTTGTAAAAGTGATTTCTTCAAACTAATAGTACATGTAAAAAATGAATTTCATCTATTGGTGAAAAAATGACTTGAACATAGCATCTATCTATAGTTTAGGGTACATTCATTAAATAAAATTACGGGACCAAAAATTCCATAAACTATGAGATGGTCCCTTCTAGGATCATTGATTTAATGAAGAGGAAGATGGTGGTACTTTGCACTAGTAGTGAGCTAGGGAAAGATACAAATGGAGAAATCCTTGGGAAAGTAGTGAGCTGACCCTAAACCAAAATTTTCCTGGGCATAAAATTGATCTATCCTAAACATCATTATTGGCAGCGAGCTTTACTGAATTTGGTAAAATCATCACATTGTCATTGTATTCTCCTTGGATGTAACATAGTGAGGGTAAAGTAAGTAAAAAACTATGTGTTCTTGTCCTTTATTTATTTCTTTCCTTTCTATTTAGGATCATCTAATAATGTTGTAATGAGTAAGATAAATATAAACACTAAAGATCAAATGATTTGACCCTAATAATAAAGAGTTTAAGATCGAGTGTGGTAGGAAGGATTTAAAGAATATCCATACCATGATTCACTACCCCCGTCAGGGTATCTTGGACCCTTTTAGACCTAACAACTCTATTAATAGAAAAACACCTTCAAACCATAGTGATATATCTCATTGATTAAACATGACACATACCATGTTAAAAAACATTTCATTAATATAACTTATAACATTAATTGAAAAATACATTACATTTTCAATTCCACGAGATACCAAAAAACATCATGTTCCGACAACCTCTAATATAAATAACCTATGTTTCGAAATCATATCCAATTGTTTCATAAATATACCCAATAATAATTTAAGTGTAAAAATATAATCATCCTTGAATACTCTTTAAAGAAATTTTTAATTAATAATATTATTTTAAATCCTAATGTATTTCATAAATGAGTGTAATAATAGATTTTGTTATAGCTTGATATTACATTTTTTCCACTAAATATCTCTATAGGAAATTTTATATCCACAAAAAATAAAATTTAATGGTTTCTCATCCATATAAGTTCAATAACTTACTTTGACACTTAAATATATTTTTCTACCACTTTGTTTTGTTATTTTTTCAGTTCTTCCTTTCAATCCATAAAACAAATTGGTTTCCAACAAAATTACCTCTAATATGTGTAAATTTTTTTCATAAAATATATCCACCATAATTTTTATTAAAATAGTAAAATAAATCATGATCTATTCATATAATAAACACCAACCCATATTCAGGTGTTCCATGTATAAACATAAAATTTCATTATTATATAGTGTTATATTCTTTCATTTTTGTTGACTCAAAATAGTATAACCAAGAAAAGTAAAACTAAAAATTTATTGGAGTATTGTTTTCAAATAATATAGAATTATAATAATTATTTGATATAAATTATTACCCATTATTATTCTATATTGATTATTTTTTAGTCTATTACAATTGTTATTGGAGTTGAATCCAACATTTGATCATTCATATCAACTTTTCATTGTGACATATCACTTACATTATTTGAGATATACAATTTTCATTAATCATTAGACTAAATTACATCCCAATAAAATATATAAATTTCCTAAAATATATATCTCTCACTTCAACTAGAAAAGACTCACAAACTCTCCCACCAATTGTTTCTTCCTACAACCAAATTTTATATCATCAACATACAAAATTTCTATGAACTATTTGACACCTTCATATAAGAGTTATCATCGAAAATACAACACTCAAATTATGGATTCCATTAATAATAATCCAAATTATAATTCCAATACCATCATTCATGATTCAAACAATATAAATATTTTATTAATGAATATGTATTTTCATCACCATATCCACTTTGAAATCCCATCAGTTATTAAAGAAATACCTCAACATATAGCACTTCATTAAATAATTTTACCTTCTTACCCATTTGATATATTTTTAAGCCTCTATGAATGAAAAACACCAAGATTAATTTAATTAATTCTATAATAACTTCAATCCCAATACCCCCAATTGGGTGGAAATGGGGTGTTACAGATTTTCTATTTTTCAAGAGATATTTTATTTATGTAATCAAGAAAATTAAAATTCATTAGTTTATTTAAAAATCCAAAAAACTTACATAAAATTTAAAATAATATAAAGTGTATGGTTATTCTATATGTTTTGTTATAAAGGGATATCCAATGAGTAAAAATAGATAATGTTTTAATATAGTATGAGTTTTGATTATACACTCTAGATATTACTATAGATTCAGAGGGATAGTACTAATTAGAGGATCACTTCCAATTCTTGACCATCATTCATTAATTCAATAAAATGTTTATAAATAAAATTTGAAACACATAGGATTATAACATGTTCATGAATTAAAATGAACACCAAAATGGGTAGGGCTGTCTTCATTCTTATTATTTATTATATTTTTAACTCTATAAAATAAATTGTGATGAAACTTTCCACCATAAAAATTTACCCTTATTATTCTTTAAAAGGATGAGTTAAATTGTTTTAGTAATGATTTATTTACTCTTATTCATCTTATTGTTTCTAAAAAATGAGTTTTTTCCAAAATTATTTCTCACATTTTACTAATATGGAAACTCTATGAATATGGGAGAAATTTTTTCCTTATATTTATCTTCCTTAATTATCTGATGATAATTTCCATAGTTTAGGCATGGAAATATTATAAAGTCGACACTATGGAATCCTTCTATTTAAAGTTATATAATATATGGGATCAATCTAATAAGTCATAGAATTTATTTGTCAAAACAATTTATAGTTTTCATTCTCCATGTTTGACTTAACAATTAATCTTATGTTATAAAGGATAATAATCCCACACATATTCAAACATGGTGTAAAGACACTAAGGAATTGAGATTATTTAGTTATGAATTAATGCTATGTAATCATTTCATTTTATATCCACATCTAAATCATATAATAAAACAATTTCAATGAAGATAAAAACATTTATATTATTTTGGAAATGAAAACTGTGTCCTAAAATAGGTTGGATTCAACCAAAAGATGACTCTTAGGTTTTTTAATTTAATCCCAAACACATTACAAAATTATGTAATGTAAATTTTTATTACAATTAATCCTATTTCATATAATAGTTATTATTTTCAAAAAAGAAATGAATCTTACATAGTATCCTCTATCCTAAAATGACTCTTACATGAAAGTCCAATAACTCTTATAGACTTTTGAGGAATATTATGTGATGTTTCTATGCCAGGATCTAAGTATCACTAAGAGGGTAGGGGATAATGAGTTATATATATTTCATTTGTGTATCATTTCATTTGAAATAAACATCACCTCCTATTAAAGAGTTATAAAATTAATTAAAACAAAACTATCAAACATCTATTAGAACAAAATAATTTATAATTTTCACTACTAAACATGAGTAACTATGTCCCTGGTATGTATTGGAAATAGTCCAATTCCACACAATACTTTTCAAAACAATCTTTTTATGTGGATAAGAAGCGGAATTATATGCCATTACACTTTCGAAGAAATATTATCAATAAAATAGTGCATGAACTTCAAGTAGCATGATATGATGTCATAAAAATTTGTGTAGTAATTTATAAAAATATCCCCAATTTATATATAAAAAGTTACAATGATAAAATTTTAAATTTAATAAGTAAATAAATCAAAAAAATATTCACAATCCTACCTTGAAGCAGGTAGTAACTTATATGAACTTTGTAATGATTCTTAGTCCAATTTCCAAGTTTGATTCCTCATTATCATTTCTTAGTCTAGACATATACGTTCTACCAGAATACCAATGAAACAATTCTGAACTAATTCTGTCACTTTCTGGAAAAACAATTTGATTTCACTATCTGATGGCTTTGTATGATTACAAAAACTCACAATACAATCTTCTGTATTCTTCTTCTTCGTTCGTGGAAGCTTCCATCATAATGAATTGTCTAGAATATTAATCTCTCTAAAACATTTAAAATCCCCACCTTATCTCATTAATTATGAATAGAAAATGTTTCATAAAGTAAAAATTTCTCTCCTCCTTTTATAGGTTCTTTAAAATTGGTTTAGGTGCGATCTGAAACGTTATCCTGTTTAACGAAATTTCATAAATTTTTAATTCCCTTTATATTTTAAAAACATGTTTGACCTATTCAATGATTCTTAATTATTCTGGACACTCCTAAATCCTTCCCTAATACTCTCATAATTTAATAATGATTCAGAAATTCTTATCAATATTCATTTTAATTTTTATTTTAATTCTAATTAACTCACAATGATGAATACATATGTACAACAACATATTCTTGATTACTTTTCCCGGTACCTATTGAAGGATACAACACATTGAAACTATTATAACGTAAAAGTTGTTACACGATCATTATAACTCAGTCATAATTAGTTTTTTATAAACATATTATGAAATTTTAAATTTTTTTCCACTTCCTGTGAAACACTTCACCATCTGTTTCCAATACCATAAAAAATATTATTTCAATAGTTTTGGAACTTCCCCAAGACATTTCTCTTTTTATTTTTTCCTTATATTGAGTATCTTCTGTCTGATGAAGTTAGCAGTGTCATATTGTAGCAGATTGATCAGTCACAACCTCACTCTAATAATCTGTTTGAGCACCAGCACAATAATACTTTACCCAATTGATAAAAATAAAAGTCAGTTATCATTTATTACTTGACCCAATTGAACACATATCATAGTTCTTCTTTCAATCTTGACCTAATTGAAATAAACAATTATAATAGATGAAAAGGGTTATCAATATTTGTGATCTTTACTCCATTTTCCATATGTCCCAACAAATCCCAATAAAAAAATTCTTCCTCTGGGTAACATTTTCAACTGACACTATTTTTTATAATCGGTGTCGGTATGACACCAATTATCAATGGAACACCACGTCCGATGTACCGTTTTCAGCAGCTTAGAATTCAATAAATTGTTTTCTTTTCATATTAGGGTACATGTCAACTTATTTCTCCATAGATTTTTATCTTGTGGAATTATTTATATATATTAAAAATAGATTAATAGAATTTTAAAACTAAAAACAATTCCCAAGCATTAAAAAAATATACATTTGGTAATATCACACTGATGAACTAAGGCTGAAAATCCTGACATGATCAATATTCTACTTCTAAAACAATTATCATGACATCATCATGATTTTGAGAACATTTTGGATTGAAATAGAATCATCTAAATTTAATGGGAAGGAATTGTAACATCCCATACTTCCCTAACTTCTTTCTTCTCAATAGAACTTCAATATGATTGTCAATAAATTTTCTACCTATTTATTAATTAAGTCTAGCATATGAAGTTTATAGAATAACATACTAATAATCTGAACTCTAATAGTAGTAATTCATTTTTAGATTTTCATCGGATCCTTAAAGACTCAAATAAAGATTCTCATTATGATTCAACCATTCATTCTAGAACTAGGTTAAGTCGAATGAATCTTTTATCTCAGAAGACATCTTCTCCAAACAATGGATTTTCTTAAGAATATTTTTTTTGATATTCTGATTAAAATAATGAGTTTGATCACCAAAAATTAAAAAGAGATTTGATTTCTTTCTCTTTGACAACAAAAGACAACACATCCAACATAAACATTTTCAGCTTCTAAAAACAACTTCCACCCACATAGTACAAAAAATCTACCATTTGGATTTTTTGTCAACAAAGTTTCATAAATCAATTAATAATTGTAACCTTTACCAATGGATTACTTATCTACTTTTCTAATCCAACATATACTAACTCATTATAGAGAATGATAATGATTTATTGAAAAACCATGTTGTCCAAATGTAATGAATCGTGATAATTCCTTATCATTTTATTGTATATTTCATCAATTATTCAAAATACATGTAAACAATTGTTTCCATGAACCAATACAAAAAACTTTTAGAATAGTTCACACACTTACATGATGAATTCCTAACTTACCCAAAACTCCCCCTATATAAAATCTATTTTTAAAAGTTTAAATAATACCAAAGGATAGATTTATGAAAAAATTACCTCCTTGAAAACACTATCCAAATTCAAGATGAGATATGGAAAAAACCTTACCTCATCCTTGAAAAGATAGAGGTTGGATTCCCATGTTCAACCTCAATTTGAAAAATTATTCCTTCATTAAAGGTTTTGTGAAAATGTTAGTAACCTGTTCCAATGTACAAACATACTCAAGATTTAATTCATTAAACTCTATATTCTCTTTGATGAAGTGGTATTTGATGTAAATATATATTTAATGATAATATTGTATGAGTTTTCTTGTAAGGAGAATAGAATTTTGATTACCACAACCCAATATCATTGGTAAATTTACATCAAAAAACAATCCTTTTAACTGAGTCTTCATCCACAGAAGTTGAGTAGCATATTTAGTGGAATAAACATATTCATCATTACCCATGATAAGAGTAATTGAATTTTTTTTATTCATATTCTATATTACACAACATTTTTCTAGAAAACAATCCACCAAATTGGATCTTCTGTAATGACCAATTCCTACCTAATAAATATTTGAATACACAAACAATTCCATGATTTATAATTTATCACACCTACCTTTTAAATTTCCGATTACTTTGATATATTTGAGATTTATTTTTAACTTCCAATATATGTAATTATTTTGGAGAACTATGAAATATTGAATATAAGGTAACAAAATAAAAATTTTTGTGTCATGAAGGAATAAAATATAACTAACATTCAATAATCTTTTGAAACTCATTAGAGTCAACTTAATTTTATTTTAAATATTTAGTCAGCATTTTTCCCACTAAAATCGATGTGAAAACTAGTTTTGAATTTTTCATGCCAAACATCAATATAAGTTCCTTAGAATACTTTTCTTGAGAAAGAAATATTTATTTCTTATTTTTTTATATTTTTAAATCATGAAAGTATTTCGTTTCACATAGTACAGACATCTGAAATAAATTTTTCAATTCTTCATAAAACCATTCACAAGTCTTTTAATCATTCCTGATGAGGATAATATCCTCAAATATACAATTATTATGTTGGAGAAATCCTTAATTTCTTTGATGTATAGATTACTATCAATCCTTCCTTTCTTAAAATTAATCTTTCCAAATTACATATCGTAATTTGAATACCATTTCCTTGGAAAATTCATTATCTTATACAAGTATTTGTTTAACTTACACTCATAACATTCATCCTTCCCATCAACATGACCACATGGTTTTTTTAAATTTACATCTTCACCAGGATCTACAATAAAAAATACAGACTTCACGTCCATTTGAATTATTTTTTAATGTCTTTGTGTAGTAATTGAATTAATGTTTCCAATTATTTATAACCTTTCCACTGGATAAAAAGTTTCATCAAATTAAATTCCTTACATATGTGAGAAACTATCATACACTATTATTTATTTGTTTCTTATGAATTCATATTTGTTATTCAGATTGTTCTAGAAAATCCACATTGTACCAATACTGTTTTTTCATTTTCTTTAGGTATGTGATCCAAAGTATCATTCTTTTATATCTATTATAGATCTTCATTTATATCCATAACCCATTCAAGATGTTCAAAATCTTCATCTACATATTTGGATGATATTTTTGAATATTAGGTAGTACGTGTAATGGATTTTGATGTTCTTGTTTGAAACTATTGATGTTGATCACCAATTATATTTTGATAATCAACTATGCTCCACTTATAAGGTTGAAATTTTCAATATTATTCCTCATCAATATAAATTTACGGGTCCTATTCTTCTCATTGAGTAAGATTACAATTGTTTTCATCCTTATCGTAATTGCTAACAAAAGTTTCTTCTTCCTGTATATATTCCTTTTCTACATGAGACTTTTATCATCTTTCTCATCCTTTTTAATAACTTGTACATCAAAAAATCCATCTCATATTCATTTCACATTGTTAAAAAATCTGTATTTTGTTACTTCTGATGTATAGATAAGAAAAATCATATATTCCCCTCTCTCCTAGAGCATTCCATGGTTTCAACCATTCTTCTTTATGATTTTGGGTCTCAAAAAAACTCTCAAATGATTCAAACTACATGGATTTTTATAAAATCATTCATAATGAGTCATATCTTAACATTTCATGTAGAAACATTGATTTTGAATTTAAACATCAGTTCCCATGGATTGCCACACAATGTAATGAGGGATATTATGTTGAAGTAACATAGTTTTCCCCATTTCAACCAAAATTCTATTCATCTATTCCATAACACCATTTTTTGAGTATTCAATGTTGTAATAAACTCATTCCAAATTTCATGATTCCCAACATACCATTCAAACTCTTTATTTATTATTCACCACCTTTTAGTTTTCTAAAGTTCATTAAATAATCTAAAATTCTTTCTCATAATTCCTATGGAAACTTTTAAACATTTTTAAAGAATTTGAACTATACTTCATACACATGACAAAAGTAATGAGAGTAAATTTATCAATGAAATTAAATATTTACATATCTCTAGGAGTTTATTATTTTCTAATTGGTGTATATATATATTTATGAAAAAGTTACATTGGTTATTTTGTTGAAATAGATACATAATTATACACAGATTTTATAATGATTCCATTCTGACAAATTGCAAGACACCACTATCTACTCTTTAACAAATATAGAATTCAATAAACAATAAATATTTTTTATAACATTCTCATGGGTTTATGACACATGTTTTTGATGAGTTCAATCCACAAATGAATCTCCACAATGATAATCAAGTAGCAAAAAAATTTTAAGATCACCAACTCTGAAAAAGTTTCCTTTTCTATGTTGACCTCCTATAAATATTATTCCTTCTTCCTATATTCTCACAAAATACCCATATTTTATAAAAAAAAATATTCATCCATCACAATGTTATGAAAGAATTAATAGGTTGGGTTTAAGTCAATCAACAAACAATGATTTCTTAGATTCTAACTTTTCTTCCAAAATGATGGTTGATCATGCACCATTGATTCTGAGTGACTCATCCTTTCCAAATTTTAATATTCCTTCTTTTATTCAAATCACATTTATAGATAATTTTATGTTTCTTATCATATGATAATGACACCCATAATCCAAGATCCATGGTAGTTCTCCATTTATATATTTGAGAGCATTTTTAATAACATGATATTTTTCATTCTATTTTTCATTCATCAAAAACAGTTTATGTGAATTTTTAAGAAATATTTTTTCCAGATTACAAAACAAGACAATGTTTTTTAAGATGTCCATGTTGTTCAAATAATTCACAAATAATCTATAGATATTGGGACCTATTTTTAATTTTTACACCTTTCATCATTTTTTCTTCAAAATATCATTCTCATACTTCTACCATTTAGAGGATTTACACCCCATCAAATATTTCCTTAATAATTTTCAGATTATTAGTAATGTTGTTGATTAGTCCAAATCATATTTTCCATATGTTCAAATCTATCACAATACAAGCAGAATCCATTTAAAGAATATTTTTCTCTAAAACTCTGATATTATCCTGAAATGTGTGCATGTTTCTCAAAAACATTCTTATAATTATTATATGAACTACTTTGACCACCAATAATTATTTTATCTACTAGAATCTTCATATTTATCTTGGTATCCTTTTCATCCTTTTTGGAACAATAAGTAATAGAAACTTTTTCTAGCTCAAATTGTTTAGAAACATATGAATTATCCACTTTTTTTGTTTTTTCTACACAAATAACTTCTATAGATTTATTTTTCTTTGAGATAATTTGATCTTTATTCACAAAAGATGAATGAAAATTTTGATATTTCCCATTTTTATATTTTCTAGATCTTTCAATAACATTAAAAATATAGTTATTGAATCATGTAACCTTTTTTCATCTTTATAATGTTTTTGGACATGTTCATACTATTGTTATTTTCATTTCAACTTAACTTCTAGATTTTCATTAGAATTACTTTATTTCTCAAGGGATACATTCAAATTATCAATCTCTTCCATAATATTTTATTTCTCATCAAGAAAACCTTATTGACTCTTTTATTGAATAAATTTCATTTTAAAACTTCCCTATTTCTCTTCTCAATCCTCAAAATATTTCGCATTCATTATTTCAATTATTATTTCAAATTAAATTCTAATTGAGTTTCTTATTCTTTCAAACTAGTTCTTAAAAAAACATAATTCCCAACGTTTGGAAGGAAATTATTCATCCAATCATTATTGTTGGAATTTTCAAATGCAACTTCATTGCCTTATTCGTCATCATTGGTAGAAACAAAATATCTCATTTTAAATTTAGGGGAAGTTTTATAATTTCCCATTGGAATACGATATAACCTTATCACCCTGTTTCTTCCTTGATCTCCCTTTTCATCAATAATCTTAATGATTGTCCTCTTATTTCATTCATCGAGGAAATATATTTCCAAACTTATGAGATAACACCACATTCAAATCATTTCAATATATATTTACCATTATATTTTCTTTTACCTATTTTCACATTTTTAGAAAACAAGGAAAAAATCACGAAGTTTTTTACATACCTCAGTTTTTGAATCAGATTCAGAAACATCTTCTTCTTAAAGAACAATGTAAGACTTCACATGCTTGGTAGAAATGATGGAGATTTATCTATTAAATTTTGTTTTTCTTTTCAATGATTAATCCCTTGTCATTTTATAATTGGTGAGATTTCATTAAAAATCATATAGAGATAAAGTCTCTTGATCAATTTCATCCAAAGAGGAAACATTGGCATCAAAAATATCAGGAATAATTCTCAATATCTATTAAAAAATATTAGGATCTGTAAAATATTCGCCAATAAATATATAGTTATAAAAATAACATTTACCCTGGTAAAGAAGTTACCAATGGTTTCATACTCACCCATCTTGAGGTCATCATAATTCATACTCAAGATTTGTAACTTAGACTTCTATTCCTTTCCATTCCCTTCAAAAATGTTCTTCAGATTATCCGAGATACACTTAGTTATGGAAAAAACATTAGTATTAAAAACATAAGTTTAGAATGTGATAAGTGTAATGAATTCTTTGATCTTCAATCATTCTCAATATAATTCTTGTCAAAAGATATCAGAGATAATGTTTCATCAATATTAGTAAATCATTCGGTTGAAACATTAAGAACATCATACCTAAGAGACATAAGATAATGGAATATTATATATTTCCATATGTTTTATTTCTTACCATTGAATACCAGAATACCCTTACTATTTACTATATTCATACATTCAGTCACAACTTTACTTGAAAAACTACAACAAAGAGTTATTGAAGGTAATCTGTCTTTGATAAAACATGTTATTCCCCATCCATGATGTATGTATCAATGAGTAGGGTAGGGGAGTGTTAATGACATATTTTTCTTTTAGGTTTCATTTCTTTTAAAACAAACTACACCACATGATAAAGAATTTCCATTATTCAGAAAACAAATCAGTCACACATCCACATGAACATATAAATTTTCGAGGTTCACTACTCAACAAGAGTAGTAACATACTTGGTATTATATGGAAATAATATAATACTATAAAATCAACTAGAAAAAAATCTTTTTGTGTGGATAAAAACAGGTAGGATATTCCCACACACTGGCGTAGGACTATGATTAATGTAATTGTTCATGTTCTTCAAATAGCAGAAAATGATGTAATATATATTTTTGTAACAACTTAAGAACCATTCACCTATTTTTTATAACATTCAATTATTCTAAATTATCATTAGTAAAAAATATATTCTTCAAAAAAATTCCTCACTTTACTACCAAATAAAAGGTATGAACTTATCTATAATTCATAATGATACCCATTCTGATTTCCTAGTCTGATTCTTTAGTTTGATTTCTCCGTCTTGAAATATATGTTCCAATAGAAAACATCTGAATGAATTCTAAGAATCTTATGTCTTAGTCTGGAAGCCTTATTCTGATTTTAATATGCAATGGACCGGTCCAATCTAATGAACTCTAAATATGGTCTTCCTTCTTCTTATTATTCATTCTAGAAGACTTCCTCGTCAATTGTTTTGCTAGAAACATCTTCAAAATAAAACAATTTAGTGCTTTGAATTATTTTTTAAACCACGAATAATACATGTGTCACAAATAAAAGAGTACTCTCATCCATTTATAGGTGTTCTATAAGTGACTTAAAAAAGAATCCTAAATTTTTTTCACATAACCAAATTCTCTTGAAACATAGATTACCTTAACATTTCATAAACATATTTGACTTAATTTTAGACTATTAGTTATTATTGTTTCTTCTTGGACATTATTTAATCTTCTAAAAACATTAGATTACTTTATACATTCTAAATAATATTCAATCTGATTATGATTTAAATTTTGTTTTCCTCAAGAATATAATTACATATGTACAGTTGAAATTTATTCATTATAGATCTTAGAAGCAATTAAAAAAGATAACACATTGAATTTATTCTTTCATTTAAATTATTTCTCATTCATTAATTTTTATTCGCATTTAATTTTTCATAAACCTAGTCCCAACTTCTAAAAATTCATTATCTTTCTCAATAACACCTCATTATCAAATTCAAATTCCCTTGACAATACTTTGTCAAAGAAAATAAACTACATCAAAACATTTATCATTTTTTATATTCCTTTGATCAAGGATCCTGCATCTCATGATGTTATGAGTGTTTTCTTGAATCTGATGGATCTTTCTCTGCTTCACTCTGATAATTGGGGTCACTTATAGTCCAATGACTCTTGATCTAATTGATAAAAAATTAGACAATTATCCTTTATATGTTGACTTAATTGAACATAAATTATAGTTCTTCTTTTGATATTAACCCAATTGAAACAAAAAATTTAACTTGATGAATGTGGTTGACTATATTATTTATTGTATGCCCATTTTTAATCAGTCTGAGTAAATCAAAAAGAACAAGTTTTCCTCTAATAAACTTTTGAAACCATCAATGAATCTGACGATTAGTGTTAGTATCACTCCAATTATAGGTGGAAAATCGCATCTAATGAACCTGTGTCATCAACTTCAACACCAACAACTTATTTTTTTCTTATTTTGATATACACCATATTATTTCTGTTATGATTTGAATTTAATTTCTTATTATTCTAACATAAATCCAACATATTCATCATCTCACATTTCTAACAAAACTTCTCATCCTTTAAACCAATCTCAATTAGGGTGATCTCACACTAATGAATAAAAAAATATAGACTTCAGATAATTTATTATTCTACAAAATTCTTCTTCTATCATGACTTCCTTATAATTTTTAGGACATTTAAAATCATCATAGCATCTTATGACATTCGTCAGAATTTATTGTTTCATTTTTACCCTTATATAACATATTTCTTTCCAACCAATACTCATTGTGATTGGAAAAACTTTTTATCACCTTCATTTAATAATGGTTCCAACACAAATTCCTCAGAAATCATATGATTTATGTAAACATCGAGATTTGAATAGAATTTTAATATTTTCATCAGATCCATCAATACTCCAATACATTTTCCCAATATGATTGATCATTTTTTTTCAGACCAATGGTGTGTCTAATCAATCTTTTCCCTTAGAAAAAATCTTCTCAATCAAATAGAAGTTCTTAATCATTTCACATCTGATATTTGGATTATTATAATGCGTATGATCACCAGAAATCAAAATGTGAGGTAATTTTATTCTGCCTGAAAATAAAAAAGTAAACATCCATAAAAACATAAAAAATTTTCAAAAAAAATGACCATCCAACTTGGTACAAGAATTTTGAAACAACCATATAAAATAAATGACAGTTATTAAATCTCAATGACTCTTATAGAATCAAAATGGATCTAATGTTATGGTCCAATGACTATCATGTAACATAAAAGAATATTAAAGAATTATAAATGTTTATTATAGAACACCAAAATTATTCTTATTGAGTGATCATTGACTATTAAAATCACATGGGACCTAAACCACCATTAATTTTTTCCAAATCCTAATAGAAATAATTCTTATAAAATAAATTTGATGACTCTCATTCCCCGTAATGTAGTAATATCATGAATTCATCTAAAAAAATAGGTAATTTTCTATATTCAAACTAAATTGATTCCAAAAATCTTGTAATAATTCATGTTTAAAATAAATCCCAACTGATAAAAAATTAAATAAAAACACTTCTTCCCATAAACTTCCACTTATATTTTTGGAGTGAATTCTTTCAAAATATTATTCAATTACTTTATTAAATTATTTTACCCATCATATGTACTCCCTATGATTCCATACCCCCACATTGATAATAAAATTAAATGGTATTTTATTTTTTAAAATCCAATCATAGTCATTATTCTTAAAAATTCTTCAAAAACTACAATATATTCAAACAATATCCACCTAGAAATTAACAAATTTTTGAAGCATATGTTTTCAATTATAATTGTAGGAAAATTTTAACTTAAGTAATACCAACAATGATTCCCATATGATCTAGATAAATCAATAACTCTACAAATATAATTACTTATGGATAATATCTCCCCCATTCATCTCAAATTCATAAAATATAATAATATACACAAAACCCAAAACTACTAAATAATGATTTAAATATTTTAGGTGGAGTTCATGTAAAGACTCTTACCCAACTATCCTAGATTTTGTGGTTATATTAATACATTATAAATTGATAAAAGTTTTCATATCCCAAAAGGAACAAATTAGTTTACTAGCAATGAAAAACTAGATGTATACTTAAATCTGTCAACACATTTGAATTCATAAAAAATTACACATTTTTTCATCAAGAGAATCATTGTTAATAATATTATAATTTTTTATTAATTAAAATACACTTCATAGAAACCCATGGAAAAGAAACGTAGGAAGGGGTGAGATCATATGCTTAGATCTGGTATGCATATACTGGATTCTAATAAGGAATGCATAATATAGAAGTGACAAATGGGGATCAAATAAAAAACAGAAATACTCACATGAGGTATAAATAAATTCATGGATATCATAACTATTTATATAATGACATGGAAATAAATAACTAATATAATAATGATGAAAAGTATAATATCAGATATTTTAAACTAAACATGGAGTCCGCAAGGTAAAAAGTCTAAATAAAGGGTTTTGTCATCGACCAGATATCCAACACATTTTATATCATCAGACCTACTAATGCATTTATGGTAAATGTAATTTTGGGCTCCCCTCATCCCATAATAGGTCAAATGCATGAATCATATGAATACATATTATTAGTCAATCAATAATACTTAATAATGACAAGTTTTACGTATATGAAAAACTAGCATACAAATTATCATTAATTTCACCAGTAAAACGGATCGTAAACCATAAAAAATATATATTGAATCATATCATTAGATTATATAGCCTATAAACCTTAATATTAATTAATGGATTTAATCATAGATGAAAATAATTTAGAAATATCACTAGAAACTTTCTGGAGGAAAATACCCTTTCTATATAGAAATTAATTATTTAAAATCCAAAAATATTAAAAATACTATGGAATTGTATTTCTATGAAAAGAACCTTTGAAATATGTGATGGAACCATTAAATCATTTGGTTTTAATGATAGTATGAGATTATTCTCATGTTTTGTATAATAAAAAAATGATTCCTTTCACATTTTTAGTGAAAATTACAAAGTACCTCATTCCAAAAATAACAAGAAGATTCCTTTCCAAACATTTTGTAAAAAATAAAAATGTCTAAAAAATTATTTAATAAATAATTATAGAATATAAAAAACATTATTTAAATAAATTTTTCGAAAATATGGACATAACATAAAAATATTCTCAACCAGGTTGAAAAATAAAGTTGGTCTTCCAAAAACGCATTATTCTGGTATCCCGGTTACTAAAAGGGATAAAAAATTAGAAACAATTTAAATTGATAGAAATTAACAGATAAAATTACTTCATATTAAGAATATGATTTAATTATTAAATCACTCCCCCATTGGATCTGTAAACCTAAACAATCTTTAATAATGTTGAGATTGTGAAATAAACTTTTACCTTAGGTATGACATCCTTCGACTGTGTTAGAAACTCCTCAATAATAATTATAGATGTACTATAAATAAATTCTATAACTATACTCATCGTATATATATAACTCATTCTAGATAAGTTTTATCATCATTTATTACCCCTTTATTAATATTTCTTTATTAAAATCATTATTCTGAGGATAACTGCTTCTTCTTTTTTTCTATATGTTTTGGATTGATAGTTTTAATCCCTGTACATTGAGCATGGTTCCAGAATCTCCAGAATATTAATAATGATATAAATATCATATATATTGAATATATATAATCATTAAAAAAATATATAGATATAAAAATAAGTTACACGGTTCATAGATATGGTTCGGTATTCGTGCGCATGAATGTTTTAATCACATTTTGATAGATAAAACAAAAGAAAGGTAAAAAACAATCCCCGATTAGAGAATGAATAATTTATCATATCTATCACACACACACACAAAGATATATATATATATATATTAACCCTATCAATATTACCATCCATATTTAGTGGATACAGAAAATGATTCATATCACTTCGTGGATGTGGTAGTCCATACATTCACACGAGTGACATTATAATTTTTCAACCAATGGGAAGGTAAGATGTTTAATTAGATATTATAGCTAAATAAGAATAATTATTTCATCATTATCATATATAATCTATTATATAATTATAATAATCATTTATGAAGGATGGTGGTGAAAAATAAATTTTATCGCTATATGGAGGTTGTAGTCCACACGTATGGATGGATGATACTTTTCCATCCAATTTTATGGGAAATATGGTGGAAAATTATTGTTTCATAATCATAATTATTTTTTTATCATTAGGTTACTTATTCAGTTATTTTTTGATGAATTATACATATTTAGATGTGGTAAAAGAAGAAGTAATAAATAAATAAATTTTTCGGATAATTTAATTATTTGTTTATAGAGAAACCTCATTTTTATATCCTCTGAAGGACCATATAGATGAAATTTTTTGAAGAAGAAAATAACTCTTATTTTGATAAGTATATATGCATCAACTACCTACACATTACCAACTCTTTCACTCAAAAAATAATATAAGGATATAGTTTATAGAGTTCTTGGGTCTTGGAGAGCATAAATGAAATATGGATCAATTTTTATCACGTCAAACATGTGGAAAAAGGCACCTTAAGGAATGACTTAGTGGAAGGATAAAATGTTATTGTTGTAGAAATAATGGTCATAAATATAATAATATTCATGGATATCAATTTCTTATGTGTGGGGAGTATGGTAGGTGTATATGTTAATTCCCTAATACAGAGTGATAACCCCAGGAACAAGGAAGGAAAAATTATAGTTAAATAATTAATGTGGAAGGATTTTAGTTTTTATATTTTGGTATATGAGAATTATATTGTTGAAGTGTTATATCAAAGATATTGTGGTTATAGAAATCATGAATCAAATAAGCATTGTTCTATAGTTGTTTTATTTCATTGATTTTCCAGCATAGTTTTAATTGAACCAATTACCAAGAAATGTGATTTCAGTGATATAACTCATAATACGTGCCTAATATTGATGTAATAAAATTTTGTTTTTATATAGTGAAATCTGAAATTAATGAAACAAATAAAAGTATTTTGGAGTCATTCAAAATGAATAGTTATTTGTTGAAAATTCAATATATGATAGAGTTTAATGAATTTTAGAATTCATTGAATTTAATTCATAATCTATGTTTTAATTTATGGAATAAGAATATATTTTAATTTTTATATAAGTTTCATTTTTATTAAGGTTTGATAGTGATCAAGGAATTCTAATATTTGGTATTTCACATTAACAGTTTCATTATAATGTTCTAGAGATTAATGCAATGTTGATTTTGTACATATAGTAACCTTATTTATAAATGTTTTACTTTTTAATTTGGTCAACCAAATTTTGTATGTTTTTTAATTATATATACTTGTATAATGGATTATGTTTATCCTTTTATGTTGCAATTGATATTTTGGGGATTAATACCTTATATTGGGTAACATATGCTTACCATTTGGGTTTAGGTAATTAATTAGACAATTATGGAAAGACTTTATACAATTTTATGGATATTATGTTTTTTTAGAAGTTAATTTTATATCTTTAAGCATAAAAAATCATCATTGATATTCATTTCTTGAGGTACCAAATGTAGTGTAAATTGATTAAAGCCTAAGAATGAAAAAAAAATTAAATATAAAAAATATTTCACGTAATTATATTTTCTATTTTTCTCTATCTATATAGTAATGTAATCCCCCAGTATTAAGAAAATAATATTAAAATAAAAATGTTATACATTTTCGATCATGTTTTATTAATCATTGGTCCTTTCACCCATCAAAGGTTTATAGAATTAGAGTAAATAACTTTATCCATACGATTTTAAATACCACGTTCTATAAGTCTTTAGCATTTTTTTTTCTTCACCATGTCTATATTTTCAGTTCCCTTTAATTTTATCCTATTTAAAAACCTATATTTTTGTTATTCTAAGTAACCTTCTTATTTCCCTTTCATTCTTTTTAAGAAGATGTTTTACTAACCCTTTTTATGTTGTTGGTTTTCCAAAAAACAGTTTTTTAGAATCTGATCCTTCATTAATGAGTAGAATTAAAAATTACGATGATGATGTTTTTTGAAGGGGGATAATTTAACACCATAATATTTTAAAATGGCAATATATTCGATGTAACATACAACACCAAAAATTGAACATTAACGAACCGTGGAATATTATTCTTTAAATATGATCATTCTAAACTAGACATTGAATTAGTGGGAATGCATATGGTTAAAAAAATTATTTAAATATGTATTCTGGTTTTATATAATCTACTTATAAATAAAAAATAAGAACCTAATTTTTTGTATAATCATATGGCGCTTCAAAAATATTTTTACTTTAAATATAGATTTTATTTCATTTCATGATAAAAACTTTTAATTAATTTATAGTGATAATATAAATTTTATTTAATAATAAGAATAATATTTTTTAAATCAACATATTAAAATTATCTTATGGTGATATTTTTATATTTTTCAAACATGTTTTATTTTCTAATGAATAGTGGAAAATATTTACTTTGTTTTGTAAACTATATTTTTTTAAAGTGTTTATAAATTCATATTACATTTTGGATTATTTTAAACATGTAATTATTTACTTATGATTGTAAATAATACAATTATAGTCAATTTAATTAATTTTATACTTTATGTGGAGAAAAAAATACATTTCAATACATAAAAAGTCATTTTCCTAAATAAATGATCTTCATTGCATTTTGCTATTTTTATTTTCAATAAATTTCATAAAATTTTGGGAATAAAATATTGAAGAATAAATTAATTATTTCTATTCATGAAGTATAAATTTTTTAAAAAGTACCCCTTAATATTTAGTATTTGTGAATAGTAAATCTAGAAAATAAATATTGCTATGGTAAGGGTAAATTAGGTAATTTAGGTTAAAAAAATATTATAATTCATTAAAATTTTCACCAACCCCTAACTATATCATATGGGATGAATTTATTTTGTACATGTGCATCCATTCCCAAATATATATCCCGTTAGTTTCATATTTCTTTTATATTTACCATTATAATATTTAAGTAATATACTAAGACAAAAATTTCACTTTCTCACATTTAATAACAATAATACTTTTTTGAATGTGCTAAAAACCGCATACATTTGAATGTAAAAATTTAATTAAAAGATAAATTATTTTATTTATCAAGTATTTTTATTTTTATTTTTTAGTATCAAAAGGATCAGATTAAATTTGTATGAAATACTAACACGATTTTTATTCAATTAATATAAAACAAAAAATAAAAGATTTTAAATATATTATATATAATTTATATTGAATGAATTATCATGATACATAATTTTTTAGGAATGATGAACATGTTAGTTATGTTTTAAAGAATTATAATTGAATTTCAATGATGTCATGTTTTTTTTAAGTCAAATAAATGCATAGTTCTTAAAATGACATTGATTATAATTTATAATATATTTATAGTAATATAATATTTTAGGAAATTACAAAAGTGTCCCCCACCTCACTTATAAAAGGGCATATCATATCCTCCTTTTTGCAACATTCAAATGAATTTGGGATTGTAAAATACCAAAAAATATCTCATTACATAATTCCATTCCAACATCCTATAATATTTTTTTATTTTCAAAATCCTCCTAGTAAGGATTTTGTAGTAAACAGAAAGAGGTTTTTTGGTTAAAAGGTCTCATTCATAATCTGTGTTTTTTATTCCTCATCCTTAAAATATAATACAACCATTATTATATAATAAAATCTGTATAAAACATATATGGATTAGTTAATTCATTAATTAAATGACCTACATCCTTCTCCTCTTCCATCAATTGGGAAACAAAACCATCATTCGTGTGTACGGCGGACTACCACGTCACAAATCGACATAATTTTGTTTCCATCAAGGCCACTCAGGGCTGGGTAAAATGATGGATTTAATTTATATATATTATATTCATTTCATACTTATCATTATTTAATGACATTATATCACATATATTCTTATAATTCCATTCACTAAATATATCATACTATTATTCATCCTTACATGTAGAAAACCACCGCCACAAAGCGATACAATTCATTTTTCATCACCGAATAAAATTGATGTAATATATAAGTGTATTTAAATAAATAATAATTTATTTATTATATAATGATACTTATGTAATGTTAATATTTTACATACCTACTTTCCACTATGATGGATGAAAAAATGGAAATGTTACTCATGCGTACGTAGAAAATAACGCCTACATTATTGTAACATGGTTTGTTATTATTAACCATAATTCATGATTTATTTTAAAAGTATAATTGATGTATAAAAATAATAATTATTTCAGAATTATTATTCCAGTTATTATGGATAAATAATATGTTATTCATGGTCAACATACCAATGTCATATAAGTCTTATGAGGCAATAGTACCAAAAGTCTATTGTGAACATAACGGAATATGTAACATTATATAGAAAGTAATTAAATAATATAAATGGAATAATGGAATTAAATATTATATTAAAAATCTAAATGATTAATATTAGTGTATTATTTAGGATTTATTGAAAGTGTGAGATGATTCAGACTCGAGTAAGGGATTTCCTCCCAATTTTCACTTCATTGATACATATTTGATATGATGAACCTATTTGAATTTATGTAGTGTATATACATACCTTATAAATTTTTAACATGAATACCTATTTATATATGATGATTAATTATTTAACTAGACATTATTTTTTTCTAGGGGTTATAATGTAAATGATAACAAAGTGGAAATGATTTATTTTACAATCATATTTATTTTGGATTGCCTTAGTTTTTGTTGTAGGAATCATATAATCCATCCTTCATAAAATCAATATATTTTATTATCCAATGAATATTTAAGGAGCATCCATATTTTATATCGAATTTTATTCTATTTAAATATTGAATTAATAAAATAAATGTTTAAATTTTTTTTTAAATAGATAGATTTATCTCCCATGTCCATATTTTTCGATTTTTTTTTGAAAATTAAATATTATGAATTAAATTATTTATTAAAATAATTATTAGCTATAAATGGATTTTTAGAATTATTAAAATAAATTTTAAAAAAATCATTTTCATCATTCTGTATAGTAAGAAAAAAATAATGATTTTAATGTATACGGTGTTAACAAACATAACCATCACTATAATAATTTTAGATTATTTATATTCATCTATAAGTTTTCAATTATTTGATAAATAAGACTATTTCATAAATTTTTTATTATTATTTGTATTCTATTTTATTTATCTTCTAAAGGATGTGATTTTATTACCATACCTATATTTCTAATGAACTGATTTTCATCTCTTATATCTTATAAAATTTATGGTAGAGATATTTCTATTGAATTCTTAAATTTCAGGTTATAATTGGACATTAAATTTCTATTAAATATACTTATCATTTTTATATTTGGTATGATTACTTCTTAAACTACATACATTTTTTATATATGATTTTTATTATTAATATTATATTATTTACTAGTTAAATTCTTGATAAATATATATTCCTTATAAATTACAGATATTTATTGATAAGGAATATTATTTTTAACTGAATGGATAAATTAAAATTTGGTGAATCCATTGTAAATTTTGTTATAGGTGGGTACAAGTAAAATTTATACAATATATGCATCATTAAATCTCATGAGAAAAATCATCCAGCGAAATTAAATAGGTTTTTTGTTTATAAGACACATTATTTATACTATATTAGTGTATGGTCTACAAGGAGTTGATATCATGGTTTATAATATTGTGAAATCCAATATAATTCCTTTCATTCAATGATAGTAATATTATTATGACCCATGTTATTATAACATAGATATTATCCATTGATTTATTTTGCGCTCATGTTACTGATTAAATGGAATTGGTTTTTATATATCTACTATTCCAGATTGAGTATGCCTTATTTAATCATCATAACATCCATTTTTCAAAACCTATAAAAATCCTTTAATCCCACATTTATTTTTTTCCTATCCCAATTATATAGACAATGAATCATTGAATGAGTTCAAGGATGAAGAATATTTATTTCCAATATGTTCTGTAATTTAGGTTTTCAAATGTAATTTGATATTCAAGTATGTATCTAGTTTACCAAGGTTACTAATGTATTCCATCATTTTCTTTTCTATTCACTTGTATCTATTACCAATTTAATAATGTAACCACTATATTTATTTTACTGTAGTCAGGGTCTTTAATGTTTTAAAATAATTATTTAATACGCAATAAAACCATCTTTTTATAAAAATACATTTTTAAGCATAAAACTGGATTTTTTGTTATCTTATATATAGTTAAAAAATTAGATTAAAGTTAAAATTTTTATTGAATACATAATATATAAATTTTATGTGAATAATTCAATAATAGTGATTAATTAAATCAATTAAAATTAAAACAGTTTACACGCATAAGAATTGTTTTTTACAAAACATAACTATTACTTTCAAATGACATATGTTTTAATTTCTAATCAGTTTAAGGCCAATTAATTTACTTTATACTTGGGTAAAACATAAAAGATTCATAATTTTGTTATTTTATTCATACCCTATAATCAAATAGCTAGGTGATAACTTTTATATACTAATATTTCAATATTATATCATGGTTTGTTTGGTGTTTCATGTAAATCATGATACGAATTAGGTCTATCAAGAAGCTAAAGAACCTGATCATTTAATTAAATTAAAATAAAAAAATAAAAGAAAATAAAATATTGATTGTTTTAATGTAAAATAACTCATCCATATATAGAAACAAATATCAAATGTCATAATAATCAGGATCAGAATCATAACATGGATCTCCAACATCATAGAAAAACTCCCACTCTAATTAGAATTTATTTTGATTCATGATTTCAATATAAATAACCATAATATTATTATTCTATGGGGTGAGATGATTCCTAGAAGATTTACTTCCACACCCTCATGCAGTACCATGGACCTCTCGTCTACATCCTCAACCACGAGTTTTTTGGATGGCGACCCCGCCATTAAGTCTTAGGCTATTGCTAAGCCCCTTTCAGATATTCTCTCCCATGCTCAAAAGTACCTTTCTCCAAGAGAAAATTTGGAGTCTCAATTTCCAAAATGGTCACATCAACTTCATTACAAATTTAATAAACTAACCCAACTAGATCAAGCACATCTAAAGTATTTGGGTTGGTAACCATCACAATACACCTACTCTTTGATGGGGATTGTTTCGTATCTACCACAATATTCTTAGCCGGAAGAGGGGACAACATATCCTTAACCTTCTGATGATGGGCAGTAAAATATTTCTATTATATCACAACTGTATCCACCTCGGTAGGGATGTGATTCTCCAAACCATATGAATCATAGGTTGCTTCCATGGGAATAACACATCCCCATAATTTTTCTAATTCCCCTTTTCATATGTATCCATGTTTTTCCACAAATCCTTGGCTCCACTAGCAGGAGAAGAGATGGTGGCCTACTTGACCACATCAGAAAAAGGGGAGATCCTTGAAATAGTGACATGTTATTCAATAGGTTCCCCTAATGGATGAGTGAATGGGTAAGAACCTTCTAAGGAAAGGTATATAGAACATATTGGTTACTTGATATATATTTGGTGGATGTTACAAACGATAAAATTCAATGTTGATACGATAAATAATATTTGAGGGGACATAATACATTGGGATAGATTTTACCAACTTTAAAAATATCAAAACCTTATTCCATGGAGAAATCCATAGAATCATCATTTCACCAATTCCCTACTCAATATATTGTCAAACGAATTCATTATAACATTTTTTTGACATTGATATTACCATACAAGTTGTTGAATGGATCTAAAATTTAATTTAACTTCCATATTTAGGTAAGGACTTAGTAAATTTAATTCTCAAACTCAATTCTATAATTTTGGAGTTATACACTTCTATTCGTAGAAGGATTCATTATGCAACATTTGAATAATTGAGTAAATTGTTTTTCTATAGAAACTCCAACCAAATGATTTTATTAATACCAAAAAAATTTCAAATACATAGAGGAAGATCTCAAAATGTTTTCCCAAGTTCTAATGTCCTTGTCAGACATACCACAAGTCTCAATATGGTAAGTATTTTTGAAACTCAAATCTATATTAACAGATTTCAGAAAGCTTCACTTGAACATCGAGTTATCTCTTATATCTATATCGTACATAATAGAATTAAGTACTCATTGAAAACATAAAAATTTACAATGTATACTCTAGAAATATTATCAAGATTGAAATATTCTATAATAATTTGTTTTGACATCATAAAACAATCAATTACAACTCAAATAGAATTATACTCACTTAAAATTTTTTGGAGTCTAATGAAAAAATACATTTTGATTATTTCCCATTTCCATTCAGGAATGTGTAATGGTTGTAACATTCCACCGTATGTCATTATCTTATACTAATGGAAATTTATTGGACCAAGATAGATATTCTAAAATATCCTTTTCATATTATCCCTCAAGAAATATTCTTTCATATCCTTATATGTATTCAAACATATATGATGAATAGAGAATTAGGAACTATGCTTTTCAACTAAAAACTACTTATTCATGTCTATTATTAATGGAACATATAATTTTTTTCTAAACCATATCATTATATCATGATCAAAGTAGAATAATAAAACATTACTCAACATCTTCTACTGTGAAACATCTTATTTTTATGCTTTATTAATCCACTTATAGATGGATGGTTGATCAGTCATCTGAGAAAGATAAGATCATTCCATTTTACTCTTTATTTCATGATATACATTATGAAATTCAATAAATATTCGATCACTTTCTATCACCATCATTGATAAAATAAAATGTTCTTTTTAAATTAGAGATTTAACCACCTTGTATATATTCTTAGGGTGGTAACTTATTATGGAATCTTAATCTTTGGTGAACTCTAACCATATTATTTAGAACATATTGAACTATTTCTATTTAAATATATAATGAATATTGTATTATTAGTTTATAAATATCACATTTCACCATACAGATATAATCATATATATATATTAAATTAAAAAATAACTACTCTCAAATCAAAATCATGATTTTGTTAAATTTTCCCTTGAATTTTTTAATGGAAAGTGGCATATTCAGGGATATTTTCATTCTCTATTTGGATTTATATTTTTCCCTTAATTGATGATTTACTATAGATATAAAATCATTATATATTTTAGTGTATTGAATGAATAGGAACCCTAAAATCTGTTTTCTTTAGTTATTTGAATCTAAATTCACATTCTTTGAATATAATAACATAACCACTTTTGAGTGAACATAATAAGTTTATTATATAGTACTGAGATATCTCTAGTGAAGCATGTGTAGTACCCATCCAATCCAAGAAAACTACATATTTCAGTAACCCTGGTAATTATAGACCATTTATTAATGTCTTATATCTTTTAATGATCTACAAATATACCACCACATTGGGATAATATCACCCAATAATGAATCATTAAAAATCTAATGTTCCCACCAAGAAAATTTAAAATTAAATTTCTCCTTACATAGGATATTCCAAAAAATTCTCAATTTATTTTCACACTCTTCCTTAATGTTTAAATATATAATAATATCATCAATAAAGATAACAATTGATCAAAATAATTTCTTAATGATCTATTTATTAAATCAATGAATATTACATGAGCCTTTCTAAGTCCAAATGGTAGTTCTATAATTTCATAATGATCATACCTTATATGGAAGGTTATCATAGGAAAAACCTCCTTCTTTATTGTTAGATAATATTATTCAAGTTAAATATAATACTTATAAAAATATATAGAACCTCACAATTGATCAAATTATACATATATACAGGGTGGATAATACTTTTTCTTTAATAATGATTTAGTTATGTTCTTTATAATCAATGAAGATATGCATTAACCCATATTTCATAGTAACAAAAAGAACATATAAACCACATGGATAAGAAGTAAAATTAATGATACCCTTTTCTATATTCTCATAGAGATTTTTAGTCAATTCTTATAACTCAATTAGAGATATTTTATATGTAGTATTAAAAATAGGAATTTTACCAAGTATCAGTTCTATTGGAAAATTAATTTCATGCTTCAGGTAACATTAGGTATATACTCCATAAGTACATTATCATATTCCCATAAAATTGGAACTTATTAAATTTTTAGTTTCTCCTCAATCATTTTGATATAAGTATCTGTCATGAACAGGAATGAAACCCATATAATTGAATTAATTTCTCTGGTGTGTTTAGGTTCATCCTCAAATGGATTGATAGTGTAAGGATGATCTGGAATATTAAATGTAACTTCCATTCATTGGAAATTGATATGATATATATATTGAGAGAGATAATGCACACCCAAAATTACATCAAATTCAACTAGAGGAAGAATATAAATATTTATAAGAGGAAAATTCCCATAACATTATATCTGAGTGTATATATATACTTGAGATGAGGTCATGATACTATTACAACCCTTCAACTCTAACTAAATATCACATCATTAAAGTGGTGATTCAATATCCATATAAAATTATTCAGATACAAGAGATTAGGTAAACGTGTAATCAAAATGAATATCACAATCCTAGATTAGATGGTATTTTTATCTTTCACCACATTTCTAGGAACATCAACATATGTTATAGTAATTTCATGATCATGAGGTTCTCCCATTTGATTATTTTATGTTATGTTCCCTTAATGTTTGGGGAATTGGTTGGAATTGTGCCCCATATACTTTTAGTGAAATAATTTTACATTGATGGCCTCTCCCCTACCATTTCATTCATGAGTGTGATGGATAGTTTCTTCAAAAATGAAGTAAACTACTTTCCCTTTTAATCATGTACAAAGGTGTTTACTTCCACAAGTATCCCATGTTATAAAATTATACTTTATATTCTTCCACTTATATTATTTTACTCTACCATCCTCTTCTTCAATTTTATTCATTCGAAGACAAAACCCTTGGATAATTATTTCTATATATTCAATGAAAACGATACTATATAATCATATAATTATAATTTTGGGGAGATTTTTTCCCATAGAAATATTGGTTTGAGCCCATTAAGGAAACATCCAATATTGTTCTATGGATTATGTATGTATTCCATAACATGACTTGATAACCATGTAAACATGGAATCATTTTTAGCAATATTTTCTTATTTTATTTATCAAAGTCTTATGAATTTTCTATCTGTATCAACTTGTTATTCATGAGGAAAATATTTTTACATGAAAATCACCTTCAATTAATTCTAATCCATGCATAAAATTTATCCATAATACTTACTATTTTGAATCAATGTCCGCCATTGATATGCATCCCTAGTGAGATGATAATTTTCCATTACAAATTTATCCCTTTCATTACCTCCAAAAGAGAGAAATATATGTTCTTTGAAACTTATACATTTCTTGGTCACATATGGATTTTTTGTAAAATTAAATGACATAGAATTTTTTATATTTGATGGTTAAATGTTATTTCATTGTGTTGTGGAAAATTAGGATGCTCCATTTAAGAAATCATATTTGTCATAAACTAAGCGAATTTCTACAATATAGTTATAATATATTAGTTCTTTATCCATATCATTTCCATCTTCAATATCTTTATCAAGAGGGAAATCCCAACATTGATTACGTTCATTGATATGACTTACCTTCCACACTCAATGATACATTCTATAAAATTAAATTCACTATATTAGATCATAATGTTATGTATCATAATTTATTAATCTTCCCTAGTAAAAAACATCACATAAATTTAATTTTTTATGCATAGGTAATCATATAATCATAATCTTGGTTTCATTGGGAATATTATCAATTCATTCAAATATTTTAAAGTAATTCAAAATTGGTTGAAAAGAAAATGTTAATTGACCAAATATTATCTATTAAGAGAGTAAAACCAAGTTCATCGTAAGGGAACACTCATCATGGACTAGAATGATGATTGAGATATACCCAAAAAATATTTTTAGGTCAATTACCCCAAGATGAAAAATTTCCAAAACCACATATACTTATAGTATATAGAAAGGTATATAAAACTAGAAAAATGATATAATTACTACCTTACTAATAATTTTTCATATTATCCTATATTTATACTTATCTTGAAAATAATCCATAAGGTTGTGTCCCCTAATCTATTTTCCCCCAAATCTAGTTCCCAAGGATGCAATGAAAACTCTTTTGATGCCAACTATAAATACCTCAAGCCTAGTATCTAAGACTCAATGGTTACTATTTTATATTGGCACTAGATACAAGTGATCTCATCTAAAAGGACTGAATATTTTAGACATCATAGAAAATGAATACAAATTAAAATATAAAATTACATTTTAAAACATAAAATAAATCATAGTATTTTCATTACGAAAAATATAGTTTCCTTAAGAATATCATTTCATATCAATCATAATACACTTCCTGGAATCTTGGGAAAATGATAAAAATAATAAATTGGTTCACTTGGATGCACGCTAAGGGTATTTGTACATCGACCAAAAATAATTCATTGATAATATTATAGGAATAAATGATGATAAAATAATATTGTATAAATAATAACATGATAATAAAACATATCCATGGATATCATATCTATTTGAAAAAAAACATGGACATCATGAATTGATTTAATAATAATGAAATACATAATTCCAAACATCTTAAACTTATCACTGTAGCCTTGTGACAAGACATATATACAAATGGAAATGTCCTTGGGAAAATACCTAACTTATTGTGTCTCATTTGAACTACTATTGAATCATGGGGATGCAAATTTTTGGTTCTGACCGAGTACAAAATAATTCCAATGTATTCATTATATGAATGAATAATACAACGTAATCAACATGCCTTAATAATAAAAAACCGGTTGTATAAAAAGAACTATAATATGGAATGAAATTAATTTCCCCACTCATAAATGGTCAGAAACCAGCCTAAGAAATATGGTAGATGATATTATTATTTTATATTCTTGGTGAAGAATAAGATTCAAAAAATGGTTGGTGACATATATAAAAAGACTTAATTATCATTCGAAAATTTATTAGGTAAAATAATATTCCACTTTGAAACCACCAACCTATAATTTAATAATTTATTAAATATTATGGAAAAAAATTTATTAGAAATTATCCTTTAAAAGTTATAAAGTATTCTTCACATAATTTGGTTGTCATGGAAATGAGAAATTTCATTCTTGTTGGGTTTATGAAATCTAGGGTTCCTGCCTCATTTAAACAAAAGTAAAAAGTACCACATTGGGAATATTATAATAAGATTCATATAATTAAATTTTATTTAAATTTAAACATATGAAATAAAATATTTAATATTTCATTGTATAATATCAAAAAAATCATTTAATGATTTCATAAAAAATATGGACCTCAATGAATAAGATTTCCAAAGGAGTGGAATAAAATATTTGATCTTCCATAAAAACATTATTTCAGTACCTTGTATAATCTAGGAGAGAAAAATGATGAGAAAAGTGAAATCTATAGAAATAACTTTGGAGAATAAAATAATTTTGGTCTAAGATATAAATATTAAAAAAACTCATAGTGGGGACTCCGATATAAACAAACTCGAATAATGACGAGATTGTGAAATAAATTCTTACCTTATGTCCAAATTCTTTCTTATGTGTAATAAAATCCTATATAATAAGTATATATTTTTATAAATCTATTATTGAAAAATAATAACATATATCATACTTCATATGATTTACTTCCGTACTTTTATCTCCCATTTATTTATAATTCTTTATTAAAATCATTGTTCCGGGTTATAACTCCTTTGTTTTCCATGTAGGTTTTAGTCTAGGTCCTTGAAATTTGATCATGGTTATATTATCTCAATAATTTAAATCATTATATAATTATAATATTATATATATCTATATAATTTGGAATCGTCTATAATATATATATATATATATATTTATATTTATATATATGAATCATAATGTTCATAGAGACGTTAGGTTGTACTTCTACTTGAATATTGTAGTCAGTTTTAAACGAATTGAATTGAAGAAATGTAAATAATATTTCAACAATATGAAATAAATCTTATATCATATATATCTTAAATATTTATTAAATATACCATTATTACCATCCATTTAATTAATAAATGAAAAATGAAACACATCGCTTCGTGGATGTGGTAGTTCACATGTACAAATGATTGGCATTATCATTTTACAAAAGATGTGAAGGTAAGAAGGTATAATATATATCATTAATATAGACGAGTAATTATTTAAAATATATCATACATAATAATTAAACCTATAATAATAAACATCCATGATTGCTTGTGATGGAAAATGAATTGTTTCAATACATGGAGGTGGTAGTCCACAAGTATGAATAAGCGATGATTTTATTTAAAATTTTATATTAAATATGTATAATAGTGGATACATAGTCATAATAATATTTATGTATATTTAGTATATTTATATTATTATTTTATGATGAATAACACAAATTCATAGGAGGTAAAAGAATACGAAAAAAATCGACCTGTTAAGATTATTACCTCTTCTTGGGAAGAAATATTTTAGATATCCCCTTATGGAACATAGGGATAGTATTTTGAGAAGAAAAAAAATATCTATAATAGTTGTAATTTTTTTCAGAGATATTTTGGGTGGGTTTTAATGCGATAAATGGTTCAATGTGGGATATTGAATAGAGATAATGGGTGTTCTTCTATAATCACGGGAAATGACACACTTGGAATTACAAAAAATATTAATATTTAATTAATTCATTCTGAAAAAGGATGAAAATGGTTATAAAAATAATAAAAAGTTTATTAAATTGGAAATAAATTAATGAAATTAAATTTATAACTATTTTGATGACATTTTAATTGTTATATTTTGGTATAACCCCTTAGTTTACTATTTTTAATCATAAACAATGTAATGAATTTTTAATATTAAATGGTAGTAATTTTACATATAATTTAAAAATTTGATAATAAATTACAAAGGGAAGAATTAATAAACAATTTTTCATCATAGTTTTCCAGTTATAGTATTTTAATGCTTTTCAAATAATTTATTAAAATAATTTTACCATAAATTACTATTAATATCATTTTAATAACTATTCAAACAATATGAACTAATAAAAAACATGTGACCAATATATTTAGAATGTAAACTTTTAAAACATCTAATATATGCTCTTTTTATCTAAATAATTCATGTATTACAATTGTTCACTAAAATTTTATTACATTTTATATTTTTGAAATTATTTTTCTATTTTTCAATTATTTTAAAAGATACTATATTGACATTACGTATGAATTTATTGTAATTATGTAGAAACTGAAAATTATAAAAAAATTACCCTGATTAAAAAAATTAATTCATATTTAAAATGAATATTTAGAACCAAACATATCCCATGTTAAACAAAATTAAAAATAATTTAGATATATTTATGCCAAAATTTGTAGCTTCTGTATTTATTAATTTCATCAATTAATATTAAGGACATAATCAAAGAAAATTGGATGCAAGTCTCCATATATGCAAGAATTAAATATTATATTCCAAAATACACTCCTAAAATTTGGTAAAGGAACATTTAAAAAAATTTAAAGTCTTATCCCAATTTTTAACCCTATTATACCCATATTACCTTTACCAAGGAAACAAAAATCTACTAGTTACTTTTCATAATGACAAAAAATAAAGAGGGCTTGTTTACAAAATTTGAATCACCTAATTCCAAATATTAGATCCATTTTACATGATTAAATTTCTATAGGTGGTGGAAATTTATTTTCAAATAAATCTTTAAAACAAAATGGAAACCATTTTTTTGAAAAAAAAATACTTCTATGAATAAAACGGCATTTATTCATATCTCAAGTCATGTAATAATAATAGATGAATTTTAAAATTTTAATTGATTATATAAAATATAAATTTAATTAAAATATTTCATTAATAGTGATCAATTTAATATATTAATATAAAATCTCATTGCATACATAAAAATAATTTTCCCAAAAATCATATATTTTACTTTTAAATGATTTTTATTTTCATTTATAATAATTTTTTAACAAAAAAATTCATTTTATACAATTAAAACCCATGAATTGTTCTTAATTTAGTTTGTCTTATTTGTACCCTCCCATCCAATTTCTATGGAATAACTTTCACATAAAAAAAATTCTATAGTATATTGTGGTTCATTTAAACCCAACGTTTCATATAAAGTAATCTATTAACGAAATGAAGAAAATTTTCTATATAGATTTATCATAAATATATGGGTATTATAGTGGAAATTTTTTAACCACATCTAATTGATGGAGGTGTTAAAATGAAATGGGTCAACTAATGTGTCTCATATACTGGAGTAAGAAAGGACTTAGTCATTATATCTTATACTTAATGATCTTTCCTGAAAAACTCCATCATGATTACTCCTTACTCTAATATTTATTTAATATAATGAAACATTATATCAATATATTTGTTATGAGAGTGATGAACTAGATTCTTTATGATAATTATTATATAATCATTTTCAAAAAATATTATTATATGTTGTCTCATTTATTCAGCAAGATCTTCCAATTTATGTTTTATCAATTGCAGGAGTGTGGATTCCCAAGTTATTGTAATGTATTATTCCATATAAAAAATAATATATTTGATTTATAGTTTTTTCCTCAACCATATAATCCTTGTATTTCTAATATTAAATATTCAGAAACTTGTAGACTTTTTATCCACCACATCACTAACCCAATCTATATTCAAAATAGTTGATAATGTAGGTTCCTTATTTTTATTAATGAGTAAACTACAAGGGAGAGTTCCATAAATATACCGCATTTTTCTCTTCAATGTCCAAATGTTTTCATCTTTATAATTTCATCAAAACGAAGCTGTCAAGATCATAACAAAAGATATATATACCTTAATTTTTTTCAAGTATACATATCTCACAATGATTATCCTATATAGGTTAGAACCAATGGAATTCACATTTCTATCCATTTAAAACTCATTAAAAAGAACATTTTCATATTTATCATATGGGATAAATGTGTATCTCCACTTCTTATAACATGAAATATTATAAAATTAGTGATCTCTCAAATCATTGAAATTTAAAATATTGAACTCATCATATTAGAAAATCATTTCACTAATTTTAGTTTACTTCCCCCATATATTATATCATCTACATATACCGGCACCAAAAACTATTCTAACATCATTTTTTCATATAAGAATTTTTATCAACCGAACTATCATTTAAATTCTATTTTTTTGGACTTGGATGAATTGGATAATACCAAACTCACAGTTCCAACTATTGTACATACAGGTCTATATTTGAACTACATACTATCTTATCATCAATACCAATCACAAATCCCAAGTAATTTTCAATATAAAGAAATTATTTAAGTATACCATTCAATAAAACTATTTTTATATCTATTTCAAAAAAATTAAAAATCCCTTTGAATGATTAGGGAAAAAAATTCAATCTAATTGTGAAATGGATTCTTCAAACCCCATTAAATCTATTTGAACAAGATACTTATGTACTATTCAATACTTTTTTAAAAACAAATTTACAATTTCCATAAAAATTGTTTTTTAATATTCACTTCATTCTAATTATGTTTCATTTTCTGAGTCTCTCTACAAGTTCCCATTTTTGATTTTTTGAATTTTATCCATCTCATTATTCATGTATTTTACCCATGAATCATCATTTGTAGCTTCCTTAAATGACGGTCGCAGAATATTTGATTGTAAAGAAATGTATTCAGTTGTCCTTATACTTAATTTTTTTGTTGTTTTATCTTTTTTCTCAAATATATTGGCCATGTAAACTTACAAACATCAATTTCATCTCAAAGTGTAGGTTTACAGTATTCAAGAGATATCTCTATATCCAAATTAGCCTTATAATCATCATCTTTTGAATGACTATATAAGTCCTAGGTATTTTTATCATCAAATCCATCTTAATTAATGACTTAATTCAAGGTTTAACTCTAAGAATTCCTTCCTTATCACTACTTGATAACCATGAAATCATTACTTTATAAAACATTTTTAATTATTATTTTGAAACATTTATAATTTTTAGTCTCTATTGAGTATATTAAGAACACTCCTTCATCGATTCCATCACAATATATTCCTTGACTCCCATATTTATTTCAAACATTTTATGTACCTCTCAAAATATAAAATTGATTTAGTGCTGGATTCCTTCCATGACGCATATAATATGGAGTTCATCCTTCTGTATGGATTATAAAATCATTATTTTTAGTGTCCACTATAACCAGGACTCCCTTTTTTCCAATAATGGATAGGGACACCAAATTCAATCTGAGGCATTTTATCCATGTTGGTCACCATTATAAATTTTTACTGAGTGACCCAAATTTTTTTAGAGTGCATATAAATAATACCTCATGTGTAATATCATTATTTTCTAAGTAATTCAAAATTTCAAGGGAAATAAACTCTATTCTAGTATTTACTCACAATATATTCATAAAATAACCAAATTTCATTTTCCACTCATCTCTAATGAAACTTAATGAACTACATAACCTTCTTCTTTCTCTATCTGAATAGGATACAGTACATTCTAATATTATCTTTAAAAAAGATAATAAATCATAATTATCTATATATTCCTAATAGATTTATTGGGCCACAAACATTAACGTTCAACAGATTATACAATGTATATTCCCATGTCTACTTTTTTTTAATAATAGTTATCCACCGTAATACCATTCATTTATACATCACATGTCTTATGTCAACTGTGCTTCAATTTAGGTATTTCTACTACAGCTCTCAACTTTGATATATTCTTTATCCATTGATAGTAAATTCCTCTTCATTAAAGAAACATGTGTTCTTCTTTTTTTCTACCTAGTAATGGTTTTTTTATTTTAAATCACATCATGAGAAAATTCCAAAAAAAAAATTTATTAAGCATATTTTTTAATTAAAGGTGCCCTCAAGTATAAAATAAAAAACCGGTCATTCCCTAATGAGTTTGGGCCTCAAACTATCATCAAAAATTATTTATGTGCCCTTGAGATCATCTCTAACTAGTCACATCGTGCAAAATGCCTTTATTTTTAAGTCTTCCTCTATAAAAAAAACTCCATCAATGTTATACTATATTATTTTAGAAAATTATCATTTTTGATCATGTGGGATAAACAACCAATAATGAGGATTCACATGGTAGTTTTATTATTTGATTTCAGAAATATCCATCTTTTCTATCTATGTCATCATTTTTTATTTCCAGGAGATACCATCTTGTTTTTTAATAACAAATAAATCCTCATCCCTATTTTTCGCTGGTGATAAAACATTCCTCCCCATATTCTTCTAGTAAAAATAATTCACTGCATGAAGGAATTTAACCTCTTAGTCCTATTTTTATCTTGACGTTTCTTTGTGTATCCAAAATTTTGAACATTATAAGTTTATTTTTTTTGGTAGTTCACATAATATTTGATATAATAGTACTTGCATGAATTTTAGTAAAAATGTACAAACAAAAAAATATCCCAAACATCATATTCATATAGTGTATACTGGTATATTTGTGTGGTAAATATAATGTATTCTATTATTCTTGAGTCAGTGGAATCTTCAGCTAAATAGAAAAGTCAATTTTTGGTTTACAACAATGGACGATGGTTGTTGTTGCCTATTTCACTAATTTGGAACCTATATAAATGGTTATAGGGCCATATCCATTGGTGGAAGTATTAAGTACCATGTTATACTAAATAATAAATTTATTAACACTATATTAATAAGATATAGTGTTTGTGAAAATATAAAATTCTGAGAATACAAAAGATTTAGCAGTGTTATCACATGCATATAGGATGAAGGTGTAAGCCAGGTAAAGTGGATTTTCATTGTTTATTGTTTTTTTAATATGTTCTTATGTGTCTGTGATTATTCTTTTTGGCGATGATTGGCGTGATTCTAGAATTCATAATTCTAGTGATCTAATATATACGTGGAAAATATTTTTAGTTTAATATTCCATTATGATGAATTACAGATGGATATAAATATCTGGTCAACACATGGTAAAACTAAATAGTGTTTGGTATCGTTGTTTCTAAAATCATCATCCTCTTCACCCAATATGTTGTATTATTGGGATAATTCAATTTTCATACACTCATAAATCAAGTTATTTCCCACATTCCTAGGATTTGTACTTAATTTGAGTTGGTTACTATACTCATAATATAATTCAATGGATGAAAAAATATTGTATTAGTCAATTTATTAGAACAATATTTAATATTGGATGATGTGGATAAAGGTGTATCTAATATAGAATTATCTCAAAAATTCATTGAGGGAAAACCCTGATAATATGGGGAAATTTTAATAGAGAATTTTAAATAAAAATTCCTTAACCTTTAAAATTAGTAATTGGATCATAATGTTTCCTTCAAAAACTAATAAAATAATAGTATCGATGCACATATGGAGTCCCTAACAGAATTTTATGAAAGTCCGATAACTTTTTTTAAGAAAATTGTTCCTAGTGAGGTTTTTTATCCTAATGATATTGGAAGGATTATTAGTGGTACATCATGTGAATGATTATGACATGATTATAATTTATCTTAAGTCAGTCAAAGTGAATTTTTATGATGAAGTGTGGGTTATACTACTGCTCCCATATTCAATAGAATCATAGGATTGCATGGTTAATGCGATAAGAAATTTCTGTGGAAAAATTGATCTTGCATTTTAGATCATCTCGAATCTGATCCTAAATGAATAGAAAATGAGAAGAGAGTTCCATGAAACTTCTATTGGATCATTGAATACGAAGGATATGGATCTCTCAACTCATCCGATAATCATAAAAAAATCAAAAAAAATTATTGGAGATAATATTTAGGTAAATTTCACTAGTACTAGGGATTTACCAATAGTATAATTGGAAATAAATGGGATATTTATAGGAACTATATAAATCATAATTGAAATACACAAGGACTAACCAACAGATGTTAAAAATTCCTTAAAATGGTAGAACATATTGGCAATCTATTACTCATTATTCATAATCTGATGGAGTCATGGGTAGTTGACTCTCAGTATCCTTCCACTCATTTGATGATTGGGGATGAATGATAATCTATGTATCTAGAAGATTTGTGGTAGATTTTCTATAATATTTTGATGTTTCAAAAGTTGTATGAAATGGATATGTAAATATTCACATTCATAATGGTAGTATTCTTTGGTTGAAAGGAGGGATACATATACTTCAACATAGTGGGAATCTCATTTCATAGGTGGAATCTAGATGATTATGGTTTTATTACTAATTTCAACAATGGAGTCTTGAATGTGACTTAAGGGACCATGGTTTTTGTGTGAGGAGTAAATAGTGGAACCTTATATCCTATTGGATTCCAAGATGGGAGTGTGATAGATGTAATTTTAGATACTAATAATATGATTTTTTGGCATTAAAGGAAGGGTCACCAAACTAAGAATAATGTGAAGGTTCTAACAAAGAATATAATTTTTATTCTCAATAATACAAATATAAACTTTTGTGATATTTGAGTGTTTATAATGAAAAAGAGGGTCATATTAAATATGAATAGATAGAAGCCGGATGCTCAGCAAATAGATCTTCATCAATCAAATGTTTGGGGTCCTTTTTTGGTTAAGTATCTCAAATAAGCATGATGCTTAATTTCATTAATGGATAATTCCATAAAGAAAATATGGTTTTATTTTCTAAAAAATAAATATGGCGTGTCTTATCCCGTTTTATAGATGAAATCAATGGTAGAATTGGAAATTGTACATAAATTAAAGTGGTTAAGATCCGATAATTCTAGTGAATTTAATTTTAGTTACTATTAATACTTCGTTCAGAATAATAGATCCATGATTGATAAAATTCTCTCTTAATATCCATAATATAATGTAGTTACACTGACGATAAACTCTTCTTTGATAGAGAAGAAAGGATTTATGTGTTTGGACTTTGATGTTCCCAAGATCACTTGGGTGGATGCAATTAACCTAGGGGAATATCTGAGCAAAAAAATTTATACCTCTGTAGTAGGACTTAAATTACCTAAATAACTTTGGTACAATGAGCTTTTAGAATTTTTACACCTCAAAATTTGTAGTTTCATTTCTTATTTTACATTAAATTCCGATGAAAAAGATAACCTAGAGCGGGATTTTGTTTCTCAAAGGATAGTGAAATGAATAGTTTAGATACCAAAATTAGAGTGAGTATTAGTGGAAGATCATCAGAAGCCAAGATGTAATATTCAATGAATGAAATCTAAGGGATGATTGAAAATTGGTTGAATCGCATTTTGAAGTGAAAATATTAACCACTATAGTAAATTGTTTCCCTTATGAAAAAAACTAAAATCCATAAATTCTAATGATACCAATCATCATAAACAATTCATAAAATGTTTTGACATCGATATATGTTCTATAATTATATAAAACTGTAGTTGTTTGAGGAAAAGATCTAATAGATGATCAATTGTATGAAAAACCACAATAAGGTCATGTATTGGAAATTGATATTTTGATGAATCCAAGAACATATCGGATATGATATTATATAGTTTGAAAACTAGTCGAATAGTATGTGTTCAACATGAAATTATTACTTCTAATGAATTTTGGGGTACCTATATTTTCATATGAGGCTTAAACACATTGTGACTCGATTTAGTGTGAGTCAATTATAAGGTAATTGAAAAAATCATTATATTTCGATAGAACATAGAAGATTAATCAACTGTAAAAATGGAAATGAGAACAAGAGAATAAATGATTTTACCATTTTATTGATGAATCTCATGGAAAATGTATATTTAAGGCAGAGTTTTTTTGTGAAATGATTGAAATAGAAAGAAGTAATAGACTTACCTGGAATATTTTCAACCACAAAAAATATATACTAATATCTAAATAGTTTTATGAATTTATGTATCTGATGGTTTATTCTTACAGAAGACAGATGTGAATAACACCTTGCTCCATGGATATTTGTAGTAGGATATCAAAATAATGAAGCCAAAGGAGTTTGAAGACCATCATATAGAGGGAATTGTTTAAAAAATGAATCAATGTCTACATGGATTTAAACAACAACTTCGGTAGTGGAATTTGAAGTTCGATACATTGATTACTGTGGAAGGATTCCCAAATTGTTACTATGAACACCGTTGTTATTGAAATTTTTATAATTGTAGAACATATATAATTATCCTACTTTATGGTGATTATGGGTTTTTATAAGTGTAATATATTGATAAAATTGAGGAGTTGTAGTGTAATTTATCTATAATATTTGAAATGAATGATCTTGGTCAATCCACAATAATGTTGTGGTTGAGGATGGAGAGGGGTTAAAAATCCGGTGCACTTGTGTCATCCTATAAAGTGTACATCTATAAGATCATAGAAATTAGTCAAATGATAGACTTTAAATATATCATAACTCTCCTTAATAAACACATAATGTTATCCAAAGCATGGGAAACCTCAATAGTATATGAATTCCATTACAAGGGGATGGTTCCATATGCATCTTAAATTATAATATTTATTCATGTAATGATATATAAGTTGTACGAAATTTTCTTTATTGAGAGAGTGGAATTTATTTCATTTCAAACCTTGGGAAGGGTCATAAAGAAGCTATAGAATGTATCATATTATAATTTTACGGATTAATTGATAAAAAATAATGAATCATATAAGATAATCCTCTATATGTTTTTATTGATGTAGATTTTACTAGTGATTTAAACACCCAGAAAGGTACTATAGTTTTTTGTGTATTTTTGAAACACTAAAAATTAGTTTGATGCCATAGTTACAACTAGTGGGGACTTTTTTACAACTAATGAATAGTATAAACCATCTATAAAATCTCATAATGATTTGATCGGGTTAATGAAAATATTTAATGATCTTGTAAAATCATCAAATTTTGAAATATTATTATGTAATATTAATAGTGTTATCCACCATTCAAAAATTATGACGTCTATTAGAATAATGAAATGCATTGACCTAGTATTCCATTTTGTTCAAAATCTAATAGAGAAATGTTGTTTGGTGTTAAGAAATTAAAGTGATGAAAAATTCATCAGACATGTTCACAAAGGTGTTAGTCCTTAAAATTATAATTTATTATTATTCCATAGTGGTACTCAAATGAATAACACTAAAATAGATAACACATTAATAAATATAGAATAACTTTTTGGTTTTCCCACTATGTTGGATGATATCAATGATGTTCCTTGAAAGAATATTGAATTGGGAGAGTTTTTTAGATAATTAATGTTTTTCAATCCACCATATTTTTTCTCATTGAATGTCTGGTCTCTCATTGTTCCCTTCGTCCTTGACAACATTATGGTCCAAATAACATTAGAAAATGGGTTATTCAACGTAATTTTAATAAACATAAAATTTATATTTTAAATTATGGTCTATGGGTGTTTTTAATAGTGTACATTATATGAAATTTGAGTTAGCCGAATCCACACATTAATGGAGAAGTCAACATATGGTTTACTACAAATTTTATAGGTTTTGGTTGCATATTTGACATTTTATGAACCTATGTAAAAAAAGACGGGACCACTACTATTGTGGTGATTTTATGGAATATATTAAAATGAATTATAGTAATTTTATTAATGGATTTATAATATAAAATGTTTATAAATATTTCCACTTACTGTAATACAAATGAGTAAGCAGTGTTCACTCGTAGATTTTAAAAAGAAAATCTAAACCACATAAAACAAGTTTTCTTTCATTTTTATCATATAATGATGATCTAACATTTTTGATTCATCATTTTACCACTGATTAAGGTGTTTCTTAAATAAGTAATTTTGGTGCTCTGACATATAAGTGAATGATCTAGTCATTAGAAATTATGTATTTATAAACAATTATTTGTTATAAACTTCGAGTGAACTTGAAATTAAGCACAATGGATTTTCATATGGAATTTTCTGAAATAGTTTTCTTCTTCAACCAATACTTTTATGGTCCATATATCAATTTATTCATTTATTTCAACCTTAATTTCTTCTTTTACTATAATCAATATCCTTATTTCCTAAACTATATAATCAATAACAATATCTATAAAATAATTTTCTTCACAATATTGAAGGATTTGACCTCATTCTCCCTTTTCTACTTAGAATTTATTCTACGACCAATAAATTTTTTATACTCTATAATAAGGTGTTGTGTGGTCATGAAACCTAAAAAATTGATTTCATTAGAATAAATATATTCCCACTTCCACATAATTATATGTTTTCGACTTTTGAAATATATTTTCTTCAATGATAATTCTTCCCGGACCTGGAAATAACTTCCATATTTTTCTTCATTATGTATCGATCCACTACATTTTATGTTTTTTATTCATTATAATCAAGTCTAACTCTAAAATTAATTGTTTTTCTAGGAATTTGTTTAGTTAAAATTTTCTCAACATCATTAGTGCCTCATTTGACAATTTCCAATTGTTCTGTAGCAGAGAACATCCAAAACTAGAGCTTATTATAGGGTTTATCTAAAATCATTTTATATTCAAGTTTTATTCTCAATGAACAAACCTATAATTTGAAATATTTAACCATATTTTCATTTTTCAACAAATAAATGTAACGGTCAAAAATAATTTTCGCTTTTTAATAATTTTTTATTTTAATAACAGCTACTCCTCAAGAGCGTCAATGGTTAGATGGTTGAAATTCTAACTTATTTTGAAGTTGATATATTTAAACTCCAAGATAGTTAATATACACATATGGTTCAATACATAATGATTTTTTTCCTACTATTATTCCTTTGAATAGCATTATCATCAAGGTCTCCATACAACTCCACCTTGAGGTCCCCAATTCAGTAATGGCCATGTTCATTTTCATGATCTGCTTTTTATTTTTCAAAAAATGGTCACCATGGAATCTTTTTCATTTTATTTAAATACATATAATTATTCATCGAGGTAATATCCAACAACATTATCTTCTTTCTTACAAGTCCCTTTCATTGGAACTCTCTCATGGAAGAGCTTCTTGATTTGAAGATTCCTTTATATAAAAATTTCATTGATGGAATTTTTACAGTTCCCATGTCATATTCAATACGATTTACATTCATTTAACACATCTCCAAAATATATCTATCATTGATTCATCAAAAATAGTCCAATGGTAACATTCCTTAAAATTATACCATACAAATTTATAATATTATTTTCACAAATAATTGTAACATATCATCTAAACATGTATCTGGATATCCATCATTTTTTATCATACTATAATCTATGTATTTTAATTTAATTTATATTTTTGTATGATTTTATAGTCATTCTATCTTCACTCCCATTTCATTGGAAACCAAAAAATAGTGAATGCCATATATTTATATTTTATCCATGATTATTTCATTAATATAAGACACTTTTGGGTTGTAAAGAGTTGTAAACCACCCCAGGAATCACTAAGAAACATTCACACAAATTATTTATTCACAAATTACTCAGATAAATCTACCCAACTCCATAATATCAATGAATAACCCATCAATATTTTTATCTAGATATGTCTTCAAATTGTCGGAAAGTGTGTCTAAATTTTGACCTATTATTTTTAAACCATACCATAAACATATTATATATTATTAAACTTATCCCATGTGGAATTTCATGAACTACAACTCATCACCCTTATATAAAAAAATTAATAAATTATCATAAAAATATTATATTATTTATCATCATAATCCAGTGTATTTATACGAATTCATTGATAGTAAGTTTAGAAGAACCATTAAAATGTTTTCCATGTACAAAAATAGTAAAAACATATATCCCAAGAGTCTGTATGTTGGATATACTTATATTCTTATAGTTTTGGAAGTTTCACCCTTTGAAATAATTAAATCCATTTACATTCACAAAATTTTATATAGATCCATGAAAGAAATGTTATAAACATTGACCAATACAAATTTATCTATCGCCACTTGTTACAATTAGAATACTAATACACCATATGAGGGGAAGAATTATGGTGTTAATTTTTTATTCATTTTCATAGGATATTTTCTTCATGTTAGTGAGAAGAAGTTTATTTTTGTCATTTGTTGACAAACACACACATCCTTGATATCAAAAGTATATTAAGGGTCATTGTTGTTTTACGTGGATCGCCAAAAAGGGATAATCCATGGAAATTTCCTCAATAATTTATAGATTTACTGAGTGTTAATATGTTATACTATATAAATTACAAGATTATTGGAAGGATACATTTTTGATCCTAGGAGAACATCTTCATCTCTATATATTATAAAGTGAATCGAGTCAGTGGTAACAAAAACAATAAACATAATACAGGTTCTGTAAAATATTTTTAAGAATACTAAATGAATGAATACAATTTACGGTATTATTTATCTTCTTCTTTATATTTTTCTAATGTATATCATTAAAAAAATTCATTTTCGAACTTTCACTAACTATTATTCTTCACCATCATACATATGACTTCAATAAAATCACGGTTGAATTATTCCCTTTTCATCATCTTATCCATTTTATACAATGAGTTTACCAATACAAATATTTTCTGAACATTTTTATATATGAAACCTATCAATGTTGAATTTCTATTCATTTTATTTTAGTTTTACAATTATAAAATGATAATTTAAATATTTTATGCAGGAATACTATGAATCAATCGCCACGTAATCAATCTAATTAATGTTTCATAATCCTCATGATCTCCCACATAAATCATAATATTAATTTTTCCATAATATCCCTAATTTTATCTATTTGTATTTGGATAAAATATTAATTGAATATTATGATTTTTAAAATTATGATACTTACAAAAACATATTACGAATAAAGTGAGTCGTGTCATGTATTTGGATATAAACTAAATATTCATAATCTCTAATATCTATATCCCCATGAATATCATATTTTAATCCTAATTTAATCTTGAATAAAACATATCTATTGTCTATAAAAATTAAAAATATGATCATCAACATGCTAAATATCATCCATGGGATGAATTTAATATTCCTCACTTGTTCAAATAAACATTACCCAATTTCCTAAAGGAAATGAATCTTAGGATTTATCCTAAGTAATTTAATGAGACAAATACTCTACTAATAAACCTTAATATGTTTCCAATAATATTAAATTACTCTTAAGAAATATTGTAGTGACACTTACAATATGCTGATGACACTTAAAAAACTACCTTTACAAAGAAATGGATCTTATAGAATCACAAGGGATCCTTTGAAATAAAAATGAGTATTATGGAATTATCTAATTACTCTTATAGATATCTAGATAACTATTATGGTACTCCAAAATAATATTTAGGAACTCTAAAGGATTCATAAGGAGGGATCCAATGACCCTTCTCATCACAAGGGACTTCTAACATCATATTACCATCTTTCAGGTATTTTGTATCTATATTTTTTGTTCTTCTCTTTGTTGGGGTGTATTTTTGGGAATTTGTAGGATGGAAAACCTTTACTGGGGAAAATAGCCTAATGTTTAAGGATTTATGTTTGCTGGAGTTAATGGAGACTGGGAATATATGTGTTAAAAGGCATAAGTGAATATTTTTTTGCTGATTGGGTTGACCTAGGGAACTTCTCTAAGTGTTTTGAAAAATTTAACACCATGAATAGGATACCTAACATTAATATATTTTAATTTTGATGTTGTGTATTGGTTCATAGAATTAATGTTTTACATGTCATAATACTAGTACATGTCAGGAAATATTATATCATCGTTTCATGAAAACTGAGGTAATAAATTTGTTAACTTATATGGGTTTTGTGGATTTCACATCATGAACTCATGATTCATAAAGTTTAATGTTCACAACATATTGTTTTTATGTTATATATGATGCTTGTCTAATTAATTTTCCTTTCAACATGAATGATTTTCTCTCAAATCCTAGGATCTGTCTTTATAAATGTTTTGGATGAGTTATCCATCCATGTCATTTCATTCGGTGATAGATCTTCATTATGGTGGTGGTTCATCTCTTTGGGTAAGTGATATTTCAACTTCTTTATTTCCCTTGGACATAATATCATTTTTTCACCGTGTATTTATACCTATTGGTATTTTGGTGTTGATTCTCTTCATCATTCCATGAATAGTTTTATGATATTCTTACAAAGGATGATCTTTGTGTTTGTTATAGTGTGGCATGTGAGGTCCCTTAGGTACATTTTGTGTTATCTTATCTTTATAACATTCAAATTATTAAACTAATTCTCATATGTAAAAATATATTCCAGGGTCTCTCTTTTTCCTTTCCATTCATCATTCCTTGTGATCCTGTTGCAGGCATATGTGACCCACATTTGAGGAAGGTGGTTCTATCACTAGCCTATGTGGGATTTACTATACATACATATTTTTATAAATTATTTTATAAATGAGTTTTCATGATTAAATTGTTTTTGTGAAAATAAGTTTTTGAGAAAATATAATTTCCCCTTATTTTATTAGAACAAAAGGTATTTTCATTTAATTATTCAATTTATTTATGAAATAGTTTTCAAAGCACAGTTTTGATGAAACAATTTGGAGAATTTAGAACATGGAAAGCTTTTGGTAATTAGGTGGAAGGTTTAGTAATATGGATGAACTTGTGATACTACACTGGGGTATAATCAGGGGGTATTCCTCTACTATCTTGTCCCCTTTCTCTAGATACTTGTTAGAGATTATGGGAGGTTTAATTTATAAGGTGTTCCTATGAACTCATGATTTTATGTATATAACTGGAGATATGATGTGTGGAATTTCCAATAGTTGTGTACAATTTTTCTAGCTATCATGACCGGTTGAGATCCTTTGAGTGATGTTACATGTGAATTTTATATTTAATGCTTTGGATTTGTTATGATATCTAATACATGCTTTGATTTGACTTCATTGATGTGTGTGATAATTATTATAACTATTTTACCCTGATCATTTGGGACATTGTAAAAAGGGGAAAATATTTTATCTGGATTTTGTTATCAATTTTTTTAACTGATTATAATACCTTGTCTTCTTCAATTTTTATCATGTTTGTATTTTTATATAGATAATTGATATAGAACACCTATGTGGGATCCTACTGATCCTATTTATCTCACACATTTCACACCCATTTTGTGGTGTATAGACCTTGTTATATATTTCAATTAGAGGAAAGCATTGGTGCCATAGTGAGATTATAAGGATTCTTTAATCTATTCCTCAGTAGTTGGTGGTGAGATAGTGGTATTTTTATCACACTATCACATTTAGTAACTCTTTTGATTTTTGTTTTAGATTTCTCTTAGTTATATTCGATAGAGTTTTTTAGAGACTTTTGATTTATATCACTTATACTATTACATTATTGATATTACATATAATTATTATTTTACACTTCCTATGTTTCATTCTATCATGGATATATATTTATATGTCATTTTTCTACTTTAGGATGGGTGAAATCATTCTCTCTTTATTTTTAATTTCATTCTCAAGTGCTAGTCACCAGAACATGGAGGTTGGGAATTCCCATTAACGATGTGACAATTTTAGTTGGGTATCCATTTTAAATGGTATCTATGTCGGGTTCATCAGAGTTTGGAATTAATGGTCTGGTTGTGCTCATTTAATGGCATTTTTTATATTAGACAAAATAATTTCCGGATATGATATGTAGGTTATGAGGAGTTTCTATCTAGATATGGATGTAAAGAGACTCATGTTACCAAGGGATGTTTGAATTTTTTTATTATATTTTCAGTTCATGATATTAATATGATTTTTTCCTTTATGGTTTTCTAGTTTCAACTAATATTATCTTATTGTTTGATCACTTATTTTGGTTAGAAGTTAAATGGTAAGCCTCCAATATGTCATCCATGGGTTCCATGGGTGGGTATAGTGGATTATACACATGGGAATCCTATTATAGATTATAATATTATCGAGTTTATCATGTGGGTTATTTATTTTTTGTCCAAAATAAACTACAAGTTCAGAATGAATTTGTTGAGTTACAACCATGAGTTATAGGATAAAGGGATCGATCGATCATGGGAGTTCCTATATGAGAAGAAACTATCCATTAATGGTATGAATGAGCATCAAGAGGTAGTGGAAGGACTTGAGAATATAGATAAGATCTTCAAATTTCTAGATACACCATAGAAAATCAAGGAAAAGTGTATGGTGTTCAGACTCAAAGGTCCCAACAAATGATGGTGGGATTCAATGGTACTGGTGGATTGACATGTGGGATTTCATTGGAATGTTTTCAAGACCCATTTATTTCAGAAATAGTTTTGGAGTCTCTAATTATTGAGAAGTCTCTGATGTTCCTCTCCTTGCATGTGTGAGAGAATTAAGTGTCCGCATACAGTAATCTATTTATAGTGTTGGTTCCTTTTATCTAGAGGTATTATAAAATAAGTAGATAATGTCTTAGAAGTACTAGTTGGTTTTGCGATTGGATATTAGATCATCGATACTTATGATTATGAATTCTATCTATGAGGATTTATTAAATATTGATATGATGGACGATATGGATATGATATGAATGTATAATTATTCTCCCCCTTCTCTTTTACCCAGAGATAATATTAGTGGAATGTAGGGGATGAACAGGGAGGGGTAAAATCATTGTGGGAGTGGGGGGGGGGGGGTTCTCACAAATTTACCACTTGTGTACCCTCAGATACATCCAACATTGTGACCCTAACTTGGTATTAGTGTGGAATAGTTGGGAACACCTCAAATTCTTGTTCTTCACCTTTGAAGATGTGTAATAGTTTTGGAACCAATTGTAAATAACCAATTTTTCAAAAAAGTTATGGATCATTGTTTCTTAATTTAAATCCATCATTTATGGTTGGTAAATGTATGTAATGGCCTTGAGGAGGTAAAAATACGGTCCAAGACTCGTTCAGAGCCAAGAATTAAAAAAGCATGGCCAAAAGGATACGGTGCACAGTTAGATTTAACCGTACAGCCCAACCACATGGTTTGTCTAAAACTATGTACATAATTGTATGTGGGGGATAGATCCTTAGAGCCTAGTCTATGCATTTTAATTGTAATCATGTTCCTAAATGTGTGGGGTTCCCCTCTCCTATAGAAAACCATGAACGGTTAGTGCACGATTTGATGACCCATTTTCCTAAACCATGCACCATTGTGTTTTGGAGAAAAATTAACATTTTCTCCCACATAATAACAAAATGCTTATCTCTTTTATCCCCCGTTGGTTAGTGGATTATCCCTCTCATTGATTCGAAACCCTCCCTAGATTCATTCATATATAACACTCTCCTCTAGCATCAGTTTTTAAATCCATCAAAGGCATTAGGTGCCTTATGGTAAGGATAACATTATGGACCCTTATTTCCTCAGTAATTCTCTCCATATATTTCACTATTTAGATTCAGGGTTTGTAATCATGTTTTTAAGGAATTGGAATAAAATAAAAATATACTCCATCCTCCGTTGAATCTAAGGATTATATCGAGGGAGACTTCATCTATGGCCCTAAGGTTGGTGGTCATGCAGTTTTTCATTTATGTTTTGATCATTTCATTATTATATTTTCATTTCATGTACCTACCTTTACTGACAATCTCAATTATGTTGTTTCCCACATTTCTTATTTTTCTCAAGTGGCTCTATATAGGTTGTTTGAATTTGGATTAGGGGTTTAGGAATAACTTTTACCCTTCTTAGACCCATTTAGTTATGCCACCTTGAAATTTTCTATTTAATTGAAATGGATCAAAAAATTTGAAACCAAATTTGGATTTGGGCTTGAATTTTTAATGAAACTACCCTTCTCCCATTTGTGTTACATTGAACCCAACACACCCCATGGGTGCCTGTTCTTATTAGACTTGGAATTTCTCATGTGGTCATTGGAGTTCTTTCCCATGACTTCAAAATGGACTCTTAAAACATTGAATTAAATTATTGGCCAATGGTATATGGATTTGGTAAAATGCATAGTTCAAGATAGTATAATCCTTTAAATTTATTAAACATATTCCCTTCTTTGTCACTTTTACCCTATTGTATCAATTTTACATGTTTTGGAAATTTGAGTGAGATGACCTTGTATAGGGTGGATTACACATAATTTCAGTTCATTCATTAATGGGTTTTAAATTGGTTAAGCATGGTAGTTGTTCCATTTTTAGTGAAACTGATAAAATGGTTTTCAACCGAAATGATCCCTTGGGATGGTAATACCATTCGTTTATTTATGCCCTATGATACACTTCCTTTGAAATGTAATGATAAATGAAATTGAACATGTTAATAATATGTAATTGAACTATATGAATGATTATGTATGGGAGGCAATTCCACATGCTAGTTATATATATATTATGAATTTATATAGTATGAGAATGATTTTAAGAGAATCAGCGGGGCATGAAAACCCATGCCCCGTTACATCGGTGTTGGTCCAAGAAACCCTCAACAAAGATTTGAAATGGGAGATGGGATTTTGAGTTCCATGTTCAATCATAGAGAGTTTTCATGGCATGGACCTTAACTATCCTGAGTAATGGCCTTCAAAACCCCACTCTAATAGGATGTAAGGATTACTACCCCATGAGTAGATCTTATCAGCTCATAGAATGGTGTTGGATTCCTATGTGTTACATCCCAGTAAACTCCATCAATATATATATATATATACTCTATATATTTATTGATACATGATCATACATAATAATCATGAGTTCAAGTAGGTAGACTCACCTAGTGTCCACTAGGAACCTATGTCGGTGGTTATTTATTAATTCAATATTTCATTACTTTTCTCCTTACCAGCACATTGTTTCGTTATGAGCACATTCTCAGATTACACGTAGACACCACTGGTGGTGGCCTAATACGATATTATCTCACAACCTACTCATTTCTCTTTTGGAAGATAAGAAGAAAGTTTTAATGAATGTATGGATAGGTGAAAGAAACCTTCTATAGATTTATGATTTATATTTCATATAAGGAGATTAGGAGAAGAAGATCAATCATGCATCAAGGATTCCATAGAGTATCTATAGTCATTGTAATATTTGTAGCATGCATGTATTCAAATTACTTAGTTTCCTTTTTTACTAGAATGACTTTCATCCACAGAAATAATATACACTTCCTTTGAGGATTTTGTTATATTTATTAGTTGTTCATTTTTTTTACTTATTCTACTACTTTCCTTTCTATTATCTATTTACATTTACTCAGTACGTAGTATTTGCCTATTAATACCGTGTTTCTTCTTTTTTTTTAATTTTATTGTATCTATTGTGCCACTATGACATGAGCATATATTCTCCCCACCATACCCCCATTAATCCCTCACTACTAGTTGGAAACTTCAGAATATGGGGATGAGTGTCTAAGATCATGTGGCCAAACTGTCATGGGGAACGAGTTAAGTGGAATCTAGGTATGGGATTTCACAAAGTGGTATTAGAGAGTTTCCATTATAGACTTACAATTAGATTCCAATAGAATATATATTGGGAATTCTTGGGCCTTATTCATAAGTAATTCTTAGGTGTTATGATCCCATGTATGAGGGTAAAGGCCATGTTTCCTAAAATGTCACTAAATTTATATTTGTAACTATTACTATTGATATAATTGCACTGTTGGGTGAAAAAAATGACATGTAATGGCCTCAATACTGATGTCATTGAAATTATTATTTCCTTGTTATAGATTTATGAAATGAGGGCTCTTCATGAGATCAAACATCAGGATAGGTATAGTATGAATAAGCCGTACATTTTATCCATGTCACATTTATTTACTAGTTCGAATTTCATGTATCATATTCATTGTTCCTTATTATATATATAATTTTGTTAACACCTTTGGGAGTTTTGGGATCATATTATGGTGTAAGGTGATATGGTGCCATGTTTTGATTCATATGGTGTATATTCCCTTATATATCGTAAAATGAAATTCCTTCTAGATCAACCATTCTAAAATAAAATGGGATCCGTGTGAATGCCATTTTATGGTTCAAACATTTTATGGAAGCTTTTGGACAAGAAAATGGCAAATCATTGGATATAGTTATTGAAAAATAGTTTAAATGGTTAAGTGAACATATTTAAATGTAAAATTAATTTTTAATAGAGAATTTTATATGGCTAGAGAACAACAATGTTACACATTCCTGGCACATAAACCTGACACAGTCCTGTCCCTTGTAGTGGGTAGTGGGTGTGTCTTTACTCTTGTAACCTGTTATTGTATGATCAATCGTCTAGACCAAGTTATTGAAGAAAGAAGATTAGAATGGTCTATTTATTGGAATGATTTAGTACCTACAATATTTAATTAAATACAATCTTTTTAATTTATTGAATCTCTATTGATATGTTCATTTTCTATTATATTATCACACCATAATGACATCCTCCTCTAATACAACTAGAAGGAGGTAAAGATCATGTTCTTTAGGTGGAATTCCATGATATGCCAATCATACCTCCTATCAAACAACTTATGGATAATATTTCTATTTATGATATGGTATCTAATACCTAGTTTCGACATGTTTTTCAATGTATGGTATATGGTATGAAAGGCAGAGTGAGACCTACCTAGAGTATGGTAGAGTTGACTCATGAGTTTCAAGAGTAGCATCTTCCCACCTTCTTAGGGGATGGAATACCACTTATTGTGAAGCCTTGTATGTAAGAGATCCATTCTATATTTGAACATCCCTAGACACCTCTATAAAGTAGGGTAAAAATATCCACCTATATGGTACGTTACTCAGTTAAGAGGTGGTGTGATGTCATCACCCAGGAATATTGTCATATAAAGATGGTTTGGGAAGACTTTAAAACCATATTCTAGGAATATTATTTCCTTGTGCTTTGAGGGATAACAAATCTAGACAATTTATAAACATTTTGTGGGAAACCATGTTAGTTATCAAAAACTCATCTCATTTCAATTATCTAAACATATTTTATCCCTCTACTGATGTCGATGATCTAAGGACTATGAGGTGGTTCTGTGATGGGTTGTGTTACACAATATATTTATAGGACAATGTATTATGGCTGAAAACCATTACATAAGTCGCCAACCATGACCTTATTAAATAGAATAATATGAGGTAGGATGATTGTGTGATATAGGGTGGTTCTGGTTATAGGGATTCCAATTAATATTCATTTGGATGAAAGAAATGTTTTTAAGTATCTCGTGGCAGTATTAATTGTTTGGATCCTCTTACAGGTTAATCTCTTAGTTGTCACTAGTTTCGAATGCTATGTCATGTCAAAAAAAATGTTTGATGGATCTATTTGAGTGCAGAGGAAATAGAAGAATGGGTCATCTCCATAATTTATATAGGACTTTCCTTCCAGTGCCTAGCTGGTAGGGATCTTCACCTACACCATAGTTATGATCTATGTCAGTAGGATCATGAATGTCATGTAGATGGAATACCACTAGTCATTTAGGTTGAGGTGGCAGTCAATGAAGAGGAATTCAGACATATATTTTTTAGCTCCAATAGAGAATCCCTCCTCTCGGTGACTAGGAAGTGACTTCGGCCCATGGTATAGGCTAGTTAGATAAAGTCTAGCCTACTCTAAAAGAGAATAGAACCATAACATCTACTATATGAGGTAATATTCTAGTCGCCTCAAATTCAGTGACTTCGTTGTTTGATACATGAACGTCTCATTCATTCATATATGAGTATATCACTAAGGGTTTGTGCCTCAATATCAATTACTATCATGATTTCATAATACTAGATAAACCCTTAGGTATCCATTTAGAGGGTTTTCTCCATTTTCATAATTATCCCCTTGATATTGGAGGTTACCTATTCATATAGAATCTATACATCCTCGAAATGTTATACTTTTATGTAGTCATTATGATTGAATAATTAGTTCTTTATAGAGCCTGTATTGTATACTATCATCATAGGGTTGTCTTAAAATCGCCAAAGGGCATTATGTATGTGAGTAAGGGAAAATGGGATCTCAGTGCGACACGATCATGTCCTAAGCATATAAGGATGGGTAATGTAACTACACAGGTTGACAAGGTTTATCTCAAAGATAAGGCATTACAACTCACTATATTTCCTCCAGTAGTGGAGCATTATAAGTTATCCTTTCCAGAAATTATTTCTATTCTACATCTTATGCCAGATGTAGTGTTTTTTATTAATTTTTTTCCATGGGAAGACATGTGACAATTACTCCTTATTTTATGGTAGCTAAGGAGCTTCTGGAACTCAAGAATTAATTAGAGGATCTAGAGGTGAATGTTTTTATATTCCCTAGTATTTCTCCTAGATTTTATCATCCTTCTATACCAATAATGTGGATTATAACCTTATGATTTTTAAGGATTCACATAAGTTGAATTAGAAAACTATCAAGAACTGGTATCAAATGCCTATAATAGATGAACACTTAAATTGGCTTCAAGGATCAAGGGTGTTTTCAAATATAGATATGAGGGTAGGCTATAATTAGGTCTATTTCATGACTTTATATATTCCTTAAACATCATTCATGAGAGGTTATAGTCTCTATGAGTACCTAGTTATGTCATTCAAAATCATGAAAACACCTGCAGTCTTCATGGATCTTAAGATTTGGGGTTTCCACCCATATCTGGATTCATTTGTAGTAGTCTTCATTAAATATATCTTTTTCTTTTCATGCTATATACACAGCCATGAAACATATCTTAAGATAATTTCAAATATTATGAGAGATGATCAACTCTATTCCAAGCTCAGTAAATTCTACTTTTTGATTGATAAATTTCACTTCCTTGGTCATATCATCTTGAAGTCGGAAGTTTCTAATGACCTACTAAAAGTTAGAGCAATATTTTTTTGGATGGAGCCTAAGAACAACGTTGGTATTACTAGTTTCATTGGGATTTTATGTTACTAAAGACGATTCATCTAGTATTAATCACTTCTTCCCATTCCGCTTACGAGCTTGTAAAAGATGGCTAAGAAATTCAAATGGTCTAAAGCTTGTTAAAAAGCCTTCCTGGAGTTGAAGAGTACACTAACATTAGCACAGATCATATTTTTTCAGAGGTTGTAAAGGCCTATTTAATATACTTTTATGGATCATGTTTTTGTCTAAGAGCAGTTATGATGCAGGGTGAGTGAGCTGTTTCCTATGGTTCTTTTCAGTTGATACCTCATGATTGGAATTACCTGGTGATGGATCTCGAGATTACTGTTATTATTCAGGCCTTTCACTATTGGATACACTATCTATTAGGAGGGTTTTTTGTTTTATTCCTATAAAAAAATCCTCAAATACATCTTTACACAGTTGGATATGAATCTCATGTATATTAGCTCGATCGAGTACCTACAATCGTTGTATTTTGAGCCTTCCTAAACTCTAGGAAAATGGATTTTGGTAGCCAATATTGTAAGCCGAAATACATAGACACATGTGGCTTAGGAATCCTATGAATAATAGAAGCATATTGAAATATTCATTGAGATACTTGTTGAGGTTAAGGAGGACCGGGGTCTGAATATTCTCTTAGCCTTAACAGTGTCATCTTCTCTTTTGCAAGGGGTGATGTTGGGGAAGCTATCAGATCCAAAAGTCATTGTCCTATGGGAAAGTGTCTCAAAATATGATACATCTTATAGTTTTGAAGGTCAATGGGGGATGCTACTCTTTTACTTTGTGGGTGTGTATGGGCACCAACAGAAATTAAAGAGGATTTGATGCAGGATTTCCATGCCTCGGCCAGGGCATCTCACCTTGATGTCAGCAAAATGTATCGATATCTAAAATGTCAATACTAGTGGCCCAACATGAATGGTCAGATGAAAATTTACATCACTATATGTTCTAACTTTCATCAGGTGAAGGTGGAACATCAATATATAGTAATGATTCTTTATCTATTGTACATTCTAGGGTGGAAAGGGGATGATGTTATGATAGACTTCGTGACTGGTCTACCCAGATCACCTCAAGAAAATGATGACATGTGGGTTTTCATTGATCGATTAACGATGGTCACACACTTCCTACCTATGAAACAGTCCTTCTTAGTGTATGATCTAGGATGACTATATTTCAAAAGGGAGGTACATCTTCATGGATATCCACATTCTTTTTTTATGGAGATTCTCATTGCACATCATGGTTTTGGAAGGGGTTGTAGAATGCTTTGGGTACGTATGTAATTTTGAGTACATCCAATCCACCATAGACATAAATTCAGATCAAGTGTATAATTCAAGTCATAGAGTACATGATTTAAACATGTATCCTTTATTTTGTGGTTTCCTGGAAGAACCACATTCCTCTCATTAAATTTTATTAAAACGATATATTTCAAACTACCATAAAGATGGATCCCAATAAATAATTATTTGGAAGGCCTTGACACTCACCTCTATGCTTGCTATAGGCTTGGTAAAAAGCTCTACTTGGGCCTCATCTTGTTCAGGATACTACAGAGTATGTCCAGATGATTAAAAAGATCATTTTGACACCTCATTATAGAAAATAGTCTTATGCCAACACACCATAGCGACCTCTTGAGTACGATGTTGGAGACTGGGTTTTCTTGTGAGTCTCTCCGCGTTTGGGGTATATACGTATTTGGAAGAAATTTAAGCTATAACTTAGCTATGTTGGACACTTTTAGGTTGTGAAGTGGATCCAACTAGTGTCTTATTAGTTTGAACAACCCCATAGGTATCAGTCTATGCATGGTGTCTTTTAGGTATCTCAGATTCACCACTACCATTTAGCATCATAGAAAGACTTTCGGCCTATTGAGTTTGATCTAGATATGGATTCTTCCTTCTATGAGTATCCAGTTACTATTTTTGATCAGAGTGTGAATACACTCTGAGTAAGGTTGTTTTCCCTCCTATGGGTTCCATGGTATCACAACTAAGTTAAAGAACAGTCCTGGGGGTGGGAAGCTATTATAGGGTCATAGTGGCTAAAACTCATTACAAATAGGGCCACTATACCCTCATAAGGCAAACTCGAGGATGAGTTTCTATATAATGGGGAGGTTGTAATGACCCACCTTTCCAACAAATAACATATCATTGTTTATCAATTTGAATATATCATTTAAGAATGGTAAATATTTTTTGGGTCCTATAGGATGCCTGAGGAGTGTCCATGGATCATTTAGTGCCTGAATCTCTTAAAAACTGGCTAACATGTAGGGGTGAATGATTAGTTTTAACAGTAAAACACAGACACACGGTTTATCTGAAACCATGCGGGACACTATAGGTTGGGGATATATCCTTAGCACAATGTCTATGAAAATTTAGTTTAATGGTGGGCCTAACCATGCAGGGATCCCCTCTCCTTCAAGAAATTGTGAACGGTTAGTGCATGGTTTGACAAACTATGTGCCTAAACCATGAACAATTTCGTTTGGATGAAAATTTAAATTTTTTCCCAAATATTGTTAAAATAATTATTTCCTTTCTCCCTAGTTTTCCCATTGTTTTACAATGGTTTATCCCTATCTTTAAGATCAACCCCATGATTCAATATCATAGAACACCCTCCCCGGACATTCGTTTTCATATCTGTTGATGTTATTAATATTTTAATTAATTTTTATATACTCCCTTTACTGATATTATATTAAATGTACAAACATTTTGTAAAATATTTATGTATAAATATTTAATATAATTTCTATTACTATTCGAATTTATCCAAATTTATGTTTTTTTAATGTTTTAATAATAAATATCACCCTACATATTCAAATTGTGTAATTCTGGTTTTTTAGAATTCCTTATTCAATTTCAAACATATCATTATAAGGATTCGATTTCCAATTCTTCCATTTGAAGGGACATATGGTCCTCCCAAGAAGGCCCAAATAATTTATGATAAAACCGAACTAGCTATGAATATTGAATTACTGGGCTCAATCCAAAATTCCAAATCCTTTACATCTCCTCCAATGGTCAGGGGACAATGTAATTCATCTCGGATAAAACTTTCAAATCCCACCTCTAAACACAAGGGACCCAACTAATTAATTTAAGCCCAGCCCACCATTCTGGATGGTAAATTAAAATACAAACATGATGCATGTCATTTTCCATGCTCTATTCATCCAATGATTCTATGATTTTTCAATGAAAACGAGGAGATATAGGCATCCGACTTTTTTGAATAAATCATTCAGATTGGAAGGAATATTCCTATTCAAAAACCCAATCACATTTTGACTGTATGAAAAGTTTGAATTAAATTAACATATTACAATTTTTTTACTCCAACCTGAATAACATTGGATCCATAAATCCAAATTCCTCCATATTTTGAGAGTAGTCAGAAAGAATTATTCTCTAAAACATTTAAGAAAAGGATATGTCGATATTCGGCGGTTTGTATGGCCCAATAGGTGATGAAATTGGAGGGCCAGTTTTGGAATAAAAACAGTCCAACTCTTTGGGCTATAAATACATCCCCCCTCTCCATCAAAATGGTTGGCATTTCAGATGAGAGGCACATACATTGGCATGAACAAATAATTTCAAAAGCCTATGAAGGACCTTCCATACTATGGTTTTTACTAGAGAGACATTTCCTCCTCTCATTGTTTTCATTTACTTTTGTGTTCTTCATTGTTATAATCTTGTAAGTCTTTATTTTTGTATTTATATTTTAATGCATGTTTCTTCTTTATAATGTATTATTCTCATCCACCTACTATTAAATAATATTATTGGTCTTAAAATAGTTAAAATAGTTTTTAATCCTCTTCCCTTATTGTGCTTTCTCATTCAATATAAAATTAGTATTTAATTCCCTTCGCTGTTTGTGTGTCTGTGTTCGACGCACAACTCTTTTCTTATCCCTTTATTTTTCTTAACATATAAATTCATAATCATAAAATTATAAACATATTATTATCCAAAAAAATGTTTGAGTAAATCTCTCGTTGGGGTGAGTTATAATTTAGGTGTGTTATGTGATTGACAACTTTTTCACGATGAATATTCTTTAAATTAACATTGTGTGTGTTAGACATAACATGTCATGGATTAATGACTTTTTTTGTTTAACGAGTTGTTTCCATGGATTATTGGAACCATAAATACAATACCATAAACAAGATATGATTAATATTAGAACCCCATGTTACGTTAAGGCTTGGATTAAAGCCTTTACACTTGGGAATTCAAATCAACGTCAACTTGTGACAAGTGTGATAATTTAATGGAATATAAATAAAGGCTCAAGGATATCTCAAGATTAAATACCTAATGATGAACTCACCACCAATCTTTATCAAATTGTTAAATAAAACTCCAATCATTAATCACGTCATTTAATCACTGCAAACACCCCCCCCCCAATCAAAATATAATCAATTAAAAACAATCGCCTATTAAGAAGTTTCATTTTTGAGGATTCGACCCGAGTGATGCTATACACATTAGCAGAGAAATGGAACCATGAATAGTCGATAGCATACAATGGGCGGTGATTTCAAATAGAAATGTTGCCGATGATGGTGCATTAAGTAGTCGTTTGTTTTTTGTTATTATAAAAGTACCAAAAAAACTAAATTTAAAAAAATTGAAAAACAAAACACAAAGAAAACCCCACCTTCTTATAAAAATCATAAACCGAAAACCCACAATGAAAAACCCATCTTCCTTTTCTTCCAAAATCTATCTGAATGCCCCGTAGCCTCCCAAACATTCCTTCGGATTTGTTCATCCCTAAAATTGAGCGAAATATTTGCCAACATAGTATGAATTTAAAAGATAATCAACTCATTCAAGAACCCTTCTTACGCCAACCAATTGAATTAGATATGGACAATCCTAGGGAATAAACACATAAAGAATTTTCAACCCCTGATATGAATTACCAACCTCTTGGTATTTAATATCCAAACATAGAGGCTGACATTGAACTCAAATTAGGTATGATTCATCTGCAACCTCATTTAAACAGACTAGCTGGTGAGGATCCACATCTCGATATTAAAGTGTTCCCAGTGGTGTGCTCTACCATGAAGCCTCAAGGGGTTTCTAAGCAACAAATAAAACTCCAAGCATTCCCTCTCTCCATAGCAGACACTACTAAGTCATTGCATTATTACCTTCCCATAGGATCCATAACCACATGGAATGTCATGAAGCAGATCTTTTTAAATTAATTATTTCTTGTTTCTTGTACTGCTTCTATCCGAAAGGAAATAAGTTTTATTTCTCAATTCCCAAATTAATCGCTCCATGAGTAATGGGAGAGGTTCAAAAATATTATTACAACACACCCACACCACCAAATCCCTAACCAATTGTTGATCCAATTCTTTTGTGAGGGGATATTGGCTATAGAGAGAACTTTCATTAATGCCACAAGTGGAAGTGCTCTTATTGATAAAACTCTTATAGCTGCAATAGATCTCGTAAAAAACATGGCTACAAACACACAACTCCATACTCGAGCACATACACAAGTCAAACTAGCCCAAGAGAATCAATCTATAAATCCCAACAAGATGACCGAGTGGCTGACTAAACTTACAGGTCTTGTGAAACAACTAGCAGTGGTGGCCAAAACATAAACATCATCTTCTCCACAATCTTATTTCTCTAGACCTATCAAGAACTGTGAAATCTATAGCTCCCCATATCATCAAACTAACACATGTCCACAACTTCAAGAGAATCCATCAGATTCATCCAGACCAATGGATTTCGATGCAGTATATGCTTAGTGGAACCCCAACCCTGAACCATCAAGTTAGTTTGTTAGAAACATGAAGAAAACCCATTATGTTCCCTTATAGTCTACATATAACCCTAACTTGAGATATGGTAATCCCATTTCTCATCCCCCTAAATTACCTCCTCAAACCCCAAACTAGTTTGAATATGGTCAAGGTGCTGGTAACTTCCAACAACCTTACCCTTTTTCTCCTCAGCCTGAAAGGAACAATCCTCATCCTTGATTCCACTATCCTAGTGAGCCTTCCCCATTTCCAAACCCATAAAATCGATTTCCCAAGAACCAAAATCAAGGTAATCCCAATTCGGTACAAGCCTCTTCTATCAAGAAACCATTGGAAAGTGTATTAGAAGATCTTACCTCCTTCACACATTCCATCCTCAAAACATTAAAACAAAAATTGTTCAACTTGCATCCCACCTGAGCTAGCAACAAAAATAAAATTTTTCCCAACTCCAAGATCAACCATTACCCAACCCCAAGGGTAATTTAAGTACAATTTCACTTATATCGGTGAAACAAACTGCAATGCCTCAATATAAGTCCTTTAACCACCTTTAAATGTTGACCTAGAAAATGAAAAGAAAAAAGAAACTTGAAAAAGAATCTAAATCCATTCCCCCACATCCTTCCATTCCACATAAGAACCCAATTATTTTTCCAAAATCCATTTCTAGTCCAAAGAAGTCCTTTGAACCTCATATTGAAATTCTTGACATGTTTAGACGTTTTGAATACAAAATTACACTTCTAGATGCCATAAAAACCCTATGAATGCCACGTTTTTTAAGGAATTGTGCACCCACAAGAGGAAATATAGGAGCTTCAAAAATGTTTCCATCTAGCATTCAATTCCCCTTAAGTGCAAAGATCCAGGGACCTTTATAGTTCCATGAAAAATAGGAAGTTCCAACTTTGATGATGCACTCGTAGACTTAGGGGCCTCAATTAATGTCATGCCCAAATCCATATTCTCCATACGTGTTCTTGGTCCCTTACAACCAATGGGTGTTTTCATTCAATTTGTAAATCTATGAATTTCAAGTCATGAGGGTTTAATCGAGGATGTCCTTGTTCGTGTGAATTATCTTATCTTCCCTGATAATTTAAATGACCTTGACATGGAAGGTGAGACAAACACTTCTTGATATCCCTTAATTCTAGGAAGACCATTCCAAATGATAGCAAGAACCAATATTTATGTCCATTCAGGAATCATATCTATGGAATTTGGTGTCCAACTAGTCAATTTCATCATTTTCCAATCCATGAGATTCTCATCTAAGGATCATTTTACATTCTCAATCAATGCTTCTGAGGACACTTCTGATAGTCAATTGAACCACATTCAATCATGTTCATCATTTTCAAATGATAAAGGATGATATTAAATCTTCACCATGATTATCAAAGTCATAAATGATAAATTTTATGTGGAACTCTCATTCATAGACTCTATCAATCTATAAGATTTTGAAAACTCTCTTGAATCCCACATCAACTCTGATCTTTACTACTCCACATTGTACAGTATTAAGGAGAATGAATCTGAAGCAATTGAAAGCCCTTCCTCTATTCCTGAGTTGTATAACACACTAATTAAAGATTAGACTAATCTGAAACCTCTTCATGAAAACCTGAGATAGTTATTCCTTTTCCAGTATAACTTTTATCCTGTCATTATCTTCGATTTACTTACTGAAACTGAGGAGTCCAAACTTTTTCATGTGTTAGAGGAAAACAAAATGGCCTTAGGTTGGACCCAAGAAGACATACCTATTATAAAGCCTGCGCACTACATTCATCTATTCCATTTGGAGGAATCATCCAAACCAATTAGACAACCACAAAGAAGAATCAATCCAATCATACTTGAGGTAGTTAGAGAAGAAATCACCAAGATTCTTCAAGTTGGTATTATCTGCACAATTTTTTATAGTGAATGGGTTAGTCCAATTCATGTTTTACCTAACAATGGTAGGAAAACTATTGTCACAAATGAACATGGAGAGGTAGTCACAACTCGAGTAAAGAAAAAATGGCGTGTTTACATTGATTACAAAAACATTAATGTTGAAACATGAAATGATCACTACCCTCTTCCATTCCATAATAAAATGCTAGAACTATTACCCAAAAATTCACAGTATTACATTTTTGATGGATACAATGGCTAAATCCAAATCACTATCCCACCTCTGGACCAAGAAAAGACTGCTTTCACTTGCACCTTTGGGACATATACATATAGATGAATTCATTTTGGACTTTTCAATGCCCCTACAAAATTCTAGAGGTGTATGATGAGTATCTTTTCAGAATTCATTGAATGCTACATGGATATCTTCATGGATGACATCACCATTTATGGTGAGTCATTTGAATCTTGTTTGAACTCACTCTCTTTATTCCTCCAAAAGTGTGTCAAGTGTAACATTGTGTTATATTTTAAAAAATGTAACTTAATGGTTGCAAATGGGATTTTTTTGGGTAACATAGTTTCAAAAAGGGTATTGAATTTGATTCTTCAAAAATTGAATTGATCCAATCACATCGTGAACACCCTTCCGTTTGAGACATTCATTCATTCCTCATCCATGCCAGTTAATATTGTAGATTCCTCCATAACAACAATAGGATTTCCCTCCCACTCACTCAGTTGATCCAAAATTATGTCTCTTTCTATTTTTTTTAGGTTTACAAGAGAGACTTCATTGAACTCAAAACTGCTCTTATATCTGCCCCAATAATACAACCCCCAGATTGGTCCTTACCAATTGAGTTGATGTGTGATGCATCTAATAGATCTGTTGGGGTTTTTCTTGGTTAAAGAATAGAAAACATTCCTCATGTCATCTATTATGCTTAAAAAATTTGTTTAAACTCAATTTCACTACATTGTCCCTAAAAATTATCTTTTAGCAGTTGATTTTTCCTTAGATAAATTTTGTCACAATCTCTTAGGTGCCAAAATCATCATCTTTAAAGAACATTTTTCTATAGAGTTTTTACTCAATAAAAGTGATTCCAAACCAAGACTAATAAGATATATCCTAATGCTCCAACATTTTGACCTTTAAATCAATTATAGACCTAGAAAATAAAACCATGTGCCTGATCATCTTAGTCGAATTTCTAATTCATCTCATGATAAATTCATTGATCCCAAATTCCCCACTGAGCACCTTTCATATCTGACTCAAAAAATATCATGGTGTTCCCCAATTGTAAATTACTTGGTTTGTGGTATTTCCCTGGAAAATATTTCAAAAGAAAAAAATAATGTTGGAATGTGATTCAAAATACTATTTTTGGAAAGAAAATAAGATTTGGAAAACTATGGCTGACATGGTAATTAGGATATGTGTGGATTAAAATGAAAATTCTTCCATCTTTAAATTTTTTTCACTCACTTCTTAGAGGTGGCCAATTTGGACAACAAAGGACCACCCGAATGTCCTAGAATCTAGAGTCTTCTATCCTTCACTCTTCAAGGACACACATGTGTTTTTTCAATCATATCCCACTTGCCAAAGGATTAGAAAAATTTCAACAAGAAATGAAATGCCCCAAAATAATTTAAATTTAAGTGAGATCATTGATGTTTGGTCCATCAATTTCATGGGACCATTATCCCCTTCCAATGGATTCCCATACATTCTTCTTGTGGTTGATTATGTTTCTATGTGGTTTGAGGCCAAACCCACTAGAAAGGATTATTCACATACAATTAGTGAGTTACCAAAGAGACACATCTTCCACCAATTTGGCACATCACGTGCCTTGATAAGTGACTTAGGAACACATTTATTGTAATATAACCATGTAATATCTTTTGAAAAAGAATGGTGTCATACATAAAACAATAACTGCAAATTACCGACCTAACAAATGACATGGATAAACATTTTAATAGATAATTAAAAAGTGTGCTTGAGAGAATTTTTAGGCCCACCAGAAATGATTTTCCTAAAAGACTTTGTGAATCACTTTGGAATTATCAAAATCCCTATAAAACCCATGTTGGGATGTCTCATTTTAGGGGATTTTGTTGGTAAATCATGTCATTTTCTAGTTGAAATCCAACATAAGCCATTTTGGGCTGTGAAAATCTATAATTGTGATTGTGAGAAATTTTTTGAAGATAGATTATTGCAATTGGATGAACTAGAGGAGCTTCGACTTTAATCCTATGAGAATTCCAATTTTTAAAAAGAAAAGGCTAAGGAACACCATGAAAAAACACATCCGAATAAAGGTATTTCATGAAGGTGAAAAGGTAATGCACTTCAATTTTTGATTTCAGCTTTACCGAGGTAAGATTAATTTTGGTTGGGAAGGTCCTTTAGTTATTAATAATGTTTACCAATTTGGTGCAGTGAAAGTCCAAGACCCCTCTTCAAAAAGGACATTCATAGTTAATGGACATCAGTTAAAGTATCACCATGAGGGGAAAAACAATACTGGAACAACATTGACTTCCATCAGAACCCCAACTTCTATAGTTTACCCACAACTGGATGGAGATGGAAACCCACCAAATCCAAACATGGGGCACCTCTTTCCATTTAACTCCTCTTCTCTCACTCTCTATATATGTATATTCTTCTTTATACGTCTTCCTCCCTCCATATCATTTTGTCTTTTACCACGTTCTTCATCAAACTATTTTTATGTAATCTTCATATTTTTTGTTGGCGTGTCTTTAAAAAAAACCAAAAACACTTAAAAAACTAAAAATATTAATTTAAAAAAAATATTAAAAATCAAGAGTCATACTTAATCACCTTCCAATTTTAAAATTTCGTCCAACCTTTTTGGGGAGTAAAAATATGTGGTTTCATCTCAAATATTTTGGGGTTACTTCATAAATTTGGATAAATAATATTGTGTCAATATCAACAAATTTTGAATGCTTGATTTTTTTTATTTGGAAAATGATTTCCCCACCCGTGAGGAATAACATTTTCTTTCATTCCAAGGCCAGTTATGTCCATCTTTTCAATATGTGTGTTATTCAACTCAATTTTTGAATCATTATTTTTTGGACCTTTGAGATGAATTTCTTACTTCAGTGTTCATTAATAGGTTAGTGGAATTTTTTGAACCTAATGAGAATCAGAATAGCCAAATAGCCTCCCATTAACCATACATTAATCCTCTTTTTGAAATCCCCTTAGAGCCTATGAAAAACATTCCTTGTTATCTACATTACAATCCTAATACCTTATCCCACCCAATATCAACATGGATTTCCATTGCATGAGATTTGTTTAAATAAATGTGTGGGGGGAATGGATTTAATTATGGGTGACATTTTATTTATTTTAAATATGTTATCATATTCTTGAGGGCCAGAATCCATTTTACTATGGGATAGAGGTTTTCATTCAGTGGGAATGTATATATTTTTATCTTGTTCAAAAGATATTAAATTACTTTGAAAAAAATAAAAAAAATAAAAAAATGAAAATAAGAATGGGTTTTGTCTTGGGTGGGTCAAATATTACTCTTCCTCAGCCATTGATATTGTTATAACTATTAAAATTAGTATTTTGAGGAGATAAAACATGGTTTGGAATATGTTTGTGAGATCTGTTTCATGTTCAACTTTTGAAAAAGTACAAAAAAAGTAGAAAAAAGAACACTTATGTCATTAGTAGAAGTTTCTTGGTCTTTAAATATTACACCTCCTCACCCACATAAAATTTACTTCCTCTTCTGTGTCTTATATCACATTTTCATTCCATCATAAATATGTATTTCCGTCTCCTTTTATGTCTCATTTCAAAAAAAATGAGCATTGGTTTTTTCATGTTGGTGTTTTTCCTCCTTTTTCCTATCTTTTGGATATCATCTTCCTACCATCCCATAGCCACAAAAAACCCACTAAAAACACATCTTGATTTTTTTTCACTTCATGGTAGGTAATTGAATCTCAGATCTCTTTCAAACTCTATGATTTTCACTTTTTTGGTGAATGAGTGATCCTCCAACAATAAATTTCTATCATATTGAGAGGAGTAAGTTTTGTGTGCCACAATTTTCCATTTCTAAATTAGAGCATGAAAAAAGATTTATTTTTTGAACACTGTTTCTGTAACAAATTAAGGTGGAATTTAATGTGGATGAATTAAATATCTAAACCCCCCTTGAGTGGGGAAATCAAAATTTTACTCTTTTGATGGTGGGTGAAAATGATTTTTCATGTTTTTTTATTTATTGCATATGAGGACACGCCAAAGACTATGTTTGGGGGAGTTTATGTTATTAAAATTTTCATAACAGTATATATACTCCATTTACTGATTTTATATAAAATTTTCATAATTTGTGTGAAATATTAATGTATAAAAAATAAATATAATTTTTGAACTATTTGAATTCATCCAAATTCAGTTTTGTTTAATGTTTTAATAATAACCATCACCCTACTGATCCAAATTATGTTATTCATGCATTTTAACATTCCTTATTCAATTTAAAACATATCTTGTGATGTAAGTATGGTCCAATGCTTCTATTTGACGGGTCATATGGTCCACATAAGAAGGCCCCAAGAATTTTTGTTAAAACTTGACCAGCTATGGAGATTGGATTACCAGCCAAAATCCAGAATTTTAAATCCTATAATTCTACTCCAAATGTCGGTGTACAATGTAATTAATCTTGTATAAAAATTTCGAAGCCCTAATCAAAATACAGGGGGACCAAATGATGAATTGAAACCCAGTCCACCATTTTGGCCGGGAATTAAAATATAGACACTATTCATGACATTTCTCATTATCTAGTCATCCAATGAAGCTACAGTATTTCAATGTAAAAGTGGATATATATGTGGCTGAATTTTTGGAAGAAATAATTTGGATTTGAAGTCATATTCCAATTCAAAAACCCATTCACATCTCTACCTTCTTAAAAGTATGGATTGAAATGGACAGACTACAATTGTTTACTCCAAATGCCATAATATTGGCTCTATAAGTCCAAATGCCTCCAAATTATGAGTGAAGTTGGACACCATTATTATATTCAAGTTTTAAGAAAATTATATATTGATATTCGATTGTCCTTATGGCATCATTGGAGATGCAAGTGGAGGGATAATTTTAGAATCAAAAAAGTCCAACTCCTTAGGCTATAAATACTTCCCCCTCCTCTCCATCAAAAGGGTTATAATTTCAGAAGAGAGGAGAATATATTAGCATGATCAAATCCCTGAAAAAAACATGGGACGACCTTCCATACTCATGTTTTCTATTGATATACATTTCATTCTCTCTATGTTTTCATTTACTTGTGTGTTCTTCATTGTTGAAATATTGTCAGTCACTGTTATTATAATTCTATTTTAATTAATGATTCATCTTCATCATCTATTATTCTCATCCAACTTCTGTTAAATAATATCAGTGGTCTTAAAACAGTTTCAATACAGTTGAATCCCCTTCCCTTATTGTTATTTATCATTCAATCTAATGTCAGTACTTAATTCCCTTCACTATTTGTGTGTATTTGATCAGTTCACAACTCTTTTCATATCCCTTTGTTTTTCTTCACTAATTAATTCACCATCATAAAATTATAACAATATTTTTAACAACCCAAATGGATGAGTAAATAACTCATTGGGGTGAAGTATAATTTAGGTATGTTAAGTGATTGTTAACTTTTGCTCGATGAATATTATTTGAATTATCATTGTGTATGTTGGACTCAACATGTCATGGATTAATGACTTTTTTTTAATAAGTGGTTTACATGGATTATTGGTACGATAAATACACTACCATTAACAATATATGATTAAGATTAGAACCTTAAGTTATGTTGAGGCTTCAATTAAATCCTTAACACTTGGGAATTCCAGCCAACATCAACATGTGACATGGGTTTTGATTTAATGTAATATAAAGCAAGGCTCAAGGATATCACAAACATAAATACATAATGATGAACTCACCCCAATATTTATAAAATTGTTAAATCAAACACCAATAATTAATCACTTCATTTATGATCTGCAAATAAACCCCTGTAATCAAAATAAAATCCACTAAAAATCAACTATTAAAAAGTATCATCGTCGAGGATTCATCCCGAGAGCTACTATACAGATTAACAGATCCTAAAAACCTTGAATGATCAATAAGATACAATTATTTGTGATTTCATATATTGAAGGAATATGGTGAATTAATGTATGTATAACCTCACTCACTCTTCATTCTTCATAAAATCTTTTCATATAATATGCTATTTATATGTAGGATCATTCAACCTATTTTCATTGTTTTGGACTAAAACTCATCTCTCTTCCAACCTTCCACTATTCCAAGGTCGATATCAAGAGAGTCTTTATCTACGACCCTAAGGTAGGTGGTCACATAGTTTTATATTTCAGTTTTGGACATTTCATAATTATATTATTGTGTTGGGTGATGGCCTTTATTGAGCTTCTCAATTATGTTGGTCCCCTTATGTCTAATTGACCCTAGTGCCTTGATAAAGGTTATTTGAATCTATATTAGACGTTTAGGAATCACTCATAGCCTAGATGGACACCTGTATGTATTCCTCCTTGAGATTGGTCAATTTGGCCAAATGGTTCAAAATGCTTCAAACCATAATTTCCATCTGGCTTGACATTGTAATGAAATGGACCTTGTCTCATGTTTGTTACAATGAACTCAAGACACCCCTTGGGTGATTGGTCTTATTAAATTTGTAATTTCTCTAGTGGGAATTGTAGTTTATTTTCATGACTACCTCTTGGAAACTTGACCCCTTCAATAAGATGAATTTCCTATGGTACATGGATTTCGTTAAAAGGCTAGCTCTGGATGGTAACATTCTATAAATGTATTGAACTTCTCCTTTTCATTGTAAATTTTACCCCAACGTATCAATTTTACATATTTTGGAAAATTGTGTGAGATTACCATCAATGTGGTAGCTTACTCTTAATGGAATGATTTTTCTTTTAAGGATTTTAAATTATTAAATCATGATTTTTTTCCATTTTAATGAAATGAATTAAATGGTTTTCAATAGAAATTATCCCTTGGGATAGTAAGGCCATGCCCTTATTTTTGTCTTATGAATTATTTTTAAAATGTAATAGTAAATGAAATTAGACAAGCCTATAATACATAATTGAACTAGATAAATTACTATAGGTGGGAGGTAATTCCTCATGAGATTTATGCATGCTATATTCCCTTATATAGGCTGAGAATGATATTAGGGGACTCATTAGGGCATGGGGACCCATGATCCCTTACTTCAGTGTAGGCCATGGAGACCCTTGCCAGTGCTTTGATATGGGTGAGGGGATATTGAGCACCATCTTCCATCATAGATTATTTCCATGGTGAGTACACACACCATCTTGGGTGATAGGAATGATGACCCCACATTCTATAGGGATATATGGCTTACTACCACTTGAGTAGATCTTATTAGCTCATAGACTGGTGTAAGATGTCACCTTCATATGTTATATACCACTCCAAAATTATATATATATATATATATATATATTTACTATATACTATATATATATACAGACACATGACCAGACATGTCATCCATGAGATGAAGCTGGTAGACTCCCTAGGTTTCCACTAAGAAACTAGGTGGGAGGTTATTTATTTATTCAGTGTTTCATTAATTTCCAACTTACCTACACATTATTTATTAATGAGCTCCTTCTTGAACTACACATAAACACCATTGGTAGTGGGTTAATGCAATTTTATCTCATACCCCATGTGGGCTACCATTATAATCATAAAATAATGTTTACCTATAGTTGTAGATTAGGGAAAAGACCCTTGTATGGGATACTGATTAATATTGAATAGATGGAGCTTAGGATAACATGATTAACTATTCACTCACATTTCCATGGAGTATCTTTAGTCATTTCCCCCCTTTTAGTTTTTTTAGAATGTATATATGAATTTTACTATGTTTCCATTTGATATTGAATTACATGCATCCACATATGTACTAGACACTTCATTTGGTGGTTCTGTTATATTTATCATTTGATCAGTTTGTTTAATTTTTATGTTGTTTACCTTTCTATTTTCATTTTATGTTTCCACAACTTGTTGTATTTGTCTATTCATACCATGTTCCTTCTACTATTTGTCTTTTCATGTATCTACTATTCTACTCTAGAATGATGATATAATCTCCCCACCGTACCAACATTAAAACCTCACTGCTAGTCGGCCGCCTCTAGTGTATGGGGAGGAACTTCTGGGTCATATGGTAAATCAGGATCAGGGAACAATTTAAGTGGCATTCGATTTTTTGACACCACAACTATGAACATTTTCAATGATTCGGTGCAGATTTTTCTATTCCTCACTATGTTCAAGTATCATTGGATCTAGAGGCAACTAAAGAATTTTTTTAGGATTCAAATTCTAAAAGAATCCATCCACTAGTCTTAAGAGTGAAGCAGCTTCACATAATGGATGGGTTCTTGGGGGAGGTAGATATGAGACTAGGGATAGTGAGAGGTACCATCATTATTGAATCTTCAGTAGTGACTGATTTACTTTATAAATTTTCCTCTCAATATTTTATATATTTACACTAGGTTTATATGACCAAACATCCATTTTATACCACTTCCTTAATTATTGAGTTAGTGAAACCACTAGGGAAGAAGAAAGATTATGGGTTTTAGTGTACTTCATGTTCATTGTCTATAGCTAATGAAGAGTTAGTATGTGTTTTCCAAGTTATCATTGTAGTTCTGTTTGACATCATCATCTGGATGGACTTGATAATTCCACATCATGATAAGGTTTATTAGTATCGTCAGTGATTCTAGTTTCTTGCAGTTGATGGTGTTGGTTTGGGAGAAATAGAACTGTTGGATTGGACATTCTGAACATTTATTTTTTCCATGATTGATAATTATTATGAGTGTTACATGATGATAAATTCCATGATCAATGGAACTCAGTCAAATATTATAGAAAATGGATAAAATGAAAGAAACAAATTGTGGGATCATCACATATAACTTAAAATTAAATTAGTAAATTAATGAATTACCTTTTCTGAAATTATTTATTCACATATGGATCTAAAAATAGATCTATGTTTTAATATCATTGTATTATATGAATCAAGATTATATTCCTCTAGTATTGATAAATTCAATTTCCAAAAATCTCTAAAATTTTCCATATCAATCACTAGGTGGTAACAAAAATAACATATTTCTTACACCAGTTTCCTTTGATTTCCCAATGATATTTTTGAAAGGATTCTCTTTGATATATCTAAAATTGAGAGTGGTAGGTGGAGGAATATTTCTCTATGTTCTAGAGATCATTCACATAGTTGGGATCTCTCTTGGGATATGAGATGATTCTCTCGATTTTGTTATTCACAACAAAAGAAATGAATTGGCTCTGTAGAAAAATAATATAATTGGGTTTATATACTACTAGGGTTAGAAATAATTAATTTCACAAGTTCCCTTTAATATTTATTTGATCCCCATGGATTAATATGTTTATAAAAATAATGAAGATATTTTTTCTTGAGAATTGTTAAATTCTTAAATTAAATTGAATATTTTTTAATTAAAAAACATTCAAACAATTTTATATCTCAATTCACCAATACACTCAGTCCAAAAATCCTCCAAAATATTTATAAGGCCTTTAGTAATTACTATTTATATAATAAATAAATATCAAATAATTATTTTCTAATAAATAACTAAATATTATATTCACTAAATGAAAAATAAATATTTATTAAACAGTCCACTCACATAATGTTATCTCGAATAACTGGTGATGGAATATATAAAATCATTTAAAAAATAATATTTATTAAACCATATTGTGGAATAAAATATATTCAAAATTTTAACTACTAAATAATTCTATATTGTTTATCTAAGCTTATATACACACATGACATGTCACCCTCTTGACCTCTTTGTTAGTGGAATTAGGTGAAGCATCCTGAAGTCCATGTTTACTGTCTAGAAACACAATAAGGCACCCTTAGAAAGGGAACTTATTTTCAAAATGACATAATACCTCATATGGACACTTACAATATAATATTATCCCAATATCAGGATATCGCAAATTAACCAGGTCACTTTCTAGCACCCTCAACTAATATGATCGATTAGTCTTTCTTTGATTTTTTGTAAATAAAAAATTCAAATAGAACACCATGGAAATTAATTTAATTAGTCTATATCATTTCCATCAAAGGGGATAAGATATAAAATTAATTAAAATAACAAAAGGGATAAATACTTTAATGGATTATTTATTAATGAAATATTATACGCGACACACCCAAAGTATCATAAATTATAGTGAATATATGTGGTCATAGTTTTATCCATTAAATAAACGTATGTGACTTATAATAGTTTTTACAATTAATCTTAATTTCTATGGATCAATTCACAGATCCAATGATAACCTCTAATAAAACATAAAAATTATGAATTTTTTAATGGTAGCATTCATTCACAAAATACCCTTCAATGGATATTTCTAATGGAGTGCACCCCAAGATGGTTCTTGAATGTCCTATGAGTATCTACCCATTATAGCCTAAATAATTTTTGCACTTCAAATTATTTCATAAATTTATAAAAATAATATTTTAGTATATAGTCATGGTACTTATAGGATCTTATCATAATGGGGAATTGTTATAACCTTTCAGTTCGACAACTGCTCTTAAAAAATATCACATAAAATGTCATGAATAATAAAAATAATGATGTGATAAAGTGTTTATTAATATTAAGTTCATGTCATCATAAAGTGAACCTAAGTTAGTTTTCGGTCTTCGACTCCAATAAACTCATAATTTCAATAGGTCCTACTGCTAACAATATTCATTCCACTAGATCCAACATGATACTCTTCATTTTTCTGAGATATTATTTTAGTCAAGGGTTAAACAATGTTTTATTATGTGGGAACTCTTTATACTTCAAATTCACCCCTCATTGAAACATACCTCAAGAGTTGATACTTCCAAAGGGTGTATATTGTATATTGGTGTCACCTTGGCTCTTTTTTAAGAGCCACCACTATGTAATTATCATAATACAATGTGATAGTGCCATTATTTATAGGTAATACGTCAAGATATTAGATAGGAATTTGTATCTATAAAACTACCATGGATATATCAAATGCTGATATACAATCATACTACATTGTAGAATCAATAATAGCAGGCTACATTGAACTCTTTCAACACATAGATCCACTATTTATATATGAAACGTATCCTTACTAAGAATTCATATCATTAGGATTTTTTTTAAAACTAGCATTTGAATAACCCATGATGACTAGCCCATCATCTCCTCTATACACTCAGAACATATCGTTAATTTATCTCATGTATTGTAGGATAGAATTTACAGTAGTGCATTGGTGTTCTTCTGGCCCAACTTGATATTTTCCTACCATTCTCATTGTGTAGGAAACATTAAGCCTTGTATATTAGATTGCATACATTTCGGATCCTATTATAAACCATATAGGATCTTACTCATTATTTCATTCTCATATTTTGTTTTAATAAACATTTTCTTAGAGATATGTATACCATGTGACACTATAACCAATCCAATATTATATTATTCTGTAGAAAATATATTCTGTATCTACTCAATGTATGTAGTTTCACATAGTCTAACGAGACTATTGTGTCTGTCACAAAATGATCATGATCACTATAATATAGGCTGCTTCACCAAATTCATTCTTACAAAAACACTAGTTTAGCTAGACCATGACAGATTGTAAAATTGCTATGATATTTCCAACATGTAATAGCTCATCAATATATACAACTTAGATAAATACATAATTCCTAGGAAACCACTTGTAAATACATGTATCAGATTCATTCTTTGTGAAAAAAAATTCGTTTATCACTTCATCGAATCGAATGATCCATTACATGAATGTTTTCCAAAATCTATTAAGGGATCACTATAACTTGTATATCTTTTTTAATCACATGGAGTCACAAAAACTTCTTCTTATTTCATATAGACATCATTATGATGTTTCCCATTAATGATAGTATTTTTTACATCCATCTACCAAATTTCATATTTATGGTATGCTATTGTATCTTGTAGAATTATAATGGACAATAACATTTAAACTAGTGAAAAATTTACATTGTTGTGAATTATTTCATGTTTTTTAATCGCTTTGGACAATAGATTTTCTTTATAGGTATTTAAATTACATTTAATGCTCGGTTTTGTTTTGAATACCCATTTTCACCATATGGGATTTGCATCAAGTAGCACATCATCCAAATCCCAAACATGGTTCTAATACATAGATTAAATTTAGAAATTCATGTATTCTTTATATATTGCAGCTTATGAGATCTATTCTTCCCCTTTATAGGATTTAGTTTCATCAATGTCATCCAATAATGGGTCACCATATTCAGTGACTAAAAAATTGTATCTCTCTTTTTATCTTACCATACAAATGCTCTTATGTTGTACTAGTAGTTTAGGAACTACTTATACAATGGGGACCTATTCCACCTATTACCATACAAACTCTTTTATATCATAAGAATCTGCTTCATCGATGTCAATCTTGCTCCAACTATCCTATTTGAGGATGTACTCCCTTTCAATATAGACAACTTGTTTTGTGATAATCACATTGTTGTATAAAGGGTTTACTATGTATTATCCATTTATTTCCATAGCATACCCAGTAAAGAAATATTTTATCCCAAGGTTTCTATTTTTATCATGTAAAGGACTTAAAAATTCCATACAACCCCATACACATGTATCCAAAAAACATGATTCTTTCCACACAATAACTGAAAGGTAATTATATTTTCCACTTTAGTTTGTACTTGGTTTAATGTATATGGTTCAGTTTGTAATTCATATACCCAAAATGTTAATCGAATATCTCTAGTGTTCATCATTGACCATACCATGTATAACAAGGTATGTTTCCTCCTTTCACAAACCCTATTTTGTGTTGATGTGTAATGTGGGGTGAGTTTTGATAAAATTATAATCCCTTTATAAAATTTGATGAACTCTTGGTAAAAATATTCCCCAACTTGATCTGATTGAAGCTTATTTATATACTTTTAAAGTATATTTTTAACTTTATTATCGACTTTTTTAATTTATCAAATGGCTTAGAATTATAACTCAACAAGTTTTCATAACTGTATTAACTCAAGTCATAAGAAAAAATTATTAAGAAAGAATTTGCACATTTAACTTCTATAAGAAATGTTCCACACATATTAGTGTATACCAATCCTATAAGATCTATGGATATTTCATCATGTCCACCAAATGGTTGTTTGAACATTTTCCATTGTAAACAATAATGAATTCCTTTAAGCGGTTTTAGATCATATGATTATATATAACAATCTTGATATATCATTTTCAAAAGATTTTGATTTTCATGACCAATATTGTGATGTAAGAGAAAGTGGTTATATGAGTTGTGTCAACCTGATTCTTTATCTATTTTAAATACTATATTTTCAAAATTTAATACAAAATGGTTATTATTTAAATGTCCCATACCATAACATATTTTTTATCTATAAAATAAAAACATTTATTTATAAACATTAATATAAAACCATCTTCGACTTGTTAAAATATAGAAATTGTGATCTCAGTAACCATTGGTACATAATAAATATCACTTCAAACCAATATAATTTAGGGGAGAAATGAAATTTTGTATTCATCAATGGCTAAAGAATCCATCCTCACAAAATTTGATTCTCAGAAATCCACCTCTACTCTAAAAATCATTCATAATCTACTGAGTTCCCCCAATTGGATATTAATGTGATAAATCCAAGCAATATTTAATATCCAATGTGTATATATTGAAAGATTATAGTTTATAATGAACACACCTTTGGGTTACCCTTTTTTTATTTCTTCATCAAGTGGCCATTCATTTCACATGGAAAACATACTGACCCAATTACCTGACCATGCCTCATGATGTTCCACTTCTTGGATAGATAGTGCTTGGAGGATTTAGACTAGTTAAATCCTTTTACCCCTTATCCTTATTATTCCTTTTCTTACTCAACATAAGGATCACCATTTTTTTCTCCCCATGTATTTATCCACTCAGAGAATCATATTAATATGTTATGAAAGACTCATATAATTATTTATCATATAGTAATTCATAATAAATATTAATAAGGTATTGGGTAGTGATAAAATTATGAAATCTACAAGAAAATAATCCCGGAATTTAATCCAAAATATGTCCAACCATTCAATGTATCCAATAAAATTTACTGCATTAGTTCTCGATAGCACTGAGATTCAAATCATAGTTGTGAATAGAGAATTGGATAGCTAATATCTCTCTTGTCTCACCTTCAATTGATCCAGATCCTGAAGGTGAGACATCATGATATATGCATATATATCGTTATTTTATTTAAAAATATCATTCTTCTTGTATGATAACATGAAATACTAAACATATATTTAATCAATAAATTTTTTTCATAGATAGATAAATTATCTTCACCATCCTCATTTATAGGTGAATTATTAATATCATCTTCTATACATATAATTTATTTTCATGATGTATGATAACACAAAATCACCTTTTCCATTCTTGGAAATGTTTTCTAGTGAAAATTTTATCCTTATCATGTATGGATCATAGTGATATGTTTGATTTTATTTTTATTTCTATTTCTAAAAATAAATTTAGCAGAGTATTTTGGACTTTATTTGATACATTTTGACAAATAATCCAATTTAATATTTACTAATATACCTATGTTTTATCAAAACATAACAGCCCTCACCATTGGCTTCATAATATTATTTTTCTAGAAATTATAGTGTAAATGATCTATATTCCCCTTCTCATCACCTGAATATTGGCTGGTCAATCAATTTTGAAGGTTTTTAGGTAAGGATTCAAAATTCCCACTACATTAACTCATAGTTACTTGACCTTTTAAGTGGACTACCCAATCTTGAAATCATTTAATTGGATTTCATCAACCCTTGGCTCTTAAAAACACCAAGTCCTTCTTTGGAAGTCAGGATATATTGTGAAATTAGTTTTATCAACCAAAAACATCAAGTTAGAATTATCAGTAGATGAAATCATCCTAACTTTTTATTTTCATTCACCTTAAACTATAGTTTGATTTTAATAGATGCAGTGGAATGATATACCAATGTAATATATATAATTAAGAGATTTCATATTTTATGCATAAATTCCTAATTATTGCATTCATAATATTATTTTTATTATTATGTTTATTTACTTAATTGATTATACATGTCTTATATAATATTTATTCATTAGACAATTTATTTTAGTTCAATCTGGAATTCGTGTTGTTCCTTAATTAATGTGATCATGAAAAAAACATACATAATGAAATAAACCTGATGCCTGATAAAAATAAAATAATAAATTGGTATGATCATATTCACTTACTAGTTGTTATTTTATTGAGTAGATGTTAAACTTGCCATTGTCCTTATGGATAAACTCATTGAACCAATTACAGTTTGGGTTGTATCATTCTACATATCCACCAATGCATCTCTCTTGGAAAAGTTTCATATCAACTCTAATATTAAACCACCACCACTATAATTTGAGTTCCACTAATAATATATGTTTTTTCTCACACATAGCTGAGGAGAAAAAAAATTGGGTTATGGGGTCTACATAAAAGAAACAATTGCCATGCATTCCCTTACATAATGAGACGAGAGATGGAATGTTGTCCAATAATTTAGTTTAATTTAAATTAAATGAAACCAATAAAATTTAATGGTCTATCCTTGGATAATTACTATCCACATGCATGCAATAAATAATGAATTTATAAAATTAGAATTCAATTCTGATTGTTTTATTTAAGATAAATCATGATCTAATCAATTAATTATAATTATTAATTTATCAATTATTTTCTCTCAATTCTCATTCAAATTTCATTGAGATTGACATCCATGATAATTTTAAAAAATTAAACACGTTTATTTAAAATTAACTATGTATAGAAATTTACCATAGAGGGAGCACTGTGACTACTCATCCAAACTACCCAATGTGTATTATACTAATAATTTTTTTAATCTTGCGACAAGTTTCATACAAAACATATCATATTATATCATGATCTGTACTATCAAATTAATCATCACAAGTCTTACATGATGTTTTTATGTCACATGTATTGTTTCAATATACATAGAGTAATAACTATAATATGACTTATACATGATATATTGATCTGAAAATTAATAATAATTTAACTATACATTTATATATATATATATATATACTCACATGGTATGTCCTATCAACATAGTGACCACAAAAAAGTACATGTTTATATAGTTTTCATAGTTTAATAAGTTAATTTTAATTCTCTATAATTTTGTAAAATTACATATCTTGTACATTTAAGATTCGTTGATTTTATTATTCTCAATATATATTCATGGAATATACATTTGGACTTATCGTGCAACTGTTCAATGAAAAATATTTTAGTACATGGTGTGCATATGGGTTAAATGGTATGTTGTATTAGAGTTACAAGCTCTCCAGTCAGGTAGGTCATGTAAAATAATACATAGACCATCACTCACTAATGGTCTACACACCATGTATAGATGTTACACGTCATGTACTCTGACTAATCATGCACCTAGATGGCCTATTCAACATGGCTTGTCAAATTAAATTCAAATCTCGTAATAAATTCACATTCCTTAAATTAATTATTAATTAATTGATGGTGTATTTAACACTAGTACATGGAATTACCTTCTATTTACACAATTTTTATTCTTGTGTTATCCTTCTAGACTCCTTAGCACCTCTAGATGAGAACTTATAATCTATTTCATTAATAAAATTATTGGATACTATTATATTTATGAGATACGAATAGAAATAAGGATGATATCACAATTTGGATTATATAATGATTCATCTGGAATTGAATTCCACTTATAAATTTTTAAATAATTAAAATGTCATTGAATAATTTAAAAAAATATACCCACAATAATATGACATATAGGTACCGGGTGAAGTGGAAGCATCATAAGGGTTGTTACCAACTTTTATTTTTGTCACGACTTATGATAAGAATGATATTTACTGGACGATAAATTATGTAATCATAGGAATTGAATCAAAAAAATAGTGAATGGATAAAATGTTGGAACCAAATCACAATATCATCATATATTAATTTATAATTTATTTATTCTCTTAAAAATTTAATTTTCATGAATTTATTTCTTAATTTATGGATATAAAAATAGATCAACATAGTATAATCATTATGTTATAGGAATAATTAATAGAATCACCCTAGAAGTGGCACACATGTGTTCCACAAATCATTGAACATCATCGTATGAATATCCAGGTGCCAGTAGCATAGATCTGATCACCTGCATCATTCACATTTTATTTCCCAAATAAATTACTCCAAATGATTATCTTTGATATATATTTACTAGAGAGTGGAAGGTGGATGTAGATCACTCTCTATTCTTAATAGTGTTCTTGAATAAGGGAGAACTCTATGGCTTTGAGAGGATTCTACATATTTCATTATGCATAAAAAAATAAATGAATAGGCTCTATAGAAAAATAATATAGTTGTGTTTACATCCTTATATGGTTAGAAATAAATAATTTCACATGTTTCCTTTTATATTTATTTAACCCTTACGGATTATAATTTCATGGAATTTGTTAAACACACGACTTAAATTAAATATTATTTAATTAAATAATATTCAATATATAATATTTTTCACTATACCTATAAATTCATTCCACCATTCCAACACAATATTTAATAGGCCTTCAATAAAGAATAATTATTTAAGAAATAAATATTATGACATTATTCATTGATAAATAAATAAATATTATATTCAATAAATGGGAAATAAATATTTATTAAATATTCTACTAACATAAGGTTCTCTCGAATAACTGGTGATGGAATTTATGCATTCAAGAAAACATAAAAAATTATTAATCCACGTATAGGACTAATAATTATTCAAGAGGTTAAATATTATATAATAATATATTATTTAATTGTGATTCATTTTACACTTGTGACCATATAAGACTCTTTCTCAGTGGCATTAGGTGAAGCAACCTAAAGTCCATGGTTAGTGTCTTGATACATGGTGAGGAACCCATAGAGATATATGGTAAAGATGTAATGATGTATTACCTATTATAGATTCTTACTATGTATTAAAAACTCTTTAACATGATATCTATAATCAAAGAAGGTTTCATGTAGGTGAAATCATGGTATATGCCCGATGTCTCTTTATTTGACATTATGAAAATAAAACTTTCTTATTAAGAACCATGAACAAGGATTTATTTTGGATATATAATTTCCATGACATAGAAAAAGGTATAAAATTCCATTAAATAAATAATGTGAAAAATCCCTTCTCGAATTATTCATTAATAAAATATTACTCTTGATGCGCCCAATGGGACCTACCATACTATAATCACATGTCGTCACGTTTTTCATTAATACATTAAAGTATCCAACAAATAATAATCACTAACATTAATATTAAATTTTAATTATCAATACACACATCCACATATTGAACATCAAATGACATGTATAAATGCAAATTTGTTACTTGTAGGACTTGTTCTCATAATATCCTACACTGAATATTAGAAAGGTAGTACACAATGTTAAGGTGTATCAACATCTAACGAGTCACCACGGCTTCTATCCTAATTAATTAGTGTCCCTAAAATGATTTCATCTAGCTCTGGAACATTTATTTATGAATATTATCATGACACTTTTGGGATTTCATCATAGCATAGAACTGTTATGACTATTCGGTGTGACAGCTACTATTAGGACTTTGTCACAAACTAAGTCACAAAAAAGAACGAGCATGATACGATAAATAGAGTGTTTCTATTAAAAAAGGAATACAATTTATCATAATGTACAAAAAATATGGTTCATTGGAACCAAATCCAATAGATGAGAGCTCTTGGGTGTTTCACATAGAGTCTAATATGAGGTCCGGTCATGCTGGCCCTTTCCACCTAGATCATAGGATCTTGTTGTCTAATTTAATAGTTAATGATGATGATGATTCTTTGTGGATAATATTCCCTTAGTTTTCAGTTATTTTCGAGATGTTTTCCCATATGATCTATTAAATCATTCCCCAAATAGCTAGGAAGAGTTCATGATTGATCTAGTGCATGATATGTAGATAATCTCAATACCCTTGTATTTTATGGAACAAACAGAGGTGAATATTCTTGGTATTCATTTAAGGGATAAAATAGGGAAACATTTTTCTCCCAACTGTTTCTCCTAAGGCATCCAATTCCCTCTTTTCCAAGAAGTTAGATGTTTCACTCCGATTTTGTGTGGACTAATAGAAGTTTAACCATGTAATGGTTAAGAAGAAGTATTTTTTATCCTTTTTGGAAGAAATGTTTCACTAGTGAAAGGGGAATAGAGGTTTTCAAATATATATTTTCGGTGATATTATAATTAGCTCATATTTAGGAAGTCTGATATATTGAAAACCTATTTTAGGGAAATGTATGGCCATTATAAATATATTAGGATTCATTTTGGTATTACTAATGCCCATTTTGTTTTCATGGCATTGATGAACTAAATTTTCCATGAGTATTTTGATACTTTTGTGGTAGTGTTCATAGTTGATATTTTGGTTTATTTAATATATGGACATAAGCATGACCACAATTTTATGTTGGTTTTGGAGATCTCGATGAGTCATTGTTTGTATATAAAAAAATTCGAAATTATTTTTTTGGATTCATGAAGTGCAATTCATAGGGAACTTCATTTTGGATCAGCGAATATCTGGTGATCTTGAGAAGGTGATGCTTTTCTTGTCACAGGGAGATCCACATTTCATATATGATGTTCAAAGCTTCTTTGGTATTTCTAGATACTACTAATGATTCATATAAGATTTATAGAATTTGGTCTCACCATTGAATTCTCTTACCATTAAATGGGTAAAATTCATATGAAAAACAAAGTGTCAGTCTTTCTTTGATGAACTAAAATGACTATTTAAACTAGCTCCCATTTTGATCTTAGTGGAGACTAGTAAGTGTTATATGGTTTTCTATGATAATTCTATTTCTATCCTGGAATACATTATTATGAAAAATGATCATGTTGTGGTTTATAGATCTCTCTATCTTCAAACTCATGATAATAATTACTCCACTATTTACATAGATATTGTCATAGAAATTCTTGTGATTAAATGTTTGGAGAGAAATATTTATTGAGAGAACTTGACATTATTTTATGAACATTAGAGTCGAAGCTATATCTTTCCTAAAAAATTATTGAATAAAAAATAGTGGTTTCTGGTGGAATACATTCAATCTAATAATATTGAAAATTATTTTGCCTCATGAGAGGGTAATGTAATTTAATTAAATTTTAGTAGGAATGTAAAATCGTGGGCTATTCTGGGATCTAAGGAGGAGTGGAACCTTTTGGGGATCTTTGTTCAGTTTCACATTGATGTTCCTGATTTTTATTTATATTTTTCATACATTATATTGAGTATAAATTCATGTTTTCACTAGATATATGTTATTTTGGATATTAAATAATTTAATTCATTGATCGTGATGTTTTCCAAGAGTTTTAAAGCTAAAGTCACTAATTGGGAATGATCAGAAAAAATTTCACAACTACACTGAATGTAATTCTCTTTCACATGTTGTGTACCTTTTCCCGGACACAGATCGACCATATCAAGTACATAGCCATGTTTTCAGCCAGCTGTTTCACACAATGAAATTAAATTTACATGTCATGTACCCCCTTCAAGAGGAAGTTGGTGATATTAGTTGAAACTACGCACCATATTCGGAAGCGTTACATGGTATGTACACCCTCCAATCAACCACCAACACCTTCAATGTCAAGGGAGGCATGAAAGATCACCTACAGACAGATAAAGAAGAGCCATGTCATGTTGACTTGGTTACACCTCATGTAATTTTGAAAACTATAAATTAGAATGATGATCCCTTTAATTTTGGGACTAAAGTAGGGGAGAAATACAGACGTAAAACTAGAGAAAAAGAAAGAGGGAAGAGAAGAGAGGAGGTGTAGTGATTCTACCTTCTTGATGATCTTTAATCCCAATCTAATTTGATTTTTATTTCTGGTATTATGAGTCTATTAGTCATTTCTACACCATGTGTAGCTAACTCCTCCATGGGTTAGGGATGTGGATGATTGTGGTTCATTATTAATCAAATGGATTATTATATTTGAGTTATTTATATTTCATTCACAAGCCATCAAAATATTTTTCTAAATATCACTAGATACTCACTATTAGAAAAAGTAAAAAAATTCTAGGGATCTTCACAGGAATTACAAAAAAGGTCACCCATGATCATTGGGTGTAAATATCATCTCAAAAGTGCCTGTAATTAGTAAAATTTATAGGAATCAAATCCCATACTAAGGAATTGATCTCTATTGGTTTAAAAAATACTCAATAGGCCATGGGGGTTTTGTTATATTCAAAACATATAGATATTCATTATTTGTAATAACACAACATGATAATAAAATTGATTTATTGAGGACTATAGAAATCCACCACCAAGACGCATAATTCACATTTATCATCACATTAATTTTATGTTTTTTCATTATCTATAAATAAATTCATCATGAAATAGAAGAATAAGTTACTTTATCTCCAAAGAATCAATTATCCAATCTAAATTCTATTAATATTCACCTAATTAAATAATAAATTAGGGAAATAAAACGATGTGACCATCTTTCCCTATAGATCGACCCCATACATTGAATATAATCGTAATAAGTTTAGTTATTTCAAATTGGGATGCCAAACGTAACAATTTTTATGAAATGACCCCAAATTATGGCATCATTGTTTGGGATTAAAGTTAACGGTGTTATGTAAATCCATGTTTTATAAATTAAAATGAAAATGAAAAATAAAAAATCTAAAAATTATTTTATTAATAGCATTTATATTTTTTATTTTTCCTCTTTTACAATTTCTATCTGTTTTGTGGTGTTCAGAATCACTGGAGCATGAGCGGCAGAATAGCACATTATGAGCATGGTAAATCATCTGAAGTCCTTCTTATTGATCTAGATATTGAATGAACGATCCTGATGTGATGATAGACACTTATGGGTTAGTGAAACAAAAATTCCCCCAGGGAGAACATGGAAGAGGGAGACATGACTAATGACTAAAGTGTTGGACAATAGTTCAATCCAATTGAAAACTAGAACCAACAACTAGTTGCCGAGGATTTTCATAACCAACTTCCACCAGAAAACATTATGGGTTCTTGCCACAGAACATTAAAAGGCAACCCGATCAACTTGTAACGTGTTATGTCCCACAATGACAGTAATAGTACCATCCAGAAGATAAGTTTCCATACATCAATCCAAATCAGGGGCCCTATTTTTCACATGAGTAGAAATTTGTGCCCCCACCTGCTCAAGAACAACTTCCCCCATGTCGTACCCTTATTGAGTACAATCTTCCTTCCATACAAGGATAAAATAAAGGTATTGTTAGAACACTGGTGCAATCCCAACAATTTGGGATCAAGATGGACATCATGTTTCTCATCCAAAATATGGTTTAGTTTGGAGGATTACCAAGTGATGACCACAATGCTCATCTGCCCAATTTTCTGGGGATTTGTGACACATTTCATTCTCTTGGGGTGTCTAAGGATGTCATTATCCTTCTCTTTTTAACCCTCTCATTAATGTATAAATATAAGGAATTGATTAATGGATTTCCTCAATGCACCGATATCACCTTGGAGGCATTGGTTCCAGAATATTTCTCAAAGAATTTTCCACCCTCCAAGACGGTGATGTTGCGAAATGAAATTCACAATATTCAGCACCATGATTCAGAATCGTTGTATGAATAATTGTAGAATTTTTAAAAAAATTGAGGAAGCTACCACATCATGGCCTTCCAATTTTTATGCATATTCAACATTATTTGGTGGTATTACAACAAACACTAAATCAATGGTGCATGCAGTGTCTTGATGAACGACGATGAAGAAATCCCCATAGGAAATCTATGGCAATGGCCACTGATTCAGTTATCCTCTCCACCATTAGCCTAGATGGCCCAACTACTATATTCCACCCAGATGTTTTTGTAGAGACTCCCATGCAGGGTGTCGATGCATTGTATCTAGCTACTATTCTTCTTCATACTATGGAGGATGTTTCAATTTATCCTTCCACTCATAGAAGAGATTCATCTCCTCTGGTTTCCACTATAGTTGAGCCTCCTTTGGAGAATCCTCGTATTTCCAATGATACATCTTCTAACGCCACCCCATGACTAGTTTTTGACACAATAAGTTTATTTATATATATCTATTTTTTTCAATTCATGTTCGATGATGATGTATGTCTCTATAGATTTTTTTGTCTTTTTCATCACTTGTCACATGTTCAATGGGGAGTATCTTGGCACTTTCCTTTTGACTACTTTTCATCATAGTCAATTCCCCACTAGGGGAGCATTATTTTAGAGTTTCTTTTTCTTTTTTAATTTGTCATAACATTTTTCAGTGATTTCCCTCGTCCTTGCTAGCCAGGTGTCACTACATCTTCTCCTCTACCATGGTTCTTCACTTGGGGTTCTATGAGCCATATTATGTGTGGGGAGAGTCTCTGACTACACTAGTCTTTTCACATGAACTGATCTAGAAGACATCATTAATAATAGAAATATTTTAAAATGTGGAATTTTTTTATTAATTATAATTTTAAATAGTATATAGGTAAAATTAAATTTTAAACGTTACATACATATTTTAAGATTCAATGTATTTTTAAATTATTTATGATATTTTTTAATTTTGGATTTAATGTCATGGAAATCTAAATTTATTAGACTGATAATTTGTACTCATATCATGACCTGATTGACCTTTTATTTTTCCTCCTTCCGAAGAGTTATTCTAATCCTTTTTGACAAATACTTTCTTATAAACTTTTTCCTGAGAGATTCTTAGGATATGTATAACGAAAAAAAATTCAATTTTATCTCTTCAAAACATGATTATTTTTTAGTCACATTTAAATGATTGATGCATTAGATTTTTTTTCAGCCCCTTTGACCTTGAGACCTAACCTACATCAAATATACGTAAAACACTTAGAAACCATGAACTTCCTTGTCAAGTAGCTACATTACTCTCATATTTTCCCATCATACACTAATTATTTTATAATTTGTCATGATTATTAATCTGTGCTTTAGAGAGGTATTTTTGTCCATTCATGGTATATTTTTGTGAGAAACCGTGCATTCACATTTGGGGGAAGGTTCCATTTGTTCATTAGGGGAGAAGGGTTCCAAAACCACTATTCATTTTATTCTCAGTGGTCCCTGAAAAATGAGAGAAATATATGAAAACAATAAAACGAGGGGCCATGATCATTCATAACAAAATATTGATGGTTTATGAACCCATATTGGTAAGGGAATATCCCGGTGATGATACCCTTTGATAAATCGTGATTGGGGATGAATTTTCATTGAGCTATATTTCTAAATATCAGGCATTATTTTTTATGAATTTTGTCTCCTTTTTCAATCCTGTAAGATTATTTTTCACATCATTACCTACCTACCCAAAGCCTCAGAAAAAATTTATCCTTATTGAAAGCCCTCATGATTTTTGTCATTTGACTTTTAATTTGGAGAATTAGAACACTAGGAAGACTATGGAATTATTTAAAATACTTAATATTCATCATAACTATAATAAAATAATCTCGAGCGATGATTGTCATAGCTTCTGGTGAGGTAAATCATATTGTGTAATGTTTATTTATAAAACATTAAACAATGTGGATGAAATAGGATGAAAATACTTAAATACATTAAATAGGAGAAATGATTAGAATATCATTGGAATTGTAATTTGTTTGTTTATTTTAAAAATCCACTTATATGGATATTTTATTTATAAGTATAACGTGTCGAATAAGTCCCTTTTTAAAATATGGATTCTGTTGATTTGATGTAGAGATTTTTCTTGATGGTAAGAAAATGACTATTTGTGGGGGAGTTTGATGTGATCTATCTGTGTATAAATATTTCATACATTTTATTGAGTAAAATAACATCTTTTCACCAGATATATGTTGTCTTCAAAATAAAATTCTTTAATTCATTGATCATGATGATTTTTAGGAGTATTATAGACAAATTCACAAATTGGGAATGATCATAAAAAAAGATCACATCTAAATGGAGTGTACTTTTCATTCACACACTGTGTACCTTTACCTAGACATGGATCGAGCAGAAAAAGTACACACCAATGTTTTCGACCAGATGCTACACACCATGTACTTTACTTTACATGCCATGTAGCCCCTTTCAAAAGTTTTTGGTGGCAGAATATTACACTAAACTCCATGTCGGGCAGTGCTACATGCCGTGTACCCCCAGAAACTGACCACCAACACCTTCAAAGTCAAGGGTGGCATGGAAGATTACCTAATGACGGAGAATGAAGATCCAATCAAAGTTGACTTGGTTACACACCATGTACATTATGGTACACGCCGTGTATTTTTGAATACAATAAATAATAGGGCATTCCATCTTAATTAGGGGAAAAAGGAGGGGAGTACTAGAGACACACAAAAACACAAGAGAAAATGGGAAGAGAAAATAGGAGGTGATGCTGATCTACCTTCTAGAATATATTCAATCCAAATCATCTCCGATGTTTATTTCAAGTATTAAGAGTCTATATTCCATTATTTACCTCATGTGTAGCTAAACCCGACATGGGTTGGTGTCGTGGATGATTATGGTTCTTTATTAATCAACTATCTTATTATATTGGTGTTATTTATGTTACTCTCATAATCCCTCAAAATAATTTGCTAAATATTTCTAGAAACCTTATATGAGACCAAGAATGGAATTTCCAAGTATATTCAATGGAATTATGAATAAGTTCAACCCTGATCATTGGGTGTACTTATCATCTCAAATGTTTTTATATTAAATTAAATTAAAAGGAATAAAATTCAAGACCAAGGAATTGGTCTCTATTAATTTAAACAAAACTCACCAGACCAAGGGGGTTCTGTAATATTAAAAACCTAGATATGTGAGTTGTTATGAACAACACAACATGATAAAAAAATTGATTTATCAATGAACATAAAAATTTAAAGCCTCGATGCATTCTTCCCATTTATCATCAGAATCAATTTTATGTTTCTTATTTATCTTTAAAGAAATTATTCAAGAAATAGAAGAATCATTTACTTTATATTTGAATCATCAAATATAGACCCTAAATTCAGTTAATATTCACCTAATTAAATAAAAATTATTGAAAAAAATGCAATGACCCTCTCTCCCTATGGATAAAACCCATACTTTAAATATACTAGTAATAAATTTTAGTATTTCAATTTGAGACGCCAAACGTAACACATTGGATGAAATTACACCACACCTAGATGGTCAGGAGAAAATTTCAGGTATAGTTATAGTTATTTTTTAATTATAATTATCTCTCCTTGACTCGATTTAGTAGGTTCAATAGTAGGATGATTAATGAATTGGAATTAGTGAAACCCAATATTTCGGGGTGACTCTTTCATGTTGGTCTCTCCCTTAAGATTATTTCTCTATTTTGGGGATCAGTTTTCCATTCCAGCATTGATTAGGAGGGCTTTTTTGTGTTTTTAATGATCTTCCTAAGCCATTAAACTAGACACTGATATGATTTATTAGGTAATGGTATAGAAATTTGGGTTTCTATGTATAAAGTGTGACAATGTATATTTTGTGTCCTACTGTATCACATTCCAAGAGATAAAAGAAGAGAATATGACACCGTCTATGTTTCTCCAGCCTCTTTTTATGAAACATTGGAATTGTAATGAGGTGCCTTTGGACTTTGTTGTTGGATTACCATTAAATAATCGAGGTAAAAATTATTTATACGTGGCGATTGAACATTTGACAATGTCAGATCACATTATTCTGACTAGGGACAACCCTAAAGTTGAATACGTAGGTAATATATTTATATATAAGGTTTTAAGGTTTCATGGGGTTTTCTATACCATTGTTTTATATAATTATTATATATTTACCTCACAATTCTATAATTCTCTATAATATGTGATGTGTAATTACGTTAGGTTGAGTACAGAAAACAATCAACAGATAGTCAGTTAGACAGAGAGTATAATTCCTATCATGGAGTATATGTTCCCTTCTACATCATTGATTCTTTTTTTCAATCATGGTATAAATATATAGGATTGGTTGAGTATGATTATAACAAAAATTATCATATTTAGATCAGAATGGATTTATTTTTTTTCATTTGTATGGTCACCCATGTAGATAACCTATTTGTTAAGAATTGGTGGGAGAAGCCACTCTTGTAAGATCAAGTCTCATTCTGGAGGAATCAAGTAGGAATCAGGATATATGTCATTATTTAGTTTTATTGAAAATTTAATAGAAATCATACGAGGGTCATCAATGTTATGATTTGTAATTTTCTATTGGTGATTTGGTTTTCATGAAGGTTTATTCTTGGTTGTATTATCATCATCTTGAAAAATAGGGAAATTTTCTTCAGAGATTTGTTGGACCATTTTTTGTCATTGAAAAAATTAAGATGGTTTATAATTGTAAGGAATCTATGTTTTATTTGATGTGTAATCATTATATTTTCTATATATCTTAGGCAAGGAGTTACCATTTGAATTCCTCTAATGTTTTAAGCTGTAAAGAGAATGAGTTGGATACATATATTTATTTTGTAGATAAACCCATGGTGATCATTGAATCGTCAATAAAATATTTATTTTTGGTCAATTACATTGGTTAGATTATTATATAGACAATAATCTAGTTCTTGTGAGTCTTGAGAACATGAGTCATTAATGACGAACATGTAGCCTCTCCTCTTTCAAGACACCATTCATCACATGACTTCATAGGGATAGAAATTCATATGATGGAATGTTTTTAACATTTTTTATGTAATTATAGGTATTTATCATCTTTCTTTTTGTTTCCCTATCTGTTTGGGTGCATTTTGAGGCTTCTGAAGATGGAGATCCTTTATTAAGGAAAATGAATTAAATTTTAGGGATGTATGCCTGTTGGAATTGATGTAGAAAATGTATAAATGTTTTCAAACGCTTATGGGAATTTCATTTCATGTCTATGTTGAAACGAGGGATTTTTATATGTGTTACTATCAATTCTATCTTTTGAATGATTTCATGTTGTGAATTGGTTACTAAACACAAATCGTTTTTTTGGGAATATTCCATGAACTGGTTTAGGGAAAGAATTGTTTACACATCATGAGACTACTATATATCGTGAAGAGTTCGATAGGTGTTTTTTTAACCTAGGATACCTTTTTCAATGTATATGGATTTTTTGGATTTCACATCCTAAACCAAGTATTCACATCATGTAATGTCCGCATCCTATAGGTTTTTAGGAACTTCACGTATTATTTCTTTTTTATTTGGCACATAGTCATATCAATCAAAATCACTGTGATCCCCAAGGTTATTTTGGATATCTTAAATCCTTCCAAATCATTTTTTAGTAATTTATATTTATTTTGGTTGCATTTTGTCTCTCTTCATAGGCGATCATTCTTATTCTTCCTTAACCTTTGATGCAATAGTGTGGATGTACTATGTTTTAAGGTTCATTGGTCTTGCGGGGTTAATTCCCTTAATCCTTTCCAGATCCACTGTATGATATTCCTGTAGATGATTAAATTAGTGTTGGTTGTGGTGTAACAAGTTAGTTTTTTGAGGCATGTGTTGTGTTATCTTCTCTACCAACCATTTTTATTGTTGAAATGATTCTAAGATGTAAGGATTGATTCTGGGTTCTTCATTATTATCTTTTCATTCTTCAGTGTGAGGGGATCCCATTATGATAATATGTGACCCGAGTATGAGATGTGTGGTTCCATTTATATCATATGTTGGATGAAATATATTCCATTTGTTTTCTAAATTATTTTAGAAATGATTTTACATGATTCAATTGTAGGTGTCCAAATGGTTTTTTGAGAAATGTTTGGTTTCCCCTTGTTTTAGTAAAAAAAATATTTTCAAAGCATTGTAAAATGTAATTATGAAATAGTTTTCAAAGAATGAATTTAGTGAAATGTTTTGGAAAATTTATCACATGGGAACCCTTGGGTACTTATGTGGAAGGTATAGTAATAGGCCTCATCCATTGACACTGTCGGGGGGTGACTCATGGGGTGATTCATAAGATAAAATTATATATACATACTTGATAAATTTAATCAACGATTAGTCATTTTTTTTCAATAATTCTACTGAATATTGATTTTTTTTGTTGGAATTATGAATATTTCACTCAATGGAATACGTGATTTTTTTTTTTAAAAATAGGATCTACTTTTCGTGTATCAAACAAATGATGTGAAGACCTCATTTATAGCATGATTTCAAGGCCACCGACTAGAAAGTGAAAGATATAATGAAATGAATCCAGGAAAAATTGTGAACATTCATTACATGATGTTCATGTTAAAAATTTTATAATTCCACAAAAAATCTATCACATACAAAATTTGAACATGTTTCGTGATGTGAATAGTTTGAAGGCTCACCCAGTCAAAGATACAATTTGTTACTTCGATGGGAATTGTGGATCTCAAATACAAGATATATAGCCAGCTTACACGATATATAGCTCGTATAAACGATGTCACTTAATCCAGTACATGAGCTACAAGACATACACATCATGAACTTTTTACCCTTCTAATATTTGAGTTCCCCTCTACGTACATTAGATGTGATAATCTATAACTTTTCTCTTGTTTTCTTCCATATTGTACTCATATTTTTGCTTCATTTCATTCTAAACCCATTTCAATTCATTCGATTAATTTATTTGTAAAATAATTTAGAGTTTATGGTGAATCTATATCTATTCTATTCTCGTTCGACTTCCATTTTGATTCTTCTTGAATTTGAAATTTGTTTTCATCACTGATTATTGATCATCATTAAGGATTGAAACATTATTCATTGTTTCTTCATGAAAAGTATGTTTTTATTCGATTTAAATTGATTTAAATTGTTTTATCTGGATTCATAATTTGTTATAATCCATGATTTCTTCTTTCTCAACTATTTCATGATTCTTTATAGAATGTTTAGTATTTACATAATTTTGGTCAGAACCACCATATGAGGATAATGTACAAATGGATAGGGATTAATATTAGGGTTTTTTGGATTTTAATGAAGATCTCAATTTTAACTTGGTAACCCTATGGATATTTATTATGTTAATGATACATTTGCATCATTTTATTTTGCACAAACATGACCATGGGAAGTGAAATTAAATGAACCAAAATTATTTGATGTTGAGGAATACTATGATCATTCTCCTGTGATCCTTTCTACATAGATCCTAAGAATGACATACATATGTTTTCATATACACCGTAACCTTGGGACAATTATAGCATGGGCATGTCCCATTGGATTTACCAAAACCAATTGGTGAATCATGCACCGCTTCACAGCCTAAGCCAACGAAAAATCTCAAGATAAATCTTGGTTTATATTATTTCAAGGTTCCTAAAATAGACACTATCCCTTCCAATATTCTTTTAATGATAACAAAAGTACATAAATTTAGTATAAACAAAACATGAAGAGTGGACATGTGGAATCATTTCCAAGGGTTTTGTTTGATTGGTTTTTGACCTTCCAGAGATCCTCAGGGGTTCCACCTCACACTACTTCTCTAAAATTCATTAGTAGTAAATATAGTTTGGGACTTCAAATTTCTAATTTGAATGCTACCTACATGAATTAAATGACGTGTGTAGGTGCATAAAATTATTGAACCTTTATCTAGGATCATTTTTGCTCAAGAATAGTGACCTTCGAACAAACCTTATATTACGTCATCCCCTCCCCTATAATTTTTTTATTTAATCATTTACCTTTACATTTACCTTTTTAAGTTTCACATTCATCCTCTATCTCTCTCTATTCTCTTCTTTTCTGGTAGTCAATGTGCTAGAGACCCTTAACTCACTCAATAATCCTAGACACAAAAGAAAAAATTCTTTTTGACACTAATATAGAACAATCAATAGATACACACCATCAATTTAAAGTGGTTGTTTGTAAAAATATTTCACTTCCACACACCTAAATTATGAAATATGATCATGCTGACAATCAGGGTGAGAAAACAATGTTGTTAGAGATCAATATTATGGATTACATCTTGATGTCCTGTAGTGGTGATGCACTAACCATTTTTTGCCCACATATTTACGTGTAAGCATTATAAAAAAACTTGGACTCATTCATATGTTCTAGGACATGGGTTAGATCAGTAGTATATAATTTGAAGACCCCATGATCATATTTCATAATTTATTATGGTTTTATAAACCTTTCACAACCAATTCCTATCATCAAATTCCATTAGAGTGAGATATTTATCATTCCCTTTGCACCATAGAACAAATGATTGGCTGAAGTGCCATGATCCCGAGTCTATAATGAGTTGGGATAAATTAGTAATGAAATTTAATGTTAAATACTTTCCACCCATATAGACTTGGAATCCCTAGAACGAGATTCAAAACATCACCCATGTAGATAAAGAAAAATCCTGGGAGGCATGGAATATATTGAAGGATATAGTCTGCATGTTCCCACATCACAGACTAGATGTGCAGCTGTAAAATTATACATTAACTAGATAATTAAACAAACTTCTCATATAATGTTATGCATAAATTCTTATGGTAGAATCAGGATCAATATTCTATAAGTTCGAAAATCCATTCTTTGTAAAGTTTCCAACAATTCCAGACAATGGAAAAGTGATCAAGCATCTCCCAAACATGGAATCCATCAAGTGGAATAAATAACATACCTCCAATCATAATAAGAGACCTTAGAAAACAATCCAATTTATTTTCAACTGCTAATTGCACCACCACCCCATCTTATTCCAATGATATAAATTCAATATTTTGATATGTGATTGGATCCACACTAGTGCCAAGATTTTTGGTTAGGCTTAGTGGAACCTCAATTCAAATATTACAATAATGTTAATTACAATAAAAAAATCAACTGTACCAGAAGCCACAGTAATATCAACAAAAAAAACTATCAGCAAATATCATCATAACAGCCACTACTACAAGACCACCATAATTTACAATAGAGGATGGGAAAGGTATGACCAAGGAACCTGGGACAACCTAGGTATCCACCACATGATCCATCTCATTGACCTCATCACCATTTACTACAAACTTTTATTATAGAACAATAATTCCCACATACTCAAAAATAGTATTTTACACTACCTCTAATTAGGAAACTATAGAAATCCCAAAATCACCATTATAATCTTGAAAACCTACTCACTACATCTGTGTAGGAAGCAGACAAAATTCTGACAACCTAATAAAATAACATTAAAATCTGTAAGGATTCACTATGCAAGTTAGATCACTAAATGGAGCATATATCTAATACTCTATTTGACCAAAAACTAGATATTTTACATGGTAATACTGAAGCTCATCCAAGGGAGGATGAAAAATATATAGTTATTGGATGTGGAAAGGTTGTATATTTTCACCAACCATTCAAAGATGAAAAAATTTAGTTAATAGAATCTAATTAATCTTGTATGTGGAAAACCATTAAAATAGAAAATTCTAGGCATGCTTTAGTTGAGGAATATCCTAAAACGTGCCTTGTCTACATGGAACTGATATCATATAAGACACGTATACCCCTTCTTCAGAGAATAAAAAAATATTTTAATGTGGTAAAATATATAAATTTTTGGAGATATATAATCAATTACATATCAACATTCAATTTATAGTGTAAATTTCTCATGTACCCACTTCTATAGGTTTCTATATGGACTAGTCGTGTAGTAAAAATAAAATGGAGGACTTCGAATTTGTCTCCCTAAATGAAGTGTTCTCTTAAGACGTCAACACAAACTACCAAAAACAATTTGATAACACAAGAGTCTCTCAATTACATTCACTATCAGGACATATAATTTTCAAAATATTTTTCTCAATCATGGAGAATGTTTACGTTAAATTACCCTAAGTATTATAAGATGACGAGGCTTATTGAACTGAAACCAATATGTGTGTAACTACAGCTTACTGACTAGTCATTTAAGAATACATAAGTATATCCTAATTATTACTTATTAAAATTAAAATTATTAATTTTCTATAATGCTTTCCTCTTCATTGAAATGGAAGAATAATGATATATTCCCCTCATTCATGGGATACAATTTTTCACCACTGGAAAGGCATTGATTGATGTCAACATGGGGAGATTGGTTTTTAGAGTTTGTGAAGGAAGGAGTGTGATCTATTTAGAGATGGACACTAATAAATGAAATGATTCATATAATTTTCGAACCATATCTCGTGCTAAACAGAATAAAATCATGTGAATAATGAAGATGATAAAAATATATACCCTCTTGTTGAAAAGGGATCCAATTATCAAGATAATGAAAATGGATTGCACCTATAACAAGGGATATTTTCCCTCCTTTCATCATCTCTATTTTAAACAATAATAATTCATTAAGGGGTAAAATCTCAAATTTAAAGTCCTATTCTTTAAATACCATCTAGCCCTTTAAAATAAATAAAGAGATGATTGGAAGGAGACCCATGGTTGGTTTAAATGTATAAGGTAGGATAATATAGTTTTCGGTAAGATTAATCTTGTAGAAATATTTTCTAGACAAGAATCCCCAAATAGGGATGGAAATGAAAATATACACCATGTAAGGGATACAAGATGTTAAAAATTCGAATGAATGAAAATTTCTAAAATTCAATATTTTTTATCATTTATAAAAAACATGGCATGTAAATGTCATTGAATCTTTTAAATCCAATTTACCTAGGTTTCTTGATGAAACCCACTCCACGATGCTCCTCCTTTGGTGAGACTAATCAACTCCCGTATTTTCCCTCAACCAACGCCCACACACCCTTTCTCCCTTACCTTCTTCCATCAACCTAATCTACTCATCCACTCCTCACCATTATCTCCACCCCCTACACCTTCCCCTCCTACCATCATGACCCAAACAATGATGACATATACCCCACTCGCGGAACTCATGCTCAAGCTTGAAGACACAGTTATAGAAGACAAATGGTGGAAGGATTCTTTAGTTCCAACACCCATTGAACCCTCCTTATTCCTTCACATTTTATTCTAGGGACTCACACCTATCCTCCAACAGATTGGAGGGCCTAGAACATCATCACCAGCATCTATATCTCCATTTTCCTACCCTCAACATCAAATTTGGTTTTTCCATCTATTGGCTAGGCCGATGAGAAAGAAAAAGATATTATACCTCAAAATACTAGAGGTCAACCACATTCATCATGTGTTCCTTGGCCACATTGTCCTTCTTCACCTAACCCCGATCACCCAGGTGAGTGATGAGACATTAAGGTGGATCTTCCTTGAGCTCCTGACCACCTTCGAGTTAGTCATCGATTCTTTCAGCTTTGGACTCTATTGTAGTCCATATGAGAACACCCTTACTATGTTTGGTGTTAACCTAGGAAACTAATTTGGTGAATAATTCTATTCTCTAGTCATCCCAACATTACAGCTTGAGCTTAAAAATATTGATGACGCATTACATTGTGCCAGGATTGTGAAAGAGTTTCTGAAAGTATACGATCCTCACATAGAAATGAGCCCCCAGTTCTATGGTGATGCTCCTAAGATACATCACATGGACCATTATCACACTTGGATGAGCTTTGTTGATACACACTAAGGGGGTAGTCGGATTGAGAACATCATTATTGCTTCTACCAAGGGTGTCCTAGCCATCAACATGGGTAGGTTGTTTGGTGAGTACTACTAGACCCTACCAAGGAAGAATCAAGGCACATTAATGGGAGGCTCATTGATTACCCATTTGGACAAGAATCTCAATTAATTACAGGAATCACACCTCCACACCTCCCATGATCCTATTGATGGAATCATCCAACTACTACTCCATAAGATGGGGATAGTCACAAAGGTTGAAAACCTCTACTAATGTGCACTGGAATATATAAAGGATACTCATGAGGCCCATTATCAACATTAATCTAAACTAGCTGCACCGACCTCCCATGTTCATGACACTACTCCCACTCCATCTTGTACTACTACCTCAGTCCCTTCTCCTACAAGCACAATCACACACTATCACATCACCAACCTTCCCCAACCCATTCCCACACCCATACCAGCCCCTTTCTCTACCCATATTGCTTCTGCATCCACCATTACCTTTACCACACCATCCACCATCCCACCCCCCTCAAGATCATTGTCCAATTCACATGTGAATTCTATAAAAATTGTGACTGATTTCCATCCACTGACACATTCCCATCATCTATATTACCCACTTTCTAAAAAATACACCAACATCATCATTCCATAACCCACCAAATATAGACCCACCATCCTAATATATCCCTCCCACATCTAACAACCCAACTGACCTACCCTTAGATCTCACAAACCAGTATAACATTGGGTGTTTCGTGAAGAGTAGACATAACGGGGTAAGGGACTAGCCATCTGTCCCTCTACTAAGGTGAGGACCATCAACCATGCTTCCATAAAAACTTCCACCATCAGTATCAGCACCTCATCTCAACCATCCACTAAGAACACTTAAAATACCATGGAACCCATCCTGGTGGTTGATCCCCCATCTCATTCCACCATCACTAATATCAATAGGTAATGCTAGTTACAGAAACCCACTTTTCAGATGGGACAAAAAATGTGTACCTTAATGGATTTGAGTTTACTACCTCATTGAGTCCATGTCCCCTCAACCATTTTTTTATTATATTTTGGTGAATTTTTTTGTACTTCTTTAATTCCATTTCTCAATAATGTTTCATATCTTTATATATACCTTGGATAAAAAAACTTCTTTACTCCTGTTTGGATTATTTTAATTATATTACTGTATTAATTTACACATGTCCAGTTCTTCTACCTCAACTATGGTCATTGAAGCCCCTATCCCATGATTATATTCCCTCTTACTTCATATGTATTGGCATATAGATGACTCAAGGGAAATCTTGAGGAACTCTCACTAGAGATCCACACATAGTAGGTATCCCCACCATAATGAGAATAGTTGATTTTATTTCCCCCTCCCCCTGCCCTATTAAATTCATAATCAATGTTCTCTTGTGGTTTTATATCATGCCTAGTGTCCCCTAAAGCTTGATGTCAAGACACTAGTTCCAACAAGAGAAGTGGACTTTTGAACTGATGTATGACACTTCCTGATCCCTTTTCCCATCTATCTAGATGATGATGTTATTATAATATACTTTCGATAGGTAACAAATTTTTTAGTGACTTTTATTCCTATTTTTAGAATATTTATTTTCATTTTTCTATAATTCTGGTTCATTGTTCATTCCTTAACTTCACTGTTAAAACATTAATGAATTTATCTAATTTGATTTGTCCATGTTTTGATAGTATGCACCTACTTATTTTTATGCTTCCAAAATGGTTAACCTTTTATGATCTTAATCTTCGAACAAGGTATGTTCTTGAAAAACTTCTGTTTAAATAGCATAATGATAGTTAATTATATTTTTAATGGGTATATGAGGAGTCTTAGGGGTGTTTCTATGGTACATGAAATGAATTAAAGGGAAAACTAGACATCAAATAAAGGTTTCACGGTTGGTGCACTATTATGTGTAACTGTGTTCCAATACAATGCCATCCAGCTGGAGGGTTCATGATTAAGAAAACCATGTAAGGAGGATTCCAAACCATGTTGACTTGGATAGATCCATTCTACGTGATTAGAACACAGTTTATTAAACCACATTGAATCCCTAGCCGTGTGTCTTATCCCCTCTTAGAAAAAGGATGGTGCATGGTTGGTGAATGGTTTGGAGAACTATGCACCTCGTTGTAAGTTTCATTTTAACTTTTTCCACCTTTATAATTTCGGTGTTCTACCTGATATTTCTCATAATATATTCTCTAGCATCTGTAGTGAAACTCCCAAAACATCCAAGGATTTCCAATGATCGGTCCCTGTCATTTCGAGGTTATTTGGAGTGTTGTAGGGTGCATATCGATGAACCGGGTGAGTCTAACACTCATCCTACTAATCTTTTTTGGATTAAGTCTTGTCTGGTTATTATTATTCTTATAAAGCCCTAAAAACCTCTTTTTAGACGTTCTTTGTTTGGGGAAATTAATAGTGGTCAAATCTGATTCAATGGATAATGTTGAGTGTTTGGTTGTTTTCAAAAACATGGTAGGTGGTCTAAAAGATATATCTCATAGTGCTGATGTTCAGTTTAGGTGTATGGGATCATTATATTTTTCCATTTTGTTTTGCATTTTATTCCCATAGTATTTTTAGTGATATTATTGAATAAATGATCATTTAAACCCCTCATGATCCATGTGGGATGCATTGAAGTTAAATAGAAACATTATATAGCCACTCATGGGGTGTTCCACTACCCAAACTAGGAAATGTAAATGTTTGATATTGAATTATTTGTATAAAGTAGATCCATTGATAAATGTGTTGACGTTTTGGTTGGGGGTGAAATGGTTCAAAGGGGAATATGTCTCCTTGTTAACACAGAATAATGGTTTTTTTTTGGAATATTATTAATGAATTAAATGAATTAAGCTGAATATTTTAAATGAATTATGGGTCATAATAGAAACATGTAAGTGAGTTAAGGAATATAAATGGTAATTTATAAATGTTCTAAGGTATATTGATTTTTTATGTATAAAATGAACTATGAATTATGGATGACATGTGTGTTTCTTGATTATTACTACTAAAATTGATTGAGTTATGGGTGGTTAATAAATAATGTGCATATGGCTTGTTGGTGTATGGTATACTGGATTGAGGATCCTCTCACATGTTGGGTTGGACTAAGGTTTTAAACAAAACCCCTAGAATGCACAAGATAGGGAATCAGACTGAGGATCAAGGTCCCTAACAGTTTCATTGGATGAAACTACATGGACTGAGGATCTAGGGTAACTATGATGTAATTTTCATGAAATGTTTTCCTTAATTAGACATGGAACTTAAATTATCCCATTATTCATAGTATTTGATCAGAATATGACAATGTTTGATAAATGATTTTCCTAATCCTTGGACTAAATGGTGTAAGTGGTTTAAGTGAATATGGATAACTAACCAAACCTGGATTATATTATTTTTAACTTATCATTACTTTAGAACATGAATTCACTATCCGTTTAGACTGTGTATTTTTTTGACGCAGTTGTAGGTATCCTACTAAGTAGTATTAACATCATACTCAGGATGCCATTGGGTACCCGAGCAAATCGCATGGTTACATGTCTTGATAAGTGAAAAATCCCAATGATGGAGTTTTGATTTGGGAATGGGATGTGCATGAATGATGGATCTAGAAATGGATTCATGTCTTGTTTTGGATATTTATTTATTTATATATTTAGGGTTTTCCTTGAACTTGACACTGTAATCATATTGTGTAGAATCTTTACGTTTTGTTGTGGGATTGTACCCTATTTTGTAAAATGTTGGTAATGAATGTTCATTGTTAATTGAATATTTTTCACTTATTTCATGTTATCTAATGTGGATTTCTCTAAAAATGACGGTATTGTCTCCCCATATGATATATTAGACCCTCGCTAGTTGTGAGTAGCCTCTGGATTATAGGGAGGAACATTTGATGTCATGTGGAGACTCGACTTAGGGGACAATTTTAGTGGCCTCTTAGTTAGGGATGAGACAACGCGCTATCATAGTAGTTATTTTTTATTTTTTGGATATTTTGGAAAAGTATATAGAATATTGGGATGTGTTAGGTTATTGGCAATGGGATATTTCTTAGGAGTAGCTAACCCATGTGTGATGGAAAACACAAGTACCTAGGGTGGGATTGTAGTTCTTGGTGTGTGTTGTTATTTTGAATGGTATTTCACTATTTTATGATACAAATGTTGTGTGATATGAATATTTAATGTTTTTTTCATAGAAAAAATGGTAGGAGGTTGTGCATTCATGAATTATATTAGGAACCTAGGGATATAGGTGGCATGCATCATGGTAGGCACATATAGGGAAGATGTGTGATATATGAGATATAAATTGCATTATATTTTCATCCCAAAATTGAATAAAGTTTTGTATAATAATGATAATAAAAATAGGTGAATGGAAATAATGTGAAATTATGATATAATAATAGTTCTTAATGATAAATTATTAATGAATTAACATTTGGTTGTGGTGTTTTAAAAGAGAGTTAGCTACTTATGTGGGGAATACGTATGTTGTAATTGTAAAGTGGTTCAAAGAGGGTGGAAATGAAATAATTCTAATTATGGTAGTTAGTTTACCCCATGTTGACTATGAGCTGAGGTGGGGATGGATGAGGGTAGTGGAATGGGTGTGGTGGCATCATTTTGGATAGTGTACATGGAATGGGTTTTTTATTACTAGTGGTGAACATTATTTTGTAAATTTTTTGATAATTTTGTTATGTGTTCTGAGATGCATGTTTGGAATTATAGGAAGAATCCACCATGATTTCAGGTGTTGGTTGGGTGAAAAGAGGAATTTTCTAAGAATTCTTCTCTAAAAATGGATCAAGGAAACCAAGAGATCTAGAGTTACCATGGATATGATCAGTTATATGAGAAATAACCTCATTTTATGAAGATTATCTGATGAGACCCAGTGAGATCTATCCAAAGTATGTTTGAGCTTAGCATGGGATTTCAAATTCAAAATCCAACAACTTTTATTGGAAAGTTTGATCCAGATGCAACCAAGTTTTTGATGGAGTCGATTCAGATAATTCTTGATTACTTAGAGACTCCTTCTGGTAAGAGAGTCAATATGGTGGCTTACATGATGCAAGGTTAGGGGTAGCACTGGTGTGATGTTCTAGTTCAGACCTAGTAGGCTGATGGGATGTTATGGAATGATTTACATGAAAATATTCAAGATCATTTCTATCCAGGGACCTTAAAGAAGGAGAAGGCTTTCATGTTTAGGTAGTTGACCTACGGCTCTATATCATTGATGGACTTCTCTAGTCAAACCACTCACTTGAAACACATTGTTCTTGTGTTGGTAAGGGATGATGTAGAAATGAAGAGATATTCATAGGATGGACATAGACCTGAGGTTAATTCATAGGTGAATATCTTTCATTTAAAAGGGGATGTGGATGTAGTGGACCAGGACATACTTTCTGAATTGAACCTCAAGGAGCCTTCTGGTAGTGGAAATTCATTTTTAGTTGGGTGATCCAATGGTGTAGATTCCTAGGGGTGGAATCTCCACATTGATATTTTACACTAAGGTGGTGGTGGATAGAATAATAAGAAATTGGAACCATACTAATAGGGCAGTGTACAATTTTTTTTATTAGTGTAGTTGGTCAGTGAACATGCGTAGTCAGAGTCCCTGACCTCGATTTGCGTTCCATGATTTTCGAAGGTTTCAGAATTTATATAGGTTTTTTATTAACCCAAGATAGATGGGTATTGAATGAGGATCATAGATGATACAGAGTTCATGTATGGGTTGGTCACCCCATAACAGTCATGCAGCTAGAGCTCTATAGGCTGTATTGGTTGGAGTAATGGTAATGGTACTCGGAGGTGAGGGCCTACATATCATAAGGGTAATGTAGTTCTAGGAAACTCATACTGAATTCTAGAATAAATTAAAAATACAACTTAGTGTAGTTCTACATACACCTACAGGTGGCGAGGCTGGGCCATCGATAATTCAATTTATGATTTTTGTAGATTCAATAAATTTTTGTGCTCTATTTGATAAAAGTGCTTCAAATTACTTTATATCTACTCAGTTTTTTATTTTTTTTCTGCTCTTAGTGGTGTAACTTGTGTTCGTGGTCTTGTTTATTGATATGCTGTTATGGGTTCTTGTAGAAAATATCTGGCAATGTAATGGGTGTTCTCTCAAGGTTGGTGGGTACCATTTTCTAAGGGACTTGATTTTTCCCAAGATGTCATGCACTGATTTAGTTTTGAGAATGGGTTGGATATTGTTTTACAAATACTATATTGACTATTACCACCATATGGTAATTCTTATACCCAAGACAGAAAAACATATGGTCATCATGGGGAATGGGATGTCTTATTAGGTTCTATAGGTTCAATCTATTAGTAGTAGGGTGAACTTATAACTAAGTGGTTTGTCTTATTCTTGATTTTGGGGGAGTAGAGAAGATTTTATTTCTTCTTGTGTTGGATCAGTTCCATTAATTTTTCCATAAGGTAATCATGGAGATTATACCCAAGTGTGATATTGAATTCATAATAGAGATACATCTGGGGGAAGATCCATTTTTGATTACTTCATATCAAATAGAATAGCATTAACTCCATGACTGTAAAAATTGATTCATGTAACTAGAAAATTAAGGTTTTATTTCTCTGAGTAAATCACCTTGGGGATCTCCAGTTATTTATTCCAAGAAGGTTGATGGATCATTATGGTTGTGTGTTGATTAGAGGAATCTGAAACTGATAATAGTTAAAAATAGATACAATCTTCCTCGATTTGATAATATTTTTTGACGAGTTGAGATGTGCTTCAATGTTCTCCATTATTGATGTCTGATCATAATATCACTACCTAAGATTGATACCATACAACATACCATGAACTGTCTTCAATAGAAGGTATGTGTTATATGATTTTTTTTATTGTGTTCGGGTTGACCAGTTCTCCAGTTGTGTTTATGGAGCTATTGAAAAGAATCATTCTCCTATATGTAGATTAATTTGTTGTTGTCATTGTTTATGGCATCATAGTGTACTCCAAGTATCATGATAGGCATTCCAAACATTTTGACATCGTCCCAAGTACACTAATAGATTATAGTATATATGGAAATCTATCTAAGTGTCATTTCTAGATCAACAAGGTACATGTACTCGGTCACATATTCTCTGTGGAAGGTATGTTTGTGAACCTAGATAATGTTCAATCCATTGTATCTTGGGAGAACCCCAAGAATGTTTTTTTATGTTTGATGTTTCCTAGGTTAGGATGAATATTCCTGAGGATTCATTAAATAAATCTCTTATTTAGAAGCACCACCCTCGAGGTAGATAATGAAGTGAATTAAATTTTAATGGTATAACAAAACTGAGGACTATTTTTATGTGTTAAAGAAGAGGTTGAAAACTACACCAATTTTGACCCTACTGATCCTGGTAAAGTTTATACCTTGTTTTGTGATTCATCTGTTGTTGGTTATGGGGTAGTGTTAATGAAATATGATAGGGTCGTTGTTTATGGTTCATGAAAGTTGAGGCCTCATGAATCAAATTACCCTACACATGATATTGAATTGTAAACTATGATTTATGCTTTGAAATGATGGTTGTATTTCTTAAAGGGTGAGTGGTTTACAATGTATATAGATTTTAAAAACCATAAGTACATCTAATTGTAGTGTGTTTTGAATCTTTGGCAGTGAAGATTGGTAGAGAACATGCAATATTTTTTTTTGATATGTTTTACACACTGGGGAGGGGGAAAAGTGTTTTTGATGTATGAGTGAGAGAACATAAAATAAAGAAGTTCAACAATCAATTGTCAGGTGGAGGATAATTACATTTTTTCTAAGATACATTTAAATGTGAATGATGGGAAGGGGTCGATGACCCTTGAATCCTTGAGGGTTGAGTCCACACTTCTGTCCCAGATCAATGAGATTTTTTATGAGTATCCATAGTGATTAGATCTAAGGTCTATTCTTGAAAGTGTGGAGTCACCTTCCTGTTGGACAGTTGGTGATGATGTGATTTTTATGTTTATATTCATGTTATCATGCCTAATTGTATTTTGGAAGAGTTTATGTGAAAGTTATATTCTTATAATTGTTTGGTGCATCTTGGTTTGAACAAAATATATCCAAAACATCAGAGGCAGTACTGGTGGCTTGGAATGAAGAAGAAAGTTTCTAGTTTCGTGGTGTGAAGCTATACCTGTCAGTAGGTTACTGAGGAGCATCAGGGACTATGTGGATGGTTACAGACACTATCCATTCTAGATTGGAAATGGGATAAATTTAAAATGGATTTTTTTCATCTGCTGAGGATTCCTCAAAATATTGACGTGATTTAATTAGTTGTGTATAGGCTAAACATGGTGGCACAATACTTACCAATTTGATAAACCATTATTATTGATTAGTTGGGTGAGTTCCTTGTTAGGGAGTTAGTGTGGTTTCATGGAGTTCCATGAAACATTGTTTCATATTGTGATCTATAGTTTACATTTCACATCTTATAATATTTATAGAAGTATCATGGGACAAAGGTATTTTTGAGTATGGAATTAAACAAACATATGGGTTAGTAGACATAGAATATTGTTCAGATCCTAAAGTCATGTCTATGGAATGTTTCCAATATTTTTATGGAACATGGGGATAACACTTTTTGATTGTTGATTTTTACTATAACAATAGTTACCATGTGATGGTTCAGATGTAAATGTATGAGCCACCCTACTATAGGTCACGTATATCACTATTATGTTGGGTAGAGGCAAAAGATTAAGGGTTTTTTGAGCCATGTCACATGCAGGAGACATCAGAGCATATTCGGTTAATCTGAAAGTGGATGTCTATGGGTCAGAGTAGGAAAAAGTCATATGTTTGTTGGTGTAATCGACATCATAATTTTATGGTGGGTAATATTTTGTTTTATTAGGTGGCAAAAGGTTAGATCACATTCAAATTCAAAAACAAGGAATGTTGGCTCCCAGGTTTGTGGGTCGGTTGCGATAGTGGATAGGATCAGACCGGTGGAAAACTGATTTTATCTTCTATTGTGGTATAGTGTTATACTTGATGTTTTTCATGTGTCACAACTACCATAGAGTCACCTTTCCCCATACCATGTGATTAATGTTCATGATTTTTCTCATGAGGGAAATGCATCCTTCGAGGAGAATCCAACATGTGTTGTGGATTATAGTGGAAAATTATTTTTGGGAAAGACTATACCAATTACTTGGTTATTGTGGCAGCATGGACATATCTATAAAGGGAATTGTGAGAGAAATACTGATATGTGGTCCCAGTATCATGACCTATTTACTTTTGGAACTCAGTGATTATTTGGTAGAGTGGTTCAGGGATGAGTTGTTTTAAGGTGGGGAGGTTGAAGGATCTTGGGCTTATAGTGAGGTATGTTCTTACTTAATTTCTTGTTCAAATCCACAGTGAAGGTTAATGGAAATTTTTAGGGTAATATGAGGATACTTGGGGGTTTTGTAGGGGTTTGCGACATGAAGGAAGTGAAATGGACATGTAGTTCATGTTATATGATTAGTGCATGGTTAGGGGTAACCGTGCATGAAAACCATTTATCTAGGAAGAGGGGTCTATGGTTATGTATATTGTGTAAGGGGAATCCAAACCACGTGATCTTGGATTGATTCATTCTTCATGGTTGGCGCATGATTAGTCAAACTATACAGAATCCAAATGAAATTAGGTGACCTAGCACCTCTTGGACAGAGGCTGGTGCAAGATTGGCACACATTTTTCCAAGTCATGTGTCCAAACCATGTGTCTAATTAAAAGTGGTATTTTATCCATTCCCCATTTTTTATTTATACATTCCACCCAATATTTCCCCTATTTTTTCTCCAGAAACCCTAGTGAAGAACCAAAATTCCCATGGATTACCAAGGATCAATCTACTTCATTTATCGGATGTTTGGAGTTTTGTTTGGTGCAGATCGATGCTCCGGGTGAATTTAACATGCCTTTTAATTTTCATTTTCGAATTACGGTCTCTGTGGTATTTCATCTTCTTTTGAAGCCAGAAAACCCTTTTGTTACAATGTACCATAGGATGGGTCTTCGTATGGTTGTCTAATCTGATTCAATGGATCAGGTTGAGCATTTTGTAGACATAAAAATAAATTTAGTGGATATAAAAGTAATATAACATTTTCTTTATGTTCATTTTAGGTTTGTGGGGTTATCTTATGGTTCCCTTTTTTGTGAATTCAATTCCTTTAGTAGGATTTGGTATATTATTTTACTTATTGATGAACTTAACCCCTCTTGATCATTATGGGATGCATTGAGATTGATTAGGCCCATTATTGGGACACCTAGGCGGAGTTCCATTACCTGGATGGGGAAAATGAAAATGGTAGGAATTGAATTATTTTGTAATGATTTAGAGACCTTGATAAATGTGTTGATTTATTTTTTGGGAGTTGAAATTGAACAAAGGTGAATGAGTTCAGATGTTAACAATTCATATGCTATAGTAATGAATATTATTAATGGATGAAATTAATAAAGTTGAATGTATTTAATCAATTATGGATTAGAATGGAAACAGGTATGTGAGTTGAGGAATATAAATGAGAACATGTAAATTGGATAAGGCATACTAAAGGTTTATGTATTGAATTAATTATGAATTATGAATGATATGTGTTTTTCTTGATTACTGATATTGAAATGGTTTATGTGATGGGTGGTTAATAAATCATATGTACATGGCTTCATGGTGTGTGTGATAATAGACTGGGTCTCCTCTCATAGGTTGGGTTGCACAGAGGCTATATACCCCTCCCCTATAATACATGGGTTAAGGAATTAGACTGAGGCTCTAGGTCCCTAATGGCTGTATTGGAAAAAACTACCTTGGCTAAGGCTCCACGGTTTGTGTCATGTAATTTCTATGAAATTATATCCCCAATGAGAAAGGGAACATTACTTATCCCCATTGGAAATTATTTTACTAACATAGGAAATTGTGTTTTAAATGAATTATATAATTGATGGGAAAATTATGTAAGTGGTTTAAGTGAATATTGTTATCTAATGAAAGTTAGGATATTTTTGGATTATCTATTAATTCATTTAGGGAATTCATACAATATCAATATAGACTGGATATTATTTTGGCACTGTTGGAGGCGGCCTATTAGGTTTTACTCAAACCCTTATTGGGCTTCCATTGCATACTCCAGAAGATTTCATAGTTGTAGGCCAAAACAAGGGTAAAGAAAATATTCTTGAGGGTTTATTTGGACATGGGATGTGCATGGTGGAGGGATCCATACATGGAGTTAGGGCCCATTTTGGGGATTGTTTTTCCTTTATTTTCAGTTTTCCTTTCACTTGACAGTTAATTTACACTTCATAGCATGTTTACTTTGGTTATGTGCTTGTACCCAGTTTTGAAAAATATTTTCAATTCTTATTATTTGTTAATTGAAATTTTCCCCATATTACATGTTATCTATTATGGATTACTCTAAAAAATAAGTTATAGTATCCCCACATACTCTATTAGGACCTCCCTGCTAGTCGGAAGCCTTTAGTATATAGGGAGGAATTCCTGAGGTCTTGTGTTGAATCAACTGGGGGCACCACTGTAGTGGACTCCGGGTTGGGGATGTTACACACCCTTTGGAAAAAAAATATCTACCGAATGTTTTTTATTTCTAACAAAGTTTAATTGTTCTGAAAATTCCACTCAAAGTCGAACAAGTTTCCTCATTTCCTTACATTCAATACAATGAGATATCAATTCCCTAAAATCAATTAAAATTTCTATTTCATTTTTCATCTATGATATTATTGACAACTCTTCCATTGTTCATTCAAGGATATTTCAGAAACTATCTCATTTTATGTGTGAATAGTTTTCATGAAATTTACTATCGATACACTTGGATTATTTCCTTTTTAACCTAAAAATGGGGTCATTTTTCACAAAATTCATGATTGAATCTCGAAAACTCATTACCCACATTTAAATAATAAAAATATTAGGTTGTAAATGATTGAAATCCATATTTTACTCCCATTTTGATCATTAACATGGTTGATGAGTTTAGTACATTAATTATATTTCTAGATTCTAGATATTTCATTTGATTGGCTTATTACCTGATTTTATGCCCTGAGGGATTACCAGTTATTTTTAATACTCCCATTCTCAAGAGGATTCAGGACCCACAATTTCATATTATTTTCTAAACACATTTCTTCGGATACCTCAGTGGAATTTAAACCTATCATAACATGTATTGATATCTTATTAAGTTTAAGATTAAAGAAATAAATTTTTAATATGATTGAGGAAATCTATAATGATAATGTTTTTCTTAAGACCCACATATACATATTTTTTTCTCTCTCCTATTGTAGCCTTGAATAACATTGTTAGGATGGATCCATTTCAATCTGATTATCCTTTCCTACCCTACACTTGTTATGACACATGATTATTCTTTGAACAAGTGTGGTGTAATTTTCAATTCTGAAGGAAACTATATTTTTTTATTAAGTAGATGTACTGTGGAACATTCACTACACTAAAATGATGTATTCCATCAATACTTTTCTAATATTTTATGCCGACCCTATTCCTTTGAAAAACAAATACTAAAAAATATTGGGTTATGTATTAGGAAGGTCAAAAATCTCCTATATCATAATAATGAATAATATGATGGATCATATTTGGTTATTGTCTAAATGTGAGATCTATTATAGACATTAATTTACAAAAATAAATATAATAAAACAAAAATAACATGGTAATATTTTGATACTTACTTAATATACTCAGGAAATCACATTGAGTTATGAAGCATGGACAATATTTATTTAGGAGGAGTCACATAATTACACTTATCATGTTTATCAAGAATTGTACATTAGATCACACCCTACTTTTGAGTAATATTTTTTTTCACATTCATAATTACCCTTAATCTAAAAGTCATTTGAACCCTTTTACTCAATCCCCAATGAATGATTTTTTTTATTTATAAAGTGTAAATTTTATAGATAATGAAATATTATGGTTTGGAACATATAATCAGGGTATGAGAATAGCTCTAGTATCATTTTTTACCTAGAGTGATGAGATAAAACCAATTATGAGGTAAATTTAAAAATCGGTATAGAATTTAGTAAACAGCTATGAAATTCTAATTAATGTAATAAATATTCTAGATAAGAAACTGAACTTTGAGGCAAGACTAATTTTCTCAACCAGATTGATTCTAAATGATTATGTTTTTATGGTTACATGTAGTTTATTTTACTAGTTGTATGGAATTTGTCCTATTTTAAAAATAGATTCTTTTATAATTCCTATTGAAATTCATTTTTTTGTAGGGAAGATATTGTTCAAGTTTTGGGGAATTTGATTATATGAAAATATATATATATATATATATTGGAAAAATTCTATCAAATGTTATTAAATGTTTATAATTTAACTCATTGGGTCTTGGTATGTTTTTTCAAGAATGGGGAATTATGGAATCAAAGAAATACTAAAAATTGGAAAACAAACATGATGTACACACATTTAATCAAATGCATGATGTGTATACCTCATTCATAGAATGGATTCAAGGCCATTGACCATCTTGTGAATCCATTAGATGCTGTGAAGTCATTACACTATGTGGACATTCATTACAGGATGTGTAGATTACAAATTTCAAAATCCTACTAAATGTAAATCACATACATGACATGTAGAGATTCCATGATGTGCAATGATCGATGAGTGTCTTAGTCAGAGATATTAGCTGATCCTTTGGTAGGAATTGTGGATCTGAAATTCATGACCTGAATCCTACTTACATGATTTACAGATGTCAGTAAAGAAGTAACTTAATCTAGTACATGATGTGCATTACTAACACATCATATACTTTTCGGGCATATTTATATTTGAGTACTCCTACATATACAAAAAAGGATTCACTATTTAATTTTCTCTCATTTTATTCTATAATTTACTCCTATTTTCATTGGATTTAATTCTAAACATATTTATGTTCATTCAATTATTTTTTTTCAAATAATTTTTAGATGGTGAATCTTAATCCATTATATTCCCATTCTACTTCTATAGTGATTCCACTTTCAGTCAACATTCATTTTTTACACCGATTATTGTTTTTCATAAACTCTTGGAACACACTTCATTGTTTCTTTAGGAACCGTGAGTTTTTGATTGGGTTTACATTGAATTCAATTGAATGATCTTGATTTTTATTTGTTTTAATCCATGCTTTTTTATTTCTAATTTTTATGTTGATTATACATATCATGTTTCCTATTTCACTTCTTTTAATCAACACCTCCATGCATGGAAAACCCACCTAGTGTTAGGGGTTGAGAGTATGGGTGTTTTGGGCCTAATGAATATATAGATTGATCCTTGGTACCCCAATGGATAGTAATTAGGTTAATAATTAATATTCATCAAATTATTTTTTACAATCATTATAATGGGAGGTGAAATAGAATGAACCTAATCTAATTAGAGTTGAGTAGGACTATCTCCTTTATCATATGATAATTTTTTCATAGAATCTATGCATAATAAACCGGTATAGTAAAATATACCCTAATCATGGGGTAGTTTTATAATGGTTAGATCCAATAGGTTTGACCAAAACCAATTGGTTAATATTGCACACCTTCATAGCCAAATCCATTGGACTATACCAACATAAATCAAGGATTTTATTCTTTATAGAGATCTACAATTTACCCGGATACCTTCCTTTATTATCTAAATTAATTAAAAACTACTTATATTTAGTAAACACCAAACCAAAAAAAAGAGAACGTGAGGAATCCCTTCCAATGGTTTTGTTTGATTGGTTGTCATCCTTCCCTTGGTACTTCTGGGTTTGACCTCGCACTTCCACTTTACTACTCCCAAGCATTAAGTGTCTTTTGGTATTATAAGTTTATAATTGTATCACCGCCCATGTGAATTCAATGACTCAGATGAGAACAATAGTGTTCCACTACTCCCTAGTCTAATTTTTATAGGGACTTGTTAAACCGCTGGGAGGAAAAATTTTGGGGGGTGTTCCTCTACTCATTGGATTTAATGCATATATTTATATACATTATGTGTTTAATTATCTATGTATGGGAGTGATTTTTCAGTCTAGGATGGCATGTTGTGATCATTGGCTTGATGATATGTGTTCTTTTCGATTGTACTAATTTTGATTTGGTATGATATATGACACATTTATTTTGTTTGGCTACTTCGATGTATAGGATATTCCTTGAATATATTTTACAAGGATTATTTGGAAATATTGAAAAATTAGAAATATTTAAACATGATTTGCATATGACAATCATTTAACTAGTTAAATTTCAATTTTTCTTCATAGATTAGCATGTTCTGATTTTTTTACAGATAAATGCTATAGAACACCTTGGTTGGATCCAACTGATCATATTTAGCTCACACAATGTTAACCCCTTTTGTGGTGTATATAACTTTTTGTGTATTTTGATAGAAATAGATGAAATTCATCCCAGTAATGTGGTGGGATATATATAAAAATTCTTATGTAGATTGTGGTGAGATAGTGGGAGTTTTCCCATTCTACATCATGGAGTAGATATTTTTATTTTTTTGTCCTTTTCTATTGGACTTGTACGTTGGATATTGTTTCGGTGATTTTGATTGGTATCACTTCTATTGATTTTTCTAGGATATATATTTCATGTTATACTCTTGTGGTGTTTCTAAATATTGTATATATATATATATATAATTTTTCTTCTTTAGTTTGGGGGAATTCATTATCTCTAGTTGTTATTTATACCTGGGTGCTAGTCACTAGCTTATGGGGATCGGGAACGCCCTTTGGGTATTTGGAACTTTGATCCTGGAATTGGGTTTGAAAGGGTATTTGGGTTGGGTTCCTCAATTTAAATCTCTAACCTTTTCATTTTTTTTCTAACTACTATTAGAAAATGTTCTAAAAATGAGTCGATGGACTCTTACACACTATGAGGGTGTCCTTATAGGACTTTCCAAAAAAATTAGATGATCCAAGAAACATTATCACCAAATTTATTCATAAACTCATCAATTATTTATGAGTGACAAAGAATCTAAATTGAAATGAAATCTAATAAAATACTTTTGTTCTAAAAGATTTAAATTTGAAAACTGGTGGAAAAATAATCATGATCATTGATTTTTTTGAAAATATCATTCACACATCAAACTGGATTTATTATAGATAAATTTACCATGCACATCATATTTTTTATTGAACACGAACTTTTTTGTTATGAAATTATTATTATTCAACCCTTTTATGATTTACCTTGTTTAATTATGTTATATTTGGACTTGTATATCATTAATGTACTTAGACCATGATTCATTGATTAGAACTTATTCAAATTATATCAACTCCACATGTGACAATAAATCATTGTTCTCTACATTTACTATCTCTAGGTTTTTATTTATAGCTACCTTATCATGTATTATAATATATTAAACTATTTTGGCTCTAATTTTCATTCATTGGAATAGTGGTTAACTCTCTTTGGAACCTATTTCATTTCTTGAATCACGTAGAAAATAATAATCATATCTTATGTACTAAGATCTAATTTAATTTTAATCGTGTTAAAAATATTCATCTTAGAATTATACCATGTTTGAATTTCTAGATTTGAATCAACTATTCTCTTCAATGACATTATAATTTTTGAACTCTAAAATTTTATTGAGCCTCCTGTTCATGAACATTAAAGATTTAGACTTGGTAGAGTATCTATGAAATGCTCATTAATGAACTGGATCATTATACTTTCCTAGATTTATATCCGTTTTCATATGAATCTCTTACTCGGAGACACCTTCATGTATTTTAATGTAGGTTTCCTCTTCTACCACTTATCTATAAAATTTCAATCTCATTGAGTATGTTTTCTCTATTTTTATCTATTTGATTTTTCTACTCGACCACACCATTTTATTGTGATGTTCTAATCAATGATACATCATGTTTAAAACCTTATTTTGAGGATAATCATATACCTAAATAATAGTTTATTTCATTTTATTTTTGAATCTATTAATTTTTTTTGGACACACAATTTCATTCTAAGTTTCCCTATGGTATTGTTTAGTACATTCTACCACCACATTTTTTATTTTAATAAACATAATGTATCCCATATTATTGTAATCGTAAATAAAAAAAATGAAATTATTTTTTCACTGGGTTTTATGACGTGTCATTGATCCACAAACATTGATATAAAATAATTCCTGTTCTAGTCCAATTTTTTTTTTAGATAGCATTTTTAAATTATATAGTATATTATTTTTAAAGGCATTGCATTTATCTATCTATTGTGTTATTATAAATTTCTACAATTATATTATGATTTGATAGATTTTATATACGTTTTTTATGAATATGTCTACTCCATAAATGACATATACTATTCTATCCCTCGGTGATTAGTAAATATAAATTATCTTTATTGTACAACTGGAGAAGGTTTTTATTTGTCCCTTATATTTAAATTAATGATTCTCAAACAGTTTTATTGATTAGCATGTTTTTTCAATTTAATTTTTCCATGATTCATATGTCACAAAATAAACTTACACTAAAAAGATTATATCAATATATATCAATATAATGTTATTTTTTTCATAAATTAATATTCATATTTTTTTTATTTCCATTTATTTTTATGTATTATCATAGCTCAATTGTTTGTTTCCATTCACATAACCAATTGTATTTTTCCAAACATTCATATAATGAGTGGTGTTGGATGAAAACCTATTATCAAGGATCCATGTATTTATAAATGTTCTTAATTAAGTTTAATATTATCCAATATAACATTCTAACACTTCTTATTTTCCTTCTATGAATCTATTTGTTATTTTAATAGTATTTTGGGTCTCTCTTTATTTATTCCATTATGAGATGTGATATTTTCCTCCACTACATCTAATGGGGAGAAATATTTTCAAAATCGAAATTATTTGATTTATTTCCTCTCCATTTTTCCTAGAATTTTTAATGCCCAAACGTTTTTATATGTTTTCATATAATCATAATAATTGTGGCTAAATTTAAATAAATACAAAAAATATGAATAAAACTAATTTCCCCTATAGAGTGAAAGATACTTTTTTACTCTCCATGGAAATATTTTATCACTTTACCCCCATGTTCAGATACTCTAAATATCTATTTGATTTTTCAATAACCCCTAATGGATTAAAATTATCACTATAATTTTTATTTCTCTTTTCCTTTGAGCATTATTCCTAATTCATAGTTCATTATCCTAAAATACAATGCCAATTTTATCTATGTTATTCAGTATTTGATCATTTAGAACCTTATGAAAACATTGTATTCCTATTTTATCTCTTTTCGTCAATTCCTAATATTTTAAATTTAAAAATTAATTTTTTTCCTGACATTAGCATATTTAAATTCATCATCAAACATTTTTCTGAAATAAATATCTTCTTCTATAAAAGATTCAATCTTCTCCTCTCTCTCCATATATCTCTCTTAAATACAAGAATTATTATAACTAAAAGGATTAGATTTGTAATCAATTTTTTTATTCAAATAAATAACATATGTTTTTAATTATTGAAAAATATATTTATCCTTGAAAATATTCTCTAACTAAGTGGTTTTTGAATTTATTAGGTCAAAATATTATAAGGAATCTTTAAACATTCCTCTAAATTTACTTTTTTCTTTATGTTATGGGGATATCTTCTTAATCTCACCTTAAATATCCACTTTAAGGTCCACCACACTTTTTATTTTATCTTTATGTTTATATTAAAATATGTTTTCTCCACTATCTCAGACTTTTCATATTTAAATTTTTTTCAACTTTATTTCACCATTTTGAAAGAATACATTCTCAATATATTCCCATTACAAAATATGATTTGTATTGAAAATTTATATTTAATATATTTATGGATTTTGGAGATTGACTAGGGGAAACAATTCTTTGCCAATTTTATTAATAAACAACATTAGCATCATCACCTTCAAGGCCCCAAGGACATCCAAAATAAATGTTTCTATAATTTTGATATTTTATTTATGCTAAACACACATTTACCATAAATAATAAACTTACTCTTTTGAATACTCAAAAAATGATTGATTTAAATTCATCAGTCATATCATATTCATGATCACCATTGTGATTCATGGTACATTTTTTGAAATCCTATAATTTAATATCATTGGATGAATGACTGTTCATCCCTTACAACTTCACAAATATTTCATAAGTACCCATTCCATATTATAAATAATCTAGTTATTGCTTCATTAAAGCTCATTTGGAAAGTGATGACAAGTATTAATTTTAAAAAATTCATAATATCCGGAATATTTTATTTAGAATACAAACAGCCACTGTAACATTCTGTCCCAAATGACTATATAAATAGTAGTCGGAGTGGTCATCACATGGACTCCAGTGATCCTCATCATATAAATGAGTCAACCGACTATCAGTGAGGGTGTAATGATGATACGGTGAGGATATTATACCCTTGTGATCAAAGTATAACATCAGTATAATCACATTTAAATAAAAAAACATTGGAATTAGTACAAATAAAAGACAAGTTAGTTGATGAAGAATATAACCACTTAATGAAAATGACACATTCCAATACAAATTTGCATAAATGAATGTCATGTGATGCTTCCTAATAATGAAAAAAACATACAATGGACAATTAACAATGATTGAGATAAAATGTCCATAGGTAAATCTCCACGGGGTATTTCCTCAATCCAATACCCCCAGCTCCCAGTTTTATTCGTAAAAGAAAAATCAATCAATTATGGACCTATGAACATGAATTTCTTCTTGGGTAGAAAAGTACAATAGCAGCCTAAGTAGGGTTTGAGCTATACTCATTACGCCACCACCTATGGTTTATAAATAGGCATCTTGTTATTTCATATAAAATGATCATTTTTCATGTATATAAAAATAAATAAATATTGAAAAATGAAAAAATAACCATGTTGGGTTTTGTTCATCGAGAACACCTAGTCTGAACATACCTTATCTGGCCTTAGATGAAAATTTACAAGCAATAGTGAACCAACACGAAAGGGATAAAATTAGAAAAATTATTCAAAATTTTAGTAGATAGAAATGATGGAACCCATATATGTGATTTTTCCTAGTGGATGTGCCCTTTTTTAATTATTTAACATCATGAATTTAATTTTTAGAGTCATTAATTGTATTCATTTACATGGAATATTGTTCCAATATAATGTGAACCTTATTGAAGAACTCGAGTATCACAACAGGAGCATAACACTTTGCCAAAGGTGGAAGGATTATTCCCAAGGGAACCCATAAAAGGAGTCCCAAATTTCATCCCTGATGTAAGTTAAAATAGTCCCATATAAGTCCATCCCTAGTATCTAAAAAAGATGATATGAGAAACACTTGTGGAATTGTATAACCATTTCTTCCACTGATCCAATCCATGGGTTCTCTCCTACAAAACTTGGATCAATCATATAGAGTTATACAACATTCATGATGATATCGTCCAATATGTAGCCGGTATCTCCCACATTGTTTGTAGCCTCATCAACTCATGAGACCATCCTTTAAATTCCAAAAAGAGAAATCAGGGTGTTTCATGAGGCATAACAAGTACATTATATCTTTTTTTAATTTAAAAAAAATATTTCATTGTATATAGACATGCCTTACCGTAAATAAGGTTCAAGTCAGGGGCTTCGCATATAAGCAATATATATTACAAGTATTTCATACTACAAGAGAGGTATATGCCCATGAATTATTTAAATCACAAAACAATAAGGTCCATGTAATAAACATATCACCAATCCCAATAAATAAACCATGAATCATAGAAGTTTTGGTTTAGAATACATCCCACCACAATAGTTGTCTTTTATTATTAAACATTTCATTATTATAAACAAATCATTTTATTAACAGTAAACAACATTATTTCATCACATGAATAAATCAAATCACTATGATAGTGGAATTTGACTAACAAGCATCGCAGTTTATTATATCAGTAAAAGTGCACCCAAATGGGTTGCTCAAAAAGTGGTAAATAGAAAAAAAATAGAAGCTTATATAAACCCAACCTAATGGGTTTTCGAGGTTGAGTTCAAAACCTTCAACCATACTGAGGTAGTTCAAACAGAACACAAGGTGACTTAAGTAGCATTAATTAATATAGAACATATATTTAGTGAAACCTAAGATATTTCAACAATTATTCAAAAAACATAATTTTATCAGTGAAAATTTTAATAGAAATATATAGACATCCTACCTAATAACAAATACGTCCCACACATCTGATATCAGTTCATGATTTGCTCCGATTTAAGAGATAATGTAGAAATGGAAATTCTCCCTGAAAATAGGGAAAATCATCTCACACAAAAATATTGAAGTGACAAGAAAGAGAAATTAAGAATGGAAGAAATAGGAGTTGTATAATTACAAAGAATATTCTAATTCACCTAATAGTACTCGAATATGTGGTCATATGAGGAATATCCTCTTATACAAAGGGGGGATGAAAAACATCATAGGGAAGAGTTGTTGCACTCGGAGGAGGATGAGGACGAAAGAGGGGAATATATGGTTTTTGGGAAAATGGATAATTTCCAACTTTTAATGAGGTGAATGGTTTGGACACACAGTTTTCAAAACCGTGAATTGAACACGTAAAATATACTACTTTGGAGGAGAGGGTCGCATGATTTTGAATGCATTGTTATCCAATCTATGCGACAACTGTGTGATGAACTATGCACATACACTACCTAATTGTATCTATGTGTACGGAAATGGAACACCATTGAAAAAACTATAAGTAGATAATGAAAATCACATAATCTCACCTATAGTTTATGCATAGTTTGTATGGGTGGGCCACATAGTTTTAAACCAAACGTTCTCCCTTATGAGTCCCCCCAAAACATGAATATTTAGATCATGACTATCCCAAAACCTGAGGAACCACATGCGGAACCTATCTAGAATTATAATAGATCTAAAAACCACATATTAAAGTTTTAAAACTATTATAATTCCATTATGAAGCTACATTTACAAAAATGACCATCCATCAAATGAAAAAATTCAATATATTTTGGAATTTCATCTGGTCCAAAAGCGCAGGATGCTACAATGTCCCCACCTTATAACATCACAGTCCCAAGAATCCTTGGGTAAAAAAATAGTATTTCACTTGACATAATCATGTCATGAGGTATTATTACAACAGACGAATTGCGTTTCTAAATGCCAAACTCACTTCCGAGTATCACCTAAACATATGGTACATTAGACATAGAAACTCAAGACAATGCTTGTTTTCAAGATGAATCACTAAGACTGAGCTTACTCAAGCCCATAAAAATAGATACCTGACCTCCACATAATATATTTAACCACCCATCATTAAATTCTGTTCCCATAATCTCCCAAACCTTCTGATACCAGATATCATGCCTTAACCCAGACATCGGTGTAAACCTGATCTATCCCAGATTGAACATTACAACTCAAACCACACATCTAAGGCCAATTAAAGTCTGGGAGTAACCTCAAATTCAAGCCCATAAAAGGAAGACCAAAACCATTATCTTATAATGGATGCACTTATAAAAGTCCAAATATTCGTGTTTCAAGGGAAATAATTGACCCCATAGTGGAATCACCCTGAGAAATAATGTTATAAGAAATAGATGGTGTCTGGGAGCTCATCCAAGGAATTACTACAAGTGAACCTAGGTATAACTCATGACAATCCATTCTTCTATAGACCACTATGTTTTTTATAACACTCTAAAAAAACCACCCAAAAAATCCCAATAGCTTTTAAATAAATATCATTTTGTACAAACAATGCTCTCCTAGTGTACGTAGATGATGCCAAGGTATGGGACACGGTCAATGTTATGACAAGACTACACTAATAATATTTAAATTATCTGAAAAAGGACATAAGAAAATTCTATCATAATGGATGAAATGACTGGTACTACTATGAACCTTTCATATACATCCTTTCCAAAGAAAAAATGGAAGAATAGTTTTACCAGTACAGGTTAACTTTATTAGAAGTGCTCTAAAACTTCTGTTGAAGAATCAACATAAACTGATCACAAAGCCCTCACAACAAAAGGAATCTCGTTATACATAAACACATCCATCAGAGTCCCTTACAAATGAATTGTATTTAATATTTTTTATACGAAACCAACCCTTCACTGTTATGCTTTCTTGTAAGTAATGACATGTTACAGGACTCACCTGGCCCAAGGGAACTCAAAATAGAACATGCCATTTAGAGATAGTCCTTCTAGGTTGTGTCCCTTTTGTTTTTTAAGGGAATGTTAAACTACATCCAACATTATGATTCCCACCATTGGAGGGTCCATAGTCATTAGATCAACCAAATAATGGTACAAATCCAATGATGCATGCTCCATCGACCACTATTTGAAGTTCCTATAGGTGGCCATCATGATTTATCTAGAAATTACCTGAATAGAAAGACATATTAACTACTGAAGATCACTATATTAGATTCACATCAATACATACACATGAAAATACACATGATTTATTTCTACGTGTTCAATATCATTGGGTGTAAAGCCAAAACATCTGACCAATGTGTTAAACACCTAATCCTCATAGAAGGTTATCCTCAATATTGGGATGAATTTGATGTCATTATAATCTTGAGTCACTCTAATCTATATATGACATATGATTCATGTGCCAAAATTAAAAATTAACGGTTATCAGCTAAATGTGGAAGGTTTTATATCCCATTTTTTTGTAACTAGATGGTTACTGTGTTGACCAACACATTCTATCCTAATATTTCATGTGCCAATGACACATCCCCATTACCATCTATAAGATTAAAGGATATATGAATTTTTGAATTGGATGTCCTGAAAACATTAAAACCCAATTCCCTCTTACCCCATATGTATATGTGTGAGACAAATGAGATACCATGTTGTCCATTAGTGGGGAGGTAGAAGAAGGGAGGGTTGAATGACCTGATTAAGTAGATAACCATGCCCTTGCCATGTCTAGACTGCTTGAACAAAGCATGTCATAATGCTAACACTAAAATTAAGGATTAAAACAACTAATTTCCAACATTAAAAATAGGGTGTGATTTAAGAAACTAATATTCCATCATGGGGCTGCAGAACCTGAATAGAACCATAGAAGATAAACTACTAAAAAGAAACATGTATGATTTATAAGGATCAGAGGGCCCTTCCTACAATTGATGCCCCCTTACCGAAACATAGGTGTTGATCCAAAATGGGGTCCCTCATTTAATAGTTCACTAGGACTACAGACCTTTCATTTTGATTCATACTCAATAATGATTAAGCATATGGAAAATTATCACTTTTATGTTTGTAGGGAAATAAACAAGCAACACATAAAAATGATTCAAACAGCCTTTACAAAATGGTTAGGATAAACCCCACTAAAGGTTCAATATTTTGTAAACAAACCAAAATGTTTTAATTATTTAAGAATATTGTGGGCTTAGTTTAACATTATATACCGGCTGGAAAGAATATTTACACAAGTCACTACATTTTGAAAGATCAATAAGGAATCACAAGAAAGTTACATTAAACATCATTTTTAAGAATTATTATTCTGTGATTTCACATTATAATTAGGCCATTTTACCTGATAAACCCTATTTAAACATAACTCACTTATTTATAACCCCTCACACAAACACCCCAATAAGATTAAAAGGTCACATAATAATTAAAATGATTCTAGAAAATTAAAAATACACATATAAGTGGACACATTAGATAACCATCATTATATGGAATAATCATACCCCAAGGAGTTTAAAACTAAGTTGCATCAAATTAATGTTGACCTGCTATGGTATTTTTATGTCATTTTATGTTCAAATAAAAAACCTTAATATTGTATAAGATTAAGATTTAAATCAACCATTGTAGTTACTTTAATAAGTAGTATTTTCCAACGGAGCCACTTGAGACGAACAGTGAATTTAAAAACTTATCCATATGGGTCATTATGCCTGACCCATATTGGTAAAATCTGTAATAAGGCTCCCAAACCTTTCAGGTCAAAATTGTGCAACATCTATGTTTTCCACAATTAATAAATATATTTTAGTATCATAAGAGGTGGTTTAGTTTTATAGGATACCACCTGAAATTTATAAAGCACACAAAAACATCACAAGTTGAAGGTGGAACCAATATAACTATAACCATTTTATCGAGGATAAAAAAATTTAACAACCTTAACAGTTAATAAAGATCCATTAGGCATATGAGGTGCGCCAAAAATGGTTCAATTATATGGACCACCCCGTTCCACTCCATAAAGCGGCCATACATTTTATGAATTGGGAAATTTGCCTCCCAGTTATCCATGGGAATTTTTTTCTAAATAAGGAGAAAATAAATATTTATTATAAATATTAAACTAATATTTTCTTATTGAAAGTGAGTCAATATTAGTTCAATTATATTACTTGAGAGATGCCAATCTATAAGGTTCCCATACAACTTATAAATTTTATATTGGCCTTTATTTTACTAAAACCATCATTTTTCATCCCATGATAAATAATAATAGATGCATGAAAATTATAATAAAAACATCTCTCAAATACCTAATCCTGATAAGAAACTAGTCATCCTTAAATAATAACTATGCATGCTAAATAAACACAATTATGAAAAGTATGCATGGAAAGCTACGATAGAAGTTGAAAAACACACAAACATGGAATACATGAAAGAGATAAAATTTTAGATTACATAGGAATGTGAATAAAACATATATTATATGAAAAATAATCTTGTTACTAAGAGAACCCAAAATGGTATAGAATAGGTAGAAAATTAGGAATCAAGTCACATCAACAATTTCAAATAGCCGAGAAATGAAATCTACATAGAATGGAATATACATTTCATGTGAATACAAATGTGACTATCATGATGGAAGAAATGATAATTCCTTTCCATACCAGGCCATGCTAAATTTACATAAATATCATAATACAGTAAGTTTTGTAATATGCTCAAATAACTCAAGGTGAAATAAAAATAAACTACATTAATGAACATCATGAACAATAATCCCATCCTTGACCTCTTGGTATTTTCCCCATATGTGGGTTGATCCCACCTTGAAATGAATATTTACCACGTGCCAACACATTCCAAGTATCATATTTACAAGCCCAATATATTATGATAAAGGAAAACAGACCTTTGATACCACTTTGTAATGTCCTATCCCGACTGACAATGGAAGCAGTAGAAGGACCTATCCTCACATTGCCTCAATAATGCATACCTATATGCTATAGGATGTCGACTAGAAGAAAAATTATAATAGTGGTATGGTGGTGAGACTATACCCTCATGATCATAGTACCACAATGGTATAATCACGTGTAAATCAAATGTTAGAAAAAGAAATATATGGAAAAGAAAAGACTCCAGCAGAATAATATAAAATCATATTGAAATTAGCATATTCCAATACAACTCTGCATGCAAACATGTCATGTGATGCTACATAATAAAGCATGAATCATGTGGTTGATGATAGAGAACAAATAACTAAAATAAAAGTCCCATTAGAAGTCTCCATGAGTGTCCTTAGTACTATCTCAGTCATGTTCTCTTAGCTTAAATCTATTATCATAAAAGCACAACCAATAAACCAAGGACCTAGAAACATGAAGTAATGCATACATATCTCATTTTAATGGTGGCCTAAGAATTGTGAGATATATACTCAGCATCCCACCACCAATAGTGTCAAAAGAATGATCTAGTTCATGCATATAAAATGAGTAGTGTTTGTGTATCAAAATAAATTTATGATGAAAAAAAAATAAATAACCAAGTCGGGCTTAACATTCTCAAGGACACCTAGCCCAAACATACATACATCGAACTAATCCAAAAATTTATGAATAGTATGGAACATGAATGAGAGAGATAAAAGTAAAATGGATATTTGGAATTTAAGCCTCTAGAAATGATTGAACCCAGGAATGTTATTTGACCTAGCGAGGACGGCATTTTATTTCATTACATAACATCTTGCATTTAATTTTAAGAGGTTTCTCTATTATTATTTTAAATGACATCCTATGCTTGTCCAAGGTGAACCTTATAGAGGAACCCAAGTATCAGACTATGAACATAAAACTTTACCAAATCTAAAAGGAGTAAATCCATGGAATACAATAAATGGATACCCAAAAGTATCTTCTGATGTAAGTAAAATAAGTACCCTTAGATTGTGTACATGGTATCTCATAGAAGGGGTATGTGTATCACTCAAAGCATGGTATAACCATTTTTCCACTAAGACTATCCATGGGTACTCCCTTGGGAACTGGGATCACATGTATGGAGGTAAGTAACAAAAATAGTGGGATTTTTCAATGTATAGAAGGTATCACCACTTGCATATGAATCATCATAAACACATTAGCCCTTTATTAACATTCTGTAAAGAGGAATACAGGTGTCACTTGACACATAAATAGTACATTAATTTATTTTCAAATAAAAAACTAAAGAGTCAATGTCTATAACTAATCCTCATTGTAGATAATGTGAATGTAGAAGGGAACATATATAAGAAAGCTAATTTATTAATCAAGCATACTAAAATTGTGGGACAATCCCCTTAACCATTTAAATTTAAAAAATTCCCATGTGATAAAGAAACCACTAATCCAAATAAATGAACCAATAATCATATAATTTTTATATTTGATATTAAAGGACCTCAATAGAACAATTTTTTAATAAAAATGTCATTTTTATCTACAAATAATTTCGTTGAGTGTGAAAAATTTGATTTCATCCCAAAAAGAAGTCAACCCACTACAAATGTGGTCATTGATAAACAATCATCATAGTATATTATTTGACATAAGGCTCACCCAAAGGGGTGGATCTGAAAAAAGGAGAAAAAAAAAGAAGGGGCGACTATATAGACGCACTGTAAGTGGTTGTTCAGGTTGAGTTCATAACCTTCATCCATACTGAGTGGGTTAAAATACAACAAAAATGTGGTCTAAGAAACATCAATGAAGCTAAAACATAAATTTGGAGCAACATCTGATATATACAAAGTGAAAAACACAAAATAGTTTTATAAAGAAAAAAACTAATGGAAAATCTATAGAACACCTACCTAATACCAAGTACTTACCACATGTTCGATATCAAGACCTGATTTGTTTTGGTTTGAGATAATATGTAGCGAAGAAAATTCTCTCAGAAAATTGTGTAAATGATCCGTCGCCAATATATCATAGCGACAGGAAAAGTAAAAGAAGAAAAGGAAAAATAGTATTTATAGACTTACTAATAATATTTCAATACACAAAACAATGCTTGAATCAGAGTCTATATGTGGAAGAACTCATTATACCTAGAGGAGAAGAAAAATGGCCCATAGTGGAGCTGCGATAGATGGAGGAGAAGTAATTAGAAAGTGGGAAACAAAATAAGGCCAAGGGGGGAAATTCCCCATTTTAATGGGGATCATAGATTGGCCACATGGTTGGACAAACTATGTTTGAACCATGAAAAAGATACATCTTGAAAGGAGAGGGACACATGGTTTTGGCTGCATGACTATCTAAACTGTGTGTCAATCATTCGATTAATTGTGCATGAAGACTAAAAAATTTTCACTGCACTCGTGGGATGGGTACTTGGTTTGTAAAATTGTTCACATCCCATTAAAATCACATATACTCACTTATGGGTTCCCTATTTGTCTCACTAGAGAACCATATAGTTTCCAAAAAATAGTTCATCCTTACCAGTCGACCCAAAACATGAATATTTAGTGCCCGAAACACCCAAAAATCGATGATCAACCAGAAGCACCTCTTGATCCGTAACCTAAGTCTTAAGAAATAGGGTTTTAAAACTCTCATAATTCAATTAAAAATCTTTAATTACAAAACAGACCATCCATCAAAAAAATATTTTTAAATTTAATCCAGTCCAAAAACACAGGATACAACATCTATTATATTTTAACCATGTATTTGAATTGATATAAAAAACTCATTAATTTCATTTAAGATGAAATTTATTTTTACATTTGGATACATCATTAAGTCATAACATTTATTATAAAATAATAGAGACTTTTATACTTACAGCGTTCTATCCCTTTTTTTATATTAGTTAATATGTATAAAATTGATTTATTGGATATGCATCTCATCACTGTCATGGATATTACATTTTATAAATATTTAGATATGGTATTTTACAGAAATATATTAATGATGATTATTTTCTTTCCCCTCATATTCAAGGAAATATCTATAGGTTTAATCCCATGTCTTCAATATTCATATGTTGGAAAAACATCAATCCTAAGAGAACATAGTGGATAATTCATTCAGTTCTCCTACATATGGTATTCATGTTGAAGATTCTCTCCAACATACTAATCGTATTATGATATTTTTCTTATTATTTAACATTTCGTTTGTAATTCCACATATTGAAAGCAGAAGGACCAAAACACCCAATGAGATTGGGGTAATGAGGGTGTCAAATCATTCTCATTGATTGAAGATTTTATTCATGTTAGAAATAATATCTTGAAATTAGCAGCACAAATAATACATTCCTAATATCCAAATATTGAAATTAAATATTACGAAACAATGATGTTACATTGATAAACCAAAATTAATTTGTCCAAGAAGAGTATTCATGGTGATGTGTTACTGTACCAAGTAAACCACTACACACTATTGTGAATATTATTTTTATGTAAGGCGCACTACCAACCCAAAAGGGTCACCCCTCCTACATATCCATTAAAATATCAATATTGGCATTCAAGAATAGTATACATGTTAGTAACATCAAATAAAAATAAAAAAAAAATATTCAAATCACTATGATATGAAGGAATCTTTTAAAATTATTCCACGTGATAAAATATGAATCTCTAATATAGTTCTTTGTAGTAGATTTTCCCTCACACAAACACCAATTTGAAAAAATTCCACTCTTTTCTCGGTTTTTATATGTTTTAATCCTCTAATTATTCTAATTTCTTGTCTCTAACTTTATCTCTCAAAAATATTCACTCAAATACCACATTTCACTATAACATTAGTCTACAAAATGTCCATGGGTTTTTATTAAAGCCTCTATAAAGACCTAGTTAATTAGATGTATAAAAACCTGAACAAAAATGTAATATCCTTACAAATTGAAAATGTTGTGGTGTGTATATTTCCACAACCACAAGGATTAATAGATAAAATAGATTAATCCAGAACCAATGTATTTTAATTCTCATATCTTAATAAATAAAACTATTTCTATAAAAAAATATTTAAAACATTAAAAAAATATTCTCGATGATTATCTTTGAATTGGTAACTGTACATAAACCATACAAGTACATATGAATGGATTTCTACATTTTTACTTCACCCACTCAACTATATTTATCTACTAGTTTATCAGGATTGAAAAAATTTACTTATTCAAGTAGAATATATGTGAATATAATTTTATTATTTCATGCATTAATAAATAATCCACAACTACACCTCTCCCTTCCCAACCTGGCATTTAGATGCACCATGTAATTCCATACAAGAATAATAGGAAGAATATTGTATAATGATAATTGTTTTAGTTTTCTATATTTTAATTTATATTATATATCTAGATCCTCCTTATCTATCATTTAAATCCATTATTAATATCAACACCCCCTCATTTTTCATGTGAAGCGATATAAGAACTCCATATCATGTTTTTTTATCATTCCTTTTGAAAAACGACTTTGATGATTGTCCCAAATGGGAAAAAACACGCACTTTATTAGGTTAATCTTCTCTAAAGTGCCCATTTTCATCCATCCATCTTATCCAATGATAGGTTAACAGCATGTTTATTTTCTATTATACATTACTCGAATTAATTAAATAGGTTTTTTGGGAAGATTCATTTCGGTCCCCATAACCTATCAATGTGCCCCAATGGAAACCACATGTTACAACAATTCCAAATTATTGATCTTACTTCTGAACTTCCTTACCAAGTGTTTGGAGTGATTTTCCATTGATTGAGATCTAAACTATACTATTTGGACAATTTTAACAATACGAAAATTCAATTACTGTATTTTCAGAAATTTGAGATCAAATAATCTATTGGATTTAACATATCCTAAATTATGGCACAAAATTACATAGGATTAATGAAACAGTCATTAATTTATAATTACGGATCAATTGGAGTGTTTTTGTTACCTAGGGATGTAACCTGATATTATGTATGCATAAAATTTTGTTTTCTTGGATAGAAGTGGGTCATAATCGTATCAGTGAAACCTTAGTATGTGATGGTATTCATGTTGTATTTGTGATATATCCTGACCCAAAAAAATTGAATGATTAATATAAATATATAAATATAATATGGATGGGACTTACTATAATTTTTATACTCTGTTATCCCCCATTCTATTTTTGATTTTGAACATCTTATGTGTAGGATTTTGTAGGATAGTGTTTGAGGAAATAACACCTTATGTGTATCGCCACACTGTGATATAGTCATCATAGTCCCATTATGTTGATGTATTGACTAATAATTGTAATACATAAGCTCTATGTGATGACTGTTGGATTATGTTATAATTCCATCTTACTCTTTATATCTAACATAGGAATCTATTGGACATATTGAATGTGTATGGTTCTCTATGGTGTTATGTTGGAATGTTAACACCCTCTGATGCTAAGATCATATGATATATTAGTTAACAGATATAGAATGAGTTTCAAAACACATACTACAATGTCCATCAATATATATAAAATAAAGAATTATTACTCTTAAAAAGATTTTTTCTACATCATTTTATTCTTACACATCACATTTTGATCATTTTATTTCTTCTTAAGAGGTGTATTCCTTGCATCAAAAAAATTTATATTTTAGTGATTTATTCTAAAAATAAATAAAAAATCAAAATTAACATAAATGAATGGATATCCATTTATGAATATTCTAAATTAATCTCTTAATCCTAAAACTATCAAAATTATTTAACATTTAAAAAAATAAAAAAAAAACTAAAAAAAAACTAAAAATAAAATAAAATAATATTAAAATTGTATATTTTTTAAATTCCAATTCCACCACACATGATTGATAAATTATAATCATGTAATATCTCTCACACTATTTTAAAAATAACCCTACCAATCTAAAGGTTTTTTCCAGTATCATGAAGATTTTAAATGAATTTATCTTAGTTGAATCATTTTTTTAATAGGAAACACATTTAAAATCCCCTCCCCTATAAATTTATCTTCATATTCTTGTCTTCTCACATACATGATACAACTTATCTGGAAATGTTATAGGTTTATTTACACCTTCTTTATTTTGGTATAATATTCCCCCCACAATCGAATTTTTTATAAAACTAGACACATATATTGTTTTTATTTTTTCCTAGCTAAATGCTTCGATGTTATAGGTTTATTCAGAATATTTTGGAAATAAACCATCCATCATATGATTCTTGAAATACTTTCATCCAATATAATTCATTCTAAAGTACCATATCTTATATATTAATATATCCATGGTTTCCACCATAAGGAAGTACATGGAAGGGGTTTAGAATCTTCAAATACTCCCAATCTAGCATTCACCGTCATAGAATTTTTTTGACCATTTATTTTTCTAGAAATGGGTTATCATAAAGGTAATACAAAACATCTGATTCAAACATTTAATTTTCATTCCTTTTAATCCCATAAAGATTCATTTTATTATAACTAAAATTAATAATATTATAATACAAATGAGGTAAATTGTATCTTTTCATAAATTTCTGATCACCTTGAAATTCTCTATTGATAGGATGGGTAGGATCCAACCATAACTTTTCATATATGTAAATTCAATCTGAAATATGATTATCAGATCCCATTCTTATCTTCAATCTGGAGAAAATATTATTGCAATAGAAATACCCATCTAATTAACCTTAATTTATCTTATTTCTATAATTATTAAAACATTAAAAACTTATTTTCACTAAAAATTGTTACATTTTATCCAATGATATATGGCCTAGATTTATAAATGGCATAGAAAATTACTATAATTTCATTATAATTTTTCTGCAAACTGTTTTTGCCACCGAAAAATAAAAGTCTTATAATGTAAATAACATATTTTCTATTTTCTATTTTCAACCCAAGATTATTCCCTGAAAGATTCACTATAATCACTCGTGATTTTAAAAGGTTCACACCAATAAATTATCATGATGATAGTTTCTAAAACTCAATATATATATAAATATAATATGTTTAAATATTCTAAAAATTAATCATTAAGAATAGAGTTGACCTCATTTTCTATAAGGGAGTATAATGTTAATTTAATTTTTATAATACTTGATAAATCATCTATAAAACCTAGAATGTGCAATGGAGATCCTCACCACCATGACTTATATTGGTGGAGGAAATAGGAAATTATTTTACAATTATCTTCTCTATTTAAATTCTATATATTGAGATTACATACCAATGTTTTATCCATTTTCTCTATATGATTTGGAATTTTACATAATTTTACACTAAATTCATTTCTCGAACATACAATTAGTAATATTGATAAAGTTTCCAAAAAAAAAATTAAAATCCCATTCCCAAGATAAAAAATTCATCCATGAATAATTGAATTATTGGGGCACACCTATTGTGGGTTCTAGAAAAAGAAACATTCCATTTTTTCCTAGTGCATCATATTGTCTGACCTGTGTTGTCTCACTTAAATATATTTCTCTAATAGTTTACCTACTTAATATAATTCACCTAAGAACAAATTATTTTCATTATTTTTTTATGTAATAAATTGATTTATAATAAATTAAAAAATTACAGAATTAAAGTCAATATAATGTGAAATGTTTAAACATAATGGAATTAGTGAGAAAGTAAGTTCTACTAAGAGAACATTTAGGTAGCACCTTTATTGACCAACTCGAAATATTCAATGTGAACACACTCCATTGCATGTGTGCTCACCTTAATATACCCTTGTTTTGAATGAAAATTATAATTAGCGATCAGTAAAAACACGATCCAATAGTGGGGGAAATGGTTTCATATTAAGAAGATAAAATTTAGACAACAACATTGAGGATTAAGCCCACTACAATAATATCCTTATAATTAACTCAAAGTATAAAAAACATGGTCTCAGGTCCAAGAACAAGATTATTCTCTCAGGATATTTCTCTCATTAGATACTAATAATCATGAGTATTAGATTTCATGGTTTTAAGATAATACAAATAAAACAAGAAAATGTGGACAGAAGTTGGGGATGAAAATAGGGTGGATGAGTGGACCAAAAAACAAAAAAATGACTGAATTTATTAAAAATATAAATTTTTATTTAAACTAAAACAATAAAGAAACCAATAAATGAAAAATAAGAAAAGGGGTATATTTGGGGATGACCTACCTTAATGGAGATCTCCCCTTGGTGCCTCGGGTGTAATATAATTGATTGGAATGAGATATAATGGAATGAGAAGGAGTAGCTCTCCTCATTTTATAGGCCAAAATCTATCCTCCAAAATTTGTCGCATTTTATACCAATTAAATGGTTTATTCACGAATTCAATACTTTATAACATTTGATTATCATTTTCTTTTTCGTTCACCCTCTAAATATTAGCTTAATATTCAACCTTACTAAGGAGTTATAGAATTTATACTAGTATGGACTCTTTATAGATGAGAATTCCCTCATTATTATTTAAATGAATAACATTAAATGAACCACTTAATGAGTGAAAAACTTCCAACAATTTATTGGAGATACGCATCTAAAATTTATAATTAAATTACAGGTTGAATCACCTAAATTGGAGGTTTTTATCCCGGTTTATTTTTTCGTTATGGAGGTGGGGTCGACGTTGTCCATCCGAATAACTTTTCAATTTTACTGATTTTTTCGATCCTCAAGATGGTTGAATAAGATCTTGTTCTAGAAGAAATATTTATTGAAAATTAAATAGGTAATCCAAAAAAATAATCACATAAATTGAAATAAAATTTTAATTTTCATTCCAAAAATATGCTTTTGATAAAAAATTGTGAAATTTTTTGAATTAAGCACATCTCACATTTTAACCCAAAACAACCCATAAATCCAATATTGATTCAAATAAGCTCAAATTGAAAACTTTGGATGAATTAAATAATTTAAATTCATATATAAAATTAGTAAAATAATATCTCTATCAATTCCCCACACATAAACAATGTTTTCCCTCAAGCATAAAAACAAAACCTGGAATTTAGAGGACACCCATTTTACTAATATAAAAATTCCAAAGTAATAAAATCAAACACTTTTCAATGCCAAAAAAATTCCAGAATCCACAAAAAAATATCATTTTAATTTCCCATTTCTCAAAGAAATATTCAATTCATGTATTTTACTTTTCCACTATTAAGTATAATGGAACTTCTTCTTTCCTTTATTTAAGATTTTCAATTTATTATTGTTAAAAATGTCACATCATGATTTACCTCACCTTTGAATATTTCACATGATATATCCTGATAAAAATCTAGTAGAGTTTTCTCATATCATGAGAACATGTGCCTTCTCCATAGTCTTGTAAATGAACTAATTTCTAAACATTGTTAAGAAAAAAGGCACATAAAATCCTAGAGACATGCAATAAAGGTTCAAAAGACTATAAAGATTAAAGTCGTTATGATTTGGTTATTTTAAATATTAATGATTCAGAAGGAGGTTTATCTCTTAAGTTCAATGAATGATATAAAAAATAAATTTTAATGAAATTAGCCCCTTCAAAGTAGCAACTTCCACTTCCCTAAATTCAATGTATGATTATGGTCTAATTAAGAATAATTATTGATCTGTTCACCCTCTTGAATATTTTTTACATTTATACTTTTTTTTATTTTTCAATGATCCATTTCATTTTTCTAATGTTATTATTTATAATAAACCACACAACCACCAACTAAACACATATGAAAAAATACATAGGTTTAGTAATGGGGATTATTTGGTTTTCCTAAATCACTACACATTTTTAACATTTTTTGTTTCTTTTGTCTTTTTTATTTTTTTATTCCAGGGGGGAAATAATAAAGTGTTCATTGAATGAATTAAATGAACATTATAATTACCATAATAACACCCCTATAGTTCTTCCTTTCAATGTATATCATCCATTCCATCATGATTCCTTTCACTACGACACATTATCTTTAAAATATCATGGAAATTGCAATATAACGGTGGGTCTGGATTTGAATGGCTTGAAATATGGATCATCCTTATAAAAGTCATTCATAGTCTCTATGGTTTAAATAATGATTTATTTAAGTTTGTATTTTATGGATACGATCTTCTAAAAATATGCCTAAATCATTTTAATTTTATTATAGTCATTGTTTTTACAAGTTTCAATAAAAGTTCGGGTCGGTGACATGTCCTAAGTTCACTCAAAATATATACTCAAGATAAATAAAAATTACAAACTCAATAAATCCTCAGAAATGAGACATAATATATTGATAAATAACTAAAGGAATTATTAATAATAAAAAATCAATTCACATGAATTTTAAAAATTCAAAGCCTTCAAATTGTTTAGGAAATTTTATTTAAATGAATTAATTTATTCCTTCAAATATTAAGTCATCATTTCAATGTCTATACTTACTTTTAAAATTTAAATGTTCTATTTTAATCATTAAAATTCATTAAAATTGAATTTTAAAACATGGAATCAATGGATTCATAAGAAAATCATGTATCTCCTAGATAATTCAAGAAAAGAATTACTTTAAATGTGGGAATGAAATTATTATTATTTTAGCTCCAAACATGATTTAGACCCAAAATATGAAAGTTTTTTAAATGTTTATCCAATAAAAATGTACTCACAATCCCATGAAGCTTAGTCATTGAATTTTACTATTTGAAGCTTCCTACTTCCATCATGAACCTATAAATGAATACAAGTCAATTAAGCACAAGTATCTTGTCATTAAATCTAAATATGATTTTAGGGAGGGGGTTGTATGCTAGAATAATTCATTAGAATAAATTTTAAATATAAATTCATAATATTTAAAATGATATAACAAGAAATAAATTAAAGGATAAATAATGGTATTATCCCCCAAGTGGGACCTGAATTTTTACTGCCTCCAGAGGGTAATAAAATCAATTATCCATAATTTCATATTGGTTGGGTAATGTTTGAAATGAACCACCACATGTGGATTTTCTAAGAATCCACTTCCTCTTCTCTATTTAAGAGGACTCTATGTATAGAGTACACTAGATCCCCTCACCCCCTTCACCATGTGGTACATTTTTAATGAAGGGTGTTGGATGATGTATGGAACCTCATCCTATATTATTAGTACTTCGGTAATGTTTTATTAAAAAATCCAATGGTTACTATAGATGTGCTACATGAATATAATAATCAAATAGTGATTCTAAATTTAAATTTAAATTATTAATTTCAAAATCATCATATTTAATGTAGGAACCTTATTAATTTGGTTCTTCAGGAAGAGCCACTAGGATCTCTTCTTATGCTCCCTCTAGTAAATATTCAATGTCTCTATGGAGGATCAAGTGTTCCTCAATAGGTGCATATTCTTTTTAATATTCTTTATCAAGGGTGTAATATGATTTTCCTAATCTGAAAATTCGAAAAAATTAAAAGTGGTTATAAAATTATATTAAAAAAGGTTTTGAATTCAAGAATGTATCTTCTCCCGGAGTTTGTTTGGATTTAATATCATATTCAATTGAAAGTTCCAATTGGATTCGATCATTACTAGATAGAGGCAGGCTGCCGGGATCCTGTTTATGTTCATAAAAATCCACCACATGGGGGGTTTATTCTTCTTCCAATGCATGATAGATATGTAATGGTGTTGATTCTTATTCTTTTCAAGATTTAGATATATCAATTTGTTCCTCACATTCATTCAAGAAGTTATCCAGTTCTTGTTGATCTTCCACATGTAGCTCATTAGGAAAGTTAATTACATCTATATCTATTTAAAATGGTTGAGAAAGTATTAATGGATCCTAATGTACCTTCATATTTACCTCCTACGGTTCTTCAATTTCAATGGTGATTGTTGAAATTTATTTCACCACTCCATCATGTTTTTACTCTGAATCAAGGTAAATTTTCTCCTAGGTAGAATGGATATAATATGTTAGACATTATATTTTAATATATATTCCTTCTATAGCCTCAATATATTCATTCACATGAGCTTTGTTTTACTCTAAAATATCTTCCTCTCATTATTGTTTAACCTTTGAGTAGTCATTCCATTCAATGTAATTGATGTTGTGATAGATCATGAATATTTTATCTTTTTTGGTTCTTCGTTTTTTTTTTGAAAAATGAAAATCTATCTACAATGTGAAAATAGAAAAAGATAAGTAAAATATAGATTGGCTTTCTAGAAATGGTTCCATATTTGATGCACACCTATCATGAGGAATGGAAAAAAGAAAAAAATTTTGTTTTGAAAGTGTAGAAAAGTGGCTAACCAGGGTTGTCTCATTTAAGGAGCTTTTTCAGTTTTTAGCTACATAATCTAATTCACCTAAGAATTAATTATTTTTTTGTTTTATGTTTTATATAATAAATCAAATATTATGAAATTTAATGAACGGAAATTTTAATTATAAATAACATATAATGATTTAACATAATGGAATTAGTAAATAATGTTAGTTATCTAGATATTACTTTCAAAGAGCACCTTCATTGACCAATATAAAATCTTATTAGTAAACACACTCCATCATATGTATGCACACCTCAATCTACACCTATTATAAATGAATATTTATATAGATATTACAAATCACACAGCCCATCCAACTTCTCAATTGAGGGGAAATGGTTTTAAATTTAGAAGATAAACATTGGACAACCATAGTGAGGATTGAACCCACTATAAATTATCCATAGAATTAAATCAAATAATATAAAACATAGTATTGTATTATAGAAACTAACTATTCCCTTGGGATATTCCTCATGTCATACTCAATATCATGAGTTTTAGAGTTCACATTGGTAATATTAGATAAGAAAATAATTAAATAATGAGAAAATATAGAGAATAAAAGAGGGTGTATGGGTGGACACAAATTAAAAATAGCGCATGAATTTACTAGAAATATAAATTAAAATTGGAAACTAAAACAAAAATAAACAAATAAATAAAAAAATAATAAATGGTGTATATTTTAGGTTGGACTTCCTTAATGTAGATATTATCATTAGTGCATCAGATGTAATGGAAATCAGTGAAATGGGATTGATTGGAATGAGAAAGATGATGTCTCATCCTTTTATAGGCCAAGATCAGTTTTACGAATGTTGTCAGATTTTTGACACATTAAATAGATGATTCACATGTCTCATCCTTCATAAAAGTTTTTCTTCAATGTATTGTTCTTTTACCCAACATATTTTAGTTTAATTAACCATATGACTAATGTGTTATGGAAATTATACTATGATTTACTGTTTCTATCAGAGAATTCCACAATTATTCCCTAAATACATAATGTCCAATACCCTACTTAATTTGATCCAAATTACCGAAAATGATTTTCAGAAACCTTTCTATTTTTCCTCTTTCTATTCCAGGTGTAATTACAATAGTTGTATGTGTGTAGTTGGATTTATGCATCTTTTATGGGGTGAGGTTGACATTTTCCATCCGAACAACTTTGCAACATTAATGATTTCCTCAGGCGTCAAGATGGTTGAATCAGAACATGTTCCTGAATAAATTGTTTTCAAAAATGAAACAGTTAATTCATAAAAAACAATCACTTAAATTGGAAATATATTTTAAACATTATGCCCAAAATACCATTGTGATAAAAATCTGTCAAAATTCCATAATTTATAACACTTCACATTTTATCCCAAAATAGTCTATAAATCAAAAATTGATTCAAATAAGATCAAATTGAAAAATTAAGAGGATTGATATAATTGAAATTCGTATATAAAATGAGGAAAATATTATCACTATCAATGAATCATTCATCCATTTCTGATAAATTGGATATCATGCATATATGATAGGGTTATGTCCTCCATATAGCTGAAATAAAATTGTATTATATGAAAATGATTTATTGAAACATGTGAAATAGATATTCTCTTAGTCAGATAGATCTATTTGAAATTGTTTTAATCTTCAATATAAATCCAAAAAAATTTATTTCCTTGTATGTATTTCAATAATTTAATCAATGAATTAAAAATGGAATAGATCATTCTTTATATATTTGTTTATAATTTGATATTTTATATAAAATATCCATATATTTACAATCTATCTTTAAATTTTAACATTTATCTCATTTTTTATCATAGTCATAAAACATTTCTTTGAAATCATGTGTATAAGACTTTACCAAACACTATAAAAATAGTATAGATTATCCCATCATTATGAAATTTTATTATATCATGTTGGTGTTGGTTCCCTAAGACCAAAATTTATGCACATTAAGATAACTTGTAATCAGAGTTTTTTAATATCAATAAACTCCATATCACATCATGATTGTTCTTCTACATAACATTGTATGTGATAATGACCCAAGAGTAGTTGTTGCACTAAAAGGTCGTAGTAGTTCCCCACTATGATGAGAATCTGGAAGTTCTATGAAACTATTCGTAGATATATGTTCAATGGATGGATGATATCATTTGAGGGACACAAATGATATAGTATATCTATTGTTGAGACTTATAGGACATTGATGTCCCTTCTCATGGTGTACTTCCTTGGTGATATCGAGTATGATATTATGAGAACAACACTCAGCAGTAAGAAATTCACATTTATAAGTGTCATTGGATGTTAATATACGTGGACATGTGTAATTATCCTTTGACATTAAGATTATTATTAATTTATATTATGATTCATGTAATTTAATTTATTGGTTAAAACCATGATGACTATTGTTCATGTTGAGGTGGCAAATATTGAGCAAATCATGAGTAATATTGCATTAATGAATATTATGGGAAAGGATTTATCCCTTATATTAAATAATGGAAGCTAAAATCTAACTTCCTTTGATAAAAATGATATAGCCTAAATAAATCCATGTGTATGAGGTTCTACAGTCAAGTTCTATTTCCAAAAAGTTAAATAAATAGATATTGATCACATAAGTTGATGGAACTGGAATGCAACCTACTTGATTAGAAATATTGTTATACAAGTATTATATTACACGATAAATATTCATATGAGCTATCATGACATTGTGACATTAAATTCTTTCTTTATGGGTTCCTTGTCATGTTTCAATATGTTAACCCAGAAATTTAGGCTACTCCTCCAAATACCATAGAGAAAGAGGCCTAGAGGGTCACAGACAAAATGTATCTAGTATCTAAGTTAAATAATTTTTTATTTAAAAATTTAAATAAAAATAATTCCTCATCATTAATTAATAATTATTTATGTATGCATGGTAACATTTATTCAATCACTAGTTATTCGAGAGAATATATTTAGGGAAGAATACTTAATAAATAATATTATATTATAACTCAAAAGTTAAGATCTTGTCAGGACATAATAATATTGTTATTATTATTTGATATGGGGGTTTCTCTATGATTAATGAAATAATTTGAGCTACATATTATTTTTCTCATTATTACCCTAGTAAAATAAATTTCTAGTTATATTATTTTCTCATTATCCAAGGGAATGAAAAAAATAAGATGATGATTCTGTTGTGCACACATTTTTTAGAGAGAAACTATCAAATCTAGAGAGTTATTTTCCTCTCCATGAACTCTCTCAATAACGAGGGTGATAGTCCTACACTAGATCAAAGAGAATGCTTTGGAATCTGTTCCCAATGTGATCATAGGAAGACGATGCAAGTGCAAGGATCTTCTGTGCTAACACCTGATGACTCCTTTGACAAATTCCAGAGATTTATGGAACACTTTTATATCACCGCTAGAGGAGATCTACCCCTGTTCTCTACCACACAATGAAGGTGTTGTATATATTTTTGGTGGAACACGTCAATGAATAAATAATATACCTTGAAGGTAATTCTTATTTAATTAAATTAATTACAAACAATATACTTCGATACTCTCTCTTGGTTATGGGTTTCTATTACTTCATCTTTTTTATTTGATTCAATTCTATAGATCTGGGCATACATCGTCACATAGATCCTGGAATTTTCATTAAATATGGAAATAATAAAAAATTGGAAATGCCACGTCCATGCTTCTACTACGCTAGGAACCTAAAAATGATATCAGGGTGAGAATATTATTTTTTATAATTATTTAAATTCACTGGTTTTTACGCATTAATAACTTAGTTTTTCTATTCATGTTTAAACATTCATTTAATCTGAATTCTGAGAACTGTTTTTCCCTCTATCATTTCTCACAGATTAACAAAAATTATAAATCATACAATTAAAACAAAATCAAGGAACGCATCCAGAGGTGCCAGGGAGACTACCAAGATAACATAGAAGTACACACCGTGTAGTTGTGATTAATGCATGGAGAGTTAATTTAGTAATTACCCAACCCATGTTCATTAAAGACACATGGTACAATTAATACATACACTAAATGTTGACCAGGATATACTGGTGCATGTTTAGTTGGACAACACATAGTGCGGCCTGTTAGACATGGTGTGCAGTTTCTTTCGGATTAGGGTCGAGTAGAGTATCCCATACATGGGATAGTCGACCAGTGACCATGTATTGTGGATTCAATAGGACATGTGGCCAACTGGACATGTCATTCACTCCAATATATTTGAATTATACCTCATACACTGAGTTCATAGTCGTGTACTTTAGATATACAGTGAATGTAGTAGACGTCACATATATCAGATCTGCTCATCTTGTACTACTACCTAATTATGAAAAATTAAAAAATTAATATCTACTTAAGGTTTATATTTCATATCATGTATATTTTGTGTTACATTTATTATTCAACATGCATTAAAGCATGAAACATTACCGAAAATTCATCTAATTCGTATATTCATATGTAATGTATAAGTCACGAATGTATGTTACAAGTCCTGCAAGCTATATATCACGAAGAATAAATAGTATATATGTATAATATATGTTGAGTATAATTGGAAAGGTATTCACTAGGTTACCTCCAATGTACATTCCTATACAAGGATAATTTTAAATGAAATTTATTTTTTATAAATTATAGTGAATGAGAATCTCAAGAAAATTTAGAAAAGGATTAATATCAAAGAATGAATTAATTAAAGATAATAATTAATTGATTCAATAATGATTATGAATAAATAATAATCATTTATGAATTGAATTCTAGTTTTATTAAATACATATTTCATTGCATACATGTGTATGATTATGAGAAATACTAAACCTTTGTATGTGATTGTTTTCCTTTTAATTTATTATTAAATTTAATTGTTAGAACGTTTTCCTTATCTTCTTATTAATATGTAGGGACTATTTCCCCATGTTTTCTTTTCTGTAAAACTATTTTACCCTAACTTATATATGATTAAAATAATGTGTAATGGATGGATCTCACAAGATGATGGAAGTAGTTCAAGTTAGGATCCATGGAAAAACAAGTCCATAGAGATTCAAAGGTGGGTAGGTGGAAAACAGTAAACATGGATCTTAAATAATTGATGTGTTTTTCCCACAGGCTAGTGGTTATTTTATCAATGGAAATATAAACTTCTTATTATGAAAAAAATCATGATCATACCCTTTATTTTCTTTCTATTAATTGTGTATTTATTCATTATGGATGTTTTTTCACGATCACATTATTAATGAATTAACCAGAATGAAAGATAGTACAAAAATAAACTGAATTATGGGTAAATATTATATAATTAAATTTTAAATCACATATTAAATCCCAATTAATATTAAAATGAATGTGATAATCATAATAATTGGAAATTTATGTATAAAGGGAAAAATCCCTCTATAAAATATTATTTTTTATTGCCTTCCATTACATCAGTTAGAATTGAACAATAGTTCAAAGTCATTGACCATCCAAATTTGCAGTGCATTCAATTATCAGGGAATTTTAACATAAGTTTTTGGATTGAACTGACATGATTCACATCAAGGGTTGACTACAAATAATAACTTAGTGTAACTGAGTGGTAAAGGTTGAGGAAATATAAATTAATTATTTCAGGACCGGGGAGTCCACTCATTGGATTAAGGAAATATAATTTAATACACATGGAATTTAGAATACCAACATAAAACAATTCATGTTCCTTGACCAACCAAATATGGGTTTATGAGATGGGGAATATGGATCATTTATACAAGAATTTCTATGCAACGGGATATTCTGACGCCAACGATGAGGGATATTGGGATTTTATAAAATATAGGGAGACTAATAAATATAATATTTCTTTATATTTCTAAATTTTATAAAATAATGTAAAAAAATTATAATTGTATAATATTTATAAATATCATGAAAATGGCATCAAACATATCATTGTGATCCATACTCGAGAAGAAAAAAAATTCTCACCAGCACTAATTTCTTGGATTGGTAATGGGGTCTATGGTTCATCGTTCTCAATGAAAGGAAACTGAATGTGCTGGAAGAACATTTACCAGTTTCACCTAAAAATAAGGCAAGTGATAAAGTGTTCTCTCTGTATGAGAAACATCTGACTGATGCTATAGATGTTTAGTACAACATGCTATCATCTATGTCTAAAGAGGTAATTATGAAACATGAGGAAATCGATGATTATATAATATTGTCTCAACTTCTTGATATCTATTAAGAGAAGGTGTGACAAGAGAGGTATGACATCTCTAATGATTTTTTCATAACTATTCGTGGAGATTCTATGCCAATTGGGCCCCATGTAGTCAAGCTTATTAACTATGTTAAAGACATAGACATCTTCGGGATTAAATTCCCAAATGATTTGTATAATGGTATCAAATAATAATCACTTCCCAAGACCTTGTTATGTTTTATTATGACTTATAATATGAGAAATAATGAGAAGAATCTATCAGAACATATAACATTAATTCTCCAAGTGGATATAGAAATGGGGCATAACAAACCCACAGTCCTTATAGTGAATATGAAGAGGAAGGGAAAAAGGGGCCTAGGAATTATAAATAGTCTAAATCCCTCGAGCACCATCGGAACAAGAAGATAAAGATATAACGGATAGGAAAATAAAAGGAGGTAATATTTTTTTCATGTGGAAAGTAAGGCCATAAGAAGATGAACTGCACCCAGAGGAAAGGTGAAGAAAAAGGTTTGTTCATTTTTGAGTGAAATATTTCCATTTCTAGAAATTGGGTATTAGATATCGCTTTTGGTGCTCACATATATATTCAAATGAAAGAACCAAGTAGATTTCAGAAACATTTTAGGGGAAAGTTGGATATGAGAGATACCAATGGGGCAAGGTTGGATACTCTTTCCATTAGTGATTTCCACCTTTTGCTGCTGACGGGAATTATTTTTTTATTGCGTGATTGTTATTATATACCCACTGTTACCAAAAACATAATTTATGTATCATGTTTACATACTGATGGGTTCATTTTCATGTTCAGAAATAAATGGTGATTATTTTATATGGAAAACGCATGTTATGGTAGGGAAAATTTAAATAATGGCCTGTATATATTAAATTTTGAAATCTAAGTGTTGGAAATCGATAACAAATCAAGTTAACATGGCTCATGTAACACCCAACATTGGTATCACAATCTTGGTAATTTAAAAGAGAATAATTGGAAAAATATCTTTCAAGATGTCTATTTAGACTCTTCTAAGCTAAAACAACTTGATTGGTGTCATTCTTGTTCACAAGGGAAAATGACCAAACCACTATTTGGCGGATAGGTTGAATGAACCATAGAACTTTTAGGATTAGTACACACTAATGTGTGTGGACCATTTCCAGTAGAACCTAGAGTTGGATATTCTTAATTCATAACTTTTACTAATAAATTGAGTATATATGGGTATATCTATATAAGGAGGTATATGTTCAAGTCCTTTGAGAAATTTAATGAATTCAAAAAAGAATTGGAGAATCATCTTGGAAAGAAGATAAAGAAGATTCGATCAGATCTTGGTGGAGAATATATTAACCAAGATTTCCTTGAATTTATATATGAGTTTGGGATTATATCTCAACGGGATCTACCATATAATACATAGTGGAATAGTGTCAGTGAATGGAGGAACCATTCCTTTTTCGGCATGGTTAGGTCGATAAAGAGTCATGAAGATCTTATCTTATCCTTTTGGGGATATGCATTAAAAACTACGGCATATGCATTTAACTATGTACCAACTAAAGCATCAAATTAAATTCCCTCCGATCTATGGAGTGCAAGGAAACCTATTTTTAGCATAAAAGTGTATGGAGATGTGAGGAATTTGTTAAGGATTTATCAAGAAACAAACTATCACCTCGGGGCATGATGTGTATCTTTATTACGTATCCTATAGAGATAAAGGGATATAGCCTATAAAACCCCTCATACAAGAAGGAAATTGTTTCCCAACAAGACATCTTTCATGAGAGGGAGAACATCCTAAAAAGTATTGAGTGAGAGAGCTTGACTTCGATGAATTTGATGCTCATGACACATATGAGTTGGTATATGAACAAGTTCCACAGGTACCCATGGAAGTAGTTCTGGAAACAAAATTAATACATAGGAGTGTAAGAGATTTAAGGGAACCAAATAGATATGGGTTTCTAGTCACCAAAGATAGTGACTCATGATTTTTTTACAATAATGAACCTATCTCCTAAAGGATGTAGTAGAGAGAATAAAAGCTACATGATAGATAGAAGATATGAATTCTAAGATTGATTACATGTATCAGAACCAATATTGGCTTCTGATCGATGTGTTAGTTGATATAGATCCTATTGGATTCAAATGGGTATTCAAGAGAAAACTGGTCATGGAAGGTAATTAAGTTGCAATAATGTCAACCTAGTGGATAATGGTTTTAAATATCATCAAGGTGTTGGTTATGATGAAACCTATTCACCAGTTTCCATGAATAAATTGATTAGAATTATACTTTCCACTATAGCTTAAAATAACAATGATATTTGGGATATGGATGTCAGAACTGCATTCCATAATGGGAAACTTCAAGAAGATGTATTTATGCGACAACCAGAAGGTTTTGTGACACCAGGTGATGCCAAAAGTGCTTTCATGTTATAGAGATACATTTATTGATTGAAAAAAGCATCTAGTTCGTCGAATAATCAATGCAATAAAGCTATAAGTGAATTTGGTTCATTAAGAGAAAAAGTGAGTTCTCTGTTTACAAAATCTTTATTGGGAATGTGGTCATTATCCTAGTATTATATGTTGATGATATATTACTTATTGGAAAAAAATACATGTCTTACAATCAGTTCAGTATTGGTTGAACAAGTGTTTATCCATGAAGGACATAGGCAACGCGACTTATATTTTAGGGATGAAGATCATTACTGATAGATCCAAGAGGCTGCTTGGAAAAAGTTGAAGAACATATATTGACCAGATACTAAATAGATTTTGTATTCAACAATCCAATAGGGGATTGGTTCTAGTGTAACATAGCTGATATCATAATAAGAAATGTGTGCCCATACACAACAAGAGAAAGATATAATGAGTAAGATCCCATAAGTTTAATAGATTGGATAAATCATGTATTTCATTTTATGATCTAGACCTGATGTTTCCTATGAACTAAGAATGACATGTAGATATCATAGAGATCCTAGAGATAATGATTCGACTGCTATTAAGGATATACTTTAGTATATAAGAAGAACATAGGATATATTCCTGGTGTATAGAGGTGACAAGGATCTTTTCCTATGAGGGTATAATGATGGTGGTTTTCATATAGATGAAAATGATTTGATGTAGAAACCAGGATTTGTTTTTTATCTCAACAGAGGAGCTGTGGGATGGAAGAGTTCAATGAATCTAATTATTGAAGACTCTATAGAGGATTCTGAGTATGTATAAGATTCTTATGAATCAAAGCAACCTGTTGTTATTCTAAACATTTTTCAAGAGAATGATGTGGTACCTAGATGTAAAGACCTTATCACATTGTATTGTGATAATTCTGTAGCTGGGTAGTTTAAAAAATATCCAAGGTCACATCAATAGATGAATATCATACTCTAAATGTATCACTTAATAGTGGATTTTCATCTAAGAGGTGAAGTTTTAGTGAGGATAGTATCCACGGTAGAAAATATAGAGGAACCCTTGACTAAAGGCCTATAGTATCAGAAGCATGTGTATCATGTGGATATATTACACTGGTGGTTGTTAGAAGTTGGATCTAGTGCAAGTGGGAGTCTGTTAGAGTTGGCTCTCAAGAAAAAACATTTATATACATTATGATAAATTATATTCCTGGGTTATTAGTATCAATTAACTCATTATTACAACATGATTTTTCTTCTGTGTAACACTATATGTGATAATTTCCAGGGATTACTTGTCTCTCTAAAAGGTCATAGTAGTTCCCCGCAATAATGATTACATCGAAGTGCTATGAAAATATTCTTATATATATGTTCTGTGGCCAGATGATATCATTTGAGGGAAAAAATGATATATGCTATCAGTGGTGGAGACTCATTGGACATTGAGGCACCATCTCCTGGTGTACGCCATTACTGATATCTAGTAGGATATTATTTGAAAGAGACTCAAAAGTATGAAACCAAAATTTATATGTTTCAGTTGATGTTTATATCTGTGGATGTGGGTATTGGTCCTTATACTTTAAGATTATTTTTAATGGATATTACAAGTCACGTACTTTGATGTATTGATGAAAATTGTGATGCCAGATGTTTGAGGAGATGTAGGATATGTTGGGTGCGTAATGAGTAATATTTCATTAATAAATAACGTGCTAAAGTATTTATCCATTATGTTAACTAATAGAAGATAATATCTTAGTCCCTTTGATGTAAATTACATAGCCTCAATAAATATATTTCCATGGTTTTCTATATGAAATTTCTATTTCTGGAATGTAAATGAAAGAAATATCGAGCATGTAGGTTGATGGAACCGGCATGCAACCAACTCGATTAGAGTTGTTGTGATAAAGGGATTATATTACAAGGTAAATATTCATCTAAGGTGACATGTCATTGTGGAATTAACATCTTTCTCTATGGGTTTCTTGGCATGTTTCTAGATGCTAACCTTAGACTTTAGCTGCTCTGTCTAATGCCACTAGGAAAGAGGCCTAAAGGGTCACATAATAAGTGTCTCGAGTATCTCAGTTAAATAATCTATTCTTTAACAATTTGAATAAATATTATTCCCATTAATTTCTTATAAATAATTAATGTATGCATAATATCATTGATTTCATCACTAGTTATTTGAGAGAATATATTGAGGGAAGAATAATTAATAAATAATATTTATTTATAACTCAGAAGATAAGAACCTATGAGGAAATAATAATATTTCAATTATTATTTGACGTGTGGGATTCACTAGGTTTATTGAAATAATTTAAGGCACTGATTAAAATGTTATTATTAATACCATAGTGAAATAAATGTTAGTATATATAATTATCTTATTGGATAAGGGTAAGAGAAGTGACATTGATTCCACTGTACACAATTTTTTGGAGAAATTCTATCAAACATTGAGAGTTATTTTCCCCTCTAAGAATGATGAAAAGAATGAGAGTGACGCTACTCCCCTAGATGAAGTAGAATGATTTGGACACGGTTCTCAAGGTGATCCAAGGAGGATGACTCAAGCACTCAGATATTCCATGCTACCCCCAAGATACTCATTTAGCGGCACCAATATATTCATGGAATACTTCTGGATCACAGATATAGGATATATACCATTGATCTATACAATGTAATGACCGTGCACTGTAGATCGTTGGCTGAGCACATCAACGAAGAATGAATTTTGGAGTTAATTCTTATTAAATTAAATTAATTATAAACAATATTTGTTGATCCTATCTTGTTTTTTGGGTTTCCATTCTTTGATCTTATTACATTGATTCAATTCCATGGATCACAATGTACATCATCACATAGATCCGATTTTTTATTGAATATTGAAAAAGATAATGTTGGGAAATTCCCCATCTTTACTTTAGCTGCACACATAACCTACATATAATTCTTAAAATCAAATTAAATATTTGTATTGATTTTTATTTTTCACTCAAAAATTGAATTTTATTTATAATATAAAATCCATAAGGACATATATATTTAAATATTTTTGGATAATCCCATTTTAAATAGTTGAGGGGGAACCCTTACATGACCCGCACACCAAGAGGCACAAGTCCCACACATAAACTCAATTATTTGAGAGATTAGGCACAAAATAGGACCTTGAAGGTCTAAGACATGAAAACAGTTAGAACTATGCCTCTCCACATCTCAAAATTTTAATCCATTTATCTCTCCACCTCACAAGGATTTTCAGCCAACATTACCTCATGCAAAGCTAGGTGGTGTCAATAATTAAGGAAACTTTCCAAACCCCATTGTTCTTCCAAACCTTATAGATCTTCTAGTAGATGCTACTTTATATTAATATACATCTGTTCCGGTTGCATTGTGGTCTTCGTGTGTGCTTCTTTGTCCCTATGGCATCCTGTGTTGTCTTCCTGGTTGCCTTTGGTGGATTCTACCTCTATGGATGTCATATGTGAAATCCTCAACTATGTTCATAGTTAAGTGACTTGTATTTTTGGATATAAGGCCTCAACTATGACTCCTTGTATGCTAGAGGATACCGACTATCCGTGAGAGTGTAAGGTGGTATTATTGCCATATTATACCCTCATTATCAAAGTAAAACACAACTAATATATTAATGCAACATATAATAATACTGGATTATAAATAAAATAACATAAATTAAAAAAACACTACAAACAGATGATTTCCTGATAATATAAAATATATAACAGTTAATGCCTCAATATTTAGGATTTATTTCTCAATAAATTTACTTTATTTCATTTATATATTACATTATACAAAACAATATGTTTAAATGAACCATGATATATTATTGAAATATTATTATGTGAAAATTATCACATAGACATTGGATTGAAGGTATTAAATAAGAACTAAATTGTGAAAAATGTATTTTTTTCACATGTATTAAATGGATTCGTTTTTTATAAATTGATTTAAAATGAAAATAAAAAACATTTTAATGAAAAATAAATTTTTTCCCAAAAAAATATCTTTATACACGATACATGTTTTTAACAAAATAAATGCAATTAATCACTATTGGTGAAAGTTTTTAATTAAATTTATATATTATATATTCAATATAAATTTATTTACATTAGTCTAATGTTTTAAATAGGCATATAATCATAAAAAATCTATTTTAATTCTTAAAAAAATCTATTAAAACTTATTTTTGTAGTTTTTTATATTAAAATTGGTTTCGACCACTTAAAGAGAACGAATCTTGAAAAATGGATACAATGATTTAAATTGAGTGGTTAGACATTGGTAGATTGGTCTCTATTATTTTTTATCCTTGTTAATAGTAACCTTGGTAAACAATTTTCACCTTGGTAATGGTAAATGGGTAAAATAAGGTAAAAACCCGAGATAACGTATCGTTATGAACCCAAAACATTATTTTTGTCTTAATGGGTGTGTAGATATCTTCCATTTCCATCCATGTTTCTAATATATTTCCACTTGCTTCCATTTTACTTTTATTATGATTTTTATATTATTTTAAGGAAATAATAAATGAAAAATGTCACACTCTATAAATAAATATCTCTAAAATAAACATATTGATAAAAATTGGATAAGTTCAGTTAAAAGTGTATAAGTGAGATTAAAATTGATTTTTTTTAAATGATATTTTATTTTTAATTCATTGTTATTATATAATTTCCTTATAAGCTTACGTAATGCGGATTTAATATTTATTAGTTTAATAGAAAAACCAATTAAAATATTTTAGAGAATTAAAATTAATATAATTTTGGTGAATTATTTTTTTTCAAACAGTTTTCTGATAAAATAACCCATTATATATGTGTAAAAGTTCTATATTCATTTTCCTTGGTCTTTATGTTGTCTTTAATGTCAAATTAAATGAATAGTATCAAAAAGGTAATTAATTAGAGTTTTTGTTAAATAATATTGTATTATTTCATAAAAACTTCATAAAAAACTGAAATAGGATAATTTGGATGAAACATTATCGAAATATTCTACCCTAGGTAATTTATCAACCAATGTTTACTTTATAAGTCATATTATAACAATTTAATATTAAAAAGTCATTACCACATTTATGTTTAGAATTTGTTAATATAGAGTTTAAACCAGAAGAAAAGTTTTATAAATGACACAAAAACCATTATAAATTTATTTTTATGATGATATTTAGTTTTTTCCTCTTTTTATTCAAATATCATGCCATTTGGATTATTTATTTTAAAATGGATTAGTTTTATTTTAATCCCTTCAGTAATTCCAAGTTTGTCGTTTCCCTTCCTTATAAATGGACAACCATTCAATATATTCTTCACACCACGTTGATCCATATATCCAAAAAACACTACTAATATTCATCCCAATAATTTTCTTTACTTTCTTTGGTTTTTGGTGTCCCTGAAAGACCAACCCTTTGGTCCTTCCGTTGATATCTAAAGGAGTTCTTTAAAAAACTGATGTAATCAACTTAATCGATCATTTTCTATTTAACATCAAATTTTAAAACCCAAACATCTATTGTATTTAACATAAAATAATAAATGAATTATAAAAAATATATATAAATTTATTATTATTATTAATCTAACATTTTGAAAAGTTATTCCACCAAATGAAAAATGATAATGTTGTTCGTCCATACGTATGGACTACCACCTCCAAAAAATGATTTGATTCATTTCTCAATTTCAATGTTTATGAATTTTAAGAAGGAAGGATTTAGGGATTATAAATGATATACATGATTTAATAATGATTCTGTAAAGGTGAATTATTATTTACCTTTCTTTAATTATATTATTTGAAAAGTAAAAATAGTATTCATTCATATGTACGACTTACCATCTCCATGAACTGTTTTATTAAGTTTTCTATGTCTACCATTAATAGATTATTATATATATATATATATATATATTTAATTTATAATAAATTTATACCATTACTAAAATTATGGAAATGACATAACCATGATCAAAGTAGAATTTCTTAAACTAAACAACCAAAATATTCTTGAAAATTTGACACACTTATAACCCAAAATAGTGAATTTAAAGAAGCTTTGCTAATAAAAAATTGATAAAAGGGTATAAATATATAATATATGGTATGATATATGTTATTATGTTTATATAATAGATTTATAATAAATCTAAATTTATTATATTTGTTGTTTCGACACATATGAAATATGTCCAACCTTAGGTAAGGGTTTACTTCTCAATCTCATCATTTTTTCAAGATTGTTTATATATAAGTCTCTATTGGTAGAATAATTTAAAATTTCCAAATTAAATACATTATATTTTCATATAGTCACGTTATTACTCTAAATTAATTTTTTTGGAATTTTACCCTCTTAAAGTACCCAAAATACCAAAATAATGATTGTATAAAAATTGGACTTTATTTATCACTTTGGTCGAAAACCATTTTTCTTATATGATTATGTTTTCTAAATATGATTAAAAGAATATTTTCACTATTATCCTATGATTATTTCAAGTCATTTTACCTTTGATTAATGTTTTATAAAATGTTTTAAAAATAATTTTCTTTTCATTTTACAAAATAGTTACATTTTACTTTTAAAAAAATGTGAAAAGAATGTTTTTTTATCATTAATTGCATTAACAGAATTTCCAATTACCATGAAAAATGAATGATTTGAATATTCCTTCAGATATTTCCAAGTTTTTTTTCAAAGAAATTTTTTTCCTAATATCATAGAAATTTTTATATTATAATTATGTTATTTCAAAGTGAAAATGGTATTTTTCCTCTAGAAATTATCCATAGATAATTTTAAAATATTTTCATCTATGTACACATACTTAATTGAATCATATATTATATTAAAGATATAATATGGTGATATAATAAAGAATATTTATCATTATTTTCAATGAATATTTTTAATAGGAAAATTATTAACATTTCAAAATCTAGTTTTATAATATAGAAAATTATTAATAAGGGACATTAACATAAGCCACCACAACTAGGTTAGTACCATGTTCAGTTTTCCTAGATTCATAACACTAAAATTATCATTTAGGAAAATAATAATGTACCCATTTCTTGATCAAGCAATTTTGGATATGCAATGATGTGAATTTTTCAATCACATTATGGTGACTTTTGAAAATGATAAATACATGTTCACTGGATCGTTGTCAGGATTCTTCTCTATGAAATAATTCCATAAAGATACAATGGGTCCAAATTATATTGAAAACATATGTGAGAGTCTTTAGTGTAAGAAGATACCATTGAAATTAAAATTTCTCAAATCGAATTTCAGGAACTATTCATTACTCAAAAATGAGAACAACAAATATATAAAAATTAATCATGTATCTAGGTCCACCTACTATAGTGAACCTAAGAATGAAACCTCATCCCACCATTTCTTTTAATGTGAATGGTTGTGTACCATTTTGATATCCTTTATGTATTTTAGTTTACTCCCTTACACGTAGCCATAAATTATCTCTTTCAGTGTCCTTTGGTTTTAGGGGTTGTGTAACTCTATACTTGAGAAGAATATTAGAACTATGATCCTCACATCGGTTCTTTTGTGCATCTAGAAGGTAAGGAATGAAGCAATCCATGATAAGATCTCATGTTTTGGGATAGAACTTATTTTAAAAAAAGGGAATATTTTGATTAACCTAACATGGTTTATCAAGAATTTGGGAGAGACTCCTTGTCTTAGACCCCTTTTGTCCTCCAGAACCCCCAAGCACATAGTCCTTAGTGATACTAAAGGTTGTTGGAAATTCTATGATCCTTAATTTATTCTTTCAGGCTCAACACAAATGGATCCTGAATCTGGTGTATATTTTGGGGTGGAATAATAATTCATGATCCTGAGGGCTCAGTTATCATTTCATTAGTTGCATACTTTGGTAATGGAGGCTCTTATCAGGTGGAAGCTAATTCGATGCTAGCAGGCCTCCTCTGATATAGTCATTGAAATATTGACCATGAGGTGGCCAAAATATACTACACAACAAATCATACATCTCTTATTGGTTTAGGAAAAATCATCTGTTCAATCACCTAGATCATCGGTTTATGTATAGTTCTTACAAAAAAACACATTGAAGTACTTCACTCTTAGCGGGAGGGGAAAAAATTTGTGGATTTCCTTTATCCTATAGGAACCCAATGTGTTTGGATTATTTTCTTCTCTATAATGGTCTAATTTATCTCTAATGGTGTGAACCTTTTGATAGCATATTCACTCTGATTCAAGCATTTTAGACCCCCATAATTTGTCATAATTTTTTTCCCTCTTTTTTACCTTATTGTCTATCTTATATCTAATCATTTTTTCAATAAAATAAAATAATTATTTGGATTAAATCCTATTGATAAGTTTTTATATTTTACTAAAATCTTGTATGCACTGGTCCTATTAATTGATAGTTTGGGCCGAAAATTAAATATCACATTGATGCATTGTTAGGTCTCCTGAGGAAAAAGATGGTTGGAATTTCACCAAGGCCTTACCCATTTATATAGATATCATTCAATTATGCCGTTATTATATGATTATTGATGTCTTAAATTAGTAATTCCTTCATTAAAAAATTTGTTATTGATTTCAATTTAATTATTTGAATAGTTTTCATATCCATGTATATATTTCATTCTCATGTGAGTATGTATACAAAATTATTTACGCATAATTTATTCCTACCATATTATTTATGCCTTATTTATTCCATTTTAAATTCTATTGTATGAACACACTTACTGAACACCTAAGATAACCACTTTATTAAATTACATGGAATATGATTCTATTAAGTGTATTGTGTTTTATATAGACAGGTATATTAGGGGAATAATTATGCTTACAAAAAAATACATTGTTAAAATTTATGTTTTAAAATTTAATGTTAGATTTATGCATGTTTCCAATTTTACATGTCTAATAAATAATTTTATCATTTGGGATGTGATAATATTTATCTTGTACCAAGGTAATAATGTAACCAATGACTATGGGAGACTAGGTATATGATCAATATAGTTGGTACGAGATCATGTTTAGAAAAATAATTAGGGACTAGATTTAGGAAAATATAGATTAGGGAACACAACCCTCAGAATAACATTGAGGATAATTCAAACTCATTTATAACTTCCTAAAGTATGGGTAGGGTAGAGATTATGTTGTTTTCCTCAAAAATCATCCATGCATGGATAATATAAGTGGATGTTGTTTGGTCATATATGCATCTATGGGTAACAACAATAAAAATAGGTTTTCAGGTATATCTCATCCACCAATCTAGTGCACAGTGAGTGTACACTTATTCTGTACTATCTATGAAACACTAGGGGGTATATTCTTAGGTAAATTTATATTCGGTTTACAAATCATTATGAAATATTTAAAAAATAATATGATATGATAATATTCTTAAAGATACCAATAATTTGATTCTAATATTTCTAGTTCAAAAATTTTTAGTTTTTGTTAAGTTTTTCGCTAGATTAAAATATAATTATTATGATTCATAATATAATGATATAATCATTTTTATTCCATTATTTAGAAATTGATCCTTTAATATGGAATTAAATCTGTATCAATAGATGTATTCTATGTATGTATTGGACTCCTAGGAAAGATAATGATGTCAAAGATGGATATAGAGTAGGAGTGAAATAAATTACAACTACATTTGGGAAACAAAAACTGGTTAAGTTTAATAACCTTTTATAAATAAACCATCCTACTGATTCCCATCATAGTGTAACAATGCTAGTCCATTTAATTAGACAAAAACCTCAACCATTAAATTGAACAAAAAATCCTTTTTTAATAGAGTAATTGATAATTTCCTTGTAAAATTAATATCTCTTGTTGGTATATAATGAAAGGCATAATATTTTCATGGGATTCTATCATAACACGGGGTATGTGGATCATTGGTGGTCATTGATTCAAAACACTAAGGGTGAAGAAGAAAAATATGACAGGGGGAAGAAGCCTTCAAATGTACTTTTCATGGAAAAATATTTTATTTTTGAATATCGAGCTGATATGGAGGGAAAATTCTTGATCCCATAGTAAAATAAAGATGAAAATTTTAATATGTATAGAACTAAAGTCAATGAAAAATACCATTTTGTTAAAGGAAAAAGAAAATACCAAGATAAAATGTAAGGGTTCATAAAATATATTATTCCCACATGCCATTTGAAATAATGATAAAATTGATTGGAATCATAGTCATCATACCAATATGATAAAAAGTCAATGGGTCCATGAGACCTGGTATGCATGGATTTTTTCAAGGTCGAAAGGAATGCAGATGACTAAGTACATAATTCTAATAGGAATAATTTCCATTTTATTTATGCGATTAAGACATTTTTCAAAGGGAATGAGTCTCCCAAATATTTTCATTAAATGAGGATATAATATCATGTCTTGTCAAGATGGATATCCTATTCTAAAATTCATATTAATTGAATGAAAATAAATAGAAGAAGAGTATGAAGTAGTAATAAATATATAATGGAAAGAATATACATAAGAATTTTATAACAAGTGATACCTATGGATGGAAACACCTTGTTACATGCTTAAATTGTAAATGATATTCCTTCAACTATAGAGAAAACGTCCATAATGTTCATGAATTCAAGGGTAATGGAAAATCTAGGAAATAATAGTTCATTAACTGTAAGTAATTGGGGAATTATTTTAATAATGTACTCTAACATCAATGGAGATTACAAAAAAAACCCAAGGGATAAGGATGAGATCTTGTAATTATTATAGTAGAAGAAGAGGTTCCTAGAATCATTTTGAAATGTTTACATCTCATCCAATCCAATATTACTAATATATTATCTACTTATGGTTCTACCAATAGTTATATAGTCTAATACATTTTTTATGGTTTCACATCACCACCCCAATGATTAGATATTGAGTTGGCAGTGAAAAATTATAATGGTACGATGACCACAAGTATATTTTATAGCTTATCATCAATAAATTCTTGTGGGAATGTTCATCCTGAAAATATTCTTCTTATTTATCTACTTTAATTTGATGTAATTTGTGGTATGTAATAGATCTCTCAGTATATATCTCATATCAATAATTGAGTAAGGGAAATTATATTTATTATTCTAAATCAACTTTCAAACATCAATTATTTCAAGGATGAACTAGAACACTCGATGGAAATTAATTCCATAATATATGTTTTTTACGTATTCATGAGTAATATTTATCTCAAATGGTCGATTTGTTTCTAAAACTTGAAAATATTCATATAGTTTTAGAATATTCTGATGTATTACTAGATTAATTTACTAGTCTTCCCCCTAATTATGAAGTTTATTTTTTTAATTGGACTCATACATAGTGCTCCACATATATCAATGACACAATATTGAATTTTCTCTCTTGAGTTGCAAGAATTAAACAAGAATCTCTAGGAGAATATAAATAAGGTATTTATTTGGAAAATTTCTTCTCCATTGGGTGGACATATTCTTTATTATTAAGAATGAATATGGGGTAGTTTGGTTTTGAAATTATTATCAATAGCATTAAAATGTCACTCTAAGGAACATGTTTCCCTTGCCCTATATCAATGACTTGTTTGATCAATTATGAGGACATAAAGATTTTTAAATGGTTGATCATTGGTCTAGATATCATATGGTAATAATCAAGAAGGTGAATATTGCAATTATACCATTTAATATGTGGTATTCTCATTATTAATTTCTATTAATTTCCTTTATATTTAACAATGATCATGTTATCTTCAATGATTTAATGAATAGAGTATGAAGATATTACCATTATTAGTTTGGCATAGTCTTTATAGGAGTTGTTCTAAAATATTCAACGATAAAATAAGATCATGAAGAAAATTTTATAAGTGTTATAATGACTCTAAGGAAGGATAATTTTAATTCCTAATTTACTATGTTTTAATGTTTACTTCATAAGGTTTCAATATTGGGTCATATTATCTCATGTGAGTGTATATCGGTGGATCCTCAAAAAATAAATTTATTAGAGAAATAGAATAAAACAACGATGGTAATTGTAAAATATTTTATTATTGGGTTGGATACATACTACAGACACATTTTTAGATATTTCACATGACAATATAATCAACTCTCTAAGATGACTCGAAGGTAGTTAATTTCTTCTAGAAAAAAGAATGTTAATGGACTTTCAAAGAACGAGAGGGATTTTTTTATGTGATCCTATACTAAAACAAACCTATAGTGTATAAGGTTTTTTGATCTATAGAGATGAATCAAATAAGGGATAATTATTATTATTCAATAATAATGACACATTAACAACATATGCCTCCCACCAATTAATAATTCATTAGAAAAAATAACTAAGACATGATTTTTAGTTAGAAAGAGAAATATTTCATTGAAGATATGAAGGCATTATATATATAGTGAATTATATTAAATTTATACTAAAACATAATGTAATACGTATAGATTTACACAAATAGAGTTGAATTTTTTTCCATAGAATATTGTTTGAGATGATCAATGATTATGATTTCCCAACACATTATAACTCTAATAAATAAAACAAGCTGGTTGATTTTATGAGTCAGAAAGACCGTGATTGTTTATCCATAATGATTATTTAAGGTGATAAAAAAATTTATCGATTTTTAGAAAATGGATCTTCAAAACAAGGGAAAGAAGAAATGATTTATGTTTCTCATATTAATGGTCAATCATCCATTCATGAGAGGATTAAGAATGCTTGAATGAAATATAAAAAATTACATAAGAAGTTTAGGAATGTTCTTAAGTTTAACTATAATCAGGATATAAGTAATTTTTTTTGGAACTCAGTATTTCCCCATCAATAATGGATGTGTATAAGGTTCTATTGGATGACGCTCCTAGTTCATCATTATCTATTTATCATGGAAGTCAGAAGATGTATATATATCTGAAACATTATTATTGGTGGGATAACATGAAAATGGATATTAATGAGTATGTATCTGAGGGATAGATGTATTGGAATGTTATGATTGATAGTATGAAGTCTAAGTAGATGTCACAACCATTACCCATACTTGAAAAAATTTGGGAAATGTCACCATATATTTGATATTCACACTCCCCAAAACATAAAAACGTTATAATTTTATTTGGGTTATAGTCTATCACCATGTGAAGAAATCGCACTCCAATTATACCACAGGTCATCTCTCTCTTTATCATATTTAGATTATATACATAAAATAAGTTGTATGGTTTAATGGTTTACCACATTTTATTATATGTGTTTGATATTTTAAGTTTACATTGATGTTCTGGTGAAGTATTCAAAAAGTCTAGATACTGAGTTGAATTTTAGCACTATTTATCATCCTCATTCATATTTTCAGTTTGAGTGGACCATTAAAACACTAGAATTCATGTTGATATATTTATCTATCTATTTCAAATTTTTGTAGGATCCACATCAATATTTGGTGTAAATTTATTATAATAATATATTTAAATCAAGTGTACAGTTGTCTCTTTATGCTTCTATTAGTGGTAAGATTTGTAATAATCTATCATGATGATATAAACTTAGATAAATAAAGATATTGGGACCTGATCTAGCTGAGTAAGTGGTAGAGAAGTATATACCCATCAATCAACACATGAGGATAGATTAGAGTTGGCACAAAATTTATACATTCAATCATCAATGAGATCAAGAGTTTAAAGTTGGTGAGAAGGTATTTTTATGAATTTCTCTATGGATATGGAATTGGGATCCAAAAATAATGGAATGATCTACACTTGGTATATTTACCCCTTTAAGATTTTTGATTGAGTAGGTATGGTATCTCATTTCTTGGAACATCCATAAAATCTATCTCAAATTCACAAAGGCTTCCATGTATCCTTCCTGAGTAAGTACATACATGGTGTTTCACATGTACTAAACTTAGAGATCCTTAAACAGCATAAATATGTCTCATATAAGGGACAACTAGGGAATATTCTTCATCATAGACAAAAATTTCTATGAAATAATACCCCTCACCTTGTTAACATTTTATGCGGAAACCATAAATTATTAGAATTTATGTGGGAACCCAAGTATGTGATGAGTCAAAGTAACCTTAGTTGTTTGTATAAAAGTGACAAAAGTTTAAGGTAAATAATAATTTTAAGGGGGTTTCAATGTAAAAAATATATATTTTATATTATATTTCCCTATAAGTAAATTTTATTTCGTTTATTTCCTACATTACTAGGAACACCATGTTTATAAGATCATTAATATACTATTGAAATATTATTATTCGAAATCCATCATATAACCAAACTTTTAGAGGTTATTAATTAAATTAACTAAATTATGTTAAATTTATTATTTTCACATTATAAAATGAATTCATCGAAAATAAAGTTATTATAAATGAAAATAAAAAACATTTTAAAGAAAAAGGTAAGTTTTTATAAAAAACAATTTTATACATGAAATGTGTTTTTTATTAATAAATTAATTTTATCTATATTGGTGAGTGATTTTAAAGGTATTTGTATATTCTATATTAAAAAATCATTTTTATCATTCGTATAATATTTTTACTAGGAATATGATAAGACTAGATTTATTTTTTTCCCTAATAAGTCAATTTTCCAAAAATATTTCATTTCATTTTATACATTTATGATAAAATTGATTTACACAACTTATATATATTGAATCATGAAAAAGGGATACAATATTTCGAATCATTTTGTTCAAATTTGAAAAATTTGGCCTATTTAATTTAGGACATTATGAATAGTAACATTAGTAAGCATTTGTAACCTCAATTAGGGTAAAATGGGTAAAATATGGTTAAAACCATGTGATAAGGTTTCCCAATCTACCCAAATCATGAATTTGTCCTATTAGATGAGGTTTTTTTAGAAATTCATATCTATATATAATATATATAGAATCTTGGTTTCATCTTTCTTTGATTATGACTTTTTTAATTTAAGGATTTAATAAATACAAAATGTCACATTGTTGAATTTAATAACTCAAAAAAATTTACATATTCATAAAAAGAGGATATATTCAGTTGAAATTTAGTTTCAAAAGATAATATTTTTCATGTTAGTATATTTCCTATTTATATTAAATAGATAATTACATGAAATTTTTATGCAACACTTAAAAAGAATTTAATTAATTAATAGATATCTATAATAAATGGTTTTAAAAATAGTAAAAATAATAACAAATTTGTGAATTGTTATGATAAAAAATACTATTGAAATAAATAATATGTTATAAAGGTTCTAAAAGTTTTAATTTTAAATCCTTTTCGTGTATTTTTTCTTTAATTTATAATCAAATTAATAGTGTTGAAATGAAATTAATTGTATTTTTGGATAAATATAATTATTAAAATTATTTAAAAATCCTAAAGATAATGAAATAGGGGATTTAAGATTTGAAATGGTTTTAAATTTAAAACAATAGTCATTTATAAAATAATTTTTAAATTATATGTAAAGTTATAACTCTTTAATATTAAAAATTCATTACCAAGATTAATATTATAATTCATTAATCATGGGAATAAACCCAAATATAAAGTTTAAAATTACTCTAAATCCTATGAAAATATCATTGTATGTTTTTATTTCAATAATAATAACCTTTTATTTGAATATTTTTCCATTGGGAATAATTTTAATTAAGAATTAGTTTGTTATATATTAATAATTGATTAATGCCATGTGTGTTGTTTCCGTTCATTATAAAATTACACCCATTATCTCGTTTCATTACAAAAATTTGAGCCATATAGTGAAAAAAACCCTAAATCACTCCTTCCCCAAAATCCTTATTGAATTAACAGAGATTTTTTTTCTTCCCAAAATACCAACCCCAGTATCCTTGAGAGAATATCTAAAGAAGTTATTCCAAAGAATATACAATTTCCTTAACCAATCACTTTATTTTTTTAATTCTTATTTAACTACTATAAATATTTGGTATTTATAATTAAATAATTAATCTTGTATCCTAATTATAAAAAAATTGTTTTAATATTATGAAACACACAATATCTACCCACTTTTCATCAAATGATAGATCACTTGTGCATACATGTAGACTACCACCTCCCCAAAGTGAGGAAGTTGGTTTTTTATTTATACTTTACATATATGGTAATAATGATATATTTAATAAATATATATGATATATTTGATATAATAATGCTTTTAATGGTTAGGTATTACTTACCTTTCTTTTCTTCCATCCATCTAAAAGTGAAAACAATTTTCATGTGTGCATACAGATTATTGTGTCCATAAATTGTCAAATTAATTTTTCTACCTATAACATTTATTGATGATTAAAAATATATAAATTATTCAGCTATGATCAAAGTAAAAGGAGAAATCATACTGAACAAAAACATGCCTTAAATTAGAAGTAGTTATCATAGTGAATTGTGATGTTAATAATGATTAATTAATAAATGAATGATAAAAGGTTATACATAAATAATATATGGTATGATATATATTTTTATGGTTCATTATAATATTAATAATATATATATATATATATTATACATTAGTTTAGAATATATACGAAGGAATTCGTACCTGAGGTAGGTATTTATTTCTCAATATCGTGATTATTTGGGATTTTTTTTATAAGTATCTATTGGGGGAAATATTTTTATCATAGAACCCATGGATTTTATTATGATATGGTTAATTAAAATAATTTCTCATTCATTTTCCAATTTTTAAATACACATGATACTAAAATAGTGTTTATTTAAGGAAAATCAACTTCTGTTCTCTCTCCGGTCAAAAATATTTTTTTTCTTCCATGTATATATTTTCTAAAAACGTTTTAAAGAATTTTATTTTTATTATAATATTATTGTTTAAATTAATTGTTTCCTATTTTTTTATTTTTTAAAAAAAATTAAACTGAATTTTTTTTCTATTTTTTAAAAAAGGTACTTTTGACTTTTTCACAAAAATGTGAAAGGAAACATGGTTTCCACATACTTGGAGTGAAAAATAATTCCCACCCTCATGACCACTCAATTATTTGAATATTCAATAACATGTTTCCATGTTTTATTTTAGAAAATATTTTTTTTCTTAATATATGGGAGATTTTTAGCTTTAGAATACGTTATTTTGAATTGAAAATGATATTTCCCTCGAGAAGTTTTACAATGTTATTTTTTTAATTTTTTCATCTCTATCTATATCAATTAATGAATATTATACATTGATAATGATAAACACTAAGAATTTCATCCACCATATTTCTATAGATTATTTATGATCAATCTTACTTGAGAAAGTATTGATATTCAATATGGTAGTTTTCCAGTACTGAAAATAATGGATTTTTATATAATGTTGGTTAAATTATATTGTTTATTCATATGTTTAAATTATTATAATTATTAATTAAATTTTTGGTAATATAATTTCATATCCAACAAATGAATTAGTATTTTTAATGATAAAAAAGGTGGGATATTTGGGAAAGTCCTTACCCATTTAAACAAATTTCGTGGAATGATTCCTAGATGGTAAGATTAAGATGTCCGAAATTTTCCATTCCATCATTATGAAATATGTTATTAATATAAATTTTGTTATTTTAAGAGTTATGATAATCATTGATAAGGTTCAATCTTATGTTATTATTTACATTGTATTATTTGATAATCATTTATTCCTTCAATATTATACATTCCTTATTTCATCCATGTTAGCTTTTATAGTATGCATACAATTTCTGGGAATCTAATATCAACATTTTATTATGTTTTCATTCTCTAGGATTCCAAGATTCAGGTTATTATTGATATGAAAGGATATCATAGAGGGAATAATGATGTTCTTGAAGAAAATACTATATTGTATTTTATGTTTTAAAATATAATTTCAGATTTATATAAAAAACTAGTTTTCCATTACTACTAAACTATTCAATACATTGTAATGTGATGGATTGAAACTTGCAACAATGTAATAAAGTTACCACTGTCTCTAGGATACTATGTTCTAGAACCTTAAAATATTTGGAATACAATTAGTAACATTATAAATGAAAGGGGGGAAATTCCAAAAACAACTATCTCTATGAATATCCAAAACAATATATTACTCCATTTCTCCCAATGTCACATAATAAAAAGGAAATAAATAATCAATTGTTGGGTGTTTTTATTTATAACAACTTGTATCCATTAAATCAACTCGAGTTCAAAACGGAATCCGGAACTGGAAATCAGTGCAACTATATAGGCCAACAATAATGATGTCTAATGCAATACCTTGTTTTGCATAAAATTTAATCATGTGAAAGTATTGAATTTATAATTAATTAATATAAAAGAATTCATATCAATATCAATATTCTCGGGTAATACATGGATAACCCCGCCAAATTTGGTCTAATCCATATTTCTCAACATATGTGTTCTTTTAATGTTGGTCCAGGGACCTAAGGCATGTAGAAAATGTATCCAAGATTAAGTGACCATAAGGAACCCATTGAACCAATATAGGAATTCTAACACAACATTCCCATTTTGAATCCATAGGTTACACATGGTATTCTTGACCTTTGCAAGTCAATATAACTTAGAGTGATCAACCCATGAAGTATGGCCATTTGGTTTTGATTTTAATCTAAAGGATGAACCCATATAAATCTACCCCTTATTGTTTTTAAATTAACCAAGGAAATCAATCCTTGTGATTTTGGATGGTCTCTATTGGATTCCATGGTGCTAACCTAAGGCATTCCTTGTCCATTGACATCAAACCAAACCTTGGATATCATCATGAACATTATAAATTTTTTAGAGATAAAGATTAATCCATGACATCACTCAAGGAATAACACACAATTAAAAGTGTGAAAAAATTCTATACATATTATCTAAAGAAAATTGAGTAATTAATCATAAGGTTAAGAATCCTATCATATTATTAATTTATATAATAAAAATATCTAATCATAAGGTCAAGTAATGAATCCATATCATTTCATAATTAAATTAATTAAATTAATATATTACATTTGTAAATGAAAATTCAAACACACGTTAATGGGTGGTTTGGTAACTTAGTAAAAGATATTTTCTTAAGGGTCAATCCAAACACACCCTAAGAGTTGTTTTGGTTTTAATTGGAATATTGTAAAAAAAGGTGTCATACTAAATTCAACATATTATGTGCTTCACTTTTAGTTTTCCCACATCCAAAATGGTCTAAGAGTATAATATAATTTCTAAATTAAGGTCTTGGAAACTAAATGAAGGACTTATTTATTTTAGGGGAAAGATAATGAATGTCTAGTGTGTGGAAAAATAGAGCAAATTTTAATTGTCTATAATTTTAGGGAAATGAAATGGACAACCTAACTAGGATCCATCTAAGAATCATTGTCATGTATTGGCATCAGATTTGGGATAGAGAACAAGAAATTAAAAAACCATAAAAAAGACATTAAAATATTTTATTTGTGTTATATATGGTTAGAGAGGATTTTATGGAAATAAAAACTATGGAAGGAATATAACAGAGTGATATCCATACTGGGCTTGTTATAACATGGTAAGAAATGATGGAAATAATGTCTAGATTTTGGAGGTCCATCGAAAAGAGAATGATAAAGACAAGAGGGGAGCTATGATAGATGTTATGTTCAAATGAAAAAATAGGTGTGGAATTTATATATAAAAGAAAAGGGTTAGAAAAGTAAATACCAAAAAACAGTATATGATTCGGTTGTATATTTGTCTGAACAATGTGCCAATCGAGCCTCCCTACTATCCATGTTGACTACACCATGTACTGTTTAGATGCATGATTGGAAAAACAGTGTGAAAACTATGAGAGGTAAACCTATAATTAAATTTAAATAATGCATGGTTTTCCCACTTCACATGGTTTATCAAGCCATTTTCTTCACCTTTTCAGTGACATGGTTAGTTTTCACAGTTTTCCAAACTATGTGCCAACTATGCACCCCATTATGCTTCTTTAAAATCTAGAACTCTAGGCCCCAAAACATCACTAATGTTGTTTAATCCTCCTATAACACATCTATAAAATCCATTTATTTTAAAAAATTGGGTTTTATAAAATTTTAGGGCTCCAAACATTAACTAAGAGTTATGATCTTACATACTCCCATCCTTAAGCAATGGATCCCCAAATTTCACTTGTGAGGATGATTGATTTGCATATGATAACAACTATAGGAGGTGAACACATATGTCACCTATCGTTCCCCCATCTCCTTCTAGAAATATATTTTTTCCCATTCTACCTGAACTAGAGAATTATTATTGCCTCATAGATTCTTCATGTTATAATGACAATATTAATGGGATATGCATCACAAGTAGACTCATCCTCTCATTAAATTTTCCTAGGATTCAATAAATGAGGTGTTCCATGGTAATAATGGTAATGGTGAGAAACATGGAAGATATATGTTATATCCATGTACCAATAAGGGTGTACTACCTAACATGTTACTAGTCTTACCATCTCTATGATCATGAAAGGCCCATAATATCTGGGTTACATCATATCATGCCTCTGAATCCACTGATGACCCAATCTTGGTGAAACATGAAAGAATACTTGATCCACACCTCAAACTCTGGATTTTGGTTATTGTAATAAAATAATGAATTGTTCTTTGTTTAATCCATATCCATATTTTTATGGATCATTTCTACCTCCTCCTATTTTTCTTAAATGAGGGAAAACCCTAGTACTGTTTTTTTAACTATCATTAACCTACATAGATACATATTGCATGAACTAGTATATATACACGTAATGATACATATAAATAGTATCTTATAAACTATTGATAGTGGAAATATAAATAAACGGAATGTTATCATATAAATATAATATGAAATCAAATACATGCACATGCATCATATCCTCTAGTACTTCATTAGTTTTCTCAAACTAACAATCGGTATGAAGGTGATATGTTGTACTGAGAAGTAAATTTTAATTAATATCCTTATGCAACCACTTACAAAGCCAAGAATTAAACCATGAATCCATTTTTTTATCAAAATACACTATATTCCTTAAAGTAATATGATCTCTCAAACATAGAGTCCCCCAAGATAGTTCTTTTAGTAGGTATCTCTGAAACAAAGGAAGAAGGTGACCTTCTTCAGCCTATCCAGGATCACCCTTAAATTTTAACTACCTCAGGGTGACTTTGATAACTCCATCATTAAACCCATTACTTTAATAACTAATTTTAATTATCAGGATGGTTAATGGATATAATGGGATTTTAGGTCATTTTTTTATGTATTTAACTTCTCATATGTGTATCATCGAGTAAAAAATCCCAGGATCTCATTTTTATCCTAAACCATAAATATTGGAGGAGTAAATCCGAAAACATTTAGGTATTTACAAGATCTAAAATCGATATAAAGGCGTCTAATTCTCACATCAATTACTCTTTAATGTTTATAGGAATCCAGACACACCCTTAGTGAGGAAGGATCTCACCATCATCAATTACTCAAACAAATTGTGGGTCCACCTCAGAAACACTTTCCCTTAGGACCAAGGTGTCATGATCAAAAAGTTTCGTCCTATGAACACATTATATATGTGATTAATCAATAAATAAATATCTAAATATTTTTTTCTCATTATACTATTGAAACTCAATATTCATTTAAAAAATTTGATCAATCAACATCTATTCACCACTACCATTCAAAATATCTTCATCCTGAGTCTTTTGGATCAGGGCATCAGTAACTACATTTCAAATCAATGAAATTTAATTAAGATGAAATTTTAAAGAATCGCAATATTCAGCCGAAATAGACTGTCATGGGTTAAAATACATCTTAAAAATATATATTTTATGCACTTATGGTCTATTTATTCCATGAACTTCTCCCTAAGAATGTAATGTATGTGGAAAAACAAAGCATGAACAAAAACTACAAACTCAAGGTTGTGTGGCATGTAATTACACTCATTAGGACTCAACTAATAAGCAAAATATTTTATGGATCATTACCCTTTCATAGAAATAGCTCCCATATCGATGCCTGATGTATCATAGTAGACATTTTAGCCACTATCAATGTAGTAAAAAATCAGTATTGGTGTAGGATTGATCCTTCTTATTAAAATTTAAAAGGTATTTTCACAAGAATTAGACCATGTGAACTACAAACCATTCTTGGTCAAACTGGTATGTGGTGTTTCAATTTAAGAAACATTCTGTATAACGTGTCGATAGTAATTGGCTAGACCTTGTAATCATTTAATATTAAAAAAAATTCTTAGGTTACTCCCAATAAATAATGGATATCACCGTATATAGATACAAAACTACCCATGATTCAAATATAATGTGACGTATGAAGTAAATATTATCATTAAAAAAGTGGTACATAGTGATATTTCCATATATCCAATGCCCCAATAGAACAATCAGTACTATGTTATGTTATTTTTCATAAATCTGTCTAGAATGAGAGTACACTAAGATATTCTTAATAAAAGCAACCCCAAAAGAACTTAAGTGTGGGCGGAAAACCTAATTCATTAGGCACATAATTTCCAGTGGCACGTTTTTTTAAACGAAAGATAAATACTAGATACTTATATAATCTATACATACTTCATAAATGTGTATAGGAAAAATATATGGATAACAATCTCACCTGATGATATCTATCTCTCAAAAAAATCATCAAGATGCCCCTTGTTCCTTATAAAAGGGGAATAAGAAATCTATAAGAAGAAGTGGGTATAATTTTTTTAAATATAATATAACTAAACCAATGGTATTATAGAAATGTCTTTAGGTTATCATCTTCTTTCTTGGACAAATGTACTGGTGAACCCAAGGATAAGTAATGTGTCACATAAACCCAATAGCTTCATGGTCCTGTAACTACTTCTTGAGTTTTTGATGCTCAGTACGAGCTATCTTGTATAGGGAGATAGATATTGGATTTAATCTTGTTAAAATCGTGATGGTTAACATAACCACTATTTAATTGGATGCAGCACAAGAAATTCATTAGGAATGATGACTCTAAATTGGCCCACTTCCGAAGAAAATAAAACCTTCCATACTATTTAATAATAATGAAAAAGGATAGAAATATGATCTAACACTCTTCCCAAAACATGATGGTCAGGTCCATCTCTAGTATCTAAGAGATACCATTATCCCATGTAAACAATACTACAACCCCTGAGTGATGATAATGATACCCTCTCATGATAAAAATCAATAAAGTATTGAAGATATACTAACTAGTTCGTCCCAAAAATTTTGTTGAATCTTGTCATCTCATGGAAAAAAATGTTCCATACAAAATAGGTACATCCTATGTAAGAACTCAGATATTTTTTAGGGTATGGATCTTGGTTTGAGTTGTTTTTGATGAAAAAGGAAGATTTTGAAATTTTTATTAGTACACACTGTGTACCCTTGAGTACATGTCGTGTACCCGGTTGTTGCAGGTAGCCGTTTACCGGCTCTGTGGATCGCCTAAAGTGGGGGTCGGTTGAGGCCAGTACATGTTGTGTAAAAAAATTAACATTCCTTATACTTTTATTTTTATTTCATTAATCGCATAGAGGTCACGTCTCATCTCCAAAACTCATTTATTCTTCCTGTGTCTCGTAAAGGAGAGTGATTTACGGCTGAGAATCTTAGAACACCTCTCATTCCTCCATATGAGGTTTGATTGAGGAGATGTTGGGTATGTTGGATTCCAATCGGTGAGTTCTCTCTTTAACTAGAGCCTCTCTTCCTGATTTCTCCACATTATTATGTTTTCCCAGGTTGAATGTTTTTATCCTTTTTATAGATCTGCGACGTTCTCAGATCATTCAAGGATTAATGTTCAAGAGTTTTCATCATGCAATATCTAGGTAGGTTTTTTGTTTCCTTTCGGAGTTTGTATTTGAGGTATATATTCCTAGGTGAAAATTACCCATGATTCTGGTATTTTATGATAAGGAATTGAACCATGTTGTCATCTACCTTAGAGGTATTGATATATTAAGGGTTTTTGTTGATACATTATGAGAAATTTCATGTTTACGGGGCACACGGTGGGTTCATTTCCTTGATTGAATGTTTATGGCCGTTTGGTCCAGGTTACCAAAAAGGGTGACCAAGTTTCCTTGCATTTCTTGTTAGGTTGGAATTGATTTCTTGTTTCGCCTTGTTAAATTCTTGTGTTATTAATTGTAGGGGATTAGCCTGGTAGTTTTTTAGATTACTTTGATCTACTAGATATCATTTTTGTACAATTGTATTACACAGGGTTGTGATAACCTGGTGTAGTTAGACCATAAGGGGAATAGACATTGAGGGTTTCCCTAGAGTGTTTGTTATATTTACATTGTGAGACCATATGGGAGATTGACGTTGAGTACACTCCCAGAGTTTCTATAGTAAATCATCACAAGACCGTAGGGGGATTTGACATTGAGTGCGTCCTCGTAGAGTGTGTAGTTTTTCATTAAAATACCACAAGGGGAATTAACAGTGACTGATTCCATAGAGAGTCATTGTTTTTGATATACCAAAGGGGTTAGACTATGTGATCATTCCCATAGGTTTGTTATATCATTATTAAATTGATGAAATATTCAACTATAGGGGTTATACTGTGAGAACATTCCTAGAGGGTTGCATGTAAATGATTGATTGATTGTGACGATCCTGGAAAGCCAAACCACAAGCTTCGACTCGGTCTTACTTGATTGTTAGATTGTCTTATTAGATATCTATTTTTGTTTTACACACGGGATATAGAGCCTAGGATAGATCTTGGGATTTAACTATTCATTGTCTTGAATAATTAAAAATTTTAAATGAATGTAATTAAAAACTGTATGATTGTTTACTATTGAGTACTTCCTTGTTTATTGCTTCATTTTTCATATCGCCTACTACATATACATTTTCACTAACATTTAGGCACATATATTTTAGAGGTCTTCTACTAGGATTCGTCTCACACCCTTTTTGGGTCATTATTTTTTACCCAAACAAATTATATGGTTGTAGTTATAGATAATGGAAAGCGCCCTTCTATAGTAGATACTTTATTGTTGTTGGAGATGGAGCGAATGGGACCAAGATGAGGCTTTTGATGCAGTTGGAGTTATTTACTATTTTTAGTACTTTATTTTTTGTGTTTTATTTCATGAATTTTGAATTTATTGGCTACTTTCCTATATACTTTTCACAAGAATCATTATATATATGTCTCTCTCTGTGTGTGTGTGTTTGTTGTAGTTGGTATTAATATCTGTCTTCCACTGTTGACATTATTGTATTGTGTTGTTGCTTACACAATTATTTATTATTGTAATTCCACTATCATTCTCTTCCAATGAGGGAATAGATTCCCCAATATCACACCCAAGTCCCTAACTTCTAGTCAGGAGCCTCTTGAATTCGTGGAAGTTCTCTTGAGCCCATGTGACCAATTGGGTATGGGGAACCTTTGGGTAGAACCTGGAATTAGGATGTTACAAATTTTTATCATAGGAGGTTCTTTTCTGATATGTCTTACTATTTGGAGCCTGTAGATAGTGATAGAAAGTAATTGGTATTCAGAAATAAGATTTTCCCGTGAGTTGATAACCCGTGTATAGGGAAAATCCAATTTACCTTGACAATTTCAATTTTTTTGTTTTTACAATTTTTACGGTTTATTTGATTTCCCCATTTGGTGATACACATGTTTTGTAATGTTATGATTTACATCATTGTGGGTTTATTTCTATTACAACCCGATGAGACGAGGGTATGCCATCTCATGCATCATATAGGAGCTTGATAGAGATCACATATCTTGTATTTTTTTCATTCCATTTAGGGTGCATTAATGATTAAATGACATTGTGATAGAGGTTTTTATATATATGCATGATGTTGTGATAGATGTCATCACAAAATACCAACTATTTTGATAGGGTATTAGAATATTTTAAATTTAAATTTGATAGATGCCAAAAAAAATCCCTGAGGTGTATGGGCTTTCATGGATCAGAATTTTTTTAATCAAATTTGAAATTTAATTGAATTTTTTCATGTTGGGATGTGGAAAAGGATGCCAAAATTTGATTCACATGAGTATGGGCTGTCACGGGTCCTAATTTTTCATCCCATTGACATCATTTTGAGTTATTAAGAGTTCCTAATAAGTTCTATATGACTACTGTCTGGAAACCCAAACAACACCGCATGTGGTGTTATAAACACATGCCTTGTATTCTTATGTTCTAGAAGAAACAACTTTTCTTAGGTACATGTTGTGTACTGTATGCACACACCATATAGTCCATAACTATTTGACTGATTGTGTGAGCAGGTACACGGGGTTGGGAATCATAATTAAAACATGTCGTGTACTGGGAGTAGAAACCGTTCCAAAGTGGCCATGTATCTCGCTGTGGGACTAAAAAAATGGGTGGATGATGTTCATATGGTACACACTGTGTCAATATTGAACAAAAAGTGTGAAAATCAACCGTCTACCTGGCCGTGTGACTAACAACACATTTGGATAAAACATAAGTGGTACACATCATGTGTTGGGTGAACACACAATGTAGTGCTACCCAGGAGAGAACCGTGTGTTTTGGCTGTGTAGAAGAACTCGGGAAGGAGGGAAAAATTCAAGTACACACAATGTCATAGGAGTAACACACCAAGTTTATTTTTGTTACATGAATGGGTTTGGAAAAGTTAAACTCCCATGTTGAAACCTAAGGGAATACAACATGTGGAGATTATACACGCTGAGTAACCCTATTTTCAAAAACTTGAATGTTTTCTTCTCCTATTTTTTCTTTCGCTTCTATATTTTAGTCCATGATAACATTGAACTGAGGTGTTCAATTGACTTTGAAGATTCATGCCACTGAGATGTCCTCTAGTTGTACGCTAGATATAGGGAAACGATCAGACACCGGAAATGGTAAATCAGGGTCCACCGGCATATCCTATTGTGGTTCTTGTCTTGGAACCAAATGTTATACTAGACACAGTTGTTGATGCACAGTTCTAAGAAAGCTTCATGAGGTTTATGTAGACTAGCCAGGGGGAACTACATCCTACCTCATCTAATATACAGTTGACCAGGGGTTTTCAACAGTAGAATCCTCCCACTTTTATAGTAGATGGAGGACCTTGGGATGTAAAGACATGGTTAAAAGCCATGTTGTTGATCTACAAAAATCTCGAGACACCTCTTGATAGGATGGTGATGCTTTCAGCCTACTTTCTTTGAGATTCTTCCAAGATATGGTGGGATGTGATATCTAGGCTGTGCGCCAACGATTTATGGCTTGGGATGATTTTAAGCAGACATTCTATAACTATATCTACCTAGAATCCTTGATGGATGATTGATCTCAATATTTCATGGGTTTGGAATTTGGTACTAATTCCCTCAAGGATTATTCTTCTCACTTCATAGGGGAACAGTACAGACCAGACCTTTGCAGTGGAGAAGACCCAACCAAATTAGGATCTCAGACCCTCTACGGTTAGAGGTATGATTCAAGTTGACTCAGTTTTATCTTTTGCTCTTTTTGATAAGGTGGCTTCCCATAGATTCTAATCTGTTGTCATTGTGGATAAAATTGGGCTCTGTATCATTACTTCTGAGGATGTTATGAAACAAGACACTTTATTATGAATTAGGAGGGCTAGTGGATGTCAGTTAAATGAGAACTCTCTTGAGGTTAGTGGGAGTCAATTCTAGTGGGACCTCTATGTCTTAAGGATGACATGCTTTTATTTCATTCTCATAATGGACTAGTTGGTCAGTTTTTAGGCCTTTTTTGACTGCGCTCTCCATAGGGTGAGTTTTAGGTCCCCATAGGTAGGTTCCTTTCTACAAAATGGAGAATGTGATGTCTAGGCCAGCAGAGGGGGACCCAAGAATCATGGGTTGGGATGAATTACAGCCCAGATTTCTGGATTATATCTAGATGACTAGTGGAATTCACAAATGGAATTTCCTCTAGTGGTGGATCATTTCATGGATGTCTTTCCAAATTACTTTTAAGGTTTACCTCCAAAGTGAGAGGGAGATTTCTCTTTTTAGCTTATTCCATGATCAGTACCGGTGACCATTCCTCCATATAGGACGACTACACCAATGTTACAGGAGCTCAAGAAGTAGTTAGAGGAGTTCTAGGAAAAGGGTTTCATCTGACCAAGTGCTTATCCTTGGGTTTCTCCATCCTCATTTCAAAGATGGTGGATGATACCCTCATACTTTTCATAGAATATCAGAAGATGAACCAGTCCATGGCCAAGAACCGATATCCCTTACCGAGGTTTGATGATCTCTTTGATCATCCTCAAGGAGACCACTTGTTCTCCAGGATTTACTTTAGATCCAATTATCATCATTTGGGCGTTAGACCATAAGATATACCTCTTACAACCTTTCTTAGTATTTATGGTCTAAATGAGTACGTGGTTATTTCATTCAGTCTCACAAAAATGCAAGCATTTTTCATGGCAATGATGAACCGAGTGTTCTATCCATAATTGGAATTATTTGTGGTTATTTTTATGGAAAATATATTGGTGTACTCTCACAATCAACACAACCATGCCACCCATATTGATATCATTTTGAGTACACTAAGAGAGAGTCAGTTATATTCCAAGCTCTCAAAATATATATTTTTGATGGACTAGATAAACATCTTGGGTTATGTTATCTCAGAGAGACAAGTATCAGTAGACCCAAAGAATATGAGATTAGTGGTTTAATGGGATCATAAAAAGATCTTCTTTGAGGTATGAAGTTTTCTGGGGTGGGCTAGATACTATAGATGCTTTATTGAGGACTTTTCATGATTATCAGCGCTGCTGAGGGGTCTGACTAAGAAAGGTGAAAATTACTTGGGGATTTATTCCTACAATTCAGCCTTTTAGGAGCTAAAAGGGAGATTGAATTCAGCACTGATACTGATTTGTACAGATTCGAGAAAAGTTTACACCATTTACTACGATTCATTAGGTATCGGACTAGGAGAAGTGCTTATACAGGAGGAATGAGTTATTGCATACAAGTCTTGGTAGTTAAGGCCACATGAGAGGAATTTCTCAATTCATGATCTTGAGATAGCTCCAGTTATGTTTTATTTTCTCTATTGAAGACATTATCTTTTTGGAGATTATTTTGTGTTCGCTGACCAAAAAAGTCTCAAGTAAATATTTATGCAATTCAACTTAAATTTGAGATAGTGGAGGTGGGTTGAGTACCTTCATTATTTTGAATTTGATATTTTCTATATGTTAGAGAAAGAAATGCAGTGGCTGATGCATTGAGTAGGAGGACTCAGATATAGATGGTTCAAGAGGCTAGTAGTGAGTGGCAACTTATGGATTTGTTCTCTGAGATGCATTTAGAGGTCCCCTGTAAATAGGGGAAGGCATTTATTTCTTCTGTAGCTATTACCTCTACACTTCTGGATTGAGTGAGGATGAGGCAGTTATCAGATTCTGAAGTCCCAGTCCTATAAGAGAATTTTAGGAGAGGACCCTACTCTTAGGTGGACCATAGATGATGATTATGTCATGTGTTTTCATGGGCGTGTCTGGGTTTCATCATAGATGTGATAGGATATTTTTTGAGATTTTCATTCCTTAGAAAGGGTAGTCCATTCTAGTGTCACCAAGATGTATAAAGATTTACACAGTCGGTATTGGTGGCCATGTATGAAGAGGGATGTTGCTATGTTTTTTTGAGATGTTCCACCTTTCATTAGGTGAAGGAAGAGTATCAATGGATGAAAGGGATTTTACAGTAGTTACGCACTCCCAAGTGGAAGTGGAATGATGTTGCGATGGATTTTTTTATAGGTTTACCAATGTCACCTCAAGGGAATGATGTAGTTTGGTTTGTCATTGAAAGAATCATTAAGGATGAAAACTTCTTACCGATTAAAGAAACCTTTAGTGTTGATGAGCATGGAAGGTAATACATCTAATAGATTGTATGGTTGCATGGGGTTCTGAACTCTATAATTTTAGAAAGGGATTCCTATTTTACTTCTCATATCTGGTAGGGACTACCGAGGTATTTGGGTACACATATACTTCTGAGTGTATCTTACCATCCCAGGAGAGATGGCCAGTCTGACCACACGATTCATGTTTTGGAGGACATGCTTCAAGATTGCTTCTTGAAATTTTGGGGTTCTTGGGAGAGACACATACCCCTAGTGATGTTTTTCTATAATAAAGGTTTTCATAAGATGATTTAGATGGAAAAGTTTGAGGCTTTGTATGGTTGGAATTTCCGATCATCCCTATTTTGGATGTAGATAGGAGAGGAAGCTATACTGGGACCTCGTCATGTCTAAGAGACCACCGAGTAGGAAGAGTTGATTTGGAAGAGTATGAATACTACACAGTCCTTCCATATTTCTTATCCAAATCAGTGGAGACAAAGATTGGAATTCAAGGTCAGAGATCATGTTTTTCGGTGTATCACACTGTGGATGGGACATAGAAGGATTAGGTGATAGGTATATCCTTCACCGAGATACGTCAGGCCATTTGAGGTTTTGGAGAGAGTCAGGTCGGTTGCCTACCATTTTCATTTACCTCAAAGGTGCTGTCATATGCATGACATATTTCATTTTTCTAATCTTTGATGTAACTTTGTAGACCCATATCACATATTTCAACCTGAGGAGATTGAGTTCGAGGTGGGTGCATCCTTTGAGGACCACCATATACAGATTTCGGATCGTATCCTAACGATTATTTGTGGCCGGTTTGTTCCTCTGGTATGGATGCTTATACAGCACACGCGAGTACAGGACAAGACTTGGGAGAGGGGGCCGACGTTCGATCATAGTGGCCAGAGCTATTTGATGATTCCTCTTCTCCACCCCTAGAAGGGATATTCAGGGACAAATTTCTTTATGGGGGAAGTTTGTAAGAACCCAAATTTTATTTCTAGGTATGGATTTGGTTTGGGGTTGTTTTGAGGAAAAAGGATGATTTGAAAAAAAAATGAGTACACACCATATACCCCTGAGTACACACCATGTACATGGTTATAGTGGGTGGTTGTGTACTAGCTATGTAATGGTCGAGTACATGACTATGTGGACTGCCTAAAGAGGGGGCTGGTTGTGGCCAGAACATAGCATGTACTTTAAATGCACATTGTATGTACTTTTCTTTTTATTTGATTAATTGAACCAGGGTCATGCCTCATCTCCAAAACTCATTTTTCATACAGTGTCTTGTACATGAGATCAATGTATGACCAAGAATCTTGAAGCGCCTCCCATTACTATATCTGATATCTGATTGTGGCATCCCCAGTAAGAAACCGAATCTTCATTTCAGGTATGTCTTCATTTTCTAGTTGTTTTTATGAAAAAGGGGAGTTTTGGAAATTTCAAGAGTACACATGATGTACTTATAAGTACATGATATGTACCCATTTTTCATGGTTGACCGTGTACTGGCCGTGTAATGACCATGTACCTGGCCATGTGGGGTGACCTAGAGGTCGTCTCAAGCGGGGCCCGGTAAAGGAAAGTACACGTCGTGTACCTTTGAATAACACACCATATATTTTCTTTTTAAATTGTTAAATGGATCAGGGTCATGTTTAATCGATAGAACACCCTTCTTCTATGTTCGTCTCATCCAGTAGCGACCATACATAATGATTCTTCTCTGATCCCCATGACTCACAATACATTCTCTGAATCATCCACCGTCAGTTGCATTGTAATCACATCGGTAAGCTATTGTTCGTTCTAGATCCTTCATTCCTAATTCCTATTATTTAATGAGTTGTTATTGGTTGAATGTTTCAGATGTTTTTCTAGATCTACGGCATTTTAGGTTGAATCAAGGTCTATGATCCAACTATAACAAACAGAAAACTCTGAGGTTGGTGGTTTGTGAATTTATGTAGTTAGTCCTTGAGTTATATGTTAAAAAGTGCCCAATACCCTCATTCGGGGAACTACATGATTATGGTTTTTATCCCTCTTATTGTCTGCTATGCCTTGTTTGATTTAGTAGATGATTTATGATTATAAATAGGGTTATTTACCTTTCTATGGATGTGTTTCCCATGTCTGCTTGATATTGACCATTTGGTATATATTTTCCTATTGGAATGCTTAGTTTTCAATGCCTAGTATTGTTATGATGTACTGGTTTTTATCTAACATGTTGTGAGATTTTGTACAAGGTTTTGACAAGTATATATTGAGGTTTAATTTGGATTCCATATATTGTTTGGGCAGGATTGATTTACACAGTGCTATGGGAACCTAGTGTAGTCGACCATAGGGAAAATCGACGCTGAGGTCTTCTCCAGAGTGTCTGTTTACTTTTACGTTGAGAGACGATAGGGGGTGGGGGGATGGACTTTGTTCTCCCTTAGAGTGTCTATAGGACCTAGTTACAAGACCACACGGGGAATTAGACATTTAGTGCTTCCCCATAGTGTCTATAGTTACAGATATTAGACTATAAGGGGAATTGTTGATGAGTGCTTCCTCGGAGAGACTTTTCTAAATCTGAACCAGATGGGTTAGACTGTGAGTACATCCTAAATGGTTTCTTGGGATAGTTGTTTGAAATAGAGGGGTAAGTCCATGATTGTATCCCAGAGGGTTACTTACATTTGATTAGATGCTTATTTTATTTGTTAAAAATAGTGTAATTGAAACTGTAGGATTGTTTACTTTTGTTTACTTCTTGGTTTATTGCTTTATTTTACATATTACCTGCAATATATATTCATTAACTGTTAGGAATAGATATTTGGGTGGATGACTACTGGGATTCATCTCACACCCTATTTGGGTCATTATTTTGGTCTCACATTTAGTATATTGTTGCAGGTCAAGATAATAGAAAGTGCCATCTACTTCAAGTACTTCATTGCTGTAGAGTTGGGGAGCATGGGACCAAGCTCAGGCTTGCGATGTCATGGAGCAGGTTACATACATTTCATTTTTACTTTGGTATATTACCATATTTCAGCATTGTGATTTGATTGGTAGTTTTTCTAGACATATTTACCATGCATCATTTATATATGTGCTCCAGTAGATTATTTCATTCAGTCATCCGTTGTTTACCTATTGTAAGTTATTACATATTCCGCTATTAATATCTATTAATTTATGATACTTTACTCTTCCAATGAGGGAGTAGTTTACTCACTATCACACCCATGTCCCTTGCTACTAGTCAGCAGCCTCTGGCATTTGGGGAAATACACTTTATTCCATGTGACCAAATAGTTATGGGGAACCTCTGGGTGGCTCCCAAAATTGGGACGTTGCAAAGTGGTATCAGAGGGATTATTTTCTTCTTGACTTACTGTTTGGATCATATAGCCATGGATAGGAAGGAATAGGTACTTGGTAATAAGTTGTGCCCAGGAAAAGCTAACTCCAGTATAGGGAAAATCCAAATTACCTCGTTATGGCAATTTTTCTTATTTTGCAGTTATTATAGTTGATTTTATTTCACCATTGAGTGATTCACATGTTTTGGGCTATTAGTATTGATATTATTGCGGTTCTATTTCTGTTTCAACCTGATGATATTAGGGTATTCCATCTCATGCATCATATAGGAACTTTCTAGAGATAACATGACATGCATTCTTACCATGCCATTAAGGGTGAAATACTTATTGCATGTTGTTGTGATAGATTTTCATCTAGATATGAATGTTGTTGTGATAGATGCCTTGAATGAATACCTTCTATTATAATGGGTATTTAATAGTGTAAGGTTTAGTTTGAATGAACGCCATACTTTGGTTCTTGGGATGTTATGGGCCCTCATGGACCAAAATTTGGTGGATCATTTCACTTTTATACTTGTAGATGACATGTAAAAGATTCCAAGATTTGATTCACGGGGAGTATGGGCCCTCACGGATTGAAATTTGGCCCTTTAAGGTTTGTTTCAGTGTTTTCAGGATTCCAAAGTAGTTTCTGAGGCGTACTATTTGGAAAAACCAAGAATACACGGTGTGTAATGATAAATACATTCCATGTATCCATATGTTTAGGAAGGAATGTTTTTTCTTAAGTACATGTTGTGTGTTGTATGTACACATTTTGTACTCTCTAACTGTGTCATGGCTGTGTGGGTAGAGACATGGAGTTTGGAAATCTTTGGTGTAACACACCATGTATCGGACGTACACGCTATGTGTATAGACCATGTGTACAGCCGTTTGACCAACGACCCGAGTGGATAATGGGTAGTTTGTACACACTATGTCTGGAAAAAACACTCCATGAATTCTTTTTATAAGGGAACCGTGTGGGTTAATCGTGTAGAAGAACTCAGTCAGGGGAACATGATTCATGTACAAGCCATGTCTTGGAGAAAAACATCATGTGTATGGGGTGTTTTATGACCAGAGTTGGTAGGAGAACACACCCCTGTGTAGGCTTTAAGGAACATGTCGTGTAGGAATTATACATGTTTTGTATCAACCTTTGTGAAATATTGAATTATTTTTTTCTCTTTTTCCCTTCTTACACTTCTATGCTTCAATCCTTGATAACCATGATCTAAGGGGTATATTTGACCATGTTGAGTCATTCCAGAAAGGAGTCCTCCAGTTGTATTCCAGTGACATTGTAGTGACCGGACACCGGATATATAAGATCAGGAACTACCGGAAGATCCTCAAGTCATTAATGTCTTGGCAGTAGCCGTTATCCCGGATATATGTACTGATGCACAGTTCCTAGAGGGCATCATGAGGTTCATGAAAATATTCCATAGAATATCGCATCCTGCCCCTTTCAGGGTAGAGCTGACATGGGTTTCTCAAAAGCATCATACTCCTACATTTATAGGGGAAGGAGGACCTTAGGCTATAGATTCATGGGTAGAAGCCATGCTCTCTATCATCAAGCATCTAGAGATTCCTTCGTAGAGGAGGGTGAAGCTCTTTATGTATATGCATTGAGATTCCTCCAAGATATGGTGGGATGTGATCTCACATGAGGGATGCCAGCAGGTTATGGATTGGGATGAGTTACAGTGTTCCTTATATGACTACTTCCACTCAAATTATTTGAGGGATGATTGAGGCCACGAGTTCATAATTCTAGAGCAGGGGTACCCTTTGAGTTATGTTGTATTCTTCTTTTTTAACAGAGCTGTTATGCTTTACACCCATCCAAGGATGTGATGATTTATTTTTTGGCGAGGATGTTTGAGGATGGTCTCATTCACAATATCGAATCTCATGTGAACAACTTTATGTTGACTCCTTTCACCTCTATAGTCAACCAGGCCCTGATCATAGGGCACAATATGGGGGATTCTAAAGTTGTGAGCTAGGACGGTTCAGCATGCGGAGTTCGTACCCCTCAGACTAATAGTAAGAATAGCCATAATGATTCTACACGTGGATATCCTAGTAGTTCAGATACCTCTATTGGTATCCATGTGGTGTGATACCAGTGTGGGAAGAGCAGGCATATGAGGTCACATTCCCCAAGAGACATATTGAAGTGTTGATCGTGCGACAAGATCAGACATTTTTAGTTCTTCTATTATATCTTCTCACCAGAAACTGGTTATCGGGGTTTGGTTTCGACTCCTTGTACTGGAGCAGGACCACCAATTTATCATCAATTTGGTAACTGGAGTTCTTCTAGAAATTCAATCTTAGGTGGAGGTCACGGTCATTGTATCCAGTCGGCATGCTTTCAGCTAGAACATGATGGATCATATTAGGGTGGTCCGGAAGGGTTACAGGGCCACAGTGCAGGCTAGACTTTTTTAGTGGAGTAGAGCCAATAAGAGTAAGATCTCAGACCTTGTACAGTTCTAGGAACGATCCTAGTTTCCTCTGTTTATGTTTCTGTACTTTTTAATATAGGCCCTTCTCATAGTTTTCCATATGTTGCTATTGTGGATATTCTAGTGCTCTCTATATTTTCATATATTAATATATTGACGATGGACACTCCGTTGTGAACTAGAATGAAAAGTGTGTGTTAGTGGAATGAGTTCTCTCTTGAGGTTGGTGGGAGTCACTTCTTATGGGATCTTTATGTCTAAGAGATGACAGACTATGATGTCATTCTCAGAGTGGAGTCGTTAGTTCCCTTCTAGGATGTTATCAATTTCTATCACCCTAGGGTGAGTTTCATATCACCAGAGGGTAGTTTTTTCATAAATAAGTGCGAATGGGATGTTAAGGAGAGAAAAGAAGGACCTAAGCATCGTGGGATGGTAGGAGTTACATCCCAGATTGCTAGTCTATATCTAGATAACTAGGGGACTTTACAGTTGGACTTTCCTCTAGTTGTGGATCATTTTAGGGATGTCTTTCTAGAAGACTTTCCATGTTTCCCTCCAGAGCAGGAGGTAAACTTTTCAACGGAGCTTGTACCAGGGGCGAAAACAGTGTCCATTCCTCCTTATAGGATGGCTACACCGAAGTTACATTAGCTCAAGAAGCAGTTGGAGGAGTTGTAGGAAAAGAGTATCATCCAACCCAGTACTTCTCCTTGGGGTTCGCCTGTCCTATTTACGAATAAGGTGTATAGTACCCTCCGACATTGTGTGGATTATTAGAAGTTGAACCAGAGGATGGTCAATAAATAATATGCCTTGTTGAGGATTGATGATCTCTCTAACTAGGTTCGTAGAGCCTGGGTGTTCTCAAAGATTAACTTGAGATCTGGTTATCACCAGTTGCATGTTAGACCATTAGATATAACCCTTACAGACTTTTAGAGTAGGTATGGTCTATACGAATATGTGGTTATGTCGTTCGGTTTCATGAATTTTCCTACAGTTTTCATGGAACTGATGAAATGAGTGTTCCATCTATACATGTATTCATTCTTGGTGGTCTTTGTGGATGTTATCTTGTTGTACTCTCACACATGACACAACCATACCACTCATCTTGAGATTGTTTTGAGTAAACTGAGAGAGAGCATTGGTTATATGCTAAGCTCTCAAATTGCCACTTTTGGATGGACCGAATTCAATTCTTGGATCATGTTATCTCAGAGTCAGGAGTATCAGTAGGCCCAGAGAAAGTGATATTAGTAGTTCTTAGTAGCAGATGAAGAACATCTTTGAGGTATGAAGTATTCTAGGGCTGGATGGATACTACAGAGGATTCATACATGACTTTTCACACTTAGCAGCTCCATTAAAAGGCCTATCTAAGAAGGGTGTGAAGTACTTATGGTCTGATTCTTGTGAGTTAGAATTTCAAAATCTAAATGGGATGTTGAATTTTGTGCCGATAATGGTTTTACCAGAGCGAGGTAAGAGTTATTCTATTTACTTTTATGCATCTGGTATTGGGCTGGGGGTTGTGCTAATGTAGCGAGAATGAGTTGTTGCGCTCGAGTCTCAGCAGTTGATGCCACTTGAGAGGAATTACCAGATACATGATCTTGAGTTGGATAGTGTTGTTCATGACTTATGTTGTTGGAGACATTACCTATTGGTAGATCATTTTTTTGTTTTTACTAATCACAATAATATCATGTATATCTTCACTCAATGCGATTTGAATTTGAGACAGTGTTGGTTAGTTGAGTACCTTCAGTTTTTTGACTCTGATATTACCTACATACCTATGGAAGGAAACACAGTAGTTGGCGAATTGAGTAGGATGACTCATATATAGGCAGTTCCTAAATCCAGTAGTGAGGGGATGCTTATGTATCTATTATCTGAGATGCATCTGTAGGCTCACAACAGATAGGGGCAGACATTTATTTCTTCTATGGTTGTTATCTCTACTCTTCTTGATCAAGTGAAAATGAGGAATATATAAAATTATAAAGGCCTAGTCCTATATGAAATTATGTTAGGAGAAGACCTGATACCTATATGGACCATAGGTTAGGATGGTATATTGTGTTTTCATGGGTGTGAATGGGTGTCAACAGACATATGTGAGGAGCTGATGTAGGACTTTCATTCATTAGTTTAGGTAGTTCAGCTTTGTGTAACGAAGATGTATCGAGATCTGCATCGTTAGTATTGGTGTCCAAGTATAAAGAGATATGTTTATGGGTTTTTCATGAGTTGTTCCACCTATCAGTAGGTGAAAAAAGAGCATATGTGACCAGTTGAGACTTTGCAGTAGTTTCCCACTCCTGAGTTGAAGTGGAATGATGTCACCATGGATTTTGTGACTGGTTTACTGAGGTCACCTCAAGGGAATGATTCAATTTGGAATATCATTGATAGACTCATGAAGTTTTATCACTTCTTTCTGATCAATGAGTCTTTTAGTGGTGATGACATAGAAATGTTGTACATTCGAGAGATTTTATGTCTAGATGGGGTTTCACACTCCATCGTTTTAGACAAGGACACATATTTTACCTTTTAGTCTATAAGGTGTTACAGATGTATTTGGGTACATAGGTACTTCTAAGAATAGCTTACTATCCCCAGATAGATGGCCAGTATGAGCATACAATTTAGTTTCTAGAGGAAATTCTTTTAGAAAATGTCCTCGATTTTGGAGGTTCTTGGGAGAAACACATACTTCTTATAGATTTTTCCTCCAATAATAGTTTTCTAGAAACTATGTTGATGGAACCTTATGAGGGTTTGTACGGTAGGCCATACCGATCACCCTTATGTTGGATGGAGGTAGGATAGGAAGCGATGATATGACCTAGTCTTGTCCACGAGACCACAGAGCATATAGAGTTGATTCGGAAGAAGATGTCTACTACACCGTCACGATAGAAGTCTTATGCAGATCGACGTAGACAATCACTAGAGTTCAAGGTTAGAGATTAGGTTTTCCTGCATGTCACACTGAGGTTGGGACACAAGATGGTTTGGAGATAGGGAATGCTTATGCTGAGATATGTTTCACCGTTTGAGGTTTTGCAGAGAGTCGAGATGGTTGCTTATCACCTGATGGTACCTCAGAGGTACCAGGCTATGCACAACATCTTTCACGTTTCTTAGCAACGACATTACTTCTCAGACCCATATCGTGTTTGTTAACCCAAGGAGGTTGAGTTAGAGGTGGATGCATCATTAGAGGAGAATCCAATCCAGATTGTTGATTTTTGTGAAAATGTTCTCCATGGCTGGTATGTTTCTTTGGAACGAGTGTTATAGAATCACGGAAATGTACCAGATGAGACTTTGGAGGGGGAGGCCAATGTACAATCACAATTGAAAGAGATGTTCAAGGATTCTTCTTCCATTCCTCCATGCTAGGTAAATTCGGGGAAAAATTTTTTAAGGGGGGAAGTTTGTAAGAACTCTTATATTTTATATAGATATATTTTTATTTTCTGGTTGTTTTTTATAAAACGGAGAGTTTTTGGGAATTTCAGGAGTACAAGTCGTGTACATATAAGTACACATCATGTACCTAATAGTCGTGGGTGACCGTGTACTTGCCGTGTAATGGCCGAGTACATGGCTATGTGGGGTGATCTGGAGGCCGTCTAAAGTGGGGTCTGGTAAAGGAAAGTACACACCATGTACTTTTGAAGAACACGATGGGTACGTTATTTTTATTGTATTATATTGACCAGGGTCACGTCTAATCGACAGAACACCCTTCATCTTTATCTATCCCATCTAGGAGTGATCATACGTAATGATTATTCTCTAATCCCCCGACTCACTATCCATTCTCTAAATCTACTATCGTCAGTTGTGTTGGAATCGCATCAGTATGCTCTTCCTTCTTCTGGAGCCTTGTTTCAGGATTCTCCTTCTTTCATGAGTTTTTCTTGGGGTATTATGTGTTTATGGTTTTTAGACCTATTATTGTATATTATTCCATGTGTTCCTGAATATTGGATTTATGATTTTAATTAGGGTTATTTACATTTCTATAGATGTGTTTCCCATGTCTTCATGATATTGACCATTTGGTCTAGCTTTGCCTATTATGCTGCTTAGTTTTCCATCACTATTATCGTTTTAATGGTGAGGTTTTTATCTGAAATGCGGTGAGATTTTATAGACTATTTATCCATGTAGTTCGTGATGTTTAATTTGGATGCCATAAATCCAGTGTGCATGATTTATTTACAAAGGGATGTGGGAACCTGGTGTAGAAGACCATAGGGAGATTGGACACTGAGGGCATCCCTAAAGTGTATGTTTACTGTTACGTTGTGAGGCTATATGGGGGTGGACTCTGTGCTCCCTTAGAGTGTCTATAGTTCCTAATTATGAGACCACAAGGGTAATTGGACATTGATTACTTCCCAAGATTTTCTATATTTACCGATATGAAAACACAGAGAGAATTGATGGTGACTGCTTCCTCAGAGAGTCATTGCTAAAGCTGAATTATAAGTGTTAGACCGTGAGTACTTCCTGGAGGGTTTCTTGTGTTTTTTGATTGAACCAGAGGGTTTAGGTCTTGATTACTTCTCAAAGGGTTACATACAATTTATTATCTTCTTACAAGATATGTGAAAATGAGTGTAATTGAAACTATAGGATTGTTTACTTTTGAGTTCTTTGTTTATTGTTTCATTTTGCATATTGTTTTCCATATATATTCACTGACTATTCAGCACAGATTTTTGGGTGGTTTCCTACTGGGATTCATCTCACACCTTGTTTGGGTCATGCTTTTGGGCCCAAACAGATTATATTGTTGCAGGTATAGTTAAGTATAATCTCGCTTCTTCATCAGGTACTTGATTACTATGGATCTGGGGAGCATGAGACCAAGCTGAGTCTTGTGATGCTATGGATAAATTTAAATTCTTTTATTTTGTACATTGGTATAGTAATATATTTCAACATTGTGACTTGGTTTTCTGTTTTCCTAGATATATATTCCATGAATCATTTATATATGTGCTCCAACTGCTTATTTCTTTCAGTCTTCCGCAGTTTAGCAAATACATTTTATTACTGCTTCCGCTATTAATATCTGTTAATTTCAACTACATTACCCTACCAATTCCGGAATATATTTCCCACTATCACACCAAAGTCCCTCACTTCTAATTGGAATCCTATGTCATTTGGGGAAATTCTCTTGAGTCCATGTGACCAACCGGTTATGGTACACCTCTGGGCGCCTCCCGGAACTGGGACATTACATCGCTGGGTGTGCTAGATTCCTACTAGTGACTTCTCTATTTACCTAGATCTTATCTTCTTAGTTACTCTCCTTTCATGAGATATGCAAGGTTAAATGTTTTCTGTCCTTTTGGTAGATCTTTGGCGTTCTAGTTCTATTCAATGGATGCTGTTCAAGTGTTTTCATCGTACAACATCAATGTAGGTGGTTTGTTGTCGTTTTGAGTTTTTCATTGAGTAGTATATACCTAAGTTACAATTACCCATTATTCTGGTATTTTTTGTTAATAAATTGAACCCTATTATCATCTTCCTTAGATTGATTGATCGATTAAGGGTTTTTTGATACATTATGCAAACTTTAATGTTAATTGGCTACAACATGGGTGTGTTTACTTGATTGAATTTTTATGGCCTCTTGGTGTAGGTTACCTATTCGCAGACCATGTTATCTTGTCATGCTTGTTAGGGTGGAATTGATTTCGTGTGGATTCTTATTTAATTCATGTGTTATACATTGTAGAAGCAGAACCTCGTAGTAGTTGAGATTAATTTGGGCTGTAGGATATCATTTTTGTATGATTTTATTACATAGGGATATGATAACCTAGTGTAGTTAGACCATAGGGGGAATTGATGTTGAGGCCTTCCCTGTAGTTTCGGTTATATAAACATTTCAGGCCCATAGGGGGGGGGGGTTGACGATTACTTCTCTCCTAGAGTGTCTATAGTATACTATAACCAGACCATAGGGGGAATTGACGTTGAGTTATTCTTTAGAGAGTCTATTGTTTATCGTTAAAATACCACATGGGGAATTAAATGTGAATGCTTCTTCAGAGAGTCTTGGTTTTTGTGAGACCAAAACAGTTAGACTGTGTGAGATTTACCAGAGGGTGGTTATATATTTATTGAGTTAATGATATGTTGAACCAGAGGGGTTAGACTGTGAGATCATTCCCATAATGTTGTGTGTGAATCAATGATTGATTGTGATGATCCTTCTAAGACAAAGCACAATCTTGGTCTCGGTCATACATGATTGTCAGATGGTCTTCTGAGACATCTATTTTTATTTTACATTGGGTATACATAATTTAGGCTAGATTCTTGGATTTCATTATTCAAGGATTTGAATAATTATTAAATTTAAATGAATGTAATTGGAAACTATAGGGTTGTTTTCTGTTGAGTACTTCCTTGTTAATTGCATCTTGTGGCATATTTGTTTCTATATATGTATATACTGATAGTTAAGCATAGATATTTTGGGAATTTCCCATTGGGATTCATCTCACACCCTCTTTGTGTTAGGATTTTCGACCTAAATAAATTATACAGTTGTAGGTATAGATAAGATCAAGAACAATTCTACATCAGGTACATGATTACTATTTGAGGTGGAGATTATGGGGCCATGTTGTGGCTTGTGATGCTATTGGAGTTATTTACTATTTTCTATACATAGGTTATAGTGTTTTATTTCCTATATTTTGACTTGTTTGGATGCTTTCCTATATACCTGTTACATACATAATTACACACACACACACACACACATATACGTTGTAGTTTTTATTACTATCATTATTACACTATTTACGTTGTTTCATGGTATTTCTGCATCCTCTGTTATTTATTATTGTTATTCCACTGTGTTTCTCTACCAATGATGGCATTGTTTCCCCAATATCACACCCAAGTCCTTTGCTGCTAGTCGGAAACCTCTAGTGTTTTGGGGAATGCCCTTGAGGCCAATTGACCAACCGGGTACAGGGAAACATTGGGTGGAACCCGAAATAGGGATGTTACATCCTATATTATGAAGAAACACCTTGCATCAGTGAACAATGTCTAACAAGATTCAGAACACAATTTTAAGAGACATTACCCCTACGAAATATTTAATCATGAGACCAAGTCATTAAATTATATTATATTATGAATGAGTGTCAAAAACCTAGGTTAAATAACGTAGATATGGTAGTTGAGAATACTATGATCGTTCCTTGTAATATAGATATTGAGAGTCTCTACTAAGAATGAAATGTGTACAATACATGTAAGAAGCCTGATCCAAGAACCTAAGCTATAATCTAGACTCCTAGTGAAACTCTACTCTGTATGTTTTGCATATCCAAAGGTTGTGTCCCTTGACCTCGACCCCCTTCTTGGACCGAATGGCCTTTTGTACTATTTAATTAATCCTATCATGGAGCCATAGATCCCACTCCATACCATATATCTAGTGTAGATCCTCTTCCACTTGGACCTGGTTGAATGATATTGAAAAATTATTATAGATGGCCAATTCTGTTGTAGGCTCTGCACTCTAATAGATCATTTCCAGGATGAGGCTTCATGTGACCCTACCATCTAAAATTATGATATACCAAACTAATTTAAATTTGTAAACTTTGATTTCCAATTCCCGAATGATAACCTTCAATGTGATATTTCCTACCAGATGACAAACCACTTCCCTACCAAACAGTTGAACCACCATGCATGTACCTTCGTATTCCTTTAGATTTTTCTTGTAGATGATTCCTTGGTTCACCATCTCAATGCTAGTAGTCATTCTTAAGAATTTAACCTAATATGGAATAGTATAATTGATCCCATACTCAAATTTTCTCATTTGGGATAGCTCATCCTGCACAAGAGTGGGTGAAATTCATTGGAATTCAGTGAAACTTGGAGAGTAATTCATTGAATACATAATACCCTAGTCCATATGTATGAATTCATTAGCTCGATCGACACTTGGTATCTCTAGAATGATGTACTCATAGAATTTTGTCTATAAGTCCCTCCAGACAATACCTTGGTGCTAATATACCTGATTCAGAACATCTCACCACCTCTGGGAATATCCATGTAGCATATAAACTATGGGCTTAACCCTGAATTATAGAGTTATCTCTTAATGCTCAATGATTATAATCATGGCCTCTAAACATAACTCGGCATCCTAGGAACCACCTTCAACCAAGAATGTATGTGGGTGTTATTTTTGTAATTCCTTGATCAACTATGACATAGTGTTCATTATCCGTTGATATATGTCAATATAATATACTAGTTTAACATCCTTAGATGAGTGGAAACCATAACTGATTCTCCATTCTAGGTCATCACATAACCTCGGGAACACCTCCATGTATGCAAAAGGCTGTCGACTACCATCACAGGTCTAAAGATAATCCTCGGGATACTATAACTACTTATCAGATTAAATCCATAATTGAAGTAACATAAACATATATAATAACCTATAGGAGAAATATATGAAAGGAATACGACAAGAGCCCATCTGATACCAAGTAGCACATGCTATAGAAAAATAATGAATGCACTACATGTAAGATAGAAATTCAAATGAAATCTAATAATGAACTACCAAAATACCCTACACACATAGTCAAATCCCAACATGGTCCCGACATTCCATGCTGCAACCAAACATCCCACACATGAACCAAACACCAAGTCATTATCCTGAACATGTACCTAAAAATAGTAACAATTTCTCAGGTACCCAAGTGTCATGGCTACCCGAGCAGGGTGTCAATACAAATTAGTATGCTACCACTAGTGATCTCTATAGAAATAACCATTATATACAATAGTTTATACAAGTAAACAAAGTGAAATACAATTTACATGGAAACCAAAAAAGGAAATATCTCACAATTTATCAAAGGATAAAGTAACCATTTTTTGCATTAATTATTCTAGGTTCAACTAATGGACTAAACCGACTCTGGTCACATTGAGATTCTAAACCATTTCATAAGGGCTCACAAACTTTTACTCACATAGGGAATTAACCATTATAATTTTATCAACATACCCCAGATCCACTAATTGAAAAGTTTACTCAAATAATTTTCTTCATTTATCCCATGGTTTTTGTATTCTCATCAATAAAACTATATCACTTTCTATTTGATTAATATTGGGAAGGGGATATGTAAAATTCTCTATCTGACTAGGTTTAACATTTGACCAACAATAACATTACACTTGACATACAACCTAAGTCTAGGAAGTCTCATCTAATGCAACTATTAAGGGCATGGATATTTTTTCCTCTCCCTAAATCTTTCAATAAATGTGGTTTTCTTTAAAGACTCAGTGTATCCTAAACCATGGTCATAGATACTCAAGTCCAATACCTTAAAAATAAACTATTCCATGTGCACATTATTCTTCATTAATATACCATATATATCACATCTCAACCATTATAAAATCAATAAACACATAATATTCAAAACTCATTGTCTATTCAACACATAATTCATCATTATGACTTAAAACATTTACACATTCTCATTTAAATTCCTTATACCAATTAACATATTTATCATTATCACAACTTAGGTAATAAAAATACGCATTTTAATGAATTGTTTGTTTAACTCATCAAAAATATACCAACGACAAATCATAATCATTATACACATCAATCATTTACAATCATAACTCATTATATATTCCTCACTTACAAGGAAAAAACCATTAACACATAAAACACTATTTCACCCCCCATTTTATACTATCTAATTAACAAAAGATAAAATAAAATTAATTTCATAATTATAATATAGAATAAATATCAAATTAACCATTTTATGATCATCTTAAATCAACCCTTTAAAATATGGGTCTTCATCTTTGAAAAACTAATCTTTTCCCCAAGCATTTCAATCCATTTACATCTATTTCAAATATTAATATTGGAATTTTTAAAAAAATGGAAAACCACTCCCTTAAATGTATTCATCATTTGAATTCTATAAATAACACAACTCTCTAAATCACCCTGAAGTAAACTCCTTGTTTTAAAACATCACTCACTTCAAAACATCTTATTATTGATTTTAAACCCATCACCAGATCAAATTCCAAAACACATTATCTAACCCATTTCAGTGGACCTTTACTAATTTCACTAAATCTGACATATAATAAATTCAATTATACAATTTAATAAAACACACATTCGTTATAACAATTTACAACCCGTCTTTACACACATTTTTATTATCTCTATGTTCACCAATTTATTTCCCCATTTTCATGTCTTCGGAATACCCAATGGGTATCCCTAGGTTTAGTCTCACATCATCAGCAAACCTAACTGGGTATATGAAGGGTATATCACTTCAATATAAGGGACAATTAATTTCAAAATCCAAGAATAGGAAAATTTATAATGGAAGTGAATTAGCACAACCACATACACCAATAATACATCTAGACTATGGGAAAGATATTAATGTACACCTACATCATGATCATAGGAAACCACTCACCTAAAACCATCCATTGATTCAAACTCAAACAACCATTATATCCCAATAAAATAATCTTTTGTAAAAAGGAGGTTTCTATGGATTCATAATAAAAGGATATATTCTACATGCCCTAATTTAGAAAATAGAGAAAGGAGGAGTGTTAGACTCGCCTATTCTTTTCAACCAAAATCACTCCAAATGACTATGAATTGAAAAAGAATTGCCCATTGGGGGTGAGGGGGATTCTAGTTTCTCATCTAGTATGGAGGTGTTCAAATGGTGGATAAATTAAGGGGAGGAAGAAAATGGATATTGAGGGGAAACCAGTAGCAATCCAGTTTTAATTTGGCACATGGTTTTGTTGGATATTTTTTCAAACTGTGTGCTAACTGTGAGATTCCCTCTATCTAAGAGGAAAATGACTTGAACATTTTATCTTTCCTCACATTTGGTTTGACAATCCCTTTGGAGGCTGTGTGTTCACTGTTGTCCTTGTTTATCACCAGCCACTCGATTTCCAAACCTAGGCACACTATTTTCAATAACTGTTCACCAACCATGCACTACACACATCTTTTTGTTTTTTCTCTCTTCCTTCATCTATCAAACCCATGAATCACCCTAGAAATACCTCATACACCGTAGAATCACTAAATTATCTAAAATAATTAAGTGTACCTAAATTTAAACAAAAAAAATACTACCATTAATTTTTGGGATCTTACAACTAAGCATAAGAATCCCTATTGAATCTAAGTATGAGTTCCAAATCCATGAACAATCAGAGGAATAACCAAAGGTTTTCTATGTGTCACTATAGATGGCTCATGCCCTCTCACCTTAAGAGTATGGTCATTTATACCTTCATGGTGCTCAACCAGAGGCCCTTGTGTAGGAATATATCTTTTATTACATGAAAAATCCTAAAAATTGATTCATAAGTAAATGATATTATGGTTATAGAAACAAGGATATGATTATGGCCTTATTTCCTGATATACTCTTAAATAACGACCTATTTATAAAGCAATGTTCTAAAGTAATATTTCAACTCTTCATCATAAGGGATCCATATGTGGGATTTCAATTCCAATTTATTGTTGAAAACATTCATTAATTTACAATTCAAATCCCAATTTAACAATAATAAAAATAATCAACATGAGTTTGAATTTAGTAATTCTATATGTGATATTTTGGATATATGGGTTTCCATTCAATTGACACAAAGACATAAAATATATAATATTCAATTATCCCTCTATTTAACTAAAACCATCTATTTAACCACAGGAATTATAATGTTACAAGTTTATATATGAGGGTACACTTATATATTTTTACATTCCCAGTTTATAGATGCATAAAAATATAAATTGAAATTGTAAATCCATTTTATATAAATCATCTAAAATATTCTTCTTTTGTAACAAATTTACCCTAACATTAACCATGTTAAAATTTGTTATATAAGGTTAAATCCATATGTTATGCAGGAAAAGATCAATTTGGTGATGAAGTCACGTTATGTGACCATTTTTTCCCCAAAAAAACAATTCTAGTAGTTTCATGTATAACAAATAATGAATACACAATAGACAATAGGAAATTCATGAAATGAAAATAAATGACATTGAATACTAATGAAATAGAAATACCATTGTTCCTTTAATGAATAATGATCTGATTATCCATTTCCATACCATCCCAAATGTATAAATACATAAAAAATTACATTTTAAATCATTTTTGTTGCATAGTAAAGAAAAAATAATACCTATAATAAGATAAATATCGAACAAAAAGTCACATCCCTATAAAACTATGTTTTCCCCTTCACATGGGTTAGATAATCCCAAGAACATGCTCTTTACCATGTTCTGTAAGTTGCTAGTCTCAAATCTACCATCCCAAAAGAGTAATATAAAGGATAAAATAACTATGATATCACTTAGTGACATCACTGAAATGGTTAGTGGGAATGTAAAAGACATAGTTACACACATGGTATCAAGTGAAACTCCTTTTATTCCATATGTTTCCTACTATTATTGATGATAATAGTTGGTATTATGGGGAGACTATACCCTTATTATCACAGTGAAACACAATGAAAAAATAAAGGCAACACATATCCTAACAATAATATAAGTAAATGGGCATATAGAAGTAAACAACACCATATACAAATGATTTTATTATAGTATAAAATATGAATAAGGTAAGACGTGGTAGTAGGAATACAGATAATAAAACTACAACCAAAATGACACAAAAAACCAAAATAAAATACCTCCCTAAAAATCTAGAGAACTAGCTCAATCATCTTCTCTCAAGCTCCTATCCTAAAATGGAAATCATGAATACACAACTAGGGAATTATATCTATCATTACCTTTATCCATTAAACAATAATTATTAAAAAAAGATTCCCAATTATGGTGTGATAAAAAATAAAAAGGGCACCACTAATGGTTTCTAATATAAACGTAGAATAGGCTTGTAAAATTTAACAGTGTTTAGGTCTGGTAAATATATATTATAAATGTAAATAAAATCACATTGATCTTGGGCATGGTGTGGGATACTCTAGAGACCCCACCAGCTTCATCCTAATATGGTTTTACTTGAATCTTTTTACTTTCAATTTTGGTCACGAAATGTGAGGAATGTTTCCATGGAGTCTATGAATAACTTACCATAAGGAATCTGTAGAATGGGTCCAACTATTCCCACATAACACATCTATTTCTAATTTATGTGGGGTATGGAATTCATGACTATTTGAATTCAATCCAACTTGTGTTGGACAACCCATGATGTATTTTTTTACTAAAATCCATGGTTCAAAACCTTAATGTTCTTCTCTTAAGAGTTTCTAGACAAACCATGGAAAAGTATCCTTTCATTTTCTATAGGCCTCAATTAGAATTCATGGGGAAAACTGTAGTCATTCCTTTTCTGAGGAAATCAAGTTGAACCTGGGTGATCATATAGAGTATTATATATTTTCTATAGGGTTAAATGAATAAGAAACAATAAGACATCGCATTCATCAGGGTACGAGATTAACCAAATCCAAGAGGGTTGTACTGCTTTTTGTTCATATCAATGAATTAAGTGGAATCCTCTAATTTCTCTCAATACATTCCAGATTAGGAATCCAATGATTTCATAAGGTATTCTTAACCACTAATGGTGCCACAAAATTCCATAAATAGTAGCTAATAAATAATTTTTATATAATCATAAGGCTAAGTGATTATGAAAAATAGTAATTTCAATGGTAATTGTAACTAATCACAAGGTCATGTAATGTATGTGTGTCATTTTACAATTAAATTATTTCAATTAATAAAATCCACTTCTAAATTAGAAACCAAACATACCCTAAGCATCATTTTGGTTATATTTTAAAAATAAATATCTTAGGTTTTCATCCCAAATCAAACTATGGGGTGGGTTGATTTGATATTTCCCTCCTCTATTGGTGTTCAGGGGTCTCAGATAATATCTCAATCAAGGACTACATGAATAATTAAGTGATTTATAACTTTTATGGTAAATGAATACAAATTTCAATTTACAATGCATGATCACAAATTATAAACATCAAGAATTTAGGTAAAAGAAATATACCCCAACCTAGTCCCCTTAAAAGACTCATAATCTAGTGTAAACCATAGATTTGAGATATAATGAGTGAAACTGGAAAGCTAATAAAAATACCTAAAAATTAGGTATTTATATTAATTATTGTTAGACATGTTTGAAAAAAAAGTAAAGGAAATAAGGGATCCAATTTTTTCCCTAAACAGGGGTTTCCCAATGTAATGAACAGTGAAAAAAATTTATGTTTTACATAGAAGATACACTAAAAATTCAAGGAATAGAGGAAGAGATCTACGGTGGTTGTTCTGCACAAATGATTAAGTAGGGAGGAAAATTATATTTAAATTAAAATTTGTGAAATGTAAATTTAAACATTTTTAACATGGTGAATGGTTTCTAAAACCATTCCTTAATCATGTCTCTCTATTGTTTGGTAGCCCAAACCTCACAAGATTAAAAAAATATAGCACAAACCTTGTGAGGTGAACCTGTAATATATTTTTAAACATGAAGGGTTAATATGCCCCCTTCTCAAATTTTATCAAGTTGTTCTCCTTCCCTTTTATCCCACATGGTTGAGGTCAAAGGCCACCTAAACCATTCACTAACCAAGGGCCCCAACCTAAATCTTTAAAAACTGGAAATCAAGGCCCTGAATCTCTCATGGATATGTTGAAACCACCTCTACCACTTCGTTACATTAATATAGATAAATAAAGAGGTTATGATTGAATATAAGAGAGATTTTACCATAATAAAGAAACATACTCTTACATCATATATGGTTTATACAATATCATTCTAATGCCATATTAGAAATTCAAGAAACCTTTCATCTTTTAAAGTGACCAATTTTTCTATGATATTGATATGAAAGATCTCTTTCTCATTGAAAAACACATTTTTTATCTTGTATGGAAATTCATTCAATTGTAGACATGGTATATTTTTAATAATAAGTCACTATTTATCTAAATCCTCTTCTAGTCCACCATAACCATCCAATTAAAAGTTCAAATTAGGTTTTATCCCAAAATTTTTAGGATCCATAGTTTTTTTGGAATATTTTTAGTGAATTCCTCGAGATCAACTTATTTATTATTTAGTTAAATTCATAAATCTACCTTCACCTCCTAATAATTCAGATCTATGAAAAATTAATCATCTATAGAATAGGGATTATTTATATATTAGAGGAGCTTCAATATCTTATTTCATTCTCCCACATAAAAGTATATTTTCATTGAGACCCATTTATCATAGAACCAATTATAGAAAAATGGTCTTTTTATAAAATTATATGGAATAATACGCTATTAGAATCTTGTCGTTAAAACCACAATCAAACTAGTTGGATAGGTAATAAATTTATTACATAATTAAATTTTTAGTATTTTGTACTTAATATTTGAAATACCAAGATCCATATAAACTATTATAGGGATAAAATTTTTGATATCTCATAAATCCCATAAATAGATGAATATATCCTTGCATTAAAATTCTTAGGGAATCATTAAACACGTTGGATACTTTATTTTTTTGTGTATTTTAATTTAAATAACAATATTACATTATTCTATGAGAGAAATAATTATAAAATATTCTAGCCTCATTTTTTTCAAATGATGTTCTTTAAGAATTTGTTAAAGAATAGAATCTTGGAAATTGGATATACATATTTCATAATAACTATGATATTCTTGAACATTGGAATTTACCACTTAAATTATTTTTCTTTATTCTTATCTAATTATCTACTTCATTTAAATAATATAATAGGTGGATCATAATCCTTGACATCATTATCAACTAGATAAAGCATATATCATCCACAATATACTTTCATTCATTTATTTTTCTTTTCTTATCAAATGTTTCTTCCATTTTCTCCAGCAACATCACACTACCTTGTTTTTTATTTTCAACAGTATTTTTTTTACATAGTTTAACTTATATTTCATGCTGTAAAAGTTTATCTTCATCTCTCCCTTGGAATGTTTTCCATCCTCTTGTTACAATTTCCAAAAATATATAATCTTGAATTTTTCTCAATGGTTCTAGGTAATTTATCATTGTATCTCACTATATATTATCTAGGGTTTGAATCATTCATTTCCAAGAAATGTATACTATACTATATCCCTTGTATCTGTTGATAAATTCATGATAAATAAAAAACATGATAAAATCATTCCACATAAGTGGATACCCTTTTATTTCATTAATCGCTTATTAGATCTTCATTTTGGTAAAATTGTATTTCATTAGTGTTGAAGTTATATTCCAATAAACTACTTGTTAATTTCTATTATGCTAACCATACTTATCATTTCCTAGATTCTAAAAATGACCTATATAATAAAAACTTCCTTTCTCATACCAAGATAAATTTGGGTGATTATTTTATCTAGGTTTATAATTATAGTTACCTATAAAATGTTCTTCCTCCACCAGATTAGGGGTAGATTCATGATCTGGAATGTAAAAATATATACAATGGACAAAACTATTCCACAAAATATCAAAATAGTTCCCTTATTGTCTTTCAACCATGTCATTTTATAAAAGAACATGAATTTTCCATTTCAAATCATCTATTTGGGAATTCACATACAGCCATACTACCACATAAATAAAAGTAATGATTCTTCTTGTTGTTTATTTTTATTGAGAATTATTTGAAAAAATATTGTAAAGATTCTTGAGTACACTTATTTTCTTTTCATCATAGTGTCTAGTGAGAACAGTTTAAAATAATTTAAATCCCATGGAGTAAAATCCTTCATTGAAGAATTCGAGAAAAAGTGAGTGTGGAAAATTGTAATAGGGGAACTATCAACTGTATTCATTGATTCTTTTCCATACACAGGGACAGATTTATTATCGTTCTAGTCTGAGGGTGAGAGTCTAGTCCTAAATATTTAAATATCTATATAGGATTGGATCTACTTATAAAAAATTGTGAATATTATTCAATGTTCTAGATAACTTTTCTTATTTTTATAACATCCATGTCCTTTCTTCCTCCTTAATAGTGTTGGAGAAGAATCACAAAATTAGTTCATCCTCAGTCTCACTATTGAGTGAGAATCATTGAATAGTTGAAAACAATACGTAATGAAATTAAAATAATCCACTGAAGGTAATCCATTAAATATATATAAGTGTTTTATTTTATTGTTCCACGAATAATAATTCCTTTCAATCTACATTAATTTGATCACTATTACAAAATAAAATTGTCCAACTAGGTTATAACATAAGTTTTTAAAAACTGACATTATAATTGTTTTCTACAACATCTAGTTTTTAACCGATGTAAAAAATAATTTCAATTTATCTTTAGCATTATTTATTTTAAAACCATCATTGAAGTTGTGATTTTTAGATCTGTTAACAAATTCACCAATGTCAAAAAACAAAATTGAAATATGAATTTTGAAAAGTTGTTGAAAAAAACATTGTTTAAAACCATCATATTATGTGTCTATCGTTAACTTACAAATCTTCAGACCCTGGTTTCTTATCTCAAGATATAGGTAACTATCTTTTCATTCGTTATTCCTCATCTTCCAAACCATAATATGTTCCAATGCAGTTTCTCTATTTCCACTATCAGCGTCATCATTACCTTCTCATTCATCATCATTCTAAACTAACTCTTCTCTATGATGTCTCTTTGTGGTTTGTTTATATTGTTTCTATACTTTTTGGAATCTACTTTATATTTAAATAGATGGGTATTTTTTGGGATTACATTTTTCATGAATGATATCTTCCACCACTTCTCTATGACATCTCATCACAAATTTTATTTTTACATCAATAAATTCTTGGATATAAGGTATTTTTTAATAAATGATTGTTTTTTGGGATTATGATTTGATTAAATGATTATTTTATGAATTGGAGTTCTAAAAATGTTAATTTTATAATTAATAGGTGTATAAGGTATATTCGTCCAATATTGAGAACATATTTTCGATGGTATATGGGATAATGGAGTTTGAAAATAGAGTATGAATAATATATATATATAAGACCATACTAATTTCATGATAAAATTATGATTAAAAATAATTATAAATTATAATTAATAATGTAAATAATGAAAGATATATTCTTTGATAATATTTCTATTATTTAGATAATTTTTTTTAATATTATTATTTATCAAACCCACATACCCAAAATAGGTCTTAACTCATGTTGAAAATTGTATTAATTTTAATGTGTTATTTATTTCTATTAAAAATTTCATGAATATTTCTAAAATTATAAATTGATTTGATTTTATTATTTTATTTATTATATAGTTTAATATATTTTTAAACATTTTTATTTTCTTATTAATATTAAATTATAATCATTGGATAAAATTTACAAAAAAATATTTATATAAAATCTGTTTTTGTTGGTGCCCTATTTTTTATTAATTATTTAATGTCAATTTCCGTATAGGTGTTGTCCTGTATTTATATTCTTTATCATGTTTTCTTACCTCATATGTTTATCACTCTATAATATTTATCCCTTAATTTATAGTCCTGGCCCGAGCTCTACACACTAATTCCCTGAACCAAACCACTACATGACCTCATGGGTGCCTCCCTATATTGCAGAGGCAGTCGACTACCACTAAGGGTCTAATATCAATATTACGGAGAATATTCCCTCATATATCAAAGTAATTCACTAGGGGAATATAATAAGAAATATTTTATTAACATACAACCAAAAATAATACTTCCAGGATCACAATACCACTAAAAATTGAAGATACAATACCAGAAATTAACTATAAAACAAGCCATGATAATATATGTGCCAAGTTTCAAAGTGTAACCCAAAAGTAAACACAATAATGACTACCAAGAGGGTCCAAAACAACATTATGTTCCTTCCACCATGATTCACATCGACTCATAAATCTAACATTGGTACCTATACCTTATCTTGTTCTGTAACCAAAAAATCTATTCTGGTACAGGTCATGAAGCCCTGGTGGGGCGGGAGGACTACTCAGTAGTCCATCACCAACAATTTCTAAAACAATATATAGTCAACAAAAGTTTATGTAGTTTTGAAAAGTATAAATAATAGGAATAATTTTTTTAAAATTACATTTCTTTAATTACTCTTTATTTTACTACAAAACCATCAGGATACAGAGGACACTCGAAACTCTATAACAGCTTCGGCCCATGCCAGAGTCTGAACCACTTCACATTTCCAATCAAAAATTCATTTAACAAATAGGATTTTATTATGCATTTTATTTTAATTCATTATATGAATAATTGGAACCTCAGTCCAATTTCACTATTTTAGGCATATATATTCTAGTCCAGTGCCATGTGATTATTTAGAGCATTAGTCACTATCTAAGAAACATGGTTATTAAGAGCATTAATTCATGTCCCATTCCATTTTCGTACATGGCTAAGGCCTAGAACACCATTGAAAGGACTATGTTGGTATTTGGAGCATTATCCAATGTTCCACTAATATTTTTTTCAATAAAACACATGTATCACATTTATCATATATATATATATATCATTAATTAACGAAATAATTAATTAATTGTAAAAAAGTTATTAATTAATTCAACAATTTATAAATCATGAAACCCTTAAATTAATTCATGAGGTAATTATTCACAACAATCCCATAAATTAATTTTCCAAATAACTAATCATGTTAATTTAATTTAATATTCTTACAAATAATTCAACAATCAATGGTTGTAATTTCAAAATTAAAAATTCTCAAAAATTATTTCTGTAATTAGTTATCCAGGATCAATAATTTCCCAACACAAAAATTCTCATAATTTAATTAAATGATTAATTTAGAAAATTAAATAATATTAATAGGCCATAATTAATTCCCCAATTAATTATTCCACAAATCCCATAATTTCAATACTTAAATAATCAAATAATCAAATAATTATTAAATCCATATTTTTTCAAAATCAAAATTTATCAAAAAAATTTAATAATTAATTTATATAAATCATGTTTGTTTAATTAATTAAATATAAAAAATAAATAATTCAATATGGAAATATAATTGTTAAAACCTCTAGAAATTATATAATTTCATATAAGTAATTGGAATCATGACTTTGGAATTTAAATAATATACCACATACCTCAAGTTTGACAAATAACACTCACCAATTGAAGTCCCGAAAATTAGGGCAACATAATGAAAAAGGATGAGACCAAAATCTAAAATCCTAAATTAATATTGCATAAGTCAACATTACAGAAATCTATATCTAGATCTAAAATACTCGATCAAGATCAAATAAAAAAAAGGAAGAATATCCCCTCTACTGATTTGTAAAAGAACAGAAATGGAATAAAAAACCAACATGATAGAATCCACTTACTAAGAGGGGTGAATATCATCTATTTGGGATTCCAATCATAAATAACATTCGTCAGGAGGGCTCTTGATTCATTCAGATAGCTCAAAAATCATGAAAAATGGACTAGGGTCAAATGGGTGTTGAATTAGTTTTAAAATAGTGGTTCAAGAAATATTAAAAACAATATTCAGGCTATTTAAATTCCAACTTACATTTTTCTGTGTAGGGGTGCATGATTTCCTCAAATAATGGGCCAAAATGTGTACATCATTTATAGAGGTTCAAATTTACTCCTAAAATGGTGCATGATTTGAAAAATGATGCACTAATGGTGAAGACCCCATAGTTTATGGTTGCACGGTTTTCTAGGTTAGGGTGCCCAGTTTTCCCTAATCAAGCATCAACCATGCATTATCCCTTTTTATTTTGTTTTCCTCAATTTTCACCCAAACAAAATGTAAGGTAAAACATAAAAAATTACTTAACATACAACAAAAGTGTTCTTATAAATGAGCTAGAGACAAATATAGAAAAGTTAATTATCCTATATTCTCCCCACCTTATAAAATATCATCCTCGAGATGCAGTCTTGAGAATCTCTATTATTTTAATTAAAAAATTAGGGAAAATAAGCCCATATATCTTCTTCCATTCCCCATGTTTACTCATACAAATGTTCATGTTTCCACAATACATGAATTATAGTTACATTCATTCCCCACAACACATTCTAAGTACAATCCAACACACGTATCAAATGCTCCTCAAAAGATATATATAACTCAAGATCAGCATCATCTATATAGAACTGAAGATAAGGGTCAGGGTGATGCCATCATAGTTGTGATATTTGGTATACATCATGCATAGAACTATATTTCTATGTAGGAGCAAATCAGTTTTCCCACAACCTGATTCAATCCACAACCTCAAATGGTCCAATGAACCTAGGCACCATCGTATCCTATCTTTTTATCCTACATTGACCCAACCAAGGTGAAACCTAAATAAATACATGATAAACCTCTATAAACTCAAGGGTTCGTTGACGTTTATCTGCACACAACTTCTGTATAATCTGGGTTGTTTTCATCGGGTTCTGAATTAGATCAATCTATTATGATATCTCTTGAATGAGAGATAGTCCTAAAAATTCTGACTCACATATCTCAATCAAACATAGATGTAATCTACATGGAATTCTATATAGAACCTCAAATTATTCCATTTGTATAATTTCCTAATATTTTTTTTATAAGAAAACTTCACTAAAGCTACATGCTTCTGAAAAGACCCAACGATGTCAATAACACATGTTCAATTCATATCCTCCAAAACCTGTAGAAAATTTTCCAACTTCCCATATGTCTGTGTATGGAAGGCCTCACTCAAAGAAACCTACATTCCACGAACCTTCTATAAGCCCTACCAAAATAGTGAAGTAAATATTGAGTCATGGCCTAAAACTATAGTTTGTGGCACCCTATGTAGATGGAATATGTCTTAAAAATACAAACCTTCAACCTGAACTTGTGATAAAGTCTTCATTATTTGTAATTAATGTGATATATTCATAAATCGATCAATATTAACACAAATAGAATCATTCTTCGGTGGCATCCTCAGGGGAGACACCATATAGTAAAAATTCATGTCATCCCATTTACACTCTGGAATGGAAAATGGAATTACCAAAGCACCAGGTTGTTGAGGCTACATCGTCACATACTGATAGGTGTATCATCATGTCACAAACTGTTCTATTACATTTTTCATTCCCAACCACCAATATTCTCGTCGATGGTCGTGGTAAATTTTGGTCACACCTAAATGTACCACCCACCATGATGCATGAAATTCATATATCAACACCTCTCTAATTCTCATATTCATAACAACATGATTCTTGAGGTAGATGATTTCATCCTCATATATTCTCCAATATAAAGTTGATTCCCCACCATAAAGGCAATACCTCATGGACAAACACTATAGATCATAATAATATCTATCTCTAGTCTAGATCAAAAGTGTAGAATCTACTAAAACTGATACCATATTGATCTACTTCTAACTATCCAAAACCACCAAATGCATCTCTTCAAGTAAGACCATTATCTTCCACTCATCACATGACAACTGATCTACTGGAGTCTGTGTTTTCAAAAATAAATAATTAGCCACATTGTTCTCTTTTCCAGGTGTGTATTCTAACTCAAAATAAAAATATTGTATCTACTCAACCCATATTCATGGCCAAATGATCAAATTACATTGCAAAAAGGTGTTCTTAAATATCTTTTAATCTGAATAAAAAATAAACTTTCCCCCAATAGATAATTCCACTAAAAATTTAAAAAATCCACCAATACATCAAAATCAAGTGCCTGCATAGGATAGTTTTTCTCATGTGGACTCAACTACCAAGACTCATATGCCACAACCCAGTCTCCCTGAATCAACGGATCTCCATGTCCAATCAGAAGAGATACACAATACATGGTATACTTCTCACCTAGCTAAGGTAGAATCATGATCTATTCCGATGTCAAGCACTACTTTAGCACTGGTAAAGCCTCCTCAAAATGTTCAAACCATTCAATTTTTATACCCTTTTTGTTCTTGCCTATATGTGGCATTTGCAATCAAAAAATTTCCTTGATGAATATATGATAATATCCATCCAATCCATGAAAAAAATAGATAACAAAAATGTTCTATGGATACTCCCAGAAAACCACTATCTATTCTTTCTATGAGTCCAAAAACATGACTTCATATAAGATTATGAGAACTAGGAATTTTACCTAATAAATCCAAAAATGAAACTTTGATAGCTTGGTATGTAATTGATGCTCTCTCAGTGTACTGAAGACAATGTCTAGGTGTTTGGAGTGATCGTCATGAGTCTTGGAGTACACTAAGATATCTTCCACAAACACTACAATAAATTGATCTAGGTATGGATGGATTATAATGATCATCAAGTCTATAAACATTGAAGGTGACTTATTTAAAACAAAACACATTTCAACGAGCTCTTGTTTGCCATACCTTCTACTAAAATATGTCCTTAGTATATTAGATGTCCAAAATCTCAACAGATGATACTATGATATCAAGTCAATCATTGAGAATACAGAAGATCCTCTCAACTGTTCCAATATATCATTGATACACAGAAGAAGATAACAATTCTTAAAATTCATTCGGTTTAACATTCATTAATCAACACCCAAGCATATAGTATCATAGACCATATATGCAAAAAAACACTGGTGAACACCAAGGTGATGTACTAAAATGGATAAACCCCTTATCATCCAAGACCTCTAGATGAGTCTTGATCCCTTGTAGATCTATTAGTTCCATTTTTTATGGTGGAGTAGAAACTAGCTCAGCCCCAGGAATGATCTCAATAGTGAATTCCCCATCTCTCGCAGGTGGTAGCCCAGTGAAGTCTTCACGAAACATGCCATTAAACCTATCCACAATGGTTGGAAATACATGCAATTTTATATCCCCATAATCTATTATTAGACATGAATCATGGGCTATGGGATCTCATTGTTTCTTAGAAATTGGCCCTGCATGGCCTTCCTAGATATCCCCCTCTCCACATTTAATATAGTTTTCACCCTTTAGTGACATAAAATTCACTCTCATGTGGAAAAAATTCATGTGGGATCAATATTAGGCTAACCAATTCATACCCAAATTTATTTTTAAGCCCGAAATGTCAAGGATATAAAGACCCCATAGAAAATGGCACTCCCTGATCTCAAGAGAATAGCCCTTGTACAAACAGAAATCTCAAGATCATACTGTGATACATGTGTCTATCTTTAACAGCCCTCTCATAAAACTCACCTCTATGATATAATCATTAACAATTATTGTAGATATAAATGACTAAGATGAAATAGATAATTTAGAAGATACAATAATTGTACATATCACTGTCAATTATTTAGCCTCACTACACTCAAATATTGGAAGAATAGAATGTAAATGTACTTAGCAAATTACCTATGATGTGGTCTTATTTCCCTAAAATATGCCACTCTGTTGATACTGTAACTCTTCCCCAGAATAACTACTTCCACTTCTTCCACCGCCTTGGATAGTATAACTACTGTTTCCATACAAATATAGGGTAGAAGGCCCCTTCCCACACTCTGGTTCAGTATAGATCCACCATTAAAAAATTTCTTTCTCAGGTTCCAAGAGAACATTTATAGATGACCTATCACGCTACAATATTGATACTCCACTGGTGGATATGGAAAATATTTATGAATGTACCTCATCCTACCAAAATGGTTCTATGGAAATCGTGTGAGATTCTGAGTAACTGATCCCTCATAATAACCACTTTTATTCCCACTGTTGTAGCTTGAGTTCTCATAATGATGCTTCATTCTATTGAAATTTATACCTCTATATTATCCAAAATAAACCACCTTTCCTCCACTGGAATCTTCTTTTAGGTTCCCATCTAAAATTAGAACTTAATTAACCACTTCCTAAAACTTCTTCACCCTAGAAATATTCACCCACGATATAATGTCAAATTTAGATTTGTCCTAAAAAATATTTTCCACCAAATCCTCATATCTTGCCAACACTATATAAATTCACTGAAAATCTATGAATATTTTATCACAGTCCATCACAGACATATTCCCCTAATTCAATATCATGAACTCAGTCACTCTCTCTTAGCACAGTTTGGTAGGATCAAAGTTCTCAAAGAAATTATCTTGAAATCCATTCTATTCCATATACTCTTTCTGTGCATCCCAAGTCATGATATCCCACTATCTCCTTGCTTGACCATGTAACAAATAGGTATCCAATCTCTCTCTCTTATCTATAGAAGTCTCCATGTTCTCAAGTATAGTCTAGATATACCCAATCCAAAACTCAACTCTCGTAGGTCTATACTATCAAGTAAAAGTTAGAGGGTTCTACAACTGTAACTCCCTATTAGATCAGACATGATTTTCACAACCCACCAAGGGTCTCTTATATGAATTTTATGAAGCGAGTGAAGTTCTCTCTGAACCTATCCCCCTCTTCCTCAACTGGAAATATCAGTGCCTCAGGTTCCACCACTGGTGGAGAATCTCCATCTATATCCTATTATATTCCCCTCAAAAAGATTCTCCTTGGAGTAATACCTCTAAAATTCTAAACACACATATTAATAATAATAACAAAACTTTTTCACATTTACGTATGTTTAAAAGCATGACAATTCACAATAATTATTTCCCTAAACCTTGCATATTTCTTTGAAATTGGGGCCTTATCACTACCCTTAACCATCATACACCAAGGCCCTAGTTAATAAAGGTAAACACATTATCATTATTATCATTCCATTAGACACCAATTTATTTACATTTTTCACAATTTTATTATTTTCAATTTCACTAATAAGTAAAAAATGTTCATGTTCCACAACATACCCAAAACTCATTTCCCTATGTACGCCCAAAATATTTCACATCATAATAATCTTAAATTATGAGAATGATGCATGCATACTCCACTATCGTTCCTTACTAGTCCATGTTTTATATTTCCACAATTTTGAGAAAAAAACATTACAAAATAATTGTATCACCAAAGAAGAAATAATATTCAATTTCTACAACAAATAGTAATAACAACTACACTACCCTAGGTAAATGGTTTTTTCCCTCATACTTGAGATTAAAACTCCCATAAACAAGATCATTACCAATTCCCTATACTTCCTTGTCTCGTATCTACCTTTCCCAAATATTAAGACTAAAGAAAAAGAAAATAAAACTTTTCTCTGATACCACTATGTTACGTCTCGGCCTGGGTTCCCTCACTAGTGCTCCAAAACAGACCACCACATGACCTCAGTTGCACCTCCCCATATGCTAGAGGCTTTTAGTAGTAAAGGTATAATATTAATTTTGAGGAGACTACGCCCACTTTTATTAGAGTAATACACCTGGAAAAAATAAGAAGAATTAATTTAATATCATATAACTATAAAAAAATACCAAGATCATAAGATGACTAAAACGTCAAGATCCAATACCAAAACTGTACTGTAAAACATACCATGTTAAAGTACGTGAAAAGTTTCAATGTGTAAACCCAGAATTAAAGACAATAATGAATCACAAGTGGGTCCCAAACAACATCTGGTCCCTTCAACAATGCTTCATCTTGACACATACATCTCACACAAGGCCTATTCCCTTATCCTATCCTATAACCAAGAAATATCAGGTACCAATCAGAAATCCCTAGCAGGGTGTGAGTGAAACTCAGTAGGCCACCACCAAAGGTGTCTCAAATAATATCAAATCAATAATAGTGTATATAGAAGTGTAAAGAATAAATATTAATAATAAAATAAATAGATTACATTTTTTTATTTAATCTTTATTTAACTACAAAACCCCACTAATTCATGATGACACTTGATCCTCAATACCTACTTCATCCCATTCCATAGTTTTAACCCCTACACATTTCCAATCAACAATTCTTTTAATAAATGGGATTTTATTATCCCTTTCATTTGTGTTCATGATACAAAAAATTGTAACCATATTCCAATTCCACTATTATAGTTATAGAAGATCAATTCTAGAACCTCGTGTGTATTTGGAGCATTTTTACACGTCTCACAAAATACGGTTATCTGGATTGTCAGTCCCTATCCCGTATAATTTTCTTATTTTCCTTAGGTCTATAATTTAATTTCAATGACTATGTGGGTATTTTGAGTGTCAGCCTTTGTCCCACACATCATTTTATCAATCAAACACATGTATCACATGAATCATATATATCACATTAATTAATGATACAATTAATAAATCCTAAAAACTCCATTAAATAATTCAACAAGTAATTAATCTTGACACCCTTCAATTATTTCCTCTATTAATTGGTCACACAAATTATATTAATTAATTCATAAATTATTTAATCCCATTGCATTCAATCAATATTCATATAATTAATTCAAAAATTTATTTTCCTGATTTCAAAATTAATAAATCTCAATAATTAATTCTACAAATAATTATCCCAAATCAACAATTTCACAATACAATAATTCCACATAATTAATTGAATAATTAATTTCTAAAATTATATAATATTAATATTTCATAACTAATCGATATATTAATTATTCTTCATATGCCAAAATATGAATACTCCAATACTAAATTGACCAATTCATTATTAAATCAGAAAATTTTCAATATCAACAATTATCATAAATTAATTAAACAATTAATTTATATAATTCATATTCATTTAATTAACTAATTCACTGAATTATTTAATTCAATTTTGAAATATAATTGCTAAAAGTACTCAAGAAATTATATAATTACATACACATAATTGAAATAATTACTATTTGATTTGAATAATAGACCTCCTACATCATGTTTGACGAAGAACACTTACCAATAGAAATCACCAAAATTTGGGAAACACAATGACGTAGGATGAGATTCAAATATAAAACCCCAAATCTAGATGGTATAAATAAAAATCCTTGAAATAATAATCAATATATAAAATCCTAGACATAGACCTACTCAAAATAATATTAACAACCCTTTTCCTGATTGGAATAAGAATATAAATGGAATTTGAAACATCTGCGATAGAATCCACTTACCTGGATGAGTGCAAATATTCATTTACAACTTCAAATCATAAGGAATAGAAGGTGGGATGGCTTGGAATTAATATTGAGAGATCCAAAATTATCATAAGGGGCATATGGTATAATGGATATCAGATTGGAGTTAATATGAGGGTTTGGTATAATTAAAACCAATTTTCGGGTAAATTAAATTCCCACACATATTTTTAGGGGAAGGGGTTCTTGGTTTCCACTAACCAATAACTTAAACCATATGCCTCATTTATAGGGGTGCACATTTACTCTTAAGAGGATGATAGTTTAAAAACCATGTTCCAACCTTGCAAAACCCCACTATCCAGAGATGTATGGTTTGTTGCGCTAGGGAAAACGGTTTTCCCTTACCCTGTGCCAACCATTCACTACCCAATGTCTTCCACTTTTCTTAATTTTCTACAAAATTCACCCCAAGGTAAAACCCAAAATAAAACTACTCATCCTAAATAAAATGTGTAACAAAAAATGGGGCCAAGAAAACTCTATAAATGTTCATAATTTTACAATTATAATAATGGGGCCATGTTGGTTGTAGGTTTTTCTTTAAAGAGGACTGATGTATGTTTTTTCTTTAGTTGTATTTATAAAAATCAGCACACATTGTAAAATATTATTACCAGATTAGGGGTTTTATACTCAGTTTAAAGGTCATATACTTCTTGAGAAGTTACATCAATTGAACTTTTCTTTTCTAAATATTGTTTAATAAATCATCATATTTCATATATATCTTTATGGAATATAGTTTCCCATAACAGACCATGAATATGTACTAGATAGAGAATTCTATTAGTGATGTTTGATAAAAAAGAAGGTGATTCTTTTCCAATCTCAACATTCTAAACAACATTGAAAACCATATGATTTATGGGAATTTTAATGAAATATTGATGTTTTTCTGGACACCAGGCTTTAGATAAAATTCATTTATATATCCAATGATTCCTTTCATATCATTTATTTTTACTAAATCATTAGAACATCTCGGGATAAAATACTGAGTTTGTAAAATATATGAAGTGGATATTTGGTTTCCAAAAATTACTTTATCAAACTAATTGGGAAGTAGTTTTCTGGATATAGATTATTAGATTATCTATTTTCTTGAAAACTAGAAGTGTAAATTTCTTATAGTTAGAAGATTTGAAAAAGAGTGGATAGGATGATCCATATGAAATGTTAATCCATCAATTGAACTGATCCTTTGGTATAATTGATCTATCAAATGAAAAATCAGTCATTATCTACTAAATTCTAGATTTTTTTATAGGTGTAGATTGGTCATATGAAATTTTCATTTAGATCCATCGAAAAAGATTCATCCACTGATTCATCAAATGATTTTATTAAACCGATAAGTCATTAGATGAAAATTTCCATTGAAGGAAGTATATTAGAATAATGATTTTTTATCAGAATAATCAGAGATTATGATTGTGTATAAGAAGAGTTTTTTACACTAATACATCATATAAAGTCACTAACATTGATAAATTGAGATGGTTTAGAGACCGATTCATCAAATGAGCTTCAGAGACTGATCTAGCGGAGGTTAGGTTGATACAAATATCTATTTGACACATATACTAAATATGATGTTGAGTTTCATTGGAAACATTTTCATCATTCTAAGGAGTAGTTGAACAAATTAAGAAAGTGTATAAAAAGGTGTGAAAATATGTATGTTGTTCTATTTCAATTTTATCCGGGTATTTAATTTCTTATAAGTTCAAATGATGTATCTAAAATGTTTTAGTTGGTTTGAAACATCAGAGTTTAAAGCCTATTGTTTTTTTGAATTTTGGTCAAGAGAGTGGGACTTAAATATTGATTTTTGGACTGAGATATTCTTGACTATCAATTTCTATAATGAGGATGTGTAATTTTTTTTGTTTAGGTGAGGAATAAAATTAAGATTTTATAAAGAATTCATGAATATTCTATATGACTCGAGAAAATTTCAGTAATTTTCAATTGAAGTTATAATTACTAATTAATTCAAAAATGTGAATTTTTTAGAGAGAAATTTTTTTTTGGTTCCAGAGTTTTCTTTTTTGGGGACACATATATAATTTTGTTCAAGAACAACATACTTTGACATTGTTTAGGTGTATAATATGTGGAGAAATAGTGTTTTAGATTTGAACTTCTTTCAAGATAGAAAAATTTATATAAGAAGTTGTATATAACATTTATTGAATCATATTGTAAAATAAGAGTAACATGTTTTGAAAAATAAAAGAACAATGAAAAATCGGAGTTCTAATTCTCTATAAGTAAACTAATTAGATATTTTTCTGGATTGAAGAATTAGATCGAGGAATTGGTCAGAGTGATTAATCTGAATTCTTGTATATTGTTCATAGAATAAGTTTTTATGAACTATAAGGTATTAAAGACAATTAATTGGTTTTTAAATGTAAATAAAAATTTGGTTGAATCATCCCAGTTAAAAATTTCTTATCTTGTTAGAGTAACTTATATACATTTTTTCAAATCTTATATAAATTTTATATGCTATATGAGGAACATTGATAGTTGTATTGATCCATGTTCTATTCAAGTGTAAGTTTATTTCCTACTTGATGTATGGACACCAATAATGAATTGTTTACTATGGATTGTGTGGTATTTGATTATTTACAAACCATGATGAGGACGGTGTAGTCTTTTTTAATAGTGATCCATGTAAATTCATGTGTTCCTATGGATGCTTTTGAAAATTTTCATTTCAGCAAATATGTTTCTATTTAATAGGATATTATGTTTTTTATGAAATATAATATAAAATATAAAAGATATCAATGATTCACTACCTCCCCTTGTCATGGATTATATTTATCTTACATGGACCATTTTAATTTTTATCAGATGGATGGTTCGACAAGATTAATCTTTTCTGATTATTTAAGAAATGTTTCCAGGGATAATTTGAATTGGGTGAATATTAAGAGGATTATAATTTTGGATAAAAATAAATATAATATCTAGAAATATATAATTTTCTTATATCCTTTTTCACTTATATATATTGTTTTCCACCTCATACTGAGAATTCCACTCTTGTAGATTTTTATAAGAAATAACTAGAGAATGATGGATAGCGTAAGAATGTTTTACTTTCATCACACTATGAAATTGAATTTTTTAATGTTTAGGGAGTTGAAACTATGAATGGTATTTGGGAAAAGATGGTAAATATGTATGATGTAAATACCAAAGTGAATAAGGAAAGGTTACAAGTCTGGAATTTAAAGTACGAGGATGTCAAAATGTGCAGGGTATGGAGGGTTTGTTGGATTATTTACTAGGGTGAAAGATATTGTAAGAACCATTAGATTTCATATTGAGAACCTGTAATATAAATTTTTTTATAAAAATATATTATAAATTATTTTTGATAAGTTTCATGCCAATGTATCATATTTGAAATATAGATATCTTGAACCTCTATAATTATATTACATACATAGAACTATAATTATAAATGAAATGAGAAGAGACAATGTTATGACAGGGAAAAAATTTGATTATGAAATTTCCTTCAGAACATTCATGAAATGAAAATCTAGTAAGATTACATATGATGAAGAAGTTAATGAATCTTACAACAGAAATGAAGATTGTGAAATGTTTTATGAAATATCGTAGTTCATTTGAAAAAAATTTGAAAACAGTTTGAGGAAAGTTCAAAGGGAAGTTAAACATAATGTTCTTTGACTAAGGAGTTATTGTGATTTTTGATGAAAATTCTCATCAAATAACAGATAAAGAAAAATATAATGAAAATGACAAAAATTCAATTGGATACTTTAATAGACATATTGAAAAATATTTTTTTTTATTCCAAGGAAAAGATAAAACATTCTCAATAACTAAAAGTAAAATATTTTTTTCAAATAATGATGATGATGACATTAATTAAATCGAAAATGAAAAATTCACTAATGTTTCACAGAAAACACATTCCTAGAAAAAAATATGTTGAAACGTTTTTAGTTATAAAATTTGTATTTCAGAATAAGATACTCAATTAGAATATGCTCTAAAAAGAGTTGAATGAATTTCTTCTAAAGGACGTAATACATGAAGGAGAAATCATGAAGTTGAAAAGGGAAATTTTGATATGAAGAATTCAAGAATATATTTTTAGAGATAAATATATGTTATTGTATGAGATTGATCATTGAAATAATAATCATCAAAAATAAATAATTAGAATTAATATCTATAAGTGAAGATAAAAGTGAAGGACTAATTGTTATAACTTGTTGAAAAAAATTCCTCTAAAACTAATTAGAGAGTTACGAATTTCAAAATTTTATTTCCATAATTGGGGATAGATCTGAGAAGTGTGAGCCTAAAAAATTAACAAAAGTAATATTCAAATGATTAATATTATAATTAAGATTATCCTTTTATTAATAAATTTATGAAAATCATGTATGTACCCAAAACCAAAAAATAAATAAAATTCTAAGGATTCAAAAATTTCATAGTATGAATGAAACATTTCTACTTCTGGTGATTCTATTGAATATGGGATGAAATCTCAGTTAATAAAGAATATTATGAAATATAAAAGAAAATTTAGAAATTAATAATTTCTTAATGTGGAATGTAATGATGTTTTAGAAAAATGGTTTTAAACTCCATGAAGTATGGAAATTAAAGAGTAAAATAGTCATTCTATATATATTGCTCGTATTGTGGAGGACATAGTCATACATAAAACATATGGCGGTTCAATAAACAACACTATAATATTTAAATGAGTAACTAGAAGAAAATTTCTTGGGGGAGTTAATCATCTCAAATAAGGAATGGTGAGAGTGTTGTTATAAAAATGGAAAATATATTCCAATATTTGGAAAATATTTTTGAAAGATGTGAATAATCTAATCATTGGGAAAATTGATGTATTCTTTTGTTAACATAACCATAAAGTTTTTAAAAAATTATTAATTTCTATCTGTAATGAATGAAAAAGTAAATTAAAATGCTCTTGTCATATAAAATTCTCTGAAATCCAAAAAAGAATAATGAACCTTGATTTTGGAAATTAGGTTCTCTTCACATATGATTGGAGATTTTATTCTTATAAAGAATGTAAATGATTTAAAATAATTAACATCGATGTTTTGTCATGATTATTCTTATAGAATCAGTGGCGTTGGATCTTCTAGTATGGTGGAAGAATAACTGAAATTCATAAAGGTCTTATTATTTAATCAGATAAAACAAAAATTATTAAGTGTTTCCTAACTATTTGATAAAACTTAATGATATTTTTTAGAAAATATGGTTTTGGTGTGAAATGAGAGGAATATTGAAATTTTTTTATAGGCGGAAAGCATACAAAAGTGAACTTGTTTAAAGATGGGGATGAAAAAAATTCATGTTATCAAAACATGATGGAAGCTAATCAATTGTGTCATAAAATATTGGGTGATATGTGTTTGAGGAATATAAAAAAATTTACAAAGTGAGAGAGTCTATAGGATATACCAGATTTCATAAGAGGAAGAAATTGGTGTTGTTCCATTTGTCAAAAGATAAGAATTAGAAACATAGTGACTAATAAAGTTTAAATTCATTTAACTTTTTCCATAGAACTAATTAATTCTAGTATTTTTTATCAATGAGGAAATAATAAACATTAAAATATAATTACATTATATATTTAATTTATGTTTTTACATGAAATATTTGTATTGTGTATTTCAAGAATAAATCAAAAGCTCTATAAAATGTTTAGTTGTTTTAGGAGAATAGCCAAAAAATAATGTGGATATTCTATGTTGTGATTACAAACTGATAATGATGGAAAATAAAAAAAATAAAGAATTTAGAAATTGTATTGATGAAAATATATGTCTTCATAAGTTCATTATACCTTACATACCGCAGAATAATTGTATTGTTGAAAGTAAGAATAAAAGTTTGGTAAAGATGGGATATTCTTTGCTAAACAAACATGTTCTTTATCACTATTTATGTAGGGATGATAAGGGTACACCCGTTTTCATTTTGAATTTGTGTTTGTACATACCATTTTCTAATATGAATCCCTAGGAAATGTTATACAATGATAATCTATGTTTGAAATAGTTAGTTATTTTTAGAGACAATGTATAATAAAAATCAAATGTGTAAATCTTAGAAATTTTGATCAATGAGGTGTTGGTGAAATTCATTATTTCAATGCTATAAAGGGAAGAGGATGATGATGTTTCAAAAATTAAATAGGGATTATTATGCATTATACTGATATTAATTTTCATCAATAATATCATGAAGAAGTTTCAGACATGTTCAAATTTGGAATATGGGAGAGATAAGAGTGTTATTTTTGAAAAACAAGACAAAATGTATAGAAATTATAATACTGCACAAAGAGAATATTCTGAAACATCTATTTCTACTCATGATGGAGAAATTCATACATCTCATCATAGATTGAGTAAATAGGTGTATGTTCAAAACATCATTGGTGATCAATAACAAAGAAATTCAAATAAGAAGAACATAATTTTTTCCACATAATTATTTGTACTCAAAAGGTGAGCCAAAATTTAATGATTATTTTGAGAATTAGAAGTGGATTTATGATATTAAATAAGAGTTAGACCTCATTCAGAAGATTGATACATGGGAACTGGTAAAAACGCAATAATAAAATTTTTTTTTGTACATATTGGGTGTTCTAAAACAAGATAAATGAATCTGAGGAAGTGAAATTAACTAATCCATGATTGGTTTTAAAATGTTCCTACAATACTAAAGGCATTGATTTTTATAAGACTATTACCTCTATATCAAGATTAGAAACAATAAAAATCATTCTTAAAAATACTACACAAGAAGGTTATAAAATGTTTTAGATGAATGTGAAATTATATTTTCACAATGGATAACATGATGAAGAATATTATATTGAGTATCCATGTGGATTTATTATTTCAAAATATGAAATCTATTCATGAAATTTGATAAATTCCTTATATTGTATTAACAAATCTAAAAGAGCATGGAATTCCAAATTGGATACATTCATAAAGTAGTTGAACATTATAAAAGGAATAGTTGATAATAATATCTACATGAAAATCATAAGATCTATCTCATTGTAATTGTTTATATTGATATTATCATCTTAGGTGGGAATTATAAAAGAACATCTAAAAAAACTTTTGAAGATTTGAAGAAGTTGTTTGAAATGTATGTTCCCGATAAAATGAAACATTTTCTTTGTTTTCAAATCTCACAAAAGAAGAGGTATATTTTTATATCTCAAGAAAATTATTTAAAGGAACATCTTCATAAGATTGTCATGGAAAATTCGAAACCTAATTCCACACCAATTTTTGTGGGAACCAAGATGTGTAAAGGTAAAGAAGGAAAGTTAGTGGATTTTAAGGAATTTATAAAGATGATTTTAATTTTATTATATTTGACTACATCAAGACTAGATATTGTATATAATGTAATTTTTGTGAAATATTTCAATGTGATATAAAATAATCTCATCACATTTCATGAAAATTAATTCTCATATATATCAATGGAATAATACAGATCATTATAAAACATGAATGTTTAGAAAAATTTATTTGTTTGTTTATACAAATTCTAAATGGGTAGGAAGTGTGGAAGATAGAAAATAAAAATCTTGCCGATTTTTATTTCTATGGGAAATTTGTGTGAGTTGGATTAAAAAAATTATAATTATATAAATCTTAGCATGGTAGAAGCTGAATATTTTCCCATCACTCAAACTGTAACACAAATTGTGTTAATGAATAATCAGTTGTATGATTTTCTAGTCGATTTATTGTTACCCATTCTCATGGGTTGTGATAATAAAAGTGATATAGATATCACCAGAGATTCAGCACAATATTCTTCTTCAAATAATATTCATTTAAAATATCACTTCATTAAAGAACATGTAGAGTAGAATGAACTGACCATGGAAATTCTTCCAATAAGGGAAACAGTTGCTTATATGTTCTCAAAACCTTTACCTAAGGAATAATTTTATTAGCTGATGATAAACAATGGAATCCAAAAACATTATATCCAAAGTTGAGGTATTTTTTTCTATCTATAACTCATATTTTATTCAAATATTGTTGTCATGTAAAGACCCAAAAAATTCATGGAATTTTTTTTTTCTTAATTTTCTTGGGAATTTTACAAGAACACAGTTTCTGACGGCACCTAATTCCGAGGCTGGGTGTGCCCGGAATCTTTTTCAGAAGATTATCTCGGGTACGTTCAGTGAACGAACGAGCGAGTTTTTCTAACTTTTGAACCGGTGCTCGGGATCAACATTGGAGGGAACCTGTGGAATCGCAGCACCGGTAATTTCTTAGAAACACCTCTTCCGGAGTTGCGTTTGCTTGGGTGTGGTTTTTAATTTTTGGGGTTAAGATAAGGAATAAAATAAAAGTGGTCCAACCGATTTTTATTTTATTTTGCTTAACTTATGTTAAGTGGATGATGTGGGACCCACAATATCCTACCCACTTGGAAGGATATTTGTGAGGTGGAGCCCACACAAGCCCCACCGTTTCTTTTCTTCTAAACCCCCTCCATTAATTAAGGTAACGCACCTGCACCCCCTACTCATTGGAAGTCAACCCTTGCGTTTTTCTGTTATGAAATGCCTCATTTAATTTGGGCAGTTTAAACATTACAATTAATTCAATTAATTCTTTGATTCGTTTTTGAATTTTAAAACGGATGGCTTGAGAAATAAAATAAGAGAACTCTTATTTTATTAGTCTAGTTGTGTTAGGAGTGGATTGGGAGGAAGAGGGGAGGCTTGAAGATCTTCATCTTCTTCGTTGAAGATCACAAAGAACGCGAAGAACGCACCGATCTCCAACGAAGAACGTTGAATACTCGGAGATCGACTACGCGACACCGTGTACCGCGATGCCAACGACCCTTCTTCCGCGACGCTTCATCCACGATTCTTCTTCCGTGACGTTCCTTCATCCTGACGCGACGATCCCCCTTGCGCGACGCCTTCTTCCACGATGTGCTTTTCCGCGATGAACCCTCGCTCGACGATGCTTGAGGTAGGGGTTTTGGTTCAATTAAATCTATGTGATTTATATCATCGACATGTGTTTAAAATTTGTCGGAACCCTTTTTAAACCGCTAATGCGGTGGCTGCGGACCAACGAACAAGTCCAAACCCACCGTCTCTTCGTTCTTGGTGTGCGGATCGGCGGGAAACAATGAAGCAGGCCGCACATGCGTTGTGAGGTGTTCGCAGTGAAGAACCGGTCCCAGGAGGGACGTTGGCGAAGATGGCAGGAAAAACCGACCACCGGAGCTCGTCTGGTGGTCTGTGGAACACTCCGCCAATGCGCCTTGCCGACACTGGCCGCCCGCTGGTCCCGCGACCTCACGGGACCGAGGGAGGCGGGACGCGGTGCTTGGCCGCGTCTGTTGACAAGGAGAGGCCCCCCATGAGGGCCGCGGTTACAAGCTGGCGGGGGCAGCGTGCCACCCCGCACCCCCATCCGCTCGGCCAAAACGGTAGAGCCACCTGGTCAGCGCAAGGTCGGGCCGCGCCCAAGCGGGCCGGACCCGAACCCGGGTCGGGTCGCCCTGGTTCGGGCCGACCCAGGGGGTACCGGGCCGGGTCGGACCGGGCCCGAACCCGCTAATACCAAACTTTTTCTCTCTTTTTCCCATAACTTGGGCTACAGACCTCCGATTGACGCACCGTCATTGCGTAGCGATCCTTGACCGAGATGGTCTTTTCTGTATATTATACCCAAGGTTTCAGAGTACTTTGGGTTCGGCCGGGTTGGTTCGCACTCGAAACCAACCGGGCCCTCGTAGCGGAAACGCTTATAACTTGAGCTCTGGACGTCCGATTGATGTGTCATCGACATTGATGGATTCTTCTTAGTGAAAGGGACCTTTTGGCTTACTCCGCACGACGTTTGGATGCAGTTCGAGTACGGTCGGGTTGGTTTTGAATTAAAAACCAACCGGGCCCCTGGGACGAAAAGGCCAATAACTCTCAGATCGGGTGTCCAATTGACGCGCCGTCTGTGAAGTTGAGTTCCTGTTGATAATACGGATCTTTTGGATACATCAACTCCGGACTATGTGTCAGTTGATGTATTAGTCCCTCGGCTCGTGGAGCAGATCCTCCCGAACGAGCTTGCTGTGTGAGGGAACCCTAGAGCTGGTTGCGACTGTGACGATGATGAAGACTGTGCAGAAATCCTCTGTGTATTCGATGGCGACGACTACAGAACTCTGTGATCCTACATGGATCAGTGCTACTGATCCTCTGTGGGTCATATCCTGTGTGGGTCAGCGCTCAGTGGTCCTGTGTGGGCCAGCGCCAACAGATCCTGTGTGGGTCCGATCCTGTCTAGGTCATTGCGGGGGTTAGTTACCTTTCGATCCTTTGTGGGTCATTGCGGGGGGTAACATACCTATCGATCCTTTGTGGTTCATTGTGTGGGTTAGTACCTATCGATCCTTTGTGGGTCTGACGTCTTAGATGAATCAGGGGCTACATCTGATCATCTCTATCGTCATACGAAGAAGATTATCTGTGTGAGCTGTGTATTGATTTTCAATCCTTATCTTCGATAAATTTGACTTGATATCCTGTGTGAATTATGTTATGCTTTCCTGTGTGGATTTGGTTGTGTTTTCCTGTGTGGACTGGGTTGTACTTGGGCTCGGATGTTGAAGCCGAATGAGAATTGATGACTTAGGTATATGTATGGGCATATACCTATGTAGTGTTGGATGTTACTTCGTGATTGTATCTTTCCTTTGTGAATTATCCTCTCTGGATTCTGGGAGACCTTCGGGGGTCTCAAGGTCCCTACTAAGTAGCTTATACTCACCCATGCACATGCTATTCCTGCACTACGTTGTGTTGGATGCAGACGACGGACAACGCTGATCGTGGTTGAGGGACGAGGAGAAGGTCGGTACCCGGAGGTGGACCACTGGGTGGGGCGTACTCGGAGCGGACGGCTGGACCCGAGGAGCTGTGGAGGCTATCTGTACCCACCCTTCAGGTGGGAATTCTAGTGGATGGCTCGAGGATGCGGCTTTATTTTTCAGTTTTTGTACACTCCTTTTCAGTTGTAATTTACTTCAGTTTGGTTTTGTATTCTGGCCCACTTACTTTTTCCGCACTTATTGTTGTATCCAGTTTTTACTTAGTGTTTACTTCTTCTTGCTTGCTCTGTGGTGTTTGTTTACTTTAAAAAGGAAATGCCTTCCATTTTTATCAGGAATTACGCCTTGGTGCTAGTCGTCAGCCCCTAGCCTATGGAAGGCGGGCTTGGGGTAGTCACGGCATGGGCCCCGAGGACAGGTCGTGAAAAATTGGTATCAGAGGAGTTTGGTTCTACCGAAGAACTTAGGACTCTGATCTTTTTCTATGTGAAACTATAGTGTTAAGAGTATTGAGTGAGGCTATCAGTCCATGGAGTCCAGTGTTGGTGCGGCAGCCAACGTTTCCGTACACCAGGACCCTGACTTCAGATTTCGGACTTAATGCACGAAAACATTTATTGCATGTGTGTTTGAATTTTTCATTGTGATTACTTTGTGTCAGCTCACCAGGTATACTTTTTGACCGTGGTGCACCTGTTTCTTTTCAGGATGGCCCCACGATGGAAGCCAGCTAGGGTTCCGAGCATTGTAGGTGACGACAGCCCACCGAGCGACGAGGCCTCGGTACATGGCCCTTTGACAGCAGAGTCACCAGCGGTAACTCTACCCGCCGAGCCACCGATGCTTCCAGCCTCAGCCGCTGACGATGCACGTCACCTTAGTGCACTGCACGAGTTTCAGCGCCAATGAACACACAGGTTCCGCGGGGAGATGGACCCTCAGGAAGCCTAGGATTGGATGGAGGATGTTGTACAAGTTTTCAGGTTAGTGAGGACAACAGCAGACCTCATGATGATCCTTGCAGCGAGCCTCCTGCACGTGGCAGCAGGCAGATGGTAAAGCTTGATGCTCTAGGTGCACGATGATGCATCTATTTTCTGGACATACATTGAGAGCCTCTTTCTGTCGGAGTTTGTCCCAGCCACCCTCTATGTGATTCGCATCTAGGAGCTTCTACAGCTGCGGTAGGGAAGCTTGACGGTCGCCCAGTACTCGGCGAGATTTACCGATCTCTCGCGCTATTCGACGGACATGGTACAAGGCCCATTCATCCGGGCCCGGACCTTTGAGTAGGGATTGAGGCAGGAGATCAGGGCATCATTGATCTCCCTCAACATTCCGACACAGGCAGAGGTACTGGAGAGAGGCCTTCTCATCGAGAGCTTCCTTGTTGAGCCTACATCAGCAGCGAGACCTACCGCAGGGAGGCACGTAGCAGAGTCTTCTACAGCAGGCAGTCGATGGATGACTCATGGGTCCAGGAAGACCGAACCCTCAGGAAGACGACCTCAGGACACTGGCTCAGGGGTGTGGGGCACACAGCGCAGAGCCATTCTTTCGAGAGGCAGACAGTGCTACGCATGCGGCGGGCAGGGCCACATGGCTTGTGACTGCCCGACCCACCGTACCGAGGAGCAGCAGACGGTTGAGGGATCACCCAGGCAGAGGCAGATGGTCCACCGTGGCAGTCCTCAGGGAGCAGGCGGACGAGGGAGAGGAGTTGGATGAGCAGTAGGTGGTGGGCGATCCTTTCAGGCTCTAACACCACCACTACAAGGAGGTCCACCCCGACCACAGGGAGATGGTGGGCAGAGATAGGCACAGCTCCAGTCAGGAGAGGCCTACGACCACGGTGCGCCCGAGATGATTCAAGGTACTATCTGTGTCTATTCCACCCTTGCTGCAGTTCTTATAGACACAGGAGCGAGTCCTCCTTTCATAGTCACTGCCCTTGTTCGAAGCTCGGAGATTAAGACAGAGTCGTTGGCTCGATCCTTATGGGTAGAGACTCCTACGGGAGCAGACTCGACGATTACACACTGGTGCTAGCAGTGTGAGCTTACTCTAGGAGATGAGAGCTTCCGCTGGGATATTCTTGTAGCGGCATCAAGGCCTTACGACGTCATCTTGGGCATGGATTGGTTATCTACAGTCCTTGCTCAGATTGTCTGTATTAGGAGCAAGGTGCTATGTGTACACACCGACGGGAGCAGGTTCACCTTCACCGGTGAGAAGGGAGCCTTCACAGCACAGGATGGACTCATGCAGAGGAGAGGACAGCCCATCACTCATCAGTTGGCCAGCCTCATCCTAGGAGCAGTTGATGTGCGGAGTCCTGGTTTTCCTGCAGTGGTGGATCATTATGGGGATGTTTTCCCGAACAACGTTCCAGGGCTACCTCCTCACAGAGAGGTAGACTTTTATATTTATCTATACCCCGAGACATCCCCGATATCCACTCCAGCATATTGGATGTCCCCCGGTAAGCTTCGAGAGCTACAGGTACAGTTGGAGGACTTGCAGGGAAAGGGATTCATCCGACCCAGTGTTTCACCATGGGCTTCCCCGATATTCTTCGCCAAGAAGGCAGACGGGAGCTTGCGACTTTGTGCCGACTATCGTCGCCTGAACCAGGTGACAGTGAGGAACAATTATCTTCTACCGGGTATTGATGAACTCTTCGATCATCTCAAGAGAGCATGGTGGTTCTCGAAGATAGACCTTAGATCAGGCTATCATCAGCTCTGAGTTCGGGACGAGGACGTGCAGAAGATAGCCTTCAGATGTCAGTATGGCCACGACGAGTTCTTGGTTATGCCATTCGTCGTAACCAATGCTCCAGCAGTGTTCATGGGCCTCATGAACAGGATCATTCAACCATACCTCGATCGATTTATCATGGTCTTCGTCGATGACATTTTGATATACTCGACGACTAAGGAGGAGCATACCTACCACTTACGGGTTGTACTAGACACACTCTGAGAGCACAAGATTTATTAAAAGCTCTTGAAGTGTCAGTTCTGGATACGTGAGGTCCACTTCTTGGGACACGTCATCTCTGAGGTGGGAGTTGCGGTGGATCCTACGAAGATCGAGGCAGTGCTAGCTTGGGAACCTCCTAGGAGCATGGCGGAGGTGCGGAGTTTCTTGGGACTAGCTGGATACTATCAAAGATTTGTGCCAGACTTCTCCAGAGTTGCAGTGCCACTCACAGCTTTGATAAAGAAGGAGAAACCCTTTGTGTGGTCAGATAGATGTCAGCAGAGCTTCCAGGAGCTGAGACAAAGATTGACCAATGCCCCTATTTTGAGGCTACCGGAGGAGGGAGTAGGGTACGTAGTCTACTGTGACGCATCAGGGACTAGACTCAGATAAGTCCTGATGCATGAGTGGGTAGTGATTGCCTATGGATCACGTCAGTTGAGTCCGCATGAGCAGAACTACGCTACCCATGACCTGGACTTAGTAGCAGTAGTCTTCGCTCTGAAGATTTGGCGACACTATCTGATGGGAGAGCGCTTTACAGTCTATTCTGACCATTAGAGTCTCAGGTACATCTTCTCTTAGAAGGACATGAACATGAGAGAATGGCGATGGCTCGAGTTTCTCCAGGACTATGACTTTGAGATAGTTTATACTCTTGGAAAGGGGAATGTGGTAGCCAATGCTCTCAGCAGGAGGATGGGCATTCAGCTACTTGGGGAGGCGACAGAGAAGCTAGCCGCTTTGTAGATATCCTTCATGGATAGAGATGGAGCAGCCTTCCTTCAGTCACTCACAGTCACTCCCCCACTACTGCAGTGGGTCAAAGAGGCACAATGTGGGGATGCTAACTATGAGACGTGACTTGCGCATATATCCTCAGGACAGGCACCTGATGGTTTCTCTGTAGGAGGAGAGCACGACGTCCTTTTTAGAGGACGTACCTTGGTACCAGTTTCTTTACGGGAGGAGGTGTTGAGAGACTTTCACACTTCCCCTTCGGCGGTACATCTTGGAGTGGTGAAGATGTACCAGGACCTCAGATGACAGCACTGGTGGCTGGGAATGAAGAAGGATGTGGCAGAGTTCGTTTCTCAATGCCTCACCTGCCAGCAGGTTAAGGCAGAGCACTAGGTACTAGCAGGCTTGGTACAGCCCTTAGAGGTCCCGGAGTAGAAGTGGGATGGGATATCTATGGACTTCGTGGCTGGACTTCCACGCACTTCCAGAGGTCACAACTGCATTTGGGTGATTGTTGACCGACTCACCAAGTCGGCTCACTTATTACCCATCAGAGGGCGGGGCTCAGTAGAGCGCTTGGGACATCTCTACATTCAGTAGATTGTACGGCTTCATGGTGTGCCATCATCTATCGTCTCCGATCGATATGCTCGATTTACTTCCAAACTTTGGAAGGGGCTGCATGAGGCATTCGGGATATAACTACGTCTGAGTACCGCCTTTCACCCTCAGACAGATGGTCAGACAGAGAGGACCATTCAGACTCTGGAGGACATGCTCCGCGCATGTGTAATCGACTTTTGTCACGGCTGGGAGGACCACCTACCCTTGGTGGTGTTCGCGTACAACAACAGCTACCACTCCACCATCGGGACGGCACCATACAAGGCATTGTGTGGCCGGCCTTGCAGATCACCTCTGTGCTGGACAGACCGTGGGGAGTCAGCACTTGTGGGACTAGAGATAGTTCAGGCCACGACGGAGAAGGTCCAGGTCATCCAGGAGTGGATGAGGATAGATCAGATCTAGCATAAGTCTTATGATGATAGGAGGCAGAGTCCACTAGAGTTCGAGGATGGTGACCACGTCTTCTTTTGGGTCTCACCACAAAGTGGATTACCGAGATTTGGCTGAGGCAGCAAGTTGTCTCCAAGCTTCATCGGACCATTCCAGGACCTCAGTAGGATTGGTGAGGTGGCTTATCTCCTGGCTCTACCACCACAGTTGCACCGAGTGCATGACGTCTTCCACGTATCTCAGCTGAGGAGATACGTGCATGACCCGACGCATATCATTGACCATGGGGAGCTGGACGTTGATGATGGGGCGACTTTTGCGGAGGTCCCAGTGGAGATCGAGGATCGACAAGAGCGGGTCCTACGTGGATGATCGATTCCTCTAGGGCGCGTCAGATGGCAGCACGTGAACCTAAATAAGAGCACTTGGGAGCGGGAGGCTCAGATGCGTGCTCATTACCAACATTTGTTTCCCTAGTTTTTGATGTATTTTTATGGGGACATAAATCCCTGAGGTGGGAGTGATGTAAAGACCCGAAAAATTCAAGGAAATTTTTTTTTTCTTAATTTTCTTGGGAATTTTACAAGAACACGGTTTCTGACGGAACCTAATTCCGATGCCCGGTGTGCCCGGAATCTTTTTCCGAATTTTATCTTGGGTACATTCAGTGAATGAACGAGCGGGTTTTTCTAACTTTTGAACCGGTGCTCAGAATCGAATTCCGAGGGAACCGATGGAATCACAGTGCTGGTAATTTCTTAGAAACACCTCTTCTTGAGTTTCTTTTTCTCGGGTGTGGTTTTTAATTGTTGGGGTTAAGTTAAGGAATAAAATAAAAGTGGTGCAACCAATTTTTATTTTATTTTTCTTAACTTAAGTTAAGTGGATGATTTGGGACCCACAATATCCTACCCACTTGGTATGTTATTTGTGAGTTGGGGCCCACACGATCCCCACCGTTTCTTTTCTTCATAAACCCCCTCATTTAATTAAGGTAACGCACCCGCACCCCCTACTAATTGGAAGTCAACCCTTGCGTTTTTCTGTTATGAAACGCCTCATTTAATTTGGGTAGTTTAAAGTTACAATGAATTCAATTAATTTTCTGATTCGTGTTTTAATTTTTAAAACGCATGGATTGAGAAATAAAATAAGAGAACTCTTATTTTATTAGTCTAGTTGTGTTGAGAGGGGATTGGGGGGAAGAGGGGAGGCTTGAAGACCGTCATCTTCTTCGTCGAAGAACGCGAAGAACGCGAAGAATGATAAGAACACACCGATCTCTGACTAAGAACTCTAAATCCTCAGAGATCGACTACGCGATGCCGTGTACCGCGACGCCAATGAACCTTCTTCCGTGATGCTTTTTCCACGACGCTTCTTCCACGACGTTCCTTCTCCGCGACGCGACGATCTCCCTTTCGCGACGCCTTCTTCCGCGACGTGCTTTTCTGCGACGAACCCTCGCTCGATGACGCTTGAGGTAGGGGTTTTGGTTCTAATTAAATCTATGTGATTTATATCATCAGCATGTGTTTAAAATTTGTCGGAAGCCTTTTTAAACCGCTAATGCGGTGGGTGCGGACCAAAGAACAAGTATGAACCCACCGTCTCTTCGTTCTTGGTGTGCGGATCAGTGGGCGACGATGAACCAGGCTGCACGGGCGCTGTGATGTCTTCGCAGTGAAGAAATGGTCCCGGGAGGGCCGTTGGCGAAGACGGCAGGCAAAACCGACCAATGGAGCTTGTCCGGTGGTCCGTGGAACACTCCGCTGGCGCGCCTCGCCGGCACCGGCCGGCCTGCAAGAGGCGGCGGCGCCAGGTGCACCGCCGGGATGGGCCGTGGTGGCAGGCCGCTGGTCCCACGACCTCGCAGGCTCGAGGGACCGAGGGAGGCAGGACGTGACGCACAGTCACGTCCGTTGATAAGGATCGACCCCCCATTGGGGCCTCGGTTACAAGATGGTGGGGGCAGCGTGCCACCCCGCACCCCCCATCCGCTCGGCCAAAACGGCCAAGCCACCCAGTCAGCGCCAGGCCGGGCCGCGCCCAAGCGGGCCGGACCCGGACCCGGGCCGGGTCGGACCGGGCCCGAACCCCCTAATATTGGACTTTTTCTGTCTTTTTCCCATAACATGGGCTACAGACCTCCGATCAACGCACCGTCTGTTGCGTAGTGATCCTTGATCGAGACAGTCGTTTTGATATATTATACTCAAGGTTTCAAAGTAATTTGGGTTTGGTTGGGATGGTTCGTACTCGAAACCAACAAGGCCCTCAGAGCAGAAACGCTTATAACTTCAGCTCCGGACGTCCAATTGACTTGCCGTCAACTTTGATGGATTCCTCTTAGTGAGACGGACCTTTTGGCTTACTCCTCCTGAGTTTTGGATGGAGTTCGAGTACGGTCGGGTTGGTTTTGACTTAAAAACGAATCGGGGCCTTGGGAAGAAAAATCCAATAACTCTCAGACCGGGTGTCCGATTGACGCGCCGTCTGTGACGTTGAGTTCCTATTGACGATATGGAAATTTTGGATACATCAACTCTAGACTATGTGTCATTTGATGTATCAGCACCTCGGCTCGTGGAGCAGACCCTCCCGAACAGGATTGTTGTGTGCGGGAACTCTAGAGCTGGCTGCGACTGCGATGACGATGACCACTGTGCAGAAATCCTCCGTGGATTCAACGGCGATGACTACAACACTCATCGATCCTACGTGGATCAGTGCTACTGATCCTGTGTGGGTCAGATCCAATGTCGGTCAGCGCGTAGTGGTCCTGTGTGGGCCAGCGCCTACAGATCCTGTGTGGGTCCGATCCTGTGTGGGTCATTGTGGGGGTTAGTTACCTATCGATCCTTTGTGGGTCATTGCAGGGGTTAGTTACCTATCAATCCTTTTTGGGTCATTGCGGGGGTTAGTACCTATCGATCCTTTGTGGGTCCGACAGCTTAGATAAATCATTGGCCACATCTAATCATCTCTATTGTCATACGAAGAAGCATACCTGTGTGAGCTGAGTCTTGATTATCAATCCTTATCTTCGATAAGTTTGAGTTGATATCCTGTGTGGATTATGTTATGCTTTCCTGTGTGGATTTGGTTGTGTTTTCCTATGTGGACTGGGTTGTACTTGGGCTCAGATGTTGGAGCCGAACCAGAATTGATGACTTAGGTATATGTATGGGCATATACCTAAGTAGTGTTGGATGTTACTTCGTGATTGTATCTTTCCTTTGTGGATTATTTTCTGTGGATTCTGGGAGACCTTCGGGGGTCTCGAGGTCCCTACAGAGTAGCTTATACTCAACCCTACACAGGCCATGCCCGCACTACGTTGTGTTGGATGCAGATGACAGACAATGCTGATCGTGGTTGAGGCATGAGTAGCAGGTCGGTACGCGGAGGTGGACCACTGGGCAGGGCGTACTCGGAGCAGACGGCTGGACCCGAGGAGCTGTAGAGGCTATCTGTACCCAGCCTTCCAGTGGAACTTCCAGTGGACGGCACGAGGCAGTGGCTTTACTTTTCAGTTGTTGTACTCTCCTTTTCAGTTGTACTTTACTTCAGTTTGGGTTTGTATTCTGGCCCACTTACTTTTTCCGCACTTACTGTTGTATCCAGTTTTTACATAGTTTTTACTTCTTCTTGCTTCCACTGTGGTGTTTGTTTACTTTACAAAGGAAATACCTTCCCTGTTTATCGGGAATTACACCTTGGTGCTAGTCGCCAGCCCCTGGCCTATGGAAGGCGGGCTTGGGGTAGTCACGACACGGGCCCCGAGGACGGGTCGTGACATGTCAGGTGGGATGAAAATGATTTTCATAAATCATTCCATTATTATAAGCTAAAACTTTTAAGGAAAGCATATATTTAGGGGATGTTTTTAAAATGGTTATGTTGTGTTCTCATCATATAAATTAGTTAATGATTCTAATGTTTATTTGACGTTCTTATAGGAAACTTTTTGAATTAAAGACTAAATGTTGTGAAGACATTAATGAAGTCATGTTGTAATTAGATTGAAGGTTTAGAGTTCAAGAAGTAGTTTCATAAGTCACTATTTATAGATAGCATGGTTTTTTATTCCATTATTATTGGTTCCTACACTATGTTCTATCACATAGGCTTAATATTGTGGATAAGTGATTCATATCTTGAGTGTAAAATGATTTATTGATTTTAAAATCAATGATTATAGAAATAATAAATGTGGTAGATGGTTGGAAATATTTTACTATAGGGGTTGATTAAAAGATGTTTTCATGATGTTTTTTATTTTTATGTCAGAAAAAATATCACCTCAATTTAAAAAATATGGTAATATGATGAAGCGTTTCAAACATGGATGATTAGACACATATTTCTTGAGAAATTCTATCAATTAAAGTTTCCTATTTTTAATATTGTTTACTAAGTGTTCTTGTTTTCGAACATATCTTTATGAAATGGAATTATTCAAAACAGACCAGGAATATGTTTTAGAAACACAATATAATTAGTTATTTTAATCATAAATTCATATGAATTTATTCCACTCCCAATGTTCTAATCATCATGGAAAATCTCATGCTCTTTTCATTTGTGTTGAGTTGTTTATGTTGTTCAAAAATTAGGGGTTCAAATAAATTTCTTCTATAAATATAATGATATTTTTCTAGACATTTAATGTTACTAAATCATGATAATGTATCATGATAAATGTTATAGTTTTTAAATGTGAATATGTATAGATTTTGTTTCTAAATTGTCTTTATCAAGTATATTGTGAAGTTTCTTTTGAATCCTTGTTTATCATATGGATTATTTTCTAGTAAATTTGAATATTGAAGTTGTTATACTGATAATATTTGTGAAAGGGATGATTAGATAATCCCTCCATTCGGCCAATCCATTGGTTAAACTAGTCCATCAGTCAAATTGATCTATCATATAAATCATAGTATTTTGTGTTATATAATGAATGAATTGGATGATGATAATGATCAATCAGAAGGGATATACGAGTTGATCCATAAAAAATGTTACATCCAACAATCCATCATATGAGCATTTGAAATTAATATGGCATTAGATTCACAGTTCCATTAGACTGAAAACATCAGACTACCCAATTTTTATCAGATATATCGGATTTTATTATTTTTAAGGAGAATAATAATTGACACTTGTCCATTTATGAAATTCATTGAAACTAATTAATCAAATGGGATTCAAATACTGATCTGTCAGATGAACATCATAGAATAACCCATCAGATGTGATGTTGATATAATGATCTTTTTCAAATTGATAAAGCACTGGATAGAAAGATTCATCTGGAAAATTTTCATTGATTTTGGGAATAGTTAAAAAGATAAACAAAATGGAAGAAAATATGTGAAGCTACATAAGTTGATACAAGTTATTTGATGTAGGGTTATAAAGTCTTTATAATTTTTAATGTGTTTTCAAATAGTTATTCTTAGTATGAAGCATCGGATTTTGAAGTCTCGTGATTTAATTACTTGTATTTAGTTCAATAGAACATGAATGGAATATATTGTTTTGGACTAAGATTTTCTAAACTATCAATTTCAGAACTAAGAAATTGTAATGATCGTATTAAAATGAGGTTGAGAATTAAGATATTCTAGAGAATTCCCAATGATTCGTAAAGACTCTAGAGTATTTGATAAGAGTTCATAAATGTTTGAATGAAGTTTCAAATTATAATTAATTGTAATCTATGAAAGTGTTTGACTAGGAAAATTATGAAAAGTTATAGCCTTTTATATTTCAATTGAACCTATATTATGATTTCCATGTACAATATACTCTGACAATATTCATGCATACAAGAAGTTGAGTTTTGGTATTTTAGATTAAAATAGGTTTATGAAAAGAATAAGTGATCAATGAAAAGGTGGAATTGAATGATCATATTATACCAAAAAATAGATTGATAGGTTATAAAAATGAAATAAGAAAGAATGTTTTTAGTTTTTATTCTCTATAGGAAATCTAGTCAGAATTTTTCATAGACAGATGAATAAGATAGATTGATCAGACTGAATTCATGTACAAATGTCGCAGAAGAATTTCTTATCTTCTTATAGGGCTATAAAGGTAAATAATTGTTTTTGAATAGTTATCAAATGTAATGTGTATTATAGAAGTATAATGATAATGTTATAAACCTATTGGTAAAGGTTTCTAAACTTTTTACAATATCTTATTTACATTTTTTATAGAAGGGTCATATTCAATATTTTATTGATCATATTGATATGATAGTGTAAGGAAATGTCCTACTTATTTTAGCATTCACTGCTTAACCCATTTGGCCCCAAGCCATAAGTCCCCAAGCCCACCACCATAGGTCAGGTGCCGGAAAACAACAGTGAGTAGGAATATCACACACATGGGAGCCATGTCTTATGGTGCATGTATGCATGAACCCAAAAATATCTCCCAAAAAACATACGAGATAAAATATAGAAACATAAAATGAATGCAAACATCTATCCATAAAATAGAGTACATATGTGAAAATTTAATGTTTAATAAGGAAGGATATATGGCCAAAAAAACTATAAATGCATCTGACCTACCTAGAAGGAGGGGACCTTTGTCAAATGAAAAATCAAAAAATATTCTCAACCAAGATCTGATAAACACCTTGGTCATCCTATCTCACTATGCTCAAGCCTACTATGGTCCTCCTGGGACTTCATCTAAATGCATGTGGTTTGTACAAGCCACATCATGCGAGGTAAATTCCTTTGTGGGTTTGAGAATAACAATACCCAGTAAGAACCCTAAATTCCCAGAAGGAAATGAAATAATCTAAAAGGAAATAGTTCACTCAACACAGCTAAAGTGAACCACAATAATAGAGAAACTCCCTCTCATCAGTCATCAAATATACATTACTAGTCATCTCAATCCACATAATGTGTCAACTAATGGATGGGAGAACATTGCACTTAAAACCCTAAAAACACCCAAAAATACTCATCTCAGACTTCAAGTTTAAACAGTGTTCTTACCTCATAGATAGCAATAGAATTCAAATCAAGGCTCGAAGGTAACACACATCTTGGATAACACACCCCATGATCTTAGTCATCCCATATGGTACTCGTTTGGGAGATAAAATCCATCAGGAACAAATCTACCAACCCCGATGGAACATCTGATAGGAAACACTCCGTTAAGTATCACTAAGATGAGGGACTATCCACTCCAACCCAGGTGCCATTAATCCTAGAAAACATAGTCTTTGGATATCAACTTGAATAAATTCGTGATTCAACCCACTGGATCTCGAAACTAAGATAGGTTATCTCACAAATCTTTACTGGGGGATGCTATTAACCATGCTAAAACAATGAAATGTCTCATCACTAGGAAAGGGGATCACTCCTAGAACCACTACAGGATGATATTAACCTACTATGGAACTCTAAAGGTCATGACTCCTTGAATTGAGGATCTTTATTTTGTCCACTAGGGGACACCAACAACCCTTTTGAAAACTCAAAGATCTCTCAAGAAGGGGATCACACCCAATATTACTGGGGGACAACACAACACCAATCAGACATCCAACAGATCATAATTCTCAAATAGTGTATCACCTTCTATGAATTGTTGGTCATGAAGATTCCATAAACCAGGCCGGGTATACCTTGAGAAGTATGGGATTATATATCCAATGATTCCACAATCCCTACTGAAACCAGCCACTATGTAGGGGATCTTATACCTGATTATGCCATCAACTCTGCTGAAACTACCCTCTATATAGGGGATCATATAACCCATGATACCATAAACGGAACTAGGCTATCCTACTATATAATAGGTCACATCCCTTATAGTGATGGTCACACTGATACCATGAACCCGATCTAGGGAAAAATATGATAGAGGATCCCAGAACGACCTCCATGCAGAGATACTAAAACTCTAACCATAATTATCTTATAAATTGGATCAGAATATTATATTGAGGATATAATGACACATTGTACCCTCATAAGGATATAATAAGGGACTCACCCAATTGGTATAGGTCAAAACCTTTATAACCAAAATGAAAAACAACATCACCTCACATCACACCTCAAAGGCCAAAACTGTGGAAAACATCACATTCTTTGTGGAAAACTTATATGGTTAGGCTACTCACAGGTCTGAATCTGATCCATGAAGAAGAATATATGTTAGAAAAAAGTCTCAAAAATGTAGTACATGATCTCTGTGGGGTTCTACAGGGTGTGTTACCCAACATGGATACCGGTTTGTGTCCTTAAGTACATGTCTTGGACGTCCATGTGAGTTTCTATGGCATGTAAAAGCTATACACAGTGTGTCTGACCTAAAATATGCCCCTCGTCATGTTCTTCCTCACACGGCTTGTCCATCCGAGTCAAACACATGGCGTGTACCCCTATTAAATAGTGTTTCCCAGCTAAATGTCCACTTGGCCATGTCCTCTTCTCATGCGATTGTTCAGTACCCCGTTTCCATGTACTTTTTATGTGTACTTCCACATAGTAATGTCACATTACACGAATACCATGACCATGTCCCATGGCCACACAAACTATGGTCACTAAATGGCTTATAAAACCGGAACACCGTGTATAGTCCCCAAAATTTTTCTTCCACGATTTGAAACAACACATGATGTGTGATCCTTCACTACCCATTGTGTGATCGAGAATTCTTAATGGGAATTCTCAATGAGTATACCAAATCATCCAGGTTTTCCCCAAGACCTACAGATTGACCCCCATAGGGTCCCTAACTATTTTACAAGGTCTCTAAACCCTTAAAAAATTAATCAAAAGGGTATCTCGATATAAAACACATATTTTCCTACCTCATAGTGAGATTTTGAAGCTTCCTAGTCAAATCTGTGTTCAGGAGCTATTTGTGAATGATCTAGGATTGATCGCTATCAAGATTAGAGATCGACGAAACCTTTTGTGTTTAATTTGGCCTCATTTCATCTATTTCTCAAAAGTAGATGGGGTTGTGCCTCTCCTATGTCATGTGCACACTAAATGGGGGGGGAGGTTATTTGTTTTTTCTTTTATTATAAAAAAACCTTACATTTAACACCACACCAAATTCCATCAAATGTTGAACTCAACACTGAAAAACTTCATGTCGCATCTAGGGTAAACACAATGATTGTAACTCAACCACAATTGCAGAATTCCAATTTGAGACTTATCATAGAATTTATTACAAGTATAAAACAAACCACGAAAAAGTGAAATCTATATTTAATATTTTTAAATAAAATGCACCATGTCTCTTCAGGCCTTGGAGTTCCATTCTCACTCAACTCCTATATTTTGAAATATTCCAAGAAATATTCAAAATTATTTTAGGGAAAAACCTGAGTTTCTACATTCTCCCCACGCTAATTATTTTCTACACTGAAAGGAAAAATTATAGGAAGAAGAAAAAATAACACATATATAGAGACTTAAATGTCAGAAAACTCACTAGTGGATCATGTGCATCCTACATGCACACAATCAAGGAAAAAACAAGTCCAAACCACAACCAATGTCAAATTATAACCAGGTTGAAATTGTGAAACCTAGAGAGTACATGTATCCTCAACTATGATAGGTGGAAAACAACTAGAATCAAGACTATCTACATTCATAGGGTCTAGAGGTACATTGTCTTGGTAAACTGATGTAGATACTAATGGAAACAAATAGTTATCATCCCCCATGGATGAACTTGTCCATGACCATATCAGGCATCTTGCATACAAGACTTACTTCAAGCATGTGAGGGTACCAACTAACAAAACAGGGTTTCCCAGGTGTAAAAACTTGTTCATACACAGAGATTCACACAAACCCCTAACTCACAACCCTACCCCAAACCTACAATTCAAGGGAAATCATCCTAAAAACCTCACCAATATCTTATTTGGGCGATACTAACTCACCTTCATTGTTTTTATCACATAAAAAAAATACTTTTCTATGGTGGAAGCATCCCTCTTTCTCCTTCATATGAATCTACATTATACATAACCATCACATGAAACTACCAATGCCCTATCTCTCCTGAGATGAAATTTGAGAATGATGTTTCATGAAAAGAGTCACTCAAAATTGTTTCTAACAATACTACTACATAAATTAGAAAAGATAGAGAGCATACATCTATTCAGGATCAAAGCCTCTAGGTCTGTGGACTCTATAGTCTGTGGTTTTCCTTTCCCTTCTTCAAGCACCCTGATCCTAGCATGGACCACATGGGGTGATGTTTGAAACTCATAGCATATGCCAGCTCCTGCTACTAACCATGCTCCTCTACCACATCTACTGCCATGCAGAACTACATACTCAATATGATTCCTCTAAAAATGAAGTCCATCAACCATATCCCTTTATGTAGCACAAAAGTTGGAAAATATCAAGCAAGATGACCCCAACCACCATGTGAAAAACACCACCACTCCTAAGCCTGGCCAAAATTGCCTTGGAATCCTAAAGCCTTAGACCCTCCATCCTAGGATCATATCTAGAAGCATATCACTCAACCAGATCCCTGATTTCTCCATATAATACTAGTTATCATCATCTCATCTCATGTGTGCCCAGTAATAATAATCATAGTATGCTCAGTGAGAAATCTATCCACCACCAAGGCCTACTCAAGCACTCTGTTGACACTACTAGACAAATTAACCAAAAGGACTATGAAGATAACTCCGGATCTTTCAGATCTCAAAGCAAACTTCGAAAAGTAAAATGGAAAATAAAAAATTCTCCAAAAGAGCTACACAATAGAGTAACTTCATGGACCTGCGTGGCTGACCAAGGAAGCCGAACTAGTGGCCAACCTACGCGGATAACCTTAGCGGTAGATCTCCATGCCAGACGATTTTTCAAACACCTATGTAGAGCACCTGCACAGCAGAGCTACGCGACTTACCTACGCGGAGGATCCACACGCCAGACCTCTGTGCCAGAAGATTCTTGGTGCACCTAGGAGAAATAACTCCACAATGTACATACATGAAATACCTACGTGGGGAACATTTCTTTGACCAGGCCCATCAATGCCTATAAATAGAGCCCTTGGGCTCCCCATTTCAAAACTGAAAAAAAATTAAGACTCTCTGAAGCTCCTATTGCATAACTCTTTTTCGTAGATTCCTAAAATTGTCTCATGTATCTCTCTAAACCATGAGATAAGAGATAATTGAATGGGAAATGCATGTTTTGAAGTTATTCACATTCTTCAGTCATCATACTTACCTGTGCGGTATACTTACGTGCCATGCCTGCATGGTATACTTACGTGGAATACCTGCGCGGTATACTTGAGAGACATACTTATGGGAGGTACCTATGTGGTACATCTATGCGGGGTACCTACACAGCATACTTGCATGAGGTACATATGCGACCAACTCAACTACCCTTTATGAAATCCATTCATGGTATTGTATCTCCTTCCTTGGTTCCTTTATCTTAAAGGGGCTAAGTTGAAGCCTCTAACAAAACCACCTAACCTATCAACCCTTTGAGAAAGGCACATCAACATGTCTCCTATTCAGGTTTCTATTTCCACAATCAAAGGATTCCAACATTTGTTTCACAATGCGGTTATGATTCATGGTATTTTTGTGGGTTTGTATATCCACAGTCACATGGACTTTTCTCCAAGAAAAAGTGTTGGGAAGTTCCCAATTTAGAAGAGGGTTGGGTCTTGGCCTCTCCTTTCTCAAAGAGGTGACCCAGAACCTCAGGACATTGGTAGAGATGGTACACGCCGTACTATATGTTCCACGCAAGCATAGGAGAAGTCTCCCTTCCCTACCAGAACCGGTTTCAGGGCATCCATCCTGGTATAGGCCCCTCAACTTCACCACTTCCACCTTCCATTTTGGACCCTTGTCTAATGTGAAGAGAATAGAGGGAAGGTTCATCACCTTGCCCTCTTCCACAGTCAACGTGCCCTCTTCCATCAGCATGGAGGGAAAAGTTTAATGTGTGAAGTGTCATTGTTTAATCTTTCACATCCTCTTGTTTCTCAAACCGAGAATGACTCACGTGGGTTTATAGATACATAATGGTAAAAAATGTGTAAAAACACAAATTTGATGGAACTATGAGAACTATTATTCCGGTTCAAATCAGGATACGTAGGAATCTATTTTAATTCCCGAGATCAATAGATATCCTCCTCCAGAATCAGACTCTAATTCCCCCAATTTGGGCATCCTGCATAGGAAATAAGTCCCAAATTCAATACTCAAATCATCAGGGCAACCTTTTCAAGAAGTAATCCCAATCTCACCTTTCTCAGAGGACCGTACTATCCTATGAGATTCATCGAACTACGTGCACTTTGATTCCCATACATATGGGATACGTAAAAATCCTCCTTGAGGTTCAAACCCAATATTTCAAATCAACCCTATTCTATTTGGACCATATTCCCAACAGGGTCTGATCTTACTTGGAGACCCATATCCCTTCCATGTTCCTTGAGCTGCTTCAGCATAATTTTCTCACTATGTTTCAACTAAACACTTTCCTCTTATAGGTCCTTATCAAATGACCTTAAAAAGTATGATGTGTACTATTAAGTGAGAACGAACTACGAGGGTTCTGATTCCTTTCACAAGGATATGTTGGTAGCCCATTATATGAGCACAATACAAAGATCAAAACAAACCTTTATTTCCCTAGATGAAAATAAATTCTACAGTGCCCCCCTGAGTGGCTTAAAAACTAGTATTATCACAAAGATGATTAAAAGAATCTCTAATCAATATATTAGATGATAACATTGATGGAAAACCTAAAATACAAACAGATATTTCCATTAATGAAAAAACTTGAATGCGTACTGATGATTCTAAAGTGTTTCACATGTTAAAAAGTTATTATAAATTCTAAGGGATTCTTATGATATACTTGTTGAATTAATAAGGATTCATGAAAATATTTTAATTTTACAAAGATAGTCCCAGAGTAGACAATAATTACCTCAAAATGGTGTGATGAATCCAACCTCCAATCCTCACGACCAATGCATATCGTAATGTTCAAAACATAACGAACAACTTCCTTTGGAATGTATGTCCTCTTTCAATAAAGAACAGTTGGAAGTTTCTAGTTCCATGAATAAATCTAATGGAAACCACATGGAAATAGTGATTATTAAATCTAGAATACACGTTTCAAGGAACTATGAAACAAAAATGGTGAACCTGACATGAATCCCTAACGAAGTTAATAATATTACCCACATTTGTTGACCCTATAAATTGATAAAGGAAGGACAGAAAAAGGAATTAATCACACATGTATCCATTTAGAAAGATGTTGCTTTAATAGAGGTTGTCATTGTTTAGGTTTTCCAAAGAACTCCCTTCAATACAATGAATGGATTTCTCCAAGACCACATCTATGAAAATCCCGACTACAACTCCAGTTGGATCTCCATTCATGGGAAGGAGGTTATCACTAACCCAGCATCTTCAAAATTGGGTCTATAATGTGCTGGTGAAGGAATATTGCCATCACGATACAATACCAACTTTTTAGGATGCTTGAAGGCCCTCTAGGTCATCAAGAATCCTAGACCATCTGGCCAACTATGACCATTGATCAAGAAGAAGATGGTGCAAATGCCTATCTTTATCCATTTCGGGTCCTTATCCCTGAAATGCAACAACCAGTCCCTCTCGTACTATAGGGAGGTGGATCAAGAGGTCACCCATGGCCACAATTCAAGAATGCAGGAGTTCTTCATGAGGACTCCCATTGTCAATCACCGCTATAATCATGCAGTTTTTCACCTCCAACATGATAGGGGTGTTGTCTCGGGATTTTCGTCCCAGGTCTCTTAGACTCGGGCACACATGATGAACTGCCAAGGACAACATTCGGTCAACAGGGAGTAGGTTCTCACCTCTGCCTCATCCAGAAAAGTCCATCGGCCAAACTTTTTGGCAAACAACAAGCGAGCATATACACCCATCTGTCCTAATTTTGTTTCTCAACAGTCTCATCTGATAGCAACCCACCAATCCCACCAGATAAACCAGGTGGAGTACCATGAACGGGCACATACACCTGCTAACAAGTTATCAGCCATGTAGCATACTCATCTGACTGCATTTAAAGAGACCTTCCAATCAAATTTTATGGAAACAAGTAAACAATAACATACACCTGTTTATTATCACCAATTATTTCAGAAGTCTCGTCTTCCAGTATTGAATGAAGTATTTCAACCATATTTGATGGAAAATAGCCAGCAGGAATATACACCTGCCAATATTCATCAAGCCTTCCAACAGTCTCGTTTGGTGGCACCTGGAGAATCCAGTTAGAAAGCTCTAAATACAAATTTGGGGAAGACCCAACTCTCTTACCCCATGCGTGAGTACTGTTAATATTCTTTGATAGGATTAGGAGGAAAATATCAAGGACATACACATACTCTATATATGGAATGGATGTATATTCCCATTCTGGCAGCTGATGTCACAAAACACATCTTATCAAGGGTGAAAGGGAAGACACATATCTCAACCCAAATTATAGAAGCATGCTAGGATATATTAACAACTACATCTGAAGTATCTGAGAACTGATATATAAATTTTTCCCCACACATGGGATGACACATCTGAATGCCATCCCAGTGCATATACACACCACTATTTTAGTCCAAGACCGTCATGGGGAATATTCCCTTATATCAGATGGACAATGGGATCGGGAACATACACCCTTTCCAATTAGAGTTAATTGGTCAGTTCTGGTAACTAATCCATGGTAAGCACATACACCTACCCATTCTAACCACTTCTCCCAGCAGGTGGACCCAACTAAGTATTAAAAAATCTAAAAATAAGTATCTCCAAACACCGTTTGAAAATCAAGAGTCAAGCTGTGATTTATCTCATTTTAACGCTTGATTTCTTGCAGCCCTCAGACATTTAGCGGTTTCTGCTCAAGATACTACCCCTCATTACCAAATTTTGGGAGAGTTTGTTTTAATTCTGAAGTCTCTTATAAGACACTTCATCCTAAAGGTTTTATAAATGAAAAATCAGTCAATCCAGAGTTCCTATCTCCATATGAAAGCCAAAACAACCCTCTGTGTGGCCAGAAGACCAAAGAGAAAAAACATTTATACCTTTTTGTAATACACCATGGTGATCCTCCCCATGATGGAATTTGCTACAAAATTCCTCTCTTCAGTAGTATCTTGAATTGTCAAAACAATTCCATAATTGAAAATATAGCAATAAGAAATCCCTCCTATCTCAGGGCACTTGAAAACACAAGGCCAGTCATGTCTGATGCCTTGTCATTTATGGGTGAAACACTTTCTCAGTCAGAAGACATCATAAGTGAACGATCATTCTACAAACCTCCCTTGGGTCATTTGTCTTATAATACAGAGCATCCACATTGGTCAGACCAAGTGGAGAAACTTCTACTGAAAGATGACGAAGACGTGTTAAACATGAGGAAACAATTAGCTAAAGGATAAATACCAGTGATGTTTTGTCCTTTGGAAAATTCTCATTAAGATATTCCATAATTGATAATAGAATATTACATTCCTGAAATTAGTCTCAACATATGGAAAACTCTTCATCTTTTGAAAACCAAAGTATTTCCATATGATCAATATCATAATCCTGTAATGTAAATAGGAGGGTTGCAGTGCCATATTGACTTGGCATCTCTCTCAGTTTCCCAACATCTAAAGGATGAAAAATAGTAGAGAACCCTTCAGCATGTATGTCTCAATTCTCTAATGAGACTTCACTAGTTAATTTCTGATTCCCCATCTAGTGTTCACATTATAGGATGGGGTGCATATGGAGCATTGCATTTCACTGCACTCCAAAATTTGAAATTTCTACCCAAAGTGGTCTCATGAAATGTTATAGCCCATGGTTGGCTCCAATAAATAGGTTCTTTATGTAATCAAATGTACGCTCAAGAATAGGGCTCAACTAGTTCTCATCAGAATCAGGCCTAATGAAAAGAAGTTGTTGATCTACTATAACATCAAGCATATGAAAAAATTCAATAGGCATCCCGTTTAAAGGATGTTTGGCGTCAGAGGATGCAAATGTCTGAAATAGAACAACGATCTTCTAAAATGGTTGATTTGAGTGATTGTAGTATGATGCACCTAGCTATTTCCTGAAACAAAATCTGCAAAATCAGTAGTGCAGTTGCACGGATTTTGGCTATAGTAGGTCAACAATCACCCTAGCTTGACAGGCTGGGGGATTATTTAATTAAACCTTCAAATTCATTAAACACATTAAACAATGATCAAATATTTGAATAAGAAGAACTAGATCTACCACAGCCTACAAGGCTGGGTGATTTTTCACAACTACAATCGCCTCCTCAATGGAAGTCAGTTTTACCTCGATTAAGGAAGAAGCCACAAGGAAAGCGTAAAACTGAATTATCCAATGATTCCCTTCATGTTACTAGTCTCCATAAGGTTCTAGTGGATTCTTCATATAGTATAATGATGTATCATGGAAGACAAAAATGGAGATGATCTAGAAGAAACACAAATAGAATGACATCAATGCATTATGCATCACTGAATGTTATCAATACCATTGTAGAAGATCCTCCAGAAAATATTTCCATTTCAGGAGAATCAGAAGTTGATGTTTTTGTCCAAATACAGTACAAACTGAGGAAAATGAAGAAGGTGTGCGTACCTAAAATCAGAGGCTTACCCAGAATCTTGGTTTGCCTTCAAATAACCAACACCCCCTCTCCAAAAGGCAACTAACAAGGGGAAAGGAAAAAAGTCAGATTGCATCTCACTTTTCCACTAGAGAAGGTCAATTTATTTTACATGAAGATTGATTTTCAAAGAAAGAAGAGGAAATTAAGGAGTTTAAAAGTATCAATACATGTTTTCTTCAAAATAGTATTTTTGCTAGACATACTCCCCAGACAAATCCTCAACTTGAAAATCCCATAGGAGTTATTCAGTAAAGGGTATTTGAAGTAACTACAGGTGTAGATAATGAATTCCCTCCATTGGGTACACAATCATGACAGGATCATATGCATTCTAATAGACCCGTTCCCATGGGTTATCCAAGGTAGATATCAGCACCACCATCAGTGGTTTTACTGGTCATTGCACTAGCTCAATCTCCATTTTCTATACCTACACAGAATCCATATAATCCGAATATTCCCCAAATTATTATGAGAACAATTGAGGCATTAATGACTTGGTTGGAATCTATGGAGGAATGATGTGCACCAGTTCATTTGGGAAAGAGATCTTACACTGAATGGGTGGTTTCAATTCCTCCCCAGCAAATTTTTGGAATACCAAATTCCCAATTTTCAACGGTTTTGGAGATCTGGAAGAACACTTAACAACTTTTTTTCTCCTTGTTATCCCATGATGGGAACTTCTCAACAACAAGAATCAAATAATCTTAGGTGTTTTGTGATTTCATTACAAGGAACAACTTTCATTTGGTATACAAATTTTCAATGTCGAATGATTACTAGGTTGGAAGATCTCCATCAAAAATTCCTTCTTTAGTTTAGCCCAACACAACCAAATATGACAGTTTTTCATCATACCATTTGTAAACAAATGGATAATCAAAGAGTTTCAGATTTCATTGATTCATAGATGATATTAATATCTTCCATAAGTTTAGCACTCCCTCAAGAAGAGTTCCTACCAATATGTGTGGAAAATATGCGTGATAAAGTTTGCACACCATTGATCCATGTGAAATACATAGGAGGGTTTTGAGGCCTTTACTTAATCGCTTAGCAGATAGAAGACTCTAATATTAAAGCTAAAGCTAAAACTCATGTAATTCCATCAGTTCCAGGAAGGAGGATAGGGAATGAAGAAGCTGCTATGATCACACTCAAAAAGGCACATGTACCTACTTCTACTTCAAGACCTTCATCATACTGAATGGCTCTGCCTCCTGAGCATCAGCAGCAACGACCATCTTGTGAAGATGATAAAAGAGATCAAAGGAGTAAACCATTTGAGGAATTAAAGAATAAATTTTATTCTTTCTAGAATGAACAAGTTATTGGTAACTTCTTCTCTGCCTTAGAGAAAATTTTAGTTCAGTTTCCCAGGCCAAAGAATCCAAATAAAGACAGAGATGAATATCATACAAATTATTGTCCCTTTCATCAGATATTGGGACACCCCATTATGGAGTGCTTTGTTTTCAAACACCTTCTAGAAATGATGGTAGATTCTGGAAAAGTGAAGTTGAAAAGTTCATCATCTCTAGTAGCATTTGTTACTATTACTAATCTACAGGAAGAAGGTGAATGACAAGAAGTTAAATGTAAAAATGTAAAAAAATGTGATGATTGGATGATCAGGAAAGGAATCAACTAGACTCATGATATTTTTAGAACAAAGTTGAAACAACCAATATTGTTTTCTACCACTCCTGCCACTGCAAAACCATCTTCATCAAAATTCCATTCCTCAAAGAAGCAAAGTGATGATAAAGACAAAGAGTAGTCAAAAAAAGATGATCTCAAGTCAATGCCAAAGTTTTCCTTAACCCTGGAAAATTTTATTCCATCAGTTTCAAAATCCCAGGAACTTCCACGCCAAATGGTACAACCAGAGGTAACCAATCTGGAAGAATCCTTATTAGATGATGAATTGATCTTTGGTTCCATTAATGTTATCCATTAAACTAATAATTATGCCAATGGTGATTCTGAATATATTGAACCAGAATTCTTTAGACCTAATTGGGGAACTAGAGGAAGAGACCAAGGTCTAGGATACAAGGGAAGGCGTGGGAATTCAAAAAAACACCATTTTAACTCTACCCATTCACAAACCATATATGCGGCAGAAACTCATTGAAGATACCATTTGCGAGATCAACAAAAACACGGAGTTTTTTCCATGGAAACAATTCTAGTTCTGACACAATTATTCTGGAGGACCGATTAAGATCCAAACCATCTTCTTCTCAGTATATGAATAGACATAGTCAGTCTAATTTACCAAAACCATCATTATTTCCAGCTTCTGCTCCAACACAAATTACATCAACAATAGAAGCATAAACTTCCAAAGAACCTACAAAATCACATCTTGATGCTGGGAAACACATACCTTTAGATAAAAAGATTTATGTTTTGAAACAATTGGACCAATTACCAGCCATGTTGTCAATTCTGGATGCTTTGAATCTGTGAAAAATTATTCGAGAGGCACTCATTGAGGCTTTGTCAAGTTCAAAAGAGTTCGAAACTAAAGTTGTTGTTGTTGATATTTATAGTATAGAGAATGATCTTATAGAATGTCACACAATCATATCTTTTATGGATGAAGATGAATACCATGTTGTACATGGGAATATCAGACATTTGTATCTGTCTAGCAAGGTCAATGACATAGATATTTGATGATCCTTCATTGATAATGGCTATGAGGTCAATCTCATTCCTATTCATACACTCCGTCGATTGGGCCTGACTGAATCTGACTTATCTCCTTTGACTTTAATGTTTCAAGGATATGACAAGAATGAACAAGAACCTCTGAGTGGATTTACACTCAGAACTCTGTTTTGAGATCTTGTGTCTAATTCAGATTTCATGGTTGTTCGTCAGTACACAGCCTTCAATATTATACATGGAAGGCCTTGGTTGCATCAACATGAAGCCATACCTTCATCATACCATCAATGTGTGAAATACTATTTCAATGCTCAAATTGGGACATTTTAGGGTGATAAGGATCTATTCAAAACATGTGAATCTCAATACATTGAGGTAGATTTTTATCACACAAAAGGAATGAATTCTATGATGAAGGAAATAAATAGAGTTACTACTCCAAATAGATTGGAAAAGATTCCATAAAATCCATTCATGCATTTGAGTACAGATTATGTGCTTCCAATTAATCAAATTGGAAGGGTATAACCAAATCCATGAAATCATCCAGTAATTTACATAATATAAATTGTGATAATTGATCTTGATAACATGGGAGAAATTTTTGATACACCACGAAATGATGGAAGCTTGAATATAGATGTTTTCGCTTCATCTTCTGAACTACAACGAGACATTACTTCGTCAATAAGAATAGAAGAAATTGTAGCAATGTCAGAGTAATACAAAGATATTGATTCCCAATCCATCAATCCCTCTATACTATAGGATAACCCTTCATCATCAGTAGGGACAGATTTGGTGGATTCTTCTTCATGATGTTCAAATACAGACTCCTCCCCTAACTTTGGGAGTTTTGCCTTGTAATCTAATATGCAAGTGAAAATAGAAGAGGTAACACATAACGAGGAAGAAGAGGAAGATCTTGGGGATGCTCCTCCATCATTTGACGAAGGTGTCTCTACCACTGTAAATGAACATAGAGAAATAAATCTAGGTACAGAAGAGGATCCCCACCCCTCTCTAATTAGTGAGGACATGACCTATGAAGAGAAATAGGTTTATACTTCCTTTATAAAGAAACATAGAGATATATTTTCTAGTATTTATATAGAAATTCTAGGTCTTAGTCCTGATGTAACCACCCATCATTTGGGTTTTCCAGAAGAACATTGTGGATTCAAGCAAGCCGCAAGGAGAACACACCCATATCATGCCTCTAAAATTGAAGCTGAAGTTGATAAGCTTATAAAAGTCAAATTTTTCAGAGAAGTTTAGTATCCCAAATGGTAGGAAAATATTTTCCCTGTGAAAATAAAGAATTGGAAAATTAGAGACTGCATTGATTTCAGATATCTTAACCAGCATTGTCCTACAGATGATTTTCCAGTTCTGATAACAGAACATCTAATTGATGCAATGGTTGTCTATGAAACCCTTTTCCTTTATGGATGGTTACTCTCGGTATAATCAAATTAGAATGGCCCTATAGGATGAAGAATCTACATGCTTTAGATCTTCTCAAGGTGTGCTTTTCTATAGGGTAATTCCCTTTGTCTTAAAGAATGCAGGCACAACATTCGAACATGCCATGCACCATATCCTCAAACCCTTATTATGGAACTTTTTTGAATGTTATGTAGATTGTTTTGTTTTCAAATCAAGACAATTTTTCAATCAATTAGCTGATTTTGATACCATATTTCTCAAACTTCAGCAACATAATGTGATGATGAACCCCATAAAATGTGCTTTCGGGGTAACCTCATGAATGTTTCTTGGCTTCTTTGTATTCCTTTGTGGTATTGAAGTTGATCTTAAGAAATAAAATCAATCCTTGGTATGTCACCTCCTAGAAATTAAAATGAATTAAGAGGACTCCAAGGACACTTGGACTACATTTGGCGATTTATCACTAATTTGGTAGGCAAGTGTTCACCCTTCACTAGATTAATGAATAAGGGAGTCACTAATCAATGGACTAAGGATTTCCAAGAATCATTTGATACCCTAATGAAATATCTCTTGATTCCACCAGTATTGATACCACCAATTGAAGGAAGACCACTTATTATCTATGTGTCAACTTTAGAGCGATCACTAGGTGCCTTCCTCAACCAAAAGAATGATGCAGGGAATGAAAACATCCTTTATTATCTCAGTCATACAATGCTTGATGCAGAAACACAAAATTCATGTATTGAAAAGTGCTTCCTGGCATTAATCTTTGCAGTTCAGAAATTAAGGAACTACCTACAACATCATGAGGTCCAACTAGTTTCTCGTAATAACCCGCTCAAATTTATCTTTAGTTTCCCTATGCTTACCAGACATCTAGCACGATGGGTGGTTATTTTTCAACAGTTTTATATCTAATTTGTGTCTCAAAAGGAAATAAAATTCCAAGCCCTAGCTGATTTCCTTTCTGAACACCCATCTGTGGAAGACACATCGTTTAATATTGATCTTACTGATAAATAGGTCATCTCTATTAAAGATAATTTCCAAACATGGGAAATGTATTTCAATGGTGATTCTAGATGTCTAATAGGGAAGAGACTGGAAAATCAAAAACTCAACAAGGTTGGATTCAGAATTGTCCTTATTTTCCCAGAAAATGAAGTATTTCCTTATTCTATCCTATTATCGGAAGGTGGTACCAACAATGAAGTAGAATATCAAGCTCTCATCGTAGCTTTGGAATTGTCCCTTCAGATGAAAATGGATCATTTAAAGGTAAAAGGTGATTGAAAATTCATAATAAAACAAATAAATGGGGAATATTCTATTTGAAAAGAAGATTTAATCCATTTATGTGATTACTTCAGAGAATTAATGGCTAAATTTCCCTTAGATCCGACATTTTCCTATGTCCCACGATCACAAAATGCACAAGAAGTTGTTGTGTATAATGTAGCTACAACATTGGCAGATCCAAATCGGGATGAAACAATTATTAGCATAACCCATAGTCAGGTGGTATTATCATTTTTTCAAACCATAATGGAGGAAATTAATGATATTTTTCCTATTTCTGAACTATATGGCCATTCCACGGGATGGAGAACATACATCATGGAATATCTTCAAATGGGGTACTTCCACCAAAACGGGTTGAGAATGAACAGATCCAGTGTTGAGCAGCCAATTTTACTCTTTATGATAGTCCAGACCCCCAAAATATCTTTTACAGTTGATTTTTTATGGAATAATTTTTAGATGTATTGATAGAGAAGAGACCACAACTGTCATGAATGAAGTACATTCAGGAGTTTGTGGTTCCCACCAATCTGGGCACAGACTATCCAATCAGATCTGAAGGCTTGGATACTTTTGGCCTTCAATGACACAAGATTATATAGATTTTACTAAAAAAGTTCATACATGTCAAGTGCATTCCAACTTCATTCATCAACCCCCAGAGTTGCTACATGAATCTAAATACTCCTGGACATTTTCCACATGGGTAATCGATGTAGCAGGGACTTATCCTCTAGCCACGGCTAAGAAGTTCAAGTATATTCTCACTACTACTGACTTCTTCACTAACTAGGATGAGGAAATACCTCTTAAGGAATACACTGCCAAAAGTATTGTTAGTTTTGTCAAAACTAATATCATCCTCAAATTTGGTGTCCCTCATACTATTTTGACAGACAACGACACCTTTTTTGTTTTGATGAGGTAAAAAGGTTATATCAAGAATATAATATCAAATCCAACCATTCATATCGCTATCAAGTAGTGGCCAATGGATAGATTGAGGTCTTCAATATGACTCTATCAAATATACTCTAGAAGATGGTGGATAGAGATAAGAAGTCATGGCCTGATAAAATTTTGAATGCTTTGTGGTCTTATCAAATAACTACCAATAATACTGTCCCAGAAACTCTTTATTCATTGGTATATGGAACAAAAGTAGTTTTTCCAATTGAAATACAATTGCCTTGAATTATAGTTTCAATATGTTATCAGTTGTCTATAGATGAAGGATCTCAGAAACGATTCTATGAATTGGAAAGATTAGATGAAAGAAGATTGCGTACATTGCATCATCTAAAAGTCAATCAGAATAGATTAACGTGAGACTTTAATAAGAAAGTTCACCTACATTCATTCGTTCAAGGAGAATTGGTATTGGTCCTTAGGAGTCAAATGATATCTAGAATGAAACCTCCAAAACTTGAAGCAAAGTGGGAAGAACCTTGTTCCATACATAAGTTCTATTCAAATGGAGCATATCCTTTAATCTCAATGGATGGAGAGCTCATTAAATCTCCAACCAATGTGATATTTTTGAAAAAATACTTTGTGTAATTTTACACTATATTCCTCACTGCAAGAATTTAAACTGCACAGCCCAATGTTTTAGTTACAAGACATTAAACTGCATAACAACCACATTAGTCCTCACTGAAAGACTTAAAACCGCATAGTACAATGTCCTTGTTGCAAGACATAAAACTACAATACACGCATGTCCTAGTTGCAAGGCATTAAACTGCATAACAACCATAAGTGTCGATGCTGCATGAAGTTAATGTGTGTAGCATCTTCATCTTTTTCACATGATGTTAAACTGCATGACATCAAATGTACAACTAATGTTTTCTATATTTGGCATTAGAAGCTTCCAGAAGCAAATTTCGTTGACGTCATCACTACTTCATAGTAGTACATCAGTCCCTCTCTTTCCTATGTTGGTGTAAGATCTATATATTGGCCATTTTTCAAGAACTAGATATGGCTTGATTCTCATTTTCTATGAGATATGTAGAGATTCCTGAATCATTAATTTTGGGCCCAACCATAGTCACAAAATCTTCTCATTTTTTCCCCTCCGGTATAAGAATCAGAACAATACAGAACATTTCCTTAAGACATATGATTTGTTCCTTATACCATTTTATACTTTAAGATTTACTGTTCTCTCAGAACATGTAACAAAGAGATCCTTCATCCTGTCAGACTCTATTAGCCCGAGGAATGATTGTTTCAAGAAGTATGTATGGCTTGATTCACATTTTCAATGAGATAAGTAGAGACACCTATATATCCAATATTGGGTCCTACTACAGTATAAAAAACTCCTTTATTTCTTATATAAAAAATTAAATCTTCATGGGGAATGTTCTAAGAACTATGTATGACTTTATTCTTTCCACAACAAGACATATAATTACACTCGGGTTTTATCCCTTAATACATTTACAATATGTCATTCCTTTCATATTAGTTCATTTTATTCTTTACCACATGACATTAAACAACATGAAAATCTAATACCCATATTCTTCATTTCCATCACCTTTGCATTATAAAAGAAACCCATACTTCTCCATGTTTCTCACATCGAGCATTGCTCACGTGTGCTTAGGAATTGGGTAAATGGATTATTTATATAAGGTGTTTTAATTTCTTATGGGGTTAATAATGTCTTCAATGATTGACTCAGAACTGCATAGTATAATGTCCTCACTTCAGGACTTAAAAATGCACATCATTATATTCATTCAATGGAAACAAAGAAAGTATCCATTTTACGTATGAGTCATATCTATGTAAATGACATAAAACTCATAAACAATATTGATTCAAACTTTTCTCATGTGTGTTAATAAATACCTCCTTCCCCATTTCACACTATTAATATTTAATATTTCCAGATTCTCATAATCTTCCTTTTGGTTTCTGGTGATAGAGTTTCTAATATTTAAGAGATCTTTTTCCTGACTATGCAGCACATGCCCTTAGGCGGTCGTGCAAAAGCTGCCTTCAAAACAGGCATGTCAGCCAAAATATATTATTATTAGGCTATGCAGCATATTCCCTAGTTGGCCTTGTATAATAAAGCCCCCATAACGGCTTTTTTAAATAATGGTAAGTTTATTCTTAGTTACAGTATATTTGTCCCCTTTAATCATTGATTAAAACATACAAAAATATGTATTTTAAAACAGAACATCATGTATATTTGGCCCATTATTTTTCTCAAAACCTGAAAATCTTCAAGACCATTGTTTACACATTTCCTTCACCATGTGTTCAATGCACAAGGGAATAATCTTGAAATCACTTGACCAGATATTATATACTGTTTCCATTTTTGGTCTTAGTTGTATGACCTAAAAGTACAGACACCATATCTTTTACGTTTGGGTAAGACCATTATAAAAGTCTAGTACCTCTTATTTGTTGGATATCTTGATTGTAAATACTCTTCCCATATTCAGGTACCTTTCTTTATAAACCAAAATATATGATTTAGAAAATTTGAATCTCCATAAACTTTCTTCGACTTTTGACAGTAGAACAACAAACTTTGGAGATATCTTTTTTCCCTGACTATGCAACACGTTCCATTAGGCAGCCTTGCATAAGTTTCCAACAAAATAGGCCTTTCATCCCAAAGATTCCACTATTTGGCTATACAGCATATGCCTCAGTTGGTCCAGCATAATACAGCCCCCATAAATGGTTTTTCATGTAATGGTAACTTCATTCATAGAAAAGACTTCGTCTAATGCTTTTATCCCATTTCCGATATCATTCCTTAGTTTCATAAATTCATAAATCACAGTTTACAGTTTTCCCTTCCATACCTGAATATGATAGTTTGTTTTCAAACAAATTATCATGAAATTTGGAATGTTTTCTCATAACTTATGTCAGAGCTAAAGACTTCAAATTAAATCCACACAATGTTCTCACTGCATGACTTAAAACTGCACAGTACCAATGTCCTCCCTGCATGACTTAAAACTGCATAGTACCATATCAGAAATATCCCCTTTTCTGATAAATTTTTAACCATTACTCATACACCGAATTTTTATAAAAAGGGTTTTCCTATTCATGACTTTTTTTGGTCTAAAATAGCCCATTTTCATTCTTAAAATTCATTTCCATGGCAAAACCACCTACTGTGGTCTTATTTCACCCAAATATTATTTCCTCCAATCTATCGGCAAAAAATGTTAACTTCCAATTAACTCTTTTGCTTGACAACATAGCGCGTTCCCTTAGGTAGCCTTGAATAAGTTTCCTACATTACAGGACTATCAGTCAAAAGATACAACTATTTGGATATGTAGCATATGCACTAGTTGGCCCTACATAATGTGGCCCCCATAACAAGTTTGTTAAATAATGGTAACATCATTCCTAGAAAAGTCACCCATTTTGTTGATACTGGTTTTAGATTTGGTGACCATAAATATCATAACTCAAGATTCCTCTGGAAATATTTAAAGAATGTTAAAGAAATTCTTATCCACTGATTTTTGTTTGGAATCTAATTCAAAATTTATGGTCAAAGCTATTAGAACCTAAATATTAGCCCTTTATAGTCCAATATTCATGACTCTAAACTACCAGTAACAAAAGACTCAGTACTCAATAGATTGAGATCCTGCAAAAGGAACTCTAAACAAATGTTGAGCCTGTCTCACTAAACTTACATTTTTATAAGATTTAGGTAATATTGAGAAATAAAAAAGGCAGGTAAAATGTTACAAAATTTGTGGGGTAATCTATATAACCCTAGAAATAGTTAAATTATTCTCATTAGGTCCCTCGGGTTAATAAGAAAATTATGAGCACTTCATTATTATTATTATAATAATGATTTTTTAACATAAAAGAATCATTTTAATAATTTACTTTTCATATTAAAATCATGAAAAATAGGAATGCATATTTTTATGATTGAAAAAACATTTCTTTCATTCATATGAAAAGAAAGGATCATCCACAAAATGGATCCTCTCTATCATGTTTTAGAATAAACTCTCAACATGAATTTTCATTTGATGGACTACTTCATAAGCTATATCAGATTCCTATTTATGTTGAGATGGTTGAGAAACTATAGCCTCCTCCTCCTGATGAAGTGCTTCCTTAAAAGTTGAAATGGCATTTATCCCCTCTAACTGGGTTTCTCTTAATGTCTGATTCAACTACTCAAGCTTGTTATAAAAAGTATGCAGTTTTTTAATGATATAATAACTCCTTCAGGGTTTCTTTTATTTGTTGGCTAATATCGAGTTATTTCATGTTATGATTTGTCTCCGCCTCAATTACTGCATCTTGAAATCCCTCAATATTGATGTGTCATTTAGCCTATTCAAAATCTTGTTGCAGTATATGCTCCAGCTCACATTAGTGAAGAGTCCTTTTATGGCATCATAGACTGGACTATAATTAAATCCAACAAATCCCAATACGCAAAATAATGTTGAGAGTTTTGAAAAATGGGATGAAAATTTGTCTAATGTCTTTTCAGAAATTATGCTCTAGATATATCGCCATGTCTTCTTATGTGACATACTAAGATCATATTACATCTCTATGTCTAAATCTGAGTCACTACCCTGAGGTAAAATATACTCTGGAATCATGTCACTTAAAGAGATACCTTGTTTACTTTTCTTCGGATAGTAGAAGCTTTACCATCTAATCTTGTAGTTGATAACCCTAAATGATGAATCAAGATCATTATCAGTTTCAAATAGAGGAAATAAATATAATTCAGACAACTGATTAAATTTTCCCAATAATAAGTTAGCTACTCGATTGGATTCATCTCCTGTATTCTCAGCCTAAGGGTTTTGAGCAGATGTTTCTTGAGAAGGGAAATTTCCTTGAATTTGCTCAGTTATGAAATTTGAAGGCTCTGGAACATCTCTTGATGAAGGATCCTCTGTAGATATTTCTACAGCCGCAACGGAAGGATAATGTGGAACACCCTATTCTAAAGAACCTTTGCAACATTTTCTGCAGATAAAGCTACATAAGGTGAACGTTGATGTGAAGAATCAAGTTGAAGAAAAATATGTATAAACATTACATGAATAGGGACTTACGTCTTTGCAATTCTTCATGAAAATCCCCAAACTCGATGAAAAAACATGGAATATCAATATTTGGATTCTAGGTGTCTATTATTTCAGTGTATACGACCTAAAATGTTAACTCATCCTTGATATTTAAGGGTTCCAACAAACATTTTTTGATGCCTAAATTGGCTCCACGGACATTTTGTTACATTGGATCTTTAATTGTTATGCCAGTATCAGTTCTTTCAAGGTTTGGGTCAAAATTAACATTGGTTTTAGATTGCCTTGGATCTTCATTCTTTTCTTCTGAAGCAATAGAAATATCAGTGTTGATTATTTTAGGATCCATTTACAAAAGAAACTGAGGAATGTATTTAATCTTACCATGATATTCCTCTCTCCCAGAAGATCCAATGGTAGGTATAGATGAATCTTTTGATGATTTATCTACTAAAATTATAGATTCGTCAGCATGAACCTATGTTTCCCCTGGAGGATCTTTTTTTGTTCTTGAAGAATCAACTATTAATCCCTTGATAGAGGAGAGGGATATAGATCCTACAAGAGAATAAAACATGGTTACCAGAATATATTGAGCAAGTTGTATTCCATAAGGATCGTATAAATACTTACTTTTTCTGCGAACACATTGAATCAATCTCATTGCTCTCTAGATTTTTTTTCAAAAGCTCGAGGATAGATTGAAACATTCATCTTATCTGGGGAAACATGAGGTAATGGTTGAGGATTATCTGTCGCCATTTCCCCAGTCATGATTCTTGCATTTTGAGAAGGTTTTGGTGACCTGGGAGGATCATTTGTTGCATCAATAAATATCACACTCCTCCTAAGAGTCAATAATTACCCATCAGTGGACTCCTATGTCCAACATATGAGATACTCATTTAAAGGATAATATTTTTTCATCTGTTGCATATATAAAAACCTCCAACTCCACAACATACTTCTGTACATCTTCGATGTTATTGTATGGATTGTAATCAAAAGGTGTCTTTATGTTACCAATATCTGGTATTCGAATTCCATGGTGGATAAATTCCTAGGCCTCCGTAAGATCACGAGTTACACTCTCCCATTGATTAATGGTTGAATGTCAGACATAATTCAATTTTGGTATGGTCTAATGTGTAATAGATTCAACACCTTCTAATTGAAGAACTTCTTCAGGCCTCCTTTCTTCAAAAAGTTCAATAGAATGAATATGAATCTTTATTTGATGGTAGTGACTGGATCACCTTGGCGTTGGATGTTTTTCTTCTCTAGCACTGGTCTTCCAGAAATTTCTTCTATGTAGAAGTTTTGAGAGCACTGAAACCTCCAAAACATCGGTATCATCTATGGCCTTGAACTTCTTACCATGATTTCCACTTGAAACAGTCATTGTAGCTGCCACTCGATATATTAATTTTGTCAAAGCCCCTTGAAGATATGAAGAGGCACATGATTTCCCATACCTAGCTTCTAATCCAATCGATGCATCAAGTAGAGGTAGCGTAATTGAAAATTTGGATACCTTTAAATCCGTAAGAATCCATAATTGTCTCACTATTATTGGTTGTTTCTCCTTTCTGACATACGTAGGAAAAAAAATTTTGATTGCTGAAGGCATCTAAAATGAATAGAAAACCTATATGGAACATTAGCCTCCTAGATAATTTCACCATCAATCCTGGTTGATAATACTCCATCCCTGAATGCTGTCATATAAGGTCTCAACTCATAATTCATTTCATTACCATCATCAATAAATGTTTCAATTTGTGGGTTACCAAAAAGAAAGAAGTTTAATTCTCCTAAGAGATTAAATACCTTCAGCACCTCATTAGGTCTCAAGTTCAGATGATTAACACCATAAACATTATGTAAAAATGGGTATAATTGACCATTGGGAACTCTGACTGAATTCAACACTGAGTATGAAGAAAAATGTGCTGCAATCCATCCCCACAACACTTTGAATGGCCCTGCAATCCTAAATTGAGCCTTCACATTGTATAAATGTAGTAGTAGATGGCAAATTCTTCCTATTACAGGTTTTTCTTTCCCAATATACATCCCCTCTACCAATTTAGCTGCAATGGTGAAAGTCCCTGATCTTACACCACCTCCGGATTCACGGACTGAAAGAAAATAAACACTTAGTCACATAGAAAAGAAGGAAGCTAAGAGTACTTTTTCATCTATATCAGGTTTGAATTTATAATCCCAGTGCTTATAATTTCATCTCTCTAGGATTGGCCAATATGTTCTTAAACTACCTCGATTATCTAAAGAAGGAAAAAGAGTAGGATTCCCACTCGTTGGACCATCCTCTATTGTTGGATATAATAAGGCTTCCATCCACACTCTAGCATGAATATATTTCTTGTCCTTAGGTAAATTACCCACTATATTAATTAATTCATGAGCTAGAATTGTTGTTTTATAAGAATTAACCCATGTTGTAGTAGGCAGAATGAATTCATCATACATTTCCCCAAGTATGGGAACTCCAGTTATTTGGTAAATGTCCAAGAGACCAATACCAGCTTCACCATGCGTCAAATGAAAGGAATTTGTTTGTGGAATCCATAGGCTCAGTAATTCAATAATGAATTCATTTTTATAAACATAAGTTTTCCCCATCCAAACATATTTGTAGATATGAACGTCAGATAACTCTTTTCTGAATTCTGAACTAGTCCAACATACCCAGAATGCCCACATCCACTCGGCTTTTTCACCCCCTACATAATGAAGGTCCCAATATCCTTTCCAACCATAAGATTGATCTGTTTGAGAAGCCCAAAAAGTGGAATCATAACATTGTGGTCCTAGCTCTACAACATGATCTTTCATATCGGGAGTGAAACCACTGTAATGAAGGATGCAGCTAATAAATGCTATTCCTTATTGTATTTGAACCCCCTTGCACTAATATTCATTCAGTTATAGTTGGAGTATTGAAAAAAATAATTCTTTGGAAAGTACTTCTTAACGGATGAAACACTGGCATCTTTCAAAAGCCCATGCTCGTACAAGGGTAAATATAGACTTTGTGCGTAGTCTCATTGGTATGGAATTAGACCCTTAAATAGCCAATGAAGAGTACTCTCAACAATGTCATAATAATTTTGTCTGATGATATTCATCATTTCATTTTGGCAAGCCATAGCTTCTTTGGTATGAGTCATGAAATGAGACATTCTTTCCTGCAAAAGAATTACCAAACATCCAGGTAATAATTTTAAAGGGGAAATAAATAATATTGGAAAAAGGACATTGTTCGCGTAGGTCCTTTGACGAGGCATGTCATGAAGTTCCATTGATGAGGCCTATTTCATAGGTCCTTTTATGAGGTCCATCGCCTAGGTCATTCTCCAAGGATCTAAGCGCAACCCCATTGGTGAAGTCCTATGGCGTAGCTCCATCATATATTTAATTTTACCTTGAAGAAATTTCCATGAAATTACACGAGAGAACAACCCAATAAGAGATGGGCGAATGAGCTACGCAATGAGAGATACAAAATTTCGAAGAAATCACAAATGAAGAAAAAAACCATGAAGGGTGAGACCTATTTATTGACAATTGAAGACCTATGCATCTAGACAGCGCACAACTTATTCACGTTGTACCTATTCTAAACATCTACGCAGAGATCCTGCGCGGTAAACCGGCATGGTTTGAGAACATTCACCTCAGGACTCGACCCTCTCTATACATTTTAGATCCAATCCTAAGGGGGGGATTTTGTTGACAATACATGAGAAATTAACCAAAATGAAAATGATGATAACTCCTTATCTTTCATATCCCAAAGTAAAATTCAAAAAGTAAAAGGGAAAATCAAAAATAATCCCAAAGATATTTGTGGTGGAGTAACTTCACAACCCTAAGTGATTGACCTACTCGGCCAACCTACACGGCCAACCATGGCTGAACTTCACGGCAGAGGACCGTGCCATATGATTTTTCAAACAACTACATAGAGCACCCGCGCGGCGGAGCTACGTGACTTACCTTCGCTGAGGAGCCATACGCCAGACCTCCATGCCAAATGATTCTTGGTGAACCTACACAAAATACATTTTTAGCATAGCTGCAAGAAATACCTGCACAGGCGACATTTCTTTGACCATGCCTATTGGTGCCTATAAATAGTGTCCTTGAGATCCTCATTTGAGGACTGCAAAAATGTGAAACTCTCTGAAGCTCTCATTGAATAGCTCTTTTTCCTAAATCCCTAAAATTATATCAGGTAGCTCTCTAAACCATGAGAGAAGAGATAAGTAAATTGGATAAGCATGTTTTGAATTTCTTCACATTCTTCAGTCATTATACTTACCTGTGTGCCAAACCTACATGGTATACATATGCGCCATACCTGCGCGGTACACTTACGCAACATACTTGTGCGGTATACCTGCGCACCACACCTATGTGGGGTACCTACGCGGTATATCTATGTGGGGTACCCAGGAGACATACTTGCACGAGGGACCTACATGACAAACTCAACAACCCTTTTTGAAATCCATTCATGGCAGGGTATCTCCTTCCTTGATTTCCTTTTCTGAAAGGGGCTATGTTGAAGCCTCCACCAAAACCTCCTGACTTCTCAAACCTTTGATAAAGGAACATCATTGTGTCTCTTATTTGGGTTTTTATATCCACAATCAGAGGTTTTCCACATTTGTTTCACAATGGGGTTAGATTTCATGGGATGTTTGTGGGTTTTTATATCCACAGTCACATGGAATTTTCTCCCTGAAATAGTGTTGGGAAGTTCCCGGTTTGAAGGAGGGCTGGGTCTTGGCCTCTTCTTTCCAAAAGAGGTGACCCGAAACCTCCAGTATGTGGTAGATAAGCTACACTTCACACTTACTATTCTTTACAAGCATAAGAGAAGTCTCCCTCCCCTACCAGAACCAATTTTAGGGCAGCCATCCTGGTATAATCCCCTCACCTTTACCCCTTACTCCATCAATTTTGGACCCTTGTCCAATGTGAATAGAAAAGAGGGAAGGCTCGTCACCTCACCCTCTTCCATAGTAAACATCCCCCTCCATCATCATGGATGAAAAATTTTAAAGTGTGACGTTTCATTATTGAATATTTCACAATCTCTTGTTTCTCACACCGACCATGACTCACGTGGGCTAAGAGATAAGTGATGGTTACAACATGTTCACAAACACACATTGGAGGGAATAAAGATAACTCTGATTCTTGTTCAAATCAGGATACGTAGGAAGATCTTTCAAATCCAGATCTCACTGGATATCCTCCTTAGGAATCCAACCCTAATTCACCCAATTTGGGCATCCTCCTTAGTAAATAAGTCCTAAATTCAATCCTCAAATCTTCCAGGAATCCTTTTCTGCACGTAATCCCAAACTCTTCTTTCTCATAGGACAATACTCATCAATGATATTTATCTAACTATGTAGGATTTGATTCCCATCCATATGGGATACGTAGAAATCCTCCTTGAGGTTCAAACCAACATTTCAAATCAACCCTATTCTCTTTGTACCATATTCCCAACAGGGTATGATATTACTTGGAAACCAATATACCTTCCAAGTTCTTTGGGATGCTTCAGAAAAAGTACCACACTAAGTTTCAACTGAGCACCTTCCGCTTAGATGACCATGTCACAAGAACATAAACGGTATGATGTGTCCTATTAAGTGACCTCAAACAATTAGGGTTATCATTCCTTTCACAAGGTTATATAGGTATCTCATCTTACAAGAACGATCTCAAGATCAAAACAAACCTTCATCTCCCTAGATGACAATAAATTCCAGAGTGCCCCACTGAGTGGCTTAAAAAACAAGTATCAACACAATTTTGATTAAAAGAATCTATAATCGGCATATTAGAGGATACCATTAATGGAAAAACTTGAATACATATAGATATTTCCATTAATGAAGAACCGTGAATGTATACTAAAGATTTTAATGTTTTTCACATGTTAATAAGTGATTATAAATTCCAACGGATACATAAGATATACATTTTCAATTAATAAGGATTCACGAAGTTATTATAATTTTACAAAGAGAGTATCTGAGTAGAAAATAATTCACCCCAAAAGGGTGTGATGAGTCTGATCTCCCATCCTCTCAACCAATGCGTGTTCTTAAGTTTCATAAAGTTCAAAACTTAAAAAACACCTTCCTTTGGAAAGAAAGTCCTCTTTGGATAAGAACTATTGGAATTTTATAGTTCCATGAAGACATCCAAAGGAAAATACTTGGAAATAGTGATTCTTAAATCTAGAACACACATTTCAAGGAACTATAAAACAAACTCCTACATCAGTGGGAATGCACAGTGATACCTTTAACAAACTGAACTCCTAGTGTACTCCGCACTCAAAAGTCCATTCTCTAACAAACATATATCAAAACATATCTTGGGAGTAACACGACAAGTATTTGAATCTCTCTAAATACTCCCCCATTGTTATTCTATCATACATAAACTATTAAGGCATCTAGATATACACAGATCTCAGCATATATGGATAGAAACCCTTCCTGAAGAGAAAGTAAAAATGTGCCTAAATGACCATCGACTCATCATGTTTATGCATCACCAGACTCCACTATCTCCCATAATAACCCTATATAAGGCTATCCTCTAGTACCAACATCAGATTGGGAGGTTAATTCACAAGGGAGAAAATGAGAGTGACTTCCTGAAGGAAGAAATTAGCTTCTTGAAGGTATAGATCAATCCAATACCTCAGACTTCTTGGCCTCTAGAACTCGCGTATTGAACTCAACATGTGGTAATCCTTAACTATATCTTATTGCATAACCTACTTCTCAGTGGGTGGTCCTCAACTAGTAGACCAACCATTGGAACTTACTTAATACCAGTGCCCTACACTAATGCAACCTCGCTTGGAGGATCATCATCACAATCCCTCTATTGAAACCATTATGCGATTCGTCTAAGTGGAATATTGAAATATAATCAAGACATGCCACAATAAGATAGTATATATGGGAAGCTAACTCAAGAATAGTAAGAAAAACGATAACCCGTTTCTATATGAGGTGTCTACAAAAAATTCCAAATGACTATCTCCTTAATATACCGATTCAAAGAGTAGTTTATCAGAGTCCTTGTTAATGGATATGCCAGCTGTAGCACCAACACTGGAGTCTCTGGCCTATAAATCCCAACCCAAACCACTTTATCACTATCACTATGAAACCAAAACCAAGCTCATTGTTGGAAAACTCCTAAATCTCTAGTCTTGGTGAATGACTTCCTTTGATACCACTCTGTCATGACCCGACATAATGGGGAAAGATATGCAACTCCCCAAGCCTGCCTCTAAATGCACGGGGCTGGAAACCCTTACCAAGTCATAATATCACACACATGAGAGGCCTTACCCAATAGTACCATTATTCATGTACCTACAAACCTTTCTACGAAACATTTCAAATATAAAATCTAGAATAAAAAATACATGTATATATTTATCCCACAAACAAGGTTTAGTAGGAAAAACTAAAACCGTAAAAGGGGAAGATACACCACCTATAAAAACCATAAAATTATAAAACCTTTTTAGAAGTAGGGTATCTCTATAAACTTCAATAGGTAGAAATATCCATGGTAAACTCTAATGAACACCTCGTTTAATCTATCATACTATGATCTGCTCACCTTGGGTCATCTTGGGACTCTGTCTAAAGGCATGTTGTCATAACAAGACACAAAATGTGGAGGAAAATCCCATGAAGGGGTGAGTATAATAATACCCATTAGGATCTCCAAATATCAAAAATGAAAATAATGAAACTAATAAGAAATAGTCACCTTGACCCATCCAGAGGGAACCGAATGAGAGAGAAGATCCATCATGTCAATGTTCAGCTATACAAGACTAATATAATTTTCCCACATGGTGTGTCAACCAAATTATGTGACAACACCACAAAGGAAACCCTGAAAACACATTGATGTACTTTTCTCAGACTCCAACTCTCATGAGGTTCTAACCACATAGCCAGCTATAGATTCTACTCAAGCCTTGAAGGTAACACACACACTGGATAACACACTCCCTGAGCTCAGTCATCCCATATGGCACTCTTCTAAGAGATAAAATCCCCCGGGTGTTACTCTACCATCCTAGGTGACATGTGTTATGGGTAACACTTTATCTAGTATCTCTATCCTGATGGACCATCCCCACTCTCTCTAGTGTCATACATCCAAGAGATCATGTTCATCAGATATTTTCGTAAAGAATTTAACTGTTGAACCCAACTGTTTTGAAAACTCAAATAGGGGATCTCACCCATCCATGATAGGGGTGGTACTTACACTACTAGAAGGATGAATGGTATCATCACTCAAAAAGGTAATCCCTTCCAGTTTCATTGGGGGACACTAAAACCCCATTTTGGAACATTGAATACAAAACTCATTGGATAGAGGATCACTCCTAGGTCTTCTGGGGGATACTATAAACCAAATAATCTAACTCAAAGATCTCTCAGAAAGGGGATAACAGCTAGTACTTATGGGGGACACCAAAACCCCATTCTGACATCATGGTGATAATATCGTTCTGATAGGGGATCATCTCCCATGTAGTGTTGGTCCTGACGATTCAACAAATCCCACCTGGTAAAACTCACAAAGTAGGGGATAATATATATGAAGATGCTCAAATCCTACTAAAAATGTCAATCGAGTAGGGGATCATATAACCAGAAATCCCAAAAAACCTACTAACATTTCTCACTACATAGGGGACCATATATCCTATGATACCCCAAACCCTACTAGGTTATCCTACAAGGGTTGGTATCACCGCCGATGTACTATTGTTCATAACGATTCCAAGACCATGATATAATGAAAATAATATAATTGGGGATTCCACACCGGCCTCCCCACAGGGATTATATAACTCTATCCAAGATCATCCTATCAAGGGGATCATAATCCTGTATTGAGGATGGAATGCTACATTATACCTTCATTGGGATACACCAAGGGACTCACTCAACAACTGATGTCCCAAACATCACTAACCAAAATGATGCACAAAATTTTTTCACATCTCATATCAAAGGTCCAAATTGTGGCCACCATTTCCTTAAATGTGGAAAATAGTTCATGATTGACTACTCATGTGTCTGAATATAATCGATGAAGGAGGAGATATGCTTGATAGAAGTCTCTAAAAAGTAGTACATTGTTTGTATAGGGACTATATGAAATGTGGCCCCATATGAACACCTGATAATTTCCTCTATTAGATGTCTTGGTTATCTATGTGATCATGCACGATGTGTACAAGTTGTATATGGAATGTCTCACCTCACTGAAGCCCCAAGACTAATTCTTCCTCCCACTGGTTGGAAAACCATGTCTAAAAAATGGCGTGTCTTGGCTAACTAGGAACTTGGTCTTGTTATCTACACATGATCGTGTGCAGCACCCCATGTTTTTGTACTCCGAGCATTTCTTTCCACAGAACCACATCCCCTTACAGGGCTACCCTAGTCATGTTCCATAGCAAAATGACCTGGTGTCACTACATGGTGTGTAACCCTACCACTTGATTTATAGTCCCCAAAAGTCATATTTCTCGAATGGGAATAACACATGGTGTGTGATCCAACACTACACATCATGTGATCAGGAATTCTTAACGGTAATTCTACAAATACTTCCCGGATCTCCCCATTTTCACCAAAACATACAGATCACCCCAATGGGGTCCCTAACTGTTGTCAAAGGGATCTAAAACCTTATAAAATTCATAGGAATTGGATTGAGACTTAAAACTGATATATTCCAACCTTGTGGAAATATTTCAATGATTCAGGGTTAGATTCGTTCTCATGAGCTATTTCAATACGATTCTAGAGCAATCACTATCTTGTTTGGAGATTAGTGATTCCTTCTCTTCTGGATTAGCCCAAAGTTCCACTATTACTCCAAAAGGGATTGGGATTTCTCCTCTCATATAACGTACACATACCAAATGGAGAATTATGAGTTATTTTTTAATTTTTATTGCACTAATTACTCTCTATTTAACACCCCACCAACTCAACTAAGACCCTGCACCTGGTGCAGAAAAAAATCATGTCACGCCTAGGGTAAAAACCACGCTCTGAACTCAACAGCATCCTCAGAATTCTAATATGGGACTTTGCACAGGATTTATTCAATGATTCCAATGAAACTGAACATGTTTGATAAAATATATTTTGTATTTTTTTTATCACCACACATATGTTCTATGGGCCTTATAATCTGGCACTATCTCATAACCTAGATTCGGAAATATTCATATAAATATTGCTAAATGTTTTCAGGAAAACCCTGATTCTTTATAGAATCCATACAAAAAAAGGATTTTTTTCTCATGGAGTGTGTGTTATTTTATTATATTCAAACCATTCCATGGACTAGATAGTCTTGTTGAGTAGTGAACCTTGTAAAAACTTGTGTTCTAATAGATGTATTTGAATTTTTGTTTTTCAGAAAAAAACATTACTATAAGAGGAGGTGAAGGTTGTTAATATAGTTAACATAAAGAAGAAAAATATATCACTAATTGGCCCCATCCTCATCTTAGTGATTACATTGATCATGCATGGAACATTTCATATATTATGATATTTCATTATTTACATTGAAAATAGTAAATATGTAATTATTAAATTAAAAAATAAAGTTATGTAATAAGTGTGTTTTGTTTTTTCAACCTTGTAAAATCAATGCTAGTGTTTTCATACTAGTATTTTCTTTATTTTTTTATGAAAGGATTCAAATTAAATATGTTTAATGTGACACATTATTTTAAATATAATGTCATTCAATAATGTTTTGAATATTTTATATTTCTTTTTTCATTTATATTTAAAAAAAATTAATTTTGAAATTACATTTAAAAATTTAAAAACTTATATTTAATTATTGATATTTCTTATAGATAATAATTATTCGATGTAAAATTGATACACTATAATAAAGTGATAAATATGATGAACGTATCAATGCTTCTTAGAATTTTGTAAATTAAATGTTCAAAAAAAATTGGCTTCCTTTTCTATCCATGATTGAAATTTTTGAAATATAAAAAGATTAAAATTATAGAAATCAATGATAACTTAATTATTAATGGTTTTAATTCCCATTAATGTCCTAGTATTTGGCATTTTCAAATTGGGTAGAATTAATAATTTATTTATTTTGATTATTTTCAAGAATATATTTTAAATCAAACTTAAGAAATTATTCATGATATTAATGTAGAGGGGACTAGAAAATCACCGATAATTGAGCATCTATTTAGTGATTTTAAAAGGAAATTGTATCCAGGATGTATGAAATGAATAGTTTTATCAATTTTATAATGATTGATTAACTTTGAAATTAAAAATTTATGACGAAATAATAATTTTATTGAATTCTTATAGAAATTGAAATGAAGTCTTCAATAAGACAATGATCTTCAATATAGATATTATAATGTGAATGAAATTTAATATTTGATTGGTTTGTGATAAAAAAAAGATAAATGATTTTCTAAATGAATGTGTCCAATATATTATGGTAGAAAATGGTATTTAATATTTTTATAAATTTTGGAAATCAAGGTTTATGTTGAATGAAAAATGATTTGTTGATTTAGAAGTTTCAAATACTCCTACTAATAAAAGTTTCTATCATCCTATCATTCATAATTCAAAAAAAATGAAAAAAATATTAAAAAAATTCAGATGTCATACATATGAGTGAATATATAAATGGAAATTACATCATCTATTTGATTATATACTATGGAAGAAAATTGATCAACAGTTTCCTATATTCAGATATGAAGATAGAAATATCATACATGGACTATGACCATATGGAATGAATTCAAATTGAAGAGATAGTGGAAATAATAATTCAAGGTATATTTTATTATTAATTTACAGCTTGTCTCATGAATATTATATAAATCAATAATATATGTTGTTGATTTTAATGATTTTAGGACCAAAATAGTCAGGAAATGATATTGATATTGTTTTTTCACTATTAATTAATTATTTGAATATTTATTTGAAGGAATGTATCAATGTGTATGAATCTTATAAAATAGAACATACTGAACTACATGAAATGATTATGCTCTCTATAAATGACATCTTATAATATAGAAATTTCTTATATATAGTGTTAATCAACATAAATCTTCTGTAATTTATGAAGAAAAAACAATATATTAACATCTCAATCATGAAATAAAAATATTATACATGGTAATAAAATGTTTTTATTTATGGATAACTCTTATAAACTATTTAAAATGGGATTTAATGAATCATAAGAATGTGATATATCCCTCAAATATTTTTCCACTAATCAATAATTTGATATGGTGAAAACCATTGATTCTAAATTCATAATGATAAATATCTATTATAACGAATGAAATATTTCTAAGGAATGATCAATAATTTATATTCTTTTATATTCTAAATATTATTAGGCCAATCAAAAAATTTGATTTCATGTATGTGGAGAATAATATATATAAAAAATTAACTTTAAAAGTTTTAAATAATAAAAGAAATACCAAAGATGGGTTGAATGAAATATTGGAATAAATCTCAATGAATATATGTTTAGAGTTAGATCCCACTCGTTGTATAAGATAAACATACATTCCTCTAGATTACCGTACATTAAAAAATAGGGATATTTTATTTGATGTATCTATGGTATCAATGTGTTTCATGGTTATTATTCAAATGTAATGAATTTTTTGTCTCTAAAATATTTGACATTGACCTGAATTAATTATCATGAATTCCATGTCATTATGAAACAAATCCTATGAATTTAATTGCACTGAATATTTACAATCTATGTCAATGTCACTATCATGGCAGGGTTATTTATTTAATTCCAATTTTTACAATTTTGTTTTTCAAAATTTGTTTAAAAATTCATAGAATGGTGAAGATTTTATACATTGTAAACATGAAATATAATTTCCTCCATTTTTTAATATCAGGGTCATTTTATTGGTTCATTTTGTGTGAGAAATAATGTTTTTTACATTTACATTTTTCAGATAAATCCTTCTTAAATTTTCTGATGATATTGAAGAGATGTTTTAAGAATCCATCTCTACATAGATCCTACAATACTAATAAGTATATTTATAAGGTGGTTGTAGAGTTCTACAATAAATACATTTCAACATTGTTGTACTTCAGTTTTCCAATGTATTACCATGAATGAGTTATTTTTCGGTAAATGGGTTGTATGGATTAAAAGTATGATAATTAATAGGTGAATTGAGAAAGAAGGTATATTTATATATATTGAATAACATAGATGATGCAGATCCATTTATATCATTGAATATTAATTTATTGAAAAATTGTTACCTAAAGAAGAATGATTTGTGGATTTTAAATGAGTATAAAAAATCAATGGTTTAATGAGGGTGTCAGGGTTAATCAAATGAATTATAAACATTGAGATGGTTAGTGGGGGACCATGATTAAAATTCATAACACAGTCTTGGTATAACATTAATGGTTATACACTTTATACCAAATATATAGACAATATAAGAAACAATTATAATAATATTGTATTAGTGTTTGTAGAATAAATTTATTTTTTGAGTTCCAAATACAAAAAACCCCATATTCACATCATGTTCATATTACAGAGTTGTTAAAGAATTATGCGAAATTTATTAAATTAAATTTTAGGTTCCAATGTTTAACTGAATATGAGTTATTGGTAACATAATTTCCATACATTATGAATATAGTATGATACTATTTAATATTAATATATTGGAATACACATATAATCATTTTATCATGGAAAAACATGGAAAACAAATTTTTTAGGTTCTTGATCTGTCAAATTTGAAGTGATCTATCATTTTATAAGGAAACAATTATTTTGGGGATGGAAAACATGATGGTGATACTAATTTTTCATAGACATAGAATTTCATGGAAATACTATCATAAAATATTTATGATCACATTATAGACATGGTTTGTTCCATACATAGAAATCATGAGGAAAGAATGCGGGAAAATAATCCAATAGTATGTTCCTAATAATACTAATAACATATATTTATTTTTTATTTTCCTTTTTAATTTTCATAAAATTATTTATATATTAATTTAATTTTTTTAATTAAAACACATATTTAAACCGATATGAATTTTATTTCAATAAGTTTAGTTTTTTGGTAACTTTTCTCAATTATTCAACTTTTTATGTAACTGTTGGAATTGTATAAATTTTTATATATGCTTTATTATTTTGTCTATATAATTTTATGTTTCATAAATATTTTCAGTATTCCATTAACATTATAACTATTAACAAATAAAATAGTGAATATTTTATATATTATTTTAATCATTTTTTAACTACTCTAATGAACATGATAAGGAGTAATTTTTGTGTCATTTTTTTATTGTATCATTTTTAAAAATTTATTCAAATACTTATGTGGAAGTTGGATTTGTATATTATTTTTCTTAATTATTTTTCCTTTTTATCATAATTTTATCTCCAATTAATGTTGTTATCATGTAGGTTAACTAATTTAACAAATATAAGTAAAAATGAGTTTCATTTAGATTATTTTATGTTGGATCACTGTTCATTTATTATTTTATTTTATATGAAAAAGGTGGATTTTTGTATTTTAGGACTAATTTTTTAAAAAAATTATATTTAAAATAATGGAATATTAAACAACTAACTCACCCCCAAAAGATTGGGGATGATTTTACACATACATATACTAAAAAACCTCTCATCCCTTTGTACATGATCCATCTACTTTCACAGTGGAAGAGAAGTCTTCTTGGTGTGCTAAAACAGGTTGCACACATTTACAAAAATAATTAATTTATCATATCACTGACTCAAGAATATATATTGATCTTGATGATAAGTAAAATCTTATATGTCTAAATTAAAAATAATTTTAGAAATTTTTATCAGAGAAATATCATTCCTATAATATCATTTTGATTTTTGAATGAATAATTTCAAAAATGTGATAATATATCAGTTTTCAAAGACAATATTAGTAAGATAATTTATTATTGTTTTATTTATCTTGGACTTTTTTTAATAATAATTTGTTCACTTATTATCAAATGACTTAGGATATAACTAGAAAACTAAAAGTCATGAAATTTATTTTATCTTCGGATAATAGAAAATGGAGGTATTTCGAATTAATCCTCACTTCATATTTTATTTTTGGGGTATGTGAAAATAAAAAACACTGTGATATATATATATATATCCTTTCTCTAAATTATGTTAAAAGGAAGTATTTTGTTGAAAATATAAAGAAACAATGATCTTTTTAAGTTAAATGTTATATTAACTATATTTTTTATTATCAATTATCATAATAATGATTTTTTAATATTTAATTAATTAGAAGATAGGATATATCATCTTGAGATATGATCTAAATATGTGTACCCTCATACATTGTCTTTTGATGGGTATTACTTATTGGAAGAAAAACTAATGACTAAATATTTTCTAAAACCGAGATTCATTTAATCATTCTCTATAGAGGTGACCCCCCTTCTTGGAATGAAAGATATTATAGGTCCAAAATAAGAAAAAAATTAGGATATATTATAGAAGAGTCATGGGTTATATATGAGAGGATTTTAAGGTGGTATTTAAAATATTTATGTTATTTAATATATTTTAAATCATTATATATTTTGATTCACTAATTAATTTTTCAAATATTCTCTATAAGAATCCTTTGAGGAGAACAGTATATAGGGGCCTTCATTCCTAAGGGTGTAATGGATATTTTAGTTATTCTATTTAGAAGGTCGAACACCTAGGTCTTCTATGAGGGTATGATGTGGGTGTATCGGTCAAAATATTTGTTGGTCAATCTAAATATTCATTAATGGAGGATGTTTTTAGAGGAATAATAGATGTTTTATAGGGTAAAGATCAAGATATTAGTGAGACGGTATAGGGGAGGATTATTTATTCAGAGTAGTTGATGTTTGAAAATACTTGAAAATCATTGTAGGCTACAAATCCCACTCCTCCACCTTTGTCTACATATCCCAATCATCAACTCACACTTGCATTTCAAACTCCTAAACCTCCAACTCCAATCCTAATCGTCTTTTTTGAGTTATATATTGATTATCCCAAGAATAATTTTATTACATATGGGATTGTAAATTATATTTTTTATACAATTAATCATCATAAGATATAGATAGATAATATTAGGGTCGTGGTGTAGAAAATTATAGATAGATCCAGAGGAGTAAAATTTCAAATAGATGATGTCACTAATATTTCACAATGTATCAACCATTTTTTAGTTTTTCTATTTAGACCTGTCCAAAAAAATTCCTTCCACTGTTTGTGTAGATCATATCCTTTATTTCATATTGTGGTTTTATTTTATTTAACATTTAAAATATATTTATTTATCAATATTTTTAGAGGAATACATTAATAGTAAATACATACTATATATTTCACATCAAATATAGGGTTTCATGACATCAAATGATACTTGTTTTAGAATTTATAGATTATCAACATATTTGACATTGTTATTTGATGTTTATAAGCTTCCAATTGATGCCAAAGTTTTTGGATATGAAATTATTGTGATGATTTTAAAAAATATATTAAAGAACACATACCTAGAGATTTATTGGGAATCAACGCGATGAACCATAGTGTTGGATTTTTGAAATACATCAATACAATGAAATTACAAATTAGATGTTTCTTATCTTGAAGGGTATGGACCAAACATTTCTTAAAGACGAAATTATATTAACTGGATAACCACTCAAATTATATGTTTTATATATTTATTTCAATTGGATGTTTTGTACATTTTTTCCAAAAGAGATAAGGATTACTTGTTATTCTCTATAAATGTTCAAGTGTGAGAAACTTTCTTCATTGTATTTGACATGTACATTCAAATTTTTTAATACATTAATACTCTAAGGAAATTTAATGGTATTCCATACATATCAATTTAAAACAGGAAATTGAATTATTATAGATATAAAAAAGGAAACGGTAAATTAAATAATAAATATATTTGTGAAAAGTTTGATTCTTATTTATAATTAATATATTTTAGATAAAGGTACTTAAAGAGTAATTTTTAATTAGGAACACATTTTCAAACATAACTATCAATGTAAATAAGATATAAAAGAATATAGATATTATGTTCTAAAATTTATGCTCGAAAAAATTTTAACTAGTAAAGTTGAAAAATTCAACAAGGTAAAATTTTATCCTATCATTTCCATTAATTCATGTTATAATTATATTAACATTACATTTTAAATCCATATAGTTTAAATTTTGTCTTTTTTATGAGCATCTTCCTTATTCTAAAAATGAGCTAAATCACATACTTGTATTCTGGGCCGATTATTTCATTAGTTTTTTTGGTTTTTAGTTTATTTATAATTTTTATATTGAAGAATAAATTTAAAGTCATAAGGTTTGAATGATTTGAACTTGTGCTGTTATTTTTTGTTTTCTATTTTTTAAAATGTTTTCTTATTTTGATTGGGTTGTTTTACTACTAGAATATTGTATTTGATTTATTTTTTTAATGTTATTTATCACATCAGTTATTGTATAATCTATATCACATGATGAAATAAATATATATTTCATATCGATTATACTATAAACTATGTGAAAAAACATTCCAATTCGGGGTATTTCGATTTGTTTCTATAATGATATTTTAAAAACAGACATGAAATATAATAGTTTATTTCATAAAACAAAAAAATAACCTCAAAATTTTATTTTCAATGTATGTCTATATAACTTCACTAGGTAACCAACATTAAGAACCAAAAAACCAATGTAGAAAACCCATTTGTTACTAGTGAATATATGACGGGTTTTGTGAACACCGGAGTGACTATTATGTCCCTATGTATTGGTCTTCAATGGTCATTTTATATAATCTTCTTAAGAAATTTTTTATCTTATATATTTTATTTTCACTTTGATAAGTTTCATTTATATATGTATTCTATTGTCTTAGCCTTCCTTCTATAAAAGTTCCTTTCAGATTCATGAATTAATGGAATAAGATATACACTCAAATGCCTTTTGTTCATGTACCTATAAAATCATAGAATTTAGTCTATGAATAATATGTAATGAAATATTAATGTAAATATATTAATTTAAGAGTATTATTTAAACTATTTATTCCGTGTTTTTTTTCATGAGTAATGTAAACATAAAAAAGTGTAATGAAACTATTATCCATAAAAATAGTGCTAAATGTGATTGATGATTAACTTTGATGTTGTAAATACTCAGTCTCCTTATAAGTGTGTCGTATTGGATTTAAACTATCATAACACCACCCTCCCCCTATGTTCATTTATTACAAGATTTCACATCACATGGATTATTTATATAAGTATAACATAGTCTAAATTTGATTCATCCATGAATTTAGATACATTCAAAAATTATACCTCTATTTTCCCCGTTATGTTTTAGCCAAGAACTATCAGGTTATAAAATGAAAACAAATTAAAATGGAAGATTCTTATCTAATGATCATTGGTGTATATTTTTGTAATACCCTTTATCTCTAAGATGTTGAGTCGTTTTCTCTATACTGTTGATCCTTTCTCATTTCTTACTCCCCTTATTTTGAATGGGATTTTCTTAAATTAATTTATTTCCCCTTTTGGGATCATTCCAAATTTACATTGAGTATCAAGATCATTCCACATTGATAATTGAATGAACATTCATAGGTTATTCCACACTAACAATCCCATGTGTACCCTTTTCTCTTACCCATGTTCTAGATCCCATAGTTCACTATGAAATTGGATTAAATTGTTTAAATTTTTTTTAAATTGATTATTTTCCCAATAGTGGTTTAATGTGATCCACATGATATCTACTTTAATCAATGGTCACTAATTGTTGATCTTCCTAATTGCTTATGCACTAACTATTTGTAGTGATTTATAGTGATTTATAGTTTAATGATATATTCAAGTCACATTTGATATTAAACTGACTGAATTGTATAATTTTTAGAAATAAGAGACCTACAAATTTGTTAGAGTTAATGTAGCATCGGTTGGGGACCATTGTTACATTAGATTAGAAACATAGTCTCAAATTGGTACTTGGGGATCCATTGGAGTGTTTTAATGAATCGGGGATGAGACCTTGAATTATGTTTGAGTTAAAATGTATTCTCAAGGAATGGAACAAGTCACATTGGTGCTAACATAACCTTGGGATGTGATGTGATTTTCATTGGCCTAAAACTATAACCTTAGCCTCCAAACTTTTCATATTATCAGAAGTATATCATCACAATATAAAAGGTGGTCCCTAGAGTGATTATCCTATGTTCTACATTTAAAATAAATTTCATTTCATATTTATTATTATTTTGATATTGAATGATAATTTTGGTGTCAGTAACGCCAATATTGATTCTCCCAAGATTTGTAAGATCAAACATAGTCTGAATAAGTTTTTGTTGTGTCCCTTGACGATTATATAGAGCCTGGTAGTGATGATTTTAGGATTAAATTGAAGATTCATAATACAATTAATCTATAATATAGGACATTGTTTTCCGTTATTAATGTTTGTAGTTGTTTTTTGTTCTAAATTGGCATATTGATGACTTCTCAAGTTATGATCTGAGACTGCATTTGTTATGGTACATGGCCTAATGTTCCAAATTCACAGTAAATTTTCCCCTAAAATATCTTTTACCATTAATTTATAATCTTACATAAAATTCTCCTGCTTATGTTTATTATTATAAAATTTTATTTATTTTTTTCATTTACTCTTTGGAATCATATTCCTTATGTCAACATAAATCAAAAGGTACAGATTCACCTTTAAATCACTGAAAACACATTTTATATTTAATAAAAGAAATGTAGTGAATTAATATTCTAAATTTAAATATTCCATCCAAAATTATTGAAATTCTTAAAACATCTAAAAAATGAACTTTTATAGAAGAATACAAATGATAATGAGAAAAAATTAATAACAAATAATGATAAATTTGGGAAATTCACAACACAAAATGACACTCTTAAAAGTTGGTGTGTGTATGCTATATAACAATATAGAGTCCTATGACAACGGTTCCTTGAAATACACTAGGAATAATGATGTAAACAATTAGTAGCTACCTATTTTATAAATAATAACCTTAAACTACCTATTTCATCTCGATAAGTCATTTTCATAAAAATTCTAAATTTCTCAACATAAGAAATGTATTACCACAATTACATGGCCTTCTCTAGATCCATATTTTCAAACTACAGATTAGAACCATGATCATATTCTCCAAAAATATTATAACATCCCTACCAAGATTACACAAAAATGTTTTTTTGATCCAATTGGATATGATTCCTTAAGCGTTACTCCCCATATACCATGTGTTTTCACCTAGCAGTAAGGGTATTAGGTGTGATAGTGAGGGAGAGAATGACCTCATATTAGAGTGATCAAAAACAATAAATAGATAAGTATCATACATAATAGTAAATAAACACAGTACGTAAGTACTAAACAAACTAAAATAGAGCATGGTGTCAAAATTAATGAAATTCATATAAAATCTAGAATAATTATGTCATACATAGATCATCGGTCACCCACTGGGCTGAACATATGGTTATATGATTACAAAATAGACTAAAATAAATGTAGAGGCCTCTACTAATAACTCTGAGCTAGAACAAATACCCGACCTCTAGAAAATGTTGAAATACACTAGCCCAATCAGAAGAACCCACACAAGTGGATTCACTCGATCGTGTAACTATGTGCCTCATCCTCATCCACCATGAAATTTTTCTCAAATTGAAATATAGAACAACGCTATACATGTACTCTAAGGTGAATGTGAAAGGGTGATAAATAAACTCATTAATCCGCCCCAATGATCAAAATATTAATATGATACTATAAACACATATATTAAAATATATATAGCCTTACTGAGAAACAACTGAAATGATAAGTAAAACAAATTGTGTGAAACCACAATCGAACCCCATGTCCGTATTCCAAGTCAATTGGGCAAAGTTCCACCATGGATGTTCATATCTATATGCATATAAATCTATATTCCCATTAATATACACACAAAAGCATATATATATATATATTAATATTCATGTGTAAGGTGAATGAAATAACATAAAAACAATCATTAGTAGGTCTTTTGGTATGTAATATCGATTTCCTAGACCTCCTCTGCAAGGTTGTTGATTAGGAAATCATGCCACTCAAGCCTTGTATCATTAAGTCAATCTATGTGTTTGTAATCCAAATCATTATATATCTTCTTTCCCCAAAACCAAAAAATATTTTGAATCAAGTTCCATCCCCACACGGGGATACTCATCCTACACATAAGTTTATCTATACTCATCTCCCATCATTGTAGTGAAGGATTCCACGGGAGTTACATCTTTGTTTCCTATAAATGGGAATGATATAGACGCTATGATTCTCATTCCATGTGAATCGTGTTCAATGTTTTAGTCATAGGTCACGATCCATAGGTTGTCTCGATATTGTGACTCTGGTCAGACCTAAGGGTCTCACCCTTAGGTGATATGTATGGATAGCCCACATGTCTTTCATCCATCCCACCCTAAGAGATCCAAATTGGAATATTATTCCCAACTTCAATCATAGGTGGGGGCACTATTCTCATCCACCATGATAATGTAAAAATTCATAAGCTGGATCCCAGAGAGTAGGTCTAGGGATCTTGATAATATTATAAATTGAGGAGAAAATTGTGATCCTTATAGGCCAAAGGTTGAGGATATCATAATAATACTCTATATACCAAAATTCAATGATATCATAATCACGCACCTATAGAAGTGGGTTGAAGATAGCACAATCATTCCCATTTAACACACGATCTGGGGAGGGAGTAATTATCCTCATCATATATCAAACTAAGGAGAGAATAATCATCCCCATCAATTGGGATGGTGTATTCATCCATAAGTATCATTACTAGGGATTCCATTACCATATATCACAACAATAAACTCAATAGCAGGGTTCCAGAAAGAACCTATGGACACCCCAATAATATAATAAAAAAATTATACATGCTCAATAGCCATTCACCAAGTAGTACCTATGGGAATACAAATAAAGATGATGTAAATTAGATCAGAATTCCGATCATAAGAATGCACATATAGGAAACGCTAAGGTAAAGAAAGATTCCTCACGTTAGCCTCAATAACCCCCAAATAGGTAGCCCCTCTAGTAGACATCAATGCATTATCAATAAACAACTACAATGTTATAAACAAAATAGTGATGGTTGTCGAACACCTAATCCCACCACTATTGAAATAACCATAACTGTATTAAAATTTTGGCATGGGTTCTAATGTGAAACCCACTACCATCTCAACCCAAACCTAACATAATATCTTATGGTTGGTCAAATATTGGGCAAACACTGGCTCCCTCATGTCGAACACTAAGATGAATTCTTTTTGGGATCCTTAATGGAAAAGGTAAATGAGGAATCCTAAATTGGATCCTCGAGGTCCATGAATAAGAAAAGGCATCCTATATGAGATCCTCTGTTGTAAAGTAGAGTAATCATAGATGTAATCCTTGAAAGTTAATAAACATAGGTATCCAACAAGGAATCCTCAAATGGTGCAGAGCTAAGTGGATCCTACTAAGGTTTCCCAAGGACATCATGTGATCAATGATATATCATAGGGTGCCCATGGTATAGAATGATGATAGAGGAATCCAACATGGGATCCTTCAGGTCATAACATAAGAAGAATAATCATATAGGGGATCTATGAAAGAAACTATTCTCATTTCCTCTTAGGTAGGAAGGGAACATTTCACAAGAGAAACATCATCAATGGATGAACTATGAAAATACATTCTATATAGGTAGTTAATGGCTCATTACATATCAAATTCTCACTCTCAGGAGACACTAGATTCAATTACTTGAAGTAGAAACTCTACGTTTATAGAATTCCTTGAAACTCTACCTAGAAATCATTAAAACACCACAATGGATTCACCATCACGATCCATGAATAAATATACTAATAATGCACTATTCAGGGGCCCAATTAAAAAACCTGATTGAAAAGATATTAAAAACTTTAAAATTGGTGGAAAGGGATGACTATACGATGGGTGTACCCTGTAACACATTGTATACCCTTGAGGCCCCATCTGGGCATGTACTTCTACCAGTACATGGCATGTAAAATCCGGTGTACATGGTGTGAAAGATTAGTAAACATTGTATACCCTACATGAGGTCTCTACTCGAGTCCCTCACGTATCCTAGACATTTATTTGTCTTTTACATGTACTTATACATGATGTACAACCCACAGAGGGTTCAGTTTTGTACTCTACATGACCATGTGCCGCTACACGGACAACCTTATCGGGTACTCAAGTACATGACCAAAACGTAGTAGGCGGAGTGTAAATTTCATACACAAAATTTACATTCATAAATTAATCATTTCCAAATATAAATAACACATGTCAATTGTTACATGAACCACAAGTCATTTAGATGGGTTTTCTCGAATGGAAAACCTCTAAATCACCTCAAAACCCCCAATTTCACCGCAAAATCAATTCATCAACTCCCAAGGTGTTCTAGGAAATTATAATGCGTATTTAAATATATAAAATTCCCAATATATGGGGTTATAGGGTAGAAAAATTAAAATAGACTACCTTTGGGTGGGAACTTCTGAATCATTTCCTATTTTTGTGGTCTACGGTAGTCACATGATGATTCGGCACATCCCGAGATGCATGGTGCATCCCGTCTTCCCATCCCTATCTCTATATATCTACCTCTCACTTTTATCTATATTTTTAAAATAAATTATCCTACAGGGGGGCATCCTTGAGATTAAACGGGTGTAAAGAAAATAAATAAAGGGAAAAAATAAAATAAATATGGGGCCCCAGCTGACCCGTATGCCCAACATGAGTTTATGACATTCCTAGGAAAAATCATCATCCTAGACTCAATGATAGAAGGGGGATCTCAATTTGACTCTGTATTCATAAAATATGATCGACCAAATATGTTAAAATAAATTATTATTTAATTTATTTGTAGTAAACATTATTTATTCTACAAATATTTCAAGGGGTCATATTTCCACCAACTCCTATCCTAAGGTGAACACTCTATTTTGGGACTCGTGGAGTAGTCAAGAAAATTATCTGAGATCATATTCTAGTGAAAAACATCCATTTTACCCCTTATATGAATCTAAAAAATATTGAAATTTCTACTCAAAATTGTGTAAAAAAACACAGGACCTTATAATATCACCACTATAATCTAGATTGTTCCTTAGAATATTTATGGTAAGACTAGTTGTTATGCTTTAAACCTGATAATCCACACAACCAAGCAATTTCAAGTATCCAAAAACCATCCTCATAATGTCAACAACTATATCCTATATGGAATACATCTAATTGTGCCCAATCTAGTAGTCCCCACCATTGGAATACCCTTATCATCACCTCTAACTTTGAGATCAATAAATAAAAAAAATGTTGGATACCAACTGAAATGAGGGCCACAACCCTCATATGGCCAATTTTCTACTCCCCACCATATGTCGTGCCTTACATCGCACATTGAGTGCAACCTTAATAGGTTCATTCCTTAACCAGGGGAGAACATTTGAAATGAAAAGGTGGTCGACATAGAACAAATTATCTCTATGAATAATCAATATGAAATCATGAACTAACACGATTAACTCTAACAAGAGTAAACTAATATTCAACAAAAGGAATGTATAGATTTTTCGAGCCATGACCCTAACTAATATGCTACACATATCATTAACCAACACCTAAAACCACACCTCCCAAAAATGTATGAGCATGTTCAAACACAGTTCAACCATCTCATGGGACCTAATTTACCCCTAATTGCTCCTCTTATATGGAGGTAAATTTATCATTTTAATACAAATCCTACGAAATCAATCTATGAGAAATCCTGAAAAACATCAGTAATCAGATATTATATAACAACTCACTTATTAAAATTGAAATGGTACCACACACAACCAGTGTGTATCTTTATCACCAAACTCATACTCCATCATGTTCTCCAATAAAAGGATAAGAAAATCATTTTCCTGGAATTTTAGTTCCATTAATCCATAATCTCACATGGATGTCCTCTTCAAAATTAGACACCTCCCCTGCGCTACGATTTATTCCCACAACATCCTCTTACATAGCGTCATTCCAGTTAGGAGATTCAACCTATTCGATGACTCCATTAGCAACTAAAATAATATTGATTGACTGGGCTAGGCACTCAAATAGTTTTATATTTCAAATATATTCTTGATACCAAATCACCATATGTGCTTTCCATCAGGTGAAGGCATCAACTTTACTATAACACAAAACTCGAGCACCTACCATGACTCAATATAAAATGAGTTTCAAACAAAGATCACTACCTAAAAATGAATATAAAAAAATAGGACAACATATCTAACATAGGTTTCCCTCAAACAAAATGATTTTTCAATGTATAAGGGTATGAGTCAAAACTATGGTATTCTAGGTCTCCCACCTATCCCTACTGATCATGTCTCATAATTAGATCACAAGGACTAACCGCCTAACCCAAAATATCAAACCACATGAAAGAAGGTAAGGATTGTAATGACCAATAAGGGTCTAATTAGAAAACACGGTATACAAGGGACCAATCCTCATCCAGAATCCTCATAAGGTACTTATCCCTTGAGGCCATAACACCAATGAAGAATAGATACTAAACTGAAACTCACTGGGAATCGGTGTACAGTAATATCCCCTAGAGGACTAGTTCATAATAAAAGTACCAGTATCAATTAGCATCATACTATATGATCTAAATATATAACCACAACCTCAAAAAAACACAGGAGCATCACATTCCATATTGACCTACTAGAGTCACTACACCTGCAGTGAAAAATAACTAATTCATTAGCCTCAAAAAAATTCCATAATGTAGATCCACATTACCCACCATAAGAAGGAAATGTATATATATCTGTGTGTGTGTGTGTTTTGGATCAATTAAATAGACCATAGTTATTAGTAAAAATCATAAACTCTCAATCCTATATGATGTGAATACTACATGAAAAATATGATCTATGACACACCTCATTCTTTATTTGGCCAAGAGTCAAAATCCATCCATTTCCTCTTTCCAATGGGAAATGCCTAGTGATCTATAATATATCTTAAAAATCACACAACATGTGAGTTTATGAAAGATAAAATCATATTTAACAATAACATAACATATCAAAATATTAATACGATACCCCTAGAAACCATTACTTCTTAACAGAAAAAGTGTTCTCAACACATTAGTTTGATATCCATAATTGGTTCTGACACATTCCTAGTACTCCAATATACCATATCTCAAATAGTAAAGACCAATAAAGTAACATTTATAATACAGATTTGTAATGTTCCATCCTAGATTCCACTAAAATGGTTAACCAATCCTATTGGTAATGAGTACTCATGCAAGCCTCCCTGTATTCCAGTGGCAGCGGACTAGTAATGAGTTCCTAGGGTGTGATAATGGGGAGACAATTCCCTCATGTTAGAGTGATAAAATAGTGGAAATAGGTAAGTTTAATAAATTGAGTGTTTAAGTAGTGAATAAATTATTATTTAAAATTATTCAATAATAAATGAATATTCTATATATCTTTAAACAATTATTCCATACATACGACACTAGTCACCCACTGGGTTGACCATACAGATACATGAGTACAAAAGAAAGTGAAATAAATGTAAAGGGATCTACAACTAACTCTGAGACAGAAAACATACCTGGTCTCCAAAAACATTCAAACTACACCAGACTAATCCCATGAACCCACAGGAGCTTCTTAAATCAATCATGAAACTCTTGAAATTACCCATATCCATAATGCAATTGTTCTCAACCAGAAAAGTAGACATTCGATCTACACATACATTGATGTGCATATGTAAGGGTGTGAAATTGTCTCAGCAAACCACCCCATTAATGAAACTACAAATACACTATTTTTAGTGCATGAAAGACAAAAATTCTCATCATGGAAAAAGGATCAAATAAAAAGATAATTGATACAAATAATATGAACCCATAGTAAAACCTCGGGTCTATACTCTTGGTTAATTGGGAAAGTGCCAACATGGATGTCCATATTAATATATTCATATACATGTATATCCTATACCTATATATATATTTACAAAATTATTAATATCCATCAATAAGGTGAATGAAATAACATAAAACCAATTAGTATTCAATATTTGGGTCTGTAATCTCAACATGTTAGACATCTTGTGAAATGAAAATGAGCTAGATGCCACTACACTCAAGCCATATATCATTATGTCAATATAGGGGCCCATAATCCCAATCTACATATACCTTCATCATCCAAGGAGCTAAATATCTCTATGAAAACTACATCACCACATGTGGATACTCATCCTACACCTCGAGTCACCCTAATTAGCCTTACGTCACTATAATGAGTATTACATGGAATTATATCTCGTCATATTAAAAATTCCCATAATCTAGGTGCTATGATACACATTACATGTAAATCTATTCCAATATTTTGGCCCAAAGTCCCTGTCTATTGGCAGTCATGAAATTGTGGGTTAGATGAACATTACGGGTATGGACCTTAGGTGATCTGTAAGGAGAGCCCACCAGTGAGATGTCATTCCCACCCCTATAGATCCAACTATGGACATCATGAACATTATCAATCATTGTTGTGAGAGGACATTCTCAAACACACTGAATATTTAAAGGCTCATTAGCCTATTTCTAGAGAGCATGTATGGGGATCATGTTCATAATCAAGTAGAGAATAGTCATCCTCCATAACACACATGTTGAGGAGATCCCAGTCATTCTCTATAGGCCACAAGTTGAGGGGAATTTAATCAACTACTAATAACACCTAGTTGAGAAGAGAGTAATCAACCCCATTTAACCTTTTATTTGAGGAGAGCTTAATCATCCAAATAATACATCAATATGAGGATAGAAGAATCAATTTAATCACTATGTAGATCTTAATCATCTAAGAGTATCATTAATATGGATTCCATGCTCGTATATCACAAGAATATTCTCAAGAACCAGATAATTAGAAAACCACCTAGGCATCCAATAATATAATAATAAACATATGTATACATGCTCAAATTTTAGGTCCAAGGCAGTACCTCTGGGAATAAAAATAAATAAGAAGTAACATGGCTATGAATCTAGATCCAAATAAAGCACATCGAGAATCCCAAAGAAAAGAAAGATGCCTCACATTAGGGTTAACATCTACAGACCGTGAATCATATCTGGTAAACATTGCAACATCAACAATAAAAAAGATCAAGGATATAAAAAAATAGTGAGGATGGACGAATTCCTAAACCCACCACTACTAAAATAGCCTTAACCGACTTACAATTATGACTCATGTTATAAGGTGGCACTCACTACAATATCTACCCAAACCTGACATACTATATTAGGGATTTTCCAACATTGATTACCCACTAAGTACCTCTAGTCAAACAATATGATTAATCCTATTTGAGATCCTTAGTGGAAAGGGTAAAGGAAGAATCCTACATATCATCCATGAGGTCCATGAATATATGAAGGCATCCTACCCAAGATCCTCAGCTATAAGGTAAAAGAGGAATCCTATATGAGATCCTAGAAGGGTAACCAAAAGAGGCATCCAACAAGGGAACCTCAAACGGAACACAGGTAAAGGGATCCTACTCCAGATTCCATAAGTTTTCATATTATCAATGGTATCCCATATGTGATTCTTGGTATAGAATTAAGATATTGGCATCTCAATTGGGATGTTATGGTTAGAATTGTAAGAAGCAGATTCCTAAAGGGGATCCTTGAAAGAAAATGGTCTCATGGTGTAACGCCCCGACCCCAGCTGCCCAGAGTCGGTGCATTACTTTGTAACATTGGCATGATCACAAGAAAGATCAAATCTCGAAAGACCGATTGGTTTAGTAGCCTTGGAAATACTAGATATATTCATAAGTTTTACATTACATCATTAAACGAAAAACTACAACAACAACATATTGTCTCCATAATCCACACTCATATCCCCATATAATATCCCTGCAGGTCATTCATAACTTACTTCTTCACTTCCTGGGAAAAATAAAACATAGAAAAGGGGTGAGCTCAAATTCCCAGTAAGGATAACAATATAACGGAAACATTCATAAATAAGAATAAACTTTTAAGGAAATGTATAACTAAAACAAAAGCCTTTCAAACATGAACTTTAAACATGGTATGGCATAAATAAAATGAAATAATTCCATTTACTTACTCACATGGATATTCTACTAATCGAATAATCACATGCAAAAATCAATAACCACTTTCATAATGTTGGAATGCATAATGCCAGACTATCATAACCACATAGCCAAGGCCTCGTGCCAAGACTACAAATAAGATTTTGTCAAGGCCTTGTGCCAAGACACTAGTTTGTCTCATGAGACCTACCGATGCATCGAGGAGCTATAGCGGGCTCCACCCGTCACTTATTAAGTCCAATGCATTCCCATATGAAAAGGTTTAAACATAACATAAACATTCATATTAAAACTAGCATACGAAATGTCAATAATTTCACCATAAACTATGAATGGTATAAAAATATCACATCCATAGTCAAACATATCACAAAACCTTCAATACAATATAGAAGTTTTGTATCATAATAAATCAACTTAAAATAATCTTAAAATCCATCAAAGGATGTTGACGTAGATGAAATCAAATTTTTTTTAAAGAAATATCTCCTTTTATTTTGAAATCATTTAAGATCCATATAAAATAAAACATTTTCTTTGAAAATATTCTTATAAGCTTGTAAGGAAAGCTTTGAAGATTTTATAATGGCATAAAATAACCGCACCCGCCGTATAAGTTAAAAAAAACATTTTTACCTCAATTCTGTCGAAAAGGTTAAAAAGGACCTTGTTTTGAAAACAACGGAAAGATTCCTTGATAAACCTCTTAGAAAAAGTCAAACAAGGGTAAAAATGACTTTGACCCATATTCTTGTAAATAATAAAAATGTTTTGAAATACATTTTTAAGAAACATGGATGTGGATGATAAAGATATCCCAGTAGATTATTACGTATAAACAACCTCGGATAATGAAGAGATTGTGAAATAACCCTTACCTTGTACTTTTCCTTTGTTGGGGTCGGTTAACCTCCTGTATAATGGTGAAATAATTGTTATTAAATTATACAAGAATCATATACATTAATATGATATCATATATGATCTTTTAACATTTCTTTATTAATAATATCTTAGTATTATCGTCGTTTCAGGTGATAATCGATTCGTTCTTCTTAAATGTTTGGTTACGTAAGACATGTTTGTAATGGATAGATTAAATCATATTCATAATCAGAATGATATTAACATTATTTTTAACCCTAAAATGAGAATAAGACTTGAATGGATACGATGGAGGATGGATCTCACCGCGTTCGTGGAGACGGTAGTCCGTACGTACGCACGAACGCTACTTCCATTTAATTTTTATTTTAAAAGAATTGAATCCAAATGATACATAGGTATATTACTATTCCAGTATAATATAATATTTTATATATGTTACTTAAGTTCATTAACACCATCCTTTATACGTTCCATGTGTGGTATGAACGAGTCATATCATTTTAAGGGGGCGGTAGTCCGCACTTCCTCAAATGAAATTATCGTATGTATATACAACATGAAACGAATAATGGTATGAAATAAAATGGAATTACAGAAGATTATATATAAAATATATATCATTAATATCATATTTAATTACAGTGCCATCATAATGGCCACAATGAGAGGCGGTAAGATGTATTTGAACAATCATCGTTTCGTGAGGCGTTAGTTTGCCATCCACAGAAACATTATGTTCATCATCCATTAGATGGAGTTGTGTGTATGTGTAGTTTGAATACTTCTTATAACAACATCCTAGTATATTTAGGATACTGGTGTTGTTACAAAAGAAAGGAAATAAAAAGAGTTTGGGGGTTGGAGAAGCAAAATAAAGGAAAATAATTTAAGAGAAATCGTTACCTTTAATTTAGGTAACTCACTTTGGTTGGAACCAAAGGACTTCTTGAAATGATTTCTGCCTAAGGGGAAGCTTCAAGGAGGAGGAGAGGGATGTGGGGAGCTTATTTGGGCAGAGTTTTGACGAGCCAAGTGGCTTGAGAGGTGTGAGGAATGAGTAGAAGTGGTCTCCTTTTATAAGGGAGAAGAGGGGCTCTTTAGGAAAGAGTGAAAGTATTACTTTATAATATAATTATATTCGGTTTATAATGGTCCAAAAATCATTGAGGTCGAATATAAGATGACTAATATTCTAAATAACATCAACCAATAAGAATTGGACAGGTTTTAGATAATATTTTAATCATTATAATCCTATTTATTTAAATGATTTATTAATGAGGTAAACATTGCATTATTATTGTGTCATTAATAATTTAAATTATTTGATGTCTAAAAATTATAAATAAAATATAATTATGTAGGAAATCTTTTGACCTTTCTAATGAATATTTATAATCGAAAATCCAACATGTATAACCCTATGTAAAAATTGTTTTTCTAAAAGATGTAAGCTTATGCCATTTTTATTTTTATTTTATCTTTATTAATATAAAGTGTCCCTACCACATACAAGTGGCTCCAAGGGGTCCCCAAATTGACCCAAGGATGCTCAGGGTCGGGTATGTGTCCAAAAATAAGGTTAGGACACGTTTTAGGGTAATTTTGTATTATTATAATATTATTTTTTAACCCTTATTTACCGGATTTACCCTTAACCATGGTAAATAAAATATTTACCACAGTAATTATTCAAAATGTCTGAAAATAAAAGTTACCTATTTACACAATTTGGACATCCTGATTCAAAATATGGAATCCATTTTTCTAAATTCAAAACACAGAAGTGGCAGAAATTAATTTAAAATTAATTCCCGCTGTCAAAACAAAAAGCGTGTTTTTAAGAGGTAATAACTATCAAAAGATTGACACTTGTTTATGTTCGGTTTAATTGTAAAATTATGCCCAATGACCAACATTATATTAAATGGTAAAAATATATTCTAAATATACTTTAAAACCACTCAAATTCACAATTTATAACTATTAATTATTTTGATTAAAAAAGTTGTTTTTAATTAAAATTTAGTAATTTTCACTATTCATCAAAATATTAAAGTTATCCGAAAAGTACCAAAATTTCACCCTAGGCTAATTTCAATATTCCGAATCCAAAAATGAAGTCCATTTTGATATATAAAATATATATGATTTCAAAAAGTAGGTATTACTATTCACAATGGCTATTTTAATTAGTTGTGGTGTGTGTTAGAACTCGAGGTTGCGTACAACACACGCTATCGCATTATTCGAAGAGAAGCGTACCGTAGAAGCTTGGGGTGTTACATTCTCCCCTCCTTCAAATAATTGCGTCCTCGCAATTTATAGGGTATTACTGCATAAAAAGACTCAGGTGGTTCTTCATCATAAGTTCCTCGGGTTCCCACGTTGTCTCTTCCATCTTATGATTTCTCCACAAAACTTTTACCAAACGCGTCGTCCGGTTTCTCAGTACTTGTTCTCCTGTATCAAGAATCTTGACGGGCTCTTCACAATAAGACAGATCGGGTTCCAGTTCTAATTCCTCATAGGTGAGTACATGCGTTGGGTCAGGCATGTATTTCCTCAATAGAGATACGTGGAACACATCGTGAACTTTGGAGAGACTTGGCGGCATTGCCAATCGGTAAGCTACAACCCCAATTCGTTCTAGAATTTCGAAAGGTCCGATGTACCTGGGACTCAATTTACCTTTCTTACCAAAACGTATGACTCCCTTCCATGGAGATACCTTCAGGAAAACATGATCACCGACTTGAAATTCCAAATCCTTCCTTCGATTATCGGCATAGCTCTTCTGCCTACTTTGAGCTGCTTTGATGTGATTTTGGATTACCTTCACCTTTTCCACCGTTTCCTCCACCAGTTCTGGGCCTACAAGTTTTCTTTCACCAACGTCATCCCAACAGGTTGGTGTACGACATCTCTTTCCGTATAACGCTTCATATGGTGCCATCTTAATACTTGAATGGAAGCTATTGTTATAGGAAAATTCTACCAGAGGTAAATATTGATCCCACATACCCTGAAAGTCAAGTGAGCAAGATCTCAACATGTCTTCTAAGGTTTGAATAGTCCGTTCTGATTGTCCATCTGTCTGAGGGTGGTAAGCAGTGCTCAAATGAAGTTCAGTATCCAGGGATTTCTGAAGACTTTTCCAAAATCTTGAAGTAAAACGGGGATCATGATCAGAAACAATCGATAGGGGTACTCCATGAAGTCTCACAACTTCATTAATGTATAGTCTTGCTAAACATTCCAGGGGTAGATCTTCTCTTATAGCAAGAAAATGTGCTGACTTGGTAAGACGATCAACAATAACCCATATTGCATCGTTCCTTCTAGGAGTCTTTGGTAGCCCCATGAAAAAGTCCATCGTAATATTGTCCCATTTCCACTCCGGTATGGGAAGAGGTTGCATGACTCCTCCAGGCTATTGCCTTCCAGCTTTGACTTGTTGACAAACCATACATATTGACACAAAATCAGCAATCTCCCTCTTCATGTTGTCCCACCAAAAATGTTCCTTCAAATTTCTATACATTTTGGTCCTCCCAGGGTGTATAGAGAAATTGGAACTATGAGCATCATCCAGCAATTCCCTTTTTAGATCAGGTATATTGGGAACACAAAGTCTCTTCCCGAATTTCAAAATTCCATCTTCATACACAAAGTCTCTCAATCTCCCATCATTCACAGCTTTAATTTTTTTTTGGTATTCTTCATCATCGGTCTGAGAACTCTTAATCCTTTCTAGTAAAGATGGTTTGGGAACCATTTGAAAAAGCATTGATGTTTCACCTTCCCTGGTTATTCCCATGTCCATCTTCACTAGATCCATGAAAATTGGATCCCTTTCAATTCTCGTATTGTTCAAAACTCCATGGTCTTTTCTACTCAAAGCATCTGCCACCTTGTTTGCCTTCCCTGGGTGGTAGTGTATCGTACAATCATAATCCTTGATTAATTCAAGCCATCTCCTTTGCCTCATGTTGAGTTCTTTTTGTGAGAAAATATACTTCAAACTCTTGTGATCAGTATAAATCTCACATTTTTCACCATAGAGGTAGTGCCTCCATATCTTCAAAGCAAAGATCACTGCTGCTAACTCGAGATCATGAGTATGATAGTTTTGTTCATGAATTTTCAACTGTCGTGATGCATAGGCAATAACTCTATCATTCTGCATAAGGACACAGCCAAGTCCTTTCTTCGATGCATCACTATAAATAACGAACCCATCAAAGAAACGATCAATCTTACTTCTTGGGTTGCGAATATAATCTCCAGCATACCTCGCTAACCTTGTAAATTTAGCCTCATACTTTGTGACATTCTCATCCTCCTTTTGTCTCAGACTCAGAAATTGCCCTTCCATATCTGCTCGATGGTCGTGAGGGAAGTATTTTTCTAAAAACAGATCTTTGAACTCCCTCCATTCCATATTTGATACGTCATCATCTTCCTTCGTATTTTGAATCAATGACCACCATTGATCAGCATCTCCAGTGAGGCGGTAAACTGCCATGATAACTTTTTCCCTTTCACTGCTCCCCAAAGCCTGAAATATTTTCTCTAGGGAAAATATCTATTGCTCAGCTACTAAGGGATTTGTATTCCCATTGAACGTTGGTGGTTGTTGCCTCATGAATCGATCTAACATTGATCCTCCACGCTGCGGATCAGGGTGCTCCATACGGGTAAGGTTATTATTCATAACCTGAGTAAGTTGTCCCAGTATGGTGATTAGCTGATCAGCACCAGTTGCATCACCAGCCCCACTATAATTATCTTGAGTAGGAGGGCAATCCCTACATGGAGTGTGTGCATTGATACGGTTTCCATTTCTTCCACTAGGCGCCATTTCTAAAAAATGGCATAAACTAGATCAGTTTATTAATCAAAATACATAATCCCATACTTATAAAACACTTAACATAAATTGAACTATTTATGGATATAATCCATAATCATAAGAATTTTTTCTTTGAGGATGTATATACTCATAATCCCTTCAAAATGATTTGTAAAGAAAATGAGAGTTATCCTAAGCATATCCCCCGGGAGTGTCGTAACCAAGAGTGCAGCAAGGCCCGTTGTCGTGCACCAGTTCCCGTTCGAGTCTATCTCAAAGTGGTGTTTTTGGGTTTTACCCCTAGGTACATCTGTGCCAGAGCCGCCTCTACCTGCTCGTATCTAGACAGGTATGTATTGCTCGGAAAACTCACAAAATCTCTACAATACCAAAATTCTAGGAAGTTCTTCTATACTAATCCTCAAAGTTCATCTTAGGTCTACGTGCTCTAATCAGAGTTTATCTAAATCTAGTTTCCAAGGATTGTACTAAACTTTCTCTGATACCAACTGTAACGCCCCGACCCCAGCTGCCCAGAGTCGGTGCATTACTTCGTAACATTGGCATGATCACAAGAAAGATCAAATCTCGAAAGACCGATTGGTTTAGTAGCCTTGGAAACACTAGATATATTCATAAGTTTTACATTACATCATTAAACGAAAAACTACTACAACAACATATTGTCTCCATAATCCACACTCATATCCCCACATAATATCCCTGCAGGTCATTCATAACTTACTTCTTCACTTCCTGGGAAAAATAAAACATAGAAAAGGGGTGAGCTCAAATGCCCAGTAAGGATAACAATATAACGGAAACTTTCATAAATAAGAATAAACTTTTAAGGAAATGTATAACTAAAAAAAATCCTTTCAAACATGAACTTTCAACATGGTATGGCATAAATAAAATGAAATAATGTCATTTACTTACTCACATGGATATTCTACTAATCGAATAATCACATGCAAAAATCAATAACCACTTTCATAATGTTGGAATGCATAATTCCAGACTATCATAACCACATAGCCAAGGCCTCGTGCCAAGACTACAAATAAGATTTTGTCAAGGCCTTGTGCCAAGACACTAGTTTGTCTCATGAGACCTACCGATGCATCGAGGAGCTATAGCGGGCTCCACCCGTCACTTATTAAGTCCAATGCATTCCCATATGAAAAGGTTTAAACATAACATAAACATTCGTATTAAAACTAGCATACTAAATGTCAATAATTTCACCATAAACTATGAATGGTATAAAAATAGCACATCCATAGTCAAACATATCACAAAACCTTCAATACAATATAGAATTTTTGTATCATAATAAATCAACTTCAAATAATCTTAAAATCCATCAAAGGATGTTGACGTAGATGAAATCAAATTTTTTTTTGAAGAAATATCTCCTTTTATTTTGAAATCATTTAAGATCCATATAAAATAAAAAAATTTCTTTGAAAATATTCTTATAATCTTGTAAGGAAAGCTTTGTAGATTTTATAACGGCGTAAAATAACCGCACCCGCCGTATAAGTTAAAAAAACATTCTTACCTCAATTCTGTCGAAAAGGTTAAAAATGACCTTGTTTTGAAAACGACGGAAAGATTCCTTTATAAACCTCTTATAAAAAGTCAAAAAAGGGTATAAATGACTTTAACCCATATTCTTGTAAATAGTAAAAATGTTTTGAAATAAATTTTTAAGAAACATGGATGTGGATGATAAAGATATTCCAGTAGATTATTACGTATAAACAACCTCGGATAATGAAGAGATTGTGAAATAACCCTTACCTTGTACTTTTCCTTTGTTGGGGTCGGTTAACCTCCTGTATAATGGTGAAATAATTGTTATTAAATTATACAAGAATCATATACATTAATATGATATCATATATGATCTTTTAACATTGCATTATTAATAATATCTTAGTATTATCGTCGTTTCAGGTGATAATCGATTCGTTCTTCTTAAATGTTTGGTTACGTAAGACATGTTTGTAATGGATAGATTAAATCTTATTCGTAATCAGAATGATATTAACATTTTTTTTAACCCTAAAATGAGAATAAGACTTGAATGGATACGATGGAGGATGGATCTCACCGCGTTCGTGGAGACGGTAGTCCGTACGTATGCACGAACGCTACTTCCATTTAATTTTTTTTTTAAAGAATTGAATCCAAATGATACATAGGTATATTACTATTCCAGTATAATATAATATTTTATATATGTTACTTAAGTTCATTAACACCATCCTTTATACGTTCCATGTGTGGTATGAACGAGTCATATCATTTTAAGGGGGCGGTAGTCCGCACTTCCTCAAATGAAATTATCGTATGTATATACAACATGAAACGAATAATGGTATGAAATAAAATGGAATTAAAGAAGCTTATATATAAAATATATATCATTAATATCATATTTAATTACATTTCCATCATAATGGCCACCATGAGAGGCGGTAATATGTATTTGAACAATCATCGTTTCGTGAGGCGTTAGTTTGCCATCCACAGAAACATTATGTTCATCATCCATTAGATGGAGTTGTGTGTATGTGTAGTTTGAATCCATCTTATAACAACATCCTAGTATATTGAGGATACTGGTGTTGTTACAAAAGAAAGGAAATAAAAAGAGTTTGGGGGTTGGAGAAGCAAAATAAAGGAAAATAATTTAAGAGAAATCGTTACCTTTAATTTAGGTAACTCACTTTGGTTGGAACCAAAGGACTTCTTGAAATGATTTCTGCCTAAGGGGAAGCATCAAGGAGGAGGAGCGGGATGTGGGGAGCTTAGTTGGGCAGAGTTTGGACGAGCCAAGTGGCTTGAGAGGTGTGTGGAATGAGTAGAAGTGGTCTCCTTTTATAAGGGAGAAGAGGGGCTCTTTAGGAAAGAGTGAAAGTATTACATTATAATATAATTATATTCGGTTTCTAATGGTCCAAAAATCATTGAGGTCGAATATAAGATGACTAATATTCTAAATAACATCAACCAATAAGAATTGTACAGGTTTTAGATAATATTTTAATCATTATAATCTTATTTATTTAAATGATTTATTAATGAGGTAAACATTGCATCATTATTGTGTCATTAATAATTTAAATTATTTGATGTCTAAAAATTATAAATAAAATATCATTATGTAGGAAATCATTTTATCTTTCTAATGAATATTTATAATCTAAAATCCAACATGTATAACCCTATGTAAAAATTGTTCTTCTAAAAGATGTAAGCTTATGCCATTTTTATTTTTATTTTAACTTTATTAATATAAAGTGTCCCTACCACATACAAGTGGCTCCAAGGGGTCCCCAAATTGACCCAAGGATGATCATGGTCGGGTATGTGTCCACCAATAAGGTTAGGACACGTTTTAGGGTAATTTTGTATTATTATAATATTATTTTTTAACCCTTATTTACCGGATTTACCCTTAACCATGGTAAATAAAATATTTACCACAGTAATTATTCAAAATGTCTAAAAATAAAAGTTACCTATTTACACAATTTGGAAATCCTGATTCCAAATATGGAATCCATTTTTCTAAATTCAAAACACAGAAGTGGCAGAAATTAATGTAAAATTAATTCCCGCTGTCAAAACAAAAATCGTGTTTTTAAGAGGTGATAACTATCAAAAGATTGACACTTGTTTATGTTCGGTTTAATTGTAAAATTATGTCCAATGACCAACATTATATTAAATGGTAAAAATATATTCTAAATATACTTTAAAACCACTCAAATTCACAATTTATCACTATTAATTATTTTGATTAAAAAAGTTGTTTTTAATTAAAATTTAGTAATTTTCACTATTCATCAAAATATTTAAGTTATCAGAAAAGTACCAAAATTTCACCCTAGGCTAATTTCAATATTCCGAATCAAAAAATGAAGTCCATTTTGAAATATAAAATATATATGATTTCAAAAAGTAGGTATTACTATTCACAACAGCTATTTTAATTTGTTGTGGTGTGTGTTAGAACTCGAGGTTGCGTACAACACACGCTATCGCATTATTCGAAGAGAAGCGTACCATAGAAGCTTGGGGTGTTACACATGGACTATGAGGTTTGAAGAGAACATCTCTCCTAGTAAACATCCACAAATGAACAGATATGAAAAAATGATCTAGATAGATTGTCCATGGTTCATCTCAGTTATATGTCTCACTCTATCGGGGCACTATATTCTATTACTATAGGATGAACTTATCCATTTAGGGAAAATCATGAACTCTACCAATGTATTAAAATACCACATGGGTTTCACCATCACGATCCACCTGAAAAGATAATTAGAATGGACTACTCATGGGTCCAATTCCATCTTTTGCGATAAATGATATGAAAACCAATCAAAAGAGTGGAATGGGGTGAGTACACGGTGTGTGTAACCTGGAACATGAATTGTACCCTCATGGAACAACCTGGACGTGTAATTATACCTATGCATGGCATGAAAAATCTCACATACACTGCATGTAAGATGAGTACATGGCATGTACCAAACACAATTCACCTGTCTGTGTATATAACTTGTCCTAAAAATGTATTTGGGAAAGCTGTGCGCTTCTATATTATGTATGACCCTGAAAATGTCTGGCCATGTAATCTACGCAGCTATATTCCCCTTCATGGACATCTTGGTTGTGTAATCAGCTACACACACCATGTTCCATTACACAATTTGTAAATACCATGGCCATAATTAACTTTCCAAAATTCATCTTACCCAAACATAAATGAAACACATCCTGTTTTTCTTAAACTACACACCGTGTAGATGGGTTTTCCCAAACAAAAAATCTCTGAGTCATCCTTAAACCCTTGTTTTCACCACAAAGTAGAAGATTGAACCCCAAGGGTTCTGAGAAATAATAAAGGTGATTTAAACTAGGGAATTGAAAAAAATTGGGATTCTATGGAAAAAAAATTAAAATATCCTACGTTTGGGTGGAATCCATAGAATATTCACCCATTTACATTGTCCATGATTTCTACATAGTGATTTAGTGTGTCCCGAGCTCCATGGAGGAATCCTTCATCCCTTCTCTCTCTCAATATCTCTCTTCCTCTGCATCCCTTCTCCCTGTAGTGTAAAGGAGGAATCCATAGAGGGTTTCTATTTGAGTCTAGGATGATTACTATAAAATAATAATAGAAAAAGAAGAAAAAGAAATGAAAAGTAAAATAAAACAAAAATGGGGCCTCATCCAGCCTTGGTACCCAACATGATTTAATTCCCCATCATGGAAACATTTCCCATCCCACACTCAATTGTAGAGAGAGAATCTCAATTAAACGCATTATTCAAATGATAAAACCAAATTAATTTGTGTGAATTAATTAATATTTAATTGATTTAAAATTAAATATTAATTATTACACAAAAAATTGAACTTCTAGGATTTCCAACAACTCCAATACTTGGGTAAACACCATATTAAGGGAAAAACATAGTAGTCATAAATGACATTCAAGATCATCTTATAGGGGAAAAGACTATGTTTCCTTTTATAAGAATCTGATAGAAAAAAAAACAAATTACTACTCAAAATTTACGTCGGAAAAAACCCAGTTCCTTACATAAAACCATGACCAGCTTCTCATTTTCCACTAAACCATGACCAAAGGCATGATTTTGTTTTCTATCTTATATCCTCAATGGATTTAGTAATATTTATTCACAAAAAAATCTACCTCTATGATGATGGTTTCTTAATTTTGACATTGTTTTCTACACCATGATGCCTTCTTCCCTGTGGTTTTTCATTATATCAAAATATTTATTATTCACTTTTTTAACAAAAACCATTAAAATCCCATAAACTATGATATTGTTTTGGAAAACAGGAAATGTTTATTAAGAAAAATCTAATTTAATATTTTCTAATATAGCTCCACACTTTCCATAGCTTCCAATAAGACTATATGTAATTTTATATCATTAGTCAACAATCTTTGGTGAAAATAACAATATTTTTTAACAATTTTGATTCATAATTAAACTCATTGTGACACCACGTTATCCTTTAAAAAAAATTGTTGCCAATATATCTCTTTTAAATTCATTCTTCATTGAATGAGGAATGATCCAAGATCTGGTCATTTTTTTCAAATGTATTAATCATACTACACTATATATGTATATAAAATTAAAAAAAATATGAAGCAATACATTATTATTCTATTTATAAAAAATATTATATATAATATGATATTAATCCATTGAGAAAAATACTAAAATTATTAAATAACTAAAAAAATCATATATCGTGTGGAAGAAGTTAATAAGGAAATATAATGGATGGATAAAATATTATATCACATGATGAAATATCCCATATAAAATGAGTAAAATATACTCTCCATGTAATTGTAAAATATCATATAGACTTATATTCTCTATATAACAAAATGTGACATAACCCATATCAAACCATATCATATGAGATTTAGTTCACAAATATCTATCAATCGTATACTTGAACTTAATTGTAATTAAATTTGATCATATTGAACTATTTATTATATAAGAGGAAATAATTCATTAAATCAATTAATTTTAGACAAACATTGCGATCAAAATAAAATTTATATTCATATAACATTTATGTATGATCCTATAGAACTTTCTAATATTAACTACTATTATAATTTATTTTTCAATAATAATAATAATAATCAAATTTCCATATTTCAAAAAAGAAAATAACTCTTACCCAATATAAAAACTAATAAGGCATGATCTCTATCAAACATATGAATCTCTATAAAACATTATCTCTATATATCATGAATAGTCATATAATCCCTTTATCTGATATATAAATTATGTCAACAAGACATTGAATATTTCAAATTCATATAATTCATATCATATAATCTTGACAATCTAGATAAACATAAAAATGATAAAATAATAAATCAAATGTCAATTATTCCCTAAAATAGATCATCCTATGTAATATAACTATTTATAAACATATACAACCTCTTTCATACTCAATTATGTTCTCAAATGTCATATATGTTTTAAAGATTAACAATTGATATATTGGATAGATAAAACCAAACACAAGATCAATAACACATCTAATAATCCCTGAATATATTACCCTAAATTTTTAACTAAAAAAGGGTATCAATGTGTGAATGTTTATATGTTTCATACCTTGATAACCTCAGGTAATGGTGACTGTTATGAAATGTACACAATATATATTAAAAGGAAATAATGTATGAAATTCCATGTGGTATACTCAAGCAATTCAATCAAGACAACTAGTCAAACTTGTGTCTAATGAGTTAACTCTATATGTATATATGAGCCTCTACCATTTATAATATTAACATATTTTCAAAACCGATATTTTTCTATGATAAAAATAAATTTGGGATAAATCCTAGGATTAATTCTGGGTGGTTAATTATCATTTAACTCTTATTCCAAAAATGAAAAATAAATGAATTGATATACATAATTTCAATAAATTCATAAAATGATATATTTATAAATTTAAATACTTTAATAACATGAATAACATCAAAATGCAACAAAAAATACAAATCATTATGGGGAACCCTACAACCTCCTTATACATTAGGACCTCTAATGACCATGAGTTATACAAATTTGGTAACATCGTTCTAAAATTCGTACATAAATATTTAACACATCTCTAAACATGTAACTCTAGCTATATCATTATACAGTCATCTCCAAAATAAATATAATGATATTATAAAAAAATATTTTGTAAGATGAAGTCATTTGAATAATGTGTTTGTATAATACTAATATTAGGATTATTAGTCCTTATATTCCATATTTAAACTATCTATTAAGATTATTTTCCCTACAAAATCTGATGCTCTTATTTGATAGATTCTATTCTCCAAAATATACCATGTTTTAATGATCATAAAAAATTTGTTACGAATGAATATGATATAAGTGGTTGATATGTTCTTTATTAAATTTTATAAGAGTTTCTAATTGGTTTTTTTATTAAAATTAATATTACTTGAAATAATGTGGGAATTTTTAGAAAAATATAATATTATATAAGGAAGGATAGATATTATGTGATTGGTTATTGAAAATATCTACTCTTTCAAGGATGATTTTTCCAAGAAGAAAATACAATGTTACTATATGTTATTCTTACATAAGATGTTGTAGTCAATATTAATTTTTTCATTAAGAAATTATTTTAGTAAAATACATTTTATGGTATGATTTTATTCTTTTATTAGATATTCGTGTAATAGTTTTTTAATATTTGATAATATTAATATATTTTGGAAAACCTAAAAATCAGTGATATTATGAGATTAATATTATGTGAGTTAAATATTATTCTTATACATTATTTGAGACTAATATATTTTTACATAGACATTATGAAAAGTGAATTGATTCTTGTGTAAGTCATCTGTTTCATGAATTATGTTACATAAAGGAAGACTAAAATTTTATTAAATCATGTTTTGAATTTTTTATATATTTACATCTAGATTATATAAGGTTTTTCAATTTAAAATGATTTTCTCATCTTATTAATTTTTTATTAAAAATGGTATAAATGTTTTGATAAGATTGACTATGTATATATTTTAATATTATTATGGATGATTATAGAATCTCTTATAGGTAAATATTTACCCAATTTTATTGATATGAACAATGAAAGTTATTGAATAAATTTTATTTGAATTATTATTATGTTAGTAAAGAATATATAAGTACACAAATGAATATTTTTACAAGACCTATACATTGGAGTTACTTTTGTAGATACAACTACTCTATATATCAGATTATAGAAATAATATTTATATTAACTATTAATTAATATCTAATAACATATTTATTATTATTCCACAAAAAAGGAAAGTGATAATTTCCTTGTAGTATATGTTCCATTAATATATCATAGTAGTTCCTGAATACTATAAGAACCTAGAAGTGTTATGAATTTAATCTTAAATACATATTATATGGATTAATGATATCATTTTTGAGGACATAAATTATATGGTCCGTTGGTGTTAGTAGGATTAGAAGACATTGATACTTATTTAGTTGAAGTTCACCCTTTATAACCTCTAATGACAAGAATTTTATTAGAAATTTTCTCCCTACTGTGAAATAAAAATTTATATGTATCATTGAATGTTTCTATTGATAGATGTTTCTAATAGACCATATATGTTAAGATTATTATTAATTCATGTAATGAGTCACATGATAAGATATATTAATGAAATCCATAGTGGAATATTCTCACAAATAATAAAGGTATGATGTTTACGTCTGGAGTGACATTTCATTAATAAATAATGTAATAAAATATTTTTCACTTCAGTTCCTTATCAAAATTTGATAACTTCATCCCATTGATGGGAATTTAACAAATTAATTATGTTTGTGAAAATATAATTTTTTTTGACATTTTCATTTCCAAAAACACATTTAAAGATACAACAACACATGGTTGATGACACCTGTATAAAACCTACTTAATTAGTTATATTGATATAATTGGATAGTATTTCACAATGTACATCCATATATGGTTATTGTCACTATAGAATTTAGTTTCTTTATTTATGGGTTATGCGTCCTGTTGGTTGATGTTATCCTTGGAAAATTGGTGTAACTTCCTACTGTTATTGGGAAATGGGCCTGGAGGGTCACACATTTTGTGTTTTTTAGAACATTAGTTAAATTCTATTTGAATTTAACATGTTAAATAAATATTATTCCTATACATGGTTCAATAATTATTCAAGTTTAGATGATCACATTTACTTAATCATAGGTTATTAGAAAGAATATTATATAGTTAAATATTAAATAAATATTAATTCATTGGGTAATTATTTATGTTATATTAATGTATATCATATTAAATTTTATTGATTATTCAGAAGGTAATTTTTTTATTTATTTTGTTAGGTGAATATTTAATAATTATTTATTCACTTTTCTGGGATATAATATTTATTAATTAATGAATATTTCATTTATAATAATTTATTTATGTAAATCGTATTTAATATTGGTCTGATAAGTAGTTTGGAGGACAAAAGAATAATGTTTAATATTCCAGTGGGTGATGATATATTAAATATCTTTTGAATAAATATTATTTGATTTATTAAAGGAAATAATATTTATTTTTATGTGAGTTTTGTGCATGTCATGTCAATAGTAATAATAATATTATGATTATTATTTGTACATTGTGTTTTTAAAGGCTTAAGTGCCTCATAAAGGCCAATGCGAAATTATTATTCTATAAACACTAGCAATATTTAATCCGAGTTATGACATTATCTAACCAATCTATGACATTATAACCATTTTTGAAAATAAATTTATAGATACTCCTCTCAATCCCAAAAGATATCATCTCTAATAACTCCTTAAAGAACATATAATAATCCTCCACCAAATCCCTATCAAATCGAGAAAGAACTATATTAATTACTTCTAACCTTACATAATTATATAGTGAACAACGATGGATGAATCAAGCATTAAAACATTCTATTCTAGCACTTGGGGATTTCCATAGTGATGTTTGAAGATTTATAGAGCATATTTGGATCACCAATATCCTCACACCTCATTGATAATATAATAAGAAGTCTTCAAATTATTCGTAAATGAATAATGTATTAAAACATAATGTAATTATAAATCGATATAAATTAATCATTAATTATATGTGACAATATTTTCTTCTTGGTTCTAGTGTAATATTCCATTAATCATCAATTTAATTATCTTGGTCATGATATTATTCATCATGTACATATCATATTATTCATTGATTTTGAAAAAAAATATGATTACAATATGAACCAAAAAGAATATCTTTTGTGCTCAGAACCATCAAGTTGTGTCAAAGTGGTCACATAATTAATATATAATCATTATTTAGTCATTTTTTTATGATAATAATTTCTTAGTTTTTATTTCTTGATTATTTGGTCATTAAATACAAAAATATAAATATTTTTTTCTAATTCTTCATTCTCACTCATATAACTAAGAACTAGGAAAACATTTACAAATTCATTTAAATACTATATATGATGATTCCATGGGTTTTTTCCTAATAACCCATACATAGTGTTTCTTTTTAGTCTACATCATGTAACCATGTATATTAAACCAATATTAAAATATAGAAATCCAGGTCTGGATGTTATAATTATACACATAATTTATTAAATAGACACCATTTTTTGACTAGATAGGTTGGCGCATGGTTTGTTTAGAATACATGACATCTAGCTTTCTTACATGTTTGGTATTCCACAAATTTTTATGGTGTAAAACAATAATTCAAAGTTGTTTTGTGCATTTACTATATGACATGAGGACTTAAAAATCATAAAATGTTAAGGTCACATACCATTTAGTTGGTGTACACATTAGGTATCTCATACATTTTAAAAGGTTAAAAATACACCTTGTACCTATGAATTGGTCTCAACCATTGGATTAAGATGTTACTTGGAAAATATCCCAATTACATGTCGTATAACCCACTATACCTCATGTAATTAATTTTTTCAATAAATAAATATCATTGTATAATTAAACCTAATCAATATGAATCTTTGTGTCATTTATTGACAGTACATTATAGGTTAGAGGATTATTAATTACATATTACATTAAATTCAATGTTAAACTTTTATCAATAATTAATTTTTGGCCTTTACTTGTCTTGTACTCAACATGCATTAATAGAATAAAATTACTTTAAATTTACACATACCCTTTTTCATTTTTTGGAAGTACATGTCTTCTAATTATTTTTTACACCAGGTATATTAGATTTCATGTGAGTGCATAGTATAGTGACTAGGAAAGATAGTTTGGACAAGTAAATTTCATTAACTCCAAGTGAACACGCATACTTTAATTATATTTTTTAAAAAATAATTTACTTAATTGCTATAAAATTAAGAATGAAGAAAATATCACTGATGGTTTGGGAGGAAATAACATTTATTCCAATAAATTATTAATCAGATAATTAATAGGATTAATTTTGGGGTTTTTATCTAAATTAAAATATTTAATTGTAGTGAATTCAAGTAATATTGAGAACATATACACTTTTCATGTCTATGGATTATCATGATCTAAGACCATACCAAATTATGTGAATTTTGTTATATAATTAATTACTAAATTTAATTAATTTCATGTGTGTTATACCCTCATATCATTATATAAGTTTATGTGTTGTTGTGGTTTCAATTATGTAAACCCATTAACCAATACTTTTTATCCCCTCAACTACATGTGAGTAATGCTTATATAATGGATATAGGTACCATATGAGTGTAGGTGTCACGACCCATCCCCCAGGGCCTGTGTCGTGACTACCCCAAGCCCACCTTCCATAGTCTAGGGGATAACCACTAGAATGGAAGGTGTATTCCCTAAAACTGGATGGCATTTCCTTTATAACCTATATGTACACATAACCAAGAACATTGCAAGATAGGAACACAAGTAAACTGAATAGTAAACAGAGTTAGTGCAGTAAGTATAAGGGGTCAGGATACAAGCCCAACTAGAAAGTACAAGTACAACTATGATACACTACAACTGAATAAAATGGAAAGTCAGCTGATGGTTCATCCTACGTGGTTCCTACTTGAAGGATATGTATAGATTTCCTCCTCATAACTCCACATCCACCCATCTCTTATGCATACCGATATTCTATATAGTCCACCTCCAGGTACCGTCCAGTCCTAGTACTCTTAGCCTCAGTCTGTGCTATCAATCGTCTACATCCAACACAACAATTGCAGTCATATCCCATGTCGGGGAGAGTATAATGACACTCAGTTGGGACCCTGAGACCCAATATGTCTTACAAAATCCACCAAGGATAAATCAAAAAGTACGAAATCAATAGATAACTTTACATAGGTATATTCCCATACATATACCTATGTTATCATGTAATCCATCTCAATTATAAGGAAACCACAGAGGTACAGACTCAGATCACACCAGGATTTATTCTAGGGGTAGTATCATGTAACATTCCCAATAACAACATCGAACACCTCGGCTGCTAGAGAACTCTTCCTCTTTCGAGTACAGTGGGCTTTCCACGTAACACAGAGGTGCTTCCCACTAACCTTGGACTGCTGAGGTACTCCTCCGGACGAGTACCATGGGTCTGTCGCATCACCAAGGTGCTCCCCACTAGGCATATCAAGTCACTCTGAGTCGAAATGGACAGTAGTCATCAAGTCTCAGCCAGCCACTGGGTTCCCGCACTATACTTGCTCATCTCCTTGAGGATCTGCTTCACAAGCTACTAGTCGATACTCCAACTTCCACAAAATCCCATGAAGAAGTGTCTCAAAGGGCTGCAAAGTCATAGGGGTCTCAATGTAATAGATGTCACATCAATCGGACGCCTGGCTTGTGAGTTATTGTCCTTTTAGTCCTGAGGGCCCGATTGGATTTGTGCTCAATCCAACCTGACTATTCTCCATCGTAATCCAAAACATAGTGGGGTATCACTCAAAGGGACCAAATCGCTCCAGGGTTCCCAAATCCATTGATGATTCGTCTAACGGATGTCAGGTGCCAAAGTTATGGCCAACAGATTGTAATTGGGTCGTAGTGGGCCCGGGTCTAGTCAGTCCTGGTTGGACTGACTCGGCCCGACCCAGCCCAGCCTGCTGTGCGGGCCGAACCTTTGGGTTCAGCCAGGCCCGCTGGGGAGCCCCACTAGCTGGGTTCGGCTCGGCAGGCCGCGATGGGCCATGAGGCCGCAGAGGGTTATGCGAGGGTGTGAGGCCGCAGGGCGGCTCGGCTGGGGATGACGGTTCGGCCGCGGGGTAGCAAATCGGCCACGGGGTGGGGGTTCTGCCAGGGGCGGTGGTCCGGATGTGCAGGGCGGCAGTCTTTCCATAGGGTGGTGGTCTGACCACAAAGGGGGGGGGGGGTCTGGTCGCGGGGCAGCGGTCCGGCCACCGGGCGACACCTCGGTCGCGGGGCGGTGCGATGCCGCAAATGGCGGCAGGGGGCGCGGTCGGTGCAGAGGCCGTGGGGAGGCAGTAGTGGACGCTGCGCGGCGCCGTTGCGCCACCGCCATCGTCACAGCCGATGGAGGTGTCTGCCACCATTCTTGAGCCCTAACCATGGATGTTTTCCTTCCTCCTCCATCGCGAAGAACACCATAATAATTTTAGAAGGGTCAGGAAATGCTGGTTTGACCCGTACCCTCCGCGTTAGGGTGGTAGCATATGGCCCATCAAGAACATGAACAAGAACATCAAAATATTTTCCTCCCACAATGATTGTTCCCAAACTTCAAAAGAAATATAAGTGGGGTATCTGGGAAGTGGTAAACAAATAGAAATGAACCCCTACCTCGTTCTCTTGATGACATCGATGAGGTCGCAGGGAAGAAGATGAATCGTTGGGAAAATATGGACGTCGGTGTCATCGACATTTTCCCTGATTGTTGGATCGAGCATCGTTGGAGATCCTTTGATGGATTTTAGAGAAGAAAATGTTGAAGGAGGGCCATTCTTCATTGGTGTTCTTCATTGGAGAGCTTTTCTCCTAAATATCCTCCTCTCCCAAGTCCACCAAAATGAAAAGGTATCTTTAAAATAATATATTATGTGATCTATTATGTTTGTTGGCATATAATTCATATTGGGATAATTAAAATCATAGGTTGGCATAGCTAAAGTGGTGTGTTGGATTAATTATTGTGGAGGTGGGTTAACACAAATAATATTGGAGGAGTTGAAGAGGCTCTCCCACATTTAATGAGGGAGTTGAGAGGTTTAGGACTCAGGTGTTCCCCACCACCATATACTCTCATGGGTGGTTAGGCTCGAGTGGTCCCCACCACCATAACCTCTCATGGGTGGGTAAAGTCTGGTGGTCCCCACTTATCAACTTCCAATATGATGGTTTTAACAAATAAAATAAAAATAAAACCTACACAACTTTATTTTCATTTTTTCATTTACAAAAAACCAAAAAAACTAACTTCCACCCTCGACCAACTGCCGTCAAGGTGAATGTATATTTAAGCAAATACTGGCACAAAAAGTTCAATGGTTCCCTCAGATTTCAATTTCGAGTACTGGTTCACAAGTTAGAAAAACCTGCTCGCACGTTTACTAAACGTAAACAAAAATAAGTTCAGAAATTCATTATGTGCACTCCAGGACTTAGAATCATGTGTCGTCAATTTTCACAGACTCGTAAAATTTCCATTTATTTTATAAATAATTACATGGAAATTTTGGGTCTTTACATTCTCCCTACCTCAGATCTCTATGTCCCCATAATCCACAACTCAAACTAGGTAAACAAGTGGGGGTATTGAGAATGAATTTGAGCCCCTATCTCCCATGTGCTCTCTTGGAGGTTCCTGTGCTTCCAATGGACATGCACCAGTGGTATTGACCGTCCACAAAGGACCTTCTCCTGTCGATGCTCAATCTCTACTGAAACCTCCATAAAAGTTTCCCCATCGTCAATGTTCAGTTGGCCATGGCTGATGATGTGAGAAGGTTCCTGCATGTATCTCCTTATCTATGAAACATTGAATATGTCATGCACCAAGTGAAACAGAGGTGGAAGAGATAAGTGGTAAGCCACCTTTCCAACTCTGCTGAGGACCTGAAAAGGTCCGATGAATCTTGGAGATAACTTGTTTCCTCATCCAAATCTACGTAGACCTCGACGGGGTGGGACCCATAGAAAGATGTGGTCACCATCCTCGAACTCCAGAGGTCTCCACCTTCTGTCGGCATACAACTTCTACCTGCTCTATGCAGTCTTCTTCCACTCCTAGATGATCTGAACCTTCTCTATGGTATCTCTTACCATCTCTGGTCCCACTAGTTCCAACTCTTTTGGGTCAGCCCAACACAAAGTAGATCTGCAAGGTCACCCGTACAATGCCTCAAAAGGTTCCATCCAAATGGTGGAGTGATAGTTGTTGTTGTAATAAAACTCCTCCAAAGGTAAGTGATCCTCCCAGCTACAACCGAAGTCATGGACCTAAGCACACATCATATCCTTGAGGGTCTGAATGGTCCGCTAATTCTGACCATCCACCCGAGGAAGGAATGCGGTGCTCAACCGAAGCTGTGTCCTGAAAGCCTCCAACATCCCCTTCCATATCCAGGAAGTAAAACATGCATTACGATCAGAGAAAATAATTGATGTTACTCAATTTATCCTCACAATCTCTTTCACATAGATGTGTCCCAAGCTTTCTACTGAACCCTACTCTCTAATCGGTAGGAAGTGGGATTACTTGGTGAGTCAGTTGACGAACACCCAAATCAAGTCATGTCCCTTGGCTGTATGTGGAAGTACTATCATGATGTCTGCGGATATATCATCCCACTTTCACTATGGTACCTCTAAAGGATGAACCAAGTTAGCTGGTACTTGATTCTCTACCTTCACTTGCTGACATGTGAGGTACCAAGAGAAAAACTCTGCTACTGCTTTCTTCATTCCCAGTCACCAGTGCTATCGTTGGAGATCTTGGTACATCTTAGCCACTCTGGGATGTACCGCTATAGGGGATGTGTGGAAATCCCTCAACAATTCCACCTGAAGTGACACTGGTACCATGGTATGTCCTCTAAAAAGGATGACATGCTCCCAACCTTCAAATAATCCATCAGGTTTCTATCCTATGGATATCTGAGCAAGTCGTGTCCCGCAGTCAACGTTCCCACATTGTGCCTCCCTGACTCACTAAAGAATCGTGAGAGTGACTATAAGAGACTGTAGAAAAGCTAATCTGTCTCTATCCAAAAAGGATATCTATAAAGAATCTAGCTGGTCCATCGCCTCACCTAGCAGTTGTATACCAGACCACTTACTAAGTGAATCTACTACAACGTTCCCCTTCCAAGGAGTATAGACTATCTCGAAGTCATATTCCATGAGGAACTGAAGCCAATGTCGCTATCTCAGGTTTATGTACTTCTAAGATAAGATATACCTGAGACTCATGTGATCATAGTACACTGTAAAACACTCACCCATCAGATAGTGTCACCACATCTTCAAGGCGAAGATCACTGTTGCTAACTCCAGGTCATGGGTAGTGTATTTTTTCTCACGTTGTCTCAACTATCGAGAACCATATGCAATCACTACTCGCTCCTGCATTAGAAAACATCCGAGTCCAGTCCCTAATGCATCGTAGTAGACTATGTACCCTACACCCTCCTCTCGTAGCCTCAAGATGGGGGCACTAGTGAGCCTCTACCTATGATCCTGAAAACTCTGTTGGCATCTCTCCGACCAAATGAAGGGTTTCCCAATCTTTTTCAAGGAAGATAGTGGTGCGAAAATTCAAGAGAAATATGGCACAATCCTTCAGTAATATCTAGCCAAACCCAGGAAACTCCATACCTCCGTCACACTTTTTGTTGGCTACCAAGCAAGTACAACCTCAATCTTCGCTGTATCTACTATAATTCAAGCCTCCGATATGACATGCCCAAGAATGTGAACCTCTTCGATCCAGAACTAAAACTTTGAGAGATTACCATAAATATGGTTCTCTCGATGTGTGTCAAGTACTACCTGCAAATGATAGGCATGGTCCTCCTTAGTAGTCGAGTAGATCAGAATGTCATCGATGAGGACCACTAAAAAGCGATCATGGTATGGGTGAAAGGCCCTATTCACGAGATCCATGAACATAGCTAGAGCATTGGTCATGCCAAATTGAATATCCAAGAACTCGTAATGGCTGTACCGACACCTCAAGGTTGTCTTATGCCCATCCTCATACCGTTCTCTGATCTGGTGATAACCTGATCTGAGGTCTATATTTAAGAACCATCGTGCTCCCTTCAGATGATCAAAGAGGTCGTCAGTCCATGGGAGTGGGTACTTGTTCTTCATGGTCACCTATTTTCGGCACCGATAGTCAAAAAAATCCTCAAGCTCTCATATGCCTTCATGGAGAACAGAATTGGGGCTGCCCAAGGAAAGACATTGGGATGGATGAATCCCTTCCCCTACAAGTCCTCTAATTGTACCCACAGCTCCCAAAGTTCCGCAGGAACCCTCTGATATTCTGGTGTAGATATCGGTGTCGTCCCATGGTACAAGTCATTGTAAAAGTCCACCACTCTATGATGAGGAAGACCCATAACTTCATCAGGGAAAACATCTGCATACTAGTCCACCACTACAGGATAGCTCAGACTCTCCACATCAACAGCTCCAAGGGTAAGGCTAACGAACTGATTAGTGATCGGCTGCACTCTCCTCCGAGTAAGTCCACCCTACGCTGCAAAGGATCCCTTCTAACCAGTGAAGGTAATACTGGTCCCATCCGTGAGGACACACCACACCTTACGCCTATATAGTCAATATGTGCATGGAATGTAGATAACCAGTCCATACCCAATACGATGTTGTAATGCCTCGACACCGCTACTTGGAGATCCCAGCCGAATCTCTCACCTCCTAGAGTAATCTCACACTACTAGCACCAGTGCGTAATCGTCAAATCCACTCTCGTAGAATTCTCTAGCTGTAAGGATCTAGCCAACAGCTTTGTCGGAATCTCTGATCTCTAAACGAGGGCAGTGGAAATAAAAGAATGTTTGGAACGTGTGTCTATAAGTATTGCAGGTATGGTGGAGTAGACACAGATTGTACCTCGAATCATCTCTAGAGCGCCGTCATTATAGGCCACAACTACCGGGAGCTGAGGTCTCCCCTGTCCACCTGCTTCCTATGGTTGGGGTGGACCTCCTTGTTGTGGTGGCTGTAACATCTCAAATCTTCACCCACCACTAGATGCATGTCCAGCTCCCCATCCACGTCCACATGCTGCCTACGGACCTCCTCGGTCGAATCTCTGTTTCTTCCTGGGTGGTTCTTCAATCGTCTATTGATCATCCGTATGACGGGTCAAATAGTCACAAGCCATGTGACCCTGCCCGCATGTGAAACACTGCCCTCTATTGGAATAACTGGCTCCACCTCGGTTTTCCCACACAACCGATCCTAAGTCATGAGGTCTTCTACCTATAGGCATGGTCCTCTTGGACCTTTGGGATGTCTGTCTGCTGCCAGCTGAAAAAGTCTCCGCTACATGATGACTAGTTGTGGGTCTCGCTATAGGTGACTGCTCAGCAAGGAAACTCTCCACCAATAGGTCTATCTCTAATACCCCCACCTGCGTTGGGATGGTGAGTGAGATCATTGAATCCATGATCTCTCACCTGATCCCCTGCTCAAAGATCCAAGCCCTAAAGAAAGGGTCCCCCACCATATCTATGGATTAGTGTGAGAGGTCAGTGAACCTCGCTGAGTACTGAGCCATAATCATGCTTCCTTGTTGCAGATGAAGAAGCTCATGTATGCGCACTGTGTGAAGAGTCGCTGGGACAAACTCTGCCCAAAATAGGATCTCGAAGTCTGCCCAGAGAAGCTTCCCCTCATCGTGAACCTAGAGCATCATGGTCTACTATATTCCTAATTCTACCTATAGAAGGCTGGCGGCAAGGATCACCATGAGATTGGCCGGTGTCCCTTTGAGTCAGAAGACTCTCACCACAGCCTCCAGCCATTCCTCAGCCACCTGCGGGTCTGTCTCTCCCCTGAACCTAGGTGACCGCTATCGCTAGAACTCGTGTAATGCGCTCAAGTGGCGTGCACCATCTGCTACTGGGGATGGTGGCATCGGTGGCCCAATTTAAAGTTGCACCGCTAGTGCCTCCGCTAGCCCCTCTACTAGAAAAGAGCCATACACCATGTCCATGTCACTATGTGGGATATCAGTGTGTACAACTCTCAGAACCCTAGCCGACTGTCTGTGTGGAGGTATCCTGAAAAGAAATAGATGCACCACGGTTAATAATTTATACCTGGTTAGCTGACACAAGAGATACCAAAGAAAAATCTTGTAAACACACATGCATTTATTGTTTTCATGCACTGAGTCAGAAATCAGAAGTCAAGGTCCTATTGTATGGATACGTCAGCTGCCTCACCAACACTAGACTCCCTGAACTGAAAACCTCACTCATTACCCTTAACACTATAACTTTATAAAATGATTTGATTCGTAGTTCTTCGGTATAACTAAATTCTTTGATACCAATTTTTCATGACCCGTCCCCCAAGGCCCGTGTCGTGACTACCCCAAGCCCACCCTCCATAGGCCAGGGGATGGAGATTAACACAAAAGGAATATTCCCTAAAACTGGGAATACATTGCCTTTATAACCTATAAGCACATGTAACCAAGTACACATCATGATAGGAACACAAGAAAACTGAACTGTAAAGAGAGTGAGTGCAGTAAGTAAAAGGGGCCAGGTTACAAGCCCAACTGGAAATTACAAGTACAACTGTGATACAATACAACTAAAGAAAAGGTAAAGTCAGTTGATGGGTCATCCTTCGAGGTTACTACCTGAAGGGTAGGTATATATCACCTCCTCAGCACTACCCATCCACTCATATCCTCTGCATACGGACACGCCATATGGTCCACCTCTAGGTACCATCCAGTCCGGATACTCTTAGCCTCAGTCAGCATTGTCCATTGTCTGTATCCAACACAACATGGTGCAGGCATATCCCATGTAGGGGTGAGTATAACGATACTCAGTAGGGACCCCGAGACCCTCTAGGTATCACCAAATCCATCAAGGATAAAACACAAAGTATGAAATCAACATATAAACTTACTTAGTTATTTTCCCATAAATATAACTATGTTATCATGTAATCCATCTCAATCATGAGAAAAACACGGAGGCACTCACTCAACTCACACTAGGATTTATTTCAGGGGTAGTATCAAGTAACATTATGAGTCACAACATCGAACACTTCAGTTTCTAGAGAACTCATCCTCTATCGAGTATAGTGGGCCTACCACATCACATAGAGGCGCATCCCACTAACCTTGTTCTATTGAGGAACTTATCCTATCGAGTACCATGGGTCTACCGTGTCACCAAGGAGCTCCCCACCAGGGGGTCTTTCATGTCACCAAGGCGCTCCCCCTCGTGGCCTGCTGAGGTACTCCTCCTATCGAGTACCGTGGGACTGTTGCGTCACCAAGGTGCTCCCCACCGTGGGTTTGTCGCTTCAACAAGGATCTCCCCACTGCTACTCCACGTCGAAACATTTAGTCGTCATCAAGTCTCAACCAGCCACTGGGTTCCTACACTATGCTCACTCGTCTCCAGAAGGATGCACTTGACAAGCTACTGGTCCATAGTCCAGCTACCACGAAGTCCCAAGAAGAAGTGTCTCAAAGGTCCGAAACATCATAGGGGTCTCAACATGACAGAAGATGCGTTAATCGGACGCCCGGTCTATGAGTTATTAGCCTTTTAGTCTTGGGGGGCCGGTTGGATTCGTGCTCGATCCAACCTAACTATTCCCCCATCTTAATCCAAAACACAGTGGGGTATCACTCAATGGGACCAACTCACTCCAAGGTTCCCAACGCCACGGACGGTTCGTCTAACAAACGTCTAGGGCCAAAGTTATGGCCAAAAGAATGTAATTGGGTCATAGTGGGCCTATGTCTGGTCTGACCCGGTCAGACAGACTCGGGTAGACCTGGCCCGGGTAGACCTGGTTCGGGTCGAACTGGCTCATTGTGTTCAACCCGGCCTACTGGGTCCGGCCTGGCTGGCCCCGAGGGGCCGGGGAGTCTTGCGGGGGGGGGGGGAACTATACTGCAGAGGGTGCCGTGAGAGCATGAGGTTGTGGGGCAGCTCGGTCGGGGATGGAGGTTCAGCCACATGGCAACGGTACAGCCGTGGGGTGGCGTCTCGGACAAGGGGTGGTGGTCCGGCCATGGGGCGGAAGTTCGGCTGCGTGGTGGTAGTCTGGTAATGTGGAGTGGTGGTTTGGTTGCGGGGGGGGGGGGGGGGTGTACGGCCATGGGGTGACGGTCTAGCTGCTGGGTGGAGCCTCGACCACGGATTGGTGTGAAGCCGCGGACGGCGGCGGTGGCCGCGTTCGGCGCGGAGGCCGTGGGGTGGTGGCGGTGGCCACAGGGTGGCGCCGTAGTGCCATAGCCTACGTTGAGGCCGACAGTGGTGTCAGCCGTCGTTATCATGCCCAAACCATGGATGGTTGCAGTCCTCCTCCATCGCAAATAACACCACAAGATTTTCAGAAGGTTCGGGCCATGTTTGTTTGGCCCGTACCCTCGGCGTTAGGGTGGTAGCATATGGCACACCGAGAACACGAACATTAACATAAAAATCCTATCCTCTGGCAGTGATTGTTCCCATCCCTCTAAAAAATATAAGGGGTGTACTTGGTAAGTGATAAAAAAATAGAAATAAAACACTACCTTGTTTGTGTGATGACGTCGACGAGGTTGTAAGGAAGAAGATGAATCATTGGTAAAAGATGGACGTCGTTGTCATCGACAGTTTCCTCGATTGCCGGTTCTTGCATCGTTGGAGATCCTTTGATGTAGTTTGGAGAAGAAAACATCGAAGTAGAGGCGTTCTTCATTGGAGATATTTTATTCCAATGCACCTCCTCTTACAAATCCACCAAAATTAAATGGTTTCCCCAAAATAATTGATTATGTGATCTATTATGTTTGTTGTCATATAATTCAAATTTGGATAATTAATCTCATAATTTGTCACAATTAATGTGGTGTGCTTGCTTAATTATTGTGGAGGAGGAATGGCAAAAATAATATTTGAGGAGTTGAAGAGGTTCTCCCACATTTAATGACTGAGTTGTGAGGTTTAGGCCTTGGGTGGTCCCCACCACCATAACCTCTCATGGGAGGTTAAATTCTTGTGGTCCCTGCTTCTCAACTTCCACATGGAGGTTTTAACAAATAAAATAAAAATAAAAGCTACACAACTTTATTTTTATTTTATTCATTCATAAAAACCCCAAAAACAAAACTTCCACCCTCAACCAACTATCATCGAGTTGAATGTCTCTTCATGTGAATACCGACACTGTGAGTTCAACGGTTCCCTCAGATTTTAATTCTGAGTACCAATTCAAAAGTTATAAAATCCCGCACTCAAGTTTACTGAACGTACCTAAAAAAAAGTTTAGAAAGTAATTTCGGGCACTCTGTGACTTGGAATCACGCGCCATCAATTTTCGTGAACTCATAAAATTCACATTTATTTAAAAATATTACATGGATATTACATTTCATTATAGTAGGATGTTCACGTTTACATCCTTGGAGAAACCAACCAAGAAGATACTTAGATTGATGGGTAGAATGATGTTACTCAAACAAGAGTTGTTTTAAGTAGTTTCCCCACTATGATCAAATTTGGTTTGTAATCCGCTAGATAAACCATGTATTAGACAATGTTGATGATCATACAATATTATTTTTTAATTTCTATCAATTTACCTTTTATTCTTTCATTCTAATTAATGGTAATCACTTTATAAAATGAATTAATAACAATGTCATATACAATTAAATATATGGAATATACATTATTTTTATTTAGACATGGTTAATAACATAAGTTAATTCAACTTAATATTAAAAATAGTGTAATAATATAAATGGAAAATTAATTATTAAAGTTAAAAATTCACTCACATAAATATATTAAGTCATTAATTCCTTTCACTACATGGGTAAAAATCCAAAAATAGTTCAAAGTCTTTGTCGAACCTCTATCAGGGGCTTTTGATTGTTGGGTAAGTTCTATTTTTTGTATATGATTGACTTAACATGTTTCAAAATAATGGTTGATTTCCTCCATTATAATTAGTGTATCTAGTAGGAAATTGGTGGGGGAATCCAAAACCAAAATATTTGGATTGGGGATTTCACTTGATGGATAAAGGAGCTGTGAGTTTAATTCAGTTGGCAAGAAATGCATGCCAAAATATAATTGAATACCTTATCAAGACACAGTGTGCTTTATGAGAAGTAACATATGGAGCCATGGAACTAGAATATACATGCGATATGATATTATAAGTTAAATATCAAGGTCTATTTCGTTTCTATAAAATAGTAGGGAGATAATATATTAAATTTATTACATCACTTATTTTGGTAGTCAAGATAAAAAAACTAAAATCTTCTTTTCAATTAATGTCGAATATGGAAAGTGAAATCTTCATAACACTACAACAATTTGGAAAAAGTAATTTTAATAACCAATATATATATCTAATGGTAGTGTGGTTGTTTACACAGTGAACTACAATAAGAATATTTATACTATATATAGGAATCAAATATACATGTTTAGTCACCACACCTAATGAGTCCATGTATGAAGGAATCCTATATGATGTACGTGGGTCTGCTCCTACTATCTATTTTGTTGCATATGAGTTAGGTATGAAGAACTAATAAGAAAATATAGTGATATGGATTCTTTCACCATGATGTCTCATCAACTATCAATGGAGATAGAGAAAGAGAGGGTTTTGATAAATGAGATTGTCACTACACTATACTAGTATAAACTAGAAGATGTTATTTAGCTATAGATTTTCTCTTCAATATACAAAATTACATTATTAAATTAGAATATCGTGGAAATACTTATGGATAATAAATTATCCATTAATAAAATATTATAAAACACCCCATCCAAGTTATCCTTATTCATCTATATTATTATATAAATATTATTGAGGAACAACTCAATAATTGATTGACTAGTCTTATCTTGGGAGATAAGGGTTACGGGGAACTCAGAACCACAACCCATATGAAAGAAAACATAAAATGAATTGTTAAAAATCCCATGAGTATTTTATTGTAAATTATTTATTTATAATTTATTTTTATTAGGAAATATATTTAGAGGTAATGTCAATAATGGGATGTTATTTTCTTCTCATGTGGACAAAAATGTAATTCTGAAAAGAATTATAAAAAAATTATTAAGATTAATATTTACTAATCTACGTCAAATATATATTCATAGAACCATTTAATGTTTTAATTAATTATCCATAAATAAAAATTCATATACAAATCATAAAACCAATAGGAAAAAATACATGAAGAAATGTTTAATCTTCAATGTGTCGATAAAGGGTGATTATTAGGTCATACATGGTAAGCACATGGATTCAATTAGTAAAATTTAATTTTCCGATTGGTGGAAGGTGTTGACTCCTATATAAGTGGTGGGAATATTAAAATGTTCTATTAATAAGACAATTTATTCAACATAATCTATTACTTTTTCATTAAGTTTGATATATTCATTTTTATCAGCATTTTTTTACACAATGATAATTTATTTCAGTTATAGAATAATTTTTTTTTCATTCCAAAAAAACAGTTCAATAACTCTTGATTAAAAAATATCAATTTATGGACAAAACTAAGGAATATATATTATACGACCCATACCTTTTTGTGATTGGAAAACTTTTTTTCACGTAATACAGATAATAAGTTGAAAATTTTACCACGAAGAGTGTTTAGTCACTTTGAGAAAAACACTAGTTGAACTAAAAATATATTTTTCAAATTTTAGAAAAACAATATTTATAAATAATGGAATAAAATAAATATATCGGAGTTAGTTCAGTAAAATAGTGTGATCTATTAATAGGTGAAGTTATAGTTAAATCCATATAATCAATTAAATTACATTATGATGTTTTATGAATTATAGATAAAATTAAAAAATACACTTGGTAAAAACATATATGTTCCTCTCAGCTGGTGTGTCAGAGTATATCATAACTATGAATTCATCGATCATTAAATATTGAGTGAATATTTTTATTAATATCACATTAATTATTCCCATAATTTTCATGATGATAGTATATGTCAGATTAATGCGGGTTCTTATAAATATCATAACACTTCAATTATTCATCTCCTCACATGTGTCACAACATAGCTGTGTCACAACTAGAAATATGCTTAAAAATGACAAATGAATATCAAAATTTATAAAATGATATGAGTCCATTATATCAAATCTTAATTTGTTTTAATGATAATAATTTATTATGTGACCATTAGATTCAAATTTATATCAAAGGAAACATAATGTGAATATTTGGTAATTTTCAAATTGTTATTAGGGATGTTAAAAATCCTGATACAGATGGGTATTATAAATACCGACTACATTTATATAGGGGTATTACATCTCTTTTGAAATAGTTGGAGAAGTTATGGATTTAATTGATTCTTGGATTCAAATGAATAAGTAGGCATGTGCACTGTTAACTCTATAGATATATATAGGAGGAATTATTCTCGAGACACATACTTTATAGGAAATATGAAACCATAGTGGATGTTTTATATACACCATGGTGGGGATAAATTATTTTACTAGAAAAATGATTCCAACAAAAAAATTTAAATGGAAAAATTATATAAACCCATACTTTTAATAATTAAATTTTAAATATTATTAGCATAATAATAATTTCATATCAACATGATCCAGACTACCACTATAACATTTTACTATCCTTAGAAACATGGATACATAAATAATTATTTCATAAAAGGTTTATATATTCTCTCAATTAGTTCATTCCAAAATGAACCCTTCTTAGACATCCCATACTTAAAATAATTAGTCATAACCTATGTAAAGGGAACATAAGAAAAGGTAATCTCAGATTCTCAATAAGGGTAAACATAAGAGGTATCTATTAATGAAATTAAAGGAAAATATGAAAAGTATAAGGTTATGAAAAAATGATCATAATATAAAAAATTCAAATCCAGTCTATCAAGGATAATTAATCCTAAATCACCGGTATTAGTATTTTTTGTAATAGAATACATTTGTCATTAGAGTATGGAGCCATCAATAATCAATCATGTCACTTAAGAACATAAAATAAGAATAAGGTATAAGTGTTCATAATTCACATAAGTATATAAATTCATTTCTTTCGTCAAGGATCACTACCATGACTGTCATAATAGACTAGGTTCCCTCAACATTCTATCATTTCCTTAGTCATGGCTCACTCCCAAAACTATCTTATTAGAAAAATTACCTTACTAAATTTGGTTCACTCCAAATTATAATTATTATTATATCCTTTGATATCCATATTTAACCAGGGAATTGGGGGTATATACAATTATATTCCACCCATTACTTAATGAAACCCATATATATGTGTCCCAAGAGATCTAGAAACATTCACCACATCATCTAATATTCAACTATAGAATGGATACATATTTCATAAACATTTCAGCATAATATTCATAAACCATCCTGGGGAATTATAAATATGGTTACATTAGATCAAATTACCATTAAATCATAATAAACAACAATGGTTGTTGTTATATATGAAAATAACATTAAATGATTAATAAAATATTTTGTAAGGAAAATAAAATTTTCATTTTGAAAAATAAATATTTAAAATCTAAAAATTTCAATAACAGTTATACAAAATATTTCATTCAAAAGAACAAATAAATTATATAAATGAACTTTTAAATAAATTATTATTAAATATTACAAATTTCATTTAATCTAATGAATATTCCAGATAAGTTATATATAACTAACTATATAAATTACATTTCATGATAGTTATTTTATAAAAGATATGAAAGAAACAAATGTATCTTTTCCATGAGGTTCATTTAACAACCAACATTAAAAATACGTTTTCCAACATTTTTTATTAAATAAATGGTGTGGAAAAATTTTAAAAGTTTAATCATATATTGGGACAATCTGTTTAAGCTTCATTATTTTGTGTTGCATCCTTCGGGTTTCTTTAACAAGGTGAACCATAACTGTTTTTTCTATGATCTAGTGGCCTTGAATCTCTTCATTCCCCAACCTGGTAGCCATGAATCTGTTATAATTGGAATAAACCTTAATTATCCCCTATTTTTTCTCTCTATACACCACATCCCCATTAATATCATTTTCTCAATTATCCCCCTTATAATATTTGTTTACTGTTTATATCTATTATTTTGATTTTCTTTACATCTTTAATATTTTAATTTGTTTTTGTAATTTAATATTTTCATTGTTGTTTCCTTTTCTTCACTATATGTTTTTACAATTTTTATTATTCTCATATATTATGTATTTTTAAATAAGGAATTTTTTTTAGATTACGGTTTTTTAATTTATTATTTTCTAAATTTGTGTTATAAATAATGTTAGTTTACTAGTTATTTTGTATCTAAGGTGTTTTTTCATCAATGTGAATAGGTTTTTTGAGTCTTAGTTCATTATAGATTTTGAATAAAGAGTATAGATAATATGCGTTTGTATTATCAAATTTATTTACAGATACTTTAGGTTATTTTATGTAATAATGATAATTATATATGTTCAAATTTATAATTCTATTTTCAATATATGTTGAATTTTTTTTCTGAAATAATTTATGATTTTTTATTTTTATTTATAAAATTGAATATGAAATTACATTTTAAAATGTTATCACATATTTTCTATTCTTCATATTTTTGTATATAATAATTAGTTGAAATGTGTATACTACACTTTGAACAAGTGATGCATATGGAGAAAGTGTTGATGATTTTTTTGACATTTTATAAAAGTTAAATTACAAAAATTTAGAAGTCTTTCTAAGAATGTTTGAAATATTGAAATATGTATAAGTTTAGAAGAATAGAAACCAATTATGGTATGTTACATTGGATATGATCAAATTAATATCATAAAGAGTGTTTTTTTAATTTTGTTTAGTTTTTTTTATCATTTTTAAATTGTTGGTCAAATTTGTTTTTTACAATTCGATTTGTTTTCCTTTATTTATTTAATTTTACCTCTCATTAATGTTGTAACCATTTCAGTTAACTACTTTGAAAATTTTGAATTAAAATGCATTTTTTAATTTTACATTAATTTTTTTGATTATTTTTCATTTTCTATTATATTTTATATATAATATTTAGATTTTTGTATTTATATAATAATTTTTTTGTTACATTAAATTTTTACATTGATTTATAGGATAATGATATGATTATCCTATGAGACACTTATATATTTTAGGGTGGACTGTACACATACTTATTCCAATGGGCCTCCTCATTCTTCTACACATGACCCATATACTTCTATAGGGGTATAATCTACTTCTAGCGTTGGTAAACATGAAATCACACAATAAAAAGAAAATTTAGTTGACTTTATCCCATAACATGGGATTCCAATTAAGCTTAATGGAAATGATATTCCTATGAGAAAAATTCAAAAACAATTTAGGACTTCCATTATAGTTCAATGTTAATCCAAAGATAATCTTTTGATTTGTAATAATAGTAGTGTCAGAAAATAGAAAATATCTCAATTACATGGGAAAATTTTGGTAAGATAATTTTCCATTATTTTAATTATCAAGAAATGTTTTTTCTAATACATGGTTTTCCCCTTCTTATCAGATGACATATGATATACCTAACAGTAGAGATGTTAGAAATAAATGTTTATCTTTGATTTATAGGTGCTGGATGGATTTCAAAACAACCATCACATGGGATTTCATTTTTGTGTAAAGACTAAATAAAAGCCCATGTGACATATATCCTTTTCAAGATGAAGATATATTGAAGTTGTTTTTTTGAATTTGTATGCAAATATTCAGTTTTAGGTGATATTTTATCTTATAGATGATATTTTAAATTTATGATCATATTAATGGTTATTAAAATCTTAATTTTCATTAAATGTGGATATATAGTCTAGAGATCCAATACCTAAATTTTACCATCATAATTTTCCTCATGGATGTTATACATTATTATATGAAAAATGATAGCTATAAATTTCAAAAAATGAGCATTATGTATTCATCCTCTGTAGAAAATGACCCTCCTAACCATAACTAGATAAGAAAAATGGAAGAGGGGTCAAATGATCGTAAAGGGAAAATATCTAATAAAATCTTCAGAGGTTGTAGCTAGGATAATTATAAATTTTATTTAATTTAGTAATTTTTTAGGGGAACTAAAAAATATATATTTTATGATTCACGAATATTTTTTACAAATACTCTCTATAAGAATCCATTGAGGTGAAGAGATATCATAGGAAATTCATTCCTGATGGTAGTTATGATATTTTAGCTACTTTAATATGAAATCCTAAACACCATGGTCTCTTATGAGACTCCGTGGAAGGTGTATAGATAAATATTTTGTGTAGTCATTCTAGATATTTTCAAGGGAGGATGTATATAAAAGTAATATAAAAGGTTTATAATAATTATTTTAGGACATGTGTGAGATGGTGGAGTACATGATAAGATCATTGGTACAGTCAATGTTTTTATAAAGAAAAAAATAGTTTCAGGCTACAGATACCACTCCTCCACCTCCATAATGGGATCCCACATCTCCACCTCCTCATATTGATCCCACCCCTTTACCCATCCTGGATATCGAACTCATAAACCTTCTCATATACCACTTACAATATAGTGTGAGTTATATGTTTATGATATCACCATAAAATTGTTGTTTATGAGATTATATATTGTATTCGTAATATATTTTATTATCAATAGATTTATATATAACATCTTAGGGTTATTGTACAATATATTATAGATAGATCATTTAGAGTACCATTTCCTACAGATATGGTCTCTATAGTTGGATAAAGTGTTGGTATATTTTTTGCTTGTCCATATAGAATTTCTTGAATAATTACCATTGAGGTATATATAAATTATAAAAATTATTTCACATTAGTGTTAAATTTGTGTTTTCATTTTAAATATTTTGTAATTATCTATGTTTTAATGTAATACATTAATGATAAAGACATAATATATAGAAAACAATGTATAGGATGAAATGACATCATATTATACTTCTTATGGACTTGATTGATTGCCATCATATTCAACTTTGTTATTTGATGTTTACGAGATTCTAATGGATACTAATGTTTGAGGGTGTTATTTGAAAGAATTTATATTAAGGAGATCTATCGGGGATAATATAACTTGATATTTTTTTGTCATTATCATAATGCATGTTTTTTTTCGTATAAGTCAATTGTCATATATATTTCATTTTTACTAATTTATTAAATCATAATAGTAATGTTTTTTTGAATTAGGTATCTTTATTATCATTGTATTCAGTATAGTGAGAAATAGATATATTGATTTTTTGACACATAATGTATTTCACCAATAGTGTTGAAATCAAATGATGAAGAAAAAGTGGTACATATTTTTGAAATTTTTTCAATTAATGTTATTTTGTCAATATAGGAAAATTTTATATACATGGTGGGTTTTTAGCAGGGTTTATCAAAACCATAGTTATATATTTCATCATTATTTTTTAGTAATGGTTTTTCAAAAACCATCTCCAAATATGTTATAAAATGTTTTAAATTTTTATTATTGGCAGTTTTTAAAAACCACAAAAAATTATGGATGTATTTTAAAAAGATCGTGAAAAAAATAAATAAAATAATATAAAATTTAAAAATATTTCAGCATCAAATGAACATAACTTTTGATATGGGTGTCCATTTTAGCTATATAAATAGTAAAATTGAAGCTTTTGAACTGGGAAAAATGAATTTATATAATAATTTTGTAATGGTTAATTGATAAATTGTTTTTTTACAGTTTCATAACAATTTAAAAGAGAACATCAAAATCAAATAGCCTTGACTTTTGATTTGGGTGTCCATTTTAGATATACCAAATATAAAATCCAATCCGGTGATGTTATCTACACTGTTTTTAACTTTTAGACACCTTTCATTGTTTTTTAGAGATCAAAAAAGGACCAAAATACCTCCAAAATTGAGTATTTTTGTTTTTCTACTATGATTTTTAAAAATTGATATGATTTCAGATTCATTTAAGAGTGTATTCATATTCATTTTGTATCTTATTTGATTTTATTCCATGGATTTAAATTAATATTGATTTGGTGGTGTTTAAATTATTATGATTTTCCCTCTTTTGGTGATTTATTATCAATTATATATATATATATATTTATATATTTGTATTTATATTCATTAATGTTTATTTCATTATAATCTTGATATATTTATCAATATTTATTTATAAATTATTTATAATTTAATCAATGAATATATATTTATATTCATTTATGCATATTATTCTATATTTAAATATATAGATATCTATTTATATATATTTATACATATGACATTGAAAAATATATTTATATGTATTCTGTTGGTTGGTGTGTGTGTGTGTCGGTGTGCCTTCCAATATGTATTTATATGAATTTATATTAATGTATTATTTTATACTATATATATAACTGTATTTAAATGAAGTAATATGTAATTATATATAAATGTTTATCCTTTATTTTTTATTATTTTTTATTTATTTTTTATTTTTTAATTATTATATATCATTACATATTATTACATATTATTACATTTCAAGTCAACACTATTTTATCTTAATATAGGAAGTTCCCCATATTTAGATAGGTTCACCAATAAATTTTACATGTTTTATTGGGACATATTTGATGGTAATGTGACAACTGCTCTAAAGAAATCCATTACTCATGACTCAATATCATTTGGTATTAATTCAAAATTCATTGATCTAATTCTTAATAAGTAGTGTTCTATTGATATCATATACTTCATTATAGTTGGTTTGTGGAACACTATTCTTAAAATCGTTAGCAAGGTTATTATTACAATGATGGGGAGTATAATCAAGTATATTATTTCCCCATATAAATTTGTATTTTTTCATTAGAGATGCATTAATGATTTCCTATTCACACCTTCTAAAAGATTAAACATCATGAGGAGGATGAAAAGTCATGGAAAATTTTCTCTCATTATTAACATATCTAATGATTTTTTAATTTCAAATGGAATTGTATCTTTTTTCATCAACAAATTTGGATTCTCAAAAAGATTCATCAAGTTCATTAGCAAAATTCAATGTTCGACAAGGTTGATCATCTTTATTAATGGGTCCCCTATAGGATTTATTCAATATACTATAGGTTTTATGAAAGGATGTCCATTAGTAACACGTTATTTTTCCATGGGGAGGATTTCATAAGTACATTCTTCAATGACCTTGTCCTGGTTGGTATCTACCATTAAATCAAGGATGGAAGAGAAGTCTTTACCCCGTCAAATCTTCTATATGATGATGAAATTCATTTATTTGGAAAATCTGAGAAAAAACCATTGCATACACGAAAGATATATTTTAATTATTATTAAGATGTGACAGTAAAAGAAATTAATTGGTATAAATCCTTCATGGTATTTGGAGATGGAGTTCCCATTAATAAAAAAAGAGACACAATATCACCTGGGGAGAAAATAGGATTCCTCCATTAACCTATATCAGACTCCCCATTTTTGGGGAATGGTTAAATGATATCATCTAGAAAACAATTTCTCAATAATCATTAATCAATCAGATAAATGTAATAAAATTTCCCCTGTTTGAAGGGTCTTCCTAGTGAATTTAGCGATCACCTCAATGTTTTCATACTCCTTATCTATTTAATAGGGGAAAATAAGCCTCATATATGATATTCAAATAATGATTGGGAACATTATCTAGACTATATCTATACAAGAAAGGAAATTGATAACAATTTCTTGGAATGAATTCTTCAAGACCATTGAGATGGGAGACATTAATATAAAGGACATCAACATTTTTATTGATAGACTTATTAACAAGTTCACTTGGCCACTTTTAAAGCCTGATGATATTTCCATTGATCTCCTATCGAGATTTTTAAATAGTAATCATATTAAAAGATACTCATATGACCTTATATCATCTACCTATCCTGCAATTAGATCCACTTTTAACGAAATTATAAAAAATTCAAAATGGTTGGTGATTATACACTCTAACCTCAATATTTAGACCTCCTCCTAGATTGACATATCAATTAAGGAGATCATGGATGTCATTTCTAGAGATATATGATTCCTATTGAAAATATTATTACATCCTCTAGTACTCATAATACCATTGTTACTACAAAAATCATCTGGGAAATTCAATAGTATACTTTTATAGGACATGACACACTTGTCCAGAACCCCAATAAGAAGGGTTCGTTAATCTCTAAAGAACACTATAAAAAGAGATTTCATCAATAGAATTTGACACCTCTATGGATACTAATGTTCAAGAACTATTTCTCACATCCTATAAGAATTCTACTCATCTAGAAAATCTAGAAAAACTAGAATTCCAACTCAAGATCAAATTACGAAAGATGGATTGTAGCTGATATCAACGTTTCATACATTATTGAGGGATGAAGAAAATATCCAACATATTTTCATGGGATGAATGTTTTATCAGAGGCTATAGAACTATATGGGGTGTTTATTTAGAAAAATCATTTGCAATTTCAGTCAATCAGATAACCTGATGGACTCTATTATTAGTGATGATTTCAGTTAATAGGTGAAAAACTGTATTGGTGGATACTTCCTCTCCATTTTCTGTGGTTTGCGATGGTAGAAATTTTTTCCATCTTGATATCCAGCCCCCCTCAATACATATAGTTATCTTATCTATCCATAGGGAGGTAGAAGATACATCAAATGTGGAAATAGTTTCCATGTCCAATATCAATCAGGAACTAAACTTCCTTAGGCTTTTAGGAGTTCATGGGAGGCCTAAAAACCATTGTTCCTAAAATATATATTTTGGTTCAGGATGATCCCATCATGGATTAAATTCAATATAGATAGTTAAGCCTCTTGTATATTGGGATCCTCAAGTTCTGGAGGTGTCTTTCGCACTCACCTGGCATTATCAAAGGGTTCTTACATCATTTAATTCTAATTTTAATTGTATATCAAGATGAACTCTGGGAAATGATACATGCTATTAAAAATGAAGTCCATCATTATTAGATTTTTACTTTCTATTGAATCTGATTCTGAGCATGTTGTTGAATCCCATGGAAGGAGAACTAGGAATATTCCATGGAAAATGATTCCTTATTAGATAGAATGCCTTAAAAATCTTACAATCTCAAATCGATTATTTCAACTATTTACTGGGAGGATAATCAAGTAGAGGATGTTTTTTCGAAAACAAATATTATGGAAATGTTCACAATGAGGTCCTTTAGGATACCAGATTATTATGTTCCAATGGTGAATGCAGATATGTAGGGTAAAATTCATTCCTACCTTGGTAAAACCCCTTGTAATGTTTGACTTTATTTTAAATTTTATTAATAAATTTGAAGATCATCTTTGGCCAGATCCCGAGACTTCTTGGTATATTAGTATATTAAATTTCTTTCACTCACCGCAGATAGATTTTTCTGGAGTGGAAATTTCTTTATAGAATAACCAAGATTTATGGAGTTTAAATCTCACCCAACACATATATATATATACACCAAATTTATACATTGAATTCATTGAATATACATGGAGTATTCATGCATTATAGGATATATAAATTAATAATTTATAATAAATAAAAAACAAATTATTATAATAAATAAATAAATAAACAACAATAATAACTAATAATAAATAACAAATAAATAACAAATAAATAATAATAATAACAAATAATAATAATAAATATGAAAATTAAAAAGAAAATAAAAAAATTACAAACACTCAGGAAATAATTTGAAGAAACTTATTGAAAATCATTATGAAATTTTTCCTAACACATATTTCCATATAGATTTTGAAAACCACCACTTAAACCAAAGAAACATCCACTAAATAATATTTTTCCTATAGTGAATTTTGAATACTTCCTTATATTTAGGGGTATAGAACAAATATTTCATAATGTCTTATTTCTATTAACTGAATAACTACTCATTTTATATTATTTGAATATTATTGGCCATTGAATGTAGTGTGTTTGATAACTTACATGTTATGTTCTATACCTGGTGAACTGTGAGAGAATTATGCAATTTATTGAAAATGTAATTTTGATTATTTGAATATGTGTATATTATAGTGACATTAAATATCATTTCATACTAATAATTTTCATATAGGGAATGTGATTGCTTTAGAGGTACAATAGGAAAGTGGTGTGTAAAGATAAAATATGTAAAATAATTGATGAATACTCATTTCTAATTACTGAACTTTTTCGGAAAGGATTAAAAATATTATTTTGAATTGAAAATTATTTTAGAATAGAACTATCATTATCATAAATGAGTATAGGAATATTTATATTATATTCTATGATTTATGTTTCAAATTATTTCAACTGGGAAATTTACAAAAAAACTATGTTAGATTTTATAATAAACATTTATTTAATTTTAAATATAAATATATTGAGAATACATTTTAAATGATTTATTTTTAATTTGTAACTTTTTGATGACCCTTAAACATGTAATATGAAATATAAAAAAAAAAGATAATTCATGTATTATTTCAAAAAACTGGTCAAGTTTTTAGTTTTTTGTAACTCATATTGTAATGTTTAAATTTAAAATTTTAATGTGTGTTATTTTCAGGTTTAGTTGTGGCGTTGTTGTTTTTTTGATTTTTGGTTCAAATACTATACTGTTGCGCTATTATAATTTATTTAAATTTAGAACGAATATTTTTCATGTTTTTTATTGTATTAACTTCGAGAAAAAATATAAGAAAATTTATTTTCCCATTAGTTATTAAAAATGAGACATGAAGATGCCTTTATCATGTTGTTTATAAAGGGGAAATAATCAGGCCAGTCATTAAGAACTAGTTTAACATCCCTCTTCAACATTGATGGCTTCCATCAAGTGGATGATGTTTACGGAGCCACAAATCAGATCCTCTTATCATGATGATTTTTCATTATCATCTTCCCCTAATGATGTTGTTTGGAACGACGTGCACATACTCTCAGATTTTATTTCATGATATATTATAGTTTCAAATCCAACTTTATATTTTGTTCGAGTTCATCTCCCTACACATTCTTTTCACCCTTATTATTGTAATCTGTCTTGTCCAGTCGGCCTTTAGAGGATTTAAGTGTCAAGGATGTCTGATCTATTGTATTTGGAGCTGTTTGAGGCACAATCAGTTGAATCAACTTTCCCTATAGGATATTTTTGGCTCTGTTGATTGTTTTCCAAGTCAACCAACGATCAACCTTTTTCTCTTTTTTGATAAAATATTTTTTCCACTCCCCCTATTTATCCAGGTTAGTAGTGGAAACATATACCACATGCGTTATAAGTCCTATGAGCTTGACCTACCAAGAATATATTCTCCTTTGCAGAAGGTGCTTAAAGACAATGAATTCTGGTATGTTGTGCCCCAATATCTAGTGGAAGGGACAGTAATCTGGCCAGTCAACAAGACCTACTTCACTTCATTTCAAAGTGTCCCTCTCTATGTCTCTTCCCCTGGCTCACTTCTAGTGGGAAGGATCGTCGTATACGTCTTTCTTTTCTCACAGCTCTAGGAAGTGTCCAACTCACAATTTATGGACTTTTAGGTCCCTTAATTTTCATGAAATCACTCATCATCAAATATAGGTAGATTCTATGTTTAAGTTCCTTTTTCACTCGTAGATAAATTCCAAATTTCTGTGTACTGTTAGGATAGCATAAATTAATGTCATTAACTGTTGTAGAGTTATTTCAATCTTCTTTGTGTCCTCCAAAAACTGTATTCCTTCCTCCATGAACTATGTAGCTGATATTCTATTGGGATTTCATCTTCCATGTACTACCTCTGCCTTCATGTACTACTTCTGCATACCACATCAATGTACCACTTTTGTGTACCTCCTCCTTCTGCATACTAATTCCAGCTTTTTCATACCATATTTGCTTTTTTGTACCATATAATAAGTTCCTTCTTTATAAAACCACTTCTTTTGTTGCTGTAAACAGTGGCTCGCAATAACCTTTCATAGAATTGCATCCATGAACTGATTCACCCTTCATGGAATCACTTCCCCTCGAACCACTTATATTTCATGGACTCCCCACGAACTCTTTCGGACTTATCCTGATTCCTTCCCCACAAAAATATGTTCTCTAATGAAATTATCTCTAACTTAATGGTGGGATAAGTGGTCTTTATATAGGAAAATAGATCCACAAAATCTGATACTTTGAGAATTCCAAAATCTTCAATGTGGTACCCCCTTCCATGCATACAGTGCAACTTCAGCAAACCGCAATCGTCCAAACACTGTTTTCCCTAGGCAATCCCCATACTTATTCACTTCATACATGGTGTCCAAACTCAACATAACCATTTATAATATCATCCACTTCAAGGATTCTCAAATTATCACCTCGTTTACACAAAGGATAAGCCATCCCACATACTAGAAAACTCTTTTGTACCGCATGCCTTTGTTGTGAAACATTTTCTCCCCTTGATCCATTCTCATACGTGTTCAGCCTCTTGTGCTTCATGATTCCCTTCCATTTCTGATATCTTTAGATATTCACTATACCACCTTATGTATTCGGTAAACTATGGTTCGCGGATCGCATAACTTGTACTCATATGCAAACACAATCACCCAAAAAACGTACAGAGAGCACACCATAAGGGATTTATTCCCAACAAATTTCTACTTTGGGTTTGTTGACAACACTCTGATAATTTTATATCTAATTAAATATTCATCCAACTTCTTACAACATTCTCTTCATGCAATTAGGATAGTGATCAAGTGTTTACACAACACATTCTCTAATCCCACATGAACCATGATCGACATGAGAAAGAAGAGTATAACGAAAATTACACCCTTGGATCTATTAATTTCATTTTTAATCCACTCTTATTATTTCTTCATGAACCTCGCATATCATGATATATATCCTATGATTGATAACATATTGCATCATCAGATTTAACAATACCCCTATGTCACTACTCCCCCTAAAATCTTCAACTCCCCATATCTCACTACTCTATATAATAATATCTCCCTGTTTCATGATTAAAATATTTTTTCCTTTTAATAGATATAATTTCTCCCCCTTTATCAAAAAAACTGATGGTCAATACATTCTTTTATATAACAGTGTAAAGAACACACATCAGTACATTAGAGAAAAATACAAAATACCTCTTAGAGAGGGGTCCGACATCAAGATTGTTTCAAGTGTGGGTAGATGACTGAACTCCCAGAGCATTCAAATTATTTTTTGGTTAAGGCCTTCATTAGAATATCTAGAACTTTTTGTTCTATACACACATACACTAACATCACTTTCCCTTATTCCACCTTCTCATTGAAAAAATAATATTTTATTTCATTTTTCATTGTCATTAAGTGATGGACTAGATTTTTTTTGATTTATTTCACATGATATATAGAAATACTTTTTTAAAAGAGACTTCACCTCAAACCCCATATCCTGAAGCTATTACTTCTTCCACAATAACTATGTTCATGATTGAGTGGGTGCAATATACTAATTTTATGTAGTGCTCAGTGAAATGAAATCTTATTTCATTATTAGGAATGAAATAAAAAATCTACCAAGATAGAAAGAACATTCAGACGTTTATTTCCTATCATATGTTGAACCAACCCAATATACATATGTATATCCCAATATCTCTAGCTGGGATTTTTTTATCTTACATCAAATCTAAATCCACTGTGTATTTGAAATATAGATGTATTATTTTTTCTATAATCTTGAGTATTTCTTTGGGATTAGTCTGATACCATTCTACTTGACTTGTGGAAAATACAATGTTAGGTCTTGTCGATGTCTGGTAAATTAAATGGTCAACGATTTTCCTGTATTCAGTGATATTAATTGAATTGCCTTCATCATCCATTCCCAGTTTAATCTAGGTAGCCATTAGAGTCTTCATATCTCTGGAATTATCCATTCCAAAACGTATCAAAACATTACTGTCATTTTTAGACTAAGAATTAAATGCGGAATTATTTCTTTATGTTACATATAAATCAAGGAAAAACAGTAGTTCACCAATAATTGACATTTCAAACTAACTTTTCATGATTTTAGAAAATTGTCTACACTATGCTTCATCTGATGCACCAGATATTATGTCATAAAAATATACTAGAACATCATTATTTGATTATTTTCAGGGTTGACATATATATTGTAATAAAATCCACCATGTAAAAAATTAACTTTTTTCAAAAATTGATCTGGCCTAGAATACCATGCTCTTGGTTCATAATTCAAACCTTTCAATGACCTCTTCATCCAAAAAACATTGTTCTCGTCTTATTGAATGGGGAAACCATTTGGTTTCTCAATATAGACTTCTTCTTCTAGAATACCATTAAGAAATGATGACTTGATGTTTGTCTATAAAACCATATACATCCTTTTCAGTGTAATGTAAATAAATAATATGATTGTCTCTCTCTTTGAAAAAGGTGAAAATGATTCATCAACATTGATACCTTCTATATTAAAGTACCCTTTTGACACTAGTCATGGTTTTTTTTCAAAGCACAACTTCATCTTCAGTCATTATGTTGTGAAATACCCAGTTTTTTCTAATGGAACTCTTATCTGTTGGCCTCAAAACAATCTCCCAGGTCTAATTCATCTCAATTTGTTCAATCGCTTCATTCATATATTGAACCCAATTCTCATCTCTAAATATTTCACTAAAACAATTAGGCTCTACCTGTGATAAATAAGATGCTTATTGTAGATTCATCATCCTCCTTATCTACAATGGTGCTATTTGATCACCAATTATGTTATGCCTGCCAATTTATAATCATCTCTTCTATCTTTGTAAAGATATTGAATTTTGAAAATCCTTTTCATCATCTGAATCTTCTTTCGAGTCAACCCTAGATTGGGATCACCCCCAAATCTACTTGTTGCTTTGTCAATATCCTTCAGAGTCTGATCATTTATTTTTTGAATATTTCACTCATTCTAAACTATAGTTACATCATTAATTTAGACTAAATTTCCTATCCTCTTATTGATGAACTTATATTCTTTTCATTCCATTGAATAGCCAATAAATATCCCTTCATCTTCATGGGATTCAGACTTCCTATATTTCTCATAATTCAAAATGAAATACATACTTCTGAATACTCATAAGTACATTAATGATAGATTATTTTCATACCACAGATCATATAGAGTTGTATTTTATTTTTTACATAGAAAATTTCTATTTCATGTATATACTATTTTCATCACTTATTGTTACCAATATTTCTCTGGAAGGACTTTCTCAATGACCATTATTCTGGCCATGTTTTTTACAATCTGATTTATTCTCTCAATTACTCCATTATATTGTGGGGTTTTGACTATTGAAACTTGATACCTTATCCCTTGTTTCTCAATAGAATCATCCACTTGGATATTTTTTAACATAGTTTCATTATTAGTTTGGAGATTATAGATTTTCTGACCTTAAATTTTTTCTAATTCTCATCGATATCATGTACTGAAACTAAACACCTAAGACTTGTGGGTAATGATTTATAACCATTCCATTCTACTATAATCATCAGTGAAGTGTAAATAATATCTCCTCCTATCAAGACCTCTTGGTGATATTGGTCCGCCCACATCAATCCGAACCAACTCAAGCAATCTTTTTGACCTTCTCTCTTTTCCCTTAAATATATTTCATATTATCTTCCCTTATTGGAAAGAATCACATGTATGGGTATGATCACATGATAACATAGGGAGATATCGATCATCAACATATTTCACCAGATCTTCCAAGGAAATTTGTCTCACATGTCCAATATGTTTATGCTACAACTTATTTTCTTCTTCCTTGGACAGAAAGAAGATATCTTCTTCTCTACTCATGAGGTAGAGATTCCATTTAGTATGCTTTCCATGAAATACAACAACACTGTATTTTACTTGATGACAAAAAATTACATGGAATATATTATGGCTTGTTACAAGTCACACAATTGAATTACACATAATAAATTATGACTAATACCTTCAACAACCAAGACATCTTCACATCTAATGTCTTTTCCCCCAAACATTGATTTCCTAGAAGAAATAATTTTCAACCTTTTATCATTCCCAGATATTATGATATCGTATCTATTTTAACTAATTCCCATCACTAGATCTTTATTTCCTATCATATGGATGTGAATCCACTATTAACGATCCACATCCCGGTGTGACCTGATGTGTTGAACTTAATTTATCAAACAATGGTAAAATCAGGTATTTTATTTTTTTATCCATGTTTTTGACTTTACAAATGGTATGGATTGATACACGTGAAATTCCTTATAAATTAAAGGACCAGATTCATTTTTTACTCCTTCAAATCAATTTTTTATTTTTATCCCATTTGATGATACATCTGTCTTCTACTTATAGCCAACCTCAATTTGATTTGGAACATTCCTCTTTGTTGTTTCTGAGAAATATATTTCTATGTGTCTGAATACTACACACATGAAATAGTTACCATCGAATGTATTCCTAGAAAATGTTATTCCATATGACTGTCTTTATGGTACTTTTTCCCTATGGTACCTTTTTGTTATGCAACAAACATTTTGTGTATGTCCCATCTTGTTACAACAATAGTATCTTAAGTGGGGTACATTTCGTTATGGAAATACTACACCACTGGTTTTCCCTTGGGATCTATGAATATTCTGATTCTATGTTTTACCCAAATCAAACATAATTATTAGAGTGGGTTCTGGTTTTATGACATAAACTATTAATAATTTTGGTTTTTTATCAAGCCCCGTACCAGCCATATCATTTGGATTTGAGAGTTGGTTCTGTTCTTTTGGAAAACTATGCTGAAATTTTTTTAATCTCAATTGTCTATCTAATTTTCTTTCCTGATATAATACATGGATTCAATTGTTTTTCTTGATATTTAATACTTATTCATATACCTATGACTTACTCTTCAAGTTCATTAGTATAATTTATCTGAACTCTTCCATTTTTAGTCAAACTATCGATCTCACCTTTATGTTCTTCAATTTTGAGATTGTACTCAAAAACGTTTTCTAAACATTATTGCATTAAAGAATTCAATTTTTCAATTTCTTCATTCATTTCAGACTTCTCTATTTTATACTAATTCATATAGAGTTTACCATCATGAACTACCTTTTCATCTTTCATAATTTTGAAATACAAACATCTATTTCTTCAAGAGAATATTATAATTCATCCTAAAGGCCAAATATTCATTCAACTTATCCTAATTTATTGTCAATTTTTTATTTTTACAAAACATTTCCAAAAACTGCCACCAAAATATCCAATTCATGATCCTTGTAGTCCTCTAACACTTCTACCTTAGATTATTTTGAACTGTCATCTCATTTTGAAAGCAGATTCTTCGTTTTGAATAACTTTCTCTTAGTACTACTCTTACATATAACATTGGATGAATATTTCTTTTTTAGAATTTAATCATTGTCTTCGATTTCATCATCAAACTTCTTAGGAAACGTTACTACAGAATATCCAATATTTCCACATCATAAGCATGCAATAGGATGTTCACCGTTGAACATTAATATTATTCTTTGATTATTTGAAGTGAGATATAACATGAGAACATAAAAATTTTCTTCCCCTTAACTATCTTCAACCGAGAGATTCTTCATGGCCTTGAATGCCACATATTTGGACTTCCCCTTTTTTACTTCTTCATTATCATCATTTATCATTTCATATGAAAGGATAGTACAATTCAAGTAATCTAGTGTCATCTATTTTGGATCTTGGGCTTCTAATAAAAAACCCTTCAAAATCAATCGTGGTGGATGTTTTCTCAATATTTTCATGACAAAATTTATATATTTAATAATTTATTTGATACCACGCATGTATTCCACGATTACATTAACCCACACAAATAATGTATCAACAAACTCATTAGGGTGCATTCTAAGATCCTTATATTTTTTCATAGAACCTTTAGATTTTCCTCTATAACCTTTTAATCTATTTCATATATGTGAAATAGAGTTGACAACAAAACATGTGATGTTTTACATGAGATCACCACTATATAAATTTATTTTTATATAGATCCCCCTAAACCATTGATTTCTTTAGTATCAACGTTGAATTACTTTTCTCCATCTTCTGATAGAGCACCACTATTGACATCAGTTGAGATTATATGCATAGCTGATGTGAAGACATTCATTTCTAATGATTAGAAGAAGTGATTCGTCTGATTGTTCCGTAGTTTAAAATCATTTTTATTCAAGATCATAATCCATTTGTGATTGACAAACTCAATTTCTTATACTGAGATGGACCCATTTGATGTTAACATTTCCCTATCATACCAACGGTTAGGTCCACTAGGTCAAATACCTTAAGAGGTGGGTGAATTAGGTCATGACATATTAAAAACCATCTACCCATTCAGATCTTGTTTCAACATTAAAAAACACACTTCTCTCTATATCCCATAGGAATATATAAACATAAATGAAATCATGCATAAGACACATTGATTTAACATGGTTCACCCTCACTGGGCTACATCAAAGGACCATACAATGGTGATGTATCGATGTACCAACTACACTAAAACTCACTTCCAATTACAAGGTTCGGGCAAGATAACTTCTACTTCTAGGCTCACTACCTTTATAAGATTAAGGTTTTATCAAAACATTTCCAAGGATTACTCCATATGTATCTTCCTCTAGTTCACTGCCCTTGTGATAGATCACCATCTTCATCTACCTTTCTCACTGTTTTTTTAAGGGATCCAATCAAAGTTTATGGATTTTTGGGTACCTTCATATTCTTGAAATCAGGTATCCTCAACTGTACATAGAAGCTCTTTTTGTGTTTCTCTTTTCACCCATAGATGAATTCCACTTTTCTAAGTACTATTAGTATAGATTAAATTACTTTAACAACCCGTTTTACTGTATTTTCAAGCATATTTGGGTCCTCTACGAATCATCTAGCTTCCTCTGAGAACTCTGTTTCCTATATGCTATGCAGATTTCCTCTTATATATACTGCATGTGCCTCCATGTACCGCTTCTGTGTACTACCTCCTACCGCGTACAAATTCCAACTTCTGCATACTATAATTTCTTCCACATACCACCTATGTACTTCCATATTCCTCAAACCAATTATTCCTTTGTGGGATTGAATTCCTTGGAGAAACATTTCAAAAAATTGGGTCTGTGAACCACTTCACCTTTTATAGAATCAATTCCCAATGAACCACATCTCTTTCGTGGACTCCCCATGAACTCTTTTAGGCATAGCAAAATTTCTTCCAAGAGAAAATCAGTTCTATAATGAAATTATCTCTCACTTAATGATGATATTATAGCTCAATATATAAGAAAATAGATCATTGAAATCAGTTAATCTAATATTTCCCAAATCTTCAATGTGGTGTCACCTTCTCTGCATGTCAGGCATCCTCCACAAACTGCAATCATCCTAAAGACCAATTTCCCAACACAATATATGTACTACCTCTCCTCATACATTGTTTTAAAAAACACCGTCAACATTTCAAAAAAATCTTTCATGGGATCTCAAATCACCACCTCGTTTCTTTGAACGACAAGACATCTTGCATACCACAAGCCTTCCTAGTACAGATTTCCTTCAACATCTACCGTTTTCTACCTGAAAAAATATTCTTGTACGTGATCTATGTCTCTCTCTCTATGGTTCCATTCCTTTTTACAGGTTTCTTATAAATTCCATGTACCACCTTATTCATTCTCTGAACTGTGGGATGTGGTCCACATACCATGTACTCCAACATGAATTTTTTTTTTCCAAAAAACCCACTCCCGATTTTGAGGACTAGAAATTTGGAAACACTGGGAAACTACGCCACCGTAAACATGTTCCTTGAAAAAAACCATTCACACTCATTCATGGTCATCTAGCAATGTCAACAATCACAATCACTCCCAAAACAAACTGAGAGGACAACTTGGTGGATTTTCCCAATAATTTTTATCATCAATTGAAATTAACCATTGTCAAAAACCTATTTACTATATCACTCACAATAATGTTTTTGTAAAAAATACCTTATAACTCTTAAAAAATAACATTGAAATCCCCTATTTCAGATTTTATTCATGATGGTGGTGAATTTCATACGTATGATGTACATTAGAAAATAATTTTGTTTACATTTTTAGTAAATAGTAAAAAGGAATCATTTGATAAGGACTAGAATATTCCATTAAAACATATTTTAAAAAATTAAAACATGTGTAAAAATGACTCTATTGGATCATTAAAGAGTTTTAAAATCATTCATGAAAACAATTTAAACAAAATCTGGACATGGAATACAATATTCTCAGTTGAAGAGAGAAATAATTATTGTTTTCCTTAAAAACATCCCTTTTTAGTCTTGAGTACTTAAATAGCATTAAATTATTTTAAACAATGTAATATAAAAAATTGAAAATATAAGAATAAAATAAATATGATTTATTAGATATTTATCATATAATCTTTTCATTGAAAATTTTATTCATAATAAATCCCAGTAAAATATTATTGTGTCATAAAATCATTACCGCTTTAGTATTTTTTGAGTCATAATTTCCAAGAAAGGTGTAACATAAAATGATAAATTTAATATTGTGAATATAACTATATTAATGATACATATTATAAAAGGAATAATATATAAAACTAATACAATAATATTGTGGTATAACATCATCTTTGTCTCAACGAAACAAAATTGTGATGAGGAACCCTTACGACTTCAGAAATTTTGAATCAAAAGTAATTTGAAGATTTAAAATTGTATTTTTCTATAAAAAACATTAATTAAATGATTTATAATATAAAAATATATTTCTCGGTGTTAGATACACAAAATAAATATGAAATTGGTGCACACCAGTAAAACATATTTCAATGAAGATAAATTGACACAAAACCCTTACAGTATGCCGAGTTGATTTTTAAGTGTTATAATCTACATTATAATAAATTTATATTTGTTATGATTGTATTATAAAACAATATTAATTCATATAATATCATATATGTTCCAGAAATAAAATTTTAACACTTGTTTATTATTATTTCTCCATTAAATTCATTATTTTATTTGTTTATTGTATCATTTTTATGAATGTTTAGTTCTATAGTTTTGGTCATTTTAATATGATCATGGTTACATCATCTATATCATTATAATTATGTTATAAAAAGTATATATATATATATATATATATTATATATTTATTACAATTTATATAAATTACCGATGAAAAAATAATTGCATCACTGCGCGGAGATGGTAGTTCATACATTCACATGAGTAATGTTTCCATTTTTTTGATAGAAAGAATTAAAGAAAGTAAAATATAAATTCAACCATATAGGATAAGTATTATAACAAAAATATCATATATAACATAAAACATATGATAATAATAAATTATGAATGAGGGTGGTGGAAAATGAATAGTATCTCTACGTGGAGGTCGTAGTCCACACGAAAGCATAAGAAGAACATTCTTATCACATCTGATTAATGAGAGGTGGTAAATTACTGTGAAATAATCATAATAAAATCTTGTCAAATTTATGACATATTAGGTATATTGTTTTGGATAAAACAATTATAGATTAAGTTTAATAAATAAAATTGAAAGAACTTCATTAAGAATTATACATCTTCTTTGGGAGACCATGTTTGGATTAGAACATAATCCATACAGGAATAGAATTATGAAAATAATGGAAGTTTTATGTTGAATTTATGGAATCTTGGATTTTTTTTGATTAGTGATACTCGGATTTAGAATCATAAAATTGTTTTTAAATGGGAGGGTAAGTGGTTCCCTTTTAGAAGTGTAAGGAGGGACATACAAGGAATTTATTAATATATTTAAATGATATAAGTTCACTTTAATGGGAAGTTTTCTTGAAATTGAAAATTATTTATATTTATGATAAGATAAAATTTTAATATCTTCAACAAATAATAATTATACCGGTGTGGGTTGAAATTCTACCCATAACTATTTGTTTAACTTCCCTGGTAAAACCGTTTTAACTTTAACCAACGAAACAAATTTTAACTATTTTACAATTCAATAAGACCAAAAATTAATTTAAATCTTTTAAATTATATTAACATTGATGATTAAAAATATGGAATCTATTTTAGTCTATTAAATTTCTATAAGTTGTATAATATTATTTTTATTCTGTTTGAAACCTGTAATGAAAACTCATTTTGGAAAAATACATTTTAAGCATTAAACATTATTTGATCCCATAAATTTCCATATAAAAACCATAAAATGGATGGTATAATATATGACTTAATATATAATATAGAAATTTCATTAAAACCATATATCATTAGAGGTTAATTTAATTTATTATGAAAAAAACACAATGTGCACATAAAAACATTTTTTTGAAATATTTGTTTTTATGCCCAAAAATAAAACTTCACCAAAATAAAGAATATTGATTATTAATATGTAACTAATTTTTATTATTTCTAATTAATTTTTTCTTTTGTTACTTTATGATCAAATTGAAAATGTAATGGTTCTTTTACATGAAAATAAATGATAATTTTATATATATATATATATATATATTCACTATTCACTAAAAATAAATGTTTGTAAAAAATTCGTAATAATTCACCATAAGAAAATATAGATGTGATTATTTCAAAAATTATATTCATTTTAACAAATAAAATTTAAAAAATTGATAGAAATTAATTATAATTTTCACCTGAAAATTTAAAATTAAAACCATTTTTAAAGAAAACACATTTTTTAACAATAAAATGAAATTACATATAATTGAGTACATATTTATTATGCATTAATATATACATTTTAATTATTTAAAATAATTTACATTATTTTACATTATTTTTTTTACTAATTCATTCTTTTCAACATAACATCTAGATTATAATGGTTTTATATATAGAAATTTATATAGACTTGAGGTTGTTTGTAGGGAAAGTGATTGAATACATAAAGGTTTATTTACAAGAAAATATGTATAAACGATTGGGGTTTTACATTATAATCACATTAAAATGAACTTCACCAATGTAAATATATCACTATGGTTTTAAATATTGGATGTATCTACTTCATCAAATTCTCAGGTTTCTGTATAGCTTCCTAAAATTTATGGTTCTTCCAATGAAATTTTACTAGGAGTGTAGTCGTATTAACATAAACATATTCATTATGATCAAATATTTATACCATTTTTTATTCATTAAAATATACTTATCTAGAAATATATGATCTAATTTTATTACAAGTTATGGAATTGGTTTCTACATCCTCGTCAGTGATACTTGGAAGTCATCTTGACCATGAGATAGGCTTGGTGGGAGTTCCAAGTGATTAAATAAAACCCATTCTCGATCAAGAATCTCAATGAGACTAATATACCTATGGATAATATTTTATATCTTTATAAATATCATAACTTTATTCTATGTATAAATTTATAGGAAAACAATCACAGTAACAAGAAATTCAAAATCTCATTGATGATTTTCAACATAACTCTTCTATCAAGTATGAGCTGTCTAGATGTGCTATTTAATGGATATAAACTTCTATTATATTTTTTTATCTTTATTTGGTCCCAATATCTTTATCTCCCCAAATTCATTCCATTATATCATATTTCAAAACCAAATTTCATTGAGGGATTTATAAGGATCCATTTGAATGCTCCATTGAATGAAATTTGTGTATGAAGAATCAACTATATAAAGATATTTATCTTAAAAACCTTTGTAATATATATAACATGATATAAACATATCCTTAAATGTATTAATGTTCCTATTAGACTGACCAACATTCTGTGAATGATAACATTTTCTAAAATACAACTCAGTATCTATACTTTTATGAAGACTTCTCTCAAACATCATGGTAAACGTCAGATCCCAATCAAATAAAATTGAATACGATACCCCATGTACCTTTAAAATTCAATAATGTATATCATAGGGAGATGATCAAGGGGGAAATTTTCACCAATATTATTGAAGTGTACTCACTTCATAAGGTGATTGACTACAACCCAAATAGCATTGTGGCCTTTAGAATTTTGGGGCGTCCAATGATGTAATCCATAGTGATGTTTTACTATTTCCATTCCGATAATGATAATATTAGTAACATACCCTTAGGCTTATGTCTCTCTACCTTAACATACTAACATACCAGGAACCTTAATACTTACTCTTCGATATCTCTCTTCATTTCTTCCCCCCCACCAAATACTGTTTCATCTCTCTATATACCCTCAAACATAAAAGATTAACAGAGAATGATGAAATATGAACTTATTCGGATTTTTCCTTATTCATGCTTGGTAGTGATGGGAAACATAATATATTCTCAAACCTTATAATTACACCATAATCAAGGTTTAAATTATGTTCATCTCTACTCTTATTTTGAAGCATCACTTTATCCTTATGTGACTCTTTAATCATCGCAATGATAGATGGTTAAACAATCATTTAAGAAAAATATAATTCCATATCTTATTTCAAAATTTCAAGGTCTGTATTTTGAGAATGCATAAATATCATTTTATTTTTTATCCTCCTCATGTATAATGTAACATGATTCTTTTGACTCAAAGTATCATCCACATTATTCACTTTACTATGGTGGTAATTTATTGAGTAGTTCTAATCATTAATAAACTCCAACAATCTTCTCTAGCACACATTAAATTTATTTTTCAAATGTACAATTTAAAATTTTATAATAATAATATATGTTACACCTTTATCTATAAACATAATGATTTTTTATATTTAATTCAAATATTACCACTACAAACTCAAAATCATGAGTCGGTTAATTTTACTCACATACCCTCAATTGGCGTGAGGAATAAGCTATCATTATATAATTTATCATAATTGGACATGATAACTGCTTTTTCAATGCATCACTATCAATCAAAAACCCTTCTCCATTTTAGGGTAGTGTTAGGATAGGTTCAATGAAAAAACATTATCTCTGATTACTTGAAATTTTATACACATTCATCAGTCCAAAGAATCATACATACCTTTTTATTTAACTTGCTAAGTGGAATAGATATTCATTAGACATCCTTCATAGTGCATCAATAATATCTATCCAATCTATGAAAATTATGGATCTTAATCACAGTGGTTAGTCTCGGCCAATGCTCAACTGCTTCTATCATTGATGGTTCCAAAAATATACCATCTATTTAGATTTGATGTCTCAAAAAATGATACATTATGTAGCCAAAATTCACACTTGGTAAATTGTACATGAAAATTCTCCTTCCATAGTGTCTTTAGTAGATTTCACATGTGATCCTCATTCTATTCCATGCTCTTCGAATATATTATAATATCATCTTTGAATACTACCAAAAATAGATCAAGTTAATCTCTAAAGAATATATTTATTAAATCCTAGGAGAAACGTTATTAGTTATTAACACCAAATGGCTTGAATATTAATTCATAGTCTCTATACATTGGGTAAATGATTTTCTTAGGTATGTTTTTACTTTAAAAACTCAACTAATAGTATCCATAAAAAAGATCAATAATTGAAATATATTGAGATCATCATTATTGATAAAATAAAACATCAATATGGGATATGATACTTATTCTTCATCATGATTTTTTAATGTTATTGATAATCAAAAAAAATTCACATTGATCAATATTTATTCTTAAGAAAATGAACATGTGAACATAAGGTGATGCACCAGGTCAAGTGAATCCCTTTCAAAGATTTTCTTAGATAATCATCATCAATTATTGAATCTCAATCAGTTCCATAATATATAGAATCTTTGAAATCGGTGTATCCTTGGGTAAAAGTTCTATTGAAAACATGAATTCATGGTTCAGAGGAAGGCTAGGTAACTCTTTCATAAATACATCAACAAACTCACATAGAATAGGAATATCATTGATGATGAATTTCAACCAAAATATTTGAGAAAATTATACCCCTTTGAATATGGATCAAGACCCACGAAGAAGATGTAATTTCTATAAGAAGTTATTATTTTTCCTCACACTGATAGAGAGTCAAATGTTGGTTCAGAAAATAAAATGTTAATTTCATTCCTCAACCTTTGATATGAGATTTATAAAAATAAATAAAATTCATGTCCATAATCAAATCAAAATTAACTAGACAAATAATATAAAAAATTTAGGAGAGAAAATTACAACAAACTTCAATTAGGGACGATTCATAGACTTTAGTTGTAATGATCATATCAATATAATTTTTTTCTACAATTTAATCATATAATCAATGAGTTTTTAATGTGATAACCTTAAAAAATTCTTTAAAAATAAATGTGTGGGTATAAATAGAAGGAAATAAGAAATTACTAGTTATAGAGTGGCTGATAAATGTACCGTTAAACACTTAATTGTATCACTATAAATCAGCAATAGTTACCACATGAGATTTACCATAATTACTAAGATTATGAGGTTACTGACATCGATCATCATCATTAACCCTTTGTTTTTATAACTGGTTAAAATGATGTCATTAAACATTGAAATTATTGAATTTGAGTGTGGGTAGTACATTATGGTTATATTTCTATCAAATCTCATCATTATATAACATTTTCTAATTACTTAAACAATATATTTATTAATATCCATCTTTTTCACAGTTAAAACATTTACATGTCCCCATTAAAAAATTTCATCTCATCTTCTTTCAACACTTCTAACATAAGGAAATATTGATCTTTTTTCCTCTATGGTTTTTTATCATAATTTAGTTTGAATTAAATATTTATTTTTTTATAAAACATTGATATTTATTGATAATTCTCTTTTTTATTTCAAACATGGTTACAAATTTAAGAATTTCATAATAACAATAGAAGTATCTTATGGTTAATTACTTTTAGAAACATGGTTCTAATCGAATGAATACTTGATCAATATTTACATTCTTGTTAAAAATAAAACTAGAAGCATATCATTCAAGACCTATAAATGCATCACTACAGGTACCAATAAAATTATCATTATTATATATAATCTTATGTAATTAATTCTGTGTATTTGTTCATATAATACATGGAATTTATTTAATAAAAAATAATATCATAATTTAATCCCACTCTGTGGAAACAATTTCATCGTGTTGCCTCATATTCTAGATTATATTCCACCATTGATATGTTTCACCTTCTAAATGATAACAAGCTAAACATTTATTTTTTAAGAACTAAATAATGTAAAATATATTTTCAATGGTATTGACCTATTTCATAGTAGTTGGTGGATCAGAAAGCCCACTAAAAGTATTTGGGATTTGCCTCATGAAGGACTAAACTGTATATTGTTCTTCCTTAGATAATTTTGAATAACATCATGATTCATGTCTTGATAATGTTATCTAAAATTAACAATAATATTTTTTATTCTACCACTAATATCATTCATTTTCACAAGGGTAAAACTATTTCATTGTCTATCACATTCAGTGATAACAATGTCTCTTTTCATTCTGGTTGTTAACTGAAACCAAAAAACCTAGTATAAGTAACAATTATCAAAGAGGGATATCATATAATCAAGAAAATCATTTATAGGATATCTAGATCATGACAATATATTTTCAATATATGAGTCCTTGGTGTTAACTAAGGTCATCCATGGTCATCATCTATTCAAATCCTTCATAATGGCTCTAAATGAAAATGTGAATTAACCTACAAGTATCGCTCGTAGTTCCAAACCAGGTGCATAGTAAGGGGTCACTCACTATTCACTAAAATTATGGTGGATATATACTCGATAAACACTTCTTGCAGCTATCAATCCCTGATTTATCTATTCCAAAACCATGTATACTTTTCATATCCTGGAAGGGATGTATTTTCATAGGGAAACCACACTCTTTTACCATTACATAGAATGTCATCCTATAAATAGGCTTATCCTAAATAGTATCACTTAATTTTCCTCATCCTAGTTTTTGAAATTTAATAAACATTATAATTATAAATACTATAGAGAATCATAATTTTCATAAAGAAATAATATATGATATTCACAAGAATAATCATTAAATTTCATTTTCATCCACACCCAAACTGAAAAAGTTTATTTTTTTTGAAACATGGATACATAAAAAACTAATTCAAAAAATTTCTACATCATCTTCCACTAATTCTCCCTAACTATCTCCCTTAGTAGAGAAAACGTATATAAATACTTTATTTAAAACCTATACAAATGAAACAGAAGAAAGGGTTTGATCAATTGCATAATAAGTGTAAACATAATAGGTATCAATTTATGGTCATACATGATTATAATAAAATAATTTTATGATGATAACGTGATAATAATATTAAAATTTCATAACCAATCAAAAAAGCATATTAAATCCCAAATCATGGAATAAGGAATTGTTATAATAGAATACATAAATCATAAGACTGTGGAATCATTAATAACAAATCATGTTCTATGAGAACATAACATAATAATAAGTCATAAGTTAGTGGCATATAGATAAGTATTGAAAATAAATTCTTTAATCAAGTCGCACTACCAATACTATTATAGTGGACTCGATTCACTCCTCGGTCCATTATTTCCTTACTAAAACTTCACTCCCAAGAATATCTTGTTTGAAAATTTCCCTTATTAAACTATCTTCACTCATGATCATAGTCATTACTATCACATGTGATATCCATCTTTACCTAATGCGTTGTGGGGCTATAAAATTCTGGTCCCACACATCATATAATAAAAACTATACATATTAATGAAATGTGATCATAAAACATTCAACACAAAATCATATCATATCCTATTTAAAGGATATAGGTTTCATAAGAATTTAACCGACATATTTATAAAACATCTTAAAAAAGAGAAATGATGGTTTCATTGGATTATATTCCTCAGAAATGATGAGAAACATCCAGGGATTTTGTTATTGACTAAAATAACTTGAAAATTTCAATGAAACATTTCCTAAGGAAAATAACATTTTCATTTATAGAACAGTTTTTTAAAAATCATAAAATATCCAAAAAAAATTGTAATGAAATTACTTGAAAATAAAAAAGGAATCATAAAATTCAATCATCAATGAAAAGAGTATTCATGAAGGCGATTAAAATTTTTTAGTGTACATTACTATAGAAATCCCATTTACATATTTAATAAAAAATACAAGATCTCTTTATTGGGAAAATGACATGAGAATTACTTTAAAATAATCTAAAATAATAAAAACATGCTAAAATATGACTATAATGGCTATTCGGAGAATAGTTAATGTATTCATTAAAATAGTTTAATGAAAATAATGACATGGAAAAAACATTTCTAAACAAAGAGATTAATAAATATACTTATCCATAAATAACTTATTTTAGAATCATGACTACATAAATAGATGAAAATTAATGGAAAAAATCTAATATTTATAAATAAACTGAGGATAAAAAGATAAATAAGATTTGGGAGAGATAAATATTTTGAGCCTATAATAAAAAAATTAATCATACTAAATCCTAGTTAAACTGAGATTATAACATAATACCCTAACCATTTTGGTTACTTTTGAGTTTTAATTTCAATAAAAGGAATAAAAATAAATTAATCTTTTAATACCAATAATATAAGGATATTTCTCATTAAATACATGAAATTTCTAGAAGATACACCTCACAAAATAATATTGGTGTATATAATAAAATATATATCAAAGAAATGAAATTGAGATAAACAATCCTTATGAATTTAGTAATTTTTTAATCAAATCCCATTGGAAGATTTAAAATCATATGGTTCTATAAATCCCATGAATTAAATCAAGGATTATTACAAAATAAATATTTGGGAATTATATATGTTGTATGCAGGTTAAAAAATATCACTAAGTGGTGTAAGGGGTGAATCGGTTATGTTATTTAAATGTTTTTCTTTCAAATCAACCTTTGTGACATGCTATGATATTGATCCCTTATTTTTAAAATTATAACCTCTACCATGTGTGAAAAAATTAAATAACATAAAATGACATGTTTATTTTTAAATTTTTTGACTTCAATGTGGGTGACTATGAACTTGTTATATTTAGGATGATCTGATACACAAATTATCCACTATTAAATAAAACTGATTTTAGGTATAGATAATCGACCAAAATTCCTGATAGAAGAACTAATATAATTCATGATTATTAATTATCACAATGGGATATCTCCCAAAGTGGTATTTATACTAGAATCACACCAATACTGTTTATACTAACTCCCTCATATCGAGATATCTTTTGAAAAGATCTATTTGTTTATAATGGTATCCCACCAGTTGACTAACGGTACATTCAGCTTATGGTAATATGTATTCAACTCCCACTATATTCTGATGTATTTATCCACTACCCTTGAACATCATCAGATTTTAACTAACTAAACTTTTTTAATATCTGTATTGTTATCCTTGATCAGCATATAATATAATTTCTCATCTTTTACTCCTTTCTTAGATACAAATATGTATCTTGGTGCCCCAAATATTCTATTTTATATAGCATGAGTGTTTTCTTAATTCAAAAAATAATACTCTTAATCACCAACATAATTAATTTCTATTCACAGTAAAATTATATAAATATTATACTCATTAAATATCCTACAAATTATCCCAGAATATTGAACTATTATGATCATTGACTGTAGGTACATTTCTAGTTTTAATATGTTAATTATCTCCAAAAATATCTCCTCGTTTATTTTATAAATAATTTCATTTTAAATGTTCCTTTATAATTACTCATACAAAGGCTCATTCTAATAACTGATAGTCTCATGTCTTCTTCACCTTATTCTTGGGGATTACATAAATCAAATATCATGGATCATAGACATTAACTTATTATTAAATGTATTATTTTAGTACTAATAACCGATAATAATTCCTCTTTTAATTCCTTGATACTTAGTCTCCAAATCCTTCCATAATTCTTCAAATTAAATTGGCCAAGAATCCAGGTACCCTATTTTCTTCTTCCCATGATTAATTCATAACCACATTATCATTATTTATTCATGTACTCAATAATTATTCAAAAAAATTTAATGAGTTCATTTTTTATATGGAATCTTATTTGATTCTAAAATACATGAATGAATCTAAATTTCATCTTAATGAATTATAATCACACAAACCAATATTTTAGGTAATCATTGATCCCTTATTTATCCAAGTGTGTTAAAATCATCTCAAAAAATGTATATACTGAAATTAGAATCTTCACAACATAACATGATTCACAGGAATGATAGAATATACATGAATGCCTAAAAACCCTATAGTAACTCATTCATTCTCTCTTTCCAAGTTAAATTCTTTATTATTTACTACATAGAATCTTCAACTCCTCGGTTCATTATTTGGAATGGTAGATTTGGTTGAATTTATGATCATTGTGTTATTTATGTTATAGATCATAACTCATTATAGAATAACAATGGTAGCACACCCAGTGGTAGTATATCCATGTAGAAAATGTAGGAAGAATACATGGCCATAACATACCTGAGTATTAGTGGTAGAACATGATGGTTGACGGTGTCACATGATGCCTGGTGATTGTATTTGATTCCTAGTAGTAGAACCATCTCAACATCATGAGTTTAATCCAAAGTACCTAAAACCATAATATGGAATTACATTTATGTTATCGTTCTACCCTTACATGAACTTGGTAAACACATACATAGTGAGGGGCCATCATAAATCTAAAAAATATATCCTTGCATAGGCTTACTACAATTGGAATAACCATTACAGAACCTGAGAAAACTTGGTTATACCATTACATATGTATTTGAAGACTCTTACGCAAGTAAACGAAAATCATATATACTTTTACATGATTTGGGTTCAACTTTTATGCCATGTTTTTATTACCCCCTATGTTGGTAGTGTATGTTACACATTACCCTTATATAACGCATGGTTACCTTTACACATGCCTGATAACCTTGTGAAGTTACCCTTACGTATGTAGTATAAGTTACTCACTAGACTTAACTAACTCTTAGTTACCTCTACATAAGCCTGATACTAATATGTAGACTAAGATACCATTATGTTTTTCACCTATTTATCCTTACATCATGCCCAGTACCCTTATGTGGCACCATTACACAACCTTCTTACCCTTATGTGAGATCGATAAGCTTTTGTAGGTAAGGATTGTACCCTTATAAAATGCCTAAATACTTTTACACAACAAACTATAATATTGGTACCTTTATATAGTCTGAAAAAAATTGAGTATTTCATTTAAATATTAAATGTAATTCAAAAATCCCGTATACATTGACATCCAATATAAATCATAATCCTTCTTTAAATATTCTTCACGAAAAATATAAATATATGATTGTAGAGAATTCATTATTAAAACTCCTCATTACACGATGGAGTATTCCACTACCATCCTCAATTCCTCTTATTCAACATTTAATTCAAAATGTTATATAAAAATTCATCATTGACATATGTTTTTTACAATTGTGGAACAGTTCCACGGTCATCATATTAATAATGAGAATTTCTCAAGCACGACATTGAAGTCCATTAAATGATTCCCTAAAAATTTATCCCAAAATCATTACCTCATAAAAAATTCACCAAGATCAAATTTTCCAACTAAAAAATGTAAACTATAGTTGGATTCAACATAAAACACTGTGGAAATATGAAATTGGTGAATAACATTAACATTTGTCTAAAAGAAGATAAATTTATGGAAAACTCTTACATTATGTTTAGATTTATTAGTAAGAACTCTAATATTCTATATAATAAACACATATTTATTATATTTATATACCATAACAATATTTAAACATTTAATATCATATATGGTCCACTTATAATATTTCAACACCCATATATTAACAATTATCTATTGAATTTTTGGTTTTGGGTGGTAACAACTTCGTTTTTCATTGTAGTTCTAGTTCAGATGTTATTTTCCGTGAGATTGGATCATGGTTCCTTCATCTCAAAAATTTAAATCTTGATATAAATATAATTTTTATTAATTATATATATATTACCACTCATATAACTAGGTAATGGAAAATATATTTCCTCACTATGTGAATATGGTAGTTTGTACGTGCACACGAGTGATGTATTCATTTATCAGTGGATATAATAAAAGAAAGATAAATATTAATTAACATTTTTAGATTAATTATAATAATATAAATATCATATATAAACACTAAATATGTTATAATAACCAACCCTAGTATGGTTAGTGGGAAATTTAATTGTAACACTATTTGGTGGCGGTAGTCCACATGTATGCACGAGTGATACTTTCATATCCCATTTGATTGAGAAGATTTAGAACATGGTTGTTCCATAATAATAATAATATATTAACATTTTTATGACACTATATTCATCATTTTTTTATGGATAAATAAATTTTAAAGGAATTATAAGAATAAATATTATTTAATCAGCTTCATTAATATATAGACCCCTTTTTTTTTGGAAGACCTCCTTTGACTTACAACATTACCCTTGAAGGATTTATATTAGAAGAAGAAGAAAAATCACTAGGATTAAGGGAAAGAATATATTATGGTTTTTTAGGTATATTCCAATCTATATGTCTGAAATGGTGTGTATAATAGAGGCTAAGTGGGTCCCTTTTTATGTGATGTGAGTTACACACATTGAAATTATTAAATGATTTCAATAATATAAGGTCACCTTCAAAGGAAAGTGGCTCAAAACAGATATGTATTATAAGTTAGTATAATATAATATTTTAATAACATAACCAAAAAAATATACATGTTTGAGTGAAAATACTACTCTTATACCTTCGTTTAACCCCCTATAAACCGGTTGTGACATCCATCATGGTAAAAAAGGTGTTTTCCCTATTCACTATGATAAAAAAATGATAACCATATTAAATTATATTAATTAAAATGAATAAAATTATGGAATCCATTTTACCGAATTTAATTTCCATTAATGGAAGAACATAATTTTCAATAAGCGTGCAATCCACAAAAAAATTCTTATTTTAGAAAAAAATATTTTTATTCATAAAACATAATTTAGCTCATTTCAATTCCATTAAAACCTGAAAAAATAAATGTTAAAATTTATTATTTATTATTTAATATATAATATATAAATTTTATTAAAAAAATTAATCAATATATATTAATCTTAATTAATTAGATAAAAATTCAATGTGTTCATAAAAACTGTTTTTAGAAAAATGTATTTTTATACCCAAAAAATGACCTTTACCAAAAAAGTATAATTTTGATTCTTATTTATTTATTTAAATTTCTTATATTTAATTCATAATTAGGTTGCGCTATTATTACATTAAAAACTTAATTATACGTTTAATTGATAAATTTCAAATTTTATAAAAATAAATATTTATCACCATTTAATGAAGAATTAATATTTTCCAACAAATTATTAAAATGTGTTCAAATATTATATAGAAATAATGATTTAATAAATGATATTAATTTTCTAATTTTTTTTGAAATGGTTGAAAAGTTAAATAATGTTTTTCAAAAAATATCTGATTAAACCTACTTTTGAAAAAAAATACTTTTTGAAGTGTAAAATTTCTTTATTGAAAATTGAGTACTTATTTAATAATAATTAATAAATTAATTTGAATTATTAAAAACACTTATACCTATTGATCATAAATTATTATTATTAATCATACCTACCCATCTAACTGCTAGGTTACCATAGTTCACTATATCGGTATTCATATAGAATTAGGGTTTCGTATAAGGCAAGCTATTGGATAATTAATATTTTATTTGAAAGGAAAAATGATATAAAGTATTGGGGTTTAAAAAAACATGATATGATTTAAAATTATTTTTGAAATTAACATATGATTTTATGTACCAAAATATCGTTCAACATTTTGGTAGCTTCTCCAGTTAATGTAAAATCTCTTCAAGGTATTTAAGAAAAACCATATATGGATCGTCATGTTCAATACAATTATGAATATATTTTTAATGAAAGGATTATAATATCTAGACATATTATATTATAATTCCTTGTCACTAATCATTGTTTGAAATTCCATTCAATATTTACTTTTCATCTCTTCTTTTTGATAATTTTATTGGGTATTGGATGTTATTACAATGCCCTGGATGGAAAACTTATTCGATATTCCTACATGAAACAACCAAAATATTTGTAGACATAAAAAATATCAATTTGATACATAATTTTCATGTATCAATTTATGAAAAAAAATAATTATAATGATCAAACAAATTCATTTGATTTGAATGTTTTTAAGGATTCATAAGAGGATAGTGGGAGGGGTAGATTTTTCATGGTAAATATGTTTAATAATATATGGAAAATTATTCATTAGTATTATGGATATATAATATTAAATAATCACTCTAAATATTAAATAATTATCATCCCAAATTATAGGGAACAATATCTTCTACCATTTATCTATGGGTTTTCTTATTACAAGTCCTTATACGTTGTTGACATGGTATTAAAAAATACCAGTTAGAACAATGAACCTAAATTGTTTTTAGTGTCAAATGGTATTATTTTGATGTCTAGTATCTATATACCAAGTGTAATTTGTAAATATTTCTCACATTACATGATTAAAGCTTTTTTGTTTTCATTCTTCTTCATAATGATTAGAATGAAAATTTAAAATGATGGTAGGAGAATTACATGGGCTGGAAGTCAGAACTATACGAAAGTTATTGAGGAATAAAAACTAGATTAGTTCCTAGTAATTAGAGAAATGAGAATAATAATTTTCATAGGATTTAAAAACATGTCTTATTTCAATCTATTCATTATTTAATCCTGGTAAGCCCAAGGTAACAGGAAAGGTTAAATATTGATGTAGTCATTAGTTTTCATATCTACATTAGATCAAGTACATTTCTAATTTTGATTTAATATAAGAATCATGTTTAAAAGTGATTTTTTAATAATTTGAAGATATACCATAATAGTAAAATTCATTCATAGAATGATGAATTTTATATATTATGATATTAAGGAAGAATATGGAAAAAACGTTTATTCTTGTGGATTTCATCTTATGATGGTTTTTCTCAGTGATATGGGGTCACATTAAGCCGATGAGCCACATGTAGTGTGGTGGGATCAGTAACTATAGTCATATCTATGTAAAGAAATTTTTGTCATGAGAGGATATCCAGTTTAGTAGTTAGTAGTTGGATTTAGTGTAAGTGTGGGTCTTTTGGATTTGGTTTCCTAGAACCAAATACTATGAAAATTATATTATGATATTATTCAAGGTGTTGAATATTAATTATTATCCTATAATATATTGATAATCTATTTATGTGAAAATTAATTTTATAATTTCATTAGAGTACACGTGACATTGAAAGATCTTAGTAGTGCCCTACTATTATGAAAATCTAGAAATTTAAGAGAGTATTATTAAAAATAAGTTCTATCATAAGATATTATCATTTTATGGGACACAAATGATATAGGATATCATGGGAAATAGGATCATCATTCATTGAGATTTATTTTCATGTATTCTATCCCTGGTAATCACTAAAGATAATGAGGCATTGAGAGCTTGACCTACCAATAGTAAATCCACAATTATATGTTCCATTCGATTATCCAATCTTCATATGTGTTTAGTAGACCATTGAATTGAATATTATTATTAATGTATTAGATGACTCATTTACTTTGATGTGTTCATGAAAAAAAGGATGAAATGTGCAAAAAGGGTATTAGGATATGTTGTGTGCATCATGATTGACATTGAATTAATAAATAATTTGAGAATGGATTTATCCCTTATAACCCATAATGGTTGTTGATGTCTTAAGCCCTTGGCTGGAAATTGAAAATATGGATTATGTCCAAATCCATAGTGTTTTTTAGCACATTAATTTATGGAAATTCAAATAGAGAGAAATGAAGAATAGGGTTTGATGAAATGAGTACGGAACCTACTGGATTATAGATATTGATACACTGGGATTATATTACACAGTGTATGATCATTTGAGGTTATTATACGTGTTTAATTTAACATCTTTCTCTACATATAACATATTATGTTTTTGGATTCTAAACATATACATTGGGTTTAACAACAAAATTTTATTGAGAAAGGTGGCTATAGTTTCATGAACTAAGTGTATTAGAAACATCGGTTAAATATTATTTGAATTTATCTAGATGAATAAATATTGTTCATATATATGTTTTAATAAATATTTTTATTTGGTTTATTGATTATATAAAGTTAATAGTTATTTGAGAGAATACTATGTGAGTTGAATATTGAATATATAATTTTCCACTAGGTAATTATCAAATTATAGGAATTCATATAATATTTAATAGTCCAGGTTTATTCATAATGTAGAAAATATTTAAATACATGGTTGTGAGAATGTTTAAAAAAATATTTAGATACTATTTTTTATGATTATTTTATTTATTTATTAATTGGTTAATAATTCAATGATATTATTTTATTTACATAAATATTACTTAATCAATGTTCAATAAATATTGAGTATGATTGGTGGATTGAGTTTAATGGCATAGTGGGAAATTATATATTAAAATATTATTTAAATAAAAATTAATTTATTAACTCAAGAAAATATCATTAATTCATATGTAGTTTTAATACATGTCATGTAAATAATAATAATAATATTATTATTATTTATACATGGGTTCATCAGGGATTAATAGAATCATAAAGTCATATTTTCAGTTAGTATTCTCTAATCCCAATATATATTTAAACATGGCTATGAAATTCTCCATACAAGATTTTCCATTATAATAATTCATCACAAAAACAATTATAGAGAGTTATCCTATGACCTAGAGATCCCCTATCCTATAATTCTCTCTTGTACAAAGATAGATCATCCTCCACAATGCTCTAAAATTTAGAGATAACTAGGAAAAATTATTCTCAACTCGAAGGATTCTATTACGATCGATAACAAAAAAATGGAGCATTAAAATATTTCATTCTAGGACCCAGATATTTCTACAATTATGTTTGGAGGTTCTTGAAACAAGTATGTATCACCACTACTGATATTCTACCATATAATCATCTCACCACAATGATAGTATACCAAAATGTTTTTAATTGATTCATCAATGAAAAATGAATTCCAACATGATTTAATTTTTTGTCTACATAAATTATATGAAAAAATATTTTCATCTTGGTTATAGCATAATATTCAATTAATATTTGATCTAATTTCATTGTCCCTGGCAATCTATTTCATGTACAACAAAAATTATACATTGAATTTGAAAAACATTTCAGTAGTAAATGGATCAATTTTCACTTTTACTACACCCATAACCTTAAATATACATGTAACAATACACATATAGTTTATCTTTTATTAAATAGTTTATCTATGAAGTCCAAAAATTCTTCTTCTATTAATATTCATGTTTTAAAATAAAGGGGGTGAAAGAGAATGAATATGAACTAAATTACATTAACCATTGTGTTGTTGAATATAATTGTAATGCTAAGGGGTCTTGTTCAGATCTAATATTTAATGGAGTTATATTTTCATAAATAATAATATCTACTTTCAATTTTAATTCTACATATATTTATGATACTTGTTTCAAAAAGTAAAATTATATAATGATGGTGGCCAAAATAGATAGATAACACCTAGATAATTCCATTAGAACACATTAGGCACACCTTCTAATCACTATTGTCTCACATAATTGTATGGGGTTGCGTAACATGCAAGTGGAAGATGGTTTCCCCCTTATGCTGAAAATATATAAATGTCGAGTGCACAACCAGGTCAATCAAGGCTAATTTTAGGCCCTGAACTAATTTGGTGCATGACCAAGTATCTAAATGAAGCATGAGGTTAAAAAATATATATTAAATATGTAACATGGAATGAACATTAATCAACGTACATTAAAAATAAAAAAGTATACAAACATTGTATACAGTTATTTAAACTAGATAAAAGTTAAGATACACTTAATTTGACCATTCCAAATGTGGCCTAATGACACAAAATTAGTGAATCCATGTGTAAAATATCTCTAATTAAATAGAAATACAACCCTCATTCCATCATACTATTTATCTATGAAACTAACAAATAGATAGTATCCAAACTCTATGATCTATGTGGGACTACATACCATGATCAATTAATTTAGCTTTATCTTGGCCATGTATAAAAGGATCTCCAAACTTCCCCTATGGGATTATTTATGTAATTTGTATAAAAATGCTCATAGGGTTCTCACCTACCTAGGCCTACATCCTTTTCATAAACCAATGTTCATATAGTAATAATACACAGATATAAAAATTTGAATAACAATAATAAACATGTTATGTTAGATAGATTTAATGTATAAATTAGTTATTACACATAAGTCCCAAAATAGAGAGGATACATACCAGTAATAACTACTTTTGGAATATCCTAGGAACTAATATGGAGTACCACTTCTATCCGTTTTAGATGGTAGTTCTTATACATGTATATATAATATTTATTTGTGTTTAAAAATTGAAGGATTTACTACTCCTCATAGGGAAATGGTAATTGTGTTTATGAGTCAAGGAAAACATTTTTTCTTATCCTTCGGGGAGAATGGGGTATAAATAATCTGGTTGTTGCACATCCATCCCAACCAAAAACCTATTCATAGACAATAAGGGTACATATAAAAGCCTTGAATTATAATTATATACCAGTTTATTAATATTTATAATGATATATATTCTAATGAAATTCAAAATGTAAGAAAAACTCATTCAATGTTAGAAATTACATGTTTTACGAATGTATAAAAGTTGTACAACATTACTATAAATAATATTGGACATCCACCAATCATCTAAAACTACTATGAATGTTTTGCTAGAAATTAATCAAATAGAGGGAACTTAAATAATAACTACAGAATTCAAATATAAGGAATATAAATCAATGAAATAAAACCTCCAATAATATTTTCAATGAGTTTCATAAAAAAAACTCTATTAGATGTAAACAAGTAAATTTTAATTAAGTTCACTTGTCCCCATACTATTTTTTGTTCTACATTAGGAATTAAGAGACTATGGAGTTAAAAATTATATTAAATGTATATCTCCCATTTCAATATAGGTGGAAAGGATTTATCATCAAAATTATATTTTGAATAAGCAAAAAAATGGTTTTTAAGGGGTTTAGATCATAAAAATCCATGGAATTGAATCTGGAATGTAGACCACGAGTGTTATCTTAGATTCTCCAAGTCAAAATCCCTATGATAGTTTTATTAATAGAAAAAATAACGATTCAGTGAATTCCAAAATCCCACCTTTTCGAAATTAGAGGAAGAGGAATATTAGAGGAGGGTCATAGAATTACATTTCTCAAGTCAACAGTTCATAACTAATTAGAACCTATGAAATCAATGGTGGAGGGAGAATTCACATGGCAGATAATAAGGGTGACGAAAATCTCATATGTGATGGATTAATGGTTGAATATTAGTACAATATCAATCCATTAATAATTTAGGGGTAATGTTTTAAGTTATAATTATGAAACAAACCATAATAAAAATAAAAAATCAAAGTTTCATCCATTTTTGGATCCCTATCCACTATATACTCAGTGGTGCTTCGAGTTTCTCTATAACTACATGGATTCCACCGATTACTCAATACTATTTGACCAAGGGTTTCGTGTTTTCATAAAACCTATGTACCATCTTTTATTCTTTCCTCCACCCTCCAAACTCATCTAAGGCATTATCAATATTAAAAAATACCTCAAAATATTCCTATTAAGAAATTCAAATATGACAATTAAATGAGGATACTCACCAAGTAAAATAATTTTCTTCACAACCTCCCCCCCCCCATTATGTTTTGCAACCCCAAGAATCATTCATGGTATTTCTTTTCAACACCTCAGATTGAATTATAGTACGTGTTATTTTCTTTCTAAAGATATAACAGCATTATAAAAATAGATTTTTTTAGTAATATTATTGGAACCAAAAATAAAATAAAAATATTAATTTAATTTTATTAAATTTTTTTAATTTTTTAATTTAGCATGTAAAAATTACATTAGGTATAAGTTTTGAGATTATTTAGAAACATCTGATTTTTTGGTGAATAAAAAAATGAATATTTTTTAAAATGCAATCATTTTTATGAAATTATTACGATTTAATAATGACTTATTACTTTTTGAAACAATTATATAGAATAAATATATTTTTAAGGTGTTAAATTATTTACTTCAAAACACAATTTCTTCTAGACTCTAGAGAACCCGGAGTAAGGATGGGTGAATCGGGTTGTAATCTATTTTTAATTAAATTGATCTTATTTCCAAGTTGATAGAAAACCAATGAATCAATATGAGAGAATTATTCAATAACCCATTACACAAATGTTGAAATAGAAACACAATATAACATTTTTACGTGGTTCTCCACAAAGGGATACTCTAAGGAGAAAATGTTGAAAGTGGGTTGGTCACACTAGAACCCACTATGATCTACTAGATTTTATGGAATATAATTTCATAGTAATGTTAACTTGATTCTATAATCACTTAATTTAAATGAATTGTAGTGATAGTATACTTCCTTTCTCATATCGCATCTTTCAACTCTCCCTTGATCACTATTATGGGATAAGTCTTCCTTAATTATTTACCTTAAATGCCACTTTCATATCTGAGTACACATTGATGGTTTTTTAAATCATGATGGTATGAATATATTTCTTCTGTGAATTCCAAAAAAAATCAAGAATAATTAGATTTATGCAACTGGGTTTATGAAAACATCATTTTTCATGAAACTTACACTTTACACATAACCTATCAATGTTTTGTAATCCCTCACTTTTATTGAAATATCTCACATTATTTAACCACTGACTTTCATGAAAACCCCTTTGCTAAAGACTATTTTCTACACTTAGTACTTGAAAAATATGAAAAAATATGTGTTCGCATAAAGTTCATGTTTTTCAAAAGAAATACATTTGTGTAATTATTATTTGAATATATAATGATTAGTCCTCCGATTAAAAACATTGTCGGTTCCAATATTGAAAGGAGACCTTTATATATGAAAAAAGTCATGTTCTTGAGAAATTATTCCCCAAATTGAAAATCTCAATATTTGTTATTCCATATTTTCCCCAATCTATACCATTTGGTATAACTAAATATTTTATGACACTTTAGACTATACCAATATTTTATCTACCATCTCCATAAACCCCCTTATTCATGTAATGTATATAATTTCATGAAACTATGCCATTTCCATAGAATAATATTTATGTGTTAGAGAACATGAATTTCATGAAACACTTCCATTGATATAGAAACAATGTCCATGATTCTTGAGGCATTAATTATTTTTCCTTTTAGATTACCAATAGCACAATTTTGGAAATCACTACCAAATAGAACCACCTTCGACATTAAATCCTCCGAAATGGATTGTCTTGGTTGTACGTCATTGGAAAACATCCTCCACGATCTAATCTCTTATGATAATTTCGAACATAATTCCCATAATCCAAAAAAAATAGTCCTTCATCTTGGAATCTACTTAATCAACCCAATGTGGATTTAAACTAATGACAACATCCCAATAATGAATCACCTTGGTATAAATAATCCCCCTCTTTGGGTGTTTTTTAGAAATAATAACAGAAATTTAATAATTGAAAAATCTTGAAAATATACCTGATAAAAGTAAATAACTCATCAATCACTCTATGTATATGGGAGCAATTATTGGTGTAGAAAAAAAAGAATGAAATAGAAATTTTAAAGCATCATTTCACCATTACATTTAATTTCACCAAAATTTATCCCCGTTGGAAATAAAATAAGAAAAAGAATTTTTCCCTTTAGATCTCAAAAAAACCCATGGATTCTATCTCCACCAAAATCTTGTTTGAAATAAATATATAATTAGATATTGTTAAAAACATAGGGATATGGGTGAACCAATATCTCCACAAGAAATGGAAGGTGGATGAACACTAAGGGTCAACCGATGTTTCTCATATTTTGGGGAGACCAAAGGCTTATTCATAATGTCTTCGACATGATCATATGTTCAGAAAACTCCATTTTAATCACTCCTTTTTCTCCTTTTCTTTGATGAATTGATTTATGAACTATATATGTTTATTATATAAGTATTGAATCAAGTTTTTATTTAAATTTCTCACACACTCTTTATATCCTTGAATATCACCATTTTTTGATTCACCTCATCACCAATATCTTCCAACAATTGCTTCATCTATATAAATTAATTGAATTCATTTTTATAAAGATGTACTGTATTTTATCCATATAGAGAGAACTGAATTACGACTTCCTGCTCAATTATCCCACACATTTATTGACAATGATATAGGCACCACGACTTTTGGACTATCAAGTGACCACATAACCAATCCAATATACTTCATAAAATGATCAAAATTCATGATCCTTTTTTCGTTCATATAATATTAAAAAATTTGATTACCTATAATTTTCTTTGTGATTCATTTAACTATCGTGATGATCTCTTCCCCTGTATCACCTTCTATTTTTTCCACAAAGAATGTTGAAAAGTTGATATCTGGATGTGTTTCAGTCATATAAAATACATCAAATTATCATATTATACATGTGGGAGCTACACATTTCCCAACATCAGGATTTCTATTTTTTTCCGAATCACTACTTCAAATGAGGACTTTTACAGCACTAAAATCGGCCATTTTCAGTGCAAAAAAAATGCACTAAAAACTAGAGCATGATTACAAGATCTGTGATTTTATAAGTTCTAGAAAATTTCTGATAAAGGGTTCATTTATCAGATATTTTTCTATCCCTAATATTGAACTCCCTTTATTGACACTTTTATTTAGTGCTGATAAAGGTACCTATTATTAGTGATAATAAAATCACACATAAAGGGATCCTTTATTAGTTCTATCAGAACCATCCATAAAGGTACCTTTTATTAGTGATATTAGAAGAATTGATAAAGGGTCCATTTATCATCACTGCTAAAATAACTGATAAATGGATTATTTCGTATTCATATTGAATGTGCTAATAAAAGGCCCCTTTATCAGCGCTATTACTAATCCAAATAAAAGGGAACACTATTTTTTTTGCTATAATATTAAATCACACTATAGAATAAAAAACTAAAAATACAAGGTTTAAAATAAAAATTTTAATTGAAATAAAATTTACAACATAAATACATTAAAAAACAATATTATAAACACTCTAAACATTGAATTTTATAATTACATGAGTAAGTAAAAATTATTATAGGAATTTAAAAACATAAATGTTCCTTTTTAATTCACCCTCAACCCTCAGTCATGTTATTTTAAAAAACCATTCTAGTTTGGGAAAAATAATATACATGTATGAGAAAAAAATTATTATTTTAGTAATACTATAAAGAAATAAATAACAAAAACTGGGTCAATTTCAAACTGAAATCATATACTTTCTATCATACCAAGACACATCCTCAGTCAGATTGATTATTAGTCAAATTAAATTTTTAACAAATTATTTATGGAATGTCATAAATTATCAAGACTATTCGAAAAGTTTTTCATAATTTTCAAGGGTTGACATGTGTTTTTAACTAAATTTTCAATTTTAAATTGAAAGGATACACTTTGATTCATACCAGGAGCACCATGTATCTGTTTGAGTTGAGGCTAATTATGAAACATTAAAAATGAAATATGGAAAATTTACATAATTTTTACAAACAATAGTAATATTTTTTACCTAATTTAGATTATGTGATATGAGTTTTCAATTAAAATGTTAATTATACATTAAAACCACCAATTTATGTAATATAGTTCAAACTGTGCATCAGATTGAGGTGCGGCTAATTTTTATGCATCAAAATTGATTTATTGGTTGATTTCCTAAAGTATTACAATAATATGAATGTTTTTTCTCTATTTTGATTATGTCACTTGAGTTTTTTGATAAAATTTCATTTTAAAATGAATACACACACTTTGATTCATATAGGACACATCATGTGCAGGTTTGACATGAGACTAATTCTTAAATGTCAAAAAATTTATTTAAATCATTGTACTAAATTTTCAATACAATCAGAGTGGGATTACACAGTTTTCAAGGAGTGACACACATTTTGACCTAAAATGTCAATTTTTAACTAATAAAGAACACATTGAGTCATAGTTAGAAAATTCTTTATCGAAATTATTATAGGATGATTTGTACATTTCATATGTGTCGTATAAAATTTTCCCCCATAATTTTACAAATATTATGAATGTGTTGTCTTTGTGTCGAGTATGGGGATTTTCATTTTTTACAAAAATTTCATTTTAAAATTAAAACATAAAAATTGAGTCATACCCGTCTCTTCATGGATCAAATTGAGGTGTGTATAATTCCCACACATGAAATATATCTTATTGTTAATTGTAATTAAATATCAAAACAATTTAAATGTGTTTTCCCAGTTTTGAGTATGTGAATTGTCTATTTTACAAAAAAAATATTTTATATTGAAAATATGAACATTTAGTCATACTAGTCACATCGTGTGTAATTTTAAAATGATAATGATTCATATACATCAAAAATTAACTATGGACTATTTTCCTAAATTATTAAGATAAACCAATCATTTTTTCCAATGTTTCAATGAATAACCCGCATTTTTAACTAAATTGTCAATTTTAAACTGATAATGTGCACATTGAGTTATAACGAGAACACTGTGTATCAGATTGAGGTATGGATGATTTATATACAACAGATATGAATTATGGATCATTTTTATAAAGTATAAAAATAATTATAAAGTGTTATCTTGGTTTTGAGTATATGGTGTTTGTTTTCTTCTAAAATGTAAATTATAAATTAAAACCACACAATTTATGTAATACAAGTCACATAGTGTTTAATGTTGACGTTTGGAATATTATTACATCTCTCAAATTATTTACTGGTCATTTTATTAAAGTATCAAGATAATATGAATGTGGTTTCCCAGTTTCGAGTATGCCACATGTATTTTTACTAAAATGTAATTTTAAACTAAAAGCACACTTTGAGTCATTCCAGTCATATTGTATTTTAGTTTCACATGATCCCAATTCCTTTTCATTAAAAATGTCTTATGAATCATTTCCCAAAATTATCAATATAATCTGGGTGGGTTTTCCTGGTTTTCCGTGAGTGTTATGCATTTTTGAACTAAAATGCCAATTTTAAACTAACAATGAACACTTAGAGTCATATCTGGAACACCATGTATTAGAATGAGGTTTATATGAATCCAAAAAATAAAAAAAATCTTAAAAAAAATTTAATAAAGTAAAAGAGAAATTATAATTCATTTTCTTATTTTTGATCATGTTGCCTATGTTTTTTAGTAAATTTTCATTTTCAAAAACATAATATTTGAGTAATACTGGTCACGTTGTGCATCATATTTAACTGAAACTGATTCGTACATATAAAAATTACATATGGATGATTTTTCAAATGTATCAAGACAATCCCAAAGTATTTTCTCAGTTTGGAAAAAGTCACCTTTCTTTTTCACTAAAATTCTATTTTAAACTAAAAAGATAGGCTTTGAGTCATTAAAGGAAAATATTATTTTAGTTTTATGTAGGTTTAATATTTACATTTTAAATAATAATTATGAATTATTTTACTAAATTATTAAGTTAATTCAAGTGAATTATTATTATTTTTAGTGGGTGACATGCATTTTTCACATAATTTTTAATTTTTAACTAATAAAAAACACTTTGACTCGTACTGGGAACAATGTGTATTAGTTTGAGATGTGGGTGATATTTAAACATCATAATTGAATAATCTATCATTTCAATATAGTATTAAAACAATCCAAATGTGTTTTCTTAGTTTATGTTATGCCACATTTCATTTTTACTAAAATGTCAGATTTACATTAAAACCACACAATTTGAGTAAAAATTGTCACAACATGAGTCAGGTTGAGGTGTGGATGATATAAGAATTGTTTATCATTTTTCTATCAGTGACATGTGTTTTGAACTAAAATATCAATTTTAGACTAATATCGGTCACTTTTTTTGATACGGGGCACATTGTTTATCATATTGAGGTGAGGCGAATTCTTACACCTCATAAATGACTTATATATCGTTTCCTAAACTATCAAAAAAATATGAACTTGTTAGCCTTGTTTTCAGTATGCCACCTAAATTTTTTACAAAAATGTCAATTTTAAAGAAAAAGACATTCGTCGAGACAAATTGGTCACACAATGAGTCAGATTGAGGTACAAAATACTCCTACACATCAAAAATTACTTATAAATAATGTTACTAATGTTTCCAAATAATCCAAATGTAGTTTTATTGGGTTTGAGTATGTCACTTTTATTTTTTACTAAAATTTAATTTTAAACTCAAAACATTCACATTGAGTCATACCGGTCACATCAAGTTTCTGTATGAGGTGAGACTAATTACTATATGTTAAAAATTACTTATTAAAAGTTTTACTAAATTATTAATACAACTGAGCATATTTGATCATTTTTTAGTGATTTACACATGTTATGAACGAAAATGATTGGTTTATACTAATATGGGTCACTTTGAGTCATTCTTGATAGAAAAATGTTACAAAATATACTAAATAAGTTTTAGATAAATCAAAATAATAATTATATAAAAATGATAACTATATTAACATAAAAATAGTATATGATGTTATGAACAAAAAAAAATAAATAGTATGAATTCACAATTTCATTATGTCTATAAATATTCATGACCCATACTATGATTCACATAATGTTTTAAGAAACATGGGTTTTCCACTTTCATTTGAAAATAACATGTTCTCTATTTTATGATTTTTCAGAGATATTAGAATGAAAATTTTAAATTTCTAATATACATGTGAATAAACTAATTATTTATTAGATAAAAATGATAACGAAATTAACTTAAAAATAGTAGATAAAATAATGGAAAGTTAACAAAATAAGTAGTATAAATTCACCTTTTTACGATCTCTCTAGACATTATTGACCCATATTATGATTATCTTCACATTTCAGGTAGCATGGGGTTTCCTCATCCATCCAAAATAAATTTTTTCTCTATTTTATAGCTTGTTGTAGATAGCATACATAAAATATGACTTCCAAAATTATATGAAAAAAACTAAATAAGTATTAGATAAAAATGATAAGGAAGTTAAATTAAAAATAATATATAAAATAAGGAAATAATTAACAAAGTAAGCTATAATAATTCACTTTTTCATGATGATAGTATAAATTCTTGACACATATTATGATTCACTTCACATTTTGGGTAATATGAGGATTCATCTTCCATTTGAAAAGAATAAGTTCTATAATATCACATAACCCACACTCCCAGATCCTATGTTGAAATCAATAACCTTACATTCTAGGCTTGGATGTTAATATTTGTGAACTTAAATTGTTATCTAAACCTTACTATGTCAAATGGAATATTTTAATCACATACATACAGGATGACATTTTTAGTATAGAGTTCTAGGGAATAATAAAAAACACCTTTATAAACAATTCATATTACATGAAACTACAATTTCTCCAACTTTACATAGATTTTATTTTTCACATTAATACATCTTCATTATCCATATGTTTTCCCTTCTAGACATACCTTAGTCAACAAAATTAATTAAAATGATGAGAAATGGAAACAAAATAAGGGTGATCTCAGATACTCCATAATGGAAACAAAACCATTACCAAATTAATGTCATCAATGATCACAAGAGTTCATAAGGGTATGTTGACATAATCAAAGTGGATGAGTGAATCATATTTTTTTCAAAATAATCAATATATAGATTATAAAATTTGAAAACATAGAAATGTCCAGATTAAAAAATCAACAATTGAATTCATTGTGATATCAATCTCAATCATTATAAAATTATATACTCATAACAAGCAATTAAATCTATTTTTGATAACTTGGAGCATCACATTAATAAAACACTTTCTAAAACCATTAACATGGAATAACCATATTACCAAATTCCTATATTATCATCATCCAATGCATTGGGGATCTATAATAGAGATCACCCTTTGTATAATCTATATTGGGATAACCCATTTTCTGTGATCTATAATGGGATCTAACCATTTTTTAAGCAATATATAAATCACCCTTGAGCTATAATGGGGATCAATCCTTAATATAAGTTGTATCAGGCTCACATATTTCATATAATTCTCTATTATCATGAATTAAACACATTCATAATAGAAATAAAAAAAACATGATAAGCCTATGGAAAATAAATGGGTTACATAAAAATCTTCTTGAAATATGATTAACAGATGGAACAAAAGTGTGACTGTCAATAATATCTTTGAAACATGATTAACCAATGAAAGAAATGACTTCCATAATAATCTCATTGAAACATGGTTTTCACATGGAAAAGAAATGGGTTCCATAAAAATTTCATTGAAACACAGTTATCCCATGGAAAATAAAAGGGTCCCATAACAATCTCATTGAAAAATGATTAACCCTTGAAAAATAAATGGCTTCCATAACAATCTCACTAAAACCTGAATAACACATTGAAAAGAAGGGTTCTTTAAAAATATATTGGAAACATTATTAATCCCTAAAAATAAATAACGATGGTGCTAAGAATTACAAAAAAAATAACTAATATAGGATAAGTAACAACAAGGTTTTTTCTCTTTGATGAATGTAAATACCCAAAATGAACTTTAAAAATTCATGAGGAAAATAACTTTTAACTCACTCTAAATTAACTTTATATTTTAAAAAACCTTTTGCGGAAAAAGTGAGAAACACACAGGTTCGAACCAAAGAAAATAAAATAGAATATGAGGTAAAAATACTATTGAAAGAATATTTTAACCTATTAGAAGTAGTGTCCTTAAATCATTTCCAAGAGAGGTCAGTTACCTTTTTATCCGGTTAATATTTGGTAAGGTATTCAAAGATAAAAGTTATATTATCCCTTGTTTGGATGAACTACCCCACTGTTTTCTTATTTTTATTTAAGCTTCTTATCATAATAATAAATTTATTATTTAACCAATATATGTGCTCCTTATTTTTTCCACTTGAATTGATCTATCATCAATCATGTAAGAATCCTCATCAGACTCATAAATTATTATATCTTACTCCAAAATTCCTTCCTTTGAGATGGGCAGAATATCCCAAGGCCCTTCCCCTACCTCCCCCCTCGTTACTCACTGTGATTTGACTATGGGAGATATCAGTGCATCGGCATTTGAAGCATTGTTTCTAGAATAACATAGAGGATCCCTTAGTTCATCCTCAATTATCATAAAGTCTCCTCAAGACCAAATGTCTTGTTTGACCACAATCTGGTCAATGTCATGGCCCTTAGAGCCACCACCTTTGTCAATTTCATTTTAATTCAATGATTTCATACTACTCTACGTCACCTGCTCTATCTTATAAGGTACACATTCTATTCCCTTTGACCCTACTTTCTTCTCTGATCTTGTTTCCATGGTTTTTGATAGGAATCAGTAATCTTTACACATCCTGGATCTATTACTATTTCTTACGATGAAACATCCCATGTCCCTAAAGCCTTTCTACCCCTTATTCCTCCTTAGGATGTTTAAGCATCTCCATATCCTTTCTTTTGAACAATCATTTTAGTCTAATCTATAACTATCCCATCAAATTATTACCCTAAGATGTTGGAGATCTCTTCTCTAATATCTCCTCCCATAACATCAAAATTTTTGCTCATATTCAAGAATGACATGGTCCTTCTTTGGATGAAACCTTTCATGACCTCCATAAACTCTACATAACCTTGTAGGGATTTCACCCGGGTTACACAGCCCTTATATCCTCCTTCACATTCTAACTATGCCTCCACCATTGGGGCATGCCCATCTCTAGGGAACACTACCCCTAATTAAGCTTCCATGATTGAATTTCATGGATTAGGAATAAATCTTTAATAATATTCACCACCCTAATACCCACTGATTCTTGATGAACCTACACATTATACATGGGTGTGTCCAAATCTAACTAAAATAATTTAAAAATCCCCACCACCAATAGGCCGCCTCCTGAAATCCCCTTTGAACATATCCCATCTTATTTTTATCCATATAAACCACCAATGGGTTCATTAGACCTTCATCAAATCTAGGAACCAAGACCTTATCAAAGATTCATAAATCTAGATCCACCTATGGAGGTAATTTCTTCCTCCCACACATACATACCATCATTTTGTGACCCAACATCTTACATGATGAGCAAAAAAATCCATCCAAGACTCAAAAACCTCATGTTGTGTTCTGTAGCACTCTTATGTGACTATAATCCAAACAAAATTGAATAGCCTTATTATAAAATAAACATCTTAGAAGATTCAAAGAAGGAAAGGGAGATAAGTATAATTGGACCTACTATCATAGCACAAAAATATACATATAATATCTCTTAGATTACACAGAATTGAAGGCATTTGAAATGGTAGGGGAGCTCAGGGAAACCTACCCAGATCATTCTGGTTGGGCTATTTCACTTCATGTGGAAGTAATAATTACTGAAAAAGAATTAATCCCATAATACATTGTAGTTTTGAGAGGCACCAGCATGAGCCCAAACCAAATCATTCTCTTAAGTGAACAGAACCATGATATGTTTACTATCAAAGAGACCCATCATTACTCGATATTCTAAACACCATAATCCAAATATATGTATATAGAAATAATTAGCGGAAGGGAGGTTCTATTTAAATATATAAATCAACATCATGTTCAATAGGGATGAGGCTTCATTTGAAACTGAAGATGAAATTAGAATATGAAAGAATCTGTCAAAGAAGTCAGGAACATTATGGAAAAAATGAAATCTATGGGAATGAGGGAAGGAATTTAGTGTTGGGGAAATGGTAGTAGGAGGTATTTAGAGATCCATGAAAGGAAAATGAATGTACAACCCCTACCACAGGGGGAGGGATAAGTAAAGAATACATTTTCAATAGTCATAGGTTAACACTCTATTTCGGGCTGTGCTCGGACTTGATCGTCTAGAAATAACCTTTTAACATTCACAATTGTCTCATACAACCTTGAAACATTTTAATCATAATCCCCATGAATGAATAAAATTAAATAAAACATAAAATATCATTATAAAAAGAATATTCATGATATATAATGTCCAAGGATAAGTATACACACCTCAAAAAAGAATATAGGTGTATAACATAACAAACATCTCAAGAAGGGTCAATTGTGACCAAAATCCATTACCACTTTAGTAACATTGAAAAAGTAAACACCCTGAAAGATTGATAATAAAAAGGATATAAACAACCCCATAAATTTAAGGATATGAATAATTAACTACATTAATATGTATCATATACATCACATAACAAAAATAAATATTGAATATGTAATATACCTCATAGAAATAAAAGTGAAACAAGAAAACCCTTTAGAAAGATCGTATCATTAGAGTGAAAATAATTAAATGAAATAAATATGTGTGAAAATGTAAATAAAAAAATAAAAGTTTAAATAAATTATAAAACAATCAGAGTTAATTTCACATATATTCTTGTCATAACATAACCAATGACATAGAATTTTATCACTGTAAATTAAAATCGAGTTAAGATATTGTATACCATGAGTCTGATTCATCATGTTTGTCCTCTATATTCATGGATAATAAAATTATTTTTATTATATAATTTCGTTGATAAAATTTTACATGCTAATTATTACTTTTAGTTCACTTATAGATATTACCCAAAAAGTCAAGAGATGGGAAAAACATGCTCCTAAAAAAATATATTAAACAAAAGTAAATGTGCACAGCAAAACAGAGTCACGAAACTCATCAAGAAAGACGGGTATAAACCTCACAACAGATATCAGCCAGGAAATGATCATTGAAAAAATAAGGCGAGACGCAGGGCCAATTCAAACTAACTTCGAAAATTTCTCTCTTGGACAGAGAATCAGCAACCCAATTGGAATCACGATAAACATGCGTTACATCAAGAGAGAGTACCTCCTCCAGCCACTAACATTAGATCCAGTCAGGCATGATCTTCCATGGTACATTTCAGGATTGAACACAAAGAATTTGAACAGTAGTAGTCGATTCAGAATCTAACCATAATTGGTGACAATTAAAGTGAACAGCATATCTGATTTCTTTAATTATAGCCCAAAGTTCTGCTTAAATTTCAATATCGTTGCCAATAAAATGAAAGAAGCATCCCTTCACAAATCCACGGGAATATTGGAAAACACCAATGCATCCAGCCGGACCCAGGACACACGAGGCCGCTCCATAAACATTACCTTTGATCCATCTAGGTATGGGTGGTATCCACCTGACATAATTCATCATTAACGGTTTCTTGGACCTTCCATGCACACAAAGCAATCTCAAAATCAAAAGATCAGAAACATCATTATTCCAAGAACCTATTTATATGAGGGAGGCCATCCGAATTGCATGATGGATGGACAAAAAACAATTATTAAAGGTTGGTTTAATGCTATTGAAAGCTAAATCATTTCTCTATTTACAGATGAAGGAGAAAACACTCATCGCAGCGGCCAACCGGAGGGAATAAATCTTCTCACTAAAATTTTTCCTGCAGATAGACTGTAGAAGATCCTCCACAGATTGAAGATCAAAGAAGAATCTAAAAATATTTTGCAGATAAATCCAGAATCTGGTCGTGAATTTTCATGAGATAAATATATGCTGATGTGTTTCAGCAGAATCAAGGCAAAGGAAGCAAGTAGGAGCCAGTTGCAGTCCAGCGCGGTGCAACAGATGTTGGACTAGAAGGCGATGTTTCCAGATTTTCAATGTGAGGAGTGTTGCTGCAGGTGGAATAAAGGCAGTCCTAACTCCTTTAATCCAAGAGGTTGGATTCAGGGGAGGACCACAAGACATCTCATAGCACTCCTTAGTGGATAAAGTTCCATTCAGATTAGGCATCCAGACAATAGTGTCAAAATCAACATAATTGTATCTTGTAATCTGTAGACGGAGGTGATCAGGTAAAAGATCATTCAGATTGATAATATCAAGGATATCAGTAGTAGAATAGCCCATCAGGGGTGCAAGAACAGAAATATCATTACAGATGGGTTGAGAAAACCAAGGAGTTTTCCAGAGATTAAGAGAAGAGTAACCTCCAACCAGCCATCCTGAATTTTCCATCAGACCACTATAGGCCTGCTTAATGGCAGGCCAAACAGAGGAAGTCATGTAATACCCGTACCCATGTTGTAGCTTTTCAACAAACCTGGAATAGATGAAATCTGCAGAGGGATCAGATCTGGACAGCAGATTCCATACAAACTTTTTAATCAAGGCATCATTAAAGACCCTCAGGTCCTTCACCCCCATTCCCCCCATTTGGGTCAGTTTAACACAATCATTCCAGGTCATTGTAATGAGATTTTTCTCATTAATTGATTCAGTACAAATAAAATTTCTAATCTTGCTGATCAATTCTTTAGAAAGGGCCCATGGCCATTGGTAAAGAGAGAAGGAGTAGACCAACATTGAGGTGATTAGTGAATGAACCAAAAAAATCATCCAGCTGGAGACATATTCTTCCCTTTCCAGTTTTCTAATTTATTACCAATTTTCACAGAAATTCCCTCAAAATAGCACCGCCTCACTCTTCCCCAAAACAGAGGTACACCGAGATATTTAAAGTGTAGAGTTCCCCTCTTCATGCCATGTTTCAGAGAAATTCTGTTCTGTCTCGAGATAGTGATACCTTCCCCAAGCATAACCGAAGACTTATGCCAACTAATAACCTGACCTAAAAAATCCTCATAATGTGAAAATATACCTTTGATACAGGAAATGGTCCCTTTATCCACCTTTCCAAAAAGCAGAATGTCATCAGCATATAACAAGTGAGAGGTATCGATAAGGTTCCTTCTAATTTTTATCTATTGGAACCAACCAAAATTAGTAAGATCATTCAGACACCAGCTCAAATAATCCTCAACAATCGCAAAAAGTTGACCAGAGGGGGGGTGTCCTTGCCTTACCCCTCTTGTACATTTAAAGAAACAATTAGGGGATCCATTAATAAGTATAGAAAGTCTCACACTACACTGGAGAGATCCAACATGCCCAATAAATCTCTGCGAAAACCCATGACTTTGAAGAATAGTGAAAAGAAAACTCCACCTAAGATTTTCAAACACCTTGGAGATATTAATCTTAAAAACCATGTAACCAACATTTTTCCTCCTCTTCATGGAGTTGACACATTCAGAAGCAGTGAAAATAAAATTTTGAATGTTCCTTCCTGGTACAAAACCAAACCGATTACTAGAAATTAGCCCCTTTGAGATTTCACCCAGTATTTGGGTCATGATCTTGTTGATAATCTTAGGTATGGTGTTCCCAATCACTACTGGTTGGAAGTATTTAATATCAAGGGAACCTTCCTTCTTATGAATTAGGGAAATAAAATTAGAATTCATCCCAAAAAGAATATTATTGGACCTATAGAACTCCCTTACAGCATTTATAACATCCTGATTTACAATATCCCAGTAGAAAAAAAAACATGTTGGTGAAGCCATCAGAACCAACCACACTATAAATATTTATTGATAAAAGAGCATCATAAATCTTCTTAGCATTGGGAATTTCAGTGATCCTATTATTATATATATCTTAAATAGAGGATTCAAAATAGTGTATAATTTTTTCAGAGTGATCAGATCCATTATCAGAATAAAGTGTCTCAATGTAGCCCATGACGGCTGCAACAATTTCACTTTCAGAAGAATACATATTTCCATCAATAGAAATGGCATTGAGACTCTTGTTTTCTCTCTTTTCCTTATGTAAACAATGAAGCAACTTATAATTCCTATCACCCTCGTTTAACTATCTCACATTGAATTGATTCTAATCTAATCACTCCTTAAGAGTCCAGAGGTTGTCAAGACTTGAAGCAGCTTGAATCTCCTCCATAGATGAGACATCATAAAGGATATTATCTTTCTGATGATTCAGCAAACAAACTTCTGCATGCATAATGTCATTATCAAGGGATTAAAACAATTCTTTTCTCTATTTCCTTAATCTGGATTTGACTTGTTTTAATTTAGAAAAGACAACATGAGAGGGGATTCCCAAGAAGTGAGTGTTCCAAACATCCAAAACGATCTCCCTGCAACCAGGCATGACCAGCCATGCATTATTGAATTTTAAGGTGATCAGAGCTGACATTATTCTGCTGTCACAGACGTCAATAAGAATAGGATTGTGATCATAGTGTATTCTGGGGAATGAAATTCCAAACACATCCATTGAACTATTTCCCTTATCCACTTGTACAAAACATCTATCCAGTTTACTTTCCTACCTTCCAATTCTCGTATACCTTCTCCACGTAAAATCAGCTCCAGACATATGAACCTGGACCCAACCACGTCTTTCAATGCAAGCAGAAAGCATAGAGGCAGGATCACGACAAAAATTCTCTCATGTATTTTCATCTGGACTCAAAACTGTGCTAAAATATACAAGAATAATCCAATTATTATTGATATTTTTAGAGAGATCCTCAAGATTCCTCCATAAAGTTCATCTCCTTATATACAGATTACAAGAATAAACAAAAGTAAATGAGAAGTTGAAACAGTTTAAGCGGCAAGAGATAGTCACAGATTGCACGTCATTAATTAAGGTGCTCACAAGAACATTGTGACGCTTCATAACCCATAATGATTCAGCATTATCACCAACTTTATTACTAGTAACATAAGAATATCCCAATTATGACCACTTATAGGAGGACCAGCTTTCAAAATTCATTTTTGGCTTAGCAATACCAATCAAAAGAGGCTTATTTGTCAAGATGAGGTGCCTAAGGGACTTGACCATGGGATAATTCCCAAACCCTTGGCAATTCTAAAATAATAACTTCATTTTTTTGATTTGAACCTAGTGTTAGGCCCACCATCATTATTTTTCAAAATTATCAGTATGTGTAGCAATGTCCATTTCCGCATGGGTAAGATCCCTTGAATCTTGGATCAAATTAGATATTTCATCACTATCTTCACAAGATGTCTTAGAGATGAGTGATGAGAATCTGTTCAAGGATTTAATAGGAGCAAGCAAAGTGGAATGGAGTCTTCTCTTCCCAACCTTATCTGGATGTACCTGAATAAATTCTTCAGGCGGCTATCCAAAATTCTGATATGCTCCTGTATCATCACCACCACTGGATGGGGGGAGAAAATCATTTGAGACATCATTTGAGACATCATCAGAGCTTTCTATATCTTGATGTACCTGAAGTAATTCACCAGCCTACATCCCAACATTCTGATCTGCATCTCCATCCCCACCACCACTGGAAGGGGGAAGAATATCCTTTGAGGCATCCTCAGAGTTTTCCTTATTGACCATAGCATCACCAGAAATAGGTTCCAAAGAAATCGCCAGATCTGGAACATCGTCATAGGTGGTACAAACCTTCTCATCATTCAGGATGTCCTCCCAATCACTAGATGCAAGGGGAGCAGGATGAGAAGGCCTTGAAAGAGCCAAAGGATTTGAAACATTATCATCAACCTGTGTAGATAATGCAGCATGAATTTTAACCTGATCGGGATCTCCCATAGGAACTGGATCCCCCAATTGAGTAGCCCTCTCATTCTGTTTACCTGAACCACCTTTGCTTTCAGAGGGATTGGGACCAGCAAACTTGCCTTTATTTCTCCTCCAGCTCGATACCTCATGCCCTATGATTTTTCATAGGCTACAAATTTAATGTCTATTGCAATCCGAGACCATATGTCCAAATAACTGAAAATTATAGAAAAACTTGTGCTTCCTCTCATAAAGGATCCCAAGAGTAAGAATATCATCCTTAGTGGTCAACACCACCTCTTTCACAAGAGTGACAAACATGTCAACCTCAACCAAAATCCTAGCATAATGACCAAAGGAGGGACGGTCAGTCTGCTTATCCAACCTAATTGGATTACCAACAGATGAAGAAATGTCCCATAATATCTATGGATGCCAATATATCTAGTGGAGATTACAGACTCTAATCCATATCTGAGCATATGTATTCTTTTCAGAATTCGGGTCAAAATTGCAGTCCCAATCATGAATTCGGAGAAACCCATGCTTTACAGGTACTGAGCCAAAACTCCACACACGCATTTTAAGTTTATTAGATGGAAAAACAATATGATAGTATCCATAACCCATCACCATCATTTTCCAATCCGCAAATCCCCATATCACTGTAAGCCTCTCAGTGAGTTCTTTAAACCTCTACAGCATCTCCCCTTTTGGAATTAGAACACGAACAATTATGGAAAATTTACACAAATTCACTCTTTCTTCAACATCATTTTGATTTGCCGCAACAAGTGCAATACGTCCTTTTCTAATAATCTTACCTAATGGACCAGATTCACAATCTATAAAGGAGGAGTTGCCCATATTTTTTTACCTCATCTACAATGCTTTTCCTTGCTCCATCTCCATCCCGTGCAGCACCCAAATTAGGGTAGCCCTTCGCACAAAGACTAAATAATTCATTGTGACCAAAGAAATATCACGCCACCGATTTGCAACCCGAGGCCTTTCCCAATTCAACACCATTTGATCCGGGATCAGAATCGCCAGGTTCCACTCTGCTCTCCGTTGTCCCTCAGTTATAGATATTATATATACAATTACTTAATTGATCATGTTTACATTGGGTTTTTACTATAATCGCTATATGTTTCAAAAAAAAATTGATAGGTCCACTATGGTATGTGGGGAAATTATTTAAGCATATCTAGAATAATAACAATGAAATACTTATCAAATTTTTTCATTTATTAAACATTTAAAATCATACATGAAATGTTATTGTAAAAAATGGTCCAAAGTTATGATCATGGGGGATTCTAGGTCGTACACACGCATGCGCAACATTCTCTTTTTTTAATGATGATTATGAAAAGTAGGTAAGCAATTTTCATCTATATATAATTACAGTTATATCATATATACAATATTATTTTATTATATATACTTATATAAATTATTATTTTCATGTGTTGATAAAAAAGGAAGAATCACGTCTCTTTGAGGAGGTGGTATTCTACTAATCCACGAACGACATTATCACCTTTTCAATGTGTGAAATGGAAATAATAAAAGGAAATATTAAATGAAAATATATATAATTATGTCATTAATATCATAAATATTATATTTATATCAAATATTTTTATTATCTCATCCATAATTCATTCCACATAAAGAGTGAGTTAATCACATCACTTTGAGGAGGTGGTAGTCCATATGTCCACAAATGATGTTATCATATTAAAAAAATGTAAATCATGAAGGAATGTGTTATATAAAATTTCAAGATCCTAAAATACATCATATATATATCATATATATCATATAAAATCATAAAATCCTTCATTATTACTAACCTTGAGAAGTGGTAATATAGGAATGAACGACATCGGTTTGTGAGGCCACAGTCCACCGTACACACATAGGATGGTTCTGTATCCCATTTGTTAGAAGTGTGTGATATTTTCGGTAGAAATAATAATATAAAAACATTTAGGTATATTTTGGATACATAGGTTATTATATAATAATATAAAAATAATAATTGAAGGTGTCAGGAAAGAAATAAAATAAATAAACTCATTGAAGAATGTTACCTCTTCATTGAGTAACTCATTTTTCATTACACCAAAGGAGTTCCTTGGTTTGATTTTATAAAAAATTGAGGATTATATAATGAGATGAGGGATAGTGATATATTATTGGGTATGTTTTCAAATGATCTAAAATGTATTTATAGGTTTCAAGAGAGGGGGCGGGGTGGTGGCCTTTTGTAAGGCTGAGAGAAGAAACACTTGGTATTTTTCAAAAAGATTTGAGTGCTCCCAACATTTTACTTATTTCACAAAGTCCAAAAGTTGGATATTTTAGAACATTTTAGGTTTAGTGGATGAAATAATTCAAAAAAATAATTTCTAGACATGTTTAGGGTCATTTGTATACCTTATATTCTATGTTTAATCATTAAGTACACTAAATTTTACCTTAATCACTATAATTATTTATAATTACATTCACTGACCTTTTTGGTTAAAAAATATTATTACCTTAATATAAATTTTAAATTATGATTATTAAAAAATATATACTATATTTTTCTAAATTCCAATAATAAGAGTGTTCGAAGTTTGTTTAATATAAATCTAGTACATGTGAAGAGGTAATAGATTTTTTAAGACCAAAGTTCAAAATTTTGAAGTGTTTTTATATCCAACATTGTGAAATTGATTGAAATGGCCTAAATTGGTTTAAATTATATAAAATTTATCTAATTATAAATTAAAATAAATTAAAAATATAATTTAATAGATTAAAATATTTAGTTGAAAATTTGTTTTCAATTAAAATTTGATGTCGTTCACTATTCATCAAGATATAAAAGTTCTCAAAAAAATCCCAAAAAAATCACCCAATGTATATTTATACATTACTATTTCAAAAAATAATTTTAATTTTTCAAATAAAAAATATATAATTTTCAAAACAAATTAAAACAAGTCTTCCATTAAAAGGTTGTAAAGCATCCTTTTTAAAATATTCAGTGTTTTATGATTAATATTTTATTTATTCGTTTCCTAAACTTATTAAATTTTTTGGGTAAATGTAAAAAAATTGATTAATCAATTAAAATATATATTTCATTCATATTTTTCACTAATAGTGATTAATTTATTTTATTAAGATAAAACCCCATTTTGGTAATAAATGTAGTGTTTCATAAAAACTCATCCTTTATATTCATTTGGGTTTTGTTTCATTTATAATTAATTAGTAACCAATAAATTCATTTTATAAACATTTTTAAAATATAATATCTATAATTTAGTTCATATCATTAATTCCTACCATTCCAATTTATGATTGATAAAAATCATAATAATATTCAAAGTATATTGTTGTCCTATAAGACATGGAATTTTGTGTAACATAAGTTATAAAAGGAACTTGATGTTGTGTGAAATGAAAGTTAAATGTGGTGTGGAATTTCGTTAAATAAAAAATAAGTATTGTATGTAATGAAATCTACAAATTAATTTAAATTAATTTGAAATAAGATATTTCATAAAATTTCATGTTGTTACATCCTACCAACCTTAAAATGACTTTTTCCCACGAAATCCGTCTTGGATGTCAAAGGAATAAAATTATTATAATTCCTTCATTAAAACCCAAATCAAAGAAAGGGTTAATAAATATAATCTTTAAAAGGTGAAGTAGGAAACATAATTTTCACCATAAGATTCGCACAACTAGTATTATATATAAGGAGAACGTTGGTGAGAAATTAAAATATACATTTGGAATGAAAAATAATTAAAATGGACTAAAAGAATGTGACAGAGTACTTGGTAAAAAGTAATTTAATTGAAATAAAACCACAAGAAAAATAAGTGTGTAAAAGGTCATTTATATCATCAGAAAATATGGTAATATGATAAATTTTTATTTCAATATCCTTTTCATAATGTTAAAGGATTTTGTTCACAACCTAGACAAAAAACAAAATGAAATATACTGACTTGACTATTATAATTTAATCCTTCATCCATGTTCCACAAAAAATATCATCTTTTATTCAAATAATGAGTATTCAAGATGAAAATTTTACTCCTAAATCACTAATGTCAAATTTTCAGCACCACATAACCATAAAAGGGACAATTGAGTTATTCTAGTGGTCTTTAGACATTTATCAAAACCAAAATGGTTACCACATGGTAAGATACACTAAAAACAAATAGGCCTTAGTGGCGGTTTACAAAAGAGACACTAAATTTATTTCTGAAGGGTTTAGCGGAAATGTTTAATAAAACACCGCTAAAACTGTGTTTGTTTTGTATTTCTGAAACATCCCCCTTACCCCCACGAGACCCCACCCCCCACCCTTCTCCCCTAGACCTCGCGACCTCAAGACCTAACTCGCCTCCCCTTCTCCCCCCGTCCCCGGCGACCTCTGAAGACCCAAGCATGTCGCCCCCCTTTGCTTCCCCCGACCTATCTTTCCAACCCTTCTCCCCCCGACCCCCGCAAACCCTAAAGACTTGTACCTATTGTCCCCCCCCCCCACCTTCACCACCCATAACCTAGCACTCCGACCCTTCTTCAGTCTTGACCCGTGCTCACCGCCCCTCAGCGCAACTCTCCACCCCTCAGTGAGCCTCTCTTCCCCTATTGGTAATGTGTTTTTTCCTTGTTTATTTTATAAGATATTCTTATTCTTATTCAAAATTTATCATGTGAGGGTTTGGGTAGGATCCTAGTGAACTTAATTGTATTATTTCCCATTATATATATATATCTTATTTATATTGATCTCTAAGAGGGAGTTTGTGATAGGGTTGGGGATTACTAGAACTTGACATAGATCTCATTGGGGTTCTTTTATAAATAGTAGTTGGTTATTATATAATATCATAATATTTTTGTGAGAACATAGGTTATTTATAAAGAATAAAAATTCTTAAATTACATGATTTTATATTAAATAAAATTTATAGTAGTTATTTTCTTAATGAATAATAAATTTTATTTGGTATAAAACTCATGAAATAGATTTAATGTATTTAGTCCTGGGTTTTGTGATTATATAATGATGTCTATGAATTATGGATAGTTCTTTTTTCTAGAAGTAATAATTTAATGAATATAATGTAAAAATATATTGGATGACATAATATTATTAGTTATTAAAATGGAATATATAAAACTAATGGATAAAATGCAGTTGTTTTTAAAAAATATGCCTACTAGAAATTTTTAAGTTATAATTGTTTAAATAAAATAATTATTATCATTAATTGTTTTAAAAAATAAATTAACTCTTTCAATACAATATTTATGGAATAGTGATGAGCTTCATGTATTGAATCAGAAACATGTTCTTTTGATATTATGGCATTAATATTTTTATTATGTGACTGTTATCGGTTAAGAAATATTAAAAGTGGCAATGCATTAGGAATTGACATTATATAACATGATTTAATCCATGATTTTGGCTAGGCCTTGTGTTTGGTACCATGTTTTTTTATATTACGTGTCTTTTATGGGGATATACCATCTTCCATGTGTTTTGTATAAAACTTACATGAGCCATGTTTTTTGATACCGTACTCCTTGCTAGGGGTTTTTAGCATCCACCAGTATTAGATAATATTGGTATACATGTTCTGTGGGTGACTTCTTTTGTGAAAAAAACCTTAAAGATCATATTTTTTGGATTTCATTAATTAATTTAATAGCCTTACCCTATTATATAGGATAAAATTAAAATTTTAAATTCATTGGTTATTTAAGGGTTTATTGGCATTATTTGTTACACCCTTTATATACACAACCTGAGTAAATACATATTAAATTCATGGTGCTGTAGGTAAGGGTAAAAACTATAAATAGGTATGATATTATTTTAGGAGACATCATCAAGTTGATTTTATATGTTTTTTATGTCATATTGAATGGTTTTATTAGATTATTTTCTAGCTATTTTGGTTTTATTTTATATAAAATTTTCAATTGGGATGTATTTTATATATACCCTAGATTAATTATTAATTTTAAAAAAATAGATTCAGTTTCATACATCAATTTATAATTTTATCTTGTATATATACTACTTGTGATTATTGAGTTATTTACTTTAATATTTTACCATAGTGGATTATTAAAGGGAAAACCACTCCACGCAGAATACATTCCTACCATCTGGGTTTGTCAATAGCCTCTGACATCCAAATACTACATTCCCTATCGACACAGTGATTTATAAGCCCTCATACTTATATAATATTCGAATAACAAAACAAATAAATCAGTGGAAATTATATATGTATTCTTTATCTTTTATTCTATAAACATTTAATTGATATTAAAAGTATATTGTGTACTTCATGTAAATTATTTTTATATTCATTCCAACTTGAGGAATCGAAGGTGAACATGTTTTTCATAGGATAATTGATTCATTATATTCTACGTAGTGTTTTTTTATCTCTTCATCAGCAACCAATTTCTCTAACCATAAATATACTCCTTTTGTATCTTCAACATGACCAAAATCTATAATCCACAAAAAACAGAAAACAAATAATGCATGGAGAAAACATTTAACTGTCAACTATTTTTTATCATTATAAGTAAACCCCTAAAATTTAGTAGTTTTATTTATCCTCAATCAATATATATTTTAAAACCTATAAAAATACCAAAGATAGATATTTGTAGTGATATTCTGTTAAACAAAAAGAAGAAAATAATGATTGAGGTTTTAATGAGGTTATCCTACAATTTAGGAATCCATATCAATTAATGACTCATAAATATGATGTTGAACAAGATTTTAGAAATATAAAGAATGGGTGTAAAGTAACATTCCCAAATGACTAACCTCTATTACTTCCTAGTCATCTAAGTAGAAAACGAAATGTATGTTTAAAAATCCAAAGTAAAATATAAAAAATGTCCATGCATGAAAGTGGTGGTTGGAGAAATTGGACACCCTCCTGGAATATAGTGGATCACCAATGATATTCCATGATCCACCCCAGAGCTTTACATTATGTTTCAACCCCCATTGATGTTCCATGATCCACCCCACATTTCAAAATTTTAATCAAACACAGGGTCACAACATGTTGCTACCCATAACACTTGACCATGATACAACACATGTTCTAAAATTCTGAACCCCAGACCATACCCAACTCTTTGAATCATAATTAGATGCCACCAATAACATACAATGTAGGAAAAAAATTATTAATATACACAATATTTAATACTACCCCTATTGTATATTTTTGAGGGATTGAATATTTTATATAATTTCCATAAGACTATGGATTTAATATTTTATTCCACCTTTTATAATTGAAAAAACTATTAAATGGAAATTGACAAGGTATATTGACATCAATACCTTTCAGTGTTATTTCAGGATCTATTTTAGGAAATTTAATATACATGATTTCATTTATCTTCATAATTTCATGTTTCCCTGGAGTTTGAAAAAACAAATACCTGACTTTTAAGCCTTGGATTTATCTACCCTATCCATGAATCCTTTCACCTTATGATTCCTGGAATGTTCTACATATTGTTTTCTCATGTATTTTATAAAGTAATGAGTCATGTTTATGGTAAGAGTTTGTTTCCATTTCGTATTCCTAACTTCTATTAAATTATTATATGATTTATCAAACACTTACCTTAGTGATATCAAAGTAATGACATTATCAGTTTGGCTATTTGTTTTGGTGTAGCACAACGTACAAAAAACTACAGGGATGAGATCCTTGTTCTCTACTTCTTTTAGGGATCTTTTTAATTTTCATGATTTGGTTTTCTAGTGGGTGGGTTTATTATGTACCATATGTATTTATATAGGAAAACCTTATTTAACATATTTATATATTTTTTCGACTAGTATATATGAATCTCTTTCTCTATTTATTAATATTTATGTGTTTTAATTTTTATTTTATACTGTGTAGGCACGTTGTGATATACATGGATAAAATCTGGATCACACTACCGAGGAACACAACTCAATATGTTAAGGGTTTGAATGAGTTTTTATCTTTTACAATTTCCAATTGATCTGTTGAAGGGATAATAATATGTCCACATCCTAAATGTAAATTTAGAAGATTGTGTAAGAGAGATGATGTTCATGAACATTTAATATTGAAGCAATTCCCTGGTCAATATTTGTGTTGGATTTGGCATGGAGAATCAAATGTTACAGAAAGGTTGAGTACTAATGTCAATCCACAGAATGACCTCTCAACTTCATTGACAGTGGCAAATGAAATGAATAACCTTATAAATGATGAATTCGGCACTCCAAGAGACCCCCATCAATATCAAAACATATCAGAAAAACTAGATATGGGTACTAGAAATAACTACGTGACAAGCAAAGTTTCTGAGACTATAGGACAACCATATCAAGATTGTAACATATTAGTGGATCTTCCTCTTGATTCTGTGTAGACTAATGTAAGAGAAACTTTTACATAAGAAAATTCATTTCATGACTTAGTTGACGATGGAAATCAAGAGTTGTATAGTGGTTGTTTGAAATATTCAATACATTATTTTATGTTAAAGTTGTACCATATGAAATTTCTATGTGTAATTAAAAATAAAGAGATGTCCATGATATTGGAATGGTTGCGTGATGCATTTCATGAAGCAAATATCCCCAAGTATTTTTATGATATGAAATTTTTTTTAATAGGCTTCATCTTAATTTTACAAAAATAAATGTGGGTCCCAATGATTATATGCTTTATTGGTCAGTGGATTCAAGTAGACAGGATTGGAAAAAATGTTATTCTTCTAGAAGGTAGTAAATGGGTGATATTGGAAGTCTAAATCAAAATACATTCATGAATACGAAGAAAAGGAACACACCTACAAAGGATTTGTGTTTCTTTCCATTAAATCCTCGATTGCAAATATTATTCATGTCATCGAAAACCGCTGAACACATGAAGTGGGATTCTATATATTATAACAACGATGGGTTAATGAGACATCCATGAGATTCTAAATCATGGAAGAAATTTTATTCATTACTCCCAGATTTCTCAGCAGATCCTAGGAATGCTCGATTGGGATTGGCTACTGATTGATTTAACCCTTTTTGGGACATTGAGTACCAGTTATAGCATTTGTCTAGTTGTTTTGATCCCTTATAATCTATCTCTGTGGATGTGTATGCAACAAATGTATTTTTTCTTTTTTTATTATTACATGAAAAAAATGCTTGGAAATGATATTGATGTATACTTGTTGCCTTTAATTGAAGAATTATAAGGGTTGTGGAGAAACGGTGTGGAGACATTTGATGATTCTTCTAAAACAATGTTCAAAATGCATACTGCTTTAATGTAGCCCATTAGTGACCTCCCTGAGCTTGGGAATTTATTTGGTTAAAACAATCACATAGGTTTTTCTTGTCCTGCTTGTAACTTTGATTTTTAGCTCAAAAGACAAACTCACAGTAGAAAATAGTACTTCTTGTTCCATTAAAGATTTCTCGATGCATCTCATATATTTCAAATGAGCAGATCAAAATTTAATAGTTTCATTGATTGTAGACCTCCTCCAATGTTGTTAATTGGTTCTGAAATATTGACACAACTTGGAAATGTTGAAACAGAATTTTGGAAGGTTTTTCATTTGAATGATAGCTGGGAATGGGTTCCAAGTGCATTGTCAAGCGAGATTGGAATGCAAAAATGGAAGAGAAAAAGTATATTATTCAATCATCTGTATTGGGAATTTAATTTTGTGCGGCATAATCTTGACGTGATGCATTTTGAGAAGAATTTCTATGAAAATTTAATTTTCACAATGCTTAATGTTCATGGAAAGTTAAAGGATCATCTCAATGAACACAAATACTTACAATTAATGAACATAAAACATGATCTCTAGCCAGATGAGAATGAAAAGCATGTTTCGACAATTTTTTCAACTAAAAATATGGATAAATATACATTCTGTAGAATTTTAATGAATGTGAATGTATATAATGGGTATTAATGTAACATATTGAGTTGTTTTGACTTGAAGAATCGTAAGTTTCATGGATTGAAAAATCACAATTCAAATATTTTGTTACAATAGTTACTACCATTGGCATTGCGTACATTATTACTTGAAAAAATTTCTGTTGTTGTACTCCAATTCTACACATTTTTCAAAAAATTATGTGAGAAATCTCTACATCTATTTCATATTGACAACCTCCAGGAAAGTATTGTATTTAACCTTTGTGCAATGCAGATAGTCTTTCTTCCATCGTCTTTACTATCATGATGCATTTAACTGTGTATTTGGTTGAGGAAGCTAAATTAGGAGGCCCCGTTCATTATCGATGGATGTATCCAATTGAGATGTAAATTATTTATATGTTTTTTAGTAATGTAAAAAAAATTTACTTAATTAAATGCATAATTAGGTTTATTTTATTTCACAGGTATCTTGGGCATTTGAAATCATACACGAGAAATAAAGCTCAACCAGAAATCTCAATTGCGGAAGGCTATTTGGGTGAGGAGTGTCTTACCTTTTTCTCTAGATATTGGATGATATTGAGACAAGATATAATCGAGTTGGATGTGTTGAATAGACACCAAATCAATATCAAATACCTCATAAATCAAAAAAATCAGTTTATTGGCCAATCAGTTGGGAGGACCTAAAATGTGACACTGATATAATAAGAATTATTACGGGCACATAGATATCTGCTGAAAAATAGTAAAATTGCAGATCCATTTATTGAATATTTTAGGATAAAAAAAGAGTCGAATGAGAGGCAGAACATGAAATGAGAAAGATATAATTAATGTTATTAATAAAGAGCTTGTAGAATGGTTTTCATGACGTGTAAGTTCATAAATATTGCAATAAATAAAAATATTAGTTTGAAACATATATTTTTCAAATCTAATAAAGTATATTTCGTTTTTAGATCAAGAATACTGATACTCAAGTAGAGTTGTTAAGATATTTTATGTTTCATGCTGAGGTCATCTAAAACAATTTATAATTTTTGATGCTTATAGTGTGAATGGCTTTAGATTTCGTACAGTCAATCGAGAAGAGGGTTTGAAAACATAGAATACTGGTATATTTACATTTGTTGAAGTGGGATGCTATGAAAATATGAATGATATTATTGAATTAAACTACCTTGATAATTTTTCAGTTGTTTTATTCAAATACAATTGGGTCGATATTATCAGAGGTCTTAAAAGAGATTCATTGCAATTAACTTCGGTGAACGTCTCTTCCATGATGGATGTTGGTGATCATGAAAATCCTGATTCGTATATATTTTCATCACAATAAAAAATGGTATATTATCTGAATGATGTTGTGGATGAAGGGTGTAGTGTATTTTCTCACATAATATAAAAAGAATTGCATGATATGGGTGATAAAATTGAAGATTTGACCTCTAAAATTGAAACTCATCAACCACAAGAAGCAGAATTATTTGTCCATCGTGATATTGAAAATCTTATTCTATCAAGGATTAATGAATTGGATGATGTAATGGAGTAGGAAACTGACATTATTGAAGAGAAAAATGATTTTATGTGCAATTATTTATTTATTCAGTAACCACTTATTTCATTTGTGCAGTCATTCATTATCATTGTTATATGTATTTTGTTTGTTTGTACTGGGCATCTATTATCATTTTTAATTTTTTTTCTGCATAATTTTTTTGGAATATATATTTTGAACTTAATTTTATTTTATTAAATGATAGTAATTCCAAGGAAGAAGTGATAAACTATTTCATCCACTACTACGACAGATGAGGATCCATCTTTCTCCCTCCCTATGGCATCTGATCCACCAGCTGCCTACCCCCTACACCTTCTCCCCCAGCACCATCTCTCACATCATTTGTGAGTGTCCCTTTAGATGTTGAGTCATATACTCCCCCTTCAGAAGCCTCACTAGTGGGGTGGCAGTGCGCCACTTCTAGTTCATCATGGGAATACTGGAGGGTTTCTGTTATAGGTACAAATTTCAATATAAATAAATTTGTTGAACTTTTTTTATACTAATTTTTTGTTCATTAAAAATAAAAAAATTAAATTATAGATAAAAATATAAAAATTTTATATGTGTGTAATATGAATGGAGAGATGATAGTAGTCCAATTTTATTCATATAGGGTCCCAATAGATGATGTCGTAGGATTACATGGCCAAATTTTAGGCCATCTGGCAGTATATCCCATTTCCATTCCTATTTCTTTTGATGATTGGATACATATGCCTCCACGTTGGAAAATGATGTTTTTATTCCCAAATAAAAGTAATTTTAATACATTATGGTGTAATTGAATGTCATGTTATTAATATGTTCAAAATAAATTTTTTTATACAGATGTTTTTCCACATTACGGGTGTTGATGTGATAGCCTGAAAGTGGAAATTGAGGAATCTTACTAAGAAATTGGAAGACTTCAAATGGATATTATAAAGCGATGTCAATGATAATTCATTGCCCATCCAACAAATGTATGAGAAGGTATCCAATGAGGTGCCCAAATAACAATGTAATGTATTTGTTGAAAAACACATGATGAAAAGTAGATGGTACTAAAAATATATTATTATATTAACCTCATTTTAAATTTATACATGTATATTAAGAGAAGATGACATGGAATACATTGCTATTAAAATCTATTTTTTTTATTTCAGGATCTGTCAAGAAATAATGCATCAAGTTGGGCTAATCAAGTCATCCCCTACACTGCGGGGTCAAAAATCTTTTCTAAAAGTCGAATGACTCTGGTAATATTTTCATTAGTTTAAATATTTATAAGACATTATTAGCTATTAAATAAATTTAATTTATGATTTATCTTTGTTTAATGTAGTCACGTAGTTTAGGTCATGAAGCATTATGAACTGAAGTGTGGTTGGATGTTCACCAAAAATCTGATGGATGTTTAGTTAATGAGCCAGCCAAAGAAGTTGGGGTATGAACTCATTTTTTCATTATAATAACTTATTATCAGTTTTTACAATGTTAATATATATTGATATTTTATTTATATTTAAACATTAATGAACTATGGGATACCAATCCTGGATAGTCCTACTGAGTCTCCCAGGATGACCTGGTTGCTAAAGACCTTGGGAAGGAGCATCTTAGTAGAGTGTGTGAGATGGGTTTGGGACCCATACCATTTGAGGTCTTTGGTAGGCCACTGAGGATTGAAGATTCAACTACTCTTAGTTGTAGTCAGTCCATGCCTGGAGATGCTCAGAGTGAGATAGCTTCTCTACAAAACATAGTTCAAGACCAGGGGGCTCAGATATCCGATTTGTAGAAAGCGTTGACTAATATACGTCAGTAGATGATTAGATATTCCCTGGTGGTATTGCATTGACTGATGATGAGTAGGTAAATCAAAAAAATTCAAAATCATTTAGTTTTCAAACTTTTATTGGTTTTAAGTTTATATATAAATATGTAACACTATTTAATTTTAAATATAATATTCTTACAGGTGGTAGTGGGAAGTGGAGATGGAGGTGGAGTGGGGGATGATATGTGTTCATCCTTGGACAGTGGTTAGTAGTATTGTTGATATCTTGGACAAATATGGTATTAGTCGGTTTGTATATGTATCATGTGGGGCACATAGTTTCCACAACACATTTTCATGACCTAACATTTTCTTGATTTCTCATGTTTCCTTTTATGTATTTTATTGATTCCTGATGTTTCATTTTATGTCTTGATTTCTCAAGTATGTTATGCACCATATATGTCGATTATTTATTGCGATTCATTTTTTATGATTCATTTTTCCTAAATTTATTTGGTTTTCCAGCCCTGGGTGAACATCCCACTTCAAGGCATTATAGGATCTCATAAACTCATCTCTCATGGAATATGTAACCATTACCATGATACGAACTATAAACACTCCATGTGTATCAAAATTCCATCCTGAAATAGTTTCACAGTCTTCCAACCTATCATACATCATGATACATTCCAGAACAATATTCTATCTTTTCTTTACTTATTTTACCAATAAAGACATTATCTTTAAGGATACCCACATTGATTCCCCTAAACCCTAAACTACACCCACCAACTAGTCTTACAGTGAAGATAAGATATTTTATTCAACTAATGAAATATGTTATCCAATATTCTATATTTTTAGCCCAATGCATTTACCACTTCATTTCAATTTCTATCATTTAAAAATATTTACCATCAAAAGTTTCTACTTTCACTGGTATTCATGATAATCTTGGTCTTTTTTACTTTCCATGAGACTCATTTCTCACCATTCATCCTTATTTGAATATGAGATTCTATCACATCATCAATGAATGAGTATTCTCATTTCGTAAATTGGGAGCTAACAATTATTTTTTCCTCTATTCTGAGTCACAAATATTTCAAGGTAAATGACTCATGATCATCTCAAACTGTATTCTAACTATGCCCCACCTAGTATCCTTCTTCAACCAAGCCACATATTTTTTGGGGAGAACCACCCGGTTTCCCATGACTATGTTCCTATCATGTAACCATTTAGAGGCCTCTATAAAACATAAAACCCAAAAACAAACAACCTAATAATTAACCTAATAAAATAATATCTTACAAAAAATTAAATAAGGGTAGAATGTAAGGCTTAAGGCCCCTCAAAAACATCAAGTCACTATAATCTCCCCCACTGGGGATTTATCATCCTTGAGTAGTGCCTCTACATTCAACACCCAAAAAAAACTAGGGCTATTGAGCTCGCACATCATATTATCACTTGTAGGACTCTTCATACATATGTCCATGCTCCCATATGACTATAACAAGTGACATTGCCTTTCTTCAAAACATCTTCTCACTACATTCCATAACCCACACTGAGCACTACACAAATTTTTGGTAAGTCTCCAACTAAAATTCTTCACAGTTTATCAAATCATTTTGATCTAAAATGTAAAACTGAATATAAAAGACATGTAAAAAATCAGGCATTCTGTGATATTATAGAGGAAATTCCAAATATAATTCAACTATCATGACACTCTTGATAGTCCCGATCAACCTAATAATCTTTGGTGCCAACATCCTTTGCTTCTACAGTCATTGATTCCCTAATTGGGGAGTTTCCCATAATAAAACACAAACACCCACAATGAATTCCATGTGTTGCCTCCTACCATTATAATATGATATCTATTTTAAATGATAAGTGATTAAATACATCCTGATCTAGTACAATATCACAAATGCCTCTAAAATTGAGAATTAACCACAATTACTACCTCCCATCCTAATGCTAGCATTGGCTTGGAATTGTTTTCATGAAATATGACATACATGCTTGTTTATAATTTGGATTAAAGGTCCAATGGCCATGTGATATTTTTATGTTCATTCCTTTACCAACTAAATGATGCATTTGGTTATCCTTAGTTAATAATTTTTTTCATATTGAATATAGTATGTATAGTGTTGGTCTTTTAGTATTCATTGAATGGTTTTTTTTTTCAGGGCACTAGTATAGGGTCTGCAGAAAATACTTCATTTTTTTGTAAATATGTTTTTCGCGGTGGTTTTAACCACCACTAACTGTAATAGGTATATTAAGTGGAATTTTTAACCGCTATTAAATGTCAGTATTTTTCTATTAGATGTGGTTTTAAATGCCACTACATTGTTAAATTTAGCAACAGTTAAAACCGCCACTATAGTGTCCTGTCTTCCACGTCCATTCTCATCGCTTACATTGTTTTTATTTTCCATTTTCCAGGTCAATAGCATACTTTTTTAGCGGCAGTTTTGTAGAGACATGAAGCTTGACGTACGTGGACATTACATTACTTTTGCGGAATACTTAATACATAACAAAAAAATACACACAAGGACCATAATAGTTTAGTGTCTTTGGAAACTCGGAATAAAATATTCTAATCGTGGTGAAATATCTTCAACATCTCCATTAATGATCTTCCCGTTTTTTTCTTACCTAAAACCTTTCTTTATTTCTGGGGAGAAATAAAACATAAAAAGGGTGAGCTCAAATTCTCAGTAAGGGCAAACATAGAGAACATAAAACAATCCATCAATATTTGAAAGCAAAAAACTTGAACATGAAATCTAGACATTAAAACCTTGAGCAAAGACAAAAATCTTGGAAGTACGTAAGGCATATAACATAAAGGAACATCAATCATAGTAAAATAGCATGGGAATAAAACATGTAACTGTGGAAACCATTCAACACTTGTTATGATTTCCATAGTAGCCAAGGCATTGATGCCAAGACCATCTTAGTGGACAAAGTCCCTTTCTGAATCGAGTTCACTCCTCGTTTCAGTCCTGTAACACTGAACCGGATTAACTTACCGTTACATCCATGTCTATCTCATGAGATATAAATCTTTGCCCAATGCGTTGGAGGGAGATATAGGTCCCACCCATCTCATTATGAAATCATTCTTACTTGTGCCACAAAATAAATATACATCATTCATAATAACCCAACGAATAAAATGGGTTTCATAAATATCATCCCATCTTCACATAATCCATATAAAAGATATGGATATCATTTCATAATAAGAACAGTGAATAAATTTAAATCATAGAGACATTATACTTGAAACATACACATATGAAAATAATATCATCTTAGATGGAAAATGGTTTTGATAAAACACTTGAAATGAATTCTTGAGGAAAATATCAATTCTTCTTGAAAATCATTTTCTTTTCACAAAATTCCATGCAATTTTAAAAGAAAAATATTTTGTTGAAAATAGTCATGAAATATTTTGGAGGAATCTTCATGAAAATAAGTCTTTATAAAAACGTAAAAATTCGTTCGTGCCGTATAAGTTAAAAAAACATTCTTCTCGTACTTTTTCCGGAAAATTCAAAAAGTACCTCGTAAAAGAAATATTTCATACATACCATGTATTAAAAGTAAAAAAAATTGGGTAAAAAAGACTTTAAACATACATGAAAACACTTTTATAAATCATGTACATGGATGATTGCAATAACCCCAGCAAATACTTACTAATAAGCAATGTCGGATAAAAATGAGATTTTCAAAATTATCCCTTACCTTATGTCCGATAAGTTTCGTATGTATCCGAACCTCCTGTATAATGATTTAAATAATGTCATTGACTTATTACAGAATCATATTCATTGTTATGATATCATATATGGTTCACTTATGACTTTATATTACCAGTTCTTTTGTAAATTCCATGTTAAAGAGTGTTTTGGGTAAAATCATTTCATTTGTCGTCCGTGTTTTGACTTGTAATTATTCATATTATTAATTAGATCATGATTACATAATTCTAGAATATAAAATATTATTTATATATAATATATATTCAGAATATACATATATATAATAGATCGATAAATGGAAAGAAATACACCGTTCATGGAGACGGTAGGTCGTACGTACGCATGAACGTTGTTTTCGTTTCCTTATTGAGTTGAATGGAATTAAGTAAATGAAATACATATATATATATATATAATTAAATACAGTAGCTTTATAATGTCATATATTTCATTATTATTTCTTATATATACATTATAATCATTCTTAAATGGTTAACATGGAAATGAATCTCATCGCATCGTGGAGACGGTAGTCCGTACGTACGCACAAGCGATGATATCATTTCCATAATTATTGAATTGAATTAAAGTGGATGATACAATATATCAGAATCATTATGATGTTATAATAACTATGTATAGTTATTCTTTACACCATTATACCCATCCATGTAATGTGTTGTTGGAAAAATTGATTACACCACGGCGTGGAGACGGTATTCCGTACGTACGCACGCGCGGTGATTTTTTTTCCGTAGGATGGATAGAAGGTGAAATGGGGTTGTTTAATATTTATAATAACATTTCAGTATATTAGTGATACTGATGTTATTACTTTATACTGAAACAACTAAAGAAGAATAATTTGAAGAAGAAATAAGCTTGAAAGAATTGGTAGAAGAAATTACCTCCTCTTCGATACGCCTCTTTGAAACCACCTCTTAGGGCACTAAGATTGGTCTTTGAAGTATTCTAGGACCTCTATGATGTTTCTAGGGAAGTGGAGAAGATAATTCGGCAAGGTTTGGCCGAGCTTGAAGGCTCAAAGTGGTGTGAGGAAGAGAGGGAGGAGGTGCCCTTTTATAAGGGAGGAGAGGGGCACCTTTGGAAATCTTAAAAAGCTTAATTTATAATAAATCTAACCCCACTTAAAAACGTCCAAAAATGACTCATATTAAAATATTATATGAGATAGGGTTGTAATCTCATCTACCAATAAAATTTAGACATCATAGGAATTTATTTTAAACATTATCAACTTGATTTATCCTTATTTAATCAATTTAATTTTATTTGTGGTAATAACATTCTAAATTTTAAATTATACAAAATAATTACTTATTAGTTGTGAATTATCCATAATTGGAAACTTTATAACATTTTATACCATATAAATTTAAATTTATAATTTTTAAATATTTTTGTGATTTTTAAACAATTTTATAATATGTTATTTTTATAACATAACAATAGTGTCACTTTTGACACTATTCATTTATTTGAATTTAAATAAAATATATACAAAATATATTTTCAAAATAAAAGCTTTAATAGATTCGTAAAAGATCATATGTATCTATAAAATTAGTGTATCACATTAAATAGTTCATATAATATTTATTTTATTATTTTTAAAACCATTTATTTGGTTTATCTCTTAATAAAATAATTACAACATCTTTTTTGTATAATTATTTAATATACTTATTTTTTCATAAAAATGAAAACTAAAATCCTATGATGAAGATACATATATTACCTTTCACAATAATACTTTTACTCGAATTTATCATCTTAAAATCACAATATTTAAATTGTTATATTTATTAAATTATGAAGGTGACAACTTTGGCATCATTTAAAATAAAATAATATAAGTCTCATAGTCGCTTTTATAAGGATCCAAATGGTCAAATATTCTACCATTGGATGCTTATGGTTTAAATATACATGACCAATAAGTTTTTGTCAGGGTTTTGTGCCTTTTATGGTCACTATTAGTTTAATAAAAACTATATTCTTGATTTTTCACTAGATAAACAATTTCTGCATTACTATTGTGTCACAATTAATGATAATTATTTAATCCCTAAAAATTATACTTAAATTAATAAGATGTAGATAATTTCATTATATTTCTGGATACAATTCATGTTTGAGGTTTTATGATGTTTATCACTAAATTAAAATTATTATACTTATAAGATTTAAGAGAGTGACATGTTGTCACTTTCTTTGGTTTTAATAATAATTAAATTATTTTCATGGTCAAAAGTCCATAAAATGAATCTAATAAAACCATTAGGTGATATGGGTTGACTTTTATCCATATAATAGAATTTTTTCACGTGTTAGGGTAATTTTATAATATTATATTTACCTTTAATTACCCGATTTACCTTTAACTATGGTAAATAAAATTTACTGTTGTTACTATTCATAATTCCCAAAAAAAAAGTATCATATTAACATAATATGGATGAAATGATTCCAAATATGGAATCCATTTTTCCAAATTCAATACACAGAAGTTAATTTAAAATTAATCCCTTTGTTGAAAGAAAACGGGTTTTTGTTTCAAACATTACAAAAGATTGAATTGATTTAACCTACGAATTCAAGGTAAAATCAATGATAATGAAATAAATTATATTAAATTGTAAAAATATATTATATTTATACTTTAATACCATTTAATATTATAATTTAACCACATAAATTATTACGATGAAAAAAGTTGTTTTTAATTAAAATATAGCGTGTTTTTACTATTCATTAAAATATGACAGTTATCAGAATAACATGAAAATTTTATCCAAGGTAAAATTTTATATCCTTATTCCAAAGAATAATTATATTTTGTAAAATGGAACTTATAAACATGTCAAAAACCATATTTAATGTGGGTGCGTCATCAAAAGGCGGCAAAACTGCATTTTTTTGAAAAATACTTATTTTACCTGAAAAAATTATTTTTCTCACATAAAATGTTTTAGAAAATTTATAAGTTGAATAATTATGTTATAAAATTAAAAATGTGGATAATTATATTCATAACGGCTATTTCTTGATAATATTATAACCATATATCGTTGTTTAGTGAACCCCTGTATTGCGTACAACACACGCTATCGAGGAAGGTCATGATTGCGTGTAATGAAAGCCAAGTCAGGGTTGCGTGTTGTGAAAGACTCCTTTGTTGTTGCTTATAAAAAAATCCAACCATATTTCAATTATACATTGAATATATATATATATACACACTAAACGTTGCGTAGAATAACTTCTATCAAATGAACTTGAAATTGTGTGTAACACGATCCAGGAATTGTGTTGCGTATACTACAAGCTAATACGGCGTTGCGTATAGCACAGGATAATCTTGGTGTAGCATAAAACACATGAAATCAAATAAATTAAAAAGAATACTTATCATATAATCTCAGGGTGTTACATTCTACCCCCCTTAAAATGAATTTTTCCCCCGAAATTCGTCAGGGTTATAAATGGATTGTTACTTGAGAATTTCTTTCATAGAAACCGACATCATAAAAAAAAGTAATGCTAAAACATAATTTTAAAAAGTGAAGTATGAAACATAAAGGTTACCCAAAATAACTCATCACTAGTTTTCCACATATGAGATCATAGGTGAAAATATAGATATGGAGGAGAAATCTAACCATCATGTTCTGATAGAGAGTGGTAGAGAACATGGCTATGAAAAATCCAACAATCACAAAGCCATAGATTTGTGATGATCTAAGGTACCATCTGATTCATTGGATATAAGGTCACTAGGACAACATTTTTTGTTTTCAAGATCATTTCCCTAAAGTTGATGAATTAAAATAAATACTTACATTATTTTGGTACAATCTCACTGTTGTTCGTGAATTTAACAATTTCCACTTCATCCCTTAAAGAAATGAAGTTGAATTTGTTATTCGGGATGTGTTAGCAGATCATGTTATAGAATGATGGGTCATTCCGTCCCTTTCAAACAAGGGGTTATCAAAAGTTATAAGTCCATAATATAGTTATATTAATCGTACATGGTTCCAAAAATTAACTTATACTTCATATATCATACCGCTTAATAAAATAAAACTAGTTTCTACTAACCAGGGGCTTCCTGTAGGCCAGTGGTAGGGGATAAAGGCCAGTCGCACTTCAGTTGTGGGTTCGATCCCCACAGCCTTGTCCGAAGCAATGGGTTGTCACCCGTCCTGCAGGTTTTCCTTTTTCTAAAACTACATTACTATAAAATCCCATCAGTAATATCAAAAAAAGTTTTATCCTTAAAAAATACTAACTTATGTCCAACATAATCCATTCCAATCTTTAGGCTTATCTAAAATACATCGGTCCAAGATCATAGTATAAAAAAATGATTACTTTAAATGGCACATAACAATCACGTGAATGGCGTCATTTATCTCCCATATGTCATAAGATATCTTTTGTTGGTCAAATTACAAACATGTGAATACCTTTATCTTGTATTCTCTTGAAGAATGAATACCCATTGAAACTTAGTGAAAACATTAATGCAGTTAAAAGTTAACACTTTCCACATACCAAAATCCTCAAAATTCTATATACTCAAACCATGATATCACTTAGTCCTTATATCAATCATGATCTCATGAATATAATCAAACATCTCATTATCTTCTAATCCCTTCATTATGCGCATATCATCTACTTTCTAAAATATTAGAATCACTTTTCATGGTTACCGGTACCATAAAATTATTGAAAACCACAATAGACTAATACAAAAATATTCTAATAAACCATAAAAGTACCTCAAAAACATTATTCTTGATTACCAATACATAAACACTTCAATCCATACTCTTTAATGATTGTCCTGGAATAATTCCTTCCTTGATTTAGAAGTAACTTTTTTGGTCAGGGCATTGAGTTGGGTAATGCCCATGTTCTCCACAAATAAGACATTGAACTCCATAACAGTCTGTCACTATATGACCCTTTTCTCAACATAGATAACATTTTCCCCCCATTTGGGGTATTTATCAATGTTCTTCTTCCCTTCTTTAGAAATATCAATCTTCCTTTCTTTATGCTCCTCGACATGCGAACATGCATAAAAGTCTATCTTCCTCTTATTTGATGAATTAGGCATACCACTAAATTTCACCTTGTTAATCATATATCGCGACAACTGATTCAGCATAATCACAATATCTTTCTCTCTAGGCATTACGCAATTTTGTTGCTCACAGTCACCAATTTGTCCATTGGATTCAATGTTAACCGAATTCCTTCTGGTTCCCTCCATTGACTAAAACACAAAAAAAAATTGTGAGAGGCAAAAGTCATACTAGAGAAAACAACATAGTAAAGGGGGAGTTCCCTCAATATCTATCATCTTAGGTTAAATTCTAAGATCATTACCATAGTTTTATTACTATATCCTATACGTATACTTATCCTTAGGTACATCCCTAGACATACCTTATAAATATCTGTAGGGATCTCACTAACATTTTCACATCCTAGTTTCCAAAAGTTGACTAAACCTTGCCTCTAATACCAACTTTAGCAGCCCGAATCTTATCGTACATGGACATTACATTACTTTTGCGGAATACTTAATACATAACAAAAAAAAAGACACACAAGGACTGTAATAGTTTAGTGTCTTTGTAAACTCGGAATAAAATCTTCTAATCGTGGTTGAAGATCTTCAACATCTCCATTAATGATCTTCCCCTTTTTTTCTTACCTAAAACATTTCTTTATTTCTGGGGGAAAATAAAACATAAAAAGGGAGAGCTTAAATGCTCAGTAAGGGAAAACATAGAGAACATAAAACAATCCATAAATATTTGAAAGCAAAAATTTGAACATGAAATCTAAACATTAAAACCTTAAGAAAAGACAAAAATAATGGAAGTACGTAAGGCATTTAACATAAAGGAACATAAATCACGGTAAAATAGAATGTGAATAAAACATGTAACTGTGGAAACCATTCAGCACTTGTTATGATTTCCATAGTAGCCAAGGAATTGCTGCCAAGACCATCTTAGTGGACAAATTCCCTTTCTGAATCGAGTTCACTCCTTGTTTCAGTCCTGTAACACTGAACCGGATTAACTTACCGTTCCAGCCATGTCTATCTCATGAGATATAAATCTTTACCCAATGCTTTGGAGGGAGATATAGGTCCCACCAATCTCATAATGAAATCATTCTTACTTGTGCCACAAAATAAACATACATCATTCATAATAACCCAACGAATAAAATGTGTTTCATAAATATCATCCCATCATCACATAATCCTTATAAAAGATATGTATATCATTTTGTAATAAGAAAAGTGAATCCATGTAAATCATAGAGACATTATACTTGAAACATACACATATGAAAATAATTTCATTTTAGATGGAAAATGGTTTTGATAAAAAAAACATGAAATGAATTATTGAGGAAAATATCCTTTCTTCTTGAAAATAATTTTCTTTTCACAAAATTCCATGCAATTTTAAAAGAAATATATTTTGTTGAAAATAGTCATGAAATATTTTGGAGGAATCTTCATGAAAATAAGGCTTTATAAAACCGTAAAAATCCGTTCGTGTCGTATTAGTTAAAAAAACATCCTTCTCGTACTTTTGCCGGAAAAGTCAAAAAGTACCTCGTAAAAGAAAGATTTCATAGATACCATGTAGTAAAAGTAAAAAAATGGGTAAAAAAACTTTTAACATACATGAAAACACTTTTATAAAATATGGACATTGACGATTGCAATAACCCCAGTAAATACTTATGAATAAGCAATCTCGGATAAAAATGAGATTTGCAAAATTATCCCTTACCTTATGTCTGATATGCTTCATATGTATCTAAAACTCCTGTATAATGATTTAAATAATGTCATTTCCTTATTACAGAATCATATTCATTGTTATGATATCATTTCTGGTTCACTAAGGAATTTATATTACCCGTTCTTTTGTAAATTCCATGTTAAAGAGTGTTTTGGGTAAAATCGTTTCATTTTTCGTCCGTGTTTTGACTTGTAATTATTCATATGATTACTTAGATCATGATTACTTAATTCCAGAATATAAAATATGATTTATATATAATATATATTCAGAATATACATATATATAATAGATCGATAAATGGAAATAAATACATCGTTCATGGAGACGGTAGGCCGTACGTACGCATGAACATTGTTTTTGTTTCCTTATTGAGTTGAATGGAATTAAGTAGATGAAATACATATATATATATATATATACATAAATCCAGTAGCATTATAATATCATATATTTCATTATTATTGCTTATATATACTTTATAATCATTCTTAAATGGTTAACATGGAGAATGAATCTCATCGCGTCTGGAAACGGTAGTCCCCACGTACGCACGAGCGATGATATCGTTTCCATAATTATTGAATTGAATTGGAGTGGATGATACAATATATCAGAATCAGTATTATGTTATAATAACTATGTATATTTATTCTTTACACCATTATACCCATCCATGTAAGGTGTTGGTGGAAAAAAATATTACACCACGGCGTGGAGACGGTATTCCGTACGTACGCACGCGTGGTGATTTTTTTTCCATAGGATGGATAGAAGGTAAAATGGGGTTGTTTCATATTTATAATAAAATATCAGTATATTATTGATACTGATGTTATTACTTTATAATGAAACAACTAAAGAAGAAGAAGTTGAAGAAGAAATAAGCTTGAAAGAATTGCTAGAAGAAATTACCTCCTCTTCGATACGCCTCTTTGAAACCTCATCTTAGGGCACTAAGATTGGTATTTCAAGTAGACTAGGACCTCTAGGATGTTTCTATGGAAGTGAAGAAGATAATTTGGAAGGGGTTGGCCGAGCTGGAAGGCTCAAAGTGGTGTGAGGAAGAGAGGGAGGAGGTTCTCTTTTATAAGGGAGGAGAGGGGCACCTTTGGAAATCTTAAAAATATTAATTTATAAGAAATATAACCCAACTTAAAAACATACAAAAATGACTCAAATTAGAATATTAGGTGATATAGGGTTGTAATCTCATCAAACAATAAAATTTAGACATGTTAGGAATTTATTTTAAACATTATCAACTTGATTTATCCTTATTTAATCAATTTAATTTTATTTGTGGTAAAAACAATCTAAATTTAAAATTATAACAAATAATTACTTATTAGTTGTTAATTTTCCATAATTGGATACTTTATAACATTTTCTACCGTATAAATGTAAATTTATAATTTTTAAATGTTTTTGTGATTTTTAAACAATTTTATAATATGTTTTAATTATAAAATAACAATAGTGTCAATTTTGACAGTATTCATTTATTTGAATTTAAATAAAATATATACAGAATATATGTTCGAACTAAAAGATTTAATAGATTCATAAAAGGTCATATGTATCTAGAAAATTAGTTTATTACATTAAATAGTTCATATAATATTTATTTTATTATTTTTAAAACCATTTATTTGGTTTATCTCTTAATAAAATAATTACTACATCATTTTTGTATAATTATTTAATATACTTATCTTTTGCATAAAAATTAAAAATAAAATCCTAAGATGAAGATAAATCTATTAAATTTCACAATAATACTTTTACTCAAATTTATAATCTTAAAATCACAATATTTAAATTGTTATATTTATTAAATTATGAAGGTGACAACTTTGGCATCATTTACAATAAACTAATATAAGTGTCATAATCTCTTTTATAAGGATCCAAATGGTAATATATTCTACCATTGGATGACTATGGTTTAAATTTACATGACCAATAAGTTTTGGTCAGGGTTTTGTGCCTTTTATGGTCACTATTAGTTTAATAAAAACTATATTCTACATGTTTCACTAGATAAACACTTTCTGTATTACTATTGTGTCACAATTAATGATAATTATTTAATCCCTAAAAATTATAAATAAATTCATTTGATGTAGATAATTTCATTATATTTCTGGAGACTATTCATGTTCGAGGATTTATGTTGTTTATCACTAAATTAAAATTATTATACTTATAAGATTTAAGAGAGTGACAGGTTGTCACTTTCTTTGGTTTTAATAATAATTAAATTATTTTCATGGTCAAAAGTCCATAAAATGAATCTAATCCAACCCTTAGGTGATATGGGTCGACTTTTAGCCATCCAATATAATTTTTCATGTTTTAGGGTAATTTTATAATATTATATTTACCCTTATTTACCTGATTTACCTTTAACTATGGTAAATAAAATTTACCATAGTTATTATTCATTATTCCTAAAAATAAAAAGTAGCCTATTAAAATAATATGGACTTACTGATTCCAAATATGGAATCCATTTTTCAAAATCAATACACATAAGTTAAAATAAAATTAATCCTTTTGTCGAAAGAAAATGGGTTTTTGTTTAAAACATTACAAAATATTGAATTGATTTAACCTACGAATTAAGGTAAAATCAATGCTAATGACATACATTATATTAAATTGTAAAAATATATTATATTTATAATTTAAGACCATTTAATATTATAATTTAATCACATAAATTATTACGATGAAAAAAGTTGTTTTTAATTAAAATATAGCGTGTTTTTATTATTCATTAAAATATGAATGTTATCAGAATAACATGAAATTTTTATCCAAGGTAAAATTTTATATCCTTATTCCAAAGAATAATTATATTTCGTAAAATGGAACTTTTAAACATGTCAAAAACCAGATTTAAAGTGGGTGCTCCATCAAAAGGCGGCAAAACTTCATTTTTTTGATAAATACTTATTTTACCCAAAAAAATTATTTTTCTCACATAAAATGTTTTAGAAAATTTATTAGATGAATAATAATGTAATAAAATTCAAAATGTGGTTAATTCTATTCATAACGGCTATTTCGTGATAATATTATAACCATATATCATAGTTTAGTGAAACTCGGTATTGCGTACAACACACGCTATCGAGGAAGGTCGTGATTGCGTGTAATGAAAGCCAAGTCAGGGTTGCGTGTAGTGAAAGACTCTTTTTTTGTTTCGTATAACAAAATCCAACCATATTTCAATTCTACATTGATTATATATATATACACACACTCAACGTTGCGTAGAATAACTTCTATCAAATGATCTTGAAATTGTGTGTAACACGATCCATGAATTGTGTTGCGTATACTGCAAGCTAATACGGTGTTGCGTATAGAACAAGATAATCTTGGTGTAGCATAAAACAAAAGACATCAAATAAATTAAAAACAATTCTTATCATAAAATCTCAGGGTGTTACAAGTTTTAACCACTGCTAAAAAAAGTAAGCCCTTGACTGGAAAAACGGCCACTAAAAACATTATAACCACGACGAAATGTGCCAACTATGACGGTTCCCATAAACCACTAATAAATTTCTTTAACTACTCCCAATAGTTTCCTAACATGAAATTTAGATGGGGTTTTATGAAACCACCTCAGAAGCATATGTTGGCGGTTTAAACCATCGCCATATCAAAAAAATAACAGCAGTAAATTGTAAGTTTCCTGTAGTGAGAATTCCAAAAATTAATAAACCTCTATATGATAAAATAATATTAAAAATTAAATTCTAAAACCCTAATATGAACCTAAATCATCTTATATCCTTATATCCTTAATAATACGAACATCCTCAATATTAAAGAGTGTATTAACCTCAAGAGTAATCTCATACCTTCCTGATTTCAATTGCAAAATATAGCTATCTTGATTTTTTAAGTAACATTAGTCACTTAGTCACAAAATCACTTTTCAATCATGTCGTAATGAATATGATAGTATTTTTATTCCCATAATTACCTCAATATTCAAGATCATATAAACCATAAAGGTTATAAATAACTTAAAACATTTTTTTATCAAAATGTAAAGGAACAATTCACATTGAAAAATGTATTATAAATACTAAAACCCAATAAATGATCTCCTAAAATGTCATTGATAACCTAAAGAATTTAAATAATTAAAAACATAAAATGGTTTGTCTTGAGAATTTAATTTTTTTTTTCAATATGATTCTCAATGTCTTATGATGGTATGCATAACTATTTAGATAACCTCATATGAAACATCTGAATCCCTAAAAGTATCTAATCCAACCTCTGGTACCAAATATAATAGCTCAGATCCCATACTATCAGATCCTATGATTAAATCCATAACTTTACATTCTTGGCCTTTATATGGATAATTAGGACCCAAACTTTTCATCTAAAACTTACAACATCCGAAGGAAAACTTTTATCACATATATATTGAAGAAACTTTTAGTTTTAGAGTTTTTGATAATTATGAAAAAACCTACAAAAATAATTCACATGACTTTAAAAAAATCATTTCTCCCCCTTAACACATATTTTCTTTTTCATATTAATTCATATTAATAATCCATATGAAATACATTAAAGAAATAACTCATTCAACACCATTATTTAAAAAATGGGGAAATCGAGACATAATTAGGTTGATCTCAACCCTCAGTGATGGAAACATAATTATTAAAAAATGAATTGGATCAATGATAATAAGAGTACATAGGGGTATGATGACATAATAAAAGATCATGAGTGAATCATAAAATAACTCAAACCCATAAATACTTGGAAAATAAAATATAAAAACATGGAAATGTCCTGAGTCATCATATTCTATAATTAAAATACATGTGATATAAAACTCTATGATTATAAATATTATAAACTCATAACCAGTAATTAAAACTCTTTTTTGTAACTTGGAGACTCGCATTCATAGACCCCTTTCAAAACCCTTCCAATTGGGATAATCATATGGCTAAATTCAAGAATTTTAATCTTTTAATGAGTTAGAGATATATAATGGGGATCAACCTTTGTATAATCTATATTGGTCTCAACTATTTTCTATGATCTATAATGCGGATAAACCCTTTATATAAGTTGTATCAAACTCAAAAATTTCATATAATGATTATGTAACATGAATAAATCACTTTGATAAAAAAATAAAAATAGAAAAAACCAATATAAAATATATTTTTTCTATAAAATTTCATTGAAATAAGATTCACCCATGGAAAAGAAATGGGTTTCTTAACAATTTGTTCGAAACATGATTAACCCCTGAAAATGGAATAGGTTCAAGAACAATCTCATTGAAACATGTCCATCCTATGGAAAAAAATGAATTCCATTACAATCTCATTGATACATGGTTATATTTTATAAATTAAAAGGGTTCCATAATAATATAATTGAAACATGTTTAACCCATGGAAGGTAAACATGTTCCATAATAATCTATTTGAAACATGATTAACCCATAGAAAAGAAAAAGGGTTATTAAACAAAAATATTTAATAAAAATATAACCCATATAAATAAATAATGAGGATAGTATAAATGAATTATTTTCCTAGTGTACAATATGTAACAACAATGATTATTGGAATTTATGATTGGAATTATCATTAAAGATGATTAAAACATTCACAAGGAAAATAAGCATTAAACATTCCAAAGAGTACAGTACCGCCTTAAAACATTGTAATCATAACACCTGTGAGGTAACAAAGTTAAATGTTAATTATAGTATTATGGGAATAATGAGATTTAAGATATTTCATATATAGGTTTAAGTATGCACACATCATAAAAGAAGGTAGGTGTATAACATAATTTATGTCTCAAATAAGACAAATTGTGACAAAAATACATTACCCCTTTGGTAACATAGAAACCATAAACCAAATGAAATATAGATCATAAAAAGGATATGTAACAACCCATAAATTTTAGGGAAATAATCATAAAATACATTAATGGGTATTATATACACCAAAAAACTGAAATGAGTGGTAAATATAAAATATATCTCACAGAAATAAATGTGAGATGAGAAAAAACCTTACAATGATCATTACCTTGGAGTGAGAATAAATCAATGAAATAATTATGTGTGGAAAAATTAAATCCAGAAAATAAAATTTTAAATTAATTATAAAACAATCATAGGTAATTTCACACATATTCTTGTCATAACATAAGAAATGACAAAGAAGGTTAACCCAACGAATAAAACTTGATTTAAGAAATCCCATACCTTGAGTCTGATTCGTCATGGTTTTCCAATATATTCCTGAATAATAAAATGATGTTAATTATATAATTTCATTAAAAACATTTCCATGTTTATTATATATGTTATTTCAACTAAAAAAATTAATATACAATTACTTAATTTATTAAGTTTACTTCATGTATTTTGATCATATTCTGTTTATGTGGCAAAAAGTCATTGATAGGTTAACTATGCTAAATGAGGTCATTATTTAAACATATAAATAGTAAAAACCAGGAAATAATTATCACATTTTTAAAATCTATTATACTTTTAAAGCCACACCAGAAATATCAGTATAAAAAATAAATCAACATTACAATCATGGAGACAATAGGCCATTCCTACACGTGAGTAACATTATCATTTTTCAAAAATCATTATAGAAAGATACTAAGTAATGTTTATCTCTAAATAATTACCATTATATAATTTATAAAATATTATTTAATTATATATATTTATATATATAATTCATTTGATGTGGTGATGAAAAAGGAATCACATTTCTTCGGGGTGGTGGTGGTCCACAGTCCATGAATGACATTAAAACCTTTTCTGTGTGGAAATGGAGAGAATAAAATGATATTTTATAAGAAAATAAGAAAATGGTGTCATTAATATCAAAAATATTTAATTTATATTATCTTTTTTTATTAAAATCATCCTTAATACATTTTATGTAAAGAGTGAATGTGGTGGTAGTCCATACATCCACAAATGATGTTATCGTATTCCCAAAAAATAAAAATCCTAAATAATTGTGTTATATAATAAATATATAACCATAAATAAAACATAAATATCATAAATATCATAAAAAATATGTAATTATATCATTATTACCAACCGTTAAATGCGTAAATGGAAGTACAAAAGACATTGGCTAATGAGTCGGTAGTCTTCCATACACACGAACAATGATTGTGTATCCCATTGGATAGAATTGTTTATAGTTGTAGGTCCAAAACTAAAAATAAAAAATATCTATATATTAAGGAAAGTTATTTATTATAAAATCATGGAATGAGAAGAATTTTATTGGTGAATAAATAAATAAAACAATGTTCTCGTTTAATAATTTTACCTCTTCTTCGTTTTACTCATTTTCATTTTCACCAAAGCATTTCATTAGTTTGATTTCTTCCACAATAGATTATTATAGTATGAAAGGAGGGATTTTGGGATTTTTTGGGGAATGGATTGGATTATAAAAAAATTATTGATTGGATTTAAGACATTTGGAGGGTGGTGGACTTTTAAAAATGGAGGGAGATGTCACCCTTGTTATTTTGGAAACTATTTGAGTTCTCTGCATGTTTTACATATCCCAAAAGGTTCAAAATTACACTATTACATATCCTTTGAGGTATCATGGTAAAGATATGACTAGAAAATAATTTTTATATATGGGTATGGTTATTATTATACCTTATATTATATGATTAATCATTAAGTTAACTCGTTTTTATCTTAATCACAATAATTAATTTTTATAACATAAACTAATACTTCTGGTCGATAAATAATTTGAAAATACTAGAAATTATAAATTATGATGATTCCAAATATAGAATCCATTTTTCCAAATTCCAATTAAAATTTTGGTAGAAATTAATTTAAAATGAATCTCGCAGATGGGACGAGAAAATGAGTTTTTTAGTAGAAAATTTCAAAAGATTGAAATGATTTTATATAAAATTTCAATGTGAAATTGATTAAAATGAATTTAATTGGTTTAAATTATATAAAATGGATATAATAATACCTTTTAACTCATTTATTATATAATTTAACATAATAAATAATCTGGATGAAAAAATATTTTTCAATTAAGATTCTGTGTCATTCACTATTCATCTAAAAATGAAAGTACTATGAAAAATCCAAAAAATTCATCCAAAGTTGTCACGAACTGAATATAGTCAACACCAATACCGGCACCAAACCCAGCCCATGAAAAGACCCAAAGGGCGTTACCTATCCCCACGGGCTGGTACAAGTGCCCGGGTATCATTAATTTCGGTTTGGGAATGATTTACCCGAGTATGAAAGCGTAAAACATTAAAAACAATACATATTAGAAATCTGAAATTTTCGAGCCATAAAAGACTTAGAAAATAACCAGAATTTGATAAATTAGTTTAAAAACAACAAAAAATTTTCAAATAAAAATAAATATAGAAGCAAGAGAGCCCCACAGAATCCATACAACAAGGGGTCATCGCCCACAAGCTGTCTCCACAACTCTGCCCCAAGGATGGGGACTAACACCCTGAACCGTCATCACCCTTAGCTTTCCCTTTACCTGATTTAAGAAAAATAAAGTCTACTAACACCCAAGGGGTGTATGTATGGTGTGATCCTAATCCCAATAGGATACCACCCAATGACTCCAAAGAGAGTGCAATACAATGTGAAAAAGCAAGCAGTTTTAATAAGCAATGAAAAGCATTGATAAAATCCAATAAATGAAACTTTCAATTGGAAATTGTTTTGAAGCTAAAATTTTCATAATGATCACACATTTATATAGAAATGATATCTACTATAATGTACTTCAAAAAATACCCCAATAAAAGTGAAAATACCACAAACACAATGAGCAACAAAATCGGGAACACCCCTAGGCACAGGATAGTCTCGGGCCCCATGTACCATATACCTCGGTGTAATGTAACCATAGTAAATATATTCTTATGCACGATCATCTATTAGGAAACATACATATAACCTATTGGTCCCCAATAATCATTCACATAGTTTAGTTAGAGTTGTCTTTATCCAAATTCTAAGTGAAACAGGGTTAAAACCCATCCAGTCCACCAGCCGTATTAGTACACATCCGCTCCACCTAGGTACCTAGGCTTCCCCCTTTGTGCTCAAACAATTTCAGCATGAAAAACATATCCATTTTCATGTAAAACAACACTACATGTCACATGAAACCAATATAGTAGCTACACACATTTTATACCATTTAAAACACACACAAAAACGCTGAGAGTTTCAAGAAAACAACTTCTCCAAATCATTCCATGTTTTGCACCCAAAACTCTTTAAAACCCCCTCTTGAACACCATTTGAATACTCACATTAACAAAAATAGAATTCACAGATACATAATCATTTCTTTAAACCCATTACATGAGTTATAAAATAACCCCCAATAAGCATCTCATAGAATAGCCCTGTAAAGCACCTAATTCAACACCAAATGGGTACTCAAAAACTATTTTCGTAACGAATGTCACCCAAAACCAATTTCACAATAACAACCAAAGGATAATAAAATTGAAAAAAGTGTGTACATATTTATTAATGTTCAATAAAATCCACTAAATAATTAGAGGGAAGCCCTTAAGGAACCAACAAAATATTTATATGAAAACCCACCAAATTTCTCATGAAATTGGAATTAAAAATTCATTTTCTTTATAATTTACACTAAAAACAATTTTGTAAGAAACATTAAAATTAAATATACATTAAAATAATATAAAAACAGAAACTAGATCACAAATATTTCATACCTAAAGGAATCACCAACCAATGTAATGAAAACCCACGAATCACCGTGCGAAAATCAAATCGCACCACCACCGCACCAATAGGGGCTTAGAATAAACCTAAAACCTCAATAATAGAGCATGAAAACCCAATTATAAACCCTATTATATAATCCCTACCCCTGGTCACTTTTTACTTCATGTAAAATATAAGAAACCCAAATCAAATAGAATGAAACCCTAAGCAATTTGAAAGAGAAATGAAATGGACTAACTTACTTGAGGTATCTTGAATAAATCTCACCAAAACACCAATATCTAATATTGAAAACGGCCACAATGCAGAGTTTGATCTAATAATAATGAAGAGGTCATTTAGAAACTATAATGGTGGAAAAAGAGTAAGAATTTTGAGAGTTATGATTGAAAGAACTTACCTCCTCAAATATGTCAAATTTTAGAAACCCTATGTTGTTCTGCACTTAATCATGGGGGATATAAGCTCCAAAGAGGGGGGAAAGAAGATGGGAGCTCGGCTGGGTTTAATGCTCTTAGGTGAGGCTTGGAATCTCCAAAAATATTTAAACTTGAATAATTTATTAAGGAAACAAAAGTCATTTTTAAAATTTGAAATGGGCTTCTGGGCAGGCCTAATCCCTTAAATAAAAACCCAAATACATCTTGTTTATGGATTTATAAAGGCTCAAAATTTACATGGGGTCTTAATAGGTTAAGTGAGGCCTTGTAGTAATTTCAATGGATTAAAAACGTTAAAAATTAATGATTTATAAAGGAATTTTTTTAAACTGGAATTTGGGTCACGGTTTGGCCCAATTCATGAAAACTCATCCATTCCTCCATAAAAGCTTAGGAAACCCCCAAAACAAAGAATGAATGGAAAATAAATGAAAAATACCTTTAAAATATGACATATATGTGACAATTATCTCCACCATGAATACTTTCCATTAAGGAATGTAAACCTGAATCTTGATCAAAAATAGGACTGAATACCCTTCCTCAACCCATTACTTCCGCTCTCATGTCTCGTGTGTATCATTATCATGATGTCTGTGAACCAGGACCTATAGAATAAACTTCCCTTGAAGCACCTTCTCTTGGGAGTTCACTATTTGAACTGGCCGCTCAAAAACAGACAAGTTAGTATTTATCTCTAGTTCATCCCAACTCATCCCATGGGACGGATTCAGGTTGTTTTTTTCAACTGGGAGACATGGTAGACGTCATGGATGGATGTCAACTGAGAAGGTAATTACAAACTATATTCCACCTTTCCAATAAGCTCGGTGATCTCAAATGGGCCAACATATTGCGACATCATCTTCCCATGCTTCCCCAATCGACGATTGCCCAGACGAGGGTCCACATTCAAGAATACACTGTCACCCACAAAAAACTCTATATCTCGATGCCTCCAATAAACATAATATTTTTGATGAATCTGAGCTATCAACAAGCATTTCCTGATCAGTTTTACCTTTCAGAAGTCTCTTGAACAATGCTCAGCCCCAATAGTGAAGTCTCACCTACCTCATCCCAACATAGGGGGACCAACATGGATGGCCATAGTGCGCCTCAAAAGGAGCCATTTGAATAGAGTATTGGTAACTGTTATTATAAGAAAACTCAAATATACCCAAATGGCTATCACAAGAACCTCCAAAGTCCAAGACACATGCACAGAGCATTTCCTCCAAAATCTAATTTTCCCGCTCTGTCTAACCATCCGTCTGAGGATGGTATGTCATGCTCATCATAATCTGAGACCCCAAATCCTTATGAAGGCCTTCCCAAAACCGAGAAGTAAAATGTAGGTTGATATCTAAGACAACTACGGATGGCACTCCATGGATCATCACCACCTCCTAACGATATAAATGGACTAACTCATCCACTTTACTTGTATCTCTAATCTGAATGAAGTTGGGTGATTTGGTCAGACGATCAATCACTACCCAAATGGAACTCTTACCCCAAGGTGTATAAGGGAATCCAACAATGATGTCCATTGAGACATCGTCCCACTTCCAGGAAAGAATGAGTAATGGATGGAGAAAATCGGAGGGCCTTTGATGTTTTGCATTCACCTGCTGGCATTTGTAGCATCTTGATACAAAGTCTACTATGTATCGTCTCAAACCAGGCCACCAGAACTGCTGACAGACATCATAATACATCTTAGTGGCACCCGGATGGACAGCCCACTGAGACTGGAGGCTTTCCTCCATCACCACCTTCTATAAATATAATGACACTACTGAACAACCCTTGAAGCCCAAGATGACCTCAGGAGATGATGACAAATCAGAGGATGTCTCCCCACCATGAAGAAACTCCTTCGTCCACTGCCAAATCTCATCACAAGGTTGTTCCCGCTGAATCTACTCCAACAGAGAAGGAGTAAATTGGATGCTCGCCAAGAATTCCCATCCACTGTGTTCCCTGGTCTCCACACGCATCTAAGAAAAGAGCCCCATAAAAGTCCACTCATCACTAGACTTCCTCAAAGCCTGCAATGGAACTCGTCTTCTCAAAGAATCGGCCACCATGTTACCCTTTCCTAGGGTATAGACAATGTCAAAGTCGAACCCCTGTATGTACTCGATCCAATAACGCTACCTCAAGTGGAGGTCCTTCTGTGAGAAGATTTAGGCCAAGATTTTGTGATCAGAGTAGACCACAAACATCTCCCCAAAGTGGTAGTGATCCCAAGTTTTCGAAGCATGCATCACCTCTGCCAACTCTAAGTCATGGTTCAGGTAGTTCTTTTCATGTTGTCAGAGTTGGCGAGTGACATACACCACCACGTGATCATCCTGCATAAGCATGCACCCAAGACCCATACCCGAAGCATCATTATAGACCACATATCCCTTTCTAGCCTCTGGAAAAATCAGCATGGGGTTGGTAGTCAATCGCCTCTTCTACTCCTCGAACGATTCCTGACATTCTGAGCCCCATAAAAACTCCACCCCTTTCCGGGTGAGGGCTGTCATCTGTGAGGAAAGTCTAGAGAAATCCCAAACTAATCACATGTAATAACCACCCAGGCCAACAAAAATCCACATCTCGAACACATTCTTCGGCTGCTCCCCTGACAAAACTACACTAATCTTTTTGGGGTCCACGGAAACCCCATGTTCAAAGATCACATTCCATAGAAATATCACTTCACTGATCCCGAAAGTGCACATTGACAACATTTCATAGAGGAAGTGATCCTGCAAAGTGCCCAAGTTGATCCTCAAGTGATGTTTGTGTTCCTCCTCGGAGCCAGAGTATACAATTATGTCATCCACGAACACCACAATGAAGGAATCAAGGTATCGATGGAGCACCCCATTCATGAGTCTATAAATACCACTGGAGAATTGGTCAATCTGAAGGGCATGACCATATACTCAAAGTGGTCCTACCTGCTTCGGAAGGTTGTCTTTGTGATATCGAACTCCTCCACCCTGAGCTGATGATATCCCAAACACAAGTCTATTTGTGAGAACCACATTTCCCTCATTATCTTATCGAACAAATCATCTGTTCTTGTCAAAGGGTATTTGTTCTTAATTTTTACCTTATTTTTCTTCTGATAGTCAATGCACAAACGGAGGGATCCTTCAGCCTTTTCATGAACAACATAGGAGCATCCCTAGGAGAGATGCTCGGGCGAATGAATCCTTTGGATTCTGAGTCATCCAGTCATATATTTAATTCCCTTAGCCTGGTGGGGGACATGCAATAAGAGGGAAGAGATATCAGCTATGTTCCCGGTGCCAGATCAATCGAAAACTCCACATCCCACTTCGGGGGAAAACATGAGAAATCATCCAGGAATACCTCTGGAAACTAATTCAAAACCTGAGGTAGTACACCTCTAGGGGAAGACCATCACCCTATATCATGACCGATTATAACTGGGTGTTAAGACTTCTCAACTCTGGGAGTGGAGGTCATGCACGACCTGACTGAGGATCCCATTCTCCCCGAAAAACCTGACGACTCCCATCAGGTGCCATGAAACTCACTCATCACCTGTAGAAATCAATGTGCTCATTTAAGTGTACTAGCCATTCCATGCCAATTATTATGTCAAACAGTTCCATATCTAGAACCAGGAGGTCTCACTCCATCTCAAACCCTGACACAGAAAGTTCACATGAGGGGCACCTTAGGCCCTGCTCCTTCTTTCCCAGAGGTGTCACCAGCTCCATCGTTAAAGACATCAACTCAGTTGGAAAATTCAGCATGTCCAAAAAACGGGCAGAAATGAATGGAACAAACGCACTAGTATCAAAAACAGTAGTAGATATAGAAGATGAGATCAAAACGGTTCCTCAAACTATCAACGGTCCCGCCATTGATTCTGCTGGTGCCTGATCAACCTCATGGAGATGTCTAGTCTCTGCCTAAGGACGACCGCTAGTCTGTGTATGTTCCCAAAACTGAATTTTCCTAGAAGATGACCCATTTCAACCACCAAGGCCTCCAAATCGAGATCCCCCTTCATCGATAGCTGAGGATGTTCTGGCACTCCTCTTGAAGCCACTGACCCTGCCCTACTCAGAAGTGGACGTACCACACTGCAGAATCTTTGTAAATGACCCATTACTCGACACTAGTAACAAGGCTTTGGAAGAAGTGGTCATGATGGTAGGTTGTGCCCCGACTTCCCACCTAGGTGGAACACAACTGATCTCACATCAGAAGCCGGAAATAAAAAATTTCTGCAAGAGTGGCCTAAACTGCCACCTCTTTTCTTCACATGTTCCTCCTGCTTCCTTTTCTTCTCTGAGGAGATGCCACTACCCACTACTGATACTAAACCAGAGAAAACAACCCCAATCTCCACCATGCATGCCTGATCAACAAACTCAATATAGGTCCTCAGTTTAAACAAGAACACCTGGGAGTATATCTCGGGTCGCAATCCTTTCTCAAACCTCTAGGCCTTCGCCTTCTCGTTGGATATGATTTCTAGAGCATACCTAACAAACTCATCCAAATAGTTGGTGTACGCCAACACATATAGATTCCACTGAACAATGTCCATGAACTCTCTGGACCTATCATAAGACAACACCTAAGGGCAGTACTATTCATTAAAGATGACATTAAATTCTGCCCAGCGCATCCGGTCATTCTTCCTAGCCTGAAGCATTGACTCCCAACACTTACGACTAGGACCCTCCAAAATAAAGGATGAAAACTTTACCATGAGCTCCTCGGGTGTTTCTAGGAACTCAAACATACACTCGATCTTCTTGATCCATTATTCTACTTCTTGGGGTTCTGAGCTACCTCTGAAGGGAAGAGGGTTCTTTTTCAGACCCTCTTGTGCTTTATCATTTCTAGGACATGTCTTATCTTCCCTAATAGAAATATAAGTAGGACTTGTCCCTGTCCCAAATCTCAGATAGCCTAGATCACAGCCTCCACGAGCCTCTGATCAATCGGTGTGGGAGAACTCTCTCCATCTTCCTCCCGTGGGCGTGTGGGAGCTTTCCGGGGAGGCATATTGCTAAAAAATGAAACAGTCACAAAACAATAGTCAATACAAAAATTCTGAAAATTGTAATCAAATAAATAAAATATAAATAAACTAAAATAAATTCATTAGTAAAATAAAGAGCTACTCCACATCCGCCTGATGTCCACATCTTGTCTACAGCGCACATGTCTCACCTAGAAGTGAAGTCAATCCGTAAATTCCAACATCCCCTGGTGACTCAAGGTCATCCATGAGAGGTGTGGGCCATACACCCTACTCAAAACCAAAACCCCAATCCCCAACATTCCTATCTCTTATCTATCCTGACTCATCCCAAAATAGAAATATAATCCAAAAACCTAAACCTCCTCTCACACAATTTTGTCACGAACCCAATCTGGTCGCAACCAATACAAGCACCAAACCCAGCCCGTGATAAGACCTGAAGAGCATTCTATATTCCTCCAGGATGGCACAAGTTCTTGGGTATAATTAATTTAGGTTTGGGAACTATTTATGCGTGTTTGAAAGCATTAAACATTAAAACCAATACATAATATAAATCTGAAATTTACGAGCCAAACAAGTCTTAGACCAAAAACCCGTACTGGATACATTTCATTAAATAAAATAAAAGTTGTCGAAATACAATTAAGGATATAAGAAATATATCCCCATAGACTCCACATGACAAGGGGTCATCGCCCACAAGTTGTCTCCACTACTCTGCCCCAAAGATGGGGATTGACACCCTGAACCGCCATCACCTTTAGATTTCCATTTACCTGAGTCAAGAAAAATAAAGTCTACTTACACCCAAGGGGTGTAAGTAGGGTGAGAGCCTAAGCATAATAGGATAAAACCCAATGAATCCAAATGGAGTGCAATACAATGTGAAAAAGCAATTAGTTTTAATCCGCAAAGAAAACCAGTGATAAAATCTAAGAAATCCAACTTTCAATTTGAAATAGTTTTCAAGCTAAAATATTCATAATGTTCACAAAATTAAATAGAAATTTTATCTACTCTAATTTACTTCCAAAACACCCCAATACAATGAAAAATACTACAAACACAATGAGCAACAAAATTGGGACACCCCTAGGCACTAGATAGTCTCAGGCCCCTTGTACCTCATACCTTGGCGTAAAGTAACCATACTAAATCTGTTTTGATGCACGAGTCACTAGTAGGGAACATACAAAAAACCTATGAGTCCCCAATCATCATACAAATAGTTTATTTATAGTGGTAGTTATCCAAATGCTAATTGAAATAGGGACAAAACCAATCTGTTCCACTAGTCATACTAGTACAAATCCTCCCCAACCAGGTACCCGGGCTTCCCCCTTTGTGGTCAAACAATTTCAGCATGCAACACATATCAATTTTCATGTAAAACGCCACTACTAGTCACATGCACCCAATACATTAGCAACACACATTTTATACCATTTAAAACACACAACAAAACACATAGATTTTCAATACAACAACTTCTCCAAATTTTTCCTTGTTTTGCACCCAAAAATCATTGAAAACCCCACTAGAACACCATGTTCATACTCACATATAGAAAAATATAATTAAAATAAACTTTAAAATTTCTTCAAACCCAAAACATTAGTTATAAAAAAACCCCCAATAAGCATCACATTGAATAGCTGTGTAAAGCACCTAATTCAACACCAATTGGGTACTGAAAACCATTTTCGTAACGAACGTCACCCAAAACCAATTTTGCAGAAAAAACCAAAGGATAAGAAAATTTAAAACATTATGTTCAGCCCAAATACAATTAAATTAAATAAAATAAATAATTATTGGTCAGACCTTAAGGAACCAACAAAATATGTATATGAAAACCCCCCCAAATTTCACATGAAATTGGCTTTAAAATTTCATTTTCTTCATAATTTATACAAAAACCAATTTTTGGCAGAAACATTCAAATTAAATATACATGAAAATTCAATAACCACAGTTGATAAATCACGAAGAGTTCATACTAAAAGGAATCACCTATCAAAGTAAGGAAAACCCTTGAATCACCATGTGAAAATCCTGTTGCACCACCACCACACTAATAGGGACTATAAACAGACCTAAAACCACATGAATTTACCATGAAAACCCATGGTTAACCCTTAGGACCGAAACCCTACCCCCTGGTCACTTTTTACTTCAAGTAAAAGAGAATAAACCCAAATCAAATAGAATGAGACCCGGAGCAATTTGAAAGTGAAATGAAATAGACTAACTTACTTGAGGGATATTGACGAAATCTCCCTAAAACACCAGTAGATAAAATTGAAAATGGCCAAAATTATGGGGTTGTTCGAAGAAGAATGAGGAGGTAATTTAAGAACAGGAATGTAGAAAAAAGAGTAATAATTGAGATATGATGTAAAGAAGTTACATCCTCAAATCTGGCTGATTTTAGAAACCCTAAGATGTTTTTCACTCAATCACGATGGATATGATCTCTAAAGAGAGGGGAAAGAGCCAGGGCGCACGGCTGGGTTCCATGGTCCTGGGTGACTCTTCGAAGAAATGAAAAATCCTTAAAATTAAATATGTTATTCAAGAATCAAAATTCATCTTTAAAACTGGAAATGGGCTTCCGGGCAAGCCCAATCCCTTAAATAAAAACCCAAATACACCATGGTTATTGATTTCTAAAGGTGCCAAATTAACATGGGGGTCTTAATAGGTCATGGAAGTATATGTACGAATTTTAATGGATGAAAAAGTTTATAAAACTAATGGGTTAGTAAAGAAAAAAATATTTTTAAAATAGGAATTAGGCTCAAGGTTTGTCCCAATTCATGAAATCCCACTCATTCCTCCATAAAAGCTTGGGAAACCCCAAAACAAAGAATGAATGGAAAATAAATGAAAAATACCTTAAAAATATGTCATGTATGTTAAAAAAGTAAATTAGGATATTCTTAATTAAAAAAAAAGATTATTTCTTAAAATAAAAATTATAAAAGTGTAAAAAAAAATTTTAAAACAATTTCTTTCGTTAAAAGGCAGTAAAACATCCTTTTCAAAATAAACTATTTTTATGATTAAAATTGGATTTATTCTTATCATAAACCTATACAAAATATTAGATAAATTTCAAAAATATATTAAATAAATAATATATAAATTTCATTAATGCCTTTAACTAATATTTTATAATTTAAATTATTAATATAAAAACCCATTCTGGTCATAAAATTAGTTCTTCCTAAAAACTTATAATTTATATTTGATGGGTTTTCATTTTCATTTCTAATTAATTTATAACAATTAATTCAATTTATAAACATCTGAAGACTTTAATTTTCATAATTTATTTAATCTCAGTTATTCCTTCAATTACATCGAATATGTGATAACTATGATAACTATATTAATAGTTTATTTTTTTCTGGTAAGTCTCAGTCTTCTGTGTAACATAACTCATCTAAGGATGTCAATGTTGCATGAAATGAAAGATTAAATTAGTGTGTAATGTGATGATGTATAAACAATATATTTTTATAATATATTCTATTAAATAATTTAAATTAATTTTAAATAATATATTTCCTAAAACTCTAGTATGTTACAGGTTCTCTATTTTCTAGCTTTTTTGGTTAATTGAATGTAAAAAATGACTTCCCAAAAGATCAATGAAATAAAATTATTAGATAAAAATTATTATGAAATGGACTTAGAAATATTAGATAATTTAATGAAAAAATTAACTAAATAAGTTGTACGAATTTTCTTTTTCGTGATTTATTTATAAATTCTAGATCCATGTTATAATTTCCATCACATTTTTGGAAGTATATGGTTTTCTGTTCTATCCTAAAGGAACATGATCTCTCTTTTCTAGCTTTTTCAGATAATTGAAATAAAAATATATCTTCCCAAAAGATATGTGGAAAAATGAAATAAGTATTTGATCAAAACAATAAGGAAATTAAATTAAAATTATTAGATAAAATCATCGAAAAAATAACTAAACAAGTAGTCGGAATTCACATTTTCCTGATGTTTTTATACAATTATTAACCATTTCACTAGTTCCATTATCTTATTTATAGTCTTGATGTTCAATATTTCATGATAATGAGTAGCATAACCAAACAACCATAACATGAGCAAAAGAATAAACCTATATGAGAAAAAAATTCTTATGTTTGTAATCCTATAAAAACATAAATTATACAAAATATTAACTAATACATTAATAAAATGTCGATTTTAAAATGAAAATACATAATTTTAGTCACACCAAGCACTCCATGTATTGGATTCAGGTTTGACTGATTCCTACACATCGTTAATTCCTTACGAATTAGTTTTCTTAAGTAGGAAAACAATTTCAATGAATTTTATTGGTTTTGAGTATGTCACTTATGGTTTTTACTAAAATTTCTTTTTGAATAGGAAATACTGACTTGGAATCATATATGTCAAATCATGCATCATATTGAAGTTTTGATTATTCCTACATTTTACAAATGACTTATTGATAGATGTGCTAAATTATCGAAACAATTTGAATGTGATTTCTTAGTTTAAAGTATTCAACATTTCTTCTTTACTAAAAGGTCACTTTTGAACTCAAACCACAAAATGTGAGTGAAATGATAGTTTTTTGTTGAAAATACACACCTCAGTTCATACCATCCACATTGTGAATAATATTGATGAGTGGTAAATTACTACATTTCAAAAATTACATATGGATCACAGGCCTAATGTATTACAACAACAAAAAACAATTTTATTAGTTTTATGCAAGTGAATTGTGGTTTAAAATAAAGTGTAAATTTAAAAAAATTAATGTTAGATAAAAATGATAAGGAAATTTACTAAAAAATTAGATTGAATGATGAGAAAATTAAATAAATATGTAGTATCAAGTCATCACTTCATGATGTTGGTATAAATTCTCACATGATGTATTCTATTCATTCATCATTAATAAATTTGATTTTCTCTACTATAATTTTCCTTGTGAAATAGATCAATAATAATATATAAGAATTCTGACAGTAATTTTTCATACCCCATATATATTTCTATGGTCATATCTCATACTAGATTAAAAAAATAGTAGGTAATCACCTATATTTGATGTCAAGGAAGATTCTGACACCATTTATATTTCCCACTCATCTTTTAAAAAATTACGTATTATTTTGAGTGTGTATTTAAATAGGAATTTTGGTAATATATTGAATATAAAAACAAATAGAAATTTAATAATTTTTAAAATGAAAATTCAATTATGTTAAGAAATTATCTTTTCGTGGATTCTAGTCTTATGATTGTTATGATATATTTCATAAATTTGAAAACATAATATCCACAATTGTTGTTGTTATATTTCATCAAAAACTGAATAAACATTGACTAAAATAAGTAAATTGTTTTAAAATATATTTTGAAGGGTAAATATTTTTATATTTTCCTTAATCATTCTCTATTTTAAGTAATCTATAGAATTCTTATTTTTAGTCACCTATCTCAAAGAATGATTTAGCATATATTTAGTGATCACCCTATCATAACATTTTTTTCCAAACACGGACTAAAATATTTAATTCAATTTCTATATATTATATTTTCATTTTAGTGTATTTAAAATTCACCATATATGTCATGTGTGGCATGTTTGATGGAAATCCATGCATTAGATTTTGATAGATAGAAATCACATTCTAATTTACCTTACAAAATTATATTAATATAATGTTATGAAAATTTATTTCATTCAAATTTATGATAAAGATTAATGGAAACATTTATTAACTCGGGTAAGGAATGTGGTATACAGGAATAGTTTCCGTAAAGCAGATGGGTTCATTTGGTTGTTCATGGGTTGATCTTTGTTCCACTACCAGTTCACTTGGATCTTTTCCCAAAGGTTGTTCTGTTAAAACTGACTAGGAAATTTGAAAAGCATATATTTGTTCCTATAATCATATTATTATATTATATTCATCTTCTTGTGGGGTTTTCTTCTCAAAATATGTTTGATGATTCACTCTAAAACCTAATCTTCTAACACGACCGTATTCTTATCATCAAGCTAATAAAAGAATTTTTTTTTCTTTCGGTGTCCTCACTATCGATTATTGAGTCTAAACATTACAAATAATTATGAACATAAATAGAAGTTTTTATGTAATACTATAACAAACCATAATGGATTAATATTATTTTACACATACAAATGTTTTCCATACTACTTTTGTAATTTCATCAATTAGTACACAATCCTTCTTTACGTGGGCCTACTTCAAGAGCACATGACATGGGATGGAAGTAGATTTAGATTTTGATTCAACAATATTAATATATAAAAAGGTAAACATGTTGTTTTATATCACATAAAACATTTATTATTTATTTATATTACTTTGAAATTTATTCTATAGTGATTCATACCCTATCCTTTCTCTGTGATAGGGGTACATTGGTATTTAGTCACATTGATTATTTTTAGTTCTCCTTTTTTATTTCATAAATTATGAATTTGGAATCAAATTGGATTAAATAAATAATATCTAGTTATATATTATCAACTAAAATTCACCTAAAATGATTTTTCATCATGGAAACTGATGAAAACACTCCATTTTTCTTACTTTATAATGAGTTCATAAGTAACTTGAGGATGGGGCCTTAGATTGCCCACATCATTACTGAGTTAAAACTCTACAATAAGAGTCTAGAATCCTCTATGGGATTTTACAGTGGACATGAAGACATAATTCATATATAAATATTCTAAAAAAACTCTAAAGAGAATATCAAAAATTAAATCAATGTTTCATTGTATAACGTTTTGTAAAAATAGAGAAATTATACCGTAACATAAAGTTAATATCTTCCCAATGGGTTTCCTTCATTACAGGCTAGACAATGAGCCATGAATCTATATAAATCCTAACATCCATCCTCCTTATTACCCCAATATAACTTATGAACATTGAATTGTTGGGCTATGTAGGTTTCCTGCATTTATTCTATCCAACCAAAATTTTTATACCATTTATTCCCCCATTGACAATTTTAGTCAACACTATTAGGTTGCATCATTCTTGTTTTTTCATCAACAAGTTGTTGATCCCCAATGAATTCTATAGTTTTATTATAAACTTGTTATTCTTCCTCAATATCAGTAACATCATTATATGAATAATAAGTTGAATTTACGATTAGTAAAACATTGAATTTATATTATTTCAATATTGTAGAGAACACATAATAATATGAGGAAAATAATATAATATTAGAAACACATTAAACATCTCATATTTTTTAAAAATTTGGGGATGAAGCCTCATTTATTATTTAAAGAAAACCAAAGACCTATTGTAACTGGGTAGAGGGGGACTCATTAAACATCTCATAGAACTCTCTTTATTTTTATTAAAGGATGAATAGATTTGGATCCCCGTTTGAGAATCTTAATCCCCTCTTTGTGGTCCCCTATAATGTAAAAGATATTATTTACATTGAGACCACTATGAATTTATTATGATCTCTAAATGAAAGTGAAATCCTCAATTAAACATTCAATTGAACCTAATGTTGTTTTATTCACCAACAGAAGAATCAACCAATTATTGTTTACTGGATCTAACACATAAAATACATGAACCACTTGCAATTCCATTATGAGTAACTCATCCTTTTACCATTACAAACTCTAATTTGCCTTCACAAATCACATTTCATAAACATTCACTAAACTCTTATTCTCCATACGTTTTCAATGGAAATTTGGAAATTGAAATTTTGTATAATCTTACTCATATTACTATTTTATAATGCAAAAATATGACATATTCAAAGTAATTATATTTCTATCCATCAAACCAGTTATGTGCAATGCTTCCACCATAAGAATAAATCCACTATTTGTCATTGAAATGTAGTCATAAAATTCTTTTGAATATAATTTATAACCATTTATTGCAAAACCAATGTCATAAATAACATATTATTTTCATCTTCTGGTTATCCATCGAATCTGTTCAGCAATTGAATTTGGATTTTCAGATAAATCCATATAAATATGATATCGATAACATCTAATAAACTATTTATTATATTTATTTGATGTCCATCCATTATCCCTTGATAGATTCAAATATATACGAATTTACATATGGGATTCAATGTCTGGATCAATACATTCACTGTTATGTAAAATGTAAAGGTGAACTTTCTCTTACTCTGTGATGTTAATTGTAACAATATATTTTCTAGAAATCCATTTTCCCGTTACAAATATTCTATGATGATACTTTGAGAGTCTTATTTTTCCATCATCTGATAAGTATTGTACACTTTAAAAATATTCATATACCATTAAATGGGAAATATCCATCTATATAGACAAGAAAATATATTATAACCTCTCTAACCAATTGGACCATCTGGTAAACAATTATGTCATAAACCTATGGTGGGTAGAACATCTCTAATTCATATAATATGACTACCACATCCTTATTAATTATTGGAAACTTCATCGGGTCAATAATATTACTATATATGTATTTGAAAATGAAGAACAGTTTAGTTAAATTATATCATACATTTGGAGGATGAATGCAATATAAAGTAATGGGAATAAAATCATGAATCAATACATGACAGACATGTGATTCTAGCCCCTATGACATAGATTTAGTCATTGACACAACATTCATGATATTTTTTAAATACCCCTCTAGAACATTTACACCATTAAGTAATAGATAAAATTGCAATTTTTCATGTTAGGATATATTGAAATCTAATAGAGGAAGAATTTTCATCCCTTTACCATTCACTGATGCCAACTCTTCTTGTATCCTAATGCAAATCATGTCCAACCAAGCCAGGATTATATCTTTTTTATGGACATTTATTAAACCACTAATAACAATACCAAAAACATTTTTTCTACCTGACTGACATCAAGAAAATATCTTATGTATAAATAATAATAGAACAAAAATTCAAGGAAAATTGATATCCTTTTCCAACATTATTTTTAATGATTTTCAAAAATGGGTTACCCCAAAATAGTGTCAATATAATTTACTTTATTGAGAAGTTGATCATCCAATACTAGAGATGGGTTTGTAAATTGTACGATGTTACCATCAAATGCTGTCATCCAGGATTGGTATTTAAATCTGTGTGGTAAAAATTTTGGATGTCCAAAAAACAAAGTTTTTGGGGAATGATTCAACTAAAAATATTGTGTTAATTATTCAAAAATGGGACACCCTGATATTCCTATAATGCAATATCTAGAAAAAAAATTAACTTGAAATAAATTCATTTAGAATCCCATAAAACATGGACATAAACATGAATTATTCAATTCTATGAGAATCATACATTTTAACATATGTATACCACATCAATTTCAGATCTTTGATCAATGGATCCAAATAGAAATCAATATCATGTCAAGGTTGTTTTGGTCCCGATATAAGTAGAGAAAACAAAATGTATTTTCACTTCATGTACGAACATTTAGAAAGGTTATAATTTACCAAAATGATTGGACATATACATTGAGTGTTACTCTATATAGACAAAGGATTTAAACCATCTATAGATAATGTAAGAAAGCAGTTTCTCAGCTCATTTACAAATATAGGATAGTCACAATCAATTTTATTTCACTATGGAGAGTCTGATGGATGACATAGTTTCCAATATTTAATTCTTATATCTACATGACATGTTAGTTGTCTCATGGATTCCTAAAATCAATATAGTCTTGTAAACCATGTAATAATAGAAAAGTAACATAGAACTTTGGAAATACATGACTCATCTTCAATTTAACGATCTATACCACAATGATGACATTTTATAAGTGATTCATTGCCCTTGAGAAACAATATGAATTTTTTTTGAAAATAATGTAATCTTTTAGAGATCATTCCCTATGAATGTCGCATTCTTTAATCATCCTATGATCAATAAGTAAGTTTATTTTCTTCTGGTATCATATAAATCAAGAGAAAAATCAGTAGTGTAATGCTAAAGTCACTTCATCCATTTATATAATTCAAATTATATTACATCAATATAGATAACGATGTTTGGTATTTAGTACCACCTATATAAAATGGTCTCATATCATAGTTCTTTAACATCTCATCAAACTTTGAACAATCATGAAGTTCATATTCAATTTCTATTTTCATTTCTTCCATACAATCTTCATCCTCATTTACACTTTTATTCATATGAAATGATCCATAAATCTTAGTATCATCCCAATTAGGTTGAAATTTTTGTTTTTACTAAGTTTATCCCAACAGTTATAGCTCTGATCTATTCTATAAAAATCAATTTCTATTCAACTTAATTCAAATTAATTTTTCTTGAATAACAACAACATAAACCATACCAAGGGATTTGATAAGGGTCATATGCAGGCTCTATTGGAAACTTCATGAACTATGAAACTCCATCTTCATAATATTTTGTCATACAATTAGAGTTTATCCATTTTTTATTCATATTCATCCTTTTAGTTTCATAAAATATTAATTTTTTCCAAAACAAATACACATAATATATTCATAATCAATGGATTAAGTTATAGAAAATTAAAATTAGAGGAACCGAAATTTTTAATTTTATCAGTGATGATTCATGATAAGTAATCATTCTATGCATTTGGGAAATAAAAAGAAAAAAATAAAGGCTAAACATATAGAAGTTGTTATAGGTTATTTATTTCATTATGTGTGGGGAAAAAGTAGGTAATTATATAATGGATTATGTAACCTTTCTAGGTGGGAGTCCAACAAGTGGAAAGAGTTTATGTTTATTCATTTCATTACATTGTATTTGGTGGGTCGGGTGGGATTTTCTTTGACCGTATGAGTGGATATTTAAAGAAGTGGGAATGTTCATGTGACCATAACTTATTAGTAGAAAAAATTCATCTGTGATTAATTCAATAATCTAGAAAAAGTTGTGAGAAATTGAAATTATAGGGAACATTTGACCACTAAAAATTATTAGTCAAACCTTGATCATTATTTCTATTAATTATTATATCTTACCGATGATAGGTATCCACATCAAGAAAAAAAATTAGATACAATTTAAAGTAATAAAAACATAAGGAAGATCATTTATTTCCAAGAAAACCTTTGAAACCAATGAAGTAAAGAAATTTTTAGCCACAAAATCCTTAACATAATGTTCTTCCGAATAAAACATCTAATATATGAAATATAGATATAAATTTAATTTAAAAACAGTTCAAAACTCATTAAAGTATCTAGTTGGATAAAAAATTATTTAAATTTGAAAATAATATTTCATTTAATATATAAAAATTATAATTTATTCTATAATAATAAACTTTGCCTCACATTACAAATCAATTTATAATTTCACCAAATAAATAACCAACTTATAAGAATTCATTAAAACATGGTATTACATAATAAGAATCAAAAAATTAATAATTCTAGTGTACTATATAATAAAAATTAATAGTTTTAGAAATAATTATACATGGAAATAAAAAAATAGATATATACAAGAAAACTATAAATATATATCAATCAAACAATTAAAAACATTTTAAGAAATGTGAGAATCACTAAATCATTTCAGTTATAATAGTTTCAAAAACAATTGATAGAACAATTGTGAATTTGACATTCTTGAAGTAATTTACACACATAAATAACACTTTGAAGTATACACAAAACCCATTTCATTATATTTTTTAAGATATATTTCATAATTATAAATTCTCTATTCTCAAAAACATACCAAAATCAAACCATCATCCATACAAACTCTAACACAAATGGAATATCCCATACAAAAGTTCCCCTAGTAGGTTTAATCATGACGAGATAACAATATTCCCTCACCCTCCCACTAAATTTACGAGGATTCCCATGATGTAATTGATGAGATGTAAAGTTAGAGTTATAATGAATATTACCCTACCTCACACTCCAAAACACCAGTTTTTACAAAACCTCATATAAAATATATATATAGATTCCTATAATTCCATCAAACATATCATTACACAATTCACTGATGAACAAAACTCAAGGTCTTAGAATAAGGGTACATATGGTTTACTGAAATTGGAGTTATTTAATAATGGTTAAAGATGTTCTTCTATAGTAAATAGAAATAGAATTTTTTTAATAATTATATTTTTTAAAAATTTAAAAATTATATAATTGATATATCTTTTTATAAAGAACCAAATAAGGATTTGGAAATTTTATTTGATATAAACTTTAAGATACCCTTTTATTTAAAAAATTTATAAAATTTTATAAGATTTCCAAAATAAATTTTAAGAACACATTGTGTTTTATTTATAAAAAATAGTTCAATGCGTCATTAAGAAAACATGAATGGTCAATGACATAAATTATAGATTACTAAAGAGGAAACCCCATCAAAGAATATCTATAGGATATTTATGTAACCAAACTCCAAAATTAAGTCACACATTATCCTTAAAAACAAAACATTATACCAAATTACATAGCGGATTATACCCGTTTCAAATATTCCAAAATCATTGTAGGAAAATATTAAGTAATTTAATCAGTTCTATAAAAAACATACCAAAAATTTAAATTTTGTTTAATTTTATAACATGAAAACCTTTCTTTTTAAAATAAAAAAATATAACCCTTTATGTTTCAATATAACACTAAATATTACCAAAAAAAATAAACATAATTCTTAAATAAATCTATGATACAAACTAAAAAATCCAAGGTACATTATGAAGATGATTGAAACATGGATTAACCTATGAGGAACATGTAGAAATGAATAAAATACATAAAAATGGAGATATGATGCTCTTAAATATAACCTGAACATCAAATAGATCGAGAAATTAAAAATTTAGAACCTAAACCCATCTAGGGTTTGAACAATAGCATGATGTATTGAGGGAGGATAAAGAATATCATGGATATATGATATAAAGAAGGGGAAGAGGTAGATACCCTAAACACTGAACCACATGACCGTCGAGAAATGACAATGTCACTTTGTCGCACACGACTAAACTCGAAAAATAAAGCATTGAGAGAGGAGGAGACATAAATAACATACCTTATATTTGAGGCTCGATACATTTGAGAGAAGGTTGACAGGGAACAATGGAATAAATGGACATCTTTGAGAGCTTGAGCTGCGCGATGAAAATTAGTTCGATTAAGGTTCACTTTAAAAGATCAGGGGGGTTTATCACCGCTCCTAAAAAATCACTTATAAAGAGGGGTTTTATATAGGCAAAATGTAAAAGTGTTGTTAAAATAAATCTTTATTAGTGATTTTTTAGTGATGAATACGATATATTTTTATCATAGCTTGTTTAGTGATGATAAAGATTTATAATTATAACTATAAATAATTTAATTTCTAAATATATAATTATAAATAGTTTTTCAAAATTGTAAATGTATTTATATTATTATATATATTTATATAATTATATATATTTTTTAAATAAATAAGTAAATAAATATATAGTAAATATATTAATTATTTAAATATATTTTTAATAATTTTATAATTATTAAATATAAAATTATTTATATATACTTATATAAATACTTTTAAAATATATATATATATATATTTATTTTTTATCATTAAAGTAATATAATTTTATAAATATAGTAAATATATATTTATAAATATTTTTATAAATAACTAGATTTGTAAATATATTTATTATTATTTATTTATAATTATAAATATATTTATATCATTATATTTACTTATAACAATTTATATGTTTAAATCATTATATATATTTATATCATTATATATTTTCAATAAATATATATAAATATAAATATAAATAGAGTAAATATATTCAATATTTAAATATACTTTTTGTAATTTTGTAATTATAAATATATTTGTATCATTGTATATATATATATCATTATATATATTTATATCATTATATATATTTATATAATTATATATGTATATATAATAAATATATATATGTAATATATATTCATTAGTTAAATATATTTTCTGTAATTTTATAATTATTTAAATATATGATTATTTATTTAAAATTATATAAATAATTTTTTGAAAAAAAATTATTTATTTATAATTATAAATATATAATTTTATTAATATAGTAAATATACATTTAAAAATATATTTATTAGTAAATATTTTTTATGAATATATTTTTTTACATTATTAATGTATATATAATCTTAAATGCATGAATATTAAAAATAAAAAATTGTATATATTGGACTAAAAAACAAAAAATGCAAAACATTATCGATTAGAAATATAATACATAGTAAATATATTATTTTAATAAATATAATTCTAAAATGAATATTAAAAATTTATTAAATTACCGAAATATTATGTGTGTGTTGTATATAAAAATGCATAATTGTGTATATATATATACATATATATATATATATATATATATATATATTTGTGAACTCAATTTTACACATATTGGATATATATTAAATTGAAAAATCAAACTACGTTCAATTAAATTTCCATTACTCAATACAATAAGCCAATATTTTTATTTAATATTAACTTCTTTATTATAAACCATTCCTCCCTAAATATATTACTTATTTAATGTAAGCATAAATATTTGGTATTATATAAATCATATTTTAGGAAATATTATATATATATTGATATATATATATATACATATATAGAAGAATATATAAATATATTTTTTACTAAATTTATTAAATTTATTAATGCATAATTATGTATAAAAATAATTAAAAATGACTAACACATTAATGTGTTTAAAATTATTAAATTTTCTTAATTTTATATATCTATATTTAATTTATATAGACTAAATTTAAATATTTTTATTGATAATTGTTTCATTAATAAATTGTTTAGAAATTTTATAATGTATTTATTTTTATTTATTTTTAATTATTACTATTCATTTGAATTTTTTATCAGTAATTAATATATATTATTTATTAATATTTATAAATTATATATATGTATTTCAAATTTACTAATTTTAATTAATACATATATAACTAGTTAATTTTTTTAAATTTATTTGAATTTAAATTTTTTATAATTTTTATTTGTTTAATTATTTCAATTTATTCATTATATATATATATTTAATTTTAACAATTTATTAATATTTATTAAATATATATATATATCAAATTTAATAAAAAAATATTTAAAAAATATATTTTAGATTTTTAAAATGTATTCATTTTAATTTTTATATGTTTAATTATTTCATTATTTTAATGTTTTAACGTTTTTAATATTTTTCATACATTTTTTAATATTTTTAATATATTACCCATTTTAAGTCAATAATATAAATATAAATATAAATTATTACTAATAATTTAATTATTAAATTTTTAAACTTTTTAAATTTTATTTTTTATTTTTAAAATATTTTCATTTTTAATATTTTTAATATTTCTAATTTGTATTTTTTTATTGGTTAAAAAATGTGGAATGCCCAAAGGTCGAGTCATGTATGACCCAGCCATGCATATAACGATGGGAAGGCCCGTGTGAAGCATATAGTGGTCCAAGGCTCGTGCAGACCCATGTAGGGGCCCATATGCATGTGTGTGTAATGTGTATGTGGGAGATCATCCCCGCATTATTCTTCTTGTAATGCGAAAGAATCGTTTTTAAAGAGGTGGCCAGTCTTATCCTATTTTGATGTGGGACTCAAGCATGCGATCACGACCTTAATTAGTGCTAAAAATGTTCTTTTAAAGGAAGTATTTATCAGTGTGTTTCATTTGAACTGCTAATTGATAACACTATATAATTCATGTTTTGTAGTAGTGAACAGAAATAGGAGTTGATGTTGGTTTTAAATCATGCATGTTGAACTTATTTGGAATCTATCTTACATATTTTTCATAGAAATTTAATGTTTTTCCCTTCTTTTGGATCACCTTTAGCCCCACAAAGAATGTGTGTTCACCAATCAAGGACATCTCAATTTCAGATTGCATGTGATTAGAAAAATATTCCAAAGATATGTTCTTCATTCTGCCAAATGTGATATCATCCATATACACATGCACCATATGTTTCTCTTCCATTAATTTTTTCACATAATCAAATTGATCGAAACTTACTCTTATAAAATTTACCTTTTTCAAATAAATTTCCAGTTGATCATACCATGCTCACAATGCATGCATTAGATAATATATATCCTTTTAATATTTATAGACCATTTTTATCATTTTGAATCCAAAATCACATTATTTTTCCAATGTACACATTTTCTTCAAGAACACCATTTATGAATTCAATTTTAACATCCATATGATAAACTGTATACCCTATTTGAATTTTCATGGACAAAAAGAACCTAATTGGCTCTAGTCGACATCTAGAGAAAATGTTCTAATAATGTTTCCTTTCTCATCAAAATTTTTATTAAAGATCCATTTTGTTCTAACCACATTATTATTTTCTATACATTCAACAAGTTCACATGTATAATTTTCATCAATCTTATATAACCCTACATTCATAGCCTTAACTGTGGATTCTTCTTTTGGTGACTCTTCAATCGAGATTGGATCCACCATTGATAGTAGAGAATAATTATCTATATTCCTGATTTTATTTTTTGGTTAGGTTCTAGAAAATACCAAATAATTTTGGATGGATCATATTTTTTTCATATACTTATCTAATGAGGTTTTAATAGAGTTTATTTAGGAATGGATTCCTCTTATGTTTCCACTTCTAAAACATCACCATTTAGAGAACCCAAAAATCTTAGGCCATCCTTCCACAACTTCAATATTTGAACTTGTCCCTTTTTCACCATCTTCGTCTTAATTAAACACATAAACATATGAGCTCCTCAAGGTCTTAATTATTTATTCCTTTATTGTCTTGAAATAATTTTTCACTAAAGTTTTTCTAAGATAATTGTTTGAAAATTTATTTGTTCGTCTCTTCATTATTACCAAGAAATACTACATTATCTGTAGCATCCCCATACATGAATTGACTGACATATTTGGTTTGGAAGAAGAATTAACTTCTAAAAACCTAGAAATACATTAATGAGTGATTGATTCCAGCTCATTTTTTGGGGGGTCCCTTCCTCTCCAAGACTCATCTCTGTCTGGTTTTAAGTGTACATCATGGAAACAACAGCATATTTCTAGTAATGATGGGAAACACTACAATCAATCATTATATTTTTATCCAAATTAATCAGCTATTATTTTTATTATTCTATAATCTCTTTTTTAGGTTTTCTCATTGATGAAGCCTCATTCTTGATCCCATGACTTTTATGTATCTTTCTTATTCAATGGTTGTGTATTTTATTCGATTTTTTTTTATAATACCTTGATCGTCTGGCTAGTTTCAATATCATCTATTTTGAGGTATCTCTTTATGTATTCATTAACTTCTCATTTTCCATTTATACAAATGATAGATAATATTCTAATATAATCACCATTAATAATAATGAAGTACCTCTCTTTATGTGTGTTATACACATTTATTAGACTGGACGCATGTGTGTAGACTATAATAGTAATATTTTCTTCCCTTTTTCTCTTCGGCTGATACGAATTTCAAAAAATATCCTTCTATTCAAGCATCACATGAAATTTCATTATCACACTTTTGATTGATAATTTCCACTACATAGGGGGACCATTAACCTGTTGTCGATTTCCTCCTCTCCCCAACCCTTAGATCCCATGGTCTCATTTAGATCCCATGGTCTCATTTAGAGCAGTAGAGGATACTCAGAAGAATGAAACAACAATACCTTCAAACCTAAAAGTGGATGACGTCTATTACAGGTTAAAACATGACCTAGAGAGGGTGTGTTTTCCAAGGGTAAGGGTGAGTTGGGTTAATGAAATGGTAACATGTGTTATAGATGAATGATTACCGGATTCCCAAACTAATGAAGCACCTTTTGTTTTAAATGAGGAGGATGGAGACTCTCATGTGAGTGGATAGGACATGAGGGGGTCTTAGGATGAAGGTAAGGAATAAGAACATTTTATCAGTTTGAGTAGAGATAGTGGTGATTTGGAGAAGGCTACAGGTAGGATGAGGTCGAGAGGGAGAATTTCAATTATAAAATTAAGAAACAACTTCAGGAACTTGGAGGGTGAAGGTATGGAACAAGTTAAAGGGTATGTGTTTCCAACAATCAATCAAACCATAATTTTAACACAGAATATCTTAGAGGATCATAGTTACTATGTAAGTGGATCACAGGATGAAATTTCAATCCAAGTCTCAATGGAAGGTGTTGGTGAAGGGCATGGAATAGGCCACCTTAGTTATTGGGTGATAAAAGGGAGTAAATACAAAAGTGATGAAGGAGGATTAATTTTCATAAAATGAAAGAAGCCTAAAGGATTTAATGGCTATTCTCATTTACCTAAGATGATGGAATCCTAGTATTCCAAATAATAAAAATGCGGTAAACAATGACCCCACACCTTATGTGTTGGTTGACTTGGAAACCTCATTTACTCAGAATGATAAAAACATGATGGGGTGTAGTGAAGATAAGAAACTAAATCGCATTGATGATAATATGGATAATCTGACACAAGAGCAGGTGGGAGATAAGGTTATTTTTAGTGTAATGGTTGATGTGGTCTAAGAGGAAAGGGAAGAATGGGTGCTCTTTCTTAATTCCAATGAAGATATATTAGAGGATTTTTTTTGACACTTTTCCTAGGGTGTGTTGGAATTGTGTGTCATTTTCCACTAACATCACATTTGTCTCTCGATATTCTGAATTCCTAAATGTGGGTTGCATTCATCACTTTCTCAGTAATGTTTTCTCCTTGATAGAAATGTTATTATTGGATGTCAGTTCCTCCTTCCATGGATTTCTCTTTGGATCTTGTTTCTGATAACAGGTCTCACTATAGTATTAATACATTTTCACGTAACTCATCCCTATTTTAATTTATTCTTGGATGTCGGTTAATTACACTTCTTCTGTCTGGACATTACATGTGGTCCAATTGGGAATCAACCTTCAGTCATAGGAGTAGTCAGGTTTGGAATTGCTGGCATGTCTAGATGTTGGAAAACTGGTCACTTATACTCTTCCTCATGAGAGGGATTCTCAAGGACATGTAACTTGAGGAATTGTTTGTTGATCATTGAGTATCTTTTACAGAGGAATGTATTTTGAGGTTTTCTTAAATAATCCCATGTTTAACTAAGGTTAGACCGCAGGTCTAATGTTTACTATAGATAGAGTGGAACTGATCATAATACACCATGAAGGCAGATCAAGAAGGTACATTGCTTGAAGTAAATACCTAGAAAGTTTACAGTATGGATGGGTAAGAACACTCGATAAGAGAAAACCCTGGGTGGTTTGTCTAGTGAAGGGAATATGTTATGTCAAGAAGAATGATCTGGAAACCACTGAGGGTAGATCAGATAATTGAACCCCTAGTAGGGGTCACCAAGGTTTACCATTGGTTGGGAATGAAACTCAAGGAGATTTCCTATGTAACCTATTTAGTATATTGGGATCAAATCCCCTGTAGTTTGAGAGGATATGGTGTGCGTCTTACACATGGTTATTTTCCCTGTATAAGAGGATTGCTCTTAGTTGGATGATGAGTGATGTGGGGATGAAGAATGGTTGTCCACTCGGATGGTATTAGGAGTAGCGATGTGTATGGGGATTACATGTAGAATTATCCAAGATGGAGTTTGTGAGGTTACTGAGGTTCGTTGGACTAGGTAAAATTAGGATGGATTATGGATGGGTGGGGTGAAGTGGATGGATTTTTTGTGATGTTGGGCTTTAACCTCAGTGAGGTATCCAATGTATCTTAGTTGGTTGGGAATCAAAGTCCATGTACTATTGGAATTAGTTGTTCAGGCTTATACCTGAAGATGAGGCCTAGTAACGATGGGACATGTGGTTGTGACTTATGGATGGAAGCTACCTAGAAGGGAGGGGCGTTCTGGGGATTACACAAGGATGGTTTCCTATGGACACCCAAAGGATATGTGACCTCTGATCTGGGGAATGATATCCCAATGATAAGAGTGATGGGATAGGATGGATATTGGGATATGAGATGTTCACCCAAAAGACAAGGAAACCACAGTTTACCATTGGACATGATTGAACCTTATGGAGACATCCTAAAGACTCTGTTTATGAAACAGGGATCGAAACCCAAACATCTTCGAAGGGATGTGGATTATTCATGGGTTGAAGCCCATGAAGGTGGAAACTGGTGCTTACTCTTGGAGGAATTCTAAGATATAGAAGGGATTCTTGGTCAATACTAACCTCTCAACCCACATGATTCATGATCGGTGTGAGATTCAAGAGGAAACAATAGACAAAATGGTTGTGTCATTAAATATGCATCAGTGAGAGATGGTGTAGGGATTGTTCATAGATGCTACCTAGGTTAGATCACATTCAGTGTGATTTGGATCTAATTACATGTTAGGAAGTTCTCTCTCCCATGGAGAGTATTGGTCAAGGAAAATGCCAGAGGAGTGGAACCCTGTGTGCTTTGGAATGGGTGAGACTAAATTTTAATGTTATGTGCCGCGGACAATGGAGATAGGTAGTTTTATATACCGCAACATGGTTAAGGGGGACTCACTCCTCACCCCATGGACATACATGACCTATTCTCACCGACCCTTGGAGAATGGAAGGCATCGACAATGCCCAAATGGAAATGGATGGAGGAGTGATCGATCATGGGGTCTTTGTTAGTGTGGCTATAATAAAACATAAAATACATTTTCTTGCCTATGCTGAAACGAAAAAGGTAGTGCACCGAAATAGTGGACACCTCATTAGGGATAATAAAATTAGTACGCACAGACTATGAGGGTTAGACATAATATGGTCTCGTGAAGGAGGGGGCCTTGTTGAGAATAGATTCATGGAAGTCATGTTCTTCGAAAGGAACTGGAACTCCATGAAGAAAATGGATTCATGAAGCATGGTGTACCTACCTCGGTATGATGTTAGGTGTTGTACAAGGGGTGTTTCATGAAGGTTGGGTTCTCCAAGAAGCATTAAATTCCTCAAAGTGCCTCCTCCCTCTTTGAAGGGAATATACCATCACAAAGGGCACCACCAACATAAGTGGGGGTAAAAAAATAATGGGAATGGGGTATCATGATGCTCTAATTAATTGGGTGATTTATTTTCTCCCTAGTTTATAGTGCTCAGATTATTTTCAAAATGGGTGATCAGATGTTGAAAGGTCAAGGTATCCATCCCTTTGACGTGTGGGGGAGCCAGATATTTATTGGCCTGAGGTTTCATGATTCTCATAATATCTCCTTGAATTGATAAGGAGCTCCAAAAAAGATAGTGGCACCATTAGAATCATGGAGCCATCTGTCACTGACATTCATGTGATCATAGAGGGATTTAGACTTGCGGGAGTACCGTCAGGTTTCCTTTTTCGATTGTAGTGTTGATAGATTCCATGAAGAAGATTCACAAAATAGAACCCTTTGAAGGATTTTAGGACAGTTGGATCATTAATTTCATCCTTAACGGCCATGGTGCTTATCCATTTATTCAGGGGCATGTATTTCCATACCAAAACATCCCCCCATTAGAATGGGAGCTGACATAAGGAGGGTCAGATTATGAGGGTAATTCATAGGAAACATGGCGATCACAAAGCTGGATCATGATGAAGGTCGCATGACGTGTTTTGGAGCGGAGGCACTACAAATCTCTGGGGTGTGAAGCCTTTCATGATGCTCAGTTGGAACCATGACTATAAAAAGTGTAGGGTGAAACCATTATCCATATGATATATTCATTCCAATATTTCATCATCTCTCTTATCATGATGATCCTCCACCCCACAAATTCTTTTTTTAGCCTACGATCCTCAGAGCTTTGTTCTATGCACACTCCTTAGAAAACTGGGGCATCACAATTTGCAGTTATTTCATGACCCACAAAGAGAATAATGCTTCTCCATCAGTCAAGGATCCATGAATGATCCTTGAGGATCATATAAGCAACATAATAATAAGAAAAACTAATTCTAGGGTTTGATGGTCGTTTTGGAAGTTTCTTGGGAGGTCTTTGTAGATGTTGCTTGGAGAGAAGAAATGGATAACAATATCATCATTAGAGAGTATGACTAAATCCACTCCGATCACAAATCCCATGGTGTGTTTTTGATAGAATCTAATAGGGGATATCCTTTAGAGAAGATATTGTGGGTGTATGGATTCGGTCTGAGGGATGATTTCTTCATACCACCAGCATGCAATTAGAAGCAGATGTATTGGTTCTGTGGACTGCCTGGGTAGTACCCTATTCATAGGGTTGCTTATGGCCATATCTAGAAGAACAAATCTCCCATAAAAACTAAATACTTTTACAACCACACCAACAATGTTGATGGGGAGGCTCTGGTGGATGATTCATCTCCACTGCAATAAAAGTCAATTCTCAAGGTGGTCCTAAGAAACCTAGAGAAGGGGTGGACCAATGACTATGACTTCTGCCAATATGGAATCATCAAAAGAATAATTTTCCTAGTTATACTAGTTTTTTGAATCGTGTGCTAATCTTGGGGTAGAGTTGAGTTGGGTAGACCTTTATGATGAATCATGGGATTCCCAGATCCATGTTTACTCAAAAAAGTACATCATCCCAGAACATTGGATAATATGGTCATCAAATACCAACACATTCCATTTTCAACATGGAGAAGTCATTATTAGCCTTTTGGACCTCCCCCACATTTCTGGGATCCCCATCCTAGGGGAAATATATGAGTAATTACTCCCCATAGAGAATTCATGGGAGTATCGGGAGAAGTTTCCACATCTGGAAAAGGTAATACTGGATATGGTGTCAGAAAAAAAACAATGATATGCAGATGATAATGGAAGTTAATTTTAATAATTCGTATGGTTATTTCTTGAACTTATCAGTGGAGGATCATGATTAAAGAGAAAGGGTGCCCCAAAAAATGTCGACAAGGCATCACACCATCTTAATGGGACCCCAGTGGGGCAAGGACGATTCTTACTAGTGGATCCTGGAGGATAGACAATGGTGAGTGTCGGTTACATCATCATGAATGAGCCTCTCCCAATAGTTTGGCTGGATGAATAGAGTGTGGTTCTCATCAGTGGGGTGGATGTTGCTTGTATGATATGCTGACATAGGGAAATGACCGGGAATGTTTGTCATGGCAGCGATGCTGGCGACTGGTAAATATATTAGTCTAGGGATACTGGTGCTGGAAAATCTATAAAGTTTTCACTAGTATGTTAGAACGGGGAATAACTAATTTCACATGTGCGAGATTCTTCAATTTCTATAAAGCTGGGTGGTGGAACACATAGAAGGATATGAGTACTCGAATCCTATGTCCCCTCTTAAGAAGAACTTCCAAAAATCAGTCCAAAACATCATGGACGGTTTTCCATTCAAACTAGTTTTGACAGATGTGGTGAGTAGGGTTAGTGAGGTAAAAAGATTCACCTTCCACCTCTTTCCTCTACTTATGGGGATGATAACTAAAGATGGCATGGGGACCAAAGATCATAAGCCATATCTTTTGGCCTTCCATGGTGTAGCTCTACCAGAGAGGGTAGATTGTGAACCAATCTGTGACCCATAAAACCCACTCCATTTTATGAGGTACTTTTGGTGCCTATAGAGAATAACTAAAAAGGTATATCTGGGAGTATGTCATGAAAATTGTCTATGTTTGATGAGGATTCTCTAGATCATGTTCAATCATGAAGAAAACAATATGCAGAATAAGCTTCCTCCATCCACTATCAAATAAGGACTGGTCGATGTATATACAAAGACATGGGAGGATGCATATCTTGGAGAAACACTAAAGCATAGGATTATCCAAACCAATGAGGGATCCTCTACCTCAGGGACACGGTCAGACCGTGGCAAGAGAATTTCATAGTGATAGGGATGATGTAAGAGGAAAAGGAACAATATTTCCAGGTTCAGTGCTCCTTGTTAGGCACAATATTAAGGAAGGGGAACCATAACTAGGGTTCAACAGGAGGCCTACCAAAGATCATATGAAGTGATTCTGTGACGTATAAATTCATGTGGATGTGTTCAACCCTGGATCTTGGTATGACTTGTAAGTCAGCCGATAGTTCCTCAAATCTGGAAGGATGTGGGACCACCTAAATAGGTTCAGGATGGAACTTTTGGGGACCCGTTATGCCATAGATTCATTCCTTCTGCCTTAGAGGTAGGGAAAATATGGGATAGATATGCAAGATCTAGTGTACACTCAAGGCACTTCATTTCCAATGGGAGACTGTGTGAAAGTATAGTTGGATCAGACTCCCCCCCCCACTATTATTGACAGTTGAGATAGCAGTGAACAATACATTTTATAAAGAATCAGATGAATCATGGGAGGAAGTCACCAAGCTGGGGATCCCCCAAGAAGACTAAGAAGTCATAGCCTTATAAGAAGCATATTTGGAGGAAGACAATATCATATCGTCAAATGAAAATTACTTGGAGGGATTCATCAAATCTCTCAAAGCAAGATTAACTTATTCCCCTATCATGTAACTATTTTTTATTATTCTTTCTAGATTCCCTAACTAAAATCAATTTTTTGTATGAGGAAATTTCTCAAGAGATCCCTACAAATAGGGGTGAAGATACAACAGAATGTGTAGAGGACCACACCCCCAAGATCTATTTCCAAGGAAATAATGGATGTAGGGACAATCAGAGCTGAAGAGGGTAGGGTGGCCACAATGAAATATTTGTATCCCTCAATCATAATGGATGGGAACATCCTAGTATCCTAACAATGTTAACCTAAGAGGATAATACATCACCACTCATCCTTCATATGTTTATCTCTTTATATAATCATACATATAGACCACCAGTTAGATTGGATGACATATTTTCTTTCTGAATAGTGTTTAGAGTAGTATTGGGAGCTCTACTGTGGGGAATACTTAGATGAATTGGATCCATTTCTTGATGGGGGGGCCCATTCCATGTAGATTTGGGATGTCGGGCTAACTGGGCAATGACCTCCAATGGTACTATTGGCGTGGAAAAACTCAATGATAACTCGGATATTCTCATCGAGCTAGACTGTAGTGATGAAGATCAACCTCACGATATGAAACTCATCCCATTTGAAATGACACCAGAGGAGGATACTACTGCTGAATTATTGGCCGAATTTCCCTAGTACGAGCCTACTCATTCGGATGAGCTGGATGAGTCTAATTTTGATGCGGTTGAATATAGTCGGTCTACCCAACATAGGGTGTGGATGTTGATGAATAACTTTATTGACAACAATCCGAGATCACAATGGATAAGACAAATGAGATCGCTTCTCCAATGGATGCACAATCTATTTTCTTGCAGGTTAGATGCCCATGGTTGGAACATGTTCATATAAGACTGCCACACATAGAAAATGCAAAAAAAATCAATCTCCATATGAATTTCTTCTTACATCAAGAGTTTTCGGTTAGTACATATAATCTTTAAGAGGTCGAACAGGAGATCCATTTTATAGAAGGGTTGATGAATGATTGTGCCTCCATTGCTATAAGCCAATCAAAACTAGTCATGCGATTGAGGTTCCAGCTGATGGAATTTCAATAGAGTCTTAGATAGGTATCTCATCAAGTGGATGACATCTGAACTGAGAGGGAGTAGATATAAAGTAGGGACAATGATCTTAATCTTGAAGAAAACAAATAAGAAAGGGATCTTATGTGTTGGTAATAGATCTTGGAGGCCACATGCCAAAGGGTGGTGAAGCAAAAGCACTCCATTAAAGGGGTGGATCCATATGGTCCATGTTTTTTCAAATATATGAAACATACTTTCATGTTTTTTTCTTGCTTTGAATTAATTATACGGAAGAAGATCCTCATCCAAGTTGGTGAGCACTCAGAATGTTCATCCAAGATACCCGAGTTCAAAACCAGGTGGAGACATATTTTCTAGGGTATTGTAGTAGTACTGTAGCAGGCATAGTAGCAGGTACTATAGCAGACACTATAACAGACATTGTTCAGTAATGTAGCAGCTAGAACTATCCATCAATTTGGTCTTTCAGGCCACCGGTTTGGGCCTTGGGTCCCTTAAGGCCTTTAGTCCACCCAATGCCTTCGGGCTAGTAAGGTTTTCAGACCACCAAAAGGAATTTGGGCCACCTCAAGGGCTTCATGCCATCTCAAGGCCTTTGGGCCACCTAAAATTGAGATTAATGATTAGAAAGTTTCAATAAGGAGAAGACTCCAGATGGGGACCAATGTAGGCCCATTCACTAGAAAAGAAGCTAAGAGGCTTTTTCTGAAATAGAGGGTATCACATTACCTTTTAGACTAACTCGTGATTTCAAGGGAAGCCTAGAAAAACATCCATGTGAAGGTGAAGATCGGATATCATGATGTAGAATCTAGGAGGAGGAGTACCAAGTATAGACTGTATAATTCCTATGGTCTACGGGTCATGTAATATCAAAGCCAACGGGACCTGTAAGGGTTCCCACTCATCCCTTGAAATAGGTTTATCAAAAAATCAATAAATTAAATAAGGCCTTTGGGCCATTTGATTAAATCAATTATATGGACACATTCATTCTTGTTTCAATTATCACACATCAACCATACACACAAAATAGATAATTACGAATCCCTATGAACATGCGGGTAATGCCCTATATTAGAAACAAGGGACAATCACATAACCATTCACTTTTCTTGAGATCACAAGATAATAATAAAATTTTAGTGGTATACGATTGTTTACTGACTACACAGAGTGTTTGGGTGGATATAGGATATGAATGGAGAACATGGATCTTGAAATAGTAATAAAATCACAATGTGCTCTAGTGCACAAAATGGATAACTCTAGGGGGTTGGAATCAATCTTAATAAATAGGACGGGGAATTTTGAGTCATGACACCCAAAAATTAGAATATTATGAGAGTTGTATCGTGAAATATAACAACTAGTGGCCATATTTGAAACACAATATCTATATTTCTTGGCATGACATGAGGTCAAACAAATAAGGGTCAATCGATGAGAATGTTTGAAACATGATACCTATCTCAAATTGCCTCTGAAGTCTTCCAGGGTGTTGGACTAGGATGTTATGTGAGCCTTTTCCATAAAACATTTCATTAGAAGACACTTTATATGTGAAAGATGATGTTGATCCAAATAAATAGGCACAAAAAGTGTGGGAGTAGAGTAATGGAAAGTCCAAATAGTTTCCAACACTCTCAGTATTACACAACCATGGATTAGAATGCCCTGGTGTGGGGGAACTGGTCTAAAAAAATATTAATACTATCTTCTAGGGGATCATTGTCTCAGATTCCAATCGATATGTGAAGATGTGAATGATGTGGTTGATGATCAACGTCAAGGGAGAAGACCTCTCATGTGAGGACCTAAGACAATTTTCCAGTTTCTTTCATGCAGGTGAGGATGGTGGACATTTTTTTAACATCCTTAAGAGAGGATTATGAATGATACAATTTAATATTGGGTGATTAGGACGTTGCACATTGTTTCAGTTCAGCCTTCCTGGACCCTAGCCAATAGTTTAAAGTCAGGGTACACAAACTATAAAATGTTCTTAAGTATTTTTTCAGTACATATGGAATAAATATGATGTAAATGAGAAACAAAACACTCACATAACTATAGAGACCCGAAGCTTGACGTACATGAACATTACACTACTTTTGCGGAATACTTAACACATAACAAAAATAGACACACAAGGACCGTAATAATTTAATTTCTTTGGAAACTTGGAACGTAATCTTCTAATCGTGGTGAAAGATCTTCAACATCTCCCATAATGATCTTCCCCTTTTTTTCTTACCTAAAACCTTTCTTTATATCCTGGGGAAAAGAAAACATAAAAAGGGTGAGCTCAAATGCTCAGTAAGGGTAATCATGGATAAAATAAAACATACCATATACATTTGAACTTAAAAACATGAACATAATGTTTAAACATCAAATGCTTGAGCAATGACATAAAACATGGAAGTACGTAAGGCATAGATCATAAAGAAACATTAAGAATGAAATAATAGCATGGGAATAAAACATGTAATTGTGGAAACCATTAAGCACATGATATGATTTCCATATTAGCCAAGGCATTGCTGCCAAGACCATCTTAGTGGACAAAGTCCCTTTCTGAATCGAGTTCACTCCTCATTCCAATCCTATATTACTGAACCGGTTTAACTTTCCGTTCCAGCCATGTATATATCATGAGATATAAATCGTTACCCAATGCATTGGAGAGATATATAGGTCCCACCCATCTCATAATGAAATCATTCTTACTTGTGCCACAAAATAAACATGCATTATTCATAATAACCCAATGAATAAAATGGGTGTCATAAACATCATCTCATCATCACATAATCCATATAAAAGAAGTGGATATCACTTCATAATAAGGAAAGTGAAACCATGTAAATCATAGAGACATGATACTTGAAACATACACATATGAAATAATGTCATCTTAGATGAAAAAAATGGTTTTCATAAAACACTTCAAATGAATTCTTGAGGAAGATATCTTTTCTTCTTCAAAATCATTTTCTTTTCACAAAATGTCATGCAATGTTAAAAGAAAAGGATTTTGTTGAAAATATTCATGAAATCTTTTGGAGGAATCTTCATGAAAATAAGGCTTTATAAAACCGTAAAAATCCTTTCATCCCGTATAAGTTAAAAAGAATTCTTCTCGTACTTTTTCCAGAAATGTCAAAAAAGTACCTCGTAACTTAAACAAAAGAAATATTCCTTACATAACATGTAGTAAAAGTAAAAAGTGGGTAAAAAGGACTTTAAACATACCAGAAACCATTTTTAGAAAATAGGGACATGGAAAATATAACCCCAGTGAATACTTACGAATAAACAACCTCGGATAAAAATGAGATTTGAAAAATTATCCCTTTCCTTAGGTCCGATATGCTTCATATGTATCCGAACCACTGTATAGTGATTTAAATAATGTTACTGACTTATTACAGAATCATAATCATTGTTATGATATCATATATGGTTCACTTATGACTTTATTTTACCCGTTCTCTTGTAAATTCTATGTTAAAGAGCATTTTGGGTAAAATCGTTTCATTTGTTCTCCGTGTTTTGACTTGTAATTATTCATATGATTACTTAGATCATGTTTACATACATCCAGAAAGTAAAACATGATTTATAAATAATATATATTCAGAATATACATATATATATATATATATATTAGATAGATAAATGGAAAGAAATACACCGTTCATGGAGACGGTAGGCCGTACGTACGCATAAATGATATTTTCGTTTCCTTATTGAATTGAATGAAACTAAATAGATGAAATACATATATAAATCCAGTAGCATTCATATATTTCATTATTATTAATTATATAAACTTTATGAGCATTCATGTATGGTTAACATGGAGAATGAATCTCATCGCGTCGTGGAGACGGTAGTCCATACGTACGCACGAGCGATGATATCGTTCCCATAATTATTGAATAGAATTGGAGTGGACGGTATAATATATCAGAATCAGTATGATGTTATAATAACCATATATATTTATTCTTTACACCATTATACCCATCCATGTAAGGTGTTGGTGGAAAAACAGATTTCACCACGGTGTGGAGACGGTATTCTGTACGTACGAACGCGCGGTGATTTCGTTTTTCATAGGATTGATAAAAGGTGAAATAGGGTTGTTTCATACTTATAATAACATATAATTATATGATTGATACTGATGTTATTACTTCATAAGTAAACAACTAAAGAAGAAGAAGTGGAAGAAAAAATAAAGTTGAACGAATCGGTAACGAACATTACCTCTTCTTTGAAGCGCCTCTTTGAGACCTCCTCTTAGGGCACTAAAATTGGTCTTTGAAGAAACCCAGGACCACTAGGATGTTTCTAGGGAAGTTGATAAGAGAATTTGTCAGGGTTTGGCCGAGATTAAAGGCTCAAATTGGTGTGAGGAAGAGAGGGAGGAGGTGCCCTTTTATAAGGGAGGAGAGCGGCACCTTTAGAAATATAAGAAATATTGGATTATATTAAATCCCAACCCCAAGTAAAAACATCCAAAATGACTGATAACAGAATATTAGATGATATAGGGTTGTAATATCATCAACCAATAAAATTTATACATGTTAGGAATTTATTTTAAACATTGTCAACTTGATTTATCCTTATTTAATCAATTTAATTTTATTTGTTGTAATAACATTATAAATTTTAAATTATAACAAATAATTACTTATTTGTTTTTAATTGTCCATAATTTGATATTTTATAACATTTTAGACCATATAAAGTTAAATTTATAATTTGTAAATATTTTTGTGATTTTGAAACAATTTTATAATATGTTATTTTTATAAAATAACAATAGTGTCAATTTTGACACTATTCATTTAATTGGATTTGAATAAAATATATACATAAGATATTCATGAAATATAAGCTTTAATATATTAATAAAATGTCATATGTACCTATAAAATTAGTGGAGAACATTAAATAGTTGATATAATATTTATTTTATTATTTTTAAAACCATTTGTTTGGTTTATCTCTTAATAAAATAATTACTACAACATTTTTGTATAATAATTTAATATACTTATTTGTTGCATAAAAAATAAAAATAAAATCCTATGATGAAGCTAAATATATTAAATTTCACAATAATACTTTTAAAAGAATTTATCATCTTAAAATCCCAATATTTAAATTTTTATATTTATTAAATTATGAAGTTGACAACTTTGGCATCATTTCAAATAAAATAATATAAGTGTCATAATCACTTTCATAAGTCTCCAAATGGTCAAATATTAGACCATTGGATGATTATGGTTTATATTTACATGACCAATAAGTTTTGGTCAGGGTTTTGTTCCTTTTATGGTCACTATTAGTTTAATAAAAACTATATTCTTGATTTTTAACTAGATAAACAATTTCTGCATCACTATTGTGTCACAATTAATGATTGTTATTTAATCCCTAAAAATTATAATTTAATTCATGTGATTTAGATAATTTTATTATCTTTCTGGAGACTATTCATGTTCTAAGTTTCATTATGGTTATCACTAAATTAAAATTAATATACTTATAAGATTTAAGAGAGTGATATGTTGTCACTTTTTTTGGTTTTAATAATAATTAAATTATTTTCAAGGAAACAAGTCCATAAAATGAATCTATTCAGACCCTTAGGTGATATGGGTAGACTTTTATCCATCCTATAGAATTTTTTCAAGTGTTAGGGTAATTTTATAATCTTATATTTACCCTTAATTACCCGATTTACCATTAACTATGGTAAATAAAATTTACCGTAGTTACTATTCATAATGCCCAAAAATAAAAAGTAGATTATTAACATAATTTGGACCTACTGATTCCAAATATAGAATCTATTTTTCCAAATTCAATACACAAAATTTTCAGAAATTAAATAAAAATTAATCCCGTTGTCGAAAGAAAACGGGCTTTTCTTTAAAACATTGCAAAAGATTGAATTGATTTAACCTACGAATGAAAGGTAAAATGAATGCTAATGACATACATTATATTAAATGGTAAAAATATATTCTATTTATACTTTAAAACTATTCAATATTATAATTTAACTATATAAATTATTACGATGAAAAAAGTTTTTTTTAATTAAAATATAGCGTGCTTTTACTATTCATTAAAATATGACAGTTATGAGAAAAATATCAAAACTTTATCCAATGTAAATTTATATATCCTGATTCAAAATTATAATTTTATTTTTGTAAAATTGAACTTATAAACATGTCAAAAACTAGATTTAATGTGGGTGCGCCATCAAAAGGCGGCAAAACTGCATTTTTTACCCGAAAAAATTTATTTTGTTCTTATACCATGTTCTAGAAAATGTGTAAGATGAATAATAAGGTTATAAAATTCAAAATGTAGTTAATACTATTCATAATGGCTAGTTCATAATAATATTATAACCATATATCATTGTTTAGTGAAACCTGATACTGCGTACAACACACGCTATCGAGGAATGTCGAGATTGCGTGTAATGCAAGACAAGTCAGGGTTCTGTGTTGTGCAAGAATCCTTCATTGTTTCATATAACAGAATCTAACCACATTTCATTTATACATTTAATATATATATATATATATATATATATACACACACTCAATGTTGCGTAGAATGACTATTATAAAACAAACTGGAAATTGTGTGTAACACAATCTAAGAATAGTGTTGCGTATACTACAAGATAATACAATGTTGCGTAAAGTGCAAGATAATCTTGGTGTAGCGTACAACAGAAGTTATGAAATAAATTAAAAAGAATATATCTTATAAAATCTCTGGCTGCTACATTCTACCCCCCTTAAAATGAATTTCACCATTGAAATTTGTCTGGGTTATAAATGGTTTAATACTTGAATGTTTCTTTAGTAGAAACCCACATCGTAAAAAGGGAATACCAAAAACCAATCTTTAAAAACTGATGTATGAAATGTAATGGTTAGCCAAATTAACTAATCTCTGGTTTTCCACATAGGAAAACATAGGTGAAAAAATATGTATATGGAAGAAAAATCTAACCATCAAGTTCTGATGGAGAGTGGTAGAGGACTTGGCTATGAAAAATCCAACAATCACCAAGCAATAAATTTGTGATGATCTAAGGTACAATCTGATTCATCGGATATAAGGGAACCAGGACAACATTTTTGGTCTTCAATATCATTTCCCTAATGTTGAAGAATTTGAATTAGAATAAATACTTACTTTATTTTGGTACAATCTTACTGTTGTTCGTGCTTTGAACAATTTCCACTTCATCTCTTAAATAAATGAAGTTTAATTTGTTATTCGTGAAGTGTTAACAGATCATGTGATAGAATGATGGGTCATTCCATATATTTCAAAAAAAAGGTTAGCAAAAGTTATGAAATATATATAAGTCTATCTATGGAGAGGTTAATCATGTATGATTCCAAAAATGATCTTATACTTCATATATCATACCGCTTAATAAAATAAAACGGGTTTCTACTAATCAGGGACTTTCTGTAGTCCAGTGGTAGGCGATAATGGCCAGTCGCACTTCGGTTGTGGGTTCAATTCCCACAGCCTTGTCTGATGCGATGGGTTGTCGCCCATCCTGAAGGTTGACCTTTTTCTAAAACTACATTACTATAACATCCCATCAATAATATCGAAAATATTTCTATCCTTAAACAATAATAACTTATGTCCAACATAATCCATTCCAATCTTTAGGCTTATCTAAAATACATCGGTCCAAGCTCATAGTATAAAGAAAATGATTACTTGAAATTTCACATAAAAATCACGTGAATGCCATCATTTATCCCTCATATATCATAAGATATATCTTGTTGGTCAAATTAAAAACTTGCAAATACCTTAATCATGTATTCTCTTGAAGAATGAATACCCATTTAACATTAGTGAAAACATGAATGCAGTTAAAAGTTAACACTTTCCACATAACAAAATCCTCAAAATTCTATATACTCAAACCATGATATCACTTAGTCCTTATATCAATCATGAGATCATGAATACAATCAAACATCTCATTATCTTCTTATCCCTTCATTATGCGCATATCATCTGCTTTCCCAAATATTTGGATCACTTTTCATGGTTATCGGTAAAATAAAATTATTGAAAACAACAATAGACTAATACAAAAATATTCTAATAAACCGTAAAAGTACCTCAACAACATTATTTTGATTACCAATATATAAACACTTCAATCCATCATCTTAAATTATTGTCCTAGAATAATTCCTTCCTTGATTTAGAAGTAACTTTTTTAGTTCAGGGTATTGAGTTGGGTAATTCCCATGTTCTCCACAAATAAGACATTGAATTCCATAACAGTCTGTCACTCTATGACCCTTTTCTCCACAAAGATAACAGTTGTCCCTCCATTTGAGGTATTACTCAAGGTTCTTCTTCCCTTCTTTAGAAATCTCAATCTTCCTTTCTTTATGCTCCTCCACATGTGAACATGCATAAAACTCTATCTTCCTCTTATTTGATGAATTAGGAATACCACTAAATTTCACCTTGTTAATAATATATCGTGATGACTAATTCGGAATAATCACAATATCTTTCTCTCTGGGCATTACACAATTTTGTTTCTCATAGTCACCAATTTGTCCATTGGATTCAATGTTAACTGAATTCCTTCTGGTTCCCTCCATTAACTAAAACACAAAAAGAATTCTGTGAGAGGCAAAAATCTTGCTAGAGAAAACAACATAGTAAAAAGGGAGTACCCTCAATATCTAACATCTTAGGTTAAATTCTATGATCATTACCATAGTTTTAGGACTATATCTTATACGTATACTTATCCTTAGGGACATCTCTAGAAATACCTTAAAAATATCTCTAGGGATCTCACTAACGTTTTCGCATCTTTGTTTCCAAAGGTTGACTAAACCTTTCCTCTGATACCAACTGTAGAGACCCGAAGCTTGACGTACATGAACATTACATTACTTTTGTGGAATACTTAATACATAACAAAAACAGACACACAAGGACCATAATAGTTTAGTGTCTTTGGAAACTTGGAACGTAATCTTCTAATCATGATGAAGATCTTCAACATCTCCCATAAAGATATTCCCTTTTTTTTCTTACCTAAAACCTTTCTTTATATCCTGGGGAAAAGAAAACATAAAAAGGGTGAGCTCAAATTCTCAGTAAGGGTAAGCATGGATAAAATAAAAATACCATATACATTTGAACTTAAAAACATGAACATAATGTTTAAACATCAAAAGTTTGAGCAATGAAATAAAACATGGAAGTACGTAAGGCATATATCATAAAGAAACATTAAGAATGATAAAATAGAATGGGAATAAAACATGTAATTGTGGGAACCATTAAACACATGATATGATTTCCATATTATCCAAGGCATTGCTGCCAAGACCATCTTAGTGGACAAAGTCCCTTTCCGAATCGAGTTCACTCCCCGTTCCAGTCCTATATTACTGAACCGGTTTAACTTTCCATTCCAAAATGTCTATCTCGTGAGATATAAATCTTTACCCAATGCATTAGAGGGAGATATAGGTCTCACCCATATCATAATGAAATCATTCTTACTTGTGCCACAAAATAAACATACATCATTCATAATAACCCAACGAATAAAATGGGTGTCATAAACATCATATCATCATCACATAATCCATATAAAAGAAATGGATATCATATCATAATAAGGAAAGTGAAACCATGTAAATCATAGAGACATGATACTTGAAACATACACATATGAAATAATGTCATCTTAGATGAAAAAATGGTTTTGATAAAAACACTTGAAATGAATTCTTGAGGGAAATATCCTTTCTTCTTCAAAATAATTTTCTTTTCACAAAATGTCATGAAATTTTAAAATAAAAGGATTTTGTTGAAAATGGTCATGAAATCTTTTGGAGGAAGCTTCATGAAAATAAGGCCTTATAAAACCGTAAAAATCCTTTCATGCCGTATAAGTAAAAAAACATTCTTCTCGTACTTTTGCCAGAAAAGTCAAAAAAGTACCTTGTAACATAAATAAAAGAAATATTACTTACATACCATGTAGTAAAAGTAAAAATTGGGTAAAAAGGACTTTAGAAATAACTGAAACCATTTTTATAAAAGAGGGACATGGAAAATATAACCCCAGTGAATACTTACGAATAAACAATCTTGGATAAAAATGAGATTTGCAATATTATCCCTTACCTTAGGTCTGATATGCTTCGTACGTATCTGAACCCCCTGTATAATGATTTAAATAATGTTATTGACTTATTACATAATCATATCCATTGTTATGATATCATATATGGTTCTCTTATGATTTTATTTTACCCGTTCTCTTGTAAATTCCATGTTAAAGAGTGTTTTGGGTAAAATCGTTTCATTTGTTGTCCGTGTTTTGACTTTTAATTATTCATATGATTACTTAGATCATGTTTACATACATCCAGAATGTAAAACATGATTTATATATAATATATATTCAGAATATACATATATATAATAGATCGATAAATGGAAAGAAATACACCGTTCATGGAGACAGTAGGCCGTATGTACGCATGAACGCTGTTTTCGTTTCCTTATTTAATTGAATTAAACTAAATATATGACATACATATATAAATCCATTATAATTCATATATTTAATTATTATTAATTATATAAACTTTATGATCATTCATGTATGGTTAACCTGGAGAATGAATCTCATCGCATCGTGGAGACGGTTGTCCGTACGTACGCACGAGCGATGATATCGTTCCCATAATTATTGAATAGAATTGGAGTGGATGGTATAATATATCAGAATCAGTATGATGTTATAATAATAATATATAGTTATTATTTACACCATTATACCCATCCATGTATGGTGTTGGTGGAAAAACTGATTTCACGACGGCGTGGAGACGGTATTCCGTACGTACGCACACGCGGGGATTTCGTTTTCCGTAGGATGGATAAATGGTGAAATAGGGTTGTTTAATGCTTATAATAACATATCAGTATATGATTTATACTGATGTTATTACTTAATAATGAAACAACTAAATAAGAAGAAGTGGAAGAAGAAATAAAGTTGAAAGAATCAGTAACGAACATTACCTCTTCTTTGAAGCACCTCTTTGAGACCTCCTCTAAGGGCACTAAAATTGGTCTTTGAAGAAAACCAGGACCTCTAGGATGTTTCTAGGGAATTTTAGAAGAGAATTTGGAAGGTTTTTGCCAATCTTAAAGGCTCAATTGGTGTGAGGAAGAGAGGGAGGAGGTGCCCTTTTATAAGGGAGGAGAGGGGCACCTTTGGAAATATAAGAAATATTAGATTATATTAAATCCCAACCCCACTTAAAAACTTCCAAAATGAATCATATTAGAATATTATATGATATAGGGTTGTGATCTCATCAACAAATAATATTTATACATGTTAGGAATTTATTTTAAACATTATCAACTTGATTTATCCTTATTTAATCAATTTAAATTTATTTGTGGTAATAACATTATAAATTTTAAATTAGAATAAATAATTACTTATTTGTTGTGAATTTTCCATAATTGGATAATTTATAACATTTTAGACCATATAAATTTAAATTTATAATTTTTAACTTTTTTTGTGATTTTTAAACAATTTTATAATATGTTATTTTTATAAAATAACAATAGTGTCAATTTTGACACTATTCATTTAATTGAATTTAAATAAAATATATACAGAAGATATGTTCGAAATAAAAGCTTTAATAGATTCATAAAAGGTCATATGTATCTATAAAATTAGGGTAGAACATTAAATAGTTCATATAATATTTATTTTATTATTTTTATAACCATTTATTTGGTTTATCTATTAATAAAATAATTACTACAACATTTTTTTATAATAATTTAATATACTTATTTTTTGCATAAAAATTAAAAATAAAATCGTATGATGAAGCTAAATCTATTAACTTTCACAATAATACTTTTACTCGAATTTATCATATTAAAATCCCAATATTTAAATTTTTATATTTATTAAATTATGAAGTTGACAACTTTGGCATCATTTAAAATAAAATAATATAAGTGTCATACTCGCTTTTATAAGGATCAAAATGGTCAAATATTAGACCATTAGATGATTATGGTTTCAATTTACATGACAAATAAGTTTTGGTCAGGGTTTTGTGCCTTTTATGCTCACTATTAGTTTAATACAAACTATATTCTTGATTTTTTACTAGATAAACAATTTTTGCATCACTATTGTGTCACAATTAATGATAATTATTCAATCCCTAAAAATTATAATTAAATTCATATGATGTCAATAATTTTATTAGCTTTCTGGAGACTATTCATTTTAAAAGTTTTATGATGTTTATCACTAAATTAAAATTAATATACTTATAAGATTTAAGAGAGTGACATGTTGTCACTTTCTTTGGTTTTAATAATAATTAAATTATTTTCAAGGAAACATGTCCATAAAATGAATCTATTCTGACCTTTAGGTGATATGGATAGACTTTTAGCCATCCTATAGAATTTTGGCAGGTGTTAGGGTAATTTTATAATCTTATATTTACCCTTAATTACCCGATTTACCTTTAACTATGGTAAATAATATTTACCGTAGTTAATATTCATAATGCCCAAAAATAAAAAGTATCTTATTAACATAATTTAGACCTACTGATTCAAAATATGGAATCTATTTTTCCAAATTCAATACACAAAATTTGCAGAAATTAAATTAAAAAAATCCCGTTGTTGAAAAAAATGGGTTTTTCTTTAAAACCTTGAAAAGGATTGAATTGATTTAACCTACGAATTCAAGGTAAAATAAATGCAAAAGATTGAATTGATTTAACCTATGATGAAAAAAGTTGTTTTTAATTAAAATATAGCATGTTTTTACTATTCATTAAAATATGAATGTTATCAGAAAAATATCAAAACATTATCCAATGTAAATTTTTATATCCTGATTCAAAATTATAATTTTTTTTTGTAAAATTGAACTTATAAACATGTCAAAAACTACATTTAAAGTTGGTGCACCATCAAAAGGCGGCAAAACAGCATTTTTTTTAAAATACTTATTTTACCCGAAAAAAATTATTTTTTTCTTATACCATGTTCTAGAAAATGTGTAAGATGAATAATAAGTTTATAAAATTCAAAATTTAGTTAATAATATTCATAACGGCTAGTTCATAATAATATTATAACCATATATCATTGTTTAGTGAAACCTGATATTGCGTAAAACACACGCTATCGAGGAAAGTCGCGATTGTGTATAATGCAAGCCATGTCAGGGTTGTGTGTTGTGCAAGAATCCTTCGTTGTTTCATATAACAGAATATAACCATATTTCATTTATAAATTTAATATATATATATATATACACACATTCAATGTTGCGTAGAATGACTATTATAAAACAAACATGAAATTGTGTGTAACACAATCTAAGAATAGTTTTGCGTATACTGCAAGCTAATACGGTGTTGCGTAAAGCACAAGATAATCTTGGCGTAGTGTACAACAGAAGATATGAAATAAATTAAAAATAATATATCTTATAAAATCTCAGGCTGTTATAATAACACCCAAATATAATGATAAATTATTGAAATAAGGCTTCCCAAATGCAAGTATTTGTGGTGCGGTAGTTTGGAAAACCCGACACACCACACATTCTCTATGGGGACTTTATGTTTAGGGTCATAGTGGTTGGACCCCGTATCCCATTCACAACCCTGCCGAATTGATACATAGTTTACAAGAACTCACAATCCCTTGTGGTAAATGCTCTATCTGGGAAATAAGGAATGGAAAAGTGGTCTATCAGACTTGTGGGAGTTCACATCAGTGGTGAAATCAATGATAAAATCTCAACATGACATGAGAATGTAAAATTAATGTAAGAAGATACTCTAAAGGTATATATAAATGGGTATCTTCTAAGTAAGGATCATCTAAAGACCTTGTTTGAAATGCATGGATCGTAACCATACAAGTTGAGGATGGGGAGAAGAAATGTGTAATGGACTATAGACTGAATTTGAAACATTGGATTCTTTACATGATGATAAAGATCTATTAGTGTGTTGTCCCACGATTGGAGGTGAGCCAAAGAGGCACGATTCCATCACTTTTAGGGTGTCCATATAGATTTGAATGATAGTGGAAAAACATAACTGTGGAGAAATAAAAGAGTGGAATGAAAAAATATCTGAGTGGGATTCAGTATATTGTGTAAAAATATTTTAAGGCCGTATTTCACTGACCATGTAAAAATATTTAAATTTTATCTTGCTAATTTTAACGGAAAATTTCCCACCTTAAGGTATGAATAATGTGAATGGGATGAAAAACCCAACGTGATTGAATTAAAGGAGGATCACATGATGAATACACAACTTAAAAAATGAATGATGTTTAAGGTCACAATGATAAGGCCATAATTAGGGCCAGAGGGCAATAATTATTAATGAACCTTTGGCAGGGCATGAAGAAAAACATTCAGGGTATTACTACATTTCCCATAAGGATGGAAACCAAGCCGCACATAGTTAATGAAACAAAATGTGGTGAGAGGCCAACACTAGTCGGAGAAATTCTCACATGTGATGAAGCTATAGCATCCCATAATTATCATGGGGCATCGTGAACTTGTTTAGGGTGGGATCACAGTTTAATGTCATGTGTTGATGATGTTAATTCTCAGTTTATGGTCAGAGAGTTCATACCATAAGGGGGGAAATCCAAGGGGAACCTGAATAATGTGGTGTCATAATGTAACTGACGTGAAAGAACACTATGGAGGCACACACGCACCACATGTGCAATCCTTAGGAAGCCTGCATTCATTTTAATGTAATTCAACATCAACTAAGCCAGTGATATAGGGGCCAAAGAGGAAGTCACATTCCATGGATACACATGTGACACCAAATAGATAAAACCTAACATGAATTGTGGAAAATGGATCCCATTTATAACATGGATACCATAATATGAAATACATACACTTTGGGGTCATGGATCATGGACCATGATTGAGGCCAAGAGGATGAAGGTTATAAAAAGTTGTGATTGGTCCCGAATATGGAGTGTATGAGTATCACTATGTATTCCTTAAGGATGGGAATTAAGTCACATGTTATTCCAAAATTTAGGGCTCTAGTTCAGTTTAACATCTTGCGTTCATGATATTTCTACTTAGTATTAGGTCTTGTTGATCACAAAAAAATGTGATGGTGTCTCAAAAGTGTATGTGTAGCGTGGTTTCATAAAAATTGGATGTGAATAATGCTAAAGAGGCCTAAAGTCACACCAAAGTTTCCGGATTAGAGTCTTGAGATTTTCCCTAAATACATCATTATGGTATGGATCGAAGTAATATCTCACACAAGTGAGCCAAGGAGGCATGTCTGACATAAATGGGGCCTAAAAGAAAAGAAAATAATGGGATGTAAATTTTTGGATGGTCCTAAAGACAAAATTCTCATATGTCACTACTTATCCCATAAGGATGAGAATCAAGACACACGTAGATATTAAAGAGAGGATCTCTCTGCATGGGTCTGACCCGTACACAGAAAGGGGATATTTGTTTTTCTTTTGTAGTGGATGGAATAGGATGGATAACCCATGAATCGTTATGAAACCTATGTGGAATGGAATCAAGACATTTGTAGTTCATAATATATGGAATGGTGGATGACCAGTTACAAAGGAGATATCCTCTTAGGCGATAACACCACCAAGCTATTCCATTTTTCATCATATGGTCAGGATGATGGTGCCATAGTTTACGTTCATGTGACAAGACTGGTACATGCAATTTATTTTTATGCAGTGAGGAAGCAGGTTATTTTCCTTTTATTATCACGCATCTTGGACAATGGGGGAGAGTTTTTCCAGAGGGGATGTGTATGTAATGTAAAGATAACACAACATAAATGAAGACAATGGAGGCCCACACCACCCCACACACTCCTATGGGAAAACACATCCCAAGGGGCTGAGAATTTAAATATATGGCTAGGACAAAATTCAAATTATATGGGCATTCCTATATATCCCATAAGGATTTGAACCAATCCATACATAGTCCTTGATCATGGAGTGGTTGGTGAATAATTCTATAAGTGATTTCATCACAGATGATAAAATCAATATGGTCTTCTGTAATTTAAAGTCATTACATATGGGATTTTATAGTTTTTAGTTTAAGGTCATAAAATTTAGACCATAAGTGGAAGGCATATCTGGTGGACATGTGCAGTGTGGACAGGTGACAAAACCTAACATGAAAGAGGTCCTAGGAGGCCAAATGTCACACAACATCTTCTTAAGAGAAGTTGAATATAGTCTAATCTTGTGATGCTTAGACTATGGGAGAGAGGGTTATCCAAAAGGAGATACATGTGTAGCATAGTGGGAATAACCCAATCTGAATGGGGGCTAGGGAGGCCTCTGCTGCATGATGCATCTTCAAGTAAAACCCACAAAAAGTATAAATTCAAATTGCTTGGACTTGGGAATCAAGTGTAACAATGTGTGGTTGGGACATGGAAGAAACAATATGTATCTTGGAGAGGTGATGAACCCAATGTGTATAATGACTGAGAATGAATGTCTCCACACCCTATATTATTGAGGAGACCTGAAAATAGTTTAGTGTCATGATTCATGGACTTTTGGGGTAGTAAAAAGATTATGGTCATAATGCATAGACCTTATGAAAATAATTTAAGGTTATGTTTCATTTACCATTGGATCATAATTTAAGGACAAAGAGTTTGGACCTTGGGAAAAAGGGACTTCAACTACATATTCGTAGCATAGTGTTATGGAAAATTAGACACAAATAAGTTCCTAGGAGGCCTCAATATCACATGACACAGTCTGAAAAGAATATTTTATATGGTTTAATTTCATGATTCTTGGACTGTGTGGATCATAGTTTAGATTCATTGAATTCATAACGGTTAAGTTGTGAATCTCACTTATGTTGGTGAAAACCCTTCCAAAACTCCCAATCCTAGGTGAGTCTTTCTCAATGTGGGAAACATGGAATAATATCATGATTTCCCCATAACATGGAAGTGATCAAAAAGGGAAATAATATATGAGGTGGGAAAGTCCCAAGGATATTGTCTTTCTCACTCAACGTTTGAAGATAAATGAAGGGGAAATATCATGGTGTAAAAGCTTCACTAGAACATCAGGATTTGGAAAATGTGAATTAAGGCGCCTGATATATGGAACACAACGAGGGTGGTTTTATGCTAGAGGACAAAAACTGACCATGTTTGAAAGATACCATCCATATCATATTACCTGGAATGAGGAGAAACAAATGAGTTTCATCCGCTAACCATGTTAGAAATGTGGGACCTCTATTAAAATGTAATCCAATGTCTTCTAGAGCATTGTCCTAGGATGGTAGGTGAGACAATGTGGCCAGATACCAAGCTGTTAGGGTGTCCCTTCAGACTTGGAAGATGACAAGGTTCCAAATAAATGGAAATGTGAAGCATGGAAATGTATTGAGAAAATTTCTCTGAGAAATTCAACACTCTAGGTATTTTATCCTAGAAAATCATAGCATGTTAGAGGGAGGATGCAGCTGGACTCAGTGTTAAAGACCCTAGGATCACAAATATTTTAAGGTCATATTTCTTGGACAGACGTTTCTTAGTTTAATGTCCTAGATTTTGGACCATTGGTTCCAAGTTTAGCATTGTTTTCATGTCATGGGGTCATACAATTTATCATCATGTTGTAAATATGTTGTAGCATACCTTAACATCATATTGTAAGGATAGAGGAGGAAATAAATTCCAATTTGAAGGTGTGTTATGTGGAAGCTATAACCAGAAATTAATGATGGGGTAAGGTGTACACTCCATAAAAAACAATTCCATTGGAATTTGTACACATGTTGATGTCGTGATATTTGGACATTATGGATTAGTTTAATTCCATGTTCTTTGGGAAAAAATATTCAATCAGTTTACCATTGTAATACTAAGATGATATAGCACAGTTTAATATTATATTCCAGAGACATGGGAAATTTTCCTATAAAGGTCTTATACAAAGTATCGTCAATGTTGTGCAGTTTAACAGCATGTAGCTTGGACACCAATGGTTCGTTTATACTTAACTCCCTCTATCTTGGGTGTGGAATGGACTGAGTTTTTGTGTCATGTGGTAGGGATGTTGAATTACATGAATTCAAACATCATGTGATAAGGATGATGGGGTCATAGTTTAAGGTCATGTGATAGGAACAGTCTGTGCAGTTTATCATTGTGTGGTGAGGAGACTTGTTCCATATAATTAAATGATGTAAAACATAGACTATATCATTCTTAGTTTAAGGTTATAGAATTCATACTATATGGTGTTATGTATTTTTACATCATTCAACTAGGACATTGGTGTTGTTATGCAATTTAACGTCCTATAGATAGGATGTGGAACCTTAATCATGCGACGTTCTATTTGTGGAACTTAGAATTGGTGGGAGGATTAAAATTATATCAATCCATGGTGACAAAAGAATATTCTCCATTGGGATAGACCTTTTGAATGATGTAGATCCTTCCTACATGGGTTCTTACTTTTTTGGTTTCTTTCCATGTACCATCGGCATCCTTTGAGCCAATACTATATCACCATGATGGATTGAGAAGAGATGAAAATTATTATTGAAATATTTGCATATCTTGTTAGAGAGCCCCTCTAGATTATTCATTTATCAAATAATATTCTCAATGAGGGTTTCTAGTTTAGATAAATGGGCTTTAGCTACCCTATCTAACAACTTTTGATCATAGACAGCTATTCGGAGTGATGGAAACTGGATCTCGATGGGAAGAACAACCTATGTTCCATACACCACTGAATATGGAATCACCTGAGTGGAATTATGATTCATCATTTAATAATTCTAGAGTGTTTTGGGGAGCTCTACCTACTAAATTTTCTTGTTTTGAACCATCATTTTCCAAGTAATGTTTGAGTAGATTTTTTGAATGCCTCGATCTTTCCACTTGCCTATGCATGGTAGTGAGAAGTGTAGTAGGAAAGGATGTTGAACTTAGATTACAACATATTCAGCTCAGCTTCCTAGAATATTGTTTCATTGTTATTAAGAATGGTTTGATGGGGTCCAAAAAGATAAATAATGTAGAATCTCATAGATTCAACAGTTGATTGGGCCTCAACAACCTTGAGAGGAACTTCTTATGCACACTTTGAGAAAAATATTTCGTGATCAGAATGAAAAAAAAACTAGTGAGCTATTTCTACAGGATATGGTCCCATTATCTCAAGTCCCCAAAAAGAAATGGTCCAAGAATTCCTGGTAGTATAGACAGACTGAAAAAGTCAATGAAAGAAGTTGGCATGGATTTTGAAGGCATGGAACCTCTTGGAGAAAACGATGCAATCATGTTCCATGGTGAGCCAAATGTATCCCATCATTCGAATTTGAGGTTATATTTTCAACCCTACTAGAAGATATCCATAGGACCTCTCATGGAATTCATGCATAACCGTAGGAATCACATCTCCTTGAATGAAATAGAGGATAATTCCGTCAAAACCATATTTGTAGAGAGTATACTCATGGATGGGACAGATCTAGAGGGAGAACTATAAAACATGCCGATGGATTCACTCATGCTCAGATTTTTCTAATGATAGGGATCCATGATAAAGATATTGGATGAAGGGATTCATCCAATCAAAGGTTTCATCAGATGCTGAGGGATCCAGAGTTCTCGATGTGGAGGCACTGACAATAAGGTGGTTTAATTTATGGATTTCACCATTGTCTAATGTGTCAGAGGTGAAGACCCTTTGATGTGTGACATGGATGAACAAGTCATCCTAGTCAGGGTAATCAAAGGGATATTAAGATAATCCAATCCATCCACTTGACTATTCTATTGTTGGGGAACATGTGTTACCTCTAGTTGAGAGGTGAACTAGGTAATTAGCTGGAAAGTGCATTATAAAAAGGGAACAAGTTATGGATTTCTAATGAAATAGTCACCATTAGTTTCCTTGATGAATAACATAGATTCCCTATTGATATGAAATTGGGGAATGTAAATCTGGATTTCCATATTGAGAATTGTAATGAGAGCCTAATACTCTATCTCATTGTTTGTGAATCCTTCTTATTTCTGAAACAAATATAGTAGAACATCATGTGACTAGGTGATGAAGACAATCCCAATGACCACTATGTTGAGTCTTGGATCATAAATCCTTCTACCAATTGGGATATAATAGGAATCTTAGAAATTCATATTCCAACATAGCATAACGTGATCTACTAAGAGGATCACCATGAAATAGAAATCCATACAGAGGGACAACTCTATGGGGGCTAGATGTGCGGACATAAAGTCCACTAGAGCTTAACCCCTAATAGCATTTTGTGGAATGAATTATAGGTCTAAATTCTAAATAATAACATCTCGTCATGCTAGACGGCCCCTCAACATAGGAAAGTTTAGAATAAAATTTAGTGGGTCCATGGGGGACACCATATGTATCATCTGATATTGTAAATAGTGTCTCAAATTTTGTACAGTGAAAACTGGTGTGAGGAAGCTCTTCTCGATAAGAGAGTATCTAGACTCCTTGTCTAGGTGCATGTGGATGAGATAGTATAAAATTTTATATGTCCCTTTTTTTCTTCTGGGTGAATAGGGTGCATAGTGATCATTTTGGGAAGGTCATGTACAGGACCAACTGCTTCTCAAAGATGGGTGGCATCCAAACCAGAGGCTAGAAAAGATGATGCTCCTTAAACATGGGCTGGCACTCTTCATCCCACTAGTAGATGGCACATTTTTTCATGATACTTGATAAGAGAATAAAATTTCTGGCTAGGTTCATGATGAATAGATTTGTGTTGGATAAGTGAACTCAAAGGCCTCAAAGCATTGGAAGGTTACCCGGAGGAGGCATCAGAGTGATGGCCTTGATCCTCTCTTAGTTAATCTTGATGCCTCTCTACCTGAAGAAAAGACCATGAAACATAAAAGATGTTACCAAAAATGCACACACTAAGGGGTTCATCTTTAGATGATAGGAGTGAAGTAGGACGAACACCTTCTCATATTCTCTAATGTGGTATTAGTACTGGTGTGATTTGAGCACCAAATCATCCACAAAGAAATTCACTAGTGTCCGGAAGATTGGTTTCGTCATTTTGTTCATGGTGTCTTAATTTGTGGCTCCTGATTTCTTCAAATAGAAAATAATTGGCTGGTGGAATAAGGTTCATTGTGGTGCCCTGCAGGTGGTTGAATCTTCATATTCATAGGACATCCATATCTGATTATACTCGAAATACCCATCCATGAAGGAGTTAGCTTGAAAACCAGTTGTGGCATCAATCAGCAACATTGTCACTAGAAGAGGAAAATCATCAATCTGATAGTGATGGTTGAGGTCTTAGATGGTAATACAAAACTTTTCTCTATCTATTATTCATCCTAATGAGAATTATTTTAGTTGGGAACATTTGGTATAGAACATCCTTGATAAATTTTTATTTGATGAGATTATCCACTTATTCCTCAAAAATGGCACCAGGTGTAGGGGGCATCATTCTTAGAGGCTTATTGAACCTTCAACGACTTAATGAAATACCAAGATAGTGGATAGAGACCTGGGGGCCTAGTCCTAGCATTTCTTCATAACTCAGTGAAAAAGAAGCATGATGGTACTATAGGAAATTCATATAATACTATTATTACTTTATGGGAAAGGATACACTGATTAGTGTTGGACTAGGATCCACCTTGGTGCCAAGATTAACCTGGACCATCTCATCGAAGGTGGCGGGGAAGCCCTCTTAAAATTCAGAAGGAGCATCTTCTTAATCCTATTCATCATCTAATAAAGGGGTATCAGAAGGTAAGGTGGCTCATTAGGACCTACTGACACTGGGGGAACGTTGATTCCTACCTTGGTAGTGATGTAATATATGATGGTAGACCCCTGCACTGCTAAAACAATGGAAAACGGCTATCGAAATGATTCCATCAGGCCACTGACCAGGGGGGGTTGTCCATGCTTGATGATGCTAAAATAATTCTGGCTGGCCGGTTTTTTTACTCAACCCATTTATGAGGAACAAGAACTTATTGTGTATAATTTTAGCCATTGGTTGAAGATCTTGATAAGTTATAGAGTAAGGGGTTTTGGTATCACTTGAGAATTTTCTATGTAGGCGTATGTGTTAATCCGCTAACAGTCATTTTCCCTAAGAATACCTTTTCCTCTCTTACTGGAAATGATGAAGCAATGTCCTAGGTCTAGGGTTGTGTCCTCCAACTAGTGAATCGGAAGGATGAAAGAATCATCCATGCTAATCCATGGCTAGATTACAGTGGTTGTGTGCTCAACCTCATTGGTCTAAACTCGTTTTTTCCTCTTATAATAGTCATCATAAATATAGAAGGCTTCACAAGAGGCAAAGGGAGATGAATCACCTTCGATCACACCCACTCGACCATTTACTGAGTGCTTGAGGCATTGGTGATATGACGAGTGAACGACTTCATGACTATGGATCCATGTTCTACCCAAAAATGCATTTTAAGAGGTATAATGTGATATGACCATGAACTAGGTTCTTTTAATAAGGCCACAAAACATAGTCTTCAATCATATTTTTTCATATAGGCTCTTTATGAACGGGTCATTAATTAGTATTTTCTAGTTAAAGGGACTCAGATCCACCTCAGTATGTCACAACATGCTAAGATTTTGAGTTGGGATAAGGTTGATCCCATAACCTAAGACAACTAGATAGTGATATAAATCCATGACATTGAACTAAAATGTGATGCACAATGATAATATTTGTCCCTATACGGGGGAGACATCAACTTCCCATGAAAATGAGGTGATTGATTGGAATTCTACTAACTCAAATTTCTCAAATTTGAAGGCCTCTATAACTGCTACCTCTTTTTAAAACTGGATGGGTCTCCTCTGATATTTATTGAATTATTCCAAAAAATCTGATAGGTTAATGAAATCGAGTATTTAGGGATTTTTAAAAATGATAGTGAGGTTATTGATCATAACGCACTTCGGTCAAAGGTGAACATTTCTATTGATAAGTGGTTTCTCTTTCTCCGGGGGCACTGGTTGAACTAGAAGATTCCAAATAGTTCTAGGAATATCCCACTACACATCCGCCAAACCATGCAGGGTCACTACCTATTGACTTTTAGATGGAAAAGGCCAATCCATAGAAATATGTGGTTGACCCTGATATAGTTACAGATATTATGTTTTCTTTAGTAGCATAATCAGTGGAGGAAGATAATCTAAAAAATAAGATGAGAGGATTGTTCCTACTAGGTTCTATAAAAAGCCTACTCCCTGGTCATAGTACCATGCATTAATTGGATTGAAGAATTTCTCTGGGCATTCCAATGGTTCACATATCCTCAAATCCAATGATGATGGAATCATCTGGGAACATTCAAATGACATTCCTAATACTCTTCTTCATCGAGAACCATATATGGATCCACCAACACTATGGTTTTCACATAGGTGTACTCTTGGTAGTTATAAAAGGAATATTCCAATAATAGGAGGACTATAGGGGAAATCTCTATCTCTAGATGTAAAAAAGAGGTTACAATTCAAGATGATTCTGGTTCCAGTGTAGGGTGTTTAATTACCATTCACTGTTGTTTCCCACTCTTCTAAGAGGTGTAAGGTTATGATGTTGATTACACAGATGTCGAGGTAGTATCTAGAGGAGTTTTATTCAATTCAAGAGGTTCATAATGATTTGGATGGGCAAAAATGACACCATGGTTTCGAGCGACAACTCTACGAGCTAACTAGTCATTATATTTCTGATTCCTGTAGTAGGAGGCTTTCTTCCACTATCATTTTCTATCAATTTCTAGATTTGTAGAGATGCATGCCACTTGAGCCAGATCAGGACCAAATCTGACCACAATGTTATCTATGTGGTCTTGGATCCTGTCCATGAACACATATCATTTCTTGAAAGTTTTTCAATGGATTCTGTGATAAGGTTAGTAGTGTTGGCGATTAGTGAGATCTGCCTCGTAGGGTTTTATGCAATCTTGCATCTTCATAATTCATTGATCCATGTCACTTTCGATGTAACTGGGTACCTTAACCTCATTGAATGAGTAGGTATATTTTCTCCTATTTGGGAAGGTAGATCATATATCATAGCATTTATGAGACACTGGAGCTTGACCAAGGCTATAGATCGATTCATTCTCCTATGTGGTGGTTATCCATTACATTATGGTGGCAACTGATTCTGCACTGGGCATTTCTAAGCCTGAGCCTAGGACTGAGGGTTTTTACCTCATTGAGACTATATATGAGGTTTTTCTAGAAATAACTCTAGTGGAATCAGTGCCTCTATCTATTCTGTGGTCACAATATTTTTTATGGTGTCTCTTATCACAGGAGTCGGAGGAGGAAATGGGCATGCTTGCTAGGCCTGCTTCAAGGCTTCCTCTTGGTGTTTAACCTTTTAAGAGAAATCCTATAATCTACCTGGGATGTTATGAGTGATATGTGAGGGTTCCAATTCGGTCTTTACATTCCGCACACACATCGTCAACAACTACTCTTGGGTGAGATGAATATCAAGGGAATACATGAAGTCGTTCCACCTGGTGAAAATGTTCATGGTGTGCTCATCCAGATATTTCTTACACTTGAAGCGGATGGAAATACTCATCTTTTTAGTTGGTGTAAAAAAATGATAGAGAAACATTCATTACAGATCCTACCAACCAGAAATATACTCTACGGGTAGCTTTCTTTACTATATTAACACATGCCATCCAATGTCTGCACAAAACAACATAGATTGGTGTTCTCTTGTTGCTCTAGGGTCCCAAACATGGGTCCACACCATGATATGAAGTGGTCCAGATGTTTTAGTCGGTCCCCTATTCCATTGAATGATATGAAGTTAGGATTCCTGAAACACGGAGTTCTTTAATATTGTCTACAATTTCTGCATATAGATTTACATAAGGTGGGATTACCACAAGTTTCCACTACAAAAATTTTAGGTGAGTATTGAGAGAATATATTACATCATCCTGGTGGGGTTTTCTGTCATGGTGGTGATTCCAAACCACCGATGCATTGACAGTCTCATCAACATGATAGGTGTTCATAAAATCTATTGGAGCAGTTAGTGGAGAATATGGTGGAACTGCTAGTGGGACTGTTGGTGAATCATTTGGATCCAAAGACCTAATAAGGTTATCAAGGTTCTTGGGAAGACTTTATGGAAAATTCCATTCTCACATAACATATAGTCTAGTTTCTACCCTGTTGGGATGCATGATATTGTCAATATCGATGTAAGGCCACTGGTTGAGAAGGATGTGTGGCTTCCCCTACATCCCAAATGTAGTGGGGACACAAAAAAGATGATTTTCACCCTAATCAGGACACTACTTTTCACAGAACTGAACAAATAACTCTCCAATGAGCCTCTTTTGATATTTAATTTAATAGGGGATGATGTCCATGGTGAGATATACCTCTATATCTATTGCCGCATCAGACAAGTTAGTTGTCTTGGAGGTCCTGAACTGACCCTTACCCTTATTGGTGTTCTTACAGACAAGTAATGATACATAGGGGAATCCAATGGGAAGTTCCTAACTTTTTAGTTGAGTGTGAATGAATTCAGGGTCCATTGGATTCTTTGTTTTCCTAGGGGGTGAGTTCTCTTTGTCAAATCCCACACTGTTGTCCCTATCTCTGATTTACTTGGGGAAAACTATGTTCACTATGGATATTCTTTTAGGTTTATCCTTGATATCACTAGGAAAATTAGACTTTCACTGGATAATTCAATAGTGGAGAGTAGCATTCCATCCCCAGCCCCAGATCTTCACATAGGGTAATCCCACTTCAGTAATTATGCAGAGCACCATGATGCTTTGGACATATCATTTTTTAATATTTGTTTTGTAGATGGGGAGACACATGGTGTCGGTCCACTAGAATTGCTACCTACTCAACCATGATGCACTGCTCATCGATGTCCTCAAAATTCTCCTAACTCATTGGGTTGATGACATGATATTTTTAGAGGTGACAGTGAATTGCCCAGATGGTTTGGTTGATGCACATAACCTCTTCTTGGGTGAGGGCTTTCAGAATGTCAATTTTGGGAACTATAATTGGCCAGAACATCTAAGACAAATTATTTTCAAAGAGGGTGTCCCACAAGATCCTTGTAGAAAAAAGGGACCTGGCTCTTCGATTAACCAAAATATGATCTATGATGGCTAAAAAACTGACTATGAAATGCATGTGGGCTCAAGTTTTAGTAGACTAGTTGATAGAGAGATTGTTGTATGCACTAAGTGATCATTGTACACTAGGTCATCTCTGGGAGGAGCTGTCGGCCACATCATCACATCCTTATAATGTGGGTTACATACCGCTTCCTCATGTGTGAGGGAGTATGAATTCATATGTGGGTCCATTGGATGATCATGGTATATCATGTCCTAGAAAGAATTTATGTGATATCTTGTAGAGGTAGAGAATGAAGTTGGTGATGACAATTAATGATTGCACAGAGATACCATGGAAAGGATCCAAATCCTTCTCCACCTTCATGTACCTATGATGTGATTTAGGGATTTGGTGCATATGAAATTCCAAGATAAAAAACTCAGACGTTGAGATCCCAACCCAGACATTGCGCTACCACAAAATGGGCCAAGGCCAGCGCCACACATTATTAGTGATAACGAAAAAGTGCTGCTAAAGGGGGGTACCTTTATCAGCGATAAAATAGCGCTGATAAAAGTACCCATATATCAGCGCTTTTTTAAGCACTAATAAAGGTACCCCCTTTAATAGTTCTTTTTTAGTGCTGTTAAAGGGCATCACTTTATCAGTGCTTTTTTAGTAGTACTGATAAGGGGGGTCTTTATCAGAGATTTTTTTAAAAGCGCTGATAAAGGGTCTATTACCCAAAAAATCATTAACAAAATATATTAATATTAAAATATATAGATGTAGTTATATTGATGTAAATATAATATATATTTTTTAAATATAATTTTAAATATATTTTAGATAAGTATACATATACAGTTACACTTAATATATAAGATATTTAGTGACAATGGCTTATAAAAAAAATTAAAAAATATTTTTATTTAATAATTTACTAATTATTATGGAGTAATAGTCATTTAATAACAATTTGAAGACCAAAAATTTAAAAAAAATTTAAAAACATCCAAAAATATGTTGAAAACGCAACTCGAACTTCAAACGGCCAAAACTTTTGATTTGGGTGTCCGTTTGAGCTCAACCATATATCAAATAGAATCCTGCGACGAGATCTACACCCCTATGACATGGGAGTATCCATGTTAAGGTTTTTTCGAGGCCCAAAAAGGCCCATAAGGACACCAAAACTGAGTTTTTAGTCGGCATACCTCGATTTCTTAACATTTTGTGTGTTTCTAGCCTCGTTTAAGGGGGTATTATTGGAATTTTTTTGTGGGGACTGTATTTATTCCAAGGTATTACATTCATATTGATATTATGTCTTTGAAAATTTATCATTTTTTTAATGAACTACTATTTATAATCAAATATATAACAATATATACATATTTTTTATATATTCACACATAAAAATTTAATTATAAATATAAATAATAAAATATTTTTACATATAAAATATATTATCTGTATCTAAATAATAAATAATATCAATTTTATTTAAAATACAAATATATGAATATTTATATACGTATATATTAATCTAACTATATATATATTTATTAATATAACTACATATATATATATATATATATATTAATATACCTATAAATATATATATTAATATCACTGTAAATATATATATTAATATAACTATATAAATATATTAATATAACTATATAAATATATTAATATAATTATATATTAATATACAAATAAATATAACTATATATATATATATAATGAAATGGAAAACAAATCAAAATACTGGAGTGGTAAGGGCTTAGGCGCACAGGGGGGGGTCTCGAGTTCAAAACCTGGTGGAGGTAGGGGCGCACGCACATGGGGGAATATGGGAGCTAGCGCTGATAAAGGGTGGGGATAGCGCTGATAAAGGATGGAGGGGGATGCATGGGGGCGCTGGAGGTGTGGGATGGCGCTGATAGTGGGGGATCAAGTGCTGTAAAAAGCCCCCCCCCCCCCCCGAGATTGCCAGGATTTTTTTAGAAAACAATTATTTTTTTAACTTTTATCAGAGACAAAAACCCACTGATAAATGGGGTCTTTTAGCAGTGCTAAAAGTAAAGCACTGATAAAGGACCCTTTTATTAGCTCTTTGTTTTAGTGCTGAAAAAAGACCCTTTTTATAAGCGCTTTTTAGCGCTGATAAAAGGGGTCATTATCAGCTCTTTTTGGAGCGCTGATAAAGAGGACCCCCCTTTATCTACTCCATCTTTAACAGCACTTTTCTAGAACTGTTAAAGGCCTTTTCTAGCACTGTTAAAGGCCATATTTTTAGTAGTATTGACACAGACAGTTGGGGTTACACATTCATCATTGAATCACATTCATCTTTAGATTCTAAGAAGCAAATGTGATTGATGATGATGTTGATCTTCCTGAAGTTGTTCCTTCAGTGGTGAACATTCACCCTTCTAATCTGGTATGACACTTCAATGTAGGGATCTATATATCCATGAGTATTACCTCCATACCGATTGGCACTAAAGTGGGGAGGACCTCGGATGAGATGGTTGTGAGAGTTAAGATGACCTCTACCCTAGGGGATAACATAGAACGGAAGACCTATGCTTGTGTAATCAAGAACATGGAGAGGAAATTCATGTTGGTTGTTAGTGGAGTGATTAGGACCTCCAATTTGGTGAGTTGTGTTGTAAAGAAACACCTGGAAATATATAAAATGGGCCACAGTGATGACTTCCTTCCTAGGAAACATGAGTACAGGGAGGACCTTTGTACATGTTGTGGGACACATGGGGAGGACCTCTATGGTGGTGATTTTGGGAGTTGGGAGAAAATCCCCTTGGGCTAATGACAGCATGGGAATGACTTCCAAGTTGATGGTTGATGGAGTGGGGGTGTCCTAAACTCTATTTTTCAATAGTACATGGAGGCCCTACATACTAGATAGAGAAAATATGGCTAGGGCCTTCACATTGACCAGTGTTGATGTTGGGAGGACCTTTGCTTGATCTGGTGATGATGCAAGGAGGACATTCCCACTGACAGCTCGCGACGAAGGGATACCACTGTATTGGAAACTGTAGGCATAGGGAGGACCTCCATGATGGATGCTAGCAAGGTGTGGAGGACCTATGCTTTGGTTGGTATTTGGAACATGGGGCGGACCAACACTCTAGCCAATGATGGTATGAGGAGGGACTCTGTACTCAATATCATCATCATAGGTAGGACTGCAACAACTGTTTGTGGTTCCAACAATTGAAAAAATTCAACCTGACCTGGCTGTGATTTGGATGAGTTCTTGGTTCTAATTTGGCACATATGGGTGTCAGCTCTGCAATGGAAGTGATCTGTTGGAATACACCATTGGTGATGTGGGCCATGAGATTCATGGAAGATGATTCTACTTGAGGAGAATCCTTACGAGCCTAGTCTTGACGCTAGCATCATGTTATCTATATTGGGATAGAATAGTGGGGGTTTAGACCACCTATTCTTTGTCCCGTGGGACAGTTCATTGGGGGTGTTGATGTAGCCTAGTGGGAGCCCTCCTTGGAACCTCTAGGGTGGTACCCCTAGCTAGGGTGACATGATAAACCCAATCTAAATAGCGTATGAGATTGAGTTATGGGAATTGTATGGAGATAGGCTCTTAAAGTATTTGTATGATGGAGTCGGGTGTAGTGGTTCCTTGCACTACCCTTGGGGGAGGCAGTGCTGGTGAGGTGCAAAAACCTACAGGTCCTAGAGGACCATGTCCCATGTGGGAATGACCCCTACTGCTCTTATAAGCATCTAAGGGATTCCATCACCCTTTTAGGGATATTTTATGTGGGTGATATTGGGAATGTGATCCATGTAGTTGTAGCCTGTGATGATGTCATGGTGCAGGAAGAGTCATACAGGGTTGCTTCATTGTTACTTCTCCTGCCACGATGTCTGTGGGTGGGGGTGCAGTGATTGATTTCCTGTATCTTAGGTTCTACAAAGTAGTAATATTGACCCATATTTATAGATATTATGAATGAAATTTATAATAACCAAACATCCTCAAATCTTTCATGGATGGATAGAGAGATGGAGAGGGAGAGATCCATGTTGGTGTTGTTGCTGATCAAAATTCCCAACAATTAACTACCCCAAATTCTAGTGAGTTCCACGTCAGGCCCACTATTTTTTGACAGGAGCTAGCACTGGACATATGAATCTAGTGAAATTATAATCTATGTATGTCTTGAATGCTAATAATACCCATTTTGAGGAGAAACGTTCACTTCGGGTTCCATATTTCTATTTCTGATGCTTTCTCTTGGGTGTGTCTGACTCGGGTGTCATCGTACATTGACATAACATTTTTTCCCTACATTCTTACCTTCCAATTTTGAATGACACTCATCACATTATTATTTTTGTTTTCTCCATGACCAAAATGGGATGATGGGATGACATTTCCTCCATCCTTGGATTTCCACTTGGAACTTCTCAACTAGTTTGGGTATCCATCAAATAGTAATAAATTTTCATGAAAATCATTCCTGGTGCGATTTATTCATAGATTCTAGTTAATAATTTTGATTATATCAAGATATTTCAAGTGTAAAGACATGGTACCAACCTTTTTTCGGGGATTAGTCATTTTGGGAATCCTTGGAATGTTTTAGTTTTGGAACATTGGTCACCTCTATTTTTCCTCATGGGAGGGCTTTTGAAGGGTGTAGAACCCAAGGAATTCCTTGTCGATCATTGAGTATATTATTCTAAAGGTATGCACTTTGAGGGTTTCTTTAGGAATCCCATTTTTAACAGGGGGTTTGATGTGAGTTTAATATCTTGTAGAGATATAGTAGAACTGATCAGAATGCCCCCATAAAGGAAGATGAAGGAGGTACATCCCTAGGAACGAACACCTATAATATTTACCAAAAGTGAGGATTAGAACGCTCAATAAGAGCAGACCTTGGTTGGTGTGTCCCGTGAAGGGAAGATGTCACACTATGAGGGTTATTCTGGACACCATAGTGGTTGGATCATAGAAATTTACCAATAGGATCATACACCAAGGTTTACCATTGGTTCAGATAGAACCATATGTGGGAGTTCTATATACCCTTTTTAGGAGATAGGGATCAAAACCCACATAGTTCGTGAGGGGTTGTTTTGGGGATTACACATATTTTGTTTCACTTCATAAGTGTATTTATCTTTGATGGATGGTGGTATATGTGTGGATTTAGGATGTTTAGTTGCACGGGTGCTTCTTAGGGAAGCGATGTGGATGGGGCTTACATGTTGGAATGGCCCATATGGATGTTTTGAATTACTGAGGTATGGAAGCCTGAGTAAAATTGGGATTGAATATGGATATATGGGGTGAAGTGGATAGAGTGGATGGATTTTTGGAGATGTTGGGATTGAACCTTACAGATGATTCCTACATATACAATTAGGTTTTGAATCAATGTACACATTGTTCTAGAATGGGATGTTAGGGATTATTCCAAAATAGGAGGTCCAGTCAAGATGGTACATGTGGTTGAGGATTACACATGGAACCATTCCATATCATAGGGTCATTCTAGGGATTACACCATGATGGTCTCCCATTGAGACCCAAAGGAGATGTGACCTCTAGGATAGGGAATGAACTCACTGGAATAAGAGTGAGGTGATATAGAGGATATTAGTATCTGAGAGGTTCATCCCTATGAGAAGGGAACCAAGGTTTAACATTGGTCAAGATTGAACCTCAGAAATATGTATAGGAATCCTATTTAGGAGACAAGGATCAAAACCAATTTAGTTCAAAAGGGATGATGCCTATGGATGGTTAGCGGAACATGAAGGTTGAAACTGGGGCTCAATCTAGGAGGGATGCTCGGGTAAAGAAGGATTTCATGGTCACTACGAACCTATAAACTGATGTTTTTCATGATTAGTGTGATAAATAAGAGTAAGAAATATACTAAAAATTTGATCCTCAGAAGATGAATCAATGAGAGATTGTGTGGGGATTATGTATAGAAGCTTCCCTGGTCAGATTTCATCCCACGTCAGGAGGATCTAATTCCTTGAGCGGAAGATTGCACTCCTATGGAGACTAGTGGTCATGGAAAATTATTGAGATGTGGAACCCCATTGTTATTAAAGGGGGTGATACTACAGTTTAATGTTCTGTGCTGAGAACGATGGATCTATGAATTTTTACATCTTGCATATGGTTAGGGAGGACTCACTTTTCAACCCTCCGACTTACATAACTGATGCTCTCTAACCCATGTATAAGGGAATGCATCAGTAATTCCTAGACTTAAATGAGTGGAGTATTGGTCGATCATGGAGTCTATGTCAGCATGAATATACTGAAATGTAAAATTAGTTGGCTTTCCAAGGTAGAAAACAAAAAGGTATGGCACCATTGTAGGGTACACCTCATGAGGGGCCAGGAAATCACTACATGAAAACCTGGTGGGATTCATGGTAGAGATTCTTGAGAAGAAGGGGGATTTACTAAGAAGGGATTCACAAAACTCAGGTCCTTCACAACTAATTGGAACTCTGCGAAGAAAAGGGATTCATGAAGCGTGGTGGACCAGCCTCATTAAGAATTCAGGTGCTGGAAAGGGGGTTCTTCACAAATGATGGGTGCTCTATGAATCCATAAATGCCTTTAAGGGTATCTTTACTCTAAAAAGGGAATAATCCTTTATTAAGGGCATCCCTGGCCTATGTGGGGTAAGTAAGAAAAACAGTAAATGGGTATCGTAGTGCTACAAAACCATTGGTGATTCATTTTATCTCTAGTTTTGGGTGCTCAGGTGCTTCGCAAAATGTGAGATCGGAAGTCCAAATGTTATGGTAGCCATCCCTTTGAAGTGGGGCAGATAGATACTTGTAGGCTCAATGCATCATGATGCATAGAAGTTCACCATGAAGGGGGAAGGATATTCCTGAAGGAGAGTGGATTTGTCGGACTCGTGAATCCATCCATCGACGATGCTGATGAGAACATTGAGTGAATTGGAGTCGTGGGTGTATAATCGGATTATTTCATGTAGTAATGGTGCTAATGGAATTCATGATGTTTATTCATGAGTCAATCCACTTTAAAGGACTTTCGGGGTTTTGGAGATTTAATTTCATCCAGAACTACAGTGGTGTTTCTCCACCTATTCGAGGGCATGGATTTTGGCTCCAGTAAAGAGGTATCGCAATTGAAAACCACTCAATATGATTATGAAAGGATGGTGGGGGAATGATTAGATTAAACCATAACTTAGAGAAAATGTTCTTAGATTGAAAAGAAAAATCTCATTTTGGTACATGGTTTCCATGTGGAATACAGGTGTAGAATAATGTCTTTTAGAATTAGACAAGATGAATAATAATTTTGATGACCTTCATATGGATGACTCATATATGAAGGTCACCACTCAGTATTGGTGGATTTAGAGATTTATTGAATCTAGTCGAAATAATCTTGATTTGATAATTTTTTATTTACTTTTTGTGTTGGATGAATATATTTTATAAACTAGAATGGTTCCCCACATAACCTAAAATAGATATTTGAATAATAAAAAGTTAATTTTAAGTCAGAATGTCCACTAAAATCTTGAGGTTCGATACGTTTTCCATGATCTATTGATTAATGTGACCCAACCTTAAGTGCCACAAGTTGTTTTCCACTTCAATTATTGTGAATTGAGTATTTCATTTAATATTTACCTAGTATAAATTAACATTTTACAACTATCCTTTAATGAGTGAATTACCTTATTTACCACTATTTTTTCATCCTTTATGACTAAATTTCACTACCAGTACTAAGTCACTATGTTGACTCCCACTTAGGATATTAGGAAATAATTCATTCATACAAGTAATGTTTTTTTTTAAAATTCATTACATTCCAATTGGATATCACCATTTCATTTGATATTTAAAGAGATTTGTTTTGACGAATCATACTATTCCAACAAAACTTTCCTTGAAAATTTCTATAAAATTCACATTTCCAATCATGTGGGTTGATCATCCATTATCAGGATTCTAGGTCATATGGTCATTTTTAGGTTTGAGTGTGATCTTGAGAAGACAGTCTTTCTCAATCATCATCTTTTATTCCCATGAGATACCTAGTATAATAGGGGCATACTATTTCGTCTCAAACTTATTTCATCATTCACGGTTAGATAATAATTTTATTCTTCTTAGAAATAATTCTCTATATTTTACAAGGTGATTGTGTAACATCGACCAGTATTCACATTCCTCTGGGTTCTGTAGTTATTGTTCACTCTTCTTCTTTTCCTTTATGGAATAAATTCATTCTCAATGTTATCACAATGATATGAATATATATAGAAATTATTTCTTCTATATGATGAATTATATACATTATTTTACTTTATTTAATACCTAGTACATACCCATTTTGACACATTCAATCCTCTTTATACTAAGATATTATTTAGACTAAAAAGTCATAGAATTGACATTTCATAAGAGGATATATCTTATTACATTCACTCAACTACACCTACTAAAATTTTGTATAGATATTAGGTTTGAAAATTATCTCTTAATGATTGTAGATTATTTTCAACTCTCGGATTTATTAGATTTCAATCTATATTTTTTATAACTATAGGTGGTTTTTTTGTTTAAATAATATGACCATCTTTTTTCTTCCTTTAAAATACGCCTGTCACATTTCATATCGTCGATGATTTAGTATCATAGAAATTTCCCCTTTTCCCTAGAAATTAAAATATTCTATTACTTTAATATTTCTGTACTACCTTGGAGTCATGTTTGACATTTTTTAAATGATCTTAATTTGAGAAACTTCCATATTTGAGTTTTATATTTAGTTCCCCTAATTTTGAACAAGTTTATATATTATTACTTAATATAATGTTCTCATAATCATGGTCCTTTACTATATTATCTTTCTCTTCTAACTTTTACGTATGTTAATTTATTACTTTTTCAAAATCTTCAATATTTTTTTCAAACTTCACAACCTCTCTGGATCTTTCATGAGTTTTCAAATGTCAATTTTCCTTATGTTATAGTCAGTCAGTATCTTCTCCAATTTGATTCAGATGATATGATGATTCATTAAATCAATATTTAATATTATATTTTTTATTATTTGAATTTCAAGATCATAAATCGAACCATTAGGTTCTACCATGAGATCAAAACACCAAAAGGATTAATTACCACCTCTTTCATAGGTTATTCTTTTTTTAGTAAATACATCATGTTCCTCTTTTCTTACAAATATATTCCTATATAAATTTTTCCTAATTTGAGGTCTCATTTTTCTGATATCCTTATGTGAAACCTCTACATGAATCTTGTTTCAAATTCTTTGTAATCAAATTTTCATAAACACCATACAAAAATGTGACATAATTTACTATATCAAAATTGTGTTAAAGAAATATTTACATAAAATCTCTCATTTTCTATAAACAATTATCTAAAAACAAGAGAAATAAATTCATCATCCATGCCTTTTATGTCCTAACTACCTTTATAAATTAAAATATTTCTTTCATGGATTGGAATGATATCTATTTACTTTATTGAATTGGTGTCTCTTCTAGTTAAATTATAATTTAATTGGGCCATGGAATATTTTGTATATCATCAATAAAAAACATATATAATTATTTTTCCTCAAGGGTTGATACTTTAATATTGTATATAGGTAGAAACCTTCTGAATATTTTATTTACAGTGCAAATATCCTTTATTTCTTCACCGAGACATCAAATCGCTTCGACAAAATTAGAAATTTGATAGAATAAACTATCTATGTTTTCATTAGGATGAATTTTTAAATCATCAAACTTATTGTAGGGAATAAGGTGTTTACCATACATTACATTATAATGGGATTTGTAAATATATTCAGGTTTTTTCCACATATAGTTTCTATAGTGAAACTCATCACATTAAAAAAGATTTTATCTAATATAGTTTTATTAAGATTATATGGAGATTTTCATCTACGTCAATAATTTTCCTATCTCATTCAGTCATATAAAGTCATGTCATATCACTAGAATGAATCCTTTGAGCTTTGTAAAAGAGAACATCCTTCTAAGGAGATCAAAGATGAGATCTCATTTTGTTCTTCCATATATGGATGTTACTTCTAAAAAAATGGAGAACCCCCTAACACTCACTAAATTATCCATATTTAAAAAACATGAAGTCAGAATTAATGCAAAAAACCTAGGCTACAATTCCACTTGTTAGACATTGAAACATCATGGGATGGGAGAGCTGAATATGGGTAACAAATTTTTCATCGAATTTAACAGATGTTCTTCCCATGTTAGTATGAACTTTTCAAACCCTTTTGATGGAATTGTGTTATCCCCGACACATATATACTAATATAAAATCCTAGCATAGTATATTTACTGGGTTAACCACTAAGGGATAATCCATATAGAATACGCTAATAGTGCATCAGTCAAACCAGAATCCACTAATCGTCATTATATTTTTTTTGGATTTCAGTTGTTCTATTATTTTCACTACATAATAGACTCAAATCATATATAATAATTTTAGGGGTAATGCACTACCTCTCTCGGATCACTTCCATAAACTACCCCTTACTCATTAATATGGGATATGTCATCCTTAGTATATTATCTTGAAGGTAAATTTCATATCTACGAACACATTGATTTTGTCAAACATCATTATGGTCTGAATATGATGCTTCAGCCCATTCCAAAATATATTCCCAAGTGAATCATGGTTTGGAAAAGGCTTTTTTCCCCAAAATACATTTTTTATGCAAACACCGTTTGTTTTTTACCCCTCAATGTTAGAGAAACCCTCACTTCCATGAATCCTATAAATTTCCTGAAATATATAATTTTCTAGAATCCCCCTTCATTAATGTCCCATTTTTCTACTTAGTTCCTAAATATATTCTCACCAAACATGTGTTCTAATAATTTTCATGTTTCAAATAAGAAATAATTTCAGTTAATGATTATGAAAATTCAGTGTGATCAGTCCTCATTTCAAAAAGAAATTGAATCCTGAAATGAAGAATGGTGTCTAATTTAAAGGTAAAAATTCATTCTCTAGTGAAATTGTTTATCACCATAAAAGTTGTAACTTTCATAGCATCATAGCTTCACCAAAATATATGGGTTAATATAAATTGATCTTTGAAAAGTATTTATACTTTATTAATATTTCATCAGTATAATTTGTTCAATGTTATTTATCAAATATTTCGGGCCTTCATGAAACACTACCATTATGATAGAATTATTTTACCGACTTTGAGAAGTAACCTATTAAGAAGCGCTGCCATTTATTTAGAAATAATGTGGAATATTCCAGAAGAATTTATATTTTCTCCTACAATATCTTTAGGAATACAAATTTAGAAAAAATGAGAAATATATTCCACCTTCAGCACTGAATCATCTTTCATGGATTGGTTTAGTTTTACATATTTAGTAAACTTTCTTCTTGATCAACTCCTTTATAAGAATTTCCAACTTAAAATCAGGAATCCAAAATATTATCTTATCCAGATTATAATCTCTATGATCAACCCAGTGTGGATGGAAAAAAATATATGATTAATGAAAAACCTTGGTTCTATAAAATTTGAATTTGGAATCCCAAGATTGATATTTTTTAACATAATTTATATTTAATTCAAATTAAAAATTATTTTTGGTTCTTTTAATTTAATGGTATGGTTAAAAGGTTCAATTTGGGTTTGGATTCATTCAAAAGTCTAAAAACCTTATTTTTTGTTACTAAATAACCTAATAAATTCATGTAGATAAAATTTTACAAGATTTTAATGTACAATTATATTTACACTTAAATATGGTATTTTTGTGGAAAAATGTTCCACATGTGATTTGTGATCTTGTATTAAAATTAATTTATTCTATATATAGAATCATAGTATAATAGAATTTATTACATATTTTTAATTATAATTTAAAATTTGGGATATAATTTCCCTATAATTGTTTTTATATAAATAAATTTTCACATTAAAATTTTATGTTATGTCAGTTAACGTTAAATTAGATTTAAAGGGGTAAAATTTAGGGATAATGCTTAAAATGTCCCCAAAACATTTTTAATTTTGACTGGTGGAGTTTTCTCAAACATATAATGTATTTTCTATGAATATGGTGTTCCTTGGTGTTGATCATGAATAAGAACTTTTAATAGTTTAAAAAAATTAATAATTATAAGACTGTCACTACCCTAACATATGAACGTTTTTATGTTCACTAGGCTAGATAAACTGAGAGGGTGGTGAATCATGGTATGGAAAATTTAAAAAAACCTCCCCTTGGATCTTGTTTGGTTGTTGGACAAAACATGCTTCTCTCTCTCCTTTCCATTGTAGAGTATGAATGAATCTTAAATCATGTAAAGGAAACAACACTTTTACTAGGTTCACCTATACTAGGATATGTCCAAGGAGCATACGTTGGAAATGTGCAGATGTACCGAATCCACTAAAAGTGCACTTTTGTTTACAAAGATCAGAGCGGACTCACTGTCCCTCCTAGTTTACAACCATTCACAATTTGAAAGCTCATTGATCTCTCAATTTACGTGATCTCACTTATTATTCTAAAGATTCACTCATAGTTTATAGACATATATGTCTCTTCATTCTCACTAATGAATTCATCATTCACTGTTTGTAGATTCTCTATTGAAGTCCATTTTTTCCTCCACTGATGGAAGCCACTTTACCAAAGTACTACTAGGTAACCTCAAATATTTTCCACAACCCTTACTGCGTATTGCACACAACTTTAATGCCTTGTGATCGGGATTCCACTTTTGTCACGAAACACCCCTTGTGCGTAACACCAATTTTACACATAACTCAAATCTTATGCCCAACTTTCTTAACTTGCGTGCAACTCAAAATATTTTATGAAACTCCCATTGCATGAAATTATTACATGATCCAGTGCTCGGATTTTCTCTAAGTGTAAAGTTATGTTGAACGAGGGAGGAAATGTCTTATTTATAGACTTCGTTGACCCCTGCGTGGAAGATTCAACTTTTTTCACACAATATCATCTTCAATCATGAAAACCACAATTTTATGTCGCATTGGGCACACAAGTTTCTTTCACGTAACCTCATATTTCGTGAACATTTACAAATATTTCACACACTTCATGACTTTTCCATTTTTCAACAGTCTGATCCTGAAACATGCCTTGCATGCAGGTTTCTATACCATCTTCAATTTTTCATGCAACTTCCTTTTCCAAAAAAATGAATCTCCATTTTCTGATTTTGAGGCCCAAAAATTTGGCAAACACTGGGAAATAGTGTCACCTTAGATATTTTTTTTACCACCCCTAGATCTTCTATTTCTTTTCATCATTCTATGTCAACATAGGTTGTCAACAATATCTCTAAAACTTGACAACTCGCCATGGAAACCCTCTTTGTCCGTAAACAAATCTGCCCTGTCCACAAACACAAACACCACAAAATGGTTCAATGCTACCTTGAGGGATTTTTTCCCAACAAAAGGGAATAAAATCCCCTCTATTCTTCAAAAATATGGATCCATATAGATTGACTAATCCCTACACAAATCCCTTACAAAATTTCTTCCCCATTACCAGGAGGTTCTATTCCTACCAATAGAGAAACAAAAAATTCTAAAGGTGTAAGGAATATGTGGGTTTCTGAATAAGATTTATAACTCTTAACCAAGTATTTTCATTTTATATCTTCTTAAACCTCCTAAAAATATACTATAAATATGGTTAAATAATAAAAAAATTATATTCAATATAATTAAATTTTATACGTCTAGAGACACGACTATTATTATTTTCTTTTTAATCCTATGAAGAAGAAAGACTTTGCTCGTAGATATATGTATAGCCTTTTGTCTATACACTGTGGTGTAATTTTGTTTTCATAACCGCTCTACATGGAAAGATATAAATGGATAATTAATGAATTTTTATGTGATATTTATGAAATAATTATGATTTTGTAAATACAATATATCATCTGCCTTCTTTTACTTCCATCTTTTATAAAATGATAATTCCACTCATTCTTACATAGAGACTACCTCATCCATGAAGTAGTGTCATTAATTTTTATATTACCACCATGTATGGTTTATTCAAAAATTATATATAATGATTAAAAATTATACTCATGAAAATATTTAAATTTTAGAAATGATGGAATCATTTCATAAATCTTTTAACTACGAATAAAATACCGAAGTAATTTCAGAGAAATTAACCAAACAACCTTATGTGATCAATGTAAGCAATAACTGTTCAATGAATAAATTTCAAATGATTATAAAAGGAAAAAAATTGAATATATATGAAAACTGATGTAAATAATTGTATTTAATAAATTTAAATTCATTTTATAGAAGGATCAAACTCATATGACTAAGAGGATACCCAATGTAATGGATTTATGTTTCAATATCATTTTAATTGTGATTGTTTGTGATTTAATTTTCAATGAGGATACTTATATGATCCTTATCTATTGAACCCAATATATTTTATTCCCATTTGGTTATCTCTATGATTTTTATATTTTCCTTTCATTCTCCTTCCTACGATACTTAAAATTATTGATAAATTTCATTAAGAGAAAGTAGACCTTGTTTATCCTTTTGGTTGAGAATCATTATCCTCCAATCCCTTGTTATTAAAATTTTCCATGAATTTACTACTTCTTTTAAGAGGGTGATGAATTAGGAAAAATTTCAAAGGATTATTTATTGGAATAAAATTTCACATGAGATTGAAGGAAGTAATTTTATTTATTTCTCAACCTAAAAGTTAATGAATTTCTTAAGGATGATTATCCAAGCATTTTAGGTCAATGTTGAATCCATTATTGGTTGTTTCATTCCTCCTTGAATTTTAATCTTGGTAAAAATGGATTCTAATATAAATAGATTTTGAAATATAATCCAAGCACTCTATACATCTAGTAGTTAGACTATATGAGAGATAAACCATGCCATTATGGACACCTTTCATAAATTTGGTAGATTCCCTTTCAAGATGAAGGTCATTCTAACCTTTTTCCCTCATAAATCATACAATAGAAATGAAACCAATAATTTTAGTTTTATGGTATGGTGTGATTTCACAAGTTCCATATAAGAATCAAAGGACCTTCCCACTATGATCATTAAAAATTGAGCAATAGTCTAAAGGTCCGGAATTTCCCTTTGAAGAACCATCAACATTTCATTTGATCTTTCCAAGAATAGAAACATTTCATAAGACCATAATGGACCCAACCAGTGGATTATAGTTTCCAAATATATTGAGTCTTCTCAATATAGTAAAATTATGGACATAATTGAAACTATTCTCACCTTCAAGTACAATGGATTACTTGATTGAAATAATGATCTCCACTAGATATTCCCGACGTTTAAAGGGGGTTTGGTAATGGAAGAGAAATTCTTTTTCATAACTTATAATGAGTATATGTATCAAAGAAATTATATGGAATAGCTTACTAACAGGGGTAGACAAGTGCATACCTATAAAAAGATAAAGATTAGAGGTGAGGGAGGATGTAGATGGAAGTGATACTTTAAAAAGGTCAACCAATATTGTTCCATAAGGTAGAGGAGGTGGAATTATAGATAAATATGTCATTATAATCCTCCATATATTTTTAGAAAATTAATCTCATAGAATAAATATCATTACCAAAAATTTTCAAAGAATAATTACATGGAATTCTATTATGAAAATCTCTCTATATGAGGTTATGACATGAGGGAATAACCCACAACTTATGAAATCCACTAATCTAGGAAAATTAATTATTGGATTCAATAGTAATTTCATTATAATTGTTTTTGGGGTAATGCCTTGGCCAGAATGAAAAAAGAACGCAGTAATTAAATTATAATACAATTTGAAAATTTTAATTTCAATCTGATTAGGTTCCTAAACCAAAACATCTTCAGAAGGAGAAAAATTGTAGTTTTGGGAAAAATTATAATCCCCTCTAGTAAATCCCATTGAGAAATGCACGTAATGTCCTTAAAAAATATTTTTAAATCAAGAAGGGTGTGATGAAGATATAAATAATATATTAGAGGAATCTATTATCATTTTAAAGTCTAAAATTAATAAAACAATCCTTTTTTGTAATCTATCTAGAGTGTAAAAGTTTGAAGGAAAATGAATATTTGGCATCATACCAAATTAAAGAATCACGAGTACAAATTTGGACTATAATGGTTCTAGTAAAATGGATCCTAAAACTCAATATAACTATAGATAATCTGATTTATGTTAAATGGATGGATTTGATATCACTCCAAATAAAAGATGGTAAAATCCCTCTTTAATAGTGCAAACAAATCACTGATAAAGTGGAAATTTTTTTGTGATTTTTTAGTTCTTTTAAAGGGGGAATTTATGAGTGTTTATACAATAATTTATAAAATAAACCTTTATCAACTTTTTTTTAGTGCTGTTAAAGGCTCAATTTTTTGACACTTTCGTTGGGGACGTCCGCATCCGTCATGCAGAGGACGCGCTGCTGTAGCCCCGCATTCCCGCTTTCCAATGGTGGGCGACATCTGTTCCTTATTTAGGGACGTCTGCTCCATGATCGAAACCAGGCTGATGGGATGTCGGTTATTCTTTCCATGGGTTCCTCCTCGGAGCTCGTCACCTAGTCCAGGTCTCCCCCATAGATTTAAGACGTGGTTCATGAAGCTCTTCCCGATGACATATCCTCATGGACACCAGTTAATTACTCATCTTCTGTCGGGACCTTCCAAGGGGTCCGGTCAGGGCTACAACCTTCGGTTAGGAGAGTAGTCACATTGGGGCATCATTGGTGTGTCTTACTGATGGGGAATTGGCATGTCTATCTGTTGTACCTTATCATAGGGCTTCTCGAGGGCGTGGAATCCCGAGGCATCCCACATTGAACATGGGGAATCCTATTCCATAGGCAAGTATTTCAGGTCTTCCTCATCTTCCCATGTTTAACACAGGGTATGCCGCAAGTTTAACGTCCATCGGAGATGGATCGGACTGATCGGAACACTAGCTAGAGTGGATCAGATTGAGGAACCCCTTAGAGGGAACACTGATATTGGGGCCATCACATGGGAGGCTTCTCTAATGCCGTGACGGGGAATGAAGTGGCATGATCCCACCAGGATGTGGTGGCTTGGGTAAGAATCAAGATTAATTATGACTTTGGGCTTGGGTATCGAAGAGAATTACTACATATACACATGGAAGGGAATCAAGGTCTACATAGTTCGATGATATGATGGGACACCTAAAGAGGGGACCCATGAGAATGGACACATGGATAGGACCTTGAGGAAGTAGAACCTCTGGGTTAGGGCATGTGCTTTCTGAGACATGTGGGATCGAGGGAGAGATCAAAATGAGACATGCGTGTTAGACATGAACCTCAGGGAGGTTCCCTACGTATCCACGCAGTATGGAATCAAAGTCTTCGCAGTTCAAGTGGCTGATACAGTTTAACATCATGCGGGATGAGAACGGGGTTTACACTCTGAGGTGGACCATGGTAACGGAAAACTGACGTGACTGGGGACCTGGGGTCCATACGGATTAGGGCTTACACTCTGAGGCGGCCTAAGGTGGAAATGGGGTCTGGCACACCACCAAAGAGATGGTTGGGGCCAGTGGTTTGTTGGGCTAGAGCCTCGTGGAGGCTTCCTACATATCCTGCCTTGGCACAGATCAAAGTCCCTACAGTTTGGGATGGATGGGGCTTACGCTTTTATATGGCCCATGATGGTGGGACTTGAACCTCGTGGAGGCTTCTTACGTACCATGTCTTGGCATGGATCAAAGTCTCTGTAGTTCTGGACAGATAGGGCTTATGCTCTGAGATGGCCCATGGTGGTGGGGATTGAACCTCACAGAGGCTTCCTACATACCATGCCTTAGCATGGATCATGGCCCCCGTAGTTTGGGTTGGATGGGGCTTCGCTCTATGATGGTCCATGGTGGTGGGGCTTGATCCCCATGGAGGCTTCCTACATACCATGCCTGAGCATGGATCAAAATCCCCGTAGTTCGGGATGGATGGGGATTACACTCTGTGATGACCCATGGTGGTGGGGATTGAACCTCATAGAGGCTTTCTACGTACCATGCCTTGGCATGGATGAAAGTCCCCGTAGTTTGGGATGGGTGGGGCTTATGCTCTGAGATGGCCCATGGTGGTGGGGCTTGAAACTTGTGGAGGCTTCCTACGTACCATGCCTTAGCATGGATCAAAGTCCCCATAGTTCAGGATGGAAGGGGCTTATGCTCTGAGACGACCCATTGCGGTGGGGTTTGATCCTTGTGGAGGCTTACTACGTACCATGCCTTACCACAGATCAAATTCTATATAGTTCGGGTATACAGTTTAACGTCATGTTGGGAAGTGGAATTTGGGGCTTATGCTCTAAGGAAACCCATGGTGTTTCATTGGTTGGTGCTCACACTAGGCTCACATGAGTTGTGTTCAGTGAGAGATACAATAGGTTGCAGGGACCTGACGATCACGTCGCGAAGGGTGCATCTGTGGGAAGCGAAGAGGGGCTTTCGCATTGAGCAGCCCTTGGTGCTGGGACATACTCCAGGATGGAGGCCCGAGTGCGACAAAGCATAGTGGGATAGGGATTTGGGCTGAATGAAAAGAGGAGGATCCCCATTCCCTATCACGCCCTCCGCTGGCCCTGGCACCGAGGATGTGAGGAGGGGCGGGGGTGCTACCTCCTGGAAGGAAGGCTAGGGTCTTACAACAAGGAGGCTTCCCTTCCCCATGGACAAACGCCACTCCAAAAAACCACCCTCTGAGAGGGATGACTCCATACATATAGAGACAAGTGGGCATGGAGAATATATGAGGTGGGGGGACCCTATGTGTGAGGAAAGGGGTCAGGTCACAGTTTAACATCATGTGTTGAGGTTGAAGTGCTTGGCAGCTAAACATCCTGCTGCTCAGATGAGGTGGGTGGGCTCCACACCCCTAGTACATACCAGGTATGATATGAATGCTAGGGGGCACAGGACACCTGTAGATGGCACCCGGAAGGAGGGCATCAGGTACTCACGCACTGGGGGTTTCCCAGGTAGCACTGATATGAAGGGATCCAAAAGATTGTGCGCAGCCCTTGGGGCTGGGAGAAATAAGGGGAGCCTGTCATGGAAAGCCTAGTGTTGGTGCAAAATAGGTGTTTCCTGCATGAGACAAGGGGGCTGAGGCTTTTTCACGACTTGAATGGATTTCACGCAAGGGGGAAGAATTACATGCAGGCGGCAAGGGACCCACGTAAGGACAGGGGGAACACAAATATTGTGCGCAACTGAAGGGCCTGCACACAATGGAAGGAATTATGCGTAGGGGGCAGACCCCAAGGGGTTTTATTTTAGTCTAATCTAGGGGGATCTCATGCAAAGGAGGATCTCGGGATGACTTGGTGTGAAAAATAACCCTAACTGAATGCTATATTGCGCCCGTGCGGAATGGAAATTACGTGCACGAGAGGCGGTTCGAATTCTTAATCCCCGAAAAGGAAGAGGCTCTGTTTCTACATATAGGAACCCGACGGTGCAGAATTTAGGGTTGCATGCAATATTTGTTCGCCGGAGGCAGCGGTGCGAAATATCAACCACGCAGGGTGCAGGCGTGAAATTATTACGCCCCAGCATCGGGGCTTTTTGCGAATCTCGGTTCCTTCCGCGTAGGACAATCTTTTCCACGCACTTCACCCATTTTTCTGAACACCACTTTTGGGCCCTCCAGACAGGGACTCTAGGTCCGAATATCACATCAATTTTTCGTTTCGAAACTTTCTTCGGCACTTACGCACTTTTCGGCATCTACAAATTCCCCCCCTCGGAATTGGATCGGCGAGGGGTCACAACGATCAGATTCCGAGGGAAACACCGAAATGTCAGGCACGTGGGCCACTGGTGTGTAAAAAAACTCAAGCAGCATGAAAAAACCCTCAGTCAGGCATGAAACCCTCTTTATGTGTGGGAGGGGAACCAAGACATAGCCAATAAAAGCCATCATGGGCCCCATGCTCTGTATGGCATTTCTCACGCGACAAGCATTGATCTCTCGTGTGTGAAATTTCTTCCATTCTTGCGAGAAAACAGCTTGGTTGTGCGGAATACCAACGAGATTTAGTGGCCTTTTACGCGCAAACCTAGGATTTTCAGCGCAACACTCTGAGATTGCGCACAAGCCGCTGCTTTTACGTGCCAGAATCCCAGATTCTGCGCCAAAGTCCTAGATTTCACGCAACACTCCTGAACACTTAGCTTGAAGAAGATGGCTACAAACCAGGTTGATGAGAGGGATGTCGTTGCACGCAGAGCTGATATGGCTGCGAACCCAGAGGTTTATGTTGCGAAGAGGGTGGTCTCCAATAACCACATGCTCTTCTATATGCTAACTCCCACCCAAAAAGATTACGCCTTATTTGATAATCTGTCGTTTTAGGACTTTGGCATTCTGGAAGATCTTCCCCTGCCGGGATTCGAGGTTGATACCTTGTGGTCAAGGGTGACCCGCAAAGATGATCTTCCTTGATACAACATCACCAACAATGGTATTAATTTTGTAGAAAACAAACACAGAGATGTAAATGTCATGAATCCTTCGACTAGGACTATTTCCGGGGGTGATCCGGTTGCGGAGAAGCCACCAGCCCTCTACACGAGCACTTTACATCAAAGCGTCACCGACGAGACCAAAGGATGGATGCAGGACTAGGATATGCGGCCTGGAGGAAACATTACAAGTGAATGGGAAAGTGTGTATTGGGTTCTCCACACATGAGATCAATTTTTAGCCAAGCTATGGCACATTGGTCTGTTTGAGGCGGTGTGGACATCATTTTTCCACTTCTACCGACAACCTAAGCATGGATCAGAACTATTCACTTGGTGTACCCCTAACACCGACACATTCCATCTTCACCATGGGGAAGTTGTCATCAGTCTCTGGGACATCCAATTCATTGGAGGCATCCACTTGGAGGGAAATCGGTATGATGAGTTCCTCCCACCGATGAATATCTGGGGTGATAGGTCTCGAACCCCCATACTGACGTGGCACATACTGGAGATGGCCAAGGAGAGGATGAAGGTCAAGGACTTCTTGAAGGAAATTTCCAACAAGGACTGATTTATCCTATTCTTGGAGAAGGACCCAGAGGTCAAGATTCCAGGGTGGGGAAAGCGGTGTCCAACTGCGGTTCGGATGAGCAAGAGCGGATCCTTCTGGAGGATCCTAGAGGCAGACCAATATCAATAATGGGGCTACAGAATTAATGAAGCCCGAGACCCAAATTTCTGGTATGCCGGATTCCTCACCACATTCATGAGTGGGTGGATCTTTCCGGTATGGGATGCATGGATGTGCGTCCACCCAACGACCCTAGTGATGGTGTGCATCATGGCTGCCAAAAAGAGGCTCAAACTAGGGGTCCCCATGCTGGCTCGGTTGTATTCCATCTTAGGGTGCATCTCAAGAGGGGGATCACCTAGGAGAGTATGTGGCCCATTCTAGATCTTACATGGTTGTGTAACGGCTCACTATGGAGGCTACACCTTCCCAAATGCCAGCCATCCCCCAGGAAATGGCATGCGACCCTCTCTGTTGAATAACACCAGGGTCATGCCAATGATGCTCAATGAGGAGGGGTATAGATCAGGATTGGAAACCACGCTAACTTCACCTTCAGCCCATTCCATACCCCAACTGGTCAACTGGTAGACGACGGTAAAGGCTCGCTGGAGCAGAAGGAGTACTTACAATGCATCAGAGGAGGGGTGCTCGTGGCCTAGATTTATGGGAAGATTTTCTACGATCCTTATGTGTCGCCCTGGTTCTCTAGGCAGTTCAGATGTCTCCGGTGAATGCCAAAGAGAGTATACACATATGTCCAATAGGAGATACATCCATGTGTTCTTCGCCAGTTGTTTCTAATGTTCACAACCTACAGCTCTTGTGACATCATCAATTTTCTGCCCACCAGAGTCGACGTGGGACTCTCAACTGAGTATGCTGAACATTGGACCATAGCATACCCTTAGGGGCCTCTACGGAAGCACATCCGTCAGCTCAAGGTTGTCAGTGTGGAACCTCGGCGGTGAGAGAGCAGGCGGGGTGCCGCTAGGAGGGGAGGACCAGAAGCACCTCATAAAACGGGGCATGTACAGGCTGGAACCTCAGTGGTGGGGGTGTCGCATGGCGCGGCCATGCCCTCATTACCTGCAAGATTTGGGGGCCAAGAAGCGGCCAGAGAACTTACAGGGAAGAAAATAAAATACTTTCTTCAACCTTACTAGGATTCCATCTTCCCCATGGTCATCTTGGATAACCCTATGACAGTCAATGAGTACTGAATCCCTATGGAAGAAGGTAGTGCGGGACGGGATCCAGCTTCCCGAAGTCGAGATTCTCTGGGTCGTTGATAGAGTGGACTTCTACTGACGGCATGCATACCTGATGGCTATGGACAAATACGCTCGCCAATGAGGTCGGTGTGTGGAGCCACCTCTCTTGGTAAAGGTGCTGCTCGGCTAGGTGCATGATCTGGAGAGGATTCCGCCAGGGAAAGATGACAGCAACGAATCGAAGGGAGACGAAATAGGAGAGTGGGCCAAAGGAGAAGAGGAAGGTGGAGGAGAGGGAAATGGGGAATCTGAAGGTGAAGGATCACAAGGGATGTCCCACCAAGGGAGTCTTAGAGAATGTGGGGAGATCATCGGCTCTGACATGGATGTGACCGAACTTCTCCAGGTAGGCTTCAACCCTTACCCTTATTCTCCTTTATTCTTTTTCTTTTTCACCCCTTAACCCATCTTCCTCATCTTACTCAAGAGCACATCGGCACTGACCAAGCCTCTCCGGCCGAAGGAGGGGAGGAGGCATCAATAGGTCATGGTGGGAGACCGATACTCATTATATGTACAATGATGACAGTGCTGGAGGCTCGTAAGGCTGTTGAGCCCGGTCCATCTGTTAGAATGCCGATGGAAAACGTGTCGCCCCATCCATGACATGCCACCATAACTGAGTTGGCTCTGACAATTGGTGAGCAGGGAGCGGCGAACATCGACGGTGCTATCGTCAGGTTAGGGCTGGGAGTTGATGCGGGTGCCACCGGAACTGAGGGGAGAGAGGAAGGTCACCCGGATGCTGAGGAACCTATTCCCCTGGGAGGAATCTATAAGGAAGACATGACTGCTACCCTATTGGTTGTCTTCCCTAACTATTGGACCACTGATCTCAAATAATTTGAAGCTTCAGATTTGGAATCGGCCAAGGAGAGTCGGATGACGTGACATAAGGGATGGAAGTGCATCTAATGTTTCCTCAATCATCCCCAAGCAGAATGGATGAAGAGGATGGGGTCACTCCACACCTGGCTACACTTCCTTTGGGCTAGAGGAGAGGATTATCAACGTCTTCATTGGATGGTCCGTGAGTACATGGCCAAGAAGATGCGTGACAGCAGCCGGCGCACTGACGTTATCTGGGGCCAGGAGGAGTCGAGGAGTACCTCAAAATTTCTGAGGGTGGAGTAGGAGGTCCAACACCTCGAGGAACAGGTGAAGGATCTGGAGGTGTTCATCGCAAGCTGTTCCGAGCTCGTGGAGCAGTTGAGGGCCCAGCTAGAGGATGGTCAAGATCAACTCATAGAAGTGAGTCTCTAGATAACATAGCTCTAAGCTGAACAGGAACAAGCATAGGCCAGGGTCGGCGAGCTGCGCTTCATGGCTGCTGACGAATAAAGAGTTCTCAGGGGAAGAGATCCTATCCTGGAGGCCACCAGTGAAAAGTTGGAGGCATTAGAGAGATCTATCCAAGAATCCGACCCTTAGGGGTGGCCCTGTTTTGGCTAAACCCCTAGACTTGTCCCGCTCTGCTGCTTTTTGTTGTTTTCCTAAATGTATGGAAAAATTTACTTACTTTCCCCTTTTCATAACATACTAGTCCCTCTCGCTTAACATGCTCAACCATAATCCCAAAACAAATAGCAATCCATCCCTAAGCTCACGTGGGATGTGAGAAACAAAGAAGGATCGTACTATCACTTCGTTCGATTGTAGGAGCATCGACCAGGCTTTGGGCATTCGAAATCTAAACTTGGATTCCCGAGGAGACGAGGGAGTCCCAACTAAAGATAGAGGACCTCAAACCAATCGATGTATCATCTTCCCAACATGCTCTGGTGCATGAGCGAGGAAATTACATAGCCATTAGAATCAATCCGAATATAGGGAGAAGAAAAAAGGTGAATCACGTTACCCAAATTCAAAATACTATGGGAGGGGTGTGACGATAGAGGATAGCTGTTGACTGTGGCGGAAACGCAGCATCCATATCGCATTAGCCTGAAATGGGGAAAAACTCAAATATTGTTGATCTGTCTTCTGAAACGTTGGCCCAGGACAACCGGTGGACTGTAGGTCGAGCATCCATACTATTAGGGGGTCCCTCCAAACACAAACAGTCTTTCAGAACATTGGCCCAGAACAGAAGGCGAACCATAGGTCGAGCATCCATACTGTTAGGGGGTCCCATCAAACATGAAAGAGGATGAAGATCCGAATAAAGGGGCATGCAAATCATGGAAAGCGAAGTGATGGTTTTTTCACATGGAATCCAACACTCCCAAGATTACGCCACCGTGGTGGAAGCACATTAGGCGTATGTATCAATCTGGTCATGCATCATCCCTACTTTTAGACAGGACCTCTCTGGTGAGGGAATTGTCGCCTCCTAGAATTATTATGGGGCATCCCAAACTTTTTCGGGGTAAATGTTGTAGTTACAAAACTCCCCGAGAAGTCAGGCCAAAGGGACGAGAGTGATGGGGGTGGACTTGTGATTTCTGGGGCTGGACCCGAGACGAAATGTATGGGCGTTCATACGTATCCCATAAGGATAGGAATCAATCCACATGTAGTTCTGGAAAGGATCTTAGTTTAAGGTCTTAGAACTCGGAACAGGGATTGGTATGGGATGTAGGAGGCACATGGTAAGGTGATAACAAAACTCAACGTGAATGAGGACATAAGCCCCACATACCATGTGTTCCCTAGGGAAGTGTTCTGATCAAGGGACCGAACCCGAAAGTTAGGTTGGGCCTGTGAGTAAGTGCCTGGGCGCTCCTACGTATCTCATGAGGATGAGAATCATGCCATACGTAGTTCTTAGAGGGTGGCGTGACATGGTAAGGTATTGGTTCCAAGGATGAAAGGGGCGTGCAGATCTAGCCCTTTCACCAAAAGATGTGGCATCTGATGTATCTTGTTTGTCCTTTAAGGTGAATGGTTTTTCTTTTGTGGATAGACCAGCGTAGGGTAGAAACTCCTGGCATCCCCACAATAATAAATCCATATAATGGAATTGAAAAATGATATGGTAAATTACCAATACCCAACGTGATGTCCTCTATAGAGAGGTCATCACAATGCAGTATCGTTTTCCGTCGTGCGGCCGGGACGACATCATCACAGTTTAGAGTCATGTGGTAGGAACAACCAGAATAGTTTAAGGTCATATGGGTTGGACCTAGGGGGAATGTGAAAAATGCGATAAAGCATTCCCGATGTGGATAAGGACATAATATCACACCATTACCGTGCGTGATTTAGGGAGAGAAGCCTTGGACCAGGGGGCCGGCAAGGGTCAGAGGATAAAGGGCAGGAGACACTAGCTTCCAGCTGAGATGGGCCTGAAATAAAATGTCTGGGTGACCCCACATATCCCATAGGGATGAGGGTCAAGTTGTGCATGGCTCTTAGACAAGATCCCAGCCTATAGTCTTAGTGCTCGGATCGTAGGAGCCTTGAGAGACGCCGTATTGCAGCTTTGTCTATCTGACGCGTGGAGGTGCACTGAGGGGTAGTGCAAAGAGTGTCGGGATTCCACCAGAACAAGATGTGGTGGAACATAATGTGAATCATGCAACCAATATTATGGGCCTGAAATGGATGGTGTGAGGATGGAGGATTACTTCTGACCATGTTCGCAACACATCATCCCATCGTGTTAGCCTGAAATGGGGATAAACAAATGAGCATCGACCGATGACCATGTTCGCAACGTGGGATTTGTATCAATTTTTTTTCCAAGACCCTTGGGGGTGCTGGCCTATAAAGGTAGGATAGCCCTTGGGCGTTGTATCCAGGCCATTTTTTTGGGGGTCCCTCTGAGTGTGAAATATAACGAGGGCCCAAATGAAGGGGAACACGAAGCTTGACAAGTGGAAGAAACTTGACTAAGTTGAATCTGACACTCTAGGTCCTAGACCAGAGTACTCTGAACACATTAGAGGACCACTGAAAAGGGTCGAGGGATCAATTTGAGAGTGGCCAAAAGATGCAGGATTCCCGGGAGAAGGGGGAATGGTTCCAAAAACCCTGGACCACACCTATATATTCCCCTCAAGGAGAGGGACAGGCCAAGAGGCCGAGGTGACCGGGAGATCGTGGGATATCTTAAGAGATAGGGATGGACCTTAAATCTAGGTGTTCAAGAGCTCATATCTGTCCCATAAGGATTGGAATAAAGACACACATGGTTCTATAAGCATAGTTTAACATCATGTAGGATGATGAGAGTCATCTCATCCGGGGATGTGTATGGAACGACGAGCAATCTGACATGAATGAGGACATAATACCACACCACACCATTCAATCTGGAGAGGACTGGTTATTGAGCCCGAGAAGACCAAAGGGCCTTGGTCAGAAAGGCATGACTAGCTTGCAGTTTAACATCATGTGGGGAGAGCGTTTTTTTAAGGTCATACATGACTGTAGGTTCCCGAATGTAGGACCGAACACAGTTTAAGGTCCTGTAGGTTCAAATGCAGTTTAAAGTCATGTAGGACCCAATGCAGTTTAGGGTAATGTTAGACCAGGTCCTCAGGAAAAGAACTTTTTGAAGAACATGGCATTGGTGGGAGGAGTTATATGCTCACCATCCATGGTCACCAAGGAGTATGCTCCATATCGATAAACCTTATGAAAAATTAAAGGCCCTTCCCATTTAGGCTGCAGCTTGGGTGGTTTCTTGATGGGGATCATTGGCGCTCTGAGGGCCAACACCAAGTCACCTTACATGAAAGAGCAGAGGCAAACCTTCTTGTTGAAATCTAAAGCCATCCTACTCTGATTCCTCTCTAGGTTGTGCAAGGCCCGAATCCTATTCTCATCCAGTGCTTACAATTTTGCTAGACCGATTTAGCCACCCTATCCAGCGCTTGCTGGTCATAGACCACTATGCGCAATGAGGTAAATTGAATCTCAATGGGCATGACAGCCTCCATTCCATACACCAGGGAATATGGGGTCACCTGGGTGGAATTAAAAGTCATCATCCGATAAGCCCAAAGTGTGTTGGGGAGCTTATCTGGCCAACTATTCTTGTTATGATCAACCATATTCTACAGAATGTTAGAGAGGGTTTTATTGAACGCCTTAATCTGGCCATTTTTCTGCGCATGACAGTGGGAGGTATGGTTGGAGCAAATGTTGTACGTGGCGTACAATTTCTTCTGCTCGGCTGCTCGGAAGTTGGTTCCTTTATCAGTGAGGATAGCATGAGGTGCCCCAAATCGATAGATGATATTAAAACTCAAAATTCAATGACAGAATGGGACTTGACTTTCTTGAGAGGAATTTCCTCCACCCACTTGGAAAAGAAATCTGTAGCGGTCACGATAAATCATCATTGGTGAGCCTTTGCCGGTGGGTATGGCCCCACAGCATCTAACCCCCAGACTGCAAAGGGACAAGAGTACTTGGTGGTATTGAGAGGCTTCGGTGGCCTATGGACAATGTTATCATGAACATGGCATGCATGGAACCTCTTGGAAAACTCGATGTAGTCGTGGATCATGGAGGGCCAAAAATACCCTAGTCTTTGAATCTGGTGAGATAGTTTTGACCCGTCTTGATGGGAACCACATGAACCGGCATGAACCTCTTGCATGACCTATGGAATCTTGACTCCTTGAAGTCAATGGAGGATAACACCATCAAGTCCTCATTTATAGAGGATCTTCTCATGGCTGGGACCACTCTGAAGGGTAAAATGCAGTGCGCAATGTCAGATTTGCCCACGCCTGGCCCGGTCTGATGGTAGATTACCATGTTGGAGGTATTCAACCAATGGTGTCCTCCAATCGGTAACTAATTCGATCACTACATATGAATAAATCATGGTTCCTAAAGTAGGGGCACCATCGTTATGATGGTTTATCCATGGGTCGTCATCATCCTTTGGGGTAATGGGAGAAATTACTCTCCGGTGTGCCACGTGTATAATCAGATCATCCTGTTCGGGCTCTACAAGCGACGCAGCCAGGCTAGCCAAAGCATATGCTCGACCGTTCTGTGACTGGGGGATATGGATAACCTCTAGCTGAGAAGGGAATAGGGCCATTAGCCAGAGAGTGCGCTCTAACAACGGTAAAAGCTCTGGCTTTCTGACAACATGGTTTCCATTAACCTGCTTGATGACCAGCTCAGAATCCCCTTTCACATGGAAATGGGGCACGTCGATCTCAAGGGCCATCTTGAGATCAGTGATGATGGCCTGATACTCTGCCTCGTTGTTGGTGCAGCCTTCTGACAACAGGAATGAGTATGGCAGAATGGCTTCCCCCGGGGTGATGAATACGATACCCATGCCCACTCTTTTAATCCTAGGATCGTTGAGTCTCCTACCGGTGGGGCTCCGGGAGGCACCGTCAAAGTGCATCTGCCAACATGGGACAGCTTGATCGACGGAGAAGACTGCCTCATCAGGAAAATCCAGATCCAGTGACTGTTTCGTAGAGGTTGGATGGGAAGCTAGAAATTCTGCCAATGCCTTCCATTTGATAGCCTTCTAGGACAAAATATTGATGTCAAACTTCTGGAGGATCACCGCCCACCATACTAGTCATCCAGTCAACACGGGGCGATTCAGAATGTACTTCAGCGGGTCTACTCAAGAGACCAACTATACCTCATGGTGCTGTAGGTAATGTCGCAGCTTCTGCACAGCGAATACAAGGGTAAGTCAGCTCTTCTCGATGGGGGAGTACCTAGTCTCCACATTGAGGAGCATGTGTCTGAGGTAGTAGAGGGTGTTCTATGTCCCCTTATTGTTCTTCTGGGTGAGAAGGGTGCCAAGGGATCATTCCAGGGTGGTGACATAGAGAATCAGTGGCTTCCCAGAGACGGGTGGAATCAATTCCAGAGGTTGGAGTAGATATTTCTTGATTTCCTCAAAGGCGGTCTGGCACTCCTCATCCCACTCATAAGCAGTTCCCTTTTTCATGAGCTGAGAAAAGGGCATACACTTGCCGGCCAAATTCACAATGAATCGGCGTATGTAGGATAAGTGGCCTTGAAGACATCATAGCTCCCGAAAATTGATCGAGGGAGGCATCTGGATTATTTCCTTAATCTTTTCTAGGTCGATATCGATGGCTCATTGTCAGATGACGAAGATGAGAAACTTTCTGGAGGTTACCCCAAAGGCACACTTTAACGGGTTCATCTTTAAGTGTCAGGAACGAAGGAAACTGAATACATTCTCCAGGTCCTTGAGATGGTCCTGGGGATGGTGAGATTTGACCACCAGGTTTTCCACATATAATTCCACCAACATACCAAGGATTGGTTTATGTTTTGATGCATTGCCCACTAATATGTGGAACCTTCATTCTTTAGACCGAATGGCATTACCTGGTAACAGAAAGTACCCTAGGGTGCCCTAAAAGCGGTAGATTCATCGTCCTCAGGGGCCATCCAAATCTGATTATATCTAGAATAACCATCCATGAAGGAGAGGTCTTGGAAGTAGGTTGTAGCCTCAATCAAAAATTATGTCGTTGGAAGGGGAAAATCAGCCTTCAGACAGTGGAGATTGAGATCTCGGATGTCGATACAGACTCTGATCTGCCCGTTCTTCTTCCTGACTGGTAAAATGTTGGCTAACCACTTGGGGTGTTGATCCTCCTTGATGAGGTTGGATTTCATAAAGTTGTCAACCTTGGCCTCGACAATGGCACCGTGAGAAGGGTGCATATTTCTGGGAGGCTGCTTGAACCCACGATGGTTTGTCGGGAGACCGAGGCGGTGGACGACTATCTGGGGATTTAGTCCTGGCATCTCTTCGTAACTCCAGGAAAACACATCTCATTTCTATTTTGAGGAATTCCACGTACCTCTGCTGCTCCTCGAGGGACATAACAACGCTGATCAATGTGGGTCTCGGATCTGCCGCACTTCTGAGGTTCACCTATACCAACTCATCGACCATGGCTGAGATGCCTTCATCAAAGGTAGTGGATCATCATCTGTATCTTCTTCTCTATATATGGAGGGTTCATTTGTAGAGGGATCTAGTTCTGAGCTATCAAACACTAATGGGAAGCTACAACTCGCTTGTGTGGTCGTGGCCATCACATCAGGGCACTCTGGCACTGCTGAGACCATGGATACGAAGGAATTCTACCCAATCCCATTTTGTCTTTGGCCAAAGGGGCCACGCTTAATAATATCCAAGTAGAAGTGTTGCGTCGACTGGAGTTGACTTATCCCAGCCCTGTGAAACAGATAAGTATGATGGAATTCCATTTCCATGAGTCGAACGACACGATACCTGATGGGAGTGGGAGGCTCCGGGATCACTGGAGCCTAGTTCATATAAGAATACGAAGTGATACTCCGACGCTTCCTGGATTTGGAAGCATAATTCCCCCTAGTCCCAGAAATGATAAAACACCACCCCATATCAGGGGTTGTGGCCTCCAACCGATGGATCGGGAAGACATAAGTGTCATTCAGGCCTGTCCAAGGGTCAGTTGTAACGGAAGCGGGCTCAACCTCACTTGCCTGGACTTTCTTATCCTTGCTCTTGTAATAATCGGCTTCGAAGTTGCGGGCTTCAGAAGAGGCGAAAGGAGCTGCATCACCTTGGAGTACGCATACTCGATCGTTAAGGGAGTACTTGAGGCATTGGTGATATGATAAGGGGACAAACACGTGCATAAGGAGCCATGGCCTACCCATCAATGCATTGTATGCGGTGTCCTGGGATACAACCATGAATTCGGTGCTGGCAACCAGGCCACCAAAATGGGTCTTTAGGCAGATCATACTGACCGAGGTCTGTTCTGTCCTATCATATCCCTGGATCCCTAAATCAGAGGGAGTCATATCATCCATGGATATCCCTGGCTTCTGCAGTGTCCGTGTCGGGATAGGGTTGATCCCGGAGCCAATGTGAACGAGACAACAACGAACCTCAACGCCATTGAACTAGCCAGTGATATACAGTGGGAAGATGTGCCCTGGTATGGGAGGGTCTTTATCTTCACCATAGAACGAGATGATGGCCTCGTACTCATCATTCTCAAATGCATCAGCATGGAAGGCTTCTGTACCTTCTACCTCTGTCTCGAACTGAAGGGGGCTTCTTAAGGCCTCAGTGAGTACTTCGCGCATATCTGGAGACATGAAAATGGATTCAAGGATGGAGAGCCTTGGTAGGATGCTGGCGAGGTGCTTCAGAACATCATACTCCCACACCAGGTGTGAACTTCTGCTTACAAGAGGACGCTCTGCGACTGGACGCATGGCAGACCCTACCGACTGGACCGGCAGCCGATTGGTACTGGGGACATCCCGCTTCTCATTAGTCAGAGATCGGAGGGTAGCTTCTAGTTGAGGACTGGGTGACTGAGATCGGCCTATGTTTGTCCAAACCTAGTCGCAATTTGACCGAAGTGGATCTTCCTGATCCAGTAACACAAATGGTGGCGGAGGAGGGCAGGTCGACACCAGATGAAGATGATGGGCGTGTTGAGTTCTATGCTGGACCTGCTGTCTGGTCTCAGCGGCGTGCATGGCCTTGATGGAGGTGCTAACTGATGTGCCCTGGCGACCCATATGTTCGTGGTTCCACCGATGTTGGCATCGGATGGGGATATTGGGGAGGTTCTTCTGGATCCCCCCCTCTTCGGGAGTCATATAGGGATTTACCTACTCGACAGTGTTAATTGAAGCATACCACTGACATTCACTTGACGAATCATCCACCACTGGGTGGATTCTGGGAGGGATTCCCCTATATGGGGGCATTATGTCACCGAGAGTGCGGGACGATGATGGCATAAGCAGGGCATGCTACTTCTTCTTGCGCCACTGATGCTTTCTCATCTGGGAAGAGGTCGTCTGAGATGATGATGCTGAAGTGGTGGTCACAACTTCTGAAATCTCTAGCTGATTCAGGCATGCACGGATAATGCCATGGGTTCAGGCTACTGTTATGCAATCCATCCAGTCATTATAATTCCAGGACCCATGGTTAGGGACCTGCTGCCGCACGCCTCCATCGTTGCTATAACTATCTAATATCACAATGACACCTGCCACTTGTGCTAGGGATAGGCCGAACCTAACAATGTTGTTATTAATATGGTCTTAGAGCCAGCCCTTGAACAAATAACATTGCTTTATGGTGTGCCACATGATCTGGTGATAAGGGCAGTAGTTGGGGTGATCAGTGAGATGCGCCTCTTCCGACTTCCGGCACTTGGGCAATCGCACGATTCTCTACTCTATGGCTCTATGGAAGTAGTCGGGGACCCGATCCTCGTCAAACGAGTATGACTGATTCCTTCTATATGAAAAGGTGGATCTAGGAGCCTGACCCTAATGGGGGGCTGGAGGATCCTACCGAGGGGGAGAAACTAGATTATCTCGCCTAACCAGCGACAGCGTGTTACGCGGAAGCGCCTGCCGTTTCTAGGGCAGGCGCAGCTGGGATAGAAATTGTACCCGTGGTGGAGGGCCTCTACGAGGCTGCAGAGATGGCTCCACTGGAAGCAACTCTTGCTACCTGGGGGCCTCTATCTTGGCCTTGGTGGCGGGCTCAGCTCTATCAGCTCCCCTAGCTAGAATTTTAAGGGGTAGCAGGCGCGCCTGGACAGCCTGGTGTAGGGATTCCTCGAGGTGATGGGACTTATCCGAGAAGTCTCTGAACCCTCCGAGATAATTCGGAGTGATCTAGGAGTGAACTAGTTCCATCTTGACATTCCCCATCACATCGTCAGTAATTTCTTCTGAGTCAGCAGCATGTCAATGGAGTATGTGAGCCCCTTCCACTAGGCGATAAAGTATGTGACTCACTCGTCAGAGTATTTTCTTGCACATGAAGGGGTCTACGATGTTCATCTTCTGGGTGGTAGAGATTAAATTTTCAAGGAACTACCTTCGAAGGTCCTCCTAGCTTATCACAGATCCCACGGGGAGCTGGTTATACCAAACAAAAGTCGTCCCCTCCAACATCTACACAAAGCAATGGAGTTTGGTGACCTCCTGCTGCGATAGAGTCCCAAACATAGGCCCACACCTCGAGTTGAAGTGGGCCAGGTGTTGCGGTGAGTCCCCCTTCTCATTAAAGGGAAAGAAAGTGGGATTTATGAATCCTGGGGGTGCCAGAATGTCATCTACCCATGCTGGGTATGGCTTTCCATCAGGTGGGACGACCACCTTCCACATTTCCAAAGTTTCCAGGTAGGCAATGAGTTCCACCATCAGATAGTCCGGATGGTGGTATCGGTCCTAAAAAGGATCCCGAACCACGAGCACATTTCCGGGATCTTTAATGAGGTATCCAAGCTCATCGGATCGTGGAGCGGAAGGTGGGAAGACCCTTGGGGTGGCTGGAGGAGCCCAAGTGGGGTTTCCTGGGTGGCCATGCGGTTCAGGAGGGTTCGATGAAACATACCACTCCCCCTTTCCATGGGATCCAGCTTCTTCCCTGCCAGCGAATACGGCATGATCAGGGTTTCCTAGGAGAATCTCTTCGAGGGCGACCTTTTCCTACCCCTGTTTCCCTGGCCTAGGATCACCGTAGTCGGTTCACCGCTCAACAATGCGTTCAGCCAGAAGTTCATCAACTATCTTCTTCTTCTCAGCAAGTTGCTAGCGCAATGCGGCCTTCATGGATTCATCCTCCGTCTTCGACACTGAGGCCGATGAGTTGGAGTGATTGAAAGCTCCTACATGTTCTTTGCCTTTACATACATTCCAGCTCAGTACCAGTGACTCGGTGGGTGCAGGGAGACCTAGGAGGTTCCTCTTCTGGCGAGTAATCATTCTTTATGGGTCCAGTGGCAGCACGTCCTCAGGGGGGACGCCACCAACGAGAAGTCCCCTCTCATTCGACTCTCCTATAAGATCAGCCATGTTGATTGCCACTCTTCTTGGGGAAATTCCCTCACTACCTCTAAGTGAGTCAGGCTGCCGGAGAATCGCACTAAAGATGTGGGCAGCATACTGCCCCCAGCCACAGACTTGCCCATGGGGGTAGCCTCCTCGACAAATCTATAGAGTAGATGAAAACTTTGAACATGCTGTTGTTGGAGGTCCCTGTGGTGGCCAGGTGACTCGGGGTGTCAGACCACAGGGAGTGTGGCCAGGTCCACTAGGCGACATTGTTCGCTGATGCCTTCGAGGTGCTCATAGCTCCCGGTATACGTCACCCGCTGGTGGCGAAGATGGAGGTGAGTTTCCCAGAGGGTCTGGCAGAAACATTCAAACTCCTCCGGGGTGAGTGATTCTGGGGTACCAAAATTCGATCTTGCAACCGACCAACACTTCTCAGGAAAGTGGCCCATTGCGAGGATGGTCTAGAAGTTCCCCGTCTCTAATCCAGGCTCTGACCTTTGACTGCCCCACTCGTCGAATAAGGGTGGATAAGGAACTGACAGTGGCGCATAGGTGGGCCATTGGGATATCAGGATAGCAGAGGGATAATATGGAGAACGGGCCGATTGGTAGCCAAATCTTGGGCTATCCCTTGAGCATTGCAGCGACCTGGCCGCCATGTCATGGTAGGATGGACCGGTGACCAGAGATCCTGACCTAGATACAACATCTGCTGGGGGTGGTTTACGTCCTGGATCTTCCATCATTGATGTAACACCCGAGACTTTTATGTTATATAAACCATCAAAGGAATCTTTTTCTACACAACTCTTGCTTGGCTTGCTTTACACGCAATCGCGACCTTCCTCGATAGCTTGCGTCGTACGCAATACCGAGTTTCACTAAACAACAATATGCTATTAAAACTAGCCGTTATGAATAGTAATAACCACTTTTTAAAATTTTATAAATTTTATTTTTCAAAATGGACTTCATTTTTGGACTCAGAATATCGAAATTAGCCTAGGGTGAAATTTTGGTATTTTTCTGAAAACTTTCAATTTTTGATGAATAGTGAAACCACTAAGTGGTAGGTTAAAAACTGAATTTTGCATAAAACTTAATTTTACCGCTTCTGTGAATGGAATTTCAAAAATCCGAGAGACACGGTTAATATCAAGGACTAAAATGTGGTTCAATGAGATGAAAATAATTTTTTGGTGAATAGTAACTTTTTACTATTTTTACCGCGGTTAATAGTAAATAGGGTAACTAAGGGTAAATGTGATATCAATATTACCCTAACACAAGTCCTAATTCTATTGGACAAGTGTAATTCGACCAAAAACAAACTTAGGAATAAAATATGACCATTTAGGCTCACTTGGATTAGATTAGGACATTTATTATTAATTTATTTAAAGAAGGGTTAAAATAGTTAAAATCAAAGTTTAATAAGTAAATCATTTTTAATATGGGGTTATACATAAGATAAATTCGATTGTAAATATTCATTAGAAAGCTAAAAAGATTTAATACATGATGGTATTTTATTTGTAATTTTTAGACATCAAATAATTTAATTTATTTATGCCACAAAGATGATGCAGTAATTATCTTATTAATGAAATATTGACATAATTGATGTTATAAACACAAAAATAAATGTAATTTGAGACTTTTTATGAATTACACTAATTTTCTAGGTTACTATGATATATTAATGTTGATTTAATCAACTTGGTTCGAACATATAATTCTGTTATGACTTTCACAAAAATCATATATCAAATAGTGTCAAAATTGACACAAAATAGTTTTTAAATAAAATATTATATTATTAATTGTTATTTTATTCCTAAAAATCTAAGGTTCGGCCAAATGACTTAGATAAGGATATATATATTAATAATAAACAGTTTGGGGTTCGTTTGGCATGTTATAGTAAGTGTATTAATCATATAGTGAAAGAAAACAAAAAGACACGGTAAAAGATAAATTAATTAACTTAGAGTTAAATCTAATTGATAAGGTTAAAATAAAACCCTAAACTTGTCTAAATCTTATTGGTTTATAGTATTTCGACCCATCCCCACTTTAGCTTCGAAATAAGACCCTTTGGAACCATTATAAACCGATTTTGACTTTAATATAAAATAATATTTTGAGATATTCCTAAGGTGCCCCTCTCCTCCCTTATAAAAGGACCCCTCCTCCCCCTCCTCCTCACACCAATTTGAGCACTCAAGCTCGGACAACCCCTGCCAAAATCTCTTCTACACTTCCCTAGAAACATCCTAGAGGTTCTGGTCTTCCTCAAAGACCAATTTTAGTGCCCTAAGAGGAGGTCTCAAAGAGGCGCTTCAAAGAAGAGGTAATTACCGTTACCAATTCTTTCATCTTTATTTCTTCTTCCACTTCTTCTTCTTAGGTTGTTTCATTATGAAGTAATAACATCAGTATCACTCATATACTGATATGTTATTATAAGTATGAAACAACCCTATTTCACCATCTATTCATCCTACGGAAAAAGAAATCACTGCGCGTGCGTACGTACGGACTACCGTCTCCACGACGCGATGAGATTCATTCTCCATGTTAACCATTTAAGAATGATTATAAAGTATATATAAGAAATAATAATGAAATATATGACATTATAAAGCTACTGGATTATTTATATATATATATATGTATTTCATCTACTTACTTCCATTTCAAGACAATAAGGAATGGAAAACAGCGTTCATGCGTACGTACGGACTACCGTCTCCATGAACGGTGTTTTTCATTTTATTTATCTATCTATTATATATATATATATACTGAATATATATGATATATAAATCAAATTTTATATTCTGGAAGTAAGTAAATCATGATATAAGTAATAATAATGTCAAGAACAACAAGTCAAAACACCTACGATAAATGAAACGATTTTACCCAAAACGCTTCTTTAACATGGAATTTACAAAAGAACGGGTAATATAATGTCATAAGTGAACCATATATGATATAATAACAATTAATATGATTCTATAATAAGTCAATGACATTATTTAAATCATTATACATGAGGTTCGGACACATACGAAGCAAATCGGACCTAAGGTAAGGGAAATATCACAATCTCATTTTTATCCGAGATTGTTTATTCGTAAGTATTTACTGGGGTGTATTTTATCATCCACATCCATGTTTCATCAATATGTAATATTATTTCCATCCACTTACAGTTTTTTTAAATCCAATTTTACCCTTTGGTTAGTTTTTAGTAAAAGATATGAAAGGAAACTTTTGTCGTTTTTCGTACGAGGTACATTTTGACTTTTTCGACAAAAGTACAAAGAATGTTTTTTTAACTTATACGGCATGAATGGATTTTTAAAACATTATTTCCAAGAATCTTCCTTTACATGTTTTCATGTTTATTTTTAATCAACTTCTTTTATTTTAAAATTGTATGACATGTTAAGAAAGGAAAAGTGTTTTTGAAGTAGAAAGGATATTTTCCTCAAGAGTGAAGTTCAAGTGTTTTATCAAAATTATTTTCCATCTAAGATAATAAAGGGTTCTGTTTCTATCCATATTTTTACATTGATTTAACTATGTTGTGATGGAATTATGTTTATGAATTCCATTATCTTATATGAATGGTTTTATGATGTCATGTTGTTTAAGAATCCCATTTTTATTACATGGGTTATGTAATGATGTATGATTTATGATTTTGTGGCACACATAAGAAAGGATTAATTATAAGATGGGTGGGACCTATATCTCCCTCCAATGCATTGGGTAAATATTTTATATCTCATGAGATAGATAGGGCTGGAACGGTAGGTTATACCGGTTCAGTGAAACAGGACTGAAACGAGGGTTACTCGATTCAGAAAGGGACTTTGTCCACTAAGATAGTCTTGGAAATTAGTCTTGACTAACAAGAAATGATTCTCTATGATTATGTGTGTATGCCACAAAGTTTCATGTTTTAAGTTATGATTATTGGGACTACTTTTTCACTGCCATGATTTATCCCATGATTATAAAATTATGCTCTCTTTTGCAGGTTATGATTTCCAAAATGTTATGTTCTTATGAATATGATGTGATTGATATTTATTTTGTTTACCCTTACTGAGCATTTGAGCTCACCCTTTTATGTTTTCTTTTCCCCAGGATATAAAGAAAGGTTTTAGGTAAAAAAAGGGAGATCTTTATGGGAGATTTTGAAGATCTTTCACCACGATTAGAAGATTATAGTCCGAGTTTCCAAAGACACTAAACTATTACGGTCCTTGTGTGTGTGTTTTTGTAATGTACTAAGTATTCCGCAAAAGTAATGTAATATCCATGTACGTCAAGATACGGGTCTCTATAGTTGGTATCAGAGGAAAGGTATAGTCAACCTTTGGAAACTAGGATGTGAAAGCCTTAGTAAGAACCCTAAGGATAAGTCTAAGCATAGAACACAATCTTAGAAATGGCCATGAATAACCTAGGATAAGACCATTAGTATGAAATTTTTTTTTCTTGAATTATGTGGTTTCCTATTATAATTAGTGTTGCTCACACAATTCTTCTTGGTTTTAGTCAATGGCTGGAACCCGAAGGAACCGTGTTAATGCGGAATGCGATGGGAAATGCAATGATTGTCCCCCTGAGCAACCAGACGATATGGGAGCTGGAATGCAAAATCTTGTAGCCATGCTCACACAACTTTCTCAAGCTATGAATCATGCAGGATTTCCAAACGAACAAAGGAGGGAGCAACATTCTGTTGAATCCTTCATGAGGCAGCGTCCACCATCTTTCAGCGGGTCTACTGATCCATTAGTAGCTGAACAATGGATTAGTACTACTAAAAAGATATTTTCAGTTCTTCAATGTTCTGAGCATGATAAAGTCATCCTAGCAGTGTATCGTTTGGAAAGAGATGCGGATCAATGGTGGAATCTTATTAAGAATACGAGGCAAAGGGATGAAATTGAGTCTATGGAATGGGATGAGTTCAAGAACTTATTTTTCAATAAGTACTTCCCTCGTATTCTCTGAAAAAAGATGGAGAAAGAGTTCCTTGAACTGAAGCAAAGGGATGATGAATCTGTTAGTACCTATGAAGCAAATTTTACAAGACTTGCAAGGTACGCTTCTGGTATTATTATCCAACCTGAGAGTAAGATCGATCGATTCTTTAGTGGCTTAAAACCAAGTCTTCGAAGGGCGTTAGCCATAAGGGACTTCAATAGCTACGAGGAAATCGTTCGATGTGCTCTCAAAGTCGAGATGGAGATTGGAGTAACCCATCAGTCACATGGGTTTGATAAGAAGAGGAAGATGGAATTCAAAGAAAAATCTAAAGAGCACACGGAAAAGAAGATGAACTTTCCCTTATGCTCAAAGTGTGGAAAGAAACATGGAGGGAGTTGTCTGAAAGGGACAAGTAAATGTTTTAAATGTGGAAAGGAAGGTCATCGGGCATTTGAATGTCGTAATAATGGGAAGAAGATGTCTAATGACGCAAACAAAGGAAGGGATACACAGAATGAACCTACTACACTTCAATGTTTCAAGTGCAAGGAGATGGGGCATTATGCCAATCAATGCCCAAATCCAAGGGTTGATGATGATGGTCAACGTCAAAAAACTCTTAAGGCTAAAGACAGAGGAAAGTCACATGCAATTTCTATCAGCGATGTGGAGTACGATAACGATGTGGTGAAAGGTACACTTACCATCCACTCTAAAGTAGCAAATGTTTTATTTGATTCTGGATCTACCCACTCTTTTATTTCTGAAGACTTTTCTAAGGGTATCACCTTATTACCTCAACAATTAGATGTTGAGTTAGCTGTGACAACACCTAATGGCACATCAATCGCATCAGAAGTTTATAATTCTTCTCCGATCGAAGTTTGTGGGAAAGTGCTTCCTGCAAATCTTGTGAACCTTCCTTTAGTGGAATTTGATGTGATTCTTGGCATGGATTGGCTTTCTCTACATGGAGCTCATATCAATTTCCAAAGAAGGGAAGTCACATTTCATATTCCAGATCAACCTACGATCGTCTATCAATGCAAGGATGAACATAACCTTCCAGTGGAAATTTCTTCCATCTTATGGGTATTGATTCCACTAAATGAAGGTTATTTATCTCAAATATTTGGTTAGAAACTCACGATTAAGAATATGCCCATTGTACGAGAGTTTGATGATGTCTTTCCGGAGGAATTGCCGGGTCTTCCACCAAATCGTGAAGTTGAGTTTTCAATAGAACTCGTACCAGGTGCTTTGCCTATTTCAAAGACACCTTATAGAATGGCCCCAATTGAGTTGCAGGAATTGAAGAAGCAACTCCAAGAGAATCTTGATAAGGGATTCATACACCCTAGTGCGTCACCTTGGGGAGCACCTGTTCTATTTGTTAAGAAGAAAGATGGATCAATGAGACTCTGCATTGATTATCGAGAACTTAACAAGATCACTATCAAGAACAAATATCCTCTCCCACGCATTGATGACTTTTTGACCAACTACGCGGAGCTCAATACTTTTCCAAGATTGATCTTCGTTCAGGGTATCATCAATTAAGGGTCAAAAGGGAGGATATACCAAAGACGGCTTTCCGTACAAGGTATGGACACTATGAATTTATAGTGATGCCATTTGGTCTTACTAATGCCCTTGCTATCTTCATGGATCTAATGAATAGAGTCTTTAGAGACTATCTTGATCAATTTGTGGTAGTCTTTATAGACGATATTCTTGTCTATTCAAAGAGCAAGGAAGAGCATGAAGATCACTTGAGAATTATATTGAAGACCCTGAGAAAAGAGAAGCTTTATGCCAAATTTACCAAGTGTGAATTTTGGCTTCAAAAAGTTGCATTTTTGGGTCATATAATCTCAAAAGAGGGGATATCTGTGGATCCAGCAAAAACAGAGGTTATCGAAAGATGGTCAAGACCAACAACAGTAACTGAGATCCGAAGTTTTCTTGGTTTGGCTGGATATTATCGACGTTTTGTAAAAGATTTTTCACGATTATCTAATCCACTCACCAAGTTGACTCGGAAAGGAGTTAAGTTTTTCTGGACAGAGGAATGTGAAGATAATTTCAAGGAGTTGAAAAGAAGGTTATCCAGTGCACCTGTGCTCACACTGCCTTGTAGTGGAGAAAGGTTTGTGATCTATAGTGATGCATCCAAGAAGGGATTGGGGTGTGTTCTTATGCAAAATGATATGGTGATAGCTTATGCCTCACGACAGTTGAAAATCAATGAGCAAAATTACCCAACACATGATTTGGAGTTGGCTGCGGTAATCTTTGCATTAAAGATTTGGAGGCATTACCTTTATGGTGAAAGGTGTGATATTTATACTGATCATAAAAGTTTAAAGTATATTTTCACACAAAAGGAGTTGAATATGCATCAAAGAAGATGGTTGGAGCTGATTAAGGATTATGACTGCTCAATCCATTACCACCCTGGGAAAGCAAACAAGGTGGCAGATGCATTAAGTCGACAAGAACATGCTAGTTTATCCATGATGAGGATCACAAAAGATCCAATATATATGGATTTACAAAGGATGGATCTTGGAATTATAATGGAAGGGGAAAAATCTTATCTTTCTCAAATGAATGTTCAACCATCTATACATGTGATGATTAAAGAGGCACAGAAAGAAGATTCCGAGTTACAAAAGAAGGTGAGAAATGTTCCTGAATTCAACCTTGATTGTGATGGGATAATAAAGTTCAGGAATCGGGTTTGTGTTCCTCCCATCCCCGAATTAATGAAGGAGCTGCTGGATGAGGCTCATAGTTCTTCATTCTCTATTCATCCTGGAAGCACGAAGATGTATAGGGACCTGAAAGAGTACTTCTGGTTGGATGGCATGAAAAGAGATGTTGTTGAATATGTCTCTCGATTCTTGGTTTGTCAACAAGTTAAAGCTGAGAGACAAAAGTCTAAGGGGATGTTACAACCATTACCCATACCCGAATGGAAATGGGAAAACATCACTATGGACTTTGTCACAGGACTTCCTAAAACATCCAAAGGCAATAATGCTATCTGGGTCATAGTTGATCGTCTTACAAAGTCTGCACACTTCATTGCTATTAGAGAGGATTTCTCTCTAGATCAGCTTGCCAGGATATATATAAAGGAAGTGGTAATATTGCATGGAGTACCACTTTCTATTATATCTGATCGAGATCCGAGATTTACCTCGAAGTTCTGGCGAAGTCTTCAGCATACTCTGGATACAGAGTTGAGTTTCAGCACTGCTTATCATCCCCAGACAGACGGTCAGTCTGAAAGAACAATTCAAACCCTAGAAGATATGTTGAGAGCCTGCTCTATGGATTTCAAAGGAGGTTGGGATCAACACCTACCTTTGGTGGAATTTTCTTATAATAATAGCTTTCACTCCAGTATTCAGATGGCTCCTTATGAAGCTCTCTATGGAAAGAAATGCAGGACTCCAACTTGCTGGGATGAAGTTGGGGAAAGAAAGCTATTAGGACCTGATCTCATTGATGAAATGGCAGAAAAGGTCAGATCTATTCAACAACACATAAGAGCAGCTCAGAGTCGACAGAAAAGTTATGCCGACAACCGAAGAAAAGACCTAGAGTTTGAAGTGGGTGATAAAGTGTTCTTACGAATATCTCCCTGGAAGAGGGTTATGATATTTGGAAAGAAGGGGAAGTTGAGCCCTAGATATATCGGTCCTTTTAAAATACTGGATCGTATTGGGAAGGTAGCTTACCGATTGGCGCTTCCACCGAATCTCTCTCAAGTTCACGATGTTTTCCATGTATCTCTCCTGGGAAAGTACATACCAGATCCTTCACATGTACTCAGCTCAGAAGTTGTACCGCTGGAGCAAGATCTTTCTTATGAAGAATAGCCGATAGAGATTCTGGATCGTAGCGAAAAAGTCCTACGAAACAAGACCACTCGCTTGGTGAAAGTTTTATGGAGGAACCACCAACTTGAAGAAGCTACATGGGAGCTTGAGAATATGATGAGGGAGAAGTATCCTCATTTGTTTGTTACAAAGTGACGAATTTCGAGGGAGAAATTCTTTTTAAGTGGGGTAGAATGTAACACCCGAGACTTTTATGTTATATAAACCATCAAAGGAATCTTTTTCTACACAACACTTGCTTGGCTTGCTTTACACGCAATCGCGACCTTCCTCGATAGCTTGCGTCGTACGCAATACCGAGTTTCACTAAACTACAATATGCTATTAAAACTAGCCGTTATGAATAGTAATAACCACTTTTTAAAATTTTATAAATTTTATTTTTCAAAATGGACTTCATTTTTGGACTCAGAATATCGAAATTAGCCTAGGGTGAAATTTTGGTATTTTTCTGAAAACTTTCAATTTTTGATGAATAGTGAAACCACTAAGTGGTAGGTTAAAAACTGAATTTTGCATAAAACTTAATTTTACCGCTTCTGTGAATGGAATTTCAAAAATCCGAGAGACACGGTTAATATCAAGGACTAAAATGTGGTTCAATGAGATGAAAATAATTTTTTGGTGAATAGTAACTTTTTACTATTTTTACCGCGGTTAATAGTAAATAGGGTAACTAAGGGTAAATATGATATCAATATTACCCTAACACATGTCCTAATTCTATTGGACAAGTGTAATTCGACCAAAAACAAACTTAGGAATAAAATATGACCATTTAGGCCCACTTGGATTAGATTAGGACATTTATTATTAATTTATTTAAAGAAGGGTTAAAATAGTTAAAATCAATGTTTAATAAGTAAATCATTTTTAATATGGGGTTATACATAAGATAAATTCGATTGTAAATATTCATTAGAAAGCTTAAACGATTTACTACATGATGGTATTTTATTTGTAATTTTTAGACATCAAATAATTTAATTTATTTATGACACAATGATGATGCAGTAATTATCTTATTAATGAAATATTGACATAATTGATGTTATAAACACCAAAATAAATGTAATTTGAGACTTTTTATGAATTCCACTAATTTTATAGGTTACTACGATATATTAATGTTGATTTAATCAACTTGGTTCGAACATATAATTCTGTTATAACTTTCACAAAAATCATATATCAAATAGTGTCAAAATTGGCACAAAATAGTTTTTAAATAAAATATTATATTATTAATTGTTATTTTATTCCTAAAAATCTAAGGTTCGGCCAAATGACTTAGATAAGGATATATATATTAATAATAAACAATTTGGGGTTCGTTTGGCATGTTATAGTAAGTGTATTAACCATATAGTGAAAGAAAACAAAAAGACACGGTAAAAGTTAAATTAATTAACTTAGAGTTAAATCTAATTGATAAGGTTAAAATAATACCCTAAACTTGTCTAAATCTTATTGGTTTATAGGATTTCGACCCATCCCCACTTTAGCTTCGAAATAAGACCCTTTGGAACCATTATAAACCGATTTTGACTTTAATATAAAATAATATTTTGAGATATTCCTATGGTGCCCCTCTCCTCCCTTATAAAAGGACACCTCCTCCCCCTCATCCTCACACCAATTTGAGCACTCAAGCTCGGCCAACCCCTGACAAAATCTCTTCTACACTTCCCTAGAAACATACTAGAGGTTCTGGTCTTCCTCAAAGACCAATTTTAGTGCCCTAAGAGGAGGTCTCAAAGAGGCGCTTCAAAGAAGAGGTAATTACCGTTACCAATTCTTTCATCTTTATTTCTTCTTCAACTTCTTCTTCTTAGGTTGTTTCATTATGAAGTAATAACATCAGTATCACTCATATACTGATATGTTATTATAAGTATGAAACAACCCTATTTCACCATCTATCCATCCTACGGAAAAAGAAATCACTGCGCGTGCGTACGTACGGACTACCGTCTCCACGACGCGATGAGATTCATTCTCCATGTTAACCATTTAAGAATGATTATAAAGTATATATAAGAAATAATAAGGAAATATATGACATTATAAAGCTACTGGATTATGTATATATATATATATGTATGTCATCTACTTACTTCCATTTCAAGACAATAAGGAATGGAAAACAGCGTTCATGCGTACGTACGGACTACCGTCTCCATGAACGGTGTTTTTCATTTTATTTATCTATCTATTATATATATATATACTGAATATATATGATATATAAATCAAATTTTATATTCTTGAAGTAAGTAAATCATGATATAAGTAATAATAATGTCAAGAACAACAAGTCAAAACACCTACGATAAATGAAACGATTTTACCCAAAACGCTTCTTTAACATGGAATTTACAAAAGAACGGGTAATATAATGTCATAAGTGAACCATATATGATATCATAACAATGAATATGATTCTATAATAAGTAAATTACATTATTTAAATCATTATACAGGAGGTTCGGACACATACGAAGCAAATCGGACCTAAGGTAAGGGAAATATCACAATCTCATTTTTATCCGAGATTGTTTATTCGTAAGTATTTACTGGGGTGTATTTTATCATCCACATCCATGTTTAATCAATATGTAATATTATTTCCATCCACTTACAATTTTTTAAATCCAATTTTACCCTTTGGTTAGTTTTTAGTAAAAGATATGAAAGGAAACTTTTGTCGTTTTTCGTACGAGGTACATTTTGACTTTTTCGACAAAAGTACAAAGAATGTTTTTTTTAACTTATACGGCATGAATGGATTTTTAAAACATTATTTCCAAGAAGCTTCCTTTACATGTTTTCATGTTTATTTTTAATCAACTTCTTTTATTTTAAAATTGTATGACATGTTAAGAAAGGAAAAGTGTTTTTGAAGTAGAAAGGATATTTTCCTCAAGAGTGAAGTTTAAGTGTTTTATCAAAATTATTTTCCATCTAAGATAATAAAGGGTTCTGTTTATATCCATATTTTTACATTGATTTAACTATGTTGTGATGGAATTATGTTTATGAATTCCATTATCTTATATGAATGGTTTTATGATGTCATGTTGTTTAAGAATCCCATTTTTATTACATGGGTTATGTAATGATGTATGATTTATGATTTTGTGGCACACATAAGAAAGGATTCATTATAAGATGGGTGGGACCTATATCTCCCTCCAATGCATTGGGTAAAGATTTTATATCTCATGAGATAGACAGGGCTGGAACGGTAGGTTATACCGGTTCAGTGAAACAGGACTGAAACGAGGGTTACTCGATTCAGAAAGGGACTTTGTCCACTAAGATAGTCTTGGAAATTAGTCTTGACTAACAAGAAATGATTCTCTATGATTATGTGTGTATGCCACAAAGTTTCATGTTTTAAGTTATGATTATTGGGACTACTTTTTCACTGCCATGATTTATCCCATGATTATGAAATTATGCTCTCTTTTGCAGGTTATGATTTCCAAAATGTTATGTTCTTATGAATATGATGTGATTGATATTTATTTTGTTTACCCTTACTGAGCATTTGAGCTCACCCTTTTATGTTTTCTTTTCCCCAGGATATAAAGAAAGGTTTTAGGTAAAAAAAAGGGAGATCTTTATGGGAGATTTTGAAGATCTTTCACCACGATTAGAAGATTATAGTCCGAGTTTCCAAAGACACTAAACTATTACGGTCCTTGTGTGTGTGTTTTTGTAATGTACTAAGTATTCCGCAAAAGTAATGTAATATCCATGTACGTCAAGATACGGGTCTCTACAATTGACCCCCAAAGTAGCTCCGAGGTAGAGGGTTCTTCCAGAGATGATGGTGGCTACTGTATAGTCAGCCCCTGGAAGCATGCTAGGGTCTCGTCCTCCTGGATATACCTTTGGAGGGAATAAAGGATCTTGTGGTATTCACATTCTGGGAGCACGAGGCTAATGCAACTTGTTCCTACCCCAGCACTTGACTCGGAGGACTGAGGGGAGAGCTCCTACATTGAATCGAACTCCACCTCAGAGTCTGAGAAGTGGACCAGCCCAATTCCCGTCCAGGATTTCCCAGGATTCCTCTTAAGGCGACGATGAACTTCTCTCCTGCCTCTGGATGGTTCTTCAGGGTAGGGATGATTTATGACATGGGGTCCTCCCGTTGTACCAGTGCCAGGGCGGAGATAGTTCCCACCCTAGGAGTTCGGGGTGCGAGGGGCACCAGGGAAAATGCTGAAAGGTACGCGGGGAGGAACTCCATTCGGGCGAGTTACCGGACGTGCAATGCCTTCATGCTCTCTATTCGCAGTAGGGGCAGTGACCCCATACCCGGTGTAGTGGGAACGAGAGAGACCCCCATACGGAGTGTTGTTGTCATAGGGAAGACCCTCTCCAGGGTTGAAAGAGGCACGAGGTAGACCTCCAAGCCATGATTTGAAGCAGGGAGGGCCCACACCTTCCGTGGTGGTGGTGCGGAGTGAGCCTGCGCATAGGGAGACACTACTGCGGATTGGTCCGCAGCAGCCATAACATGTGCCGGTGACCGGGAGAGTCAACCAAACCTACCTGTGGGGTGGTTGGGGCCTCAATCCGGGTTAGACGTACAACTTTTCATGCTCAACGTATGTAGTTATTTGAGAATATGAACCAGCGGTGGCATGGGCCACATTAATCGCTGACATTGATTCCCCACAAGTGGCATCTTCTTCTTTTCCTGCCTGAGGCTAGCGTCGGGCCAGGTGTACTGGAGCCAGTGGTGCAGGCGCATTGACTACCTTCTCCTCAGCTCGGGGAATCGTGTGGCAGTGCTGACGCGGCCTGGTGAGGGGACTTGTCGGGATCCCTTGAAGAAAGACTCTGATAGGGCCGACCCAGATACCTCCTTCTTCATCGTCATAGGGGAGGGAGTTGTCGAGGCGCTCTGGGGACATGTTACCGAAGTGGTTGAACGTTTGGGTGAGGAGTCGTGTCTCCCTACATGGCCCTCGGTGGCAGCGTGGATGGTGAGGCGCAGTTGCCTCAAGATCTAGGTTGGCCATATCCCAGGTGGGGATGAACCCCTCCTCCTCGTACCTACGTACAAGGTCCTTGATTACCCTTCTCTAGATGATCTCTGATGGTGAGAGAGGGCATGGGCACCTAGAAGTCGTGGCGGCTGTGGCCGTCTTGGAAGAGGTCGAACAGCACGGGGTAGTCGTGTTGATATCGCCCCATCCCTTATGTTGGTGGGAAGGTTATCGAGCTCTGGAGGCAACGACTTGTTCCCTGAAGAAGGGAGAGGAACTCATTAATACTGATGGGAAAAGGAATCGACAACCATTTGCCCAGTGTTGTTCCATCTTCCATGGTTGGCAAGATGGATCCACGCTGCCAACATCGTAGAACAGAATGCTCAACGTCCTGACTGTCTTAACTTCTGGCGAGTTTCACGTCAGGTCTGCTCGGTGGGACCTGGTACCGGATGACGAGGTCAGACAACATGCTTATCCACTTATGTCCTGAATGCTACTAGCCTCCATACTGAGGATAGGAGATTCACATCAGGGTCACCATTTTCCTGTTTCTGACGCTTTCACTAGGGATGCGTGCATCCGTCACGCAGAGGATGCACTGCTGTAACCCCGCATTCCATCTTTCCAAAGGCGGGCGACATTTGTTCTTTATTCAGGTACGTATGCTCCTTGATCGAAACCGGGATGATGGGATGTTGGTTCTTCCATCATTGGATTCCTCCTCGGAGCTTGTCACCTAGTCCTGGTCTCCCTCATAGATTTAAGACGTGGTTCATGAAGCTCTTCCTGGCGCCATATCCTCATGGACACCAGTTAATTACGTCGCTTCTGTTGGGACCTTCCAAGGGGTATGGTCAGGGAAGAAACCTTCGGTTTAGAGAGTAGTCACATTGGGGCATCATGGGCATGTTAACACTGGGGAATTGGCATGTTAGTATTTTGTCTCTTATCATAGGGCTTTTGGAGGGAATAGATGCCCGAGGAATCCCACATCGAACGCGTGGAATAATATTCCATAGGGATGTATCTGAGGTTTTCCTCAGATTCCCATCTTTAACACAGGTTATTCCGCATGTTTAACATCCCTTAGAGATAGATTAGACTGATTGTAACACTATCTAGAGTGGATCAAATTGAGGAACCCCTTGGAGGGAACACCGATATTAGGGATAGCACGTGGGCAGCTTCCCGAATGTCGTGATGGGGAATGAATTGGAATGATCCCACCAGGATGTGGCGACCCGGGTAAGAATCAGGATAGATGATGACATTGGTCTTGGGTATCGAAGAGACTTCCTATGTATCCCCATGAAAGGGAATCAAAGTCTGCGTAGTTCGATGATACGGTGGGACACCTAAAGAGGTGACCCATTAGAATGGATGCATGGATAGGACCCAGGGGAAGTAGAACCTCCAGGTTAGGGAATGTGCTTCCCGAGACATGTGGGATCGAGGGAGAGATCAGGATGAGACATGGGTGTTAGGCTTGAACCTCATGGAGGTTTCCTACGTATCCCCACGATGGGGAATCAAAGTCTTCGTAGTTCAGGTGGCTGATACCGTTTACCATCATGTGGGATGAGAACGGGGCTTACACCCAGAGGCATCCCAAGGTAATGGTGAAATGATGTGAATGGGGACCTAGGGTTCAGACATATTAGGGATTACACTCTGAGGAGGCCCAAGGTGGAAATGGGGCCTACCACACTATCATAGAAACAGTTGGGGCTGGTGGTTTGTCGGACTTGAACCTCGTGGAGGCTTCCTACGTACCATGCCTTAGCATGGATCAATGTCCCCGTAGTTCAAGATGGATGGGGATAATGCTCGGAGACGGCCCATGATGGTGGGGCTTGAACCTCGTGGAGGCTTCCTACCTACCATGCCTTGGCACAGATCAAAGTCTCTATAGTTCGGGATGGATGGGGCTTATGCTCTAAGATGACCCATGGTGGTGGGTCTTGAACCTCGTGAAGGATTCCTACGTACCATGCCTTAGCATGGATCAAATTCCCCATAGATCGGTTTGGACATGGCTTACACTCTAAGACGGCCCATGGTGGTGGGGCTTGAACCTCATGGAGGCTTCCTATGTACCACGCCATAGCATGGATCAAAGTCCCCGTAGTTCTGGATGGATGGGGATTACACTCTGAGACGACCCATGGTGGTGGGGCTTGAACCTCGTGGAGGCTTCCTATGTACCATTCCTTGGCATGGATCAAAGTCCTCATAGTTAGGGATAGATGGGACTTCCGCTCTGAGATGACCGATGGTGGTGGGGCTTGAACCTCGGGGAGGCTTCCTACGTACCATGCCTTAGAATGGATGAAAGTACACATAGTTCAATATGGATGGGACTTACACTCTGAGATGGCCCATGGTGGTGGGGCATGAACCTCATGGAGGCTTCCTGCGTACAATTCCTTAGCACAGATCAAAGTCCCTATAGTTCGGGTATACAGTTTAACGTCATTCTCGATGGGGGAATTTGGGTCTTACGCTCTGAGGAGACCCATGGTGTGTCCTAGTTGATGCTCACTCTAATCTCACGGGGTTCATGCTTAGTGTGAGAAACAAGTGGTTGCAAGGACCTGACGATCACGTCGTGAAGGGTGCGCCCGTGGGAAGCGAAGTGGGGCTTACGCGTTGAGTGACCATGGTACAGAGACTTACTCCAGGATGGAAGCCTGAGTGTGACAAAGCTCAGCAGGAGAGGGATTTGGGATAGAATAAAGGAGGAGGATTTCCATTACCGATCACGCCCTCCACTAGCCCTGGCACTAAGGAAGTGAGGACGGGCGGGGGTGCCGCCTCCTTGAAGGAAGGCTAGGGTCTTACACTAAGGTGGTTGCCCTTCCCCATGGACAAACGCCACTCCAATAAATTACCCCCTATGAGGGATGACCCCATCCCTGTAGAGACGAGTGGGTGTGGAGAATATCTAAGTCGGGGGGACCCTACGTGTGAGGCACGGGGCCAGGTCATAGTTTAACATCATGTGTTGAGGACGAGGTGCTTGGCAGTTTAACTTCTTGCAACTTAGACGAGGCGGGCTGGCTCCACATCCCTAGGACTTACATAACTAATGCCCTCTTCCCCTTGTGGAAGAGAAGGCATCGTCAAGGATGTACTAAGGGTGTGTCGTGGGGAGAACCATTGAAGGGTCCACATTAGCATGGATATGCGAAGAAACTATAGCCGTTGGCATTCCTATGCGAAGAAGCATGAGGAGAAGTAACACAACGGGAAGGATTGTCCAAGGTACTCTGAAGTTACATCGTACGATCTGAGATGGCCGTACAGGAAAATCATGTATGATACGAATGCCCAGGGTGCACCATACACCTGCAGATGGCACCCGGAAGGAGGGCATTGGGTACTCACGCACATGGGGGGTGCCCTAGGAGCGCTGATATGAAGGGCACCGAAGGATTTCACGTAACCCTGGGGGTTGCGCGATATAAGGGGAGCCTGTTGTGGAAATCCCCGGGTTGGCAAGAAATAGGTGTTTCCTGAGCGGGAGAAGGGGGATAAGGATTTTGTGCGACTCGAATGGATTGTGCGCAAGGGGGCAGAATTACGTGCAGGCGGCAAGGGCCGCACGTAAGGGTAGGGGGCGCGCAAATATTGCACACAACTGACGGGCCTGCACGCAATGGAAGGAATTGCGTGCAGGGGGCAGACCCAGAGGGGTTGGAGTTTTGTCTAAGCCAGGGGATCTCGCGTGAAGGCGGATCCTGGGGAGACTTGGCATGAAAAATAACCCTACCTGAAGGCCATATTACGCCCATGCGGAATGCCAATTACGCGCATGATAGGTGGTTCAAATTCTTCAACCACGAAAAGGAAGGGGCTCTCCTTCTATTTATAGGCACTTGACGACGTGAAATTCAGGGATGCGTACAATATTTTCGCACCGGAGGTGGCGACGCGAAATATCAACTGTGTGTGGTGTGGGCATGAAATTTTTTCACGCCGATGTCGGGGCTTTTCGCGAATCCCTATGCCTTCCGCGTCGGACAACTTTTTCAACGCACTTCACCCTTTTTTTGTGCACCACTTCCGGGCCCTCCGGACAAGGCCTCGAGGTCCGAATATGACTTCTCTTTCTCCTTTCAAAACATTCTTCGTCATTTATGCACTTTTCGGTGTCTATAGGCTCCCTTTATCACCACTAAAAAATCACTGATAAAGATCCCCTTTATGAGTTTTTTTTAGCACTGGTAAATGGGGATAAAAATTTTTAAACCGCTTTCAGGCCCACATTTTATCTTTTCTTCCCACCCCAGTTTATTAGCAGTTGTTACAAACTTGCTTGTGTGCTCCCTCCTTTATCAGTTCTTTATATAATTCCAACCTCTTGCGTGAACCCTTGACTCCAGAAAGTTTCAATCCTAATACCTACCCCTCATATGCCCACGCCCATTCCACTATCCTACATTTTTATGTATTTTATGATATATCTACATATTTTTATATATTTCAAGACATTTTTTCCCAAAAAATTATAAATATATATTTTTTGATATTCATTCTTTTTTATTTAAAATAAAATGGATGTTATTTTTTTATTTAGAAAAGGATTATAAATTAAGAAATAAGTTATATATATGAATATGTTTTAATATTTATTTATAAAATTAACTTTTCTGTTTGAATATATACACAATATGTATATATTTATATATATTTGATTATAAATAATAGTACAATATAAAAAATTATAAAATTTCAAAATTATAAAATCAATATGACTGTAATCCCTGGGAATCATTTCACTCCCCACCCAAAAAAGACAAAAAGACCCCCTTAAAAGAAGATGAGATTCCATCAAATGTTAAAACATTAGGATACTCTACTAAAAACTCAGTTTTGGAGGCCTTTTAGAGCTTTTCTAGCCTTAAAAAATGTGACCTAGGAATCTATTGGGTCACTAGTGCATAGAGTTTGTCGGAGAGATCGATTTGATATGTGGTACAGCCTAAAATAAAACCCGAATAAAAGTTTTGTTTTTTTGAAGTACACATCTTTTTTAAAACTTATCATTTACCATTAATTAATTCATTTAATTTTTGGGTCATCCAACTATTATTAAAAGACTATTATAGAATAAAAATTATAAAATTATTAACTAATAATATTATTTCTAATTTGATAACCCATTTTCACTAAATATATTATATATTAAGAATAAATTCCTATATAACTTTATCTAAAACATATTTAAAATATATGTTATTTTTATATTTATATACATAAATTTATCTATTAATATAAATTTTTTAATGAAATATTTTTGTTATGAAATATACCTTTTTTCAACGCTAGAAATAAAAAAGCACTGATAAAGGGTGAGCCTTTATCAAGGATTTTAAAACAGCACAGATAATGGGTGACCTTTATCAGGGATTTTTTTGTATAACTAATAAAGGTCCTCCTTTATCAATAATTATTTAAAAGGGATAGTAGAGGTCCACCCTTTAAATAATCCCCTTGACATCGCTAAAAAATAGATTTTAAACACCCCCTTTAACTGGGACTTTAACAACATTGACAAATGGGGTATTTAACAACACGTCTTCATATTGATGTTAAATCACTAGTACTATATAAACCTAGTTTTGTAGTATTGAATAATTTTAATGTGGAAAACTACTCCTCAATTTTCCTAGGAATATAGATGTGATAAAATTGTGACAAATTGATTCGCTATTTATAAGAATCCATGTGAACTAGGCCTAGAGAGAATCATTGATATTTTTGGTGACCATCCCACCATTAACGAGAGCCTTACAGTAGTAAATCCAAGGAATAGTAACCAGTTTCACTTCAAGGATTCTACCACTCTAAATCATATTCTTAATATAGGAATTGAGGTTCTAAATATAGGCAATGTTATTCTTAATCAGCTCTATAATAAATTTTTAAATCAATAAGTAGTTCACCAATTTAGAGATATGGACGGATTTAACAAGGAATATCTTATCAGAATTCAAGGGGGTTTCTATTTCCAAAATGAGTATTGATTTTTTATCTGGATTGAAATACTAGAGAAATAATTGACATTCGATATCCCCCGGAATAAAGGGACACCAAGGTTGGTAAATGGAATAACTCATTCTCTAAAACTCAGGTCCATTAGGAGTTGAGTTCTTCTTACATGGCGTATAACCTTCCCAAATAAAATAACATATTTTTCCAATTGATGGCATGTCCTAAAACAATTTCATAGTGGTAGATATATTCCATAAGGTTTTGAAGAATTACATTTCCAAAATATAGGAATATTATGATATAATCTACATTAAGAATGTATGAGGGTCCAACTGGACTCCTAGAAGCAATGAAGATTTAATGTTTTCTTTGTTTGACCATGTGAGTAAGAATCCTAATAAATTAACCCTCTCTAATGGATAAAATAATGTTATAAAGAGGAATTTATGAGAATAAAAATTTAACCAGATATAATGAGAGATTTATCCATGTTATAAAAACTACCATTAATGACAAAGCATTGTAAAACCCAATAAATAAACTTCCAACACATAGTTTCAAATCCCCATTTCATATAAATTTTTTGAAAAATGATATCACTTCTATTCTATTTCATGAGAATATCAACACATTTGGATTTTGTTCTATTTTAATCCTTAATGTTTCTTTTTTTAAACTGAACGGGTTCCTAGAGACAATATTGTTAGAAATAGTGGCAGGTATATTAGAAATGATCTTTTTAATTATTTTTAAAATGTTGTTGACAAAGGAAATGGCTTCGAAGATATGGATCCTAGATTCCTTATAAAAATTAGGAATCGAGGTGAGGAATTTTTCATTGAGTTCACGAGGAAGGATTTCATAGGATAAATAATATGTGACTATCCTTGACACATCTTAGTTTATCACCTTTCAAAATTTCTGAATGAAAGAGTTGGTAAATTTCTTAAGGCTCAAAGCACTATCAGGACTCTGGAAAAATATATTTTCCTTGATTTTTAAATCAATGGTAATACTGGTAAGAAATATATTATCTTTTGTGGAATTAAGAGTAGGAATAATTCTAGAAGCTATATATTTATTGAGATTAGGTATAATAATTATATATGTTAGTAGTGGAAAATATGGATTACAAGACATTACTGATTATTAATTACTCAATAAACCTATTTTAGGAAGGATATGAATCTATAATATTTCTACACCCTTTAGAGAGAGTTATAGAATTTAGAATTCTTATCTCCATCATTGGGCCACTTTACCATGAAGGACTCCATCAAAATTATTTCTTTCATGTGGAGAAGGGAATTCATCTTGAATGTTAGTTAAATCTCTTGGAATGGTCCAAGAAAAAATCACTATTATTGTATTAATTCATCCCCTGATTATGGCTTGGATCAATAGTGGAAATATTCCTTTCAATCATATTAGATTTATATTTACACCAAACCTTGAGTTTATGTTTCAATATCTACAGCTTTATGACAAATGAAAAATCATCAATTCCTCATTGAGTAGGGTTCTGTAGTTCATGAATAATTTTACCAAAAATAGGGTGGTTGGCCTAAGATTTGTTAAACTTAATTTGAATGGAGTATTGAATTTTCCATAAAATTACTGAACAGAATGGTGTGGTGGTGACAATTGATCTTGGGAAGAGTGATTCTTGAAATAGTGTTTGGTTTGTTACATTCCAGTTTATTAGAGATGGCCCAGTCAATATTTCTATCAATAATCATATTGATTTTCCATCTATAACAAGTGTGTTTGAGAAAAAGTAATTTTATTTCAAGAATATTATTTCCTTCTAATAAATTATCAATCTCTTTTATAGATATAATGAAGATCACCACACCAAAATTTTCACTAGAGCATAAAATAGCATGGGAGTCTCCAAGAATAATCAAACAGTACTTTATTCATCCATTGATGTGGTCAAGTATTTGATAAATCCTTCTTTTATACTAAGACATATATTTACATATATTTAATACGAATACATGTGAACATTATGAATTTCAATCTTGCAGGAAATCATCTTCTATTCAGTGTTGAAAGATGAAACATTTCCAGGAGGAGATTGTGCAAGGACACAAAGAGTGTCCATAGTAGTATGGTTATTTTTAGCACTAATGAGGCGATAAAATCAATTTTATAGACTAAAAAATCAGTAGAATATAATTTTCTATCTCAAAAATTCACATAATTTTTGATATTCCTATTTGATTATATTTAATTAAGGATTTGGTTGTTTCATGGTTTTCTACGCATTGACATTTCCAAAAGAAATATTCATTTATATTATGTTTTTATAGGTGGATCTCTCATTATTATTAACATTATATTTATTCTTACAAGAGAATTGATTTATTCCTCCATTATTTTTCAAATCAGAGACCAGGGTTTCTCTATTTTATTTATGCTTGGAATGCAGAATATTATCACTGTTCGGGTTTCCAACTTCCTTCAAAGATGAGTTTTTATAAAAAACATTTCTTTTTACACTCTGTTGAACTTGATTTATCCATGGTTATTCCATCACACTATATTTCTCTATGAGGTTTTATAGATTACATTCTAGAAAATTTTAGTTTCCCTTCATTGATACCTCTATAGAAATCACCACAATCTCAGTAGTCATACACAAATTGCAATTCTAAGAATTTAAGAAATCTTTTGATTCAGAAGAACCATATTTTATAATCATTTTAAGATATGTATCAGATGCTTTAATTTTACCAAGTTGAGAAAATATAACAGAATCATTATGACTAGAGGTCATAATCTCAACCTCATTTTGTAGTGAGATAACCAGATTTTTCATGTCCTTTTTTATTCCATGGAAATGCTAACATCATCATTATTCATTGGTGGATTTTCTCCCACTACATTTATATTAGTACAAATTTCATATTTTCCTTATGATGACAAAGTTGAGGGGTTGTAACATTTCTTTCTTAATCAACCTTTTCTAATCTTGAACAGGTAGATGTGGTTATCGTGTCAAGATTAAAATATTGTTTGATATTCAATCATTTCTCATAACCATTTTGATTTGAGGGTTCACCTTTATCAAAGAAAATTCTATTTCCTTTTTTATCAATAATAAGATATTTACAGTTAGTATCATCTATTGTAGGTTTTATATATTTTATAACCACCCTAAAATTATAAATTTATTATCCCACAATTTAAAATCCCTCAAAAAAGGGTGGGATCAACTCGTACTCAACATTTACATTAGAATTTTGATCATTTCAAATGATATTTCTCACATATGTAATCTTTGAGTCCAAATTCTCGTCAACATTAATCATAGAATAGTATCTTAAATCTACAATCATGGTGTTATTTTCCAATTTCAAATGAATTCTAAAAAAATATTTGAGATCATTAAGAATTTTTGGGATCTAGAATACACATGTGAACCATAAAGCCTAACACCAATTTGAGCTACATAATTTCTCTAATTGAGAGGATTGAAGTTGATATCCCATTAATTTATATGAATAACTCCATGGTTCATGGAAATATTCCATGTTTTCCAGACCGTTTTTATATCCTCATTGATTCCCATTATAATGTGGAATAAAAATGTTCTAATTAGAATCAATTTCAAATTGTTGTTACACCTACAATGTGATATCCTAGATTTAAGTTATTCATTTTAAATTTACCAAATTTCTTAAATGACATTCCAATTTCAATGGGTAATCCCTAATTCATATATGAATTTAAATAAAACAAATGTACTAATTTTTAAATTTTTGATCGTTATATGATATTTCATGGAGGATATAAATGACTATTATGCTTCATAAACAATTATAGTATAGTCATTATAAAGATATCGTATGATTATTTTATATTAAGATTGAATAATTATTTTTTTATTAAAAGATGGATGTGGCCAACAGAACACGATAGTCACAAAGAAGGACCTTAAGGGGGGCCAATGTTTTGTAAATCAAGAGAATCCCCTTGGAAGAAAGACACAAAAACCATGGGAAGCGACCATATACTATTAGAAACAACACGATGCTCCTCCGGCCTCCCCAAGCATGTGAGTGCATTAACAGCAACGATAGATTCCCTTCAAATATGATGGACAAATTGACCAAGACTTATCTCTAAAGAGAATCTTCTGGATAAGTAGATTAGGTTCTAGGTCACCTCACATATCCCCTTCTCCATCTTGACTAAATCCTATGAATCAGATTCAATTACATCCTCCTACAAACCCGACCTCCTCAAAATAGTGAGCCCTGTGAGCAGAGCCCTCTTTTTGACCCCTAGAGAATTGTCTGCCCTAATGAAGGCACTAAATCCAGAAAAAACTGAGCCACATGAATCACAAACAAGGCCCCTGCCTCACATGATCCCATTCCTGCAGGAACGGTCCACATTAATTTTCATCTTTTGTATGGGGGGTATCCAAAAAACCCATCGGCCGCCCACCCCTCCTATCGCACCCGTTGTGCCTGGATTATTAATGAAGTTGCAGAATGTGAGAGAGGCATTTCCACCCTTACTAACCGAACCCATATCAATAGTGAGAACCTTCTCCATAATATGAAGGTACTATATTGAGGGTTCAATACCCATCCGGGCCTCGTTCCTTGTCTCCCAATGAGTCCACTAGATGAAAGAAAGAACAAAATCCAAAATCTTGATCTCCATTGAATTGACCCCAACCCTGTAAAACCAGGAAATCATGAAATCATGAAAGGATGGTGGGGTCTAACTGCAGCATGAGTGAGTGAATAGCATGGACCAAATCCATCATGCCTATTAAATATGGAAGAATAGATTTGTTGTTTATTCAGCCCGCAGCTTCTCACAACAAAAGTTGCAGGAAGCTAAGGAGATTCCTTTTCTTTGAATACCATAATCAGTCAGAAGATCCAAGTTTATTATCCTATAAACAAGGAATTTAATTTATTTAGATTGCTCTTTGAACCATATCTTTGAGGAACAATCATCCAGGACCCTACCGGCAAGTGGAAACCTCTTTTAATCCCAGATAAAAAAACTGGCCTGAAACCGACCCTATGAAACAACACCTATCTGCCTCATTATTCAGGATGATTCTATCAAATATTTCGCTCTAGTATTAACTAAGGATGGAATGAATACGGGACGGAAATCCACTCACCTCTTTAAAGAGAACCGTAGGAATGGGAAAACCAGGGAAGAAGAGTAGTTCACCCTCCTAGTTCGACTTCCAATAATTAACTTCAACTCTACCAATAATCCACTAAGAAACACCCTAAAGAACCTCCAAATGGGGGAGTATACACTTGTAGAGAGTAAAGAGGCCATGCCCGCAAAGTGTCAAAGAACCAAGGTCCCACCTGTATCATCCTATGAAGAAATAATACCATAAGTAATTTTCCACAATAACCTCCCTAACAAACTGTGCATGCATTCCCTGCTTGGTATAAAAAATATCCTAGAGCCCGACCCCTCTTTCATTTACAGGCCTCGTCAAACGTCTCTAAGAGTCCCAATGACATTTCCCCTCTTCACTGAAATCCCAAAGAAAAGCAGTGAAGATTTTCTCCATCTTTAAAATAATTCCCTTCAGCACTTTGAAAATCGATAATATGTGCATGAGAATGGACATGAGAACACTATTGTTTAGTGTAACTCTCCCCCAAATGAAAGAAACATACGCTTCCAGTTGAGGATTCTTCCTATAATTTTGTTAATGATCTCTTCAAAGAAGTGGTTCTTGATTTATCCATAGGATAATGGGATACCAATATAGATCATAAAAACATTCCGCATTTGACATCCTAGAATCTTCTGAATGTCTCTACAATGATGGAATTGGAATTTGTTATATATACAAATGACTCTTCAAATAGTTTATACCTTGGATACTAAATAATCACTACATGTTCATGATATCCATGAATCCATATAGAAACCACATCTTCCCATTAATTAACACCAGGATATCATTGGAGAACATGCGGTGGGAAATACCCTCTGATCCACTATGAGAAACAAAATAAGACAACCTACCATCTTCTAGTCCTCTATGTGGGTTACAGGAGAGTGCATCCTGGGTAAGGATAAAGAGGCTAAGAAATAAGGGATCTCCTTTTCGAACACCACGAACCATCATGAAGAAACTAAAGACCTTCCCCATAATGGAAATTAAAATCCAAGGGGAAGAATATCACTTGAAAGAAATATAAAAAAACCATTCCTCAAACCCCATATTTCTCATTACTCGAATGATGAAGCCTCATTCAATAGTATCATAAGACTTCTCTATATCCACCTGAAATATGAAATTTGACCCCATCACTTTCTTGCAGATATCCCTGAGCAGTTTATTCGTGATGACCACTGCCCTTTGGATGCTCCGACCTTTTACAAAACCATGATGCTCAATTGAAACTATTATTGGGATCACACAAATGGAATACATGATGGACTTGACTAGTAGAGACATACCCTTTCAAGACCATTTATGAGAGCTTCTGAGAGAGATAGCTTCACAGGAATTTTCCCATGAGCATGTCCAAGAAAATATATAAAAACTAAATCATGAAAAAAACCATTTATGAGGGAAGTTCAAGATTATCAAAATAATGGTCCGCCCCATGTTTTTCAAACCAGCCCACAAAAATCTCACCCTCGCACGCCTTTCCCTTACGTAATACACTAGTGTAATAAGAGTTTATCTATCTAGACACTATAATTTTTAATGTTTATTTTTCTAATTTTTATGAAAAAATGATTTTATTTACCCAATATCATTATTAATTTTTAAATATATTAGATAATTAGTTTGATAAAAATTATGTTTTTTATATGATGAAACACAAATTGTATTTTTGGGGACATATATAGTTTCTATTAACACACTCTTTTTAATGAATTTATGTTTTTTAAAATTAAATAATATTTTAATAAAATATATTTATTATATAATATTTATTAGATATAAATGATAATATAATTAAATGAAGTCAAATAAATTATAAGGTTCAGAAAGATTTTATTGTCAACAAACCATAACTTTTCAATTAATGTGGAATTTTTATTTAATGTTTTAAATTATCATACATATTTAAATATTGGTGTAAAATAAAAATTAATTTTTATATCATAAAGTTGAAATTATCAAACTGTGGTACTTTCATAATTTCCAAATGCAATTGATGTTTTTACTAAATATTAAACAGTGTATAATAATGAAATTTTCATTATGACATTATAAAATCCAAAAAGTGATGTAATAAATAAAATAAAGAGTATCCATGAAAAAAATTACGATTTAACTTTAAATTAATTTTTTGGAAGTTATTTTATTAATTTTATAAACCATTAATGAATCCTCCAATATCTATATAATATTTTATAGGTTTAAAATCAATTTCTAATAAACATGACTCACTTCCACATCACCAAGGGTATTATTTAAATGATTTATATTCTTAAAAATATTAAATAATTATAACCACTCCTATTTGGTAAAAACCATTGTAGAAAAACTATCGGATGGTTTTTTATTAGGATTACTAAATTATATAGTGTCCAAACCCCATGTTTAGAAGTTAATAAATGATTTTCCTCTCTTTTTCTTTATAAACCCACCCAAAAAATCAATAATATTAACTAAAAATCCTTATAGAATAAATTTAATATTCCATTACCTCTTGATATACCTCCCATGGTTCTTCAAAGCTCTTATGATCCTCCTCTAATGTTTTGATTAGTTTTCATTCAAGTTAAGGGATCTTTTCCTTCTCCACTTAATTAAAGAACATTCATTAAATTATTCCATTTTATTCCAAATTGTTCATGGTGGGATGTGATTTTACAAAACCCTTTTATAATCCATATTATTTAAAATTGATGATATAAACCATTAAATCTCATTAATACCATCTAAAATTATTATAAATAATTATGATGATGTTGAAATTATCTAATGAATTCCAATGCCAACCATTTGTGTAGTGAATACCCATACTAATTTACAGTAAAGGGTATTAAACTAGATGTACCTATAATTCATTGATTGCTAAAATATGGGTATATAATCAATCCTCATAATTATTTTGGTTAAAAGTGGATACATGCATCCTCATGTTGTCTGAAATTGGTAGAAGACATATGCATGTACATCATATGAATATGACTAGTGGGACAGTAATTATATAGTCATAAAATGCTTTGGATAGAGTTTTTATCTCATAAGATTTAATTTATGGTTCGTGGGATGTATTCGTAAGTACAATATGTTATTATATCTTTGTGTTTAGACATGGAATATGTTTATTTTGTCATGTTTTATGTTGTAACCGCATTAATTTGATGCCTTCTTGTTATCTTCATATATCGGGCTTTGTTGTTCATGTTAATGATTTTCACACCATTTATTTCCTATTGAAATTACTATATACTTACATTTATTACCGTCAATGTGCTGTGAATTGATTATTCCCTTACTGTGATTTATAGATCACCCATTTCTTATGACCATCCCCAAGTTATCCCATATAGTTTTAGAAGATCCATGGAATATGAAGGAATCTCTATGAGTTTTTAAATAATAGTGGTGTACACATGTTTTATATTATTATGTATGTACCTAATTACCCTAATACACTAGGCCACACATTCTTATGAGGTTGTATTATGTTCACCTTTATGTAATAAATCATGAATTAAAGTGTACTAAAATGTGGATTATTATAATTGGAATCATAGTAAAGTATTGTTATTTTAGATAATTAGGATTAAAAAACTCTAGTTAAATCCTTTGGGATAAGAATAAATATGGTAAGACGTACCAAATTCTTAAAATTATAAATTATGTGATTTATAATAAAATACAACCATGTATAGACACTACAAGTGGATGTATATTTTCAAAAGTTGTACCTAGGTGTAATAACCATAAAATGGTCACTTTAAGCTAGACTCAATCATCACATATTGCATGATAATGGTCCTTTATGGACACCTTGTATTTTACTCCCATGGAATACAATACTGTAAAATCACATTTAGTTTATGAACCATTATTAAGGGAATATAAATTCCCATAGGATTTTATATTAAGAATTAGATCACAGATAACTTAGATTCAATGTTGTAAATTAATAGGATAAATAACATATATCATTTATGATTTATTCCTCTAAGGGTCATGGTTTCTCATTTATTTATTTAATAGGTTAAAAATTATCATCCCTATTTATCCCATTATTTTTGGTCAATGGTGGGGAATAGAAGAAACTAAGAAAACAATCGATGTGAGGGGAAGTGTGATGAATGCCCAAATGAGATTCCCTACCCAGTGGTAGAAGTATTCAAAATATTCATGATAATAATTTCTATCTTTTATCAATTTTTGAATAGAAATTTGAATCTAGATGATGTTTTAAATCCACTTATGAATGATCAATTTACAATTGAGACATTTAGGTGAAAATTGCCTCTATCATTCAGTGAATCTTATTATCCCTTAATTGTGGAATAATTGATTAACTCTATTGAAAATATATTCTCTATCCATAAATGATATGAGAAATATATGATCATGATGGGTTCTTGTAATATGAGGGAGAAAATGGTAAATTGCTGATTTGGGATAAAAATACAAAGCCCAAGGAAGAGTTCAAATCGATTGAGTTGAATAAATTCTGAAAAATTATTTTCAAAAAACAATTACTAACACTCTATGACTTAAAATGGAGAGGGATTGAATTATCCATAATAAAAAGATGAAAAATAAATTTTGTAATTAAAGGAAAACAACACATGACTGGAATGACACACCATTGACTTTTTCAACTCTCCTAAACGTAATGCATACTTCTTCTTTAGTGGGATAAAGATGAGTCCTCAAAATGATTTGGAAATTTTAGATTTTGAAAACTATGAGAAAATTATCTGATGTGGACACAATGTTGAATTGGATATTATTGTATCTCAAGGGTATCATGGTTTAGTAGAAAATAATAGGATAAAGGATTTTAGTTATGGAAGTACGATGGAAAAATCTCATGGGGTGAGAAATTACATCACTATATTTATAAAACGGGTGGAAAGAAGAAACTCATAAATTTCTGGAAGGGGATAAGAAAATGATTTAGGTATATGAGTGAAGGGAACCGATCTTGAGATATTTAGTTGGATATTCCCACCACTATGATGGAAGAAATAAATACACCCTTCAACCTTCAACCTCTAATCCAATGCTTCAATTGTAGGTAACATGGACACTTTATGAATCAATTCCACAAGAAAAGGCATGTTGGGGATAAATGAATACAGCAACCTCCAAATCCTAGAGATAAAGGGTGGATATAAGCAATCAAAACTAATTAGTTGGACCCCAATAAATAATTTTTTATATGTATTCTAGTAATTAATTCAAGGATAAAGAATGTACTATTTCATTCTAGTTATAAACATTATTTTATATCATGCAATTTTAGTAGAACTATTCAAACTCCTTCTCAAAAAATTTAAGTAAAGTTATTGGTGATGATATAAAATGGTTCAATTGTTTAATTCCAAGCATATAGCTCATCCCTTATCGAATTTGTGGGTTGAGTTACCCCTAAAACCATGTGATACTCCCCATAGCATAATTTGATAACATTATGTGCATGAATTGGAATTCCTTGTATTGATCCAACATACATTTCCATGAAAATGAAATGACCCTCTATATTATGAATCTTTTTATTATTCTATACATGTTCATGGAGGAGGATAAATCTTATTTAGTAAAAACATCTCAAGAATGAATATTGTTTCCTTGTGAACAATTGTATCTAGCTAAAATGATTCATATTAAAGAAAATATCATCCTTGATGACATACCCATTTGAAAAAAAATCTCTTATTTGTCTCTGGAATAATTTCCTTATCTTCCTCTTATCATTGAGGTGGATTTCAAAAAATTTCTCGTTCCTAGAGATTTTCCAATATCAATGACTCCATATTGAATCATAATTTTTGAACATGATGAGCTAAAGAAACAATTGTAAGAGAATCTATATGAAATATTTATACACCAAATTTCTTCAAAAAAGGGCGTTTCATTCCTCTTAATCATAAATAAGGGTGGTTCAATGCACCTCTATAAGCTCAAAAAGTCCATGATTAAGAACTTTAATCATCTTCTATGGAATGAGGACTTGTTCAATCAGCTGCATGGAGACCCAAACTTCTCTAGGGTGGATCTTCATTAGACATATTATCAATATTTGTTGATGATAGAGGAATCCCATAATGTTACCTTTTATAGAATTTATGTGCTAAATTAGTTCATAGTGATGTCATTTAGACCCACTAGTGCTCCAAAAATATTCATGGACTTAATAAATATAATTTTTAGTAATTACCTCAAAAAATTGTGATAGTCTTTATTGATGATATCATTATCTACCCCAAAAGAATGGGGGGAATTCAGGACCATTTAAATACATTACTAAATACCTTAATGAAGGAAAATATATTTGAAATGTATAGTAAATGTGATTTTTCTTTTGGAGAAAGTATCTTTATTTGGGCATGCTATCACCAAATAATAGATATATATGGATCCCATAAATTCATTGGTAATAAACGGATGACACATACCAATATTTGTGATAGAAATATATGGTTTTTGTTTATTATCTAGGTACTATTGTCGATTTTTGAGAAACATATCATGATTATAAATCCCAATAACAAATATTACTCTAAAGGGTGTCTATTTTATCTGCATTAAATTATAAGTCTTAGTCTTTAAAGATATGAAAAAGAGGTTAATCGCTACATATTTTCTCACATTATCCAAATTTGGGGAAGGATTTGTGATCAATAATGATGTATATAAAAACGGATTTGGTTGTGTACTCATGAATGATGTCAAAATGATAGCATATTCCTCACTCTAATTAGAAATCAAAGAGCATAAATACCCAAAACATGATCTATAATTGGCCACCTTTATCTTCTCACAAATGATTTGGTGACAATATGTCTATGGGGAAAAATGTCACATATATAAAGATCGTTAAATCTTCAAGTATATATTAACACCAAAGAAGATTAACATAAACCAATGAATGTAGTTATATGTTATCATAGATTACTAATTTTCACTCCATTATCATCATGGGAAGGTAAATAATGTGGTATATTCTCTATGTAGAAAAGATCATGAAAATTTATCAATGATATGGATCGAAAGGAATTCAATATTCTTCGACATGAAAGTGATTGATATGGGATTAAAAAAATAAGGTTCATTCTACCTATCTCAAATAACTCCTGAAGAATTTATTCTTGATATTTTCAAGGAGGTATATATGGATTATAAGGTTCTACAAAAATAGTTAGAAAATATTATAGAGTTCAAAATTTCTTAATATGGAGTTCTAGTTTTTTGAACTAGGTAGGGTCCCGAAAATTCAGAAAAGGGAAGGTAACTACTCCCAAAAGATTGGAAATGAAAATGGATGCATGTTTGATTGAAAAATCGAGGAGAAAAGTAAGGAAATAAAATATTGAAAAGGAATCCCACCTTTCTATGTACAATCACCGAGAAAGGATAGCGAAAGGCATAAAATGTGAACCACCGATACACAGATGGCTTACAATGCACTGGCATACGAGGCATTGTCCAGTGAATGAAAATATTTACTATGAATTTCTACTCATGAACTGAAGCCGCCATGAACTGTTTCCACTGGTGAAAATCATACAAAAGTACGCCCTTCATACCATCCCCATATACCGATTAGTTTGTGGACGAGGAGAAGATGGAAGTGCCTTTCCCATCACTGATACAAAAATCATGGTTAATCGAGTAATCCATAAGACAAATTTCTTCCACAGGCTTCTGTAGAAGGTGTCGTACGTACTTTAAATATAGATTCCCTATAACTATATAAATGGTCCACTATGGGAATCGAATGGTCATTTGATGAAGATAAGTAGAGAGCTCTGGGATGGGAGAAAATGGGATGATGAACATAGAGGGTGCATGAGAAATTTATCCTACACCCAAAGCTACTCGTGGGACTCCATCTAGTATTTAAAGTAGTTCAGGGGACTTGATCTCATATCTGAAGAAGTTCATGGATTCCATCCCGTGAAGAATAAGAAGTTCGAGAAATCCATCCCAAAACCCATATGCAGAAATCAGTTCACGGAAGTCTTCCCCATGAACCGTATTTGTAAGACCCTTGGAAGCCAGCCAGAAAAATATAGAAAAATATAATAAAAATGGTTCGTGTCTGCCAATATATGGAAGATAGTAGGAGGACTCCCATATGTGAAACCCGGTACATGGACGGTCCTTGGAGGCCACCTCTTCCGCATACAATCTTTGGAGGCCAGCTCTTCCGTGTACCATCCTACACAGCCAGCTCCTGCGCAAACAACCTTATGCATAAAACCGTTCGCGCCCACCAGTCCTTGCAGCAAAGCCTATTCCCCATGCACCCCTGATAGCGATCACTACCGAGCTATGGTCCCAGCCCTCCGGGATTGTCCCTTCATTACCATTGCTGACCCCCACAAAAAATGGAGTCTCTGACTATGAACTTCTTGGGCTGGGTCGCTAACATTTTCCATTGCACCCTTATTTCTCCCAAACACCCATCCCTTACATACCATTAGACGAGACATTCCTCATGCACCTCCCAAAAACCCTATCACCTTCCACCTATTCCTTCTTGACTCAGAACTCCATATAAAATCATTGAATGTTTCTTAAATGCCCGGACACATCCTTCCCTTCTGTTAAACTATGTGTCGCTGGTGATTTTGGATCATCATAAACATCCATGGCCATTAGATGAGGAAGGTCATTGTCCTAATCACACCTCTGCTTGACTTTGCATATCATTCCCCAGTGGCTCTGCATATTTTTCCCACAAAAACGACCATCAATCAAAGTAAAATTCATCCTAAGGAGATTTAATTTATACCTCTATATGCCTCAATGGAATCCATGCCCCATATCATTTCTCTTGATACAAGAATACCTAGAGTAACATTTTTCAGTTTCCTTCCCTCTCATGTTTGAAGCATGTAAGAGAATCCCAACCTGACTATCCTATATCAAATCATGGGTTTTTATAACTAATGGTCCAAACATTATGACCATAAACTCCAATTTATCATTCAAACTCTATGACTTTAATCTCTATGTTATCATTCATACCACATTACATTAAAATATTCGATATTAGTCCATGAAACCTGACATTAAACTTTAATGCCATCATCCAAGCTATATAACTTTACATTGTATTATACTGGTTGATTTAGGATCTTCATAAACATCCCCAACCATCAGAATGGATGGTCAATGTCTTGAGGACACCTTTTCTTAACTATGCACATCATACCCTGGTGGATCATCATATGTTACCCAAACAATTAGTCTGTCAATAAGATACACATTCATCCTTATGAAAGTCCTCTCCCACCTATGTATTCCACAATGGATTCCATGCCCCATATCATTTCCCCTAATCTGAAATCCTCAAGAATCATGGATTACATGTTTCGTCTCTATCATGTTCGAGGCACGTCATAATATCCAAACATGATTTTATTCCAGTTAATCATGGTTTATATAATAATCGGTCCACATTTCATGACCCTAAACCAAAAGACCCCAAGTAGTCTTATCCAAATGATGTTAAACTATGATGAAATCGCCCATGATATATGACTTTAAACTATAGTATACCTTATATGGAATTTCGGGGCCCTCCCACTGAGGTAATCCCACAATCATTCAAAGGCTGAGCAGCATGACCTTTAATGTCATATCACAATAAAAGGTTCATCACTACACTCCCTAACCCACCATCACCCCATCCTCTTTCACCATAGGCTCTACCTATCCCACCACCAGGAGTGGAAGCATGTGGTTGGTTAGATCTATCACATCCTCTTGTTTCTCACACTAATAATGACTCATGTGGGCATAGAGGTTTGTAGCGATTACAAGTTCCACACCCTTCTGGACAATGATAACTCTTATTCCTAACCAAATCAGGATACTTTGGATGCCTATGTGAAGGAATCATCTCAAAAGGGTGCCCTTCCAAAAGGGTTCATCCAATTACACACTTTCAAATGGGATGATTCCACACGTATGCTAGAACCCTTCTGAACTATGAGAAAAATGATTCATGATCAAGCCAATATATGTAGGAAACCTACCTAAAGGACTAAGCTCAAAAGGGTTCCCATCTAAAGGGGTCCACCAAATCATGTCCCCCCAAACAATATTCCATGCATAAGCCCCACGTACATCTGAACTACGTAGATTATAATTCCTTTCTTGAGGATACATATAAAACCCATCATATTGGTCTGATCCCAACAGAAAATCACCTTATATCCCCCATAGATGATGATAAATTCTAGAAGCATAATTATATGGATCAATCCATTAGTACCTCCATAGAATAAAATATATACATGCCTATGACGATCATGCATGCCAAGGGTAGATCATAGACACACTCTTCAGGAATGAACCAAGGATTAAAAGACATTTGAATATGACTTTAATCTATAAGAGTGTCCCAAAAAAAGAGATAATCTTCCCCCGAAAGGGTACGGTGAGCCTGACTTCCCATCCTCTCGACCAATGGAGTCCTTATGTTTCATTAGATGAATCATTAATCAATATTCACCTGCATTTGGAAAGTTGGTACATGAATCATGGATACCAGGGTAATTGGGAATTTCTAGCTTTACGAATAATCCCATTAGAGACCATTTGAGGAAGTTATATCCGAGGATGACTGATTGCACCAGTACATGACTCCACGCAATCACCCGCTTGGACCCACTGACTATGGAATCTTTTTCGCAATGCGTAATAGGTGAATTTTCCAGTCCCCACAGGGTTAATCCAACCTTCTTAAAATGATAATGATGTAGAATGGGTCTAAACAAAAGAAATGGTGAATTTTAAAGGATACCATCTCTAGAAAGAGGGACGGGTGATGATCCTCGTCGGACCATTTCTACTCCACCTAAAGCATGCCACCTCAGAGGCGAAACAAACCTAGGAATGTTACCCATCAAAACTAGAACTGAAGATGAAACTTATAGTTTTTTCACATAGCTCTTCATTCTATATTCATCTAGGAAGCACAAAAATGTATATATATTTAAACAGAAACGTCAGGTTGGAAAACCTGAAGATGGATATTTTGGAGTTTGTATCTCAATGATTGGTATACCATCAAGTTAAAGAATAATAGAATAAGTATAAGAGTAAGATGAAACCATTTCCCATATGATTATGGAAATGGGAAAAAATAACCTTGTATTTATTTGTAGGACTCCCCATGACACCTATTGTAAATAATCCCACTTGTGTTGTAGTTGATCACCATATCAATTCAATGCATTTCATAATATCAAGGAAGATATCTCTCTTGACCAACATTCAAGGATATACATAAGGTATGTGGTAATACTGTGTGGATTTCATCTCAATAATGTATATGATTTCTATATGAGGTTGAACATGTGGTTCTAGAGAAGAATTAATCAGGCATTGTATATGGTTATGATCTTTATCACTACATATCACCTTCCTATGGATGGTCAGTCTGAAAGGACCATCCAAACTCTAGAGGACATGTTGATTTCATGTTCAACGAATTTACAAGGTTTATAAGGCCAAAAACTTTCCCTACTGAAGTTTTCATATAATAATAATTTTCATTCAAGAATTCAAATGGTCTCTTAAAATTATCTTTATGGGAAGACTTGTTAGAATTCGACATGATAGGGTAATGATAGAGAGTACAAGATGATAGGGCCTGACCAAATCCAAGAGATAAAAGAGAATGTTGAAACTATTCAGTTTCATCCAAAATCCGCACAAAATTCTTTTAATAAGATATTTAAGTAATATTTAAAAATACATAGTGTTTGAATTAATTTTTTCCTTTATATATAATCATGTAAAAATAAATGATATTTGGGATGAAGGGAAAACATAGTCCTTGATATATCAGCCCCTTTGATATCCTTCATCACATCAGTGTGGTGTTATATCAACAGAAACTCAAACTTGACTTATCTAAAGTATAGAGAGAATTCCATATATCCCCTAAAGTAAGCGCTTATGAGAACCCTCAGATGTACTTAATCTATAGGTGGTAACATTTGAGAATGATCAGAGAATGTATCAGGGCGGAACCATAGGTTTGAAGAAGCATCATGGCAACCGAAAGAGGTGACGAAACAAAAGCTCCCTCATCTATTTTAGTGAGTGAAATTATTTTCTAGGGGAAAATTATGAGGCGGGGGGTAATGTAAGGAAATAAACTTTTATAATTGAAATTACTATTTAAATTGTTAAATCTTTTATTAAAAATGATTGTATATAAAAACATGCACTACTTTGGTTATATTGGATCGTTATACATTATATCCTACTAGATTTAAAAGACCTCTAAATATCATAACCATTGATAGTATATCCATTATATTGTAATCATATTATTATTATATATTAAGGGTTATGATAAATTCCCATTGACATAGATGAAATTCATGATGGCATCGATCAGAAGGATCATACCATATGAAGCCCATTTACTAGAGATTTTGAGGGAGATAGTATCACAAGGATTTTCCTTTGACTAAGGCCAAGATGAGATTCCATAACTAAAGTAAAACATTGAAATGATTTATGTAAAATACAAATCATATCGAGATAATGGCCAAAACAATGTTCACCGACCCACAACATTAAAATATCACCATTGAACACCTTTCCCTAAAGGCATACAATGGTGTTACAAGGGGTTACATATCTAGACACTAAAATTATGTATTTGTATATTAATATTTTATCTAAAAAATTATTATATATATTATTTTTTATTAATATTTTTTTAAATAATGATATATTGAATATGATAAAAACTTTATTTTGATATGATGAAATTGAAATTTTATTTTTGGGAAATATATAGTTCCATCAATACACTCTTTTTAATGAATTCAAGGATTTTTCAAATAATTATTATTTTAATAACATATAATTATTAAATATGTTTTAGGAAATACACTTGATAATATAATTTTATTAAGTAAAAAATAATTTTTACAATAGTCGTATAACTGTTATTGTTAAAAAACCGTATTTTTCCAGTAAATGTGGATATTTTATTTTATAGTTTAAATTCCCATTAATATAGAATTATGTTTCTAAAATAAATGTTATTTTTGGAATAAAAATGTATAAATTACCTAATTGAATTTTTTTCTCAATGTTTTGATATATTTTCTTTTTTTGGTTAAAAATTAAATACGATATTAATATACAATGTGTAATATGTCATCATAAAAGCCCAAACTGTTGTAATAAATAATGTAAATAGTTCCCATGGAAAAAATTATTTAAAATTATTTTATTTTTAGAATATTATATTAATTCTAAAAACCATTAATAAATCTCCCAAAACCTATTTTATATTTAAATGTTTTCAAATCAATTCATTATAAACATGACTCACTTGCAAATCACTAAGGGGGTTATTTTAATGAGTTCAATTATTATGCTTATAAAATAATTATAACAACTCACATTTGGTAGAAACTATGGGAAAAATATAATACCATTTGATTTAATAGAATATTTATTTCAAATAAATTTAATTTCATTGATAGAATGTGTTACATGCAACACCAACTTTTAAAGAAACATGATATACTATTAATATTATCCTTTAAAAATAATCTTTATAACCTCGAATTTAAAAATTTAAATATAAATAGGAATAAAAACTATTTAAATAGTAATTATAATTAATACATGGTGATAACAAATTACTTAATTTTTTGCAATGTATTTACATGTGGGGAAAACACTATTATCTCTAAACCATGTTTTTATGGCATTTTTAGAAGAAAAAAAATCATTTTTCCCCAATAATAGTATATTTTTGAAAAATATGGACTTAAGTTTTAGATCTACTTGTTAAAATTAACTTTCAGTTAGTTTTGGATAATTTTCCGAAAAGATTATTTTTTATGATGAATAGTAAAAATACCGCTTTTTAATAATAAATCTTTTTCATTTAAAAAATTTAGAAGATAAATTTTATTATTATATGGTTTAAAATGTCAAATTATTTAAATTATATTTATATTAATAAAATTTATTTCATTTTAATCAATTTCAGTTTGAATTATTTTATTAAAACATTCTATACTTCGAAAAATCTTCTCTTTCCAAAACCACCTTTTCAACACGCCTGCAGTTTTTATTTTAAAATAAATACAACATGTTATTTTAATTCAATTTTATAAAATGTATTCCATATTTTTAAATATCATATTTTATTTTATATAATAATTTCAAATTAAATTTCAGTCATAAATAATAGTAAAAATAATAAAAACTAATTAAAATGGTTAATGTTAAAATAGGGTTTTCGCTTTACGAACACATTTTTATAAATTATTTTTCAACACACCTAGGTTGTTTATTTCATAATTTTTTGATAATATTTAAAATAAGTAGTTAATAAGATTCAAATAATTAGCATTTTTTAGTATAAAAAGTTCAATTTAAAAGGTAAATAAAAATATACCAGTTTCAATATTGAAAAATAAAATGGTAAAAGTGTATAAACATAGAGATTAATGGAATTTTTTTTACAAAATGTGTACATTTTTGTTATTGAAGTTTTAATAATTAATAAAATCCATAAAATGGTTTATTTATCATATTTGTACGCACATTTTATGATATTGACTTTCCAATATTGAATAGTTTTGGGTTTTTACAAAAATATCACTACCCATCAATTATAAATCGGTACATCCTCCCCTCACTTATTCAAACCTCATAATCCATTTCCAACTACCAAAACCAAAAACAATATCAAAAAATATACATAAAAACAGTGTTTATATTGTTTAATTCCAAAAAGGCCAAGACTTGGGTCCTTAATAAGAGATCTAAAAGAGGTATTTCTATGCCCTGGTAATTTTCTTCACTAAACTCTTACTCTTTAATTATTCTTTTACCACAATAATTAATGCACTAATAATTAAAATAAAATAAAACCATTATATACCATATAGATATATATTTCATTATATTTGTGGAATAATATATATCTTTCTCATCTTCTATCATGTGGGAAATAAAACTGTCGACCATGTGTAAAGTGGACTACAACCTAATGAACCGATGTAATTGTTTTTTCCATCCCCACCTCTGATGAATGGATATAATGATTAATTTAATATTTGTTATTATATGTATGAAATTATTATACTATTTTAATTATAATATCATACAAACCTTCTTAAATTAAATTCTTTGGGAATATGATAACGTCACTCTTGTGTACTGCAGACTACTACTTCCCAAAGCAATGTCATTCATTCTTCACTTACTCTTCAAATGGAAGGTAAAAAGGATATTTTTAATGAAAATATGTATGTGATATATATATGAAATAAAAATTATTTTTTAAGGTAATTTTTTATTTACCTTTTTTTGATTCATCTATCGAGAAAATGGAAAAAAAGTTCAGGCATACGTATAACGTATGATCTCCATGAACAATGTAATTCATTATATATATATGTATATAACATTAATGGATTTCTGTAAATAAATATATAAGGAATATATATGATATTTTATTCCTAGATATACTATTGGCGATGACGGAATCATGTTAAATTTAATAGCACTGAAAAAATACCAAACCAAAACATATATGAAAAACAATGCAGTTATTTCAGGAAATGTGATTTTAACCAAGGATTTCTAATAAAAGGGTAATAAAAAGTCATAAGTCTATGACATATGTAATGATAATTATTATTATGGTTTCATAATATATTTATAATAAAATTATATTTTTAAAATAGGAGTATTGATTTTTTATGAAGGAATTTGAGATATACTGTAACGCATTTCAAGTCTCTCTTTTATTTCTGGGATACGTATGCCATATTCACCACTCATTTTGTTTAGATATTTCATATACATCCCCTTTTACATTTTATATCATTAATATTATTAATTTAATGATACTTAATGTTTCTTTTTAAATTATTATTTAACATGGATTATTATACAAATGATATGAAATTGTTAAGGGATTGTCTGTTTGACTTTTATTTCTATGGGATACATGTCTTATACAAAAATTTTTTCTATTGTGTCGGGTATATAATTACTATGAATATATTTTATGATCATTATAATGGTAATTATTGGATAAAATACTTAGATAATTTTTTTAGATTTAATTGGTCTTGTGATAAAAAATATACCAAAATGGTAAAGGTTTAATGTTGCAATATCATTATTTATTAGGATTATTTACAATATGTTTCCAATGAAGATATTTTATATTTAACCACTAAATAAACTAATTATTTTTGTAATCATATTATTTTTTCATAAATATACCTATTTTCCCATCATTTCCCCCTCTTTTTTATGTCAAGGGTCTAAAAGGAATTGTTTAATAAAAGTTATATTAAATTTATTATTCGGTAAAAAAAAATTTCTTTCATATCCATGATCTACAAAACCATTTTAAAGAAAACTTTTACTAGTAACCAATGTTTAATTAAATGAATTTTTACCCATGTTATACATTTAAAAAAAAATCAAAGGAATCTTATTATTGTTTTCAAAAAATCCATTTTTTGCATTTACCAAAAATGTGAAACAAATATCTTTCATAACATGTTCATCATGAAAAATATTTCCTTTCATCATGAAAACTCAATGTTATAAATTTGACTTTTTAATTTTCAATGTTTTTTTAATTAAAATGGATTTTCACAATTTCTTGTGAAATTTTATTTTTAAAATGATAATTTTCAAAGTTAAAAGTTTATTTTCCTCAAGAAATGTAACAACCCAAACTATTATAATTAAAATACACCCTTTTGATTTAATTTAATGTATTATAGTTATAAAAAATGCATACACTTATTTTTTATTACATAATTTTTTTTAAATGGCCATTAGGTATCCTTATCATTGATAATATACTTATTGAATAGTGATTACATGACTAGTATAAATATAGGGTTTTAACAAAACCTTTTGGCATAGAAAATGGAAGTGATGACCTCAACCAGTAGGATGGTACCCTATTAAGACCATTTATTAGAGCTTCCAAGGGAGGTATCACTTTTGGGATTTTCCCTAGACCAATACTAGGATTATATACAACAACTTAAGTATGAGTGAAACCGTTTATGGTACAAGTTCATGCTCATCGAGATCGCAACCCAAACCATGTTCACTAAATGTCTCCATGAAAACCCCATTATCACACTCCTTACTCTTAGGGAGTATGTGGGTGTATTTAAGGTATATGTATTTTGATCCTAAAAATATAAATATGTAGATTATTTTTGTATATAATAATGAATATAATTTCATTCTATTATTCTTATTTTATAATTTTTTTTATTTTTTATTCAATAAATCACAAATTGTAATTTTGGTTTACATTAAAATTTATTTAACTTATTTATTAATTAATGGTTTTTTTAAATAAATAATATTTTTAAAAAAAATTTATCATTAAATAACTATTATATAATATAAATGATCATTTAATATTTATTAAGTCAAATGTAATTTTTATAATGGTTCAAAAAATCTTAATGTTAAGAACCTTTCATTTTTAATAAATGTCTTTTTTTTTTATTTTAAAAGTGAAAATTAAAATATTTAGAAAATTATTTAGGTAAAATGAATTTTATTTATCGAATCATGAAATTTAAATTATCTAACGTTTATTTTTTCATAATTTTCTGACACAGTCGAATTTTTGGGTACAAATTAAATACCAGATAAATTAAGGTGTATTTTTTAACAACATAATGGCTTAATAGTGAAGTAATAAGTACAATAAAACTTTTCAGGGGAAAAATAATTATTTACCTTTACAATAATTCAATTTTATATTTATTGATTAATTTTATAAATCATTAATGAATCCTCCAAGACTTAAAATATATTTTTAGATTTTAAAATCATTCCTTTTAGAGTGTGACTCACCTCCACATAAGCATGGTCATTATTTTAATATATTCTGAACTTCGGAATATAAATTAATGTAATTCACTTCCCATTGGAATCAACCTTGGGAAAAACCATGCAGTGGTTTGTGGTTTTGAATATATTTTTATGTATTGTCAAAATATAACATTAAATAAATCCCTCTCTTTTCCTATATAACCCACCCAAGCTCCCATTTCACCCTACTAAAACTCCTCAGAGCATTACTAAACTCTGACCTCTACAACCTCTAGTCATATAAAGGTTCCCTAAGCCTTCAATAAACCCCTCTTAATATTCTTGAGTCCCACACTCAACAATGGTTTTGTCACCTCCCTCTCTTTCCTTTGATTTAAGAACCTTTTTTTAAATTAGTCTTTATAATTTGCATAGGTTATTTTTTATTAAATTACATTAATTAAATAACTATAAATTTTACATTATTTTAATGAGATAAAATTTAAAATCTCGCTTTCTTACCCTTACCTAACATGTTATTATGCCAAAATTCAGTAAGGGAACCTCATCTTCCTCTCTCTTCTTTTATCAAACACTCCATTTAATGTTATGTATATTAATTTACACTTTCATGTGAGGGGGTATGTTATTCCATTTCCCTATTAATTTCAATTTTATTTATAAATCATTATATCCCATTTCATTCGCATTTACCCCTCCTATGAACCTATATAAGCACCTGTTAACATGCCAAAATTTTGTAATGGTTATTTCCTTTCCCCTCTTTATTCAACTTTCTTTATTATAACACTCCGTTTATTTACAATTAATTATGTTGGTTCATGTATTTACATGTCCCTATTACTTTCTGTTTCATTGATAAATTATAAGAGACCCTTTTGTCTCATCAACCTATTTAATTAATTTTTATATGACGTCATTATACTACCGAAATTGCACCATGATTTTCCATGCCAAAATAATTGGGTAGTGAATACCACAACAATTTATCTATCATGTTTATTAAGATTTATGATCATATAATTATTTAATAGAGACTTCAATTTATTTACTCCATATTCCTTGATCACAAAATAAATTATGATGCTGAATAAAACCATGTTTTATGATCTATATGGCACACTTGAGCAAGAGAATTAAATGATTTTTAAGGGTGTTCACTGATAGTGCTCTAATGCATTGGGCAATGGTTTGTATCATGATAGGTCGCATTGGTTAAATGGGTTTACCTGATTCCTTTATCATAATTTTTATATCGGGATGTCTTGGAGGGTTTATCCTTGACATATTTTTATGTTGCAGTATTTTATATAGTTCCAACAATTCCCATGTTATGATTATCATGTTATATCATGCCTTATTATTCATGTTCTGTTTAAGCTACATTGGTATTCCAATTTTGTAACATTACTTTTCTTACCCATGTCATTATTTTTGTTTTCCATTACATGGATTTATAGCTCACCCCTTTATTATGTATGTCCTCTGGTTATCCCATGCAGTGTTATGTACTAAGGAAAATTTTGGTCTTATTAATGTAGTTTTCTATAAAGTTGTTGGTTTTGTTATTTTAAGAAGTTATGTAATATACCTAATATCACGAATACACTATACCTCTCAATCTTCTAGTTTTTATTAAGTGTAATAAAAATGTATTAATGTTTAAAAAAGAGAATGGTTTTATAGTTAGTATCAAAGGATTTGTATAGTTATTTTTGGATTATGATTAGAAAACTCTAGTGAAATACTTAGGAGTATAGGAAACAAGATAATTCCTTATGGATAATAATAAGTATAATAATACATCCCAATGTTTTTTAATTATATTTTAAGTGGTATATCAAGAAAATACATCAGTTTCTAGATACTATAAGTGGACATAGTTCTGAAATAAATGTACCTAGGGGTAACAACTATGACAAGATGTTCTGAGGCTGACATAGGGTAATCAATTACCAGAAAATAGGCCTTATTTTGAACCTAGTTTGACACTACTTAATGATATTATTAGGTAAATTCATAATCTCATTACTAACCAATATTAAGGGAACAAAATAATTCTATAAGAATATAGGTTGGGAAACAGATCATGGATAAGTTAAACTTAATCCTAGAAACTCATAAGTTATGGAAAAAATGTATTTTATAAGTTATCCCTATAATGTCAATGTATTCCACTTTATATGTTTAATTATTTGTGATTATAATTCATATTCTTTTTATTCTAGCTAATGGCCTATAATAGTAGGAATCTAGCTGACAACCGATGTGATGGGTAATGTAATGACTACTCCAACGAGATACCCAATCTGATGGGAGCAGGAATCAAAAACTTTTTTTTGATACACACTTAAATTACTCGTGTTTTAAATAGATTCCTAGATCAAGAGGAGTTCTCAATCCCACCTAAGAGATATCAAGCCACAGTCAAGAGATTAATTTGACATAGGCCTCTTACTTATAATGGATCATCTAATTCCTTAATCATGGAATAATGGATCAACTCCATTGAGAAGGTCTTTTTCATCCTTCATTGTGATTAATAAGAGAAGTTTATTCTGGTTGTTTATCTCATGTAGGGAGAATCTAATCAGTATTAGACATTAATCAAGTGTACAAATCCTGAGGAATTGATCGAACCAGTCGAGTGGAAGGAATCCCAGAAAAAGAAATTCGATAAATATTTTTCACACACTATTCATCTTAAAATGGAAATGTATTTCCTTAAAATCAAGAAAAAATGATGAAAAATATATTGGGCGTATGATTAAAACATCACAGTACTTTCTTGATATGCCTATAGTTTTTTAACTACTCCCTAAATGCGAGGTTGAAAACTTCTTTAGTGGGATAAATCATAGTGTATCAAAATTCATGGTGATCTGTGTCTTTGATACCAATGAGGAAATTGTATGATGTGCCCTAAAAGTCAAAATGGAGATCAGAGAATCCCAAAGAGATTATAAGGATAATACGTAGAATGTGGTGTTTATTTCTGACGGTCTGAGGTATAAATCCAATGATTCTATGAAATTCCATCATCTCACATGTAAATGGTGAAGAAAGAAACACCCTATAAATTGCCTAAGGGGAACAATGAAATGATTTATGTTTGGAAGATAAGGGAACATGGACAAGGATTTACAATAGGAGAAACCCGCCAATATGATATAGGAAAGGAAATCTCTGATCAACCCTTAACTTTTTGTTCACTGGTTCAACTACAAGGAATTAGGGAACTTTACAAAAAAGTTCACTATGCCAAGGGGTTTCAGAGAAACCATCAACCTCCAAGGCAGGGACGATATACTTTTTTCTTCACTATCACTAAACTGAATCCAGGAAAATAAGTGGTGATAGGTACACAAGTTATTCATTCATGAATTTAAAATTTAATATATGATTTTGGTTCTATGCTTTCCTTCGTATCATGGATGTTTAATATAACTATTCGAACACCACCACAAAGCATGGAAGTAGAGATGTAAGTGAAAATGGAAAATGGGAAAATTATTGCCTCCTAATTATAAAATCCCCCTTAGTCAATGTTTGGGGGATAAACTTCCAAATGAACCTTTTGACACTACCCTTGGTGGAATTTGATGAAATTATGGGCATGGATTGCCTTTCCCTATATAGATCCATCATAAATTTTTATGAGAGGTAAATAACTCTCTCTGTGGTGAATCGACCTATGATTCTATACATGTGAAAATAGGAGGATAAATATTCATTAGCACCATCATCTCAATAGTGGATATTATTTTCCTACAAGAAAGTGTTTCTAGATCCAATAATTGAGTTTAAGGAAATAACCATCCATGAAGACATTCATATTGTGAGCGAATATACTAATGTGTTTCCTAAGATTTTTCTTTGTCCTCCTCCTAGACAAGAGGAATAATTTTCATTAGATATTATACCTAGGGTGTTTCCAATATCCAATACTCTATATAGGTTGACTATTGTGGAAATTTATAAATGGAAGAATCAACTATAGGAGAATATAGATAAAGTATTCATACACCCGAGTGCTTCACCGTGTGGAGAACTAGTCATCATCATCAAGAAGATTAATAGGTCAATGTGCCTTTTCATTTCTTATCATGAGCTCAGCAAGATCACAATAACAAACATGTATCCTTTTCCCTGGATTAATGACTTGTTTGATCAGCTATGTGTAGCACAATACTTCTCTAAGGTAGAGTTGTGATCGGGATATTACCATGTTAGGGTAAATAAGGAGTATATCCCCAAGACTACTTTTCATATGAGGTATGGGAACTAAGAGTTCATAGTGATTCCATTCAGACTCACTAATGATCCCTCAATATTCATGAACTTGATGTATATAGCCTTTATATATTATCACAAAATATTCATGGTAGTATTTGTAGATGATATTCTAATATATTTAAAACCCAAGAATATCCATGAGAAGCATCTTAAAACTTTGTTAAAGACCTTGGAAAATGAGAAGATCTACACAATGTATAGAATGTGTGAGTTTTGTTTGAAGGAAGTATCGTCCTTAGGGTATATCATCACAATAAATGGGATACATGTGGATCCTTCAAATTAAAAAGAAATTTAAGGTTCTCTAAGGTTAGTATATGTGATAGATATCCTTAGTTTTATTTAGTTAGGTGGATATTTGTTTCAATCCTTGAGAAATTTATCATTATTTTTAAACCCTCCTACCAAGATAAAACATTATGGAGTCAAATTTTCTTTTAATGATGAGTTGTAAGATAGCTTTATATATTTGAAATAGAGGCTTATCACTACCCATGTTCTCACACTACCCACAAGTGTGTAACTTTTCGTAATTTTCATTGATTTTTCAAAGAAGTTATTAGGAAGTGTGTTGATGTAAAATGATAAATCCATAGTATATTCTTCAAGGTAGTTGAAAATTCATGAGAAAAACTAACCAACCAAAGATTTGGATTTGGCAGTGGTGATCTTCACTTTGAAAATCTAGAAGCATTATCTCTTCTGGAGAAGTGTACAAAATATTCAGATCACAAAAGTATTAAAAATATATTCACATAGAAAGAGGTAAAATAATCACCCATGTATGTGGTTAGGGATCATTAAATACTGTGAATGCTCAATCCACCACCATTCGGGGAAATAGAACAAAGTGTCAGATGCTCTAAGTAGAAAGGATCCAACCATTCCGTCGTCAATGGGAATTTATAAGGATATGATATTCTTAGAATTGATGATAATGGACATTGGAATCATAAATAAAGGAACATCATCAATCCTTTAAAAAATTATTTGTCAACTATCTCTTCTTAAAATGTTAAAGGATGCTCAAAAAGATAATGTGGGAATTGAAAAGAAGGTGGAAACTATAATAAAGGGAAATTTTCAGAGATCAATGTTAATGAAGGAGGAATTTAATGATTTGGGTCAAGACTGTGTCTTCCATTAAATCTTGAATTAAATATAGATCTATTGGATGATGCGTAAAGTTTAACTATATCAATTCTCCCAGAAAAAAATGATGTATCGAGATCTCTGAGGGAACTATTGGTGGGATAACATGAATAAGGAGATCATTGATTATACATCCAAGAGAAAATAAATGAGATATTTGGGGTTTTGTCGATAATCTTACAAATACTTCACACTTAATTTCGATTTGAGTGGATTTAACTCAAGAGAAAATAGATGAGATATAAATTAGAAAAGTGGAAATTATTCACAGAGTACCACTAGAAATTGTGAACACTCAATATTCAATATTCACTTTTAAGTTCTATAAAAGCCTCCCACATTATCTAAACACTGATGTGATATTTAGTCTGTCTTATCACCCTCAAACTAATATCCAATCTGACCTGACTATCAAAAAACTTAAGTACATGTTGAGAGAATTCTCAATTGAATTCAAAATAGGATGGAACCAACATCTCCCTCAGTTCGAGTTCTCTTACAACTATAGTTTCCACTCGAGCATCCAAAGGACTCCGTAATTAACCCCTTTATAGAAAGAGGTGCATAACACTGGGATGTTGGGATGAATTGGGGGTACCTCTAGTTCTTTAAATGATTGAGGAAATAGTGGAGAAGTTTAACACCATTCAGAAGCACATTATGTCTACCCATAGTTGACAAAAGATATATACAGACAATCACAGGTGTGACATAGGGATTGATGTTGGAGATATGTTATCCCTCTGTATATCTCTATGGAAGAGAGTGATGAAATTTTGAAATAAGGGAAAGCTTATTCCAAGTTACATCATATATTATTAGATTTTTTATTGCATCAGAGGAGTGGCCTATCTACTAGAACTCCAACTAAACCTTTCTCAAGTATATGATGTATTCCATGTATCCCTTTTATGAATGTACATAAGAGACCCATCACATGTACTCAATATCAATTCGGTACCATTGGAGAATGACCTTTACTATGGGTATTAGCTGGTTAAGATCTTAGATCATAAATAAAAAGTTATACGAAATAAGAAAATGTCTCTCATAAAAGTGTTTTGGAGAAACCAAAAGATTGAAGAAACAAAGTGGGAACCATAGGAGGTGATGAATCATAGTTAACCTCATCTATTTTAGTGTGGTAATGGTAAATTTTGAGGGTGAAATCTCTAAAGCGATGAATATTGTAACAACATGAACTAGAATGAAAGATATTTTAATTTTTGGTTTAATTATATTTATTATGGTTATAGAAAACACATGTACTTGTTTTTTTATATCTAATTATAATTACATGACTTTTAAGTATCTTTACCTTTGATAACATAGCCATTTAAAAATGATCACATGACTAATATAAATATAGGGTTTTAAAAAATACTTTTGGAATTGAAAAAGGATGTGATGGCCTCAACAAGTATAATCATACCCTATAAAGCCCATTTATTAGAGCTTTTTAGGAATAAAGAATTTATAGTCTTTTCCCTATAACAATCCCAAGATTATATCAAATAACTTAATCCTGAGAAAAAAATTATAGCAGATGTTTAAGATCATCCAAATCACATCCCAAACCATGTTCGCTGAACGACCCCATGAAAACCCCGCCATCGATTTGATTACCTATAGGGAATATGTTTTTGTATTAATGTGATATGTATCAAGACCATTGAAATAGTAATTTATACATTTTTTATTGAATAATTAATATATTTTCATCCTATTATTGTAAATTTATAAATGATATTTATTTTGTATTCAATAAATCAAAAATTGTATTCTTGGTTAATATTCAAATTAAATTAATTAATATATGAATTAAGAGATTTCTGAAATAAATAATATTTTAATAATATATTATCATTAAATATATTTTATTTAATATAAATGATCATATCATTTTTATGATGTAAAATGTAATTTTTATACGGGTTTAAAAAATGTTTTTGTAAAAACCCGTCATTTTCTATAAAGGTCAGTTTCTATTTTAAAAAAGAAAATTCACATATTATGAAATTTATTTAGATAAAATGAATATTATTTTAGTAATTATGAGATCAAAATTATCTAACATTTCATTTTTTAGAATTTTCTTAGGCAGTATAATTTTTGTGTAAAAATCAAATACCCTATAAATATACAATGAATTTTAAGACCTCATAATGATCTAATAGTGATGTAATAAATAAAATAACATATATATTCATCTAAATATATATTTTCCATTTAAAATAATTTCATTTCATTTTTTTAATTTATTTTATAAGGCCTAAATGATTATTCTAAGACTATTAATATATTTGGAGATTCTAAAATCATTTCGTTGAGAGTGTGACTCACCTCCACATAATGAAGGGAATTATTTTATTATATTTAGAAATTTTAATTATAAAATAATTTAAAATAGAAAATTATGGTCAAAAATATGGTAAAAAACAATGGTATGGTTTGTAGTTTTGAATATTTTATTACGTATTGTCCAAAACCAAAATAATAAACAAATCCCCCTCTTTTCTTATATAATCCCACATAAATTCCCATTTAACCTCAATAAATAGCCTTGGATCATGACCATAATCTACAATATACACACTATATTCTAGCCAAGGTTCCCCCAATTGTTAAATAATCCCCTCCCATGTCTTTAGAGTCACACACTAAAGTAAGAGATCCACATCTTCCTCTTTTTCCTTCAATTCAAAATCCTTTTTTGAAATTAGCCTTTATAATTTCAATTAATGATTTTGTAAATAAATTATTATAATTACCTTTCTATCCAACTAATTTTATTTAGATACCATTATACTCTCCCATTTTGACACTTACCTGTGGTATTACTATACTGAAATTCTGTAAGGGAACCTCATCTTCCACTCTCATATTTTATCAAGAACTCTATTCAACGTTATGTGTTTTAATATCCATTATATTATATTGGTATATGTTTTTAAATATCCCCATTACTTTAAATTATATTTATAAATAATTAGATCCCATAACACTCTCATTTTCCCTCCTAAGGACCTTTATGCACAATTGTTTCCATGCCCAAATTTTGTAAGGGTTGTTTCCTTTCTCCTCAATTATTCAAGTTTATTTATTATGTAATGCTTTATATTTCCAAATACTTATTTTTGAGGATGTATTTAAGTGTCCCTATTACTATAAATTTCATTTATAAATGATTTTTTACCCATTTCTCTCTCGTCAACCAATTTTATGAATTTCTATATGATGTTGTTATACTGCTGATATTACACTGTTATTTTCCATGTCAAAATAAGTGTGTAGTGAATCCCATACCCATTATTCTATCATGGGTATTCACGTTTATGAAAATATACATATTCATTGGATTATTAAATTTATTTACTCTAAATTACTAGATATTGTAATAAATTATGAAGTTGAATTAATCCATATTATATAATCTTTGTCGCACACTTATGAGTGAGAATGGAAAGATTATGAAGGGTGTTCCCTAATAACACTCCAATACATCAGGTAATGGTTAGTAACATGATACGTCTCGTTGGTATAGGTAGGGTACTTGATTATTTTGTCGGACCTTTTCCACCATGATGTCCCCGAAGTTTTATCCTTTACCTATGTATATGATTTAGTGTCCTAATTTATTTCCACATTTCCCATGGTATGATTATCATTCTTTGTCATGACTTATTATTCATTTAACTTTTTATAATATATGGATATTACTATTGTATAACATTAATCTTCTTACTCATTTTATGTATTGTGTATTACCTTATTGGGATTTGTGTACCATCCCTTTATAATGTATGTCCCCAAGTTATCGCGTGATGAGTTAACTATGAAGGAACGTTTTGGTCATGTAAAAGATGATTTCAATAAGGATGTTGATTTTCTTGTTTTAAGTTGTAATTTAATATATCGAATTTCCCAAATACACTAGACCTATTGATCTTCATGGTTGTATTAAGTGTAATAAAACATCTATTAATGATTAATAATGAGAATGGTTGTTTTCAGAAATGTTCTATGTGATATTTCAAAATAATTTTCCATATAAGACAAAAACCATTAGTGTTAGTTATTTTTACTTAGGATATGAAACAATTTTATAATTCTTATTCATTCTCTAGTTATTTTATGATGTTGACGAAGAGATTTTTTTGAGACTCATTCCTTTTCAATGGGTTATTATATGATATATTGATAAGATGATTATGAAAATCATTTCTTTTCTATACTCAATGAAATGATTAAATGATTATGAAACCCATTTAATTTTATGGGTTATGATAAGATGAAATATTAATGAAACCTTTTTCTTTTCTACGGGTTATGATAAGATTAATGTTTTATGATATTGTGGCACATTAATTTATGGATTATGTGATGGGTGGGACCTTTATCTTTATTCAATGCATTGGGAAATGTATTATATCTCATAAGATAATGATGGGAAACTTGATGATGTGCTTGATATGCTAGGGGAAATAGGCTGTTGTGGTTGATCCTCTATGAAAAATGTATTGTGTTCTTGATCAACTATAGAAAATAAGAGTTTATACCTAATTCATTATAAAACAAGAATTAGGCGTTCATTCATAATCCATTATGATTTGATGGTTTTAGTTATTATCCTGGAAATGTAAATTTGTTTCTATACTTGTTATGGTTCTAGATTTATATTACATGAGATACATGTTCATGATATATTTAGGATTATTTTGTACTCTTATGGATCATTTATTTTTTTAATGAAAATGATATTTCCATGGATAATGCTAACAATCCATGATATATTGTGTATGAAAATTCTATGTTATAAAAATAATCTATTACCCTTATTCTTATCTTGTGATATAATATGATCATGTATTGTTATATTTATTTTTTACCCATATCGACCATCTGACCTACATTTCATATATTTCATTTCCCCTGGATATGAATAAAATTTTAAGCAGGTTTTTTCTATGAAGAGTACTAAATGGAAATATCCTTTTGGAATATGTTTAGGATCATTCATTAAATATAAATAATGTGTAACTAGTATTCAAAGAAACTAAACCTTTATAGTTCTTCTGTGTGTATTTGTGAAATGTATTCAATATTTATCTATTAATGATAAAAATTGGTATATGAAAATATCCTAGAATTTCGATAAAGGATAGATCATGTGGCTTCCAAGAAATTAAATTTTTATTTTGATATGACAACTGCATGTGGCTCTATAATTTATGTACTGAAGGGTAATTACTCTAAAAATGGAACTTTAGGTTGGACTCAATTTTCATCAGTTTCCTAACAATGGGCCTTTAGGGACACCTAGTTTGAAACTCATGGGGGATATTTTTTGGAAATTCACAAACCCTCTATGAACCATAATGAATGATTTGAATAGATTATGATCATGAATGGTAGAGGATAAACCTAAGGAGTTTTATATTGAACATAAGATATCATGATTTATACATCTTCAAAATGATTTTTCATGATTCTATTATTTCCCACTATGATTTTTGTTTCTAATACCATTTATTTTTGTTTTATTCAACTGATGGAACCCAAATTAATCATGAAAATGTTGAATTCAGTGCACAATTAAATTTATTTTCCCTTGAGTAACCAAATATTTTGGTATTTGGAAAGAAAAGTATATTTTTTATGCTCACACAACCATATAAATCAATGAATCACACTGATCTTCCAAATGAAGAAATGAGGGTAAACATTCTGTTGAGATATTCATAGGGAAACACCCACTATATTTTAGAAGGTTTGTTGATCCACTAGATTCTAAGCACATTATTAGTATCAATGAAATGATATTTTCTATTCTGTAGTTTTTAATACCAAAAAATCATTTTGGTTATTTATCATTTGGTAGGTGAAATAGATCAGTGGAGGAAACTTATCAGGAACATGATGGAATATGAATAAATTGACTCTATGGAGATGGATTAGTTGAAGATATTATTTTATATATATATATTCCTTATATAGTTTGTTAAAATGTGTATAATTAATTTTTTGAGATAAATTATAATGATGATGAATACATTGGTTAATATAAGATTACATTTATCAGACTCTTGGCAATAGTTATGGTATTATCTTCTTACCTAAATATAAAGTTGATTGATTATTTGGTGTCCAAAAAACTAGTCTCTAAAAGGTGATAGTAATAATAGTCTTTAGTAGCTATTAATTATGTTCACTCATTGTGTAAATGGAAATTCTAGATTCCTACTAGCCCCAAGGTTTTAATAGGAAAATGAAAATTATGTCTCATGAAAAAATAAATAAATAACTCTTGAGAAATAAATTCTAGTAATATGAATGCCAAAAAAAATGTAAATAAGTATCATGGGAACTACTTTAATGGAACTGGTAGTTGCTTTAAATGTATAATTTTGGGTCATAAATCCCTTTAATTTTGACAAATAATGAATAGGATCATTATGTAAATGGAGGAGAAGAATATACCTACTAATGTTCCACCCATTATCTAGTGTTTATAATGAAAGTATTATGAGAAATATTTTGACTAGATCTCTAATCCATGGGTCAATTATAATAATCATCATGAGAAACCTCTTAAGCTAAGAGACAAAGATAAGTATCATACGATCACTATTTCGGATGAGGGGTACAATAATGATGTGGTGAAAGGTACACTTTCCATCCACTCTATAAATGTTAATGTTTTATTTGATTCCAGATCTACCCACTCATTTATATCTAAAGAATTCGATAAGGGTATAACGATACCACCTCAATGATTATAGGTTTAATTATCTTTGGAAACCCTTGATGTTTTGAACATCACATCTCATGTTTATAATTCTTATCTAATTAATGTTTGGGAGGATTTTATTCCAATAAATATGGTTATTAACCCTAGGGTTAAATTTTATTTTATATTAGACTTTTATTGTGTAACGCCCCGACCCCAGCTACCCAAAGTCGGTGCATTAATTACATAACATTGGCATGATCACAAGAAAGATCAAATCTCGAAAGACCGATTGGTTTAGTAGCCTTGGAAACACTAGATATATTCATAAGTTTTACATTACATCATAAAATTAAAAACTAATACAACAACATAATGTTTCCACAATCCACATTATTAACCCCTCATAAAATCCCTGCAGGTCATTCATAACTTACTTCTTCACATCCTGGGAAAAATAAAACATAAAAAAAAGGGGTGAGCTAAAATGCCCAGTAAGGATAACAATAAAGTGGAAACTTTCATAAATAAGAATAAACATTTAAGGTAATGTATAACTAAAACAAAAGCCTTTTAAATACGAACTTTCAACATGGTATGGCATAAATAAAATGAAATAATGCCATTTACTTATTCACATGGTTATTCTACTAAATGAATAATCACATGCAAAAATCAATAACCACTTTCATAATGTTGGAATGCATAATGATAAACGTTAATTTCTTTGTCTAGGCCTCATCCGAAGACCTAGGGGTTACTTCTAACCGGAACCCAACCCGGAGTGCCTCTAATAACCGGACACCAACCCGGAGTGCCTCTAATAACCGGACACCAACCCGGAGTGCCTCTAATAACCGGACACCAACCCGGAGGGCATACTTTTACCAGTCCCTAACCTGGAGGGCTTACTTTAACCAGTCCCCAACCTGGAGGGCTTACTTTTACCAGTCCCCAACCTGGAGGGCTTACTTTTACCGGTCCCCAACCCGGAACATACTTGTTTAGCACATTCATGTGAAGAAAAGTTTGAAATATAACATAAACATTCGGATTAAAACTAGCATACGAAATGTCAATAGTTTCACCATAAACTATGAATGGTATAAAATAGCACATCCACAGTCAAACATATCACAAAACCTTCAATACAATATAGAAGTTTTGTATTATAATAAATAAACTTCAAATAAGCGTAAAATCCATCAAAGGATGTTGACATAGATGAAATCAAAATTCTTTTTAAAGAAATATCTCCTTTTATTTTGAAATCATTTAAGATCCATATAAAATAAAACATTTTCTTTGAAAATATTCTTTTAAGCTTGTAAGGGAAGCTTTGAAGATTTTATAACGGCGTAAAATAACCGCACCCGCCGTATAAGTTAAAAAAAACATTCTTACCTCAATTCTGTCGAAAAGGTTAAAAAGGACCTTGTTTTGAAAACGACGGAAAGATTCCTTTATAAACCTCTTATAAAAAGTCAAAAAAGGGTATAAATGACTTTAACCTATATTCTTGTAAATAGTAAAAATGTTTTGAAATACATTTTTAAGAAACATGGATGTGGATGATAAAGAGATCCCAGTAGATTATTACATATAAACAACCTCGGATAATGAAGAGATTGTGAAATAACCCTTACCAATTTGGTAACTTATGAAACATACAACCCATGAAAGATGTATCATACAATGAATATGTAAATACACATAAATTAGAGTGTATTACACAAAGAATATAATTATGGGTAGTACATACACCACACAAAAGGTAATGGTGGCAATATGGCATGAATCTCACGGGAATAAGGAGTGAGATGAAAACCCCTTACCTTGTACTTTTCCTTGGTTGGGGTAGGTTAACCTCCTGTATAATGGTGAAATAATTGTTATTAAATTATACAAGAATCATATATATTAATATGATATCATATATGATCTTTTAACATTGATTTATTAATAATATCTTAGAATTATCATCGTTTCGGGTGTTAACTTACTCATTTTCTTTTATATGTTTTGTTACATAAGCCATGTTTGTTGTATCTTATTCATATCCAGAATGATATCAAGTCCTTAAACATCATTTTTAAATCATAAAATGATAATTATACATGAATGGATACGATGGAGAATGAATCTCATCGCGTTCGTGGAGACGGTAGTCCGTACGTACGCACGAGCGACAATATCATTCTTTTGATATTAAAATAATATATAAATGAATGGTATATCATATATACAGAATCATTAACATGTTATATTTATTATTTACATGAGTTACACATCATTATTATACCCATCCAAATAATATTATATTGAATAACAATTACACCACGACGTGGAGACGGTAAGCCGTACGTACGCACGTATGGTGACATGTTATTAAAAGGGTGGATAGAATACTGAATATGGTTGTACCATACTTATAATAACATCACACTATATGTGAGATACTGGAGTTATTATTTTAGAATGGTAAGAACAAAGGAAGAAGAAGTGGAAGAAGAAATGAACTTAGAAAAGGGTGGTGAAATCATTACCTCTTCTTCGGGTTCTTTCTTTTGATTTGATCAAAAGGGATCCTTAGGTTGGCTTTCTGATCAAACTAAGTCCCCTAGGTTGTAGTGAGGGATGTTGGGAGAGTATTTGGGCAGAGTTTGGCCGAACCAAAAGGCTTTAGAGGTGTGAAGAAAAGAGAAGGAGGAGTGCCCTTTTATAAGAGGGGTGAGGGGCACCTTTGGAAAAGCTAGAAATATTAATTTATAATAAATTCATATTCGGTTTCTAATGGCTCCAAAGCTTATTATTCAAAGGTTAAGGTGGGGATAGGTAGAAAACCACTCAACCAATAGAATTTAGACAGGTTTGGGTACTTATATTAACCTTATCTTTAAGTATTAACTCTAAGTTAATTAGTTTCACTTTTACAATGTCTCTTTGTATTTTTATATAATATGGTTAATAAACTTACTATATACATCCAAGCGACCCACAAGTGGTCCATTAATGATGAACCTATCATGATATAAGTCTCTTGGCCGAACCTTAGATTTTTAGGAATTTAATATCAATTAATAATATAATATTTGTTTTAAGAATTCTTTTATGTCAATTTTGACACTATTCAATAGTTGATTTTTGTGAAACTCATAACAGATTGATTACTTCGAACAAAGTCAATTAAATAAATCCTAATATATCATATTATCCTAGAAAATTAGTTTAATTCATTAAAAGTTTCATATTATATTTATTTGGGTATTTATAATATCAATTATTTTAATTTTTCACTATTATAGTAATTACTGCATCATCATTGTGTCATAAATAAAATAAATTATTTAATGTATAAAAATTATAAATAAAATATCATTATGTAGGAAATCTGTTTATCTTTCTAATGAATATTTATAATCTAAAATCCAACTTATATAACTCTATGTAACAATTGTTTTTCTAAAAGATATATGCTTGTGTCATTTTTGTATTCATTTTGACTTAATTAAAATAAAGTGTCATTATCACTTACAAGTGGATCCATGGGGTCCCAAAATTGACACAAAGATGCCCATGGTCGACCATTTATCAACCAATAGGGTTAAGACACGTTTTAGGGTAATTTAGTATTATTATAATATTATTTTTTAACCCTTATTTACCGGATTTACCCTTAACCATGGTAAATAAAATATTTACCGCAGTAATTATTCAAAATGTCTAAAAATAAAAGTTACCTATTTACACAATTTGAACATCCTGATTAAAAATATGGAATCCATTTTCCTAAATTCTAAACACAGAAGTGGCAGAAATTAATTTAAAATTAATTCCCGCTGTCAAAACAAAAAGCGTGTTTTTAAGAGATAATAACTATCAAAAGATTGACACTTGTTTATGTTCGGTTTAATTGTAAAATTATGTCCAATGACCAACATTATATTAAATAGTAAAAATATATTCTAAATATACTTTAAAACCACTAAAATTCATAATTTATCACTATTAAATATTTTGATTAAAAAAGTTGTTTTTAATTAAAATTTAGTAATTTTCACTATTCATCAAAATATGAAAGTTATCCGAAAAGTACCAAAATTTCACCTTAGGCTAAATTTGATATTCCGAATCCAAAAATGAAGTCCATTTTAAAATATAAAATATATATAACTTCAAAAAGTAGGTATTACTATTCATAACAGCTAGTTTGATTGGTTACGGTATGTTAGAACTCGAAGTTGCGTACAACACACGCTACTGTTTTATTCAAAGGAAAGCGTACCGTGGAAGCTTGTGATGTTTAATTTTAAATTTTTTGATGTCTCCATTTAGTCAAAAAGTTTAAAATATTGTATTTAATAAGGTTTCACTATCAGAAGTTGATAAAAGTGCAATACTGAAAATGAATCTATTCTTGCATTATGACTAAGAAACTCATAATATGGATTCTAAAATTATAAGGATTATATAAAGTTTAAAATTTAGTTAATACTATTCATGACCTCTTTTAATGGATTTTTTTGGTAAGTCATGGTGCAATTGAACTCGGTGTTGTGTGTAGTGCAAGTTATTAAATTATTTTGAAGAAATAACACACTATGAAATCTTGGGGTGTTACATTCTACCCTCCTTCAATAAATTGCGTCCTCGCAATTTGAAATTGTTCTTCGAAAATAAAAGGTTGAAAGTAGAAAATATATTTGTGGGAAACCCCACATCAGAAATTGGGTTACTAAAATTTAGTCTTAATATGAGGAAAAGAGAAATCAAAGGGTCACCACCAAATTATGATCTCGATTAGGAGAACATTGGTGGAAATTGGAGACATATAATCGGAGGAAAAACGTAAATATTTATAGGTAGTGATTGAGGTCATCAATCACAAACAAGTATAAAATTGAGGTCCTTAAATTCATCAATCTATGATGAATTGAAATACCATCGGTTCAACAAAACATAGGGTATTAGGATAACACATTTTTGACGTTTCAAAGTATCCTGGTTGAAATACCACATCGAAAAATGAATTAATGAGGCCTCTATTTAAAATAAAGAGTCGAAAGTATGAAGATTACCGAAAATAACACATACTTGGGTTCCATGTAGGAAAATATGGATATGGAAGAAAAATCTAACCATCAATTATCTGATGGAGAGTGGTAGAGAACATGGCTATAAAAAGGCCAACAATCCCAAAGCCAAAAATTAGTGATGATTTAAGGTACCATCTAGGAAAATTTTTTTGTTCAAAGTTGCTTTTCTTAATATTGAGGAATTTATTTATGAGATTGGCTAAGATCATAAGGAGATATACTTACTTTATAATTAGAGTTTTATCCATTAATAAATTTCTACCACAAACTCATCTTTCACTCTAAAAGATAATAGAATGTAAAAAAAATTCTATTTACACTATTCGTATAGGGTTCTAAAATAAACGAATTTATAATTCATCTACATGATCTTTTAATAAAAACTACATTATTTAATACAGGAAATCTCATGGTCCAGTGGTAGGTGATACACCCTTGTCGCCCTTCGGTTGCGGGTTCAAGTCTCGCAGCCTTGCCGGACGCGACGGGTTGCCGCCCGACCTCCGGGTTGTCCTTTTAGGGCAATCCAAAATAATCCAAACTAGAACTATCCAAAATACTTCTGTCCAAACTCACAGTCTAACATTTATAAGGAAGGTAAACATAATATAGATCCTTTTTACCCCGTAATATCATATGAATACCTTCATCATGTATTACCATATTCCTTATTGATTACATTCATGCTCCCTTATTCCATATAGAATGCTGGATATACTTCATCAATCCAAAAATGTTTTAACAATGATGGAATATACAAATCATTAATAAGTTCCAAGGTAGTCAAGAATATCCAATATATTTTTTCCAAAATAATCATGTATTATTCGAAAATCACTACCTCGGTATCAGAACTATATTATGGTTTATCATTCTCTCAACCATATATTTTCCAAAAATTTATCCTGCTATTGAGTCACTTTTCATTGTTCCACACAATCTCAAGTCCTTAATGAAATAGTACTGCAGTACAATCCTTATATACTCCATAATTATTATAACAAGTACATTGTGGATACAACACTCAATTGACATAATCAACATAAGAAATCTAATCATTCCTCTTCATCTGTGGTAGTATCATAACTTGATTATTATCCAATAGCATCATTTGCATCATAGTCTGATGACTGGGAAATAGGTTCGCGTAGTGTCCAAACTCCTTGCAAATGAAGCATTGTACATTTGAAACCATTTTCTTACCCTTGCAGTCACGTACTTTGTGCCCTTTTCCTCCACACTTATAACAAACTCCCATTCCTTTCAGGCAAGTTCCAGGGTGTTTCTTTCCACAGTTACCACATATGGGAAAATTATTCTTTTCCCTCTTCCCTTTATCCATCTTTCTCTCTTCTATCCTTTTCTTATCTTGCTTCCCTTCAAATCCATAGGACTCAGTAATCTCTTTACTTATCTTATCAATACATGATATTATTTCTTCATATGATGATAATACATGGGAGACTATTTCTCTTATAAATTCTAGCTTAAGACCATGAAAGATATGATCCTTCCTTCTCTTTGGATCATGTGCATTTCCGGAGTTCTCATTCCTTCTACTGGGCGCCATTTCTAAACAATGGCATAAACTAGATCAGTTTATGAATCAAAATACAAAATCCCATACTTATAAAACACTTAAAATAAATTGAACTATTTATGGATATAATCCATAATCCTTTTTTTTTCTTTGAGGATGTATATACTCATAATCCCTTCAAAATGATTTTTAAAGAAAATGAGAGTTATCCTAAGCATATCCCCCGGGAGTGTCGTAACCAAGAGTGCAGCAAGGCCCGTTGTCGTGCACCAGTTCCCGTTCGAGTCTAGCTCAAAGCGGTGTTTTCGGGTTTTACCCTTAGGTACATCTGTGCCAGAGCCGCCTCTACCTGCTCGTATCCAGACAGGGATGTATTGCTCGGAAAACTCACAAAATCTCTAAAATACCAAAATTCTAGGAAGTTCTTCTATACTAATCTTCAAAGTTCATCTTAGGTCTACGTGCTCTAATCAGAGTTTATCTAAATCTAGCTTCCAAGGTTTGTACTAAACTTCCTCTGATACCAAATGTAACGCCCCGACCCCAGCTACCCAGAGTCGGTGCATTAATTACATAACATTGGCATGATCACAAGAAAGATCAAATCTCGAAAGACCGATTGGTTTAGTAGCCTTGGAAACACTAGATATATTCATAAGTTTTACATTACATCATAAAATGAAAAACTAATACAACAACATAATGTTTCCACAATCCACACTATTAACCCCTCATAAAATCCCTGCAGGTCATTCATAACTTACTTCTTCACATCCTGGGAAAAATAAAACATAAAAAAAAGGGGTGAGCTCAAATGCCCAGTAAGGATAACAATAAAGTGGAAACTTTCATAAATAAGAATAAACATTTAAGGTAATGTATAACTAAAACAAAAGCCTTTTAAATACGAACTTTCAACATGGTATGGCATAAATAAAATGAAATAATGCCATTTACTTATTCACATGGTTATTCTACTAAATGAATAATCACATGCAAAAATCAATAACCACTTTCATAATGTTGGAATGCATAATGATAAACGTTAATTTCTTTGTCTAGGCCTCATCCGAAGACCTAGGGGTTACTTCTAACCGGAACCCAACCCGGAGTGCCTCTAATAACCGGACACCAACCCGGAGTGCCTCTAATAACCGGACACCAACCCGGAGTGCCTCTAATAACCGGACACCAACCCGGAGGGCATACTTTTACCAGTCCCTAACCTGGAGGGCTTACTTTAACCAGTCCCCAACCTGGAGGGCTTACTTTTACCAGTCCCCAACCTGGAGGGCTTACTTTTACCGGTCCCCAACCCGGAACATACTTTTTTAGCACATTCATCTGAAGAAAAGTTTGAAATATAACATAAACATTCGGATTAAAACTAGCATACGAAATGTCAATAGTTTCACCATAAACTATGAATGGTATAAAATAGCACATCCACAGTCAAACATATCACAAAACCTTCAATACAATATAGAAGTTTTGTATTATAATAAATAAACTTCAAATAAGCGTAAAATCCATCAAAGGATGTTGACATAGATGAAATCAAAATTCTTTTTAAAGAAATATCTCCTTTTATTTTGAAATCATTTAAGATCCATATAAAATAAAACATTTTCTTTGAAAATATTCTTTTAAGCTTGTAAGGGAAGCTTTGAAGATTTTATAACGGCGTAAAATAACCGCACCCGCCGTATAAGTTAAAAAAAACATTCTTACCTCAATTCTGTCGAAAAGGTTAAAAAGGACCTTGTTTTGAAAACGACGGAAAGATTCCTTTATAAACCTCTTATAAAAAGTCAAAAAAGGGTATAAATGACTTTAACCCATATTCTTGTAAATAGTAAAAATGTTTTGAAATAAATTTTTAAGAAACATGGATGTGGATGATAAAGAGATCCCAGTAGATTATTACATATAAACAACCTCGGATAATGAAGAGATTGTGAAATAACCCTTACCAATTTGGTAACTTATGAAACATACAACCCATGAAAGATGTATCATACAATGAATATGTAAATACACATAAATTAGAGTGTATTACACAAATAATATAATTATGGGTAGTACATACACCACACAAAAGGTAATGGTGGCAATATGGCATGAATCTCACGGGAATAAGGAGTGAGATGAAAACCCCTTACCTTGTACTTTTCCTTGGTTGGGGTAGGTTAACCTCCTGTATGATGGTGAAATAATTGTTATTAAATTATACAAGAATCATATATATTAATATGATATCATATATGATCTTTTAACATTGATTTATTAATAATATCTTAGAATTATCATCGTTTCGGGTGTTAACTTACTCATTTTCTTTTATATGTTTTGTTACATAAGCCATGTTTGTTGTATCTTATTCATATCCAGAATGATATCAAGTCCTTAAACATCATTTTTAAATCATAAAATGATAATTATACTTGAATGGATACGATGGAGAATGAATCTCATCGCGTTCGTGGAGACGGTAGTCCGTACGTACGCACGAGCGACAATATCATTCTTTTGATATTAAAATAATATATAAATGAATGGTATATCATATATACAGAATCATTAACATGTTATATTTATTATTTACATGAGTTACACATCATTATTATACCCATCCAAATAATATTATATTGAATAACAATTACACCACGACGTGGAGACGGTAAGCCGTACGTACGCACGTATGGTGACATGTTATTCAAAGGGTGGATAGAATACTGAATATGGTTGTACCATACTTATAATAACATCACAGTATATGTGAGATACTGGAGTTATTATTTTAGAATGGTAAGAACAAAGGAAGAAGAAGTGGAAGAAGAAATGAACTTAGAAAAGGGTGGTGAAATCATTACCTCTTCTTCGGGTTCTTTCTTTTGATTTGATCAAAAGGGCTCCTTAGGTTGGCTTTCTGATCAAACTAAGGCCCCTAGGTTGTAGTGAGGGATGTTGGGAGAGTATTGGGGCAGAGTTTGGCCGAACCAAAAGGCTTTAGATGTGTGAAGAAAAGAGAAGGAGGAGTGCCCTTTTATAAGAGGGGTGAGGGGCACCTTTGGAAAAGCTAGAAATATTAATTTATAATAAATTCATATTCGGTTTCTAATGGCTCCAAAGCTTATTATTCAAAGTTTAAGGTGGGTATAGGTAGAAAACCACTCAACCAATAGAATTTAGACAGGTTTGGGTACTTATATTAACCTTATCTTTAAGTATTAACTCTAAGTTAATTAGTTTCACTTTTACAATGTCTCTTTGTATTTTTATATAATATGGTTAATAAACTTACTATATACATCCAAGCGACCCACAAGTGGTCCATTAATGATGAACCTATCATGATATAAGTCTCTTGGCCGAACCTTAGATTTTTAGGAATTTAATATCAATTAATAATATAATATTTGTTTTAAGAACTCTTTTATGTCAATTTTGACACTATTCAATAGTTGATTTTTGTGAAACTCATAACAGATTGATTACTTCGAAAAAAGTCAATTAAATCAATCCTAATATAACATATTATCCTAGAAAATTAGTTTAATTCATTAAAAGTTTCATATTATATTTATTTGGGTATTTATAATATCAATTATTTTAATTTTCCACTATTATAGTAATTACTGCATCATCATTGTTTCATAAATAAAATAAATTATTTAATGTCTAAAAATTATAAATAAAATATCATTATGTAGGAAATCTTTTTATATTTCTAATGAATATTTCTAATCTAAAATCCAACTTATATAACTCCATGTAACAATTGTTTTTCTAAAAGATATATGCTTGTGTCATTTTTGTATTCATTTTGACTTAATTAAAATAAAGTGTCATTATCACTTACAAGTGGATCCATGGGGTCCAAAAATTGACACAAAGATGCCCATGGTCGACCATTTATCAACCAATAGGGTTAAGACACGTTTTAGGGTAATTTAGTATTATTATAATATTATTTTTTAACCCTTATTTACCGGATTTACCCTTAACCATGGTAAATAAAATATTTACCGCAGTAATTATTCAAAATGTCTAAAAATAAAAGTTACCTATTTACACAATTTGAACATCCTGATTAAAAATATGGAATCCATTTTCCTAAATTCTAAACACAGAAGTGGCAGAAATTAATTTAAAATTAATTCCCGCTGTCAAAACAAAAAGCGTGTTTTTAAGAGATAATAACTATCAAAAGATTGACACTTGTTTATGTTCGGTTTAATTGTAAAATTATGTCCAATGACCAACATTATATTAAATAGTAAAAATATATTCTAAATATACTTTAAAACCACTAAAATTCATAATTTATCACTATTAATTATTTTGATTAAAAAAGTTGTTTTTAATTAAAATTTAGTAATTTTCACTATTCATCAAAATATGAAAGTTATCCGAAAAGTACCAAAATTTCACCTTAGGCTAAATTTGATATTCCGAATCCAAAAATGAAGTCCATTTTAAAATATAAAATATATATAACTTCAAAAAGTAGGTATTACTATTCATAACAGCTAGTTTGATTGGTTACGGTATGTTAGAACTCGAAGTTGCGTACAACACACGCTACTGTTTTATTCAAAGGAAAGCGTACCGTGGAATCTTGTGATGTTTAATTTTAAATTTTTTGATGTCTCCATTTAGTAAAAAAGTTTAAAATATTGTATTTAAAAAGGTTTCACTATCAAAAGTTGATAAAAGTGCAATACTGAAAATGAATCTATTCTTGCATTATGACTAAGAAACTCATAATATGGATTCTAAAATTATAAGGATTATATAAAGTTTAAAATTTAGTTAATACTATTCATGACCTCTTTTAATGGATTTTTTTGGTAAGTCATGGTGCAATTGAACTCGGTGTTGTGTGTAGTGCATGTTATTAAATTATTTTGAAGAAATAACACACTATGAAATCTTGGGGTGTTACATTCTACCCTCCTTCAATAAATTGCGTCCTCGCAATTTGAAATTGTTCTTCGAAAATAAAAGGTTGAAAGTAGAAAATATATTTGTGGGAAAACCCACATCGGAAATTGGGTTACTAAAATTTAGTCTTAATATGAGGAAAAGAGAAATCAAAGGGTCACCACCAAATTATGATCTCGATTAGGAGAACATTGGTGGAAATTGGAGACATATAATCGGAGGAAAAACGTAAATATTTATAGGTAGTGATTGAGGTCATCAATCACAAACAAGTATAAAATTGAGGTCCTTAAATTCATCAATCTATGATGAATTGAAATACCATCGGTTCAACAAAACATAGGGTATTAGGATAACACATTTTTGACGTTTCAAAGTATCCTGGTTGAAATCCCACATCGAAAAATGAATTAATGAGGCCTCTATTTAAAATAAAGAGTCGAAAGTATGAAGATTACCGAAAATAACACATACTTGGGTTCCATGTAGGAAAATATGGATATGGAAGAAAAATCTAACCATCAATTATCTGATGGAGAGTGGTAGAGAACATGGCTATAAAAAGGCCAACAATCCCAAAGCCAAAAATTAGTGATGATTTAAGGTACCATCTAGGAAATTTTTTTTGTTCAAAGTTGCTTTTCTTAATATTGAGGAATTTATTTATGAGATTGGCTATGATCATAAGGAGATATACTTACTTTATAATTAGAGTTTTATCCATTAATAAATTTCTACCACAAACTCATCTTTCACTCTAAAAGATAATAGAATGTAAAAAAAATTCTATTTACACTATTCGTATAGGGTTCTAAAATAAACGAATTTATAATTCATCTACATGATCTTTTAATAAAAACTACATTATTTAATACAGGACATCTCATGGTCCAGTGGTAGGTGATACACCCTTGTCGCCCTTCGGTTGCGGGTTCAAGTCTCGCAGCCTTGCCGGACGCGACGGGTTGCCGCCCGACCTCCGGGTTGTCCTTTTATGGCAATCCAAAATAATCCAAACTAGAACTATCCAAAATACTTCTGTCCAAACTCACAGTCTAACATTTATAAGGAAGGTAAACATAATATAGATCCTTTTTACCCCGTAATATCATATGAATACCTTCATCATGTATTACCATATTCCTTATTGATTACATTCATGCTCCCTTATTCCATATAGAATGCTGGATATACTTCATCAATCCAAAAATGTTTTAACAATGATGGAATATACAAATCATTAATAAGTTCCAAGGTAGTCAAGAATATCCAATATATTTTTTCCAAAATAATCATGTATTATTAGAAAATCACTACCTCGGTATCAGAACTATATTATGGTTTATCATTCTCTCAACCATATATTTTCCAAAAATTTATCCTGCTATTGAGACACTTTTCATTGTTCCACACAATCTCAAGTCCTTAATGAAATAGTACTGCAGTACAATCCTTATATACTCCATAATTATTATAACAAGTACATTGTGGATACAACACTCACTTGGCATAATCAACATAAGAAATCTAATCATTCCTCTTCATCTGTGGTAGTATCATAACTTGATTATTATCCAATAGCATCATTTGCATCATAGTCTGATGACTGGGACATAGGTTCGCGTAGTGTCCAAACTCCTTGCAAATGAAGCATTGTACATTTGAAACCATTTTCTTACCCTTGCAGTCACGTACTTTGTGCCCTTTTCCTCCACACTTATAACAAACTCCCATTCCTTTCAGGCAAGTTCCAGGGTGTTTCTTTCCACAGTTACCACATATGGGAAAATTATTCTTTTCCCTCTTCCCTTTATCCATCTTTCTCTCTTCTATCCTTTTCTTATCTTGCTTCCCTTCAAATCCATAGGACTCAGTAATCTCTTTACTTATCTTATCAATACATGATATTATTTCTTCATATGATGATAATACATGGGAGACTATTTCTCTTATAAATTCTAGCTTAAGACCATGAAAGATATGATCCTTCCTTCTCTTTGGATCATGTGCATTTCCGGAGTTCTCATTCCTTCTACTGGGCGCCATTTCTAAACAATGGCATAAACTAGATCAGTTTATGAATCAAAATACAAAATCCCATACTTATAAAACACTTAACATAAATTGAACTATTTATGGATATAATCCATAATCATTTTTTTTTCTTTGAGGATGTATATACTCATAATCCCTTCAAAATGATTTTTAAAGAAAATGAGAGTTATCCTAAGCATATCCCCCGGGAGTGTCGTAACCAAGAGTGCAGCAAGGCCCGTTGTCGTGCACCAGTTCCCATTCGAGTCTAGCTCAAAGCGGTGTTTTCGGGTTTTACCCCTAGGTACATCTGTGCCAGAGCCGCCTCTACCTGCTCGTATCCAGACAGGGATGTATTGCTCGGAAAACTCACAAAATCTCTAAAATACCAAAATTCTAGGAAGTTCTTCTATACTAATCTTCAAAGTTCATCTTAGGTCTACGTGCTCTAATCAGAGTTTATCTAAATCTAGCTTCCAAGGTTTGTACTAAACTTCCTCTGATACCAACTGTAACGCCCCGACCCCAGCTACCCAGAGTCGGTGCATTAATTACATAACATTGGCATGATCACAAGAAAGATCAAATCTCGAAAGACCGATTGGTTTAGTAGCCTTGGAAACACTAGATATATTCATAAGTTTTACATTACATCATAAAATGAAAAACTAATACAACAACATAATGTTTCCACAATCCACACTATTAACCCCTCATAAAATCCCTGCAGGTCATTCATAACTTACTTCTTCACATCCTGGGAAAAATAAAACATAAAAAAAAGGGGTGAGCTCAAATGCCCAGTAAGGATAACAATAAAGTGGAAACTTTCATAAATAAGAATAAACATTTAAGGTAATGTATAACTAAAACAAAAGCCTTTTAAATACGAACTTTCAACATGGTATGGCATAAATAAAATGAAATAATGCCATTTACTTATTCACATGGTTATTCTACTAAATGAATAATCACATGCAAAAATCAATAACCACTTTCATAATGTTGGAATGCATAATGATAAACGTTAATTTCTTTGTCTAGGCCTCATCCGAAGACCTAGGGGTTACTTCTAACCGGAACCCAACCCGGAGTGCCTCTAATAACCGGACACCAACCCGGAGTGCCTCTAATAACCGGACACCAACCCGGAGTGCCTCTAATAACCGGACACCAACCCGGAGGGCATACTTTTACCAGTCCCTAACCTGGAGGGCTTACTTTAACCAGTCCCCAACCTGGAGGGCTTACTTTTACCAGTCCCCAACCTGGAGGGCTTACTTTTACCGGTCCCCAACCCGGAACATACTTGTTTAGCACATTCATGTGAAGAAAAGTTTGAAATATAACATAAACATTCGGATTAAAACTAGCATACGAAATGTCAATAGTTTCACCATAAACTATGAATGGTATAAAATAGCACATCCACAGTCAAAAATATCACAAAACCTTCAATACAATATAGAAGTTTTGTATTATAATAAATAAACTTCAAATAAGCGTAAAATCCATCAAAGGATGTTGACATAAATGAAATCAAAATTCTTTTTAAAGAAATATCTCCTTTTATTTTGAAATCATTTAAGATCCATATAAAATAAAACATTTTCTTTGAAAATATTTTTTTAAGCTTGTAAGGGAAGCTTTGAAGATTTTATAACGGCGTAAAATAACCGCACCCGCCGTATAAGTTAAAAAAAAACATTCTTACCTCAATTCTGTCGAAAAGGTTAAAAAGGACCTTGTTTTGAAAACGACGGAAAGATTCCTTTATAAACCTCTTATAAAAAGTCAAAAAAGGGTATAAATGACTTTAACCCATATTCTTGTAAATAGTAAAAATGTTTTGAAATACATTTTTAAGAAACATGGATGTGGATGATAAAGAGATCCCGGTAGATTATTACATATAAACAACCTCGGATAATGAAGAGATTGTGAAATAACCCTTACCAATTTGGTAACTTATGAAACATACAACCCATGAAAGATGTATCATACAATGAATATGTAAATACACATAAATTAGAGTGTATTACACAAAGAATATAATTATGGGTAGTACATACACCACACAAAAGGTAATGGTGGCAATATGGCATGAATCTCACGGGAATAAGGAGTGAGATGAAAACCCCTTACCTTGTACTTTTACTTGGTTGGGGTAGGTTAACCTCCTGTATAATGGTGAAATAATTGTTATTAAATTATACAAGAATCATATATATTAATATGATATCATATATGATCTTTTAACATTGATTTATTAATAATATCTTAGAATTATCATCGTTTCGGGTGTTAACTTACTCATTTTCTTTTATATGTTTTGTTACATAAGCCATGTTTGTTGTATCTTATTCATATCCAGAATGATATCAAGTCCTTAAACATCATTTTTAAATCATAAAATGATAATTATACTTGAATGGATACGATGGAGAATGAATCTCATCGCGTTCGTGGAGACGGTAGTCCGTACGTACGCACGAGCGACAATATCATTCTTTTGATATTAAAATAATATATAAATGAATGGTATATCATATATACAGAATCATTAACATGTTATATTTATTATTTACATGAGTTACACATCATTATTATACCCATCCAAAAATTATTGTATTGAATAACAATTACACCACGACGTGGAGACGGTAAGCCGTACGTACGCACGTATGGTGACATGTTATTCAAAGGGTGGATAGAATACTGAATATGGTTGTACCATACTTATAATAACATCACAGTATATGTGAGATACTGGATTTATTATTTTAGAATGGTAAGAACAAAGGAAGAAGAAGTGGAAGAAGAAATGAACTTAGAAAAGGGTGGTGAAATCATTACCTCTTCTTCGGGTTCTTTCTTTTGATTTGATCAAAAGGGCTCCTTAGGTTGGCTTTCTGATCAAACTAAGGCCCCTAGGTTGTAGTGAGGGATGTTGGGAGAGTATTGGGGCAGAGTTTGGCCGAACCAAAAGGCTTTAGAGGTGTGAAGAAAAGAGAAGGAGGAGTGCCCTTTTATAAGAGGGGTGAGGGGCACCTTTGGAAAAGCTAGAAATATTAATTTATAATAAATTCATATTCGGTTTCTAATGGCTCCAAAGCTTATTATTCAAAGGTTAAGGTGGGGATAGGTAGAAAACCACTCAACCAATAGAATTTAGACAGGTTTGGGTACTTATATTAACCTTATCTTTAAGTATTAACTCTAAGTTAATTAGTTTCACTTTTACAATGTCTCTTTGTATTTTTATATAATATGGTTAATAAACTTACTATATACATCCAAGCGACCCACAAGTGGTCCATTATTGATGAACCTATCATGATATAAGTCTCTTGGCCGAACCTTAGATTTTTAGGAATTTAATATCAATTAATAATATAATATTTGTTTTAAGAACTCTTTTATGTCAATTTTGACACTATTCAATAGTTGATTTTTGTGAAACTCATAACAGATTGATTACTTCGAACAAAGTCAATTAAATCAATCCTAATATAACATATTATCCTAGAAAATTAGTTTAATTCATTAAAAGTTTCATATTATATTTATTTGGGTATTTATAATATCAATTATTTTAATTTTTCACTATTATAGTAATTACTGCATCATCATTGTGTCATAAATAAAATAAATTATTTAATGTCTAAAAATTATAAATAAAATATCATTATGTAGGAAATCTTTTTATCTTTCTAATTAATATTTATAATCTAAAATCCAACTTATATAACTCTATGTAACAATTGTTTTTCTAAAAGATATATGCTTGTGTCATTTTTGTATTCATTTTGACTTAATTAAAATAAAGTGTCATTATCACTTACAAGTGGATCCATGGGGTCCAAAAATTGACACAAAGATGCCCATGGTCGACCATTTATCAACCAATAGGGTTAAGACACGTTTTAGGGTAATTTAGTATTATTATAATATTATTTTTTAACCCTTATTTACCGGATTTACCCTTAACCATGGTAAATAAAATATTTACCGCAGTAATTATTCAAAATGTCTAAAAATAAAAGTTACCTATTTACACAATTTGAACATCCTGATTAAAAATATGGAATCCATTTTCCTAAATTCTAAACACAGAAGTGGCAGAAATTAATTTAAAATTAATTCCCGCTGTCAAAACAAAAAGCGTGTTTTTAAGAGATAATAACTATCAAAAGATTGACACTTGTTTATGTTCGGTTTAATTGTAAAATTATGTCCAATGACCAACATTATATTAAATAGTAAAAATATATTCTAAATATACTTTAAAACCACTAAAATTCATAATTTATCACTATTAATTATTTTGATTAAAAAAGTTGTTTTTAATTAAAATTTAGTAATTTTCACTATTCATCAAAATATGAAAGTTATCCGAAAAGTACCAAAATTTCACCTTAGGATAAATTTGATATTCCGAATCCAAAAATGAAGTCCATTTTAAAATATAAAATATATATAACTTCAAAAAGTAGGTATTACTATTCATAACAGCTAGTTTGATTGGTTACGGTATGTTAGAACTCGAAGTTGCGTACAACACACGCTACTGTTTTATTCAAAGGAAAGCGTACCGTGGAAGCTTGTGATGTTTAATTTTAAATTTTTTGATGTCTCCATTTAGTCAAAAAGTTTAAAATATTGTATTTAAAAAGGTTTCACTATCAAAAGTTGATAAAAGTGCAATACTGAAAATGAATCTATTCTTGCATTATGACTAAGAAACTCATAATATGGATTCTAAAATTATAAGGATTATATAAAGTTTAAAATTTAGTTAATACTATTCATGACCTCTTTTAATGGATTTTTTTTGGTAAGTCATGGTGCAATTGAACTCGGTGTTGTGTGTAGTGCAAGTTATTAAATTATTTTAAAGAAATAACACACTATGAAATCTTGGGGTGTTACATTTTATCTATATATATATAAATCTTCCATCTATTTCCAATTAAGGGAAGTCACATTTGATATTCTAAACTAACCTATTATAATCCATCATTGTGGTGATACATAATAAATTTTTATGGAGATAAGATCCATTTTACGGGTCTTGATTCCCATTCAAAACGTGTTATTTATCTCATATGGTTGGGTAGAAACTATGAATCTATGATGTAACTATTTTTTGAGAGTTTTTTATGCCTTTATAGAATATATTCCTAGTCTTATAGAAAAATGTGATGTTGATTTCTCAATTGAACACATTCCTGGTGTCAGGCCTATTTCAAAGACTCGTAATAGAATGGACCCAATTGAGTTTCAATAATTTATGGAGTAAAACTAGGTTAATATTGAAAAGGATTCATTCAAAAAATTGTGACACCGTGGGGTACACCAGTTCATTTTTTAGACGAAATATGAAACAATGGAACTATGATTTTACTATTAGGAGATGAATAGGATCACGATTAATAAAACGTATCCTCTACCCTGTATTGATGACTTGTTCAATCAATTTCTAGGAGGTCAATAATTTTCCAAGATTGGCCTTCATTATAGATATCATCAATTGAGGATCAAGATGGTTAATATACCAAATAGAGCACTCAATAAAAATTATAGACACAATGAGTATATAATGATTTTATTTAGTATTACTAATTCCCCCACTATCTTCATGGATTTAATGAATAGTGTATTTAAATTTTACCTTGGTTAGTTTATTGTTGAGTTTATAGAAAATATTATTATATATCCAGAGAGAAAGGAAGAGTATGAATATCACATGGGAATTATGCTCAAGACCATAATGAATGAGAGACTTTAAAAAAAATTTACATAGTTTGAATTTTGAATGAAATATGTTTCTTTTTGTGTCATATAATTTGAAGCAAGGTTATATTTTTGGATCCATAAATGATAAAGTATACTAATAATTGTAATATACAAACCATGGTGATTGATATCTGAATTATTCATGGTTTTTAATGATATTATCAGTTTTTATGGATACGTTTTCATGAATATCTAATCCAGTCACTATGTCAACTTAAAAGGGAGCCAAGAACCTCTTGTTGGTTGAAAGAGAATAAAATTTCAATTAATCGAAGGGAATATTATTCATAACAAATGGTAAATAATTACCATGTAGTGGAGAAGGTTTTTAATTTATATTTATGCATCCAAAAAGATATTTTCATGAATTTTCATGAATAATGACACATTTTATAGCTTATCCCTCATGAAAAATAAAGGTTCATAAGAAAAATGACCCAATATATTATTTAGAGTCAGTTGTGGTATTTATTCATTTAATGATATTAAGGCATTTAATTTACATAGAAATGTGTGTTATATATAACAATCACAATATTTTATAGTATATATTCATATATAAGGAGTCGAATATAAACCAGAGTATTTGTTTAGAGCTAACCAAATATTATGATTTCTCAATACATTACCACCCTAAGAAAGAAAACAGGGTGTTCGTTGCTTTGAGATGAAAGGACCTTTATTGATTATCTATGATGAGGATTATAAAAGTTATAATATTTACATATTTTCAAAGGATGGATCTTGAAATATTAAAATAATTGGGGAATCTTATCTTTATAAAATAATTTTTCAACCATCTATTCATTTGGGGATAAGAGAGGCACAACAAGATGATATGGATCTACAAAAGAATGTAATAAATCATCCTCATCTCAACCTTTATCATGATTCAATGATAAGTTACATGAACCATATATGTGTTTCGTCCATACCATATTTGAAGAAGCAGCTATTATAATGGGCTCATTGTTCTTCATTATATATTTATCCTAAAAATATAATATTTATTCATATTTTAAAGAGTATTATATATTGTATTTTATGAAGAGATATATAATAGAGTTTTTATGTGGATACATGGTATATCAACAGGTTAATTCTGCGAGAAAACATTATAATGTAATGTTACAAACATTATCAATACAATAATGGAAATGGGAAAACATCACCAAGGATGTCTTCATTAGACTCTCTAAAAAATATAAAGTTAAAAATCATATATGGGTTGTATTTGATAGCCTTAAAAAGTTAGAAAATTTTATCACTATTAGATAATATTTCTCCTTTGATCATCTTACCATTATATATATTAAGGAAGTGGTACAGTTACATGGCCTACCATAATTTATTCTATCAGATCAAGAACTAAGGTATACCTAGATATTCCAGAGAAGTCTTCAGTATGCCTGAGATATAGAGTTCAGTTTCATAATTATGTATCATACTTTTATATATGGTCATTTTTATAAGGAAAATAATATTCTAGAGAATATTTTGATATTATATTCTATGAATTTTAAAGTTGGTTGGGATCAACACCTTCCATTGTTTTTGTTTTTATATAATAGTAGCTTTCACTCAAGAATTAAAATGGCTCCATATAAAGAAATATATTGAAATATGTATTGAAATACATCATTACTATGATGAATTTTTATAAAGGAATCAAATGGTACCTAATCTAGATGAATAATTTTTAGAAAATCATAAATACATTTAGCAACACATATGGGCTTCCAAAAGCTTGTATAAAAGCTATGTTGAAAATCACTGGTGTGATTTGGAATTTGAAAATAGGGAAAATTTATTTCATAAAATTTATCTATGGGATAACATAATGAGGTTTGTAATGAAGGGAAACTAAGCCTTATAAATATCAATCTTTTTTAAATTATTTATCATATTGGCTATGTATCTTATCATTTGTTTCTTCCACTGAACCTCTATAAAGTCAACGATATGTTACATATATGCCTCTAGTGGATATAAATACACAATCCCTAAAATTTAGTGAAATCATAGGTAGCACCACTATAGAATGATATTTTTTTAGGAATAACCATTAGAGATTCTATATCACATAAAGAAATTGCTATGATATAAGACAACTCCACTAGTCAAAATTTTGTAGCAAAACCACCATCTTGAGGAAGATATATACAAACATGAGGATATAATGAGGAAGTAATATCCTCAGTTCTTTTTTTAAAATGTAATTAAATTTATAGGATTAAATTATTTTTATGGTGGTAATAATGTAACCCACAAAATGTTTATGAAATATTTTTTATAAAATAATTTTATTTCTATGACATCTTTTGTCACATACACCACTAAGTTTTAACGAATCACAATATACTATTAATATTATTAATTAGATATGACTATTATAACATATCCATTATACATGGAGGTATGAATACAGATAAATACATTCTAAATGTAAATTATAATGGAAACATATTAATAAAAAAGTACTTATTTTTTAGTTAAGTCTTTTAAATTTTCAAAGATATTATTTTCTCAAAAAAACATTATTGCAATTTGAGAACAAAAAAATAAAATTTTATTTTTCCAATGATATAAAATTTATTGGAAAAATATATATCTACATTTAAAAATTATATTTTAATAATTTATTTGATAATTTTATGGAAGAATCATTTTTTGTTTAATATTAAAAAATAATGATTTTTATTAAATGCTACCATTTCGTTTAAAGCATTTACAATATACATTTTATTTTAAGATGGGTTTAAATGTAAATTTAGTTCAATTATGTATTTATTAATCTAATTTAGGTAATTTTAATCAATTTAATATATAATTTTGATGTTAAATATTTCTATACTTATGAAAATGTACTCTTTGGAAAACCAATTTCTTGTCGCGTTTGTTGGTTTATTTCAAATTAAATTCTTCCACATTATTGAATTGAATTTGATAAAATGGATTAAATATTTTTAATACTCATAATATTTTTTATATAATATATTAAAATTAATTTTTCTTACTAAATATTAGTTAAAATTATAAAAACTAATTATTGTGGTTAATGTTAAAACATGATTTTTCTTGTTACGTATATATGTGTTAAAATTAAATTTCAACACACATGGGATCATTATTTAATAAATTTTATTTCATATTTACAATATGGGGGTAAAAATTATCTAATAAAGATCATTTTAATTTTAGTTCTGAAGGTTAAAATATCTTGGTAAATAAGAAGAGACTAGTTACTGTGGTGAAATATAAAATAGAAAAAGTGGGTGAACATTGAAATTATGGAACAACATGTTTAAGTCATGTTTCTTTTCTGTTGTGGATATTTTTATCAACAATATAATACCATAAATAATTTATTTATCAAATTTATAATCACATTTCATGAGAGTGACTTCTCATTATTTAATAGTTTGGGGTATTTACAAAATTGTCACTCCTTGATTATAAAAGTGCCCCGCCTCCCCTCACTTATTCACAAATCCTATGAAATTATGTATCAATAAACCCTACCCAATATATCCAAATAATTATTATTGACTTTATGATGATTTTTTCTTCCAAAAAGACCAATTATAGGGTCCTTATTAAGATATCCAAATTATTTTTTTCTAATTGAAGTCAATTTTATTCAATAAACTCTTTTTTTAATTCTTCTCTTATCACATTAATTCATGTCCTAATAATTAAAATATAATAAAACCATAACATAACTTATAAATATATTTTAATATGTTTATGGAATAACCTATATCCATATCTTCTAACATCATGTGGGTAATGAATCTGTATATTATATATACATTGAACGACCACATCACAAACTAATGTAATTTTTTCTCATCACCACCACTCACTGATGGATATAATGATAAATTTATCTTTATTATATGATATTTATGAAATAATTATACTTATATAATTATAATATCACATAAAACTTATTACTTTTTATTTCATGGGAATGTGATAATGTCGCTTGTGTGTGTGGTGGACTACCGCCTCACAAGGCAATGTGATTCGTTCTTTAATTATTCTTTACATGGGAATTAGTAAGGATATGTTTAGTAAATATATCTGATTTATATGAAATAAAAATTATTCTTTAAAGTTAATAAATTATTTTTGTTTTTTTCTTTTCATACATTGATAAAATGGATACAACGTTCATGTGTATGTACAGTCTACGTTCTCTATAAACTATGCCATTCTGTTTCCCTCTCAAAATTCAATTAATTACTGTATATAAATATATAATGAATATATATTATATAATTATACTGATAACATTTTAGAGATAATTTAATAACGCTCAATGTAAAAGTAAAAAAAAATAAAACAAAAACATATATAAAAAAATGAAGCAATTATTACCTGAAATGTGATTTTATCAAGGAATTATTGATAAACAAGTAATACAATATGATTAGAAAATAATATAAGTAATGATAAATATGATAACAGTTATATTATATATTTAATATAAAATAATATTAATTATATTGTAGGTTTGAATGTGTACAATGTAATTCTAGACATATGGTGAGGGATTTTTAGTCTCCCTTTTATTTATGGGAGTCATGTGCCATATTAACTACAAATTTCTTTTTTGTTTTTTGTATACTACCCCTTTGAAAAGTTATATCATGAATAAAAGTATTTTAATGATATTTAAGGTTTTATTTTATATTAATATGTAATTGGTATTATGATTCAAAATTTTCCAAAGTGGTACAGGATTTTCACCTCACTATTATTTCTTCCTGTCACATGCCTTATACATCACTTGTTTCTTTTGTATGGTGTATATAATTCCCATTAATGTTTTTATGATCATTTTCAAGATAAATATGGAATTTAAATATCTAGATAATATTCTTTGTTTCATGGTGCTTACAATTAAAAATACAATAAAATGGTAAATTTTTAATGTTACAATATCATTGTATATCAATATTGTTTATAATATTAATCCAATGATGTGATTTTATGATTAACCTCTGAAAAAAATAAATAAATTTATCATTCTCTTAATTTTTCCTAAAAATATAATTTTCCAAAAAAAAATTTCCTATTTATCTATACAATGTTCTAAAAGGATTTTTTTGATAAAAATCATCTTTGTTTTTCTCATTGGATGAAACCCATTTTTCTAATATATCCATGTTTTATAAAAATGTTTTTTAAACAAAATTAATATTATACAATAATTATTAAAGAAATTTTTACCCATGTTTGAATTTTATTAATAAAAAAATAATGAAATATTTTGTTATTCTTTCAAACAAGGCCCTTTTAAATTTTACTATATATTTGAAATGAATATTTGTTTAAATTTGTACAGAATGAAAAATATTTCTCTATATCATGACCAATGAATATCATTAGGCATTATTTATAATTTTCAAAGGTTATTTCTCAAAAACATTATTTTCATAATGTTTTGTAAACTTTTACTTTTTAAATATTTATTTTCAAATTGAAAATGAAATTTTTCTCATGAAATTATATTACTGATATTTCAAAACAATTTTACATATAAGAAAAAAGTGTTTGGTGTTATATATGTTTTGGTGGGAATTCGATCAAATTTTACCATACTTATTATTTATCTCATTGATTAATGATTGTGATTAATTTATTTTTAGGAAACACGTTCATTTTCCAAGGGATATTATATGATGAATTGATGATAGGATTATGAAACCTAATTCCTTTCTAAGGGTCATTCTATGATGAAATGTTTTTGAAACCCATATCATTTTTAAGGGTTATGCTATGATGGATTGTTTATGAACCCCATTTATATTTTATATGTTATGAAATAATGAATGTTTTTTATTTTTTCCACAAAAATATATGTATTATGTGATGGATGCGACCTATATCTACCTCTAATATATTTTTTATTCTCTATTTAGCATGATATAAGGATTTAAAACAAGATTATGGGATTTATCCTCTATGGTAAATAGGACTATGTGTTTGATTCGCTATAAAGAATAGGTTGAAATACCTGATCCACTATGGGAAATTGTTTATGATTCATAATCCATTATGAATTGGGAAACAAGTGTTTATTCATGGCATGTTATGTTTTTATGGTATCTTTTGTCAACCTTTATATATGAAATGGGTTTGGTACTTGTGATAGTGGAAAAATTATATGAAATGAACTTCTGGTTCATGATATGTTTATGATGTTTTTTCACTCTTATATTTCATGTAATTTTAAATTAAAATATTTTATTCCATAATTCTTGATTCTGATCCATGGTATATTTTGTGTCATATTTTTTAGGTATATTTATAAATCTATATCCTTATTCTTATCTTATACTTCTATATGATTGTCGACTGATATATTCCTTGTTTACCCTTATAAATAATTTGATCTCACTAATTCTTATTGTTCCTTTCCTGAGGTTATGAATAATGGTTTATGTATGGTATGTCTATGAAGTGTATTAATGGGAAGATATTTATGGTTGATTCTAAAAGTCATTCATGAAATAAAAATATTATGAAACTAGTATAAACATAAAATAAACATTTATATTCATTGGGAATATATTTGTGAAATGTATTGAATATTCATCTATTAAGATGTAAAATCAATTAATGAATATTATGGGTCATTATAAATTTTTTTTATAGAATTTAGTATAGATAAATGTGCTATATATAGCCCAAAACATATGTTAAGAAATTAATAAAGGACTCCCCTATGTTTTTCTATATAAACCCACCTAAACACATATTACTATTCACTAAAACCCTTATATCACAAAGTTAATTTGAACATCCCTCTCCAGACCCACCCACGGTGCCCCCGGTCTCTTAAAAAGCTCCTCTTGAGATTTAAGAATAACCATCTCAAGGTACGGTATTCTCTCCTTATCTTATTAATTGAATAATATTATTTAAATTATGATTTTAGATTCCCAATGTTTCATGTTAGAAATTTTTTTTACAAATAATTATGATGTACAAGTTTTTAGAGACCTCTTTCATGATCATTATGTCATTCTATGAAACTTTATGTACTGCATTAATGCTACTGAACTTACCCTGTAAATTTCAATGAAAACTATTTGTGTAAGGATTATCCTTACCCATTTCCACTCAAGGGTATTAATCTAGATGTACCTATCCTTTATTTTAAAGGGATATTTATGTATGTAACCAACACTAATTAATTTTAGCGGTAGAAGTGATGAAATAAAATTTTATTTGGTATTATCAATCTGGAACACTTATTCATGTACATGATATAAATGTGATGGGTGGGACTAGAATTATATATCCCAACAATGAATTGGGAAACGTATTTTTCCCATGATATTCCATATATGATTCATTGGAGGTTATCCTAAGTATAGTATGATAGGATTTCATGGTAGTTATCTATGACATATGTTTACGATATCTTGTTTTATGTTGCTTCCATATTCCTATGTTGACTTTGTGTTATCTTCAAATATAATGATTTGATGGTCATATTTTTGTTTCTGAACCCTTTTATAACCTCTAGATATTCCTATTTACGCATATGTATTACCTTCATCATTATATGCTTTGATTATTTCTTAACATAGCTTTATATCTCACCCCTTTCTTATAGACATCCCTGGGTAATACCATGAAATTTTCGAAGATCTAAGGAATATGAGGGTATGTGTATGAGTTTTTAAATAATGATGTTGTACCCAAGTTTTATTTTATTATGTCTTGTACCTAATTTGCCAAAGACACTAGGCCTTATAATCTTATGGGATTTTATTTTATGTACCATTAGGTAATAAATAAAAAATTAATGTTTATTAAAATATGGGTTAGCATTTAATTGAATCAGTTTTTATCACTCTAATAGTAAATAATGTGACTAAGAACCGAGAACATGCACATATCAAGCCTTCATTGGATATATTATGTTTCATCCACCACTTGGAAGCCACTATGTTCCATTTCCTTAATTTTAGTTATATTAGGATGGTTATTATAATGTATTGGTCCTGATTCACTCATATGTAACCAAACCAGGTTCTCTACATGTTCTCAAGCATGCCTCCCCATACTCAAGAGGCTGCAAACTAGAAGAGATGGTCTATTATGGTATTGTGGGGAGACTATAACCTCATCATTATTGTATATAACAACATTGTACAATAGTATTAAGCACTATACACATTAATAATAAATGAAATTTTCAAGAATAAAACATCCAGATAAAATAAAAAGTAGAATATGAATCTATATCATATACAAAATGATTTCATGTTTATATTCTATACAAAAATGAAAAAACGAATTAGAATTGTTGACATATACAACATTATATACAAAAAAATATGATAAAAATCTATCTTTAGTAGAATCATTATAATAATCTCAGTCTGCTTCTCCTATAAATTATCATAGGAAGAAAACTAAGTATCCAAAGATGGATTATTCCCTTTATTCTAACATGCATCTGTAAAGTTTGTTTGGGTGCCAACTAGCAGCTTAAAAATGGAGTGAGATATACCCCATAAGACATCACCAACAGTGTCAAAACTATCCAGCCTATGCATATAAAATGAGAAGTGTGTGCGTAATAATCAATTCATAAAATTAATAATAAATCAAAAATAAAATTCTTTGGTCTATGATCATTATGAGACATCTGATTGACTCTACCTACTTCGGCCCAATCTGAAATGTCTCTGAACAATTGTCACCCAATATGTATATATATATATATGATGTGTGTGTGTGTGTGTATAAATCCTATATGTGAGATCATATATGTGTTTATATATTGATATATAATATCATCTAGGACCTGATGTACATACTTGAGGCATCCATATATAAATATTAGGGATTTCATAATTCTCATGACATGTATGAATGGAAAATATGTATACTTAGTCCATCAACAAAGTAAAGCATATTCTGACTCCAATAATGTTATTTAAATGGGAATCCACATTAGTTAATTTATGTAATTATATTACCAATATTGTCTTAGGAATTCCATAAAGATGGAACCTTGGTATCTCTCCCTGTGCGCTGTAAGAATCCATCACTATAAGAGTATGTCCAAGTATTTACACATAACGAACCTAGGTATCACTCAAAGAATGTTATCAATACATAACCCTATGATCATGTCAATGGTATACCATATAGGGAACTATGTATCGCTCGTGGCATGGTATAGTAGTAGTTCCCACAAAACGCATCCTATGTAATCCACTAGGGAACTAACTATCACTCATAGGTAGTATAGAGGCCTCTACCCGGTGATCCCATCCAAGGTGTTCTATGAAGAACAATCATATCATTCCTACTGTATTATAATTCGATTATAAATTTCATATTATCATTCCTGATGGGATCATACAAAGTTTTCCAAATGAAAACCCATATATCACCCTAGGCTTGTTATAGAAAATGGTTATGGATAGTATTTAATCTACACCATTTAAAAAATTCATTTATCTAGGTTTGGAAAATTTATTTGATAAGGGTGATTAAATCTATAATAAGAAGATAAAGGTCTCATACATATGAAAATCTATTATTTATTAGTTCAACTCATGTTAATTTTTTCTTGAAATGGATTACTCAAAAGACCTTAAGCGGTGGTTCAATTTAATTTCAATTCATAAGGATCTTGTTTTTAAAAGAAACACACATTAAGTGGTGGCCTTCATTGAGGGGGTCATCCTCTATTGTTGTTTTGTTGGTTTCATGTACTTATCTAATAATTTTAATCTCATTTTATTTAGTAAGTTATGCTTTGAGGTCTCTTGTCATGGATTTTCTAGTACATGGCATAATGGAACATGATATATTCTTTAATCCTTATAAAAAATAACTATACCCATACCATAACATGGTGGAACTCTCTTCATGTGTTATACTCCTTTTAATTGGGTTGAAATAGTGGAAATTAATTAAATAGAAAAAAATCCTTGAAAATATGATGTACAAGATCTCTTGGGAGTAGAATTCATGAGGTATAGATAATTGAGGAAAATAATGAAGGGGATTAAATCACATTCCATTATCCTTACAACACAATTTATGGTGATAAAATTGGATGTTGAGTGAATATCCTTACTCAAATCCTAGATTTAAACCAATGGAGATATCTCAAATGTAGGAAGAGTCTACTGTGTGTGGATAGAAAATGAAAATGGGGAATTAATACATTTAAAGAGGCAAGGTAGAAAATAAAATTTCACACACTTTTAAGAGGATCATGGTTTGTAAGTAAGATTTTCCCAAAAATGTGAAACCAATGGTTTACAGTCACTAATAATGTAGCCCTAGAAACAAGGTTTGGGAAAATCGTTCTACCTACTAAAATCCACAAAAATGTCTTACACAATCATTTGGTCAGATGGGCATAGTTTAAACAAACAGTGTTCCCCTTTGTAGTTCACTGAAGCACCCCATATGGTTGAGACACATGGGTAGAACTAATTTTTCCCTAACAATGTGGCTTAGCATTCCATTCCAAATCCAATTCTATATGATATAAACATGACCCAGATGCTCCTAAACCACTCAATTTCTTCTGAAGAACTCTCATATTGGGAATGTTTTTTACTAAAAGTTAAATGTGTCGTACCTTGTTTGAAAAACATGGATATTGTAATCTCCCCTCCTTAATACAACTCATCCATGACTTTTCCTTTCTAGGGTGGTAATGGATCATCTGTGAATAACATCATCCACCAAGCATTAGTGTTTGCATCTCCCCCCAAGGTCTCGTCTTGTACATGGTCATGCTACCAGAGTACACATAACATAGAAACTAAAATACCTCATAGATCCTTAGTGATCCAAACAACAATCCCAATAGTATATCCTCAACAGAATCATTATCTTCCCATTAAAAATCCTTACAATCAAAAGTATGTAATGGATTTGAAATGTAATGGTGAAGTTGAGAAACAAAGAGGATGTCTTGAATTTTTTAGTACCTATGATGTAACTGTAACCAATAGGATATATGGTCAACTATCCCAATGATCTAAATATGCTTGAAATAATGATGTGTTATCTTTCCTTATATTGGGATCATTTTATGAAGCATCCTAGGAAAACCATAAAAAGGAAATGATATCCCACCACAAACAACATAGGGTGGTGGTAGCTATCTATATAAGACTTATACCTTGATTGAGATATAGAAATATTCTTATAGATATGTTTTACATTCTCTAAAGTCTCTTTAATGAGATGAAGTCCCACTAGTGATACCTCTCCAGCCTCTATCCATCATATGGGTGAACGAAATGGCCTACCATATAGGGCCTCATACGGAGCCATCTAACAGTACTAGAAATTTATGTTTTGGAGCCCCATGGAACAAGAGACTTCCATTGGTAGTCTCTATTGGGTATCAATAGGGACCGCTAATGGCGGTCACTAGGCTTAAAACAAATCACGCGGTATCTCCCCCCCCCTCCTCCCTCACGCACCATACTTAGGAAACCCTTTGGCCGACTTCGCCATTGCTCGTCCTCTCCCTTTCCAAACCTGCCTTCACCGCCCGCTCTAGCTCCCTCTTCCTTCGACTCCATCTCCCTCCTCGGATCCCCTTCCTACCTTTGCATTCGCCTCCCTCACCTGCGGCTCCATGTCCTTGCAGATCATTCGTCATCGCGCTCGCACCCAATGACTCGCGCTGCCCATCCTCCATAACCGTCACCCCTCCTTCACGTCTCACTCGGCCTCTGACTTCATGTCTTCACTTGGTTCCGGATTTTCAATGAAATTTGGTATTCCATAATTTTGATTTTAGGGTTTTTATTTTTGGAATATCAATCACTCAGATTTCATAATGCATTGGCTTTGGGACTAGTTTTTTGTTGATTGTTTAGTCTTTGTAAAATGAAATTTGTTCTCATTTATTCCCAATATGTATTTCAAATTTAGTTTGAAAATAAAGGTGTGTTGTTTTATGTGGATTAATGATGACCTGATTAACCTTAATCATGGTAATTATAATATCTACCCCACATGATGTAAATTCCACTAATTATCCACTTTTGATGCTACTGTCATAACAATTTTATAATCCACAATAATTTTTTTAATAAACTTTCCAGGGTGGAAACTACAATAACTGAAAACCATGTTCTTTGAGATATATATCTAGAACACTTCACATATTTTGTAAATACAAATGGTAGAATTTCAAGGCCCCTTTAACTTATAGAAAATTGCATAATCATGATGAAACAAAGAAGTCTAGATAAGGCCATTATTATGTTGCTTTGTCCTTGCAATGCTGAAAATTTTAAATAAATATATCCAAGGCGATATAGATGCCTATAATCTGATGCATCTCGATGTAATGAATATGAATTTTTTATTTTTTTCCTCATCGGACATGTCTTTATTTGGCATATTCTTATAGGGTATTGGGTATGAAGTTGATTTATCATATATTGGGTTATATTAGTGGAAAGAGCATGGATGATGATTTCTTATCGTGGTTTCTAAGGAAAGGAATACTCATGTGTTAAAATCTCCTTTTAAATCCACCAGAATGACTCTTTCTTATTGTAGAGAGAATTTTTAAATTCACTAAGGCACTTGCATGTTATTTGTTTATAATTTTTTTATGCATTGATTAATGAAGAGAATAAAATTATAAGGGAATGTCTTAGATAATGTCTTTAATTTGTGAAAAATGATTCATTTTAGTGTATAGACAATGTTTTAATTGTTGAGGTGATTGTACAGTTTAGATCATTATCGAGGGGTAGTTCGAAATTTAGATCATTTTAGTTTATACATGAGTCCTTTGTAGATCATTGGGAAACTACTTATTTTATCATGCCATTTATTCTTGAGGACTGAATAAAGCATGCAAGTCCTATTCATGAGATGGATATTTTCTCAGAAGCTATGGAAATATGTCAGGATCATGTTTGACATTAATATTTGTAAAAGTATGCACTTGGAAGATCTCATGGATGATATCAACATGACCCGTCTATGTGGAAAGGTACACAACAAAATGTTAACTATTGTTGCCTCTTTTTTTCATTGTGTGGATAGCATGAAATGTTTGCATTTTCAACAACCAATCATCTAACTTCCTTGAGGGAGTCGTCACATAGCACCCAAGTTAGCACTAGTAGAGGCAGACTGATCTGGGAATGCAACAAAGTAGTATCACCTAATTTTAGATCCTTGATATGAAGGTACATTTTCTTTCTGAATAGATTAAAATTTTCATTGAGCATATAAAAAACACCAAAAATGTATTAATTTCTGATTAAAATTATTAGTTGTAGATGTAATACATACTGATTAAAATTTTAGTCATTATTTTTCAAATTTAATTTGTTTCTTTATATAATATTCTTTTTAGTATTCTTAAAGTATTGAGTAAAAATCTCTTGGTCATTATTAATATCACATATCATCTTCTTAAATATATTATCAACATAAAGTAACTTAGATTGAGTCTCTATTTGATCATTCCCCTTAGTAAAATACTAAACATCAAGCTCTTATTTATCAAAACCAGATCTGAACATAATGAGGACATCTCTGTTAGATTTCATGAAAAAAATGGTTATATTATAATGACTACAGATGAGAAGACTAGTGATTGTATCCTGATCCTTCTATGCTTTTCTTCAGCCATTGGAGGAATAACATCTTTTTCCTTCCCATGATCTTGACATCATTCAAGAAACATTAATAACTTACATAAGCATTACATGGATTCATGCATGTCCTTCTATGAAAATACATTTGTTGATCATCCAATAATCATCAAGCTTGGATTTCGGTATCTCTTATGAAAAAATTTCTATATTTTTTATGAATAATTGGATTATCATTTGAATTTATCTGAATATATTTTTTACAAATATTTCGTGCTTCAGCAGGAGTGGTGGTTGAAATTCCTTCCAATCACACCTTCTTCCAATCAGCTATATCAATATGATATTTTCCATTATCATTGTTCTGGTGGACTTAATTCTCCAGTCTTACTTTAACATAGGTATATTCCGGTCATGAGTGAATGAATGTTGTTCATCTTAGGTGAGTTCTAAATTTTAGTTGTCTTCCACTTAATCAACTTACATATCCACATTGAACATTTTTTCATGTGCTTCTATTTTTTGTAGGTTGTTTTTTAGGTTCTTTGTCTACTGTCAAAATGCAACAAGTTTTTAAAAAACATTCCCAGGCTAGAGACCGCCGAAAGAGGTCGCTAATACTCATCCCAGCGACTGCCATCACGGTTGTCCATGGACCCCCTAATGTGACTGTCATTGGCGGTCGCTATTGGCCTTTTGAAATGCACCAGATGCGACCGCCATTGGCGGTCAGTCGGCGGTCGCTAAAGACCATTAGGGACCGCTTTTGGCGGTCGCTAATGGACAAATTTTTAGTAGTGTAAATAGTATCATGAAGGAATTCATTATAATAAAACTTAGAAATTTCAGTGTGTTTCCCACAAGAGCCTCCAAAATCAAGGACACGTGCTCAAATCATACCTTTTAGTATCTAAATAATATGATCACATTTTCCATTGTTCTATAGGTGAAATGTTCTCAAGAGTACATGTGTAACATTATCATCCTACATATCTAAACAAAACTGAACTATTATCCAAGATTCCCCATATGATATGATAGAATGAGTAATTTCATGAAGGTGTACAATTTCATGGATGTAAATCCTCCAATTATCTTCCACATAAAAGGTCTCTCTAATTGGTAGAAAGTGAGAGACCTTGATCAACCTATTTACGATCACTCAAACCACGTCACAGGTGCTATGGGGTCATAGAAGGACAACCGTGAAATCCATGTTGACATTGTCCCATTTCCACTTAGGAATGGGTAATGTATACAGAATCAACATTGGCCTCTGTCATTCCACCTTCTCTTACGGAAACATGGAACACCATGAGATAAAATGAGTTATCTAGCTCTACATTGATGGTCACTAAAACTGGTGGAATAAATCATCATATATCATGGAAACACTATAATATACTACACAAATTGGGGAATGTAACTCTTGTATAAACTCCTATCATATGTTTTCAAAAACCCAAAAGCATCCATGATTGTTCAAGACCCCATCCCCATCAACAAACTAACCTAATTATGGGTCCACTCCTAATAAACTCTCTCTTTAGAATAGACCATCAAGATATTAAATATATCTCAAACATACCCTTATATAAGATATAATGTCACTAATAAAGATATGGGTATAGGTTTCCCCTGATATTCCTTCACCTCAATGTGCATCTCTGAAAATAAGTCCATAAACTTCCATTATCTATTGGCCACATGAGTGGCATGTACATGAGTTTTCTGGCTCAATGCATCAGCTACAAAATAAAAAATTTCATGTGTATAATTAGGCACAATGTCAAAGGACTATAGATATTAAAACCTTCTTTTCTAACTGAAATTATACAAACCTCTCTCTCAGTTGGTAGTTCTTCCGTTACAACAAGGTATTTACTAAATAATCCAACTTGAATTATTAGATAATGTAATTATACTCATGCGGTCTCAACTAACAAGACCCTTTCATCACGACATAGCCTCTATTCATCATAACTACAACCAATTTGATTCCTAATGTATCGCAATAAACTATATAGATTTTTTTCTGACTCTAGAAGTATGAGGATTGATACTGAATTAAATCATCCTTTTAACTCCTAAAAGGATCTCTCATATGATTTAGACCAATTAAAAACACCCCTTTCTTGTTCATTCCCATGAGTGGTATTTTAAGACATGATAAATGTAAAAAATATTTCCTATAATTAGCCATCAATCTCTATGAATACTTTTATATCAAATATGTTCTTGGTATTCTCTTAGGAAAATATAGCACTCACCTTTTTGGGACAACATATACTCCTACCTCTGAGATGGTTTGATAAATGATGTATACCTCAACAATCCAAAGGTGTAATTTAGTTAGCTTAGTATATATTCATTTCTCTCTTAAGGTATTCAACATGATATAATGATGTTTGGAATACTTGTGTTGTGTTTGAGAATACACCAATATGTCATCCATGAAAACTACCGCAAATGAATATAGATGCGTGTGTAAAACCTAATTCATTAGGTCCACGAAGACTCAAGGTGTGTTTGGGAGACCAAAAGGAATGAACAAATACTCATAAAATTCATATATACTGAATAAATTTGTATTTGGTATAATTAATGGTTTGACACACACCTTGTGATATCCCGATCTGAAATCAATATTGGGGAAAACCCTCACTCAGCAGATTTGGTCAAAGAGACAACCTATATGATAAATTGGATAATGTTTCTTATCCATAATAATGTTTTATTGATGGAAATACATGAATGTATTGAGGGTAGCATGAACCTCTTTCGAGAAAAGGACTGGTGAACCCAATGGTGAGTCAAGGGGAATTCCTTACATCGGTGTAAGCTATTGGTTCAAATTCCTAATAGTGTATCAAGATTATTTATTCCCTAGAATTAATCTATCTCCAAACATAGACAATCCATAATTATTATTGATATAAAATAATGTGATGTGTATGTTTCAAATAAAGAAATCACTAAATTTAAGGTTACTAGAATGGTACCTTAAAATAAAGATGCATTGAGAATATACTCTGTAATATTAAGACGTGCTTTGTAGATATGGTCAGACTCACTGTCCTGAGATGAAACATGACTCCCCTGAATAGCTATAGTCTACTAGAATTGTATATCTCATATCTGACTTACTCAACCATGTCCACCTCTTCGACCCGATCAACCGGTAGTAATCTATCTCCCTTCCTGATGCGGATTTTCTAATCCTACAAATGGATGTGGAGTTGGTGTATATCCCTTCTTTCTAAAAAATGGATTGAAATTTTAGTATAAATTATGAATATTCCCCATAATACATTAATATCAGCACTCAATTGGGTCATTCAAACATTGGGGCTTCTTATAAACCACCATGAAACCCTTGTGACACACCACAAAACTATCATTTTGTTTCATCTGACATGCAATTACCCATGAGAAATCTTAAAGAAAATTATACTTTCAAAAAAAGAACCCCCTCCCTATTTTTATAATAAACTTCCGTGGACCACATCGCCAACTTCCCTAAGGTTTGATCACTGATTAATAGTTGGTTAGCTATATCTAAACATTGGTTTACTAAAATACATTCACCAATGACTAGATGGAATACATAACCTCATATACAAATATTCTTGTTGTCATCAACTCATCACCTACAAATTCCAATGAAAAACATTACAACTCGGTGAAATAAGTTGAGTAATACCTCAAATACATAACACCCTATATAACATGTATAAACTCTCTAGAGTAGTGGGATCTTAATTTAGGATGAAATAAGTAATCATAAAAGGATTGATGAAAGTATTTCCATACCATACCCTGATGATGATCCTCTAGTGTGATGTTTTCCCACCAATTCTTGTTATTATCATGAGTCATATAAATTGTGAGATGGAACCTCCACATTGCAGGAATCTATAAATGGATGAATATGGATAAAATGGCCTCTATAAATGGAATAGTAGCCTAAGGATCACCATACCACAAAAAATTTATCGGAAGATACTATTAATATTCTCACATCAAATCTACCATTATAGGGGTAGGTCATCGAGTTCCATCTATATACTAAAAAAATATTATAATATCTCTTAGATCTAAGCATCGGTTCCCAGATGTAGAAAATTATGAGGTTCTTCTAGAGGCTGTTAAAGAGTTAATATTGGTGTTTTAGGGACCACCACCTTTGGATCATGATCTGTATTACCCTCCTAGTGAATGACTTAAAGACTTCATAGTTGAATATTTCTACAATTTCCAAATTCACACCACATATAAGTTTCAATAGCTGATAGGATCATAGATAAGAAGATGGGACATGTATAAACCTTACTCTATAAGATTCACAACCCTCTACAAGATCTTAAATCAATTTCTATGTGATAATCAAGATAATAATAATCATGAGAGACACTTTTTATTTCCCACTACTAAGATTAGGTCATGATCAACATCTCAAACCAGATTGTAGTTGTCTGGGTATATTGAGTATTAATTGAATGTTATACAGGAACACACCCTTTACATTGAAATTGGAATCCCCATTTAATGGTAAAAATTTTATTTAAGAATAAAAAATACTTTATGTTTTTAATCATTCATATTATTATATGTCTTACAGTCTCGTTAGATTATTAACCATTCCCAAGTCATAATGTCATAATCATTATAAGTTTCAATTTTCGGGTCATGTAATGGTGACTTGTCCCTTACATATGGCATTAGGATATAGTGTTTCATACATAATGATTTGATTATATTAATCACTTTTACCAATTTATGGAAGCACATGATTCATAAATAATAATTGTAATTCATGAAATCCCATCAATTAACATTTCAGATTGCGTGACCAATGGTCTACATCTCAAAAAAATCTATAATTGGTTAATTAATGTTCCACCACCAATTATATTGTAAAAACTATAGTTTGATACATAATAATTAATTTATCCAATTATTCTATCCCTATAAGAAACATTAGAACATTTCAAAATATAACAGTCAAGGAACCAAAAATATGCAGGAGAAAGTGCACATTGTATTATAAATATGACATGGATTATTCATGAAATTTGGTTCCAAATTTTCCTATGATGATTCAGGATTAATGAAATAGTTCCTTTCTAGAACAATGGAAAAATAAATCCATAAAAATAGCAATAATGAAATCACAAATCCAGTGTGTCACCCAATGGTGAAATCAATTCAATTTAAATAATAAAATACCTAAAAAAATATCACATCCCAGGTAATATATATTTTACTTATATAAGGGTCAACAATTCCCTGGTACATGCTCATGACCAAATCATTACACGTTCCAAGTCTCCTTCATTATAACCCATGTAGTAAGATGAAAGGAAAAAAAATAAAAGGTGTTGATACAAATTGGTAATATCTCGAACCTGGTTTACTCATAAGTAAAGAAACTTGGTTATCCAAATGGCCGAAAATGCCCCTGCCATATTCTAGAGTCTTCAGAGAAGCTAGGAAGGTCTAGGATGGTATGATGGGGAGATTGTATCCAAATGATTTGAGTGACTCACAATAGTGTATAATAGTAATAAGAAGTAGAAATAGAAATAATAAATGAACTTTTGAATAATAAACCATCTAGATGAAATAAATAATAATAATCTAAATCATTATCATATAAAATATTACTTCATATGTGTACACTATCTAAAAAGAAAATACATGGAACTAGAGTAGAAGGAAAATACAACATTCAATACAAAAATGGAAAAAGGATAAAATGTTATCTCCATTTTCATAATAAGTAGAAGATCATCCATTTACTCTCATACTATATCTTAGTAAGTACATTAAGCTTCCAATTATGTATTCTTCCCTTTTTCCATACTTACATCCATAAACTGTGTTAGGGTAACAACTGATGAATCAAACAAAGTTTGAGACATACTTAGTAGACCACAACCAATGGTGTCTAACAGTATCCAATCCATGCATATAAAATGATAAATTTATCGTTAAAAATTAATTCGTAATATAAAATAATAAATTTGAAAAAGATTTTTTCAAGGTTCCTCATGGGACACCCAACTGTGAATACCTACTTCAGCCCAAGATGGAATGTATCTGAACAACATTTACCCTTTGTGTGTGTGTGTGTATATGATATGGTATGTATGTATGTATACATATAATGTACATAATATCAAATATGTATATATATATATATGTGTGTGTGTGTTTAATATCATCTAGGACCCGAGTTAGATACCCAAGGAGTCTATACATAAATATTTGGGATTTCATAATTCTTAAGACATGTGGGCATGAAAAACAGGTAAATATAATCAATCATGAAAATAAAGCATAAACCAAGTCCAAGTTTGTTATCGACATGGTTGATGCATCTATTAATTTAATTATATTTCATCCTAAAACCATCCAATGTGTTCTATAAAAATGGAACCCAAGTATCACTCTAGGTGTACTGTAAAAACCCATCAACATAGGAGTCCATCCATGAAATTCCCCATAATTAACCCAAGTATCACTCAATGCATGGTATGAAGAAATAAACCTCTAATTACATCCACATTATACAACATAGGTTATTTAGTATCTCTCATGGTATGGTTCATTAGAAATTTTCATTGATCCCAACCTAGGTAACCTACTATGGAACTAGGGATCAAAACGGGTAGCATAATAGAATCCACCCAATGATCATGTCCTTGGTGTTCTTTGAAGTACCCTTGTATCACTCCCAACATATTATAATTCATTTATAAATTTAAAATGATTATTTATGATGATACCATCCAAGATATTTTAAATTTTAACCCTCATATCACCCTTGGAATGACATGTAGAATGCTCATGGTTAGTATCCAACCCACACTATTTAAATAATTCATTTCACCTAGTTTGACCAGCTCATTTCATAAAGAAAATTCCATCTATAATGAGAAGAGAATGGGATAATATACATGGCCTACCTTTTCTCATTTTTTCATAGAAAATTTCATTTCACTTCATGTGTTAACTCAGCACGCCATAATTGGAAGTTCAATTCAATTCCAAGTCATAAGACTCTATGTCATGAAAGGTAACTCGCCCTAAAGGGTGGCATGAATCCATGTGGTTATCCTTGGATGTTTTTTTTGGTTTCTTGGACTAATCTAAGCATATAAATTTCATTCTATTTAGTTAGCTTGACATTCCATAGGAACCCCATGAAATTTTTGGCACATGGAACAATGATGTATGATATAATAATCAAGGAATTATGGAAAAAAACTAGACCACCAACCTTAACATGGTAGAAATATTCTTTTTTATCATTATTTAAATCGGATGAAATGGGATCAATCGATAAAATAGAAAAATTCCCTAAAATAGTTTTTATTAGGTCACTTGTAAATAATATTCACAAGGATGATATAAATGGGGAAAATATGGAAGTGGATTTAATATCCTAATGTTAGTATTCTAATGAAATTGATAACGTTAATATCATAGTTTAAACAAATATCCTATCCCAAATTCTAGGTTAGAACCATGGGAGATCTCTCAAATGATGTATGATCTTGCTATGTATGGAGAGGAAAAGAAATATTGGGGTAAAAACTTTAATTAGAAAGGGGTGAAAATATAATTTCACACACTTTTATAAGGGGCGTGGTTTTGTCACACAGTTTTCCAAACCACATGCCTAAACCATGTGGTACCACTAGTTAAGTGGATCTATTCATACGACCCAGGGTGCATGCTTTGGGAAAACCGTGTTTCCCCCTTTAATCAACAACAACAACCAAGATGGTTGAGTAGTTGAAGGTTTATTTCTTAACTAACCATGATCCCCTCTGCATTTCATTGTATCACCCCACATGATTGAGTCTCACGGTTAAAAAAAATCATGTTATAACCATGAATCTCATTCTATATTTCCAAAATATGGACATCTGGGTTTCGAATAAGACCCAAATCCTCCTACACCACTCATTTTCCTCTTAATAACATCACATAGGAAAAACGTTTTATTTAAATTTAATGAGTTCACAACTCATTTGAAAACAATGGGTCTTGCAGTCATCCTTGGATTCATATAATCATTGTAATGATTAAAATATATATATCCTTTTCTTCTTTATTGAGAATTTTTAAGAGAATTATAATATCCAAGAACCCACACTCTCATATCCTATGCTAAAATCCATAACTTTAGATTCCTAGCATTGATACCGATAATTATGACCTATTTCTTCACCTAATCCTTAAAAAATTAATAGGAAAATATTTATTAAATAAATTTTAGAGGACCTTTTAGGTTTAGAGTTTTATATAAGTAGGAAAACGTCCAATATAAGAAATTCGCAAGGCTTTAAAAGATAATTTTTTCACTTAAACCATCTTTTTCACATAATACATCTTCATCATCACAATGTAAATATTTTTTCAAAGGAAAAAAAAGAAGATACAAGGTAGCCAAGGCCGAAAAAGAAGTAGGCAAAAGAAAGGGAAGAGACTAAGGGGGTCTAAAATAGTGAAGACCAAGGGCATCACCTCTGATAATATTCACCCCTTCCGCCTTCAAACTAAGAAGATCACGAAAGACTAAGCATTCCTGACCAAGAATATTCACCGAGGCTAAATAGTCTGCCACCTTGTTTCCCTCCCACCAAGTATGAGAGACATTGATATTATCCCGGAGAAAGACAGGGATGCTTCTAATGGTATAAATAATAGTCCAAGGAATCTTACCCATACCGATAAGGGCATTGTAAAGAACCATAGAGTCTGTTTTCACTTCCTTGATGTCCAAGCCTCTCTCCCTTAATATTTTCAGACCATTGAACATGGCCATGGCTTCTTCCTAAAGGGCCTAACCCTGACCAAGCCGGATGGAGAAGGCCAGAATGACTGATCCGCTATCATCACGCACAACCCTACCGCCACCAATGCAGCCTGATACACAGGACCAATCACTGTTGAGCTTCAAGCCTGCTGAAGGGGGACACTAGCATACCCATTTTCCCAGGTGGTGGATATTCTGCTGAGGGGAGCGGCGATGACCTTACTTGAAGCGCTGCGAGGAGGGAGCCTCTCTCTAGTTATCCTGAGCCCTGACCAAGTCGATGAGCATACTTTTAACCTTGAAGATGATTAGGCGACCGGTTGAGACTACCCCCTCACGGATCCTCTTATTGCATGCTTGCCACATGCACCAACACACTGATTGCATGAAAATAGTACGGGCAGACCTCTCCAGGCCGCCATCACCCAAACCATGGTACCATCGATCGAGGAAGGGATTATCCACCATTCTTGGAGTGGAGATAGCAGTAAATTCACCAAAAAAAACCCCAAACTTCATGAGCCCACTCGCTTTCAAAGAACAGGTGGCTCGATCTCTCCACCTTATGCAGCTTACAACAAACACATCTGGAAACCAATAAAATACCACAACACATAAAATTATCGTCTATGGGAAGCGCTCTATTCCTGATTCTCCATAAAAGGAAATTAAAATTGTGGGGTATACTCTTGGCCCAAAGGGTAACATTCCATACCTCCCCATGGTCCTGCATAAAGAAGGTCCGACGATAGTCCTGCATCGTGAATTGTCCAGAGGAGGAAGGAGTGAAGACACACCTATCTGATTCCAGGAAAAGATCAATGAGGTTACAAAGATCATATTGGGCTCTGTTTAGGACAACCTTGAAAAACACCGGGTACTGGCGGTCATCCTTGAAAGAAATATTAGTGTCTAGGAAAAATGGGTAACCAATGATCTCCCCACTCTAGTTGTGATGCCAGAAGGAGACATCACCATTACTAATGATCCAACAAGAATGGAGCCTGAGTGCATCTATGATGGGATCAATCTCAGTCCAAAATGGGGAAACACGGCCTTCCGAAGAAACTCAGTCGCCTGTAGAATTACCGTGCAAGGTGCGCCCCCATAAGGTACGGTTTTCTAACACCTCCCATGCCAGATTAGCATGCATGAAATGTATGGTGTCCTAAATACTTATAACGTTAATCCCACCCTCGATAAACGGTCGGTCCATCTTCTTCCAAAAAACCCAGTTCACTTTTCCCTCCGCTTTGGGGCCCAAAATTAAGTTGTCAAGAATTCTATCAATGTTTTTAATGACACCTTTAGGAACCTTGATCGAAGATAGAGCGTGCGTCATGGTGGCCAATATCACACTATTAACCAGCGCTATTCTACCACCGAAAGACAGGAAAGTATATTTCCAATTAAGGACCCGGTCAGTGATTCTGGTAAGAAGAAGATCGAAATCACGAATGTGGAGACTTCTTGGAGATAAAGGGGCCCCCAATTACTCCTTGGGAAACTCCCCTCTTTGCATGTCCAATATGTGGCTCACATTAGAGATATGGCTCGAAAGGAAGTTGCATTGAATGTAAAAACTACTTTTGATTTTTTTAACACCGACCACTCCAATGACAGTAGTCTTCCAGCATCCTGATCAATCTCCACAAAGATCTACTAGAAGCATTCAAAAAAATAATAGTATCATCCGCGAACATCAAGTGGGACACTAAAGGTGACCTCAATCTGTGACGATATGGAAGTATGGATCTATTGGATAGGATCCTGTGGATGAGAAGACTGAGGAAATTATGATAAATGATAAAGAGGCTCGTAGAAATAGGGTCTCCCTGACAAAGACCTCTAGTATCCTTGAAGAAGCCATAGGCCTTTCCCATTAATGATACCACAAGCCAAGAAGAGCTAAAACATCTGAAAAGAATGTCAATATTCCAAGGATAAAAACCCATACCTGCTAAAACTCTTTTGATGAAACTCCATTCCATGTGATCATAGGCTTTGTTCATATCAAGTTGATGACTGAGTTAGCACCATGAGTTTTGAGGTTGATATCCCTGATCATTTCCTAGGCCAAGGCAATAGCCCCTGGATAGATTGCCCCTTCACAAAACCATGTTGTTCCATTGAGATCCATTGGGGAAGATAAGCTGATAGCCTAGAGTTGATAATATTTGAAAGAATCTTGTATGGTATATGTACATACTTATAGGGCGGAAATGGGGGATAGAAGTAGGATTTTTGGACCTGGGGATGAGCATAAGGGTAGTGGAACAAGCAACACAAGGGAGATGCCCACCCCGAAAGAAGTCCTGAATAGCCAAAAGAAAATCAGATTTAACAACCTCCGAGGAGGCTCTATATAAGGAGGCAGGAAACCTATCTGGACCGGCTGCACTCTCAGGATTTAAATTCATCATAGAATTAAAGACCTCTTTCTCTTGAGGAAGGGTCCCCAAACCATCATTATCCTGGGGAGAAACACTACTAGGGATAACGTCAAAGGGATATATAGGATCACTTGGATACCCCCTCCGCAAGTGGACATTGGGACCTGTAAGAAGATCCCTAAAATGCGAGTTATCCAAGGAACCAACAACATCCCTGTCATCGGTGAAGGACCCATCCTCAAGCCTGATATTTGGTTTAATGAACCTCCTCCTCTCCTTGATACAAGAATGAAAATATGCAGTATTCTGATACCCATCTTTCAACGACTTGGACCTTGCTGATTCCCTGGAAAGACGTTCATGCTTTAGTAACAGGTCCTCCAGGGTATCTTGTTTACCCACTAGATTCTCAAAAACGGGATCATCCCAAATCTCTTCTAGGTGCCTTTTGAGGCGATCGACCTCCTGTATAGTGACATATAAGTCCTTATCCAGAGGGGGAAGATCCCGCGACCACACCTGTAGCGTACTCTTGGGGTGCCTCAGTTTGTTATGAAAAGCAGACCATGAGTGGCCTTGGACAGGATAACTCCATGCCATTCTAACAATGTCATGGAAACCAGGAGCGTCGACCCACAACCGATAAAACCTGTAACTCACTTGCATATCATGATCGGAAGAGATACATATGAGAAGTGGGGAATGGTCTGAAATACCATGAACCAGATGAACCTTGCTCATGTCAGCATACATGGAGAGAGACTGCATGTTGGCCAAGAATCTGTCCAAGCGACTCCATGATCTACGACCACCTCTTTGGTTGTTGCACCACGTAAAGTTATCCCCTGAATAACCAAGGTCCAGAAGATTTTTTTGGCCATTAATTGGTTGAAATAAACACAGGCCCTTCTGGTATAAGGACCTCTCCCATTCCTCTCATCCGGATTCGCCACGACATTAATGTCACCACCCACAAGCCACAGGAGATTGCCCAGGTCGAACAGGGTGAGCTCATTCCACAGGATCGCACTCTGTTGGGGATCAAAGCTCCCGTAAATGAAGAAAACAAGAAATTTATAAAAAACATGGGTCACCCTAACAGTGATAAACTGATCCCCATCCCCAACCATATCCACCTTGCAAGACCTATTCCAGAAGATCCAGATGTGCCTGTTATTGGGATCTACATGCAGACAGTTCTACATCTTCAGTTTCCAAGAAAAGTCACCAATCTTGCTTGGGTGTTGTTTGTGCTCGAGAATGCCAACCACGACAATGTTATGCTTTCTAACCTCGGAAGCCACAAAGCCTGATTTAACATGGGCGCCAAAACCCTGGGCATTCCATATGAACTATCTTCTAGAAATGACTCATTAAAAATCATTATTTAAAACCTTGGGAAATAGAAACATAATAAGGGTGATCTCAATCACTTAGTAAGGTAAACATAATCATTAAAAAATTAATTTTTTTAATGAAAATAAGAGTGCATATGGGTAAAGAATTCATGATTAAAGATAATGGACGTTTCATAGAAGAATTACAACCCATGAAAACCTAGATCATCAAATTAGAAAAAATTATGTAGTAAAGATTTGTAAGAATAAAAAATAAAAATCCAAGTGATATCAATCTTGATCATTAGAAACTTTATAAACTCATGGGAAGCAATTAAGCCTCATTTTTGGAAACATGGAGTATCACTTTCATAAAACCCTTTCAAAACCTTTCAATTAGAATAACCATATAGAGAAAATCATGAATTATCATCAACTAATTAATTGTAGATATATAATTTGGGATACTCTTCATATAATCTATATCAGGATCACCTGCTTTCCTTGAGCAATAATGGGGTTCATATAACAATCATTCTCTTTATTACACACTTAATCATAATTTGTTACATAAACTCTTCACTTTATACTACATGGAAGATCGAGAGGTATAGTGTCTTTGGGGTTTAGGAACATTACATAATGACATAAAACATGAAACACAACATCTTTATTGAAAACATATTTTACATGACCACTACACTCCCTCGTACTTAGCATAGCATGGGATAACTTGAGGACATGCATAATAAAAGGTTGAGCTATAAATCCTAGTATGGGAGTAAAAAAGGAATAACATAAAGAATATAGTACATGTTAAGAAATAGGAATATCAATGGAGCATAAAATAAACATGAACATAATGGCATGATAAATCATGATTATCACAACATGGAAATGTGGAAACAACACTTAATATGGTATTAGCATGAGCCAAGGCTCATTGCACATGCATCATGGGTAAACCTGAATTGAAATTGAATTAAAATGAGAAATAATCATTTAACTTGATATAGAATGAGTAAACCCTCATTTCACTTGACGTATCATGATACTAATCTTTACCGAATTCATTATAGCACTATCAGGGTTCACCCTTCTTAATCATTTCATTTTAGCCATAAGTCTACCACATTGATCATATAACATGGATTTATTAAACATCATAATTTATTCAATGGTAAAGTAATGTAAAATTCATACATAAATCTCTAACATCAATAAGTAAATTTTAATAAAGGTTAATACCATTTATAGAGAAATGGGTATGGTATTCAATACACAATGATTTTGTCTTGCAAAATGGAAGGGGAATTTCGACAGCATAACAGCATGACATAAGACATCATAAAAAAGGTTAATGAGAGAAAAAATGGTGTGTCATCATATTTACATGAAATGGACATTTAGGGGTTCATATAGATACATTTCACAAAATAATTAATGGAATTTGGATTCCTAATACAAAATAATTTCATGAATGTAAATGAGGAGGGAGAAATTTCTTACCAAATTTCGGCATGGAAATGGGTGTACATTGGTTGAATTAATGAGTGAGAAAAAGGGTCTCTCTTCATTCAAACATGAATAGGGATGTATGGGGTAGGTTTGAAATCATACCCCAAAATTTATAATTGAAAATAAATGGGCATAACAATATTAATAAACCTGGATAATATGTGAAAGGTAGGAATCCCTTATTTAGAAGTGTGATACCAAAGGATTGGGAGGAGCTTGATAGAGGATTATTAGGAGGTTGGGGAACCCTAGGAGGATTCTAGAGAGAGTAGTTCAGAGTTTGGTCTAGCTCCGAAGTATTTTAGGGAAGATTAAGTGTGAGCTTTGGTGGGTAAATATTGGAAAAGGGGAGTAATTCTTTATTATTTAGGTTTTGGACACTACATAATAAACGTATCAAAACCACAAACCATCCCATGGTTTTTTCCATGGTTTTACAAAAGGGGAGTATAAAAAAATATTTTATAAGGACAATGGTTTAAAGTCTTAAAATATTAGGCATGATTATTTGGTGGTGAGTCACGCTCTCAAGGAAATCATTTTAAAAGGATATTATTTTTTATAAGTCTTGGAGGGTCCACTACAGCTTTGAAAAATGAATAAATAAAACCTAAAATCACATTATTTTAATGTTAAAACAAATACGTTTTGAAAATAATTATTATAGTATTTTATTACAACACTATTGGGTCATTATGAGGTCATAAAACACATTATATATTTAAATGGTATTTAAATTTTATCCAAAAATTCAACAGTCTCAAAAAATTATGAAAAATTCACTAGTGGATAATTTCTCCATCCTAATTCCAATGAAAATATTCATTTTATGTAAATAATTTTACAAATATGTTAATTTTTTTGTTTTAAAATAAAAACCGTCATTTATTGAAAATCCATTCGTTTTGACAAAAACAACTTTTAAATCTTAATAAAAACCACATTTGTATTCAAAATAATTATATGATCATTTATAATTAATAAAAAGTAATTTCATAAAAATATTTTATTAAAATATTATTTAATTACAATATCCATTAATTCATAAAAATATATTTCAAAATTGATTATTAACTAAAAACACAATTAGGGGTTTAAAAACTATTTAAAAAGTAAAAATAATTGAATGAATTTATATTATTTATTATTTAAATAATAATAATTCTCATAATCATAGTGCTCATGTCTTGTTACATAACACCTTATAACACTCTCATTAGATGTGACACCCCAAGATTTCATAGTGTGTTACTTCTTCAAAATAATTCAATAACTTGCACTACACGCAACACCGAGTTGAAGTGCACCACGACTTACCAAACAAGTCGTTCAATAAAGGTTATGAATAGTATTAACAAAATTTTGAACTTTATATAATCATTATAATTTTATAATCCATATTATGAGTATCTTAGTCATTATTTAAGAACAAATGCATTTTTTCAGATAAAAGAAGTATTTTTCAAAAATGCACTTTTACCAACTTTTAATAGTGAACCCTTTTTAAATCCAATATTTTAAAATTTTATATATTCACTTTGACTAAATAATTTTTTTTTTAGAATAGGGACATCAAAAATTTACAATGAAACACCCCATGCTTCCACGGTACGCTTCTCTTTGAATAAAACAGTAGCGTGTGTTATACGTAACTTCGAGTTCTAACACACACCACAACCAATCAAACTAGCCGTTATGAATATTAATACCTAATTTTTGAAATTTTATATATTCCATCCCTCAAAATGGACTTCATTTTTGGATTCAGAATATCAAATTTAGCCTAGGGTGGAATTTTGGTACTTTTCGGATAACTTTTATATTTTGATGAATAGTGAAAATTACTAAATTTTAATTAAAAACAACATTTTAATCATAATAATTAATAGTTATAAATTATGAATTTGATTGGTTTTAAAGTATATTTTCAATATATTTTTACCATTTAATACAATGATGGTCATTGGACATAATTTCACATTTAAACTGGAAATAAACAAGTGTCAATATTTTGATAGTTATTATATATTAAAAACAAGCTTTTTGTTTTGACAGCAAAAATTAATTTTAAATTAATTTCTGCAAATTTTTTGTTTTGAATTTTGAAAAATGAGTTCCATATTTGGAATCAGGATTTCCAAATTGTGTAAATAGCTAACTTTTTTTAGACATTTTGAATAATTACTTCGGTAAATATTTTATTTACCATGGTCAAAGGGTAAATACGGTAAATAAGGGTTAATAAATAATATTATAATAATAATAAATTACCCTAAAGTATGTCATAACCTTATTGGAGGATACATTTCCGACCATGGGCGGCTTTGGGTCGATTTTTGGGACCCCATAGAGCCACTTGTAGGTGATAGGGACACTTTGTTTTAATTAAGATAAAGTAAATACAAAAATGACATAAGATTATATCTTTTAGAAAAACAATTTTTACATAGGGTTATATATGTTGTATTTTAGATTATAAATATTAATTATAAAGATAAAAATAATTCCTACATAATTATATTTTATTTATAATTTTTAGACATCAAAAATGTAAAAATATATATGACACAATAATGATGCAATATTTTCCTTATTAATGAACGAATCAAATAATTGGTATTATAAATGTTAAAATAAATATATATTGAACTTATTGATGACATACACGAATTTTATTGGTTAATTTGACATGTTAGGATTGCTTAAAAGAAATTTTTTCGAATTAATAAATTTTTAATACTTAAAAAAAATCAATTATTGAGTAGTGTCAAAATTGACATAAATGAGTTTTTAAAACATATATTATATTATTAATTTATATTCTTTTCCTAAAAACCTAAGGTTAGGAAAAAGGACTTATATCATTATTGTTGTAACATTAATGGACCACTTGGGGTTCTCTTGGATGTATATAGTAAGTTAATTAATTATATATTATAAAAATACAATGTGACATGGTAAGTGTTAAACTAATTAACCAAGAGTTAAAATTAAAGATAAGGTTTATATAATGACACAAACCTATCTAAAATTTATTTGTTGAAAGGATTTAGACCCATCCCCACCTTATAATTTTAATTATACACTTTGTATCCATTAGAAACTGAATATGATTTTATTATAAAATAATACTTTATGTTTTTCCTAAAGAGCCCATCACCCCTCTTATAAAAGGGCACTCCCCCTTCTCATTAATTAACACCTTAAAAGCCATTTGGATCAGCCAACCCCCTGCCCAAATATACTCCCAAATTCCCTCACTTCATCCTAGAGGCCTTAGTGTGATCAGAAAGCCAACCTATGGATCCCTTTTTATTAAATCAAAAAGATAAACCCGAAGAAGAGGTAACTTCTTCACCACCCTCTTTAAAGTTCCTTTCTTCTTCAACTTCTTCTTTCCTTGTTATTTAAATTATAAAATAATAATTCTTGTACCTTCTATATACTGTGATGTTATTATAATTATGGAACAAAAAAATACATTATTCAATCCATCCCTTGAATGACATGTCACCATACGTGCGTATGTACGGCCAACCGTCTCCACGTTGTGGTGTAATTGTTATTCAATATAATATTATTTATATGTGTATAATAATGGTGTATAATTCATGTAAATAATAAATATAACATGATAATTATTCTGTCAATATGATATACCATCCAATTATATATTATTTTAATATCAAAAGAATTATATTGTCGCTCGTGCGTACGTACGGATTACCATCTCCACGAACGCGATGAGATTTATTCCCCATCGAATCCATCCAAGACTAAATTTTATTGGATGATTAAAAATAATATATAAGGATTTAACATAATTCTGTATATGAGTATGATACAACCTATTCATAACTAACACGACTTATATAAAAGAAAATGGGTAAGTTAACACCCAAAATGACGATAATACTAAGATTTTATTAACAAAGCGATGTTAAAAGATCATATATGATATCATATTAATATATATGATTATTGTATAATTAAATAACAATAATTTCACCATTATAAATGAGTTTAACCTACCATCAACCAAGGAAAAGTACAAGTTAAGGGTTTATTTCATAATCTCTTCATTATCCGAGCTTGTTTATACGTAATTATCTACTGAGACTTCTTTATCATCCCCATCCATGTTTCTCAAAAATGTATTTCAAAGCATTCTTACTATTTTATAGATTATGGGTTAAAGTCATTTATACCCTTGTTTGAATTTTTATAAGATGTTTATAAAGGAATCTTTTTTTCGTTTTCCAAACGAGGTACTTTTTAACCTTTTCGACAGAATTAAGGTAAGAATGTCTTTTTATTAAATTATACGGTGAGTGCAGCTATTTTCTATCATTATAAGATCGTCAAAGCATCCCTTACAACCTTATAGGGATATTTTCAAAGTAAATGTTCTATTTTATAATTATGTGACCTTTAAATGATTTAAATAAAATAGATATTTCTCTCAAATAGTTTTGATTTCATCTATGTCATCATCTTTTGATGGATTTTAAGTTTATTTGAAATTGATTTATTATGATACAAAACTTCCATATTGTAATGAAGTTTTTATGATATGTTTGACTATGGATGTGATATTTTTATACCATTCATGGTTTATGGTTAAAGTATTGAAATTTCGTATGCTAGTTTTAATACGAATGTTTATGATATGTTTAAACATTTTCATATAAGGATTGTATTGGACTTAGTAAGTGATGGGTGGAGCCCGTTATAGCTTCTCGATGCATTGGTAGGTCTCATGAGACAACTAGACGTTTAATTGGTCGAGGTCCTTTCCTAGTTTTATTTATGGTTTTGGCTGAGGCCTTAATCATTTTATACGTCTTGGCCGAAGCCTTGACAAAATGTTTCATAATGTCCGGCATTATACATTCTCTCATTATGGAAATAATATTGATGGTTCATGTGGTCATTTGACTAGTAGAATACCCATGATTATGTTTTATTATGGAATTATTTACTCATCTCATATTCTTTCCATAAATGTATTCATTTTTATTATTTGTAAGGGAATGTGGTTTCAATTATTTACCATGCTTAATATTTATGTTATTTTCCGCTGTATTACTTACCCTAACTGAGTGTTTGAGCTCACCCCTTTTAATGTTTTATTTTTCCCAGGATTCCATGAAGTGTATTGTGATTGATATGCAGGGTTAAGACAAGGGAATAATGTCGTTCATAAGATTATTTATGTTTTTTTGTATGTCTTAAAGTGCAATGTCACATTCATGTATGTAATCTATTTTCCAAGACTGGTAAACTGATCGGTCCTTCGGGACATGATTCCTTGTAATCATGCCAATGTATTAAAATAGGGCACCGAATCCAGGTAACTGGGGTCGGGGCATTACATTTGGTATTAGAGTAAGATTAGCAATAACCTTGGAAACTACATTTAGATAAACTCTGATTAGAGCACATTACCCTAAGATAGACTTTGAGGATTATTTTAGAAGAACTTCCTAGAATTTTGGTATTGTAGAGATTTTGTGAGTTTTTTGAGAAATACATCCATGTCTGGATACGAGCAGGTAGAGGCGGATCTGACACAGATGTACCTAGGGGTAAAACCCGAAAACACCGCTTTGAGATAGACTCGAACGGGAACTGGTGCACGACAACAGGCCTTGCTGCACTCTTGGTTACGACACACCTGGGGGATATGCTTAGGATAATTCTCATTTTCTTTACAAACCTCTATAAAGGGTTTATGAGTATATACCTCCTCAATGAAAACTTTTTTGTGATTATGTATTATATCCATAAACTATCCAATTAATGTTAGGTATTTTACATGTTTGGAATTATTCATTGCAATTCATAAAATGACGTAGTTTATGCTATTATATAGAAATGGTGCCCAATAGATGGAATGTGATCTCCCGTAATATGTATGATCCAAAGAGTAAGAAGGATCATATCTTTCATGGTATTAAGCCATCATTTAGAAGGGAAATAGTCTCCCATGTATTATCATCAAATGAAGAAATATTATCATGTGTTGATAAGATAAGTAAAGAGTTCTCCATGTCATATGGCTTTGAAGGGAAGCAAGAGAAGAAAATGATATAAGAGAGAAGGATGGATAAAGGGAAGAGTGAAAAGAAGAATTTTCCCACATGTGATGAATGTGGGAAGAATCACCCTGGAACTTTCCTGAAAGGAATGGGTGTTTGTTATAAGTGTGGAGAAAAAGGACACCACATTCGTGATTGTGAGGGTAAGAAATAGGTTTCAAATGTACAAAGCTTCATCTTCAAGGAGTGTGGACACTACTCGAATCAATGTTCAAGTCATCAGAGTATGCCCCAAATGATGCTATTGGATAATAATAAAGTTATGATACTACCATAGATGAAGAGGAATGACTAGTGTTCATATGATGTTATTAAAGAATTAATTCATTTGAGTGTTGTATCAACGATGTACTGGTTATATGAATTATTAAGATAAATAAGTATTATATTGTAGTACTATTTCCTTGAGGATTTGAGATTATATGGTACTATGAAAACTGACTCAACATCAAGTTAATCTTTTTTTTGAAAATACATGGTTGAAGGAAAGGTAATCCTTAATATGTTCTTGATACTGAGGTAGTAATTTTGGAATAATAGATGGTTGATTTGGATAAATTATATTGGATATTCTTGACTACCTTGACACTGATTAATGGTTTGTTTATTTCATCATTGTTGGAATATTAAAAGTTTTTTGGATATAAAGAATATATCTAGTATTCTATAAGTAATAAGGGAGCATGAATGTAATCAATAATTTTTTATGGTAATTCAGGGAGTTTCCATATTTTAAAAGAATACATGATGAAGGTATTCACAAGTTATTACATGAAAAAAAGACCTTCATTACATTTACCTTCCTTATAAATTTTAAACTGTGAGTTTGGACAGAGGTAATTTGGATAAGTCTAAAGGGTGGAATGGAATATATTTTACATTTGATGTAGTTGTTAAGGTTAAATCATTTCTGATGATTATTTTTGGATTGTTATAAAAAGGACAACCTGGAGGTCGGGTGGCAACCCGTCACGTCCGGCAAGGCCGTGAGACTTGAACCCACAAATGAAGCGCGACAAGGGTTTATCACCTACCACTGGCCCACGAGATTTCTGGGATTAAATAAAGTAGTTTATTTTAAGAAGTTATGGTAGATGAATTATAAATTCATTTTTTTAACCCCAAACAAATAGGATAAATAGAATATTTTTTTAAGTTCTATTATCTTTTAGAGTGAAAGATGAGTTTGTGGTAGAAATTAGTTAAAGGATGGAACACTACTTGTCAAGTATATATTTTTCTTCTCCTCTTATTCTATGAAGAAATTAATTCTTATACTTTATTGAAGGGATCTTAAAACCAAAAATGTGTTATCCTAATACCTTATGTTTTGTTGAACAAATGGTATTTTAAATAATCATAGATTGATGAATTTAAGGACCTCAATTTTAAACTTGTTTTTGATTGATGACCTCAATCACTACCTATAAATAGTTATGTTTCTCCTCCAATTGTATGTCTCTAATTTCCACCAATGTTTTCATAATCGAGATCATAATTTGGTGGTGACCCTTTCATTTCTCTTTTCCTCTTATTAAGACTAACTTTTATTAACCAAATTTCTGATGTGGGTTTTCCAACAAAGATATTTTCTATTTTCAACCATTATTTTTGAAAAACAATATCAAATTGAGAGGACGCAATTTATTGAAGGAGGGAAGAATGTAACACCCCAAGATTTCATAGTGTGTTACTTATTCAAAATAATTCAATAACTTCCACTACACGCAACACCGATTTCAAGCGCACCACGACTTACCAAAGAAGCCGTTCAAAAGAGGTTATGAATAGTATTAACTAAATTTTGAACATTATATAATTCTTATAATTATAGAATAAATATTATGAGTATCTTAGACACAATGTAAGAACAAATTCATTTTTTTTCAGATAAAAGAAGTATTTTTCAAAAATGCACTTTTACCAACTTTTAAGAGTGAACCCTTTTTATATCCAAAATTGTAAACTTTTATATATTCAATTTGACTAAATAAATTTAATTTTTAGAATAGGGAAATAAAAAATTTAAAATGAAACACCCCATGATTCCACGATATGCTTCTCTTTGAATATAACAGTAGTGTGTGTTGTACGCAACTTCGAGTTCTAACACACACCACAACCAATCAAACTAGCCGTTATGAATAGTAATACCTTATTTTGGAAATTTTATAATTTTTATATCTCAAAATGGAATTCATTTTTGGATTCAGAATATCGAATTTAGCCTAGGGTGAAATTTTGGTACTTTTCGGATAACTTTTATATTTTGATGAATAGTCAAAATTACTAAATTTTAATTAAAAACAACTTTTTAATCAAAATAATTAATAGTGATAAATTATGAATTTGAGTGTTTTTAATGTATATTTAGAAAATATTTTTAAAATTTAATACAATTTTGGTCATTGGACATAATTTCACAATTAAACCAGACATAAACAAGTGTCAATCTTTTCATAGTTATTATATCTTAAAAACACGCTTTTTTTTACAGCCAGAATTAATTTTAAATTAATTTTTTCCACTTCTATGTTTTGAATTTGGAAAAATAAATTCCTTATTTGGAATCACGATTTCCAAATTGTGTAAATAGGTAACTTTTACTTTTAGACATTTTGAATAATTACTTCGGTAAATATTTTATTTACCATGGTTAGAGGGTAAATCCGGTAAATAAGGGTTAAAATATAATATAATAATAATAATAATTTACCCTAAAACGTGTCCTAACCTTTTTGGTGGATACATGTCCAACCAAGGGAATCTTTGGGTCGATTTTTGGGACCCCATTGAGCCACTTGTAGGTGATAGGGACACTTTATTTTAATTAAGATAAAGTAAATACAAAAATGACATATGCTTATATCTTTTAGGAAAAAACATTTTACTTAGAGTTATATATGTTATTTTTTCAATTATAAATATTTATTAGAAAGACAAAATTATTTCCTATATAATTATATTTTATTTATAATTTTTATACATTGAAAAAGTAAAAATATATATGACACGATAATGAAGCAGAATTTTCCTTATTAATGAAAGAATCAAATAATTCGTATTATAAATGTTAAAATAAATATAATTTGAAAGTTTTTATGACATACACGTATTTTATTGGTTTATATGACATGTTATGATTTCTTAAATGAATTTTTTTCGATTTAATAAAGTTTTTAAGACTTTAAAAAAAATATATTATTGAGTAGTGTCAAAATTGACAAAAATGGGTTTTTAAAACATATATTATATTATTAATTTATATTCTATTACTAAAAACCTAAGGTTTGGAAAAATGACTTATATAATTATTTTTGTATCATTAATGGACCACTTGGGGGGTCTCTTAGATGTATATAGTAAGTTTATTAAATATATATTATAAAAATACAATGAGACATGGTAAGTGTTAAACTAATTAACCAAGAGTTAAAACTAAGAGATAAGGTTAATATAATGACCCAAACCTGTCTAAAATATATTGGTTGAATGGATTTATACCCATACCCAATTTATAATTTTAATAATCTTCTTTGGAACCATTATAAACCTAATATAATTTTATTATAAAATAACACTTTAAGTTTATTCTAAAGATCCCCTCACCCATCTTATAAAAGGGCACTCCCCCTTCTCATTAATTCATGCCTTCAAATCCATTTGGCTCGGCCAAAACCTTCCCAAATATCCTCCCAACTTCCATCACTTCAACCCAGTGGCCCTATTTTGATCATAAACCCATCCAATGGAGCCCTTTTGATCAAATCAAAAGGAAGAACCCAAAGAAGAGGAAACTTCTTCACCACCCTCTTTAAAGTTCCTTTCTTCTTCAACTTCTTCTTTACTTGTTATTTCCATTATAAAATAATAACTCCAGTACCTTCTATATACTGTTATTTTATTATAATTATGTAAAGAAATAATTTATTATTGTATCCATCCCTTGAATGACATGTCACCATACGTGCGTATGTACGGCCTACCGTCTCCACGTTGTGGTGTAATTGTTATTCAATATACTATTATTTAGATGGGTATAATAATGATGAATAATTCATGTAAATAATAAATATAACATGATAATGATTATTTCTATATGATATACCATCCAATTATATATTATTTTAATATCAAAAGAATGATATTTCGCTCGTGCGTACGTACGGATTACCGTCTCCACGAACGCGATTAGATTCATTACCCATCGTATCCATTCAAGACTAAATTTTAATGGCTGATTAAAAATAATATTTAATTAATTAATATAATTCTTTATATGAGTATGATACAACCTATCCATAACAAACACGGCTTATATAAAAGAAAACGGGTATGTTAACACCCAAAACGGCGAGAATACTAAGATTTTATTAACAAAGCGACGTTAAAAGATCATATATGATATCATATTAATATATATGATTATTGTATAATTTAATAACAATTATTTCACCATTATACAAGAGTTTAACCTACTATCAACCAAGGAAAAGTACAAGGTAAGAGTTTATTTCACAATCTCTTCATTATCTGAGGTTGTTTATATGTAATTATCTACTGGGACCTCTTTATCATCCACATCCATGTTTCTCAAAAATGTATTTCAAAGCATTATTACAATTTTACAGAATATGGGTTAAATTCATTTATACCCTTGTTTGACTTTTTATATGAATTTTATAAAGGAATCATTTTGTTGTTTTCCAAACAAGGTCCTTTTTATCCTTTTCAACAGAATTAAGGTAAGAATGTGTTTTTTTGACTTATACGGCGGGTGCGGCTATTTTCTGCCGTTATATGATCGTCAAATATTCTCTTACAATCTTATAAAGATATTTTCAAAGTAAATGTTTTATTTTATAATTATGTGACCTTTAAATTATTTAAAAAAAGAGATATTTCTCTCAAATAGTTTTGATTTCATCTATGTCAACAACGTTTGATGGATTTTAAGTTTATTTGAAATTGATTTATTATGATACAAAACTTCCATATTGTAATGAAGTTTTTGTGATTTGTTTGACTGTAGATGTGCTATTTTTACAGCATTCATGGTTTATAGTTAAAGTATTGACATTTAGTATGCTAGTTTTAATATGATTTTTTTGATGTGTTTAAACCTTTTCATATGAGGAATGTATTGGACTTAGTAAGTGACGGGTGGAGCCCGCTATAGCTCCTCGATGCATCGGTTGGTATCATGAAACAACTAGACTTGGAATTGGCCATGGCCCTTTCCCAATTTGATTTATGGTTTTGGCTAAGGCCTTAATCATTTTAGACGTTTTGGCCGATGCGTTGGCAAAATGTTTCAGAATGTCCGGAATTATACATTCCCTCATTATGGAAATAATATTGATGGTTCATGTGGTCATTCGACTAGTAGAATACCCATGATTATGTTTTATTATGTAATTATTTACTCATCTCATTTTCCTTCCATAAAATTATTCATGTTTATTATTGTTAAGGGCATGTGGTTTCAATTATTTACCATGCTTAATGTTTTTGTCATTTTCCGCTGTATTGCTTACCCTTACTGAGAATTTGAGCTCACCCCTTTCAATGTTGTATTTTTCCCAGGATTCCAAGAAGTGTATTTTGATTGATATTCAGGGTTAACCCAAGGGAATAATGGCGTTCATAAATATTATTTATGTTTTTTGTATCTCCTAAAGTGCATTGTAACATTATTGTAGGTAATCTATTTTCCAAGACTGCTAAATCGATCGGTCCATCAGGACTTAATTCCTTGTAATCCTGCCAATGTATTAAAATAATGCACCAACTTTGGGTAAATAGGGTCAGGGAATTACATTAGACCTAAGGGTAAGGTGTGCGATAGTGACAGACTCTTGGGGTGGCTCGGATAACATCGCTCAGGTGGTAATCTCTATTAACTTCCACTTCTCTCGTAGGCGGTTCCACATGAGCCAAACATGTGAAAGCTCATCTTGGGATTGGTGGAGAGTAAAGCCTAATGATGCCACCTCCTTTCTGATCACTAACAAATGGGATTCGTATGGGAGAAGTCTACTAGATGAGGCCATCACTTCCTTTGTCTGAGTAAATTGGATTTGTTAAAGCCCTGTATTTATACTAATCATGTGTTCACTATTAAACGGCTATATTAGCCATGATAAAAATTCTTAAAAGTATTTTGAAATACAGAATCATAAAACCAAGTAAGTGTATATTTGATATAACCATTCTACATAATGATATATTTAATTAGATAAAGAGGAATTTTCATTAACAAAAGTTGGGGTCATTATAGTTCAACCCTTCGTATGAGCTATATCAGGCTCACTCATGAGCTATAATGGGGATTAACCCTTCTTATAAGCATTGTCGGGCTCACCAATTTCTTATAATTCTCAACTAACATGAATAAAACCCATTCTTCTAAAAATAATAAAAACGTGATAAACCCATGGAAAATAAATGGGTTCGATAATAATATCTTTGAAATAAAATTAACTCATGGAAAATAAATGGGTTCCTTAATAATCACATTGAAACATTATTAACTCATGAAAAAGAAACATGTTCTATACTGATCTCATTGAATCATGATTATCCCGTGGAAATATATGGGTTTCAAAACAATCTCCTTGAAATATGATTATCACATGGAAAAAAATGGGTTCCATAAAAATCTCTTTGAAACCTAATTAACCTCTGAAAAAGAGATAGGTTCAATAACAATATAATTTAAACATGGATATCCCTTGGAAAATAAACTTGTTACATAAAAATTAAATTGAAACATGGTTATCACATCAAAATAGCGGGATCCATAACTATCTCATTGAATCATTATTAACCCATGAAAAATAAATGGATTCTATAACAATCTATTTGAAACATGATTAACCAATGGAAAAGTAAATGGTTCATTAAGAATATCTTTGAAACAGTCGTAATCTATAAAATTAAAGAATTATAATGGTATAAATGAATAATATCCCCATTATAGGATTTGTAATAACAATTTCTGTTGATGTTGATTAATGAAAATACCATTAAAGATTTTTAAAACATTCATGAAGAAAATAACCTTTGAACATCACAAAGTGTCCCATACCACCTTGAAACATTTTAATCATAATCCCAATGAATAAATAAAGTTACATGAAACATATAATATCTTCATGTTCGTGATATTCATTATATATCATGTCAAAGGAAATGTATAAACACATGATAAAATAAGATAGTTGTATAGCATGACAAATGTCTCAAAGAAGGAAAATTGTGAAAAAATCCATTACCTCTTTGGTCACATTAAAACATAATCCTAGGAAATAGAGATATTATAATTTATATGTAAACCCTGATAAATATAATGATAAGTGTAATAAAATACATTCATGGTAATTTTATACACCACATAATAAAAATAAGTGGTGTATATGGAATATATCTCACAGAAATAAAAGTGAGATAAGAAAACCCCTTATAAAGAACTTATCCTTGGAGTGAGAATAAATTAGTGAAATAATTATGAGTGAAAAGTATAAATACACAAAATAGAATTTTAAATAAAGTATTAAAAAATAAAAGGTATTTTCACACATATTTTTGGCATAAAAAAACTTATGACATTGAAGTTCAACACAATGAATGGAAATTAAGTTAATAAATCCCTTACATTGAGACTGATTCATTGTGCTTGTAAACTATATTCCTAAATAATAAACTTATGTTAATTATTTTACTTATTTATAACCTTTTAAAAGTTTATTATTACTTTTATTTCACTTATAAACAAGTTAATCACAATCGCTTAATTGACTAGGTTTACATAAAGTGTTTTGACCATATTCATTTTATTTGTCAAAAATTACTTTAATGGGTTGACAATGGTAAATGAGGTAATTATTTAAACTTATACAGAGTAATATCATGAAATAATTATCAATTTTTTACTTCAAATATATTTTAAAATATTACAAGAAATGTGGTTATGAAAAATGAATCAGTGTTATGATCATAGAGATGGTAGGTCATATGTATGCATGAGTAATGTTCTTATTAAACCCATTCATAATACATTCTATATAAATAGTGAGTGAATCACATCTCTTTGAGGAGGTTTAGTCCTCACATCCACAAATGATGTTATATTATTCCAAAAAATGGAAATCTTGAAAGTATATGTCATATAATAATTCCAAAATCATAAATATATCATATATATCATATAAAATATAAAATTACATCATTATTACCAAATGTGAAAGGTATAATGAAAGAATGAACGACATCAGTTCAAGAGGTTGTAGTCTCCCATACTCATGAACTATGATGGTGTATCCCATCAGAGGGAAGTATCTGATGGTGTAAGTATAACTGTTAACATAAAAAAATCTCATTATATTGAGGATAATGAGTATTTTTATATAATAATGTAATATGAATAATTTATGGGGTTGATAAAGAGAAAAGAACCAAATTCTCATTGAAAAATGTTACCTCTACTTTGGGTAACTCAATTTGGATTGCACCAAAGAACATCCTTGGTTTGATTTAATCCAAAATTGTGTTATCTTTGATGTGATATTGCATTTTGGGACTTTATCTTGGAATAGTTTATACAAGACAACAGGTCTTGAGAGGTTTGAATATCGGGGGTGTTGTGGTGGCCTTTTATAAGGGTGGGAGAGGACACGCTTGGTATATTTGAAAACATTTGACTACTCTTCAGGTTTCACATATCCCTCAAGGGTCCAAAGGGGACTATTATATATTCTTATAAGTTTTATGGTTGATATATGGTGAGAAAATAATTTTAGACTAGTGTAGGGACATTTGTACACCTTATACCCTTTGTTTAATCATTAATTAAAATCCTTTTTACCTTAATCACTGTAATTTTTTTAGTTACATTCACTAATATTATTTTTCAAAAACTATCTTCAACTAAAATGATATTATAAATTATTATAATTACAAATATGGATTCCATTTTTCCAAATTCCAAACATATAACTAATATAAATTAATTTAATATTAATCCCATAGACGTGATGATATAGAGAGTTTTATCATGTGAAATGTTCAAAGGTTCAAAATATTTTTATATCCAATTTCATTGTGAAATTGATTCCAATGAAAAACATTTAATTAAAAATATACACTTGATAAAAGTATACTTTAAACCCAATTTAAAATATAATTTAACACTATAAATTATTTAGAAAATACAGTTTTCAATTAAAATATGCCATTCCCTATTCATCAAAATATAAAGGTTCTCATAAAAATATTAAAAATTCACCAAATTTAAATTTGGAATTTAATATTTCCAAAAAATAAGGCTATTTTTAAAAATAAAGATTATAAAATTTTAAAAATTGTGTTTTAAAACAAGTCTTCAATTAAAAGGTGGTAAAACTACTTTCTAAAATATATATAGTTTTTGTGCTTAAAATTTTATTTATTCTTATCCCAAACCTATAAAACTTATTGACTCAATTTAAAGACATTTTATTAATTAAATGAAATATAATTTTTTAATATATTTAAGTAATAGTGATTAATTTAATTTATTAATATAAAATTTCATTATGGTCATTAAAATAGTTTTTTATTAAATCTAGATATTTTTATTCAATTGGTTTTCATTTTAATGTCTTATTATTTGGTAACCTTTGAATTCATTTTATACACATGTATAAACTATAATATTCATAATTTATTTAAAATCATTCATTCCCTCCATTCCAATGGATATGTGGTAGCTATTATAATAATATTGCCAATATATTATTGTTTTGTTAGCCTCGGGCTTCTGTGTAACATAAGTCATCAAAGGAACTCGATATTGTGTGAAATATAAGATAAACATGGTCATTTTTGTGATGAAAGATAACAATTTTATTTCATATAATTCAATCTAATGAGTAATTAAAATTAATTAGAAATAATATATATCATAAAATTTCAAGATGGTGCATCCTACCACCCTTAAAATGAATTTCATCCTTTAAATTTTCCTAGGTTATCAAAAGATTAATTTGTTTTAATCCAATATTTAAAATACACATCGTATAATGGGTAAATAAAACATCCTCTATAGAAGGAAAATTGGGAAATATAATGGTCACCAAAGGATACGTGTAACTAGGATTCCACATAGGGATAAAATTAGTGGTAAATTAAAATATTGGTCTAGAATTACAAATCAATTCCCAAGGACTAATAGGGAATGATAGATAATGTTGTCAAGAGTAAGTAAATGAAAACAGAACCAAAAACAAAATAGTTGTGGAAAATTTCCTTGATATCATCAGAAAAGATGGTAATAGGATAAAATTTTATTTCAAGATAAATTTCCTAAAATTGAAGTATTTATTTTACCATATAGACTAAAAATATAGATAAATATACTTTTTTTACAGTTATAATATCATCATTCCATCAATTTCCACCAAAATATCATCTTTTCTACAAATTATTTGTATTTGAGATGAACTTTTCACACCTGAATCACAAAATTAAAAATTTAAAAACCATATGACAATAAAATGGGTAATAAAGATATTCCACATCTCATTAGTCATTAACAAAATAACAGAATGGTTAGCATATGGTAAGATAAATACTAAAAAAAATAAGCCTCCATATGATTAAATAATCTACAAAATTCAATTGTAGTAGCGAAAGGTAAAACTAAATCATTCCATAACCCTATATCCTGAATAACATGAGTAACCTTAAAATTAAAGTGTGTGTTAACATCAAGGGTTAACTCTTACATTCCATATTACAATCCTAAAATATGTATATCTTAATTTTGGTAGTAAAATTTGTCACTTAGTCACCAAATCCCTTTTTAATCATGTCGTTATTGATATTATAATACTTTTATTAAAAATATTTTCTCAATATAAAATGTCATATAAACACTAATGGTTATAAATACCTTAAAACTAATTAGTAAAACAATTAATGTAATACATCACATTAGACCAATTTTTTACAAATAATTTAACCCAATAAAACATCTCCAAACATTTCATTGATCACCTCAAAAAATTTTGTGCATATAAATCTAAAATGCGGTGTCTTAAGACATTTAACATGTAATAAATCTTAATATTATTTTCCTATAATGGTATGAAAAACAATTAATTTAATCTCGTATGAAAATATAATTATCACCCTAGTTTCCTAAACTATTATTTGATACTAACTATATCAGATAAGAAACCATTCTCTCAGATCCTGTGATGAAATCCATAAATTTATATTCTTGTATTTGATTCCAATAATTGAGTCCCAAATTTTTCATTTAATCCTTACAAAATAAAAATGAAAACATTGATCACATACATATTGGAGTACCTTTTAGGTTTATAGTTTTAGAAAAACTAGAAAACCTCCTACAAAAAATAATTCACATGACTTTAAAAGGGAATTTATCTTACTTAACCTATCTTATCCTTTTCACATTATTACATCTTCTTCATAAAAATAAAATCCATTCTCGACATAACTTATTCACCATAATTATATAAAACCTATGGAAATGGAAATATAAGAAGTGTGAGCTAAAACCCCTAGTAAGCGAAACATAAGCATTAAAAAATGAATGTAATGAATGATCATAAGAGTGAATAAGGGTATGATGACATAATCAAAGTGAATGTGTGAATCATAAAATAACTCACACTCATATATACCTTGATCATAAAATATGAAAACATAGAAATTCAAGATTCATCATAATCAATAATCAAAATCCTTGTGATATTAATATCGATCATTAGAAACAATAAAAACTTATAATAATTAATTAAAACTATATTCAGTGACTTGGAGTATCACATCCATAAAACCCATTTGAAACCATCTCAAACCCATTTAAACCCCATTTAAATTGTAATAACCATATGGAAAACATCCAATTTTATTATAACCCAATGCATTTGAGATCAGTAATGTGGATCACCCTTTGTATAGGCTATATCGACCTCACCCTTTTTGTGACTTATAATGGGCCTCAAACTTTAGTGTAAGATGAATAAGGACCACTAATTTCATATAATTATATTGTACCCTAAATAAAAAAATTTAATCATATAAATCATAAAAAATGATAAATCCATTGAAAATAAATGTTTTCCAAATAAATATTTTTGAAATAATATTATCATGTGGAAATGAAATGGGTTCCTTAATAATATATTTGAATAATAATTAACCTATGAAAAAGAAACATTTCTATTAAAATATCATTTAAAAATGTTTATCTAGTATAAAATGAAGGTGTTTCAGAACAATCTCAATGAAACATGATTTACAAATGTAAAATAAATGGCTTCCATAACAATCTCTGCGAAACATGATTAACCCCTGAAAAATAAATTGGTTCCATAAAAATATCATTGAAATATATTTATCCCATAGAAAGAAAATTGGTAACATAAAAACATAAATAAAACATGTTAATATCATGGAAAAGAAAATGGGTTTCATAAAAATCTAATTGAAACTTGATTAACCCAACGATATGAAATGAGTTCCATAACAATCTCATCAAAACTCGATTAACCCGAATAAAAATAAAGGGTCCATTAAAAATATCGTTGAAAAAATAATGATACATATAAATAAAGAATTGGGATATTATTAAGGAAAAATATCCCCAGTTTAGGATAAGTAACAACAAGTGTTATTCTTTTTTATGAATGTAAATACCATTAAAGAACATTAAAACATTCGTAAGGAGAATAACCATTAAACATTCCAAAGTGTCCCATACCAAAATGAAACATTTGAATCATAATCCCCATGAAGAAATAATGTTAAATGAAACTAATAATATCATAATAAAATTTATTTCTATGATATTAAATTTCAAATTATATTTTTAGACATATATTAAAGTAAGATATACTTATAACATAACAATCACCTAAAAGAAGTAAAATTGTGAAAAAAATCCATTATCACATTGGTAACATTTAAACTATAAACCCCCTGAAAGAGAGATCATAAAAAGGATATATATAATAATATAAATTTATGTATAATAATACTAAAATTAATTAAGGTTAGTTATGTATAGCACACAACAAAAATAATTGGTGAATATGGAATATATCTCACAAAAAAATAGTGAGACCCGAAAAACCCATATAAATATTGTATCCATGGAGCGTGAATAAATCAATGAAATAACTATGTGGGACAAATTTAAGTCCACAAAATAAATGTTTATATATATTTTAATACTTTCATATGTAATTTAACATATATTATTTTAATAACTTGGCCAATGACATAGAGTTTTACCCCAATGAATGAAAATTGAGTTATTAAATCCATTTCTTAGAGTCTGATTCATCATGCTTGTCTTCTATCATCCCGAATAATAAACTTATGTTATGTGTTTAATTTTATTATAACCTTTTCCAATTTTATTATTTATTTTATTTAAATTGAAAAAAAAATATCCAATTATTAATTTATTGGATTGCTAATGGGTGTTTTGACTATATTCAGTTTATGTGTGCAAAATAAATTTGATTGGCCAGCTATGGTCAATAAAGTCACTATTTAAAAATCACAAAAATAATGAACATGAAATAGTTTTCACATTTTTACACCACTTATATTTTTAAAATAATACATTAAGGATGGTTATGAAAAATGATGAAATTTTACGATCATGGTGACGATAAGCCATATGTATTCATGATCTACGCTCTAATTTTTCAATGATCCTTATGGATATAATGTAAGTAATGTTTACCATTAATGAATGATAATTATATCATAAATAAAATGTTATTTAATTATATATACATACCTTTATCATTCTTGTGATTTTTTGATTAAAAAGTATGAATCACGTCTCTTTGAGGAGGTGGTAGTCCACACATCCACGAACAACATTATCACTATTTCAATATGTGAAATGGAAAGAAGAAAATGATATTTTATATGAAATGGTAGATAATTATGTCATTAATATCATAAATAAAAAATTTATATCATATATTTTTATTACATTTATCCTTTATAAATTCTAGGTAAATATTGAATGAATCACATTACTTTGAGGAGGTGATAGTCCACATGTACAAAAATGATAATATCGTACTTGCAAAAAATGGAAAGAACAAAGGTATGTGTTATATAATAATTACAGAAAAATACTTCATAAATATTATATATATTTATAATATAAAATATATAATTACATTATTATTAAACACCATTAAATGTGGTATTTGAAGAACAAATGACATCGGTTTGCGAGGCGGTAGTCTGACGTACACACAAACGATGATTATGCATACCATTTGATAGAAGTTTTTGAAGGTTTATGTAGAAAAATTGACATAAATAATATAAATATATTTAATATAATTTTCATATTATATAATAATGGAATAATAATAATTGAAAGGGCGGAGAAAGAAATAAAACTAATGTTCTCATTAAATAATGTCTCTTTTTTGGGTAATTCCTTTTGGTTTTTTACCAATGGACTTACATGGTTTGATTTATGGAGAAATTGAGTCTTATAGTGTGAGTGTAGGGATGTTTGGAGTTTATTTGGGTAGGGGTAGGATGGGAATAGAGGGATTGACAGGTTCTAATAGAGGGAGATGGGTGGTGGCCTTTTATAACGGAGGGAGAGGACATAATTGATATTTTTCAAAACATTTGAGTAATCCCCACGTTTTACTTGTACCAAAAGGGTCAAAATTGTACTATTATATAGAATTATAGATTTAATGGTCTAAATATTTCAAAAAATGAATTTTTATATAATTTTAGTGTTATGTTTACACCATATATTCTAAATTTAATCATTAAGTAAACTCATTTTTACCTTAATGATTGTCATTAATTTTAATTACATTCACTAATATTTTTGGTAAAAAAACTAAGTTGAATATATTAGATATTATAAATTATTTTTATTACAAATATGAAATCCACTTTTTCAAATTATAGTCACATAAGTGAAAAATATTTATTTAAAATTAGTCTTGTAGATGGGATGAGACACTGGGTTTTCAAGAGAAAAGTTTAAAAGTTTGAACATTTTTTATATAAAATTTACATGTGTAATTAATATCAATGACCTAAAAAGGTTTAAATTATATAAAATATTTCTAATTATTATTCAAAATAAATTTTTAAAATTTACACTGATATTTATATGAAAAAAAATCAATAAAATTCAGTGTCATTCATTATTCATAAAAATGTAAAAATTCATAGAAAATTAATAAAAGTTCAAACAAAGTATATTTTGAAATTAAATTTTCATAAATGAAGTTTATTTTTTTTGAATAAAAAATTATAAATTTGTAAAAAAAAAAAATTAATACCAAGTCTTCTGTTAAAAGGTGGTAAAACTGTCTTTTAAAAATATATAGTTTTTATGGAAAGAATTGGTAGTATTCTTATCATAAGTCTATAAAACATTATGGATGAATTAGAAAAACTATTAAATACATAAAATATAAATTTCATTAATATATTTCACTAATAGTGATTAATTTAATTTATTAAGATAAATTACATTTTAGTCATAAAAATTGTTTTCCATAAAAACTCATCCTTAATATTCGATTGGTTTTTATTTTCATTTCTAATTAATTGGTAACCAATGAATTCATTTTATATACATGTGTAAAATATAATTTTAATATTTGAATTAATATAATACATTCCCTTGACTTTAATGGCTACGTGATAAGTATTATAATAATATTAATAGTATATTATTGTTTGTTAAGTCTGAGGATTCTGTGTTGCATAAGTCATTAAATGAACTAACTGTTGCATAAAATGCAAGATAAACAAGTTTTTATATAAAACATACGCAAGATCTCTCCAACCCATTATAACTTATGCAATAGCTCTCCTACCAATTATTAATTATGCAAGAGCTCTCCTACAAGAGCTGTGGAAATGCATCATAGTGGTTATACATTATCAAGATTCCTTTACAAATATTTGGTGTTATTTTAAAATAATTTTTTTTATAAATAATTAAGTAATTTTTATTTATAATGATATCCAAATAAAACAGTATTACTTTTTTGAAAGAATAAAAAATATTTTGAAAAGTTAGTTATAACTCCTTTCTTAAATGAAGTTATAAGGTAGTTATTTTAAATATATTACATCAATATTATTTTATAAAGTCCTTGTTTACTAAAAAAATCATTTATTTTAATTTTATGGTCGTATTTCATCCATCAATAAATTACAGATTAATCCTTATTTTTTAACTATTCACTTTCTTATGATCATGTTCTATAATTTATGGATTAATACTTATTTTTTAAACATTCATTATACACTTTAGCTATTCACCACATTTTTTTCTAGTTTTGAGTACTCCCACCATTTTCTATGGTGTTGATCACTTACTAGATGAATTTCCACAGCTCACCATGCCAAAAAAATCCAAGATAACTCCACCCAACGTTGGAGTTCATTCTTGGCATCTAAACTAACTTTATGGATGACACTTTTTTGCTGATATCTAAACAAAAGAAAACAAGGTTCTTCCCACAAAAATAATTCCCATTACCAGAGCACAGTTATGAACAAAACATTAACTAAAGGTTGCGGATAGCCTACTTCTTATGTTCCCTTTTACCTGATATAGTTAGGTTATCCTGACGAACTCACTATATTGACGCCCACCTTCCACTATTGGCATGTTTCCCCACTCTCTAGGAATGATGCCTTCTTACATAGGTCATATATTCCTCTTCTACGCGAACTTATTGGATTCCATCCCTGACCTCTGGTGAAAATTCACCACTCTAGAATTTGTTTCCCCAAAAATTGTCTTTGGGAACTACAATACTCACCAATGTGTCTCTGATGAAAACACTCAAATTACCTCTAAAACTAACCCATGTCTGTGGCCATCACCTGACTTGATATACCCCTATAACTGATGCCTTCCTAACCTTCTCAAAGTAATCCAAACTTTTTGTTACAAACTTCTCATTGGAATCTCATTGCCACCACATCTACTCCATGGTCTTCTCCATTCATCCAAGACAAACATACTACTCCCCATATTTTTATTATTGTTCTCACAACATTCGTCATAAAAAATCAATCATTATGGATCATGCTTAAATAAAATGGTGAACCACAAACATGGATGTGTCTATTCATCTTTTCCAAAAACAATAAATCCAACATAAACTGCTACCCATTACCAGCTTCTGAGAATGGAACCCATGGTATTCATCAACATCTGGCCCATCATGAGGTCCTGTCTCATAATTGGTCAGTTATTCATTCCCCACTACATGACTCCACATGTTATTCCCTAATAAAATAACATCTAAATCATCCCATATCTAACCAAAACACATTATCCATAGGTATAATGAATGACCCCTCTCAGTAGAACCAGGGTGATGTTAAGGTATAAGACAATATCATCACTAGTGAAAAGATTGATAATAAGTCAACAAAGAAAAAAACTACAAAAATCCATCATAGAATTCACCCTCAACTAGGGTATTCCATTACATTCTTAAATCCTCGTGATTCCTTTCCCACCATCATGTAATCCACACTCAAACACCATAACTTGAATGGAATTTTCATCCAAAATTATATACGAAATCACAACTCACAAACAAGAGTTCATTAACCAACATTCCCATTTTAATTAATCCCATTACTCCACTTGAGTCATTATTTCATGACCCCGATGTTCTAAATGGAAAAAAATTACCACAACACCAAAACAAAACCCAAATATCTAATGCATTACTCGTTCTTCCTACTATGTCTCATAGAATTACAAAAGTAGTTTATCCCAAGACATCAATTCATCAATCCTAGTGGCATTTTTTATTTCCCAAAATAATCTTGCATCTGGACCTCCTCAAAGCCATCAATGTTTCAAAATTTTCTATGATCACACAATGATCCCAACTCTAGATCACACAAGTCGTACATCACCAAAGCTAGGCCCAATGCCCACACACTCATATGACCATGCCACCTAGTTTGTTAGCCTCATTGGACTTGGGAAATTCTAAACATCCTCATCCAATGAACAATCCCATCATACAATAAATATCATCTACATGACCACCACCACTCCCAATTATCACATCCATGCTAGAAGATTCCATCCATTCCATGGTTACTCTTTTCCCATTATCCTAAAATAAAAATCAGTTCCTAAATCAACAACCTACCAGGACATAAGTAAAGCTCATAGTGGCATTTACTCTTCCCAAAACCAACTGTACTACCAATAAAAATCACTTAGATACATTCTGAGAAAGAAAATAATTCATAACCATGAAATTTTACCACACTAGATGACACCAACCACGCATCGATTATGCTTCTTAAAAAATAACACCTGCTTCGCACCATAAGAAACCTTCTACACTGGACCAACCTTCTGTGAGGATACCCTTGATTTCCAAAAATATTCTACTCATAACCACCACTCGATTTGGTTTTCAAAATCCATTTACCTTCAATATTATCTCTCAAGTCTAAACCTACTCTAGAAAACACTCTTTCTGAAACATCTATTGTCCAAAATGTTTTCTTATTTAGTGCAAACTCAAAATCACTTACAACCCATCAGACCTCTCTCACAGGTCATCATCAAAGGTCAAATGATACCAAATCCATAAACTAGAGTTACATCAATCAAAGGTAACAATCTATCTCTTGATATATCTCTCTCTAATCCATAAACATATTACCTTAACCAACTTTTTATTCAAGATGGTGATTTCCCCTACTTCAAATCATACTACATCAAACACACCCCAATAGAAATTTACTCTAGGCCACATACAAAGACCAACCACAGAAATACGTCAAAACCATGAGCCAAAAACCCAAATTAGGGTCCAAACCAATAATTTCTCAATAAAAATCCTTAATAGCTTCCACATCCACATTACCTTACAATAACTCATATCCCTGGGTCACTGCCTTATCGAGGGAACAATAAGAACATCTCTATTTCCATAAAATGAAACCAAAAAAATCCCCTTGTTCCAAAACTAATGTCTAAAACTAGTACACTGCCACTACTAAAACCACCAATACACAGGGTCTGATCAAAATAATAGGAATACCCATTTCTTGTGTCCCTATAGTTCTTTCATGTTTCATCACCCTTTTTAATTAAACAGTGCTAATTAAAACAAAACTTTTTATATTTCGAAACTATCTATTTTCAAAACCCCATGGATTTACACTTTCAGAAACCTTTTTATTAACCCAAAATTTCAATAATCCACGATTTAATAAAATTTAAATTTCAAATCATTTAATTTATCTTACATTTCATTGAAAATCCAACACAAAAAGTTTACTAAAATTAAATTAAATTTCCATCAAAATAATTTCATGGTACAATCAATCATAGAAAACATACGGATGACCTACTAATCCTATGTGTATAACATGATTCATGAACTCACACACACACACTCTTGACATACTATACCAAGAGATAAGCTTTATAAATCAATAACATCAAATCCAAGTGTTCCACTCAAGGTGGAAATAATAACAAATCATAAATGAAAAAACCAGTCATCAATTCCTACCCATGGATACTTGTATTTTCCCTCATACATGGGGTTGAAGGCACTCAAACATGACCTCATTACCAGGACATGGTAAAATCCTACTCTCATTTCTACCATGTCCCAAATAGTTAGATAATAGATGCCACTATGATATCACATTGTAACATACTTGACACGGTGGAAACTTTCCAGTGCCCTGACTCGGGTCATCACATGACCTCATGCACACCTCCCTATATGCCAGAGGCTGCCAATTATCAGCATGGGTCTATGAAGAAATGTTGGGGAGACTATAACAACTTTTCATAGTAATGAAACAGTAGAAATAATATCAATATACCAAATAAAGTACCAGAAAAAATAAATGGAAAGCATTTGACAATTCTAATAAACACCCAGGAAACACATTCTATAACAATATGATTAATACACTATATGTCAGAAAGTCATATGAACATAAAACAAAGTCAAAACTACTACAAGACCCTGAATATGGACCTTAGTCCCATCATTTTCCAGAAATCCCATGCTCTGGACCAATATCCAATGCTCAACCAAACCCCAGGTCCCAATTCAGAACCTATATCAGAAATAAAGTATAATTTTCTTAGTACCCAGGTGTCATGAATGCCAAAGCATGGTATGAGTACAACTCATTAGGCCACTGCCAAAAGTGTATAAAGCAATAACCAGTCTACACAGCTATGTGGGTAAGGAAACGAAGTACAATAAATAAACAAGGAAATGATGAAATCATTTAAGTAATAAAATAATATTCATTTTATCCATTATTTTCACTAGGGTAAACCTATAAAAATACTAATTGAAGTCACACTAGGAGTCTAGGAAAATGCCTATGGTGTTATAGAACCTCTTAACATCAATGGGTGTTCAGTAATAAATAACTATCACATACTCATTAGTTAACAATATTCACTTGACCATTCTCTTCATTTGTCCCTAGGTTTATGAATTTACATCATTTAAACTACGTCCTCAACTAGTCAATTACCATTGATAAGGGAGTGGGTCAAGTTCCTAATTCCACTAGGGATAAAAATTTCCCAAATGAATACATCACACTTACCACAGAGCCTTAGTCTAGGTAGTCTAGTCAAATGTAACTATTAGGGGCATAGAGCCTCAGTCCCCTTCCCTAAACCACGAATTATATGGGTGGGGATTAGATCTTGATTCTAACTGATATTTTTGGTGTAAATCCTCAAGTCCAATACCCCACACTACCATGCCTTGTGAACATGATTCTTTCAACCAATTACCACATATACCATTTCAAAAACCATTCTCAAACAATACACATAATGTTCACATCACATATTTCATTCACCATATAAATAATCTTCATGCATTAACCCAATAACACATTTACCATTTTCATTCCATAACTAATTAACCCACTCTCCTTACACCTAACAATCCTTGATGAAATGTTCTCAACTGTAAACTATTAACATTAATCTCATTTACAAAACACTTCACATTTACCAACACAAACCATAACAGTTAAACATATATATCTTTATTTCTAACAAAACTTTATTATATGTCTTCAGATATTCAAATTCATCAATTAGTTCATCTCATAATCAAGTTTAAATGCCAAAAAACCATCATGGGTATTATATCACTACCCATAGATAAATTAAACTCTTATGATCTCAATGTAACTTTAAAACCACATCATGATATAAAAAAAATTCAAAATAAATATTATAAAACATATTTAATCTACCTTTTAAAACATGAATCTTACCCTTTGAAAACTAAAACTTTCCCCAAGGATTTTGTTTCCATTTTGATCATCTAGAGCAATGATTAATCTATTTTTACAAAAGAGAAAATTTCCATCATTTCAAAAATCATTTTAATTGTCGTATAAATATTCTTTTTTTGAATCACTATGGGGTGAACGCCACTTTAAAATAACATTTTCCATCAATAAACCTATGATCAGGTCAAATCAACAAAACAAACCATTAAAACCATCTCAAAACCTCCAAAGAAATTAAAAAATCCAACTTATAACTATTTTTTTCCCATTAACCCAACCCACATAACCAATTACACTTTTAGTATCCATTCTCTCTCATAATTCCCCTAACTCATTGTTTACCAATTTTATTCACCATTTATAAGGGATCGACTTACCCCATGGGTATCCCTAGGTTATATATCACTGAAAAATGGAACTAATGGGGTCTTTGAAGGGTTTCATACCTATATCTAAGGATAAAATCAGTTTACCCAATCATAAACATAAAAATGATGTATGGTGTTATATTGAAATAACTACATAGACATATATATAACCATGGGACCATGATAAAAATCATTAAGACCGTATAATTATTGTTCATTGATTAACTCTTCCTTAAACAACACCCATTATTTGAAATGAAACACCCATTAAAGCCCCAAATTTTAATCTACTAGAAAATTGAGGATTTTAGGGCCTCATAAAAATATGAGAGCTTCTAGAAGACCTAATCTGAAAAAATGAGCACATATGAGTGTTAGACACACCCAGATCTTTGATTCACCCCAAAACACACTCCAAACGTCCAAAAATCAAAAGGGAATCACCAATGTAGGGGGAGGGGGAGGGGGTAGTTGTTAATCAGAATTGTGGTAGGGGCGTCAAAAGGGGTGAAGAATCATGGAATAAAAAAATAGGATATGTAGGGGAAAGGTAAAAACTTACTTTTTAATGGCTGCATGGTTTGGCCGCATGGTTTTCTAAACCATGCACTAACAGTGAATCTCCCTCTTTCCAAGACGTTCCAAGATACACAATATCCTGGGAGCACTCACACGGTTTGAAAACCCATGTGGAAACCTTTTGTTAGCCTTAGTGAAAAAGGGTCCCCAAGCCACACGGTTTCCTAGGCCAGACGTACAGCTTTTTTAATTCTACACGAAAAGTCTATTACACATTGTTTTGCCTACATTATCCTCCTTTCATGTTGTACACCCCTAGTATAACCCTAATTCATCCCACACAACCAAGAACCACATCATTATCCAAAAAAAGAAGTTTAACCAAAATTTAAACAAGGACATACATTTAGGAATGGTTGGGATATTACTACATTACTATGATTTAATAATTAATTAACTATATTTAAAAACATTACCTATTCCAAATATGTGTTTTTGGAGTTAAATAATGTATTTTAAAAAATTGTATTCATTTTTTGAACCAAATCTTGATTTTTATGAATATAACTTATGTTTTATTGAAAGTAAAAAACTATTGTTTGTCTTTTATTTTTAATCATATTTTCGGAAAGATCTATGTGTTTTTGTATTTTTAAAAAAATCAAAAATCCTTATTTTTTTATTAAAAACCTATTTTTTTTAAATAATGTTTTTTCGTGATTTCAAAGTAAATCAATTTTTTGGCTTAAATCTATTATTTTTCAAAGAAATATTATTCATGACATTTTTGTTATATTAAATGTAATTTATGTTGTCTATAGATTCTTAATATGATATAAATGATTCAATATTTGGTATCATAATTTCCAAAAAAATATATAATTCCCCTTTTATTTTTTATTACATAATAATTTATCTAGGTAATAAGTTCAGTTCTCATGATTAAGGTTCAATTTGGAATAAAGGTGTATCATTAGGAGATAAGTCCTAAAATATCTCCAAAACATGTCTAAATGAAATATTTTAGTGTTTTTAAACATCATCACATCTTATCTATGAATTTTGGGTTCCAAGGATCTACATGACCATGAATAAAAACTTTTAATATTTTAAAATTTTGAATAATTACAATAGTGAAAAACCCTTCACTTATAAAAGTTAACCACATATCCACTCTTATTCACACATATTCAACCACTTATATCAATAAATCACTTCCCAAATCCCTTCCCAACATTCATACTTATTACCTAATTTCTCTTTCCTCATGAAAATACTATATTTTATGGCATAAGGTGTAAACCAAATTTGTTTTTATGAAGAACAGGTACAACTATTAACTGAGGGCATTCATTTTATTTCTTCATAAACCCCATTAAAAAACATATAGAAAATTTTGGGTCCTGGAAAATTTATTATGGGAAATCAAATACACTTATGAAATTGCAAAAGGTAGAAATGAATGTGGAGAAATAATTGAAGTAAATATATTCAATGGAGAAAAATTGGCAAAGGAAAAAATTCAGACTGTGAAGGGAAACATCCTTCATGGATCTACACCCCACTTAACAATCTACTTTGTGAGTAAACCCGTGAATTAAATTTTTCATGGGATCCAAGAGGTGGTGCCAGATCTATGAAAGTTGTCATTTGCATGATAGAGGTAGTGAAATTTTCCTTGTGTACTACATTTTCCACAGACTCAAACAACCTACGTACAAGGTGAAGTAGAGCCCCTTCACACACCACCACTCCACATAGAGGTTCACTTCATGAATGGCTCACAAATTAACCTGGTCATGGGATGGAGATGACGATGTCAGTCCCTATAGAAAAATTCATTCATAGGATGGAGTCTGAGAAATCCACCTAGCATATGACCCCCCGCAAACTCAAATAGTTCATGGTAAACGTGAAGATGGATACTTCTAGTGAATGAAACGATGTCATTCAGGGGAACAAGGCAGTAATTTATTCCACTGTAGATGATAATCCCATTTATTTCTGGCTGGGTCATCCATGGGTTGGGTTGCGTTCCTTGGGCCTCCACAATGGACACACTTTGGCCCACCAATATAGCTCTTCTTCCACTCTATAAAAGGACACTAAGAGGGACTATAAGGGTGGTATTTTTAGAGGACTTGAGTGATCAAAGACATGGAAGAAGAGAGAACAAAAAAAGGCAGACTCTTTATACAATTCCCTATAGGTATAAACCACCACATATCATTAATGAAGGATATATAATACTATGTGCCAGACCGCAAGACATGTTCCCTTCATGGATGAATTTCCCGCAAAGCATAGAAATGATTCCCCTTATTCAAGTCAGTATACCGTGTAGACATATGATATGTGGATTGAATACTACACCACTTAGAAAATATCGATGTGGATGTATCCTAGCATCATGTACCACCATGGTATGAAAATGAAACTGAGTACCGCGTACCTCCAAGGTAGGTGGATGGAACCTGGTTCCATAAAGAAAAATTCTACGTGAACCAAATATAGGTATACAACCCATATAGTACATGTAATACCACTTCTCCCTCATAGAAACATGCAATTCATAAAGACCCACTCCCACATAAAAAATTATTATGAGGAATAGTGCATTATTAGTTGTTCCACCCTATAACTTCAACCATTTCCTTTCTTTCTCATCGCATCATCCATAGCCTCTCCATGAACTAGTCCAACGACACCTGGACAGAGCCTCTTTCAAAGCCACAAGACCTGTAAGATAAAACCATTGGGTCCATCAATGTACCCTTCTATGTTTACATACCAATGGTAACCAGATTCATGTGGGTATTCCCTGTAATATGGAGGACCCCTAGAATCTCTCTATATTTACATTCCCATGGTAATTTAGGGTTTGAGCAAAATATTCTCACATGTACTTCCCTTTTTTTAGGGATTAAGTGTAATCACAAGCCTTTCCCTTTAGTAAGGGCCAGTTATAAATAATGTGGAACCAAAATTGATTTATCCTTTAATAAATAATTCTCATCCCCTTTTAGAAAACCAATCTTAGGGAAATCCCTAGGAGGTAATCCCCTAGCCCCTCTCCATGGAAGTGTGATATCCCCAACCTCTGCAAACATCTTCCTCCACTTTTTCCTCTAGTGCAGAGGTGAAAGAGTGTCGTTCTCCATATCTACCCGTTACTCTTATTTCTCACACTAATCATGACTCATGTGGGCATAGAGATTTGTGGTGATCATGGAATCCACATGATCCACCCAATAGGTGAACTATGAGAAATCATATTCCTTCTCAGACCAAGATATGTACAACTCCTGTCTAAAGACCAAGATCAAATGGACATTCCCTTTGGATGTAAGTACCAAATCATCCCCCTTTAATGGGAATATTCCATGAGTAAGTCCTAGATTTTATAAATATGTGATCTTTGATTCCCAATTAGCTAGGATACTTTGGAAACCTCACTACTGTTCAAGCCTGACACTTTCATATTCATGTCAGTCCACTTATTTCCTTTCTACATAACTATAAACTATTTGTTTGGGTCCTTGTCACACGAACAGAAATGGTGATGCATCCAGTTAATCGACATTGAACCACATGGGATCTGATTCCTCTCATGATTAAATGTTAGAAGCACATATTATTAGTTTAATCCCAACATTAAAATGATTCCCATCCCCCTGGAAAACAATAAACCCCTGATCACCATCCCATATGGGTTTAAATTGGAATTTTCCTAGTGAACAATAGAGGGATTCTTGGTCTCTACTATTGCATGGTAACAATAAGGAAGAACCTCAGATATATACAAGAAATTCTGGACCCATGCATATTTATGGTTGATCTTGTTACCTATGAGTATTCCATGGACACATGCCTGCTAATGAAAAATTATTCAAGAACATAAGAACATATCCTAAATCTATAATAGAGTCTTAGAATAGGAAATAATTCCCCATAAGAGGGTGTGATGATCCAGTGTTCCCATCCTCCCAAAAAATGTGAGTCCTTAAGTGTCATTGAACAAATCATCCATGTTGCTCCTACCTTTGGAAAGAAGGTCTAGGAATCATGGATAAGGGAGTATTGGGGTGCTTCTAGCTCTGCAAATAAACCTGTTAGAGATCATTAAACGAAATTATACATAACATAGAACGATTTCACAAACACATAAACCCTACAAATCACCCACCAGGATCGCTTAACTGTGTTACATCCTTCGTATGATAAAAATGATATTCTGACTAGTATCTGTCAGACCATTTTTACTCCTGGTAACAATGTGATTCAGGTTGAAAAAAATAGTGAATCCTATGTAATTACTTAAACATGGTAAAGGTATCACCCCACAAAAGACCCTTTCAATCCCTACAATAAGGTGGGACATGAAAGATCATCAATTAATCATGTTGTCATGAGATGGTACATTGGAAGTGTATTTTTATTTACTTGTCACATATATTGTAGGTCTATAGAGAAGCCTTCAATCTAATATCATCCTAAATGTTCTCACATACACACACGTAAATCAACACCCCATATATGTCTTCCACAAAGTATAAGACTCCTTCACCCAACCAGCATCACCAATGCTATGTTTCTAACATGTTGATCTGATAGTACCATCTGAATGGTACTCTCCCCACAGTGGAAGCTGCAAGATAGGCCCTCCAATCAGTGAAATTTCACCATCCTCCTCATCAAAAGTGGTCAGAACTCTAGAATTGGGAGGATCCTCTTACCATATCCAAACATCCCAGGGGAATGTCCTTGGAATGTGACAAAGTGTACATCCCTTGTCTTTGGGGAGATACGTATAGTCATCACCCATGAGTATAGACCTATTGCATAGGAGCCTCGATCAAGTTCCCCTACCAGAAGACATCATCACAAATGTTATGAGATCTATTACCCTCATTCTGAAGAGGATACCACACTGAAGGATCCTACTAAAGATCAACAATCACCAACCCCTCTAGCTTCCTGCCATAGGAAATGATCATATTATTAGGAGAGGGTTATCACCCTGGTTCTTGAGGAAGAGATCTAACATGATAATACGGTGGAATACTACACACAAACATACAATACCACCTCGTATTATGAAGATTTTCACGGAAATACGGTCGTAGGATACAAGTGGATTCATATCCTTACTAAATATTTTGAATCCCACCAGGAAAATGTGGTCACACATTATGAATAATAGAAAATTCTAGTTAATGCTTTCCAGTCTCTCAGTGGAAATAGGGCAGGTGAAAATTACTACAGATTTCAATGAAGCTCAACATCCAAATAAGATTCCAAACTACATGCATGCACACATTCATGACAATGAATATTAATCCCACTGGTAAAATGTTGTGGAAATTGAGTGTGGGAAGAGCCAAATCCCTACTCCCTCTTATATGTCTCATCATAAAAAATACAATTCAAATCAAATACAAGAAGAATCAAATTTCTACAGATTCATATCATGACCACGAGACAAATATAGAAACCAACAACAAGATGAAAATGTGTTCTCTCAAATATGAATCTAGTCATTAAAACACGATGGAAACTGTAGAAGATATATGGAATATAGAAGATATAAATTAGGGGCAGACTTTTTCCTCTACGCCAATAAAAAAGAATTACTAGTCCCCATGGGAAAAGCATGGAGGAACGGAGGAGGTAAAAATTCTTACTCTGATATCGTAATTGGCATTTATCCCCATTATAACCAAAGTTGTATCCAAACACATCATTGAAATGTTGGATGATCAAACATCAATTACTGATCATATCCTTCAAACCTGCCAAGCTGTAATCACGTACATGGAAATAAAAATGAGTTGATCCCACAACCCCATATCCCCATATGGGGTGACTCATCCTACAAATAAGAAGGTCACTCCAAAGTAGACCTATATCCCTACTCTAGTATAGGATGGTTAATGGATATATTATTTGATACATGGATGATCTAATCAAAAATAAACACTCATTCTAATTGGGGGACATCGGTCTATCATAGTAACTGATCCAAGGAAGGAATGTATCCCTGTCAGAACTCAAGATTCTCATCAGAATATCCTAGAGGAATCATAGGAATCAGCCAAATAAAAAGCCAAATATGAAGGTCCTTACCAATATCAGACTATCCCAGTTTCCCACAAGAGAGCACCCAAAACTGAATCCTGCCAAAAGAAATTGGAAAATGAAAAGATAATTCATGATCCTAATCTACTAGAAGTTGGAGTTATCGATTCCATCAAGAACCTATCAATAGAGGCTCAAGATCATGTCAACCATTAATAAAATTGTGGTAGTATAAGTAGCAATTGCAAAGGTCCTGCCCGTAATATTGTTACCAGGAGTTCTATTGTTCTTCCTCAGAGTACCCACAAGGCCTTACGTCAGGGGAAAGAAATGATCAATTCTGAGAACTATCTACTAATAATTTTCATGGTATCACTCCCCTTGAATAAGAGATTGGGTAGAAAGAAGGTCCTCCCCTTACTATCGTCTACCCTGATGATCCTCTCTAGTGAATACACTATAAAAATTCTCCCTGCAGTCAGGCATAAAGCTATGATGAGTGCCCTTTCCATGATGGTGGCCACTGTGAAGGGGTTCCCCATAGTGACATCAACCAAAGAGAACGTCCTCCCCCTATTTTAGTTCATCCTGAAATTCCACTCCCGGATGAACACCACATAATTTCTCCATCAATCTATGTTAGTAGTCTTCACCCTGTTGGTAGTCACAGTGAAAGCCCTCCCAGTAGTGACATCAAGAAATAAGAAGGTCCTACCCCTGTTGTGGTCTAACATGAAGGTCCTCCTAGGGTTAGTACCATAAAAATTCTCCCTGAGGTCATACATTATGTCGCAATTGTATTCCTCCCTACCATGACATCAGTTACAAAGGTCCTCCCCGCAGTCAACATTAAAACTCATATGAAAGTCCTCCTCTTACTGATCCCTTAATGAAAAAGCCTTCATATTTGAAGGCACTTGGAATGATGGAGTCAGAAATATTAGATACAATGTCTATGAAAGCATACATACTTTCTTAATCATAAGATTGTCTAGGGCCACATTCATAATCCGATCCACCCCCGTACCATTAATATATTTATGAGACTCCTTTTATCCCCAATGTTGGGGAGGAAATCATTAAAATGAATCAATGTTTGGATGACCAAGAAGAGGATTATATCGCAAATGAGAAAACGTATATGTTTATCATGAAAATATTGTTACCTATGGATGAAAAACTATTTTTGTTTTGGCCCATATCCACTTCTCAGTTCAAAAAGTTATGATAGCTATCTAAATAATGCATGCATAACATTCACCTCAATATTTGGAAAACTATCCACTATCTGAATGTAAAATCATTTACCTATGATGGGTATGAGGAAAATGTCAACATGTTGGGGATATTTTCTAGAAAATTGACCTAGAAGCCTTTCCATCTTCCTAGTTTCCACAATCAGAGAGGAAAAAGAAATATCTTGAATTGATCTGCCTCCATGCATTGCACAAGTTGCGTTTCCTTATCGAGGATGCCCAGCCTGGTGTTCATATCTGGTGATGGGTAGAGCATGGATAATTACACTTAACCCCAATTCTCATCCAGTAGAACCCATTGGAAATGATGTCATATAATTTCATTATCCCAGGAAGATGATCGAGTGAAATCCTTGTTACATAAAGGAAACATTCTTGAAAAGAACTTGCCTTAAATAAGTATCAAAATCATCAAGACCGGTGTGAAAATGCCATAGAAAAACACTTGAACTAGATGACCCATAACATTAAGCAGGGTTCTCATCTAAGTGAAGAAATTCATCAAGAAATTATCATGTCTAAGGAAACAAATAATTCATGCACAGACTTGGAACCATATCCAGTTCACCCTCGAATGAGAATGCGTGAAGTCAAGAAAGCGGCAATAGCGGATGTGAATGAAAATGTTTGGGAGAGACCTTATTCAATAGGGATGGGGAAATTTGTAACATGAAATTCTCTTCTAAGACCAAAAAATTCAAGAAAAGGAATAATAATGAAGTATTGGGAGCATCACCTACCCACACAACAAATGTATTTTTACCCCAACTGCCTATCTAGCAGACATTAGTATTTTACAACCTTGGGAGGAAAATGAATAGACAGCCCACCCATTACTTCCCATATCATGATTCATTCCCCACTAATGGGATTCCTACAAACATATCATATAAGGGTTCCCTTTGAGTTACCATTCATCAAGAAACATGAATAGGATCTCAGAATGGAAGGATAAAATACCATAAAAGACACAAAAAACTATCCTAAACTATGAAAACTAATAAGAAACATACCATGGAAAATGCATTAGTGAATATCATGGAAATTTATAATATGGATATCTTCAAAAATGATATTAATTAGGATGAGCATGGAAATGAGGGTTTTCTTTAGAATCTGATCTACACCAAACTTGGGGGTGTGCACACCTGGATTGAAAGGGCCTCCCTAAATTTGGGAACTGCCTTGTTCAATATACCACTACCTCCTCTGTGAATAAGCAAGAATTAGCAAAAAAAACATGGTCACACAAAACCCATATCCCACAATGGGAATTAATCTCTAACACTTGAAGTGATATTTTCCTGACAGGTAGATTAAATGAAATAGTTGAGGTGAATCAACACCGAGATTCTCTTTGGAAGTCATCCTATTTGATATGTTACCAAAGTAGATATACAACATACCCTTCTAGCAGTTGTGCCCCATCCACTTGGTCTTATTTCAAAAAATGAAGCAATTCCAAAAATCTCATACCATGTTGTTCTAGGAACTTCAGACTACATGAACCCAATCCCAGAAAAATATTAGTGCTTCCCTATCTATACAAAACAACTTGAAAAAATTCCTGAAAATCCACAAAGGCTTCCCTTGACAGAGTATCCCTCTCAAGTGATAGTTGTGCTGACCCAAAAAAATTTTCCCATACTACACCAACCCATGATCTGGTTAAATAGTAAAGACATAAAGGGAACCTTAATACCATCATGTCATTGGTATCTTAATTGGAATCCATGGAAGGGGTGATTGCTCTGATACAACCAGATCAGAAACCCTACCCATACTATGTAAGTAATGTACCACTACCACCAAATTGTGGGAACCCCATATTACTAATATTTAAATGTATAAGGTGGCCTAGAACAACATCTGATGCATTATTCATATTATTATGATCCCATGATGGGAATCCCAGAGCAACAAGAAGCATTAAAACTCAGATTCTTTGTACAGACCCTACAATTTTCAACTGTTATATGGTATATTAGTTTTCCATGTTTTTCAATAATATGATGGGAGGATATCTATTGGTAGTTCCTTTTCCAATTGAGTTTAACATTTCCAAAAACATTAGTCAGGGTCCTTATGAATAGAAAACATTGGTATAATGAAAGATTCCCTTATTTCATCACCAGATGGAAAGGTCTGGCCTACTATTTGAGCCAACCACTTCCCTAAGATGAGATGCTTGATATGTGCATTGATAACCTCTATGATGATTTATGAACACCACTCATTCCATTAAAATATACAAGTGGATTTTGGGATTTATCTACCTTTTCGAAAAGGATATATGATTAATTATGGTGAACTAACTTCAAGTCCCGGTTGGCCCCATTGGCCTTAGGAAAAATAGTCTGAAGAACTGAAGAGGATTATGTAACACTTAAGCCACCCCAACACTAGCCCCATCTCCAAGGCCTGCAAAAAATCATATCGGGCGACATATATGTAAAATATAGCCTCTAACTCTTCAAGGAAAGTAGAGGGGACCTGGGAGAAATCAATTCGAGGAATGATGGAATAAAGTTTACTCGTATTGAGATGACGAAGTCTATATCAACTTTATATCCTCCATGAACTGCAATGTGCTCTAGATACCAGAGCCAAAGAGGGATGGTGAAGTAGGTATTGATAACCTTCTATATTATTTTCCCTTCCATCATATACTACAAAAACCAATTCATGTTTTTTTCATCTTCATGGACCTCCTACAAAGAATGATATATTCTGGACAAGTCAAATTGGGACCACCACCAGCATAAGTGGTGTATGATTCCACCACTAACCTAGATAGAGGAGGAGAATGTAAAAATGTTATTAGTAAAAGGGAATATAAGGTATATAGTTTGATGACTTAGAAAACTATCAATCGATTCCATGGTATACTCCAGACACAATTGAAAAAAACTGACTATTCCTCTAAAAGATTTTGATGCAGTGCAACTAACATCCTCGACCCCAAAACCCTCTAATTGTTGAGAATAAAAAAGGCAGTTCAACCATAAAGGTAGAGGGAAATTTAAAGAAGAAAAACCTACACCAAGTAAAAATCTAGCTTTGACACTCTCTAATTTTATGCCATTAAATATGAAGGGGTGGGTACCATACCACCAAAAGGCACCAATGTAAGAAGTCAATCTGTGATAGACATCATCTGATGAGGAACTGATATTTTTCTCCATTAAAGTCATTCACTTAGTTGATCCCATCTCTGATGAAGTGTACATATATGAACCTGATTTCCATGCACCCAATCAGGAAACCAATGGAAGAGGCCGTAAAAGCTGAACATACGCAAGAAGACGCAGTTGTAGAAGAAACCCAGTTCTTGTCCACACCTGAACTCAAACTATAAATATTGCATAAACCCATGGAAGATACCTTGAGAAAACACAACAAGAAAAGGAAAACTCTCCTACCCCTTCTGAAAGATGCTATGAACTGATCGTATTGGAATATCTATCAATATAATAACAAATTCATAATCATCCATGACATGTAGACAGACATACTCGACCAAATTCACAAAGTGGAGAAGCAACACCAACTCATATCCTAAGTATTGGTCCATCTTCATCCAATCCCCAAGCCCTTATAGTTATTATGAAATCAACTTCACCACTGGATTAGAGATAGACTTTAAATCATAAGTATTAAATTCTAAAACTATTCGATTCAGTTCTTGGAATGATTTCAATCTCGTGTGCTCTGAATTTGTCAAAAGAGCTCGCATTAGTGCTTATAGAATCTTTTCTAAGATCCCAGAAGTTTGAAACTGATATAACCAAAACAATATTCTATCAAACAGAGGACAATCTAAAATAATTCCAAGTGACCATCTCCTTCATAGATCAAGATGATTATACCATTATGCAGCGACACATCCAACCCCTATATGTGTCTGACAAGATAAATGATGTCAATATTTGAAAATTCCTCAACGGTAATGGATCAGGAGGTAATCTCATCCCACTATGGAAACATCATTGGACATGCTTCAATGAGGATATCTTAACACCTATAACCACAACCCTATTGGGATATGACAAATGTGAGAAGATTCCACTAGGCCAAATCATGATCAAAAATTGATTTGGAGACCCTTTGGCTAACTCAAAATTTCTGGTGATCAAGTAAAATACAACCTTCAACATCCTATTAGGAAGACCCTGGTTACCCCATCACAAAATGATTCCCTCACCATACCATATGTGAGTCAAATATTTAACTAATGGACATAGTGGAACATTACAGGCTGATAAGGCCCTATTCAAATCTTCTAAGTCACATTATATTGATGCAGGATTCTATGAGCAAGAAAAGAGGCAACCCTCATTTGATGGGATTTATTTTTTCACCACTCCAAATGGTTTGTAAATGGTCCCTAATGACTCCTTAGTAATATCAATAAAGAATACATAATTCCTATCAATTAGGTGGAATGCATGGGTCCAAATTCAGACTTGTATTCGACAGTGTTCATGATTTAAGTCATGGACACTAATCATAACAGTACAGAAACATCCTATGGCCTCATAAAAATAGAAAAGGATCTAATGGAAATTTTCTCAATATATCTGTAGGTCCCTAGATGATCTCTTCCTCACCCACTAAGGAAGAAGTGAAAGAAGACATTTGTCATTACCCTCTTCCACCCCTCCAGAAATTTCCCCATTATCATTCAAATCAGAAGAGGTCTCCCCAGCCTCCAAATATTTTTTTATTCTTATCTCCACTCTAAAGATCTCATCTCAAGAATTATTTATCCATCAGAAGAAGATGAGGAAGATTTGGATGGTGAGTAATAGGAATAAGAAGAATACACTAGTTATAACCCTCAATCATTTGAGGAGGGTGTTTCTACCACCATTGATGAACTCAGAAAAATAATCCTGGGCACCAAAGAAGACTTGAAGACTACTCTAATTAGTGAATCCATGTCTTGAAAATAGAAAGAGGTATACACCTCCTTCCTATGGAAAATGTGATATTTTTTCCTAGAACTACACAGAAATTCTAGGAATCTATCTTAAAGAGGTAACTCACCATCTGGGAATGCCAAAACATTATTGTGGTTAGAAGAAAGCCTCCAAAAGGACACACCCAACACATGCTAACAAAATATATGTTGAAGATGAAGAGCTCATCATTGAAAAAATCATTTAAGAGTTATTATATTCCATATAGTTGAAAAATAATGTCCATGAAAAAAAAGAAGAATGTGAAAATCATAGTCTGTATTGATTTTAGGAATCCCAAACTGCACTATCTGAAAGATGAATTCTCGTTCCCAATTACAGAATTGTCGATCGCTGAAAATGCTGGATATCAAGATCTATCCTTCATGGAAGACTATTCAGGATACAACCAAATATGAATATAACTATCGGATGAAGATTCCACCTCCTTTAGGTCCCCAAGGAGTATTTTTCTACTCAATAACTCCCTTTGGTTTGAAAAATGTCGGCGTCACATACCAATGTACCATGCATCACATTTTCAAACAATTATTGGGAGGATTAGTCAACTGTTATTTTCTTGATCTTGTTTTGAAATCATGATAAAACTCAAACCAATTGGATTATATTTAAACAATATTAAATAAAAAATGATAGCATAATCTGAAAATAAATCCCTTAAAATGTGATATTAGTGTTACCTCTGAGAAATTAATCATCTTCACCATACACCAATGTGGCATCATGATTGTCCTAAAGAAGAAAATGGATATCCTTGTAATGTCACCTGCTAGAAACCATATAGAGTTTATTCGATACCATGTAAATGTAGCCTGTATTCGTTTTTTCATAGCCAAACTTGTAGGAAAATTTTTTCCTCGTTCTAGGTTGTTGAAAAATGAGGTTGTATATAAATAGAATACTGATTTTGAAGACTAATTTGACACCCTAAAGAAATATCTGATGAGTCCACTAGTGTTAATAAACCCCATCGAAGGAAGACCACTATTTCAATATGTGGAATCCTTGGAGCGATCTCTAGGAAGCTTTCTCATGCAAAATAACGATGATGGTACTGAGAACAACCTTTATTATCTCATAAAGACCATGACTGATGTTGAAACTTGTTATTAGACTATCTTGAAATGTTTTATAGCCCTAAACTTTGCAGTCCAGATGCTGAGAAACTATCTACAGCACCACGAGGTCTATTTCTTCTTGCGCAGCAACCCACTCAAGTACATTCTCAGCTCTCCGATGTTGAATAGACACCTATCATAATGGGAGTTAATACTGTAGTAGTTTGATATATGGTTTATACCTTATAAATCCATCAATGTCTAGAAGTTAGCAGATTTCCTAGAAGAACACCCCTCTAAAGAGATAACTCCATTGGATACTGAACTACCAAATGAAGAAGTGTTCTCTTTTGAAAATGAATCCCAAATATGGGAGATGCATTTTGACAGTGTATAAAGAAACTCGATGTTTAAAAGGATGGAAAACCCAATATCAACTAAGTGGGGTTGGGAGTCAAGCTAATATCTCTAGAAAATATAGTTTTTCTCTACTCCTTCCTACTAACGGAGGGCGCACAAACAAATAAGAAGAGTACCAATCCCTCATTACAGGGAGGAAGCTAGCACTTCATGTAAAAGTAGAACACTTAAAGGTAGAAGGTAACTCAGAACTATTCATCGAGTGAGTCATTGGTGACTACACTATAAAAATGTAGGATTTAATCTATCTGATGGACCACGTCTAAGAGATGATAAAAGAATTATCATCCGATCCAACATTAAATCACATCCCATGGTCTCAAAATGCACAGGTTGATGTGATCAAAAATGTAGCCACCACCCTAGCAGGTCCGTACTAGGACGAAATAGTCATAAGCATTGCCATTGTAAGATGGTCTTACCATTCATTTAGGCCAACATAGATGAAAATTATTAGATTGGTCTCTTCCCTAAGTCGTATTGTCCTACTATTGACTAGATGACTCCCATCCTGGATTACCATCAAAAGGGAGAACTCCCACTAGACAGAGCCGAATGAGAAAAAAAATCCTAATATGGGAAATTAATTTTGTTTTTTATAATGGTACAAATAAAAAAGGACCTTTATATGCTAGTCTATAAAGGTATCCTTCTCAAATTCATTGATGTAGATGAAACCACCACCACTATGATGTTAGTGCATGTTGGAACATATGGTCCCATCAATCAGCATCCATGGTCTCTCATCAAATTCGATGGCTTGGATACAATTGGCCCACTGTGATGTAAGATTGAACTGAATTCACCAAAAAGTTCCATTCCTATTAGGTTCATGTCAATTTCATCCATCAACCTCAAGAATTACTTCACACATACAAGTAATCCTAGCCGTTTTTCAAATGGGGAATAGATGTTGTGGGACCATACCCTCCCTCCAAGAGAAAACAATTAAAGTATATACTCACATCGCCTGACTTATCTTCTAAATGGAAAAAAGTTATACCCCTTATAGAGCCCAGGACAAGAATAACTTTCTACTTTTTGAAATCCAAAATCATCATAGGATTTGGTGTCCCTCATACAATAATAATGAACAATATCACTGATTTATTCGATACTGAGTTGGAAAAATTATATCAGGAGTATGGTATCAAGTCCAACCTTTCATCTCACTACCATAAAGCAGCCAACAGATAAATAGAGGAGTTCAATAAGACCCAATCCAATATAATTCAGAATATTGTAGATAGGGGAAATAAATCATGGTTAGAAAAGATCCTCCATGCTATATGGGATTACTAGAAAACTACTCACATAAATACTCAATCAACCCCATACTCATTAGTATATAGGATAGGGGCAGTTCTACCTAGAGAAGTTCAACTACCATCACTCTACATTGCTATCTATGATCAACTATCCACAAATGAGCAATCTAAAAAGCAGATTAATGAGTTGGAGTGACTGAATGAAAAAATATTGCACACTTCTCACAATTTGGAAGATTCCCCAAACCAGATTATATGAGCCTTTATCAAAAGGGTTCTCCTCCAGTCCATCCCTGAAGGGGAAATTTTTTTGTTCCTTATAACCCTAATCATAATTGGAAGAAACACCCAAAATTGGAGCCAAAATGGGATGGACTGTATGTCATGAATATTGTATACTCCAATGGATCATATGACTTAATTTTAATGGATGGGAAACTCACCATATATTCTTCCAATTCAAGGATCTTGAATAAATTTATCATGTATCCAATAGTAATTGTTCTGATCACATGATGTAAAACATCATGATGAAATCATCATCACTGCACGACGTTAAACTATGCGGCCAAAATTCCTTAATCACGTGACATTAAATTACAGGATATAACATGCCTTTCCTTTCATGTCGTGTGATTTATTTCCTTATCGCATCATTATAAACTACATGGTCAATTCATCCTTACCACATGATGTTAAACTGCCTGGTATCTATTATCCTAACCACATGACAATAAATTTTTCATGGATCGTTGTGTTCCAATAAATGATCCATCGTACATGAGTAAGATCTATGCTAGAGAAAGATAAAATCCCCCTTTTCTTATGTGAGAGTCAGATCCACATGGGAACTCCCCTTCTCCAGAATTATATGTGGCTTGATTTATATTGGAACAAGATACATAGTTACTCCTAGACTCTATTTCCCAGGTCCATCCACAACCATAAAAAAATCCCCTCTCTACGTATGGGCCATACATATGCGGGGATGTCTCTTCATAAAACTACTACAACTTGATTTATATGGGTGCTAGATATTTAGATACATGTTGATCCTAGATCTTGGTATAGCCACCACATGATACAAAATACCTTGGTTATACCCTCAAATTCCTCTATATTTCATGGGAAACCTCTTTCCATTCCTAATTTCTCACACCAAGCATCGATCACATGATCTTAGCAGTGGTGATAAATGATTCCCACACACGAACAAAGAGTGAAGCTACATGACATGTCCATCACTTAAAAAAATTGGTTAAAATTTTCCCCTCCCAATGTGTGGGTTAGATAGGTACAAGGATAATACTTTTGGAACTACATATGTCTTGATTCCTACCCTCGCAAGATATGTAGTGACACCTGGATTCTAAATCCTCAGGCCAAGCCACCATAACAAATATATAAATAAATTTCCCTTTTTCTTGTGTGTGGACCATACCTTTGTATGACATTTCATCAAGAATTACATATGGCTACATTCCTGCCCTCACAGGATAATTAGTGGCCCTCTTATTCTACCTCCTTGGTCACAACCACTATAAAAAAAATTCCCCCTTCTCCTGCACAAAAATGAAAACCTATTCAGTAGATCCCCATCCATTATTCATACAACAATGATTTTTCGAAATATCATTCTCCCTACATACGAGTCAGATCTATGTGAGAGATTCCATACATCAAAATTAATCACATTCTGTATATTTCTTGTGTGCCCTGATATATCCTTTCTATCCCTAAATATTCATGCCCTAAGAAACCTTGGATCCCCATAATCCCCCCTTGCCATAAAAAATGGATATGGAGGGTCAGAATCCTAAGGGATCCTTTTTTTATATGCACACAATTCCTCAGTGGCTCTGCATAAGTTACTCAAAAAAAAGGCTTGTGAGCCAAATGAAAATTTTTCCTTAGGATTTTCCTTTCATACCTCCATACACCTAATTTCTTCCAATCCCTGCATTATTAATCATGATATCATGGTCCCTAGGACATGGTTTACACTTTCTTCTGATCCTCACATCTAGGGCACATCAGGATATCTCAACCTGATTAGACCATACTTACTCATGATCTTTATGACAACTCATCCCCATTACATGACATTAAATTTTACTACCAATTTCCTCACTATATTCCATTAAACTGGATGGACAAACTATCTTAACTGCTTGATGTTAAATTGCATAACATAATAGTGTTCTCACATAAGCAGACACTGCTTTCGGCAATGGTCACCTACCATTCCATGTCAAAAAACTATGTATGGATTGATTCCTTTTGTATTAGGATACATAGTTATGCCCATATTCTCATCCTAGCCTAGACACCTTAAAAAGTGAAACATGCCCCACCTGCATAAGGGTCATACCTAAGACAGATTATTTTAGTGAAGAACTCTATACTGTTTAGTTCTTACTATCCCATGGGACACATGGTAACACCTGTATCCTATGACTAGGAACTATCCTTGAAAATGTATAACAATTATACCTTTTCTGAATTCAATCTAAGTAAAATCAAGGGGATTCTGCACATTCCCTATTTTTGAATCCATTTTAAGATGAATCATATGTCCCTTCATTCACATTTAGTCATCCATGGCCTCACTACATGATGATAAAATTCAAGGAATATACCTTCTCTCCACACAACGTTAAACTGTATGGTAATTATCATAATAACATATATTAAACTGAATGATAAAACACCAGTGTACGATGTTGAGACTATAATACATCACCCCAAATATAAAATGATAATTTCCAGGATCCCTTCTTCCCTGGGTGGTAGACTAAATTAATTATGACCCTTGTTTTGTATACTGAGCCCAATTTACGTGGGATAAGGGACTACAATAGTGGATTCCCGAAAAAAACCATGGAAAATCAATCCATTATAGTTGGTCTTGGTTGCATGACCTTAAAATTCCTTCTAGTGTTCTCCCCTCCATGTTGGGAAACCCAAAGTCCTAACTACAAAACATTAAACTACATGGTACCCCAAGAACTATATATTGATTAAATCCTATCCATGCATGATACGTAGTGATGCCTCTATGGTGGATCCTAAGTCCATCCACCTCCAAATGAATCAAATATAGCAAAAATGACCATCTCCCCATGTATGGACCATACATAGGACGGAAGTCTCATTTCAAGACACAAATAAAGGGATTTAAATTCTCCACTATACATACGAATCTGATTTATGTAGGGAAACATTCAAAGATGGGGGTAATCATCACCAATATATTTCTATATATGTCCAGATACACCCTTTCCATCTATCGAACTCCATTCCTTGAGTAATCCCTGGTCCTCAAAAACCACCCTGGCTATTGAAAACGAATGTTCAGTGTCCTAAGGACACCTTTTTTTACTGTACACCCAACTCCCCAGCAGCTCTATATAATGTTCCCACAAAACGGGCCTATCAACCCAAGGAAAATTATTCCTTAGTAGAGGATTTTTTACCTCATTATGCCCAACTACATCTAAATCCCTATACCACTTCTTCTTATCTAAGAGCCTTTAGTATCATTGTTTACACGTTCCTTCCTAACCATGTCTTGGACATGCTGGGATATCCGATTCTGCTTGTCCTCCAGTTTCTTGGGGCTTCTATATCAATGTCCCAATTGCATGACATTAAAACTTCATGATGATTAATACCCAATGTTCAGTCAAATTTCTAGAAACATTGAATAATATGTTTCCCCTTTTGTTCATGTGCATGAAATAAACCCACAATTGAAACTTAGATATGCATCCCACCTCATTGGGGAACATGTATGCAAGATACGAATACCCAATTCATATGTGTGAATTAGATCTACATATGGTGAAACATTAAGCCTTAAAATAACTACGTCTAGATTTATTCCCTATCATCATAGGATACAGAGTGATTCTTGAATATCATATCTCGATTCTATCCATGAAACCAATTTACACCTTGTTTCCTACGCAAGGGTTAGAACTATGTAGGGAACCTCCTCACACCTGTGTGGGTAGAATGTCTTCATGAATTACGAGGAAATCCCGTATTAAAATTCCCCTTTCTTGTTTAAAACCCCAACTTCACATCCCATACCCCATTTCAAGAAAGGTATTAATATCCATACCTATCCATGGCCACCGAAAATGGAAGGTCAGTGTCCTGAGGGAACCTTTGTTGGACTATGCACACAATGTCCGGACGGCTCTGCATAAGTTTCCCACAAAAATGACCTATCAACCAAAGAAAAATTCTTACATATGAGTGGATTTTTCTACCTATGTATGCGCATATGACATTTAGTTCTCACCTCACTCTTGGACTCAGAAACCCTTAGATTATAGTTTACATCCTCTCTTCCCTTTCATACCTAATGATGATAGAACATTTCTGGCCAGACTACCATGAAAAATATGAATCATTTCCCCTTCCCTTGTCAGAGTAAAGTGACTTTGAGTCATAATTTTTAAACATACTAGTTGTAGGACTTTAAACTATTCCATGCATTATCCCTCTTTTACACAATCTCAATTCGTGTGGGGTCAGTTTCTTGACCAATGTTGATAATGATGGCCCCATCACTTTTAGACAACATTCCCTCAACATGTAACTCATTATGGCCTTCAACAACAAAACAAATACAAATTAAAATAAAATTTACTATCCATTTAAAATTTATGGCCATTGTTTTGAGGACATCGTTGTGTGACTATGCCCATAATTCCTCAACAGCTCTGCATATGTTACCCACAAAAAGAACTATCAACTGAAGGAAAAAGAATCATTAGGAGATGATTTTACTACTTCTTTATGGATCATAGATCACATTCCCCACATCATAAACTTTACCCAAAAACCATAAAATAAGTGTCAAAAAAATCCCTCATTGATGTGTGAAATATATCGAGACATCCTTGGTCAATGTGTCCTAATTTGGGGCACTTACCCTAAAATCATGGTCAAAAATATTCGACATAAAACACCAGTAATGATAGTCCAGTTTACAAGACATTAAAATTCCCATTCAAAGAGACAAAAAACTCACCAAGATGATAACTCAAAAAGGGAATCCTGACAAAATGTTGAGTACGATATCGCTAGAACTAAACTTTTTATGGTTTACTAAAAATATCAAGAAATCAAAAATTTAAAGAGGTAAAATGATTGTTAGGTCGAAACCCCGCAAACAGAATCCTAAGAAGAAGTCAGGTAATACCCTATAATCCCATACAAAATTAGGATTAAGAAAAAATTAGGGTGATAATAGAAAAGAAAAAATATTTGTAGGGGTTTCCATGTAACCCCATTTATAGTTGAACTATGCTCTCTGGGTCCCTCAGCATAAGAAACAAATTAAGGCATGCTTTGATTATTTCAATTAATTATCTCAGATCATGATTCAAATAAGTATCTGGTTAATATTATCCTTTGAAATATTTTCAGTTATAATTAATTGATATTCTAGAAAAATACGAAGGAAAAGAACTAGAGAAAAAGATGTTTTCCTTCCATTAAACCATGATAATAAGTGAATCCACGACCGAGAGCCTCTCTATATGAGTGGGTCATGATAATTCTAGAATATGTTCAGCAGGCACAAAAAATTGTATTAATGTGTGATTCAATTTTCCAATTTCTCGGTGGAGTTCTGACAATGTTGCATTCATAGCTTCAATACGTACCCACAATACATTATCCTCATCCACTATATTTATTCTAGCCTTTTCCCCCTCCTACAATGGTTTTTTACCCTCTTAAATCACTGCCTTAGCATGAATCCATTCCTATTTAACCCACTCCAACTCTTTTCTCTACTACTCTACTTCTTCAACATGATTCTATGTTAAGGACATCATTTTCTGGAGTTCTCCTTGTAACTTAACAATTCCCCTAACTTTCTTAGCAGCCTCATTCATGAGGATATGTATAATAGTGGAATGATGAGCCTTGGGATCTGCAGGAGAATGTAAAAATTTGTTTACACTATTTTATTCCCTAGTAATAACCACCTACCTCAATATGTCATAAATTACATGATAGTCGAACCCTTCAAACCATAGGACTAAAAACATGTGATGTAATCCAGTCATCTTCATCAGCATATCTATAAGAGGTTTTGGAGAAATAATCCTCTATTTGTTTTTATAAACTTTTTGTCTATTAGGACGAAGGATGGCTAGGACCTATTGGTTGGTTTCATAGTCATTCCTAGAAGGAAGAACATATTCAAGAATGAGTGCTACCAGAAACATTATTGACATAATGACCTCTGTATGACTTAACCCCTCAGTAGTTGCATCTCTGATAGTATCGGAAAGAATTAAGTTCAAGGTATCAACTGCAGTCGCAAGTGCTTGTGGCTATGATCCTAAAATAAGGATTGAGATAATTGAAACTCTAAATTCTTGATGGTAAAAAACACACAAATAATGATTGGAATAGTGGAAAAAAAAATTCCACCTTCCAATGCATCAATGCCTCTAACCTCTATTATGGAGTCACCACCCATCAAAGATGGTATTGAAACATAAGCACAAAATTGAGTTTTAGGGATCTCCATGGGTACTCGTGGCATCAGACTATTCTAAACTCAATTGGAATCCTCTGGAAGATAACCTACATAAATTGTTCCCATGGTGGTGAATAGTTTGGAAAAGAGAATGATATCCAGTTATAAACCTCCTTGATCCAAGATGCTACATGCCCTCTACTTGTTTCCCATGGAAGAACGAGATCAGAATGCTCAATCAGGGCAACGACATCCAAAGACACTCCCTCTACAAGGGTGGGGTTCGTTTGGTTTGGGGCAGTCGATCTCTCATGATTGGGAACCATTTCGAAATCTTCTAACAATCGGGGCTCCCCACCCATCTCATCGTCCACTAACAATGGTTCCCAATCCTATTCCATAAATTTGCGATCAACACACCCAGTTGAGGTTTCAACTTCTAATGAATACCCAAATATTGGGGTAGGGGCTATCTGATCTAGAGTTGGTTCTCTCCAAGAGATAATAATGACCCCTATAACATTGGGTGGCCTAACCTCCCTACCTCGTTCATCCATTGCTGCCAGTGGTATCTCCCAAACATCAGAATATGAAGGAGTCAATGACATTTGGGTAATTTCTTCCTGGGTACATATTGGTTATTCATTAATATATGCACACAACAATTCTTCCACTAAATGGAATCATTTATTATGACAACCATATAGATAGATATCTAATTTACTTGCAATCCCATTTTTTATATGCATCGATAGTTGAGATTCATGTCGATGTTTCATAGTACGCCATGATAATGGCCCCTACCATGATTTTTAAATAGAACCGAGAGTGAAACTTTCCTTGTCAGATTTGTAAGAACTACCTATATATGTTTAGTGGCACCAGGATTACCTTCCATGGGGACCCCCACATCTCAGGGAGCATGTTCCCTAGCTACAGTAACCCTAGGGGTTAACACTAGAAAAGGTATCACCTCTTGAGCCACCTTTAACTCCAACAAAAATAAGGAATAAATTTTTGGTACCTTACAACAAGAGAACGTAAGGTTGAGGTTATAAAATATCACTACCTATCCTTCGAAATCAATTTACTGTAGAATTATTTCCATATAGGGAAACCAATCAATCCAATAAATCATTTACTTGGAACAGTGAAGGCATGTATCCATATCATTCAAATATAATAATAATTCTTACAAATACAAATGAGCAGAAATAAAATATGGGGTGGTGTATTATCTGAAACCGAGAAGATTAAATGTTTCTTCGGTGGAAAATCTCAAATGTATTCATTGGAAGTAGTTTCCCTTAACTCGTCTCATACCCTCCAGGCCTCTGGAAATGTAGTCGTGATAGAAATGTCAAATGAAGGAGTATATTCTTTAAAAAGTGTAACCAGATCTATAAACCATAAATATTTACTTGGAACCTCCAAAACCCTAGAACTCTCAATAGTTAGAATTCTATGAGTTTATAGATGCATAAATGAAATTTCCATTACATTAGTCACAACAAGAAAATGGGCAGTATCTTCACCCTCTGAGGACTGAAAATTATCATCATGATCTTCATCAACCTTAGTTCTCATCATGTAATGTACTCGATGATACTATTTATAATGAGTTTTCTAAGAATGAATCAGGTTTTAAAAATACTAAAGGTAATAATTAACCATTTCAGAATCATCATTATAAGAAGTTTTAGTATGCACCGAAATGTAACCAAAATTAGTAAAAGAGACCTACCTCTCTTAAAGAAACTGCCATAAAGAATTGGGGTACAGATCATGAAAATAAATACTACCCCTTAGCAAATCCCACTGACTCTAGGCCATAGGAAATGTAGAATCAGAGGGGATGGGTGGCTATCGCTTAGCAGTAGCACCAATAGCCCGAGATGTCGAACCCCAATCTTTTAAATCCTTCCTCAGATGTTTGGAAATGAGAGACTTCCATGGACATTTCCTTGGTTATGAATTCTAAATGGGTTTTTATTCCATTTATATCCACACACTTTAAAGGACATGAAAATGGGAAATAGATCTATGAGCTAGTCATTTTGGTATGATTGAATCCAAACATTGGGATGAAATTTTGTGAGACTTGGTACAAAAACCTCAGGATCTTGAATTTTTGTCCTGAATTGTGTATCTTCTTGGGTAAAAATTAGCCAAAACTATTGAGATATCATGAAATTGTTTCCTAGAATACACTATCGAGGGAAGGAGGACAATAAATTTTGATACAATTAATTTGATATCCAAATCTTCAAGGAATATATCCCTCTTAGATAAGTTCTCCCCTAGTATGGGAATCCAAAACACCCCCTCTCAATGAAAAGAAGTAGCCCCATATAACAAAGTTATCTAATTCATTATTCACTAAAATAATAATAACAGAAGATTAAGGATTATAAGTCTAGAGGTTGTGATAGTTGATTCGGGCCTTCAGTTCTTATCCATTCCATTAATTCCACTCATCATGATTATTATCCATAGCCCATACTATCGAAATTACCCCTTAGTACTCTAGAGATATGGCTAGAAACCAATATCCAGAATTATTATAGTGTTGATGAATATGTACCCCCACCCCTATGTTTGAACCTAAATAGCCCAAGTGGATTTGGAAAGGCCCTACCAGCCAGTGAGGTGGCTTCCCTCGCTGATCTGGCCCAACAAGAGATAGATTTTCTCCAATACTAGAATTTTCATGTTGATACATTTTCTATAAGCCAGCTGATCCACATGATAATGGTAGTATCCGTGACCCTGATATTGGGATAACGTTTTGGTTGAAGACATCCACTCAGAAACATGTCTAGGAAGGCTTACAGTTGAAACAAATAGTCAATATCTAGAACAAGTCCCCACCCCAATTTTCAGAACTAACCCTCTTCCAAGAGAGGGTATAGAAACGTTCTTTCTATTGTGTGTCTATGGTTGGGTAGGACCTGGGTCTATGAAAATTGGGCTCCTGAACACTTTTATTAGAAAATGCATTAATAAAATCAAAAAAAGATGATTTATTTCATTAATCAAGGGTCTATATTACATTAATGGATGTTTTATTTGTTAATAAGTCTATTTTCAATGGTAGGAGTCTCCTCCTCATCATCCCAAGCAGAGGAGGATGGAGGGAACTCTTCACACATTTCTCTAATGATGGGAACCCTCGAAATCCAAAAAACATCCCATAGGTTAATATCAACCTCCCCATAGACTAAATTAAAGGTGTTAGTGTTTGGTCTACATATACTCAAGAGATACAAAATGAGGGAATGGGTTCAATGAGTGTAGGTTTGGGATACCCAGATAGCCTAATACATTCCAACAGTCAGCAATTCAGTAAATAATTCCTCATAACTTTGATGAACCAAGAATAGACACCCCCATCCCAAGAAAAATGATACTCTGTAGTGAAGACCCATTTCGATGACTAACCATGTTGTTCATTATCTAGGCCTTTTTGTGAAATGCTATGGTAGCAATGGTATTTTTCATTCGACCTCCATTGTGCATCCTCTGGTGACCAAGGGGTATAGTTTATATATTATCTAGAATAAATCTCTCTCTGAATGAAGCTTCCCTTTGACAAAATGAGAGTCCGAAGAATATTGCTACTATTAATTTTCCAAGATACAGGTTGATTGGTCAGACATGGTTCTAGAATATCCATATCGGATGGTAGGAAAAATCCATAAATGGGAATCCTATCAAAAGTTGGATATTCCTCATGACATGCACAAAGGAGTCAAGCAAGAGACTGATGAAATGGGAAAACCATTATCATATTATCAATAAAACCTACCATGAATTTTTACTTCACATTAGTAGTTGAAAGGGTAGTGGGGAAGAGGGAGCAGTCTGTGAAGGGTTATAGTCCATCTGATTCCTGCATCAAACGATCATGCAAAATATTTACCCTAAAAAAATATTTGGTGAAGGACTAAACTTGGTCCACCTATTGAATGTCATGGGAACTGATTTTTCATGGAAGGAACTGTTTGTGAACTGATAATTTATAGAATCTCACTATGTACTTGATCATGAAAGATTATCCAGTGAACCAATAGTTCGAAAAATAAAGAAACCCATATACGAACTAGTGCTATATGGAATCCCAAACTCATCATTAATGGAAACAATTTATACAGTTCTCGAATTAAAGGTTCAGTTTATGGGTGAATGGCGTCCATGACGGAGGAAGTTTTCTAAATGGAAGAGGTTGAGATAATCATGGGAGTGTTGTGTCTACCAAGTAAAATAGAAATGAAAAAATTATATGGCCTCTTTCATATAGACAAGGTCTCCTCTGATGGGTAGTCCCTCATACCGCAAACTGACTTATGTTGGTACCTATTTCTACATTAGAATAGCTTCCTCTTCAACCTGACCGGAACTCCTTCTGATGGGGGAATTTTTTGGGTCCTGAAAACATTGAAAATGGAAATAAAATACACCCATGAATTTAGAAAAGGAAGAAAAAAAGTTATGGAATAATTAATGTAAAAATACTCAAATGAGAAAAATAAATAAATGAAAAAATATGGATCTTGAAGTAAAACATCCATCATTGATCACCCCTCCACATGGCGATCCTTTTTGCGGGGACACCCATGGACAAAATGGTTCATAGGAGCTAGAAAACAATTCCATATCCATAAAAATTATCATTAATTGGATAGAGGTGGAGAAATTCTACCTATGCACTACATTTTTTGTGGTCTAAAACGATCTGCGTGCAAGGCGCAGTAGAGCTCCTTTGAAGATTAACGTTTTGCATGGTGGTCTACATCGTGAGGTTCCCAATAACTAACCTGGTCATGGGATAGAGATGATAGCCCCGATCCCTAGCAGATGAATTCATTCACAGGATGGATATAAAGAAATCCTCCACTCACACGATCCCCCACAAACTCCAATAGTTTATGAGTGAGGTTGAGATGTTAGATTCTCATTAGCGAAACGAATTCATTCATGGGATCAAGTCGGTAATTTTTTACACCACATATGACGACACCATGCCCATCTGAACATGTTTTCCATGGGCAGGGTTTTCTTCCTTTAGGATCCACAAAGGATGCTCTATGGCCCACCAATCCAGCTCTTCCACCTCTCTATAAATGGACCCCACAAGGGACTATAAAGGGGGATTTTTGGAGGAATTGAGTGACAAAAGGAATGGAAGAATAGAGAACTATATAAGATAGGCACTTTAGATGATTCCCTATAGGTTTAAACCTCTGTCTAACATTAAATAATGAAATATAATTCTAAGCGGAAGACTACGTACCTAGTTCCCTTCGTAGATGACTTTTCTGTGAAGTGCATAAATGATGTGCCTTTTTCAAGAAGGAGTCTTGCGTAGCCATGTACTATAAAGATAGAACCATGAAATCTGTAGAAAATTGCTTCATGGATGGATCTTGATGCCATGTACCACCATAGTATGTAGAAAAAACTCCGCCCCGAGTACCACCAAGGTACACAGATGGAACATGGTTTTCCATAGAAAAATACTTTTCAGACTAAATCCAGGTATGCGTACCATCACAGAACATGGAAGACCCCTTTACCCGCATAGCAATGTGCTATACTGGGGTAACCCAATCTAGCATAATGAAATGGAATGCGAAACAGTGTATTCGAATGAATTTTCTCCTCTTGATTCAACAATTTCCTTGTCATTCACATCGCATCATTTATATCCCCTATTTGAACTAGTCCAGAGGCACTGGCCAAAGCCTCTTACAATGGAACTGATTCTGTTTGATATGACCCTAGGGTCTATCAGCACTACCTTATATGTTTACATACCCATGGTATGTAGAGTCATGTGGGTAATCCTTGTAATAAGGTTGACCCCAAAATGTCCCTAATTTTACATTCCCATAGTAATGTGGGGTTTGAACTTGGGATTATCACATGTTCCTCCTCATTATATAGATTAATGAAAACTGTTGGAATTTCCATTTGGTTAGGGACAATGATAAATAAGTATGAATCTCACATTATTTCCCCTTTGATGAGGAATGCTCCTCCCCTTTTCAAGAACCATCCTTAGGGAACTCCATCTAAGCTACTCCCCTAGCTCCTATTTAGGGATGTATTGTATCCTCACCCTCTCCTAACATCATCCTCCCCATTTTCCACAAGTGGATATGGGAAAGGGTGTGGTTCATTAGATCTACTGCATCCCCTTGTTTCTCAGACCGATCATGAGTCACATGGGCTTAAAGATTAGTGGAAATCATTGAATCCACATGATACACCTAGTTGTGGAAATATAAGAACTATGATTACTACTCTAACTAGGATACATAGGATTCTTGTCTATGGCCAAAGCTCAAATGGTCATTCCCTTTGGAAGTATCCCAAAATCACGCCCCCTTTAATGGAAATCTTCCATTCATAATCCTAAGATTTCATAACTACATGGAATTTAATTCCCAATTATCTAGGATATGTAGGAAGCCTCCCTAAGGCTCAAGCCTACCACCCTCATATTCATGTCGGTCCACTTATGTCCTTGTAGTATGATGATAAACTGGAGGTTTGGGTCCTTTTCCCACAACCTTAGAAGGAAATGTTTCTAGTAATGTGACATTGAACTTTGTGTCTACCGATTCATGTCACAAGGATATGTAGGAATCCCATCTTGTTGCATTGATCTCAATATTGAAATTATTTCCACCTCTAGATGATGATAAACTATAGAGAACCATCCCATATGTATTAAAACATTCATTGTCTTAGTGAAAAACTATGGAATTCTTGGTACTTCAAATAAGTGGATAGCGTTAAGGAAGGACCTGAGATACATAAAGGAGATTCCAGACCCATGCATACTTATTTTTGATCTTGTGACCTAGGAATAATTTGAGAACATGTTCATGGGAATGAACCAAGGATTCATGAACATATGAACATAGCTTAAATCTATCAGAGTTTCCCATAATATGCGAAAATTCCCCCCAAATAGGTTTGATTAGCACGAGTACCCATCCTCTCGACCAATGTGAGCCTTATAGTGTCACTAGCCAAATCATCCAACGAGCACCTGCCATTGGAATTTAGGTCTATGAATAATGGATAAGGTGGTCTTTGGGAGCGTTTGGATCAGTTAATTAAACAATTAGAGACCATTTGAGGACGTTGTACCTGACATGGATCAATTGTACCAACACTTAACCCCTATAATCACCCATTGATATCACTTAACTGTGGAACATCCTTTAATAGATATAAAGAATATAATGCCCAGTACCCATCAAACCATTTTAACTATTGGGAACGATGTGATTCGAGTATAAAAAGACATGAATAAATAATAACCTCATTTTATTCCATATATATAAATTTTATTATTATAGAGGCACAAATGTTATTCATCTCCTTTTTTCAAATGGAAAATGAAAATATCCCTTGTTCATAATTATGAACTAGCATCTCCATGTAGTGGTGTAATTCATTTTTATCACTTATTTATTGGGATAGTAATAAAGATATAATTAATTAATATATATTATATGTTTAACATAATTATAATTTTATAAATATCATATATCAGATAACCTTTTTCTCTACTATCTATTGGAAAATGATAACAACGATCGTATATATGTGTAGAATACCAACTCCATGATGCAGTGTGATTATTTTTTGATTGCCACAATGCATGGATGACTTTAAAATAGTATATAATTAATAAAAATATGTCAATTATTTTATAAATTATATACATGATGGGAATATTTTATATTCTCTTTAACAGTGGACAATATACCAAATTTAATTTTGAGAAATTAACTGAACAACCTTAAGTGGTTAAGGTAATAAAATAAAATTCAATAAATATATTCCAAATGATTATAAAAGGTTTCTAATAAATGAAATATATATGAAAATATTACATAATAAATAAATTAATGAATTTAAATTTACTATACATGAGTATCAAACAAATCTGAATAAACGAAAACACAAGGAAAGGGATTTATGTTTCAATTTCCTTTTAATCGAGATGTTTTGTCCTTGAATTCCAAATTGAGAGAAATTATATGATCAATATCATTTAAAACACATATATTTTATTCTAATATGGTTATTTATTAGTTTTTTATGCTTCCCTTTCATTCTACAATCTCTGGTACGTAAAACAATTGATAAATGTTTTTATGAAAAAATGACCTTATTTCTCATTTTTGTTGGATATCATTCTCCTCTATATATGTTTTATTACAATATTAAATAATTTTATTATTTATACAAAAAAACTTGGTAAAATTAATTTTAATCTACCTTTAAATTTCTTTTGATTCTTTAATTAATTTTATAAACATTTACTGTACAGGTTATTTTGATGTTTTATTCCAAAATAAAAAATAATTTTTTAATGGTTATGGGTTGATCTCAAATTCTCATCATCATTGATATTATATGTTAGGAAGTTTCCTTTACGTGTTTCCATTTTTATTTTCATATAAATTCTTTTTCTATATATTTTGGTAATTTTTTTTTAAACTTATATCAAATGAAAATGGTAATATTTTCATAAAGTATTGTGAAGAATTTTGAAAAGTGATTTATATCATAATTCCAACATGAAGTTACGTAAATGTTTTTTTTAATGTATTACTTTTATATTTTTTTTAAATTTATTTTTTTACTAAACTCAATCATTTTTGATAAATTGATAGTCTTTTTTCATTATTTAATTATTTATAGATTAAAACTTATTATTTTGATTATTCACTTTCTTGTGACCATGTTATATATCACCCCTAATTATTTATTAAAATTAATTTTATCATTTTATAGAATGCTATATATCACTCCCCATTACTCATTTGAATTAAATTCCTACTTTATTCCCATATTTTAAATATCAAACATGAATTTTTTTTTAATTTATATTATGTTAATGATGTTTAAACTATATACCATTTTTATGTATGGTATCAGTTAGAGGAAGTTTATTATGAAATTTAATTGATTAAGTGGGGAAATATTCCTTGTTCTGGATTCAATATAGATAAATATTGATTTATAAGGAATTTTGGGTATGATTTTTTTTATTTTACTATATATAACTAATCAATATGAAGTAAAAGTAATAACTTGGTCATGATTATATATACCCCCTTGATACATAGATAGGTTTTGTGATAAAAAACAATATTCATTCCATATTTGAAGGGTATATTTTTTACACCTATCCATTAATTAATAATGATGTCCTGGATGAGTCCTTGAGGGTAAGATTCATGATAAATTGGTTAATTTCTAGATGTAAAGTTTATAAATGTAGAGATTTATGTATTTACATTATTGATAATTCATTTTCCATTATCCATGAGCTTTTTGTGTTGAAAATAGTCATGGATGTACTTTGAAATAATTTTTTTATTAAATGTAATGTGTTTTGATGATAAACTCTTCCATATTGATTATTCATTATTTACACTTGATAGATTTTGTTGTATGTAACACTTACTGAGTTTCTCAGCTCAAAATTTATTTGTTTCCCTTTACCTAGGATATAAAGAAGGGTGTATTCAATGATTTTTATTGAATAAATATATTTTTTATGATATATTTTTATACTTCCCTTGTAATTTGGTAATCAATTATGTATCTAGTTTTCCAAGACTACTAAAATAATCGATCATTCATGGTGTGATCCATTATATATTTTCCCAATGTAATAAATAAAACAATGGATCTAGGTTAATTGTCTCATAGTGTGACATCATGAGATAAAATGTCTATATATTGACGATTCAACTCAGCTTTCCAATCCAATGTTTCATAATTGAGATTTCTATGTTGTTACCTGTCTTTATAAATGGGCATCACAATCCCCCGTAGAACCTATTCACTATAATAAATGATATTAATATGATTTTCAACATTAGATGTGTTAGATTAAATTTTAACATAATCATGTCAAACACATGTGTAGGTTCAATCGCATACTTCCTCAATTTAAAAACATGGAAGGGGGTTTTCCTGGAACAAAATTTTAGATATAAATGTTTCTGATAAGTTGTTTACCTGATTCCTTTTAATAACTCAAAATGCTTGAAAAATATCAATGGTCTCTTCACCTAAATACCCATATATCATTGATTTGGTTTTGGTGAAACCTAAATAAAAAATGTTAACCCATATTTAATTCAAAAGGTGTAACACCATGATACATTAGTTGAAAAAAATAATAGTCTTGATAGCTTTATAAAAATGAAACACCGAGCTTTAAGTGATCTGAGATGTACTATAAAAATATTATTATTCTAGTGCGACATAGATATTTAGTTAGTGGGTTTTAATATGAGTAACCACATAATAAAATACATTTATAGTATTTTTAATTGATAAAAATGTCCTGAATAATTCAAAGGAAATAAGAACATATTTTTTAGTGAATTCATTTTATGGTTCAAAATTTATATTTTCTTGAAAAATGTTTTTAATGGATTTTTTTGGGTAAAATATTATTAATAGATTACTATTTTCGAAATTTTATTTTAAAAAATGAAATAAATTTTTTATAGAATTATTTCCAAATTGTCTTAGAGTGAAATTTTGGTTTTTTTCTAAATTCATTGATAATTCAGGGAATATTAAAAATTACATACCTTTTAAAAAATATCTTTTATTTTAATTTGAGGTATAATTATTCTTTTAATTTTATATCAAATTAAAAAAAATATAAATTAATTAGATACAATCTAATTACTTACATACTAATCATCATTGTACTTAGTTTTGGGAAATGTTCAATATTGGTCTGAAGAACACATTTTTTCTAAAACACAATTTCCGCCATATTTTACTTATTTATATTCAAATTGATATTTTGTAATTATAGAAATTGAATCTTAAAAATATTACTAATTATTTATAATTATTTGGTAAATTTTTGTAAATATGTCCCTTTTATTTTCTGTTCATTATGAATAGCAATCTTAGTAAATACTATCACCTTAGTAAGGGTAAATCAGTTAATCAATGTTAAAAATAAAATAATGAGGACTATAAATTTCCCAAACTATTTTAAATCTATTGGATGAGTGTTTCTATGCCATATTAATACATTATTTTAATTTATGAACATTTTGAGCCATTTTTATTTGAAAATGACTTATATATTATTTTACGTTAATAAAAAGTCAAAAATGTCAATTTCTATCTTTTAATGTCTATTACATTTTGTGACATGGATAAAAAAATTATATTAAAAATGGTTATTTGAAAGTCAATTTTTTTATTATTATAATTTATTTTTATGTTTTAGTATTGAAATAATTACTCTAAATGCATACAAAATGTTGACTCAATTATTGGGAAAGTAGTAGAAAAATAAAAAACTCAAAAAGTAATATTTTATCAGTGATTTAAAGTGTAACATGAATTTATAAGAAACCTATTACATATTATATAGGTTATATTAGTGTATATTCTAGTTATAATTCTTTCATGTTTTTTTATCAAAATCAAATTATGTGAATTGTTCTAAAATTGAATTAATAGTATTTTATGTTAATTAATATTTTATTATATTCTTTAAAAATATTAAAAATATTTCAATAGGGAAATTATGATTTCAAATTTTCTGAATTGTAATCCCTTTTGAATTTATGATCCAATTTTCAACTTATAAGTAAATTTAAATTCCATTAATATTAAATAATTAATTAATTTGTTAACCAATGAGCTAATAAAAATATAAGGTATAAAATGATATATAAATAAAAAAATGATTTTGTATTTATAATAATTCATTTTACTTTTTAATATCTACTCCATTTCATTTATAAACCCTTTAACATGATTTATACACATATTATAATATAATGTTTTAGGTATTTAAAAAATTGACATAAATATATTTTATAACAGAAATATTTTATTAAATTATTTCACATTCATAAAAATCATATTTTCATACAATTGAATATATTATGGATTAAAATATCAACCACGGTGCATTTATGGGTCACTTTTTTTTATAACATTCTGGACCCTTAGAAATTTAAAAACATTGATATTGTGGTTATTATCAAAAGGAGTAACAAGAGTTAATGAAAATATATACAGTTAAAAACATCCGATAAAATTGAAAAAAAATGGATGAGATTATTTTTACTTTTAATCACCATATATTATAAATAATCAAATTTTGATCCTTATTAACTATAAATATTATTAAAATCAATTTAATACTTTATGTAATTCAAATAGTACCCCTCTCCTCCCTTATAAAAATGTACCTATTATAATATCCTCCTCACACACTCTGAGCCATATATCATGATCAAAACCTACCCAATTATCTTTTAAAATTCAGTATAAACAAATTATTTCATATTATCTTCTTAAAATACCATTCAAATTGTTCTTAAGAAGATATCTAAAAGAAGTATATTGAGGAAGACGTATTCGTCTTTACCGACTATTTCAAATTTCATTCTTCATGAACACCCTCTAAATCCATTTTACCTATCCTAAAATAATTATTATAGTATAGGAAATATATTATATGTCATTATTATTATGGTAAAACTATTTTCAATCTCTTTTTCATCCTATTAAAAGTGTAAATATTTCCCGTGTGTATGTACTACTTAATATCTCCTCTAGTATTGAAATTTATTTTTCTCCCCTATTTTATTTGGCTGGTTTTAAAAATGTAAATAATTAATATATATTATATTAATGAATTAATTGTTATTTTATAATTAAAATATCATATATATATCTTCTTACCTTTTAATATTTTGGAATACAACAACATCCCTTGTGTGAATGTGTGGACTACCTCCTCCACAAAGAGATGCGATAGGTTTTTCATTTATTATTTACATGGATGTTAATAAGGATATATTTAATGAATATATATGATATATATGATATTAAAATCATGAATATCATTTTGAATATGATGGTAACAAGATTAAAATATAAGGACTAGAACTACTGAACCAAAATTCCCATGAGAAATGAAACACATAACACCCGAAAACATGGCTTTTAATTAAAAATTAAAAATAAATGGGTGTTAAAAGTTTATAAGTTGATCATATATAATTTTATAAAATTTTACATGATTTTGGTATAGAATTATAAGAAATTTAAATTTATTATACGAGATGTTATAACTCTTTCGAAGTGCAGCGAACATGAGGAAAGTGTTTATCATCTAAAATTATTGTCATTGGTACATATGGTATGTTATGCATCGATATTACTTTAGAAGTAGTATATATATTCTCATTGAAAAGTTATATAATTAATATAATTATTTTAATTTTAATTTAAGTTTAATTTTATTTTCTTATTTCATGGGTCTTACGATTCAAAAGTTATCAAAGAGATACGTGATTTATGATACAATCTAATTATTTATCCTGATTATTTATTATTATTTCTACGACGTTGAAATTCCATGATATATATCCCAATAATATCATTAATTTTATTATCCTCTATTTTTTTTGAAGAATAAATATTTATCCTTTAATTTTACTTACATTAAAAAATCAATAGATAGAATGAAAGTTTTTAAGGAAAACTGAATTTATTTCCTTCTTCCGTCAAAAATCCTTTTTCTTTCTGGAAACTTTTTTCTAAAAAAAAAAATTCGATAATGTTTTTAATATTTTCATATGATTTTTCAAATTTATTTTTATCCATATTTAATGTTTTCCAAAATGGTTTAAAAAGAATCTTCTTATAATTTTTTGAATGAGGAATTTAAAATATTTACTAAACAACTAGAAGATATAATCATTTTAACATACATGAAAAAAGAGGAATTTCATATCATCATGACTGATTGTGCATCAAATAATTTATTAAAATTTTCCAGGTTTCTTTTCAAATAAATTTTCTTCCTAAATATTTGATAAATTTTTAGATTATAATTACATGTTTAAAAAACTAAAAGGTTAATTTACTCAAAAATATAGTCTAGTGGTCCATTAATAGAAATTTTTTTCTACATTGACATCCCTTGATTTCACTTATGATTTACTTGAGGTATGATTAAAAGATATCATCTTTATTCATTACCTAAATGGTTTGTCGATATGATAATGAAATATAGATAAAACCAGTTTTAATTTCCATTATTTATAGTATGATGATCGTTTTTATGATCTTATGGAATACATATATATGTATTTATAATTATGTTATGGGTGGGATTGGAATTGTTTATTCCTTTTAGTGACCCTAACCTAGAAATCATGTAGTCAGTGTCGTGATACCATTACATTTACATGCTTACAAGGAATAAAATATCAAAGTACAGAAGAGTTTAGTTGTATTGGTAAACCAGATATTTACATTTTTCTTGTATTGAAAATTAGTATACTAATTACAACAATTTTTTTTCTTTTGAGGATAAATAATTTATTCCATAAAGTATATCCCTAGATATAATTAGTAGTATTCCTTCTGGAATCATGTGGAAAAGAAACAAAATGAAGGGCACCTAAAATACTCGGTAAGGGTAAATCATAGTAGAATCAATAATGAATAAATTAGAATAGTAAATATAAAAAAGTTAATAACTTAAGAAATATTCCATGTAATCAATTAACCGAGTAGGTAGTCCATATATAATATGTAAAGGTAAATAACTAAAAACACATGCCATTAAAATTACATGATAAGGAAAAATCAATATGGAATGGTAAGAAACAAAAAACACACCCCATTTAATCAATAAACTAGTAATTTAATGAATTTAGAGAATTTAACATATAAAAACTAAATGATAATAACAATTATAACTAAAATTTCTATGAAGGAAATTCTAAATTTTTTATGTCTTGTCTATAGCACATGAAAACCCATAATGTCAAACTCCACCCTCAATATATTTTAAAATTGTAGGTATAACCTCTTTAATTAACACCATTAATTTGTCACATAATAACCTATCGATGCATCGAGGGGATACATCATTTTTGGTCCCCACCCTTTATTGCAAGACCAATGTATTATTTATTTTGTGTAATCGATTTAATTATTAGAAAATATTCCTTATCAAATATCTATATTGAATAAATGATATACAATTATCAATATTACAACAAATAATCAAATAAATTTCAAAGTGAACACCATATAAAAATGGTATATGGTTCATGAAATAACCATATCCATGAAAAATGATATGGATACGTAAGGTAAATTAAATCGAAACTAATCCTAGGAGATTGAATATTTCAAGGGGACTAAAAAATGAATCACGGAAGTGAATTTGAATGATATCCTTTGAAAAATATATCATAAACCATCCATAGGAGTAATAATGATGTTATTAAAAAATATTGATGGGTAAATATGTAAATGTTTTATGACATAAAAAGAATATTACTTGGTCATGGTAAAAGGTTAGAAAAATTCCTTATTCATAAAGAGATAAGAATATTCCATTGAAAACATGGGACAAAGACAAAAAGGGTAAACATTTCATTACAAAATCATTTTGAACCATTTAAAAACAATATTTGATTTTTTAATAAAAAGGATTTTTTAGAAGAAAACATTTTCTTCGAAAAAGGAGATAAATGAAGTTTTTCTTTCTTAAAAACATTTTCTAAAACGTTTTATGTAACAAATTTTTGAAAAATAGAACTATTATTTAATTAAGTTCATGAATTACTAGTGTAGAATAAAATTAAAGGGTTTATTTGAAAATTATCAAATAATTTCCACTAATGGTAATTTATGGGTAGAAAATATTATAAAAATTTATTTTGTAATTTAAAACCTTGAAAATATTATAACGTTGTAGATATAATCAATCAATGAGTATATTATGTATATCAAATGTAAATCCACAAAAGTAAGGTGAAATATATTAACAGATATTCAATATAATTATATATATAATCATATAATATTAATAATGATGAGGTATTAGTAAAACCCAATGATGATAAATGAGGTTATGAAATTATTTTCCACTTGGTACCTTTTAAATGAAATCTACTTAGATGAAATAATTCAAATTGATACTCGAAATATCATAAAGAATGAATAAATCATGATATTATATGACAAAGTGGCAATATGTATTCCATATAAAAGAAATTAGGCTCATAAAAATAAAGTGATTATTTCAAAATATTGTTAACAATCAAAAAAGGATGTGAGAGTTCAAAGATAATCATTAAAAACGTAATTGTGTGGAATAATCATTATACATTCCAAAGTGTCTCATACCGCATAGAAAAATTTGAATCATAATATCCATGGATGAATAAAAACAAATGAAACCTATAATATCATTAGAATAAATATATTCCTGATATAAGTTGTCAAAGGGAAGTACACACACCATATAAATGAAACTAGGTGTATAAAAAATAAGTATAAATAGAATGTAAATTGAGACGAAATCCATTACCTTTTGTTTCCTTTCGGGTAAACGTCCATTAAAATCATGTATAATTGTTATAAAAATGTTAATAAATCATTAAATAACTGTAATAATACTTATAATATCATATATAATCTTATTTTAATATCTTAGTATCATTTTTTTAATAACCATTCATTATTTTAACTATTTTTGGTGTAAATTTCAAAGTTTCTCAAGTAAGTTTTGACTTGATATTTGTTATTCCTAATAATTAGATCATGGTTTAATAATCTAAGGAATGTAAACCATGATTTAAATATCATATATATACATTATATATGTATTGATAATAATCCATAATATTTGGAGATATGGAATGAAATGCACCGTTTATGGAGATGGTTCACCATTTGTATGCATGGAAGCTACTTTCATTTATTTCTCATAATAAAATAATGGAAAGTAAATCATATATATGTATATTATAATTCCATTAGTATATTTATTTAATATATGTATCATACGTTTCATAAAACCATACTTTAAACGTTTTATGTATAGTATGAATGAATCACGTCGCTTTGAGGGGGCAGTAGTCCACACTTCCAGAAAAGATGTTATCATATTTTACCAAAATGGTATGAAAAAAGTTATGTTTATATATAAATTAAAGAAAAATAAATACAATATCAATGTCATATATATCATATATATCATATATAAATAGATTTTGCATCATAATTCCCACCATGAGATGTGATAAAGGAAAAAATGAACAATCGTCATTTTGTGAGGTGGTAGTTCGTCGTACACATAAACGGTAGGTTCATTAACCATTTTATTGATTTGTAGGTAAGTGAGAATTTAAAAATTCTAATAAAAACATCTAAAAATATTTAGGACACATTTTTGGTTATATAATCATGGAACAAAAATATTTTAGTGGGTGGAGAATCGAAATGAAACAAAAGATCTTGAGGAGGTTTGTTACCTCTTATTTAAGTAACTCCTTTTGATTTACAACAACGGGATTCCATGGGTGGGTTTACATAAAAGGTTAAGATTATATGATTAGAATAGGTATTTGAGTATCTATTTTGGTAGATAATTTTTGATCCAATATAGCTTAGGAGGTGTGAGGAATTAGGAGGCTTGAGTGTCTTTTATAGTGGAGGAGGAGTAGCACTCCTGTAAATTTTGGAAAAAGGAATTAGAAACACGTTTTTATCATTGAAAGTTGCTCAAATAATTTAAAATAAACCATAAAAGGGAGTATAGGGTCCCAATATGACCGTAAAATGACTTCTGTAAAAGTTTCTATGTAATTTTGGCCCATAGGTTTAAGGTTTCGTCCCTTGTTAATCTTAATTTCACATTAATCATTGTAATTAATATTAATTACAATCACTAATATTATTGTTAAAAAAATAAGTTGGAATTATTAAAAATTATTAATTATTCTAATTTTAAATAAGGAATCTATTTTATAAAAATTGAATCATGTATGTGACATAAAGTTACATTTAAACTCGTTGACGGGACAACAATTCTGGGTTTTAAAGTAAAAAACATTCATAAGTTTTTGTTGTTTTTTATATCCAATTTTAAAGTGAAATTGATTCCAATAAACTAAAAAGTATTAATTAATAAATATTTGATATTATTAAATTATAAATCTGATTAAAAATATTATTTATTACTATAAATAAATTATTAGAAAACACAATTTTGAATTAAAATTCATTATTTTTCACTATTAATCAAAAAACAAAACGTTACATAAAAATATAAAATATTAACCATAAAAAAATTTATGTTTACCTTTCAAAAATATTGTTTATTTTTTCATTCAAAATTTATTAATGTACCAAAAAGTTCATTTAAAATAGGTTCGGCATTAAAAGGGAGTAAAATTACCTTTTTTAGAAAAAATAAATTTTATGTGTAAAATAGAATTTATTCTTATCTTATGCCTATCAAGTCTATATGATTAATATAAAAAATACCAGATTTAATATATAAAATATATATTTTATTAATATCATTCAAAAAAATTAATAAATTTAATTTAATAGGGTAAAACACATTTGTGATCGTATAAATGGTTTTCTTTAAATTATTCTCTTTATTTTCAATTAGTTCTTATATTCATTTATAATTAATTGTAACTAATTAATTTATTTATATTTGTGTAAACCATATATTTTCACAGGTTAGTTAGTATTATTCATAACAACTATTATATATCTTGTTATTTTAAATAATAATTTTTTTAATAATAGATTGTAGTTTGGTAAAACCTAGTCCTGCATGTAGCGTAAGCTATCGAAAAATTATTTATTGCATCTAACAAAGCTAACTCAGTATTTCATGCATTGAGAGATATATCATAGATTTAATTTATTTAAAATATTAAACATATTTTAATGTCTCATGATATTATATCCCCATACACATTTTTTATTGTGTGTCATACAAGATATCGAATATAATGTTCTTTCTTTATAATTTTGTGGAGTTACATTCTCCCCATTTTAATTAAATTGAATCCTCATAATTTAAACTAGATCATGGTGATTTTTTATTTGATATTTCCTATGTTTTGAAGCCCACATAATTAGAATGGGTTGTAATAAATTCTCCAGAAAATAGAGTTTGGGAAGTACAAAGTTCACATTGAATATCATATAACTGGGTCTCTAAGTAGAAGATCAGTAATATCATGTAGAGATAAGTACATGGATGGAAAGTGTAAATATTTATAGGTATTTATTAATCTCATAAATCAAAAAAAGTCAATGATTAATGGAATTTTAATGGCTTAAATTCCATCAATATACAATGATTTAGAATTCCATCAGTTCAACAAAAATTAAGGTGTTAGGATAACATTTTTTAATATCCTTTTCCTCATATTAGGAAATTACTTTACTACCTAAGAATATAAAAAAATTTAACTACATGATAAGTTTTATTTTCATTTCAACAATTCCATTTTTTTGTTATTTAATAAAATTATAATTAATCCTTTACTCCAATAAATGGATATCAAAAAAATTAACTTTTTTCTATAAAGCACTACTTTAAGCATTTAACCGATCATAAGGCCCATAAAAGAGTGAAAAGTATTTAAATTTTTCTCTTACTATTCTACAAGTCCAATATGGTTAAGGAATTAATATCTAAACTAAAAAAATTAAACCATTGTTTCATCATTAATATGAATCCATAAAATTGATTAACTGAAAACAAAGACATATTAACCAGGAAATTGCATCGCTCAGGGGTTGGCGAGAAACCCGTTTCATCCTTAGATCATGGGATCAAGACCTCTGGCCTTTTCAGATTTGATGGGTTTTCACCTAGTATAAACGTTGCCTTATTTCTAAAACCATATTAATATAATTTTGAAAATAAAAATGATTGAAATCATTAAAAAAGGATAGTCACTAAATAGCTTTTTAACAATGGTTTTCAATAAAACCTCAATACATAAATACTTCATCTATTTTATTTCAACATTGGTCATTCCTTGGTCTATTGTTTATCAATAATATAATTGGATGGATTTATAAATCATGAAACCTTATCCTCAATCGAAATCACCATAGGTTTAACCTAGTATATTCATTACCAAAATACATTATAGTGGTTTATAAAGAAAATGGAATTATCCTATGTGTATCCCCTTAGAGTGCAAAACTAACCTGAATTAAGGAAAGTTTCCTTGTAAAAAGTTACACCGAGTTAGGCCCAACATATCTTGTTAGAGTTGCTACTCCTAGGTACATCTGTGTCAGAACCACATCCACTTGAAATATCCTGATATGGATGTATTACTTGGAAACCCACATAATCTTTACTTTATAGGAATTTCTAGGGTGTTATTCTATACTTGTCCTCAAATTATACCTTATGGTTATGTTCCTAAATCTATTTTTACCAAATATAGTTTCCAAGGTTGTTACTAAACATCCATTGATTTAAACAATAGTGACCTTACCCATGAACTCACAAAGCTAGTGTTGGTCCCCTATTACATTGTCATGATTACAATGAATAAAATATTCAAGGATAGATGAATTTAGTAGCCTTGGTAAACCAGAAACAAATATAATCCTTGTATTAAAAATTAATACACAAATTATAACTTTTCTTCTTTGGAGGAAAGATAATTTATTCTATTATGTTTATCCCTTCATATATTTAATAGTATGATTCTTTAATCTATGTGGAAAGGAAAAAAAATAAGGGTGATCTCAAACACTCAGTAAATGTAAAGCATAGAGGAAGAAGCAATTAATCAATGAGAATAGTCAATATGTAAAGGTAATAACTGAAGACACATTCCATGTACTCAATGAACTTTGAATAAATTGAGTAAACAATATAAAAAGTAAAATAACTGAAAACACATTCCATTTAAATAAATAGATAAGGAAAAATCAATATGGTAAGGTAAGAAAATGAAAAAACATGCCATTTAATCAATAATTTGGGAATGAAATAATTCTGTAGATTTTATCATATAAAAACCTCATGAATAATACTAATGATAAATGAAATTTATATAATGGAAATTCTTAATTATTTGAAGTCATGTATAAGGAACATGAAAACCTAAACTATTATGAACCATCCTTTAGAAAATATAAAACTACAAGTAGAAACATATTTAATTTTCAAAACTAATTTTTCTCATGAGAAGCTATAGAAAATCAAGGGGATATATAAAGTCAATTTCCCACCTTTCATTGCATGTCTATATAATTATTCATATCGGGTAATTTATTTAATTAATTAAAAATATTCCTTTTCAAATATCCATATTTAATAGCGGATAAAAAATTATCAATATTTCCCCTATTAGTCAAAAAACTTTTATAGTGAACACCATATGAAAAATTTTATATGGTTCAATAAATAATCATATCCAAGTAAAATTATATGAATATATAGGGTAAATTCAATGTAAAATAATCATAGAAAATTTAATATCTCTTGGGGTCTAACAATGTAATCAAGGAAGTGAATATGAATACTATCTTTGGCCAAATCTATCATAAAATATCTAGAGGAGTAATAATTATGGTATCAATAAAACATATCCACAGTAGAGTAATAAAAATTGGTTTTTTAATTAATAAATAGAAATACTATAAAATTATCTTTACAGAAAATGTTCTTAAGGAAAATATCCTTTTGTTTTCAAAAACATTTTAAATAATATTTTCTTTAAAAATAACAATTGAAATATTTTATTTAAAAAGTATCCTTTTAAACATGAAATGTCAACTTCCATGAAATGTCTTAAGGTAAATATATACATTATATAAGAGGTAAAAAGAGAATTACTTTTTCAAGGTAAAATTTAGAAAAAAGACTTATTCAAAAAGAGAAAAAATGATTCCTTTGAAAACATGTGTAAAATAAAAAAAGGTAAAAAAAATTTACTAAAGAATTTTGAATAGGTTAAAAACATTTATCTTGAATTTTTTAATAATAAATTGTTTTTATAAGAATGCATGTTCTTCAATTAAAGATATAAATGATTTCGAGTTCTATTAAAATAATTCTCAAAGATTGTAAGTACCAAAGAGTGTAAAAATAGTACTATTATTCAATATAGGTCATGAATTACAAGAGGAGAATAAAATGAAATAGTTTATTTGACAATGATCAAATAATTGTTTTGATGGAAATTCAGGTTTAAAAAATCCATTACAAAATGTGTTTGTAAATTAAATCCCTAAAAAGATTATAACTTTTAAGTGAGAATCAATCAATGAGTAGATTATGTGTATCATCTATAAATCCACACAAGTAAGTCGAAATACATCAGTAGATAGTAAAAGTAATTATAAATATAATCAAAAAATATTAACAATAATGTAGAAGTTTTATATCCCGAAGAAATTTAATTGGGTAATGAAATTGTTTTCCACTTGGTAACTTTTATCTCAAATCCCATTTGATTAAATAAATCAAATTTAAACTCAAAATATCATGAGAAATGAATAAATCGTGATATTATATGAAAAATTGGAAATATTTACACCTTATATAAGAAATTAGGTTCACAAAATAAAGTGATTGTTTCAGGAGAAAGCTAACAATAATAAAAGGAAGTGATATTACAAAGGTAATAATAAAAACTCTTCTTAATGAGAATAGTCTTTAAACATTCCAAAGTGTCCCAAACCATATTGAAATGTTCGAATCATGATATCCATGCATGAATAACATTAAATTATTCTTATAATATCATTATAATAAATATATTCAGGATATCACATTTCAAAGTTAGTATATATAACAAATAAAAAAATCTATGTGTATAATAACAAATAAGTCTCAATGGGATATAAATTGAGACGAAATCCCTTACCCTTCATTTAATTACAGGTGACCATCCTTTAAGCTCATATATGAAGGGTATATAAATGTTACTAAATTATAAAAAAATTATAATATTTATAATATCATATATATTATTATTTTATTATCTAATTACTTGTTTCTTAATAACCTTTCGTTATTCTAACTATTTCAGGTGTTAATTTCCTACTTTCTTGAGTAAGTTTTGACTTTTTATTTATTGTTCCTATAATATTGATCACGGTTTGATAATATAAAAAATTTAAACCCTGATTTCAATATCATATATATATAGTATATATGTATTTAGAATATTCCATAATATTTGCAAATAAGAAATGACTCGCACCATTCATGGAGATTGTAGGTCGTACGTATGCTTAAACACTACTTTCATTTATTCATCCAATCATAAAAATGAAAATTAAATAATATATATGTATATTATAATTATTTCATATATTTCCCATGGGTTAAATAAAACCATCATTTTTAGGTTCCAATTATAATCTGAATGAATCACACTGCTTTGAGGGGGCTGTGGTCCATACTTCCACAAACAATGTTACTGTATTTTCAGAAAATGAAAAGTATAAGGGTATGTGATATATAAAAATTAATTAATCATAAGGACATTATAAATATCATATTTATAATATATAAATAGTTATTCCATCAAAACTCCTACCATGAGTAGTAGTAAAGGAATATTGAACAATCATCATTTTGAGAGGTGGTAGTTCTCCGTACACATAAACAGTAGGTTCATTACCTATTACATGGATGTGTTTGTATGTGAAGTTAGAAACAATATTACAAAAACATATAAATATATTTAGGATAAAATTGTTATTATAAAATGATAGAATAAGAATATTTGAGGGGTGGATAATGGAAATGAAACTAAAGAGCTTGAATAAGTTTGTTACCTCTTATTTGGGTAACTCATTTTTGTTTTCACCAAAGGGATTCCTGGGATGGATTTCTGACCAAGTTTAGGATTTTAGATTGATGGTTTTTATTTTTAGTATATATTTCCTCAGATGTTTTTTATCCAATGTTTCTTTAGATGTGTGAGGAGGTGGCAGTTGGTGTGAATTTTTATAGTGGGGGAGGATTGACACTCTTGTAATGATTGGAAAAGGGAATTCCACCCACGTTTCCCCATTAAAGTTGATATAATAATAGAAAATATTATATAAAAAGGAGTATAGGGTTGAAATTTGACTAGAAAAATACTTCTGGACAATCTTCTAGGTCATTTTGGACCTTATGTTTAAGTTTTAGTCCCTTGTTATGCTTAATTCCACCATAATCGTTGTAATTAATTTTAAATACTTCCCTAATATTTTAGGTTAAAAAATTAATTTTACCATATAAAAAATTATAAATTAAACTGATTCCAAATAGATATTCCATTTTCCAAATTCATATCATATAATTGGAATACATTTAAATTTAATCCTACAGACGGGTGACAACAGAAGGTTTTAATGTAAAAACACTCAATGTTTTGATAAGTTTTTATATATATAATTTAAATGAAAAGTTTTTTTAAATGAACTATATTTATTTAATTAGAAAAAAGTTCTTATTAAAGTTTAAAACCAATTTAACATATTATTTAAACATAAAAGTAAACTAGATGAAAAATTAATTTTGAATTAAAAATCTTGTATTTTTTCACTGTTCATCAAAAAAACAAACATAACAGAAATTACCAAAACATAACCATGACCTAATTTGATGTTTCTACTTAAAAAATAATTTTTAGTTTCTTTATACCAAATTTATAAAAGTTACAAAAAATTATTTAAAATATATTCTCCATTAAAACGCAATAAAAATGTCCTTTTATAAAAATACAATTTTAAGAAAAAAAGATGATTTATTCATATTCTATTCCTAACAATTCTATATTATTAATGTCAAAAATATTTGACTTAATATATAAAATATATATTTTAGTAATATAATTAACTATTTTTAATTAATTTAATTTATTAGGATAAAACACATTTATGAGCATAAAATATTTTTCTATAAAATAATCTCTTTATTTTCAATTGGTTAATATATTCATTTCTAATTAATTTTTAACAAATGAATTAGTTTTATATTTGTTTAATCCATATATTTTAAAAAGTTAGTTAATACTATTCATAATGGATATTTTATATCTTATTATATTAAATAATAATATATTAATAATATTTTCTTGTTCAGTAAAACTCTGCCTTACATGTAGTGTATGTTATCGAAGAAAGTCTTTTTTCATTTAATTAAAGCTAACTAAGTATTTCAGGAATTGAAAGTTATATCATAGATTGAATTTACCTAAAATATTAAATATATTTTAATGCCTCTTTATATTATATCCTCTTATTCACTTGGTGTTGTCTATCATACATGTTATGGAATTTAATGATCATACTTTATAATTTTAAGGCTTTGAATTCCTCCAAATAATAGGGAAATGAGAAATGTTATAAGGGAAAAAAGTGTATGCAAGATGTTATCCTAGTATAAAAAAATGGTACTTGGGAGGTTATACTAATACTGAAAGAGGGTACACTAGATGTTATCCCAAGCTCGAAGTAGGTACACGGGTAGTCAGTCCAAGACTAATATGTTATAAATGTCTTGGTTGGTATCCTTGACATAATATTTCTATGATATAGATTATACTACACTCTATTCAAATATTTTATGAAATGATATTATTCTAGGGTTATGTTCTCATGGATCATGTTCTTCAATCCATTTAGTATCCAAGTTGTATGTCCTGCCAACCTTTATTCCATGACACATGTTTGTGATCTAATAATTACTAGGAATTATTTTAAAAAGCTAATCTCATGTTATCATACCCATAATTATCTTTTTATGTTCACATGATCATTGATATCTCCCTTAAATACCCTTACCGAGCATCTAATGTAACCCTTTATTATTTTCTATTTTCACAAGGATGTGATGAAATGTTTTATGCATAATGTGTCTAAGTAGGGTTTTAGTTATGATGATCCTTGTGGGATTTTTTGTAGATATAATTTGATATAGTTTTTTATATATATCCATGACTCAAAAGACATTAAACCATTATGGTTCTAGAATGTATCATAATGTTATTTTTTGAATATCCATATAATAAGATATGATATTTAAGTGTGAAAACTTTTGGTCTCTATAGTTAGTATAAGGGATGTGTTTTATTTATATTTTAAGATTAAGATGAGAAATCTTTAGTGTTAACCCTAGGGATAAGTCTATGTGTAGGATAACATCTGAATTTTTTGGATAACTGGTGATAGCCATTTTGATTTTGTTAAATATTAATAGAATTAAGGAATTATTTTTCATTAATTCATCAATGTTATGATTTGTAAAAACTTAATTTTATTGTTCTAGTCATGAAAAATCCTATTGGAATAAGATATGAAGTGGAAATTCATGTAACCATAACAAAAGTATGAAATTATGCCAATGAAATGGAATTAAATAAACTAAGTATTTTTCTTTTGTTCCCTATATTGACAGTAAATGAATCCCTCATTAATATACAAAAGTATCTTGAAATAAAAAAACCATTTTACCTTTATTTCTGATAAATTGATGGTCTTTTCTCCCGTCAAGGATTTCTAGTTTGTGGTCATTAACTTTTCCACAACCATGAACTATGTCACTCTCCATTATTATTTTTCCATTAATTTATCCTCCATGTCTATATTCTTACCTCCCACTAATGTTCTTCTATTTGGAAACAGAGTTATTGTTTTTTAAATAGCATTCTAATTTCCCTTTCCCTCTTTTTAATAAGATGTTTTGTTGACCCTTTTTAAGATGTGGACTTTCAATAATGGAAATTATAATTTTCACACCCTTAATTTCTAATCTCAAGTTAAAATTTAGAGAATGAAATTTATTTAAGGGGTGTACAATTTAACTCCAAAAAGTTTAATTAAAAATAATAATAAACTCAGTATCATGCTTAACATGCAACATCGAGCTTTACAGAAATTCTTATTTATTATGAAAATGTCATTAATTAAAAGTTTCATATGCATTAAATTGGAGATTAAGAATATGAGTAACCTCTTTATGAAATATATATTTATTATTCACCGTCAAAATAAATTTTATGAATTTATCTTATTAAATAAGTACTCAATTTTTATAAAGGACATTTTTTTCTTCAAAATTGTATTTTCTTCAAAAAGTGTATTTTCTACATTTTGTGCATAGAAATTATAATTAATTTACTCCAATTTTAGAATTTTTTTTAAATATTTAAAATCAATTTTGAATTTATATTTTAAAAATCATCTTAGATTGATATTTTGGTATTTTTCTAAAAAGATTGATTTTTATGTGAATAGTGAAAAATAATGATTTTGGTAAAACTGTGTTTTCTTCACATTTAAAGGAACCATTATGTTTTAATTTTTTTATTAAGTAAAAAAAATCCTTATGTAATTATATATAATATAATTAATTACACTTCAATCAAAATTGTACTTCTTTTTGGCATATATTCATTTTTGGGCTTAAATACATTTTCTCTAAAAACTATTTTTCATTACATTTTAAGTGTTTATATTATAACTTATTTATTCTAATTATATAAATTAAGAATTTAAAAATTGGTTCTATGTTTTTATTTAATAGTTTCAAATTTATTAAATATTTCCCATTTAGTTTTTTTCATTATGAATCATTACCTTAATAAATATTGTCACCTCGATGAGGGTAAATTGAGTAATAAAATTTTAAAATTATATGATAAAGAATAAAAAACAATAAAAAATGAATTCAATTTATTTTATGAGTGTTTATAAACCATCCACATTCGTGATTCTAATTTATGTAAAAAAATCCATTTTTATAGGAAAATTATCCAAATGTTATTTTAATTAAATATACATTTAAAAATATATGTCACTTTTTTTAATATCAATAAAATATTGTGATGGGGATAAAAAAATGTAATTATGGTTATTAATGGTTAATTTAAATATAAATTTTTATTAAATAACATTTTAATTTATTTTTATCTTTTAGTGACGATATTTTTACCTTAAATGCTTACAGAATGCCGACTTAGCATTTATGCAATGTGTTGGAAAATCAAGTAAATATTTTTTTAAACACAGAATTTAATATTGTTTGGGTGATAAAAAGTTTTCCATGAATTTATAAGATAAATTTTAAAAAAATTATATTTTTTAATGTTTTATATTTGAATTATATTTATTTCATATTATTTTCAATGTCATATTATGTGAAGTGTTCTTATTGTGACATTAATGTTATATAATGTTAAATAATGTTTTATCAAATTATATAAAAATTATAAAAATATTTCAAGAAGAAAATTCAGATGTTAAATGGTCTACAATTCAATCCCTTGTACATTTATGATCCAATTTTCACCTTTTAAATAAAATAATAATCCTTTTTTATTGAAAAAGTCATTAATGTAGTTAAGGATAAAATTTGTTAACAAATAGGCTAATCCAAATGATATGGTATAAAATGATTTTAAACCCACTAAAAGTATAATTTTTTAATTATATTAATTCCATGTAAACCTTATCATATAATCAATTTGATTTTGGAATAATTTTATATGTGTTAGATATATATTATGTTTTAATATTTCATGTATTTCTAAAAAAGTCATTCATGATATTTTATAATAATTAATAATTTATTAAATTTATTAAAAACTATTTAAAATAATTAATAATACAAGTTAATTAAATATGGTTTAAAATATTTACCATGTTGAATTTAGGGGTTATTTTTCATTCTATGGTATCATTATTGACACTTAAATAGTAAAAAAATCTATACTGTGGTAATTGTCCAAAGGGGTCATAAAGGGTTAAAATAGAGAGATAAGGGTGAAAAATCACCTAACAATTTCCAAATTTAATTATATAATATTATTAAAAATAATCCATTCCATATATTTAAAATATATTAATTTTGATTTGAATGAATGTGAAAATTAATTTATATTAGTTTAATATTTCATATAATCCTAAGAGTGCCTCACTCCTCATTTAAAAATGGGAACCTCTTCTCCTCTCTTATTCACACCCTTTATGCCATATATCATAACCAAAAACTACCCAATTATCAATTAAACATCACTACACATGAATTAGAGTCTTTGGTATTCTTAAAATACAATTCCAAGGGTCTTTAAGAAGAGATGTAAAGGATGTCTATGAGAGAAGAGGTAATCATCTCTACCGACTATTGCGAATTTCATTCATTTATTATTCCCTATAAATATGTTGTAAAATTATTAAAATAATAAATATATTCACATAAATGTTATTATAAATTATTATTATTTTGTTACAACCATTTTCCATTTCTTTTTCATCTTGTTAAAATAAAAAATACCACTCTTGCGTACGTACAACTTACTGTCTCCATGTGGCGGTGAAATTTGATTATCCCCACAATATAATCTGGTTGGTAATAAATATGTAAATAATGAATACATATTATATTTTACATTTAATTATTCTTTTTTAATTATAATATTATATTTAACTTCTTACCATATAATCATTTGGAAAACTATAAATCCCCTCTTCCCAATATGTGGACTACCAACTCCATGAAGGGTTGTGATCCACTTTTCATTTATGCATTACATGGATGATAATATAGATATATTTAATGATTATATTTGATATATATGATATTTTCATAATTATTAACATTAGTTAAATGATTTAAACAATATAAAAGTAGAAGGACAAGAACTACCAAACTGAAATTCTCATGAAATATGAAATAGTTAACACCCAAAATGCTGATTTTAATAAAGAATTTCTAAAAAATGGGTGTTAAAATTTTCTAAGTTGATAATGAATTATATTAGATGTATTTGAAATATAATTTAATATATATATAATAAATTTAAAATTTTTATATAGGTATTTAGATTTGTTTTGAAATAAGTCGAACTTTAGGTAATGGTTTGTCATCTAAATTTTTTTTCTTTGAGACAAATGATATAGTATTCAGCTATCTTCTTTTAATATATGTATAAAAATATCTAATGAAATATTATATCATAATTATACTTATTTTAACTATATTTTAACGTTCATTTTATTTAATTCTTTAATGGGGATTACGATGCAAAAGTTACCAAAGAGGTAAGAGATTTATGTTACAATCTAATTGTTTATTAGGATTGTTTATGATTAATTTTATGATGGTGAAAATTTAGTATCTATATCTAAATAATCTATAAAATTGTTTTCTAATATTTTTATTTCATGATAATATATTTTTTATATTCATTTTACTCACTTTAAGTACTCAAGATACCAATTTTTTTTAAAGAAAACTAAATGTATTTCTCCCATAGATCAAAATAATTTTTCTTCCATGTCCATCATTTCTAAAAATATTTTAAATAAATATTTTAGTATTCTCAAATGGTATTTTACTTTCATTTTTATAAATGTAAAAATTTTTAAAACATGTTTTAAGACATATATTTTTAATATTTTTCAAATGATGTACTTTTAAGTTTTTTTTAAAAACATGAATGGAATATTTATTTTAACATACATAACATGAACATAATATTACATAATAATGACTGATCAATGAATTTAATCTTACTCTAATTGTTTCCAATGATATTTTTGAAGAAAAAAAATTTCTTTGATTTTTGGGAAACATTTATATTATAAATATATTATTTAAAAATGAAAAGATTGTTTTCCTTAATAAATATTCTAAGGATATTTTAAAAGAAATTTTCATTTGTGATAACCTAATTTGATGTTACATGTTCTTTATGGGTGACATTATCCAATGATACCATATTCATTATTCATCTATATGGATTTGGTTATGATAATAAAATATTAATGAAACCCATTTTCTTTTACAAGGGTTATAATGAATGTTTTTATGATCTTTTGGCATAAATATGAATAGATTTGAGATTATGTGATGTCTATACATGAAATTAAATATCCCTCTAATAAATTGGGAAGGGATTAATGTTATACAATGTAAAATGGTATGTGGGATGATATACCAATCCCCAAAAAATATGGAATATGGGTGATTATCCCCACACCAAAAGAGGGCACAAATTAAGTTATACTAAGAAAAAAGTTGGTATATAGGTATTTATCCCAATCCTATCATGTTATAAATGTCTTATTCAGTATCATTGACATAAGATTTCATATATTATTATTTTGAAACACTTTATGACAATATTTTATGACCAAATATTTGGAAAATTTTATGTTCTCATGACTCGTGTTATTTCATCACATTAAGATTCATGTCTTATAAAATTACAAGATTTATTCCACGACCCATGTTTATAATTTAATAATTATTATGTATTATTTTCAAAGGTTAATATCATGTTTTAATACCCCTTATAATCATACTTTTTTTAAGTGATCATTGATTTCTCTATTTACTACCCTTATTGGGAATATTATTTCACCCATTATTATGTTTTCTTTTCTCTAGGATATGAAGAAAAGTTTTATGTGTGATGTGTACAATAAGGGTTCCATTTATGAATAACTATGTTATCGATGATGTTATTATCTTATGAACCAATTATTATTGTATCCATGTTTCTAAATAAAATAAACCTTTGCGGTTATGTAATGGATCATAATGTTATGTGTTGAGTATTATTCTAAAAATATGTGATTTCTGTGTATGAATATTTTATGTTACTATAAAGGGTCCCCTTTTGTTATATTCATGATGAATTTGACTTATTAAAAGATATTTCTAAATTAATTTAACTCTTTCCATTATTTCGTAAATGATACCATTTTTGTTTGGGGAGGATTCTAAATGGAGAGGTGAATGATGTGGTCTTCTGTATAGAGATTTATACAGGACCATTTAAATTAATGATTTGTAGTTATTATTATAATAAAATTTTACTACAGTAAGATGATCCTCCCAAGATCTATAAAAATCATGTATATAAGTATGGAACATATCTTTAAGGATATAAGTGGTTCACTAAAAATAGCCTATGGTATACTATAAGGATACCCTGTATCTCCTAGCCACCTTTTTCTAGAATATGATGTGATCTCCATGAATGTGAATTGTATTATTGATGATGTAAGGATCATGCCTTTAAAAGATATAGTAGGGACTGGAGTCATGTCCCATCTCATGTTTATGGATGAGAAGTTATTTTTTTTATCTACGGTTAGAAGAATTAAATCATACAATACATTAAACTGAAAGATGATTATGGATTCTAGAGTTGAAAGTTTATTATATAGGGAAAATGTAATATATATATATATATATATATAAACTCTCTAAAACATGGTAATTATATATATGAATGAATACATATCAATAAATTTAATCTTATAATTCAGTACCTTGGAGCCAATATATATGATGAAAGGACCTGTAAGGCCTATATGAAGAAATTATTAGCAGAATCATCAGTCAAATTCACAATTGGAATAACCATTTTTTAGAATTTTGTGGAATAATCACTATGGTTAGTATAATTCTCACATCCATAACCATTACCATTATTTCAATGATCAAGGAACCCAAGGGGGAACTCAACTGTCAAATAAAATTATAATATCCTTTATATGGGATTCCAACCAAGTAAGGAAATATCCTTAGGATTTCTCAATATAGATAGATAGGCCTATTTAGGATGGTCATTTCAGATTGAGGATTGTTTCAATGTTCATTTAGTTAATGAAATATAGGTCATATTTGGATACGATTGAGGAAATATTATTATGGGATATTTTCTTGAAATGCATGTATGGGAAAAATTATAAAGGTTGTAGAGTGTACTCATGTATAAATTACATGAATTTGTGATGTATAATGGATCATATGGATATGATTAAAGATAATAAGTGGTGTTAAATGGATCATAAGGACCTAATATTTTAGAATGATACCCGGTTGGGTAGTACACTATCCTACCAAGGGTGTCCAGTGTAGGAGTAGTCATTGGCTGAAGCTTTTAACATCCCTAATATTATAAAACCGATTCTCATCAATGATATGAAGATGATTTTTGTAGGTGTTATACTAATATAGGATCATGAAATTTGTGATTTATCAGAATAATTGATGAAAGTCTTTAACAATATAGATTATTGTGTGTGGATACATTTTAGTTATGTGTAGGGCATGTGGGCTATAATTCTTTACTATAGGTAATCACTAAGAAAGATGAACTTCCTAATTTGGTGTTTAAGGAATAAGTCCACTCACACTGAGGTTAATGTTCAAAGGAAGTGAATATTCTTGGTCTTCCATTGAATTTGTTGTGAGGCCCTTGGTTTCAAAAATATATGTAACCTTTATTTGAAAGGGGATTGGTCTAGAAGTATATGTGATTACACTTTTCTATAAATGGATGTAATAGTGAGTGTAGACTCACTGGTGAATTTATTTGAGGCATTGTTTCAAGAGATAGTTAATAATTTCATGGTAGGAAAATTCATGTAGTGATGTTTGTTTTTATGTGTTTCATGTTGTGTGAGTCTTGGTACAGAGCTAGAGAAGGTGGCTCCTCCTTGTTAAAATTCCATCGGGTTTGGGTGAGTATTCTTCAGGATAATCTTGAATTCATTTTTCCAGTTGGGTCCTAATATTTGTATCTATGTGGGCTCCTTTTGGGCCACATGTTTTCTACAAAGTCAATTATTTTCATTCGGTTTGGTAGAAGAGTAAATTAGATTCTCCCAACCAACAGACTAAATCTTACTTTTGATAGAGCTTGTATTGAGGGAGCGATGTGAGAAGGTGTTCTGATTAGTGATGGTTGGTACTTGGTGTTTCATGGGTTCATTTCTTTTTACTGATCAGAAAATTCAATAGGTGAGTATGTTCGGGTGATGTGCAGTGGGATCAATTTTTACAAACTGCATGGAATTTTTATTTCTATAGCAGAATATGACTCCATGAATTTTATATATATTATTCAGAAGATTATAAAACCCTCATGGTAAATTACATACATTATCAGTATGTTCATGCCAATCTTGGAACAGGACATTGAGGTTTGACATGATTGGATAGAAGGGACATTTCGTGCAGACACCTTGGATAGAAAATGGAGTTCTAGTAATAGATTCATTATTTATAATTTCACTAGGTATTTAACTCAAGATTGTAAAATATATTTAATAGGTGGTCAACGTTTCTTTTATTACTTTCTCCATCCATGATTCTCTACTTTCCTTTTGTAATTTTTGAATGAAAAGTTAATTTTAGTTGAGTGAAAAGTAAATATAGGAATTATTTCAAAAACAACACCCATTTGTACAACCTAAATTTTTATGATCTCCCTACCATTAAACTTTTTTATCTCATTGAAAGAAGAATCCTCTTTGATATATATATATATACACATATATATATATGTATTGATTCAACTTAGTTAGATGATCCATAATTACCCAAACTAAATACTATCTTCTAAAAGATCATTGAAAACTATTCACAATTTCATTAGTGATTTCATACCATTTCAATGATTGTAAAGAATGTGTCTGGAGTTCACTAAATGTTATATAATTATCTACCTTTACTCATTGAAAAATAAATCATATGGAGAAAAAACTTGTAACATCATTAAGCTTGATAGGTATCTAAAACATGTGACACACATCACAATACATCTTTATGATACTAGAATGTGTATCCCATCGATTGATATGCCACTCTTTCATTAATTTAACTATCATACTAGTAGAGACTAATATCCTATCATATATTTATATAAAAGAATAAAAATCATTAATTATTCCATTAAGGATATAACCACCATCATGTTTCTCTCAAATTATGATATAATTGGAATAAAAAACCATTTATTTCATTATAAAAACCCCAAATCCAGAAACCTGGGGTTGATGTGTACTTTAATAACCTTCCATAAGATAAAAGGGAACATGTCACAAAGTATTGATGAATTTAATAGTGTTGATAATCCATATATATACATGATTCCCATATTTCAATGGAAATATAAAATAAATCGCATAATAAACAAGCACATTGTAACACCTGGATGTTTATATAAAATATTTTCATTAAATAATTTTTATTCTTTAGTAGCTTTATTTTCACAAAATTACGAATATAAAATAAACATGGTATGCCCTTATTATAAATTTACTATTATATCCTAGTTGTTAGGTTATCGGAAATTATTATAACCAACTTATTAAAATGAATTATGAATCAATAGGCTATCAATTATTTTTGAAAAATATAAATATTTTAGATATTTTTATTTTTGATTGATTTACTTCTGTTAATGAAATTAATGAGATGTATATGTGTTATATAAATAATAAGATATTGTTTATATTCATCCAATCGATATTTTAGTCATAGGGTATGAATAAACCCCTATTTGATGTATAAAAACTTATTTTTTAAAAGGATAATTTTACACCTTGAATGGAGAACCCATTTTAAATTATGATTTTTAAACATTAATAGTTTTTATATGAAAACATAAAAATGTTATTTCTAAGAGGGATATAAAAATTTACCTAGGATAATTTCTGAAATTTTTCTAAAAACCTTCATGTTTTGATGAATAGTAAAAATATGTTTACTTTTAATTAAAAACACGTTTTTTCATAGAGATAATATATAGTATTATGTTATAATATTGAATGGTTTTAAATTATATATAGAAAATATTTTTATCATTCAATATAATTTATATCATTATCATTAAATTTACATTGAATTCATCAGTATAAACAATTCCATCTTTTGTAATGTTTTAACTTTTAAAACCCATTTTTTCCATTTCAACAATGGGATTAATTTTAAATTAATTACTAAAAATTATGTGTTTTTAATTTTGAGAAATGGATTCAATATTTTTATTTAGTAGGTCCAAGTTATGTTAATATTCTAGTTTTATTTTTGGGCTTTATGAATAGTAACTTTGGTAATTATTTTTATTACCATGGTTAAAGGTAAATTGGGTAATTAAGGGTAACAATAATATTATAAAATTACCATAACACCTGTATAAATCATATTATATTACTAAATTTGACCCTTATCATCTATTTTCAAAACGGAATCACTTTATGGCTACTTACCTATAAATATGACATGAATGTAATAAAAACTAAGGAAAGTGACAAAATGTCACAATCTCATTTTATATAAGTATATTAATTTTAATATGTGGATAACTAGGAGATAATATCAACTATAGATAGTCCCTAGAAATTTAACATAATTAACTATGTCATAGAAATTTATTTTCAATTTTTAGAGATTAAATAATTACCATTAATGATGACACAATAGTGATGTAAAAAGCATTTTACTAATAGAAATATAAAATAAATGGTTTTAAAAATATTAAAATAAATATAATATGAAAAAATTAATCTCCAAGATTTTTTTAGGATAATATGACATTTTATTAATGTATGTAATATTTTTTTCGAGTTTATCTCTTGTGTGGAGTTTTTTAATATCAAATAAATGAACAGTGTCAAAATTTACACCAGTCATATTTTATGAAAATAACATTTTATTAAATTATTTAAAAATCCTAAAAATATTTAAAAATTACAAAGTGATAATTATAAGATCTATAATTTTATAAAATATCCATTTATGGTCAATTAACACCATATAAATAATATTTATAACCATTATATATTTATCATTGTTTTGACCACAATTAAAATTAAATAGTATAACTATTTTTGAATTAAATAAATATGATTTAAATTGACAAAATCACTCATCCAAAATTATTTTTATGATGATATTAAAACTATATATCATCCCATATTCTAAATAGGGACATTTTGGGGGTTTTTGGGTAGGATTTGATTTTATTATAAATTATTATTTATGAAGTTTCAAAAAGTTCCTCTCGCATCAATTATAAATGGGCACATCCTTCCTCACCTATTAACTTCATTTTGAGGATTCAAGCTCGCCATAACCTACCATTTTTTCTTATTAAATTCCTTATATTCATAATATAGGTTCGGTTCATCTTCAAAGACCAACTCTACTGCTCTAAGGGGAGATTTAGAGGGGGCACATCGAAGAAGAGGTAATATAATTTTCTGATTATTTCAATATTGTTTCTTCTTCTACTTCCTCTTAATTATTTGTTTCATTATAATATAATTAAATTAATATAACTGATATATGTATTTGTTATTATTAAAATTAAACAACTATATTCTACCATCTACCCATCCAATGAAAAATGAAATCATCATGCGTGCGTACATACGACTTACCGTCACCACGCCTTGGTGTAATCTATTTCTCACCACCACCATACATGGATGAGTATAATGATAGAATTAATAAAAATATATATGATTGATATAAAATTATTTTAATTTTGAGATACTATACATCATCCACTTCAATACCATTCAACAATTATGGTAATGATATCGTCGCTCATGTGTATGTACGGATTATCGTCTCCCAAGTGCCATGTGATTCATTCTAAATAATCTTATTTAATTTATGATTATATAAATGAATTTAATTTATAAATATGATATATATTATACTAATACCATAGTGTAAATTATTTAATTATAACCTAATAAGAGGAATACTAACCTATCTGACAAAACATGCATAAGAACATAAAACAATTAATACCTGAATAATGACTAACAAATAAATGATACTAACAAATGAATAAAAATATAATCATAAATGTTATCAAAAAAATTATTATGATTATGTAATAAATCGGTAACATTATTTAAATCATTATAAATGAGGTTCGGATACATACAAAGTATATCGGACCTAAGGTAAGGGATAACTTTTCAAATCTTATTTTTATCCGAGATTGTTTATTCATAAGTATTTAATGGGGTATATTTATCATCCACCTCCATGTTTTCTAAATATGTATTTAAAAATATTCTTTATTTCCTTCAATAATTTATAAAAGTCAATTTGTACCCATTGTTAAATTTTTACTAAATGTTATGAATGCAATCTTTTGTCGTTTTCAGTAGGAGGAACTTTTTAACTTTTTCATCAATTCGTATGAAATGAATGATTTTTTAACTTGTATAGAATGAACATATTTTTATGATTTCATATTTACATTTTTCCTTGAATCTTCCCCTAAAATATTTGTAGGTTATTTTCACATAAAATGATTTCTTCTAAAATTTTCTGGCATTTTGGGGAAGGAAAAAAATTTAAGAATAATTTATATTTTCCTCAGGAATTAATTTCAAGTATTTTCTCAAAAGTATTTTCCATATAAGATGAAACTCTTTTAAATAGGATTATATTTTTAACCGTGTTATTTCTATTATTTGATTTTGTTATAACTATTATAGTGGAATAATGTTTAAAAGACCCATTTTATTTCATGTGTTATGTTATAGTAAATGTTTTTATGTTTTTTTGAATACATATGAATGGTTTCATTATGAGATAGGTGAGACCTATATCTACCTAAAATTAATTGGTTAAACATTTAAATATCATGAGATAGTCCAGAATGGAATATAAAGTAAATCTAGTTCTGTAATATAGGGATGGAATGAAGAGTGAACTCAGTTTAGTAATGGAATTTGTCCACTATAATGGTCTCAACAATGAGACTTGACTAATATGAAATGATTTTCTCTGCTTATTTGTGTATTCCATGAAATTTCATGTCTTATTTCATGACTACATGGATTACATTTCAATTTTTTGATTTATTCTATGACATGATATAATGATATATTATATGAAGGATAATATTTTTATATGTTATTTTATTATGATTATGATATGATTGATATTTACCATGTTTACCCTTAGTAAGAATTTGAGCTCACCCATTCATATATTTTTTTCCCAGGTCATGAATAAGGGTATTAAGTAAGATATGTCAATAGAGAGTCTAGTTATGATGAAATACGCAGGAGACAATGTGGATGTTTTATGAACCAATTGTTTGTGTTTCACAGTTTCTAAAGACAATAAACCTATAGGGTCATGGGATGGTTTTATTTTGTTTTGTAATAAATAATTTTCACTATTTAAGTAATATCTATATATAAAGTATGGTCCGTTATAGTTGGTATTAGAGAAAAGGAATAATAAGCCTTCGGAAACCTGTATGGGAGAACCTTAGTGAGAACCCTAAGGATATGTCTATGTATAGGTTACAATCATATACTAGTGTTTTATATGTGTTCATGAATAACCTAGGATAAACTATGCGTGTCCTAAATTGAAATTTTATTCTTGATTATGTGGTTTTCCAGTTATGATTAGTGTTTCTCGCCCAATGATTTTTTGTTTTAGTGAATGGTTGGAACCTGAAGGAGTTGTGTTAATGATGAATGTGAAAGGCAATACAATGATTGTCCCCCAGATAATCCAAATGTTATGGGAACTAGAATGAAATATCTTGTAGCCATGATCACACAACATTATCAAGCTATGAATCATGCACATCTTCCAAAAAATAAAATGCGGGAGAAGCATTTTGTTGGTCCTTCATGAGACAATATCCATAATCATTCATTGTGTCTTATAATCCATAAGTGGATGAAAAATAAATCAGTACCTCTGAAAATATATTTTTTGTTCAATAATGTTCAAAACAAGATAAAGTCTTCTTATTAGTCTTTTTTTTGAATGTAAAATCTGATAAATGGTGGAAACTTGTCAAGAATACAAGGCATAGAGATGAAATTGAGTCCATATAATGAAATGACTTCAAGAACTTATTTTTCAATGAGTACTATCATTATATTCTTTGAACAAAGATATAGAATGAGTTCATTGAACTTAAGAAAAAAGATCATTAATCTTTTATTACCTAGAAAGATAATTTTAGAAGTCTTTCAAAGTACACTTATATAATTATTATTGAACATGAGGGTAAAATTGATTGATTCTTTAGTTGCTTAAAACCAAGTCTGTTAATGGAATTATCCATAAGAGACTACAATGGATATGAAAAAAAATTTAAATATGCTCTCATGGTTATGATGGATAATGGAGTAATACATAAGTCATATGGGTTTGATAAGAATTGAAAAATGGAAGTCAAAATAAAATTTAATTACTACACTAAAATGAAGATGAGTTTTCCCTTGTGAACAAAGTGTGGAAATAAAAATTGATGGGATTATATTAAAGGGACTATTAAATTTTTTAAGTGTGAAAAAGAAGGTCATCGGGTAGTTGAATACTGATGTGATGTGAAAAATAGGTCTAAAGATAAGAACAATGAAAATTATTCAAAAAATTAACCTCCTAAACATCAATGTTAAAAGTTCAAGAAAATGGGTCATTATTCTAATAAATGCACAAATCCATGGGTTATTGATGATGATCGACATCAACAAACTCTTAAGGACAAAGAAAAAGGAATGTAACATACAATAACTATCGATGATGTGGAGTATGATAATGAGTTGGTGAAAGGGACAATTAACATCCACTATAAAGTCTAAAATGTTTCATTTAATTTTGGATCCATCCATTCATTTATTTTTGAATAATTTTCTATGGGTATCACTATATTACCTCAATAATTAGTTGTTCGGTTAGATGTGACAACTTTTAATGGCATAATAGTCACATAAAATGTTTATAATTCATCTCTGATTGATGTCTGTGGGAAATGCCTTCCTACAAATCTTATAATCCATCCTATAGTTGAATTTGATGTGATTATTATCATGGATTGGATTTCTATAAATGGGTCTTACATCAATTTCCAATTAAGGGAAGTAAAATTTCATATTCTAGATCAATCTATGATCATCTATCGATGAAAGGATGAATATAACCCTCCAGTAGAAATTTCTCCCATCATATGGGTCTTGATTCCAATAAATAATGGATATTTATCTCAAATTGTTGGGTAGAAACTCATGATTAAGAATAAACCCATTGTGTGGTAATTTGATGATGTCTTTTCGAAGGAATTTATAGGTCTGCTACCAAATCATAATGTTGAGTTTTCAATAGAACTCATACCAGGTGTTATGACTCTTTCATAAACACCTTATAGAATAACCCCAATTATGTTATAGGAATAAAACAATAAAATACAAGATAATATTGATAATGGATTCATATTTCCTAGTTAATCACCTTGGGGATATCATATTCAATTTTGTAATAATAAAGATGGATCAATGAGACTATGCATTAATTATCAAGAACATAAAAAGATAACTATAAAAAACATCCTCTTCCATGAATTGATGACATATTTTACCAACTATGTGGAGATCAATACTTTTCCATGAATGATCTTCATTTATGATATCATCAATTAAGGGTAAAAAATGAGGATATACCAAATATGGAATTTCGTACAAGGTATGGACACTATGAATATATAGTTATGACTTTTGTTCTTACAATTCCCCCACTATCTTCATGGATCTAATGTATTGAGTCTTTAGAGACTATATTGATCAGTTAGTGATAGTAATTATAGATGATATCCTTATCTATTCAATGATAAAGGAAGAATAATAAGATCACTAGAGAATTGTATTAAATACCCTAAGAAAAGAAAATATTTATTCCAAATTTACCAAGTGTGAATTTTTTCTTAAGAATGGTTAATTTTTGGGTCACATAATATCAAGATATAGGATATATGTGGATCCAACAAAAATAAGGTTTATTGAATGATGGTCGAGACCGACAACAAAAATTGAGATCCAAATTTTTCTTGGTTTGGCTGGATATTATCGACATTTGGTGAATCATTTTTCATGATTATCTAATCCACTCACAAAGTTGACTTGGAAAGTATTTAGGTTTGTTTAGAAGGAGGAATGTGAAGAGAATTTCATAGATTTAAAAATAAGGTTAGCTAGTGCACCTGTGCTAACACTGCCTTGTAGTGGAGAAAGGATTGTGATCTACAGTGATGCATCCAAGAAAAGTATGAGATGTTTTCTCTTGAAAATGATATGTTGATTGCTTATTCCTCATGAAAGTTGAAAATTCATGAGAAAAACTACCCAACTCATGATTTGGATTAAGATATGGTAATTTTTACATTAAAGATATGGAGGAATTATCTTTATGGTGAAAGGTGTGATATTTATACTAATCATAAAATTCTAAAGTATATTTTCACACAAAAAATATGAATTTGCACCAAATAATATGGTTGTAGTGGATTAAATATTAAGACTACTCAATACATTACCACCCTAGGAAAGTGAACAAGGTGGCAGATACTTTGAGTCGAAAAGATCATCTTATCTTATCGATGATGATGATCATGAAAGATCCAATATTTATGGATTTAAAAAGGATTGATCTTGAAATTTTAGTGGAAGGGTAGAAATATATTCTTTCCTAAATGAATGTTCAATATTCTATAGAAGTTAAGATTAAATATAAATATAAGAAAGATGTAGATTTACAAAAGAAGGTGATAAATGTTCCTAAATTTAACCTTGATTGTGATGAAATAATAAGGTTTATGAATCTGGTTGGTGTTCCTCCCATACCAGGATTAAAGAAGGGGATAATGGATGAGGCTCATAGCTCTTCATTCTCTATTCCCCCAAGAAGAAAAAAGATATAGAGGGACTAGAAATTGTACTTCTGGTAGGATATCCTAACAGAAGATGTCATTGAATATGTCTCTCAATGCTTTTTTTGTCAACAAGTTATGGCTGAGAGACCAGAGTCTCTGGGGATGTTACAACCAATACCCATACAAGAATGGAAATGGGAAAACATCACTATGGACTTTGTCATCAGACTTTCCAAAACATCCAAAGTAAATAATTCTATCTGGATTATAGTTTATCGCCTAATGAATTAGCCACACATCATTTCTATTAGAGATGATTTCTCTCTTGATCAACTTGACAAGATATATAGAATTAAAGTTGTAGGATTTCATGGAGTACCACTTTCCATTATATTTGATTGGGATCTGAGGATAACATCTATGTTCTGGAGAAGTCTTCAAAATTATCTGGATATAGAGTTATGTTTCATCACTACTTATCATCCTTAGACAGATGGTCAGTCTGAGAGGAAAATTCAAACTCTAGAAGACATGTTGATAGCTTGATTTATAGATGTTGAAGGTGTTTGGGATCAAAACCTACCTTTGGTATAATGTTTATACTATAATAGCTTTCACTCCAGTATTCATGTGGCTAATTATGTGTCCCTATAAGGAAATAAGTTTATAACTCCAACTTGATGGGATGAAGTTGGGAAATGAAATATATTAGGACATAATCTTGTTGATGAAATGGGGTAAAAAGACAGATCTATTAAACAACACATTAGAGTAGCTCAGTGTTGAAAAAAAATGTTGCCAATTGTAGAAAATTCCTAGAGTTTTAAGTGAATGATAATGTGTTCTTATGAATATATCCATTGTATAGAGTAATGATATTTGGAAATAAGGGCATACTAAGCCCTAGGAATATCAGTCCTTCTGAAATTATGAATCGTGTTGGGATGGTAGCTTACCGATTGGTGCTTCCAAATAATCTCTATCAAGTACATGATGTGTTCCATATATCTCACTTGAGAAAGTGCATACCCAATCCTTCACATGTACTAGGATCATAAGTCATACCTTTGTGGAAAGATATTTCTTATGATGAACAACCGATAGAGATTCTGGATCATAGTGAAAAAGTTCTATGAAACAAGATTGCTCGCTTGGTAAATGTTTTGTAGTGGAACCACCAATTTGAATATGATACATGGGAACTTGATGACATGATAACATAAGGGTATCCTCATCTATTTTATTCCATGTAAATAATTTTACTGGTGAAATTCTGTTTAATTGGGGTAGAATGTAACACCTGGATGTTTTTATGAAATATTTTCATTAAATAATTTTTTTTCTTTAGTAGATTTCTTTTCATGAAATAATGATTTCAAACTAACCTCAAGATGACCTTATTATAAAATTATCATTATATTCTAGTTGTTAGGTTAGTTGGAATTTTTATAACTAACATATGAAAATTCATTAAGAATTCATTGGCTATTAATTATTTATAAAAAATATAAATTAATTGGATTTTTTTGAGTGAATCACTTTTGGTAATGGAATTAATGAGATATATATGTGTTATAAACATAATTAAATATTTTTTATATTCATTCAATGGTATTTAATCTTAAGGTTTGAATAAAACATTATTTGATATATAAAACCCTATTTTTTAAAAAGGTTAATTTTAAACCATTGAATGGTGAACTCATTTTAAATTAATATGTTGACACGTTAATAATTTTTATATGATAATGTAAAAATTTTATTTTTAAGTGAGATATAATAATATACTTCGAATAATTTCTATTATTTTTCGGATAACTTTCATCTTTTGATGAATAGTAAAAATATGTTAAATATTAATTAAAAACAATTTTTTAAGTAAGATAATTTATATTGTTAAATTATAATATTGAATGGTTTTGAAGTACAAAAAGAGTATATTTTTATAGCTAAATATAATTTTTAGCATTTTCATTATTTTTTACATTGAAGCTATAGGTAAAAACATTTCAATATTTTGTAATGTTTTATTTTTCAAAACTCATTTTCTCACCTCAATAACACGATTAATTTTAAATTAATTACTCCAGCTAATGTTTTTTGAATTTTGGAAAATGGATTCCAAATATGTAATCAGTAGGTCTAAATTATTTTAATATGAAATTTTAATTTTTGGATAGTATGAATAGTAACTATGGAAATTATTTTTATTCCCATGGTTAAAGGTAAATCATGTAATTAAGGGTAAAAATAATATTATAAAATAACTGTAACACCTTTAAAATACCTATTTTATGACTAAATTATACCATAATCATCTATTGTTTGAAATGAAGTCACTTTATGGCCACTCACCTATGAATATGACAAGAATGTAATAAAAACTAATGAATGTGACAAAATGTCAAAATCTAATTTTATATAAGTATATTAATTTTAATATATGGATAACTAGAAGATAATATAACCTATATATAGTATCTGGAAATCTAAAATAATTAAATACATCATAGTAATTTATTAATAATTTTTAAAGTTTAAATAATTACCTATAATAAGGATACAATAGTGATGTAAAAATTATTTTATTAGTACGCATATCAAATTAATGATTTTAAAAATATTACAATAAATATCATATGAACTAATTATTGTGATCCAACAATTTTATAGGTTCCTATGACATGTTAATAGTGTATTGAATATTCTTTTTCTAATTTATCTCCTGTGTCGAATTTGTTTAAGTCAAATTAATGAATAGTGTCAAAATAGACACTATTGATATTTTATGAAAATTACATTTTATTAAACTATTTACAAATCATAAAATAACTAAAAATTTAAAAGTGATAATTATAATATATAAAATGTGATAAAATATCCATTTATGGTCAATTAACACTATATAATTATATATTTATTACCATTATATATTTAGAATGTTATTACCACAATTAAAATTAAATAGAATAACTAAGTGTCAATTAAAAAGATATGGTTTAAAATGACAAAATAACATGTTAAAAATTTATTGGTTGATGAGATTACAACCCTATCTCATCTCATCTTATAAATTTTTAAATTTTGGAGGTTTTTGGGTAGGTTTTTAATTTATTATAAATTATTATTTATGGAGTTTTCAAAAGTTCCCCTCTCCTCCTTTATAAAAGGGCACCCCTCATTCACCTCTTGACATCATTTTGAGCCTTTGATATTGGCCTTACCCAGCTCTTTATCCTTATAACCTTCAATATTTTAATTCTATAGGTTCTGGTAACCTTAAAAGACCAACTCTACTGCTCTATGAGGAGACTCAGAGGACGCACATTGAAGAAGAGGTAATAACATTCACCGATTCTTTAAAACATATTTCTTCATCTACTTCCACTTAATTATTTGTTTCATTATAATGTACTAGCATCGGTATCAATCATATAAATATATGTTATTATAAACATGAATCGACCATAGTCCACCATCTACACATCCTATGAAAAATGAAATCATCGTGCGTGTGTACGTACGGCTTACCGTCTCCATGTTGTGGTGTAATCAATTTTTCACCACCACCTTACATGGATGGGTATAATGATGGAATTAATAAATAAATATATGATAGATATAAAATTATTTTTATTTTGAGATACTATACACCATCCACTTCAATACCATTCAACAATTATGGGAACCATATCGTCGATCATGTGTACGTATGACTTACCGTCTTCATGTTGCGATGTGATTCATTCTATATAATACTCATTAAAGAATGATTATATAAATTAATTGACTAAATAAATATGATATATATTATTCTAATAAAATTCTTTAAATTATATAAATATAACCTAAAAAGAGTGATAATAACTTATCCGAAAAAACATGCATAATAACATAAAACAGTTAATTCCCAAATAACGAGTAATAGTGAAATGTTACTAAAAAACATATGAAAATATTATCCTAAATTTTTTCATAATAATTTTCATGATTTTGTAATAAATTAGTAAAATTTTTTGAATCATTATATTGGACGCTCAGACATATACAAATCAAATCGGACCTAAGGTAAGGGATAACTTTTCAAATATCATTTTTATCTGAGAGTTTTTATTTGTAAGTATTTATTAGCATATAATTAACATCCATGTACATGTTTCCTCAATATGTATTTTAAAATATTCATTTTTCCCTTATATAATTGTTAAAAGTCAATTTTTACCCATTGGTAAATTTATACTAAATTGTGTGACGTTTTTTCCTGTTTTCGGTACAAGGAATATTCTGACTTTTCCAGAAAAAGTACAAGAAGAATGTTGTTTTAACTTCTATGGAATGAACATATTGTTACACATTCATAATGAATTATTTCCATGAAGCTTACCCTATAATATTACAAGTTTATTTTTACATAAAATGATTTTATAAAAAATTGTGTGCCATTTTGATGAAGGAATTCATTTTTGAAGAAAAATGGATATTTTCCTCAAGAATTAATTTCAAGTGTTTCCTAAAAAATTTCTATCTAAAATGGAACTATTTAAATAGAATTATATTTCTAAACCTGTTATTACGTTGATTTTATTTTGGTAAAAAAATTATTATGGAATGATGATTAAGATGTATTTTTGTTTATAGGTTATGTTATGGTGAATGTTTTTATGTTTTTGTGGCACACATAAAAATGGTTTCATTATGAGATGGATGAGACATATATCTTCCTCAAATGCATTGAGTAAAGTCTTATATCACATGATATAGACATTATTGTAATGGAAAGTTAATATGGTTCAGTAATAAAGGGATATAATGAGGAGTAAAATAGGTTTAGTAATGTAATTTTTCTTCTATGATGGTCTCGGTAATGAGACTTGGATAATATGAAACAATTATCTATAGTTATGTGTGTATTACACGAAATTTCCTGATTTATGTTATGACTATTGGGATTACATTGCACTTTTCTGATTTATCCTAGGATATGATATTATGATCTCTTATATACAGGATAATATTTTCAAATGTTAGGTTCTTATGATTATGATATGATTGATATTTCCCTCATCTACCTAACTGATCATTTGATCTCACCCTTTCATTTTTTTCTTTTCCCTTGGTCATAAATAAGGGTACTAAGTAATATATTTCAAAAGGGAGCCCAGTTATGAAGAAATAAAAGAGATACAATGTGGATGTTTTATGTTCCGATTGTTTCTGTTTACCAGTTTCTAAAGACACTAAACCTCTACGGTCCTAGTGTAGTTTGGTTATGTTATATAATAAATATTCTTCAATTTTGAATACATATCTATATATAAAGTATGGTTTGTTATACACATATCCTATATATTCTTCATAAAATAATTATTTATATCCAGAAGAAATGAAAACAAATAAATTTTGAGCTCATATTCATAGTAACAGTTATGTACAATGAAATATATCACAAAAAAATAAGCCACAATCTATATAGAAAGTTAAATAACTGAAAATAAATTCCATGTAATCAATAACATGAATAAGAAATGTATCCCTAGATTAAATATAGGTAGTAATATCATTTCTAACAATAACACAATTCTAAATTATGGAATAGATTAATTTTGTATGTCATTATCATTTAAATCATGATATCTTTCCCAACAATGCCTTAAATTAAGATAGTTTAATTGATGGTTATCTGTAGACAAAAACACCATTTAATAAGGTTATATAACTAGTTTTCTTTATGGGAACTATAGATAAATCATGGGGATATCTATAGCAGGACCTCACCCATCACTATAATTCCAATGCATTTATTATATATATGATTTTTACTTTAAATCCTAAATAATATTCCATAACATAAAGTTTTTTTATTCAGTAAATAACAAGGAATATCAATATTTTCCCAGTGAATCAAATAACGTTCAAAGTAAACCATTTAGTATTGAAATGTTATACAATTTAAGAAATAAAAAATCCATGATACAAAGAACATAAATATTTAAGATAAACTTAATTTCAAACAATCATAAAGAAGTGAATGTTTCAAGAGAAAGTGAGGGACCACAAAAATATTATGAGATAAATGATAAGCATTAGTTTATCATAAACATAGGTTTTTTAATAAAATCAAATTTTTTGGAGAAATAAATAATATAAAAGGAAAATATTAATATACACATTCATTAAACTATTTTCTTTTTTAAAAACATAAAAAAATATTAAATATTTTAAATAAAGTAAAATGGGTATGATAGTGGTAAAATCTATCAACATCGCATATGTTAAAAAGAATCATTCCTTTTACATTATTTTAACAAAATTAAAAAATAACCCTTTTATAAAACATTAAAATATTAATTTTAAACCTTATAAAAATTAAATGATAACATAATATGCCCTTAATAAATTATTTGATTAAATAAAAAATTATTTTTTAAAATTATTTGAAAAATATGGATATTGAAGAAAACTATTCCGAATTAAAAGGGGAATACGATCAATTTTTATATTAAAATTTTATTTTTTTGATTTTATTTAAAGAGAGTAAAGTTTTTAAAAATACATGGAAACTTCCTAAATATCAATGGGACAATAAAAATAAGGATTTTATATAGGATAAATTATTAGATTACTTCCATTAAAGTTAGATAAGTTCTATAAAACGAGATTGTAATATAAATTTTTACCTATTTGAAAACATTTAATTTGTAACCCCTTGAGAGAGTAAAAAGTAATTGAAACTAAAATCATCTTGAATAAATATATCATAATTTTAAATATATAAATTGGGTAATATATACAAAAAATAAAATATAAATATGTGCATAAAACCATATATGTCTCAATGGAGTGTAAATTAATAGGAAATCCCTTCCAAAGATCATTAGATTGATGTGATAATAAATAAAAAATGTGATTATGGGTAAAAAATGTAAATCTACATAAATAAAGCTTAAATATAAGATAAGATAATAATATTTTATTACACTCAAATAAATTAGGATAACCTATACATTGAAGAATTAATATAACACAATGAAAAGAAATTTAGGGAAAAACCCATTACCTCAAGTTCACCCTTCTTCGAAAGTGATCTAACCTCTTATATAATAAATTTTGATTTACTATAATTACATAAAAGAGTCATTTACATACTAATAATATCATATATGGTCAATTAATATCATTTAAACCCTTATTATTAACCATCCCTAATTAAAACCATCATTTTCATGTGTTAATTATTACGTTTTTCAAGAGAATTTTGGTTTAGTAATTCGGGTCCATGTACATTGATTATGATTACATAATATCCATAATAATTATTATTATTTAAATTTCATTTATATTCAGTAAATAAATTTAGATCCATCAATAAAAATTTTAAATAGAAATTATATTACATCTTTCGTGGATTCGGTAGGTCGTACGTACGCATTAACGTTGTTTTCACTTTTCGATGAATGTAACGAAAGAAAAGGAAATATTATTAAAAATTACCAATATAATTATTCTATAATATAGATAATATATATTCATTAACTTATCATTATTATCATCTATATAAATAAGAAATTGAAAACATATCACATCGTTTCAAGGAGGTGGTAGTCCACATGTTCGCATGAGCCACAAAATCTATTTTTATTTGATTTTCCAAAACTGCTTTATGGGTGAGCGGGAACCGGAAAAAAGGTTCAAGATTCAAAACATTTCACTACAACCGAGAAGATCATGAATAGATTCATCCACATTTGCCGAAGTCAAGTCGCATACCACCCAAATCATGAGTACCCATGTCATCGTCACCATCCATTGTCGTTGTCAACATCATCGTTCACCACCGCACCGTCGGAGAACGTCAGAGCCCGTCAAAGCCCACGAAACCCATCTAACCACCTCTTCTTCATTCCCCAATGAACCAGTGCCTAACCAAAAATTATTTACATCCATCAACCATCATCATCACCATCTATCACCACAACCATAACAGAACACCACTACCATCACACAACACCACAACCATCTCATCGTCATCACCAATGCCATCGACGCCATCGATGTCCAAAACACCAAACAAGAACGTTGTCATCCTCCATCACTTTTTTCATCCAAAGCACCACACAAGAGCGCCGGATTACATTGAAATCAGTCGTAGCCGCGGAACAGTACTGTCGTGAACAATTTGACGGCTGGAGCAAACAAGAACCAAAATAAACCAGAAATGCAAATTGGAACCATCGCCGAACAACTCGTAGAAGAACTCAAAAAATGTTCTTCATTAAAAAGGATTACCTATTATTTTATAGTCTTATTTATATCTCTTCTTAAAGACTCTTATAATGGTATTTTGAGAATAATATCTACTATAATTGTTTGATAGATAAGATTAATATATAATTGGTTAATGTCTGCTAAATCATGTTTTCTCCATAAAATTTATGAAAGAGAATGAGTGTCCTTTTATTAGTGAGGGGAGGTGTACTCTTGTAATTGCATTAAGTGTGAAATTAATATAAAATAATTTTCATGTAAAAAGGGATCCAAATTAATATAATTCAAAACTAATTTAAAAATGTGTTTAAAACTACTCATAGTATAAAATTTAGAAACAATATTGGTTATGTTTTACACTTATCTCAATGTTTACCCCCACCCCCTCATTAACAGTTATGAAAATTACTATAATATCATCATTTTTTACACTTTAAATACCAAGAAAATAATTATAAAAGAAATAGTGACCCATAAATGGTCCATTATTGATATTTTAAACCATATAACATCAATGTAGATAAATATAGTATTTTTATGGATTTAAAATAATCTAATAAAATATTTTTTATTATAAATCATCATAAATGTCATTTCTGAACACTATACATTTAATTTTACTTTAAATCCAACAAAGAAAATATTTAATTTTAATATAAACATTAAAAATACCTAATATTTTATGTTATTCTTTAAATTTTTGGGGAACTATGACTCTCTCAAACAATATTACTTTTACACCTTTAAAAATCATATACATGGTTTTTCTTCTAATTTCAGGTAATTACCCGTACTTTTTGAATAAAATTTGCTTCCCAAAAATGTGTGTAGTATTATTTTTTACTCAACCAAAATATATCCCATTAATAATTAATTGAGTATAATTATTATGTGACCATCATGTTTTGACCATTATATGACTATTGGTCAATTCTGACAGTTGTCAATATGACTATTGGAAACTATACTCTTAATAATAATTTTATCATTATAATTAGTATGATAAATATAAATGATAATGGTTAGTTCAAGATGAAACAAGATTCAATGGCCTACTCCAGTATAATCATTCCATAAAAATCCCATTTGTCAGAGCTTGGGAGAGGGGTAGAATTTTTTGGCATCACTCTTGACCAATCCCAAATAGATCTTCGACATGTTAAGTTTGAATGAAATCTCCTATGGGAGAAGTTAGAGTTAGTGGAGATTACAACTCAAGAAATGTTTCCTGGGGCACCCCAAGAGTTTATCACCATCAAGGACCTTACCATTATGACATATGAAGGTGTTATAATGGGTTATGTTTCATATCCATAGACACATAAAATATAATCCCTATGTTCATATAATATAGTTATTTCATTATTTCAATTTTAAGAAAAGGTTTGCTTAAAAATTGAGATAGAATCTAATAAATTGATTTTTCAGGTAAAAAATGTACTTTTTAGAGAGATATAAATTATCATAGCATTTATTAATGTTTATTATAATGAAACTATATTATCAAAACACTCTTATTTAATGAAAAATTGTTAAATATTTTTATTTTTTTCAAGTGCCACAACTTTTACTATGTATCTTCTATCTGTTATTAGTTCTAACAAATAAGTACGTTTGTAGTTAAAAGATAAATTTCTCATATTCAAATAATTATTATCATAAAATTAATTTCATGTTATAAACCAGAGAATTGATATTAAGTTAAAATGAATTTATGATAATTTTATAAAATATTTATTTATTTTGAATAGTAAAAATACAGTTTCATTTTTTCGGTGTGTTTAATGACATCATAATGATGTAGTAATCAATATAAATTACGGTCGACTATTTTAGAATAAAATATGATATTCAGTTTCCCATGTGGCCAATACCATTGGAAAATATCATGGGCATGCCCATTGTTTTTCAAATACCATTATTGAGGTGTCCAAGGAAATTAATAAAAACAATATCTCATTTTTTCTATAAATAACATCTCATATCTCAATTAAATTTCATTAATAATTAATTAAACATGAAACTTTCATAGTATAATATACCAAGGTGTCCTCATAAAGTGTCATTATGCCTCCAATGTCCCGATCATTGAGTTTTAAGAGACACTCTTTAAGGTACAGGAAATATCAACTTCTCTTTTCCTCTCTGGTTCTCTTTTTATGTGGTATGTCTTTCAAATTTAAATGGAATGTTCTTATGTCCATTTCATTATATAAATTTACAATATTTAGATACTTTTATTAATAGGAGATCGTTTTCTCTACCCTTTTTAATATTTTATAAATCCATGTTTCATACCGACCATGTTATCACTTTTTCTTCTCAAAAATTCTCTCTTTTTCAAACAAATTCATTTATTTTCTTTATATGAATAACAAAATGTATTTATTTTGTAAGGGTATTCACCAATATGTAAAAATGATTTATTTTTATTCTATAATTTACAAACATAAAACCCTCATTCCTTTAATGTCCGTTATAAATGACATAATGGTCATGTTTTTAAGCTCTTTTTAAAACGCAATGATTTTGATATGAAAACTGTTTATTTTATTCTAAAAAGGATGTTTATGAGGTATTAATTATGATATATTGGGATAAAATTAATTAATACATTTTACAATTGTGTTCTCATAGCATTCCAATTCATTATATAAAGAATTTAATCTCCAGAGATGATATGTTTTAAGATACCTTGAGGAATAAACTTGGTTGTTTTTATGAAACCTCGATGATAAAACTTAGTGAAGTCCTTATAAATAATAAAACAAAATTTTTTATCCACATTTACATGTTTTGATTCATGTTATTATTATTATTATTAAATGCCTATTTCTCATGCCATTATGTATTTCCTCAAGTGCTTATTGATATTCCTCAAGATCACATGTAAATTGTTTCCATTTTTCCCATACCGGGCCTTATGACCACACATTCCTTTGATGTGTGTCCCTAGGTTAAGATATTCAATAAATGTACTTAGGATGAACCATGAATAATAATTTATAGTGTAATATAATATTTTTTCCAGTTTCCTTGTATTATTTACCCTTTTTCCAAGACACTAAACATTATTAGATCCTTTGTTTGAAAAATTTAATGAAAATTAATGTAATAAAAATTTTGGATTCCATAGTTGGTTTCAGAGGAATATTTAGTTATTTGTGGAAATTAGGATTTTAAAAAATTTGGAAGAACATTAGGGACATATTAAAATATAGAAAAACTTCCTAGTATTTCGTTTAAATAATAAGTAATTGGTTTCCACACAAAAGAATCCTTGTGCCCACATAAAGAATTGGTTTTGACTCAAGTACATATGTATCTAGGTGTAAAACCTGAAAGAACATCTTTAATATGGACTCAAATGGGAACTTATGCATTAAAAAGAGCCTTGTTTCACTCCTAGTTTGAAACTCACAGAGTATTTTTTTTGGTTAATGACAAGACTTCTAAGAATAATTATGAAGGATTTATAGAAAATTTAATTTTTTAATGAATAACCTATTTAAGAATGAACTTATTTGACATAAAATTTCCCATGGAAATATAAGATTATTAAATGAAACAAATTTCTTTCAAGGTTTTCTTTTTTTTTTTGAAAATGGCTGGAAATAGGAGAAATTGTGATAATAGTGAGCGCAATGGACCTGTTGATAACGACCTTCTAATGAACGAAAGAATGGAAAAATTTCTAATAATGATGAATCAACTAAAATGAGTTTTGGTCAACAATTTGATTCATGATGAGAGACAAAATTCACCTATAAAGTAAAACAATTGGTTGAGTCCATTATGAGTGAACGCCTAGCTTCTTTAAGTTGACCTACTAACCCAATGATTTTTGAATAGTGGATAATCTCTACTGAAAAGATATTTTCTTACTCCGTTATTTATAAGAAGTGATAGTCACTGTGGTTGTGTATTTATTTGAGGGAGAAGTTGATTGGTGGTGTAAACTAGATAATAACACAAAGGCAATAGGGGATATTGATGATATGGTGTGGGAACAGTTCATGGGAACATTTTTCAAAAATTATTTTTCCCATTCAATGCAAATGAAAATGGGGAAGGAATTCTTAGAGATGAAGTGGATAGAGAATTAATCTATGAGAAACTATGAGAGGAACTTCCCAATACTTTCTCGCCACACCTATAAATTTTTCATGGATACTAATGGAATGGTGAATATATTATTTTGTGTACTGTTACACCATCTACAAAATAATCATGATAATTGAGAATATGAAAAATATAAGGAGGTAGTATGAAGTGAAATGAATGTTGAAATAGAGTTCGGAGAGATGCATCAGTCTCACAAATCAAATGAAAAGAAGATATATTTGGAGACAAGATTAGGGAGGTTCTTTCATCAAGTAATGAGAGGAAAGAAAGTTCAACATTCCATGTGTAATAAGTGTGGGAAGAAGCACTTGGGTAAATAATTTATTGTACATGAGAAATGTTATATGTGTGGAAGATACAATCATATCACTTTGAACATTTATAGTTAGGGTAATCCAAAACTTCTCGATACAAACAGAAAAGGGAATATGGTGCATTCCTTACCCGATATCAAATACTTCAACTATGTATTACTCAGGCACATTGCCAATTGATGTCCAAATATGAAGTTGATGGAGGGGAATCACCATCAACCCTAGTATAGGAAAAGGTTGAAAGTTTTTTCTTTTTCTATCATTATAGTTGAAGTTGATTCTCCAAATGATGTGGTGGTAGGTACTCTCATTGTTCCCTAAAAGAAATAAAGTACTTTGTTTTATACTGTTTCTACACATTCCATTATTTCCTCCATGTTTTAAATGAATATAGAATAAATCTCTACACTTTTAGATATATAGTTTTCATTCAAGACTTATATAGGGATTATACCAGCATCAACTGTGTTTATAAACTCTTGTATTTACTTTGGTGAGAATAATCCCATCCCAAATATTGTATTCATTACCATGATGGAATTCAACATTATAATAGGGGTGGATTGGATCAAAAATTATAACACTAAGACCAACTATAAAATCAAGGAAATCATTGTAGTCTTGAATGGACAACCTACAACTATTTTCAATAGAGAGATATATCGACTTGGTCTTTGTTTAGAAACACCACCCATATCCGTATTTGTATAGATTACCAGTGAAAATGTAGAGGGCAATTAAATTATAAAATTATATAATGTCCCCATCATCTATGAATACATTGATATATTTCCTGATGATTTACCTGGGCCTCCCTCAGAAATAGAGGAAAAGTTCTCCATTGAACCCATGCTTGGATCCATGATGATATCAAACAACCTATATAGAATGGAAAATGTGGATCCTGAGGGTTTAAAGAAACAACTAGAAGATATTTTGGATAAGGGGTTTATTTGGCCAAGTGTTTATCCTTGGGGAGAACATATGAAATTTTTAAAGAATAAGGATGGATAAATAAAGTTATGCATTGATTATACAGAACTTAATAGGATCAAAGGGAAGAAAAAGTACCATCATCCAAGAATTGATGATTTATTTTACCACCTTCGTGAGGCATAATAATTATCCAACATTGATCCTTGACTGGGTTATCATCAATTGAGGGTGAATAAAGAAGTTGTTCCAATGACTACCTTCTATTCCAGATATAGGAATTACAAGTTTCTTGTTATTCCCTTCAGCTTAACTAATGCTACTTCTATTTTTTTGGATTTGATTAATAGAGACTTTATGAACTACCTTGGTAACTTTTTGGTTGTTTTTATCTATGATATTATTTAATATTCTAAAATTCACAAGGATCATGAGGATCATATAAGGTTTATATTAAAAAATATAAGGAAGGAGAGGCTATTTGTAATGTTTAGATAATGTGAATTTTGGTTACAATAAGTTTCTTTGTTAAGGAAAATTACAACCAATAGAGGAACCTCAGTTGACCCTTCAAAGAAACAGGTTTTAGAGGAGTGACCTCATCCTACAATAATAAATGAGATTAATAGTTTCCTTGGTTTAGTGGGATATTATAAGAGGTTTGTGAGAAACAATTTATGAATATATAATACACTAATAATTTTATCACATAAAGTAATCAAGTTCATCTAGATAATTGAATGTAAATAATGTTTCCAAGAAATAAAGAAGATATTGGTTACCACACCTATGTTAACTCTACCCTCTTTCAGATAAGGATTAAATTTTTTAGAGATTCATCTATCAAAGGGATTAGGTACGTCCTCATGATAAATGAAAAGTTTATTGCTTATGTATCTCGATAGTTAAAGCCTCATGAGAAGAACTATACTACGTATGATCTAGAGATGGATGCAATTACGTTTTCTCTGAAGAAATGGTGGTATTATATTTATGGGGTGAAATTTGATATATATATAGACCATCAATGTATGAAGTATATTTGAACAAAAATGGAATTGAACACGAGAAAAATTAGAGGGATGGACCTTCTTAATGACTATGATTGTTCAATATATTTTCACCCCAGAAGATAAAACAAATTCAATGATGCATTACCTATAAAAAACCCTCTTGTGCTAGAAATTTTGAGGATTCAAAGATATCCTTTGATCAAACACATATTAAAACAGGATATGGGAATCATAAGGGAATTGATATCATCAACTGTATCCCAAATTACTTATTAAACATTTTTACGAGAGAATATTAAGAAATATCTTATAGAAGATCATTTATTACATAATAAGACAGAGGGTGTGAAAAATGGGATGTTTCTTGAGTTAAATATTTATTCAGAAGGTGTACTAAAATTTTGTACAAATCTATGTGTTCCATATATTATGGAAATAATGAAAGAGTTGATGGATGAAATTCATAACTCTACTTTATTTATAAATCTTGCTAGAACAAGAATGTATTGGGACCATCGTAATCCTTATTGGTGGGATAACCTCAAAAGGGATGTTTCTGACTAAACATCATGGTGCATGTTGTTTCAATAAGTGAAGGTAGAGCAACAACATCCTAAAGGGGTAATACAACCACTAACCATACCATCATGGAATTAAGGAAATATCACTATGGACTTTTTTACCTGTCCCTAGAAAACATCCAAAGGAAATAATACGATTTGTTTTTAGTGGATTGTATCACTAATACTGTCCATTTTATCTCTATTTGGGAATATTTCTATCTTGACCAACTTGCTAGGATTTACATGAAGGAATTGGTAATAATTAATGGGTTACCACTTTCTATCATTATAGATCATGATCCATGTTTCACATAAACTTTTGGAGAAGTATTCAACATGTATTGATTACTAAATTGAATTTCAGTATAGCCTATCATCCACAAACAAGTGGCCAATCAAAAAGGACTATTCATACACCCAAGGTAACACTGAGAACTTTCCCAATAGAATATAAAAGTGGATGGGATCAACATATCCCATTATTTAATTTCTAATACAAGAACTGCTCTCATTCAAGTATTCAAATGGAACCCTAGGAATCTATATATGGAAAGCGATGTAGAACTCATACTTGTTAGTATGAAGCTGGTGAGAGAAAGCTTCTTCGGCCTCATCTCATGAAAGAGTTGACAGATAAGTTTCATGTCATCCAAAAACACATAAAGCCTACATAGAGTTTACAAAAGAGCAATGCTAACAATCATCGAAGGGACTTGGAGTTTTATGCTGGAGATTATGTCTTCATTTGAATTTCACCTTGTATTAGAGTCTTGTAGTTTCAGAAGAATGGGAAGCTCAGTCCCATGTACATTTTCCCAATGAAATCCTTGACCACATAGGTCTATTGGCCTATCATCTTTCACTTTCTCCAAATCTAGCTCAACTTTGTGATGTATTCCACATATCTCTCTTGATTAATTACTTACCCAAACCTTCACATGTACTAAATCTAGAGGTGGTACAACTGGAACATGAAAACTCTTATTATGAGTAGCCGGTGGAAATCATATACTATAGAGACAAGGTTCTATGAAATAATACTACCCACCACATTAAAGTGTTGTGGAGGAACCACACAAATGAAAAAGCGACATGGGAACCAGAGGAGACAATGAGGTAGAAGTACCCACGCCTTTTCACAACTGAGGGAATGAGGTGAAATTTTGAGGATGAAATTTCTTAAGGGGGAAGAATATATTTACCAAAACATTTGAAATAAAATTTTATTCCTAAAAATGTGGGTTAAATTATATTATATTCAACAAAACTACATCCCTTTAATAATTAAGTGAGTATAATTGAAATTTGACCATCGGGTATCGATAGTTATATGAAAATTATTCCATTATAACCATTTTTCAATGCGATGATTGGAAACTAAACACATAATAATTACTGTAGCATTATAATTTTTATTATAAATATAAATGATAATGGTAAAATAATCTAGAAAGAACAGACAATGGCCTCCTCTAGTAGATTTATTCCATACGAATCACATTTTTCAGAGCATGGGAGATAGGTAGTATATTTAGACATCACTATAGACCAATCCCAATCCAGTATCCAATGTGTTAAGCTTAAGCGGAATCTCTTATGGGAGAAGTTCATGTTAGTGGAGATTACCACTCGAGCAATGTTATTTGAGTCACCCGATGAGTCTATTACCATTGAACACCATAACCTTAGGTAATATATAGGTGTTATATGGGGTTATGATTCAAGGCCCTAGTTACATAAAATGTAATTCATTTTTTACATCAAATTGTTATTTCATTATTTCTGTTTTAAGAACAGGTTTCCATAATATTTGAGATGGAATTTGATAAATTTATTTTTTAGGAAAAAATTCTAATTTTTAGAGAGATATAAATAATTATAGGTTTTATTAATGTTTATTATAAAGAAATAGTATTATTAAAAACACTTATTTAATTACCAATGATAAAAAAAATGATTTTTTCAAGAGTCAAAATATTAACTATGCATTTTACTACACATTTATGTCCGCAGTTTTTTAATATATAAGTATTTTTATAGTTAATGTTAAATTAATAATTCTCAGATAATTATTATGATAAAATAAATGTTATTTTTTAAATCATAACACCGATATTATGTTAGGGTAAATTTATGAGAATTTTATAAAATACTTTATTTTTTCAGGAACAGTAAAAATACAGTTTGAGTTTCTTGGAATGTTTAATGACATCATAATGATGTAATAGTTAATATTAAATTATGTTCAACTATTTTAGATTAAAATGTGATTTTAGGTGTCCCATGTGTCCAATATCCTGGGAAACCACAAGGTTATTCAAATACCACTATTGAGGTGTCCAAGGAAATTAATAATAAACTCTCTCACATTTGCTCTAAATAACCACCCATTTCTCCATTATATTTATTTCCCAATTCATTATCCACTAAACTCTAATATTATTACCTCCCAAGAATTCCTCTTAAGGTATCCTCAAGGCTCCAAGGTTCTGATAATTGAGTTTCAGCAGTACCTGTTCAATGTAAGAGAAATCTCAACTTCTCTTTTTCATTTCAAGTTCTCTTTTATTATGGTATGTCATTAAAATTTCCATATCATGTTTTTATGAAAATTTAATTATATCCCTTTAATGTATTTATATAATTATATAAATATGACTCCCATTTCCCCTCTATTTTAAATGTTTTCTAAATCCATGTTTCATACCAGTTATGTTGCTGACTTTTCTTCTCAAAAGTTCACTAATTTTGAAATAAAATCTTTTATTTAATTTGTTTGAATACCCAAACCTCTATATTTTCTAGGGGTATTCAAAAATATATAAGAAATGATTTATTTAATTATTTAATTTAAATACATAAATTCATCATTCCCTTTCTATGGGTTATAAATGACATAATAATCATGTTTTTAATCACTTTTTAAAACGTAGTGATTTTAATATGAAACTCAGTTTTTTTATTATCCATGGGTTGTTTATGAGATGATTTATTCGGATCTATATGGTTAAAATTAATTAATATATATGAATGGTGTTCCCTGACAGAGCTTCAATGCATTGGGTAAGGAATTTAATCTTTAGAGATGACGTGTTTTATGATACCTTGGTGAACAACCTTGGTAATGATTAAGAGAACTCAGTGAAAAACCTTGGTGATAATATTATGAATGATTCAATTAACTGTTGTATTCATATTTTCAAGTTATCATTAATTTTATTATTATATTATGCCTTTTTCTCATGAATTTAGGTATTTCCTAAAGTTCTTATTGATATTCTTCAAGATCACAAGTAAATTGTTTCCCTTGTTTTACCTCATTAGCCCTTATGCTCACCCTTTCCTTTGATGTATTCCCCTAGGTTATGAGATAAAATAAATGTGTTTTGGATGGTTCCTGAATAAGACATTAAATTAGAATAGAATAATGTTTTAAAATTTTCATATATTATGTACCCTTTTTCCAAGACACTAAACTATAAAATATCATCACTTTGTAAAATGTAAGGAAATATTATGTAATAAAAAGGCGGGATGCCATATTGAAAAGTAGTGTGTCAACATTGTATATGCATTTAAGGTAATCATTTAATCCATGAAAATTTTAAATAAATTACAATGATAAAATAATAAATTTAAATTTCAAAAAATCATTTATAACTAAAATTATCCAATTTTTATCTAGTATAATATATTTAGAGATATTAAAGTCAAGAGAGTGAAATTTTTGAATTTTATTTACATAAAATAATATAAATTTCATTATCCAAGGAACATTATATATAAATGAAATATATTAAAATAAATGATAGATATATAAAAGTTATTCGCATCTAATGAAATAAATCCATGTGTTGGATAATGTTTTAAGGCCTTATTAAATTATTTTTAACATTTATTAACGGATTTACTATTTACCAAGGTGATAATTTATAACATGGTTAATATTCATGATACCTAAAAAGAAAAAGGGAACTCTTTTCTGAATTTAAAAATACTAATTCAAAATATGAAATCAATTTTATCAAATTCTATTCCTTTAATTTGTTGAAATTAATTTAAAAATAGACCTAAAAAATGTGATGAAAAGTTATTTTCCAGAAAGGTATGTTTTTTAGAGTAAAAGTTGACATATATCAAAATCATTTAAATTATTGATATTAATGAAAATAAATTGGATATTATATCTATTTAAAACTAAATCCATAATATATTTTTTCTTTTAAATTACATGATTAATAGAAAATAAATTTCAGTTTTACAAAAAAATCAGTGTTTTCATTATTCATTGAAAAATAAATATTTTTTGAAAAATCAAGAAAATAAAACATAAAATAATAATGACATGGTGAAAAATGATATAATTATCTAATAAAAATATTTCAATGGGTTTTCATGGTTTTTTTAAACTCATTGTTTCCTATAAAGAAATCTATCGATGAAATTAGGTTAATTTAAAAAGAAATATATCATAAAATCATTGGGTGTTACATTCTTCCCCCATATAATAATTTTTGTTTAAATATTACATCATTCCAATAAAAATAACTGAGTATAATTTATCTCTTAAAATCATTCAGTTCCCAGGTATCTTTCCAAAATTTATTACTTATCTACAATACCTTTACTAGATGAGTAGTTATGTTTCTTATCACTTTCTCTCTAGGATCTAGAATTTCTACTAGTTGTTATTCCTAAGAAATATATTGATCATGTGGTATTGCCTATCTATTTAGTATGTGTAATAGATCAGGTATCTACATCCTTAGGATAGATACATGGAACACATCATGAACTTGAGAGATATTTTATGGAAGCACTAAGTGGTAATTTATATTCCGAATACGATCAATAATTTCAAAGGGACTGGTATATCTATGAACTAGATTTACATTATTTAAAAGACCCATTATATTATTTCCAGAAGATATTCATAGGAATACCATGTCACTATCTTTCAACTATATATGTCCCCAACAATTCTTAGAAAATATTTTTTTTGGAATTTAATCTCCACTTATTTTTTATTTAATAGATCAGACCTTATAAACCATTTCTTTAGTTTGATCGGGCCCAAATATCATTATTTCTCCAACTTCATAAAAAAACATTGTAGTTACATAATTCCTTACTTAGGGGGTTATATAAGGACCTATTTTAATGCTCTAGGTAAATCTATTTTTTTATGATAATTCTTCCAAAAAAAGGTTTTCAACCACATTTGAAATCCATAGAAAATTATCTTAACATGTCTTTGATATTTTTAATGGTCCTCATAGATTGTACATATTTCTAGAGATGATAAGAAATGATGAAATTGAACTATGTATCCAGATATTAGTGATTGCTTCCCCAAAACATCATGGTTGACCTTAGATCTCAATAAGATATGATTGAGAGTGGTACTCCATTAAATCTCACAACTTAATTAATTTATAACTGAGTAAATGATTAATTGAAAAATATTCTCTAAGAGATATAAAATGATGCAATTTCCTAAGTTGATTGACTATAACCCAAATAGTGTTATCCCCTTTTTTTGTTTTCAATATTCAAATGAATAAATCCATGGTAATGTCTTCCCATTTCCATTCCAGAATGGGTAATGGTTGTAATATCCCCTTATAATTATATCTCTCATTCTTAACTTGCTGAAACACCAGTCATCAGGATGCACACTAGGTAATATCACTTTTTATGTTATCCAACAATAAATACTCCTTTATATCACTATATAACTTTGTACTTCCATGATGAAATGATATTGATGAACTATGAGCTTCATCCAACAACTCCTTAGTCAAATATGGTATTGAGATAAAACATACTCATTTTATAAACATTATCATTATAAAATGATCATGGTGTAACTTAATAACTTTCCACACATTATTATAAAATTCCACATCTTCCTTCTATGCCTTCATAATCCACTCATGAATGGATTTTTTATCATTTATCTAATAAACATAATATTTTTCCCCATTTCCAATTATTTATATCTCTATATTCTGTAAATCAATAATTATTGGATCTCATTCCATCCTCATTATGGAAAATTTGGTATGGTCATTCTGACTAAAATCATCATCTACCTTATTCGTCTTCCTTGGCTTATAATGTATTAAGCTGTTATAGTATTTGATCAACAAAGATTATCCATCTTATACAATGAATATTAAAATACATATTTTTAAATGTATACTTCAAACATTTAATATAAATATATATATCACACCTTTCATAATTCAGAAAATGACTCATTATCTTTAATGGATAATTCACCACTTGCAGCTTCAAATCATGAGTGAGTAATTTTTCGTATGAATTTTCAAATGGAAAGAGGCCTAAGTAATCACCCAGTCATTATTTATGAGGAAACATCTCATTCTATTCTATAATGCATCACTATATATCAGAAAACCTTATTTAAATTATTTTACTATAATCCCAAGAACATTAACTATCCCTATATTCAATTATTTTGATTTCTCCTCACATTCATATATCAATGAGAACATAACCCATTCCAATTAAACATGGTGAATGAGTTACATTACCATGATAAATATCTCATAAATCATCGGTAGTATCCAAACAACCCAATATATATATAGATATTCGTTACCATATTTGTTCTAGGACATTTATCAACAACATCCATATTTTAAGGATTCACCAAGATAACTTTTCTTGAAATTATATGGAATAAGAATGAGTCTTTTTGTAGCCCAAATTAACAATTGGTTAATTTTTCTTATAGATTCTCCTTCCACATTGTTATCAATACAATCCTAAAATGTTATTCATGCCCTTCTTTTGTATTGAAATATATAATAATATTATCTATAAATACTACCAAAAATTGATTAAGGTAATCTCTAAAGAAACAATTTTGTAATTCCATGAATATAACAGGATCATTGGTCTGTCCAAATGGACTTAAAATAAATTTATAATGAAAATACCTTTTATGGAAGGTTATATTGGGAATATCATTATTCTTAAACCATTTTAATAATATCTAGATCAAAGATAAATCTCATAAAAATAGTTATTCCTCATAATTGATCAAATAGATCATCGATACAGGGTATAATAGACCTGTTCTTAATAATGATTTTATTAAGTTTCTAATAATCTATGAAAAGAAACATTAACTCATCATTATACATATAAAAAAAGAATAGGTGCACCCCATGGTGAAGAACTATGAAAATGAATCTCTTATATAGATTATCATGGAGGTTATTCATTAATTTTGGAAATTGAATTGTGTCCATTTTTTATAGGGTTTTTTAAATAGGTGTATCACTAAGTATGAGTTATTTTAAACAATAAACTTCAGGGTTCAGAGGAAGACATGAAAACTCTTCCAGAAAGACATCATCAAACTCTCGTACAATTTGAATATATTCAATTTTGAGTTTTTCCTAAACCATGTGAGGTAAATATCACTCATGAATTGGTTTACAAACTCATTTGATGGATGTAATTTCCATTGTGAGTTTATGTTCATCCTCTCATTGATAGACTATCATAGGTTGATTTAGAATATCAAATGTAACTTCCCTTACAAAACCTTTGATCTGGGATCAATATTGAGAGGGCTAAATCATGCCCAAAAATTATATCTAATTCAACTAGAGTTATATTAATAGGAATTTTATGAATTACATTCCCATAAACTTATATCAAAGTGGATTTATAGACATGATATTTGATCATCATACCTTTATGATTTTTCACTTATAACTCATCATATAATCATTTATATAATGATGTGATACCCTTATAAAATTATTCAGATATGAAAGTGTATGTAGAACCCAAATAAAATAAAATGTTTTTACTTCTTGAGTAGATGATAAGTGTACCTTTCACCATATCAGTTAGAAAATCCAATTTGGATGTAGTAATACTATATTATTGGCCTTCTACCATTGTCTTCTTATATGGTAAGTCCCCATGATTCTTGAGGTACTAGTTTGAATAATGTCACATCTTATTATAGTTGAAGCACTATATATAAATGGTTTCTTTATTTATATTACATTCATTATCTAGATTACCCGTATATCCTCTCATTTAACAAACTACCATTCTATTCAAATATTTTCTAAGTTATTTCTTTCCACATTTTTATATGATGGTAATTTTTTGTTCCCATATTCTTTATTGATGTGTTCCCTTTTTTTGGTTCTCAATTATTCTATTCTTCCCTTTATTTACCATCAATATAAAGTGTCTAGAAAATTACCACTCTAACTTAATGGAACCTGATATTATATTATCATATGGTGAAAAAGTTTTAGAAAATATTGTCCTTTAAAGACTCTTCATAATACCATAAAATAAATGGTCCATAATTTTTTCTAGATTAAATATGTAGTATAATGAATGATTGTATACTATTATAATGATATCCTCATAATTTTACACACTTTCTTCTCCTTTATCTGTTAAAGTGAGGAGGTTCCTCTCTATTTCATCTTGTTGTTCAAGAGGGAATTATTTCTTGAAGAATATCTATTTATAAGGTCTTCATTCTGTGATTTCTATTTCCTCAACCCATTTTGTTCTTTGGATCTATAATCCCCATTGATCTCCATCTCCTCTAAAATAATACACTACCAAAATAAACATTTCACTTTAATTAAATCCAAACATAGGAATATGTTTTTGAGTGACTTAATTCATAGCTCAACTATAAATAATGTATTAATTACATTAAAATATGGAGGATTCTATTTCATGATGCGAGATAAGATATGTGAATCATGTTTTGGATCAACAGGTTGATTCATATGGGAATGACTATTCATTATAACTTGATTCATCAACCCTAATATGGTCGTGATCTATAAAGTTCGAAAAAAAATTGTATTGTATTTCTCAACCCAGAAATACCTACATTGTATAAAGGAGTTCATTCCATTTTTTCAAAAAGGTTTCATCACTAAATAATTTAAATTTTCATTAGCTTGTACTAATCATGAATATTGAGCCACAAAATAAAATTATTTATATGGAAAAAGTTTTCAAATACTATAAAGGATTGTATTAATTTCATGTTACCTATGATTATTTAAAATTTATTTCACAATGATGATACTAAACTTACATTGATTTCAACTGTAGAAACCCCAACTCTAGTAACCTAGAGTTGGTGTCTACTTTTATAAATTAGTTTAATATATAAGTGATCAAACCACCAAGGATCAATCGGTTTAGTAGTCTTAAATAATTATTTACATATATGATTCCCATATTACATTATAAATATAGAATACATAGAAAAAGAATCATTCTCACATCTTTGATATTATTTATAATATCATTATTCTTCTCTAGGGGAAAGGAAAAAAAATAAATGGTGAGATTAAATTCACATTTAGGGTTATTCATAGTGAAATATATAATGAATTAATATGGAATAATCAATATATAATGTTAAATAACTGAATATAGATTCCATTTAACAAATACCTTTTTCATAAAATGAATCAACGATTAAAATAAATGTAGTAATATCAGGGATAATAATAAATTAATTACAAATGAAGTATATGTTTAATATTGTAATTAATGATCCTAGGTATCTTGAGATCTTTAACATCACGTCCTTTCACCGTGACTACTTAATTTATGGGTATGTATACCCTAAGACCCCATTTAATAAGGCTAGTGAACTGGTTCATCTCATTAGACCTGTCGACGCATCAAGGTGATATCTATAACTATGCCCCACATATCACATAATTTTCATTGTATTCCCCATATATTATATGCTATATTTAATCCAAAAAATAATATTCATTATCAACAAATTTTCTTATTGAGTAATGAATTTGGAATGTCAATATTTTCCTAGGGTATCAAAAAAACAATCAAAGTAAAACACCATACACAAAAATGGTATATTATTTACGAAATAATCATATAAACAATAAAAATAATTTGTATATTTAAGAGAGATATAATGTTTGATAATCATAATAAATTTAATGTTTCTATAGAAATTCAATGATCACAAAATTTATAAGATATATAATATGAAAATTATTTCATCAGAAATATAGGTTTTATAATAAAATCACATTTTTAAGAAAAATAATGAATGTTTAAGAAAAGAACGAAAAAATAATTCATTAAAGTGTATTCTTTGTAAAAACCGTAAAATCTTATAGAAGAATCTAAATAGAGTAAAATATTTATGGAACTATGAAAATACATTAACACCATATACGATAAGAAGAAACATTCTTTTTAATTCTTGAAAAAGATAGTAAAAAATGGCCATTTTGAAAAAATTAAAAATATTTAATATGAAATTTTTATAAATATCATGTATAACATAAAATTTACCTAATAAATAATTTTATCCAGTAAAAAGTTATTTTGTAATAAAACATTTAAAAATATTGATATGGAAGAAAAATATAGTTGATGAAAAGGAGAAACAAGATCATCTATTTTTTTAAATAAGTTCTACTTAATTCAAGTGTGAGAGTGGGGAAAATTTTGAAAAAAATATCAAAACTCCATAAATATTCATAGGAAAAAATATATCGAGTTTATAAATGATAAATTAAAATATTTCTTCAATAAAAATAGAACAATCCCAAAAGTTATATTACCGTATAAATTTTGACCTCTTTGTTAACATTTAAATTGTAACCCCTTGAAAGAGTATAGATGAATTCAAAATATAATAATCATTAATAAATATATATTAATATTAAATACATCAAAGGTTCATTACTTACATAATATAAAAATAAATAGGTGCATAATACCAAATATGTCTCAATAGAGTTGAAATTGAGAAGAAATCCATTACAATGATTGTAGCAATGAAGTAGCAATCAATAAATGAAGAATTTATTTTTTTAAAATAAAAATAAACATAAATAAAGTGAAAATAAAACATTATATATTCAGATTACATTTCACACATAATCTTGGTGCAACATAGGCAATGAATAGTGTGATATAACCCAGTAAGAAGAAGTTGACTTAAGAATCCCCTTACCTCAATTTCATCTTGTTTAGAAAGTGATCTAACATACTATATAATTAATTAGATTTTTTTATACTTCTATAAAATATTAATTAACATACTTATAATTTCATTTATGATCCACAAATGAAATTTTTACACCCATTTATTAATTACATTTAATTAAAGTCATTGTTTTTGGATGTTAATTGTTTCTATTTTCATAAGAACATTGATTTTTTTTAGTTCTACACGAACTAATTTGATTATGGTTATATAATAACCACATAAATATAATATAAATTCATTATTTATATTTTTATTCATCCATATTAGGTATATATATTAAATAATAATGAAACCATTCGTTGAGATGGTTGGTCGTACTTACACATGAACAGTTTTTTCACATTTTGATGATTCGACTGAATGGAATGGAAACAATATTTCACCTTTCCAAAATCAATATTATATCATATATAACAAATATATTCATAAATTTCTCCTTATTATAATCTATGTAAAGATAAATTGATAAATTGATCACATCACATTGTGCAGGTGGTAGTCCACACTTAGACATGACTGATGTTATCATTTTCAAAAGGACATAAATATAGATGCTAGATATGATATTATATTTACATAATAATATTTATTTCATGAATATAATATATATATATATTCATTAGTTACATATTCATAACCATAACAATAATGTGTTAATGAAACATAAATCACATATTTATATAGAGGTGGTAAGTCATACGTATACATGAGTGATGTTTTCACTTTCCCTCGGATGGAAAAGATATGGAAAACAGTTATACCAAAATCATAATATAATATCTTTATATAGATGACACATTATTTATTATTTTAGGATGGGTAAAACTGATTTGGAGAAAGTAGAATAAAAAATAAACTTGGATGTTTTTGTAAAGATGATTATATCCTTTTCGATAGACTTATTTTATACCCATTATTAAGGACCCTTGTAATTGTCTTATAAGAAAACCAACACCTATAAATAGAGTTTAAATAATTTTATAATTAATTTTTGAAGGTTTTTTATTTTCTAGGTTTCCTAGTAAAATGTAGAAAAAGAGAAGGTGGTCCCCTTTATAAGTGAGGGAGGGGTACACTTGTAATTACATAAATAACTAAATTAATATAAATTTATTTTCATAGAAAATGGATTGTAAATTAACCTAATTAGAATATAATATATGGATGTGTAAAAATAATTTCATCCAATAAATGTTTTGGTATGTTTTGGTAATTTTTTAACCTTATCTCATATATTTAACTACTCCTTATCCCTTTTGACAATTATTTTGATATCAATGTTTTTTACTCTTTAGTCTTCGAGAGGGTTATAGAAAAAGATCCATTGACATATAAATGGATCATGATTTATATTTTTTACCATATCCCATTAATATTTATAATGTTTTTTTATAAATTTCAAATCACTTACTAAAATATTATTTATTATAAAATATGATTATTTTTTTTCTTCACACTATTCATTTATTTTGATTTTAAAGAGATCTAGAAAAATATTTAATTCTAATATGAGACATTAAAAAATCCATAATATTAAATATTTATCTATAACATTCATGGGGAAAATACCTCACCAAAAAATATTACTTACATATATTTTTAAATAATTTACATGATTTTTCTACTACATGCATAAACAATGTGTCAACATTGTATAAGCATTTAATGTATTTATATCATCACAAAAAATTTAAAATAAATTTCCATGTAAAAAATTAATCTAAATTTAATAGAAACAATTATAACTAAACATATCCCAATTTTTAGCCTATGTAAACAAATTTATAGATATTAAATTCAAGAGAGTGACATTTTTTAATTTTCATTAGTTTAAAAAATATATATTTCATTATCAAAGAAAAATAGAATAAATATGTTATGTATTTAAAGTTAAATAGGATATCCTTGAATTAATATCATCTAATGAAATAGACGAATATTTTGGATAAATTTCTAATGGATTATAACATTATTTTGAACCTTAATTACCTAATTTATCCTTTACTAAGGTGATAAAGTTTTCCACAGTTTCTGCTCATAATGATTTAATATAAATGGGACCTATTTAAAAAATTTAAACATCCTAATTCAAAACATGGAATCCATTTTATCCAATTCTTATAAGTTTTATACTTTAATGTAAAAATACACTCGTAAAATTGGATGATAAACTGTTTTGCAAAAAATTATTTTTTAATGCATAAAATTTGAATTATATAAAAATAATAATAAATGATTATCCTAATGTAAATATAATGAATCTTATATCAAATTAACAATTGATAAAAAATATAATGATATATTTAAAATAATTTATTTAAATAAAAATCAATATTCTATAAAAATCAATATTTTTTCACTATTCAATTTAAACTAAATCATTTTAGAAAAATATAAAAATTTCAAATTAAGATAATATTGACATTGTAAAAAATGACATGATTTTTACACAATAATCTTTCAATAGTTTTTTACTGTTAATTTAAACATAGTGTTGCATTTAAATATTACTAAAAAATAAATTATATTTATTTAAAGATAAATATATCGTAAAATCATAGTGTGTTACACTCACACTACTTATACTGCATAAAATTTTATCCCTTACTTGTTTATGTTTTTATAAGAGTGGTTTTTTCAAATAATATTGGATGAAATAGTGATAGATATTGGAATGTACAAGTGAACTCCTTTTTTCAAATACATTCGATTGAACTATCGTATAAATCACCGATTCAACCATTTTAGAATCCAGTGACATACTATTTTCCAAAATTACATTGAATGGGAATTTGAATAATCCAATACAAAAGGAAAATTTATATATTTTTTCATAGAGGTGATTCTCTAGTTATGTCACAAGAATAATGAAAACAAACTGGAGCATGATCATCATAAGACTTGGAATAAATGAAGATAGAATCCACAAATACAAAAAAATACTCTATGAAGGGATAAAAGATCATATTCGGAATGACCATAAAAAATCTGAATGTCTATATTTTTAATTTCTTCTAGTATGACCCGGATTTTATGATAACCTAAACATAGTTAAATCATATAAACTGCATTTCCCCTTTTATAGGTAAAATGGATATCTAATTGTAAATTTAGATTAATGATTCTTGATCACTATCTAATTGTTTTTTTGAAATTACACATAGATATATAGGAACACATTGGATTTAATTTAACGGATGGCCATAGAACCCAAAGGTAATGTGATTTGACTAATAAAATATTAAATCTAAAACACCCCCAAACAAATTTTAGGCTCCCTCAACTCATTTTGTGTATTTAATATGAAGGAATTGATATAGGCTTTGTTTTAGTAAAAATAAAAATAGTAAATTCCACCACTCACTAAAGAGGTGGTCCTAAACAATATTTAATGAAAATGTTAAGATAATGTTCTACCATGTGATTAAAATATTTCTAATACATGGTCTAAAAAACTTCTATAACAAGGATATCCATTTCAATGGTGATTAATTGATCACGACCTACTCAAAGCACTTAAAAATCCCACTTTACATAGAGAGTATACTGAGAACCTGCTGGATGTGAGAATTTCACCCACCTTTTGTAGAAATTTAAATAAGTTCGTAACAAGGTTAACCATTCCATCCCTATATTGAAAAAATTATTCCACATTAAGAACCATTAGATCCCAAAAAATCCAATTATAATCCATAAAAAAGTACATCCTGAACACTTCATGGTTTGTTCAATACTCATTCCTAAGGTAGTATTAGTACTACTATATGAAGAAAATTATTCCACATTAAGTTCACAAATCAAAAATTTTATTCAAATATAATATAATGTGAAGAATATATATCAAATAAAACAAATTAGAAATTTTAAAAATTCATCAAGGTCTGTTTGACTACTAGTAGGGGATCGAATCAGTGGTCTTCAATTTTTATGTTTTCTACTTTTTAAAACTACATTTACCTCTGGTTAGAGAAAAATGGATCCATTAAATTGGGAAACAGAAGAACCCCCACATGAACATAACTAATTACATGGTTTACTACTCAATAAGAGTAGTTAGTCATTGGTTTGATTAGGAAACCATCCAAGATCACACGGTCCACTATGAAATAATCCATTATGTTTTTCAAAAGTTTGGGTATATATATTAATTTTGTTGAACTATAGTCCTTTGAATGTTCATGTGCTCCTCACATAGTTTATTTTAAAATAAATATTTTTTTCATCAATAGAATATACCTTCACTAATAGTATTTAACACATCATTATTGTGCTTCTTGTATTCTTCGAACTTATTCTTTTGCAAGTCAAATCTTCATCTCCTTTTATTTCTTGCTTTGAAATGACTAAGATGATATTATTTTTTCTCTCTCTCTCTCTTCCACCCTCTTCTATTGATAACTTTATCTTATCAATTTCACAAAAACCCCATTAAATTATAAAAAAAACATTCACTATAAACATGAAGAATTTATTACATCTTTTATTTCTTTAAAATATAAATATTTTTTAAACTCTATAAATATTTTTATTAAAATCTCCATATGTCTCAGATCTGTTCATAACAAAAATTTCCATAAAAACTAATTTCATAATGGATTGTAACTACTTTTAGACATGTATAAATATTATTTATTCTTCATTATCCTTTCAACCAACATGAAAAATTCAATATTTTAATTTTTCCTCATAAAAACATTGCAAAATTTCTTTAGATTAGGTAACGAAACAGGGTATGTAATTAATTTATTTATTCGTTACCATCATGTTTATTCATACGGATGCTCCAACCCATAGAGACATATTCCATAAAATCTTAGAAAAATTTATTTGTTCTATCATTGAGACTCATAAAAGATCATCACATGGAATCCAGTTCCATGAAAGCTCACTTCAGTGATTCTTATTCTAGAATATATCTCCACATATTTTCATTCAATATATTTTCATTCATTGTATTCTAAACCCATGAAATCCCAATAATTTTTAAGTGTAAGGACTGAAAACCACTTTTGAGACAACTCCTATCATGTAGATGATAATTCTAAAATATAAACATAAACATTTTATTATTCCCCTGAAGGGCATTATAGAAAACATAAAAATAACAACTCTTCTTACTATAACATGCAAATTTATATATTGAAAACAATAGAAAACACCATAAACAATCCCAATTTATTTTTACCATATTATTTAACAAACTAAAAAAATTGAAACCTCTTTCTCTTAATAATTTTCTCCATTTTTTTTTCAACCATGTAGTATAAATCACAAAATCACTAAAACTCAAACAAATGATTATCATCGAACTATTATAATCCACTGTAAGCTAGATTGGTGAAGGAAATAAGAATATTTGAATAATAATATCATTTTTTCAATAAAGAAGCTACCAAAAATCATCCCTAACACCTTTCATCATTACATTTACAAAACCAAATCTGACATAAACCTATATAGAAATGTACCTTCACCCACTCTTACATGATATTAAAATAGATCAGACATGGTTTCATCACAACTTACCCCTTTTAAAAACTCAACCTAAATATAATATCACCTAAATAGGTAAGGCATGTATCAATGGATACTTCTAAAAATACATTTTTATCCTAAAAAATGGAATCAAATATAAAAAAATTGAGAGATTTATGACATCATATTTTTTACCCCTTTGAAAAAAATGTCCAGAGGTAAAAAGATATAGGGGAAGAAACACATATCTTAGCCTTGAAAAGGATTATGTTGAAAACCATTATCAACCTTAGTTTCTCAAATCTATCTTTAAATGGTGTTTTAGTGAAAATATTGTTCATCTATAATTGTTTAGGTACAAACTCCAACTTGAGTTCATTTTTTCAAAAAGATCCTTGATAGAGTGATATTTAATATTAATGTGCATTATTCATGAATGTCGAGCCCAATTATTTTTTAGATTGGTATCCATTTTTTAACACAACCAAAGACAACTGCTGGATTCACATCAATGAACAAATATTCCAACTATCTCTTGGTCCATATCAAGAGTATTATTTCTTGAGTCGAAGCTAAATAATTATATTATGTTTTACTAAGAGTTACTAATATTTACTTCTTTGTATTCTCGCTCACACATCTTTCTTAAAAGTTGAAAGACTCCACTATATGTGAATAATTTTTTTACACATAATTCCCATTATATATATTTATAGTCAAATAGATTCAGCATATCCTTATTATAAAACTTTATGCCATGATCTTTAGTTACTTTAATGTGTCTACATATTCATTTTTTTCATCCAAAAAATGTGATTTTTTGTGAAGTTTGAAGTCTATCATAAAGTGTAAAAACAAAAAATAGTTCTAGTATAGAGGATATTAAATATAACAGGATTTCAATTAAATTCCTACATTCTTAAATATCCATATATTTTCCAACATCATCTTTAAACCTCCTTTCCCCACTAAGATAGGTGTGAAAACAAGATTTGAATATTCTGTGCCATATTTTTTAAGTAACTCCCACGAAAAGTTTCTTTCTGATAGAAAAATTTGATCTTTATGTTGGGATATTAATAATCCATGAAAGTAACTCATTTCTCCCAACAAAGATATTTCAAATAGTTTGATTGTACCTGTTGGAATAATTTCTACCATATTCTTCATTATTCCAATAAAATATGATATCATCAACATAAACAATTAACATGATGAAAAATGATTGATTTTATTTTATATAAAGGTTAATTTCTACTCTTTATGATGTAATCCAAAATTAATGCAGTGCAACCTTACAGGTCAAGGTTACCAGCTGTTGGGGTTTCAAAGTGTGACATATGGGTATCACGCCATGACACCTATTTCGCTGTCCCAAATCAAAGAATAGAGGGGTTTTGGAAATGATATATAAGCCCCAACCAACCACCATACCATCACAAGGTTATTTTAGAAGGTTGATGGAAATGATCTACCACGGTGGGTAGTGAGCCCTTCTAAAGAACAAACACATGGGTAGTGAACCAAAACGGACAGTATTGTGATGTAGGGTCCGACAACCCTAATATAGATCCTAAAATTGGTATAAGAGGATGTATTAAAGCCTATTATTCATAAGTAAATAACCAAGGGGAGATATTTGGAATCCCAAATTATTATAGAGAAATCCTACTGGTCAATGTTGTTGGCTACTAGGGTGTCATGATGTGACATATGGGTGTCATGCCATGCCACCTATTTCCCTATCCCATGTAGATGACTGGAGGAGTTTTTGAGATTTATATATAATCCCCAACCCCCATCAACTTCCTAGAATAAGGAATTTTATGAAGGGTGATGATAGTGAGCCACCCTGGTGGGCAGTGATCCCAGTTGAAGAACAAACCCATGAGGTAGTGAACCAAAGCAGAAAATATTATCATGCAGGGTCCTACATCCCCAATGTACATCCTACACATACTTTATAAAAGTTAAAATTATTAAAATATGAATCCATATTGGAAAACCAAACTTTTGGATATTACTTGAATTCATATAACACCTTCTTTAACATAAACTCATAGTTGTCTTTTCTGAGAAATAGTCCACTTAACTGCTAAATATAGACTTCTTCTTCCAGCTCTCACTTGAGAAATTAAAACATGATATCCATTTGGAAAATATTATATTTTCATTATGTACTAGGAAGATCCAGGGTTTGGTTAATCCGAAAAAATAATTATTAAATGGAAAGTAAACGTAAAAATATTTCAAGGGGTTTTATAGAAGCGAAAGGGTGTCACACCCCACATGTCACCATCAACCAACCTGGAGAAATAATTAGGTATCTTAAATAACCACATGGGACTCATCTCCACAATTTTCATCTTTAGGAGATAATATTTTCATTATGTATTAATATAAATAATTATTTATATGGTTTCATGTCTTTAAATTATTTCAAAGTTCTCAAAAAAATATTTAATTTGTGAGTAGTCCTTATAAGGCATTCTTTCCTTATTTCTTACCACTTAACCTTTTTCAATCAAATTGATCAAAAAAAATACCATATTGTTCCAATCACATTTTTAAATTCATGTTTTTGTAAAAGCACCCATATCTCATTTTTATAAATATAATAAATTCAAAATCCATTGAATCAATCCACTCCTGATTCTCTGAATCTTCTTCAACGTATATTTTCTCAAGCTATGAAAATAAAGTGGCATATGAAGCTGTCTTAATGGTTCTTCTTGTTTGAATGTTTTATCATTGATCTCCAATGATGTTTTATACCACTATATTCATACATGGACTTGGAAAAGATAATTATTATTGTCCATTATCACTTGAAATAGCGGAATGAACATCTCTATCTTTAATTGAATCAATATCATCATTTATATTAAATATTTTAACATTTTCACTAAGAAATATAGCTTCAAATCTACTTACTCTTATATCTAAATCTGAATATGAAACCTTTCTATCTAAATATTTAATTACTTTTAGATCTAAAACATCATTAAATATTCTTTTTTCCTTATTATAGAATCTATAACCACTATCATTTTGATAGTAT